>CM075779.1:75612757-78251090 GCA_037974665.1 Ehretia macrophylla
ACTGTAAGTTGAAATTGACTTTGTTTTGTTCTATTCTTTTTGTCGCTAACTGTCACTTAGCATTTGACAACCATGACTGATATTTTTTCCAAAAATTGTTTTGCAATGAAAAATATTCTTTGAAATTGTTGATGTGAAAACTCCAAAAATACATGGAAAACAATCTGTCATTCCACACTCCATGGCTTCTGTTGCCTCAAGAATGCTGATGTCATTGCTTGAGTAAGCTAGTTTGTTTTAATTCAATTAGCTTTGGTTATCTGTCTTATCGGAAACTAACTAGTTTTCTTTTTAAAAGGTTATGCCTTAGTTATCTTGCCAAAATTTTCATATCTTAATCACGGGTAGGAACTAGACAACATGTTGTGATTGTTATGTGAATTGCTTTGGGTTTTGGACCTGCCCTGGAGGTTACACTGATGAACCTTTGTCACTGATCTGCTCAGCTATTTTAAGTATCAATTCTATAGTCTTTATTGACTAGAGATTTAGATTATATATAGACATATAAGGGATGAACTTTCATGTCACTGTCTCTTTACTGATTGCTGACCTTGGAGTCTTTTGCAGATGGTAGGCATGAGAGAAACCACGGTTATGGGGGTTCCCAACGACACGGTAGAGGTAATTTTCTTACTAATGAGGTTTTTGCTCCCTGCTTCTAGTTGATATGCGAGTCACAAGGATGGAATTCATTATTTTGTACATCTTCTAACAAAGCAGATTACCAGCATCGTAAAAGATTCCGGGAAGATGATCGCCATGGAGCAGAGATGTCGAAGAGAAGTTCTGACCATGAATCTCGGAGATCCTCTGATCATGACTCCAGGCCGGTAATAGTTTGGCGCTTATTTTAAAGATTGGTTTTCTTTATACATGGTTTGCTTACTGTCCATTAGCTCTCATCTTGTTTTAGCCTTTCTTTTCCTTTGGACACGGTTATGCACGTCAGATTGTCAATTTAGTGAGTTAATAAGCCGTTGCTTGAAGTTTAAAAACGAAAATAATAAGAGAAAATTAAACTTGAAACTGCTCAACTCTACTATGAGAGCTAGTGCCTCTTGATTGTGGTTAACTGCAAGGGTAGAGAAGTCAGTTCAATACTTTTACGCATGGCACGTTGATGATTCTAGTCACTGGAGTACTTGTTATGGTAGGCCACTCTTTCATGGGCTCTAACAATTACTAGCTGCTGCAGGAGAAGAATCCACGTTTCCGTGAGAGTGGTGATTCTGATGATGAGGAGGAAGATGATCGTAAGCGACGCCCTTAACTGGCTCCCGGTTTCTGCATAACTGAATGTAAACTGTCCAGAATTCTGTATCCCTAGATCATTTTAGTAAAATGTGCAAAATATTTGTAATCTTTGCCTACATCGCTTTCGTAATTTCTTTCTTCCCAATAGTGTCGGCTCGTGCGTTCTTCGTGTCTTAAGCTGTGGCTGCATCTTTTTAGGGTAGCTGTAAGATGTTCTTAACTAATGAATTTGAGCAATATTATTCAGGTCTAAAGAAAATTCAAATGTTTATCCTGTGATATTGCTTTTTGCTATAGTTAACAAATTGCATGTGATCCTTCTACTAGTTAAACTTCGGCATTGACATTTTTTTATCGCAAACTTTGGTCTGTTTTACCATTTCTCTAATCCTTCCCTTTTTTACCCAAAAGAAAAAAAAAAAAGTCCTTCCAGTTTGATTATTCTATTTGACTTTTTAAGGTCAAACTAAGGTCTTTCGAGAGTCTTTAGTTTATAATTTTAAGAGGTTTGAAAATCACAAAGTGTTCATATAATAGTATCTCCTACCGAATTTTCCCATTTCTCATTTTCACTTCTAGAAATATTCAAATAATAAATTATTTCATTTTTTTTAACATGAGTTTGCTTGACTTCAAAAAGTTAATCATGATAATCAAATTGGGATGTGGAGTATTTGTGGCAAAGTGGAGATTCGGCATACACAACTTTCACGTTTGATCATATTTAGCAAAAAAAAAAAACTTTTACCTTTGATTATACTAAGTGGGGTGCTAGCAAATTTGGTTAATAAAGGAAATAATTAAAGTATGGAGATTAACCTTCATTTTTTACTTTTCTAGATCAGTGGTGGCAGGGGAGAGAGGTCATAAGGTTAATTCTGATAGTTTTTTTTTTTTTTTTTCTTATAGAGAGTCAAATAAATGATTCTTTATTTGTAAGGGTATTTTATTTCAGTTTTACTTTAATAATATTATCTACTTTTAGTTATTCCTCATTTCAATTTTACTCTAATAATACTCTTATTTTAATTTTATTTCAACAATATTTTGTGCACATAAACAAAAAAAAAAAGAAAATCGAGAGCTACTTTATGGTTCCCTACATTTGCTGAGGGCTTCGCATAGAATACGAGCTCGAGAAGATTTTGGGGGATTTAACTCCCTAAAATGGCTAAAGAGTCATTTTAGGGACGTTGGGAGTTTGTCGGCAATATGTTTACAATGGTTCAAATTTAATTCGACCCAATAATTCACCAATCTACCATGAGGTGTTATAATCCCTTTGTTCTTCAGAAATATCTGATATAGAGATAAAAAAGAATTGCATTTTTTTTCTAGATGCCTTATTTTTCTGAGATTGTAGTTCAATTGGTCAGAGCACTGCCATGTCAAAGCGAAAGTTACGAGTTCGAGCCCCGTCACTCTCGAAAGATGCAATAAATGCATCAATTCATCTCTCCATTTTTATGAAAGGGAGCCGGGGACAGAATTTCATTCCCAAAAAAAGGGGATCTTTATTTTTGTTTTCTTTCTTTTTGGTAGGAGAAAGAAAGACATATGCGAGTTTTAACTCCCTAAAATGGCTAAAGAGTCATTACAGGGATGTTGTTAGGGATGACTTAATGGACTAAATTTTAGTCAAGGTAGAGTTTTAGAACAAAATAAATTGAAAATGATAGTTCACTGTTTTTCAATATTTGAAATCATAACATTATAAGTTTTTTTCATTTCATCTTTCACCTTGCCATTTTAAACTTTTAACCATTTGTGGTTCAATTTACCAAAATAAATTGTCTTGGGCAAACAAATAGTTTTTTTTTTTTTGTCAAGCAATCAAATAGATCCAGCCAGGGTGTTCTTACATGTTCCTTAATAAGTACATGGGCTTGACGTCTTGCCCAAAAATTCTACGATTTCTATAACTAAACCCTTAAACATTTAATTTTGGCGAGCTAGTAATTAACACAAAACCAATTTAAATTACCAACTATGGCTTGAAATAACGATAAAAATATGGACACAAAAGAAAAACGCCGAAATCAAAATCCCTATAAGGATAGACGGGATATTTTGGCGCCAAGGCCCAAAACAAAGAAAAAGGAAAACAAAAATAATATGATAAAATAGGAGTATAAAAACTGGTCAATCTTGAGAGCAAAAACCCACCCTCCAAAATGGAAATTGAAGAAGAAGCGGAAGAGCGCATTCAAACACCACCTATTCCTAAACAGCCGCCCACAATCCAGCGGCTAGACGAGTCAGTAGTCAACCGAATCGCGGCGGGAGAGGTCATCCAGCGGCCCGTCTCCGCCGTCAAGGAGCTCGTCGAGAACAGCCTCGATGCCGGTTCCACCTCCATCTCCGTCGTCGTCAAGGACGGGGGCCTCAAACTCATTCAAGTCTCCGATGACGGCCATGGCATCCGGGTAACTATCACTTACTAATACATACATATATGCATATATCTATATATATATATGTGTGTGTGTGTGTGTGTGTGTGTAGTTTTTACACATGTCTAGAATAGGGATATGCTTGTGAAATTATTTCCATATATTTTTTTCATATATGCAGTTACATATATTCATAATACAATAACACACACACACACACACACACACACACAGAGTAATTCATATATTCATAAAAGGTTGAGTTGGCCTAGCTTTATTTTGTAAACATTTGAGCTTTCTTGCGTAGTGAATCAAATGCAAATGCAGGCTTGAGGAGCCAAAGCTCTCCTTGAGATCATGATTAGAGGTCAAACGTGCTTTTAAACTAAATGTTGGGCCAAACGCACCTTAAGGAAATAGTTTTTAGAAGCCAACAAGATTATTAAATTTTATTGGTATATGCTTATGAAGAGTTACATAATTTGATTATATACACACACTATGTGTATATATACCCGTACACTCTTTTTGTGTTTGTCTGCGCTCGTGGATTTGTTATTAGTATCCTTTTTCTTTTTTTTTGTTTCCTTTTTCCAAGGCATTTGGACATATGCATATATTTTTGGAAATGTTGTAATGCTTATCAGTTTTTGCCGGCACATCTGTGCATGCCATACTCCTTTCTTGTCATTGTGATAATTCTAGCTTATCATATCATAAAAGAAAAAGTTAGAGAATACATAACAAAAAGAAAGCAAACCAAGCCTTATCTTACAATGCGTAGTTGGCTGTATGGTTTTGATGACACCATCCATTCTTGCTTAGAGTGATCTCCTCTTTTATCTCTATACATGCAGAATCTTGTCCGAGTATCTCCATCCGACTCGTGTTGTGTTTCCCTCTGCTCATCGTACTGTAAGCAATCTCTAGTTTTCTCCTCTTAATGCGTCGAAGCCATCTCAAACGATTCTCCTTATCTTTTACTCCGGAGGCGCTTTATCTTTTTCTCAAATCACATTAATCCTGATTATGTCCTTACCAATATTGTCAGACGTCCATACATTCTCATCTAAGCCACTAACGTCTTGTGGATGTGTTGGTACTTCACCGTTCAGCTTCACCCAAAATTCTTTCCATATAACAAAGGTGATCTTGTGGCTATCGTATAACTTAAGGGGTATTTGATATTACACAAGACTTATGGTGCACTTTTCCACTTGTCCTTCCTTGATTCGAAACTGGCATCACTGTCAATCTTTCTATCTTGTTGGACCATACCATCTAATGTTTTTGTTTTCTAATATTATTTACATCCCGAATTATACTTCCAACTCAATTCATGTTCTACTCTCACTTTGCATTCCAAACGCTCTATCTTTGATTTGCTAGGCTTGAAGCCCTATGCTTCCGGAGCTTTCTCCATAATTCTAGCTTAGCATTCACCACTTTCTATAATTTCATCTACTAAAATAATGTCATTTTCAAATACCATGCACCACAGTACCTCATCTTGGATTGGCTAGGGAGCACGTCTATAATTAGAGCATAAACTAATCGGCCAACGTTGATCATTGACATAGACTAATAGTGATTGAAAGCACTAATTTTCCCTCTTTTGTGCTTATTTACATCATAGCTCCATCGTACATAATTCTTATTACTTTAATATTTTCCACACACGTCTTTCTCTAACATTCTTCATAGGACTTCCCAAGGATTATTCCATATTCGTTTTTCAATAAACACCACGTGGAAGTTGTTTGGTTCTCTTGATATATCTCCTTTCGGTAAAAAAATAGCTTCTATTCCCAAACTCCCAGCCATGAAACCAAATCCTTTCTCGAATTTATAGTACGACTAATTCAATTCCACAATAATTGGCACAGTTCTAGAAGTCCCCTTTGTTCACGTCAATGGTATCTGGTTACTCTTCCACTACGCAACACATCTTCTTACTTCTTAATTACATTAGAAAGCCTTGTTAGTTAAGTATGCCCTCTTCGTCCATGAACCTCCAAACCTGAAGGGGAATACCATCCTGTCCAACAGCCTTTCCATTCTTTATCTTTTTCAGTGCTTCCTTAACCCTTTACCTTCCTATTCACCGAAAGAACATATGGTTAGACTTAGATCCCATTCCTCAGCTGTTTATAATTTTGCCTGTGAAAAAGCTCCATAGAAATGACATTTTTTGTAATATGTGCATGTATTTTCGTTTAGTTGTTTAAATATAGTGATATATTAGTATGCTGTTTATGATTAAGGTGCTCCTGTTGAGTGCAAGTGCTTTTATGTGCACATATTCATAGACTATTTGTTGATATCTTAAAATGTATAATTTACTTCCGTAAGAAGTTGTACACACAAGTCTTTCTATAAGTTTCAATATAGTAACGACTTGATACGTATTTATGATTAAAGTGCTCATGTAGAGTTCTATATCTGCATGTCATGAGTCATTTGTCTCAACTTATGAAAACTTTTTATTTCCTGTGGTTTCCTGTCTAGTATGAGGATCTGCCAATATTATGTGAAAGGCATACAACATCAAAGTTGAGAAACTTCGAGGATTTACAGACAATAAAGTCAATGGGGTTTAGAGGGGAGGCCTTAGCAAGCATGACCTACGTGGCTCACGTGACTGTCACTACCATTACCAATGGTCAACTGCATGGCTACAGGTTATAATTCGACCACTATATGTTTCAAAAGAGGCACAACATGCAAATGCATCCACATCAGTGAATTTTTCTGCAATTGTACGTCTAATTGGGTTTAGAGCTTTGTGAATGATAATTTCTTACTATGTTATCTCTTATTTTAGGATTTCTGGAAACATTTCTTGTATTTATTGTTTATGATATCATGTTATGTATGGATAAATTCTTGGAAAACTTTGCCATTTGTGATTTTTACCACAAATTGTCTCTCTCCCCCTCTTCCCCTGGGGGTAATGTCCTTTTGTGTATCTGATCTTTTTCAGGTACTGATTTCTGGCTTTTGACGTTTATATATCCAATAGAATTCTGGTTTTAGTTTATATAAAATGCTTGTTTACTTTTCTGTTCTGCAGATGTATATATGTATATATATTCTCCTTCGGTTGTTCTGTTTCTCTCTACTTGGTTCCAAATTGGGGAATATATATTTACTTAATATGGATTTATGTTCATGCATGATTACCATGCTACTTGTTTGTTGCTTAGGGCGACATATAGAGATGGTGAGATGGAGCATGAACCAAAAGCATGTGCAGCAGTGAAGGGGACTCAGATCATGGTATGGTTGTTAACTTGATCATGTTCTATTTCTATCTCCCTTGGTCTAGATGTTTGAGTTGGATTGATGGCAATTCAATAGCTTGAGATTTGTGTTGAGAAACTCGAAAGTGCTTGAAAGGAAATTGTGTAGCGTTCAATTACTGCAAGTAAAGATGAGAGACAAGGGACTTTTGTTCTATGATTCTTGAAAAATAGAACTTCTAGACATGGTTGATTTCAACAGATTTAATTTCAAGGGATGGTCAGAAGTCAGATGAGTGCTACTGTTCACGGAATTGTTTGTGTTGTTATATTCTCTTGAGAGAAAGAAGTTGATAACTGGGTAGTTGAATCCTTTTGGTAGGAACAGGAAATACATATTATAATGTTTTAGGATAATTTCCTTTGGCAGCACCTTTTATTTTTGGATGTTTTCTACTTGTCCCCAGGTTGAGAACTTATTTTATAACATGATTGCTCGACGAAAAACGCTTCAGAATTCTGCTGATGACTATCCAAAAATCGTGGACCTTCTGAGTCGTTTTGCTATACACCACACAAATGTGAGCTTCTCTTGCAGAAAGGTTATTCTCTGGCCAACTAATGGTTATTTTTCCCATTTTTATTAATTTGTTTTAAATTTTCCCTCTAAATCATGGAATCTAATTCGCTTCATGCATTGCAAATTCACCATATTAGCATGGAGCTGCTAGAGCAGATGTGCACTCCACTGTGACAGCCTCGAGGCTTGATGCTATTAGATCTGTTTATGGGGTCACAGTTGCGCGGAACCTGATGAAAGTAGAAGCTTCTGATAATGATCCATCAAACTCAATTTTTAAAATGGTCGGTTTGATCTCCAATGCTAATTACGTCGCAAAGAAGATAACCATGGTACTTTTCATCAATGGTAAGTTTTAGTTACCTATGATGTGATAACTGGTTATCTGGTTCACCAAAGCTCCTGCATCCCCATGTTAAAGTCTTGGGCTCTATAACCCGTCATGTGTAACTAAGAAATTGTTTTTTAGCCTTTTACTATATTCATATTAGATCCCAACATTAGGTATTAGACATAAAGATACCTTACTATGTGCATTGATACCTTATTATGTATACTCCTTTTAAATTAGTGAAATTTTTGCTCTATTTGAAAGTAGCTGCAGTAGATATTAGTAGAAAAATGGTTTAGATCCTTGGCAAGACTATGCTACCTTCTGCGCACCCTCGTCGCATCGAATAAATCTAGTGCACTAAGTGCTGCATGGCGCATTTACCCTATCAAATTAGGGCAGTCAAGGTTCATCCTTGGTGATTCGTTGTATCTCTCTTTATAGTAGCCCCTTTTTTTGTTACTGTGGTTTTCCATGTCATGATTTTCCATACTCCTCTAATGCTGACTCATTCTGCTTAACCCCAAGTTATATCTTAAAATATTTTCCCAACATATGCCATATGTTCGAACATAAATGATAATTGGGAAGCCAAGCATCTGTCATCTTCAAAAGTTACTGAAAATTGGTATTTTTTTATCCTTTTTATCCTCTCCAGTAATTGTTAAGCATAATTCTCATTTTTGCCTCCCTTTTGTTCCTTTCTTTTGTCCTCTTTCCAGATAGACTGGTAGAGTGTGGTGCTTTGAAGAGGGCAATTGAAATTGTTTATGCTGCAACATTGCCCAAGGCATCAAAACCCTTTGTTTATATGTCAATCGTGTTGCCACCTGAGCATGTTGATGTAAATGTACATCCTACAAAGAGAGAGGTAAAATCCATAGCTGCTGTTTGAGTTCAAAAATGTGAAATTATCTATACCAGTTGCCTTGGAGAAATATTTGTCTTTCTTTCTTGCAGTGGTACTTGTTGAGAATACCTTTCTTCCTTATGATAACAAAAATTATTGTCTGGTAATTGACAATTAATTTTTTAATTTTCTTATCAATTTAAATTTAAAATGTGTAATCATGTTATGTGTAAATGCAATATTCTTTCATGGAAAAGTTGATACTATATGGGTTGTCAAAAATTGGGTGGCCGCCTTGCTGTTTTTGAATAAAGAAGCCAGATGGTAACCAGTCTTGATGAACGAGTCACCATTAGACCATGAAGAGGTCTTATGCGACGAAATTGGTATTTTCTCTTAAATTTGGCTTGGCAGCTTTAGACTTATCCAACCCACAACAGAGAATAAAAAGACAAAAAAGAGGAGAACTGATGCGGTTCAAAGTGTGGGATATTGCATCGAAGCAATGAAAGTTGTAGGGTTAATGATAACTAATTTGCACTTGAAAAGATGAGGAAAAAATCCAATAAGTTGGCTTTTACAATGGATAATGGATGGAAAAGCGATGAAGATAAATGAATGATATAAAGAGAACTTTAAAAGTTTGGGTTGCTGATGTGCACCAGGAAAATCGTACTTTATAGGGTTGTGAGAATTATACATTAGCTAGTTTTTGGGTTTAAGAGGGTAACTTGGTCAGTATGTGAATTGGGATTTGAGGCATCAAATGAAATAGATTGAGAGCGAGGATGCGCATATGAATTGCTTCAATATTGGTGAAGAAGACTAGGAATCTAAAGAGTAGATCTATTTCTGGGAGAAACTGATTTAGGCCAAAGTGTGGATACGACAGAGGAACAATGAAAGTTATCGAGGTTATTAATAATAATCTGTGCTTGAAAAGATGAGGGAAAAATCCAATAAGTAGGTTTTTACAACGAATATTGGAGTGACAAGTGATGAACAAAAAAAAATGAGAAAAAGAGAACTTTAAAAAATTTGGGGTGCTGATGAACACGTATTAAATCATACTTTATAGGGTTATGAGAATTTTGCATAAGCTAGTATTTGGGGTAAGAAGGTAACTTGGTCGGTATGTAAATTGGGATTTCAGGAATCAAATGAAATAGATTGAGAGGCTAGGTTGCTCATATGAATTACTTCAAAATTGGTGAAGAAGACTAAGAATGTAAAGAATATATCTAAGAGAGATAGATCAAGAATAGACCTAGTCGTGCTGGTGCCTTCTAATCTTTCAGGTGGTTTAGTGGCTTCAACTTTGAGGTATTACATTTTGATTGAAAGTGCTTGGTGCAATGGTCAATTACTCAGTTGTTGAACAATTGGTGTTGGTTAAGTCTTGGAAACAGCCAGCATCTCTGGCAACAGGGGTAATGTCGCGCCCCAACTCGACCCCTCCTATAATCAGTCAGGACGCAACGGAATTTCGGCAGTATAACGACAGTAAATAGGACACCGAGGCTCTAAACCAACCTCAATAGAACATCATACATCAACTCCATAAACCATACAACAAACAACTCCTCAATAAAATAACAACATACATCATAACCATATTATACAATAATCATTCCTCGTTATACGCCTCCGTTCCAACATAATACATGAACCTTAATATACATTGCAAAATATATTGATACCAACCTAGCAACCTAAACATAGACAAAAGAAAGACTACTAAGATAGCATCAACTAATTCATTATCTTTTCAACATCTTATATATTATAAACTACAAAGCATATAAAAGTTAACTAGATAATATACAAGATAATAAGGTGTTCAACACATCAAACATCAAGGATAGGACTCTGGAACATAAGACTCATCCACGTAAGGCACATTTTCCTCTTCAGGAGGCACGTACCCGTAGTCCTGCTCTACAACACCTGTAAGCATGCAATAATAGAGAGTGAGCTTATATGAAATAAGCCCAGTGAGGATCCGATAGATCTCTAACAGTATTCACTATACTTCTTGGAAAATGATCATTTGAGCAAGTAAACACACAATAATATCAATAATACTATCATCACATAATCTATAATGACCATTTAATAAAGGATACACTAGTTGGTGTAGTTCCAAACGCCATCACGATCATAACAGCCTTCTTGTGACTTCCATAAACTCACGCACCCGAGGTACCTCAATGACCTCTCCCTCCATGACACCTCCGTCATGTGAGCTGGAGGTAGTCTCTGGTAGTCATGCCGTTATCAACCCGACAGCCCGATGCTACTCGAGAGGTGGCACACATATACCAAAGACTCAGCAATAATAATAAACATCAATCATTCACAGGAGGACAACTTTTTCCGTTGACTATCTCCCCGTTCATCAATAATTAATCAATAATCATACTATCATCATAATAACATCAATAATCAATTTAACAACAAAAACTAGGTTAGATGACAAAGTAGGCCATCCAACCGAATATGCATTAAACACACAATCAAACCCTAGTTTACCCATCATCCACTCACAATTCAATCACTCAAACCACACCCAATCAACTAAAGGCATAATTTAACATTTTAAAGAAATACAACCTAAACTTCAAATATTCATATCTTACATTCTATTAATCTAAACAACTCCAAATCAGTTTCTATCACTCACCCATTCAATCAATTACATTAGCCCCCTCGGAAACCAACCAAAACACATCCAAATCATGCCCAATAACCCTAAAACCCTAGTGTGTCATGGCTGAAATTTTCGGACTTTAGCACCGACCTCGCAATCGAAAATTCGGCATTACAACGGCGCTACCACGTAAGTAACAAACTTTTAGAAATCGACAGCAATCGATTTCAACCAACACAACTCAAAATATTCAACATTTAGCAAATTAATTAACTTTAAATACCCGAAAATAAATAATTATGCTACAACGATTCAAATCTCGTAAGATTACATATAAATGATCCTTAGCATGCATGGAGCAATAATCTAACTTCAAATTAACATTCTAACGGTTCAATAATCAGTTCTACGCAAAAACATAAAAGATGAGTTTTGAGATCTAGAATTTTTCTCTCACCTTAGGTGCGATTTAAGCCTAGATATGCGTGCAATGCGTGCCCAACAAGCGGAATCCAACTCGGCACGAAGTTCTACAGACAAAAACTATGTTTTTCTATGAAAATTTGCTTTGAAAATTTTGAAGAAAAGCTTTGGTTTTCTCCTATGAAACTCTCGGCCCTTTGTGTGTGTTGAGGAGTGTGTTTTGTGTTGTGTTTAGTGTGTGTTGGTGATATATGCATAAAGGTCAACATTTTAATGAAAGTCAAAGTTGAGAACTTTAGTATTTTTAGTGTTTTCTTGACTTTTAAATGCATTTTAGCTATCTCTTTGCTCAAAACAAATATGCAACTCCTATGATAGCTCAAGTAGGTTATTTTTAGGTGACAAGAAGTTTTACATCCAAACAATTCTACCCGAGTCGGCTTAAAACTCGATTTTCGCAAAAGTCGGTGTAAAAACCCTAATAAATTCCTAAGCCGATTTTAAAATCGATTTCATCAAACACAGGTCTATTAAAGTCCGAGGACTAGGTCTAAAAGGGTTAAAAAGACCAATTTCAAAATTTTAGCGGACGTGTTTCAAAAACACTATTTATTAAAAGTTGACGATAAAATTTCTGATTCCGTTTTTTATGAAAATTTCATGAATGCACATTTAGCATGTTCTAGGAGTATTAATATCAAAATTATCACATTCTAAGTCATATAGCACATAAACAGGTCAATTCACGCAAAACGAGAATAAACACGCAAATGAGACATGATAGAAAAGTGGGGTTTCACAGGTAAGGTTGCAATTATCTACCTTCCCAAACCTTGTTATGTGCGAGAGCCTTGTTCACTTGATACAACCTTTTTACATTTGATTGAAAGGTCGGATTAAGTGCAAGTAGACTAAATTCATATTATAATATGTATGCTATAAAAGTTTTACTTCCCCAACATATAATCTGTCAAACATTGCAATTTCTAGATCTTTTTCATATAAATTGAAGTTAAATCATTTCCTGCTGAGTGATAGACTTGAATCTCAATTTATAGAATTGGGGAAAAGCTACTTAGGCAAGCCACAACTGGTCACACCCTTGTCCATGTTTATGCATAATAGGTCCAATAGTCCATTTCTTTTCAGCTGCTCAATCTACTTGCAAAATGTAGATCCACTCTGAAATTTCAAGCATTGCATTGACAAATATTCAATTTTCTAGATCTAGTTTAGGGGAACTCTGTTAGACAGGACAAAGCCGTTTGATACCTGTAGTGAATAATTGATTGAACATGTCACAGATGCATGGTTATATGTGACCGCAAATAATGCTGAACAATTAGGGCAACTAAGTTTCCAAAGATTGCTCGCAATTCCTTGCCAAGTCGTGGGACATGCATTGCTAGTTATTAATGTGCTTCATGATTGAGATATCTGTAACAAATATACTTATTCAATGTGGTAGTTGCAACACTCTCTGAAAGCAGAAGTTGCAGTCACTTAATAAACCCATTGAATGTATTGTATATATCTTAGTTTAGATAATTACAACATGACAGGTTAGATAGTTATAAACATCAAAGGACATTTTTCTTCATATTAATATGAAAGATAAGTTCTTCCCTAATATAATGGCGGTGAAACGGGGAAATAAAATGTTAGCATAGCGGGGGCAAGATCCTCTTTACTGTTGCCGTCACTTTGGTAATGATAATAGTTCATACTCACCCTAACTGTGGGTAGTCATCTTCATTCTATATGAGAGCTTCAATGAATATATTACCCCTCTATCCGATGTTGTATGTCTGTCTTTTCTTTTTGGGTGGTCTCAAACTAGTATCCACTTTCCATTAATGGAATCTTTAGCTATTATCTAAGAGAAGGTAAATCATTTTTTGCCCCTTTGAGGTTTCTAAATTTTCATCCTCCCTCAGAAATTGATATGGCTCCTCCTTGTACCTCTTATGGTAAATTAGGCTTTCAAAGGAAGTGGAACTGGACATATGTTTTATGTATCTCCGTATACACATCACACTCTCCATGGAGACTCAGTGCATTTTTTGTTGCTATGCAGGTTAGCCTTTTGAATCAAGAGGTCATCATTGAGAAGATACAGTCTGTTGTAGAATCAAAGTTAAGAAATTCCAACGAGTCGAGAACATTTCAAGAACAGGTATTCTTAATGAGCTATATCTCATATAGATGCTATTTTATACTGGATAGCTTCAGGGTATACAGTCTTTTAATTATTCTCCACCTTAGTTGCCTGAGAAGAAAGATGCAATGTATTAGACGGAGAGTGGAGAAGGGTTTGCTGATACCTCGTATATTCTTGAGCAAACACACTGAATCTATGACTTGGCACCGCTGCTCTCTTGGTCTTGGTGGCTTTGGATGTTAGTCCACCTCCAAGGACGAGGGTCATATCTAGGAGGCATTAACTTCAAAATGAACGTGTCTGTGATATGGTGGAACTAACTTACGTATAAGGAAGTGACAATGCAGTTCATCTTGGAGTATTACACATTTTCGGTCATGCATCTACCCATGCCTTTTCAGAATGGCATCAAAAACTCCTTTTCTAGACAAGGTTTAAGATGAAATACTTTAGTTTCTGATTGGCTATTACTTGGTCAAAAAATATTCCACTCTTTGACAACTTGTTATCAGTCATCTGCTAAATCATAATTAAGTGTCAAAAGTCAGTCATAATTAGTTTCAATAGTCAAGTGTCAAAAGTCAATCTGTCATAATTACATGTTTTCAACCAATGTACTTTTGACTTTGGATTCTGTGACGAGCAAGGCCTCTGCTTTGAATAGGCCAACTGAAAATGATCCGTCTGACGGGTATTGGGCCTGAATTTTGAGCTCCTTTGTTTGGTGACTCAATTGAGAGACAACTTGGCAGCCTCTAAATATATTCGAAACGAATTGGAATGAAGATCCCTTCAGTTGAAAGCATATTTGGCAAAATATATTTTGGATTTCTAACATTTTGGTCCATTAGCGGATTGCATTTCTAAAAAGTGATTTACGTGACTATCATATCAACTGAATGTGGATCTAGTACTATAAGAATTTGTGATAATCATGAACATGGTCATATCAACTGTATTTTTTGGAGAATTGGAGAACGTCGCTAGACATCTTTGATCTATATTCTTTAATTTTTACAAAGTCTGTTGTGCTTAATATACAACCTGTACTTGTCCTTATTTTGGCTTACCTACTTTTCATTTTCTCTTTTGCGTTTCATGGATGATACAGACAATGGATCCTTCTGCACCTAGCCCCAAGGCTACAAACACAGAGTCCTCCAATGATCCCTCACCTTCTTGTATGTTTGTTAATTTTCTTTCAGCCTTTTGCTGGCAACAAAATGTAAGTCAATCATATTCTGGTTTCCGTATTTTAATGCTATTGATTTTTACTTTACTTCATAGTTGTGAAGTCACAAAAAGTCCCAGTACAGAAGATGGTACGAACAGACTCGCTGGATCCTGCTGGAAGGTTACATGCATACTTGCAAGTTAAGCCTTCAAGTGATCTGGAAAGAGATTCATGCCTGACCTCTGTGAGGTAGCACCTATCTGTTGTCCATTTGCATTCAATTATATAATCGGAGTCATGCTGCTATTTGACAAAGATAAAATAAGTTGTGGATACTGAAGAAGATACTAGCTGTGCCCACAGAAGTTTGTCTTTGCTCCCCGTTGAAGCATCTATCCTCCCTTTTTGCTCTTGGTGTTATCCATTTCACTGTGATTTTCTGTGTTGTGCAAAGAAGAAACAATTATGTAAACCACTCATTCTTTTGTGTGTTTTAACATTTTGCTTGCACAATTTATTTCTATATATGTTGGATGGGATGATTAACCATAATAGTAAGGGCAGCTATGTTTCATGTCCTTGTTTTTTGTGTTTTTGAATCTGTCCTGGAATCAATACATACACTTTCCCTAATTTTATCTAAGCCTATGTGTTGTTATGCGGTCATAGAGATAATTTCTTGATGATACTCAAATACTTCTCCAATTTCTTTATTTTGGAGCTTTGCAAGAAGACATAAGTAGATGAAAAATCTACTATAGCAGTTATCTCAGTGAATTTGGATGCCGCATAAAGAAACCATGCTTCAGTTTTGTGGTGTTAAATGGAAGACAAACTAAGTGGTTTTATTGAAGTTGGATGCTTTTTCCTTCGTTTTGAGAAGATTTATGTCTATCTTGAATCACTTTAGCTTTAAATTTGTAACTTGTTTTGATTTTAATGTTACTTCTTAAGACAGCATTATATGACCCTTCTTGACTACATTTTGTTATGGTCTGCTTCGGTGAGGTCCTCTGTTTTAGATCTGAAGTCCGAAGACTGAAATTTTAATTGTTTTCATGAGCTAGTACTACTGTGAACCAATTACTCTTTAAATTTCATCATAAAGAAGTGGAATGCAGGTGTGCGATCAGACAAAGGAGGAACCATAAGGAAATTGCAGACCTTACTAGCATTCAGGAGCTTATTAATGAGATTGACTGTAATTGTCACTCTGGTAAACAATGAGCTTTTCCCTGCTCGTGATTGGAAGATTATCTGTTTTAAGATATTAACTAATATCTAGAAATCTGATTCCATGTAGGACTGCTTGATACTATCAAGCATGGCACATATGTTGGGATGGCTGATGATGTTTTTGCGTTGCTTCAGCACAATACTCATCTTTATCTTGCCAACGTAGTCAACTTGAGGTGATATACCTGTTTCTTATGTATTCTGCAATAGATTAGCTGTAGACAAATTTGAAAAGATGGATTAGCAAAGTATTTGATTGTAAAGCTTAGGAGCATCGTATTGATTTGCAAACTAACCACTTTTGGTATTTAATCAATAGGAATTTATGGAGTCCTGCAAACTAGTGGGAAAAGGCATGGTTTGGTTTGGTTTGGTTTGTGCGATAAAGTAAACAACAAAATACTATGTGCATAATTTGGCAGTTTTAGTATATTTTGAAGAGCTCAGGATACTTTATTTTCTACAAATTGCCAGTTGAATCTCTGGAGTGTATCATACTTTTGTAAAATGTAGTATAAATAGTAACTGGAATAACCTTAGGAGAACCCTAGGTTTCCAGCAACTTTCATATCCACTAGCCAAGTGTATTTTGGATTTAGCATATTATGCATGCTGACGTAAATTTAGTAGAGGAATAACATTACAGCAGAATGGATGAAAAGAGAGCTAACTCTCTGTTCAAAATTCACCTACTAAGGGTTGAAAGAAGAGCTGAAATACAAGTACAACCAACCAAACAGCATAAACAGTCCTAAGCCTTTTAACCCCCTTTACTTTCTCTCTCTTCCACTCGCTCTTTCTCCAAATCTTTTCATTTATTTCCTATTTCTTTCTCCAATTTTTCCATTTTTACTTATCCCACCACCTCTATATTCTTTCAATTATTGGGCTGGATCTTCTACTTAGTTCTTTGTAGTTGTGCAAAAGGCAGATCTAAATTCTTGATTTTGTGTGCCCACGGATTATAATCATAGTCTCAGACTCATCTTCCTGTATATATAGATGAACATATCTTTTTATGTTCATATTGTTGATATGCAGAATCAATCTTCTTTTTTGTTGTAAGTTCTGGTAAAGAATGAAATTGACCACTATAGTACAGTGACCTTTTTAATCAAACCCAAGGTAATCTGATATGCAGTTTGTTGAGAAAACAATTTTCTGATGATGTTGTATCTTCTAGTTTCTGAATTATGTTAACCTTTTGATACCCAATACTGCAAATTGTTCTCAACCCGGGGCTTTCTATGAGTTACACTGCACGGAAACCATATGTCTGCAAGTTCAAAATATGCCTTCAGTTAGTTGTCCTTAAAACATTTGCCGCTGTATTTTTGTTCTTATGGTCTTTTCTTCTCTCCCCAGATCAGAAACCTTTAAACACTTCATTTGGTTTTATGTCTTGACAGCAAAGAACTGATGTACCAGCAAGTTCTGCAACGGTTTGCCCATTTTAATGCTATACAGCTGAGTGATCCTGCTTCATTACGTGACTTAATAATGCTGGCACTGAAAGAGGAGGATATAGATCCAGAAGGCAATGAAAACGATGATCTGAAAGAGAAGATTGCTGAAGTAATTTCTCATGTCTTATTTATCAAAATTCAAATATATAACATAACCATAGGGTTGACTGCTTCAGTTTTTGTGTAATATGAATAAGAATTATAGCTAACTATGGGGTTGGCTGCTTCAGTTTTTGTGTAATATGAATAGGAATTATAGCTCTTGACTTATTACTGTATGTTATCATTACCTTTGTACAATACTTGATAGTTGATTGCTATTTCTATTTAATCAACTTTTGTCTTGACATGTCAGAACAATTCTAGGTAGTTTCTATCTGAGATCAATACACACGTCTTACCTTACTCTTGCACATAATACAGATTGCCAGAGGCTCTGTGATTTTTGGAAGCTACATATAGTTTACTATGAGAGCATGCTATACATTGTTTAATTCATTCTCCTTTACATTAATGCATTGGAGTACGTGTTTACAGACTTGTAAGGTTTAAGAAATTGATGGTTTTGGGCTTGTAAGTCTGTTTACGCCTTTATATATGCCTACTTTTGTCCCCTACACTAGGGACAGGATTGGTCTACAACACTTTCTTGAGATGTAAGTGAGTTTTCAAGCCTGTCTCACCTTCTCATTCTAACATGAGGTAGGAAATTGTAGAATCATTTTGTGTTTGGATTTATGGGAAATGTTTTTGCTTCTTCATTCTACAAAGGTCAATAGCAAGGTGTGGGCTTGATTCACCTTTTCTTGACATTTGTTGTGTGTATAATCAAGTGTCGAAGGATCATATGTCAGCGATAATGTAATATCTCATCCACATTGGTTTTTCTTGGATTTGTGATTGGTTTGTAATGACTAGGTTCTGTACAATTCTCGGCATGTGTTTAAGTATTTTGAACTGGTCGATTAGACTCAAGTGTTGGCACTTTCATAGTCGGACCCTAGTCATTGACCAAAAGCAAGTTACTTGCTGAAAGCGTGAGTTTGCAGTGCTTGGTGGTCTTGAATTGTTGTCTGGCAGGACAGTGATGTCACTTATATTTGTTGGAGAAATTGAACCATCCTGTTCCACATTTGACTTCGTAAGGGATTTATGTTTGGATTTCTAGGACTTGCATTTCCTATTACTGTTGACAAAGGCTTAAGCGTGAGTCAATTGATTAGACTTAATGGTTTGACAGGTTAGTAGTTGAACTCGATTGTAATAAATGGTATTAGAGTTGGATAAAACCTAAAGTGTGAGCTCTACATTGCTTGGTTGTCATGGACTGGTGTTTTCTTTTGTATGGGGCGATGAGGATGTCAGGTATTGGGCTCAACGTTTTGACAAGTAGTTGAACCTTGGTCATCACGTGGTAGCAGAGTCAGGTTGACAGCCAAAAGTGTGGGCACTGTATGGTGGCCCTTGATTGTGGTTCTATTCTATTGTCATGATGAGGATGTTGCATATTCAAGTATGGGAGATTGTCATATCAACTTGGGTTCGACTATTGGATTTGTTTTGGGCTAGTTGACTGGAATAAACATGTTCACAAGCTTGTAATTGAACCCCATCATTACAGAACGCTTCTAAAGACATGAGTTATGAAATGACTCTTTTGTTGCATGGTATGTTTATAAGCCATTAATAAACAAGCTACCAATATTTTGCATCTAACTACTGGCATCATGGCTGGGTGTTCAATGTGACTCCAGCCTTGCATCTTATTAGATATGCATTATAGTACGGAGAAAGTGTTGACTGGCATGTGCTGGCTTAAGAGTTCCACTATGTGCTGCCTGCACATCCTTAATTTGAGGTCAGTGCATGACTCCACTATGTGCTTTCTCCAAATCCTGAATATGTGGTCAGTAATTCCCACATTGTTATTTGTTTGAAGACATGTCTTATCCCAATTTTATTAAGCTCCTGACTTGGCCACCGGTGTCAATAAGCATGCAGTTCACTCTCTGTGCTCTATCTCTCTGAACTTATCCGTGATTCCATGTTTGAGGATCTTGTCTGAATTCAAGTAATAGCAGGTTAGTTATAGAGGATGTGTTTTATACGTTTCCCTCAGAATGAAAGATAAAGTGGGAATTCCATGTAATGAGCTGAGTTTGTTGCCAGAGCAACATACCATTATCATCTCTAGTTAAGTGTGCTTTCTGAACCTGCTTGGTGCTTGAGATGTTTCAAACATAAACTATGTGCTGCCAACCCCTTTGATGGCTTGGAAAAATTCTTTTAAATCTTAGGTTAGGCGCTTTCTTTCATGAAGTTAGGTGTCTTTCTTTCATTAGCAAAGTGTCATTGCTACTATCATTATCCTCATTAATTCTGGATGTTTATTTTTATCTTTTCCAGATGAATACAGATCTGCTCATGCAAAAGTCTGAAATGCTGGATGAGTACTTCAGTATTCATATCGACTCTAGCGGTAATTTATCCAGGCTTCCCATCATACTTGACCAGTACACACCTGATATGGACCGAGTCCCAGAATTTGTGCTTTGTTTGGGCAATGATGTAAGTTTCATAGATTTTTTTAATTTTGTTCATCCTGTCATAGAAAGTATGTTCTGTTTCAAATCTAATTGTAATTTATGTGCTGTATGATGGAGGGATCTGGAATGGAAATGGGATATGAGCTCGTGATCCTCTGCAGTGAACCCACTTTTCGTGATAGTGATTAGTTCACTTGAGAACTCCATCTGTTCTAGTGAATGGTATTACTAGTATAAATCTTCTTGCCTATCCTTGTCACCACAGAGATAGTTGTAGCCCTACAGGAGGGTTTCTTCATTACCTTTAGATCTATGAGAGAGTGTGTGTGTATTTGCATATGCGTGCATACATGTTTATATACATTACAGATTGAGATGGTATCTCATTGTCCTATTCTCTTATTTCCACAGTTCTTTACAGACTCTTTCAGCTCTCATGCCTTTTTCTTTGTCTTATTTCTTTATCTGATCCCAGATTACCTCAATGAACCACCACTTCTGCACAGACCATTGCTGTTTAGATGTAAATCTTTGGTGTTGCTGATAAGTGGAAGCCTTTGAATTGAAATTCATAATCATGGATGTGTTACTTTAACATAAAAAGACATAGGCATGATATTATCACGCAATTGTCACTACAATCTTAAATTCTGCTTGCTTTCAAAGGAATTGCTCCTCGATGTTCTTTGCATGTGTAATCCTTGTTATACAAATGTGGTGCTCTAGATTCTCATTTTCTAATATGCCATATTAGAGTTATATGCTAGTGGATTGCTGTATGCAATATTTTCATGCTTTCCAGTGCATTACATTTACACATTTAATCCCTTTTCCCATTTAAAACAATGTAACTAGCACATCACAATTTTTGTCCTTCTGTGGGTATAACCAAGAATGAAGCATTTTGTGCTCTTCTGGTTCTTTCTGTCTTTGACTCGATTGCTTTCAGAATTGAAGAATATAAGGTGTTTCTAAAAATTGAAAAAACGAATGCTTGGCTGGTCAAAGAGGAAGTCAAAAAACCTGTCTCTTCCAAATGTCAAAATCATTTCTTCTGTTTGATGCATATTTCATGTTTGTTAATATGTTCACTAAATATTTTTAGGTTGATTGGGATAATGAGAAAAATTGTTTTCAAACGATTGCTGCTGCTCTTGGAGACTTCTATGCCATGAAACCTCCTTTATTGCCCAATCCATCTGGTGATGGCTTGCAATTTTACAAGAGGCAAGTGCCTTCTGATGATCCTGAAGGAGGAGGGAGCTCCTTAAAACATACAGGTATAATTACAATGCCTCGAGGACAAATATCCTACTTGTAAATCCAAGGGGTAACATTGACTGACGTATCTTGTCTTAAGGTTGATGCCAAGTTACACAAATGCTGGCATGAACATTGTGAATCGATCATCGTTGCATTTCAACTATGATTTGAATATTTTTCATTTGATCGATTTGCACATATAGCATTGTATGCCAACTCCAAAGCTTCTTTATAGTCATTAATGAATCTTCCCTTTCTCTGACAAGTGAATTTGTCTGCACGTTGCAACCATGTTTTTTCTGTATAACTGAATGCCATCATAAAGGTAACTTTAATTGAAGTGCATGTTCATGAAAAAACCACCACAAAATGCTGCTGCAATCAAGTATATAATTGTAGAATAACTTTCATGTCTTCGTGTTGTGGAAAATGAATTTTAGGCCTTTCAATATATACCAACCAAGAACTACTAAATGTTCTCCAAATAAACATTTCCGTATGCACCTGTATGGGGATTTTTCCTGTATTTCATCTTGTTATTTACCACAAATTTTTCGGTTCTTGTGGAGATTCTTATGTGTCATTTCATCTGTTTATCTTTCTTACTCTTACACCTGGTTACGTGGCAACTTTTTGAGCTAGTCTTAGAAACATGTAAATTGGTGACTAAAACAGAACGTTGGTGTACTAAATCTCTTTCAATTTACTATTTCTGTCCGAAGAAATGATTCATCGAAATAATGAGTCACCATTGATATCGACACATCTGAGATCGCCCAAGGTTCGGGAAACCGTCCTTTCCAGCAGTATCGCTGCCGTCTTTTTTGCAGCTTTTGTATCTGAGGATAGACTCTCACAGATAACACATTAATAGGCTACGGTAAGCTAGCTGCTTGTTACTGCAACTCCACCAACACCAACCCATCCCCCCACCCCCATCCAAAGAAAGAAAAAGGAAAAGAAGTCCTGCTGCACCAGACGTGGGGAAGAAAGAGAATCCAATGACTTGGAAAACAGTGATATATTTGTTCCACAAGTCAATATTTTGGTTTATGTGTGGCATATAACAAAATTGGCATACTATTGTTGTGCAGGGACTGATGAAATGGAGAATGATATTGACCATGACCTAATTTCAGAGGCTGAGAATGCATGGGCCCAGCGTGAATGGTCAATACAACATGTTCTGTTTCCTGCCATGAGACTCTTCTTCAAGCCCCCATCTTCTATGGCTACCAATGGAACTTTTGTCCAGGTACAGTTTTTATTGATTACTTTCTTCCCGTCTTACTGCTATTTGTGTGACATTTTCTGAAATCTTTTCTGAACCTTAAAATTGCCAAGTGTGTTGCCACTTGTGCAACCACTGTGTCAAAACGCTCTTATGTTAATAATATATAGTCTTTTTCCCATATTTTTGTGCACTAATCATTAAGCTTTTCACAACGTCGATTTTCTATCTTCAGGTTGCTTCATTGGAGAAACTTTACAAGATCTTTGAAAGATGTTAATATGAGATTTTTGTCAACCAATGTGAGTAGAATTTTTGCCATTGTGAATCTTGCCTGAATGCCCACAAGACACTTTTGATGTATAATATCTATATTCTACTACTTTATGTAGTTTTGTTTGATAATACCATCTGAACAATGTACCTAGACTTTCAAACATTTCCTTGTAATTAAATTTTGAATAGGGTTGAGTATTTATTCAGCTTCTTTTGTTTTTCACCAAGTTGCTAATATGAAATTTTGTCCTTGGAGACTATCAGATTTCGGAATTGCTTTTTCCTGGAATATAGTATTATAGCAAATTTCCGATGGCTGAGTACAAAAATAAGGACACCACCGCTTCTTTCAGATGGCATAACATATATTGCATCAATTCATGGGTTGGCGTACAAAAGGTCCGACATTATTTAAGATTACAACTATAATGTGTAATTTGTTGGGAGTAGAAGATTACTAAATTACCCTTGCACCTTGATCCAAAAAGCAAGCCGCTTGTAATTTCTCTCCATGATAAACTTTTTGTTTGATCACACTCCATTTTAGTCGTTTTCTTCTCTCTTCTATTCACTTTGATCTCTCATTCACTCCCTCTTCTCTTTATTCTCTGTTCTTCCTCGTAACACGGACCCATCGTCTCCACCAAAATGTCGTCTCACCCTCAGCCCTCAGCCCTCAGCCCTCACAACACAGTAGGCGTCTCTCTCTTCTCTTTTCCTTGTTAGCTTTCTATTTGTTTGTTATGTTAAATCTAAGTTCAAACAATACACTTTTAAATGCTTAGTCTTTTTGGGTTGTAATAGATGAACTGATGGTGTCACGCCCCGACCCGACCCGACCCTGTAAAAGGCCAAGCCTGGACTCGACATACGGACGGAGTCTCTTCTGTACCGTGGACGATCCAAAAACCCTACATTCAACATAATACTTGCGAAAGCCATAATAAACATTTAAAATAAGCTAACTTTCTTTTAAAACATACATTTTCTTATTAACCAACTTTGCAATCCAAAATGCCATGCATACTACACAAGTATTTATGTCACTAAACAGTTAAACTGTTAGTATGCGATTCTTCTCTAGTCACATGAGTATAACTTTATAACTTTACAATCTTTAAACTTTTACAACATAAAACCATAAAGGCCTCAAAATATAAACTACATACAAGGCTACAAGTCTCAAAATAAAGCGACGACCAAGCATTAAACACATCAAGCATGGCTCACACAAAAGTCTGGTAACCAACCACTAGCTAAGCAAGGAAGTGCTATCAAGGAAACACCTCCACTTGCTCCTCCTCCTCAATTACCTCAATAAGGTCCGCTTCAACTACTCCTGTAAAATATGGTATAGAAAGGAAAGAGCAAAAACTATTGCTCAGCGAGGGCAAATGGTCTCAAGGACGGAGATGAGAGGAGAATGTAATGTAAATAGTCAAGCAATTCATTCAATTATCATATAGAGATACAAACAAAGCCAACAATAAAACAAGACAAGCATTAAAACTATAAACACTCATTCAAAGGATACGATTCACTTTCCACGAGCAACTTTCAATCACGAATTCGATGATGACGCGCCGGCCCAAACCACCTTATAACTTCAGTTTGGAATACCCCGGAAGTATCTATCAATTCTACGACCCAAATCTCCCTGGGAGGCAACCCAAGCGAGAAAGGGAATAGGACACGGAGCTAGAGCAACCAACACTGGCAACCCGAGGCTACCCAGAGAGGCCCATCACACTGCCCCTGACTCTATGAATGCAATACAATATACAATGCAACAATCGAGCAATCAAGCAATAGAGCCACACGTGGGAGAATAACAAAGTAGGTTACTCTCGCACGCAATAGCAACAATTGATAAGCATTTCAATCAAAATCAACTCTAACAAGCATATCAAGCAATATTAAACATTCTATGAGCATAACATTAAGATAACAAGCAAAATCACAAATCGACCCCAACTATCAAAACGCTACTATTTCCAAACGAGCCACGAGTTCTGGAAACTGACTTTACCAATCCTCCTAGGTCACCATAAGGCACGTCTAAAGACCCCGAAACCCTACTTTACCCTAGAATTCACGCAAAGCTCCGATTTCTCCCTTTGCTCGTTTGATCTACCGCTACTCTAACCAAACACCCAACCAACGTCATAACCACACCAAAAGTGCTTCCATGGCCTCCCGAGACAATGCTATCACGCAAAACGAGAAAACGCTAAACTCGACCTAAACGACCCCGACTTTCACCAAGGCATTTTTCCTCATTTTTTCATTACACAATCCAAACAAACCATGCATTTAGGCATTCTAGCATATCTAGCATCTTTTCACATCAACATAACGCATAACGGAACAATTTCTACGAATCGAGGGTTTACTATTCATATTTTACTGTTCAATTGACATTTTAAATTACAATAGCTATATTTAACCGTAGAAAATGCGAAAAAACTATAAATACATGTTGTACAATTGACAAGGAACATTCTTTAAGAATTAAAACGATTAAAACAACAAACTACGGACAAAACCCAAAAATCATAAAGTTGATATACATGATATTCAAATGTACAAATAACGTGCTTCCCTCACCTTAGACACTCCTAGTCGCTAGGAAAACCACGCTGGATGCCTCGGTAACAACCCCGCACAAGTTCACGCGAAGATTGGAAGTTTGGAAGTTGAAATGTTTTTTTTTTTTCTCTCAAAGTTTCGGCCTGCTCTTGTTTATTTTTAGCTTGTTTTATTTTTTTTTTCTTTGTTATTTTGCTTAATAAAGGATGACAAACTTGGTCAACTAGTCAAAGCCTTGGTCAACTACTTAAAAATTGGTCAAATAGACTTATTTCATGCATTTTAAAGCTAAAATAATTAGTGCAATATTAATTCTAGCTAACAACAACTAAAACACTAAAATTAAAACACTAAACACTAGTTTTCACTATTTGTTGAGGACTAGAAAACACCCTCTAACTATCGCTCTCGATATGCAATGCACTTTGCGACAATAAAGAAGTAACAATTAAATCTCAAAGAATTTAAGAAAATATAATTTTCAAAAAGATAAACAAGAAAATTCCACATTCCGGGCTCGGGTATTACATATGGCCTCTTGTTATGAATTGATATCAACATGGTTGGTAAGTATGGTTAACTTAGCGTGGGTGTAATAGACTTTTACATGTGTGCTGGCTACTTATTGTTGTTGGGTGTAGAAGCATTATACTTGTTTGAAGTTCTCTTATTTATTGAGAGTGTTAGTGTGTGAGTGGAGGTGATGATAGTGATTTGAGTGTGGATGGTTTTGAGTGGTCATGTTCCTTCCATCACTCTTATTGGAATCTCAGGGTATGCTCATCAAGAGTATGTACCACAACCACAACTTGCCAAAAAAGGCATGAATTCGCATTTCGTATTTGAATTGCAAAGATTGAAAGCTGTAGTATGTACAACAACTTGCCAAATTAAGACAACTTCAAACAGATTGTGCCTTCATCTTTACAAATTTGATGTGTTGACACAGTAGGTGTGCAACTTCCTAACTTGCTTAGTTTTTTGTTTCTTCGCCAGCCCTGTGTGTGTCAATACAACATGGATTGTATTGCTTAGTTTTTGTTTTTCGATCTTCTATATAATCAGAATTCAACTTAGCAAAATGTTCCATGTTCTTGAAGTTTGTTAGAAGAAATGTCATCTCTCTTTATCTTTATTATTGCTTACATATTGTGTTTGATATATTGCTCAAGTAAAACTTCAACCTTCCTTTTGAAATATTCATTGTTGTCAAAAGATTTCAAAAAGTAGTAGTTTTGCTAGCTAATCCTAATTCACCCTTCCCCCCCACCCCTTAGGGTTATTTGGACCAACAAATGAGATATTACACAATGAGGGTAGAAACGACATTTCACATGTAATTAACAAAAAATTTGATAGATTTTTAACATAAGGGTTAACAGAAGGGGTCTAAGTCACACTTTTTTTTTTATTGAGAATGGAGTTTGAGTCACATATATATAAAAGTGGAGGGGGTCTTAACCAAAAATACCTTAAGACTCAATATATAATTAATATTTTACCTTTATTTAAAACCTAAATTTATATTTGTCATTATTATATTTTTTAATTTATATTTTGAAGTTATGTGATTCAAATTAAATCTATGTTTTGAAATTTTGTCATTAAATTAAATTTAATATCGTAAGGTTTAAAAGAATAATAATGAAGCCATGGGTAATCCCTCATTCTCCACAAGAATTCAAGGACGAGACGGGACGAGCAGGGCGGGGGATGAGGATATAGAACGTGAGGGCAGGGTAGATATTGAGGGGACCTTCTAGGTGACGGGGTAGGGTATGGAGATAGGTCCTCCCGTCCCAAATTTGTCCCAATGCCTTAATTACTTGAGTTAAAGACCTTTATACATGCATATACACAGATATAATAAAGAGATAAATAAAATATGTTCATAAATGAATGAATAATTATATTAATAACAACATATGATCCAATGCACTAAAATGTCATAGTGCTAGCTGTCTTTAGAGCATATCAATCCCCACAGTATTGTGCATTTTACTTCATATTATACATATATAAATATATACACACCCAAGTACACACATATATACACATCCGCACACCCATATGTATAAATATGTATATTGTATGTGTGGTCTTATGCATATGTAAGGATGACAACGATTCGGTTAACCGCTATTTTTGAAAAAATCGAAATCAAAAACAAATACTGATGGTTTTAAAAACTATTATCCTGAACTGAAACCAACAAGTATAAAAAAAATTGCGGATAACTGAAACTGAAATCGATAATTTAAAAAAATATAATTTAAATATTAAAAAGTCTAAAAATAAAATTCGTACTGTACTAACTTGAGATCTTGATATAATATATGTATACATATATATATATATATATATATATATATATATATATATATATATATGTATATATATCACATTATCCTATCCCAAAAGAAAAAAAATTAATTACAGACTGTTTGGAATAAATGAATTGCCCAAAATTTTGCGGAATTCATTTGCAAATTTAATTTTTTATGTTTGGAAGCAATACTTTAAAAAATTAGAACAAATCTTGGATTTTCTCAAGTATTACCCAAATCTTTACTCAAGATATGGAATTTACAAATTCAAGTTTTTCAAGTTAGTTTCTATATTTTGAGGATAAAATTACCCTCTAAATTTTTCTTGACATTTAAGTTTAACTTTGGCTCAAATATAAAAATAAAAAAAGATAAAACGTATTTCAAACCCTCTCCTCACCCTTTTTCTTTCAATAAAACACAAAATAAATAATTGATTAACAAGTCAATATATCAACAGTCCATGCTAGTACTTGTTGGATAGATCAAAAAAATTTATTTATCATTCCTACATTTTACTAATTCTAATAGAATAAAGAAGGGGTATTTGAGTAAAATATAATTTTTAACTCCAATTCTACATGTGTTACAAATTACACTTCTAAACAAGAGAATCCATTTATAAATACAAATTCTCATGAAATTCATTTATAAATCAAATGAATTCTACAGTACAAGTGCTTTCAAATACTATGTAACCAACTATATGTGTGTCTGCATTTCATAGACAACACAAAATACACTACATTAATATCCATACATATTAACTGAAAAAGATAGTAAAATTGGGATCAATTTGCATATTAACCTACGGGAAACGCTGGTGTTACGAAATTATAAAAGAATAATTAGGCCATTTCACTCGTTTTTCATTAATATTAACTAGGTTGTTCACGACATGGACCAATTTGGCCGTTTTTAGTAAACATTAGGGACTAATTGCACTTTTTAAAACAATAGGGATTAACTTGAAAAATAATAAAATAATAAGGACTTACCGCATAATATTCCAACTTTTCCATTCTCAAAACGGGTACTCACGTGAAAAGATTTCTTGATATATATACCTGCTATGCAATTGGGACAAGTGATGGTAGTGAAATCAAAACTTGATAGGGTTGCATAAGAAGAATTATAAGAAAATGTTAGTCTTTCTATCCATTAGAATTAAGTTCATGGCTAGATTTAACATTTCCTTCTCTATTTTGCATGAAACTCTTTTCTTTGCTTTGTGTTTTTTTTTTTCTTTAAACACAATTCAGTTCTATTTTTTACACTGTTTGACTCTATAGTTTCTTGTTATGACCCGAACTTTCCTCTCTCTCTAGGTGCACTCACAAATATATGGGCAACAACAGAAATACAATACCGCAAATTATAATGTTTGTTATGACATTTTTACTTGTCTTTAGAAAGTCCAATTAAATACCTATAGGTCAAACGCTAACAAAGTAGAACTACTCCTACAATTCTATTCACATTTATTTGTTAATAATTGCTTCGAATATTTCATATGTAATATATAAATTATAAGTTTCAAAAATTTCCCCTGAAAGCTAATTATAAGAGCTTACCTAAAAAATAGTATTGAAAAGTCTATGATTAAATTAAACAAGTATAAAAATTTAGAGGCGTTGATGTCCTTGATCCAAACACAAAATTACAAAAAAATAGATTAGCTTGGCTATTAGGATACAAGAGAAATATCCTCGGGGCCCATGTATGAGTTCTATTGCCATCCCTTCTTGTGTCCTTGCACTATGGTTGGATTCGGGTGGGAAAGACTAAGAGAGTAAAATAGAGGAAGATATCACAAGAAGGGTGGGGATTTTTGGTTTGCATTGCAAGAAAAAAAAAGAAGAAAAAGGAATGGATAATTCAATGGTGAGTTACTTAACTATCTTTTTCATATTCATTATTACGTGAAGAACATCTTTTGTAATAGCACTAAGGGAGAATTTGATTCGCGAAATCTTACAAGATTTTTAAAAATATAAAATTTAGAACATGATATTTTCATATTTGGTTTGCGGAATAAAAAAAATTCCTAAACATATCACATTCTTAGGAATATAATATTCGCATGATTTGCTCAATTTATTCCCATATGAGGGGTGGAGATCTCATATTCCCAAATTGTAGAATATGTATAATTTAAAAAGGATTAATTAGACATAGTACGAGTGTCAAAGTAAATATGTATAATTTAAAGAGAAAAGGAATGTTTTTTTTTTTTTGGCGATAAGAAGAAAAAGATAAATTAGCTTTTTAAGTAGTACAATTTGCATCAGACACTACCTCTACTAGTGGATATATATCCATCCATCCATACACAGGTACGTACTAAGTATATAATATTACATCTTACTTGCAAATAAAGCGATTCCCTCTCTCTCTCTCTCTCTCTTTTTATCGTCTGTCTCTCCATTGTCTTTCAAGTCGGTACCAAAGCTTGTCTTTAATTATTCTTTTTGGATTTATAAAGCTTGTCTTTAATTATTATTTATCATAATTTATATTTTTGGCTGATAATCGTTGTGTTAAACTTGATGATCATCATGATTAACATGTTTTGAAATTGTTAGTAATTTCCTTTTCGTTTTTAATCTTTTATATTTTTTCGTCAAAATTCAAATAACAAGTTTTGTGTACTTGTGTTATTGACTATTACTTTTCGTTCGATTCTTACAACGGCTTTTGCTTTTAGATTGATTTTTCATGTTATTTATATACGTTGGCTTTGTAATTGTGCCAATAATTAATTAAAAGAAAAAAATTGACTTGTTTGATATGTTAAATTTGTTACGTGTTTAAGCCTAAGAAGAGTGATTTTGTGTAAATTATGCCGAAAGTTAGGATTTATGCCTAGTTTATACCACTCTCTGAGTAAACCCCCTTTATTGATTATGGAAATTGATGTTCTTGTTAACATCTTGATTATTATTTTGCGCTTGTAGTTACCCCCTTTATTGATTATGGAAATTGATGTTCTTGTTAACATCTTGATTATTATTTTGCGCTTGTAGTTGAGTATAGCAATTCTGTTCAATGACCGGTCTGTATTGACATAGTTTTCGTGCTTGCGTTCGAATAGTTAGCATTCGTCTATATATTTTCTTCATTGCTTTGGATTCTCTCTGTTGATAATAAAGTAAGTTTGTATAGGATTTCTCAGCATAGTTGTATTTGTGGAAGTAGACAAATAATATTACAATGTTTGCGACATATAAAATGTAAGACTGACTTACTTAGGTTTTCCTCTAGCGTACAGGGAGGTACGAGTCTCATTCTGTATGTCCAAGTCTTACTCTAAGAAAAGTGCTATAATTGCCTAAATGGAAAAGCCTCTTAATCATGTTTCATTGATGGGTATTCATTATAATTGCAGTTTGCACTGGTGTAAGTATTTCCCTAATGCGTTGTATTTGCATAAAATTTGCCTTTGATAGGTAACTGGTCATATAAAATGGGTGGAAGTATAATTGATGATGACTGGGAGTTTACATCACCTTCTGATGAAGTTCGCACTGTGGTTCTTGTCGGACGCACCGGTAATGGCAAAAGTGCAACAGGCAACACCATCCTTGGAAGAAGAGCATTTAGGTCAATGTCTAGCTCGGCTGGTGTTACAAGTAGTTGTGAGCTTCAAAGGACTGTGCTGAATGATGGGCTGATTCTTAACGTGATTGATACCCCTGGTATGGATGCGCTAACAATTATTAATAGCAATCTTTCATATATATTTTAGGCTTCAATTGTTTTTCCAATTTTTAGTTCAAAAATACATAAATGCCGTCTTTGTAGGATTATTTGATTTTTCTGCTGAGCCTGAATTCATTGGAAAAGAAATTGTCAAGTGCATCAATATGGCAAAAGATGGCATCCATGCTGTTCTTGTTGTTCTGTCAGTCAGATCCCGCTTCTCAAGAGAGGAAGAAGCTGCTGTTCAAAGCTTAAAGAAATTCTTCGGAAGCAAAATAAGTGACTATATGATTGTAGTTTTTACTGGTGGGGATGATCTTGAGGAAAACGATGAGACGTTGGATGATTACTTAGGTCGTGACTGCCCTGAGCCTTTGAAGGTAGAGAGATATTCCAAACTTTGGACTTTGCTAAATCTTATCTTTTTCTTTCCTTGTTTGATTTTTGTTTAAAACTTTTGCAACATGAGTTGTGAATTCTATGATTCGTGAAACTTCCCACTTCCTCGTATCTGTTATTTGTGCGTGGTCGTTTATGTTGTTCGATGAGCCTTTTACATATGTCCAGGAAATTCTCCATATGTGTGGAAATAGGCGTGTACTCGTTGATAACAAAACCAAGGATGAAGGGAAGAAAGAGGAACAATTTCAGCAACTTCTTATGCTTGTAAATATGGTTGTAGCCAAAAATGATGGAAAACCTTACATAGATGAGTTGTTCATTGAACTGAAGGTAAACTGCTGCTGCTGCTGCTTTTGCTTTGAGCATTCTCAGTTTGAAATATTATGATGATAAGTTTCAAAAAGTAAAATTTTAAAAATATTTTTTGAACAGGAAGGAGCTATGAAACTGCGTGATCAAGCAGTAGAAGTTAATTTATTAGAAGGATACTCCAAGCAAGAGATATTAGAGTTGAAGGAGCAGATACAAAGATCTTATGAAGACCAGCTTAAGAGAATAACAGAGATGGTATTTCTGATATATATATAGACTTCTAATTGTTGCTTGTGTCCTTGCTGATTTAGTGATCATGTAGTTGATTTGATATCTGCCCCCACTTACTATCTTCTAGATTATTATAGCAGTTGTGTTTCATTGTCAAGCTTTAACATTTCAAAACAAACATGAAACATAATTTTGTTCTGAGACTTGTCATTGAGTATCTGTGATTTACAAATGAGATGAGATTGGATCAATTTTTTTTTTTATTGTACTTATATTTTGGCTTGGCTTGGCTTTTTGCTTACAGGTTGAATCAAAGTTAAAGGAGACCACTACTAGGCTTGAACAACAGTTGGTGAAAGAGCAAGCTGCTCGCTTGGAGGCAGAAGCAAATGCTCAAGAAGCTCAAATGAAATCAAATGATGAGATCCGTAAGTTGAGAGAGCATTTGGAGAGAGCTCAAAGGGAGACTGAAGAGCTTCGTAAGCAAGCTGAAAGTGGCAGATGTGCTATTCTATGACAACATTATATATATATATATATATATTAATATAGTTTTCGATTGGTTAAAACATTAAATTTGAAGAAATCTTTCAGCCCTCGACTTTCTTCCTTTTTCAGGAATCGATAAATGATTTAGCTTTTGTTTTTTTAATTGTTTATATATGTTCATAACACTTAAATATGCATCGCTTTTTCAACACGACCCTAAGCTAAACAGGATTGTGATTCTTCTTCTTCTTTTATATACTTATTATCATGAGGTACTAAAAAAATAAAGGTCCTGTTTGGAAATATTTTATTTTTTGTTTTTTAGAACAATTTTTTAAAATAGTTTTCAAAAACAATTTTTAAGAACAAAAGGATAGAAAATTTTGTTTGAGTAGAATTGTTCTTTGAACAAGTTTTTAAAATGAAGATATTTATAATTATATATTTTCTTTTATCGAACTTATTTTTTTTATTAAATTGATTAATTTAATTAATTAATTAGTAATTAGTAATTTTAATTTATGAATTAATAATATAAAATTATTAATAAATTAATTAAATTGATTGTTCATAACATTTTGGTAAGAATTAATTAATTAATATTTACAATATGATTGATTTGATTTTAAATTAATAACTTGAATTAATTTACTACTTTAATTATTTATTTATTTAATTTTAATTAATTTATTAATTAAATATTAAATTGAATTGATAGTGAATAAAAACTTTAATTACTTAATAATAAATTAGTTAATAAACATAACTAATTAATAAATAATAGTTATGAAGAAGTTCAACTTTTTTTGGGATTAATGAATTAGTTATTTATTGATAAATGAGTATGATGATGATGAAGAAGGATTTGATGTTTTAAAATAGTGGCGAACATATAAATGTTAATATCCCGTTCTCACCACTATGGTTCGTGATGTTATGGGCGGACCGACATCGCTACTAGGGTAAAATTGTAATTTGATATTAAAAAAAGAATCAATGTTGCAATTGGACTGCACCTGGATAGCCTTTTTTTTTTTTTTTTTTTTTTTGTAAAGCGCCAAACCATGAAAAAAGACAAATTCATCAAAAAGTTGAAGCTTAAATTTTTCAGCAAACTACTCTCACTGCTCCTCCTGTAGATTCAAACGGGCGGTGAGGTAAATTTTTTTTTTTTGAGATGTTACAAGATGATGATAAAGTGGATGTTGTTGAGCAATTTGGGAGTTTCCTTTGAAGTCTTGATTACTGTAATATATGTAATATATAGAGATAAAAAAAAAAAAGTGTTTTAATTTTGTATGTTAAGTTTTTGATTTATATGAATGAATATTTTTATGAATTAATGAAATATACTCGCTTGCTTTTAGCTAAAAAAAAATTGTTTTTGGTTTATGAATTGATCACTCAGCATATGGTTGTCTTCGTGTTCTGTATTTCTCAAGAGATTAGATTATAGATACTTACATTATAAAGGTACCGATTTATTCAAAAAAGTTGGAAGAAAATGGTAATTTGCGAGACGTTTGAAAATGGTTGGTGAAGGCTGAAAGTTAGTTCATATTGGCTGGTACATCACATGTTAATCAAGAAAAGTCCTTGACTAGTCAATGTAATTTTGTATTTTTCTATTTACAAAGATTTCTTATATGTGTTAGTATTTATATTTTTATAATTATTATATGTTTCAATTCTTATTTTTTTTTATAATTGTTATAATGTGTTTAAATAGTTTATTTATAGATGAATTTTTTTGACCTCTAGTTATTAAGCCCTAACTCGGGATGTCTGTAGTGTACATCTTGATCCCGAGTGTGTGAGTTCGCCATTGGTGATATATTAATGGTTCATATGTCCACAGTTGCTTCTGAAAATGCTTTTAGCGAGGAAAAAAAAAACTATATGAACTAAGACATTGAAAGTATTTGTGTGTATGAAGTACTGGACTGATACTCAAAGACCTATACAGGAATTGTCAAAGATGGAGGAGGATTTTGAAGAAAATACGTACTTTGAGTGATTCAACTTACCTAGTAAAGATCTCGAAGATTAATTGTAAGAAAAATAATATTAGTGGGAGAAAAAAAATTGAAACAATAATTTATAATAGTTTTATTTGTTTTATAACTGAAAATAATTAGTTTGGATATGATTTTTGTATTATACCCTCTCTAAGGTCAGTTCTCTTTTCATTTTTTGCATTGTAGTTGATCATATACTACTTTATTTTTATCTGTTAATAATATCTTAATATTATTTTGCTTTTAGCGGTGATGGTCATGATTTAAAATTTTCTGAAACTGTATGCAATAGGTTGTTCTTTTCCTTTTTAATCTTTATAGTCTTCGTTGCTCAAAATTTTGGTTAAATTCCAAATTTTGTGTACTTTGTGTTACTTGTAATACATTTGATAGCATTCTTTATAGGGATGTTTGCTTTTAGATTGAAACTGTATGTAATGATGATGATATGATGGCTTTGTCATTGTGCTACAAATTTGACTTGTTTGACTTAAGCCTAAGAGAGTGATTTTGTGTGAATAATGCCAGTTGTTTGGTTGATCTGTTAGCATTCGAGCTTGTACAACAATTTTGTTGGATGGTCAGTCTGTATGTGATAGTTTTTACATGCTATGCTTTCAATAGTCTAGTGTACTCTATATGCATTCTTTATGCTTTTGAATTCTCTATGTTGTTGACGATAGAGTTTGTTAAGGATTCGTCAGCATATTTGTATTTCTGGAAGTAGAAAACACTAATTTTACAACATGCTCGAAATCTCACTTGGCTTCTCCTGTTATGTACAGGGAGGTATGGCTTTCTTTCTTTATGTGCTGAAATTGTTCATCTATTAAAAGTGCTATAATCACCTAAAAGAAAAACTCATCTAGCTAGATTAATACCAATTCTACTTGATGGGTATTTGTTTCATTGCAATTTGTAATGGCATGAGCTTTCTAATGCGCTATACATGCTTAAAATTTGTCTTCCACAGGTAACTGAACAAAATGGGTGGAGGTATAATTACTGATAACTCGGAGTGAACATCACCTTCCGGTGAAGTCCGCACTGTGGTTCTTGTTGGATGTACAGGGAAGGGAGAAAGTGCAACAGGGAATAGCATCCTTGGGTGGACAGCATTTACGTCAATGCGTAGGCCGGCTGGTGTTACAAGTACTTGATGAGGTGGTGGTTCTTAATGTGATTGATACCCCTGGTATGGATATGCTTACAATTAATTAATAGAAATATTTTATTTATATTGTGAGAGATAGGATTTGTGTTGTCTTAAAGGAACACTTCTATTTTGTCCAATTTGAAGCAGAAGACAATTGCAAGATAGTGGACAAACACTTTTAATTTACTTTACAATTATAATAAGCAGCAAACTGCACAGTAAGAAAAAAAAAAAACAAAGATGGAAAACGTACAGCCAAAAGTTTATTGTAAATGGGCCAGTTACATTATAATGCTAATTTGTGCTGAATCCATTATACTCTTCTTGGTCTTAGTCCAAAGCACGTAAACCTTGTATTTGCAGGATTATTTGATATTTCTGCTGGGCGTGATTTTATTGTAAAAGAAATTTCCAATTGCATTAATATGGCCAAAGATGGCATCCATGCCATTCTTGTCATTCTGTCGGCCACAAACCGCTTCTCAACAGAGGAAGGAGCTTCTTTTCAAGAGTTAAGTAAATTATTTGGGAGCAACATAAGTGACCATATGGTTGTAGTTTTCACTGGTGGGGATTCTTATGAGAAAAATGATTTTGTGGATTATTACTTAGGCCATATGTGTCCTAAGCGTTTGAAGGTATAAAAACTCTGATCTTTGTGCTTTGCTTGTTTTATTACGTAGCCTGAGATTAATCCTACTTTTACCTAGATATCTTTTTAATAACTGTTTGGCATTAAAATTTTAAATTTTTGACTTTTTAGAAATTGAAAACTTCTGGAACATAAGCTTTTGGATTCCTCTTTTATCTGCTATATGCTAGCATCAACAGGAATCGCTTTGAATTTGCTGATCTTTATTGAGTTTTCCTATACTCCAAATAATTTGTGCCAGCTCTTTGAAGAAAAAGATAAAGGCTTTGAGCATGATGTTTTACGGTCCAATTTGAGTTTTTGGAACTTCTGACCTACAATTTTTGTCATCAGTGCTTTTATTGCCAGTGGTTGTTTGTCTTGTTTGTTGAGTCGATTACTCTGGCACTGAACTAAAAGTTCTCTCTTCTTGACTGGTTGCTTCAGATTGTGGCTATCTTTTCTTCTGAAGGTAGTGTGATGTCCATTTGCTCCTTCAATGTCTAGTTAAACTTGGTTGCTGAATTTTGGGACGACTTTATAGAAGATTTGCAGTTTTCGAAAAAGTTTTAGCCTTTTAACAAAAATTTGAACTTTAAAATGGTTTGAGCTTCATTTGGATATATGGAATTAATGCAGAAAAGTTTTTGATTCACCACCTATAGTTCAGAAAGAACCATTCTTTATGACTTACTCCAACTTAGGGATGACAATGGGGGTAGGTTTGAGGCGGAGGACCTATCCCCACACCCCCCGTTCTATACCCCCATCACTCGCCCTGTCCCTCGGTTCTATACCCCATCCCTTGCCCTGTCCCCGAATCCCTGTGGGAATTTGGGATGCCCGCAATTTTTTTATTATTCTTTTAAACCTTATGATATTAAATTTAATTCAACCACGAAACTTCAGAATATAAATATAATTTGAACTACTTAACTTCAAAATATAAATTAAAAAATATAATAATAATAATAAATATAAATATAGATCTTCAGTAATAGTTACATAGTAAAAATAATATTATAGTAACTGAGTCTTAAGCATTTATAATAAATTTTGACTAAAATCATCGTGTATGAGATTAAGGAATACTCGTTTGTGTTATTGGAATCGCGTTTTTTGTATTTTGTTTTTTGTTATCGCATGTCAACATATAATAGTAATTGTACATCTTTAAAATATTTAAAACTATTTTGAAGAACGATTAGGAACAACTAACATTCTCTTGAATCAACTATGACTAATAGTAAAATGGAGGTATTTATGTAAAATGATTGCAAATGTCAAGTAATGACATGTAATGTCTTAATGAAAAGAATGATTATAAAATCCTTTTGAGTAATCTATTTTTTTCTTTCCTATCTTAGTAATACTTTATCTAATTTCATCTTTTTATACTTTTATATTTATAATTTTGAATTTTTTAGTACATATGTAAAATTAAAGATATAAAAATAACTATACATGTATGAGTTGGTAGGATATGTGGGGCGGGGAATGTTTATCCCCGCGCGGGGATTAAAAAGTTAATCCCCACCCCCGACCCCATTCCCCATTCTCACCCCAATCGCCTCCCCGTTAGGTCATGGTGGGGCGGGTACCTGCAAAACCCGCTTCCATTACCATCCCTACTCCAACTATTCTAAGCGAAGAGGGGATCGAAAACTTTTCACATTGTGTGAAGTCAAGTTTAAAATTTATGTTGATACCAAGAAAGGGCAAAAAAGGTGAGAATATATGAATCAAGGATAACAGATTCATTAACTCTGATTTTTCATCCCTACTTTTCCTTTTCATCTGCAATGAAAAAGTAATTAGTCCTTGTAATCTTACCTTGAAGTTGTACTATGCTCTATGTCATTTGCTGATTTTATGAATTCATGTGATTATAATAGTTCATATGGTGACTGGTGACAATCATAGAGCAATGATTTAAGTTGGAAAGTTTGAAGCTGTGGGCCTTTATAGATATACATACATACATATATATATATATATATTTATTTTATAAATTTAGATTGAAATAATAAAGATACGTAAAAGTCTTCACAAATGGGGGAAAAGTTATGGTAATGCTAAATGCTAAATGCTAAATGCTCCAGTTAGGGTGGCACACTTTTTATATGCTGAAAGATTGAGGAGGTTCGTTTTCATATATTTTATCGAGAGGGTGGATAAGTCTTTGTCTAAAGAGGTTGCAAGGAAGTGTTGTGTGTGAAAGATCTTTTGCAGATTATTGAGGTCATGATTACTGCGTGTATGCAGAGCAACACATTTGCTTGATTTCTGTACATTATGATATAAACAAATGTTGCACTCCGCGAATATTGAATCATGGTTGGTGGAATCAAGGAATTTTGTTGATATTGCTTTTCTTTGTGGTGGCATTACTAGGATGAAACACGTTCCATTTCTGTTTATCAAGATTAAGACACAGGTTATGTTTAATTGAAGGCACTATCATGGCAGAAGATATATTTAGCTGCGTAAGCATAAATTTTCTTTGCATCAAATGGTTGATAACGAGTTCAGCTTACATAAATAAGATTGTAATAGTTGAAAGTTTTCCCTTCATTATTACGCTCTAGTTTATATTCTTTCTGACTTTTATGGGTGTACCTCTTAGGTGATATTTAAATACTTTTACCAACTAGATTGAAGTAGTTGTTATATAGACAGTACATTGTATAGTTCTGTTTCCTGTTAGCAATGCCTTTGGTCTTTCCACTTGGTTATAGGAACTTTATTTTTTGCCACCCTCTAGAATTTATAGCGCACATGGGATAAGCTACTTTCTTTTATAGTTACTTGGGAGTGAGCAGAACTTTCATCAGAGTGTATGTCATGAGGCTTTTCTGCACTTTGGTTACTTCTGTTTGACTAATATATTAGACTTTAATCACTTTTTTGGATTTTTTGTCTTCTTCATTTGCTTCCCTAATAATCTTCTTAATGAAGGATTGAAGATGTTTTTATTTTAATTATCATAATACTGGTGCAGGAAGTCCTCCATATGTGTGGAAATAGATGGGTACTCTTTGATAACAAAACTGAGGATGAACTGAAGAAAAAGGAACAACTTCAGCAACTACTTCTTGTTGTGAGTACAGTTATAGCCAAAAATGATGGAAAACCATACACAGTGTTCACTGGACTGAAGGTAAAGTACTGTTGTGTTGTGCATTCTCATGAAAATAATACGAGGATGATTTTCAGTGAAGTAAAATTTTAACCCTATTTCTTAAACAGAAAGGAGATATGGAACTGTATGATGAAACAAAAAAAGTTAACTCATTGGAGGAAGTATCTCAGTTGAAGGACCAAAGGCAAAGATCTTATGAAGAGCAGATGCTTAAGAGAATAACAGAGATGGTATACTTGTACACAAACTTTAAATTATTGCTTGTGTACTAGCCGATCTGCAATCTTTAATGCCTATATTTAATTTGCCTCTAGAAAGATGACTTAAAGTCAATAAAAGAATGCCATGGGCTTGGAAAGTGCTCTCCCATTTGGTGGTAATTTTTGGTTTAGTGGCACATGGAAATGAATACTTAATGCATTAGCTTGTCATCTTGCTCGCAGAAACAGGAGACCTTGTATTTAAAGTTTATTCTCTCATGTCTGTTTTACGAAATTGCTATATATATATATGTTTCTTTCGAAAGTTCCAAAAAAAAGATTGTAAAGGAGCGAAATGCCTACGTTGAACGTTTGTTTGACATTCTTGGTGTCAATAAGCCATTACTTATACGTTGAGCTTAAGAACAAAAATGCGTACATGAATATGCTTGAATTAGACGTGAAGATCATGATTAAGTGATTGATTATGGTGTAGTAGCATACTCATGGTCCTTCAATTCATTATTGTTTTAGCTTATATATGTATAAAACTGTATCATATTTTATGTATTAGCAGGGGCATTAATATGTATATGCAAGAGTTTGAATTCCTGTGGGAATAGCTGATGCAAATTTTCATGCTAACCATGAGAAGATTTGGCTACTTGGCATAGAAATCTGAATATACTGTATTTAGGCACCTTTACACGCTATTATAAAAATGAAATTCGACCTGGCAAAGTGAATTGGGGAAGAAAATACATTGAAAGAAACTAGTACTATTATCTTTGCTCTCTAGATGTGGTCTTGTTTCTTTTATCATCTTATGAATTGCATTTTTATCCATGTAAGAGCTGGAACCGATTGGTTATTGGTTGTTTCAGCCTCGTCCATATATGTTTGTCTCACTGTAGATTATAACAGTCGTATTTCTCATTGTCACATTTGTCATCATTTTTTAGCGTTTCAGAACACGAAACACAGTTGTCCTGAATGAACTTTCATTGAATATCTGATCACAGAATTGGAATATTAGGGATTTTCAAGTGTTACAAATAGCATGTTGACTTTTTTGCTAATTTTGTAATGTAGGTGGAGATGAAGATGAAAAGACTTGAACAAAAGTTGGCGGAAGAAAAAGTGCAAATGAAATCAAATGATGAGATGAATGAGCTGAGAGAGCAGTTGAAGAGAGCTCAGTGGGAGACAGAAGAGCTTCGGAAGCAAAGTGGCAGTTGCGCTATTCTATGAGAGAGTTGTAAATGATGGTATAAATCTTCTGCAATTGGTAGAAGATTAAAATTTGAAGAATTGTTTTCAACTCTTCAGCCCTTCCTGGCTTTCGTGGTTCTTATTCTATTTGTATTTTAGATCCATTTTACTTCTTGAGTTCTATCATAAATCTCAATCTTTGCTCTCAGGTTTTAATTCTTATTCTCTCGTAATAACTAACTTGCCAAATAAGCCTCAAAATTGAAGGACATTTTGGTCTTTTTCATCTTTGAATAAAACAATAAAAATTCTCTCCTTCCTATCCCTCTCTTGTTCATTCACAAACACATTCACACACAATACGAATTCACCCATTCACTCGTTCACACACACACACAAATACTGACAGTAGATTCACACATACACGTAGACATATACACACATTCGGGTCTGAAGAGTTTGGATGGTGTGTATGTGGTACATATATAATTTTAATAGATGTATGTATATATATACATGTACAAATATTGAAAATGTTTGGTTTCCTTGTAATTGGGTTTGGTTATTCATGTAAACATAATTATTGCAAAATTATATTGCAATTAAATTTATCAGAAGCATGTAATCATCGCAATAAAATCATTAGGGCCTAAGTTACTTACCTGAGACGGAAGATGAAGCTACGATGGTGATTAATTGATTTTTTCACCTTAACCCTATTAATAGTGTAGATGTGTGATGGGATTCTACAACTCTAAGAAAATCACCAATTAACATGTATATATAGGTGTTGTTTTGATCAAGTAACCTAATGGGCTTGGGTTTTAAAGTGATTATTATTTAATTTACATGGGTCACATCACTTACATTCTCTGACTTGACCCATTAACTTTATGGACAATAAGATTCAATCATAAATATAAGGCGCGCATAAAAGATCAAAATCCTTACATAATGTCGTCCATAATTACCAACGAATAAAAAATTACTAAATCAGGTAATAGCGGTCATACATCATTTACTCGATGTACTTTCCTTCTATATGCGAGAACACTAGCAATCTGCCACACTTGACCATAATCTTAATAGGCCTTAATCTTAATGGTTCACAATAATGACTTTTATAGATTTTCCTGTTTTCCTTAACAAACATAATTCACTTGAATACTATTATAAAACAGGAAAAACATTAATGTTTGTCGGAAACTCGTCATTGAGTCAGAGTGTCAATACAAGAACACATACATCTTTCATAATTACAATCAAGACCTAGCATTCTTCATATCCCTTCAATGGTTTGGTTGTAAGCCTTTAGCCATATATTTGCAATCATGAGATCAGTACTTACGTGTTTAATAGATACTCTATGTTTCTTAACCTCCTTTTTAATGACAAATACTTTAATTCTATGTATTTGGTACCTCATGATTATTTGTCATTTTAGAGAATAAAACTATTGCAGAATTATTACAGTACATTTTCAGTGGCTTGGCAATTAGCATCGACAAATCCAAGTCCTGAAATATTTTCTACAACCATAATGCATGAAATATTCTAGCTTCATAAAATGCTACAAATGCTACTTCCGTAATGGATGATTTAATGATAGTCTATTTCGTACTTTTTTATAAGATCGTTTCCTCTGCTTAAAGGAAGAGATGACCAAAAGTGGACTTTATGCTATCAATACCTCCAATAAGATTTGAATTTGAATATCAAATCACATGATTCATGTTACTGACAAAAAGAAATCCTTCCCATATAGAATAGCCCTTACCCAAAATTTTGAATATTTTTGGGTGTCCTTTGAAGGGCTTGAAGGTACTAAGTTCAACAACAATTGGTATCTTGATATGATGTCTCTGAATAGGCAATAAGCTTATTGGCATCAAGGTCATTACATAAACCAAGCAGAATTTAATTGTCTACCTGTGGAAATCAAAGAATTCATTAAGTTTAAGGCAAAGAAAAAAACTACTTTTGTTGAGACTCCGATTCGTATGAGTGATGTTGTCATGGAAAACTTATATGGAGAAATGCTAGGGGATACCAATGTTGAGGGGGATACCAATGTTATGAATAAGGATCTTTATGCTTCTAGAGTGTCACAGATAGAGGATCACGAAAGGAGGAGGAGTGCTAGTACTAGTGGTGCTACAAGTTCATCTTATGATCTCATTTTACAAACACTTGATAGTATAATAACTTGGATGGACAACACCAATAAAACCTTTGCTAAATTGAAAATTGAAGTTCAGATTTTGGAAGAACCTAAGGCGGAAGATCGGCAATATTTTGAAACTCAATTGGAGGATATACAAGTTTGGCTTGAATTGATTGGTGATGATGTAGACACATTTGTGGTCATATATTTTCATACAAGACCCACGCCCTCGAGTTATCGACTATCCAAGTCGTGGAGGACAAGGTTGAGGCTGTGGTCGTGGACGGAGGCAATAGTTTTCAGTACTAGCTCTTAGTTTTTAATCATTTGCATTTCGAACTCTCTTATTTAACACTTATGTATCTTGAATCTTTTCATGACTTGCTGTTAATTAGTTTTTGGTGCCCCTCTTTGACTAATTATGGTATATATTTTAGTATACTCTTATGCTTCTACCGACTTATGGATCTCATGCTTGTAATTATTTTTTTTTCTTTTTAAACCTTAATCAATGCATGTATTAAAAATGGGCATCTAAATCTTCTTATGATTCATTGAGTTATGGTATATATCTTTTAGATATATTTAGTTTTTTTTTCGTGTTTTATTATTTGATGACAGATTGGCTACAAACACCTATAAATCCGTTGTCATTCCGTAGCCAATTATAAGTATCTAAGTTTTATTTTTAATAAATAGGAAAAATGCATAAAAATGTGTTAGTATTTTCATATTTTGATTGTTTATGAAGTTCAAAACAAATGTGAGAGTTTTTAAACTACTAGATTGAACGTTAATTAACATTAATGTAATTTTTGATGAAAACATGTCAAGTTTGATTTAAACGGTTATTGAATTCCTATGAGATTTTTCTATAAAAATACGCATGTTAACGAAATACGGACCAAATTTATTTTTATTTGGAAACCTTGGAAGTCACATGAAATTTTCCTTTGTTCTAGGTCGAATCATATTTCTATAATTAATATTAAAAGCTATCTACTTTATTTTTGTTTAAAGTCCGTAGCCATTTCATGGTCATTGGCGACGGATTGGCTACAAACATATAGAAGACTGTAGTCATTCTGTGGCCACTGTCTGCGGATTGGCTACGGACACATACAAGTCCATAGCCATTGGCCACGGAAATTTAATAGTATCTATGTTTAACTTGTTAATAAATAGGAAAAATGTATAAAAACGTATTAATATCTTTATATTTTTCTTGTTTATAAAGTTTAAACCAAATGTGAGAGTTTTTTAAACTAGTAGATTGAACGTTAATTTACATGAACGCAATTTTTGATGAAAACATGTTAAGTTTGATTTAAACGATTATTGAATTCTTATGAGATTTTTTTTTATATATAAAAATACACATGGTAATGAAATACGGACCAAGTTTGTTTTTATTTGGAAACCTTGTAAGTCGTGTGACATTTTCCTCCGTTCTAGGTTGAATCACACTTTCATAATTAACATTAAAAGCGATCTACTTTATTTTTATTTAAAGGTAGAAGTCCGTAACCATTTCGTGGTCATTGGCTATGGATTAGCTACGGACACATAGAAGTCCGTAGTCATTCCATGGCCAATGGCTACGGAATAACTACAGAAATTTAATAGTATCATACTTAACTTGTTAATAAATAGAAAAAAAATATACAAAAACGTGTTAATATTTGCATATTTTTTGTTTGTGAAATTTAAACCAAACGTGAGAGTTTTTAAACTACTATATTGATAGCTAATTAACATGAATGCAATGTTTAGTGAAAACATATTAAGTTTGATTTAAACAGTTAATCAATTCTTATGAGATTTTTCTATAAAAATACATATGGTAATGAAATACAGACTAAGTTTGTTTTTATTTGGAAACCTTGCAAGTCACGTGATATTTTCCTCCATTCTAGGTCAAATCACACTTCTATAATTAACATTAAAAGCAATCTACTTTCTTTTTGTTTAAAAGTCCATAGCCATTGGTGATGGATTGGCTACAAACACATAGAAGTCCGTAGTTATTTCGTGGCCATTGGCTACGGAATTTCAATATTTATTTATTTTCTAATATTAATAGTTTGTTACATATAAATAAAAAATATATAAATGAAAGATATATTCCATCGCTAATCCGTGGCTAAATTGCAACGGCATGGCCACAAACTTTGTTATTTTAGTTTTTCCTATTTAAGTAAAAACTCCGTCGCCATTCCGTAGCAAATTAGCCATGGCGACATTATAGAAATTTATATTTTAATATTTTTTAAATAATAAATGTAGTTCGTCGCTAATCCGTAGCTATTTGGCCACCAAATGACTACGGAATATTATTTTTTATAATTAAAATTATTTTCCATTAGCAATTCGTCGCCAAGTTTTGTTGCCACTTCACTACGCCAAATTTGGCCACGAAAAGGCTACAAACTTTATTTTCCGTCGCCTTTCGCCAATTGGATACAAAAAAAAGTCCATTACCCAAATTTGTCGCCTAAATCCATCGCTCGAGAACTGTTTTCTTGTAGTGTTAGACAAACATTTGTAAACTATATTACATCAGGAATGATTTAAAAGTCATCCACTCTTGTAAGGTTGTCTACTTTGGGCACCAGGTTAAAGATAGTTGAGTTTGACTCCCCGAAAAGCTTTCAATCACTAAGAGCAGAACTAGTCGCATGGTAGACATCATGACCAACAATATAGCATGCATTTTTATAAAATTGGGAAGAAAAACCATATGGACCTACGCTTTTATCTTCTTTGATGCTCCATATTGTAGCTTTGATTTCTTCATTAGTAATATGTACCATCAATGTGTTTGCCTCTTCAGAGCTAATGAAACTATTGAATTGAGATCTTAGGCTCCCCACCAAGAAGTTATTTGTTGTTCTACTAAATTCGAACTGATTCTTGAAACAGCTCAAGATTTCTCCAATGATCCTCTCTCTTCCTCTAGTATGGTTCTATCGTTTGTGATAAGCTTTTTGATAGTATTGGATGACTTCCTACCTTGGATGACCTTATAGAAATAGGCAGAGTTACAATTACCTTCCTTTAGCAATCTGATTCTAGATTTCTGTCTAAGGCAATCTTTCCCTTTAATTTCTTAAGTAACTTTTCCAACTATTGTGTGAGGTTTTGTTTCCTCACTATTAAAGACACATGAGCATTTCCTTTCAGAATAAGATTGTGAACTTGGCTTAATTCTCTTTTGACATAATCAACCTAGTTAACCAGGTTGGTAAAGTAAATGCATTGAACTTTCTAAGCACTTGCTTCAACTTTTTCTGTATTTGGTAGAGCCTGTACATTAGAGTGCCAACTATTGGAGAGCCCCAGGAATCCTGGACTAGCTGCACATACTGGGTGTGGTTGGCCCAAGCATTATAGAAGTTAAATGGCTTTGCTTTGCTTTTGAGTTCTATAGTAGTACTAACCATAAGTGCACAGGGGTTTAGTGAGCTGTGGGCCTCAACATCAACCGCAAAAAGGTGGAATGAGCAATTGCAGGCAGTGTTCACCAAGAGACTATCAATTTTGCTATTCTAAGTCCTACACCAAAACCCTTGTTGCTCCTAGTGAAAGGGAGGCCAACATATGGGTGCTCACTGAGTTCTGCATTCTCAATATAGATAGGGGAAGGTTATGTTTCCTAATTCTTTTCTGAGGTTTAATAATTTCATTAGTCTTCTATCACATACGATGGGAGTTGAGAGAATCTAGCGGTGCTACTCAACAATCTTGGTCTACAGGTTCCTTATTTCCTTTCTATCATTACTGGTATAAATATAGCTAATAAATAATTGTTATCCAATGCTCAGAACATGAATTGAATAATGAATCGCTTGCTGTATAGACTCTGTCATCTCAACCTTCACATTCTTCCTATCCCATAGAATACAAATTCGAGCCTTAAGTGCCTTATCATAGTTATGGACAATGTCCCAATCCCAGAACTTTCTTCTCAAAATCTTTGATACTGCAATCCTTGATGTTAGTTTCAAGTAATGACTGCATTGTTAAACAATCAATAAGAAAGGGTAAAAATAAAATAATGATAATATAGTTTAAATTCCTGTTTAACCATGCGAATGGCTACTCGAGAGTCGTCCTTAGAGAAATGAGATTATCGTACGAGAATTCGAAAGCAGACAAATAAAGAAAATAAATAATTTTAGAATTTGATTAAGACTAACTAAAAGAAAAAAACAAAAATTGACTGTAGGCTTAAAACTTACCTAAACACAAATTGAGGTTTTGGGATCTTGTAGGAAGAAGACGATTTGAGATGATAGCTAGCTTTGATTACTCTACTATATGCTAATGGATTTGAGATTGTTCGATTGCACGGATTGATCAGGCTACAAGCTCCAATGTTACAAGATTAATTAACTAAGGGTGTTGGTGCATAACCTTATCACTACGACATAGATTATCTTCCACTTATCCTAACTAATTAACCCAATTAGTCCTTAATATTTAATTGAATTCAAAAGATATAGATTATCTCCAGGACATAACCTATCTTAATTGATAAATCAAATATTTATTAAGTCCTAGATTAATCCAAATTTGTAGTCTCAAGAATCTACAAGATTTATATAAGAAAAAATATGATTCTTGAATGACAAAACCACAACTAACTAGAATATGGATGATCAATCAAAAAATCAATTGCAAGAAATTCAAATACAAATTTATTAAATCCCAAATCAAAACATAAGTTCAAGTAATATAACCCAAATTTAAGGATGAAAGATCTTTTTCGGTGGATCCCTCTTGTTCCTATTTAATCCCCTTCAGTGTGATAAATACATGTTAAAACCAATCAAAAATAATAAACTAAAAACAAAATATAAGAAGAATCCATGAGTTGATTGCAGATTGAGATGATGATGTTGCTTCTTAATCTTTGTTTTAGCTTGATCTTGCTTCAAAACCATCTTTTGCCTTTTCCTTTGGAATCTCCTAGCTTTTCTTGGTGTTTAGGGTTGAGAGAATAATGCCAGAAGTCCTTTTTTGAAACATGTGAATTTATTTACATCATAAATAGTATATTATGGATTTATTTACATCAGAAATAGTTGAGATAATGATGTTGCTTCTTGATCTTTGTTTTAGTTTGATCTTGCTTCAAAATCATCTTTTGCCTTTTCCTTTGGAATCTCCTAACCTTTCTTGGTGTTTAGGGTTGAGAGAATAATGTCAAAAGTCTTTTTTTGAAACGTGCGAATTTATTTACATCATAAATAATATATTATGGATTCATTTACATCAGAAATAGTGCCTTTAGTATTTAGGATGGTCATTCCTTCTTAGTATGCTTTAGTACGCTGTATTTACATTTTCAAGACTTGCCTAGGCAAATTTTAGGGTGTGACAATATTGTGTTTCCCAACATCTTCAATGTTTGTTTATAAAGAGAAACTCCCATTAGTTCCATTATAAGTTTTAAGGAGTTGATTCCATGTACTGCCATTATTCTTGTATAAATTTCCAGCGCGCCAAGAACAGAATACTCAGCACGACAGCACCACGGTAAGGGTAAAAAACGAGCCCAGAACAGTAAGTAGGTTGCGCTCCAGCTCCTTGGGGAGCCTCATGTATCTGCTGCTCGAGCAAAGGACTTGAATCCAGGCGAGAGTCACGCGATTCAGTTGATCATTGCTTGCTTGTTGTTCTAATGTTATTCAAAATATTGTCTTGTTCAAATTGTTGTGTGGTTTACTTTAGTAGGTTCATTCCTGGATTTCCCCTAGTCTCATTGTATTTTTAGCTTTTGCACATTCGAATTTGGAGTCCAATAAAATACTTACTCAGCAATTAGCATCGACAAATCCAAGTCCTGAAATATTTTCTACAACCATAATGCATGAAATATTCTAGCTTCATAAAATGCTACAAATGCTACTTCCGTAATGGATGATTTAATGATAGTCTATTTCGTACTTTTTTATAAGATCGTTTCCTCTGCTTAAAGGAAGAGATGACCAAAAGTGGACTTTATGCTATCAATACCTCCAATAAGATTTGAATTTGAATATCAAATCACATGATTCATGTTACTGACAAAAAGAAATCCTTCCCATATAGAATAGCCCTTACCCAAAATTTTGAATATTTTTGGGTGTCCTTTGAAGGGCTTGAAGGTACTAAGTTCAACAACAATTGGTATCTTGATATGATGTCTCTGAATAGGCAATAAGCTTATTGGCATCAAGGTCATTACATAAACCAAGCAGAATTTAATTGTCTACCTGTGGAAATCAAAGAATTCATTAAGTTTAAGGCAAAGAAAAAAACTACTTTTGTTGAGACTCCGATTCGTATGAGTGATGTTGTCATGGAAAACTTATATGGAGAAATGCTAGGGGATACCAATGTTGAGGGGGATACCAATGTTATGAATAAGGATCTTTATGCTTCTAGAGTGTCACAGATAGAGGATCACGAAAGGAGGAGGAGTGCTAGTACTAGTGGTGCTACAAGTTCATCTTATGATCTCATTTTACAAACACTTGATAGTATAATAACTTGGATGGACAACACCAATAAAACCTTTGCTAAATTGAAAATTGAAGTTCAGATTTTGGAAGAACCTAAGGCGGAAGATCGGCAATATTTTGAAACTCAATTGGAGGATATACAAGTTTGGCTTGAATTGATTGGTGATGATGTAGACACATTTGTGGTCATATATTTTCATACAAGACCCACGCCCTCGAGTTATCGACTATCCAAGTCGTGGAGGACAAGGTTGAGGCTGTGGTCGTGGACGGAGGCAATAGTTTTCAGTACTAGCTCTTAGTTTTTAATCATTTGCATTTCGAACTCTCTTATTTAACACTTATGTATCTTGAATCTTTTCATGACTTGCTGTTAATTAGTTTTTGGTGCCCCTCTTTGACTAATTATGGTATATATTTTAGTATACTCTTATGCTTCTACCGACTTATGGATCTCATGCTTGTAATTATTTTTTTTTCTTTTTAAACCTTAATCAATGCATGTATTAAAAATGGGCATCTAAATCTTCTTATGATTCATTGAGTTATGGTATATATCTTTTAGATATATTTAGTTTTTTTTTCGTGTTTTATTATTTGATGACAGATTGGCTACAAACACCTATAAATCCGTTGTCATTCCGTAGCCAATTATAAGTATCTAAGTTTTATTTTTAATAAATAGGAAAAATGCATAAAAATGTGTTAGTATTTTCATATTTTGATTGTTTATGAAGTTCAAAACAAATGTGAGAGTTTTTAAACTACTAGATTGAACGTTAATTAACATTAATGTAATTTTTGATGAAAACATGTCAAGTTTGATTTAAACGGTTATTGAATTCCTATGAGATTTTTCTATAAAAATACGCATGTTAACGAAATACGGACCAAATTTATTTTTATTTGGAAACCTTGGAAGTCACATGAAATTTTCCTTTGTTCTAGGTCGAATCATATTTCTATAATTAATATTAAAAGCTATCTACTTTATTTTTGTTTAAAGTCCGTAGCCATTTCATGGTCATTGGCGACGGATTGGCTACAAACATATAGAAGACTGTAGTCATTCTGTGGCCACTGTCTGCGGATTGGCTACGGACACATACAAGTCCATAGCCATTGGCCACGGAAATTTAATAGTATCTATGTTTAACTTGTTAATAAATAGGAAAAATGTATAAAAACGTATTAATATCTTTATATTTTTCTTGTTTATAAAGTTTAAACCAAATGTGAGAGTTTTTTAAACTAGTAGATTGAACGTTAATTTACATGAACGCAATTTTTGATGAAAACATGTTAAGTTTGATTTAAACGATTATTGAATTCTTATGAGATTTTTTTTTATATATAAAAATACACATGGTAATGAAATACGGACCAAGTTTGTTTTTATTTGGAAACCTTGTAAGTCGTGTGACATTTTCCTCCGTTCTAGGTTGAATCACACTTTCATAATTAACATTAAAAGCGATCTACTTTATTTTTATTTAAAGGTAGAAGTCCGTAACCATTTCGTGGTCATTGGCTATGGATTAGCTACGGACACATAGAAGTCCGTAGTCATTCCATGGCCAATGGCTACGGAATAACTACAGAAATTTAATAGTATCATACTTAACTTGTTAATAAATAGAAAAAAAATATACAAAAACGTGTTAATATTTGCATATTTTTTGTTTGTGAAATTTAAACCAAACGTGAGAGTTTTTAAACTACTATATTGATAGCTAATTAACATGAATGCAATGTTTAGTGAAAACATATTAAGTTTGATTTAAACAGTTAATCAATTCTTATGAGATTTTTCTATAAAAATACATATGGTAATGAAATACAGACTAAGTTTGTTTTTATTTGGAAACCTTGCAAGTCACGTGATATTTTCCTCCATTCTAGGTCAAATCACACTTCTATAATTAACATTAAAAGCAATCTACTTTCTTTTTGTTTAAAAGTCCATAGCCATTGGTGATGGATTGGCTACAAACACATAGAAGTCCGTAGTTATTTCGTGGCCATTGGCTACGGAATTTCAATATTTATTTATTTTCTAATATTAATAGTTTGTTACATATAAATAAAAAATATATAAATGAAAGATATATTCCATCGCTAATCCGTGGCTAAATTGCAACGGCATGGCCACAAACTTTGTTATTTTAGTTTTTCCTATTTAAGTAAAAACTCCGTCGCCATTCCGTAGCAAATTAGCCATGGCGACATTATAGAAATTTATATTTTAATATTTTTTAAATAATAAATGTAGTTCGTCGCTAATCCGTAGCTATTTGGCCACCAAATGACTACGGAATATTATTTTTTATAATTAAAATTATTTTCCATTAGCAATTCGTCGCCAAGTTTTGTTGCCACTTCACTACGCCAAATTTGGCCACGAAAAGGCTACAAACTTTATTTTCCGTCGCCTTTCGCCAATTGGATACAAAAAAAAGTCCATTACCCAAATTTGTCGCCTAAATCCATCGCTCGAGAACTGTTTTCTTGTAGTGTTAGACAAACATTTGTAAACTATATTACATCAGGAATGATTTAAAAGTCATCCACTCTTGTAAGGTTGTCTACTTTGGGCACCAGGTTAAAGATAGTTGAGTTTGACTCCCCGAAAAGCTTTCAATCACTAAGAGCAGAACTAGTCGCATGGTAGACATCATGACCAACAATATAGCATGCATTTTTATAAAATTGGGAAGAAAAACCATATGGACCTACGCTTTTATCTTCTTTGATGCTCCATATTGTAGCTTTGATTTCTTCATTAGTAATATGTACCATCAATGTGTTTGCCTCTTCAGAGCTAATGAAACTATTGAATTGAGATCTTAGGCTCCCCACCAAGAAGTTATTTGTTGTTCTACTAAATTCGAACTGATTCTTGAAACAGCTCAAGATTTCTCCAATGATCCTCTCTCTTCCTCTAGTATGGTTCTATCGTTTGTGATAAGCTTTTTGATAGTATTGGATGACTTCCTACCTTGGATGACCTTATAGAAATAGGCAGAGTTACAATTACCTTCCTTTAGCAATCTGATTCTAGATTTCTGTCTAAGGCAATCTTTCCCTTTAATTTCTTAAGTAACTTTTCCAACTATTGTGTGAGGTTTTGTTTCCTCACTATTAAAGACACATGAGCATTTCCTTTCAGAATAAGATTGTGAACTTGGCTTAATTCTCTTTTGACATAATCAACCTAGTTAACCAGGTTGGTAAAGTAAATGCATTGAACTTTCTAAGCACTTGCTTCAACTTTTTCTGTATTTGGTAGAGCCTGTACATTAGAGTGCCAACTATTGGAGAGCCCCAGGAATCCTGGACTAGCTGCACATACTGGGTGTGGTTGGCCCAAGCATTATAGAAGTTAAATGGCTTTGCTTTGCTTTTGAGTTCTATAGTAGTACTAACCATAAGTGCACAGGGGTTTAGTGAGCTGTGGGCCTCAACATCAACCGCAAAAAGGTGGAATGAGCAATTGCAGGCAGTGTTCACCAAGAGACTATCAATTTTGCTATTCTAAGTCCTACACCAAAACCCTTGTTGCTCCTAGTGAAAGGGAGGCCAACATATGGGTGCTCACTGAGTTCTGCATTCTCAATATAGATAGGGGAAGGTTATGTTTCCTAATTCTTTTCTGAGGTTTAATAATTTCATTAGTCTTCTATCACATACGATGGGAGTTGAGAGAATCTAGCGGTGCTACTCAACAATCTTGGTCTACAGGTTCCTTATTTCCTTTCTATCATTACTGGTATAAATATAGCTAATAAATAATTGTTATCCAATGCTCAGAACATGAATTGAATAATGAATCGCTTGCTGTATAGACTCTGTCATCTCAACCTTCACATTCTTCCTATCCCATAGAATACAAATTCGAGCCTTAAGTGCCTTATCATAGTTATGGACAATGTCCCAATCCCAGAACTTTCTTCTCAAAATCTTTGATACTGCAATCCTTGATGTTAGTTTCAAGTAATGACTGCATTGTTAAACAATCAATAAGAAAGGGTAAAAATAAAATAATGATAATATAGTTTAAATTCCTGTTTAACCATGCGAATGGCTACTCGAGAGTCGTCCTTAGAGAAATGAGATTATCGTACGAGAATTCGAAAGCAGACAAATAAAGAAAATAAATAATTTTAGAATTTGATTAAGACTAACTAAAAGAAAAAAACAAAAATTGACTGTAGGCTTAAAACTTACCTAAACACAAATTGAGGTTTTGGGATCTTGTAGGAAGAAGACGATTTGAGATGATAGCTAGCTTTGATTACTCTACTATATGCTAATGGATTTGAGATTGTTCGATTGCACGGATTGATCAGGCTACAAGCTCCAATGTTACAAGATTAATTAACTAAGGGTGTTGGTGCATAACCTTATCACTACGACATAGATTATCTTCCACTTATCCTAACTAATTAACCCAATTAGTCCTTAATATTTAATTGAATTCAAAAGATATAGATTATCTCCAGGACATAACCTATCTTAATTGATAAATCAAATATTTATTAAGTCCTAGATTAATCCAAATTTGTAGTCTCAAGAATCTACAAGATTTATATAAGAAAAAATATGATTCTTGAATGACAAAACCACAACTAACTAGAATATGGATGATCAATCAAAAAATCAATTGCAAGAAATTCAAATACAAATTTATTAAATCCCAAATCAAAACATAAGTTCAAGTAATATAACCCAAATTTAAGGATGAAAGATCTTTTTCGGTGGATCCCTCTTGTTCCTATTTAATCCCCTTCAGTGTGATAAATACATGTTAAAACCAATCAAAAATAATAAACTAAAAACAAAATATAAGAAGAATCCATGAGTTGATTGCAGATTGAGATGATGATGTTGCTTCTTAATCTTTGTTTTAGCTTGATCTTGCTTCAAAACCATCTTTTGCCTTTTCCTTTGGAATCTCCTAGCTTTTCTTGGTGTTTAGGGTTGAGAGAATAATGCCAGAAGTCCTTTTTTGAAACATGTGAATTTATTTACATCATAAATAGTATATTATGGATTTATTTACATCAGAAATAGTTGAGATAATGATGTTGCTTCTTGATCTTTGTTTTAGTTTGATCTTGCTTCAAAATCATCTTTTGCCTTTTCCTTTGGAATCTCCTAACCTTTCTTGGTGTTTAGGGTTGAGAGAATAATGTCAAAAGTCTTTTTTTGAAACGTGCGAATTTATTTACATCATAAATAATATATTATGGATTCATTTACATCAGAAATAGTGCCTTTAGTATTTAGGATGGTCATTCCTTCTTAGTATGCTTTAGTACGCTGTATTTACATTTTCAAGACTTGCCTAGGCAAATTTTAGGGTGTGACAATATTGTGTTTCCCAACATCTTCAATGTTTGTTTATAAAGAGAAACTCCCATTAGTTCCATTATAAGTTTTAAGGAGTTGATTCCATGTACTGCCATTATTCTTGTATAAATTTCCAGCGCGCCAAGAACAGAATACTCAGCACGACAGCACCACGGTAAGGGTAAAAAACGAGCCCAGAACAGTAAGTAGGTTGCGCTCCAGCTCCTTGGGGAGCCTCATGTATCTGCTGCTCGAGCAAAGGACTTGAATCCAGGCGAGAGTCACGCGATTCAGTTGATCATTGCTTGCTTGTTGTTCTAATGTTATTCAAAATATTGTCTTGTTCAAATTGTTGTGTGGTTTACTTTAGTAGGTTCATTCCTGGATTTCCCCTAGTCTCATTGTATTTTTAGCTTTTGCACATTCGAATTTGGAGTCCAATAAAATACTTACTCAGCAATCACATGCATAGAGGCAATAGTTTGTTTTGAAACTGTTTCAGTCTACGAACATAGAGCGACTACAAGATTCTTACACATCTGAATACAGATCGAGTAATTACCATATATATATATATATATATATATTAGCTACTACACCAAAAAATTCAAGTAAGCATCAATTTCTTATAATGAACCACAACTTTGTTCTTGAGTGACCTTACCTGCATCACAAGATGAGTGCAAGTCATGAAAATTGCTTTATACCAGTTTAAAATCATGCATTCCCTAATCTAGCATAAATTTTCATTAACACTTTAGCAGGTTGATTTCTGATGAATCAAAAACAAAATGCCCTTAAAGACATGAAACAGATGCAAGTTACCTTAACTTATAGTTCTTCTTGAGAGGAGACTCACATGAGATTAAATTGAATGCCACAGTTATCATCAATTTCACTGAAAAAAAGATTGGAGATCCATGAGATATTCTTGTTCTAATTCATCTTAAAATGCAAAGCTTATGATACACTCATCTTTAACTCTAATGGAAAATTGGAGGGCATTTTTACCTAAGGATAAACTAAAGAAGCTCAACAAGGAGAAGACATCAAGAATGACCACTCGGTACCACACAATTGAAAGCAAAGCAAGAATAACTTATATATAGTTTAGTTACCCAAGTTGGAGAGTCTTCTTGTCAGAAATGGGATAAGTAGTTACACCCTCCACCATGTTCAGTTGAAGCATATTCCGGGCGAGATATGCCTGGAATTGGTTATACTCATGCGAAGGAGGCACCATGCTCAATTGCTGAAGCCTCTCAGTCTCTGCAATCTGAAAGTTGAAAAGGGTTTACATAACTAGTTATTTGGGCATTCAGAACTGTTGCATACATCTTTTCATAATCATTGTAAGCATCCAATGTGCAATAATAATCTGGAGAAAGACTTAACTGTCAGAACTATATATGATGTTTCTGTATGGCTCTATAGTATATACACTTTGTAATTATATATATATACCGAGTGAGAGATGGTTAACCTACGCAAGTGGTTGAATGCCAAGAGGAATATACACAGTAATGACAAGAATTTCCTCAAAGGCCTAATCAATTTATTAAAAATGTGAGCCCACTTCAGCATCCTTTCAAGAATGAGAAATGTATACTCTGTGCAACACAGGAGCTAGCTAGCTAGATTAAGGTGTAAAGGATGTTTGTGCTTGGCTACCACACTACGGCTCTGTATTGATAATTGTAGACCTCAATAAGCCTGAAAAAGAATGTAGTAAGGCCTTTACCGATCTGTTCTAGTCATCCGTTCTCTAAACGTTGTCTAAGAAATGGCTTCATACAGAGAAAAGTTCACTGCAGTAGGTGATTTAAGCATTGTAACCATAGATAATCTTGCTGTCAACAAATAAACTTGGTATTGTTGTAAAGAAATACTGGATCTATTTTTGAAAGAGGATCCAAAATTGATGTAATCTAGTAACTAGGAATCACCACCTTCTTTCGATTCATCGCGTATGTAACACATTAGCAGCAGATTGGACCACACTGAATTATGAGAGAGAATGAAGAATATTACGCAAGAAACAGCTCTTTTATTGAATAACAAAGAATATTCTCAATTACCCTTGCTCTGAGACCTGCATTTTCCTGTTCCAATTGCATTTCCTGTTAAGTAAAAATTGGAAAAAGCAGTGAGTGTCAGTATTATAAATAGAATTAATCAGACAAAATCATGTTAAACTATCGGAACATTACATATGAAATCAAGGAAATAGATAGCAGATACTGGAAATTACCCTCTTCTGCAAGCTCTCAGTTTCGGCAAGTATCATATCATGCTGCTCAAGTGAAAATAATAATACATTAAAATAAAGGAATAATGACAAATTAAAAGACTTTTAACATTCAGGTGTATATCTTAAAACCCAACTTTGAATAATATCTCTGTTAGTGCTGCCAAGAATGCTTTTTCAAAGAGAGTCCCCAGAGCTTCCCGGCTTATATATATATATATATATATATATATATATAGTTATACCTTCTTGGACCTAATTCTTGCTATTCCTCGTTCAAGCCTGTTCTCCAGCTGCTTCAATTCCTTCACATTCAAAGAGCATAAGCCTTCACCCGTGAGGTGCCTGTTGATGAATTGAAGACGACTTCAATGTGTGATCAGTATACTGCTATAATAATAATAACAGGATGTACAATTATGCTCAAGTTCTATAACTAATTACTCATGTTCTTCTATTCATATGTAATTTTCTTCCTCAATCTAGTAGATTCAATTAATTAGTCCCGGAATCAGTTTGAAAAGATTTATAAAATCACAATGTCGTGAGAGTTCACATTAATTTGTGATTAATGTTAAATATTTAACCTGTTAGAATTCTGAAGCATCTGTATTTGCTGTCGCAGCTTCTTTGATTCTTGTTGATAGAACTGCGCAATCCATTGCCAAAGTGATAAGTAAAAAGTGGTTAATAAGAGCCTAAATTCCCATGCATGCACATTAATTAATTCTCAAATTAAAAAAAAAAATATATATATATATATATATATCATAAAAGTCGGTTACTTGAGCATTGATCTCTTGAGTGTAGCAGGCATTTGAAGTGTCTGCAGTTGCCTTCTTGTACCTTTCTATAGTTGACCTTATGCTGCGCGAAATCAATCACAAGTGGACAAATTAAAAAGCAAATCATCATATATAGTCTATTAATTGTTTGTGTGGTGAACTGCATTAATAAGTCAGATAACAGTCAACCGTTGAAAGCTCGTAAACAAAGAACCACATTTGCTTATCTATTGCAGCAGTGACGCAATTGTCGGATTATATTTTGGCCGGCCCAAATTTTAAGTCCAAGCCTATCTAAAAGGCAAAGTAGAAATTTAATGAAAGTAGAGTAATTGTTGAAAGATATAGGAATGTTAATTATGATAAAATTAATTTAATTTGTTGCTTAGAAAGAGAGTACGTACTTTCTTTTTTGTGCATGGTTGGTTGTCACATTCCATACTTTATAAAAAGGGGGACTAAACAGAAAGCAAGAAAGGTGTCGTAGGACCCGTGAAACTAAAGCTGCATTCCTTGTGGTGTTTTGTTGAAATAAGCTTTGACAAAAAATATATATAGCTAGATTGTTGAAGCATTCTTTTGGGGTGTGACTCTCTACTTTGGCTATTGGCTTTTGGCTTGGTGGACTTGCTCTAACCTCGTTTTGGAGATTGGGCGTTCATTGACCCTGGGTGTTTGTGGTTATCGCCACACACCATACTTTAAATTAACCCTAGGGCTGATATTAAAGGGTATAAATGTGTTGGCTATAAATTTGAGAGATTTTCCTATAATTTTTTGTCTGTCCAAAAAATTGTAAAATTTGAATTATCCCTTTTATAGAATCATGGACATAAGTAAGAGCGATTGAACCATGTTAAAAATATTGTGTATTTTTCCTACTCAATATGCATATCTCTATGTCTCTGTCCCAATAAGAACACAACAAAATGTTGTAAGAACGTGTATTAGCTAAAAGAAGATTACACTTTGATAAAATATGAATAGTAGTACAATATCTAATTATTTTCGCCCAACTCATAGGCATTACATTACTAGTAGGACCTAAATTATATTCATCTTCTTCATGGAGTTTCTTCTCTTTTTTTTTTCTTTTTTTTTTTTAATTTTTTTGGTTTTTATATGAATGATATGTGAGATATACTAAACTCCCGCAGAAAATTCCTAGAGTAATCTAGGACAGAGAACTTGCAGCTAAATCACTATTTCTTACTGTAGTTTTGCTGTTAATTTTCAACTTTTCTTTTGAAAAGAAAATTTAACTTATAATATTACGTACCTTAATTTAGTAGAGAATATAGATTGCTTATCTATTTAAGTTAGTGTTACACTATTTTTATGCAAGTTTACCAGCATACTCATTGCAAATTTAGCATTATTCACACAGAACGTACGGTGTTTTTTATTTTAGTTTTTTCTGGAATGCAACACGAATTTCAAGAGGTCACCCGTTTTAGCACTACTACAGATATCGTTTATTATTTGATAAAAAGAAAATTAAATATGATGCTTGAATCTCCCATTATTCTATGGTATCAATTTAGGATGTTACCGTTTAGCAAAAAGCAAATTTTATCTAAAGTTAATGACCTTGGAAGTGAAGAGCATGATCTAGGGGAACTAGATATTCTAAGATGCTTTCAACACTTGTGATGACCAAGTACTCGAGGGTCCACAAGCTGATACGAAACCTAGTATTGCAAAGGAAAGCTAATAAAAGTTTGCTTTTGTGGAGGATTGACTCATTGATGTGAAGCATATCCACACATGGGGGACTAGCCAGTACACCAACTAAGAGACGTTCATGTGAAAGATTAGACGTTGAACATGCTAATTCCCCAATCAAATTAATTCCAATCAGAGAGTTAACAACAAATATTGCATATAGGGATGATCTAACAAAGATTAATTTCATTGCATATAGGATAATTAGAAAGGCTAGAAAAAAAAAAATCTTGAAGCTAGAAGTGGAAATTAAGAAGAAGTCAAAGGAGCATTCATGACAGTTAAGATTGATAAAAGAGGGAAAGAAAAGTTGAATGAGTAGCTGACAATTACATTTTATTGTGCAATACTGATAAGTTACACTTGATTATACTATTAAACAGTGTATATAGTTTAATATCTCTCATATTTGTCCTCACATGCAATAAAAGTTATTGTATTATGCACGTGGCATATGAGATGATAGTGTTAAGACTTGTGTTTCTAATTTTTTTCTTATGTGCAAGTGAGGTTTTAATCTATGACCATGTGAATGGGATAATTGTGATGATACTTGTATCTCCAACAAAAACAACAATTCTTTTTTATTTTTTATTTTAATTTTACCCCAACCCTGATTTGCTCCGACTCCCATGAGATTCGAACCCTGATCTACCAATTGTCAGGGATAACCCATCAATAGACTACTCCTAAATCTCAAGTAACAATTTTTACACAAGGAATGTTTCTAAAATTGGAGTCAAGATTTGAAGGTGTTGTTTGGGGCAAGAAAATAGATGTGTTCTTTTCTTTCTAGAGGTATGGTATTTTCCTTTTTCTATATAAAAGGCAAACAAATCTACCTAGTATAAGTTTATGGTTGGGGGTTGGGGGGTGGGGGGTAGGGGAGGGAGAGGGTTCACCTATAATATTCAGTTTTGAGAGACAACATGATGTTGCTAGGATTGCATAAGTTCTTTTTTGTATAAACATATTCTAACCCTCTTATCCATTCTGATAGTAGTGAATTCGACGCCTCTTGATCAGGTGTAAGTTTTTAGTGCAACATAAGATATATACTGCCAGTTATTAATCTAAAGATAAAAAATAGGAGAAATTATTACAAACCAAAAAAAATAGTCCATGAGGAAGGGATCGGAGGCCATTTTTCAACGGATAGCATCTATCATATTTATGCATTCACACATGTACAATATTTGTTAATTCTCATCGAAAAGAACAACTTAATAACACTTCTTAAATAGCCTAATAAATAAAAATAAAGATTAAATCTTAATGTAATTGAACATTTTCCGAAATCACGTTTTCTATTATTCAAAGGTTTAAAAGTAAAAAAAAAAAAAAGAAAAAAAAAAGAGAGAAATTTGGGGGAAAAAAAAAAAGAACACTCGAGCGAAGGAGTCAATTAGTGGGAAGTGACAAAGGTGCATTAGTTGATGTGAGTCGTCCTGAGTTGATAGGAAGAAGATAAGGGATCTGTATATTTGCATAGCTGAATAAAAATGTAATTAATGTGGCTGCAGCATAGAATGCCAGTTCCCATTTATCTGCTTAGACGTCTGCAAGTAATATGCTATATATCTTGGTACGAAAGCAAAATGATGATCATCCTCTTTCATTCTTCCGAGTTTGTTAACAATTATGAAGTTTCATTCTAAAACTAACTGATACTAAGAGAAATAGTCTAAAATATATCATAAGGTAGTCGTATTTATAATTTTTCGATGTTTGCCAATTGTACGTTCAATCAGGGTTGACACCAAAATGGTAGAGAAACTATAAGATATATAGCCTTTTCTACTTCTTTTGCTTCAGTTATTGGTAAACATGAAAATGGAAAATTTCCTCTTTTTTTCTTTCTTCAATTCATTGCTGTTTTCGGGGTCTGAAAGCCACCAATACTACTCAGCAATATTGAAAATCTAAACTTGAAGAACAAAAAAAAAAAGGCCAGCCTACATAGAACGAAAATGGGTAACACTATCAGATGTCATTGCTTTACTAACTGCAGTTCTGATTGCTTTTTCTGTGCATGATATGCCTTCTCTATTACATTAATTCCCTTGGGATGATAGACTCGATGTGGTTATACGATCATCATCATCATACGTCAAATATGAATTTTCAGCCATAGATAAGAAATGACATGCTTTCCGCATGCATAGAGATCAACAATTTAGATAATATGTTGAACATAACCATCCATGGAAAAACAAGAAACAATACCTTAAAGAATTGACTTAGGGCTGCATTCCCAATTAATTATCCCAAATTTTTATTCAAAATGTGTTCATTTTTAAGGTATATTTGAGTCTGAAAAATTAATTTAGTCCTCATTAAAAGAAATTATTCCTATATAAAGTTAAATTGGATTTTAGCCCCCACTAAACTACAATCCTAGATCTACCCCTAACTTAATACAACATTTCACAGTTGAATTATTTTCTACAATGAGCTTTATGCAGTTACATCAATATTGAGAACTATTGAAAATGATAAATAAATATAACAAAACCTTTCTCTAACAGTTCAAACTTTTAAATAAGGTGGTCATTTAACATGGTGTAAGATTCTAAGTACCAAAAAGTTTTGAGTTCAAACTCACCACTATAAACGTTTTGAATTCAAAACTCACCACTATCTATTTATAAAATTATGTTCGCATGTGATGCTTAATATAAAACTATCTAACCTACATGTGAAGAGCCATGTTGAACACAATAAATAAATATAACAAACACCTCTCTAACAAGAAGAGTCGTGTTGAACACAATAAATAACTTCTATGTTATGGAAAGTTGATCGCCTCACCAACTAAAATGTCATGATAATATATGTTATCTATGCTTGCACCTCCAAATTAATAACTAAAATTACTCAATCTTCTAGTTTTTTTTTTTTTTAAAAAAAAAATCTTTTCTATAGCACTTGTAGTGATTTAACGACAACTGCCCAGAAGATCCAAAACTCAAGAAAGGGTCATGCTTTTCACTGAAAGGATACATGCTACCGTTACAATAATGAGTTTCATTAACAATCTTTTGAGAGAAAAAACTTAGAAAGGTCATTTTTTGGCGAAGACATGTGTCAACATCACATTGCCTTAGTGTGATGGTGACACCCAACTTTTCTAAGTTTTTTGGATCAAGAGATTGTTACTAAAGTCATTGAACCACTTGTTTATGCTACTTTATGCTCAGTGGACAGGTATACGATCATATATTCAAATCATGAGATACTTCACTTTTATATATAAAATTATTTCATTAATTTCTCGTGAGATATGTGAAAATAAGATGTATGAAGAAGTGGGTAGTGAAAAATTACTTGTTGTTGGCAAACTCATAGACACGCCCACGGCTAGAGAAAACAATAAGGGCAACTTCAACATCACACAGCACAGAAAGTTCATAAGCTTTCTTCAACAGTCCATTTCTCCTCTTGCAGAATGTCACCTGCCTATTAGTAGTGTTCTCAATCCGCTTGATCTCAATCTTTCCTCTTCCCATTTTGATGGCCTATATACCAAACCATTTTTGCCATGTAAATATTCTGTTAAATTTCAATCAAAAAAAAAAAAAGAAAAGAAAAAAAGAGTACGATATCATCATTTTTATTTCCTTTGTGTCTTGAAAGAATATGAAAATTATATGAGAAAGATATTTAAGCAAGATGAGAAACTTAGAAAAACAGTCTCATACGAGCTAGTATGATATTTTTTCTTTTGTTTTGCATGTTGGATCTAAACAAATCAAGCTTTAAGAAGCTTAAAAATGATACTTTTGCTTTGAAAATGCATGCTGGGTATGCATTTTCTGGATCTTTGAAGCAAAAGGAGAGAAAAAGTAAGTGTTTTTGTTTGTACCATACAGCAAAATAGGAATTATAGGATAGTACTGTACGACACAGTTGACGTTCTACACAGCAAAAAATTGTTAGCATTAGGACATGAAAGAAGTTAAAGTGTTTGAAGAAATAGGAGGACAAGAAGAATGTCAAAAGTGAAATAGCTTTGCAGGAGGACAAGAAGGGGTTTCAAAAGTAGCAGACATAAGATCTTGACCAGCAGTGCAAGAGAGGGTTTCAATGGATGATGAGCAGCAGAAGCATCACTAGATTTTGGAAATGCAAGAAACAACGGATGAAGAGAAAGTTACATATAAACATGCATACTTTATCTTCTGAAAATCCAAACCAAAATCTATCTCCCAAACTAACATGAAATTGGTAACTGAACAAAGTGTACTTTTGATACTATGTACTTGATGCAAGATTCTGCCTCCCCCAAACAAAAAAATAAATAAAACACCCTTTAGCTTTAGCTTTAGCTTCAGATACCCAAGTGTTTACACTGATACAACAAAAGGCTGAATTAAACTAAGACACCAAAGAGGAATTTATAGGGAAAATACCCCATGTTTACTACCAACCCAATTTTAGCTAAGAGAGCTTCAGTGGAACAGCTGCAGAAACACTTTAAAAGAAAAATGAAAAAGGAAATCTTTCTTGGATACATGGAGAAAAAGCATGAAACATGACCCAAGAAAGAGATTTTGAATGCCTACATAACTACACGTCATAAATACAAATGGTCTATATAATGAAATGATGAATAGATCAAGAAGAAATCAAGACAAAAATGGTCTACAAAATGGGTATAGGTTTACATAATTAGAATCATATAGATAAGGTTTTCACTATATTCTGTAAAAGAAATAATGAAACAAAGGCTATATTTTATGTGAAAAACTAAGGTTATTATGAGCTTTGGTACCAGATCTAAGCTTGACCATGCTACAAACGATACTAAACTTTGCCATAATTAAAATCAGAGAGAGAGAAAGAGAGACGTTTCAGACTCTGCAAATTTGCATGAAGGGCAAGAAAGAAACCTAAGCTATCATGTGAAACACTCAAGAAAAGGAAAAAAAGGGTTGTCTTTTCTTTTTCTTTTTGTTTTTTTTGTTTTTTGTTTTCTGAGGAGAACATCATCTTATATAGGTATAATAATATTACAGACCTGTGGCTAAGCTTCTTTTCAAGATAATGCTATTTTCCGGTGACTTCAAACTTCAAGATGACTAACTCAGCTCTCTTGTAGTATTACAAACTACCCATCTCTGTAGGAGTATTTATTCAACTTCCTTTCTTTGTATATGCCTATACAGCTAGCTTAGAGAACTTGGGCTATTCAAAAGAGAGAGAGAGCTGGCCAAGACAGCGACCTCGAAATGGCTCTTTCCCTGATTTAAACTATGCGTGATGTTGTGGGTTTGTAAAATTTATCAGCTTTGCAGTGCAAATTCTCACCAAAAACTGCAAATGCATTTGCCCTTTTTTTGCATTGACCAAAATACCCCTCCTACAACACAGAGAACTTTATGTAATGTTAGTGGCAACGAGTGGAAAATATTTTTACAAAATATTTACAGTTTTGACTAAGTTAGGGTTTGGTGCAGTCCACGTAGAAGTCACTTACCACTATGGTGGCACTTATTAATTTGTTGGGTGAATATTTTCATGCGTTTACTTACTTGTCTTTGATTTCTATTAGCGCAATTGCATGGTTATGTGATTTACGTTAATGATACATGTAGCTTTCAAGGGCCTTGGAATTCGCCGGAAAAAAAGGGTCTTGGATTTGAGAGTGAACAAATTAACCTCATGCTGAAATTTGAACATGGGTACCCGTGTGTTGTGACCGATGATACGTTTGTTTCTCATGGGATGATTGCTATCAGTATTGTTACACCTTATTTTTATCACTTATTTATTATTTTTATATAAATAATTAGTTGGTATATTAAAATAACAAAATTTTTCATTTTGCTTCCTCTTTTTAACATATTAACTAAACATTCACATAGTAATTGATAAATGAGCAATGAAAATGAGTCGATATATAGCATTTTTCTTGTTATGTTCTATGTGTATACGAGACATTGCTATATATTGCCTTATTTTCATCTATCATCTATCATGTTCTATGTAGATACTTAATTGGTATATTAAAATAACAATTTTTTTAAAAAAAAATTTCCCTCTTCTTTTAGAATGCTAACTAAGTATCTACATAAGATGTAATAAAAAAAAATGATAAAAATAGAGTGTTATATAATATTTTCTCTTGTGTATATGAGGTCACTTGATGATGTTAGGCCTTTAGTGAATTTTTGAAAGATCATTTTGTGTGGTAAATGTTGTTTGTTTTTAATTACTCACAAGTGCATAAATCGTACAAAAGCTATCTAGGCAAATACAAGGTCGATCCTTAGAAACTTGTTTAGTTAATGTCAAGTTTTAGACTAAGATGTAGTTTTTCTAATCTAGTTGGAATGATTGGTACTCAAAGCTTAGATAAAATAATAAAAGTCTAAACAATAAATCTAAATCAGTAAGACAAGTAAAAATCCAAAGACGAAAGCAATTAATAATTTAGAGAACGATAATAAAGTAATAATAAAATAATAAACAATAAAGGTAAAGAACTAATAAACAAAAATAATTAAAAAATTAAACCAAATAAATTAAAACAAACTAGAACTAAAAATATTGCAAAGTAAAATAACTAATTAAAGAAAACTTGCAGAGTAAAATAACGAAAGTAAACAAGTAATCATAAAATGCTAAGACTCAGAATCCATCTTGCTATTCCTAATGTTGACTATATTCGATCATTAATTTTTCTCAAATTTACTACATGATAATCTCGCAGTCTAGCATCGTTACCATGGAAGATATTATCTTTTAAGCCCTAAGTTAGTGAATCCTAAAGTATGTTTATTCTTTCGTTAACAAAGTATTCAAATCATTAACTGTATCTCAACTTGAAATCACAGTTAATATTTGACGTTAAAAACAAAACTTTCAATTATTAAGAATCATTCAAAGCATGAGAAAAATATGATTAAACCCATCTAAGAAATTATCTTAACAACTGATAAAGAAATAAACATTAAACATGAATGCTCAAATTATGAAAAAAAATTAATTCATGAATATAGTATCCGTTAAAATTAACTAAGGTTTTATCGTCACCTTAGCGAATAAATCTAGCCTGACATACTAAAGAAAGTAAAACAACTAATCTGAAAATTAAACATAATTTAATAAATTAAAGGAAAGGAAAGGAAACGTTACAAAATTTAAGCATGAAGTAATCCTAATGCATCTTAAAGTATTGCAGACGAAAGCCAAGTTTTGCCGCCACTTCAACGGGGCCTAATTTGGCCACGGAAAGGTTACGAAATTAGTTGTCCGCAGCCATTCCGTTACTTAAATCTGTCGCCCGAGTGTTGTTTTCTTGTAGTGACCATTGGTCCATATCTCATCTATATGGGATAGACCATACAGACACGGTTCAAGTGGCTGGAACTTCCAGCCACTTGAACAATTTTTCATTTCTCCCAAAAAATATTTTGGGGAGAAACTCAAAAAAAAAAAAAAAAAAAAAAAAAAAATTGAACATAACCTACGCCCCGTCCTCTTACCTTATACCTCCAAAAGTTCACTCACTTTTGGCCTCCTTTTAAGGTAATTCCCTTTTTACTTTTATTTAAATTTTTTAAATTTATTTTGATTTATTTCATTATATATATCTTTGTATATAATGCCAAATATATGTGTACATAATAATTTTAAACTTTTTTCTTTTGAATTTCAGTCTTTTTGTTGATTATATATGTAGATATGTTATATATATATATATATACACACACACACATACACAATATATATATATATATATATACATATATGAAAGGATAAAAAACTAAATAAAGCTGAAATTAAAAAAAAAAACCTTAAAATCATGAAACACTACCAAAACTATATATATTTAATTAAATCTATTACTTATACATAATACATATATAATCCCAAAAAACATGAAAGTATAAAAAAAATCTAAAATCATAATAAAAGAACTATATATATATATATATATATATATATATTGTATTTATAGATGTATAATTGATAGATTTAGGTAAATATATATAATTTTTTGTAGTTCTATCATGATTTTAAGTTTTGTTTTTTATAATTTCAGCTTTATTTATTTATTTTGTTTTCCTTTCATATATGTATATATATTGTATATATGTATATGTATAAGTGATAGATTTAGATCACAATATATATAGTTTTATCATTTTAAAAGTTTTAATATGTTTATCTTTTTTTAATGAACACCACCGCCAAGCCGTGTAGAATCCAAGAAGATCACGAAAAACAACTCTGTCAGTTTCAAGAACAAATCGCGTTGCTCGTCCAAATGTTCCCGGCTCCTCCGGAACAATAGCTTCCTCCAGGTGATGGGACAGAAGATCGATCAAGCCATTAATTGTATTTTTTAAGATATTAAAATAATTTGTAATTAAATTGATGTTTTATGATAATTTCATTTTAAATTGAAAATATCTTAATTTATATAAATTATATTTTAATTTAATGTTTTTTAATTTGTTGGGAAATTTTGAGATTTATCACCAAAAATAAAAATTGAGATTTTTAAAAATATTTGATTATTAGATTATATTGAAAAATATATATTAAAATTAGCTACGAATCAGAGACACAATATGTGTAGCAATGAATTGGAGATGAAATGAGTCTAGCGAAAAATCTAACACGAATTTGGTAGCGACGAATCGGAGACGATATATGTGCAGCGACGATTCGGAGATAAAATTGTATTAGAAACGAATCGGAGACGAATTTGCATTAGCGACGAATTTAAATTAGGGACGCATCAGAGACGAATTTGCATTTGTGACGAATTGGAGACGAAACTGGATTAGCGACGAATAGGAGACGACATTTAATTAACAACGAATAGGAGACGACCTTGACTTAGGACGAATCGGAGACGAAATTGAACAACTAATAAGAGACTACAATATTTCGTTGCCATTTACAATGAATAGGCGACAAATTTTTTTTTTTTCGACGAACAAAAAGACGATGGCCAATTTTCATTTCCGGGCCGTCGCCTTTCCCAAAAAAGCATTTTTCCACTCGATTGATGATCAGATCGATAGAGTCTACTTATATTCCATTCAACAAACGGTTGAGTGTACCTATCTTACTTCTACTCAACAATCCGTTAAGCAAAGCCTCTTGCTTTTTACTGAACACATGATCGAGAAAAGCGGTCGAAGCTCTTTTTCTTTTCATTTTTCACCTAGTTAATCAAAAGCTTTTCAGACCTTTCACTTGATACACAGTCGACTAAATTTCTTTTCATTTTCAAGAAAACCTTGTCGAGTGAAAACCCTTGCATTCCCTTACTTGACATACGTGTCGAACATCTTATCCTTCATGCTACAATTATCGACTCTTTAAGCCAAAGGAACTTCGACTTACAGAGTTACGGATAAATTGTGGTAGCCAAAGTATGTGTTGGGCTAAAGCCCAACATCTCGAGGCTTAAATCGTGAGCATGGGTTAACCCACAGCTATGGACCTTTATCCATGAGTCCATAGGCCCGACCATATAGTTTGGGCTAATAATATGGATCCATTCTCATTGGGCCCCAGGGCCAAGCCCAATGTCATTAAACTCTTTTAGGACTAAATGGAAAGATTGGACCAGGGGTCCATCACGGTCAACCCAAGTTGGATGTTCAAGACACGACTTCTGAACCAACCCATAAGTACCACAGTCATTGTTCATTTACAGTAAATAAGAAGTAGAGATAGTTAGAGAAACTATAGAGGAGATCTATTGAGACTGGTTCTACTCTAACACCTTTAAAACGCCTACTTCCCCAACACAATTGGCATTGACTATTTAATCACACTATGATAATCAAATTCTCTAAGATTATCTCCACTTCTTTCAAATTTTTAACTACCTTGAGCCCTCATATTTAAATTTTTACTCTGACGTTAGATTTTTCATACTGAGTCACCATGATCAACCTACAATTTCTGTACTATTTTCTTAATATCTTTTACTTTGAGCATATTTTATCCTAACTCTTATTACCAACTTGAGCGTTGAAGTATTTTTAGTCGATAACATCCCAATATCGAAGCCTTTCATGCTCTTTCTACTTTTAATTTTATAAGTTGTCGTTGCCCATTCTTTAATTGTAGATTTCTACTGTCTACAAAGGAAATGTTTCTTGTTGCACAGGATTAGTTCTACCTTCGAGATCTAATTCCAAATGGTTTATGTGCCAAGGGTCAGAGGAAAATACAATCCTCCCATTACTTAACTTGATGATACTAAATTAGAGTTGTGACAGTAAAATGTGTTCGGGAATTACTGATACACACTTTTGAGGCCTATGGTTAACATCACTTCCACTCTATGGTTAAATGATTCTTAAGTAGCGATTGATACACTGTAATAAATTTGGATAGGAATGGAATGAGTAAAGGAACGAAATGAAATTGAGAATGAGAATAACATGTTTTGTATGCTTTAAGAATTAAGAATAGTAATGTGAATAACTTGTATAATATGACAGGATAACCCTTTTATTAATATAGTATTAAAAATAAGAATAAATATAAATATAACAGTAAACAATATAAACATAAATAATAATAATAATAATAATAATAATAATAATAACAAAATAAAAATAATAAATAAAAATAATAATAACAACAACAAAAATAAATATAATAATAATAATAATAATAATAATAATAACAATTATTATAATTATAATTATTATATTTGAATTATTATTATTATTATTTTTATAATTATTTTTATCATTATTATTTTACTTTATTATTATTATTATTAGTATTTTTTATTATTATTATTATTTTAATCACTATTATTATTTTTTATTTTTGTTATTATTATTATTATTATTATCATTTTTATTATTATTATTATTTTTATAATAATAATATTATTATTTAATCACTATTATTATTTTTTAATTTTGTTTTTATTATTATTTTATTATTTTATTTTTATTTTTGTTTTCATAATAATAATAATAATAATTTTTTATAATTACTATTATTTTATTTTTTAATTATTACTATTATTATTATTGCAAAATAAATTATTTATAAAAGTTATGTTATGTAGATGTATGGTGGTCAAGTTTATTCCCAAACACATGGGAATTGACTATTCTCATGTATTTGGTCTGGAATGACTATTTCCATGTATGTGGGAATGAGATTCCCTTAGGAATGAGATTCACAAGTTCATTCCCTCATACCAAACATGGGAATGAAAATAGAATTGAAAATATTATTTCATTCCAACTCATTCTCATATACCAATCACTACCTTACTTACTCAAAGAGAGAAATAGAGGTCCCTTTGCCTGTAGATAAAAAAAATGGAAAGCTTCACATACTCCCATTGTTTAGCAAAATAGGCCTTCAGTGTTGGAATCAAATGTCTTGAGATACATTAGTTAAATAAACAATAAATATTGCAGAAATCCAAATCGGAAAGCTAAATTAAGCACTACCTACATTAATATTTCTGATCGTTTCAATAAAAACTCATTCACGCCGTAGGAATAAGTTGGGGATAGTTGCAGATTAAAAAAAAAAAAAAAAAACACACACACACACACACACACACACTCACAGTTGAAATCTTGGTTTCGAAGCCGCTGAAGGCAAATAGAATCATATCCACTACGATGAGATTCTTTTATCTTTTCTTACTTGTTGTTCTCTATTTAATTAGTCATTTATGATGAGAAGTTTTCCTACAGTCAAATCAAGCATGTAGATGGATTAGATGAAGACCCCTGTCTCCAGCATTAATGACAATTCTTTTTGCATTGCTCCAACAAAATTCAAAACTAGAAATGACAATCTTCCTCATGATGGAATGTGACTGATATGATATACACCCATGGAGATGCTTACTTAAAAAAATTATGCAAGTTGGATGTTAAGTATAAGTTATATTGTATTCTACTTTTTTGTACATGCTTAAGCACCATGGTGTAAGCTTTTTTATTACTCTGCGATTAGCCACTCACATTTAAAAATCTTGAAAAATACTATTTTTTTGGCCGAGAAGTCATATAACTTTAATCCTTAGTATTCCATTTGTGTTTTTAGCAATTGGTCTGGAATCAAAAGCTTTTTATACTGTACTTATCAAATATAAGAGCATGTAGCCACGTGGCATTATCGCAAGAGAATATCCACGTGGCGATTGTTTAAGCCTCTCCAATACGGCCAATGGCAATGAGCTTGAGATATCAAATAGGAGATGATCAATATCTTTTAGGGTTTTTTATTTTTTATTTTTATTTTTTCTCTGTTGAACATCCCATGATTTGACAAGATTCTCGTCTTAAACGTTAAAATGTAAAGTGGAGGATGCTGATTTGACCCATCATAAATTTTATAAACAAAGAAAAACCCTAAAAGCATAGGCTCATATTATACAATGAGAAGGCCATTGGAGTAGGAAAAGTTACTCTTCAAAAGTAGCCCCAACATGGGCAGCTCATTGGTTCACAATAGTTGGGTTGCACATGCAAAAGCAACTGCTTGCTGACTAGAGCGTTAGCTGACCCACACAAAACCATTTTCTTCATTATAAATGGTTACACAGGATACTAAATCTATGTCTAGCAAGGAATAAGCAAAAGTGACTCGGCCATCTCAATATCTAAGCAATTACAACTTGTTTAGATCGAAACCAATCACAAATTGTACTATGTCACATGAGGGCAAAATTGTATATAACATGTAAAAGTGATGTGTTGTCTTTATGCAACACATTCATCAACTTTAAGACCAACTATGTGGCCAAAGGTGATTGGCAATTGCACTGGGATGCAAGAAATAGGAATTTGCATATATTCAGCTCTGCATTTCAAATTGAATGTCATTTTTTACTTTTCATATTGTTCAAAAATATTCTCTATGTTTCGAAATATAAGACTTCTGGATGTTTCAAAGCATAAAAATGTCTTAACTTGTTAGTTCCCTCTTAGTCCTCCTAAACTCAAAAATTAATAACAGACATCGTATTTTAGGCCAATTTTTTTTTTTTTTGTATATCACTATGAGTAATGCTATATATCACCTTATTTTTATTACTCTTTTATCACCTCATACTTAGAATCCTACATAGCGTCCAACTCGACTATTTTTATTCTTCTTTTTAATTATTTTTCTCTCTCTTCATTAATATTTATTCATAATACTTTTCTTTATGTTAAGGTATAAATTTGGTGAGACAGATTTTGGAAGGTTGACTTGAGTTGACCCTCTTGAGCTTGCAAAACAGAAACGGAGCTATAGGGGAGGTGGTCCTGCGTTAGCACTCCGAAACTTAAATTAGTTGGGTGCTAGAGTGTAGATAATTCTAACCAAAATGAATTAGTTACTTCCCCTGAAGAATGTTGGGACACATTTTATACCCTTTGGATGAGAGAGAAACCGACATGCTCTGACATTCGCAGATCCTGTCGGGTGAGCTGTCATTTAGATAAGATTTTGGGATGTCATCGGGAGGTCTGACTTGGGATGTCATAAGGAGGTTTGACTTGGGATGTCATCGGGAAGTCTAACTTAGGATGTCATCGAGAGGTCTAACTTAGGATATCATCGGGGGGTTTTTGAGGTACAGAGGTCATCCCCTTCTAGGTGTGCCTCCTTTTCTAATGCGGATAAGTGCTTCAAGGTTACAAAGGTCTTTTCGTCGAGGGCGGTATTTTTTACCCTCATCAATTGCCCCCCGATTTTCTGAGCAACTAAAGGTAGTATAATAAAATTGAGAATTTCTCAACCAACTTTCTTCAAGCATTTATGTAATATTTTTTTTTTTAATTTTTTTTTTATGTCTATTAGTAACGTATCCGTATCTCGTGAACTTGTGATTTTTTAAGTAATATTTTATCATTTATATTAATATTATCAATAACTTATGTCTTGTTAATTGTTAAATTAACTTTTTTCTTAAAAAATGTTAAGCTTAAGCTTTTTTCGTTATTAATCCAACTATCAAAATTCAGAACACACTAATAAAAAATAATAAAAAAAAGATGGGTTGACCCAACCCAACTCAACCCAGCTCACGACTTGTGGTAGCGGACTCGTGGGCCGAACTGAGTCCTATATTTCAAGAATTGAGCCTAACCCAGCTTAGCCAACTAAACATATGTGCCGAGCCAGCTTATTTTTTTTAACCCACGATTCGACCGGGCTGGCCCATTTGCTAGCTGTAATTATGGGTCTTAATTTTGCATCAAAGACCAAAAAAATATAGTTGTATGCGTCCTGAAAAATTAATATTGATTAGGTGCAATGGTTTATGGGTCTTAATTTTGCATCAAAGACCAAAAAAATATAGTTGTATGCGTCCTTTTTCATTTTTTTTCTATCCCTTGTCTTCCCTATCATATCCCGTTACCAATTTTGAACAATTTCTTTTTTTTTTTTTCTTTGTGACATTAATTACTAATGTTCTCATATCAAGAGATTTTTTATGTTATAAAATTCATTAAGACCAAGATGAAAGAATGGGCAAAATGTAATATTCAAATTTACACGCCAAATTTTGTATTTTTTAAAGTGATAAAATACTATCTCGTGGTTTCAAAAGTTTGCCCACCAAGCCAACTACTCCAACTGATCGACAAACGAATAAAGGAAAAGGAAATCGAAGAAACATTGAGACTCTTATTCTTATGATAGAACCAATTAGTTTAGCATTTTAGTCTTCAATTTCGAACTTTTTGCTCTTGTCCAAATGCAGCTAAACAAAGAAGTACTCCCAAATGCAATTAACAAAAAGTAATTCTAAAAGATAGAAAACGTGAAAAGCAAATGCAGCAGGATGGCAAAAGCCGAAATTATTCTTAAAAAAAAAAAGAATTTTCTAGATCTTTAAGAATTATTTGAGAACGACACATAGCAAGAAAGAAAAAAATTGTTTAAGACTGGTTCTCTTCTTTTAGCCGATTGATTTATTATTATTTCCTCAATATGTCTAATATGGTTTTTTCTTTTTTCTTTTTTGGTCAAAGGGTTTGATATGGTTAAACAAAGAAAGAAAAATATTTTGAGTAAATATTGATTAAGAGATAGGAAAAGGAATTGAAGAGAAGAAAGGAAATAAAAATAGTATCGTTTGTATACCACTTTAATTTTCACACTTAAATACCACTTCCCATGTGTATGCTTAGTTGGCATATTAAAAGAGGAGATATAAATAAAAAAGTTAGTTATTTTAACATGCCAACTAAACATCCACGTAAGAAGTGATATTTGAGTGTGAAAATTAAAGTGAAATATAGCAATACTCTAAAAAAATGGTGATATATAGCATTATTTTATCACCATTTAAATTTTCAATTTAATTTTTACTCCTCTAAAAATAATGGTGCTATTAAACTTTTTTTTTTTTCCTTATGTTTAACAAACTTTTTCCTTGAGCTAGCAATGATTTTCACGAAACTAAAATGTCCTTTGAAGTCACCACATTATATATAATAGTGTTTGGTATGCATTTTTTGGTGAATCAACATGTAATTTTGGGACCGTGGCAGTAACACAAAAAGCTCACTTAAGATGCGCGTCTTGACGACTATTGAGTAGAGTGGCATGCACGAGTAATAACAAAGTGTTAGGCGAGAATAAGAAATAAGAAATAAGAAATTAAGACAAAGAAAGTTACACCTGAAATATTCCTAGTGAAGTGTAAAGGTGGCTGGCAACAAATGTTATTATTATTATTTTATTTGTCCTTGAGAGAAGGAACAAAATTAGAGTATGTATTTAAAGTTCCAAGCTATCATGAAGGAAGAAGTAAGGTTAAGTTTCTTCAGGAGTTGAGGAAGAGGAGGAAAGCAACAATCTCGAAGCTAGTTCAAACTAGTGGGAGGTTGTTTGCAGGAAGCAAACTACATTAATTATTTAAATTTCAAGAAAAAAAAAAAAAGATCAGAAAAAGATTAATTAGAAAAGAAAAGAAAAAGATGGCCCGTGGAAAGATTCAGCTGAAGAGGATTGAGAACCCGGTGCACAGGCAGGTCACCTTCTGCAAGCGCCGTGCAGGGCTTCTTAAGAAGGCCAAGGAGCTTTCCGTGCTTTGTGATGCTGAAATAGGAGTTTTCATTTTCTCCGCCCATGGAAAGCTATATGATCTAGCCACCAAAGGGTACTACTAATTTCTCCTCTTTTTTTTTTTTCTCTATTTGTCTGCCTGTCTGTCTGTCTATATATTGGTGCAAGCATAACACGCATGCGCGGGACTCTCTGTACTTTTTTATTTTATTTTATTTAGGAATCCATCTTTTTTTCTGGGTAAGTTATGAGTAACACCTAATTTGCCTGTTTCTCTATAAAATTAAGAACCATGCAAGGGCTGATTGAGAGGTACATGAAGTGCACTCGGGGACCTCAGGCTGATGAACAACCCAAAGAGAAGCAAGTTCAGGTCTGTTGACACATACTATCTTCACGCATGTTTAATTTTCCCTTTTTAATTCTTTTTAATCTTTATATAAAACAAATATATCTATTATTATTTTAAACTTGTTGATTAGGATTTAACAGTGTAACGCAAAGAGCATTTTGTATTTTATTAGAGAGAGTGAGAATCGGATATATGCTGTGTCTAGCACTAGTAATCCACAAAAGGAACTACAAATATATTATTGCGTTTTACAAGACAGAGAATACATATGATTGCTACTTTTTGGAGACAAAACTGTATGGTTTGCTTTGCGATTCCCTTTGGGACCGTAATAAACAGACACGCACATACACCTTTTTTTTTTTTTTTTTTTTTTTTATTTGCATTTTCTGTGTTACCCAATGTAATAAGGATCAGCCCTTGACTAGATATTGCAGAAGAAAATGCCTTCTTTCTCCTCTTGCTTTTTGAAGACTTGGCACGTGTACGGAATACAGGAAAATGGGAAATGAAAATTATTGCGTTACTTCACGTCAAATCAGGCCCTTCTTTGTTGAACCTTATCATTAGCAAAAGTGATATTTTTCCAAGAATATAATAAAAACACACCAAATCAAGACTGCAATTTTCAATCGGTGAAAAGGAGAAAAAGGAAAAGAAATGGCTAAAAGAATGAAGAAGCGAATTGCCAAAATTGCTAACATTTTTATATAGGTGAGGCTGCAATCAAACCCCAGGCTAGATACTATCCATTTTCATAATTTTTTTTTAATAATTATTTTTGAAAATTTTTAATACTAACTACAGTATTTTCATAAACTGTAAAATTTATAAAAAAACTAACATTTTATATAGCGTAAAACGTCGGATCGGTAAATATGTTTGTTCCATTGCGTATGCTGAGAATTAAAGTGCACAATACTATATTGTGTTATGATTAATTCACAACCTAAATACCTAAGTAAATTTGCTTTTTGAGAGATATTGAGAGAGAGTAGAGAACTATTTTTTTTTGTTTTTGCGTGATGTTAATAGAACACATGTTAGTGTTCTATTAGTGGATTGACCTTAAATATCAAGTGTTGAGAAGTTACCCAACTTCCCACACTTGGGTCAAACGGGCCGGTCAGCCCATCTTGGACTACCCACGATCCAAATCCAGCAATTTTCTATGTGGATACTAGTTGACATGCAAATAATAGAGAAAGAAATAAAAAAAGAAGTTGTTATTTTGACATGTCAATTAAATATTTACATAAGAAGTAATACATAAGTGATGAAAATAAATTAGTATATAACAACAATCAAGAAAATAATATATTGGTGTAAGCAAATAGTTAATCTTCATTAATGATTACCACTGAAAGAAAAAAAAAAAAAAAAGGAGTAAACATTGGCTCGAGGCATTTTCTTTACCCCTTCGTAACCCTAAGGCAATCAATCACAATCACAATCACAATAAAACCTAATTATCACCGACGACGCATGATCATGAACATTCAAAAATTTATTTGTTGGACAATAATTTTTTTTATTTTTTTATTTTTGTCATGAAATTGATGCACGTCTAGAAATAACATATCCACTTTAATTGATTATTCCCTTTTCCTCTTTCAAAGCAAGATGCACACGCATTGCAGCATAAATATTTAATTTCTTCCCTGCGATTCCTTTTCAAACATTGAATAGTTAATCTTCCTCCAGGACCCAAAGGAGGAGATTAACATGCTAAAGCAAGAGATTGAAATACTCCAGAAAGGCCTCAGGTAACTTTTCCTTTTAATGTTTTTTGGCTTTTAACTCACTTATTAACTTGCTTTCAGAAAACAGTAACAAAAAGTTTTTCTGTCTCCATCCAATACTTCATAGCCTAGCATAATTCACAAACAAGCTTGATAATCGCTTAGAAGGTCTTGAATTCTGTAGGCAATCAAATCTAGAAGCATTTGGTTGCTTCATTGGTGCAGTGATGATTAATAAGAAGTAACGAATTTAGCCTTTATAATAAGCACTAAGCACTAAGCACTAAGCAGTACTCTATTTTAATCGATCTGCATTTTGTAATTTCTATTTTCTAGTGACAGTTCTGTGAGTAGTTTAATCCCTTTTTACCTTTCGTTCAAGAATCTGTTATCTTCCACACTATGAAAGTGGTAAAGTTAGATTAAGTGATTGTTTCTTATATGGAGTTACGTTCTATCTTTGAAGAAAATTGTTTTAAGATGATGAAGTAGAGAATGTTATGTAGAGGGGGCATCACCAATAACTTAATTATCATCGGATATTGGTAATAATTTCACATGCTATGATGCAATTATTCTTTGCATTGTTTTAAATCATAGATATACTTGATGTATGTTTATGAGCATATATACCAAATCAAATCAAACCAAACTAATCATTGTCTCACTAGGTGGGGGTCAATTATATAGATCATATGGCGTCATTTATTTCTGTCGAGAATTGTCTATTCTGTTAGCTCCATACACGCAAGGTTTTGTCTGAGTGTCTATGTCCAAGTCATCTTAGATTTTCCTCTATCCCTCTTCTGGTATACTATCTTTAAACCTTATCAAAACGTCTAACATACACCTCGTCAAGTTGTCTCATAACATGTTTAAATCATCTCAAATAATTCTCTCTCATCTTATCCTCAATCGAGGCTACTTCTACTATTTCATATATTACCTCGTTCCTAATCTTGTCCTTCTTAATTTTATCACGCATCCATCTCAATATTCTCATTTAGACCACAGAGGAAATAATTATACTTATTTGACAAAATTATCTTGTAATCTTAGGATATGCTTGCGTCTTATTCCAAGCAAATTGCAATAATAAGCTCACCTTAAAGTTTATAGTAATGCAATTTGGATGGCATTTAAGGTTGTCTAAAATCAGAATTGTCTTGGAATAATATTATACAACCCGAAATCTTTTTCTGCTGATGTCTTTATGAGAGAAAACTTGACCAGGTACATGTCTGGAGGAGGAGCTGGGACAATGACATTAGAAGAATTGCATATATTCGAGAAACATCTTGAGATTTGGATATACCACATACGCTCAGCGAAGGTGAAAATATATGATCTTTTCTTCCAGTTTGAAGTCAAAGTATATGATTTGCATCATTTTAAAACTTATCCATAATTTATTATCTTTATAACTAACATTTAAATATTTACTAAAACTGAGTGTTGCAGATGGATATTATGTTTCAGCAGATCCAACTACTGAAGAATAAGGTGAGCCTTGAATACATTGTGAATATTGACCTCTAAATGAGTATTAAGATTAACTTGGAAAATACGAAAGAAATTAATTGACATAGGATTCCCTTGTGTAATGTGATCGGACGACTTAGAATTTGCAAATATTATAAAAGACTACTTGAACTAGGAATGAATATTCTATCATAATGGGGCCCTTGAGTAACTCTCACCATCCAAGAACGAACTTGATATGGCAAGTGGTGGCACTCATCTAATTTTTCTTCAAAAAAACTGTTAATTTGATCTATGCTTTCGATTAAATCCTTAGGTTTAATTTCTTGATGTTATCTTATGTGATGGTATAATAATTCAAATCTTCTCTAGATTGCTTAGAGTCATACTAGCTATATGATGATAAACTTTCAAGGAGATGATATTTTGGGGATCCAAACTTCAGTCACAGTTATTACAATATATATCATAATATGCATTCACGAGTCCATTTTCATAACGTCATGACATATTTGCATTTTTTAGTGTGTGTGTGTGTGCACGAGCACATCTATTATACATATATATATACATATATACATCAATGGTATTAATGGCCATGTTGTTTATGAATTTCTTGTTTTACATAATTTTATGTTTGGAATTGTAGGAAAATAGAGACGGAAGAATATAATTTTGTTCAATTCTTTCATTGATTAGTAGTAGAAATAGTTACAATAGTAGTTGTTGAAGCACTGTGCCTCCAACATTAATTTTGGAGATTATGGCTCTATTGTTTGGCTCATGACTCTTAATATTGTTTGGCTCATGACTCCTAATTGCTAGGAGCTCTTGTTGGCTCCTAGGAGCTTTAGTTTAGCTCACATTACACATGCATACATTCACATATTTATACCAATCTAAGTCAGTGCATTACCGACTATGTTGAAGTCTTTAGAAGCTTCAAGTCTATTCAAGTACAACAAATAAGCTGATCTAGATCATTCCTGTGCATTAATTTTAACAGGAATTGTGCAAATTATTCATGAAATTTCATTATGTTACTTTATCAAGAATAGAAATTCCAAAGACAAACTAGGTGGAATCCTAGAGTCATAACTAGCGGATAAAAAATACCAATTGCTACATTTATGTTAGATAATTTCATGTTAAAGTACCATTTATTGTTTCATGACACCAAAAAAAACATAGAAGAAATTAAGCATGTCTTTTTTTTTTTGGTTAGAAAAAGAAAAATCATTAAAAAATAAAAATATACAAACTTATCCAACCCCTGTGGGGTTGAAGTCCTGATTCAAGAGAATCATCAAATGGGGTGGGATACATGACATCCAATTGATAGGTAAATCATTCCTACGCCTACTCTTTGCTAACCAATCGCATGGTTTGTTGGCCGTTCTTCTGATACACTGAAATCTAAACCTTGGATTTCCCGCAACAATTTCTCTGATATCCTCCACAATGGTGTTTGCTCGCCAACCAAGACCAAACTCCGGAGTATCGATTGCTTTAAGAACGTCCTTAGCATCACTCTCAATGGTGATGCTTGCCTGATGTATCTGACTCACAAAAGAGACATGCACAACGAATTGCAAAAGCTTCAGCTTCCTCGGCCGAGAAACACTGAATAGACGCAGTCTGCCCAAACAATAAAGCTCCTTTCCAATCCCTACCAATAAAGGCAATAGCAGCTTTTCCATCATTTCCATATGATGCATCAACAACATTCACTTTGATCGTGCCTGGCATAGGTGGACTCCATTGAACGACCTCTTCAAGGCTATCATTTTCCCTCGTGGCCCCACTTCTCCATCTCATATTCTCTTCACAGAACCATTTAGAGATAGCACATTGAGTTCTCACAAAAGCTTTTGAAATATCGATATCCTTACCATTTAAAACTGCATCATTTCTTTCTTTCCAAATCTGCCAGCAACACAACGCAAATTTGGTAGATGCTTCTTCCTTACAGTATCCAGCTTGACAGCACCGATTAATAATGTCCAAAAAACACTCAGAGAACCTTACTACTCCAACTGGATTAAAAGCACACTGCAAAGGGGAAGTACACCAAAATCTTTGCACCTATGGACAAAAAAAGAAAAGATGCTTGACCGTTTCCACATTGAGATTGCAAATAGAGCAAGTAGGTGAGGCCGTTGATCTCCTTCGAAAGCGATTTTCTTGAGTTGGGAGACAATTCCTGCAAGCTTTCCCAATGAAGAACTTAATCTTCGGCGGGACATTGAGGGACAAAATCATCTTCCAAACTTCCTTCGGCACCTGGAAAGAGGAGTTCGCACGATCACATCCATCCTGATCCCTTTTACAAAGTCCTTCCCTAGCAACATGATACCCCGATTTCACTGAATATACTCCCTTCTTACTTGGGCTCCACACCACACAATCCTCTCTCTCGAACAAGGGTAAATACGTTGCCAAAATAAGACAAGCTGTCACCCACTCAAATAAATTTTTGATCATCTCTTTATTCCACTTCCTTTGGCCCGGAAACATCAGCTTATTAACCCATGTTGGTTCATTCTATTCCCACTGCTGCAGCGACCCCACTCTCGGTAACCATTTATGCTTCCAGATGTTAACACTTTTACCATTACCAATTCTCCACTCAGATTTAGTTTTGAGATATTCTTTCCCTTGTATAATGCTCCTCCAAGCCCATGAGGATTGTCTTTTAATCTTGGCATCCCAGAAATAACCGTTTGGGAAGTAGATACCCTTGAGGATTGATGTCGGGAGACTATTTGGGTTCATGAGAATCCGCCAAGCTTGCTTGGCAATAAGTGCAAGGTTAAAGCAGAAAAGATCCCTAAATCCAAGGCCACCTTCGAATTTAGGTTTCTTTAGCTCTTCCCACTTAATCCAATGGGTTCTAGATTCTCCATTTCTTCCCCACCAAAACTTTGTAGCCATAGAAGAAAGAGAGTTGCAAATTCTCTTCGGGAACATGAACAAAGACATCGCATACGCAGGCAAGGCCATTAAAATCGCTTTAATGAGGACATCCTTCCCACCATCCGAGATGAGAATGCTCTTCCATCCTTAAAGCTTAGCAGCACATCTTTCCTGAACCCATCCAAGGGCTTCAGATTTTGATCTTCCCCATTCTGTTGGAAAGCCCAAGTATTTGCCAATCTTATTCGACTGTTTCACTCGGAAGATCTCTGCAATTCATTTCCGAGTACCATCTGGCGTATTTGGGCTAAAGACAATAGATGACTTATTCAAATTTAGACTCTGGCCAGGGGCAAAGCAATGCCTATAGATCGTGTCTTGCAAGACACATGCTTCTTTGTAGTTTGCTTCAAAGAAGAAAATTGGATTATTCTGCGAACAATAAATGAGTCAGGGAGGGGCAGTGCTTGGTAATTTGATAGCCTTTCAACATCAATCGATTAAGGTGCCTTTTAATCAGCGCAAAAAGAGCTTGGGTCAAAATGGAGAACATATATAGGGATAGTGGATCCCCCTGTCTAATGCCTTGAGTCGGGAAGATTGTTTCAACTGGACTACCATTAAAGAAGATATTGTATGACACCGATGAGACACACTTCATAATCCAATTAATCCACACCTCATGGAAACCCATTCTTTTAAGGACTTCTTCAATAAAATCTCATTCAACTCGATCGTATGCTTTGTTCATGTCAGCTTTGCGGATAACATGACACTTTTTGACACTTTTCTTTCTCCTTCGTATCCAAAAGGCTGCTTCTTGTGCCACAAGGATATTGTCCTGAATCACTCTACTTGGGATAAAAGCAGATTGCTTGAAGGAAACAATTTTATTCATCAGGGGCTTAAGTCTGTTGACCAAAACTTTGGATACTACTTTGTAAAGAAAATTAGAGCAACTAATAGGTCGGAAATCCCCAATCATATGGGGGTTCTTGACTTTTGGAATCAGAACAATATTCGTCTGGTTGATCAAGCTCAAATCGGTCCCATCCTAAAGGGCACTATTGACAACCCTAACCACATCATTGTCAATCAGATGCCAAAACTTCTAAAAAAAGACTCCTGAAAAACCCTCAGGCCCGGGTGCTATATTAGCACCCAAACCCCACACAACATTCTTAATCTCCTCATAAGAAACTAGTTTGACAAGATCATCATTGTCCTCCCCCAAGATGATAGGGTCGATACATGACAAAACAGGCTCGATGTTTCGACACCCAATAGTCTGATAAAGATCGGTAAAAAACTTCTGAATTGCCTCTTGAATTTGGGCTGGATCATCAAGCCATTTCCCATCCTCCACCATAATTCTTGAGATCCTATTACTTGCCCGCCTTTGCCGAACTGAAGCATGGAAAAATTCTGTATTTCGATCTCCGGCGTTGAACCATTTAACTTTAGCACGGACAGCCCAGTATTGCTCTTCATATGTCCTAAGATTGTCAACCTCTTGAGATATCTTCTTATATTCCTCAAGGTTGAAATTTTCAATAGGGCCATTCATTAAATTCTCAAGATACTTGAGTAGAAAATCAAATTTTCTACAATTGTTTCCAAATTTTCTTTTACTCCATCTTGAGAGCCGAGATCTACAATTCCCCAGGTTCCTGCTAAACTCTGGAATGGCTCTCTCAGTTTCATGTGACCTCCAACAATTCTCAATAATATCACTGCACTCCTGCTCTTCAAGCCAATAGGGTTCAATGTGGAATATGTTCTTCGTATTTAGGCTACTCGACTTGTCAGTATTTAAGAACACTGGTGAGTGATCCGAACCCACCAGGGGAAGGTTGGTCACTTCTGTATCAGGGAAAGCTCCATGCCAAGCCAGATTTGCCAACGCTCTATCCAACTTTTGATGGATAAATCCTCTTCCCACTCTATTATTAATCTAAGTGAAAAAGCAGCCCTTAGCCGCTACTTCAATAAGTCCCACTGTGCTAACATGCTAATTAAATTCAAGGATATCACGATCCGCTTTCCTTTTTCCCCCTTCTTTTTCTTCCTGACTAAGGATGCAATTAAAATATCCCATGTAAATATGAGGTTGTGGATTTCCCAGTTGATCCTCAATTATCTTACTCCACACTTTCCTAAACACCTGCATAGAAGGATAAGAATACACAAAAGACAACTCCCAAGCATGGTTAGTCGAAGCATCAATCTTAATGTGAATAAAACTCTTGTCATAGCTCAAAACGTCAATATCCAATACATTAAGACAAAATACGGCGAAGCCGCTAGACAAACCAACAGGTTCAACATTACACAAAAGATCATAATTGATACGCCTAGCCACCCTAATGATTTTATTTAATTTCATCTTAGCCTCGGCGAGACCGACGATACTTGGCCTAAAACGGGATATAGCATCCCTCAAATTCCGGACTGTCAAGGTCGGACCTAAACCTTGACAATTCCAAAACAAAACAATCATTTGCTCTCCAGGGCCTGCCCATCGGCAGTGCCCCTACTTACAACAACACCAGAAGGACTCTCAAAAGAAACATTGACATTGGTACTATTTTTGTGCTCAACTTTCAGCTTCTTGTGGCCTCTTTGCTTCACCTGCGAACCAGCCTTTTCCATTTCTTCAACAAGCTCATTGCCAACTGGAATTTCCACAAGTGTATTCTCAGTTTGATCTTCATCAATAAGCTGGTCATCCTCCTCATAATACAAATCTTCATCCTCATAATTTTCCTAAGAGCCATAATCTTTATCACTGGGATGTTGTAACTCGTCCCTTTGACTGAGTTTTCTCCTTGCAAGAACGCTACCGACAATATTCTCCTGGTCGTCAAGCAAATCATAACCCTCTTCATTCACTTCCTGATTTATGCCATCGAAAATACCACTCTCGCCATTCACCATTTCACCATCTTCATCAATATTATTGTTCTGATCAGCAAGATTCTCCACCTCATTCTCCTTATACTCCACCAAAATCTGTTTCAGTTTATTATCACGAAGGAGAGTTCCTGTTTGGGCTTCTGATGGTTCAGGCGCATCATCATTTTTTTCTATCCATGGACCATCAGCATAAAGGTGCTTCTGATGGTTCAAGCATATCTTGACTATGGTGGTCTTACAAGAGAATTGTTTGTAATCTCGTAAACTACAAAACATTTACACGATAACAACAGAAAATATTCTAACTACCTTAAAAACTTCATTCTCGAAATCTTTTTTGAGTTGAAAATGTTTATATCTTCTTTAGATTATACTAAGTGGAAACTAAAACCATCTTTACATTTTGAAGGAAGGAATACTGAAAGCAGCAAACAAGTTTTTGCAGGACAAGGTAAAAGAGTGACGATAAATATAATGTAGTTGCATGCATACGCTTATTTTATATTAATTTATGTTTGTTATTTTTGGTGCAGATGGATGAGCAGGGCATTATCACTAACAAGGCACCAACTTTGACTAACATTCAATACCCACTAACGATAGAGAATGACATGTATCAGTTAGAGCACTGCGGGATTACTAACATGACACCAATGATGACTAACGCTCAGTATCCACTAACCATACATAGTGAGATATGTCAGTTTTAGTTTGAGTCCAAGTCTATAAAGATGTTATCTATTGTGATGTCTAGAATGATGTGTGAACAAGAATAATTAGTTGCTTTAAGGCATTATGAGCTAAAAAGACCATATTGTATGCTCTATGTTTAATGGCACTTGGTTGCATAGGTTTGAGTTTAGGGTGTTGTGTGGAATCGTTAGACATGTAATCCAATATATATGTAAGTTGTTCTGTTTCCATATGTATACTACAATGGAATGGTTTGCAATAATTCATATATATATATCTCGAAACTCATGCTACTTATGTGCTTGTATGTATTAATGTGTTTCACTTCTAGTAAAGTTGATGTTTATCATTGAAAAACACTTCACAAAGTGTCCTTTTATTCTTTTTATTTTATTTTATATTCTTTTAAGTTTTAACTTCCAAACTGCGTGCTTTTGGTCAATTAACAAGTACCACGTAAATGCAGTGGGATAGAGAAAAGGTTGTGATACATATGAACAATGCATGTGTATATGCTTATTCTTTTACGGACATACACCTACACATATGTAAACATTTATAATCAGAAGTTATATTCACTAATATAGCACTCCATATTGTCATAGTTTTTTTTTTTCTAATTAAAGAAACAATTGTAGGCATAAAATAGAAAAAATATGAAGTAAATTGACATATACGACAATTTCTTAGTCCATTACAAGTCAATTCCTTGGATAGATGATCATACTGCAAAATCATTTATATGCAGAAATTTGGTAACAATAGAAAGAACTTTACTTCCATTTGTGAGATATCCAAAAATTGTTCTTAAGATGAGGTTATGAAAATGGATCATTATCCAAGGTGAACTTATTCCTTAAGTGTTTAATTAGCATTTTCTAGTGTAGTCATGAATGAACCTCAATACCTAATAAAGCATTAATGATCTCAAGAACTTCAAGTATACAGTTGGACTCTTGACTATAGAACCAATTCTTGGGGGTCATGCTTATTGCAATCCATAAACCAAATATATGAATAATTTATTACCTAAAGTATACGACTTTGAGAGTATATGTTAGGGCATAGTATACACGTATTGTGATTGTAGGATTTGGGAAACTCGTGAATATGAAATCTATATAAGCTTCATCTTTCACTAAATAAAAATATTGCAAAATTCCAAGAGTATTGCAAAATCTTATGATCGTAGAATTAATTTAGGATACCAACTGGCCAAGCTAGCTGATTGACTGCTGCCAAAACAGCTATCTGGATAGTTTAACCTGTCGGAAAAGTTGTCTGGCTAGCCGTGCTTTTATGACCACTCCACCGTAGGCAAGCTTTCTTTGCTTCTTTTTTCATTGTCATTGTAATGATCATTTGACCCATCTATGTACTTTTTATTATTTAAGGAAATATACTACTTGCTTAGGGAAAAAAATAGGATAAAGATGATAAGTTATCCAATTTTATTTAACTGAAGATCCAGTTGAATGAGACAGCACTACCAATTAGAAGATTTCATAATTAGTTACCATGTTTCAATGAGATGGTTATACCTATGGAAGATTGTAAGTGAAAGTGTGGAAAATATTGTGTTGTATTATTTTATTAATTCCTAAATGTACAATATAAAGATTACATGAGTGTGAATTTGCACAAATCTATCTGGCGATTTCAAAGATTAGAGATTACAACCAGAAAACGTAATTTTGAAACAAAAGGATGACACGCTCATCCATTGTTATGCTACCTCAAGCGAAACCACATCATGTACAGCTTGCAACAAATCACAAAGAAGCAAGTAATTGAGAGACCCATGGTCATGATACCAACCGACTAGTCAACTGTGGAAATAAAACAAACTTGCAACTGGTCTAAAACAACTTTTTCTCAAATAAAATGGACATCAATCTTGATATGCTGGATGCATACTTGATAAAGTGGGTTCATAGTTAGACATACGTGGCTCCAATTTTATCACACCACAAAGTAGGTTGAAACCTAAGGAACATATATTTTGAATAGGAGCCAATAGGAAAATGCAATGGCTTTAGACTTTACCTTAGTGTTGAAGCACACAATAGTTTGCTTCTCTATAGACCAGGAAATCAAATGCGAACCAAGAAAAATAAAGTATCAATGTGTACTACATCAACCATCAGGAAATCCTGCCCAATCTTTGAATCTGAATAAGTATGAAGAGTAAACCTAGATAAGGTTGTGATGTATAACCCATGTAAGATTTGTTGGGTTTTTTTTGGCTCAAGTCCAAGCCTAAATTGAAGTTGAAGACAAGTAGAAGTCTAGTCTAATAAGAGTAGAGATATAAATTTCAATCCCAGTAGAGTTAAGTTTTGGTTCTTATATATAGGGCTTTCTAATTTGTAATTTTTTGCCACAAGAGCCACAACCCATGGGGGTGTAGGAGGGTAAGTCAAGAGAGTTTGTCGTTCTTTTCCAAAAAAAAGATGAGTGTGAAAGGGTTTAGACTCTTTCCGTGCATAAAGTCTACTAACAATTTTATAGTTTTTTTCCTAAAAATTGTGAATGTGTGTAAGAGAAGGTTTGGATCTTTGTCTGTCAAAAAATATGTCGTATTGTAAACTATTACTGTTGAATAGTGGATGTCCTAATCTTGGGTTGTGAATGTAGGTAGGGACTTAATCACATTAAAAATATCACATGTGTCATTTCTTATTCCATGCATGTATGTGCACAATCCTATTCCTAACAAAGTGGTATCATAGTGGAAGGAGGACTGAACACAGTGCATCAATAGAAACTGGTGTTAACAGGTACAATTTTGCAAAGAGTATCAAATATTGATGGATGCTTCCATACTTAAATCACCACATACAACCAACGAGTAGTGGGCGCTGCGAAGTATTGCTCCAAATGAACTCTCAAGGTGATAAGGAACTCTCAATTGTGAAGGCAATCTTATGTGATAACAAGAAGATGATGGGGAGGAAGAGCAAATCTAGAGGAGATTAAATACTAGCTGAAGAAGGTTCCACTTGAGAGATGAGTCATGTACAAAGAGTCCACATAGCATATATGAAAATCCTGGTCAGGTAACATGATAAGGAGTTCTACTATTATCAAGGCTAGACCACGTTTGAGATGTCTAATGTCGTGAGGACATGAAAGTATTAAAGAGTGCAGACTAATTGTAACGCCCCGATCCCTCACGAGACCGGAGGCTCTAGTAACCATGCTATTCTCAACCGTATCCCAACCCAGGCACAGATTTTAGGAAAAACAGACAGAGTTTTCCCTGTACCGTGGACATTCTGGAAACCTGTAAGCATTCAAATAAAACACGAAGCAAAGGAACAACATTTCTAATTGAAATCCCAACTTTAAGGCCATTCGAGCCTTAAGCAACACATGACAATATAAACACATACAAGCATGCAACGTAGCTAGAAGCAGAAGCATAAGTTATTACATGCCACAATTCCATAACACTTACTACATCCACTTAGCTTTCAAATTGCAACCACTCAAATATATATACATAAGCCCTTAGGCTCCAAAATAGAACATAAAGTAGACAAGCAAGGTCTTCTACAGTTTAGCAAGCAATCACTCCAATCTCAAGTAATAGTACACAGCAACCAATGCAACTCCTCCAACTGCACCACCTGAAACATGTTTAGCGAGGTATGAGCAATCATAATTGCTCAGTGAGGGATAAGGTCTACCGCGGACGTGCGATGCAGTAACTTAACACAATTAATACAATAGATAAACAGTGAATAACAATTCTAATACCACATTTTAAAAGGATACAATCGATAACCCTTATCACTCCAAATCTTCGATCCCTGATCCACGAACCACGATCTCAATCTCGATATGCCGGCGTCCCTTACACCAATGGGTACTCCGGATGTACCCGATCCTACGACCCAACACCCCCTGGAAATCTCCGGACCAGGCGAGTGAGGGAATAGCAGACGGAGCTAAGACAACCAACACTGGCAAGCCCGATGCCGCCTAGCGAGGCCATTGCATCCGCCGCGACAATGAGGTTGCGCAACCACGATGCAATGCAAGAATGATAACAATGACAATATAATCAGTTTACACATTTAAGGACAAAAAGTAGGTTGTCCTCGCACCAAGTTACAATTTAGCAACAATAAGCATATATCAATTACGCAATTATACTAAACAATATACTCTTTTAGCAATAAAATAAACTATAATGCACGTAAGGATGCAGGCCCCTCACCTTTTAGGAAGCCAAACCTGCGCGAATTAAGCCAAGATTCCCTCAATATTCTCCAAAAGCATCAATTCCCTTCAATTATCACTTTCTAATACAATCAACTATATGCATAAGAAGTGATTTCTTATTCTCAACTAAAGCTAGTTCATAAAGCCATTAATTTATTCAACTCTATTTGATTCCCTTTAATTCACATAACTAATAATATCTTTCATGGTTTAACAATCATTCTAATCAATATTTGAACAATACATAAACTCAAGTGATCACATATGTAACATTCTTTAATTTTCAAGTATCAGACAAAGACAATAGCATAATAAATAACATATACATAGCCATTCATATAAGTAGAAACACTATATAACATCTAACCAATAAGTTATATAAGCCTATCTTTACACATATAATGCAATTAATAAGCAATACAAACATGTTTACTCAATCTTTAACTAGTATCGATATAACTTAACTCACAATTTCTCTGAATAGATGAACTTGTTATATAAGTACATTTAGTCATTTATCCAATCAATCAAGAGTCAACTAACAACAATTATTACCATGGTTCATTACTAGTTCCTTTAGTCCATTCTAAATTCATACTCAACCAAATCCATGTAAACCAAGCAACTTAATTCACGAGACTTCACTACTATAATACGTACACTACACAAAGGCATATAAACATTTAATTACTCAATTATAAAGCATTTATCATGAAATTAACTATGCGAACACAAAGGGGTCAATATTATACTTTTCACAAAACTTAACCAAAAGCTCACACATACCTTAGAATAGCATTTAGACATGCTAGGAGCAACTACAAAGCAATACAAGTACTAAAGCAATTAATTCATTCATTTTCCCTTTGTTCAACTAGGCTATTTAGCTTCCTATCGGAATTCAATGATCAAGTTAAGCTAGCTAACCATCCTACCAATCTAAGGATACCTAAATACCTCATTTAGAACCTCCAAATCATAACCTAGAGTACAAGTACATGAAAATACCAAAAATATCTCTTTGTGGGTTTACACTACAAGTACCAATTTTGGAACCTAAACAAGCGAAATGAAAGCACTTCTAAGGTTTCAATACTTAATAAAGACTATCCATAACCTCGAAACGTGCCCGGATTCAAGTTAAACCCGAAACCCCTTATTAAAGTAGCCTATTTTGATCAAATTTCTCAAATTTTGAACATAGCAAGTGCAATTAACATTTTTTCCACCCTTATGGACCTAATTAGCAACTACTAGAAGCCTCGAATCGAATTAAATTGTAACTTTTTTCAGAAACCCTAGTTTAGCACTATTCATCATCTTCCCCAAGTGCCATTTTTATTTTCAAGCATTCAACAAGCATTTTAAACCATCAAACATATTCTATGAAGTCATTAGAGCATATAAGAATCAACGGAACAAGAATTATACCACTACAATATTAGATCACAAAAATAATAATACAAACTTTAATTGAATTTAATACAAAAATAGAATGCACCCTCACCTCTTTTGAAGATCAAAGAATGGTCTTAAGGTCCTAAGGATGAAGCACAACCAATTTGGGAAGCAATGGAAGCAAGAATGGAACAAGGAGTAATTTTTTTTTTGAGAAGTTACTATTCCCGTAACTCTTTTTTGGCTATTTTTTTGACCCATTTTTTTTTTGTTTCTTGGCTTATAATATTCTCATGAGATGGTCAAATGGTAGGTCAAGCAATTAGGGTATTTTAGTAAGGGTAAATGGGTCATTTTGGTGATTAAATTTCAGTAAAACAAAATGCCAAAAATCTGAAAAATCTGAAAAAATCCCGTTAGTACTATTCATCAGACATTTCGCGAATTTTTTTCCGTTGATCCTGATATGCAATGCACACACGGTCAGGGCCTATAGTCCCCCAAAAATATGTAATATTTATAAAAATATAAAATGCATGAACAGAAACAGTTGAATTTATGGAAATATGAAAAAAATGAAGTAATTAGCTAAATTACATATAAGTTAACCATTTAATGAATGCAATTAATGAAGTGCTGGGTTCGGGGTGTCACACTAATGACATGGAAATGGATGTTGGTGATGACTCAGTGAACTTGCTTTGATGAAAATTTGTTCATAGCTATTGTGCGAGGGCTCTAGCATTAGAGACTGAGAAGAGGTTCTCAGTGTAGGTGTGCTGATTACTATTGACTAATGACTCTATCATGAAGACGAAGACTGAGAAGAGGTCTCAGTTGCCGTGAAGAAACTTGGAACTTTTTACCAAATGAGAATTTGTTAGGTTTTTTAGCTCAAGTCCAAGCCCAAATCAAAGTTAAAGACAAGTAGAAGTTCAATGTAATGAGAGTAAAGACAGGAATTGTGACGCTCGAGCCCAAGTGCATACATATGTCCTTCATTTGTATATAGTTGTGTACATTTATTTCTTAAAGAACTTATTTAAAAATTGTTACTATTCATAAGATTTTCGACTATTTTATTTTTTTGGTTTTGCATTTTTCCCATGTTACTTGACATTTAGGAGATGTGAGAAAATTGGAATTATGTGCGTAGTATATCGGGAACTCGAGTTATAAAAATGTAAGTGTAACGCATGAATAGTACTTTTCACCTTTTTAATTAAAGAACCAATGATCCATTTAACAATTACTTGATCCATTTGCTAGCATTTGACCCAATTACTTGACCCTTTGACCATGGACCTTTGACCTTTGATGTTGCATCTTATTATAAGCTCAAAATAGAACAAAAAAAAAAGAAGACAAACACACACACACAAAACCCGTCAGCCATAGAGCAAAAAATAAAAGAAAATTCTTCAACAATCCTCCAAGCTTGATCCTTGTGCTTGCAGTAGAAGTTGTTTAAGCCTTCTTAGAGCATATCTAAAGCATCTTCAAGTGATTAAGGTAAGGGTTTCATCCAACATTTGCATTTAAAGTCAACTTTGTTGATTTTAGATTTTGTGATTTGATATATCTTGCTTATATATGCTTATAATTGCTTCAATTGCCTCTTATTATGATCATAGAACAATATTTTATAGTTATTTAGCAAAGTTTATGGTTTAATATTGAAAATGAATCTTTAGGAAGAAGATGAATAATAATTCTTAGGGTTTTGGTTCAATTTGTGATATGAGCTTGATTTAATGTTATTTGAAGATGCTATTTGTGATGCTCCGAACCTGGCATGTATTCAATAGCATTTAAAGTTCATTTAAATTGCATTTTATTGACCTTTCACCTTCTTTGACCAAACTAGTTGACTTTTCATCTACATTGACCAACTAGGACAAGGTGGGAATTTTTGAAATGTTTAATAAAGGGCAAACTTGGGATTATAAATAAAAAAATGCAATGTTAAGTTAGTCAAATTTTGGGTCAACTTTGGAATTAAATCTGAACCAATTGGGGAAGAGTTAGGTAGCAAATTATATATGGTTGGAAAGCTCTATGAGTCTAGTTTCTGAGGCTTCAAACTGTTCGTGAATTGGAGTTTTCTAGAAGAAGTTATAGCCGTTTTCGTAAGGTCGCGCATAGCTGTTTTGGTTTAGCGGGTTGACCGAAGCTTTGACCATTTGTCATCTTTTATTTTAGTATGAAATACGAAACAAAAGAGCAAAAACCAGAAAAATAAAGAGCCATGGCTGAAACCATGGAGGAAAAAGAAAAAAAAAACATTTCAACTTCAAATCTTCATTTCGTCGCGTGAGCTTGTGCGGGGTGGTTTCTGAGGCATCCAGCGTGGTTTCCCTAGCGTCTAGGAGCGTCTAAGGTGAGGGTTTCATCGTTATTTGCGCATTTGAAAAATGTATGTTTAAACTTTAATTTTTAGAACTTATGCGTAGATTATTGTTTTAATCGTTTTGTTGCTTAAAGAATGTTCTTTGTTGATTGTAGAACATGTATTTATAGCTTTTTAGCATTTTCTGCGGTTGAAAATCGAAATTGCAATTTAAATTGATTAATGAATAGAAATTAGTGAATAGTAAACCCCCGTTTCGATGAAGTTGCTCCGTTACGCGTTTTGTTGATGTAGGAAGATGCTAGATATGCTAGAATGCCTAAATGTATGGTTTAATTGGAATGTGTAATGGAAAAACGGAGAAAAATGGCTTAGTGAAAGTCGGGGTTGTTTAGGTCGAGTTTGGCATTATCTCGTTTTGCGTGTTGACATTGTTTCGGGAGGCCATGGAAGCACTTTTGGTGCAATTATGGCGTTGGTTGGGTGTTTGGTTAGTATAGTTGTAGTTCAAACGAGCAAAGGGGAAAATCGGGACTTTGCGTGAATTCTAGGGTAAAGTAGGGTTTCGGGGTCTTTAGACGTGCCTTATGGTTACCTAGGAGGATTGGTGAAGTCGGTTTCCAAAGCTCGTGGCTCGTTTGAAAGTAGTAGCGTTTGAAAGTTGGGGTCATTTTTGGGATTTTGTGTGTTTTCATAGTATAATGCTTATAGAATGTTTATAATGCTTATAGAATGTTTATAATGCTTATAGAATGTATATATTGCTTATAGAATGTTTATAATGCCTATAGGATACTTGTTATTGCTTGATAAGGTTAATTGGTGTTGTTCTTGTTACTTGTTGGATTGTAAATGCTTGTTAATGCTTATTACGCTTGTTAGAGTTGTTTATTGATTGAAATGTTTATCAATTGTTGATAATGCTTGATATCTTGTTTATCGCTCGTTTATCGCCTTGTATCGAATCTTGCATTGCATAGTGTCCAGCGCGTGAGTGATGGGCCTCTCTGGGTAGCCTCGGGTTGCCAATGTTGGTTGCCCTAGCTCCGCTGCTATTCCCTTTCTCGCTTGGGTTGCCTCCTAGGGAGATTTGGGTCGTAGATTGATGGATACTTCCGGGGTATTCCAAACTGGTGTTATAAGGTGGTTGCGCGCTTATTGTCATCGTTGTCACATCAAGCTCGAGATTGATGTATTGCTCGTGAAATGGTATATTGCTCGTAAGAGTGAACCATAGCCTTCAGAGTGTGGTATAACTTTGAATGGTTGTGTTAATGCTTTCTTGAATGTTTAATATATTGTCGTTTGTATTGAATGCTTTCCTATTGACTTTATTGCTTAGCTGTGACTAATTGCATTGCATGACTTTCTTTCTCTCCAACTCGATATCTATCTCACCCTCACTGAGTATACGTGTTGTGTATACTCACTCCTCACCACCACATTTCAAGAAATGCCATGTTAGCTGGAAAGTTCGTGATTATGTGAAAGTTCGTGCCTGAGGAGTTGTCTTGCGTGCCTATGTGGCTTGAGTGTCGAAGTTGCAAAGATATGTGCTTTCATATGTTGTATGTAATTATTGTTAAAAGAAATATAATTTAATCTAGCTAAGTAGTTGAGGTAGATTGATAAGCTAGTTATGTATTCAGTAGTATAGTTAACCTCGATGCATGTTTGTAATTGTCTAAAAGAAAATAGTGAGAATGGTATGATAGTATATTTTATGCAGTAGATTAGTATGGATTAAATGTCAAGTTTGAATGTTCTTGTAAAAGATGTAAAGAGATAAGTTAGTTTTTAAACTGGAAATGTATATTTATATACTGTGTTTAGTTGTTGAGAACCAAGGCTCGGATGGCCTTGAGGTGGTTGAATGTTGGACACGGTGTTGGTCCATTTATATGTTATTCCAGGTTTTACATTTCGCCTAGAAACAGGGGAGACTCCGTCCGTTTTTCCCTAAAAATTTATGCCCGGGTTTGGTTTGGGTTGTGATTAGATCGATTGATAGAACTCCTGGTCTCGAGAGGGATCGGGGTGTTACACTATTGATGCTAGTGAGCCTAGATTAGTGATTGTATGTGTTGAGATTGATTGGAACTTGAATAGAATTGTATATTTGACTTGGAATCAAAAGGGGCTTTGCGTAAAAGTGTGACCCGTGTGTAATTGAACATCATAGTTAGTGGTTATTGGGTATGGAAGTGCTTAAAATTCTTTTATGACACTCGTTTGGGGATTGGTTTGGATAGTTGTAGTTCAAAGTACCCTCGGGGCTTCCGGGGCTTTTGTGCTAAAAACCATTAAAACTAGAGTTTCGTGATATTAGAGTGGGTCATAAAGTGTAATTGGAAGTGTAGTACAATTAGTCTATGGATTGGGTACCTTGTATCTTGTTTGTGCATTGAATTGAACCAACGAACCAAGGGGTTATATGAACGAAGTATTGTTTAAGTGTGTCTAAGTGTGTTGGATAGTCTTAGATAGGCTAATTAGTGATTATGTTATGTTTATAGTGTTGATTTGGTGATCGGGTCTGGTAGGTGTAATTCAATTGGTCAAAGAGTCGTTTTGGGGTTTAATGGTAATCGTGGTTAGAAGTGAGTTTTCTGGGCTCAAAAGGGGTTCATATAATATTATTAGATAGGTAGAGTGGTTGAATTATGGTTTGCTTGAGTTTCGTTTGGTCGAGCTTGAGTTGGGACTAAGGGGATTAGTTTATAGAAAATTAGAAAATATGTTAGTAATTGACTTATGGTTGAGTAGTTAGGTGATTAAACGCATTTGTGTGGCTTGTGTAATCTATTAGTGAAGTTTTTGAGAGTTAGTGATAAAGGGGCTTTTGTTGCTAAGTGTAGTCGTATTAATATATAGATGTTTGAAGAGATTCTAGAAATTAGCAGCTATCTAGTTTTGATTTGTAAATGTATGGTTGCGTAGATTGTATATGCTTATTTCATTGTTTATATTGCTAGTGCTGTGCTAAGGGAGAAGATTGAAAGAGTTCACGGCTTTATGAGGTGAGTGGTTCATTTTACTTGGCATTTTAATTGATTTACTACCTTGTATAATAATGAATATTGTGTGGTTAATGTGTGTTTGGGCTATTTTATTTGGTTAGAACATGTTTTAAAGTCATATTGATTGTAATTGCTTATGTTCGAGGACAACCTCTTTTGTTGTCCTCATTGTGTGCTTAATGGTTTATTTACTTATCAAATTGTATGTTTGTAATTGTTATTGAAATATTATATTATCGTATCGAATCGTACCATGGTTGCGCAACCATTTAGGCATGGTAGTGTCGGGGAAGCCGGGCGGCATTGGGCTTGCCAGTATACCTCAGCTACTACCCATTGGAGTGATTGAGGTTATGCCGGCTTATCATTATCGTTATCGTTATCATTATTATATCGGGTTTCTATTCGTGGTTCGTGGACAACATGGTATCCTTATTGTGTAACTCTCGCTTGGACCCTATGTCCTTGGAGAGCTACACTTGATTGTACTCCTTTATAAGTTTTATTGATTCGTAATATTGATTGATTCATTTGTATTGATGTGGTGCCTCTATGGCTATATTGTTTTCTTGTTATTAATTGTATATGTTTGTCTTAAATGTTATATGGTATTGTTATTGAAATTATAACTTACTACCCAGTCTTTAGCTTTCTAGAATATGTTACTTAACTTTATTGTTTGAATTAAGTATTTCATATTATTAATTGATTTTATGATTCATTTGCATTGCACGAAAACCTTGGCGAAAACTCCCTCATTGAGCAACATTGTTTGCTCATTCCCTTTTTCTAACCATTTCAGGTTCAGTGCCTTCAGAGGTTGATAAGGAGAAGATTCAAGTGACTCTGTGATTGGATGTTTTTGCTTCTACTGGTTGATATATGTGAGTTTATGTAAAGTATTTGACTAGCTTAGCTTGTAATCTTCTTTGAGAGCTTAGAGGTTTTGTAAGTAATTATATTTGATTCAGAAGATTGTATTAAAGTCTTGTAAGAGTTAGTAGTTAATAACTGACTTGTAATAACTTTAGTGCTTTTCTTTAATTGCTTAGATGACTCACATGCTTGTATGGGATTAATTGGAAGTGGGATGGTTGACTTAAAATATAAGAATGTTAAGTAGATGAGATTAGAATGGTAAGATAAGCGGATTTATGACATAGAATTTCAATAGTTAATGAAATGCATGCTTGTATGTTATATTATGCTATTATAGTAAGGATTAGATAGCCTTATAGACTTAGGAAGTTGAGAGATGAATGTTGTGTATTGTCTTTGTGGCTATTTCTTCTGTGTGCAGGTATGTGGTTAGTCCTAGAAACAGGAAAAACTCCGTCCGTTTTTTCTCATTTTTCGCGACTTCGGGTTTTGGAACGGGGCTCCGGTCTCATAAGGGATCGGGGTGTTACAGGAATCCCAATCCCAGTAGAGTTTGATTTTGGTTCTTATAAATAGGATTTTCTAGTTTGTAATTTCTTGCCACGAGATCCACACTACATAGGGGTGTGAGAGGGTGAGCTAAGAGAGTTTTTCGTTCTTTTTCTAGAAAAAAAGACGAATGTGTGAGGATTTAGACTTTTTTTCATGTATATAGGTTTTGAGGGGTTTTATAGTTTTTGTCCGAAAAAATAAAAGTGTATGTGAGAAAGGATTTGGATCTTTGTTCATGAAAATGATTTGTTTCATTATAAAGCATTATTGTTTAATAGTGAATTTTTCAATCTTGTGTCATGGACATAGGTAAAGGCTGAACTACGTTAAAAATATCATGTGTTGATTTCTCTTATTACATTCATATGTGTGCACAACCTTATTCCTAACAAGATTGTGCCTTTGAGATATCGCAGGATGCATTACAAGAAAACAGAACAAGGGCGATAGATTTTTTTTTTTTTTTTGTAGCCAATTGGCAACAGAATAACGAGAAACACGTGTCGTCCATAGCCTATCCGTGGCCAAGTTCAGTGCCAACAAGTGGCGCCAAAACTTGGCTACAGATTGACAATGGACTGTAACGGCCCGACCCTTCACGGAATCAGGTCCCCTAATCCCATTCCCAAAGGCACGAAAAATGAGGGAAAATGGACATAGTTTCTCTTGTTCCTAGGCCTATCTACAAACTTGCATGCAAAAGAAATGACCACAACAGTAATACACAACATTCTTTTCATAACTCCCCAAGTCTATAAGGCTATCCGAGCCTTCCCATTATAACAGAATAAGACATACATGCATGCATTTCACTGGTTATTGAAATTCTAATATCAAGATTTTGATTATCATACCACTCTAATCTTTTTTATCTAACTTTCTTATATTTTAAGCCTTCCATGTAACGCCCCAATCCCTCACGAGACCAGAGGCTTTAAGAACCATGCTATTCTCAGCCCAATCCCAAACCCGGTCTTAGAATTTGAGGAAAAACGGACAAAGTCTCCCCTGTACCGTGGACATTCTAGAAACTTGTAAACATTCAATATAGCTACAAAATAACCTAGAACACCAATTCTAATCAAAACCTAGCTTCAAGGCCATCCGAGCCTTAAGCGATATAAACAAACAATTGATATACATACAAGCATGCATTCACAACTTAATTCCTTTACAAAATCGCTTATCATGCCATTCCATAATAGCATTGAAACATTCCTAGAAATTGAGACCAATCAAACATCAGAATGTTCACTCCCAACCATGCAAGGTAGTTAGAAATAGAAACATACTTACATGCCATGGTTCTAAATCTACTACTACAACATCTATCCTTCAATTTGCAAACTATGTGACATACACATATCACTTAGGCTACAAAATAGAACATAAAGTAAAGCAAACAAGTTCTACTCTCATCAACAAGAACATAGTCCACCTCAGGCAACTAGACACAGCAACTAAGGCAACTCCTCCAACTGCGCCACCTGAAACATGTTAGCGAGGTATGAGCAACCACTGTTGCCCAGTGAGGGATAAAGACTACTCGGGACATGCAATGCAGCAATTATAGCAGTTAAGCAATAAGGCAAGTAAAATACATTTGAAACCGTAAATAACCACACATATCAAAGGATACGATACACTTAACCCCAACACTCCAGAATTCTCTTATCTTTGATCATGAACCACGATCCATGAACCACGATCAATATGCCAACAGATCCCCAATCACTCCAGTGGGTGTACTCCGGATGTACCCCGATAATCCTATGACCTAACACCCCCTGGCAATCTCCGGACCAGGCGAGTGAGGGAATAGGGTACGGAGATCGAATATACACTGGCAAGCCCGCCGCCGCCCAACCGATATCCAATACAACCGCCCCTGACACTATGATTGCGCAACCACTATGCAATGTACTTAGCAATGACAAGACAATTTCAACAATATAAGCAGTAATCACGTGGGAGGATCAACAAAGTAGATTGACCTCGAAACAAATAAAATAGAAGCAGTTTCATATAAGCAATTGAGAAATTTACAAAGGGGCATATTCAAGATACACATAGAACCCTACCAAAAGCTCCAAAACAACTTGAAACCACATTTAAAAACACAAGAAGTCATGCCAAGGTCTTAGAAGCGTGAGACAATCGAATTTGCACTTAAACCCCTTTGTTATTTAATCTGTTTTCCTTCCAAACTCAAGTTAATGATCCGAATTCATGAGGAAGCTATACCATACTTCTAATTAACCCTTAAGGCACCCTTATAACCTTCAAACACATTCAAATACTCGTAATTACCCCAAAAGCCCTAATTTCTTTCTTATGGCTTTGAACTACACATACCTTAATCGGAATGCAAACAAGGGTTAGCAAAGCTTCTATAGCATCTAGGTAGTCTAAGAATACTAAAAGTGAAGCTCAAATTAACCCGGATTAGCATTAACCCTGAAACCCCTTTTTAAAAGTCAGCTATTTCACGTTTTAACCAAGTTTAGAGCAATTCTAGGGCATGGGGCTATTGGACTACCTTCATTAGCACCTAAGACATCTATTAGAAGCAATGAATCAAGCCAATACACACAATTACACAAAACCCTAAAAATTTGTCACTATTTACCTCAAAAATCAAAGTAATGATTCCAACCATTTAAAATGCGAACTAGTGGCTTAAATGTGTTCTCTAGCACTTATACACAATGTATAATAGCATAGATAAGCTTTGCAATAGCAGTTGATAGCATTTCTAACAAATCAAGAAAAATGCAACATATTTAATATACGAAAATAGTCACGAAATCCTTCACCTAATGCGCGTCGGAGCACCTAGAAGGCTTGCACACATCCTAAACTACTTGCTTGAGGCTTGGATTGATGAATTGGTGAGCAAAATCTCCTCCCTTGGCTGCTATAGGGTTGTTCGGATTTTGAATATATGGTTTTCTAAAATGAGTCTAATAAGCTTTAAAATGAGTCTAATATGCAAAATGAGTGCTAGCTAATTAAAACACTAAGTTAAGTTACGTAACACTATTCATTAGTTCACTAAACCATTTTCACAACGAAGGCTCTTATCGCTTTAAGCTCAAATGCACATTTTTCTCATTCCTATAACAATTAATATGATTTAAGAAAAATGCTAATTCATGGTAATTATGTAGTTGAAAAACGGAATGAATAGTAACTAAAGAAGACAACAAGCAAAACACATAAGAAATGCGCAATTAGTGGATGCAACAGTGAATGAATGTACGACAAAAATCTCGGGTGTCACATTCCAAACATCTTTACCTAATCCATACAAGCATGCAAACCACTAGGTAATAAAGTAAAACTTTAAAGTTATTACAAGCCCACCACTACCTATCAATACCTGGCAGTCTTTAATACAATTCTCCAAGTCAAATACCAATACATACAAGTCTTTTATGGTCACAAAAATAAGTTACAAGCCAAGCTTTACAATTACTACACATAAGTTCATTCATAATGCAACTAACTAAAGCTAACTCTGCTCAAGATGACTCCCGAGCCTTCTCCTTCTTAATCTTTGTAGAAGCCGAACCTGTAATGGTTAGAAAGAGGGATGAGCATATCAAACACGTATGCCTAGTGAGGAAGAGAACATATAATCAGGGAGTTTTTGTGAAATACAAATAATCCAAGAATCAATAGCAAGACAGCTATTAAATCAAATTAATAAAGCTAATAACCATTTCAGAACTATAACTAAGTAACAACCTTTATACAAGCAATAGAAGCATAGCCACACAAATAACTGATGACACCGATATCTAACACATAGGCAACCGAAGTCCATTAAGGCAATATATCATATAACCAATTACAGACCAACAAGGCAATAAGGCTAGATAACAAGTTACATAGAATAATCACTAAGAATATAATATCAATATGCGATAATATTCAATTATACAACCTAGCTATCACATACAAGGAACCATCATAGGTAACTCTCCTGAGGTAGATCTTTATGCCCCAACAAGGTGCTAAACCTCTGAGGTAGGAGATTATGCCCCAACAAGAGTTTCAACAAAGAATACAATGGCGATCCAGCTCTCTTAAAGTAGATCTTTATACCCCAATGAGGTGGCTAAACCTCTGAGGTAGAAGATTATACCTCAGTGAGAGTGGGACGGGAAACCATGGTAGCGAGCTATCCTGACAGCCCGATGCTGCCCAGTATTGAATGATACTACCATATGTGACGCCCGACTCCCAGTGCATACATTTATCATTCATGTGCATATAAATTGTGCATTTACTTATTTAAGTGCTTACTTGTCATAACATGCTATTAAATGCTTATTTGACATTTTATGTGGAGTTTCATGTTTAATTGACTTCTAATAGTAAAATGGTCAATTAATTTATTTTAGAAAATGATCAATATGCATTTAAACTATTTTTATAAAAGACTTTTAGTAAACCTTGCATTTAAAGAGTTCTTTATTTAATTGAGTCCAGACTAAAATTTTTATTATCTTATTTCCCGGATTTCATATTTTTCTATTATTACTTAATTTATAACTAGCATACGTTCACAAAAATTATATTCATTGCATATGTGACGAGTGAATTACAAAAATATCTTAATATTATATGAATAATAAAAACTATGTATTATTTTTAGGCTTAAAGAAGTTTTCTTGCATTTATTTTAATACAACCAAGCCCAAAACCCATTTAAACCCACAACCCAAGCCCAATATCCAACCAATCAACCCATATAATCATCCTACATATATATATATATATATATATATATATATATATATATATATATATATATATATATTAAACAAAACACAATAAACACAAAAAAATGTTCAAAATATGCCGAAAATGCCTAAAATCAGCCAAAAAACCCTTATTACGGGAATAGTATTTTTCTTGCAAATTTTGCTCTTTGGATCTCTTCAAACTTGTTTAGGGTGTGCTAACCCATCACAAAGCTTCTCCCTTGCTCCTACAACTCAAGTTTGGTGAGGGATTTTACAAAAAAAATGCATTTTATTTGCTATTGTAGTTTATTTCCAAAATTAATATTGTTATATATGCTTGCTATTATTCATTTTGAAGCTTTATATCATGCCTCTAGGACTAGGAAAAGACACTTATATGGTTGTTTCATGTGTTTATGAAGTGTATGTATGAACTCATTTTTGCAAAGTCTTGAATTAGCACTATTCACACAAACCCATGAAATATTGCTCTAAACCTTAATCTAACGCTAGATATATGTTGTTGGGTTGCTAAAATGGCCCCACGTTTATCGAATTCCGAGAACGTTGATTTTCATGGTCCTTTGTATGTACAAATTAGAATTGATGCAAGTAGAGTTTTTGGAACTAGTTTAATGCTTGGTTAGGGTGCCATAAAGGTAGAAGAGAATAGTTAGATGCTTTGATTAATTAAACCTTGATGAAAACTAGTTTTGGCTTGTTGAGCTTAAAGGGAAAAATGGGGTTACAACCTTTGTTCTTAGCTTTACTTGTCTGTTGTGCTATACTTGTTGTAGAGATTAGGAATACATGTTAGATGGCTAAAATAAGGTAAACGTGGCGTGTGTGTGTGTTGAGAACTAAAGTGGCTATATGAGATTAGTGAAGTTAGATTTGAAGTTTGTTATCTTGTGTGAAGTTTAGAACTTAATTTGTAAGCTTTGAAATATTGAATTGTTGGATTTATTGAGAATTGTTTGAGCTTATTGCTTGATTAGCTATTTGAGTTCTTATAGTTGCTATATTTGTCTATTGAGTGAGTTATAATTGTAATTTGGGTGAATAAGCATGATAATAATTCTTAGGTCATATTTATAATTGGATTGTGTTTAAGTGTGAATGAGTTACATGATTATTTTGCTAAGGGTGGATTGAATATGCTTATAACTTGTTGTGATGCTATTGTTGAATGTCTCCAACCATGTTATCTAGTTATATAATAATTGAGTAGAGAAGAATTGGGTGTCTTGTAATTGTAATTAATTACTTGCCATCTACTGAATTGAAAATGTTATGTCCATGATTGTTAATGCTTATTAGCTGATAAGGATTATTTATAACTCATGAATGCCAAGTAAAGTAAATCATATTACATTTATATGATCAAGCTAGGATTGCACATTTGAGCTAATTCAAGGTGATTAGAAGTAAGTAGAAGCCATTTTTGCATCTTGAGCTTGATAAAGGTGATGGACTTCATCCTGTTGTGCATTTAGTTTATTCACTTGTTAAAAGATTTCATGATTTAACAAAATTTCTTGAATCGTGTATTTTCTTGATCATTCAGTAAAGTAGATTTGAAACTCTTTGTCTTGTGTGAAGAATATGATCTAGTTAGTAAGCATTGGAATAAAATTTGGATGCATTTCTTGTGAATTACTTGAATTAGTTGGAGGAGTAATTGTTTCTATTGCTATAATTGCTCTATTTGATTATCAAATGTGTTATATGTTATATATGGGGAGAGGCTAGCCTATTTTGCTACCTCCCTACTTGATTTGAAAATGAGATTCGTGATTCGTTATTCGGGTTGCGCAACCTTCTTAGACATGGTAGTGTCGAGAAACTCCGGGCAACATCGGGCTGTTGGTCTAGCTCGGCTACCATGGTGCCTATTCCCTTTCTCGCTGAGGCATACTCCTCTACCCCAGAGCGTGGTTCACCTCATTGGGGGTATACAGACCTACTTCAGGAGAAATGGATCGTAGGATAGGGGTACATCCGGAGTACCCCATTAGAGGTATAAAGGGTTTGCCGGCATTTGTTATCGAAGATCATGATTCGTGGTTCGAGATTGAAGACAAAGAAGATGAACTATATCCTTTAAATATGTGTTTAATGTTCATTCGATTGACTTGTTATATTGTATTACTTGTATGATTATTTTTGTTGCATTGCACGAAAATACTTTCGAAAACCTCCCTGGTTAATTGTTTCCCTCCCTTACTGAGTATACATGTGTTGTATGCTCACACCTCTTTCTAATCATCTTAGGTTTGGGCCCTTCAGAGATTAAGAAGAAGAGGTTCAATCTGGTCAAATGCCTTGACTTATTGCTTACCGAGATTGGATGGTTGTGTGAAGAATGTGATATTGTCATGTATATGTTCAATTTAAAGACGTTTTGGTCTTGTTTGTATTTATTTACTAGCTTGGAAGATTGTAATAGTTAAGGTGTTGATGCATAGTTTGGATTGTAGCGGCATGTAATAACTTTAACTTTGCTTTATTGTCAATGTTGCATGCTTGTGTGGTCAGTGAAGGTTAGTTGATTGGTTGGACTTAAATTATAAGTAAGGTAAATTGATAATATTAGAGTGATATGATAAACGGTTCTAAAACACATAAATTCAATAGGTTTGACCTTGCATGCTTGTATGTATTCAATGTTGGGTTCCAAGGCTCGGATGACCTTGAGGAGTTGATTGTATGTGATGTTAATGGTTGTTAGGGTTTACGAAGAAGGTTGGACTTTGGTTTTGAGGTTATAACTGCGTGTATAGGTTTTGGATTGTCCTATAAACAGGGAAAACTCTGTTCGTCTTCCCTTATTTTTGGTGACCTCAGGTATTGGATCGAGGCTCCGGTCTCGTGAGGGATCAAGGTATTACACCATGCCCAAAAGGTTTTGCAACCCCGATCGATTCACACAAAATAGCATAAACAAGAAAATTTGATAAGCACTTAATCGAAGGACAACATAGTAGATTACAACGAATAAGCAATATATTTATACAAGCTATATATATACAAGGAATTACATGGTTAATTAAGCACTTGTAAGAACAAGCTAGATAACAAACTTTGAAATGCATAGGGGTTAATCTACATTATCAATATGTCAATTAAGAACACACAAACTCAAGCGATTATACTAAATCTTACAATTTATGAGTAATAATATAGACTGAGATGCACACAAAAGGATGAAATCTCTCTCACCTTTAGGAGGCCAATTATGCAAGAATCAGCCAATCTCATAACCGAACCTGAGTTCCACTAAAAATTCAAGGTACAACACATAAAACACAAATTTAAACAACTACTCAAGTTCAACTTCGCTATAACATATGATTAATATAATTATCAAATATATTTCATTATCTAGCATGCATTTAGTTCACTAATCCTCATAACTCTTTCTAGCTAGCATTACTTTTGGTTCCATCATTCTTTGGTTCTTTCGGCTATCATTACCTTCATAGTACTAACTAAGTTGAATTTTTTAACAACTTAATTTAAACAATCCACAACTGAACTACTAAAATGCGCTCTAAAACACATTACCATACATTGCATTCTACTAACAAGAGTGACATTCATTACAAAAAATTAGCACATTCCCGATACTTTTTGCGGCGGTTTACCAAATCGCTGTTAAATGTGCATTTTGTTGCTTTTTTCGCGGCTGTTCATGGAACTGCCGTAATAATAGAGTATTAGTGGCGGTTTTGATGAACCGCCGCTAAAAGTGATGCTACATAAGCGGCAGTTCTATAAACCAAAAATTTCAGAAATATGCACGCGTATAAATACCGCCTTGGAATTTTCTATATCACGCGTATAAATACCGCCCAAGAGAAGTAATACAATTTATTTTTATTTGCAAATGAAGATAAGATGCATTTTATTGTTACTAACATATATAGTATTACCTCTTTAAATTAATAGCGTTGGGACCACTAAATTCTATTAATTTAGCGAGATATCAATTTATCTATAAATTAGTAATTATCTATTTATCGAGATATTTTTTGTCTTTTTAGCTTAATAGTAAATATATTATATTTATGATATTTTTTTTGAAAAGTGTCTCATATTTTTTCAAGTCACTTTCAAAGCACAAGTAAAAAAGTCTAATGAGAATAGAAGATAAGAATCTAATTTAGTAGGATTAGAACAAGTTTATCTAATCTCATAGTCAATTTATTATGTAAGTTTTTGCTAATTATTAATTTATAAAATATTTGGGTCAATAAAATACAAAAAAATATTTTAAATGTATTATTTTATAATTTTATAAAAATTATTAATTTTTTACACTAGTCCCAAGTCGGGACCAGACATTTTTATTAATTTAATGCGGTAGTCTTAGGCGAAGACTTTTTTAAAGAATCCCTTCTTTGGTTAGAGTTGTAGTGGCAGCCAAGTTTGTTTAAAGCCTGTCAACATTAAAGCTTCCGCTTTTGGCAGCTGTTAGGCAAGTGATACCGTACGTAAGTCCAAACCTATATAGTGAGGGTACGTTAAGGTGAGTTGATGAGCTAATATGGCTGACTTACTTTTCATATGTGGAGGCAAACTGATGTTAACCACTAGGGCCAGCCACAGAGGAATAGGCTTGAATTAATATAGGCTGCGGTTAACAATTATTATTTTTAAATATGTTAGTAAGGTCTTTAACAAGTATACAATTTGAGTTATTTATATTTTTACACTAAACTTTCGACGACAATTTCTTACAAAAACTTCCTTTTACGTCTAGTATAAAATAAAATATTATAGTAAACCACCTTCTATAAATTAGTATTAAGAATATCAAGATACTTGAATAAGATTTTGACTTGAAATATATATATATACCAAGAATTGAGATCGAATGAAGACTATATATGGGTTAGTAAATATATATATTTTATTTATTTATTTATTTATCCAAATACGTTTTTTAACAGTTCATATGCTATTATTTTGTTCAATTATATTGAGTAGTAAACCATATCTTGTTTAAGTTCAAAATCATTTCTTATTACGCCTTTCATTAAATCATCATATATATTACTTCTATTTAAATTCGTCAATCATTTCTTATTACGCCTTTCAGTTATGATTCAAGTTCAATTATCATAAGAATTTTAACACTCCTTTACTTGTACTCTATTTTTATTTAAATTTATATTTTTTTAAGTACAACTTTCACAAACTTATATGCACTTTTTAATCATAATTTTACAACAACTAAATACAATGCTTATATATACATTAATTTATTTATTTTATTAATATTGAAATGACTATAATACCTATTATTTGGTACTAAGCCAAAAGATATATGGCATTTTCTTTATCCCAGCGTCCTAAACCACCCCTAAAAGAAAACCCTAACCACTACATTTATCACCACCACTATCACGGCAACGTCACCATACCACCACCACCATGATACGTACCACCATCTCGCAGCACCCCCATCTAACGCGCACCACCATCTTGCGGCACCATCATACGATACCATCACCACTGGCTCGCTGTACCACCATCTTCCTCCGTCCTCAAGGTACCTTCTCTGCTTCCTCGCCATCCTTGGTCTCCTCTCCTGCCAGATGAACATCTAGTTACAATTTCTATTTATTTTTTATTTTTTGTTATTTAGTCTTTTTTTTATTTTTTATTTTTTTTTATCCCGATGATATGTTTGTTTGTCTATACAAATTTCAATTGCTGGATCTTACTGGATTCTGTAAGCCTTCATCTTTTTAGCAAATGATAATCCCTACAAATTTCAATTGATTGTTTCAATGTAAAAAATTGCAACTTTGCATGCTTTTATCAATTTATTTGAAATACCTCTGTTGGATCTTTTTTTTTTTTTTTTTCTTGTCCCTACAAGCTGTTTTGCTTAAGAAAGAATGGTGTGCACTGGAGATAAGTAAGTTTTTAGAGATTATCTACTTGGGAGATAGATAATAGTTTGTCATTGTTTGTTTCCAATGATTATTGTTGTGTATGTAATACAGATCCATTCATTCACTAGTTTTTGCCACCGTAGGAGTTGAGGAGATATCGGGTTCCCGATCTACTGAAGTACACAACTTGGGTAAGTTCTGCATCCTATGAATAACCCACCATAGCATGACCTTTTCCATTTTGGTAGTTTATATTCTTGTATATAGAGAATGTGTGTGTAACTATGCCTCTGATTAGATATTTGTTTTTGAATGTTTTGCCTCTGATCAGATATTAATAATCTAAATTTCTAGTTGCAAAATGAATTATCAAGTTTATAATTGATCAATCTCTGAGGATTAAGTGGGTCTTTGGCTTATCTTTAATAAAGAGCTTGTAAACTAAAACAATGATAAAGAGTGGAAGTAATTGAGCAAGAAAACATTATTTTGGTGATGAGAGTATTTGATTTGTTTTCAATGCATCTAAGAAATTAGATTTCACAACCTTCTGAATGGTAAGCAGATATTCTCTTCCAACAGATTGTTTGAAAACATGAGATTCCTACTAATGTTGTACACTCTGATGATCTTATCTTGGCTGAATAACTGTCAAATTCCATTTCTAGCTTTTAATTTGTGTCGTCTAAAGTTACCTTTAGCCTCATGTTGTCAGTTTCTATGGGGTGCCATTTGTTTTAAATATATTTCTTCCACGTAATGATTGATTTTTAAGCAGCTGAAAAGCAGAGACTCCTGGAACCTGCCTTTGAAATTGGTCTAGAACCTTTATGTGCCATGGTCTGTGACTTTGGAGATTTGTACCTTGTGTTAGTTTTATAGTCACAAGATTGCCATTTGTATCTTGCTAAGAAGTTTATTTGATGACAGATAAACAACAATCTTTGTTGTTATAATCTTGCAATGGAGCTAAGTTCAAGTGCTTGAAGTTCTTCCATAGAATTATGCTGCCAGGTACTTCATCAGTTTTATGATGCAACTCCATATGACGTCATTTTCAACAAAACTAGATTTGGGAGATCATATGAGGCATTAGTTATGTTGAAATTATAATTGGACTTCCCATCATCAATATATTTTGATAATAATCAGTAGTGCCATATTTCTGTTGCTGCCACTAGAAGAAATTCTACTTTGATATAATCTACCATCTTATTTCCTTTTTTTTGTAATGCATCTTGGGGTCTTCTTTTGCTATTCTTGCTTGTATGTTGATTATTGCAATCTCTCATTAGGTGCTAATGTACATGTGATATATTTAATTGAACCAATTGATGAGGTCGCCATCCAGAATTTACAAACATACAAGGAGAATAAATTTGTTGACATCAGCAAGGAAGATTGGGAGCTTGGTTAGTAGTAACTCTGTCCTTTCCTAGTAGTAACTCTAAACTTAGTTTTCTAGTCTAAAATCGTTGACGAGATTGAAAATCAAGGGATACCCTGAAGATATAAATAAAGTTAGCTAGTTTTACATTATTTACTTAAAATAGGGTTTAGGCTACTAAATATAGGCTCCTTCTAGGGGTATGGTTGACAAATAACATTGATTCCCTGAACAGATGATGAGGATGAGGTGAAAGAAAGAGAAACTAAGCAAAAGTACAATATTCTCTGTGATTGGGTAAAACAACAGCTTGGAGACAAGGTGGCAAAGGTGCAAGTATCAAAACGTTTGAGCTCATTACCATGTGTACTTGTTTCAGGAAAATTTGGATGGTCAGCCAATATGGAAAGGTTTGTCAATCTATAAAATATTCATACATGCAGCAAAAAGGTTGATGCAGACTTTGGGAAAATAAGTTTTAACTGATTTAAACTTGAGTGCCTGTAAGTTATATTGGCATCATATGTTCTAGTTTATTGCTGCTTGTGTTATAAAAAGTATGTCTCTATTTATTCTTCTAGGACATTACTACAATTGTAGAAGAATTAAACTTCAAGTATGTAGCTAATTTTGTTCAGGAAAATGCAGTTTAAACTTGGGTGACTGTATGGGTTTATGAATATGATTGAGGAAATGAAAAGCTGATGACATCTTATGCTTTTGTGAATGTGGAATATGACTTGGCGATGATTTTCTATCACTTTCCAGCTTTGGGTGGTATGGAGTATGCAAGTATATGCAAGCACAGTAGATTTCCAAAAATATTTTCCACTGAAAGTATGTTTTTGTATTGGACTGTTTGACTAGCTTCATATGCCCTATCCTTTTCTAGTTATCCTGCTTGCTTTACTTTATGCTAAAACAAAAAAAGAAGAAAAAAAGAAAGAAAAAGGAATGAAGGTTTGGGGTTCTATATGTGTTCTTGACTTATTCGAGCAACAAGTATTGGCCTTATTCATTGTGTTACGTTCACTTATTTGAGAATTGAAATGGTTGACATTATATACTTGCTATGAACTTACTTATCCTACTTAATCTGCTAGGTCTTACATCATGCACTCTCCATGTTTTCCGTAATTCAATCCCTTTTATGTGGTCAAGGATAGATTTCCATATTGATGGTTCTTTCCTCGGAGAGCACAAGTCCTTTTGTCAATCTAAGATGGTGAGCAGCAAAAGCTTATCCCTGCAATCCTAGTCTCTAGGAATTCATCATTTTTTTCATCTCTAAGTGTGTGTTTGTGTGCAGGTACTTGGATGTTGCTGGTCAAAAGAACTCCAAACTATAAGTGTAGGTACTTGGATGTTGTTAAGTAGAAATACTGAATTGGTAATTAGGTTGGATTTCGATTTGTTCATGGCAGTGAATAGGTAATCTTCAGATGCTAGACCCTTTGGAACATTTTAGGTTGGAGAATGCTACTAGATTTTGTAGGTCTGTGAGTTTTATTAAACATTTTTAGCAATAATCACTAGCTTATCAACTTGACGACTATTTAAGTGATGTTTTCTATCTTCTGTTATATTGAGTTTTCGGAGCTTGAAATCTTGATGTGTCAAAATGTCTCAACACTACTTGTATTGCATTTGCAGCCTCAAAACTCTTTACCAATTTTTGGAGGTATTCAACTTGCAAAATGAAGCATTTGCTGAAGTTTTTGGTCCAAAACATCTCGGACGTGTACGAGGATACGAGTTCATTAAGTAGTGGAATAAAATTGATCTGATGCCAGAAGATTGGGTTGGGTGGTAACACTCCAATGGTTAAGGTGTCAAAGCTCCAATGTAGGTGTCATATTATTGTACATATTCTTTCAGCTTTTTGTTAGTGTTTTTTTTTTTTTTTGGGTTTTCTTCCCATTCTGTTTTGGTACAGATGTAAATGGCTTTGCTCTGTTGTTCATTAAGTAGTGGCATGAAATTGTTGACTTGGCCAAAAAAATTATATATTTAATTTTTTTTAAAATTTCTTGGGGCTTATAGGTGGTGGTTTTAAAATTGCTGCCTATCAACGTCTTTGTTTTTAATTCATGAGATCACTGCCTATAAAAATTTTTTTTTTTAAAAAAAGAATGGAGTCTTTCGCGACGGTTCTATGAAACCGCCGCCTATAGCAAGCTTTTGCGACAGTTTCTTGAACTGTTGCTTATTCATTCGTGACGCGTCCGTTTGCGGTGGTTTAAAAACCACCGCGTATGCTTAGGCGGCGGTTTTAAACCGCTGCTAAAGAAGAAAAAAACCGCTGCCTATTACTGAATTTTTTGTAGTGATTCTACATACTTAGGTATTCTCTAACTCTAAAACTTACAATTAATTCAATGCTCATTAAACACAATAGCTTCAAAACACCTTTAAATCACCAAAATCTTAAATAACTAATTAGGTATTTAACTTTAACTTATTCAATTATTGGATATCACATACTAGAGATCAAAACTTTTAAAAGATTATTGAATAACAAGTTCTAAGTCTAACTAGTCATCAAAGTCTCAAGAATTCCAAAGAAGCATAGAGGGGCCAAAAAACATATGCATAAATTACTTGATTTTCTTACTCAATTATTGGTTCATAAGTTATACTAGGCATAATACCGTTCTAATTCACTTCATTCAGGCAAAATAATCAAACACTTGGTCTTCAATATATACATTACTAACTAATCTTTGGTCTAACATGAAAATAACCATAAAAACTTCTAAACTATCAAAAGAATGGTCTTACTCACTTATGAACTCTAATATACAAGATAGATATGCAATACAACACATGGCAAATAGAACCTCATGAAAACATGCCCATTTCCAACTCTTCTAACAGAACTCTAAATTTATTAAATTCATTACCTATTATATTGTTCTCTAAACTTTCTGATTTTTACATATAAACGAAGCTCTTCAAGTGTAAATGATTTTAGCCTCAAACGGAATTCAATTCTGATCTAAATTCTTCAAGTTACAACCATTTCCGTGCAACTGCGCAAACTATCCCTGCTTCAGCGATTTTCATGACAGATTTCTAAAATGGCTAAATTGGAAGTTAAAACGTTAGAATTAGCCTCCGCACCAGATATCAATATTTTCTCTAAACTGCCTAATCTAGCTGCTGTACAAATTTCATTAATTTTAGAGTACTTTTACTATGTCAAAACTACTCTAGAAAACACAAGAAGTTGCACTGTTCCGAATTTGGAATTCTTGTTCTACTTTGATGTTTCCATGCACTAAACTAACTACAAGCAATATACTAGCCTGCAAAGCACTCTTATTCCTCACTTAGAACTTTTAACAAACACATGGCCTCCATCTAGTTGAGCAAGGTAGCAATACAACATCTACAACATGATCAACTACCAAAGCTTGCTAATCACACACAAAAGCATTACTAGAACTTGTTTCATGCCACATATCATCTTTATCTGCATTTGTACACTCATGAATCATTCAACTACAACTAACCAACATTGTATGAGCAAGGGTTAACACATAAAATGCATAAAGTAATGAACTCCCTCACCTTAAGTTGAAGAAATTACATGAAAACTAGCTCAAGATCATTTCCTTCCTTCTTCATTTCATCATCATCTTCATCATCTTCTTCTTCTTCTTCTTCTTTTTCTTCTTCTTTTTTTTTTTCTTTCCCTTCTTCTTCTTTCCCTCACGTTTTTTCCCTCTTTCTCTCTTGCTCATCCGATTTTGTCTTGTTGCTTCTAGAAAATTCTTGTTTTGGTTTTATTATAAAATGGTATTGTAACGCTCCGAACCCTACCCCATGCTATAGGTTAAGTCTGGACCCGTCACTTGGACAAAGTCTTCTCTGTACCATAGACTAAACTGATGCCCGCAATTAGTAACATACAATGCCTGAATCACAACAATATCTAATATAACCTAAATTCCAAGATTATCATAGTCAACCCAAGATCACAAGGCCATCCGAGCCTTGGAACAACAAAATCTACATATAACATACAAGCATGCAAGGCAATTCTAACTTTACTTTAAGTAGTTGGATATAACAATAGTCAAGTTCTACCACCAAGCTATTAAACACACAAGCATGCAATAAAAGAAGTAAACTAGAATCCATTATTACATGCCATCTAATTTTGCTATCCATCATACAAGAAGATTACAAGTTATTCATTCACCAAATATACATAAGACCACATGGTCTCAAAAGAACAACAACCAACTATTTCATATAAGCAGCACATGTTAGCCAACCTTCACACACAAGAAGTCACGAAAATTGATCAACTTGCACTTCTACTTCTTCTACTACCGCTACTAGCTGGGGATCGATCTCAGTCTCTCCTGAAACATGTTAAATGAGGAGTGAGCAACAATGTTGCCCAACGAGGGAGGTGATGCAGCATACCGAGGCGTGCAACATGATATATATATATATATATAGCAAGGTAGCAACATATTCAATATCAAATAACACAACTAGTCAAGCAAGTAATTAAACACATATAAAAAGGATACGGTTCACTTATTGTCTTCAATCTCGAACCACGAGACACGATATTCAAGCAAGTGTGGGCAAACCCTTATTTCTCCAAAGTAGATATTCCTGATGTATCCCGATCCTACGACCCATTTATTCTGAGGTAGGTCCATATACCCAGCAGGTGAACCACGCCTCTAGGGTAGTGTAGTATACTCAGCGAGAGAAAGGGAATAAGCACCATAGTAGTCGAGGGAGCATGGCAAGCCCGATGCTGCCCGTGTTTCTCGACACTACCATGTCTGAAAAGGTTGCGCAACCCCGAAACCAATTCACAAGATTCAAGAACATCAATTAACACGTAAGAGGGTCGACAAAGTAGGCCACCCTCGCATTTAATCACAATATAAGCCAACACACGTGAAATAGCTATATAATCTCAAAAGAGGAAAACGACATATCTTTTCCCACAACCTTCTCCAAATAGCTCAATTACACTTTAGATAATCACATAAGTACATAATAACTCATCTACAAGCACAATACGCATCAAAGTAGCCAAATATGTCTTTTTCCCCTTTCTTTAGCCAAATTTTTTCCTCCTATATGCATTTTGAAGTTACAAAACCACAATCTACTCATACTACATTCCTACTTAAGCCAAAAGACACCTATCAAGGCCATGAAAACCTGTTTTGGAGGCAAAAGCTCGGGAAGGCCCCAAGCGGGTTTTAACTACAACTACCTTATCCGAACCCAAATTTCATCCAACGAAAGCACCAAAAGTGCTTCCATGCCCCAAGGATACCTAATCCAAAGCTCAAACGTGCCCGGATTGCATAACATGAAAATTTTCCTTTTTAAAGTCAACTAATTTTGCAATTTAGCTTAATTTCGGGTGATTCAACTTCACGTAGCCTCTCAACTAGCTTCACTAAAGTCTAGAGCACCTAAAGAAAGCCTTAATTGATTCCAATTAGCAAGTTTTCTCAAAACCCTAAGTTCAAGCACTATTCATCATTTTCTTCGTGAGAACTCAAGCTTTAACCATGGAAAAACCTAATACACAACATAATCATGGTCTAGAGATCATAGTAAGCAAGTATATAACAATATATGAGCATAACTATAGCCTTAATCAACATATCTCAAAATTAAAGAAACATGACATAAACTTTAAATCAACAAATATGCAACTCCCTCACTTGCAAGAGGTTTAGGAGACTTGGAGAAGCTTGGAACTAGGTGTAGGATGCTAGCCAAAGATCAAGCCACCAAGAATTGAAGAAAATTTTACTCCTTTTCATTTCCTTTTGGACGTCGGGTAGGGGGCAAAATGAGGATTTTTGTTTTTGTTTTTGTTGAGTAATGGCGTGTATGTGTGTTATAATGTGATATATAGTTAAGTGTAAGCTAATATCCTAAGTCAATGGCCTACAAAGCTTAGTCAAACCAAGTTAAAACTCATTTGATTGCTAACTAGTTAAAATAAATGTTGCTACATTCGTAACACTATTCAAATGAAGCAAAAAACATTTTTTGAACACATGCTTCCGACCCCTAAAGCTCAAAACTACCATATCCCGACTCCTTTTAAACGCTATGTGACCTAGGACAAATATTAAATCGAACATTTGAGGCGGTCAAAAATCTTATGAATAATGCCTAATAGTAAAACAATTAAAGACGACAAGAAATGCACATAAAATGCACAAGTAGTTTATGCAGTAGTTACGCAGATGATGTGATGAAGTTCCCGGGCGTCACCGGTATAACAAGTAATTGGGCCGTATTTTGGGCCTAAGTTAAATCCTACTTAGTTAGCTAAGCCTAAACACTTATTTAATCTTCCTATTGATCCAAGCAAGCCCAATAATGCACCCAAGCAAGCCCACAATCTATTTAATCTTCTTATAATCCAATAAACCCAATAGTTATAATTTTATGTGATCTACTTGGCCCAATTACAATCTAATCTTCCTAAAGTCCACTAAAGTCCATTAATAAGCCCACTAAAATCATCTACACATTATTATTTATGTATTCTACTTTTATTAGCATCAATCCTACTCTCTCAGAATCTGATACACTAAATTATTAATGCACGTTCTACAAGAAATACGAAAATTAAAATTAACAAATGCATACAATTAATTATAGTAAGCACATAATCATTTGTAAACACTTAAAAGAATCACATAATCACATACAAATAAAAATATTGACTATATACTCGGGTCGATATGTCACAGTGGACTACGATTCTAATTACAAAAAATAAATAAAATATGAGCTTCCGTGGCCACGAGGTGGCAAAATAGCTATCGAGTAGTGACGTAATTTATTTTTATTATTCTAAATAATTAAAAGGCAAAGTTCCATAGCCATTTCATGGGTAAATTGCGAAAAAATTACCACAATTTTTTTTATTAAATTAGAAAAAAATAAAATGTAATAGTCTGTGGCCATTCTGTTGTATATTAGCCATCGAATGGCTATAAAATATTTTATTTTTATTTTTATTTCATAATAGATAGGTTATAAAATATTAATGTAAATAATTAATTTCTATTGTCATATCGTCGCCCATATGCGACGGAATAACTATGGACTTTCAATTTTTTTTTTGTTGATTTGATAAAATATATGTCGCCTTTCAGTGGCTATTTTTTAAGAGTAATAAAAAATAAAATATTTTCAAAAACATAATGCCAATTTGACATGTCTGTAGCCATTCTATCGCCATTGGCCATGAAATGGGTATGAAATTTTATATGTCCATAGGCATTCTATCTCCATTGGCCACAAAATGACTGATTTTTATTTATTTATAAATAGATTACTTTTATTTGTATCGTAGAAGTGTGATTCCACCTACAATAGATCATGGCAATATTATGTGGCTTGATAGGTTTCCAAATAACAACAAATTTGGTTTATATTTCACGACCATGTGTATTTTAATAAAAAAATCTCATAGACATTCATTAACCATTCCAATTAAACTTAACATATTTCATTCAACATTGCATTAATATTAATTAACGACAAATCTAAGTAATTTAGAAACTCTATCTTTTAGTTTCAACTTCATTAATAAGAAAAATATCAAGATACTAACATCTTTTTATATATTTGTCGTATTTATTAATAAGTAAACGATAGATACAATTAAACATTCGTAGTTATTCTATCACCATTGGCCACGAAAAGGCTACAAACAATAGTGGGTCTTAGCCATTCTGTCGCCATTGGCCATAGATTAATTATGAAATTTTAAATAAAAATAAAGTTGATCGCTTTTAGTGGAATTATAAAAGTGTGATTCCACGCACAATAGAGGAAAATGTTATGTGCCTTAATAGGTTTCCAAATAATAATAAACTTTGTTCGTATTTCATGACCATGTGCATTTTATAAAAAAATTTCATAGGCATTCATTAACCGTTTCAATCAAACTTAACAGATTTCATTAAACATTGCATTAGTATTAATTAACGGCCAGTCTAGTAATTTAGAAACTCTCTCTTTTAGTATATACATCATATATAAATAAAATATCAAGATATTAACATATTTTTATACATTTTCCTAATTATTAATAAATAATAGATAGATACAATTAAATATCCATTGCTATTTGGTGGCTAATGGCTATGGAAAGGCTACAGATAATAGTGGTCCGTAGCCATTCTATCGCCTTAGCCATGGATTGGCTACGAAATTTTAAATAAAAATAAAGCAGATTGCTTTTATTTGAATCGTAGAAGTGTGATTCACCTAAAATAGAGGACAATGTTATGTGGCTTGATAGGTTTTCAAATAATAACAAACTAGGTTTGTATTTCACGACTATGTGCATTTTAATAAAAAAAATATCATAGGCATTCATTAACCGTTTTAATCAAAGTTATTATATTTCATTAAACATTGCGTTAATATTAATGAATGGGTAGACTAATAATTTAGAAACTTTCACCTTTTACTTTGAACTTTATAAATAAGCAAAACATCAAGATATTAACATGGTTTTATACGTTTTTTATATTTTTTAATAAATAAAATATAGATACAATTATATATTCGTAGCTATTTCATCTCCATTGGCCACAGAAAGGCTATGGACAATAGTAGGTTGTAGCCATTCCGTTGCCGTAGTCACTCCATAGCAAAATAATACAATCTCGGTTCTTATGAAAAAAATAGAAAAACTATACAATTTCAATGTTTCTGTGGCCATTTTGTTGCAATTCATTAAAAAATATTGCACTGGACGAGGGCACCAGCCGGCCAACAAGTCGCGGATTGGGACATAAAGAGGCGTGAATTAGTTCAAAATTTAGGCCCAATTCATTTTTTTCTCAAAACCCTAACCCTATCTTGGTAAATTCTCTAAACAATTCTCAAAACTCAACCTTTTTTTCTCCAATTTTCTCCCATAATCATCTTACCCACTTCATCAAACATCAAAATCTTTCAATTTCATCATGGTAAACACAAGAAACAAGGGTAAATTAAAGGTCTTAATCTCTAACAGAGGTAAACCTCCTATAAGGTCTCCAACACCTTCTCGGGATCCACCAAATGTTCGAGATAAAGATGATGATGACAAAAAGATCTTTTTCAACAAGTATTTGGTTGATGAGGAAATACAAGACACCCAAATTTTTGAGTTTGCCCGTCAACAAGGTTGGTATAACTTTCTCCATATTAATTTTTTGGTTTACACGTATTTAATTTGAGAGTTTAATGCAAATATGGATACTACTTTTGTATCTACTAACCCCTCTAGGCTAGCCATTATCTTTAATATGCCTGATGATGAAGTTATAGCGTATAACCTAATTGGATGACCTCTTTATAAAATGGAGCCTGATGATAAACACAATTGTTTAAGGTATTGTTTGGAAGACAAGTTTGTTACGATTGTTCATGGGAGTAATGCTCCAATAAAGAAGAAATTGTCGATAATGAAGTGAATTTATTGCCGATAATAATGAAATGAATTTTGGTAAATTTTATTAATTCATCTATTGTTCATAGAAACATCAATGATGAGAAGACGATTAAAGGTCATGCGTACATCTTATATCTTATGGTTAACAATAGAAAAGTTAATTTTTTGTATGTCATAATTCATCATATGCTACATGTTTGTGAGAGGAATATCTCTTTCCCATAGAGACTAGCTATCACTATGATCTTTGAGTATTTTGGGGTTTCGTTAGATGGTATCTTGATATGGCTTCGATTCATAGACAACAAATATATTTCTATCGAGGTCGTTATATAGCTAAACATGAATTTGATAGAGTGCTTGAGAATGAACGAGATCTCATCAAGCTAAAGGCTAAAAATAAGACAACATTTGATGAAGTACATCCAGTTCGTGAAGGTGATGTTGAAATGGAAATCATTCACCAAGGGATGACAGAAAATGAACAGATGGAGTATGCGCATCGTAAATCTCTCTTACAACAGGAAGCAGATCAAGAAAGGTGTGGATGTGCTAGTTCTAGTGGTAGTTCTTGTTCAACTCTTAATCAATTTTTGGAAAGACTTGATGGCATATGTGCATGGATGAAAGGAATGGACAAAAAAATGGCTACTTGGATGAAAAATACTAACAAGATGCTTGAAAACCTCAAAAATTATGTGGACAACTTTGCACAAAATAGGGTAGAAGATCACCAACACTTTAAGGAAACTTTAAATGCCATACTTGATTGGGTTGATGACATTTTGATGATGCCAAACGGGGAGAAATATTATGACTATGCTATGGTTAACGACTTTGCTATGATTAATTAGATTATCCTATGTAAAGAATCTGTGTAATTTCTTTTTAATGTACAAACTCATTTGACAAAAAACATAAAAAATTCAAATGTTATGCTATTTGTCAGATAATGTATCGGGTCAATTTATAGAAACTCAGATTAATTAACGTTATGAACGATAATAATGGCTACATTCATCAAAAGTTAAAAATCACTATTTTTCCATCTAAGTTTTGAACCTTGTAAAGTGGTCTTCCAATTTTCATGATAAAAACCCAACAATAAGTACCAAATTTCTTTTCAAAACTTAGATTAACCCCAAAAAAAAGGAAAAAAAATTATGGAATGATGTTCCTGTTGGGATTTGTATACCTTAAAACTCACTAGCACGTGACATTTCAGATATATTGAATACATATTGTTATTGTTAGTATTAATGAAATCATTCATGGTTATTCTTGTTGGGAATCAGATATGCCCAAAAGACCACTAGCACTTTGCCATCAATGTATTTGAGTATTTCCAATGAATAATTAAATATCATCTTACTTTATGAACATGTTTCTCTTTTATGTGGTTGACTTATATATATGTATGTAAGGTCCTTTCTTCAAGTGTTGACTTAGGTACATAGTGGTTACGTACAGAATGTCTAAGTCATGGTTACTTGTCAAACATAATTATTTAGTCCACAATTAAGTAGTAAAGCTAGACACTCTGCTATGGTAGAAGTTATTGTGAATAAGTTCCCTTTATAACTGGGTGGTCTGCCTTGATCATAGATGAGGTTCTAAATTTACTTCACTTATGCATGTGTATGCATTGAACGAGCCACCGTAAGTATGATACTCAAAATAAGTACTATCACAGAAAGAGGTTACATATACCTACTAGCTTCTAAGTGGGCCACTGCCATTAATCTTGAACATATGTAGATAAATTGACGAAGTCAAGCTCTTGCACTTTGAGTCATTATGGGTGAGATCTTATGTATGGGTCAACAACTCTATGATTTGGGTATCTAGACTTGGTTAGAAGGGACATGCATATGTAGTAAAAAATCTATACAATAATCTATCCCATAGAATGATCCAGGTTGATCATCCTAAATCTATGCATAGTAGTACAGTTTGTTGTACTAGTTGTTACACTTATGGGTAGCTCCTATGTATAAGTGGATAACTTTCAGAGGATAGTTAAATTATGAGTTAGAGGTTCTAAGAAGAACAAGATGTAGTCAAAGAGGTAATAGTACACTTGGTAAACCTGTCTTGGCTATATGTGAGTATAGACGGGCGATTTGGTCATTATCACTTAGTTGGTTTAAGACTGAGCATCATATATTATTGACTAACTCCTGTTCATATAGTAATTATCTTGGAGTGCAGGTATATTCTTTTAGTGAAATAGCCTAAGGTTAAAATATAAAAATATTGCTATGAAACTAGCGAGAATATTTTGGTCATTTTTAGTGGAATGATAATTATATCTTTGGTATCTCTTCTAGCCATTTATTTTATAAGTGTATTTACTAAAATAAAGAATTACTAAAGTAAAGAGATGATTTAATTCATTGACAATTAGAAATTATAAATAGACTTTCCTATTTGTGGAAGATGTTTTTAATTTTAATTATTGGCTGATTTTTGGATTAAATATTTATTAAATAATAATTAAATTAATTAATTAAAGTCTAAAGGTTATTAAATGTTTTAGATAGTTTTTCCATAATTGGAGAGAGTTTATATTCTTAAAGAGTAGACTAGATTTGGAGTTCGCAAATTAATGAGAATGAATGAATTAATTGAATAGAGCATAAAAGGCTGAGCAAGAGCCTTGGCTCGTGAACCAAGGCTAGGCGCAGGGTCCTAGGCGACATTCCCTAGGTGGGACGCCTAGGACAAGCAAGAACGCAAGGTGTAAAAATATTTCCATTATATTTTAGAATTAAAGGATAATTCAAAGTCTTAGTTCTTTACTCTTTTGGATTCTGTTTTAAGACATAATTACCTAGTATATTTTCACCTATATAAAGGCCTTTACCCTAAGCTCTACAATTGCACCATCTCATTTGAGATCTCTCTCTTTCTTTCACGAGTAAGCTTCAACTTTTTGAAGAAACTCGAAATAGTTTTTCTTTCAGTTTAGTATAGCAAGATCAAGTCTCATAACTTGATCAACACTTAATCTAAAAGTTTAGAATAGAGGGGAAGATCCGAGTTAAGGAGCAAAAGCTTCTTCCAGGCATGTGGAGCTTGTTCTTCAGCAAAGGTGAAGTTTTCTTCTTTCGTTCTTCACGATAAAGGTATTCCTAAAAACTTTATTTACTTTTATGATTAAACTATAAACTGTTTAGATGATCAAGTAGCTATTTCATGTTTTATTCATTTTAAAGATCCATGCATGAATGTTTCCGCTTTATTCTTGTAATTATAGAATTTGATTCGTGTGATATTACATTTTCTTTCAGTGGTATCAAAGCTAATGCGAATTAAATCATGAAATAGTTAAACTAGTTTAATTGTTTAGAAGTAAAAACTAAGAAATATTCTAAGAACACTATAAAAAAATTCAGATTTGTTTAATACTTTTGATGCATAGAATTATGTGTTCTTACTAGTTTCTATGATTATTATAATTAATTATTGGTAATTAATTCATATGTAGTTTTGGATTATGAATTGAACTTGGATTAAATAGCTTATTAAATAGTAGTTTAAAAGGTTACAACTAATAGTTTTTGAAACCACTTTAAATTCCCTAGATTTAATTAAAGAATTTATGGGAATAATGTTTTCCTGAAATTTCACGATAAAAATTCTAGTGGAATTAGAAGTTTATATTTGTCACGCCCAAACCCAGTCCTTTCGGAAATCAAGCCCGGTCGCGACGACACACGAGCATTATAATACTTGAAATATGAACAACCCACGAGACACAACAAAACATAACACATATCTTGAAAAGCCCGCGTCATTCATATATTACATTCCAACATTCACGAGCGTATTAAATGAAACATACATTCGTTCACTTGGCAAAAGTAGACAACTTTTTCAAAGCCAAAGCATTCTTGAGTTTAAACATGCATTAAGATATAAAACTAGCTAGTTGTGATCACGATCCAACGTGACCAACCATATATGTACAACAAAACATCTAGACTTTAAGAAAGTTAAATTATCAAGTATACAACCCACAAACTTCAAAACCATCTATACAACAAAACCAAACATCTAGCAACATTATTTCTCAACATCCAAAATGTAATGCCCCGATCCTTCACGAGACCAGAGGCTCTAATAACCATTCTATTCTTAACCCAATACCAAACTCGGTCACAAAATTTAGAAAAAAACGGACAGAGTCTCCCCTGTACTGTGGACATTCTGAAAACCTATAAACACTCAATAAAGCCACAACATAACAAGACATTCATTTATAACTAAAGATCTTAGCTTTAAGGCCATCCGAGCCTTAAGACATACAAACAGTTTAGATACACACAAGCATGCATTCATAACTTAACTTCTTTACAAAACCGCTTAGCATGCCACTCCATGATAGCATTGAACATTCTTAGAAATTAAAGTCAACCATACACCTGTTCATTCACACCCAAGCATGCAACGTAGCTAGAAGTAGAAGCAAAAGTTATTACATGCCACAATTCCATAACACTTACTACATCCACTTAGCTTTCAAACTTGCAACTACTCAAATATATATATATATATATATATATATATATATATATATATATATATATATATATATATATATATATATATATATATATATACATAAGCCCTTAGGCTCCAAAACAGAATAGAAAGTAGAACAATTAAGGTCTTCCACAGTTTAGCAGGCAATCACTCAAATCTCAAGTAATAGCATACATCAATCAGGTCAACTCCTCCAACTGCATCACCTGAAACATGTTTAGCGAGGTATGAGCAATTACAATTGCCCAGTGAGGGATAAGGTCTACCGGGGACGTGCAATGCAGCAGTTAGTACAAATAAAGCATTTTACAAACAAAGAACAATTAAAACAACAAGTTACCACACATTAAAAAGGATACGATTCACTTGTTCTTCAATCACGAACCACGAGCCACGAGCCACGAACTGAAATCTCGATGTAATAATGACACTATTATCGATAAGCCGACATTCCCTTATAACTCCAAAAATGGGTGTACTCCGGATGTATCCCGAAATCCTATGACCCAACTCTCCCTGGGCGGCATCCCAAGCAAGAAAGGGACTGGGTAACCATGATAGCCGAGGTATACCGGCAAGCCCGATGCCGCCCGATTTTCACGACACTACTATGCCCTTATGGTTGTGCAACCACGATGCAATGCACTCAAAATGATAACATTAGAATACATCAATAAAAACATGATTGAGGGACAACAAAGTAGGTTGCCCTCACACACAATATATAGACAATAAGTGCTTATAATCTAAGTACATGTAAATAAACTATTATGATAAGGATGAAGTCTCCCTCACTTCTATCAAGCTCCACAATGCAAGATTGGCTTCAAATCACTCTCAATTACCTTGAACATAAAGTTAAACATTGTTTCAGTTACTCTTTAACTACAACATTCATTAATTATCCAACTAGGTTAGCTAACTCATAGTTTACTTAATTAACATACAACCAAGTAATCATTCAAGTAATCTAATATACCAACAATATAACTAACAACGATAAAATCGTGATATAAGCATGTTCTACAATCATTTTAAAGAGCATTTGAAGCATAGATAACCATATTTAATTCCATAATAGTACTATCAATTTATAGAGCCATTAATCCATACTTATTCTCTTTACAATTAACTCTATATAAAACTCAAGGAAAACAATTAGAACTATGGCAGTACAATTACTATAAACAAGAATTCACTTAGAATCTTCAATTCAAGAAAAACAATTATGCAATTTAGTTCATGAAACATTCTCTGGATAACGCCATATCTTAGATAATTACCCATAACCACTTAACCCATCAAGTCCAATCAAAACTTAACAAATAACCCAACTTTATTCCGAAAGCCCCTTTCATAAACCCAACTAAAAATCTATCTTCTAAGTAACAGGAGGACACTACGAGCATTCCAAGCATTCATCGGTCACTAACCAACCAAAAGGAAGTTCTACAAACACCTAAAACACTAGAACAAACCAATTGTCCTAAATGTCCCTCTTTATGTTCTAGTCATTCTAACCAACTTCTAGCCATCTTTTAATGGGTTTAAGCACACATTTAAGCCATCTAGCATTAATGGCACCTAATAGAAATACTAAAATCATCAATTGAGCAAAAGTCACAAAAACTCAATAGAATACTATTATTTTCCCTAACTTTCTCAAGCTATCACATCCCAACAAGCTATAATAATAGAAATCTATTTTTCACCACGCAAACCTATCCATATTATGATCCATTTAAATGCAAAGAAAACCCGTTTAAACTATAACAATCACAAAAATCCATTCATCCCCTTAGTTGATTTATACTACAACTAAGTTAACCAATCACCAAACTAATGCCATAACCATACCAAAAGTGCTTCCATGACCTCCCAAGACAATGCCAACACTCAAACCGAGCAAATTCCACACTTGGTCAAAATATCCCTTTTGCAATTCAAGGCTAATTAGCTTCCAAACGTAATACGAAGTTCAAGGTACGCAACCAAGCTATACTACCTTCCTAATGACACTTAATGACACCACTTAGGACCTCAAAGTCACGCAATTACCCGTATCTAGCCCGAAAGTCTCAAATTCCCTCTTTTGACTTTGTACTACACGTACCTCAACCGGGACTCAAATGGGAGCTAGCAAAGCTTAGTTAGGGTCTACTTAGCCTAAGAACACCAAAAATAAAGTCCAAATTTACCCGGATTCTCGATAACCCGGAAACCCCTTTCTAAAAGTCGGCTATTTCATTCTTTTACTAGGTTATGAGCAATTAAATGTTATGGGGTCTTTATACTACTTTCATTAACATCTAAAGCACCTATTAGGATCATTGATTCAAGCTATAAAGTCCAATTTCACAAAACCCTAACATTCCCGTCATTATTCATGCTAAATATTCAACGAGCAATTTCAACCGATTAAACTACGAAACAATAGCATAAATTAGGTCTCTACTACTTATAAATACATAAGCATATTTGAGCATTGCATTAGCATTTAAGAGCAAAACAAGAAATTTAATAAAGTTGTCACATTTTTGAAATGCAAAAATAGGTATGAAATCCCTTACCTATTGCGCGTAGGAGCTCCTAGGAGGCTAGTAAACACCCTAAACCACTTGCACCTAGCTTGGTTTGGCTTGGAATGAAGATTTGTTGAGCAAAAATCTCTATTTCTCCTCCCATGCTATTTTCAGATTTGCTACAGTGTTTTCAGCTTTTCTCTTTTTTTGTTTTTTTTTGATTTATGAGCTTAATATGTGTGTGTGAGTATATATGCTAAGTGGTGTTGAGTTGGGTGAGTGTTAAGTCTATAAAAATAAGTCTAATTAGCTTAAAAATGAGTCTCAATGCGCGTTAATATGTTAGCTAACTAAAACATAAAGTTTAACTACGTAACACTATTTACTAGTTCAATAAAACATTTCCTAAACGAATGCTCTCAACACTAAATGCTCAAATGCACATTTTTTTCATTCCTAACATAATTAATGTGATTTAAGAAAAATACTAATTCGAAGAAAATAGATAGTTGAAAAACGTAATAAATAGTAACTAAGGAAAGCAACAAGTAAATGGATAGTGAAAATGCACAAACAGTAGATGAAACAGTTAAATGAATCATGGCAATGTTCTCGGACATCACATCCTCTCCCCCTTAAACAAATTGCGTCCACGCAATTTTTTTCACAAGAGAACTCTGCATCAACTGAAAACTAACTCTGATTACTCTTGAACAGTTACTGAGAAAGACACGGTCTCCTCAAATGAACATCATATGAAAATGCCAAGTAGAAGTCCCGAGCGAAATGTCAAGAAAGATACCAAATAAATAGTTTGAAGAAAAATTATGAATGAGAACACATATAAGAATTCCATTAGCACCGCCTAAGAATTCCCAAGTAAGAATGCCAAATAAAGGCTCAAATGAAGATACTATCTTGAAATCCGAATAAGAATCCTGTTGACCATGAATACCATAGAATAGCAGAATCCCAACTAAGAGCGGTAAGAAAATACCAATAAGAATTTAGAGTACAAATACCGAAGATAATTCCATATATTAAGGTTGATTAAAGTCCTAAACTAAGTCCTCCGAGCAATACCAGCAAGAAAATACTAGAAGAATACTCAATAAGAAAACTCAGAGAACAGTCATATAGAAATCCCAAAGGAAGCCATTCATTTCTGACTACTGAGCGGAGAAGAATGCCTTGGAAGAAATTCCAAAGGAAGCCATTCATTTCTGACTGCTGAGCAAAGAAGAATGCCTTGGAAGAAATCCTAATAACTGAGCTCCGCTTACAACACCAATTCTTAAATAAAAAGCTGATTAATTGCCTCTCATTCCCACTAATCCACATAACTTGGAGGGCCTGTTGCTAATCACTTCTCCTTAGGGGGAGGAAGAAGTCTTTCTTACCATTTCAACGGGACATGTATGAATACCAAGATATCACATTTACACATATATGTTTTAAACTATTATACAAATATGTTTATATAAGAGTTTATGAAACAGTGTAATCATCAAAGTCATTTAAGCACGACAATCAAGTCAATCATAATACAACTCAATCAAAGACATTCAAATACACACATTACAAGCAACAGTTCAAACAATTAACAATTCACGAGGTCAATTTGATGCACAACTAGCCACTTTACTTCACTTAGCACACATTTAGCACGTAACACATAATTATATCACATAGGTGCACGCATTCAATACAAGACACACAATCACACATGTAGGCATACATTTTTAAGACACACACTTAATAAGCACATACGCAAGGGTTACTACCCGATAGGCCAAGGACCCTATCCCGGCTTAAAGCTAACTAAGCTCTGATACCACCTGTAACACCTCGATCCCTCACGAGACTGGAGGCTCTAATAACCATGCTATTCTCAACCCAATACCAAACCCGGTCACAAAATTTAGGAAAAACGGACAGAGTCTCCCCTGCACCGTAGACATTCTGAAAACCTGTAAACACTCAATAAAGCCACAACATAACAAGACATTCATTTATAACTAAAGATCTTAGCTTTAAGGCCATCCGAGCCTTAAGACATACAAACAGTTTAGATACACACAAGCATGCATTCATAACTTAACTTCTTTACAAAACCGCTTAGCATGCCACTCCATGATAGCATTGAACATTCTTAGAAATTAAATCCAACCATACACCCGTTCAATCACACCCAAGCATGCAACGTAGCTAGAAGTAGAAGCAAAAGTTATTACATTCCACAATTCTATAACACTTATTACATCCACTTAGCTTTCAAACTTGCAACTACTCAAATATATATATATATATATATATAAGCCCTTAGGCTCCAAAATAGAATAAAAAGTAGAACAATTAAGGTCTTCCACAGTTTAGCAGGCAATCACTCAAATCTCAAGTAATAGCACACATCAATCAGGTCAACTCCTCCAACTGCATCACCTGAAACATGTTTAGCGAGGTATGAGCAATCACAATTGCCCAGTGAGGGATAAGGTCTACCGGGGACGTGCAATGCAGCAGTTAGTACAAATAAAGCATTTTACAAACAAAGAACAATTAAAACAACAAGTTACCACACATTAAAAAGGATACAATTCACTTGTTCTTCAATCACGAACCACGAGCCACGAACTGAAATCCCGATGTAATAATGACACTGTTATCAATAAGCCGACAATCCCTTATAACTCCAAAATGGGTGTACTTCAGATGTACCACGAAATCCTACGACCCAACTCTCCCTGGGCGGTATCCCAAGCGAGAAAGAGATTGGGTAACCATGATAGCCGAGGTATACCGGCAAGCTCGATGCCGCCCAGTTTCCACGACACTACCATGCCCAAATGGTTGCGCAACCACGATGCAATGCACTCAAAATGATAACATTAGAATACATCAATAAACACATGATTGGGGGACAACAAAGTAGGTTGCCCTCACACACAATATATGGACAATAAGTGCACATAATCTAAGTACAAGTAAATAAACTATTATGCACATAAGGATGAAGTCTCCCTCACCTTTATCAAGTTCCACAATACAAGATTGGCTTCAAATCACTCTCAATCACCTTGAACATAAAGTTAAACATTGTTTCAATTACTCTTTAACTACAACATTCATTAATTATCCAACTAGGTTAGCTAACTCATAGTTTACTTAATTAACATACAACCAAGTAATCATTCAAGTAATCTAATATACCAACAATATAACTAACAACAATAAAATCGTGATAGAAGCATGTTCTACAATCATTTTAAAGAGCATTTTAAGCATAGATAACCATATTTAATTCCATAATAGTACTATCAATTTATAGAGCTATTAATCCATACTTATTTTCTTTACAATAAACTCAATATAAAACTCAAGGAAAACAATTAGAACTATGGCAATACAATTACTATAAACAAGAATTCACTTAGAATCTTCAATTCAAGAAAAACAATTATGCAATTTAGTTCATGAAACATTCTCTGGATAACGTTATATCTTAGATAATTACCCATAACCACCTAACCCATCAAGTCCAATCAAAACTTAACAAATAACCCAACTTTATTCCGAAAGCCCCTTTCGTAAACCCAACTAAAAATCTATCTTCTAAGTAACAGGAGGACACTACGAGCATTCCAAGCGTTCAACGGTCACTAACCAGCCAAAAGGAAGTTCTACAAACACCTAAAACACTAGAACAAACCAATTGCCCTAAATGTCCTTCTTTATGTTCTAGTCATTCTAACCAACTTCTAGCCATCTTTTAATGGGTTTAAGCAAATATTTAAGCCATCTAGCATTAATGGCACCTAATAGAAACACTAAAACCATCAATTGAGCAAAAGTCACAAAAACTCAATAGAATACTATTATTTTCTCTAACTTTCTCAAGCTATCACATCCCAATGAGCTATAATAATAGAAATCTATTTTCACCACGCAAACCTATCCATATTATGATCCATTTAAATGCAAAGAAAACCCGTTTAAACTATAACAATCACAAAACTCCATTCGTCCCCTTAGTTGATTTATATTACAACTAAGTTAACCAATCACCCAACTAATGCCATAACCATACCAAAAGTGCTTCTATGACCTCCCGAGACAATGCCAACACTCAAACCGAGCAAATTCCACACTTGGTCAAAATATCCCTTTTGCAATTCAAGGCTAATTAGCTTCCAAACGTAATACGAAGTTCAAGGTACGCAACCAAGCTATACTACCTTCCTAATGACACTTAATGACACCACTTAGGACCTCAAAGTCATGCAATTACCCGTATTTAGCCCGAAAGTCTCAAATTCCCTCTTTTGACTTTGTACTACATGTACCTCAACTGGGACTCAAATGGGAGCTAGCAAAGCTTAGTTAGGGTCTACTTAGCCTAAGAACACCAAAAATGAAGGCCAATTTTACCCGGATTCTCGATAACCCCGAAACCCCTTTCTAAAAGTCGGCTATTTCATTCTTTTGCTAGGTTATGAGCAATTAAATGTTATGGGGTCTTTATACTGCTTCCATTAACATCTAAAGCACCTATTAGGATCATTGATTCAAGCTATAAAGTCCAATTTCACAAAACCCTAACATTCCCGTTATTATTCATGCTAAATATTCAACGAGCAATTTCAACAGATTAAACTACGAAACAATAGCATAAATTAGGTCTCTACTACTTATAAATACATAAGCATACTTGAGCATTGCATTAGCATTTAAGAGCAAAACAAGAAATTCAAGAAAGTTGTCACATTTTTGAAATGCAAAAATAGGTATGAAATCCCTCACTTATTGCGCATAGGAGCTCCTAGGAGGCTAGTAAACACCATAAATCACTTGCACTTAGCTTGGCTTGGCTTGGAATGAGGATTTGTTGAACAAAAATCTCTATTTCTCCTCCTAGGCTATTTTCGGATTTGCTACAGTGTTTTCAGCTTTTCTCTTTTTTTGTTTTTTTTGTTTTATGAGCTTAATAAGTGTGTGTGAGTATATATGCTAAGTGGTGTTGAGTTGGGTGAGTGTTAAGTCTATAAAAATAAGTCTAATTAGCTTAAAAATGAGTCTCATTGTGCGTTAATATGTTAGCTAACTAAAACATAAGGTTTAACTACGTAACACTATTTACTTGTTCAATAAAATATTTCCTAAACGAATGCTCTCAACACTAAATGCTCAAATGCACATTTTTTTCATTCCTAACATAATTAATGTGATTTAAGAAAAATTCTAATTCGAAGAAAATAGATAGTTGAAAAATGTAATGAATAGTAACCAAGAAAATCAACAAGTAAATGGATAGTGAAAATACACAAATAGTAGATGAAACAGTTACTGAATCATGGCAATGTTCTTGGACGTCACACAAAATTCATCAAACATATGGCACATTCTTAGGCTCATTAATCGCTTCCTCATGGATTATAGAGGGTGAGCTAAATAGGCTCGGTGAGGGAGAGTAAAAGGAAGTCTTGTAAGCTTTAACTTGAAAACCTTTTGAAACACATTAGATAAAACATATCACTTAGTAACCACATATTTACATTCGCTTAACAACTTTAAATTAACCAAACTACATAACACATTGAAAGGATACCACTTTAGAACACTTGTTGATGCCGATACTTATAACTCCCTCATGAACTCATCACTTATCTCTCTCGCTAGTGTACTCATTGTGAGACCCCAGACCCATATACATGTGCAATTACTATTTAGTGTCATTCATTTATATATATTTATGTGTATTTTTTTAAAAATTACTTAATTGAGAATAGTTACTATTCATAAAGAAATTTTACTATTTTATTTTTTTGATTTTATATTTTTCTCATGTTACTTGTCATTTAGGAGGTATGAGAAAACTTGAATTATGTGCATAGCATATCGGGAGTACGAGTTATAAAATGATTAGTGTCTCTAATGAATAGTAAAATTCAACTTTTACATTAAATTCCCTTGATCCAATTAGCTAAAACTTGGTCCATTTGCTCAAGCTTTGACCCAATTACCCAACCCTTGACCCATGAGCCATTTGAACCCTTATAATCCATTATATATAAAACAAAAAAAAAAACAAAAAAGAAATTAGCCAAAAAGCCCCCTCCCAAAATCGTGAACCAACAAGGAGAAGAAGAAGAAAAAAAAAATTCAATCTTTGCTCAAACCAATCTATTCCAAGCTTGTTTCTAGTATCCTGGAGCATCCTAGAGCTTCCTCAAGCCTTCTTCAACTATCATTGTGAGGGATTCATGTTTATTTATTGCATTTGAAAGTTTATGCTTCAAATTTAATTTTTGAGATTTGGTGATATAATGCTTATAGATGTGTTTTTACCCTTCAAATGTCTTCTGTGGAGTTAGTAGAACATACTTTTATGGTTTGGAAGAATAAGGGGTTTGCCGGCACTTGTTGAGGATCTTGGCTCTTGGCTCGTAATTGAAGACAAACGTGAAACAGTATCCTTTTTATACGTGGTTAAATACTTGTTTAATTAGCTTTGTTATTTTGTGTTGTATATGTTATTATCTTTGTTGCATCTCATCAAAACATTCCTCGGTATGCTACATCACCTTCCTCACTGAGTAACTTTGGTTACTCATTCCTCGTTTTAATATGTTTCAGGTGCAATTAGAATAACTATCGTTTGTGTCATGTGGTTGGTTGTTTATCTTGCTGAGGTTGAAAGCTATTTGTAAAGATGGGACTTGATGTGTTTATGTTGTGTTTTGAGACCCTTGAGGGCTTGTAGGTATTTTTGGTATGGGTTGTTGGATTGTAAACTAAATTAAAGACTTATGTGATTTGATAGAGTAGTGGCATGTAATAGCTAAAGGTAGACTTTATTGTCTTTTGATTGCATGCTCGTGTGGTTATGTTTTTTTTCCTAAGGTTCAGATGGCCTTGAGACTTGGAAAAGTGGGACAGTTGGAGTTGGGGTGTTGTATTGTGGTTATACTTGCTGCTTGTAGGTTTTTGATTAGTCCTATAAACAGGGGAGACTTTGTCCGTTTTTTCTCATTTTTCGTGACTTGGGTTTTAGGTTTGGGGCTCCGATTTCGTGAGGGATTGGGGTATTACAAAAGCGGTATCAAAGCTTAGTTAGCTCTTAGGTGGGACAAGATCCTTGGTCTGTCGGGTAGTAAACCTTGCGTGTGTGTTTGTTAAGTGTGTCTTGAAAGTGCGTGCTTGTATGTGGATTGTGTGCCTTGATTTGAATATGTGCACCTATATGATGTGGCTGTGAGTTATGTGCTAAATGTGTGTTAAGTGAAGTGAAGTGGCTACTCGTGAATCGAATCGACCTCGTGAATCGTTATTTGCTTAAATTATTGATTGTAATATGTGTACTTGAATGTTTTGAATTAGGTTTTGTGGTAATTTGTATTGGTTGTGTTGTGATTCGTATTTGAATGACTTTGTTGATTAAACTGAGTTTTGTAAACCTCTTTTATAGACATGCTTGCATAATAGCTTAAAGCATATTTGTATATATGTGATATTCTGGCATTCATGCATGACCTGTTGGAATGGTGAGTTGATTCATTTCCTCCCCCTGAAGAGGTGGTTAGTAGCAGGCCCTTCAACTTATGTGGACTGGCGGGAATGAGAGGTATTTAATCAGCCATTTATTTGGGAGTTGGCGTTTATAGTTGGAGCTCGGTTATTGGCATTCTTATAAGGCACTCTTCTATACTTAGCAGTCATAAATGAGTAGCTTATTTGAGATTTCTGTATTACGATTCTCTGGAGCATTTTCTTGGTATTTCTTTATTAAGCATTCTTCTGGTATTTTCTTATTGGCATTTCTTGGAAGGCTTGGTATTTGGAATTCTTATCAAGCTTATTATATGATATTTTCTGCGGTATTCATACTTTGATCAATTATTGGTATCTTCTCGGTACACCTATTGTGATTCTTCTATGGTAGACATATCTAGCGGGATTCTTAATGGGATTTCTGAGTGGTATTCTCATTTAAGCCTTTATTTGGCTATCTTGTGTGGGAGTTTATTGGCAGAGTTCTCTAGTATTTCACACTTGACTTTTTGGTGGCATTACGGAGGGTATTCTTGCTAGTCTTCTTTGATGTACTATTTCTTTGGCTTTAAGTCTAGTTAGAGCTGCTTTGGTAGTTGGAGAATCTCTTGAGCATAAGAAATTGCGAGGACGCAATTTTTGTAAGGAGGGGAGGATGTGAGACCCCAGACCCGTATACATGTGCAATTACTGTTTAGTGTCATTCATATATATATATTTATGTGTATTGTTTTTTAAATTGCTTAATTGAGAATAGTTACTATTCATAAGAAAATTTTACTATTTTATTTTTCTGATTTTATAGTTTTCTCATGTTACTTGTCATTTAGGAGGCATGAGAAAACTTGAATTACATGCATAGCATATCAGGAATGCGAGTTATAAAATGATTAGTGTCTCTAATGAATAGTAAATTTCAACTTTTACATTAAATTCCCTTGATCCAATTAGCTAAAATTTGGTCCATTTGCTCAAGATTTTACCCAATTACCTAACCCTTGACCCATGACCCATTTGAACTGTTATAATCCATTATATATAAAACAAAAAAAAAAAAACAAAAAAGAAATCAGCCAAACCACCCCCCTCCCCCCATCCCCCCATCCCCTACCCCACCCCACCCTACCCCACCCTACCCTACCCTACCCTACCCTGAAACCATAAACCAATAAGGAAAAGAAGAAGAAGAAAACAAAATTCAATCTTTGCTCAAACCAATCCACTCCAAGCTTGGTTCTAGCATCTTTGAGCATCCTAGAGCTTCTTTAAGCCTTCTTCAACTATCATTGTGAGGGATTCATGTTTATTTATTGTATTTGAAAGTTTATGCTTCAACTTTAATTTTTGAGATTTGGTGATATAATGCTTAAATATGTGTCTTTACGCTTCAAATGTCTTCTATGGAGTTAGTAGAACATACTTTTATGGTTTTTTAGCAAAATTTACGGTTGAATATGAAAAATGCAAATGTGGAAGATGATGAATAGTAAAAAATGTGAATAGTAAACTCTTGTGTTCTAGCTTAATTTATTGCTTCAAATATGCTTAAATATGTATGTAGAACAAATTTTTGTACTTAGTTAGCTTTTTGAATGGTTGAAAATGATGGTTGATGAATTAAAGAAGATGATGAATAGTACTTTTGAGGGTTTTTGCGCAATGTTGATCCTAGGCTTGTAACTATGCTATCTATTGGTTCCTATAGTGCTATTGGACATAGAAAAACACTTATGTGAGATTAGAATGGGTTTTGCTTGAGTAGTTGCTTGAAATTAGCTAAAAAGGCTAACTTTATAAAGGGATTTCAGGTGTGAAGTAAATCCGGGTGAATTTGAGCGATATAATTATTGTTCTTAGGGTAACTAAGTGCTAAATGTGTGGTTATATCGCTTATTTGGACATCGAATAAAGTACCCGTAGTACAAACGCATAAGGAAAAATTGGGTCATTTGTTGTAAATGCGGGTTAGTGGATGGTTCCGAGGGTCCTAAGAGTGTCATATAGTATAATTGGAAGAATATAATAGCTCGTTTGAGAATCTTGAACCTTGGCCTTTGTTTTAGAGCTAAATAACTTAGGTTAACAAAGGGAAAAATGAGAGAATATGGTGTTTTATAGCTTGTATTGCCTTATAGTTGGTTATTGTGTGTTTAAATGTATTTTTATAGCATATTTGAGCTATTGATAAAATTTTGTGAAAGTATGTTGTTGATCCACTTTGTGCACCGATGGTTAATTTCATGTTTATTGCTTATAGTCTTGCGTTTCTTGCTTCTAATGCTTTTTATATTACCTAATGATGTTATAGAGTAAACTTTTGAACTTGGATGGTTGCCTATTGTTATTTGTTATATAGACAATCAAATAAGTCAAATAAGCTAAGTCAATGTTAGTCAAAAATGGTATACTAAGCAAATTTCTATCATGTTTGTATGTATATATGTATGTATTGTATATAAGAGTAAATAATAAGTCAAATATGGTTGGCTAGCAAAAATATGAGTATATTTAAATGTTTATATGTAATTTAAATACGAATATAATGTAGTAAAATAGATAAACACATAATTAACACATAATACTTCCAAATAATGTTTAAAGTAAATAAATGCTCTTGAAATGCATGCTCGGGTTGCACAATATTACTGCGAATATAGGTTATAGAATTGGATTAGATAACTTATAAGAGTTAATCCAAATTAGCCAAGGAATTTTACCAAAAAAAATAATAATAAAGGAGGGGTGTACATGTTCGTGAGAGACACGTGCGACACGTTCACTCACGTGCAGCCATACGTGTAGTGCCACCCCCTTTCTTTGTTTTATTTTATTTTATTTTAACAGTTTTTTTATTAAATTGTTTTTGTTGATTATTGACATGGATTAATATGAAATATTTTTACGAATACCTTGTTTTGGCAAAGTATAAAATATTATTTATGGGTGTAATTAATAATTAATTGTTTATTAAATGCTAGAAAATCAGTTTTACTAAATTATGTTTTTTTACATAATTAGTTTATCTTTATTAAATTATGCAAAATTGTTTAGCATTAAGTTTTTATCTTATAGGATTAAACTATAGGCAATCCTATAAGAATAAAAATTAAATTCTTGATAGTCAAGTCAAATAATTAATCTAGATATTAGACTAGAAATATTAAAGTCTAAAGATTAATTAAAAAAGAGATTGAAATTGGTTAAGGAAAATATTAAGATGACTATTTTGCCTTAGAAACCTAGACTTGACTAGAGACTTATAGAAAGCCTTACCTAGGGTTAGGATAATAACCCGAATTATGTTTATGTGATTTAAATATTATACTTGAATGTTTTAGACAAAATGATTATAGGCTTTAATCTAGTTTTTTTAGAAAAAAACTAGAATTTAGTATTAAAGAAAATCACATAAGTAGAAACCCTTACTCTAAATAATCGAGTGAGAGAAGGAACTAGGAAATCCCACGGCTTTCCATATCTGGATCATGTTAAAGGGTGATGCCACATTACCTTACCATGTGGTATGTTCCTTACGGAGGGTGACGCTATTCCTAGACTTAGCTGCTTGATCTAAAATTGAGAATTCACATAAAAGATGTTAGTGGAACGACCACTCTACGGTGGAGTTCTAAGATCTAGATCACCTTATAGATATTGATAAGTGTAACTTCCCTACGGAGGCTTGAGTTTGAATTATATAGGAAATCCCATAAGGAATGATATTTACACTCAACTCAAGATGGGTAATAACCTCCCTATGGAGTAAGTGATATCGGATCTTGGGAAGCCAAACTAAGTAGTGTTGTTATAATCGCTAGGGCACTAGTTATCGTTAAAAGGGTTACCTATGTTTTTTGTACTTGCATTCATGAGTTCCTAATCATTATATTCTCATGCATGTCATACATATGTCTTACATAATTTGCTCTTGCTTAATTATGTTGCATGAATATTCAGATTAAAGATGACGTACAAGTATTATATTCCCATGTCTATATTCGATTTAGAAGGAAAATTAACTGGAAATAAATATAGAGACTGAAAAGAAAACTTGGACATAATACTTGAAAATCGCGGGTATGCATATGTTCTTAGTCAACCATGTCCTAGGGTTGAGACCACTTCAGACCAATACATAAAAGAGTTAGAGAGAAGGTGGAGGCAGGCCGACAGGCAAGCTGAGACTATTATTCTTGCCTCTATCTCTGATACTCTAGGGTCTCAGCATATGGACATAGAGCTTTCATTCGACATGATAACATCCTTTGCCACTTTAAGTAAGCTGAAGACTACTAGGATGAGAGAGAGTGATTCTATCAAGACACATGTGTTGAAGATGATGGATAGTATCTCATTGTCTCAATCCCTAGGAGCCAGGATTAGTCTTCTAGAGCAGACAGATCTGATTCTTAAGACTTTGCCCAAATCCTTTAATTAGTTCAGGAGATAGTTCGAGTCAAGTGGGAGGAACTGGACAATTGAACAGTTGATTAAAGGTGTGAGACCCCAGTCCAGATTTTTCATGCATATATTTGTTGAAATTGATATTTGTCATAATATATGAATTTATGTGCATTTATTTGTTTAAAATGTTTACTTATCATAATATGTGCAATTATGTGTTTATTTGATTTTTACGTGCTCATTACGTGCTTAATTAACTTTTATGAGCAAACTACATGTTTAATTATTTTAGTATTTGATATATGGGCATTCATAATATTTTCATAGAGATTTTTAAGTGAAAATTGCATTTAAAGTACTTTTAAAATTGCATTTGAAGACTTTTCTTCAAATTTTTTAAAACTGGCCTTTTAAATATTTGAAAATCTAGTGTACCATTATATTTTGACTATTGGTTTAGTAAAATTTGAAACAAAATAGGAGATTTAAGTAGACTTTTATTGCGTTAAAGTAACGTTTTTAAAACAAATAGTGAAAAATCACTTATTTTGGTCTTCCATTGACTTTTTGACTTTTCTTTTAATAGTATATAAACTTTAAAATAGCTCAAAATTGCAAAAATCAGCCAAAAAATGCCCAAATCAGCCACCAAACCCTTGCTTGCGTGAATAGTAAAAATCTTGCCATTTTAGCTCTTTGAAGATGAAGGAGAAGGTTTCAAAGGCCAAACCAAATATTTTTCGACTCGTTTCATCGTGCTCTATCTTTCTATCGTTTGTTTTTTGCATTTCGGAATGAAAAATTATGAGGGCTCCTTTCAAATTTGATTTAAAATTCATTATTTATGCTTTGTATCATTAAATCTACTCATGATTCTTGTTATTTAGGTTGTAGAGAACATGTTTACTGTTTATTAATTTATTTAGAGCATATATTATTTTTAGGTGAATAGTTGATGTGTTTGATGTTGAAAATGCCTAATTTGATGCCTAAACTTAACTCTTAAGTATTACATATTGCCAATACATGCTAATATGTCAATGTAGCTTAGTAGAATAGCTTAAAAATGCATAAATGTGCAAAGATAGACTTGATGCGTTGGCTGAAATTTTAATAATTATGCTTGATTATTGCCCTTTTTAGGTATATGTTGGGTAGTCTTTGGGCTGCCAATGATAGTTTATAATTTGCTAATATGTGTCCTAAATGGTAGATGAAAATATGGTTAAGAAAGGGGCTTTGGTTGATTAGAAGAAAATTGTTAATTGGCTTGTATTTTTAGTGTTAAAAGTTGATAGAATTGTGGTTTAGAATGCTTCTTGTGTGATTGTGTTGTTTAGTCTTGAAATGGTGTCAATATGGTTTGGTTGGGTAAAGGGGATATATGTTGGGATTGGTATGCCCAAAAGACCACTAGCACTTAGTCATTAGAACATCTGGATGGTTTGCAATAAGTTAATTAGTGTCATCATATTCATATGGGCATATTTATCTCATTATGTGGATTGACACACACACACACACACACACACACACACACACACACATATATATATATATATATATTTATATATATAGGGTATAAGGTCTTTGCTTCAAGGAATGACTTAGGTGCGGGGTGGTTACACACAGAAGGTCTAGGTCATGGTCACTTGAATAAGCAAAGTAACATTGTCCATGACTAAGTAGTAAAGTTGGGCGCTTTACTACGGTAGAAGTCATAGTGGAGTAAGTTCCCTTTGGAGAAGGGTGATCTACCTTGATCATGGATTTGTTCCGAACTTATTACACTTATGCATGTGTATGCATTGGACGGACCCCGTAGGTGTGAGCTCTGAATACGTACTATCAAAGAAAGAGTTCACCTAAACCTACAAGCTTCTAAGTAGACCATAGCTCTTCATCTTTAGCATATGTGGATGAACCGACGAAGTTGAGTGCTTGCACTTTGATCCATTATGGGTGTGGTCTTAATAGTTAGATTACCTACTCTGTGGTTTGGGTGTATAGGACTTGATTAGAAGGGATGTGCATATGCAATAAGGAGTCTATACATTAATCACTCCCTTAGAATGATCCAAGCTAGATCATCCTGAATCTGTCGCTGCAATAACACTTGAAGTGTTGAATGTTACACTTAAGGGTAGCTACCTTAGATAAGTGGATAACTTCAGGAGGATAGTTGGATTGTGGATTAAAGGTTCTAAGGAAACAAGATGTAGTCAAAGATGTGATAGTACACTTCGGGAACCTATCTTTAGCCATGAGTGAGTATAGAGGGGCATTATGGTCAATATAATACTTAGTTGGTCAAAAGACAAAGCGTCATGTATAGATTGACTGACTCCTGTACTTACAGTAATTATCCTTGAGTGCAGCCAAAGTCTTTTAGTGGAGTAGACTTGGTTGAGATGGTAAAGTATTGCTAGGGGACTAGTGAGAATATTTTATTCATTTCCAGAAGAAAGGTTAATTATGTCTTTGGTCCCTCTTCTAGCCATCTACCTTGTTAAGTATCTAAACTTAGTTAAAATATATTATTTTGAGAGACATTATAATTATTTGACTGTTAGAATCAAAGTAGACTTTTCATTTTGGGAAGGAGTTTTTATTTTGAGTATTGTCAAGATATTGAATTATGTAATTAATTGATTAATTAAAGTCTAGAAGACTGCTGAGATATTTAAGATATTTTTTTTCCACTATTGGAAAAATAGATTATTCTTAAATAGTAGTTTGGATTTAGACTTTTAGAATTAATGAATGAATATTTAATTTATTGGCGATTAGATATTTAAAAATAGACTTTCTATTTTATGAAAAGGAATTTCTATTTTTTAATTATTGTCAGGATTAAATTAAATCGGAGCAAGCTAGCCGAACCAGGACCATGGCTCACAAGCCAAGGTTGGACGCAGGAGGTGGGACCTACCCACCTTAGGAAAATCGGCTATGGGGAGGAAAAGAAGGGAGAGCGAGAAAAAATAGGAAATTACTTGTGGAAGAGATTTGGACTTTTCCCTAACCAAATCCCACATCGGAATCTTAGGAAACTTTCTCTAGATCTTCTGCCTATAAATAGAATTCTTATAACACCCCAATCCCTCACGGGACTGGAGCCCCGATCCAATACCCGAGGTCATGAAAAATAAGAAAAGACGGACGGAGTCTCCCTTGTTTATAGGACAATTAGTTCACCTACAAACAGTAAATTTATCCTCAAAGCTACAATCCGACTCCAAGATACAATCCCATCCTCCAATGTCATCACATACAACAAACTCCTCAAGGCCATCTGAGCCTTAAAACCCAATATAATAACACACAAGCATGCAAGGTTAAAATCCATTGAGATCTTATATTTTAAATCCACTTATCATACCACTCTAATTCTAGATACTGTACTTACTTAAATATTAGGTCCATCACTCAAATTCTTTTAGCACACAAGCATACAGTCAAAGGCAGTAAAGTCTATCATTAGCTATCACATCTCATCTACGCCACTAACTATTCAAGACTATAGCTTCAATTATAACCCACCAAATTTATCATTAATACATATAAGACCTCAAAGGTCTCAAAATAAGACATATTACAATAACAGACATCCTTAAAGCCATCTAACCTCAGCAGAATAAGCAATCGATAACACATCACTCAAGGTAGTTGTTCTAACTGTACCTGTAACATATTAAAACGAGGAATGAGTAACCAAAGTTACTCAGTGAGGGAGAGGATACAATAAACCAGGGGTATTTTCAAAAATCATTTCGTGCAATGCAACAAAGATAATCACACAAGTAATACAGTATAGCGAGTTAATCGAGTAAACATTAAACACATATCAAAAGGATACGGTTCATCTTCTTATCTTCAATCTCAAACCACGAGCCATGATCTTCAAGCACATGCCGGTAAACCCCTTATTCCTCCAAATGTGGTACTCCGGATATACCCTGATTGATGCAAACCACGCCAACATGCGACGTGACCCAACACTAAATATGGCAAACGACCCCAAGACCTTTCAAGAATGGATGGAACCGCGACCCTATGCTTAGCAAATCTAGAACCTTGGTATGGTGAAGACGCCACAAATGAGGATGGAAAACCCATTTGATAAGTCAAGGTTGAACGCCACAAGAATTATCTTGATAAGTTCGAAGAGTTTCTTGAAGAACTCAAAGGAGAATAATCTCATAAATTTTATGAATCAAAATTGTCTTCTTTATTATCACAAAAAACAGCCTTATATAGGCAATAACAAATAAGTATCCTGCTTGGAAAAAGACTCCTAAACCCTAGCCCGAGTAGGAAAAATGTGAATAGTAACTAGATCAAAGAAGTAGACTTGAAGCCCAAGAAATACTCCTATTAACTATTCACGTGAATAGTTATATGAATAGTAACTAAAAAGGAATCAAACTTGTAGCCCTAGAAAGACTCCTTCCTAGTGTGAACACCTAACTTGCAGCCCAAGGAAAGCTCATTCCTAGTGTGAACACCTAACTTGCAGCCCAAGAAAGACTTCTCCCTAGTGTGAACACCTGATTTTCATCCATAGGGGATTTTAGAGAATAAACTAGAATTGAAATTAAACTAAAACTAAAACTAAGATAGAATTACAAAGAAATCAAATATTGACCAAATCTTCAAATCTTCTTGAAACTTCTTGAAGAATCTTGAAGTTCTTGAATCTTGAAAATAGAATCTTGGCTTGAATCTTTGTTGGAAAATTCGTCCAAATAAATGGGTCATTGAACTTGGACGCTTAAGGCTGGTTCTCATCATTCCCCCCTTCTTGAGAAGGATTTGTCCTCAAATCCACCAGGCTCAAAGACCAGCCTAGGTGGTAGACCATGTGGTATGTCCTTAGGAAACACTTCTTCAAAACCCTGCAAGAGAGAAACAACAATACTAGGCAATGCAGAGTCAAGTTGGTTAGTGTTTAAAAGAGCCTCCTTGTACATGAGTACAATCATTGGCCATTTTGAGATCAATGCTCTCTTAAACTCACTTGCTTTTGCATAAAAATTCTTTGTTTTCCCTCTGTTTTTACCTCCTTGGCCGAATTCTTTTCTCTTCTCACTACCTTTCCAGATTCGGCCTTGTTCTTTTTCTTTTCACTATCAATCTTTTGATCACTCAAATTCTTTTGATTAGTCAAATTCTTTTGATCATTCAAATTCTTTTATTCACTCAAGTTCTTTTGATCACTCAATTTTTGTAACCTCACTTGATCCTCATAAACTTGTTTTGGTGTCATCGGAACTAGAGTGATTGTCCACTGATTGAACATGAATGAGTAGTTGTTGGTGAAACCATCATGCTGCACACGTCGATCAAATTGCCATGGCCTTCCTAAGAGAAGATATCCAGCATACATAGGTACCACATTGGACAATACTTCATCTTCATATTTTTTAATGCGAAACGGCACTACAACCTATTTTGTAACCCTTACTTCACCACAATCATTCAACCATTTCAGCTTGTATGGACGTGGATGCTTAATTGTTGTGAGCCCTAGTTTCTCAACCATAGAAGCACTAGCAACGTTAGTACAACTACCACCATCAATAATAATACTACATACCTTATCTTTCATGTGGCAGCGAGTATGAAAGATGTTCTCGCGTTGCACTACTTCTTCCTCTTCTTTAGCTTGCAAACTTAAGGTTTGTCGTGCCACTAATCCAAGCATCTCTCCATAATCTGCCCCAAACTTTTCTTCTCCCTCTGTGATGTCCTCTAGTATGGGCATGTCATCAGAATGCATATCATCTTCAGATTCAATCTCACCACTTTCCAGAACTACCATTGCTCGCTTGTTTGGACATTGGCTTGCTATGTGACCTTATCCCTGACATTTAAAGCATTTAATATCACTAGAATGAGTTGTAGTAGGAGATGATTTACCTTGGGAGGTCGTGGCATTAATGGCTAGTTTAGGCTCAGGCTTGGCCTTGGAAGTAGACGAACTCTCCTCCTTCTTAGGGTAACTTGATCTCCAAGGTGATGTACTAGAGTGTTGCGGGGCTGGTCTTGGTCGTGAACCACCCCTCTTCAATTGCTTCTCCACCTTAATTGTCATATGCACAAGATCTTCTCACTCAACATAATGATGCAACCCAATGGTGTTAGCAATCTCTCGATTCAGCCCATTCAAAAATCTAGCCATTGTCGCCTCCCGATCTTCCTCTACATTGGCTCTAATCATAGCCATTTCCATCTCTTTATAGTACTCATCGACACTCTTATTACCTTGATGAAGACCTTGCAACTTGAGGTATAAATCTCTGTAGTAATGATTGGGTACAAATTGTCTCCTCATCACCTTCTTCATCTCATCCCAAGTTGCTATAGGACGATCTCCATTCCGCCTCCTATTAATGCAAAATTGATCCGACCAAACAATAGCATAGTCAGTAAATTCAATTGCAGCAAGTTTTACCTTTTTCAAATCGGAATAGTTATGGCAATCGAAAACCAACTCCATCTTCTTCTCCTACTCAAGATAAGCTTCGGTATCACTTATTCCTTGAAACACAGGAATCTTCATCTTGATGCTACCTAAGTTGTTATTAACATGATCGACACGATCCCTAGCATCTCTATCTTGACCATGTCTTCCATTGCTGCCCATAAACATTCTATCAAGCTCCTCATCTAAACCTTCATCAACTTCATCCACATCTTCAACTCTTTGCTGCAACCTGTTTCTCCTTGGTGCATTCGGAGCAACTGGTGGTTGTACCATTTCTGCTCGTTGTTCTACCCTATCCATCCTCTCATGTAGTTGACCAAATTCAGCTCTCATCGTTCGTCTTATCTCTCCCAACAAAGCTTGCATCTGTAAGTTCGGAACAACTGCCTGTTGACCTTATTTGTTTGTGTTGTCCCCTTGAAGAGACATGGTTGAAATTATACTCCCTCACGTGTTTCACTCAAATTCAACTTGGTTTTTACCCTCTAATAATCTCACACACTCTGTCTTTTTCATCTCGTATTCTCCCTTTAGTTTGTTTGAAACTAATCAACATTATCAAGAAGAACCAAGTAGCGTAACAATTCTGTCACGAAATCTGAATTTTCTTTTTGATTTTTTTTTGCAAACAGTCCTCTAAGACGTGGGGAACAAGATTAGAACCAAGAATTAAGACAAAGAAGGAAAAAGAAACCTAGAGTGATTAGAAAAGTTAAAGAAAATCTATGCGAAAACACACAAAATGTCAAAACAACTAGTAAACGATAGAATTTGGCCAAAAAAGGGTGGTGCTCACTGCATTGCAGTGAGTTATGTTCAGAACGTCGTTTCCCTTCAGAAAAGTTTGGTATTGAAGGCTGATTCAACAATTTTTTTTTTTCAGACCTTCACTATTTTTTTTTCTTCGTTTTTGTTTGTTTTTCTTTCTTTTCTTGACTCTTCTTTTCTATTTTTTTCTTTTCCAGAAACGAAACCCAATGAGCAAGTCACAAGAGTTCAAATTTAGAAGCACAAGAAATCTTAGTTCACGTTTCTAGGGTTTGGCCAATTGAAAGCTCAACAAGAAACGAAATTGAAAGCAAGAAAACGGAATTGAAGACACGACTCAAGAAACGGAAAACAAGACTCAAGAATGAAATTAAAAGAGCAAGAATAGAATCAAGACACTACCACGAAAATGAATTGGAAGCAAGACACGATCAAGAAAGAAAAAAGGAATTTAAACCTATACCTAGACCCACGGAATTAACCAAGAAAAACAAGAAAATGATAGGCAAACCTGATAAACCTAAGCTCTGATACCAACTGATACGAACCACGCCAACATGCGACGCGACCCAATACTAAATATGGCAAACGACCCCATGACTTTTCAGGAATGGATGGAACCGCGACCCTATGCTTAGCAAAAGCTAGAATATTGGTATGGTGAAGATGCCATAAACGAGGATGGAAAACCCGTTTGATAAGTCAAGGTTGAACGCCACAAGAATTATCTTGATAAGTTCGAAGAGTTTCTTGAAGAACTTAAAGGAGAATAATCTCACAAATTTTATGAATCAAAATTGTCTTCTTTATTATCACAAAAAACATCCTTATATAGGTAATAACAAATAAGTATCCTGCTTGGAAAATGACTCATAAACCCTAGCCCAAATAGGAAAAATGTGAATAGTAACTAGATCAAAGAAGTAGACTTGGAGCCCAAGAAAGACTCCTATTAACTATTCACGTGAATAGTAATATAAATAGAAACATGAATAGTAACTAAAAAGGAAGCAAACTTGCTGCCCAAGAAAGGCTCATTCCTAGTGTAAACACCTAACTTGCAGCCCAAGAAAGACTTATCCCTAGTGTGAACACCTGATTTTCGTCCATAGGGGATTCTAGAGAATAAACTAGAATTCAAATTAAACTAAAACTAAAACTAAGATAGAATTACAAAGAAATCAAATATTGACCAAATCTTCAAATCTTCTTGAAACTTCTTGAAGAATCTTGAATCTTGACTTGAATCTTTGCTAGAAAATTCGCCCAAATAAATGGGTCATTGAACTTGGACGTTTAAGGCTGGTTCTCATCACCGATCCTATGACCCATTTCTCCCGAGGTAGGTCCATATGCCCCAACGAGGTGAACCACGCCTCTAGGGTAGTGGAGTATACTCAGTGAGAAAGGGAATAGGCACCATGGTAATCAAGGGAGACCGATAGCCCGATGCTGCCCAGAGTTTCTCGACACTACCATGTCCGAAAAGGTTGTGCAACCCGATATGAATTCAAGAATTCACGAGATATCACGAGAAACCACGAGATAGCAAGTAAATAGTATATATAAACTTTATCAATTAAACTAAATCATATAATCTAAAAACAATAAAATAAGTTAAGATGCACAAAAGGGATGAAGACTCCCTCACCTTTACCAAGCTCAAGATGCAAGAAATGGCTTCTGCTCTATTCCAATCACCTTGAATTAGCTCAGATATGCAATCCTGGCTTGATCATATAAATGTAATATGATTTACTTTACTTGGCATTCATGAGTTACAAATAATCCTTATCAACTAATAAGCATTAACAAACATGGACATAATATTTTCAATTCAATAGATGGCAAGTAATTAATTACAATTACAAGATATCCAACTCATCTTTACTCTATTATTATATAACTAGATGACATGCTTTGAGACATTCAACAATAGCATCACATCAAGTTAGGAGCATATTCAATCTACCCTTCGCAAAATAATCATGTAACTCAACTCAGAAGACCTCATCCAAAGGATAAATATTCTATACAAACACACTTAACACTTAAAATAATATAACTATAAACATGACCTAAGAATTATTATCATGCTTATTCACCCAAATTACAATTATAACTCACTCAATAGACAAATATATTAATTATAAGAACTCAAATAGCATGCAATAAGCTCAACCTATTCTCAAGAAATCCAACAATTCACTAAGTTACCCTAACAAGCATTCTACTGTAAAGCTAGTAATCCATGTAGAATAAGAGAGATTTCAATTAGAAGTCACTACTAGACAAACTAGACAAGGTCGTAGGTGAAACTTTTGCATACAATACAATCAACATATAAGTTACAATAATTAGAACATTTAACTCATATACTTCATACTTTTAATAGTCTACAAGTTAATTAAGAAGATAGCTCAACAACTTAAAGGAGAATAATTCAACCAGTAGGCTATAACTAGATGTAAATCGAGCTAGAATTTAGTTTAATTAAAGTCATATATGAGCCTACAGTTACTCTTACTATTTCTCATTTTTTATTTTTGCTAATAACTTGTACAAGAACTAGTTCACTCCACTTAACAATAAACTAGCCATTAACTCCACTAAAGGAATTCTTCTAAAGAATTTATAGATAATAAAGGTTAAGTTACATTAATGTACAAATGACACATTCATTCACAATTTCACTACCCAATCTTTTACTACTTTAATGAACTTCTAATTCATATGTTACTTTGCTTACAATAGTTAGTAATATCTCCACGAAGATAGCCCAACATTAGCACATAGGGAAAGAAATGCATTTATCAACCAATAGAAAAGGTAACTATCAACCATTTAATAACTAACATACCATTTTAGCAAAATAACTATACTTCAAGCTAATATTCTAACATATCACTAATAGGATCAACTTAAGTTAATTACATTTAATATACACGGGGTTCCAACTATCTACATTTACTAAGTAACACTAGTTACACCACGTTAAAGAAAGAATTCTAGCATTACAATCATTCACATTCAAGCAACATTTTCTACTTTAGTTGACAACTTACACTTTACTCAATCTAACTACGTTTCATTAACTCTTAACTACAATCAAAACTCAAGAAAATAACATTCAAACCAAGCTTAACACAAAATACATTAAAGGCATTAGATAACATGCTTTAATATTACACTTTAGTTGCCAAGTTATAACATGCTAATTACTCAATGATAACTCAACTAAATCATGCTCAAACTTCTAACAACATTCCGCTAAACTACTTTAACTATATAAATACTATTATGACACTCCTTAATTCTTGAATCTTGCATTCGTTCTCGAACATCTCGTTAAGTACATACGGGGTTCTAAAGGATTTAACTTTGCTAGGAGCATTATTTACATTCATTAAACTAAGATTACCCAGCTAAAACATCCAAAGCACTAAAATCACTTAACATAATTTACAAGACTTGACCACATTCTTGAGTTTCCTAACTTGCAATAACTCCATTTCATAGCTAATACTAGTATTCATGGAACTACTCTTTCTCTCGATTCACTAGATGGCAAGTAACTATCTCTAATTCAATTGAACATTCACACATAACCACCATTCATCACCACTAAACTTCTTACTACCCAAAATCCCTCATTATTCATGAGAACCAACCATTAAGGCATCTTAAACCTTTAGCAAGATATGTTGAAATTCTAGTCTATATTGGCTTGAATTTCTGCTTCAGTTACCAGCCTAATTTTTCTCCAAAAACTATGAAACTCCACATAAATATATTTCATCGAATGTAGATGGGTTTAGCCTCAAATAGATCTCAATTCGGAGTTATATTCAATGAGATATGACCTCTACAAAATCATCGCGCAACCTGCCCTGCACCAGCACGAGAATCCAAATGCTACTGTAATGGCCCTATAACTGCCCCTTAATGACATAATTAAATCTTCAGACTAAAAGATGAATTATTCCTCAAGGTCTTGGATACAACATATCAAAACTTCAGCCATTTTCAACAACGTTTGCTAGGTCAAACTGCCTCCGCAATCCAGTCGCGCAACCTGCCAGAAAATTCAGAATCTTGCACTACTCATGTTTTAGCTATTTCTTGCTTCCTTGGCATATTACCACTATTACTCACTATGTATATGATGTAAACCACTCTCTTTGACATATACACAATCATTTGGCCTTCAATATTTAATCAAAGAAGCCAACTTCAACTACAACCAAAGCCAAACACCAAGGCTAGCAATTTATGCATTAGAAAGCTACCACAACATTTTATACACTAAATACCTCATTAAACATGCATTACAAGCTCCATGTTCACTTATCTACACATGGCATACATGTATATACAACAAGAAATTAGTCAAAGATGCAAATATGGATGAACCCTTACCTTAAGTTGAAGAATTTACACACAACAAGCTCAAAATCACATTTCTTCCTTCATTTCTTCTTCTTCTTCTTCTTTTTCTTCTTCTTTCTTGTGTGTATGTGTGTCTGATTTTTGTGTGTGTTTTGTGTGGTTTTGTTTTGTTTTTTAATAGATAAGGTGGTTTTGTTTTGTTTTTTAATAGATAAGATAGGTAGGATATTAATAAAACACTATAACAAAAACATGCTATGACGATGATTTTTTTTGTCTTCGCCGATGATTTAAATCGTCGTCTTTGCTCTTCCCGACGCTTTTAAAATCGTCGAATAAGCGTCGTCTTAGGAGTGGTCATCTTATAGCTATGCCGGCGGATTGTACAAGCGCCGGTGTTTGCAAATGTTGGCGTCGTTTCAGGCAAACCGTCGTCTTTATCAATGAAGCTACGACGACGGTTCTGAATAGCGTCGACGTAGCTTTTCCATCTTTGATGACGGTTCAAAAAAGCGTTGACATTGCCATTGCATATTTGACGACGACCTCGTATAACGTTGATATTGACTTTGCACATATAGTGGCGGTTTGCTAGACCGTCATATAAATCGCCGATGATTGTTGCAATCTTGACGACGGGTTCTCCTCAACGTCGATGTTGATTTTTCATATATAGCGACAATTTAATAAAATGTCAACTCAACCGTCGATGTTTATGTTGTAGATTTGCCAATGATTACGCAAAAATGCCATTATATCTTTGTGAATATACCGACAATTATGAAGAAGCGCCGAGATATCTTTTTGAATTATAATGGGGTTTTTTGCATTTCGCCAATTATAAATATAGCATAATTTCACAGTTGCAACATTTGGCCTATTTTATTTTATTTTTTTAAAACACGTCTAAAGATGGCAAATTTCTCATGGAACTTTATTGTAACATTTGAAATAGCAAGCATTAATAAATAGTTATAATTGGAACAAACAAATTAAAGTTGATAACCATTCATACCATTAATTCATACCAAAAACCATTTCAAAATTATCATAAAATAAAATGTTGACATTCAAAAGACGCTAATAAAAAAAACACAACGATAATTCTCAATTATCAGCGCTATTGGGTTAAGTTGAAGAAGGATTAACATCTTGACTTGAATCAACTTCTGGATTCACACTTGTAATATCAAAGGCCTGTAATAAAGGAAATAATAAAGTTCATATTAATATTTGAGAAAATTATATGAAATTTCTTCAAAAAAGTAATTATTTCGGGAGAAGAGATACATGAGACGGATTTAGAAGTATATAAGCGTCAAACAATCGTCTCATAAAATTAATCTCTTCTTCCATTTTTTTATATTCTTCTCATTTATTTCCTCCATTTCTTTAATCTTTTCGTCTTTTTTCAGCATCTCATTCTTCATTTGTTCAACATGTTTTTTTAACTCGTGAACTTCAATAGATTTTTCAGCTCGACGTATGTTACCAAAGACAAAAGCTTGAGGTGGGGTAGGTCCTAAGCTTAGACCTCTGACACATCCTGAATGTTCTTTACTTAACACTTTCACAAATGCTTCTCTTTGCACTTCAAAATTAATCTCTGATAGAGCGCCATTTGATTCTTCAACTATCTCCTTAATTGTTGTTCTTTCAATTTCCTATAATAAAAGTTAATTATAATCAATTACTCATTGAGTGTTGTAATATATTGATTAATAAAAGTAACAAGTGTTATACAAATTTGTATAACATACCAATGTTTTCGATGCTCCATCATCAATGCCGCCTGATTTCTTTTTGTGTGATGCTTCATAGAATTCTAACTGACCAACAGGAGCTCCAGCTTTTTCCTCCTACAAGGCACATGTTATGCAACATATGAAAAATTGAACTCACTAGAAGTTACAGAAAATGTTATAAGACATATGGCCAAGAATTTATAAGTAGAAATAAAGTACCAGTTCATTGAGAAGCCTATTATATCATTTTCTCCTAGAAGTTTGATTTACCGTTAGGCTAGCACGAGCCTTTTCCCCGCTTCTGCACGTTTCTACAGTTTTTCCAAAAAAGTGAAACCCATGAATTCGTAAAACTTATATATCTATATTTGTATGCTTGCATGAAATACTTAACTTTTTCATTAATGCCTTTTTTACCTTTACTTTCTCTGACATGAAATAATGAACCAAGTGATTCTACTGATTTATAGGCAAATCATGAGGGTTTTTCTTAACATTTTCCTCCTCTGATAATGTCGGATCAAAATATTCTGACTTAAGTTCACATTTGTGTTCCTTCCATTTTTTATTAATGGATTGGAGAACACTTTTGGCCATCTCACTTTTTGAAGTATTAAATGAAAACTTCCCCTAATACAAAGATGATAATAATTTTAATAAACCAAAATAAAAGCAACTACTTTAACTTGAAATAAATAAGAAATTATCAACCTCAACTAGTTCTATCATAGTTTTTTTGCTTGTAGTTGGCACATATCTCCAATCATCATAGTTCAAAGGGCAAAGTTCCAAATTCCTTGCTATAGTATCGAGATAGCTTTGTAATCCAACCGATGATGCACATGCAGGTTCTTTGTATTTGTTACATACAATAGGAATTATCATGTCATCTGGTAGCGATTGTATGACAACACATTTCGTCGGACTCATTTTTTTCGTGGTTGGGAACTTTCTAAAATTTTTGCCAAAAAAATAAATCTGTATAAGTTGAATAAATTAGAAACTTCTAAAATATGCATAGAAATGAATTGAGCCACGATATATATTTTTATCAGACTCCATGGTGGTGTCTTCATGTGCATCATCGTTTTGGGAACCTTCATTGGTATACTCTATCTCATCACGAAGGCTGGTTTTTGAGATGGTGTACAAAGTTCTTTTGGATCTTCCCATATTTCCTAAGCTTGGAGAGGAACTAAACTAACATAATTACGATGACACACAAGAGAAAAAGATGAACTTCTTTACCTCTCCTAACATTATACCATTATAAAAAAAATCAATTATGTTTAAAGATGGACAAAGATGAATTACAACATAAATTAATTTTATGAATGTAACAGTATGCATAAAGATGTATAACAGAGATCTTGCGAAATAGTCTACCCAAAAGAACATATATTTAAAAAAAACTCAGATTAAAAATAATGCATACAATAGATTGAACACCTTAAAATAACTTATAACTTTTATTTCCAAAAGATTGACACAGAATTGAAAAAGTAGGATTCATTATGAAAAAGCACTAAAGATATAAGGCAATAAAAAATCCATACCAGATGTTGAAGACCTGGAGTTTATATCGTAATAACTCCTTGCAGTAAAGGGATGTGGGAATAAAGTTGTATAAGTGATGGTAAATAAAGAGGGGTATGTTCAAAGATATATAGTGGCTGATTGTAGAGACAAAAGTTTGTTTCGTGTGTGCAAGAATTTTACAAGTGATGAAGAAGAATTGGCGTTTGACAAAATCAAAGAAATATGAATTGGCGGGACTCTAAAATGGTAGCGGTAAATCATGAAGTTTTTGGGTGTTATTTATTTATTTATTTTGATAATTTGAGTTTCTTTCTTTTTTTTATTGGTTTGACCTCATTTTTTTTTAAAAAAAACAACAATTTGTGAATACTACTCTACGAAAGTAAGGTGGCAATTTGAACTTTTTTCAGCTGCATTTTCTTTGCCTTTTTTTGTGTGATAATTTGAATTCTTTTTTATGACAAGGGAAATCCAATTGGCGAAGCCTGCGACGATCGAGAACCTCCTCATATTCATTTTAAATTGTTGAATGTCTTATTTGAGTATTAAATGTACATTTATTCAATTTTTAGCATAAGACACTATTCATAAAGAAAATTTACTATTTAATTTTTCTAAAATTGTATTTTTCTCCTGTCACATATCATGTAGAAGAAAAGTGAAAAATATTATTTTGTGTATTTATTGTTGGGAGTATGCATTTAGAAAATAGTTTTCGTCTTGAATGAATAGTGTTACAAAAGAATAGTAACTTTTTGTATAATTTTTATTTGGGCTTCTAGTGAATTAGCTAGACTTTGCACTTTTATTAGACCCTTAAATATGTTTAATTAAACCCAATTTACTAACCTAACCTATTGTTTCCTTAGTCTATTACCTATATAATATAATAAGAGCCAAAACAAAAAAAAGAGAACAAAGAAGAGTGCAAAAGCTAGAATTACTGTAGCAAATCCGAAAATGGAATAGGAGGAGAATTTCTTCATCAAACCTTGGAGTTGAGCTCTTGGCTTGCTTAGGGAGGATTCTAGAGTTCCTAGGAGCTTCACCACATTGCCTACATCTTCATACAAGTGAGGGAGTTGCATTTTTATAACTATCAAAGTTTATGTTCATATATTAAAAATTTTGATTTGCTGATTATTTCTGTAATACTTGTTATAAATGCTTAATATGTGTTTATTAGAGCCTATAGAGTAGACTTTTAAAGTTTGTTAGCAAATTCTATGGTAGAATGCACAAATTGAATGAAAGAGATGATTAATAGTGCTCATTTTAGGGTTTTGAATAAAATTTGCTAATTAGCTTGAATTGAGACTTCAAATAGATGCTATAGGCCCTAGTAAAGCTAGTAGGGAGGCCACGTGAGATTGAATCACTCAAATCCGAGCTAAATTACAAAATTAGTCGACTTTAAAAAGAGGAATTTTCTCGTTGTGCAATCCGGGTACGTTTGGGCTATGGTTTGGGTATCCTTGGGATAAAGAAGCACTATTGGTGCTTTCGTTACGCGAAATTGGAATTCAGTTAGTATAGTTGCAGTTCAAATCTGCTCGGGGCCTTCCCGAAATTTTGCTTCAAAAATGCGTTTTTATGATCTTAATAGGTGTCTTTGGGCTTAATTAAGAATGTAGTATGATTAGATTATGGTTTGGAGACCTTGAAACGCGCATAGGAGAAAGAAATCTTGGTTAAAGAAAGGGGAAAAGTAGGTTGTAGCCATTTTTGTTGCATTTGGAACTTGTTGTTGAGTTGTCTTGTATTGTATTGACTATCTAAAGTATAATTAAGCTATTTGAGTTGATTGTGAGGAAAAGTTATGTTGATTGCTACTTTTGATACTATAAAGCTATTTTGTACTTATATGAGCCTATATTGTGCTTATATGTGAGGGCGTCCTACTTTGTCGTCCCTCTTATGTATTATTTGATATCTTGAATTCTTGTGGCTTGTCTCGGGGTTGCGCAACCTTATCGGACATGGTAGCATTGAGAAACACGGGCGGCATCGGGCTTCCCGTGCTCCCTCGACTACCATAGTGCTTATTCCTTTCTCGTTGAGGCATACTCCACTAACCCAGAGGCGTGGTTCATCTGCTGGGCATGGACCCATCTCAGGAGAAAGGGTCGTAGGATCAGGATATATCCGGAGTATCCCAACTTATTGGTGTATGGGTTTGTCGGTACTTGCGTGAAGTTCGAGGCTCGTGGTTCAAGATTGAAGGCTTGAAGTGGAACCATATTCTTTTTAATGTGGTTTATTACTTGGCTATTTGGTCTTGATATTTTATGTTATATATATATGACTTCTTGTGATTGCATATCATATTGCATGCCTCGATATGCTGCATCACTTCCCTCACTAGGTATACATGGTGTATACTCACCCTCGTTTCTAACACCTTTCAGGATCAGTGCTATAAGCTGGAAATAGGATTGCCTTCTGTGTGGCCTGCCTGCTCTATCAGTATGAAGAACAAGGAATAATGTGTACATTATGTGTCTGTATACTATTTGAGACCTTATGGCCATATATGTATTTGTGATATCTTAAGAAATGTAATATTAAAGTTTTAGTCTTGGGTGATAGTTGGGTGCTAGTGGTTTGTAATTACTTCAATCGTTTACTTTTCGGTTTAGTTGACTTGCATGCTGATAGGGTTGAAACAGATTGAAGTTGTGGATTATGCTCTTGTGGTTGTATGTTGTTGTTTGTAAATTTCAAAATAGTCCTATATATAGGGGAAGCTCCGTCCGTTTTCCCCTAAATTTCGTGCCCGGGGTTTGGAATTGGGTGAGAATAGCATGATAAATAGGAGTCTTGGTCTCGTGAGGGATTGGGGCATTATAGAAGTGGTATCAGAGCTTAGCTAGTTAGCTAGGCGCAAGCCGGGATAGGGTCTTCAGCTTGTGGGGTAGTGGCCTTAGTATCATTGTGTTTAGAAAGTGTATGTGCATGTCTTATGTGATAAGAGAGTTAATGTGATCAATGTGCTTATGTGATCAACATGTTTTATTTGTTGAGTGAACTAGTTGTGGTTTATGTGCTTGTGTGATAAGTGAAATGGATGTGGTTAACGTGCTTGATGTGTTTATATGTTCAATGTGTTTATGTGATTAATGCGAGCTATGTGATTAACGTGCCTTGTGTGAATTATGTGCTTTGTGTACTTGAGTGCTCGATATGCTTTATATGACTAATGTGAATATGTGATTAACTTGTTTTATGCGAAGTTGTTGTTTAAATGACTTAGTAGTTTATAATTTGTGTATGTGAACTTGTTGCTTATGTGACTTTACTTGTTATAAATTGCTAACGTGATCAATGTGTTTTATGTGTTAAGCATGCTTACGTGAAACAATGTGTTTTATGTATAAGGGTAACTCGCTTGTATGTGTAAGAAATTGCGAGGACGCAATTTTTGTAAGGAGGGGAGAGTGTGATGACTGAGAACCTCTTCATATTCATTTTAAATTGTTGAATGTCTTACTTGAGCATTAAATGTACATTTATTCAATTTTTAGCATAAGATACTATTCATAAGAAAAATTTACTGTTTAATTTTTTTGAAACTGTATTTTTCTCCTGTCACATATCATGTAAGAGAAATGTGAAAAATATTATTTTGTGTATTTAATGTTGGGAGTATGCATTTAGAAAATAGTTTTTGTCTTGAATGAATAATATTACGAAAGAATAGTAACTTTTTGTAGAATTTTTATTTGGGCTTCTAGTGAATTAGCTAGACTTTGCACTTTTATTAGACCTTTAAATATGTTTAATTAGACCCAATTTACTAATCTAACCTATTATTTCCTTAGTCTATTACCTATATAATATAATAAGAGTCAAAACAAAAAAAAAAGAGAAAAAAGAAGAGTGCAAAAGCTGGAATTACTATAGCAAATCCGAAAATGGCATAGGAGGAGAATTTCTTCATCAAACCTTCGAGTTGAGCTCTTGGCTTGCTTATGGAGGATTTTAGAGCACCTAGGAGCTTCACCAGCTTGCCTACATCTTCATACAAGTGAGGGAGTTGCATTTTTATAACTATCAAAGTTTATGTTCATATATTGAAATTTTTGATTTGTTGATTATTGCTATAATACTTGTTATAAATGCCTAATATGTGTTTATTAGAGCCTATAAAGTTGACTTTTAAAGCTTGCTAGCAAATTCTATGGTAGAATGCACAAATTGAATGAAAGAGATGATGAATAGTGATTATTTTAGGGTTTTGAATAAAATTTGCTAATTACCTTGAATTGAGACTTCAAATAGATGCTATAGGCCCTATGAAGCTAGTAGGGAGGCCACGTGAGGTTGAATCACTCAAATCCGAGCTAAATTGCAAAATTAGTCGACTTTAAAAAGAGGAATTTTCTCGTTGTGCAATCCAGGTGCGTTTGGGCTATGGTTTGGGTATCCTTGGGGTAAGGAAGCACTATTGGTGCTTTCGTTACGCGAAATTGGGGTTCAGTTAGTATAGTTGTAGTTCAAATCCGCTCGGAGCCTTCCCAAAATTTTGATTCAAAAATGGGTTTTTATGATCTTAATAGGTGTCTTTGGGCTTAATTAAGAATGTAGTATGATTAGGTTATGGTTTGGAGACCTTGAAATGCGCATAAGAGAAAGAAATCTTGGTTAAAGAAAGGGAAAAAGTAGGTTGTAGCCATTTTTGTTGCATTTGGAACTTGTTGTTGAGTTGTCTTGTATTGTATTGACTATCTAAAGTATAATTAAGCTATTTGAGTTGATTGTGAGGAAAAGTTATGTTGATTGCTACTTTTGATATTATAAAGCTATTTCGTACTTATATGAGCCTATATTGTGCTTATATGTGAGGGTGGCCTACTTTGTCGTCCCTCTAATGTGTTATTTGATATCTTGAATTCTTGTGGCTTGTCTCGGGGTTGCGCAACCTTATCGGACATGGTAACGTCGAGAAATACGGGCGGCATCGGACTTGCCATGCTCCCTCGACTACCATGGTGCCTATTCCCTTCTCGCTGAGGCATACTCCACTACCCTAGAGGCGTGGTTCACCTGCTGGGCATGGGCCTACCTCAGGAGAAAGGGTCGTAGGATCGGGATACATCCGGAGTATCCCAACTTATTGGTGTATGGGTTTGCCGGCACTTGCGTGAAGTTCGAGACTCGTGGTTCGAGATTGAAGGCTTGAAGTGGAACCATATCATTTTTAATGTGGTTAATTACTTGGCTATTTGATCTTGATATTTTATGTTATATATAAATGACTTCTTGTGATTGCATATCATATTGCATGCCTCGGTATGCTGCATCACCTCCCTCACTGAGTATACATGGTGTATACTCACCCTCGTTTCTAACAGCATTCAGGATCAGTGCTATAAGCTGGAATTATGATTGCCTTTTGTGTGGCCTGCCTGCTCTATCAGTATGAAGAACAAGGAAGAATGTGTACATTATGTGTCTGTATACTATTTGAGACCTTATGGTCATATATGTATTTGTGATATCTTAAGAAATGTAATATTAAAGTTTTAGTCTTGGGTGATAATTGGGTGCTAGTGGTTTGTAATTACTTCAATCGTTTACTCTTTGGTTTAGTTGACTTGCATGCTGATAGGGTTGAAACAAATTGAAGTTGTGGATTATGCTCTTGTGGTTGTATGTTGTTGTTTGCAGATTTCCAAATAGTCCTATATATAGGGGAAACTCCGTCCGTTTTCCCCTAAATTTTGTGCCCGGGGTTTGGAATTGGGTGAGAATAGCATGATAAATAGGAGTCCCGGTCTCGTGAAGGATCGGGACGTTACAGAGCCTACCACTGAATTATTCAGAGGAGCTCGACCACCAATTGGTAAAACTCTTGGTACAGAGCCTCACCCCAATGATGCATAAGGTTAGTCAGAAACAGAACCTTTTTTAGGGTAGGATAATTTGATTTTTTTTTAGTTTCTTTTACAACAAGTATTCCTTAATATTGCATTTTAAATAATAGATAAATTATGATCATAATCCTCAAGTACCCAAAAACTCACGGGAACCCATAGTTGTAACCATATACTTTGGAAAAAAAACAAATTAAGTTAAATATAGACACTATAATATATCTATATCATATAAGTACGTATCCTTAATAAATTAGTAATTAAAATTTGAGTTCCAATGTTCTCCAGCGTATAATACCAACACTTATAGGGTAATCTATTGGTTACCATTTATAAAAATTAAAGCCTACAAAATACCCTAACAATTTTGTTTTCATTTCTATTATAGTTCAGCTACTTGTCGGTTTTGAATTAAACCCTACCATTTCCATCCCTAAAAGCAATTGAAAGATGAATTAAGAGTAGTTGGTAAGGTAAAATCTACTGAATGGGGTGAATAGGTTACCCTGCAAAATGAACAAATGGTGGACTAGGATATCTCAAGTGTTGCTATGATGTCAGGCATACAATTTGCTAGAGATTATCTTTTTTATGAGCTCAAGTTGGGTCAAATATGCCACATCAGTAGTTAAATAGCAACTTGTAAGAGATTGTTCGTTTAATTGATAAACAAAAAATTTATAGCATAATTTCTTAATAAACTTTAAAAGATGAGTGTAAGCTTTTACAATTTAAGTGAATCATAGTTATCATAATTAAAGGATACAAATTCGTAGCATATAGTTTCGTTGGATTCTAAGGGCTATACTGATATCTTGGCAGCATTCCGAGTAATTCTTCAACTCGAAGTTCCCCGTGAAGAAGAAGGGGTTGTAGTAGTTGCCAAATCTTCTATGGGTACGTGGACAATTGGGTGGACCGATAGACTTACCAGCCTTCGTTAGGGGGCGGGGGATCCAACAAAAAAAACGGTTTAATGAAATTTTTTACAAAAAAAACAGATTCCCCCAAAGTAAAAAAAAAAACAAAAATGTTATAAAAGTTATCAAGAGAATAGAGTTAGCTAAGATCGTAAGTCACAAACCTATTCAACTTGTTGGTGTGGGTTCAAATCTTTGTAGTAGTAATATTTTTACTTCATAGTTTTTTTGCTAATTATTACCAAAACACTCAATTCAAAGTTTAAAGGGTCAATTTCTCTTTATTGTTTCTCTATCTAGAATGACCAAAATATTCTTTCATCCTGCACTAACTAATCTTTGACCTTTGCTTTTTCGAATGACAATGTTTAATAATTTTGTTAATTATATATTTTTTTTCCGGGTCAATATCTCTTTATTGCTCTCTATCTAGAATGACTAGAATATATTATTCTTGTTTACCTTGCTTCAACTAGCCTTTGACCTTTGCTTTTTCGACGCAATATTTAATAATTTTGCTAATCATATTTTTTTCGTACATTAAATTGCTTAGATATTCATATTTTGATTATTGTCTTCAATAATGTATGTGCTAATATTCTTTTATACTAAAAGATATTAATTATCCTAACACATATTCTGTTTTATTTTATTTGGAATTTTTATTTGCATACAATGAAAATCAACTTATAATGTCAAAAGGTTTCAAGTTTGGTCAAATGTAAAATATATAATTCGTATTTAATTGAATTTTAAATTAGTTTATTTATTATGACTTATTATGTTAATTGGAAGTGGGAGATATTTTTTGAGTCGATATTTCTATTAACACAAAAAATATAGTACAAAGGATACTAAATCAAACCAAATCAAGCTGACTCTTATCTACTAGGATGGGTCGACGCTGTACAAAAAAAAAAATGTCGGCCCCCCAACATTAGAGTTCTGGCTCCGCCCCTATTTGATTCATATGTAATACGACACAAATTAGTAGGTGAATCGAAAATATATATGATGTTATTCTTTTATAAACTGTCCTCCAGAGGCCAATGCAAAGATCAGCTTAGCATTTCTACACTTTTAACTTTGCATATCATAATTGGGCAAAAAAAAAAAAAGGAAGACAACTTTGCATATCATAACATTGTTTTTCATTCTCCTTCAGTCAGCATTACTCACCAATATCCTAAACCAATAAAAGCTAGTAACAAATTCCAACATCTAGTTCATTTTCACGCTCAATTGAATACTAGATGGGAGAAAATATCATCAATTAACAAAACATTTAGTTGATCCTCCTGTGCATAACAAAAGAAAACCCCAACAATTAGATATCTAAAATATAACAAGAAAACTTACAAAAAATATAAGGATCTGTCAGTAACTGCATTCGTGAACTTCATAAGAGCATGTTTTACTAACAAATGATAGTAATACACATTCTTTTAATTAAATTGCATATGCTTGACAAATGGGTTAAAACCTGAACTGTTTTAAATAAACAAACAATTTCAACAATCACAACTAAGTTCTAGTGAATCTGGTTTATAAATGGTATAAATTGGAACACTAGACATAATAATTTACCTTGTTGTTCAAATGGTCTGATCTTGAATGTAAATATCTTCATTACATCTGTTCGAACCCATTTCGAATCATTAAACTCATGATCATGTTGAGTAACGCCATGAGGTAACCCTTGAAAAAGATTCTCATCACCAACATCAAATACATCCCTCGTTGTTACTTTAACGACTATACGCCACTTTGGACATTTGGCATCTTGCACATAAAACACTTGTTGGGCTTGAGAGGATAAAACAAATGGGTCATCACTTTTGTGCTCCCCAGTATGTGTCAAATGTGAAAAATTCACCATTGTAAACCCAAACTGATCTTTCTTTACACCTCTCGTCAAATCAGCCCAATCACACCGAAATAAGACAACCTTGAAATGTCCATAATAATCAAGCTCAACTATTTCGGTCAACTCACCAAAAAAATCTACATCTCCATCAATAGGGTATTGATCTCGGACAGATTTATAACTTGTTATTTGTGACCTGACAATAACTCTAACATTTTATGTTCTTTTCCCCCTATCCCATTCTTTCGTATAAAATCTAGTACCATTCATTATCACCCCTTTGTAACTTTTTGCATATATATTAGGTCCTATATTCAGATGCTTTGTAATCTTAGATACATCCCCTTCTTCTAATGTGCAAACCTAATATAAAATATAAAGTATTAGTAGTACAAGAATAAAGAATTACATAATACATCATATAACAATATTTATTCATACTTATGCGCTTTTTAAACCAATCATGAAATTCCTCGTTCACTATTTTATCGAGAACATGCGGTGCTGGCCTTTTATGACGAAGCTTTCTTTTCATCATTCTCTTAAATTCTCTACAAGAAATATCAATTGTGAACTAATTTTAGTACAATAGTATAACTTACAAGTAATAAAGATTTAAACTTACTCTCGAAATTTAGTCACTTCTTCATGTTGAAATAGCATGTATCGGTGTGCTTGAACCCATGTTTTCTCATCCAGCAATTTCACTTCAATGGCTCCAATTATTTTTGGAGCACATCCCAATAGATATTTATCTCCCTCAATATTTATTACATCAGGATTTCGACGTGGTCGATTAAATATCGTCTCAACCTTATCAAGATATCTATAGCAAAATGTCAGACACTCGTTGGCAACATATCTCTCAGCAATCGAGCCTTTAGGCTGTGCCTTGTTGCCAACATATTGCTTGAACTCCTTTAAACACCTATCATTTGTCAATCAAGTCATATTAGAATTGAAAAAGAATTTGAAATCATTAAAAATCATAAATTATCTAAATGAACAAGTACCTCTCAATGGTTCACATCCACCTATAATGCACTGGTCCAACAACTTTAGCTTCGGTAACAATATGTATGACAAGATGGACCATTATAGTGAAAAAAGATGGAGGAAAAATTCTCTCCATTTGGCATATTGTCAATGCTGCACGAGACTCCATTTCCTCGAGTTCTTGAACATTAAGTGCTGTTGAGCATATGACTTTAAATATGGCACTTAGTTTTGTTATTACTTCGGTAACTTTATCAGTCATACACGAACGCAGTGCAATTGGTAAAAGACCTTGCATTAAGATATGATAATCATGACTCTTTAAAGATTGAAGATTTCGATCTTTTAGATTAACACCTCTAGAAATATTGGAACAATAGCCATCAGGAACTTTAATATCTTTTAGAACTTTAAGAAATATGTCCTTCTCTGTTCTCGACATGTGGTAACAGGCAGGAGGTATGACTTTTTTCCCATCTGAGGCTATTTGAGGATTCAACTGAGGTCTCATACCCATCAAAGCCAAGTCTTCTCACGATTTTCCATTTTCCTTCTTTTTGTTGCCTATGTTTAGCAATGTCCCAATCACATTTTCGCAGACATTCTTTTCAATATGCATTACATCTAGATTGTGACGTAATATGTGGTGCTCCCAGTATGGCAACTTAAAGAATATACTTTTCTTTTTCCACAAACCTCTATTATTACTCTGATTGAGTTGATGCTCAAATATAAAATTAACTCCTTCTAATTGTCTTAATGCATCAGCTCCAGACATGGGAATATGTGGCGATCTCATTTCCACAGTACCATCAAAATGGTGCTTCTGTGACCAAAACTTGTATGATGGACTTAGCCACACAAGTTTCCAAAGTAGCAATGTTTCTGCCCTTTACGTAACCATCTCGAATCAATATTATTAGCATAACATGGGCAAGCAGTTTTCCCTTTAGTGTTCCACCTAGATAAATAAGCATAAGTAGGGAAATCATTGATTGTCAACATTAGTGCAGCTCGCATCCTAAAAGTTTGGTGAGAAGATGTATCATATGTATTAACTCCATCCTACAAGTCAAACAACTCAGCTATTAGTGGTTGCAAGAATACATCTATCTTATCCCCTGGTTCTTTTTTACCTAGAATTATCATAGATAAAATGAAAGATTCTTGTCTCATACACATCCATGGTGGTAAATTATAAGGCATCAAAATAACTGGCCAAATATTGTATGCATTACTCATTATTCCAAATGGATTAAAATCATCAGATGCTAAACCAAGCCTGACGTTACGAGGATCAACTGCAAAATTTGGGTAACGCTCATCAAATGATGTCCATGCTAATGAGTCTGCTGGATGCCTTAACATTCCATCTTTTTGATGACCTTCACTATGCCACCTCATAGAAAGGGATGTTTTGGAAGACACATTTAACCTCTAAAGCCTTGGAATTAATGGAAAGTAACACAATACTTTGGCGGGTACTTTTTTTTTGCTCCTTATACTACGACAATCTTGTTGAGTATTTTTACCCCCATTCAATTTCCATCGAGAGACATTGCAAACACTACATGAATATTCATTGGCCCTTTTACCCCAATACAACATGCAGTTATTCGGGCATACATGAATTTTTTCATAGCTTAAGCCTAAAGCATTAATCATCTTTTTCACTTCTTTGAATGTAGAAGGCATTCTTGCATATGGAAATGCAGCTTTCAGTAACTGTAGAAGCTTATCCATTGAATTATCAGACTATTTGTTTCTATATTTTATATGCAAAAGTTTCACAATAAAGGACAATATTGAGAAACTATCGCATCCAGGATAAAGGCTTTGATTGGCATCTTCAAGGTATTTGTAAAATTCAGAACGTTCTTCATTTAGACTAGCAATGTATGTATCATCATCTAACATTTCCTCGTGATTCTTACCATGTTCATTATCATTTTGTTCAGTTGATTGCACATTGAAGTCATGAATTCCAAATGCATCGTGCAATAGATGGTGTGTATCAGTAGGCATATCGACTGGTGTTTGTTAAACATTGGCATGTATTCTAACTCCAAAGGTAATTGACTCCCCGTGATAAAGCCACTTAGTGTACCCAATCAAAAAACCTCTGAACAGAAAATGTTGTATGACATCATCACGTGTCCTTCGAATACAATTAACACAGTCCTTACAAGGGCACAATATCGTCCCATCACGTGACACTTTCTCAAAAGCAAAATCAGTGAATTCTATAACCCCTTGTCTATATTCAATAGTATTCCTCGGTTTTTGAATCCAAGTTTTGTCCATTGTGTCATAAAATACCTACATAACCCAGCTAAGTTATCCATAAGAGACCAAATGAGCAAAAACAAAAATCTAGAGTGGAAAATTTTGAGTAATGCAAGAACAGGTATAAACAATTTAAACATTCAGCTGCACTATAAGGAAAACAAAGATCTTCTTAAAGAAAGAAGAAGAAAATGATATTGCATAAGCTTAATGCTATATTGGCAATTCAGACTGAGTATGCTTCTAATTATTTCATTAGCTCAGAGGGGTATGCCCCTCTTCAAAGTTCAACCTGTGTAATCTATTTGAGTTATTAGTAACAAAGTGAACGACTTAACCTTCTTCAAGTGTCTCCTTTAAGCAATGATTCTTCAATACTCAATAAATAAATAATAAAAGGACAAATTAGAATTTATTACTCGAGGCCAAGATTTTTATATTTTTGTTTTACAAACTTTCTTGTGCTACTACTACATGTATTATCCACGGTTTGAAATGAAATTATAGGGAGTTCTAGTGTATTCTGATGTGCAGATAAATGAGCTTTAAATAGATCAAGACCAAACAGGGGAAAAAAGTAATAGACACAATTTTCATTTAGCGAGTAGATGTATGTTGTATAGCCATACCAATTTTTCTATGCACTAATGATACATAACAATGAAAATATGATATGTGATGATGATACCAATTTCTATATGACTATATGGTGTCATATTGTCACTTTTTAGCATACTTTCCTATTCACCAATGATACAGAACAATAAAAATATGATATGTGATGTTGTCTATTCACAGTACTGGTTTGTGCTATTTTTTATTTTTATTTTTTAAATTCGTGGGTGTACGATCTTTGTCCGACTAATCTCATAGAGCCTAAAGTTAACGGTCGGGTAAACCTCCAGTACCATTGAGGGGACTAGAACTGATGACCACTGGGTACATCCATAAGATCTTTACCATTTAAGTTACCCCTAAGGGTCATTTTTATTAGCATTTACAGTAAATTTTTATGTTAAGCAGATCATATTTACAGCTTGTATCTTTTTTTTATATATATATATAGAATCACCACCAAAAGGCAATCACTCCAAGTTAACAGCTTTACAGTAGCAAAATCTAGAAATTCCAACATTTAAACACTAGCAAGTAGAACAACTATAGCAATCTTTACATCAAATCGTACGCTATAATGCATTTATTTGTTTCACTATCATATTCTAGCTTTATTAGAATAAAAGAAAACTATAGTGCAATGGACTATCTCACTAAGATCGATTTAAGCATTTTATCAAACATCTTAGGAGCTTTTTATCTAACATGTTGCTTATGAAGTAATGGAATCCAACTATGAACACAGTGAATTAAAGTTAAAAATCTAACCTCTTATAGGGTGATATATGTTGGAAATCCTCATTTCTTCTTCGAATTTGTGTTGCTTTCAGGCTGCTTATTCTTAACCAATAAAATAAAAAAACTCGTTATGATTTTTGACCGCTGGATAAAAATATGTAGTCTAAAGTAAACCTAAATTATTTTTGCTGGCAGTCTAAAATATCACCGCTAAAAGCTGTGTTCTAAACGTCATTTATTTGGTTTTTCTAGCCTCAAAGACAGCTATTTTACCAAACTGTTGCCAAAGCTGTGTGCGTATGATCCGCTGGTAGTATCTGATCAATTTGACCAAAAAAATGGACTAGATCAACAAGCTCGATGATCCATGATGACCGTCGATAGTAATCATAGAAGACAACGACTTAAAAAATTGCTGCCAAAAATAAACCTCCTAATCTTTTTTATCGACGATTTTATTTATGTCGGATTATAAATGCCGTGAATAGTGCTAATTTCTTTTAGTGAAAGGATAAATGACCACCTTGCCCTTTTAACTAAATTTTATCTACTAGTTTGTCATTCTAGTTTAATTCTAACCAATTTAATTACCCTATTGTTTATCAATACATTTCTTTATTTACTAAAATTCTTAAATAACCTAAATGCTCGTGAATGCACATATATACACGTTAAACAAAATAGATGCACGTAAACCAAGAAATATGATATTTTATGCAAACAGATATATGTAAATAATTAAAGTAGACATATAAATATAGGCACATTAATAAAATAATTATATGCATGAGTCGGGGTATCACACTTATTCTCTAACTCTGAAAAATGTTCTACATACTATCTCTTATGAGATTTCTTTTCTCTCTCCTGAGTAAGCTTCGCCTTTGTGAAGAAGCCCAATTCTAGTTTATATCTTTTAGTTTAGCAAAATCTAGTCTCACACCTAGATTATACTTTAGAAAGGTGTTGGTCATAGAGGAGAAGATCAGAGTAGAGAAGTGGAAGCAATATCTCCCAGGCTTGTAGATCAATGTGTTTTGTGTTCTTGCATCATTCTTCGCAAGAGGTATGCCAAGATTCTTGTTTCATTTGGGAATTAAATTGTAAACTGTTTTTTGTTTAACTATTGCATGTTCAATCACAGTAAGATCCTACATGATTGTTTCCGCCATGTTTATAGAAAATTTTGAATATGAATCATGTAACCTAACCCCGTTTTCCTTCAGTGGTATCAGAGCCACTGCGAATTAAACATGCAAATAGTTAAGATTAGTTAAGAACAATTTGATTCTTGGATGATAGAAACTTATAAATTACATGAACACTAGAAAAAGTTCAGATTTGTGTTTGATCATAGATGCAAGAATTTTTGTGTTGTAATTTGTTTATACATAATTTAGAATTATTTTATAATTAATTCTATATGTAATTTTATGGTAGTTTTATTTAAGGTAAATTACTTATTTGGTAAAGTAATTTAAAAAGGAATACAATTAATAGAAGATCATATTTAAATAATAAATTTTAATGAAACAGGTTTACCTAAAGTTTTATGGTAAGATTCTTAGAATTTAGATTTTCATATTTATTGCAAATTTGGCTTCGGAAGAGGGTTGGAAACTTATCCAAAATAAGTTAATCCTCATTAAACCAAACAACACAAAAAATAATTAGGGAGGGGGTTTGCGTGCGTGGGCCACGCGCGGCCATGCGCGTGGTGTGGTCCCCATTTGTTTTATTATTATTTTTTTCAGTTTTTTATTTGTGTTGTTTTGCATAGTTTAAATATGAAAAGTCTTATTTTTTTTAATTCTATAAATACAATAATGAGAGATTATGTTTTCTTCCATAATTTATTATTGTATAAGCATTGTTTTATTTTAATGATAGAAATACAAATTTGTGAAATTATGTGGTTTAGCATAATTTATTTGTTCTAATTGTATGACATTATATATTTGGAATAAAAATTTGTGAAACTATGGGTGATAGGATAATTTTTTGTTTCATTTCAAATATCTATAATATAAAATATTTGTCTAAAATGCTAGGGAAACAATTTGTAATACGTTGTGTTTTATACATAATTATAAATTGTACAGGCATTAAATAATATATATGTGAATGAATTACAAGCATTTCCATTGTTGTAATTGTTAGAGCTTTTGGTCAAGGTAATTATCGATCTTGAAAATTAGACCAGTAATACTATAGTCTAAAGATTAATTAAAAATTGGTTAAGGAAAAACTACATGGCTATTATTTTTCCTTAGAAACCTAGACTTGACTAAAAGACCTATGAAAGCCAAACTTAGAGTAAAGTTGACAACCCAGATTAGGACTATGTGATTTGAAGTATACTTTGAGTTTTTTTCAGACAAAATTGGTTATGGACTTTAATCTAGAAATTTTGGAAAAATAAAAAATTAAGTATTAAGCAAAAATCACATAATTAGAAACCCTTGTTTCAAATAATCGAGTGGGAGATAGAACCAGGAAATCCCATGGCTTTCCATATATGGATTATGCTAAAGGATAATGTCATTAACCTCATTTCAGAGGGTAGCATTTTTTGGATTTAGTAGTATAATCTCAAATTGGGAATTCACATTAAAGATGTTAGTTGAGCAGCCATCCTTCGATGGAGTTTTGAGCTATAAGACATCCTATAGATAATAAGGATTGGGGTAACCTCCCTTCAGAGACTTTAGTCTAAGTTATCAAGGAAAGTCCTATAAGGAATGGTGCTTACACTCGACTCAAGATAGGTAGTAACCTCCCTTCGAAGTAAGTGCTATCGGGTCTTGAGAAGCCAAATTGATTAGTGGTGGAGTAATCACTAAGGGCACTAGTCATAGTTTAAAGGGTCATATATTTTTGTGCATATGCATTCATGAATTCCTAATGTCATATTTTCATGCATGTTGTTCGCATATGCTTGTCATATATAAATTGCTTATTCCTAATTATATTGCATATCCAGATTAAGATGACTGGTTCTTTCAATCCCTTGTCGGCCATTCTGTCTAATCACAAGTTGACTAGTCTGAATTTTAATGATTGGAAGATAAAGTTGGATGTAGTACTTACAGTTGATAGGTACAAGTATGTTTTGACTGAGCCATGTCCTACATTAAAGGATAACTCTACTGATGCTGAGAAAGAGGCTCATGATAAGTGGCAGAGGGCAGATGGCATAACCAAGTGCTATATGCTAGCCTCTATGTCTAACGTGCTGCTTGTGCAACACGAGAAGAAAGACACTGCTAAAGACATCATGACCTCGTTATCTGAGATGTTCTCAGATAAGAATAGGTCTACTAAACAAGCTGCTATGAGGGAAATCATGACGGCCAAGATGGCAGAAGGTACGTCCGTCAGAGAACATGCTCTCAAGATGATGGACAATTTTAACCTTGCAGAAGTCTTGGGGGCCCAGATTGATAATAGAAGCAAGGTCGATATGATTCTCAAGACACTACATGAATCCTTTGCCTAGTTCAAGCTCAATTACAATATGAACAAGATGGACATAAGGCTCACTGAGCTTATGAAGGAACTTTAGGCAGCCGAGGCAATCATTAAGCCCAAAGGTCAAGCCTATATGACCCAGGCATTTGAAGGCGCATAAAGGCGTCAGCTTCAAAAGTGAGAGCACAACGGGATCATCTCGAGATATGTAAATAACAAAAACATGCAAGCGCATCAGAAATAATAACAATTAAAATTTGCATGTTGGCAAGTTGTATTCACAAAATCTCAAGAGTAAATCCGTAATTAGTACATTAAAGAAAATACATAAAAAGTATATATAATTATATACAAATGTATTTAAAACAAAGTACCTCACATGCAGAACTCGGATGTAGACTCTTGAAAGGATAATCTTGGCTGGAACAAATCTCCTCCGCAAGTGCAAAGGCCCTAGTCAGTCCACGGGTATCCAAAAGCAACAAGGTGACTAACTAATTAAAGTGCTAGCCTTAGTTAATACCCAAAAGCTTAAGTATGTTATGTAAAAACACAAGAAACTAAATCTTCTATCTTTTCTAGCTATAGCCGAATTGCCAAGGAGAAAAAGAGACATTTTATGCTTCTATTGTTCTGTAATTTTCGGCCAACAACAACCGCAAACAATGAAGTTATGACCTCTATTTATAGATGCATGAACATGCTCATCAAATTCCAAGTGTCATGATCTAAACAAATGAAGAAGCCAAGTGTCAAAAAGACTCTTCAAGTGGCCGGCCATAGGGGGGCAAATTGGACAATTTTCATGCAACTTGTTATTTGTCTTTTTGTGCAAGTTGTCTTTTGTCTTTTTGTGCAAATTGTCTTTTGTCCGTTTGTGCTTTTGTCTTTTAGTACAACTTGTTTGTCTTTTAGTGAAGACAAACAATAATTAATTCTAAAACCCTTTAGAATAGTTAATTATAGATTGTCCCCTCAATCTATTTGTACTTTTACACCAATACTTTTTAGTATTTACACTTTGGCCCCAAAATTTTTAAAAATTACAATTTTGGCCCACTTAACCGTTAATGTCCAAAATCACACCGTTAACATTTTAACGTGTTTCCAACTCAATACCAAGCTAATAATTGCTTTATTCATGATACCCTAAGTGTTTGACTTTTTAGGTTCACGACTGTATAATGATAAATGATCAATTTTGAAAATGTCTCCGCCATTTTTCGGAATACCTTCATGTTCTTGAGTAACGCACTAGCAACAAACGTATCATGACAATACGTACAACAATGAAGTCCAATTCTAACGAACCTATTTACAATCGCAAATTAACGTGCAGTCCGATCCTTCTGTTAAAATGTCCCGATCGTTGTGGAAACCATGAAATGATTAAGTCCACTAAACAATTCTATGCATAGATCTAATTCGGTGGAATGAGAGATAATATCTATGGAAAAACACATTTCCATTGTTCAACTACCTCGGCCGAGGATTTCTCATTTTAGACAACCGACACTAGATCGCATAAGATATCACCTCACTTTCGGAGGTTAACATATCCTATCTTGACAATTACCTATTGGTCTCTATATCACAAAACTAAACTGCAAGAGGCCGTATCTCACCCTCAAAGAAGGTGAGCATTGTCCAAATGCAAGATTTAGCCCCTAATATAGCCTGCAGTTGTAATTTCTCAAGTCAAAGGATTAATTTGCACAATTTGCAACGAGTGACAAACTATTAATCCAAAGTCATGTATTTTGTCGTTCCGGTCACATTTAATGATCCGTTCCACCAACAATTATTCATATGTGAGTAAATCGCATTCCTATGCCGTTATAGCTCAACGCTCGCTACCCTTTATCATTAACATCTCTATGTTAATCAAAGGTAACTACATATGATAGTCCATACTTGATTATTCTAGTCCTGGTCGAATAATCTAAGGACTATGAATGCTTTTGAATGTTTATCATGTTGAAGAAATATGCAGTCAAATTCTCAAGACATTAAGAATATACTTCTTCTCAAAAAAACATTAAAGACATATTCATATAATTGAACGGAGAATATGAACATCCAACAAATATGTTATTCAGATTTACATCCAAATGCCCTATATATTCATCTAACTATATAGCATTAGGGCATATCTCTAACAATCTCCCACTTGCACTAATGTTATAGAATATAGCCTTCAGTGCATATCTACATGGTATCGCATCCCTATCTTTTCAAGATGACGTTCTGACTATGATTGACTCATGGGCTTAGTAAGTGGGTAGCTACATTCTCTAATGTAGGAACTTTCTGTAGACTTATAACTTTTCGAGCAACTATCTCTCGAATGATATGAAAATGCCTTTCAATGTGTTTGGATTTCTGATGAGATCTAGATTCCTTAGCTTGTGCAATAGCTTAATTGTTGTCGTAATACAGCGGTATCGGCAACTCGATAGAAGGAACTACTTCTAGCTCTAACAAGAACTTCCTCATCCAAACAACTTCATTTGCTGCATCAGATGCAACAATGTACTCGACTTCTGTAGTGGAGTCTGCAATTACTGGTTGTTTGGAACTTTTCTAACTTACTGCTCCTCCATTACAAACAAACATAAATCCGGATGTAGACTTTCTATCATCCGTATCAGATTGAAAATCTGAGTCTGTGTACCCATCTATCTGGAGTTCTCCTCCTCCATAACTCAGTGCAAGGTCCTTAGTCCTTCGCAAGTACTAAAGGATATGATTCACTGCCATCTAGTGTTCTTCTCCTGGATCGGACTGATATCTACTCACAAGGCTTACAACATACGTAATATCAGGCCTCGTACATAGCATGGCATACATGAGACTGCCAACAGCTGAAGCATAAGGCACGCGTTCCATACGTTGCCTTTCATCCTCAGATTTGGGAGACATTCTTGGAAATATGTATTCTATGCCGGATAGGCAGAAGACATTTCTTAGAACTCTCCATATTGAATTTCTTTAAAACTCTCTCTATGTACAGACTTTGAGACAGGCCAATCAATCTTTTCGTTCTATCTCTATAGACACAAATCCCTAAGATATAAGAGGCTTTTCCTAGATCTTTCATGGAGAGCTTGCTATTCAACCAAATCTTAGTGGACATCATCTGTCCAACATTATTTCCCATGATTAAAATGTTATCAACATACAGAATCAGAAAAGTGGTCATACTCCCACTGATCTTCTTGTACACACAAGGTTCATCTTCATTTGTAATTAAACCAATCTCTTTGATCTCCTTATTAAATCTGATATTCCAAGAACGAGAGGTTTGTTTGAGACCATATATCGATCTTTTAAGCTTACACACTTGATCATTGTTGGATTAAAAACCTTCAGGTTATTCCATATAGATATCTTCCTCAAGATAGCCATCTAGGAACGCAGTTTTAACATCCATTTGCCATATCTCATAATCATAGTGTGCGGCAATAACAAGCATGATGCGGATGGACTTAAGCATGGCAACTGGTGAAAAAGTTTCATCATAATTAATACCTTGTTTCTAATGAAAACCTTTTGCGACCAGCCTTGCTTTATATGTTTCCACATTTCCATCAATTCCAAGTTTTCTTTTGAAGACCCATTTACAACCTATAGGTACAATACCTCCAGGTCGGTCAACTAAGGTCCAAACATCATTTGAATACAAGGAATCTATCTCTGTTTGGATAGCCTACCTCTATTTCTTGGAATCAATATCTTGTATTGCTTCTTCATAACCAGTAGGATCATCCAAATGATCTTTATCCCCAACCACAAACAACTCTTGTGTTTCCTCAAGAAGATAACCACATCTCTTTGGAGGATAGGATACTCTTCTAGATCTTCAAGGTCCTTGTGTGATAACTGGTTCTAGATCTTGTTGAATTGGTTCGGGATAATGACTTTGATCATTTTGTGGTTTAGAAGACTCTTCTTCAATTCTTATTTTCCTCCTACTGCCTCCTTCTTGAACAAACTCTTTTTCAAGAAAAAAAGGCATCTCGGCTGATCAATATCCTTTGATCATTGGGAAAATAGAAATAATATCATCTAGTCTTCTTAGGATATCCCACAAATCTTCATTTGTCAGATCTTGCTTCCAACTTGTTCGTCTTAAGTTTCTTAACATAAGCGGGACAACCCCAAATCCTAATGTGATTAAGATTTGGTTTCCTACCAACCCATAACTCATATGGTGTAGTTGGAACAGCTTTAGTTGGAGCCCTATTCAACAAATAAATAGTCGTAAGAAGTGCATTCCCCCACAATGAAATTGGAAGATCGGTGTAACTGATCATAGATCATACCATATCCATCAATGTACGATTCCAATGCTCAGATACTCCATTTAATTATAGTGTAGCAGGTGGAGTAGTCTGTGAAGTTATTTCGGCTTGTTTAAGATATTCAAGAAATTCGGTACTTAAGTATTCACCTCCACGATCAGATCGCAAGGTTTTAATTCTCTTTCCCGTTTGGTTTTCTACTCCAGCTTTAAATTCCTTGAATTTATCAAAAGCCTCATATTTGTACTTCATTAAGTACACATAACCATACCGAGAATAGTCATCGATAAAGGTTATGAAGTAGATATAACCACCGCGAGCCATTTCTCTAAAGGGTTCGTATACATCACTATGTATTAATGTTAACAATTCAGTGGCTCTTGTTCCTTTTCCAACAAATGATGACTTGGTCATTTTCCCGAGAATACAAGACTCACATGTAGGCTCGAGTTCACATCCCAATGAATCAATGAGTTCATTTTGATCCATCCATGTTAATCTTTTCTCGTTAATATGTCCAAGTCTCTAGTGCCATAATTGTTTAACATTAATTTGAATATCTTTTGTTGTTTTTCTTTTAAAGTGATGGTTGAAGTTACATGCATGCATTCATCCAAATTCAAATTATAAAGTTCGTTCAACAAAGTAGCTGAGCCGATATATTCATTACGGTAATAAATATTACAGCTCTTGTTCATAAAAGAAAATTCATAACTTTCACAAACGAGCTTAGGAATAGAAACAATATTCCTAACATCATTTGAAACAAAAAACACATTTGAAAGACGCAAGACATGACCAGCAGGCAAATAAACTTCAACATTCCCTTTGGCAAGGGCTGCAACACTTGTTCCATTACCAACCTTCAGGACAATCTCACGTTTCCGAAGTGTTATCTTGTCATTTAGAGTCTGTGAGGACATGCAAACATGTGTTGTAGCACCAGAATCTAAAATCCAAGACATGGAAACCAGACTAATTGAAAAATTAGTTTCATTCACAGATTTAAAAGAAGTTGTACCTCGCGTAGTGACGACAACCTGTTTCTCTTTCAACTCTTGAAGGTATAGGGGACAATTTCTTCTTCAATGGCCATTAACCTTGCAGTGATAACACTGCCCTTTAGGGATGGCTTCCTTTTTCTTAACACCCCCTGTTGGCTTAGGAGCAGTGTCCTTCTTCTTGTTGTTCTTCCTCCTTCTTCTATTATTGGGTCTAAACCTAGAAGAATAGGTAGCAACGAGGATAGTCTCCTTGCCCTTTCCCTTGAACTGTGACTGCGTAGTGGTCAACATATTGGCTAGCCAGGCAGAGAAGTAAACAACTTGTTCATTTGAAAGTTCACAATGAACTGATTGAAGGAATGTGGGAGGGACTGCAGAATAAGGTCCGTGAGCAGCTTACAGTCCATGTCAAACTCATGCATCTCAAGTTGAGTAATCAGATTAATCATCCTGAGAACATGCTTGCTGACATCATTACCTTATTCCAATCTAGCTCTGAACAACTCTTTTGATAGTTCATATCTAGCAACATCACTTTGTTCACCATACAAATCTTTCAAGTTCAGAATCATGCTAACAGCATCAGACATATTCTCATGTTGTTTTTGCAGTTCATTTGACATTGAAGCAAGGATATAAGCTTTTGCTTTCAAGTCATGTTCTATCCAGAGTTGATATGTTTCTTGCTCTTCTTCTGTTGCAGTTTCAGGAAGGGTAGCAAGAGGGGCCTTATCCAGAATATATTCAATCTTTTCCAATCCCAAAACAATTTTAAGATTGCGAAACCAATTGGGAAAGTTTGGTCCGGTTAAAGCATTTTTATCAAGGATACGAGGAATAGGATTTGAAATAGAAGCCATTATAAAAGTACTGCAGAAATAAATGATACAGAAAGTATGGTTTTTACAAAAATAGTATCTCCCACTATCTTTTCGAATCTCATACTTCCAGAATGAGAAACGCAAATTCGTTAGAATCCGGTAGTCGGTGACCAAATCCTCTTAACAATTTGTATCCCTCAAACCTTTGTGGTTATAATTGGAGCATAAATATTAAGAGTCAACAACACTTTGTTGTCTATTTCACTAAATAGGTTATGGTTATATCCAGTCCCTAAATTACTAGGTCTCAAATCTTTGTGGTTATAATTGACTAAGTGATTTAGTTAGATCCGACCCACTATCTCATAGTTATTCAACAAATTGAATCAATAACCTCAAGCCTTTGTGGCTATAATTGGCTGTTATATTTTGGAAGGCAACCACATCACTATGTTCTACTAGCAACTTAATTAAACTTAGTACGAGTCATATCCTTCTACCTTTGGGTAAGACCAGATATGATCGCTTTGGGTTCATTAAGTCCTAGGATGGCGGAGGACAACAAATCTATTATTAATTTGCACATTTGGGAGTTTTGTAATAGATCTCATCATGCATACATTAACAAGCATATAGTATATAATGCATGCAACATGTATAAATGGTGGATCGTTGACTTTGGAATAAAAAGGAAAAACTATCTTAAAACACATCACTATGTCTTCAAGATCTCCAACTCCTTTGGATTCATCTGGTTGCCTCCTTGCATGTCATTTTGAGAATTTACATATAGTCTGTGACGCCCGAAATTTGTCCGTACTTCTAGATTACTATTGCATCCCCTAATTGCGCATTTCTTCCGTGCTTTATTTACTGTATTCCTTAGTTACTATTCCTTTCATTTTTCAACTGCATAATATTAATGAATTAGCATTTTTATTAAATCATATTAAATGTTTTAAGAGTGAGAAAAATGTGTGATTGAGCTAAAAGCGATAGGAGCCTTCGTTTAGAAAATGGTTTAGTGAACTAATGAATAGTGTTATGTAACTTAACTTAGTGTTTTAATTAGCTAGCACTCATTTTGCACCTTAGACTCGTTTTAAAGCTTATTAGACTCATTTTAGAAAACCATATATGCCCCAACTTAATATATATTCAACCAAACACAACGCAAGTCATAACTTAGCAAAAAAAAAAAAAAGAAGCAGAAATTACTGTAGCAAATCCGTACAGCTTTGTGCAGCCAAGGAGGAGAGTTTTTCTTCACCAATTCACCATTCCAAGCCAAGTAATGTTAGGTACAAGTACTTTAGGGTGTTTGCTAGCCTTTGCCAAGCTCTTACGCACTTTAGGTGAGGGTTTTGCATGCTATTTTTGCATTTGAAAAATATGTCAACTTTCTTAAATTCTTAGATTTGTTGTCAAATGCTATTGCAATGCCTAAAAATGCTTATGTATGTTGTATATAAGTGGTAGAGACCTAATTTATGCTATTGTTTCGTAGTTTAAACGGTTGAAATTACTCGTTGATTATTTGACCTGAATAGTGATGGGATTGTTAGGGTTTTGTGTAAATGGACTTTATAGCTTGAATTAATGGTTCTAATAGGTGCTTTAGATGTTAATGAAAGTAGTGTAAAGGCCTCATAGGGTTTCATTGCTCATAACCTAATGAAAGAAGGAAGCCGACTTTTAGAAAGGGGTTTCAGGGTTATCGCGAATCCGGGTTGAATTGGCCTCTATATTTAGTAATCCTAGGCTATTTAAGACCTAACTAAGCTTTGCTAGCTCCCAATTGAGTCCCGGTTGAGGTACGTGTAGTACAAAGTCAAAAGAGAGAATTTGGGGCTTTCAGGCTAAATGCAGGCGTTTGCATGATTTTGAGGGTCCTAAAGGTGCCTAAGGGGTTAATTAGAAGCATGGTATAGGCCGCTTGCTAATCTAGAACCATAACATGAGTTTGGAAGGAAAATGGGTTGGGTTACAAAGGGGTTTAAGTACAAATTCGACTGTCTCACGCTTCTAAGACCTTGGCGTGACTCTTTGTGTGTTTAAATGTATTTTCAAGATGTTTTGGAGCTTTTTGTACAGTTCTATGTGAATCTTGAATGCCTCTTTGTAATTGGCTTAATTGCTTATATAAAATGCTTCTATTCTAACTGTTTCAAGGTCAAACTACTTTGTTGATCCTCCCACGTGTTATTGCTTATATTATTGATATTGACTTGTCATGATTAAGTGCATTGCATATTGGTTGCGTAACCATAATGTCAGGGGCGGATGTGTTGAATATCAACTAGGCGGTAGAGGGCTTGCCAGTAGATATTCAAACTCCGTACCCTAGTTCTTCATTCGCCTGGTCCGGAGATTGCCAGGGGATGTTAGGTCGTAGGATTATCGGGGTACATCCGGAGTACACCCACTAGGTGATTGGGAATTTGTCGGCACATTGATCGTGGTTCGTGGCCAAAGATAAGAGAATCATGGAGTTTGGGGTTAAGTGTATCATATCCTTTGATATGTGTGGTTATTTACTGTTTTAAATGTACTTTACTTGCTTTTCTTGTTAACTGTTATAATTGTTGCATTGCACGTCCCGTTTGGCCTTTATCCCTCACTGGGTAATAGTGGTTGCTCATACCTCGCTAACATGTTTCAGGAGACGCTGTGGTTGATCCCCAGCTAGATTTGGTTGAGGGAGAATAACAGGAGGTTCAGACTGATCCATTGTCTTAGTTGTTATGCCTAGTTGCCTGAGGTAGACTATATTCTTGTTGATGAGAGTAGAACTTGTTTGCTTTACTTTATGTTCTATTTTGTAACCTAAGTGCTATATGTATGTTATGTAGTTTGCAAATTGAAGGATAAATGTTGTAATAGTAGATTTGGAACCATGGCATGTAATAACTTATGTTTCTACTTCTAGCTACTTTGCATGCTTGGGAGTGAATGTTCTGATGTATGTTAGTTTTTTAACTTCCAAGAATGTTTCAATGCTATCATGGAGTGGCATGATAAGCGGTTTTTGTAAAGACGTTAAGTTGGATGCATGCTTGTGTAATTCTAAACTATTGTATGTCTCAAGGCTCGGATGGACTTGAAGCTTTGAACTTTAGTTATAAAGGAATGTCTTGTTTTATTGTGGCTTTATTGAATGCTTTCAGGTTTTCAGAATGTCTACGGTACAGGGGAGACTCTGTCCGTTTTTCCTAAAACCTTGAGACTGGGTTGGATTTGGGTTGAGAATAGCTTGGTTAGTAGAGCCTCCGGTCTCGTGAGGGATCAGGGCATTACAGGTGGTATCAGAGCTTAGTTAGCTCTAAGCCGGGACAGGGTCCTCGGCCTGTCGGGTAGTAACCCTTGCGTGTATGCTTGTTAAGTGTGTATCTTGAAAGTGTATGCCTGCATGTGTGATTGTGTGTCTTGTATTGAATGTGTGCACCTATGTGATATAATTATGTGTTACGTTCTAAATGTGTGCTAAGTGAAGTAAAGTGGCTAGTTGTGCATCAAATTGACCACATGAATTGTTAATTGCTTGAACTGTTGCTTGTAATGTGTGTATTTGAATGTCTTTGATTGAGTTGTGTTATGATTGACTTGATTGTCTTGCTTGAATGACTTTGATGATTACACTGTTTCATAAACTCTTATATAAACATGTTTGCATAATAGTTTAAAACATATATGTGTAAATGTGATATCTTGGCATTCATACATGTCCCGTTGAAGTAGTAAGAAAGACTTCTTCCTCTCCCTGAAGATAGGTGATTGGTGGCAGGCCTTCCAAGTTATGTGGATTAGCGGAAATGAGTGGCAATTAATCAGCCTTTATTTGGGAATTGGTGGATATAGTTGGAGCTCAATTATTGGGATTCTTCTAAGGCCTTTTTCAGTGCTTAGCGATCATAAATGAGTAGCTTCTTTTGGGGTTTCTATATTACAGTTCTCTGGAGCATATTCTTGGTATTTTCTTATCAGGTATTCTTTTGGTATTCTTTTGTCGGCACCAATCAGAAGACTTGGTATATGGGATTCTTTTTAGCCTTATTATCTGGTATTATCTACAATACTCCTGCTTGGAACTTTTATTGGTATTTTTTTGCCGCTCTTAGTTGGGATTCTATTCTTCTATGGTATTCGTGCCAGCGGGATTCTTATTTGGATTTCGAAGTAGCATGTCTATTGGAGCCTTTATTTGGCCTTATTATGTGAGGTTCGCAGGCAATACTACTAGGATTTCTTAATGAGCTCCCATGAGAATTCGTATATGGTACTATTGATTAGCAACTGATGACGAATAATCGGAGTTGGTTTTTAGTTAATGTGGGGTTCTTTTGTGAAGAAGAATTGCGTGGACGCAATTTGTTTACGGGGGAGAGGATGTGACGCCTGAGATTTGTCCGTACTTCTAGATTATTGTTGCATCCCCTAATTGCGCATTTCTTTTGTGCTTTATTTACTGTATTCCTTAGTTACTATTCCTTTTATTTTTTAACTGCATAATATTAATGAATTAGCATTTTTATTAAATCATATTAAATATTTTAAGAGTGAGAAAAATGTACGATTGAGCTAAAAGCGATAGGAGCCTTCGTTTAGAAATAGTTTAGTGAACTAATAAATAGTATTACGTAACTTAACTTAGTGTTTTAATTAGCTAGCACTCATTTTGCACCTTAGACTCGTTTTAAAGCTTATTAGACTCATTTTAGAAGACCATATATGCCCCAACTTAAATTCAACTTAATATATATTCAACCTGTGACACCCCGATCCCTCTCGAGATTGGGAGTTCTATCGATCAATCTAATCACAACCCAAATCCAAACCCGGACATAAATTTTAGGGAAAACAGACGGAGTCTCCCCTGTTTCTAGGCGAAATATAAAACCTGCGACAGCATATAAGGGGACCAATACCATGTCCAAACATTCAACCACCTCAAGGCCATCCGAGCCTCGGTTCTCAGCAATTAAACTCAGCAACTATACATACATTTCCAATTCAAAAGCTAGCCTATCTCTTTTCATTTTTGGCAAGTACATTTGAACTTGACAATTAAATCATACTAAACTACTACATAAAATAAACTATCATGCCATTCTAAATCTTTTCCTTTGGACATTACAAACATGCATTTGAAGTTAAGTTATAATAACTAGATACATAATCTAACTTATCAAACTACTTCAACAATCTAATGAAACTTAAATTACATACTTTTTGACATTAAATACATACAACATATGAAAGCATATATCTTTACAACTTCGACACTCAAGCCACATAGGCATGCAAGATAACTCTTCAGGCACGAACTTTCACGAAATCACGAACTTTCCAGCTAACATGACATTTTCTGAAATGTGGTGGTGAGGAGTGAGTATACACAACACGTATACTCAGTGAGGGCGAGACAGATATCGAATTGGAGAGAAAGAAAGTCGTGCAATGCAAATAAGACAGTTAAGCAATATAACTGATAAATAAGCAATCAAGACAAACAATCAATACAATAAGCAATTACTGAAAGCATTAACACAACCATTCAAAGCTATACTGCACTCTGAAGGCTATGGTTCACTCTTACGAGCAATATACCATTTCACGAGCAATACATCAATCTCAAGCTTGATGTTGACAACGATGACAATAAGTGCGCATCCACCTTATAACACCAGTTTGGAATACCCCGGAAGTATCCATCAATTCTACGACCCAAATCTCCCTGGGAGGCAACCCAAGCGAGAAGAGGGAATAGCAGCGGAGCTAGAGCAACCAACACTGGCAACCCGAGGCTACCCAGAGAGGCCCATCACTAACGCGTGAGACACTATGCAAGGCAAGACTCGATACAAGGCAATAAACGAGCGATAGCACAACAATACAAACTAGTGATAACAAACGAGATAACAAGCAATCACAATCATACTAACATTCAACTAACTTTTCAAGTACAACAAGCAATAATAAGCAACAATAACACCAGTTAAACAAGTATATCAAGCAACCCTAAGCATTCTATAGGCATAATATCAAGATAACAAGCAAAATCACAAATCGGCCCCAACTATCAAAACACTACCATTTCCAAACAAGCCACGAGTTCTGAAAACCGACTTCGCCAATCCTCCTAGGTCACCATAAGGCACGTCGAAGGACCCCGAAACCCTACTTTACCCTAGAATTCACGCAAAGCCCCGATTTCTCCCTTTGCTCGTTTGAACTACAACTATACCAACCAAACACCCAACCAACGCCATAATCGAACCAAAAGTGCTTCCATGGCCTCCCGAAACAATGCCAACACGCAAAACGAGAAAACGCTAAACTCGACCTAAACGACCCCGACTTTCACCAAGCCGTTTTTCTCCGTTTTTCTATTACACATTCCAATTAAACCACACATTTAGGCATTCTAGCATATCTAGCATCTTCCTACATCAACAGAACGCGTAACGGAGCAACTTCATCGAAACGGGGGTTTACTATTCATAATTTACTATTCATTATACAATTTATATTTCAATTTCAATATTCAACCGCAGAAAATGTTAAAAAGCTATAAATACATGTTCTACAATCAACAAGGAATATTATTTAAGCATTAAAATGATTAAACTAACGATCTACGCATAAAATCCAAAAATTAAAGTTTAGATACAAATATTTCAAATGCGCAAATAATGATAAAACCCTCACCTTAGACGCTCCTAGACGCTAGGAAAACCTCGTAGGATGCCTCGGAAACCACCCCGTGCAAGCTCACGCGAAGATTTGGTGATTTGATGAAGAAATGTTTTTTTTTCTCTCTTGCATTTTTCGGCCATAAGCTTCTGATTTCAGCTCTTTTTTTATATTTTGTGCTATTTTAGGCTTTTAAAAGATGACACAAGGTCAAAATGGTCAAGGTTGGTCAATGCTCACTTAAGTTGGTCAAACTAGCTTATTTTATGCATTTTAAAGCTAAAACAACTAATGAAATATTAATTATAGCTAACAATAATTAAAATATAAAATTTAAGACACCAAACACTAGTTTTCACTATTTGTTGAGGACTAGGAACCGCTCTCTAACTATCGCTCTCAATATGCTATGCACTTTGTGTCAACAAAGAAATGACAATTAAATCTCAAAGAATCTAATAAATATATCATTTTTAGAAAGCATCATAGTTTAAAATTTACTCCGGTTCGGAGTTACTTTTCTCATTTATTTGAAAACCGAGTGATTTTAATGCAAAACAACCAAAACCGATTATTAAAATAATTAAGACAATCAAGGTAATCAATATTCATTTAAAATAATTAATTTAACTATTTCTAGAACATTTAAAAGAATTATGAAGTTAACATTAAGCTACAAATGAAGGTTAATATAAACATATAGTCAAACACAATTAAACTCTAACATTTAAGATAACACTTAATTAATCACAAGATAATAAATTCAATTACTATAATTAATAGAAGTAGATAACAACCTTTCAATTATTCAATATACAATTACTAAATGCTTCCAAGAGAAATATGAAAATAGTGCAAATTGGTTGATTTAACTAATTAAACATTTAATCAAATGCAGTCAAGTGCTATTAAATGCATGCCGGGTTCGGGTTATCACATCCTTCCCCCCTTAAAACAATTGCGTCCTCGCAATTCTTCTTCCAATAGAACTCAGCATCATCTGAAATCCAATTTTGACTAATCTTCATCGGTTGCTGAGCAAGATAATATATAAGAATGCTCGTAGGAAATCCCGAATAGAAATTCCAATCAAGAATGCCGAGGAAATACCAACTAAATACTGAAGCAAAGATACTGTAAATATCATCAATACCACATACTAATGGCAGGAAGAGTACCGAAGGAATACCCTATTTAAGAATCTTCAATAGAAGTCTAACAAGTACCAAATAAGAAAGTTAAGAGATAGCCAGAGTAGATGCACCTCATGCAGTACTGACTACCGTAAATAGACCCAGCTGAAAGTTCTGTAAAGGAATATAGAGAAGAATACCAAAGGCCAACCTCTAAATGAAATCTTCCAATCAATGTGTTCCTACCGCAACATCTTAGTCAAATAGCAAGTATAGATTCCCCTGAGTGGAAAGGCCGAAGGAGAAGCCGTAAATAGTACAAGATAATATGTCCAAGCAGAATTCCAAGTGTAGGATCTTCCAATAAATGCCAATAAGGAAAATACTAGTAAAATGCTCGATAAGAATTCCAAAGAATACCGTAAGTAATATGAGATAATGAGTCTGATAGGGATTCCAGTTACCAAACCAACTGAGGGATGCCAAAGAAAATACCCGAACAATGCTCCAGTAAGAAAGTACCAAGAATTGCCCAATAAGTAATACTAAATAAATGACCATTAAGAATCCTAGAGAATGCCATTGAAGAATTTCCAATAAGGAATACCAGTAACACTCCAATAAAGACCGAGACACATATGCCATAGATAATACCATGCAGTAAGTCCAACTGAAAACCCAATAGCCAAGTCTACCAAGAAGTGCCAATAGAAGTCTCCAAAGAATACCCAATAAGAAACCCAAGAATGCTACCAAGAGCCATCATACAGAAACCCCAAAGAAAGTTATCTTTTTATGATTGCCATTCACAAATAAGAGTCTTAGGAGTATGCCAACAACTGAGCTCCATAAACAAACACCAACTCCCAAATAAGGCTAGTCAAATGCCATTCATTTCCTGCCAATCCATACACCTTGAAAAGCCAGCGGTGAACCACTTTCTTCAAGGGAGGAAGATGACTTACTTACCATTTCTATAGGACATGTATGAATGCCAATATATCACAGTTATACACATGCCTTAAACTATTATGCAAACAAGTTTACAAAACAGTTTATTCAACAAAGTCACTCAAGCACGGCAATCAAGTCAAGCACAACATAATCAATTCAAATCACGGCATAGCTAATTCAAGACATTCTAATACACATATCACAAGCAATACTCCAAGCAAATAACAATCCACGAGATCAATCCGATTCACGATGCCAATTTGATAGGTCAATTCAATGCACAACTAGACACTTCACTCTACTTAGCACACAATTAACACATAACACATAACTATATCACATAGGAGCACACATTCAGATCAAGACATACAATCTCACATACAAGCATACACTTTCAAGACACACTTAACAAGCACACATTCAAGGATCACTACCCACCAGACCGAGGACCCTGTCCCGGCTTATGAGCTAAACAAGCTCTGATACCACCTGTGACACCCCGATTCCTCTCGAGACCGGGAGTTCTATCGATCAATCTAATCACAACCCAAATCCAAACCCGGGCATAAATTTTAGGGAAAACGGACGGAGTCTCCCGTGTTTCTAGGCGAAATATAAAACCTGCGACAACATATAAGGGGACCAATACCATGTCCAAACATTCAACCACCTCAAGGCCATCCGAGCCTCGGTTCTCAGCAATTAAACTCAGCAACTATACATACATTTCCAATTCAAAAGCTAGCCTATCTCTTTTCATTTTTGGCAAGTACATTCGAACTTGACAATTAAACCATACTAAACTACTACATAAAATAAACTATCATGCCATTCTAAATCTTTTCCTTTGGACATTACAAACATGCATTTGAAGTTAAGTTATAATAACTAGATACATAATCTAACTTATCAAACTACTTCAACAATCTAATGAAACTTAAATTACATACTTTTTGACATTAAATACATACAACATATGAAAGCATATATCTTTACAACTTCGACACTCAAGCCACATAGGCACGCAAGACAACTCTTCAGGCACGAACTTTCACGAAATCACGAACTTTCCAGCTAACATGACATTTTCTGAAATGTGGTGGTGAGGAGTGAGTATACACAACACGTATACTCAGTGAGGGCGAGACAGATATCGAATTGGAGAGAAAGAAAGTCGTGCAATGCAAATAAGACAGTTAAGCAATATAACTGATAAATAAGCAATCAAGACAAACAATCAATCCAATAAGCAATTACTGAAAGCATTAACACAACCATTCAAAGCTATACTACACTCTGAAGGCTATGGTTCACTCTTACGAGCAATATACCATTTCATGAGCAATACATCAATCTCGAGCTTGATGTTGACAACAATGACAATAAGTGCGCATCCACCTTATAACACCAGTTTGGAATACCCCGGAAGTATCCATCAATTCTACGACCCAAATCTCCCTGGGAGGCAACCCAAGCGAGAAGAGGGAATAGCAGCGGAGCTAGAGCAACCAACACTGGCAACCCGAGGCTACCCAGAGAGGCCCATCACTCACGTGCGAGACACTATGCAATGCAAGACTCGATATAAGGCAATAAACGAGCGATAGCACAACAATACAAACTAGTGACAACAAATGAGATAACAAGCAATCACAATCAATACTAACATTCAACTAACTTTTCAAGCACAACAAGCAATAATAAGCAACAAGAACACCAGTTAAACAAGTATATCAAGCAACCCTAAGCATTCTATAGGCATAATATCAAGATAACAAGCAAAATCACAAATCGGCCCCAACTATCAAAATACTACCATTTCCAAACGAGCCACGAGTTCTGGAAACCGACTTCGCCAATCCTCCTAGGTCACCATAAGGCACGTCGAAGGACCCCAAAACCCTACTTTACCCTAGAATTCGCGCAAAGCCCCGATTTCCCCTTTTGCTCGTTTGAACTACAACAATACCAACCAAACACCCAACCAACGCCATAATCGCACCAAAAGTGCTTCCATGGCCTCCCGAAACAATGCCAACACGCAAAACGAGAAAACGCTAAACTCGACCTAAACGACCCCGACTTTCACCAAGCCGTTTTTCTCCGTTTTTCTATTACACATTCCAATTAAACCACACATTTAGGCATTCTAGCATATCTAGCATCTTCCTACATCAACAGAATGCGTAACGAAGCAACTTCATCGAAACGGGGGTTTACTATTCATAATTTACTATTCATTATACAATTTATATTTCAATTTCAATATTCAACCGTAGAAAATGTTAAAAAGCTATAAATACATGTTCTACAATCAACAAGGAACATTCTTTAAGCATTAAAATGATTAAACTAACGATCTACGCATAAAATCCAAAAATTAAAGTTTAGATACAAATATTTTAAATGCGCAAATAACGATGAAACCCTCACCTTAGACGCTCCTAGACGTTAGGAAAACCTCATAGGATGCCTCGGAAACCACCCCATGCAAGCTCACGCGAAGATTTGGTGATTTGATGAAGAAATGTTTTTTTTTTCTCTCTTGCATTTTTCGGCCATAAGCTTCTGATTTCAGCTCTTTTTTTGTGCTATTTTAGGCTTTTAAAAGATGGCACAAGGTCAAAATGGTCAAGGTTAGTCAATGCTCACTTAAGTTGGTCAAACTAGCTTATTTTATGCATTTTAAAGCTAAAACAACGAATGAAATATTAATTCTAGCTAACAATAATTAAAATATAAAATTTAAGACACCAAACACTAGTTTTCACTATTTGTTGAGGACTAGGAACCGCTCTCTAACTATCGCTCTCGATATGCTATGCACTTTGCGTCAACAAAGAAATGACAATTAAATCTCAAAGAATCTAATAAATATATCATTTTTGGAAAGCATCATAGTTTAAAATTTACTCCGGCTCGGAGTTACTTTTCTCATTTATTTGAAAACCGAGTGATTTTAATGCAAAACAACCAAAATCGATTATTAAAATAATCAAGACAATCAAGGTAATCAATATTCATTTAAAATAATTAATTTAACTATTTCTAGAACATTTAAAAGAATTATGAAGTTAACATTAAGCTACAAATGAAGGTTAATATAAACACATAGTCAAACACAATTAAACTCTAACATTTAAGATAACACTTAATTAATCACAAGATAATAAATTCAATTACTATAATTAATAGAAGTAGATAACAACCTTTCAATTATTCAATATACAATTACTAAATGCTTCCAAGAGAAATATGAAAATAGTGCAAATTGGTTGATTTAACTAATTAAACATTTAATCAAATGCAGTCAAGTGCTATTAAATGCATGCCGGGTTCGGGTTATCACACAACCAAACACAACGCAAGTCATAACTTAGCAAAAAAAAAAAGAAGCAAAAATTACTGTAGCAAATCCGTACAGCTTTGTGCAGCCAAGGAGGAAAGTTTTTCTCCACCAATTCATCATTCCAAGTCAAGCCAAGCTAGGTACAAGTACTTTAGGGTGTTTGTTAGCCTTTGTCGAGCTCCTACGCGCTTTAGGTAAGGGTTTTGCATGCTATTTTTGTATTTGAAAAATATGTCAACTTTCTTGAATTCTTAGATTTGTTGTCAAATGCTATTGCAATGCCTAAAAATGCTTATGTATGTTGTATATAAGTGGTAGAGACCTAATTTATGCTATTGTTTCGTAGTTTAAATGATTGAAATTGCTTGTTGATTATTTGACCTGAATAGTGACGGGATTGTTAGGGTTTTGTGTAATCGGACTTTATAGCTTGAATTAATGGTTCTAATAGGTGCTTTAGATGTTAATGAAAGTAATGTAAAGGCCCCGTAGGGTTTAATTGCTCATAACCTAACAAAAGAAGGAAATAGTCGACTTTTAGAATGGGGTTTCGGGGTTATCGCGAATTTGGATTGAATTGGCCTCCACATTTAGTAATCCTAGGCTATTTAAGACCTAACTAAGCTTTGCTAGCTCCCAATTGAGTCCCGGTTGATGTACGTGTAATACAAAGTCAAAAGAGGAAATTTGGGGCTTTCGAGCTAAATGCAGGTGTTTGCGTGATTTCGAGGGTCCTAAAGGTGCCTAAGGGGTTAATTAGAAGCATGGTATAGGCTGCTTGCTAATCTAGAACCATAACATGAGTTTAGAAGGAAAACAGGTTGGGTTACAAAGGGATTTAAGTACAAATTCGATTGTCTCAAACTTCTAAGACCTTGGCATGACTCCTTGTATGTTTAAATATAGTTTCAAGATATTTTGGAGCTTTTTGTACAGTTCTATGTGAATCTTGAATATGCCTCTTTGTAATTGGCTTAATTGCTTATATAAAATGCTTCTATTTTAACTGTTTCGAGGTCAACCTACTTTGTTGATCCTCCCACGTGTTATTGTTTATATTATTGATATTAACATGTCATGATTAAGTGCATTGCATTTGATTACGCAACCATAGTGTTAAGGGCGGATGTGTTGAATATCGGCTGGGCGGCAGAGGGCTTGCCAGTAAATATTCAAACTCCGTACCCTAGTTCCTCATTCGCCTGGTCCGAAGATTGCCAGGGAATGTTGGGTCATAGGATTATCGGGGTACATCCGGAGTACACCCACTGGGTGATTAGGAATTTGCCGGCACATTGATCGTGGTTCGTGGATCGTGGTTCATGGTCAAAGATAAGAGAATCATGGAGTTTGGGGTTAAGTGTATCGTATCCTTTGATATGTGTGGTTATTTACTGTTTCAAATGTACTTTACTTGTTTTTCTTGTTAATTGTTATAATTGTTGCATTGCACGTCCCGTTTGGCCTTTATCCCTCACAGGGCAATAGTGGTTGCTCATATCTCGCTAACTTATTTCAGGAGACGCTGCGGTTGATCCCCAGTTAGATTTGGTTGAGGGAGAATAACAGGAGGTTCAGACTGATCCATTGCCTTAGTTGTTGTGTCTAGTTGCTTGAGGTGGACTATGTTTTTGTTGATGAGAGTAGAACTTGTTTGCTTTACTTTATGTTCTATTTTGTAGCCTAAGTGCTATGTGTATGTTATGTAGTTTGCAAATTGAAGGATAAATGTTGTAGTAGTAGATTTGGGACCATGGCATGTAATAACTTATGTTTCTACTTCTAGCTACTTTGCATGTTTGGGAGTGAATGTTCTGATGTATGTTAGTTTTTCAACTTCCAAGAATGTTTCAATGCTATCATGGAGTGGCATGATAAGCGGTTTTTGTAAAGAAGTTAAGTTGGATGCATGCTTGTGTGATTCTGAACTATTGTATGTCTCAAGGCTCGGATGGCCTTGAAGCTTCGAACTTTAGTTATAAAGGAATGTCTTGTTATGTTGTGGCTTTATTGAATGCTTTCAGGTTTTCAAGATGTTCACGGTACAGGAAAGACTCTGTCCGTTTTCCCTAAAACCTTGATACTGGGTTGGATTTGGGTTAAGAATAGCTTGGTTAGTAGAGCCTCCGGTCTCGTGAGGGATTGGGGCATTACATAGTCCTTACTATAAAGTTTTCTCAGAAGCAAGAAAATAAAATGAGACATATGTGTCAATTACAAACCGAGCATCCACTAAGTCCATGATCTAGTTCACCATTTATGCAACATGTAGCTAGATTAAACTTATAACTTAGATAATCAAAGCTAAATGAAAAACAATCAACAAACATCTTTACGTGTCTAATACCGAAGATAAAACAAGGTCCATCTAATCTTCTATTAATGTTTTGACAACATGCATGAAAGAGAATTGACTCAAACATCAACCAAGCATTCCAAGACCAGCCGAGTTCACAAGCCATATAGTCTCGATATGACACGTAAATCGAGATCTCCACATTAAGGGATCATCAGGCTTAATCATAGAAAACTTTTGGCTTGCTACAATCAAAATCGATATTTCCATGTGGGATGGAATCAACTCATATCTTTCGCATAATAGTGTCAAATAACACTAAAAGATTAGATCAAATGTACATATTACGGATTTTCAAAACCTGGCTCTAATACCACTTGAAGGCGCATAAAGGCGTCAGCTTCAAAAGCGGGAGCACAACTGGATCATCTTGAGATATGTAAATAACAAAAACATGCAAGCACAACAGAAATAATAACAATTAAAATTTGCATGTCGGCAGCAAGTTGTATTCACAAAATCTCAAGAGTAAATCCGTAATTAGTACATTAAAGAAAATACATAAAAAGTATATACAACTATATACAAATGTATTTAAAACGAAGTACCTCACGTGGAAAACTCGGATTTAGACTCTTGAAAGGATAATCTTAACTCAGACAAATCTCCTCCGCAAGTGCAAAGACCCTAGTCGGTCCCCGGGTATCCAAAAGCAATGAGGTGACTAACTAATTAAAGTGCTATGTAAAAACACAAGAAACTAAATCTTCTATCTTTTCTTGCTATAGACGAATTGCCAAGGAGAAAAAGATGGATTTTATGTTTCTATTGTTGTGCAATTTTTGGCCAACAGCAAGCACAAACAATGAAGTTATGACCTCTATTTATAGATGCATGAACATGCTCATCAAATGCCAAATGTCAAGATCTAAACAAATGAATAAGCCAAGTGTCAAAAAGACACTTCAAGTGGCCGGCCATAGGGGGGCAAATTGGACAATTTTCATGCAACTTGTTGTTTGTCTTTTTGTGCAAGTTGTCTTTTGTCCTTTTGTGCTTTTGTCTTTTAGTGCAACTTATTGTTTGTCTTTTAGTGAAGACAAACAGTAATTAATTCTAAACTCCTTTAGAATAATTAATTACAGATTGACCCCTCAATCTATTTGTACTTTTGCCCTAATATTTTTCAGTATTTATACTTTGGCCCTAAAACTTTTGAAAATTACGATTTTGGCCCACTTAACCATTAATGTCCAAAATCATACCGTTAAAATTTTAACGTGTTTCCAACTCAATACCAAGCTCATCATTGCTTTATTCATAATACCCTAAGTGTGTGACTTTTTAGGTTCACGACCGTACAACCATAAAGGACCGATTCTGAAAATGTCTCCGCCATTTTTCGAAATACCTTCATGTTCATGAGTGACGCGCTAGCAATGAACGTATCATGACAATATGTACAGTAATGAAGTCCAATTCCAATAAACCTACTTACAGTAGAAAATTAGCGTGCAGTCTAATCTTTCTGTTAAAATGTCTCGATCGTTGTGGGGACCATGAAATGATTAAGTCCACTAAATGATTCTATGCATAGATCTAATTCGATGGAATGAGAGATGACATATATAGAAAAACACATTTCCATCGTTCAACTACCTTGGTCGAGAATTTCTCATTTCAGATAACCGACACTAGATCTGTGACCCCCGAAATCACTACCATACTTTCTATTAACTGTTGCATTCACTATTTGTGCATTTTACGTGGGTTTTAATTGATTCTTCTTTAGTTACTATTCAACTCGATTTTTCACTACTTATTTTCTTTAAATTAACATTTTTCATAAGTTATATTATCTATTTGAGGAATGAGAAAAATGTGCATTTGAGCAATTAGCGTTAGGAGAGTTCGTTTAGAAAATATTTTAGCGGTTCAAGTGAATAGTATAACATTTAATTTTTGGGCTAAATGAAACTAATTAGTTTGGACTTATTTTTAAGTAGCTTCTATATGTATTTTGGTCATTTTAGTTATCACACACACATACACATAAATATAATACATATAATATACATATACATAATATTACATATGCATACACATAGCTCAAACAAAAGCAAAAATGCCAACCATGTTGCCCCCCAAACCCGATTGCAACCAAGAGGAAAAAGAAGGATTTTTGCTTCATCAAATCTTGACTTCAAGCTCTACCAAGCTTGGATCAAGTGTTTTAAGGGTTCCCTAGCTTTGTACAAGCCTCTACGCGTATTTGGTGTGGGATTTTTCATTGTTTTGTGAATTCAAAGTTTATGTGAAAATATGAAATTTCTAGATTTGATGTTATTGGCTCATGAATTGATTAAAACTTGCTTTATATGTCACATACATGTTGAAGAGACTATGTTTGTATAATTGTTTAATTTTTTAAACGGTTAAATTCGATTATTTAATTGTAGGGCATGAATAGTGTCATAATTTTAGGGTTTTGAGAAAATGTGTCTTATAGCTTGAATCAATGCTTCAATTAGGTGCTTTAGGTGTTAATGAGGATAGATTAATGACACCATGAGATTTAATTGCTCAGAACTTAGCTAAAACGTGAAATTGGCAACTTTTAGAAAGGGGTTTCGGGTGTAACGCAAATCTGGGTTGAATTGGGCAACACATTTGGTATTCTTAGGCTATGTAGGTGCTAAATATGCTTTTCTAACTCTCGGTTGAATTCCAATTAGGGTACGTGTAGTACAAACTCACAAAGGGGCAATCGGGGCTTTTATGGTAATCGCTTGTCAAGCCCAACTCGACCCCTCCTACAATCAGTCAGGACGCAACGGAATTTCGGCAGTATAACGACAGTAATTAAGACACCGAGGCTCTAAACCAACCTCTCTAGAACATCATACATCAAACACCATAAACAATCCCAACAATTATCTCCTCAATTAAGTTAACAACATACAACACAACCATATTATACAATAAACAGTCCTCGTTATATGCCTCCGTTCCAACATAATACGTGAACCCTTAATATACATTACAAAACATAATGAGCCAATCCAGCAACCTAAACATAGACAAAATAAAGACTACTAAGATTGCATCAACTAATTCGTTATCTTTTCAACATCATTTACATAATGAACTACAAAGCATATAAAAGTCTACTAAGTTAATATACAAGATAGTAAAACAATACAACATCAAGGATAAGACTCTGGAACATAGGACTCATCCACGTAAGGCACATTTTCCTCCTTAGGAGGCACGTACCCGTAATCCGGCTCTGCAACACCTATAAGCATGCAATAATAGAGAGTGAGCTTATATAAAATAAGCCCAGTGAGGATCCGATAGACCTCGAGCAAGGTCTACTAAACTCCTTGGAATAATCCTTTGAGCAAGTAAACATACAACAACAATAACATTATCATCACATAACTATATAACCATTCAATAAAGGATACTCTATTTGGTGTAGCTCCAAACGCCATCACGATCTCAACCATTCTTCTTATAACTCCCTATTACTCACGCACCCGAGGTACCTCACTAGCCCTTCCCTCCATGACACCTCCGTCATGCGAGCTGGGGATAGCCTCTGGCAGTCATGCAGTTATCAACCCGACAGCCCAACGCTGCCCAAGAGGTGGCACACACATACCAAGACTCCATAATCATCATCAATCATCAATCAATCATCATTTATTCATCATTGATAGCATCAATTATCATTTAAACAACAATAACTTAGTTAGATGACAAAGTAGGCCATCTAACCGGACATGTATTATATACACAATTAAACCCTAAATTACTCATCAACAACTCACCATTCAACACTCAAACACCACCCAATCATCTAAAGGCATCGTTCAAGAAATTAAAGAATGACAACCTAAAATTCAAAAATTCATAATTTATATTCTACTAACCCAAACATTGCCAAATCAGTTTCTATCACTCACCCATTCAACCTAGTACATTAGCCCTCTCGGAAATTCACCATAACACCTCCAAATCATGCCCGATAACCCTAAAACCCTAGGATGTCTTGGCTGAATTTTCTGGATTTTCACACGAACAATGTAATCGAAAATTCGGCATTACAACAGCGCTAACACGTAATTATCAAGTATTTAGAAATCGACGGAAATCGATTTCGAGCAACGCAACTCAATTAAATCAACTTTGAACAATTTAATCTAAATTAAATACCCAGAAAATAAAAATTATGCTACATCCGACAGAAACTCGTAGTATTACCACTAAACGATCCCTAGCATGCAAGGAGCAATAATCTAACATCATATTACAATTCTAACGGTTCAATTTTCATTTATACACAAAAATGCAAAAGACAACTTTTGAGATCTAGAATTTTTCTCTCACCTTTGATGTGTTTTGATGCAAGAAATGTGTAGAATGGATGCCAAACAAGTGAAATCAAGCTTTGAATCACTCAATTCGACTTTGAAATGCAAAATCTATGAGAAAAATGCTTTGAAAATGCCTTCATCTTTCTCCTCCAAGGAGCCACGGTTTTGTGTGTGTTTTTGGTGCTGTTTTGCTTTGTTTTCAATGTGTGTTGATCATATATTAAGCAAAGGTCAAATAAAAAAAAGAAAGTCAAAGTGGAAACTAATTATTTTTAGTGTTTTCTTGACTTTAAATGCATTTTCTTGATCACCAAAGTTCAAAACAATTATTCAACACCCAAGCTAGCTCAAGTAGGTTATTTTTATGTGACAAGAAGTTTTACAATCAAACACTTTCACCCGAGTCGGCTTAAAACTCGATTTTCGCAAAAGTCGGTGTAAAAACCCTAATAAATTCTTAAGCCGGTTTTAAAACCGTTTTAATCAAATACAGGTCTATTAAAGTCCGTGGTCTAGGTCTAGAAGGGTTAAAAAGACCAGTTTCAAAATTTTAGCGGACGTGTTTCGAAAACACTATTCACTGAAAATCGACGATAAAATTTCTGATCCCGTTTTTGATGAAAATTTCATGAATGCACATTTAGCACGTATTAGGAGTATTGACATCAAAATTATAACATTCTAGGTCATATAGCACATAAACAGGTCAAATGCATGCAAAACGAGATAAAACATGTAAATCAAGTTAAAGCAGAAAAGTGGGGTTTCACATTCTCCCCTCCTTAAAATAATTGCGTCCGCGCAATTCTCGAACTGACAAACAATTAAATCCTCAATCGTTACACTTAACAATACTTCTCTTAGTTCCCATTTATCTCTTAGGATGACAACTAACCAAAGACCTCAAAAAAAAACAACCTCTGTTGACTACAAGTTGATGATCATAGTTCCAAGACAATCTTCAATTCATAATTCTCTCCTACCTAATATCATATTGCATATGAAAGAAATCGCAACTCCAAAGTCCTAGTATGACACCACTAATTATCAATCATCCCCTACTACACAAAAGAGCTCCATGAACACCCCGAGGGTTTAAAAACTCATTTACAATAACATGAATGATTAATGATCAAGGAAATATCTCAAAAGTGATATTTGTCAGAATATGGCTCTTATGAAATTTATAAGGAAAAAAGAATATGGAAAAATCATATTCGAGCCAACAATCAAGTGAACATGAGGTCAAACAGGTTAGAGAATCAAGAGGTTAATAGTTTAATAAGGAAGCATGATAACTAAGATAAGAAATGTCTCAGCACCTATCAGTTAAATAAGTACGAACAAAGGATGATGATGAGTCAAAACAATGCTGAGTATGTTGAACAAAAATTCCTGAACAAGTAGATATTTCAATTCTCGATAATTGTTCAAGGAACCAACAAGTAAGTTGTACTTGAGGTGAAATCAAATTAAGAGATAAGAGATGAATAATTCAATAGAAAATATGAGTGTCAAGATAATGAGTATCTCAACACGCAATAACCAAAGAAGAATAAATAAGAAAAGACAGTGCCGAGTATATTAAATAAGCAATTACAAGCAAAGTAATGGCTCAGGATTTAATAATAAAACAATAGGATTAACAAAGATCAACAAGAATAACAATGATGTACTTAGGTAAGGAGTACATCAAACAAGTGAAATCGAATAAGTAAAATGGTATAACAAAGGTGAAATTACTTCCAAATGAATAGTAATAGAATGAAATGAAATATTGAAACCAATGGCTGGAGATATAGAATGAAATGTAGAAGTCTCAAACCTTAACTCCAATAAGCGACATTGCTATAAGAAACAAATATGAATGTTAAGAATAGAAACAATGTCAAATGAGTATAGGATCCATTAATCCAATAAGCAAAACTTTCAAGAAACAATTGGTAGGCTAGAAAAGTGTAACTCTCTCTCAAATAAGTGAGAATAGAGTAAAAGATAATAATAAGATCGATAGAATTATGGAGCACAAGAAGGGTGTCCCACCTACACACTTAAACACCAACAAGTCAAATCCTACAATCTATCTTCCTCCAAAACAAGACACTAAGGAGATCTAAAGAACCTAAGGAGTCATAACAATCACCAAACAAGATAAATCACTCCAAAATTTTACATTCCGTACCAGACCAATCACCAAACAAGATAAACCACCGATTACCCAACAAGATTCACTAATGAAGACTCCAAAATTTGATAACACAATACAGATTCATATTAACCCATTATAACACAAACGAATCCTCAATCAATAATTTAGAAAGTCATACCACCTAGAACTCAAAAGCTTGATATAGGTAAGTAAATGTTCAGTCACCAAAATGCATTCTTATTTCCTCAAATAATTCTATCTCCCAACAATTACATCTTCGAATAAAGTAATTTTAGTCAGGAATCACTCCAATTGTCTCCAAGGTTTAAAGATCAAAACTCCAAAATACCCATTAATAATATAGCAATCCCAAATAGTAGAAATATTCACATGTTATACCACACTTCATTCCATTCACAAACATACATCACTAATTCCTCAAATAAATTCATTCTAAAATAACTTCAAGGAAGTATAGTCTGAGTTGAGACTCCAAAAGTGTCTAATGATAACCTCATGGAAACCTCAACTTATGATTCATCTCCAAGTAATAACAAGTTAAACATGGCAACAAAAGTAATTATAATCATCAAGATACATTGCTATTTCCTCGAACAACTTCATTCTCGCTAAAGGAACATCAAGATCAATCCACTAAGCCGAAACTAAAATCCATAAACATAACAATTAAAATCTAACTGATAAGCTTCTAGAATAATAATAATTCAAAATCATGGCCTACCACTATTTCCGAAAACTCTTGCAGTCATCCTTACTTCACCTAAAAGAATCACCTACAGTTATAGAATATATACAATTACATCACATGAAAACAGATACAACGTAATGCATGATTATCATATAATTTAACATTATCACATAACACACAATTCAGCATATAAGAAGCCAACATCACATAAACAGGTTATATCACAGAAGTAAGTTATAAACAATTAAAGTCACATAAGCAACAAACTTCACATAAAGCACTTTGATCACATAAAACACAATTGTCACATAATACACATTAATCACATAATGCACATTAATCATATAATGCACATTAATTACAACACATTGAGTACGTATAGCACGTTATCACATAAAACATATTGACCACATTAGTTCACTTAACACACAAGGCATACTGGTCACATAGAAAGTTAGACACATAAGTAAATTAATCACATAAACATATTAACATATGTTTCACTTTTCTTTCACTTAATACATACTTGCATGCTTAGACCACTACCCACATTCCGAGGATACCCCGGCTGACAGCTAAACATGCGCTCTGATACCACTTAAATGTCACGCCCCAACTCGACCCCTCCTACAATCAGTCAGGACGCAACGGAATTTTGGCAGTATAACGACAGTAATTAAGACACCGAGACTCTAAACCAACCTCTCTAGAACATCATACATCAAACTCCATAAACAATCCCAACAATCATCTCCTCAATTAAGTTAACAACATACAACACAACCATATTATACAATAAATAGTCCTCGTTATATGCCTCCGTTTCAACATAATACTTGAACCCTTAATATACATTACAAAACATAATGAGCCAATCCAGCAACCTAAACATAGACAAAATAAAGACTACTAAGATTGCATCAACTAATTCGTTATCTTTTCAACATCTTTTACATAATGAACTACAAAGCATATAAAAGTCTACTAAGTTAATATACAAGATAGTAAAACAATACAACATCAAGGATAAGACTCTGGAACATAGGACTCATCCACGTAAGGCACATTTTCCAACTGAGGAGGCACGTACCCGTAATCCGACTCTGCAACACCTATAAGCATGCAATAATAGAGAGTGAGCTTATATAAAATAAGCCCAGTGAGGATCCGATAGATCTCGAGCAAGGTCTATTAAACTCCTTCGAATAATCCTTTAAGCAAGTAAACACACAACAACAATAACATTATCATCACATAACTATATAACCATTCAATAAAGGATACTCTATTTGGTGTAGCTCCAAACGCCATCACGATCTCAACCATTCTTCTTATAACTCCCCATTACTCACGCACCCGAGGTACCTCACTAGCCCCTCCCTCCATGACACCTTCGTCATGCGAGCTGGGGGTAGCCTCTGGCAGTCATGCCGTTATCAACCCGACAGCCCAACGCTGCCCGAGAGGTGGCACACACATACCAAGACTCCATAATCATCATCAATCATCAATCAATCATCAATCAATCATCAATCAATCATCATTTATTCATCATTGATAGCATCAATTATCATTTAAACAACAATAACTTAGTTAGATGACAAAGTAGGCCATTTAACCGGACATGCATTATATACACAATTAAACCCTAAATTACTCATCAACAACTCACCATTCAACACTCAAACACCACCCAATCATCTAAAGGCATCGTTCAAGAAATTAAAGAATGACAACCTAAAATTCAAAAATTCATAACTTACTTTCTACTAACCCAAACATTGCCAAATCAGTTTCTATCACTCACCCATTCAACCTAATACATTAGCCCTCTCAGAAATTCACCATAACACCTCCAAATCATGCCCGATAACCCTAAAACCCTAGGATGTCTTGGCTGAATTTTCCGGATTTTCACACGAACAATGTAATCGAAAATTCGGCATTACAACAGCGCTAACACGTAATTATCAAGTATTTAGAAATCGACGGCAATCGATTTCGAGCAACGCAACTCAATTAAATCAACTTTGAACAATTTAATCTAAATTAAATACCCGAAAAATAAAAATATGCTACATCTGACAGAAACTCGTAGTATTACTACTAAAGGATCCCTAGCATGCAAGGAGCAATAATCTAACATCATATTACAATTCTAACGGTTCAATTTTCATTATACACAAAAATGCAAAAGACAACTTTTGAGATCTAGAATTTTTCTCTTACCTTTGATGTGTTTCGATGCAAGAAATGTGTAGAATGGATGCCAAACAAGTGAAATCAAGCTTTGAATCACTCAATTCGGCTTTGAAATGCAAAATATATGAGAAAAATGCTTTGAAAATGCCTTCATCTTTCTCCTCCAAGGAGCCACGGTTTTGTGTGTGTTTTTGGTGGTGTTTTGCTTTGTTTTCAATGTGTGTTGATCATATATTAAGCAAAGGTCAAATAAATAAAAGAAAGTCAAAGTGGAAACTAATTATTTTTAGTGTTTTCTTGACTTTAAATGCATTTTCTTGATCACCAAAGTTCAAAACAATTATTCAACACCCAAGCTAGCTCAAGTAGGTTATTTTTATGTGACAAGAAGTTTTACAATCAAACACTTTCACCTGAGTCGGCTTAAAACTCGATTTTCGCAAAAGTCGGTGTAAAAACCCTAATAAATTCTTAAGCCGATTTTAAAACTGTTTTAATCAAATACAGGTCTATTAAATTCCGTGGTCTAGGTCTAGAAGGGTTAAAAAGACCAGTTTCAAAATTTTAGCGGACGTGTTTCGAAAACACTATTCACTAAAAATCGACGATAAAATTTCTGATCCCGTTTTTGATGAAAATTTCATGAATGCACATTTAGCACGTATTAGGAGTATTGACATCAAAATTATAACATTCTAGGTCATATAGCACATAAACAGGTCAAATGCACGCAAAACGAGATAAAACATGTAAATCGAGTTAAAGCAGAAAAGTGGGGTTTCACATCGCTGGTATTTGGTTGGTTTTGAGGACCCTAGGGGTGCCATAAAGTGTAATTAGAAGTGTGGAGTAGTTCATTTGTGAAGCTAGAACTTTACCTTTTGATTGGAAGCTAAATAGCTTAGGTTAACAAAGAGGTTTCGGGAAAAATGCGAATTCGGGTGGAATATAGTGTTATATTTAGTAATTATAAGGAGAGGTAATGCTAAATATGCTTTTATGGCACAAGTTTGAGTGTCGGTTATGGTACTTGTAGTTCAAACGCACAAAGTGGCAAATCGGGGTTTTGCGGTTAACGTGGGTTAAAGTGTGTGTTTTTGTGGAGTTTAGTTGTGCCATAAAATTTCTAGGTTTGGGTAGTGAGATTGGATTTCCAGTCCCGTAGTTCGTTTGGATGTGGTAGCTTGTGAAAGTTGGGGAAATGAATAGTATTTTGGTTATATAATAAATGTGGCAAATATGTCTAGTATGTTAAGGGTTGTTAATTGTTTATTTTTATTGAATGTTTGTAAATTCCTTTTTATTGAATAGCAAGTGTTTAAATGAATTTGTGTGGCAAGTGTACTTAGTAAGAGTAATTCGCGAATATGCTTATATATTGCTTATATTGTTTATGTATTTACTTGTTAAGGATTGAGTAAATATGCTTATATCTTGTATATTGTGTTGTATGGGTGAAGTTATACTTAAGACTTGTAACTGGGCTGCTAGAATGATTACTTGGATGGTATGTTTAGCCAGAGTATATAAAGGTAGCTTCTGTTAAATATAGAATTCTAATAGATATTGTATGCTAAATAAGTGAAGTTATAAGTTACCTAACCTAGTTGAATAATCAATGAATGTTGTAGTTAAAGAATAATTGAAGTAATGCTTGCTCATAGGTTCAAGGTGACTGGAAATGATGTGATCCAAACTTACATCTTGGAGCTCAGTAGAGGTGAGGGAGTCTTCATTCTTATGTGCATAATAGTTTATTTTCTTGTACATAGATTATGTGATTTAATATAATTGTTAAAGTAATGTGCACTTATTGTCTATATATTGGGTGTAAGGGCAACCTACTTTGTTGTCCCTCGATCATGTGTTTATTGGTTTATTTTATTGTTATCAGTTTGAGTGCATTGCATCGTGGTTGTATAACCATTTGGGCATGGTAATGTCATGGAAGCCGGGCAGCATCGGGCTTGCCGGTATACCTCGACTTCCATGGTTGCCCAGTCCCTCTCTCGCTTGAAATGCCGCCCAGGGAGAGTTGGGTCGTAGGATTTTGGGGTATATCCGGAGTACACCCAACTTGGAGTTATAATGGGATGTCGTCTTATCGGTATCAGTGATATTATTCTTCAGGATTTTTGTTCGTGGTTTGAGAATTGGATTAATCAGGATCATCGAGTTATATCCTTTTTGTTGTGTGGTATTTTATTGAATTCTTGTGTTTATTATTGTATATTACATGTATTTGTTGCACTACACGAACCCCGTTATACTGTTCCCGTTTCCCCTTCCTCATTGGGCATACGTGTTTGGTATGCTCACCCTCGTTGATAACAATTTCAGGTAAAGCAGGCTCGGCTCCCCTTGAGCCTACAAAAGACAAGACTCGTGAGACTCTTTGACTATGTGATACCTTGCTGCTAAATTTTGTGGATGCTTGTATATGCTTCATGGACCCTAGTGCCAAGTAGATATTAGTTTCTTATAGTCTATTTTGTGGCCTATGGTCTTGTATATATATTTGTGGCCTTTTTGAATGTTGTAAAGTGTCATAACTTGAGCCAACATGTTTGGCAGGATTGTAAACAGTTGTAATAACTTAGAGTACTTCCGTTACTTGTCTTTCATGCATGCTTGTGTGTGGTACGTTGGTGATTGTCGGTCTTTGACCATAAGAAAGGTTTATAGACATGGTTAGAGTGGTATGATAAGTGATTTTATAACATAGTATATCAATGGTTGAATTCCACGCATGCTTGTGTGCTTATCTTGTTGTTTAGTCTAAGGCTCGGATGGCCTTGAGACGGGTTATAGTTGGTTGGTTGGAGTTGGAATATGATATGGAGAATGTTGTAGAATGTGGGTTTGAGGTTATAAATGTTGTGTACAGGTTTTTGGTTTATCCTATAAATAGAGAAAACTCCATCCGTTTTCCCTAAATTTTATGACCGAGTTGGAATTGGGTTGAGAATAGCATGAATTATTAGAACCTCTGGTCTCGTGAGGGATCAGGGTGTTACAAGATCGCATAAGACATCGCCTCACTTTTGGAGGTTAACAGATCCTATCTTGACAATTACCTGTCGGTCTCTATATTATAAAACTAAACTGTAAGAGGTTACATCTTACCCTCAAAGAAGGCGAGCATTGTCTAAACACAAGATTTAGTCTCTGATATAACCGGCAGTCGTAATTTCTCAAGTCAAATGATTAATTTTCATAATTTGCAACGAATGACAAACTATTAATCCAAAGTCATGTATTTTATCATTCCGGTCACATTCAATGATCCGTTCCACCAACAATTATTCATATGTGAGTTAATCGCATCCCTATGTCGTTGTAGCTCAACGCTTGCTACCCTTTATCATTAATATCTCTATGTTAATCAAAGGTAACTACATATGATAGTCCGTACTTGATTATTCTTGTCCTGGTCGAATAATCTAAGGACTATGAATGATTTTGAATGTTTATCATGTCGAAGAAATATGCAGTCGAATTCTTAACACATTAAGAATATACTTCTTCTCAGAAAAACATTAAGGACATATTCATATAATTGAACGGAGAATATGAACATCCAACAAACATGCCATTCAGATTTACATCAAAATGCCCTATATAGGTCATTTAACTATATAGCATTAGGGCATATCTCTAACAGCATCCACTTTTGGACGAAACCCAAAAGGAAAGAAGTCCCAGAATAAGGGGAAGCAGGGAAATAAGATGTAGCGCCCTGACCCAACCCCACGCTAAAGGTCGAGTCTAGACTTGACACACGAACAGAGTGTCCTCTGTACCGTGGACTAACTGATTACCTACAAACATAGGAAATAGCCACAAGACAACAAACCAACAATCATCACACACCCCATCCTTCAATACTATACCCTCTTTCCAACTTTAGGCCATCTGAGCCTTAACTAGGGCAAGATAAACATATAAGCATGAAAACCATTAGTTATGAAGTTCAATAACAAGAGTCCGGTTATCATACCACTCTAACATTATATGCTCAACTTTCTTATATATATTATGACCAAATACTAACTTTTACTAAATCACACAGACATGCAAGATAGCTAGATAATAAGATAAGTCTTTAAGTTATTACAAACCACCTACACCCTACCAACAAACATAAAGCTTAAATTTACATTGCAACCCAATCCTACCAAAGCCAGACAAATACATACAAGGCTAAAAGCATTAAAATAGGACAATACACACACAACTTCATATTCTTCACGTAGTCCAACACATAAGCATCCAACCTCAGCAAACAAACTATCAAGGCAAAAGTTCAGTATGCATTTCTTCTTCTTCTACCACAACCAGTTGGGGATCAACCTCAGCTTCTCCTGAAACATGTTAAAAGAGGCATGAGCAAACACAGTTGCTAATGAGGGAGGGGATACAATTAATCAGGGCGTTTTCGAAAACCTTTTTCGTGCAATGCAACAATTAATTCACATAATTCAACTAGAACATGTAACACATATTCAAGTATCAAGTTAATGAGATAGTGAGATAACCACATAGAAAAAGGATACGGTTTCACTGAGTCTCAATCCACGATCCACGAATCACTAGCTGGTATAACCCTTACTCCCTATGGGTGTACTCTAGATGCACCCCGAGTCCTACGGCCCAACACTCCTAAGGTAGATCCGTATGCCCCAATGAGGTGAACCACACCTCTGGGGTAAGTGGGTGTACCTTCGTGAGATAAGGAATCAACACCATAATAGTTAAGCTAGATCGACAGCCCGATGTTGGCCGGAGTTTCTCGACATTACCATGTCTGAAAGGCTGCGCAACCAGATATGACCACGAGAATGCACAAGATAACAAGATAATACGGTAACACATAAACGAGGGACAACAAAGTAGGTTGCTCTATTACACAGATAACGATGTACAAATAAGCCAACAATCATTTATTTAACATATTAAGTACTAAAACAAGACAAAAAAAGCAATAGAATTAGCTACACAACATTTCCCCTTAGGCTCAGGACCTAATTCAAGCACATACGGAATACGAGACAAATAATTCACGAACCAATCCTTCTACCCTCCAAGATACACTTTATGACCCATTCTAGAAGCACAAAAAGGCACAACCGACGACGCTTAGCATAAAAGTCCCAGAAGTCTCGAGGGTAATTTGAACTATAGCTGCCCAAACCAATCCCCAGCCAAGTGCCATAAAAGCATATTTAACACTTTTACACCTAATAAACACTAACCACAATGTTCAATTGTGCATGATAGACACTTTTACGCGAAGCCCCTTTCAATTTCAAGCTAATTTCACTAGTTTTCTCAAGTTCTAGCCATATCAATCTCATATATTCCCTAATCTATGTTCATTAGCACCTATAGAACCAATAGAAAGCATAAACTCAAGCTTAGAAGCAACTTTAGCCAGCCAAAACCCTAGAAAAGTTATTATTCATCTTCTTGTTCACATAACCCTTTGCAAAAATTCTAACAAATAAGCCAATCTACTACACAAACAAGGTCTCTAGGGCATGTAAAAAATACTTGGTAAAGGATAGAAGCATAAAATAGCCATAAAACATCAAAACCATAAAATTAAAGTTAGATTCAAAACTTGAAAACATGTATATATGCAATTCCCTCATCAAAATAGCTCAAGATATGCTAGGACTAGGCTTGAGAGAACTTGATTCCACTCTTAGAAGCTTTGGTTGAGCCAAGAATCGTAGAAACAAGATGAAATTTTCGTCCTTGGGCTACTACGGAGGTCACGGGTTTTGGGGCAGACTTAGGGAGAATTCTTCTCATTGTTTATAAGCTATTGTTTTGTATTTGACAAGTAATAAGCATATATATTAAGTCCACAAAATACGTGGATCACTATTCAAGCAAGACTAGTTAAAAACAAAGCCCAAAATACAATTTTAATGTGGTTGGTCCAATTGAAACACTATTTTACTATTCACTTGGCCCGAAAACATTTTTCCTAACACACACTTCGGGTACGCAATGCACGAAAAAAGGATGAATGAATATTAACCACATAGTAATGCACATTGAAAAAATGTGAAATCATAAAAGTAAAATAGAAAAATTCTTCCTCCGGGCTAGGGTATTACACCCTTTCCCCCTTAAACTAATTATGTCCTCGCAATTCTTACATGATTCAGCGAACTGCTCTGGATATCTATCCCTTATCTGATCCTCCCACTTCCAGGTAGCATCCTTAACTTCATGATGATCCTACAGAATATTCACCATTGAAATACTTTTAGTCATGAGCTTCTGAACTTTTCTATCTACAACTCAAAGAGGTTTCTCAACATATGTCAAAGTCTCACTGATTTCCAAAGGCTTTGGCTTTAGAATGTTAGAAGGATCTAGCTTATACTTCTCAACATGGACACATGGAAAACATCACGTAACCTGGCTAAACTTGGAGGCAATGTTAATCTATACGTCAAATCACCAACCCTCTCAGTAATCTCAAACGGTCACACAAACCTAGGACTCAATTTGCCCTTTTTTGTATGCCCAATCAACCCTTTACGAGGTAAGATTTTTAGAAATACCTGGTACCCCACAACAAACTCCAAGTCACGGCAGCATCAATCAGCATAACTCTTCTGTCGTCTTTGAGCTGTAAGTATTCTTTTGCGAATGAGTTGCACATTATCAATCATCTTGACCATTTTGGGCAGTATAGCTAGATCAATTGATTTCATATGTCCAACCTCATCCCAATACAGTGGAGATCTGCATTTACGTCCATACAATACTTCGTAAGGTGCCATGCCAATGGTAGCGTAATAGCTGTTGTCATATGCAAACTCTACAAGTGTCAAATATCTCTCCCAACTCTTTCCAAAATTTAGAATGCAAGCTCGCAACATGTCTTCCAGTATCCTGATAAGCCTCTCAGACTGCCCATCTATCTGCAGGTGATATACAGTGCTGAAACTCAGTGTAGTTCCCAATGCCTTCTGTAGTTTTTGCCAGAATTGAGATGGAAATCTGGGATCTCTGTCTGACACAATACTCGCTGGAGTCCCGTGCAATCTCATAATGTTCTCAATGCACAACTCAGCTAACTTGTCTGGGCTATCTGATTTCTTCATGGCAATGAAATGTGAAGTCTTTGTCAGTCTATCCACAACAACCCACACAGAATCATTACCCCTTCGAGTTCTCGGCAAGTCAGTCACGAAATTCATGGTAATGTGATCCCATTTCCACTCAGGAATAGTCAACGGCTGCAACAACCCAACCAGTCTCTGATGTTCAACTTTAACTTTCTGACAAGTCAAACACTTAGCCACATAGTCAGCTATTTCTCTTTTTATATTGTTCTACCAAAAGTTTTGTTTCAAGTCCTGATACATTTTAGTACTACCAGAGTAAGTAGTGTATTTGGAATTGTGTGCCTCTGTTAAGATCTCATTCTTTAAAGTTGAATCACCAAAAATGCAAATTTTGTCCTTATATCTGAGGATGTCATCATCATGTAATCTGAAGTCTGACTCTCCTCCTTTAGACTTTTCTTGGATCTTCAGTAATTGAGAATTAGTTTGATGTGCCTCTTGAATCCTCGACAACAACAGAGATTGAATATACAAACTCACAAACCCAATACTTGTCTCTGATGTCTCTGGTCTCCATAAACATAGTTCTTCCATAAACTCCCAATTCTTTATAACTAGACTGGCAACTGTGGCTTTCCGACTCAATGCATCAACTACAATGTTAGCTTTGCCCGACAGATAGCTAATAGTGCAATTATAGTCATCCAACAACTCCAACCAGCACATCTCCCTCATATTCAAGTCTTTCTGTGAGAATAGGTACTTCAGGCTCTTGTGATCTGTGAATATTTCGAACTTGTTGCCCCATAAGTAGTGATGCCATTTCTTTAATGCAAAGACAATTACCGCCAACTCCAGATCATGTGTAGGATAGTTAAGTTCATAAGGCTTTAGCTTCCTCGAGGCATAAGCAATCACCTTACCATTCTACATAAAAACACAATCTAAACCCTCTTTAGAGGCATCATTGTAAATCACAAAGTTATCCGTCCCCTCAGGCAATGCAAGGATAGGAATAGTGGTTAACCTTTTCTTCAATTCCTAGAAACTAGCCTCACATTTATCATTCCAGTCAAACACCGTCTTCTTTTGAGTAAGCTGAGTCAAAGGTCCTACAATCTTTGAGAAATCTTTGACAAACCTTCTGTAACATCCGGCTAAACCCAGAAAATTGCAAACTTCAGTTACAGTCTTAGGTTATTTCCACGATAACACCACTTCTATCTTGGCTGGATCCACAGAGATTCCTTTATGAGAGATTTATATGGCCTAAGAAGGCAACCTAATTCAACCAGAATTGACATTTGCCGAATTTAGCAAATAATTTATGCTCTTGCAAAGTCCGTAACATAATTCTCAAATGTTGCTCATGTTCAGCCTCAGATTTAGAATATACCAGTATATTTTCAATGAAAATTATAACAAACTACTTAAGATATGGTCAAAATACCTTCTGCATCAAATCCATGAAGGCGACTAGGGCATTAGTCAACCTAAATGGCAATACAACAAACTCATAGTGACCATACCTGGTTCTGAAGGTTGTCTTAGGCACATCTTCTTTTTTAATTCTCAGCTGATAATAAACCCTGTCTCAAGTCAAATTTAGAATACACCTTGGCCCCCTGTAGCTGATCAAACAACTCTTTAATCAAAGGGAGAGGATATTTGTTCTTTATAGTCACGTGGTTAAGCCCTCTGTAATCAATACACAAATGTAGAGTGCCATCTTTCTTCTTTATAAACAACATCGGAGCACTCCAAGGCGAAGAGCTGGGCTGAATAAATCCCATTTCAAGCAAACCCTGCAACTGAACTTTTAATTCCTATAATTCAGGTAGAGCTATTCTATACGGAATTCTAGATATATGAGTAGTCTATAACGCCCCAATCTCTCACGAGACCGGAGGCTCTAATAACTATGTTATTCTCAACCCAATTCCAACCCGGTCATAAAATTTAGAAAAAACGGACGGAGTTTCCCCTGTTTATATAGCAAACAGTTTACCTGCACACAACATATAAATGCACCAGTACCGTGTCCGTTTTAACAACTCCTCAAGGCCATCCGAGCTTTGGTTCACAAGAAAAGTTCACAATCAAATGTACAATTCTGAATAGAAAGACTAACCTACTCTTCCTTAAAGTAACTACATACATGCATTGAATATAAACTACATTATCCTATTACATAAGCTATGAATTCAAACTACCCTAATAATCTAATTAACTTGAATTACATTACTTATACTTTGAATACATACACCTCATCAAAAGAACATTTTTCCAGCATTTTACAATCCATGCTACATAACACGTTATGCATTCTTTCAAGCACAAACTATCATGAAACACGAACTTTACTTCCTTTGGCTATAACCTGAAAGATTCATGATGAGGAGTGAGTATACAAATAATGTACACTCAGTGACGGAGGGAAACAATATACGAGAAGCATTTATAAGGGGATTCGTGTAATGTAATAGTTATGTACAAGTAAAACCATTAAACGATTAACATGACAAATAAGAGACAATGAACACTAAAATGCCACACATTAAAAAGGATACGATTCACTTTAACCCCAAACACTCCAAAATTAGTGATCTTCAATCACGAACCACAAACCTCGATCAATGTGCCAGCATAAACCCCAAACACTCCAGTGAGTGTACTTTGGATGTACCTCGAAAATCCTACGACCCAACACCCCTTGGCAATCACCGGACCAGGTGAGTGAGGGACTCGAGCATGGAGATTGAATATCCACTAGCAAGCCCATTGCTGCCCAACCGATATCTAATACATCCGCCCCTGACACTATGGTTGTGCAACCACTATTCAATACACTTAATGACAATGACAATATGACAATAATATAAAGTGATATGAAGCAAAATAATAAATGAGGAACAATAAAGTAGGTCACCCTCAGAAATCAATGAATTATAAGCAATAACATTAAAATAACCTATTGGGCATAAAGAGATACCCTTTAAACCCTTACGTCCACCTGATATCCCTCATTTCTTACAAAACACTGATTTTTCCCATTATGCATTTGAACTACACATACCCTAACCGATGCCCAAACAAGCATTAGAAAAACACATTTAACACCTATATACCTTAAGAACACTAGAAATACCAACCAAATCAACCCAAATTCGCTTTTACCCCAAAACCCCTTTATTACCTAAGCTAAATTTGCATTTTTAACCAAGGTTTAAGTAAACTAAGTCCATTCAACTACTTTTCTATGTTTATTAATATCTCTAGAATCTATAGGAAGCAAGAAATCAATCTAATAAGCAACTTTTAAACAAAACCCTAAAATGACACTATTTATCATCTTCTCCAACTCACCCTTTGCTAAAGTTCTAAAACCAAACCATAAAACTAACAAAGACACATCTCTATAGCATGTAGACAACATTCATGATCATATTTGAGCATTTCATTGGCTAATATTGACAAATCTAGAAATTCAAAGTTACGGCATAAACATTAAAAATGCATAAAAATGCTAAATCCCTCACCACAATCACGTAGAACAAGGAAAGATGAAGTGTTTTGATGGTTTGGAATCCTTGGAACAAGCTTGGAAGATCAAATTGAGCAAAATTGGCAAGAAAAGCATTATTCCCGTAATAGGGTTTTTTGGTTGATTTTTTGCTTTTTTGGCTTATTTGAGCATTTGTTTTGTGTTTTTTGTGTTTTGTTTAGTATATATATGAGTAGGATAATTATATGGGTTGATGGGTTGGATATTGGGTTAAAATGGATTTGAGCTTAGGTATATTAGAATAAATGTAAGAAAACTTCTTTAAGCCCAAAATAATACATAGTTTTACTATTCATATAATATCAAGATATTTTTGCAAATCACTCGTCACATATGCAATGAATATAATTTTTGTGAACGTAGGCTAATTATAAGTTAAGTAATAATAAAAAAATATGAAATCCAGGAAATAAGATAATAAAAATTTTAGTCCGGGCTCAATTTAATAGAAAACTCTTTAAATGCAAGTTTTACTAAAAAGTCTATGATGAAAATAATTTGAATGCTCATTTATTATTTACTAAAGTAAATAAACTCAAATTTTTGATATTTAAAAGCAATTTAACAAATATTAGCACATAGAGAGCAAATAAACACTTAATAGCATTTCATAGGAAAATTAGGCATTTAAGCAAATAGTTGCATACATAAATGCACATGAATGATAAATGCATGCACTGGGAGTCGAGCGTCACATAGTCCCTGGCAATAAGTCAATCGCAAACTCTATCTCCTTATCGGGCTACAAACCCGACAATAGGCACCTCATTTATCATAGGCACCTCATTTAATTTTAATTTATCACCAGGCTAATTAATCAAATAAGCTAAATATGCCTCACAACCCTTACCAATAATTTAGATGCTTTAATAGAGGATATAATAGGGGTTCCGGTGGACTTACGACTCCCTACTATCTCAATTATTGGTTGGTCACGCATCTCAAGTTTTACAATTTTCTTTTTGCAATCAAACTGTGCATAATATTTCCCCAGCCAATCCATCCTTAATATAATCTCAAAGTCATAGAAGGGTAACATAATGAAATCAATAGGAAATGTACGACCCTCAACGCAAAGTTCACAAGCTTTACACATAGATTCTGTAACAAATTTTATGCCTATGGGGTTGCCTACCGCAATCTTACAAGGCAATTTTTCTACTTTTAATGCAACAATTTGTGCTCACGTAGGAGTGATAAAAGAGTGTGTAGCCCCGGTATCAATTAAGACTATGACTGACTGATTATTAAAGAGAAATGTACCTTCTACCATAGTAGTCGTGTCTGGCAGCTCCTCCTGATCCAATGCAAACACTCGAGCCTGAGCTCGATGAGTTGGTGTTACACCTGGAGCTCTAGTCTGTGCACCCTGTCCTCTAGTCTGCCCCTGAACATTCTTAAACCTAGGGCAATCCTTCACTCGATGCTGGTTACTGCCACACCTGGTGCATCCACCCGACTTCCTCCAACAAGTTGTCTCAGTATGGCCTTTCCTATTACAATGACTACAATACTGATCCTATCTCGCAATAGTACCCTCTGCAGGAGCTTTGAGAGTAGATGTAGCTATGCTACCCTACTGTGACCTGGCTGCTACGGGTCAAGTTCGACACTGGGTCTGACTCTGCACTGACTGAGTCTGAGCCGAAAATGGCCCGGCATAACTCTGAGACCGATGCTATCTCGGCTGACTCTGACTGGCAGGCTGAAACTGTTTCACTGACCCCTGACTCTGAGACTGATATGGTCGTTTACTCGGCTAACTAGATCCACCCAACAGATCTGCCTTGCATTTCTCAAACCTCGATGCTGCTCTAATCATGGCGACATAGGTAGTAAACTCCTGGGTAGACAAATTAAGCTAAATGTCTGCCTTCAGACCCTAGATGAATCTCTGAATCTTCCTACTCTCGTGCAGCACTAATGCTGGCACATATTGGGATAGTTTGGTGAATGTGGCCTCATACTGATCAACAGTCATATGCCCCTATCTCAAGGTCACAAACTCCTCTTTTCGTCTCTCTCGGGCAGCCTCAGAAATATACTTCTCCTGGAAGTCATGCATAAAGTCAGCCCAAGTGTGCTACCCTGCCTCACTGTTCCATCTCAGTCTCACAGCACGCCACCATTGTTCAGCATCCCCCTCAAGTGAAAACGTGGCGTATGTAATTCTCTATTCATCAGTATACCTAAGGACATGGAAAATCTTATCAACTTTGTTCAACCATAACTCAGCTTTTGTATCATCTGGCTCCCCAAAGAAACTAGTCGCCCCATGATGCAAGACTTTTTCAAGCAAGCTACTGTTACCGCCCGTGGCACCACTACCCTTAGCTCTGGCTCCCGGATTACCCCAGCCAACATTTGTCTATCCCTGCTGACTTATCAGTTGAGTAATAGAATTAATTGTTGTGGCCATTGTGGCCATCACTTGAGAATTAGTTGGTTCCTGCCCTGGTTCATTATTCCCAACTGGCCCAACATTCTGTCTCAGAGCCTCTTCTGGCTGTCTCCTAGGTCTCCCTCTCTTCATCTCTGTATTAAAAGAGGTAAGTGTTACAATAGGCAGACATATAACACACAAAGACAACATGTTCTCATTCAAGACATCTTGTTCACATAGCCACATATAATGTTTAACTGACAAAACAATCTAGACATTTCATTTACTCATGTATTGATGCAATAGACTACTCATATTCTTACTTTTATGCTATATCACGCAAACAAGTAATCAACTATACAATCACACAGTCATATAATCATGCCACTTCACTTTCACATAAAGACCACTGCCCCACAGTTCGAGAAACCTATCCTGGCTTATGCATTCAATTTGCTTTGATACCACCTAAATGTAACGCCCCGACCTAACCCTACGCTAAAAGTCGAGTCTAGACTCGACACACAGACATAGTCTTCTCTGTACCGTGGACTAATTGGTTACCTGCAAACAGAGGAAATAGCCATAACACAACAAACCGACAATCATCACACACCTCAACCTTCAATACCACACCCAATTTCCAACTTTAGGCCATCCAAGCCTTAACTAGGACAAGATAAACATACAAGCATGCAAACCATTGGTTATGAAGTTCATTCACAAGAGTCCGGTTATCATACCACTCTAACATTATATGCTATACTTTTTTATATATATAATGACCAACGACCAACTTTTACTAAATCATACAGGCATGCAAGATAGCTAGATAACAAGATAAGTCTTTAAGTTATTACAAACCACCTACAGCCTACCAACAAACATAAAGCTTAAATTTACATTACAACCCAATCTTGCCAAAGCCAGACAAATACATACAAGGCTAAAAGCCTCAAAATAGGACAATACACACACAACTTCACATTGTTCACATAGTCCAACACATAAGTATCCAACCTCAGCAAACAAGCTATCAAGGCAAAGGTTAAGTCTGTACTTCTTTTTTTTCTACCACAACCAACTAGGGATCAACCTTAGCTTCTCCTGAAACATGTTAAAAGAGGTATGAGCAAACACAGTTTCTCAGTGAGGGAGGGGATATAGTTAATCGAGGAATTTTTGAAAACCTTTTTCATGCAATACAACAGTTAAGTCACATAATTCAACTAGAATATGTAACACATATTCAAGTATCAAGTTACCGAGATAGTGAGATAACCACATAGAAAAAGGATACAGTTCCACTGAGTCTCGATCTATGAACCACGATCCATGAACCACGAACCACGAACCACGAACCAAGATATCAATAGCTGACATAACCCTTTACTCCCGATAGGTGTACTTCGGATGTACCCCGATTCCTACGACCCAACACTCCTGAGGTAGATCCGTATGCCTCAATGAGGTAAACCACGCGTCTGGCATAGATGGGTATGTTTCAACAAGAGAGAAAATTGATACCATGATAACCGAGCTAGATCGACAACCTGATGCTGCCCGGAGTTTCTCGACACTACCATGTTTGAAAGGTTGCACAACCCGATACGAGCACGAGAATCCACAACATAGCAAGATAATACGGTAACACATAAACGAGGGACAACAAAGTAGGTTGCCCTCTTACATAGATAACAATGTACGAATAAGCCAACAATCATTTATTTAACATATTAAGTACTAAAACAAGACAAATGAAGCAATAGAATTAGCTATACAATATTTCCCCTTAGGCTCAAGACCTAATTCAAGGCATATACGGAATACAAGACAAATAATTCATGAACCAATCCTTCTACCCTCTAAGATACACTTTATGACCCATTCTAGAAGCACGAAAATGCACAACCGATGACGTTTAACACAAAAGTCCCGGAAGCCTCGAGGGTGATTTGAACTACAGCTACCCAAACCAATCCCCACCTGAGCGCCATAAAAGCATATTTAACACTTCTACACCTAATAAACACTAACCATGATGTTCAATTATGCACGGGAGAAACTTTTACGCGCGAAGCCCCTTTCAATTTCAAGCTAATTTTACTAGTTTTCTCATGTTCTAGCTAAATCAATCTCATATATTCCCTAATATATGTTCATTAGCACCTATAGAACCAATAGAAAGCATAAACTCAAGCTTAGAAGAAACTTTAGCCAAAACCCTAGAAAAGCTACTATTCATCTTCTTGTTCATATAACCCTTTGCAAAAATTCTAACAAATAAGTCAATACACTACACAAACAAGGTCTCTAGGGCATGTAGAAAACACTGGTAAAGGATAGAAGCATAAAATAGCCATAAAACATCAAAACCATAAAATTAAAATTAGATCAAAAACTTGAAAACATGCATATATGCAATCTCCTCACCAAAATAGCTCAAGATATGCTAGGAGTAGGCTTGAGAGAACTTGATTCCACTCCTAGAAGCTTTGGTTGAGCCAAGAATTGAAGAAACAAGATGAAATTTTCCTCCTTGGGCTACTATATAGGTCACGGGTTTTGGGGGGACTTGGGAAGAGTTCTTCTAATTGTTTATAAACTATTGTTTTGTATTTGACAAGTAATATGCATATATATTAAGTCCACAAAACACTTGGATCAATATTCAAGCAAGACTAGTTAAAAACAAAGCCCAAAATGCAATTTTAATGTGGTTGGTCCAATTGAAATACTATTTTTACTATTCACTTGGCCCAAAAACATTTTTCCTAATACACACTCCGGGTACGCAATGCACGAAACAACGATGAATTAATACTAACCACATACTAATGCACATAGGAGAAATGTGAAATCACAAAAGTAAAACAGTAAAATTCTTTTTATGGGCTAAGGTGTTACAAGGGGAATGGCCAGGTTGATAATGGGCCAAAGCATTAGTAGAAACACAAGAAATGTGCAAGGAAGCCCAAGGAGAAGTACTTTGAATGTTGTCAGAAAGGCCATTGGAAGTAAAACTGCTTGAAGTACCTAGCCAATAAAAATAAAGGTACATACCTTATTTACATCGTTGAAACTAGTGTAGTGGTTGATTATACAGAATCATGGATAATAGAATCAAGAACCACTAACAGTGATTGCATTGTTGTGCAGGAGTTTCGGGTAATGAGGAGACTAAGTAAAGAGGGAATCACTCTTGAAGTAAGCTTAAGAGTGATGGCTTGGGCGGATGTTGTTGGAAGACAATCTTGTTACTAAGAGATTTGTTTTAAAGATAATCTTATCATGTTCTAGACTATTTACAGTTTTAAATTTTGATAATTGTTTTAAAGTACTGTTTTGATAACTTTCAAGTATTTTATTCATTTAATGGAAATTTTATTCAAAGTCTGGAAGTGTGCATTTTTTTGTCTTATCTCTATTTCCAACATGCAATTATTCTGAAATTCTCTAATCTCTTTTAAATAAAGTTTGTTCTCCATAAACCAGTACTTGTAAAACCTATGATTAAGGTTATATGAACCTAGATGGGTTCAGAGTCTGGATTGAGGATGAGCCCTTGGGGTCATTAGATCTCAAACCACAGGCTCAAGATAAATCTAGTTTGAAAGAAAATATGTTCGAAAGGTCATATTCTTTCACAAGGTATAGGACAAGGAATGTTTGGACTAGTGCACATTGGTGTATATGGTAGATCCATAAGCACACCAGAACAAGAAAGAATAGTCCTCTTCGGTGAGTTTGGTTGGTAATCATATACAACAAAGATTGTGTCATAGTAGGTTACACCAACCATTCCCCAAAGGAATAGTATATCTAAGAAACAAAATCACACTCATTAGACATGAGTAAATCCATATTGAGTTGCAAAACTCCACCCATATCGGGATTGAGTATTATTGAAACAGCCACACGGATCTTGACAACAAGTGCCTTCAAGATCAGCACTTAAGATTCCTTAAGACATGTGATTGGGTTGAAAAGCCCAGTATAAGGCACATTCACATGTAAGGCATCTGGCTTGAGTGCTAAACTGCTTAGCTTCTTGGCTAAGGTTGTAAGTTCAAGATGTGTAGTTTCAATGAATCATTCTAGAAGAACAAAAGTGGAATTTCTATCATTCTAAGAAGCAAAGGGTACTAATAAGTATTTTGCTAAGAAACTTGGAGAATGATGGTATGATCCATTTATGAGGGATTATGTTCAAAAGTTATAAAAGCGGAAGTTTTTTCGGAACTTCCACCTTACCTGCATCAATGTATAAAACAAAAATTTTCTTAAAGTACCATGGAGCCTCATCATAGTGGGAGACTAAGGAAACAATTAGACTAACTTGGAAAGTCTCTCAGGGCAGTTTCCATGTAAGTTTGCCTTATCCACTAAGAACGATAAAACAATGACTCGGTTCTTGTTGAGAGGTTTGGATTCCTTTTGTCTGGAATTTTGTAGTTATACTTAGATAAGGGTAGAACCCTTAGTGTGTAACAAGAATACAAGAAAGAAATTAATGGACAAAGACAATAAGACTAGTGATGAAAAAGGTACACTCTTATGAGAGTATCAGTCATGTGGAGACTTTCACACTAGTAGCCCTACTGTAGTTCATGAGAATATCTCTTAGCCATTGCTAAATGCAGAAACTTGGCTCATAGATGTCAAGGACACATTCCTTAACCAGAATCTTGACAACATTACGAACTAGACAAAATCCATTATAAAAGGCAGAACATCTTCAACGAGCAATCGAAGTCTTTGACTTTGAGCAAGACTTTGGTGGATGTTATACTTTGGAAAAAGGAAATAGCTAAGCTGTTTAGATATACATCCTTAGAAGTTTGACTGACTTCTTAAGGTGTTTTGGACCTGCGATATGTTAGATGTGTTCTAGGGATTAATTTCCTATGAGATTACTAGAATGAGATACTAGCATAGGCCTAAGGTACATATATTAAGAAGGAACATGTGGCTAATTTTTAGTCGAATTCAGGACAAGCTCACTTGGTAGTGGGAAAACATACATTCTAGTGTCTTCGGAGAATGGAAGCTTTTATGTTATTCTACCAAGATAAATAATACAATAAAGCACTTAAGTCGAGATCGTGGAAATGCAGGGTTCACTGAGAGAAGTTTCACTAATCCAGGAATTCTTTTATAGAAGGGTTTTGGTTATAGAATTTCCTTTGCGACATCTCCTAGCTAATCCTCTTACAAGAACTTTTTCAAAGAAATGTATTTTCTGTAGATATTGAGTCAGTGAGGGTCAGACTGTGCTCTTTTGTGCAAGTAGGAGTTTGTTAGGATTGGTATGCCTAAAAGACCACTAGCACTTAGTCATTAGAACATCTGGATGGTTTGCAATAAGTTAATCAGTGTCATCATATTCATATGGGCATATTTCTCTGATTATGTGGATTGACATAGACATATATATACATATATATATATATGTGTGTGTGTGTGTGTGTGTGTGCATATAAGGTCCTTGCTTCAAGGAGTGACTTAGGTGCGGGGTGCTGACGCATAAAATGTGTAGGTCATGGTCACTTGAATAAGCGAAGTAACTTTGTCCATGACTAAGTAAAGTTGAGCGCTTTACTATGGTAGAAGTCATAGTGAAGTAAGTTCTCTTTAGAGAAGGGTGATCTACCTTGATCATGGATTTGTTCTAGACTTATTACACTTATGCATGTGTATGCATTGGACGGACCCCGTAGGTATGAGCTCTAAATACGTACTATTAAAGAAAGAGTTCACCTAAACCTACAAGCTTCTAAGTAGACCATAGTTCTTCATCATGAGCATATGTGGATGAACCGAAGAAGTTGAGTGCTTGCACTTTGATACATTATGGGTGTGGTCTTAATAGTTAGATCACCTACTCTGTGGTTTGGATGTATAGGACTTGATTAGAAGGGACGTGCATATGCAATAATGGCTGCAGTAACACTTGAAGTATTGAATGTTACACTTAAGGGTAGCTCCCTTAAATAAGTGGATAAGTTCAGAAGGATGGTTGGTGTCACGACCCAACTCGACCCCACTTATGATCAGTCAGGACGCGGTGAAATTTCGGCAATATAACGTCTGTAATTTGGACAATAGAACTCTAAACCAGTTCTTTATAAATACTCCACAACTCCAACAACAAATAACACATTCAACCATTTCATAAACCATCCATACAACATTCCAACAACAAGACATATGCCTCTGTCTCAACAACATACATCAAGCTATACTATACATATGCAAAATAGATAATAAAGCTAGTCTAACAACCTATTTATATTCAAAAAGAAAGACAACTAAACTAGCATGATACAATCCACTATCTTTATAGTATGTTATACAATACAAGTTCCAAAGTTAAATACAATACATGTTCATAATTTAAGACAACATAAAGAGCACTCCAGCATAGACATCAAGGGTAAGACTCTGGCACATTGAACTCATCTACAAAAGGCATGTACTCAACTTCCTAAGGAACGTATCCAGGGTCCAGCTCAGTAATACCTGAAAGGTAAGCAAAGAGGGAGAACTTATATATAACAAAGCTCAGCGAGGGTTCAATAGGAGATTTTGGAAACACTTTCTTTTAACACTTGGGAAAATACCCTAGGAGAAGTGAACACACAATAAACATCAACAACAATTCAATTAAACAACACAAGTAACCAAACAATAGAGAAACAATACACTAGTTGATGTAGCTCCATACGCCATCACGATCTCAACCAACTTCTTACGCCCACTGATACATTCTGGAAGTACCTCAATCTAGACCCACACTCCATGATCATTCTCCTACCACACGAGATAGGGGATAACACATGATAGTTGTGCCAATTTCAGCCCGGCAAGCCCGATACCACCCGAGAGGTGACACACACTATGATGACTCACAACAGTTAACACCTAACACTTAATATTCTGAGAGGACAACAAAGTATGTTATCTTCCAGTACAACAACATTCAACAATCAATTAAACAACACTTCAACATCTCAACATTAATTAAACAACTAAGACACCTAACTTAGATAACAAAGTAGGCCACCCAACTCAACACACATTTCAACATGCATTCAAACCTGAGCCTACTCAACACCAACCCAAGTATAAACCACACAAACATTACCAAACAATTAAAGACAACACTTAGCCATTTCAAAGAAAGACTACACAAACTTCTAAACATCATAACTTACAATCTAACAATCAAACAATCCCCGAACCTTCTCCTACCACCTAACCACTCAAGAAACTACATTGGCCCCTCGGAAACCAACCAAAAGCCATCCAAAACAAGCCCAACAAGTCCAAAATTGACAATGCACCTAGGCTGAAATTTTTGACTTCTAGCATAGCATTCAAATTGAAAATTTGGCATTACAACATTGCTACACAATAATTAACAAGTCTATAAAAGCAACTACAACTCGAATTCAACTACTACAACTACAATTATTCAAAATATAAGTCAAATTATCAATTTAATACCCCAAAAATAAAAATACTTGTTGCTACCATTTAAAATGGCTACAATTACACTAAGTTGGTCTTTATCATCTATCTAGCAATAATCTAAAGGCAATTTAACAAAACAACAACTAAATATACATCAACAAAAATTTGACATAAACTTTAAAAAAATGATATAGTTTTTCCCTCACCTTTGATCCAAAGCAATGATAGGAATATGTAGATTAGGTGCCCAAGAAGCAAAAACAAGATTTGAATGAATTAATTTGGCCTTGAAATGTAAATTCTATGTGAAATTTACTTTGAAAACCTAACTAAAAATATTTCTTTCTTCTCCTTGGAGCTCTCGGCCTACTAGGTGAGAAAGGAGTGTGTTTTGCAATTATTTTGTGAGTTGTGTAAGTATATTGCATGTATAATGAATATAAATAGCAAAGTCAACATTTTAGCAAAAGTCAAAGTTGACAACTTTGGTTATTTTAGTTAGTTTTTTAGTATATATATATATATATATATATATGTCTATAAACTATCATATATACTATATTTAGTAGACTAAACTTAGTTGACAACATTTTATATAAGCATACATATACATATATTTAAGGTACAAAGCTCAATTTTGCAAAAGAAGTTGAAAAGTCACATTAATTATTTTGCAAATGTATTTTAAATGAATAATTAATCTAAGATCACTTAATATCACATATAAATACATACATATTAATTCTAATAGCATTTAAACAGATAAAACACATAATTACAATTAAAGCAAATTTCAGGGTCTCACATTCGCCCCCCTTAAAGAAATTTCGCCCTCAAAATTCTTACTTGCTCCTTGGAACAAATCTAGGTATTGTTGTTGAATCTGATCTCTTATCTCCCAAGTAGCTTCCTCAATACCGTGGTGTTTGTATAACACTTTAACCATAGGGATATTTTTCTATCTCAACTCCTATTCCATCTTATCTAGAATACGAATTGGTCGTTCATCATAAGTCAGATTCTCATGAAGCTATAACATCTCTGGTTCTAGAATTTGAGAAGGATCCGGATAATACTTCCTCAAAGTAAATACGTGGAAGACATCATGAACATTAGAGAAGTTATGTGGTAAAGCTAACTGATATGCCAATTTGCCCACTCTGCCAGAAATCTCAAATGGCCCTGCAAACCTCGGACTCAGTTTACCACCTTTTCCATGACGAGCAAAACCCTTACAAGGAAGAAATTTCAAGAAGACCCGATCCCCGTCTGCAAACTTCAAATCCCAACGACGTTTATTAGCATAACTCTTATATCTGCTCTGAGTTGTCAGCATTATCTATCTGATTCTCAATTTTCTCTAGAAGTTCTGGCATCATAGTCGAATCAATAACCTTATTCTCCCCTACTTCATCCCAATACAAAGGTGATCGGCATTTACGCCCGTAAAAGCTGCATAATGTGTCATCCCAATCGTCACTTGATAACTATTGTTATAGGCAAACTCGGCTAGCGGTAGATGTTTGTCGTAAATTTTCCCGAAGTCTAAAACACAAGCCCTAAGTATATCTTCCAGAATCTGAATAGTTCTCTATGACTGACCATCGGTCTGAGGATGATATACTATGCTAAAGTTCAACTTTGTACCCAAAGTTTCCTGAAGACTCTCCCAAAATCAAAAAGTAAACTGAGGATCCCGATCAGATACAATACTAGCTGGAATCCTGTGAAGTTTAACAAACTGATCCAAATAAAGATCCACCAACTTTACAAGTTCATCTCTCTTCCTCATCAGTATAAAATAAGTTGTCTTCGTCAAACGGTCCACGATAACCCAAACTGCATCACAACCTCTCGGTGACCTAGACAAATCAGTGACGAAGTCCATCATAACATGTTCCTATTTCCACTCTGGTATTGCCAACAGCTGAAGTAACCCTGCGAGTCGTTGATGCTCTGCCTTCACCCGCTGACAAGTCAAACATCTGGATACAAACTTGACAAACTCCCTCTTCATGTTGTTCCACCAATAATATTGTTTCAAGTCCTGGTACATCTTGTTTCCACCGGGATGAATGGTATACTTTGAATTATGAGCTTATTCCAGAATTCTTCTCCTCAAACCCGGTTTATCCGGAACACACACTCTGTTCCGAAACCGTAGAACACCATTCTCATGTAATTTGAAGTCAAACCGTTCATCTATGATCTGATCCTTGATTTTCTAAAGCTTTGCATCAAGTTGTTGAGCTTCTTTAATATAAGATAACAATAAAGGTTGAATCTGCAAATGTGCACATATAACTCCATCTCGAGTCAACTATGGTTTCCAGTAACTAGTTTCCTCAAGCATTTCCCACTCTTTAACTGTTAAACTCATAATGGTAACCTTCCGGCTAAGAGCATCTGCTACAACATTTGTCTTCCCAAGCAGATAATTAATAGAACAATTATAATCTCCCAAAAGTTCCATTCATCTTTGTTGCCGCATACTCAACTCATTCTGTGAGAATAAATATTTCAGACTTTTGTGATCAGTAAAAATTTTAAACTTACTACCCAACAAATAGTGACGCCACTTTTTCAGAGCAAACATAACAGCTGCCAACTCCAAATCATGTGTCAGATAGTTCACCTTATATGTTTTTAACTTTCTAGAAGCATAGGTAATAACCCGACCATTCTGCATAAGTACGCAACCCAAGCCCTCCTTGGATGCATTACTATAGATGACCATATTATCGGTTCCCTCTGGCAATGAAAGTACCATAGCGGTATTCAACCTCTTTTTCATCTCCTAAAACCCACTCTCAGACTTCTCATCCCACGCAAAGCTTGTTCTTTTCTGAGTTAGCTTAGAAAGTGGCCCTGCGATCTTAGAGAAGTCCTTCATGAACCTGCGGTAGTAACCCGCTAAACCAAGGAAGCTGCAAACCTCTGTCACGTTCTTTGGCCTTTTCCAAGACATCACCACTTCAATCTTAGTGGCATCTACTGAGATACTGTGAGACCCTGAATTTGCCTAATTTGCAAATACGTGTTTTATTTGTTTAAATGCTATTATAATTAATATATATGAATTTATATGTGATATTAAGTGATTATATATTGATGGTGCATTTAAAATACATTTGTAAAGCAAATACTGTGACTTTTCAACTTGTCTTGCAAAATTGAGTTTTATACCCTAAATGTATGTATATATATGCATATATAAAATGTTGTCAACTATTTTTACTCTACTAAATATAGTATAAGTGTTAGTTTATATATATATGCATAAAAGGCTTAAAACAACTAAAAACTCAAAAGTTGACAACTCTGACTTAGTTATTTTTGTTGACTTTGCATTATATTAGCTATTATACATACACAATACATATAATAGCTTGCAAAACACCACAAAAATACACACACTTGGCCGTCCACTTTGAGGAAGAAGAAGAAGACATTTTAGCTTAGGTTTTGAAGAAAATTTTCAAAGGCAAACTCATTTCTAGGCCAAATAGTTTCATACCGGGTTGGATTTAGCTTATTAGGCACCTATTCTACTCATTTCTAACCTTGATTTGGATCAAAGGTGAGAGAAAAACTAGATCTTTTTTTAAAAATTTGAGTCAAATTTTAATTGATGCATTTATAGTTGCTATTTTGTTAAATTGATGTTAGATTATTGTTAAGTAGATGATAAGGACCAACTTAGTGTAATTATAGCCATTTTGAACAGTAGTAGCATGTATTTTTATTTTTTGGGTATTAAATTGATAATTTGGCTTGTTTCTTGAATAAATGTAGTTGTAGTAGTTGAAATTGGATTGTAGTTGCTTCTATAGACTTGTTAATTATTGTGTAGTAATATTGTAATGCCAAATTTTCAATTTGAATGCCATACTAAAAGTCAAAAAAATCAGCCTAGTGTACATTGCCATTTTTGACTTGTTGGGCTTGTATTAGATGGCTTTTGGTTGGTTTCCATGGGGGTTAATGTAGGTGCTTGAGTGCTTGAGTGGTAGGAAAAGGTTCAGGTGTTGTTTGATTGCTAGATTATTAGTTATGTTGTTTAGAATATTGGGTAGTCATTATTTGAAATGTCTATGTGTTTTCTTTAAGTGTTTGGTGTTGTTTGTATGGTTGATAATTGAGTTGTTGTTGAGTAGGCTCGAGTTTGAATGCATGTTGAACTATGTGTTGAGTTTGAATGGCCTACTTTGTCTAACTTAAGTGTTTTAGAATTGTGTAATCGTTGACTATTGAGTGTTGTTTAATTGATTGTTGAATGTGGAAGTGCTGGGAGACAACCTACTGTGTTGTTCTCTCAGAATATAAAGTGTCAAGTGTTAATTGTTGTGAGTCGTGATAGTGTGTGCCACATCTCGAGTGGTATCAGGCTTGCCAGGTTGAAAACGGCACAACTATCTCGTGTGGTCGGAGAATGATCATGGAGTGTACGGCTAGGTTGGTGTATTTTTGGAATGCATTTGGTATTGGGGATATGCCCTAATGCTAAAGTTTGAGATGACCTTATTAGGGTTTAATAAGAATATGTTTATGTGTTTTATACACTATATGATTTGTAGGATGTTCATATTCTCCGCTTCGATATGAATATGTCCCTAGTGCCTATCCGAGAAGAGAAATGTTCTAAAGGGATTTAGGATATTTCACACTTTCTCTTTGATATGATAAGCAATAAGAAACAATTCATAGCCCTTCAGATTATTCAACCGGGACTAGAATAATCGAGTACGGGTTATCATATGTTATTACATTTGATTAACATAGTGATGTTAATGATAAAGGATGGCGTGCAAAATGCCAGAATAGCATGGTGATGTGGACTAATAAACATATGAGTAATTGTCTGTGTATGGATCATTGAATGTGACAATAAATAGTGAACTACATGATTTTAAGTTAATAGTTTACTATTTAGATGAGAATTGTGCAAATTAATCCTCATACTTGAGAGATTGCGGCTGCCGGTTATATCAGGGGCTAAATACTGTGTCTAGACAATGTCCATCTTCTATAAGGTGGGTTACAGCCTTTTGCGTTTTAGTTTTGTGGTATGAACCAATAGGTAATTGTCAAGATAGGATCTGCTAACCTCCGGCGCGAGGCGATGTCCTATGATATCTGAGATCGGTTGGTAAACGATGAAGTCCTTCGCCAAGGCGAGTATGAAGTGATGGAAAAGAGTTTTTCCATGGTATTCATATCTCATTTCACCAATTCAGATTTATGCATAGTATCGGATGTAGGCTTAAACATTTCATGGTCTTTTCCTGATCGGGGCACTTGTAACAAAAGGATCGGACTGCACGCTAATTATGGATTCATAAAAGACGTTGTCTTCATTATCGTTTACATTCTCATGGTACGTTTGTTGCTAGTGCGTCACTCATGAGCATGAGGATATTTTGGTAAATGACTGAGACATTTTCGAAATAGATAAGGAGGTTTATCAGTTCCCTTATCGGTACACGATTATAAATCTAGAAGGCCACACATTAATAAGTATCATTAATAAGTTCACCGGAAGCTTGTATTATGTGGTTGATGGCTTTAAAGTGTTAAGGGTCATCAATGTTGGTATTTGGACCAAAAGTATAATTTTAGAAAGTTTTGGGGTCAAATTGTAATTACCAAAATTTTTGGGGTCAAACTATAATTATTGAAAAGTTGTCTCAATATATTTATTCTAATGGAGATTAGAATTTGTGAAATGTCACATCATCATCTTAGTTGTCAAAAGGTGAATTGCAAATTAATTACATGTGGCATGTGCATGTAGAGATTGATGACTAGGATAGTCCATATCATCAATCCTAGTCATTTGAATTTGAAATGAATTGATAGGATTCCTTTTTGAATAAAGACAAAAGAATCTTGACGATTGCTTTTGTTGATAAAACCTTTTTGACAAGTGTCACCTTTGGATTGTAATGATTACAATCCTTGGATTTGGATGGCTTTAACTTTATAAGAAAGCAATTGTAATTGGCTATCTAGAGGGGCGATTTGGTCATATCACTTAGTTGGTCTAAAGATTGAGTGTCATATATTATTAACTAACTCCTATTCATATAGTAATTATCTTGGAGTGTAGCCATAGTCTTTTAGTAGAATAGACTAAGCTTAAGATATAAAAATATTACTGGAAAACTAGAGAGAATATTTTGGTCATTTTTAGTGGAATGATAATTATGTCTTTGGTCCTTCTTCTAGCCATTTACTTTATAAGTGTATTTACTAAAATAAAGAATTACTAAATTGAAGAAAGAATTTAATCCATTGACAATTAGAAATCATAAATAGACTTTTCTATTTGTAGAAGATGTTTTCTATTTCGATTATTGGCTGATTTTTGGGTTAAAAATAAATAACTAATTAATTAATTAAAGTCTAAAGGCTACTAATTGTTTAAGATAGTGTTTCTACAATTGGAGAAAGGTTATTTTCTTAAATAGTAGACTAGATTTGGACTTTAAAAATTAATTAGAATTAATTAATTAACTGAATAGAGTATAGAGGACTGAGCCAGAACCTTGGCTCGCGAACCAAAGCTAGGCGCAGGGTCCTAGGCGCCATTCCCTGGGTAGGATGCCTAGGACATGTATGAATGCAAGGTGCAAAATGATTTTCATTATATTTTGGAATTAAAGAATAATTCAAAGTCCTAGTCCTTTACTCTTTTGGATTATGTTTTGAGACATAATTACCTTGAATATTTTCACCTATATAAATGCCTCCACCCCAAGCTCTATAATTGCACCATCTCCTTTAAGATCGCTATCTCTTTCTCTCACGAGTAAGCTTCAACTTTTTGAAGAAACTCGAAATAGTTTTTCTTTTAGTTTAGTTTAGTTTAGTTTAGTAAGATCAAGTCCCACAACTTGAACAGAGTTAAGGAGCAAAAGGTTCTTCTAGGCGTGTGGAGCTTGTTCTTCAACAAAGGTAAAGTTTTCTTCTTTTGTTCTTCATGATAAAGGTATTCCTAAAAACTTTATTTGTCTTTATGAATAACCTATGAACTGTTTAGATGTTCAAGTAGTTATTTTGATGCTTTATTCATTTTAAAGATCTATGCATGAATGTTTCTGCCTTATTCTTGTAATTATAGAATTTGATTCATGTGATATTACGTTTCCCTTCAATTCTCTCTATCTTATTTATGTGTATTTGCTTGTACAGCGGTCCTTGTTCCAAATGAGTGACTTAGGTGCACGGTGTTCTAGCACAGAAAGTCTAAGTCATAACTGATTGGTAGAGCTAGACACTTCATCAAGGTTTATGTTATAGTCAAAGATTAGGTCCAACAATATCCAGATAGGATGAGATTGAGTTCTTCAGAACTATAACTTTTTCACTATCATGCAAAGAAATCTTAAAATTTGATAGGATTCACTGAGTTATATGTCTAAAAACCAAGGACAATAAAGAAATTAAAAAGGAGTATGAAGGGTTACACTCTCTTAGAATGGCTCAGAGTGCATGGTGATATCATCTAATTCTCTCCAAATTTGTAAGAAGAAAATTTTCCATCAAAATTTAGATACAAGTTCTTAACTTGAACTTCAGTGCGTAGTTTATAGATAGATTGTTTACACACAAGAACCTTGACGCTATGCCTTCCCATTTTGACTAATAATATTGTTTGCTCTGTGCTCACTACATGAATGCTCTCCTTCTAAAGATATTATCGTTAATTTTCATTTTTCCATGCTCAAAGAAAATCCTCCAGTATTTCACTAATAATTGAATAAGTTGATCTTGTTTTCTTCCTGCTTGAAACGAAATATCTTGAGAAATAAAAGTTGTATGATCTCGTCACTTTTGAAACAACAATGACACTTTTAATAGGAAAAATTGTACAAATGATCCCTATTATTTTCTTAATTGCACAAATGGTCCTTATTATTTTTTCAAAATTTTAAATTCATCTATATTATTCAAAATTAGTCAATGTAGTCCCTATTGTTTTAAAAAAAATTAAATTAATCCCTATTGTTCAAATGGACTAATTTAGTCTCTATTATCTTTAAAAAAATTTCAATTAGTCCCTACTTCAAAAGGTTAGTCAAATGCAATGGAAAATGTGTGAAAGTCCTAATTTTCCCTTAAATAATTAAAAAAATTACCAATGTAACGTTTGTATATATTATATTCATCCCCAGTGTTTCACAAAATATTCAAATTAGTCCCTTATATTTAACCAAATATTCAAATTAGTCCCTTTTGTAAATATTCAAATTAGTCCTTATTATAAAAACACTGATAAGTCAGTATTTTTCCTTCTAAATCCATATTTTTTCATGCGTAATGAGATTAAATTGATGACAAATTAAGGCATGATATTCTATTTTTTATGCAAGGTGGTCGTAGTGCAAATCAAGCAATTAGAACACTTCCCAATCGATCGGGACTCACGAATGCATAGATGGATAGAAAAACAAGAGACCTCGATCGAATGGACAAGCTTCCCTATCGATCAGGTTGCTTAAAAGAAGAATGAAGACTCTGCCCGATCGATCAGGCAGATTGTGAAGTAGAAGACATTTTTTCCCGATCGATCGGGCCTATTAGAAGATCAATTGGGCGTTGTACAAAATTATTTTGGTCGGTCAAAACCGACTTTGACCCATTATTTAGCCCTTAAATAGCCTCTTGCTCATGCAAGTAGGGACTTTTGCTCAATTTTTCAAGCCCTAGCACATCAAGAAGCGAATCAAAACCATTCCAAAGCAAGAACAATACAAGATCAAGCAAAAGTGGATTCAAGATCTTCAATCAATATCTTTCTCATTACCCATCCTTCAGATCTCTTGAACTTCATTTTTTACTTTATTTTTTATTTTCTTTGCTATGTATTCACACTAAATACCTATGATTTGGAGTGGTAGCTAGCTTTTAGTTGATTTTATGTTTGGATTTGGGTTGAATTCATTGATTCATACTTGGATTATGTGTTTGGATTTTCTTAGTTTATCATCTACATACTTGTAGTTGTAGCTTTCTAATTCAAGAAATTCTATTATTTTTGCTATTAAATCTTGTAGATTCTTGGGGTGTGAATTAGAAGCAAAATCCCAAATTAATAATTGATTGACTTTAATTGTGATAGGCAATCTACTACAATAGTCTATGCTTTGTGAGTTCAGTTAGAAGTTAGGATTAAATTGGGTTAGTTAATTTAGGTCAAGCGAATGATAATCTATGCCTCAGAGATAGTTTATGCTTCAATACACCTTAATTGTTTTAAACCATATGATTAGAGTTTGTAGCCTTATCCATTTGTACTTAATTAGTTAAACCCAAATCTATGAACATAAAGGATAGTAATTTAGGTGAACTACTATCCCAAGTCAACTTTCTCCCATTCATAAATCGTAAAGCTTCGAGTTGTGCTAGAGTAGGAGTTTGTCATTAGTCAATTTTCACCTTCTCGTTAATTATTCACAATCCAACTTTTAATCGGTTTCATTTATTTTCTTGTTTATGAATTCCTGGCAATAATCTCAATTCCTTATGGACGACCCTCGAGTAGCCATTCATGTGATTAAAGAGGAATTTAACTGTACTTTCGTTGTTTTATTTTCTATCTTATTATTGATCGTATAATGACGCAATCAAACACATACGAATACACGCATACAGCCACACACATAGACATACACACATACATGCACACATCCAAAAGCAAATGAAAAGTCCAAGTTAATAAAATATAAAAAGTAGAGTGACAAATGAGAAATTTTTAGAAAGTTATAATCTCCACCATAGAATAGTGCACCAGCACGCCTTCATTGACATTGGTCTTTAATATATGCATATGATTATGACCTTTTATATTTATATGCATTTTGATGGGTTTTTTATATTATTATTCATTATTTTAGATTAAGGATGGGAAAACGTACTTTGTTTGCAATGCTGACAAATATTCAGGGGACTTTTTAACCATTTTTGTAAGAGGGACTAACTTGTTTTTGCAAGATATGGAGACTATTATGTGCTTTTTTAATATTGATGACTTATTTGAATTTTATATGAAAATAATATGGATTAAATTAAACATTTATTAATTTTTCAATTTTGCCCCTAAACAGTAGTCATGTGCACCATACGTATCCAATTTCTCATCATATTTGTTGATGACTGAAACTAACAATAGGGACCATTCGCATAATCTTCTCTTAAAAAATTGGATTCCATTAGCTAGATCATTCAATTATGACCTTTGGACTAACATGCTCATAAAATTGAACTATGTTTGAATTATAGAAAAATCGTATAAACGACCAATAGTATGGTGACACGTGTCACTATTACTTGTGGTGATGATGATAAGTATTTTTTTGCAATGGAACTCACATGCCTTTTGTGGGTACGATGCACTTTTATGCTCGTTTTCAAGCATTTCTCTTGAATTTGAAAAAAAAAAAAACCCCATGGAAATTTCGTTACTTTACATTCAGGTATATGTTAATAGAAAAGTATTTTGTTGTAATTCTTACATGGCTTTGATATCCACGAATGATATTTAAGAAACGATAAATTATGCTTCTATTAATTTGCAACATCTAACGTAACGAACAGCATATTGATGCTGCATAACCGTTGTTATTTTTCCATTTAGTTTTTAGGGCAAGCTATTTTACATTCGCGAGTGCTTTGATGTGCTGCAGCTGGTGAACAAGTGCATTGTTGAACCCTCTTCAAAGGGTCTGGTTCACGACCTATTGCATCAAATAAGCAGATATTATCACCATTTGGACCGCACGGTTTGTCTCTTCCAAAAATAAATGGGCATAGATCGACGGGAAATTTCCCTAGGAATGACCAAATGAAAGAAAAGTAATGTCACTTAGCTTCTGACTAGAAACAAATATAATTGATAACTTGGAAAAGTTTTTCGATGATGATAAATTATAATTGACAACGATAAACTAATTATACCTTGTGAAGGAGAAAATAAGCTCAATAAAAGTACAAAATAAAACATAGGAAGCATGATATGGATCTTCATCTCGTTTATCTTCCTGCTTGCAAAAATATTTTGTAAAGCTAGTGGTGGCTTCTTTCTCACATGAAAGGAATCTTTTATAGACTAACTAATGAATGAAAAAGGTATTATTAAATAAAATATATTAAATGCATAGGAATCCAAAATAAAAAAGGTAATAAGCCTCCTAACATAAGCATAGAAAGCAAAATGGTAATAATTTACCTACCAAAAAGTAATTACTATTTTAATTCTATTGTAGGTACCATAAGATGGAAAATAATGAGAACATAATTTACTCACTAAAATGAAAAAAGAAATTATAACAATTACCTAGTATAAGTTTATTAAACTTTTTCTAATACCGTACGATTTTCATATTTCTTTGACCAAAAGACTTATAGAGCGTACAAAAATATAAAGAGAAAAATTGTAGAACAAACAGGATATTATATTTAGATAATGCCGGACAAGCAAAATCGGTATATAGTGGTTCTACACGCCTACATGTTTATGGAACAAAAGTGAAAAATTCATTACGTAACAAGAGGTTTGAAGGTTCTCAACATATTCACCCTCATTATTGCTATTGTAATGAAGAAATATAGTATGAAACATTCAGATAACTCCAATCTTATTCTATATTATAAGATGATAATATAATGTAATTAATGAGAAAGATAACAAAGGATACTATCAAAGTGATTTGTATATGATATAGCATTTTGACTATGATGCTCCATAATGTGAAACATTAAATAAAAGGTTTAATACCCCTATCATAAGCGGGTTATATTAATAAATAGTTAAAGCTATTTTAGATTCGAATCAAAATCGAGTTAAAAGTAAGTAATCCAATATTCAAAAAAAATTTGCTTGTCTGAATAAATTCAATTAGTTATTTTTGTTAAATTGTCTTTAGCACCTGATGAGGGTGGAGGATAGATGTCCGGCCGAGTTCAGTGATCTGACCCCCACTACCTGACCTGCAAAACAAGAGAAAGAATCGCGGGGGTGGCAGCCTGTGTTTTTCCTCAGGTGTAAGAATAAATTAGTGTGTCCGAACTGAACGGTAAGTAGTTGAGAGTAATAAATGTACATGGGATACCCCGAACCCGGCATGCATTTAATAGCATTTGACAGCATTTAATTAAGTGTTCAATTAGTTAATCATCCATTTCTGCACTATCTTGATATTTCTTTTAAAAGCATTCAATAACTTTTTTATTGATTAACTAAAAGATTATTACCTATTTTTATTGTTTATAGTAACTAGATTTATTTTCTTATATTTAATTAAGTGTCATCTTAAATGTTAATATTTAATTATATTTGACTACGTGTTTATATTAACTTGTTCATTCGTATCTTAGCATTAATTTCATAATTCTTTAAAATATTCTAGAAATAGTTAAATTAATTATTTTTAAATGAATATTGATTATTTTGATTATTTTGATTATTTTAATAATCGGTTTTAATTATCTTGCATTAAAATTACTCGGTTTTCAATTAAATGAGAAAAGTAACTCCGAGCCGGAGTGAATTTTAAACTATTCTACTATTCTACTTTTCAAAAAATTATAGTTTTATATTATTGCCCATCATTTGATTAGCGATCGTTTATTGACCGTTCGATCGTAGCATTTCGAAAATGAGAGTTAGAGAAATATTCCTCGGACTTAGTGAAAAATATTTTTAGCTTAATTTAGCTAGTTTTAGTTGGTTTTCATTAACATTGCATTGCTTTAACTTGAACTATATTAAATGGCATCAAAATAAGCTTATTTGACCAATTTTAACTTAAGCTTGACTTTACAAAATGACCAAAATACCCTTGAGCCTTTGTCATCTTTTTAAATAAATAAAACAAGGCAAAATTGACTTCAAAACAAATTGCAAAATCCCCCCAATGTTCCCCCTATGGCCAAAACTCTCCAAGAGAAAAAAAAAAGAATTTTGCTTGCATTTTCTTCTACAATCATGCGCGGAATTGCTCGGGGGTCGTGGCTCAGGTCCTTGCGGGTCTTGGTCTTCAATCTCTGTGAGGGTTTTCACGCTTTTGTGCATATTTTGTGAAATTTGATTAGTGTTTCAAATTTTTAGATTTGATATATAATGTGTTATAATGCCTATAATTGCTTGATATAGCTTCCTTTGAGTTCGTAGAGCATTGTTTGATAGTTATTTAGCAATTTTTATGGCTGAAATTGCGTATTTGAAATTGGGGAAGAACGTGAATAGTGATTTTGAATAGTAAAACCCTAGAATTTTAGATTTTGGTCCGAATTGCGATTGCTTGATTTGGATAGGTGCCATTAGTGATAGAAAGAAAATATGTGCAATAAAAACGGACCGGCCTTTGTTAAAATTGAAAATTAGACAAAGAAACGGAAAGGGGCTGTTTGACCAAAAGTTGATCATGCTCGAATTGAGTTGGGGGTTTTGCTATTGAAGGCATGGAAGCACTTTTGGCGCTGTCGTGGGGTTGATTGAGTGACCAGTTAGTATAGTTGTAGTTCAAACGCAGTATGTGGACTTTCGGGCCTCGGGTGAGAAAATGAAGTTTAGTGACATAGAAACGTGCCTTGTAGTGCCTAAGTGAATGTAGTGAAATCGGTTTCCTAATCTCGTAGCTCGTTTGCTCGTAATTGCCTTTGGAAGTTAGAGATTGAATAGTGATATTTGTCGTTTTTGTGTTTGAACTGCCATTACCTGTTTGATTGATGTTATTGTTGGTATTAATGATAACCATGCTTCAAAAGTTAATTGATTGCTATTATTGATTGTAAATGCTTGTTATCTCGTTTATCGCCACTAATTTGCACTTTCGTGTTATTGCTCGTTTATTACTTGTATCTCGTATTGCATTGCATAAGTGTCAAGCGCGTGAGTGATGGGCCTCTCTGGGTAGTCTCGGGCTGCCAGGGTTGATTGCTCTAGCTCCGTGTCATATTCTCATTCTCGCTAGGGGTACCGCCCTAGGAGATTTGGGTCGTAGATGTGTCGGGGTACTTCTGGAGTACACCCAGTGGATGTTATAAGGTGGTTGCGCGCTTATTGTCATCATTGTCAACATCAAGCTCGGGATTGATGTAATGCTCGTGGAATCGAATCACATGGTACATTGCTCGTATGAGTGAACCATAGCCTTCAGAGTGTGGTATAGCTTTGAATGGTTGTGTTAATGCTTTTATTAATTGTTTAATGTATTGATTGTTTATATTGATTGCTTACTTGTCAGTTATATTGCTTAACTATCTTGTTTGCATTGTACGAGTTTCTTTCTCTCCACCTCGATATCTGTCTCGCCCTCACTGAGTATACGTGTTGAGTATACCACTCCTCACCAGCACATTTCAGGAAATGCCATGTTAGTTGGAAAGTTCATGATTACGTGAAAGATCATGCTTGAAGTTTTGTCTTGCGTGCTATATGGCTTGAGTTGTCAAAAGTGCAAGGATATATGTTTCATGTGTCGTATGTATTTAATATTAAAAGGAATGTAATTTAAATTTAACTAGGAAATTGAGGTAGAATGATAAGCTAGTTTATGTATTCAGTTAGTATAGTTTAACTTCAATGCATATTTGTAATGTCCAGAGGAAAAGAGTTAGAATGGTATGATAGTCTATTTTATGCAATAGGTTAGTATAGTTTAATTGTCAAGCATGACTGTACTTGTCAAAGATGAGAAGAGATAGGTTAGCATTTAAACTGGAATGTATATTTACTTGTGTTCGCTTGTTGAGAACCAAGGCTCGGATGGCCTTGAGGTGTTTGTATGGTTGGATACGGTGCTGGTCCACTTATATGCTATTACAGGTTTTACATTTTGCCTAGAAACAGGGGAGACTCCATCCGTCTTTCCCTAAAAATTTTGCCCGGGTTCAGAATTGGGTTGTGATTAGATTGATTGATAGAACTCCCAGTCTCGAGAGGAATCGGGGTGTTACAGGTGGTATCAGAGCTTGTTTAGCTCATAAGCCGGGACAGGGTCCTCGATCTGGTGGGTAGTGATCCTAGAATGTGTGCTTGTTAAGTGTGTCTTGAAAGTGTATGCTTGTATGTGAGATTGTGTGTCTTGACTTGAATGTATGCACCTATGTGAAATAGTTATGTATTATGTGCTAAATGTGTGCTAAGTGAAGTGAAATGTCTAGTTGTGCATTGAATTGACCTATTGAATTGATATCGTGAATCGAATCGACCTCGTGAATTGTTATTTGCTTGAAGTGTTGCTTGTAATGTGTGTATTGGAATGTCTTGAATTGGTTGTGCTGTGATTTGAATTGATTATGTTGTGCTTGACTTGATTGTCGTGCTTGAGTGACTTTGTTGAATAAATTGTTTTATAAACTGTTTTACAAACTTGTTTGCATAATAGTTTAAGGCATGTGTGTATAAATGTGATATATTGGCATTCATACATGTCCTATTGAAATGGTAAGAAAGACTTCTTCCTCCCCTGAAGAGAAGTGGTTAGTAGCAGGCCCTCCAAGTTATGTGGATTGACGGGAATGAGTAGCATTTGACTAGCCTTTATTTGGGAGTTGGTGATTGTCTTTGGAGTTCGGTTATTGGCATACTTCTAAGACTCTTCTTTGTGGTTGGCAATCATAAAAAGGAGTAGCTTTTTTTTGGAGTTCTATTTGGTTGTTCTCTGGAGCATTCTTTGGTTTTCTTATCGAGTATTCTTTGGAGACTTCTATTGGCACTTCTTGGTAGACTTGGCTATTAGATATTCAATCGGACTTACTGCGTGGTATTATCTATGGCATATGTGTCTCGGTCTTTATTGGTGTGTTATTGGCATCCCTTATTGGAAATTCTTCAATGGTATTCTCTAGAATTCTCAGTGGTCATTTACCTAGTACTTATTTATTGGGCAATTCTTGGTACTTTCTTACTGGAGCATTGTTCGGGTATTTCTTTGGCATCCCTCAGTTGGTTTGGTAATTGGAATTCCTATCGGACTTATTGTGTAATATTACTTACGGTATTCTTTGGAATTCTTATTGGGCATTCTACTAGTATTTTTCTTATTGGCATTTATTGGAAGATCCTACACTTGGAATTCTGCTTGGACTTATTATCTTGTATTATTTACGGCTTCTCCTTCGGCCTTTCCACTCAGGAGAATCTATACTTGTTGTTCTACTAAGATGTTGCGGTAGGGACTCAGTGATTGGAGGATTTCATTTAGAGATTGGCCTTTGGTATTCTTCTCTATATACTTTTACAGAACTTTCAGCTAGGTCTACTTACGGTAATCAGCACTGAATGAGGTGCATCTACTCTGGCTATCTTTTAACTTTTTTATTTGGTACTTGTTAGACTTCTATTGGAGATTCGTAAATAGGGTATTCCTTCGGTATTCTTCTTGCCATTAATATGTGGTATTTATATTATCTACAGTATCCCTGCTTTAGTCTTTAGTTGGTATTTTCTCGGCATTCTTGGTTGGGATTTCTATTCGGGTTTTCCTACGAGCATCTTTATTCACTATCTTGCTCAGCAACCGATGAAGATTAGTGAGAGTTGGGCTTCAGTTGATGTTGAGTTCTATCGGAAGAAGAATTGCGATGACGCAATTGTTTTAAGGGGGGAAGGATGTGATACCCCAAACCCGGCATGCATTTAATAGCAGTTGACAGCATTTAATTAAGTGTTCAATTAGTTAATCATCCATTTCTGTACTATCTTGATATTTCTTTTAAAAGCATTCAATAACTTTTATATTGATTAACTAAAAGATTATTACCTATTTTTATTGTTTATAGTAACTAGATTTATTTTCTTATATTTAATTAAGTGTCATCTTAAATGTTAATATTTAATTACATTTGACTACGTATTTATATTAACTTGCTCATTCGTATCTTAGCATTAATTTCATAATTCTTTAAAATATTCTAGAAATAGTTAAATTAATTATTTTTAAATAAATATTGATTATTTTGATTGTTTTGATTATTTTAATAATCGGTTTTAATTGTTTTGCATTAAAATTACTCAGTTTTCAATTAAATGAGAAAAGTAACTCCAAGCCGGAATGAATTTTAAATTATTCTACTATTCTACTTTTCAAAAAATTATAGTTTTATATTATTGCTCATCATTTGATTAGCGATCGTTTATTGACCGTTCGATCGTAGCATTTCGAAAATGAGAGTTAGAGAAATATTCCTCGGACTTAGTGAAAAATGTTTTTAGCTTAATTTAGCTAGTTTTAGTTGGTTTTCATTAAAATTGCATTGCTTTAACTTGAACTAGATTAAATGGCATCAAAATAAGCTTATTTGACCAATTTTAACTTAAGCTTGACTTTGCAAAATGACCAAAATGCCCTTGCCTTTGTCATCTTTTTAAATAAATAAAACAAGGCAAAATTGACTTCAAAACAAATTGCAAAATCCCCCCAATGTCCCCCCCCCCCCCCCCCATGGCCGAAACTCTCCAAGAGAAAAAAAAAGAATTTTGCTTGCATTTTCTTCTACAATCATGCGCGGAATTGCTCGGGGGTCGTGGCTCAGGTCCTTGCGGGTCTTGGTCTTCAATCTCTGTGAGGGTTTTCACGCTTTTGTGCATATTTTGTGAAATTTGATTAGTGTTTCAAATTTTTAGATTTGATATATAATGTGTTATAATGCCTATAATTGCTTGATATAGCTTCCTTTGAGTTCGTAGAGCATTGTTTAATACTTAGTTAGCAATTTTTACGGCTGAAATTGCGTATTTGAAATTGGGGAAGAATGTGAATAGTGATTTTGAATAGTAAAACCCTAGAATTTTGGATTTTGGTCCGAATTACGATTTCTTGATTTGGATAGGTGTCATTAGTGATAGAAAGATAAAATGTGCAATAAAAACGGACCGGCCTTTGTTAAAATTAAAAATTAGACAAAGAAACGGAAAGGGGCCGTTTGACCAAAAGTTGACCGTACTCGAATTGAGTTGGGGGTTTTGCTATTGAGGGCATGGAAGCACTTTTAGCACTATCGTAGCGTTGATTGAGTGACCGGTTAGTATAGTTGTAGGTCAAACGCAGTAGGTGGACTTTCGGGCCTCGGGTGAGAAAGTGAAGTTTAGTGACATAGAAACGTGCCTTGTAGTGCCTAAGTGAATGTAGTGAAATCGGTTTCCTAATCCCGTAGCTCGTTTGCTCGTAATTGCCTTTGGAAGTTAAAGATTGAATAGTGATATTTGTCGTTTTTGTGTTTGAACTGCCATTACCTGTTTGATTGATGTTATTGTTGGTATTAATGATAACCATGCTTCAAAAGTTAATTGATTGCTATTATTGATTGTAAATGCTTGTTATCTCATTTATCGCCACTAATCTGCACTTTCGTGTTATTGCTCGTTTATTACTTGTATCTCGTATTGCATTGCATAAGTGTCAAGCGCGTGAGTGATGGGCCTCTTTGGGTAGTCTCAGGCTGCCAGGGTTGATTGCTCTAGCTCCGTGTCATATTCTCATTCTCGCTAGGGGTACCGCCCTGGGAGATTTGGGTCGTAGATGTGTCGGGGTACTTCTGGAGTACACCCAGTGGATGTTATAAGGTGGTTGCGCGCTTATTGTCATCATTGTCAACATCAAGCTCGGGATTGATGTAATGCTCGTGGAATCGAATCGCATGGTACATTGCTCGTATGAGTGAACCATAGCCTTCAGAGTGTGGTATAGCTTTGAATGGTTGTGTTAATGCTTTTATTAATTGTTTAATGTATTGATTTTTTATATTGATTGCTTACTTGTCAGTTATATTGCTTAACTATCTTATTTGCATTGTACGAGTTTCTTTCTCTCCACCTCGATATCTATCTCGCCCTCACTGAGTATACGTGTTGAGTATACCACTCCTCACCACCACATTTCAGGAAATGCCATGTTAGCTGGAAAGTTCATGATTACGTGAAAGATCATGCTTGAAGTTTTGTCTTGCGTGCTATGTGGCTTGAGTTGTCAAAAGTGCAAGGATATATGTTTCATGTGTCGTATGTATTTAATATTAAAAGGAATGTAATTTAAATTTAACTAGAAAATTGAGGTAGAATGATAAACTAGTTTATGTATTCAGTTAGTATAGTTCAACTTCAATGCATGTTTGTAATGTCTAGAGGAAAAGAGTTAGAATGGTATGATAGTCTATTTTATGCAATAGGTTAGTATAGTTTAATTGCCAAGCATGAATGTACTTGTCAAAGATGAGAAGAGATAGGTTAGCATTTAAACTGGAATGTATACTTACTTGTGTTCGCTTGTTGAGAACCAAGGCTCGGATGGCCTTGAGGTGTTTGTATGGTTGGACACGGTGTTGGTTCACTTATATGCTATTACATGTTTTACATTTTGCTTAGAAATAGGAGAGACTCCGTCCATCTTTCCCTAAAAATTTTGCCCGGGTTCAGAATTGGGTTGTGATTAGATTGATTAATAGAACTCTCGGTCTCGAGAGGGATCGGGGTGTTACAGTGCATGAGTTCCTTCATAATGAAAAATGAATGGAGTATTTATACTACTTCTAGTTTCGGGCAGCAGTTAATGCTCTATCCTATTAGACACTGTTCATACATGTCTGGTATTGTTTGCCATGTCACATCGAAAGTACAGCTATGTCAGGGAAATAGAGTGAGGTCGGGCACGGGTCTGGATGCCTAGTCCTGGGTCGAGAAAACTTTGCTGGGCTCGAATTTACACCCCCATCATTTCTCCCCCTTCCCCTCCCGCCCCCCCTGTGATACCCCGAACCTGGCATGTACCCAATAGCATTTAAAGTTCATTTAAATTGCATTTTATTGACCTTTCACCTTCTTTGACCAAACTAGTTGACTTTTCATCTACATTGACCAACTAGGACAAGGTGGGAATTTTTGAAATGTTTAATAAAGGGCAAACTTGGGATTAGAAATAAAAAAAAATGCAATGTTAAGTTAGTCAAATTTTGGGTCAACTTTGGAATTAAATCTGAACCAATTGGAGAAGAGTGAGGTTGCAAATTATATATGGTTGGAAAGCTCTATGAGTCTAGTTTCTAAGGCTTCAAACCGTTCGTGAATTGGAGTTTTCTAGAAGAAGTTATGGCCATTTTCGTAAGGTCGCGCATAACTGTTTTGGTTTAGCGGGTTGACCGAAGCCTTGACCATTGACTATTGTTGTCATCTTGTATAAGCATAAAATAGCATAGAAAAATAAACGAAAAGCTGAAAAATAAAGAGAGAAAACCAAGAGTTCAAGGAGAAAAGAAAAAAAAAAGAATTTTCAACTTCAAATCTTCAAATCTTTGTGAGGGCTTGCACGGGATCGTTTCCAAGGCTTCTAATGTTGTTTTCCTAGCGTCTATTAGCAGCTAAGGTGAGGGATGCATCGTTATTTGCGCATTAGAAAATATGATGTCAAGACTTTAATTTTTAGAAATTGCGTATAGAATGTTGTTTAATTCGTTTTGTTGCTTGAAATATGTTCTATGATGTTAGTAGACCTTACTTTTGTAAGTTTTTAGCAATTTCTGCGGTTAAAATTGATTATTGTATTTCAAATGTTGATTGAATAGTGAAAAACGTGAATAGTAAAACCCCGTTCAAAATTTTGCTCCGAGTTGCGTTCTATTGATGCAGAAAGGTGCTAGATATGCTTAAATGCTAAAATGCGTGGTTTATTTTGTTTGTGTAATGGAAAAACGGGGAAAAATATCAAGGTTTACATTGGGGTTGTTCCGGTCAAGTTTGGTATTTCTTCGTTTTGCATGAAGGCATTGTCGTAGTATGCCATGGAAGCACTTTTGGAGCAGTTATGACATTGGTTGGATGATCAGTTGAGGTAGCTGTAGTTCAAACGAGCAAAGGGGAAAATCGGGGCTTTGCGTGAATTCTAGGGTTAAGTAGGGTTTCGGGGTCTTTAGACGTGCCTTATAGTGACCTAAGAGGATTAGTGAAGTCGGTTTCGAAAGCTCGTGGCTCGTTTGAAAGTAGTAGTGTTTTGAAGTTGGGGTCATTTTTGTGATTTTGTGTGTGTTCATAGAATATTGATTATAGAATGCTTATATTGCTTATAGAATGATTATATTGATTATAGAATGCTTATATTGCTTATAGAATGCTTATGTTGCCTATAGAATACTTGTTATTGCTTGATAATGTTAGTTGGTGTTGTTCTTGTTACTTGTTTGATTGCAAATGTTTTTTAATGCTTATTACGCTTGTTAGAGTTGATTATTGATTGAAATGTTTATCAATTGTTGAGATTGCTTGATATCGCTCGTTTATCGCCTTGTATCGAGTCTTGCATTGCATAGTGTCCCGTGCGTGAGTGATGGGCCTCTCTGGGTAGCCTCAGGTTACCAGCGTTGGTTGCTCTAGCTCCGTTGCTATTCCCTCTTCTCGCTTGGGTTGCCTCCCAGGGAGATTTGGGTCGTAGATTGATGGATACTTCCGGGGTATTCCAAACTGGTGTTATAAGGTGGTTTGGGCCGGCGCGTCATCGTTAAAGTCATCGGAATCGTGATCGGTACATTACTTGCACGAGTGAACCATAGCCTTCAAAGTGTGGTATAGCTTTGATTGGTTGTGTTAATGCTTTCCTAAACGGTTTATTGTTTTGTTGTTTATATTGAATACCTTTTTATTGATTGTATTGATTAACTGCCTATTTGCATTGCACGAACTTCTTTCTCTCCAACTCGATATCTGTCTCGCCCTCACTGAGTATACGTGTTGTGTATACTCACTCCTCACCACCACATTTCAGGAAATGCCATGTTAGCTGGAAAGTTCGTGATTTCGTGAAAGTCCATGCTTGAAGAGTTGTCAAAGTTGTAATGATGTATGATTTTATGTATTATATGTATTTAATGTCAAAAGGGATGTAATTTAAGTTTCATTAGATTGTGGAGGAAGTTTGATAAGTTAGATTATGTATTTAGTTAATGTAGCTTAATTTCAATGTATGTTTGTAATGACAAAGGAAAAAGATAGAAAGATATGATAGTCTAACTTATGCAATAGGTTGGTGTAGTTTAATTACTAAGCATGTTTGTATGGTTAAAGGAAGAGTTAGAATAGTCTAGTACTTGAAAATGTATGTATATTTGCTTGTGGTTGCTTGTTGAGAACAAGGCTCGGATGGCCTTGAGGTGGTTGAATGTTTGGACATGGTATTGGTCCATTTATATGCTGTCGCAGGTTTGCTTTTTGCCTAGAAACAGGGGAGACTCCGTCCGTTTTCCCTAAATTTTGCCCGGGTTTGGAATTGGGTTGTGATTAGATTGATTGATAGAACTCCCGGTCTCAAGAAGGATCGGGGTGTTACACCCCCTCCCATCCCCAAGTCTAGAACTCAGAAGGGGTTCTAGAGAAATGGATAACTCGCCTGAGCCAAACATATCTGACCTGGATTGAGATAACGGCCACGTCATGACCTTTTATGTGGTATGACTCGAATTGAATTATGAAAGCTCATAAATCAATTTTTCAAACTCTCTAAATATGTTTGAGCTTTCTAAAATCTATCTTCACTTTCAAGAGTTTTTGCAAAAACTATTTGCATGTTTTCATAATGGCAAAAGTCTTGTCGGGCTATATTTGCATAGCCTGGTTAAGTCTGCCAGCTAAGGAACTCAGTCGACACACTCAACCGGCTAAGACAAGGAATAGTCAGATGAGCCTGTTGGACGAGAGCCTCATCCGAAAGCCTAATCTGGCAGTTCCGAAGGATACGGATGAGCCAGCCAAATGAGCTGCTCATCTGACACCTTAACTGGCAGTTCAAAAAAAAAACTAGTTGGTACATTTTTTGATTTAACCAAATAAAGTTTTTGAAAAACATAACTTTCAAAATCTAAGAAAAACTCTTGAGAGCATTTATTGAGCTTGTGCTAACACCTTCAAAAGCATTTATTGAGCTTTCACTTGAAAATCCTTGAGCTGCTAATAGATCGTACTCGTATCTATCATTCTCACTGGTCACTGTAAACTCTCTAGAGCTAAACATTGAGTGAATCATAGTCTAGAGGGAGAGAGGTTAGGACTTTCTTTGTGGATTCAAACAAGGGAAAGGTCATGCTTTACTTTTATGGATTCAAGAGTAGATTGTAAGAGTTATTTTGTGCTTTACTAACTTTTGAAGGAGCACCTTTAGTGGAGTTCATAGAAAATCCTAAGGGGAGGTTACCTTAGGTAGTAGATGTAGAGTAGCAAACCACCCTAAAATCGTTGTATTTATCTTCTTTCTCTCTACTCTTCTTTTATTTACTTTTGTGTCTTTTATCTGTTTGATATTCTGTCTGCTTGCTTTGAGATTGCTTCAATCAAAACTTTAATTGGAAGTAAGTGGTCATATACTTAATTCACCTCATTTCCCTCTTAAGTATAATTGCCTAACAATACATATATCATAAATAAGCTTAAAGAGCTTACATGAGCAAATAATATATCTCAATAAATGATGTGAGATTTAAAAATCACGTAAAGAAAGAATTATTGATTCTAAAGTACCATATACCATATTTGACTTGGTGTTACAAGGACAAGTATTTCCTTTATTTGTTTATTTGTTAGCCAAGTATGGTGTAGCTTCAACTTGCAGGCATCATAATGGAATTAAGCACATACTAGAAATCTTTGTGAAATATTATATATGAGATCATTTATTTCAAAAAAGATCAAAATCAAGATTAGTTGATTAAGAATATACTGGCTATCTATTTGACTCCCAAAAGACAAGATCACAGATAGCGCATGTCTTCAATTATGCTGAGAGTGTGTGCAATTGAGATAAGTCATTCAACATGTTCAACAATCCTATTAATTGTCCTCCAACAAAGCGATACAACTACATTATATGAAGATATTATGGTATGCATTACTCATATCAAAGATGGCTATATAAAAGAATACATGGTTAGAAATATGGAATGCGACGTTTGAAAGATTTATTGTCATGACTAAGGTCGCAATGAGGGGGAGAAGGTATTCAAGCATTGTACTGTTTTTCCTACACCGAGTTTTTTTCTACTGGATTTTTCCTAGTAAGGTTTTAACGAGGTAAGCCAAATGCAAGTATGTCACACTGAAATTCTATTTGTGCATGAATTCAAGAGACATGACACAAGTTCTCATAAAATTCAGTGAAGTGAAAGTATTATTGGAGCGTCCACAAAAGTATTGCCCACGATGAATTAGCTATCAACATTTGACATGTGTCAATTTTGTGATCATTATTGATATGTTCATATGAGGAAGAACCTTGTACGTGTTGCACTCTTTTTTCCTTTGTACAGGTTTTGTCCCACTAGGCTTTTCTAACAAGGTTTTTAATGAGATAGTACCAAAACGTATACGAAGAATATTGTACTTATTTTTCTTCACTAGGATTTTTATCCAACTGGGTTTTTTCCTAATAAGGTTTAATGAGACATATTCTTATGGTGAATATCCAAGGAGAAGTGTTATGAAATATTGATTGGTGGTTATTCACTAGCGATGTAAGCATCTTACAAGAAGTACCATAACTAGCTTGTGATTAGCAACAACTTGAAATTAGCTGCTAATGATATGCAACAGCTTGTAACCAGCCTACTTTAGCAGCTTCTGATTTGCAACAACTTTTGCAACAACCTGCTTTGGATTTGCAGCAACTTGTGTAGTAACTTGCAACTAGCTTGCTTTAACTGCTTCTAATTTGCAACAATTTAATACTGTAGTAGCTCTTGTATGACCAGGAGCTTCCAAAACTCTATAAATAGAGGAACTTCATTGAAATGTAATTCATATTCAAAAATCAATAAAAATTTCAGTTTTCTCTCCATATTTCTCGCTCAATACTTTTTATGTTTTGTAGTTATTTCATTACAGTAGATTGAAATTTGAAAAAAAAAATGGTAAATAAGTAAACAGAAATCTCTATATAAAATAGAGAAAGAGAAAGGTAAATGTGAAAAAGGGGAGGAGAACAATGAAAAGAAAGAAAAAGAAGATAGGGAAAATTTAAAAGTAAATGAGGTTAACAGCCACATCCAAGATCAACAACAGTTAAACAATGAGCTACGAGGCAAAGAGACGATGATCAAAGAGACCCCAAAAATGGGGAGGGTTTTGAACTTTGAAACAAAGTAAATAATAGACAAAAAAGGAAAGCCAAGAAAGGTAGGGAAGGGGGTATTATGCTAGGCCGAGCACAAGGAAGTGCTACGCAAAATGATAATGCATTTCTACAATCATTGAGAGAATAACACAGACTTCTAATCACGGAACCAAAAGCCCGGGGCCAGATGGTTTTACTGCTCATTTTTACAAGAGATGCTGGAGTATTATCGGACCAGTTGTTATTTGTGTTGTTCAATCATTATTTCGATATAGGAAGATTCTACGAGAAATTAACGCTACCAGCTTATCTCTTGTCCCAAAAAGAAATGATCCCTCCTCGATGAAAGACTATCGCCCGATTACTTGTTGCAATGTTATTTACAAATGTATATCTAAAATCATTGCAAATAGAATGAAAAAGTATATGGAGTTGATTGTGTCTGACTCACAAAGTGCCTTTGTTGAAGGAAGGGACATCACTGATTGCATTCTGTTGGGGCTTGAGCTAGTGAAAGGGTATAATAGAAAACGTATCAGTCCTCGTTGCACCATCAAGGCAGACTTACGGAAAGCCTATGATACCATTGAATGGGGTTTTATCCTGAAGACTTTGACTGCTCTGAATTTTCCCTTGATTTTTGTTGAGTGGATCCAGGAATGTATTACTACTCCAAAATTTTCTGTTTCGGTGAATGGCAGCTTTCAAGGATATTTTGAAGGAGCTCGTCGTCTTAGACAGGGGGACCCATTATCCCCCTTTCTCTTTGTAATTGGGATGCAAGTTCTTACGAAGATCATTGAGGCTACCTCCAAAAGCAGAAACTTTAAGTTTCACCCCAAATATAAGCAGACTTGTCTCACTCTTTTATTCTTCGCTGATGACATTCTGATCTTTGCAAAAGCTGACCCAAGGATTACCACTCTGATCCGTGGGAGCCTTGACATGTTTAGCAAATTATCGGGCCTTCAAGTCTGTAGGGACAAGAGCGAAGTCTTCTTAGCTGGATACAGAGATAATAGGATTGATGTTATTTGTAATATTCTTGGGTTCAAGCTGGGTAAACTTCCAGTTAGGTATCTTGGCATACCTTTGATCACTGGGCGTCTTCATATCAATGACTGCCTTCCTCTTGTTGACAAGGCAACGAAAAGAATTGACAGTTAGGCGGCTAAATGGCTCACTTTTGCAGGAAGGAAGCAACTTATTAACTCCATTCTTTGCAACATTCATGCCTTCTGGGCTAGAGTTTTCCTCCTTCCTAAAGGGGACTTGGAAAATATTGAGAAAAGGCTTGCCTCCTTCCTTTGGTCTGGTGAAATTGGCAATGGGAGAAAGTCGAAGGTAGAGTGGAATATTGTGTGCAGGAAGATTGAAGAAGGTGGTTTAGGGATCAAAAGACTGAGTGATTTAAACCAAGCTTCAATCATGAAGTATCTCTAGAGATTACATACTAGGAAAAAGACAGTCTGGACTAAATGGATTTTTTCTAACCATCTTAAAGATACCTCATTATAGGAGATTGTAGCCAACTCCGAAGCTGCATGGTATTGGAGAAGGATTCTGGATTTTAGGGATAAATTCAAACTTCATATTGCTCACAAAATTGGGGATGGGAAAAACACTTGCTTCTGGCTTGACCCGTGGCACCCCATTGGCATTCTTGAGGAGTTATCTGGTGTTGCTATTACACAACACAGGAAAGAAGAGAAGGTGGAAGTTTACATTTCTAATGATCATTGGAAATGGCCTCAATATGACCCTATTTTCGATCTTATTGCTGATCAAGCTGGTAACATTTGCCCTCAGCCTAATGTTTCTGATTGCATTCTTTGGACAGCAGGCAAAAATGGTGAGTTTTCTTCAAAATCAGCTTGGGAAATCTCCAGGACTCATTATCCAAACGTTTATTGGTGCAAAAGTGTTTGGTTCAAGGGCCATATACCGAAGCATGCCTTTCACACGTGGATTGCTTGGCTTGACAGACTTCCTACTCGTGCGAGACTTATCTCTTGGGGTCTTCAGACCAACCCCCACTGTATTTTCTGTCATGGGTGTATAGAGACTAAAGAACATTTATTTTTTGAGTGTGGCATATCTCGTAGATTATGGAGAAAGGGGCTTGGAATGACTAAGTGCTACAGTAAAGCGCATATTTGGGATGATATCTCTAATTGGCTCTCAACCACTACTAATCATAAGTCTCTTCAAGTTGTTATCATCAAACTCCTATTTGAAGCCTTGATCTTCCACATATGGATGGAGCAAAACACTAGACTTCATCAAAAAAGGGCCAAGTGCGAGGAAGCCATCTTCTAGCATATTATTTTTGAGATTAAACATAGGTTATTCAAAGTAAAAAAGTTTAGGAACAATGCTCAAAATAGAGCAATTTGTAGACCTTGGTATATTGATAACATCTCAGCTTAGCTCTTTTTGTGAGAGAGTATATTGATAACATCTTAGCTTAGCTCTTTTTGTGAGGGTCTTTGGCTCCCTCTTTCCTGACTTGTAATCTTTTTTTTTTTTTATGTGAATAATATACCTACTTACTTGCCTAGCAAAAAAAAAAAAAAATATATATCGCTAGAAGTGTGAAATGACAATAATAAACAAAGTTTTCTTCCCTCTTCTAACAGCAATTATAACTAATATACGAAAAACGAAGCCCCCCAAGGCATAAATTAGAGTATTGCACAACATATTTTGCACCGAGATCCCGCCGAGGCAGGTGTCAAATATTGTTTTACAATATAGAGTTAAAAGGAGGATACAAGATATAAACAGATTAAACAAAAAGCGGAAAAGGTATGAAGAAATTGTTATTGGGCTAAGAGCACCACAGAAAACTAAAGTTTATGGCAAAGCTGAATTATGCATTCAATGTCCATTGCGGCAAAGCTGAATTATGCATTCAATGTCCATTGCGTCAAGGTTTCCATAATCTCATTGTACAGTCTTCACTATACGTGGCAAGCAGGTTTCTGTGAGGATGGTGGGTAATGCCAATTACATCTTTCTCATGCACCTGCCAGTAGGAACCAAGTAATTAGCCACGCAGTCGACGGAACTTGTATTGAAAAGCAATTTTGGCACTAAAGAAACTGACACCATAACGATCTCATGCTTATTTTCCTGAGATAGAAGCATGAAATTGCATATGGTAACCAATACTAATGTGCAATAAGTGAATAATATTTCATCGGAGGGAAAGCTTCCGTAACAAATTACACTTATATGCGCTCGGAAATAGAAAAAAGTAAAGAGACATCACGAAATGCCAAGCATTACAAGGAATTATGTAATCCTCAAAGCTATAACCATTACCTTCATTAGATGCTCTAGTTTGCCGGATTGATGGCTAAAGCAATACAAATTTCTGCATATAGTAAAGTTAGTCCTCAGTATATAATTAAACATGTTCCATATTTCGAAAACAGGGGAGAGACGCAGTTAAACCATACCTGTCTTCACCAACACAGTAAATCCATTCTCCTTTTGGTGATACACAAGCAGCCACAAAATCTCCACCTTCTCTTTTACCAGATGAGAAACTTTTTACAACCTACATCAAGACATTTAGATACGGATCAGTAATGAAACACCTTTATTCTGTTCCCTTGGCCAACTGCTAAATGAATATAAAGCAGCAAACCAACTGTCTTAAGCACAAAGGACCCTTGTCTGGCAGCAAAGCAAAATGTTTCCCCCCTATAGCATTTAAAAAGTCATTACTGACTGCATGAGAAACATTTTGATTTATTCATGAACGACGTATCAACCTTCCCAGGACAAAAAAGGTCATTTGTAAGTGATGCGATGCATAAGAACTGAGATGACACTGCACTATATATCAACCTGAACTTTTTTCTTTTATCTATTTGACCCTGTATGTCCATTCAATCCGTTAGTGACTCCCTATGTAGATTTACTTTCTACTTTAGCAGAAATATGACAATTAAGTCTATAAATCCATGTAATTGCAGTGGCAGTATAGGCCTATTTACTGTCTCCAAAACCAGAGTGCACCAGTAGGTCTGAATGGTTTAACTAGGAAGCAGGAACCAGTCAGCCTTCCATCCGGAGTCTTATACACCAAAGCGCTTGTAGAGAGAACCAGTCGAGCCGGAAAAACTGGTCAAAAGCAACATACAGGCCACTGGATTACCCAGTTCTTACAGACTCTAAGGACCCCCAAGTTTCATGCTTAACATCTTCCCCTCACACAAATACCTCATCCAAAGAAACAACTAACCCGGCCGAAGACCAAAGAAACTAGCAGAAACATGATAGAGATTACGAAGAATATTTATGTTAGAAATAAATAAGGAAAAATTCTTAGGCTTGAAGAGGAAAAGCAGCAACACTCCAACCCAAGCTGATTTCCTAATCGAAATGTGATTCCCCAGCAATAACAGCAGCAAAATCTCGATCTTTCATAAGTAATTTTCATCTTCAATGTGGGAAAGAAGATAATAGTAACCAATAAATTGTGCTGACCATGGATGCCATGCAAGATTACATGTAATCTCTACATGAATAAATTTGGGGATAAAGAGGTTGGAACTCTTGGGATGAGAAAAGAGCTTCTCAGATTAGTCAAAAGAAACTCTCAACCACCAAGTTCACTGCCCACAATCGAACTTGATATCAGATAGACAATAATTTGATAAAATGACATGGTCCACATAAACCAGCCAGGTTAGTCAACGAGTTAGTTCACTGGTTCAGGCCCCGGTCCAGTTTTATGAACAATGTGGCAGATTCCTTCCAGCACAACAGAAAATACAAGTATTACTAATCCACACAAAAAATTAGTAGAGAAGACAAACGTCATCAACAAAGAATCAAAAATGAATAATGTTAAATGAAAACTTAATTACTTGGAGACAGCTGCTACTTCACATGTAACTCTAGGCTTAGAATTGATCTAAATTTTCATCCCATAATACAATCCACTCTCATTGACACTTTAGAAGATTACTGCTTAAATTGGATGAATGCAATGATAGGTTTAGAAAAATCTCCATCACATTTGAAAACTCTTTCAAGTGCAAATTTATATAAGGAGAGCAAAGTAGAAGTTGAATCAATTGAAAAAATAAAAATAAAAAGGAAGCAGCATGTGACCAACGTCTCCTACATGCTGAAAATACAGAAAATATTAGTGGACTTGATGAAACTGCTGGTCAACGAGCAGATCCAAGGCAGGGAGTTACAACCTAACTTGAGCCTTATCACGATAACAGAAACTAAAGATGCTTGAAGAATATGCACAGCTGTATAAACAGCCTGACAGAAGTAAACAAGCATCCAGTACAGACTACCGATAAAAAGAAGGGATAGATTTTGTAAGGGATTGGAATAAGATTCAGAAGTTTCAAGAGACCCAAGGAAACTATGAAAGAAGTGATATTATTGAAGAAGATCTAGAGAGAGAATTTGAGAGAGAAGTGTTTCATTTGTTTATTGATTAAACTGTGATTAATACAGTTACATCTATTTATAGAGCACATGTGATCTGTTATGCATTTTAGTCACATGGCTTAAAGCCAGCTGTATTAACTAATTCTGTTCACCTTTGCTGTAACACAACTTCCTATGGTGCAGACAGAGAGAAAACAAAAATGAAGTTCATCAGATCACAGTTACTGTATTCAGGATTTAGTATATGCTGTTGTGTGCACATAAGTTATTTAAGAAAGCAGTTTGACAGGTGCACAACCCCTATTGACAGGAGAATTTGCCATGGCTGTAAAAAGGAGTAACAATATTTACCTGCCCTTGCAGTGTCATTAGGTATATAGATGATGTCTTGTTACATACGATGATGTGATCGGTATTTTTAGGGAAAAGGTGAACAGAATTCACTGATGCATCACCTCCCTGTGGAGAACAAAAATGAGTTCGGAGTTAAGAGTCAGAAGGTAAAAACAAACTATTGCAAGCTAAATGAACAAGTAAAATATATGATGAAATTGCACATAACAAATTCATGAGAGGATCATTTCTCATTGCAAGACTCGCATACCCGTAAAGGAGGAGGTGGCTTAAACGTTTGAAGACAATCTGTAGTTTTGACATCCCAAACCTGCGAAAAATAGTAGTATATACTGTGTTCAAAAAATATCGAACCTGATGCCCGATTCTCAATCTATCATAGATTCCTCAGTTACCTTCACTGTACAATCACTAGACGCCGTGATAACACGAGATCCATCAGACGTAAAGATGGCATCATTAACATAAGAAGTGTGCCCACGGAATTCCTTTAACAATTTCCCTGATTTTAAGCCGTGGATTCTACATCATGATAGCACAAAACAATTCACAGATTAGAAAACAAACTCCTCAGCAGATTTGATGACAGAATCTGAGAAAATAGAAAGCTAGAGAGAGATTTTAGAATTGCAGAAAATTTCATTATGATTAATTGATTGTTTTGTGTTACATTGAGGCTATTTATAGCCATTACAATGACTGCCTAGTTGTGGCAGTTATGACAGCTGCAATGCACTATCATTAGGTAGCTAGCTAGCTAACTAACTACTGATTCCTCAGCTGACTTGGCTCATCCAGCCAAGTCAGTGGCTGCCAGACGAGGAGCCGGTTTCATCCACTGCCATAAATGGCTGATGGATAACCAGCCGGTTGATACATCAACCTGCTATTCATGCAGTACATAGTATACAAACTATCTTTGCAGACACAAACTATCTCTGCAGTCTGCAGTGCTTACATAAGGCTCGGTAACCTATACTTTATCACAATCAACTAATTTGCTCTTAGGACTACAAGAAGCAAGAAATCCCAACCCCGAGCAACTCTTTCTCTTCGGAGAAAGGAGTATTTAAAAAAAGCAACCCAAAAAAAATGTATTATAATGAATATGACAAGTATATGCAAAAACCAGACCAAACCAAACCAAACCCAGCCTTACCCCACTAGGTAGGGTCAAATATATGGATCTAATGATGCCACTCGCAAACACCAAGATATAAAAATATGTAAGCACTTGTACACGGATTTATGTAATAAGAAATGCTCATGAGTTCAGAAACCTTGCAGTAGTGTCAAACGATGCGCTCAATATCTGGGTTCCATCTCGAGAGAAAGCAAGACTGGTGACACCCTGAGCATGTGCCCGTTCGAGACGACGCAAGCATTGACCAGTCCTTATACGCCAAACCTGCAGCCATCACAATTCAACTTGCAAAATCAAACCATAGTCTTCAGTAACCGAAAAAGGGGCAGATGTTTTCCATATGCTATTGTTTTGGGTAGAAATAACAGATCTTATCACTGAAGACCGACAACACCACAATCATGCCAAAAATCTTGACCCTTGCACCACTGCTTTTTCAAGATATAGAAAGGAGACAGAAAATGCACCCAACCTCTTCTCACCTTCTCCAGTTTTTCATTTATCTCACAAACAGAAAGTGTAGAGCTCCACGACTCAAATACACAGGGTTCTTTCACAAAATTTTTCGATTGATGCAAAAGAGACATCTCTTACAGCAAGATTTAGCTTTTCAAGTAATATTTCAGATGTCTCCATGGCATATGTGCAACATCCACCACTACTCCGCATGTAAGGGTAAACATCATTCTAGTTAAATGCAACAGGAACAGGAAGCAAGAAGGGACATTAAAAGCAGAAAAGACCAGAAAGTTACCTTAATTTTTCCATCTTGCGACCCAGATGCAAGCATCTCGGAGTCTCTACTAAAATCAACGCATAGGACAGCATCATCATGCATCATGAAAGAGTCCTACAAAGTTCACCAAACAAGTCAGCAATGCACAAGAGTGTTGTACATGCACACAAAACTCAATGGTTGAATGATCACTATTAAGCATAAATATGTGTCTACTTAAAGGACTAGGCAGATGAAATCATTTTAATTCCTAATTTACAAATTTAAGACTAACACAAATGGAGAAGAAACCATTATTAGCTGTTTCTATCCCCTCACTTATCAGCGAGAAAAGAAAACAAGATTTCACATCCCATCATATGACAACAATGTGTTATCAAATGATTGATGAAAAAGCCTCAGCGTGCTCCCATAACTGGCAATCATCTAGTATCATGAGTAGCCAATGCAGCTAAAAGAGACTTTATGGATCACTTCATTACAAAAGCAGGACTAGCCAATTAAGAATATTTAAAACTAATAAGTTAGCAACAATGCAATCTTGGAGTATGTTACATTAGCACAAACCAAACCAAACCAAACTAAACCTTGTCCCACTAGATGGGGTTGACTATATGAATCATGCGACGCCATGCGTTCCTATCGAGAGTCATCTCCTCTATAAGCTCCATACACGCAAGGTCTCGTCTAATTATCTCCGTCCAAGTCACCTTAGGTCTACCTCTACCCCTCTTCTGGTGTACTATTTTTAAACATTCGCACCTTCTAACAGGCGCCTCGACAGGTCGTCTCCTGACATGGCCAAACCATCTCAAACGATTTTCTCTCATCTTATCCTCAATCGGGGCCACTTCTACTCTTTCACGTATTACCTCGTTCCTAATCTTATCCTTCTTAGTTTTGCCACACATCTATCTCAACATTCTCATCTCAGCCACTGACATTTTATGAACATGTTGATATTTCACCGCCCAACACTCCGAACCATATAACATAGCAGGTCTAACGGCTATCTTATAGAACTTCCCTTTTAGCTTAAGTGGTATTTTTTGATCACACAAGATTCTTGACGCATTTCTCCACTTCGTCCATCCTGTTTTGATTCTGTGATCAACATTTGCATTAATCTCCCCATCTTGTTGAACCATAGAATCCAAGTATCTAAAACTCGTTTTTTCTTGTATTCTTTCTGAGTCTAATCTTACTTCTATCTCATTTGTTGACTTATTTTTACTAAACATACATTCCATATACTCTGTCTTTGACCTGCTTAACTTAAAACCCTTAGATTCTAAAATTGATCTCCATAATTCTAGCTTAGTATTTACACCTTCTTTAGACTCTTTACACCTTCTCTAGACTCATCTATCAAAACAATATCATCTGCAAATAACATGCACCACGGTACTGCATCTTGGATGTGGCTAGTGAGTTCATCCATGACTAGTACGAAAAGCAAATCCTTGATGTAGTCCTATTGTAATCGGAAAAAAACTAGACTCTCTACCCCTCGTCCTTATGCTAGTCATCGCTCCATTGCACGTCTTTTATCACCTCAATGTATGCCACACGCGCACATTTTTTCTCCAACACTCTCCACAGAACTTCCTTAGGAACTCAGTCATATGCTTTCTCCAAGTCAATAAACACCATGTGTAAGTCTTTCTAGTTCCCTCGATATTGTTCTATTAACCTCCTTAGTAAAAAGATAGCTTCCATTGTTGATCTCCCCGGCATAAAACCAAATTGATTTTCTGACACCTTTGTATTTCTCCTTATTCTCCTTTCAATCACTTTTTCCTAGAGTTTCATAGTGTGGCTCATTAATTTAACTCCTCTGTAATTGGCGCAATTCTGGATGTCTCCTTTGCTTTTGTATATTGGAACTAAGATACTCTTCCGCCAGGCATCAGGCATCTTCTTACTCGTCAAAATTACGTTAAAAAGCCTTATTAGCCACGTTATACCCTCATCGCCCATGCACCTCCATACTTCAATTGGGATACAATCTAGACCTACAGCCTTTCCAACTTTCATCTTTTTGAGTACCCCCTTAACCTCTTCTTTTCCTATCCGCCAGTAAAATGTGTAGTTTAACTCCTCTTCTGATCTATTTAGTTGTCCCTAGTTTATGTTACTAGAATGACCCTCCTTAAAAAGCTTGTAAAAATAATTTTTCCACCAATCTTCTTTGACTAGTACCTTATCATCTTCATCCTTAATACATTTCACCTGATTTAGGTACCCAGTTTTCCTTCCCCTAACTTTTGCAAGCTTAAATACCTATTTTTCTCCTTCTTTTGTATCAAGTCGCCTATAAAGTTCCTCGTATGCTTTTGCTTTAGCCTTGTTAACTGCCTTCTTTGCTTCTTTTTTTGCTACTTTGTATCTCTCTAAATTTTCATAATTACAATCTTTTTAACAAGCTTTGTAACACTCTCTCTTGACCTTAACTTTATCTTGAACTTCATTACTCCACCACCAAACCTCATTTTGGGCTGGTGCGACACCTTTAGATTCTCCTCGAATATCCTTTCCTATCCTTTTTTATACACTCTGACATTTGTTCCCACATATCATTTGCGTTTCCATTTGTCTCCCATACGGATTCTTTTAAAGCTTCTGACTTAAACACAATTTGTTTCTCTCCTTTTAGGTTCCACCATCTAATCCTCGAACACTTATAAACCCTCTTTTTCCTTGTCCACTTTTTAACATGTATGTCTAAAACTAGCAATCTAAGCTGGGTAGTTAGGCTATCTCCTGGGATTACCTTCCAATCCTTACAAACCAAGCGATATTTCTTCCTTGCCAGAAAGAAATCTATTTGTGTTCTTGAAAAACCATTCTTATATGTGACCAAGTGCTCATCTATCTTCTTAAAGAGGGTATTGGTAACAATTAAGTCATATGCTACTAAAAAGTCTTGTACAGCCTTGCCTTCATCATTTCTATCCCCATAGCCGCACCCCCCGTGCACGCTCGTGTAACCATTGTTGTCCCTTCCTACATGCCCATTCAAGTCTCCTCCTATAAAAATCATTTCACCTAGTGGTATTCCATGCACCAATCCTTCTAAGTCCTCCCAAAACTTCTCTTTAATTTGGGTGCCTAAACCGACCTGAGGAGCATAAGCGCTAATAATATTTAAAGTCTCTCCACTTAATACTACCTTAAGTGTCATTATCCTATCCCCACATCTATTGACATTTACTACATCTTCTTTTAGGTCCTTGCTTACAACTATGCCTACCCCATTTCTTGACCTATCTTTACCCGAGTACCAAAGTTTAAACCCTGTTCTTTCAATCTCTCAAGCTTTCTCGCCAACCCCTTTTGTTTCCTGTAAGCATAGTATATCAATCCTTCTCATTTCCATTGTATCAACTACCTCCATAAGCTTTCCTGTTAGACTCCTAATATTCCAAGTCCCTAGTCTTACTTTCCTATTTTGGACTAGCTTCTTTACTCCCCCCCATCCATAAGGGTGCGAGAACCCTTGCCCATTTATCACTACATTCGGGTGTCGATGCAACGGTCCTTGCTCACTTAATACTGTACTCGGACAATACAGCACGTCGCAGGTAAGGGACGCCCCAACAGTAATTTCATTTTGTTGCAAATTCATGTAAAAGATCCGACATGTTTTACACTGGTTGTCGGCTGCCTAACGAAACCCTCCTCCTTTATCCAGGCTTGGGACCAACAATGCCAAGGGCTAAATACAAAGAGCACAGGTGTTTGGGATCCTATAGTGTTGAAATTTGAGAAAAGGTTGTCGAGGTGAAAAAGGAAATTTCTTTCTAAAAGCGGGAGGCTTACTCTTATTAAAAGTACTCCATCTAACCTTCCGATGTACTGTCATTATTTCTCATTTTGAGCTCTATAGCAAAGAAACTATAAGATATCCAAAAACCTTTTTTTGTGGGATCGTATAGGAAATGAATTTAAATATCATCTTGTTAGGTGGGGGGTGGTCAAACAACCAATTGAAAAGGGTAGGCTTGGTATCAAATCACTTCTTATGTTTAACAAAGCCCTTCTTGGAAAATGGTTGTGGAGATTTATGACAGAGGAAAAGCCTTTGGAAAGATGTCATTGTGGCAAAGTTTAAGTAATGCGTGGATGTAGGGCAAGAAAAGACTATCTCATGGAGTAGGCCATTGGAAGAACATTGCTAAGGGATAGAACTCCTTTATGAATCACATTTCTTTTGATGTAGGCAATAAGGAGAGGATCTTGCTTTGGAAAAACAAATGGAATGTGTCTCCTAATACCCCGCTAAAGGCTCTTTTTCCTAATCTCTTTTCTTTGGCTCGAGAGAAAAATGCTACTATTAGCTCATGTGTACATGAGGTGGATGGTAATTTTGGGTGGGATGTGACTTTTATTAAGGAGACCAATGATTGGGAGGTGGAGAAGTTTGTCAATTTCTTTGGATGTTTGAACGATTGTGCTCTAGGCCAAGAAAGGGAGGATAAAGCAAGATGGAATTTGGGTAAAATGGGAACATTCACGATGAAATCTTTCTATAGAGCATTTGTTGGAGATAATGATCCAAACATGTTTGAGAAATTCCCGTGGAAAGATATTTGGAAGTCTTGTACTCCATCAAGAGTAGCATTTTTTGCTTGGGAGGCGGCTTGGGTTAGAATTCTTACGTTAGACAATCTCCAAAAAAGAGGACATATTGTGGTCAATCGATGTTTTCTTTTCAAAAATGATATGGAATCGGTGGAACATCAACTTCTAATATGCTCTTGGGCTAGAAGCCTTTGGGATATGGCTTTTCTAATTATGGGGGTACAATGGGTTGCTTCTAAGTCTTTCCGGGAAGAAGTTAGTACTTGAAGTGGGATCCAAGCATCCAGCCACAAGAAAAAAATCATTCGAATGGTCCCTATTGCCATCATTTGGAATTTATGGAAGGAACGAAATCGTAGAGCCTTTAAAGGGGAAGAGTCGACTCTAGTGTTCTTAAAAAGCCATTGTATTTATGATATATATTTTTGGATAAAAGGATCTTGTAAGGTGGATGTAAATATTATTCAAGATTGTATAGATAATTTACAATGTTGATGTAAATAGCTTTTGAGATGCACCCCTTGGTGCTCATTAATACAATTTATTCATTTCTCCAAAAAAATAAATAAATAAATAAAGGAGCAAAGAGATAGGAATCTACACATGAAATATAAATCCTAATCTGCTTAGGCTTAGCAAAAAGTATAATACAGTCAAAAAAGATAAAAGATGAATAAAGGCAAAACTTACCTCAGCTTGATATTGAAGATCCTTTTTAAGTTTGCCACTTAAATAGTCCCAAACCTGGAATGGACTAAAATGAGCACAAGGAAATCCCCAAGAAGCCACAAGTGAAAGAACTTTTCAAAAAAATTACCTCAATAAATCCATCGACTGAGCAAGAAACAAGAAACTGTCCATCTGGTGAGAAACAAGCACATTCTGGGTGACTTTTCTTCCCAAACTACAAGGGAAAAGAATAAATATGAGAATTAATAGATAAATAATGAGACGCACATATGTATATAATCAACTTACTTTGATAGTGTGCCCAAGAGTTGTAGGATACATGTCGTCTTCTTCTTGTTTCATAGCAGCTGTTCCTCGGAACAGATCAAATTGTGTTCCAGGTGGAAGTAATCCTAGATTATCCAAGAAAAGATGTTATACAAGATATGACATCAACATGCACTTGTCTGGGTAACACAAGCAGTTGGCTCCAAGGTTAAGCATTAAGAATTCCAAAGGTCTTAGCATCTACCGTCTACAGGCACATCCATTTACAATAAGAGATGGAAAAATTGCACGTTATCTATTTCACATCAGTCCTTTATCTTCAATTTGAGTAGATATGGAGATCCAATGCTGATACAGATAACTAAACAATGATGGTAAGATGGGATTTATGATAGCTTGGACTGAGAATTACAATTTTTAAGATTTCAAGTGAAATTTGTCCTTCTGTAAATTGTAAGCATGTCTGGGATATTCAGATGGTAGACTGTACGTTAACTTATCTCTAAGAAAAGATGCCTGGGAAGTATAGCTGTATGTGCCAATAAAGATAACAAGTACCTTCATTTTACAGGGGTACAGTGTTGATGAGATATGTTCTAAGTTGCCAAATGAACATTACCAACTAGTGCTGAGAGACATATTTAAGGGTCCAAGGAACATATTCAAATGTAATTTGTTGGTAGTTTTGCTTTGCTGGAAAGAGAACCCTAACATCTACCGGATGGAATTGCGTCGCATTAGTATTTTACGTTAGATTTGCTGTGCCTTCAACCAAAGAGAAAACTTTCAGGAATTCAAATATCAAAAAGCGATATACAACGGACCTATAATATATCCCAATTTAATACCATGCTACTTCGACACGTTACCTTGATGCTGCTGCCACTTTAAAGCCTGACCTATTAAAGCCATTAGTCGTGAAGGTGGAACGACAGAAACCTCAGCAGCAAGAGCTGAAAATGGAATTGAATTATTTAGAAGCAGATAAAATAACACTATACCCATGAAAAACTCTAATCCAACATTTCCCCAATGATTTTACAATCATGAAGCATCTCAAGTGTTTTACCCCACTGAATTTAATCTATTCTTTTTTTCTCTAGTTGAGATTTAACTTTAACAGTAGAGCCCACTTTGTAATGACCAACAAAATGCTTGTGTTGTAAACTTTCTCTGCAGTGATAATATATGCGAAAGCTCATATCAGAGTCTTTTAATCGTTAGTTACATTTGAATCAACTGGAGATCTCAAGTCTAATTACTTCTCAAGAGCTGACTTATAATAGTCACGATAACACTGCTAGATTACTACTAAGCCCAAACATCATCTTATCTTTTTTCATGATGACGGGAATAAAACATAAAATAGCATCTTCATTTAGACTTGATTCATCTCCAACACTGGTTCATCAAAACTACATACTACCAACAGACCTTGGCCAATTTGTGCACGCCGCTTCTCCTTCGTGGAATCTTGATAAGCCTACATGATGGACAATATAATTTGAATCCATTAAGGTTAATATATAGTCTTGCTCCAGCAAAATATACACACTCCCTAAACAAACTAAAAGACTGACATTCTATTATTGTCTATGATATCAAAACCAACATTAACAATTACCAAAAATTACAGTAAGCATACAAATCATATTTGAAAAAAGAGAAAGGGAAATGAAGATTGAAAAAGTAACAAGTTCTTCAAGCAAGAGTAAACATTGTGGCAAGAATTCTATTAGTGACATGGTGGCGATAACAACAAAGACTGTCCGTCCACCCCACAAGAAGACAACATGAAACTTCAAATTATTTGATCTCCCCAAAATTATCACAAAGTTCTGCTAGCTCATGGACGAAATGAAGGTTGGCATCACCATTTTCCAGGTGTTGGTTAATGTAAAATAGTCATGTATAAAAGAGAAAGCACCACCCTTAAATTCATAATTTCCCGCTTATTATAATAGTAAATATGGCCAAGTCCGGAAGCGAAAATCAAAATAGATTTTCCTGGTCAAATAATCACACAACTCTACAAAAAAAATTTACACGTTGCAAAAGATACAATGTTTTCAAAGAATATGTGGCACCTTGTCATCATAGTCAAGTTCCTTCCAAGGGAAAATGTTGATAAAGGTGTAAACATGAAAAAGTTAGTTATAATAGTTGGTTTTAAGGAATTTTTTCTCCTTACTACACTCATTTTCTGGTCATCCAATTAGCATTGTGATTGTTTCAAACACTTTAAAGTTACAATTCATTGCTTACAAGGATAGATGAGGAAAAACTACTAAAAGCTCAATGGTCAACAAATAGGATGACTCTGCAACCAATGGTAAACATGTTCTAGATGCAAACAGTAATCTCTTCCTAGAAAGAGAAAGATCAATGGGGTGCAACGAACAAAAGAGCATTAAGTGATTAGTATGATCTTTTTCCTATAATGGTAATTCAATAACTCTCAAAGGCCTCAAAGATTATAATTATGCACAAAATTGTATTAGCTAGCCCTTTCTTGTTCATATGGACAAGATACTATAAAACTTAAAACGCCCTTCCTCCTACCCCCTAGAAGATTTGTAGCTCTGTCCACTGCACCCCACTTACAAGCTGCAGGAGGCATGGACACTGCATAGAAATATTGAAGAGCTGCTACATTATGTGTTCTCGATGAATTACCACAATTGGTGTCCTGGCAGCTGTCCGCTGTTCTCACACCTCATAATTCAGAGACATTCTAGGGAGTCTTCACCCCAGCGGTCTTACATTTGTGGCTCTTGACAACTATTATACAAGCTCTACAGTATTTCTCCCATCAGATTCAACCATGCTGGCATTTAATATTACATTGCAATATCATGACCTTGATTTTTCTTCTTCTTCTTTCATGTTCATTGCAATATCATTTCTTCTTTTTGGCATTAGTATTACGTGAAGCAATATGCCTTTGAATGTGAAGAATGAAGATCTTATAGCCATTATGAAGATGGCATGCTGATGAATACCATTTCTTACACATAAAGCTAAAAATATGAATGTGAAAGCAACAAAGATGGATGGGTTAGAATAATGTCATGAAATATCCACTTTGAGTTTCCAGAAATATGAATATATTTTTAATGTCTGCATATACAGTTTCCTCATTTGTAATGACCACAAACGGGTATAAATACAAAGAGAACATGACACCATATGCAGGTAAATAAAATACACACACCTCCAAAGAAACAGAAAGACACTTAAAAACATTGCAAACAAGCATGCTCTCAAGGGAATCAGTAAAGCACCTATAACACCTCAGATAGATCACTCAGGCCATAGTGACTAACATGAGAACTTTCAATAGACAGAAATTTTTCTAGGGGGGAATTTAGAAAAGATATAAAATTGACAAACTGCAGGTACAGGAAACATCTCAATAGGATCCAGAGAGACATGACGAAAACAAATTGAGAATGAGAAAGCTTCTAAATTAAGTACTACATTATTCAAAACAACTCATCTTACCTCATGTGGATCAAAGTAAGTCCGAACGAGTAGATGCTCAAGTCGTAGGTATCTTTCTGGCTGCTCCTGTTTCATGACACCCATTACCTGGGTTTGCCTTAGAATAGCACGTGCTGTGTCTATCTCCCGTAGTTCAATCATTTCTAGAACAATCTACCATGTATTTGACAGAAATTAGGAGAAATAACTGATTGCCAACGGACAAGGATTGAACAAAGTAAATATCATGTGAATTTGTTAGCTACTTCAGCTTGGGAGAAAACAAACAAATAAAGAAAAAGAAAAACACTATGGAATTAAAAAGACAATGCTCCAAAACTCTGACTTCATCACAAAGCTGAGGCCCTACAGAAGCACTTTTAATCAAATTGAAAAATATGAAAATTGGTAATTCTTCCTGTAGAAATTAGCATATGAAACTTTCTATTCAAACTACATATTATGGGCTCTGCGGAATGAAAGTTAAGTCCAGACTGGCTATGTTTATGAAGGAAATAATGCTGAGTAATATTGAGGTAACAACAGAAAGGAGGTTTACGTAGGAATAAATGCATACATGAGAGAGAGAGAGAGAGAGAGAGAGAGAGAGAAATCCACCCCAAATACATAAACCCAAGTATAGCGAGGCTAACTTCTTAAAATGGTTTATATGGTAACAATTCGAATGAATCTGATAAGGCTCCACCAGGCACTATGTTACGTGCTTCGTAAAACATCTGATATCTTATGACATTTAAATAATGATATCCTAGCACCTTCTTCAACCTATTTGGTCAGATTCATGCATCAATCTCTCTATTCTGCAGGAGCTAGGATCTACTAATTAGTTAAACCACAAGCAGCATAATGAATCATCTACACTTAATATAAATATCAAACCCATAACACTTTTCCTGGACTTGCCTCTGGCAGCTTCTTTCCCTTGCCTTCCACCACAATAAATGAAGCTTGCTAATGTTCTTTCTCATTCTGACCTACTGTATACTGCATTCTTGGTTGGACTCTCATTCCATTGTTTTTCCTATGCCCATAATCAGTCTCCAAGTGATGTGAACAGGAGCCTAGTATAATAAAACTCTTAACAGAATTCAATCAAACAGCATAGGTGCAGTAGAATATATAAATAATAGGTGATGACGGCTCAAATTCTCAAATACACACCATAATACCAAGTCTGTGTGCTGAGTTATGTGTTTGACTGATATTGAGATGGAAACAGGTGGCTTTACTTGGGCACGCTTACAGCTGCTTTACAAGGATGGTAGGCACCATAGGGGTCATCTCCTCAACCATAGAGATAAGTTCACTTGAAAATGTTCTGAAACGTTACTGGAAACTGACCCTGGGGCCTGGACTGCTATTTATGGCGGCCTTCTGGCTACTCTGAGAAGCTATAACAAATTTGCAAATAAACCCCTGACAACGTTATGTATTTCCCCAACGAACCAAGGACTCTAAGTTTGGTTACAGAAAACACATAGAATAGACATGAACACTGCCAGGGCTAGTACCTTCAAAAGAACTAAAACCCAAACAAAAAAAGGCCTCTAAACATAAGAAAGGAAAAGAAAAAAAGCCAAAAATTAAACTTTATGCTGTACAAGCTACTTTAGCTTGCATCAACATGCTTTCCGTTGACTAAGAAAACAAACCTAGGCCAACTAAATCAAATTATTTTAGTCTTCCAAAACTTTCCAGACCTCTCAATCATACCTGAACAACTCCACTTCGTTAAAGATGAAGAGACAATATTTGCTTTTCTGTTGCACACTTGCCCTTCAATTTCTTTTTCCTTTTTTTTTTTGGTATGCCATCATCAGTATACTTGCTTTCCTTTCACAAACAGAAACAACTTCAAGTGAGCCAAATCAATTTCTTAGCTCTCTTTCCATTTCGTTCCATATATGTCTACCTTCACATCAGCACTTTTCCTACATTAACAGTTGCCAATCCTACTGAATGACTGAAGCATCATGTGAAATTACTGTGACTGAATTCCAGCCTCGACCCTCACATCATAATCTTTCTTCGGCATTCCTGCCACCTTTGTCATCCTCTTACCAGCCGTGCAATTCAAATTTAGTCTCCTTTTTTTTGCAAGTATTTCTTGCATGCATGCCAATTTTATCCATGAAAAACTATGATAGTTCTTGGGCTCCAGACATTATTGCATTCATCTTATTTTTCCTCAAAACGATATACGCATATATCGGGTCACTCAACAAAAAGACCAGTCATGAAAATTATCTAAGGATTACCTGAGTCTCAAACTGCACATATTAGATACATATATTTAGTATTCAAACATCAGTCCATAGAATCAGAAGGTACTCAATTAGACGAGTTTCAGTTACAAAAATTAACAGCCAAAAATATGAGACTGAAAGGATGTGTCATTAGATTAGTTTTATTTAGATCCTACACTCGATATGGCATTCATTTGAGCTATATACCAGTGGTATTTTCTATATATACTCATCAAATAATAGTACAATCATGTAGAAATGAGGGCTTTACTGCACATTGATGTAACCTAATGCCATTGTAGCAAGATCATGATAGTTCACATGTTTTCCTTCCAAATTCTCTATTTTCTGACTTTAACAAATTCAAGAGTGAGACGAAGTATAAGATCTCCAGTCATAGAGAAGATGATTTTGTAAAGTTGAACAGCCTTTTCTTAATCAAGCAAGAGTTGCTTACCTGCTCATACAAATCCTCAAGTTTCTTCCTAGGAAGCTTAAGTTGTGCAACTTGGGGTAATACCGCATCCCACCTACCACTATTGATATCGGCAATAAATGTTTCAAGGCTGTCCACTGTATTTAGAGAAACCTGGCATTCATTTTGCAAAGTTTGGAAAGTTTGATGCAGAGAATTCTCTTTGCAGAATTGAAGCACTATCTTAATCACACTGCAAGATGACAAGGCATAAAAGTGATTAGATTAGTTGACATTTCTGAAAAGTATAACCAAGACAAAACACTATGCTTAAGAAGGTAGGGGCATTAAAAAAAATTTCAGAAACAAATTTGATACATCATAAATTTCCAAGAGAAAACAACATAGTGCATGGCCAAAATGCCTTGAACAGCACTGCTGAATATCTAGCCATAAACAACCTTAGTTTTAAAGCCTCATATATGGTAGTGAATATCAGAAAGGAAAAAATCAATAAGTTGTTTTTATAATTTCACCTATAAGAAAGCATCTTCAGCTTTCATGAAGAAGTTCAATCTCCAGGCTAGTAGAATGTTACACACGTCTCCTTACCAAAGTAAAAAGTAAATTCCTCAATGACAGACCAACAATCAAACTACTTTGAGAAGGTATTAAATTCTACACAATGTCACTTTGATAGCACTAACCCTTGACCTAGAGCTAACCCAACCTGAAAACTATAAGATATGATACCTTTTTCAGAACATACATTTATCAATAATTTGGACAATAAAAAGCATGACTTCAACACTTCAAAACCTCTCTGCGCTTATTATACTAAGGAAAAAAACTAGGCGCTTGAAGAAATAGAGACTTAGAGAGAAAAGTAGATATCTGAAAAATGAATTGTATTATTGCATAACTATTTCTGTTACAGTTACAGATATATATAGCTGCAGCTTTCTTATTGATGAGCTGTTGCCTAGCTGTCAAGTTAGTTTTCTTAACTAACTTGATCAGACTATAACTGTGATAACTACTTAACAAAGGTTACACAGTAAGTTCTTTTATGCTAGAACTATTCAGCTAGTCTACTATCCTTATCAGCGCTTCTGACTTATTCCTGTATAGTCTTGGTATGCTGCCACTATACATGAGGCTCACAGAACCAAAAAAGTAAATGCCTAACCATAAATGCAAACTAACACATAGTTATCATAATCACCCAATTCACGATTCGTATGTTAAGATACGGTTGGATTCATGAGCAAAATGATACAAATCAGCATGTGAATCAAAAATGTACGTGAATCGCACCGAATCGTAGTGAACCTTACGATTCAACATACGATTCAATGATTTTGTACGATTCACTTGAATGCTATATGTAGGTCAAGTCACATGTTTTCTCTTTCTTTTTTCTTCTATGTTTAAAAAAATTGTCTAAAGACTCTAAACCATAATAAAGCTTAGCCAACCATAATAACAAAAAGCCAAAAGTGTATACACAAAAATCTCTTCTAGTTCTGTCGGCTAGAATCCTCAATGAAGATGAAGGTGATGAAGAAAAAGCATAGTTGTTGTGGTGATAATTTTTCCTTGGTGATAATGTTTTTGTGACGATCCTTCTATTAGTCTACTTCAAAGATCCATGCAAATATAGAGTTCTAAATCTATTTTTAAAGATTCATAGTTGTCAATTAGGAGTCAAAATGATAGAACCTATTTGAGCTTAGGGTAACCCGTATTCCATAATAGCCTCCCACAATCTTCTCCAAAGATAGAACAATATTTATCCTTCCAATGTATCATATAATTGCTCATACAGGGAGCAGTTGATGCCAATTACACCAGCTACTTTTGTTGTAATATTGCATAATGGTTTCAGTCATTAATTTAAATTTCAATTGTCTTAACTCACTAAAGTATTTTGCTTGAAATAGTAGGGGTGGCCCCGATTGAGAATAAGACAACGGAGCAACATATGGGATGATTTGGACATAATAGGAGACAATCGTCGGAGGCATCTACTAGAAAATGTGAAAAGATTGAGGTTGTACATCTTAAGAGCAGTAGCAGAAGACCAAAAAAGAATGGATTGAGACATTCAAATGAGATATCGCATGCATAGAGCTAAAAGAGGAGATGACTCTCAATAATAATAAGTGGCATTGAATCCACCTAGTACGACAAGGCTTGGTAGGTTGATCTATTAAAGTATTTTGCTTCATAGTTATCAGAACCGTACAATTCACAATTCATATCTTTTGATTCAATTCGATTCATGAAGAAAATGATTCAAATCGGCAACTGAGCCGAAAATGTACATGAAATAGAGCTGAATTGTAACAAATCATAGTGAATCTTACGATTCCCCATTTAGTAAGATTCTCTTCTTTGTTGCATCTAGGTTATCTAGGTTGGGTCACATTTGTTTTCTGATAATTTTTTTAAAGCAAAACACAAAATATCTACCAAAAGACCTGCCTCGCTATATAAAAAGTAGGTCAGCGGCAGAATCAAAACATGCCCACACCAAAGACACCTCCTCTTGTATTGCCGGCAAAGATCCTCAGTGAAGATGAAGGCTATGAAGAGAAGAGGTGGTTGTTAATGTTGATGGATTTTTATTGGTGATAATATTGTTGTTGATAAGTATTTCTGTCATATTATTTTTAATGTTCAGAAAAATTCTATTTTCAAAATGTCACCGAACCGTTGCAATTCATGATTCGATGCGATTCAAAAAAATAATTTTTTGATTCACAATACAATTCAAGATTTGATAACAATGTTTTGCTTCATGCCTCAACAGCATGTTCTATCCTATGCTAGACGAGTCAGCAACACCAAAACCAAAAGAGGAAGAAAACCTAAGATAAGATAAGTTCAAAGACAATTTTAACAAACACACTATGATATGATAAATCTGATCAAGAAGGTGGATCTTCAAAATTCTGCAGCTATGTAATATTTCTAAAAGAAATTTTAGTAGAGAAAATTAAGCACAAAAATATATATAAGGTTTGTCTATGTATATAAGAATTGGAAAAAGATAAAAATATTTACAGAAAAATAGTCAGGAACACTAGTTTATCTATATAACTTCAAAGGGTATAGGCCTCCAATAAATGAACTCTGGCTTTCTCATCCTATTTCAGAGGGTTAGATATCTTCCAATACTAATTTGTTGATACCAATTTCAAAAATGGGTTGCCTGCAGCTGTTCCCTCTTATTGAAGGGAGGTGCACCAGGAGAATATGCGGGTGTGTGCTAATTAGAATTTAAAGGTACTTTTCCATAGACTTATAAAAGACAATAATTACCTAAAAAAATGTTTCAAGGAAGATAGCAAGTGATATGCAAATGAAGGTGTTACAAAAGAGTAGCCTACTTTATCTCTTTACCAAATAATTAACTCATGCGATAGAAAAATATCCTAACTATGCAGTCACTATACATGAGGTTGACAGAACCAAAGAGTATATGCCTAACCACCGATGCTATTTAAAATAGGAGTCTAAATTATAAGCACCTAATGAAAACCCTAGCTAGAGAGAAAAGAGAATCTCACAAAACAGAAATTTTATTGCATAATGAAATCTGTTACAAGTACAGGTATTTATATGCTTAAGCTGAACTACTAATCTTCAGCTTGTCTTATGGATCTTGCCAGCCTGTCAATTAGTTAGAATAACTAACTAACAGACTGTCAATGCCACTACTAGCTATCCTAGCTTTCTGTTCTTTTGTTATACAAGATACATATAAGTAAAGCAACATTAGATAGTTGTAGTCTCCTTATCAGCACCTATTTGACCTCAGGGTAACCCATAATTCCATAGAAGCCTCTCACAATGTTCTCCAAAGATTGAACAATCTTTCTCTTTCCAATGTATAGTATAATTGCTCATATAGGAAGCAGTTGCCAGTTACACTAGTTACTTTTGTTGTAATATTGCAAAGTGGTTTAGTGTATACCTTACGTTGCAATTTTCTTAACTCACTAAAGTATTTTCTTGAAATAGCAGGGGTGGCCCTGATAGAGAACAAGATGAGGGAGAACCGTATGAGATGGTTTGGACATATTAGGAGACAATTGTTGGAGGCATCTGTTAGAAAATGTGTAAGAAATGGAGGTTGTACATCACAAGAGCGGTAGCAGAATAGGGAAGAAGAATTGGATTGAGACACTCAAACAAGATCTTGCATGCATGGAGTTGAAAAAGGAGATGGCTCCCAACAGTAATAAGTGGCATCATCAAATCCATATAGTTGAACCCCCCTAGTGAAATAAGGCTTGGTAGTTTGGTTTACTAAAGTATTTTCCTTCATGCCTCAGCAACATGTTCCATCCTATGCTGGACGAGAAATCAACACCAAAACCGAAAGAGGAAGAAAACCTAAGATAAGGATCAGTTCAAAGACAATTTTAACATACACGCTATGCTATGATACATCTGATCAAGGAGGTGGATCTTCAACATTTTGCAGCTATGCAATATGTCTAAAATAAATTCTTGTAGAGAAAATTAAACACAAAAATATATATTCATTTGTCTATGTATCTCAGCATTGGAAAAAGATTAAATATCTACAGAAAAATAGTCATGAACACAAGTTTATCTATATAAATTCAAAAACAATACCACTAGATCCACCAGACCCTTCACCGTATCAGGCCTCCCATAAATGAACTCTGGCTTTCTCATCCTATTTCACGGGGTTAGATATCCTCCGATACAAATTTGTTCATACACATTTCAAAAATGTGTTGCCTGCAGCTCTTCCCTCTTATTGAAGGGAGGTTAACTAGGAGAACATGGGTGTGTGCTAATAAGAAGTCAAGGGTTCTTTTACTTAGACTTATATAAGACAAAAATTACCAAACAAAATGTTTCAAGAAAGATAGCAAGTGGTATGCAAATAAAGGTGTTACAAATGAGTAGCCTACTTCATCTCTGTTCCAAATGATTAACTCGTGTGATAGAAAAATATCCTAACTATAATGGCCATTTAAATTTATGTTACAAAACCCATTGGCGTTGAAGTTAATGCAAACATAAAATGCCTCAAGGCAAAGCAGAAAGGCCGAAACCCTCTTAAGGTATATACATCTAAGTGAGGAAAACAAGAGTTTGAAATCTCGAAACAGCATGATGCTTTAGTTATTCCTCTATAAACCACATTATGTTTCTCTGAAACGAAAAAGACATGTTCCTAGCAAAGAAGAGAAGAGCAAAATGTAGTTATATGGAAAAAGTGTGATTCTTTTGCAATCTTTACAGTATATGTAAGTAATAAATATGAGAAGAACAAAATGCTGAAGACCAAAGGGAAGACAAGCACAATTCTCCCAAAGCAGGCCAGCCTATTGCCATAATTGAATCTCAAAATGTCACCCATTTCCACTAGTCCAAAACACCACACAGCGCACGACTAAAAGATCCTTAAGTGCCAACAACTAAAAGATCCTTAAGTGCCAACTCTTGTCAAAACACCAAAAGATGATCAGCATCAAGTCTTGTACAACAATTTGACAGGCCAACAATTTAAAAGACTCTTCACCAAACAAAGAATGACGATCTTTGAATATAATTATTTTGGACCCGTGTTCTTCCAAATTATCCCACTACGTATTACAATACCCTTTCCTCAATTTTTCCAGCCAAACAATTCTTTTTGACACATTCGTGAAATGTTGTTATCATTATTCAAAAACATAAAAACTGAAAAGTTAACATTTCACCTTAATAATGCAGAAAAAGAGAAAAGTATATTTCCCCATCCGAGTTTAACTATTAAGAAAATCTAGAAAACGCAACGGTATTTAAGGATTTAATAAGCAGAAAATAATTCACAATATACTAGGAGTTAAAAAATGAAAATTTCACTTAGAATAAGTATCCAAAACACCATTATAAGCACATAAAAATAAAAATAAAAAGTTGTTTTCCGTTTAATTAGGCAGTGTAAACTCAATGCAGAAAAATCGAAACTTTTTACTGTCTTCTTTCTCTTGTCCACACACATAAATGCATACAAATAGGTATACGCGTACTATATATATATATATATATATATATATATATATAGAGAGAGAGAGAGAGAGAGAGAAGCGAGATTACTCTCGAGCTTCAATTTCAAGAGTAGAAGACATGGTTGTGAAAAGTTGGGCTCGCCCGCTTAAACCCTAATCTGAACCCTCCCCTGCTGGCTGCTATAAATTTATAAAAGGTAAGCTGCTACTCTTTTTGTTTAATTTGTGGGGGGAGGGAGACAGAGCCAGCGAGAGAGGCAGCTGTCTTTTATAAAATCGAGCGTTAATTTCAGTTTGTTTACGTCTTTTATTCTTTATTTTTAGCGACTTATTATCCATATATTCAAACTAATTGTTACGGAAGTCCAAATTTATCAAAAATATTACTATAATGACTTAATTGCCCTTTTCTTTTCTATTCTTTTATTTCCTTTTATCCTTTTCCTTTTTCAGCTTCTTTTTATATTATTTAAGGAGGCTTAAGTCAATTTATATCTTTTAAACTATTGTACACGCTCAAATTTGATATATGTGCTTAGAGAGTAACATACCACTAGACCAAATTGCCCGTGGCTCCTTTTTCAGCTTTTACTTTTCTCTTTTTTTCTCCCTTGTCTTCTTTCCTTTCATCTATAAACTCTCCAACCCAATGAATAAAGCCTCAATCAACAGCTGCAGGTGCAACTATGCGACAACTCCATTCACGATTCTTTTCATCATCGTGATCATTGATTTTATCATTTTTATTTATGTTAACTTTGATTTTGCTTTTAATTTTTTCATTTCAATTAACATTTACAATATTCATTGCAAATCAACAATTTTTTAAAAGCTAATGAACGTGAGTAATGTGTAGCCATAAACACGAACTCGAGTAGGGGCCAGCAACCACTATTATGTGGCCACGTCTCTGCCTTATGTCACCACATCATCTTTAAGTCTTCAAGTCTTAATTTTTAAAATTTCCACTTCTTTAAAACTTCATTTGTTCATGCTTGTGGTGTACATTTTTGCATTCTTCAATGGCATACATAAGTTTGTATATTCTTAATCTTGCATTTCTTCTTTGATCAATCACATATCTTCTTTGATGCAAGACTCTCTTCCTTTTTAAACACCAAGCATTCATGATATATTTGGCACATAATAACATTGATACAATGTAATCCACAAATCTTAAACATTCAAATACCATATTGACTCAAAGCAATATAAACATTTTATCCATATGAGTCATAAGTGTGAGTTAGCCATATAATCATATTAATTCAATCTTATTCTCTACTTTCGATATATTTTGACTTATAATGAAGTATGTTCAATATATTCCACACAAGTTGAAACATTCAAGTACAATTTGGCTTATAACGATACATATATTTTGACACAAAAGTCAACGTGTGTGTTTCTAAGAATATAAACACATTAGCACAAATACACTTTATAATTGTCATTTGCCTTGATTTGTTATCATCAAAATCATGCATTTAGACATAGGGCTAACAATCTCGACAAATCACAATATGTTATTACCAATATAATATTCAAGTAAAGCATATTATAGCACAAGCATGGAGTTTTTAAGGCCAAACTCACCTTCACATTCTACATATAAACAAGTTTAATAAACAATTCTACATTGAAATCCATAAACTTGTTTCTGTATGAATCATGTATATTGTCACATAGACTTCTTTCCCCCTTTGACATCATCAAAATGAATTAATCACAACAAGGAGGCACAAGGTTGCATCACAATGGAATATTACATAAAATAGCATCACAATGGTATTTTTTACAAGTCTGCTCTTACTAGGTGCATCATGTTTGCATATATAGCATGAAAGCATTAAGCATTTAAGCACATGAAATTACTTCTCTATTTTTCCCTTTTGGTATTCAACTAAAGCATATAAATCATGTAAGATTCCCCTTACTCCAAGCATTTATATTTAATCATTCATATTGTCACGCCCCAACTCGACCCTACTTATGATCAGTCAGGACGTGGCAGAATTTCGGCATTATAATGTCTGTAATATGGACAACAGGACTCTAAACCAGTCCTTTATAAACATCACACAACCAACTACAACTTCAATAACAACTCCAACAACAACTTCAACAACAAACAACATATCTAACACCATTCATTAACCAACCACACAACATTCCAACAACAAGACATATGCCTCCGTCTCAACAATATACATCCAGCTATACAATACACATGCATAATAGATATAATACTAGTCTAGCAACCTATTCATATTCCAAAAGAAAGACAACTAAACTAGCACTATACAATCCACTAAACTTTTAAAGTAGTTATACAATACAAACTTCAAACTTACATACATTTACATAAACATAAACTTAAAAACAACATATAAGCATCCAAACAAGCATTCAAGCCTCGGGCTTGTCCATATTATCCGACGACACATATTCCACGTACCCTAAATCTGGAACACCTGAAAGGCAACAAAGAGGGTGAGCTTATATATGACAAATCTCAACGAGGGTTCAATAGGAAGTTTTGAAAACACTTTCTTTACCACATAGGAAAACACCCTAGGAACAATAACACACAATAAGCTTCAACAACAATACAAATATAACAATAAAAGTAACCATTCGATAAGGATACAATACACTCATTCTGTTGAAGTCGTTCTCCCCGTGCACCAATCACGAACCCTACTCATGCACCAAATGCATTCCGGAATACACCAACCTAGCCCCACACTCCATGATTATTCTCCGACTACATGAGATAGGGGTTAACATATGATAGTCATGTCGTTTTCAACCGCAAACCCGAAACTGCCTGAGAGGTGGCACACACTATCATAACTTACAACAATTAACACTTAACACTTTATATTCCGAGAGAACAACAAAGTAGGTTGTCTGTCTCCTAGTACTTCAACATTCAACAATCAATTAAACAACACTTCAACATGCATTCAAACTCGAGCCTACTCAACAACAACCCAATTATCAACTTCACAAACAACACCAAACACTCAAAGACAATACTTAGGCATTTCAAAGAAAGACTACCCAAACTTCAAAACAACATAACTTACAATCTAGAAACCAAATAACCCCCGGACCTTTTCCTACCACTAATGCAAGTACATAAACCCCCTCGGAAACCAACCAAAAACCACTAAAACATCCCAACAAGTCCAAAATGGCAATGTACACTAGGCTGATTTTTTTGACTTTTAGCATGGCATTCAAATTGAAAATTTGGCATTACAATATTACTACACAATAATTAACAAGTCTATAGAAGTAATTACAACTCAAATTCAACTACCACAACTACATTTATTCAAAATATAAGCCAAATTATCAATTTAATACCCAAAAAATAAAAATACATGTTGCTACCGTTTAAAATGGCTACAATTAGACTAAGTTGGTCATTATCATCTACTTAGCAATAATCTAACATTAATTTAACAAAATAACAACTATAAATGCATCAAGTAAAATATGACATAAACTTCAAAAAAATGATCTAGTTTTTTCCTCATCTTTGATCCAAAGTAATGTTAGGAATAGGTAGAATAGGTTCCCAACAAGCAAAAAAAAGCTTTGAATGAAGTGATTTGGCCTTGAATTGAGTTTTTTCTTCAAAATGGTTGAAAACCCTTGAAAAATACTATTTTTCTCTCTTCCTCCATGGCTCACGTTTTTGTGTGTGTTTTTATGGTGTTTTGGCTGAATTTTGTGTATATATTATGTTATAAGCAAAGTCAAAGCAAGACCAAAAGTCAAAGTTGGCTAAAAATGATTTTAAATGACAAAAGACTAAGTTATCCTTCATTTTTGTCCTATTTTTCAAACATGTCAACCTAGGATTATTTAAGATGATAAAATATTTATTTACAATATATAGTTGGTCAACAAAAGTCAACGCAAGAATCGGGTTTAGCATAAATCACTATTCGGCTCAAAAATGCTACTTTTTCATCCAAAAAGTCTATTTTAAATTTATAATTTGTTTCAAAAATAAATTTTATTAAATCACGGGTCAATTAATAATGGAGGACTAGTTTTTAAAATTTTTAAAAGACCAGTTTCAAAAATTTAGTGAAAGTGGTCCTCAAATGCTATTAAAAGGCACTTTAAATGAAATTTTCTCTAAAAATCTTTATAAAAGTTTTATGAATGCACATATATTATGTAATAGGAGTAGTAATCACATAAATTACACATATATAGTTCAAATAGCATATAAATAAGTCAAAACATGTAATTGCACATAAAGAGAAATTTTGGAGTCTCATACATATTGTATGCATTTGAGCTTTTCATAATTTCAAATAGTAAGTATCACACAACAATATTTATTGACACACAATCTCTTCTTTTCTTCTTCCCATTTGTAACTCAACCAAAGAATTCTCTAAATGCTTAGCTTTTCAATATTTTTTACCTCTTTGTTCAAACCATGAAAGCATTCATGCCTTCCTCAAAACTTTTCTTTTTAAAGCATTCATCTCATGCATTCATTGAGTTCATCAAAATCTTTGGCAAAAGCATTTGCAATCAATAATCAAATAATACATCATCATTTTCATTTTCAATCACACATGTATGATATCACGTATTCAAATAAGCAAGTGAATGTTTCAAATCATCCTCAAGAAGTACATTATGATAATAAATACATTGTTACCGGTGCTTCCTTTTCCTTATGAACTTGCCTTTTGCTTGAGTTGCATCACCTTCAACTTTGGTGTTGCTTGACATTCCTACAACAAATCATGGTAAGATCTAAGTACCCAATTTTAACTAGGTCCTTGGGGGTTAGCATTGCTTTCAACATTTTAGCCTTCTCAATACCACTTTTTCATTTTAGTATTTCTAGCATAATTTCAGCAAAATCAATAAAGCACATATTCTCAATCAAGCAACAACACAATAAAAATTCATGTAGCTTTTGAAGGACATATAGTAGTATTTACCATGATCTTTTCTCTACTAGTTGTTAAACTATATGTAGAGTCTCGACCCTAACACCACTTGTTAGCCCAAATTAGCCAAAAGGGGGTGAATTAGGCTAATGGGAACAAATCACTACTTTAAAAAATATTACAATTCAACTATAATAATCACTTTGGCAATTTATCAAACACCTTGTGTGGATATCTTGATAAGAAAGATTAAGCATAATAAATTCACACACAAGAATACTATAACCACTTTAAGCAATATATATATATATATATATATATATATGATAATGATTGTAAATAGAGTGGGAGAGTGTAATACCCAAGCCTGGAACACAAAATTTTTCTTTTTCTTTTTCTGAAGATTATATTTTTCCCATATTCCATGATATTTGAATGTTATTCGTTCATTGTCGCAAAGTGCATCGCATATCGAGAGTGATAGCTAATGTAGGATTTATAGTCCTCAGCAAATAGTGAAACTAGTATTTAGTATTTTAGTTTTTAGTATTTTAATTGTTAGTTTTAGTAGGATTGTAGTTTTATGCCTTGTTTTAATTAAATTGCCTACAAATGAGCTAACTTTGACCAAGGACCAAGACCTTGACCTTTGACCTTGTTGTCATCTTTTAATATAAGCTAAATACATACAAAAAAACAAAACAAAAGCTGAAAAAAAAAGAGAGGAAGTCCGAGAGGTTGAGAGGAAAAGAAAAAAAAAGATTTTTCATTCAAATCTTCAAATCTTCGCGTGAGCTTGCATAGGATCATTCTCGAGGCTTTCAACGTTGTTTTCCTAGCATCTAGTAGCAGCTAAGGTGAGGGATGCATCGTTATTTGCGCATTTGAATATTTTGTATCTAAATTTTAATTTTTGGGATTTATGCGTAGAATGTTATTTTAACTATTTTGTTGCTTGGAATATGTTCCTTGATGATTGTAGAAGACGTATCTATGAGTTTTTAGCATTTTCTGCGGTTGAAATTAGCTATTGTAGTTTAGGATGACAATGGAATAGTAAATTGTGAATAGTAAAACCCTCGTTTATAATTTTCATTCCGTATTGCGTTCTTTTGATGTGGAAAGATGCTAGACATGTTAAAATGCTTAAATGTATGGTTTATTTGGGGTGTATAATGGAAAACGGAGGAAAATGCATTGGTTTATGTAGGGATCGTTTTGGTCGAGTTTGGTATTTCCTCGTTTTGCGTGATGACATTGTCTCGGGAGGCCATAGAAGCACTTTTGGTGTAGTTATGGCATTGGTTGGGTGTTTGGTTAGGGTAGCTGTAGTTCAAACGAGCAAAGGGAGAAATCGGGACTTTGCGGGAATTCTAGGTTAAAGTAGGGTTTCGTGGCTTTTAGTCGTGCCTTATAGTGACCTAGTTTGAGTGGTGAAGTCGGTTTCCAAAACTCGTGGCTCGTTTGGTAGTAGTAGCATTTTAAAAGTTGGGGTCATTTGGTGTTTTTGTTGGTTTTTATAATGCCTTGCTTTTAAAATGCTTATTGTGGCTTATATCTCATAGTGGTATAAGTAACTGTGTAGTATGCATGACATTTGGGTTTTGAACCAAGGTACCACTAATGAAAGGATATATGTTTTAAAGAAGGTTGTCTTGTTTCAAATGAATGTTGTGGATCTTGCATGTTTTCTGTTGAATGTAGGGGTTTTGGATCGTCAGCGATACAAATGAGACTTTGTCCGTGTGTCAGGTCCGAACTTGACCTTTGCGAGGTCGGGTTGGGGCGTGACATCCTAGGCGGTATCAGTGCATGATAGTATTGTATAAGCCGGTATATATTTCTCAGTCTATGGGGTAAAGGTCTAAATGATAAAGTGTTATTGCGTGATTGTTAAGTGAAAGGTGTTATAACATGATCATGTGAACTTGGGATGCTTATGTGCTTAAGTGAACTAGTATGACATGTCAATTGCGTGTTATGTGAATTGTGTGATAAGATATTTTGATTGTTATTGACTTGAGTGTCATCTAATCTTATGTGTTATATTTTTGTCTATAAACTGCTTTTACATGTTGCCACAGCTACTGTAAGTTGTTACAATGCCACCACATCGTCGTACTCGAGGTCAAGAGGCAGAGGCAGCGGAATAGGGTCTGCAACTGATGCTTGAACAATTTATGGCTGCTATGACTACTGCAGTTGACTGAATTACTCAGGTGCTGCATGAACAGAGGCAGAAGCGAAATAATAATCCCCAGGGAAATCAAGTTAATCCTGGTAGACAAGGCCGCAGGGTTGAGAACAATCAGTTGGAAAAATTCCTTAGGCACGAGCCGGGTAAGCTCTTTGAAGAGTCAGATGACGAAGAAGCCGATAAATGGCTTAACCATGTTGAGAAGATTTATGTTGCCTTGGAATACACTGATGAGAGAAAGATAACATATGCAGTTTTCCTGTTTGAGGGCAACGCGGAGCAGTAGTGGAACACTGTTAGGCTGAGGTGGGTTGGTAAGGATGTTCCGCATTTGTGGGATGACTTCGTGAGTGAGTTTCAGAACAAGTATATTCCTGAGATGGCTAGGGAAAGACGAGAAGAGGAATTTGTGAGCCTGAGGCAGGGAAATATGACGGTCGCACAGTATGACGCCAGATTTATTAGATTGTCGAGGTATATGCCTGAGCTTGTACAGCCAGCTAGGAGGATGATTAGCATGTTCGTCCGTGGGTTGAGAATGGATATACAGTTGCATTTGACTGGGCAGCATTATGCTACTTATTTTGAGGCATTCCAAGCAGCCTCGAAATTTGAGAAACGGAAAGCAGAGATGATAGCTGAGAGCAATTAGCCGAGTAAGAAACCATACTTGGGCCAGAGCAGCCAGAGTCAGCAGAGGCAGTATCAGACTTTTATTCAGGTTCGTCAGCAGCACCGATATCAGCCTCAGTAAAAGGGTACAACTCCTACCATTGCCAGAGCCCCCACACCTACGGGAGGCACTGTTGTAAGGCAAAATCAATAGTGCAACTTTTGTAATCGATCAGGGCACATTGAAGCTAACTATTAGAGGAAGAGTGGTAAGTGCACTGGACGTGGGAGCGATCAACATAGGGTGAAGGATTACCCTAAATTTAAGAATGTTTAGGGTCATACTGGAGGCCAGGGTGTACAGAACAAGGCTACAAGTGCAGGACCGGCATAGAGGGTTCAGGCTAGAGTCTTTGCCCTAGATGCGGAGGAGTTACCCGATACCACAGTTATAGTGGAAGGTATATTTCTTCTCAATACTCAGCCAGTTAAAGTTTTGATTGATCTCGGGGCTACGCATTCATTTATAACTCCTTCATGTGCACAATCTGTGAATGTTAACATTGATAAACTGCCACATAAAGTTGAAGTTAGTACGCCTTTGGGCGCGAAATTTGTTACAGAGTCTATTTGCAAATCTTGTGATATATGCATTGAAGACCACAATTTTCCTGCTTATTTAATCATACTACCCTTCCGTGACTTTGAAATCATATTAGGAATAGACTGGTTGGGGAAATACTATGCACAGTTGGACTGTAGAATAAAAATTGTCTATCTTCACATTCCAGACCAACCAGTGCTTGAGATTGTTGGGAACCATAAAGCTACTAGAATGCCCTTTTTGTCATCAGTCAAGACCTCTAAGTTGTTGAATAAGGGTTATGAAGCTTACCTAGCTTATTTAATCAATCAACCTACTGATAAGTTGAAATTGAATGAGGTTCTAATTGTTAAGGACTTCCCTGGTGTATTTCCTGAGGAATTATCGGGTTTACCATCGGAAAGGAAGATTGAGTTTGTGATTGACCTAATGTCAGGCATTGTGCCAATTTCTAGAACTCCTTATAGAATGGCACTGGCCGAACTTTAGGAATTGAAAATTCAGCTTTAGAGCTTGCTTGAGCAAGAGTTTATACAGCCTAACTCTTCGTCGTGGGGTGCGCCTGTGTTGTTTGTGAGAACAAAAGTTGGCATGCTACGATTATTCATTGACTATAGGGGATTTAATCAAGTTACGATTAAGAACAAATACCAATTATCGTTGATTGAAGAATTGTTTGACTAACTGCATTCAGGATTACTATCAACTCAGGATTTAGAGTGATGATGTACCTAAAACAGCATTCAGGACTAGATATCATCACTATGAATTTGTTTTGCTACCATTTGGGTTGACAAATGCACCAGCCGCATTCATAGACTTAATGCAGAGGGTCTTTCGACCTTATCTTGATCAGTTTGTCATAATCTTCATTGATGACATTTTAGTATACTCTAAGGATGAGGCTGAACATGAACAACATTTGAAGATTGTGCTACAGACTTTGCAAGAAAACAAGCTTTTTGCTAAGTTCAGCAAGTGCGAATTCTAGTTGAATCAAATTTCTTTTTTGGGCCATATCATTTCACATCAAGGAGTTTTCATAGACCCAACTAAGATTGAGGTTGTCTCGTCTTGAAAGAGACCTGAAACTGTGTTAGAGATCCGTAGCTTTTTGGGATTGGCAGGTTACTATCGTAGGTTTGTCAAAGACTTTTCCAAAATTTCTAAGCCTTTGACCCAGTTGACTCGGAAAAAAGTTGGCTACAATTGGGATGCTAAATGTGAATCTAGTTTTCATGAACTGAAGAGGAGGCTAATTACAGCTCCTATACTTGTTTTGCCTGAGGGTACAGAAAACTTTGTTATCTACAGTGACGTGTCCAAAGAAGGATTGGGTTGTATTTTGATGCAGAATGGTAAGGTGATTGCCTATGCTTCCAGGAAGTTGAAACCATATGAAGTTAATTACCCTACTTATGATTTAAAATTGGCTGCGGTTGTGTTTGCTCTGAAGAAGTGGCGTTATTACTTGTGGGGTAGCAGATTTAAAATTTTTACTGATCACAAGAGTCTCAAGTACCTGTTTTCACAAAAAGATTTGAATATGAGGCAGCGGAGATGGCTTGAACTATTAAGTGTCTATAATTGTTCTAAAAACTACGTGCCAGGTAAAGCCAATATTGTTGCGGATGCCTTGAGCCAAAATGTTACTGTTGCAAGTCTAATTATCAAGGATTGGGAGACTTTAGAGGAAATTTGTTTGTAGAAGCTAGAAGTTACAGAAATTGGATTCGTTTTACTAGTTTGCAAATTCAATCTGGATTGTTAACACAAATCAGGGAGGCTCAGAAGACTGATCCTCAGATCTTGAGAATCCAAGAAAAAAACAAAAGGGGGAGAGTCGGAGTTTAAATTACATGCAGATGGTATCTTCAGATTCAGGGACAGGGTGTGCATTCCTGGTGATCCGACTTTAAAAAGTGAGATTCTGTCCGAGACACATAATTCAAGATATACAATTCACCCGGGCAGTACTAAAATGTACAAAGATCTGAAACAACACTTCTGGTGGAACAATATGAAGAGGGAGATTGCTGGGTATATATCCAGGTGTTTGACTTGCCAGAGGGTTAAAGCTGAGCATTAGAGGCCAGTCGGGCTTTTGCAACCGTTGTCAATTCTGCAATAGAAATGGGTACATATAACAATAGACCTTGTGACTGATTTTCCGAGATCTCTAAGGGGGTATGATTCTGTTTGGGTTGTCGTGGACTGTTGACTAAGGTTTCACATTTCATTTCCGTGAACAAATGTGATAGCCTTGATAAGCTAGCTGAGCTTTACATTGCTAAAATTGTAAGACTCCATGGGGTACCGAAGAGTATAGTATCAGATAGAGATCCCAGATTCACTTCTCGTTTATGGCAGTAGCTACAGTCAGCAATGGGAACCAAATTGAGCTTCAGTACTGCATACCATCCACAAACAGATGGCCAGTCTGAGAGAACTATCAGGATCTTGGAAGATATGCTTCGAGCATGTGTGTTGGACTTTAGGAAGAACTGGGATAAATTCTTGCTTTTAGCGGAGTTCGCCTACAATAATAGTTACCAATACTATAGGCATGGCTCCCTATGAGGCATTGTATGGTCGTAAATGTAGATCCCCATTGTATTGGGAAGAGGTTGGAGAGATGAGAACAGTTGATCTGACCGTGTTGCTTGAGATGATTCAGATGATGGATAATGTTCATCTTATTCACCAGTGTATGCTTACAGCTCAGAGTCGTCAGAAGAGTTATGTTGATAAGCACCATCGAGATCTCGAGTTTGCTTTGGGTGATCGGGTGTTTCTTAATATTTCTCCTCGAAAGGGGTTGATTCGGCACGGTAAGAGTGAGAAACTTAGTCCCTGGTTTATGGGTCCGTTTAAGATTACAAAAAAGGTGGGTCCCTTAGCTTACCGTTTAGCTTTACCTTCTAGTTTGTCGAGACTGCACGATGTCTTCCATGTGTCAATGTTAAGGAAATATCATCTAGATCATTCACATATTTTTGAACCAGAACCTTTGTAGATTGAGGAGAAGTTAACTTATGAGGAAAGACCGATTCAAATTGTGGATTGGAAAGTTCAGGAGCTTCGCAAAAAGTGTATTTCGATGGTAAAGGTTTTGTGGAGTCATCACGGTTTTGAAGAAGTAACTTGGGAGAGAGAATACCAGGTTCAGGGTCAGTATTCAGAGTTGTTCGCTGATCATGTAGGAATTGCGTGGACACAATTATTTTAAGGGGGAGAATGTGTAATACTTGAGCCTGGAACATAAAAATTTTTTGTTTCTTTTTTTGAAAATTATATTTTTCCTATATTCCATGATATTTGAATGTTATTTGTTCATTGTTGTAAAGTGCATCGCATATCGAGAGTGATAGCTAGAGTAGGATTTCTAGTCCTTAGCAAATAGTGAAACTAGTATTTAGTATTTTAATTTTTAGTATTTTAGTTGTTAGTTTTAGTAGGATTGTAGTTTTATGCCTTGTTTTAATTAAATTGCCTACAAATGAGCTAACTTTGACCAAGGACCAAGACCTTGACCTTGTTGTCATCTCTTAATATAAGCTAAATACATACAAAAAAACAAAACAAAAGCTGAAAAAAAGAGAGGAAGGCCGAGAGGTTGAGAGGAAAAGAAAAAAAAAGATTTTTCATTCAAATCTTCAAATCTTTGCGTCAGCTTGCATAGGATCATTCTCGGGGTTTTCAACGTTGTTTTCCTAGCATCTAGTAGCGGCTAAGGTAAGGGATGCATCGTTATTTGTGCATTTGAATATTTTGTATCTAAACTTTAAATTTTGGGATTTATGCGTAGAACGTTATTTTAACTATTTTGTCGCTTGGAATATGTTCCTTGATTATTGTAGAACACATATCAATGAGTTTTTAGCATTTTCTGCAGTTGAAATTGGCTATTGCAATTTAGGATGACAATGGAATAGTAAATTATGAATAGTAAAACCCTCGTTTATAATTTTCATTTCGTATTGCATTCTTTTTATGTGGAAAGATGCTAGACATGTTAAAATGCTTAAATGTATGGTTTATTTTAGGTGTGTAATGGAAAAACGAAGGAAAATGCATTGGTTTATGTCGGGGTCATTTTGGTCGAGTTTGGCGTTTCCTCGTTTTGCGTGATGGCATTGTCTCAGGAGGCCATGGAAGCACTTTTGGTGTGGTTATGGCATTGGTTGGGTGTTTGGTTAGGGTAGTTATAGTTCAAACAAGTAAAGGGAAAATCGGGACTTTGCAGGAATTCTAGGTTAAAGTAGGGTTTCGTGGCTTTTATTCGTGCCTTATGGTGACCTAGGTTGAGTGGTGAAGTCGGTTTCCAAAACTCATGCCTTGTTTGGAAGTAGTAGCATTTTGAAAGTTGGGGTTGTTTGGTGTTTTTGTTGGTTTTTATAATGCCTTGCTTTTAAAATGCTTATTGTTGCTTAATATGCTTGTTATAGTTGCCTATGATTGAAATATATATCAATTGTTGTTATTGCGTAAGGGTAACCTACTTTGTTATTCTCCTACGTGTTGTTCTATCGCTCGGTTGTTGCATTGTATATTGTATTGCATCAATAGAGTTAGGCGCGGGTGTGATGAACCTCTCTGGGTGGCCTCGGGTTGACAGGGTTGGTTGCTCTAGCTCCGTGTCCTATTCCCTTTCTTTCTTGAGTTTCAACCCAGAGAGATTTAGGTCGTAGTCTTGACTGGGTACTTCCGGAGTATTCCAAACTGAAGTTATAAGGTGGTTGGGCCGGCGCTTTGTCATCGAAATCATGATTGTTGTTGCTCATAGAAAGTGAATTTATCCTTTAATTGAGTTGTTATAGCCTTGGTACTTATAATGTTTGTCTTGATTTAATTGTTGGCTTAGTTTTGTTGTTCTTTAGTGCTTAAATTGATTGGTTTAGTTGGCTATTTGCATTGCACTCTTCTTTTACCTCAGTCCAAGAAGACTGTTTTACCCTCGTTGAGCAATAGTTTTTGCTCATCCTTTCTATACCATATTTCAGGAGTAGTTGAGGCTGTTCCTTTTGAGGTGATCGAGGAAGAGGTGGAATTGTTTCCTTGATTGCACTTTCTTTGCTTAGCTGGTGGTTGGTTGTAGACTTTTGTGTCGGAGTTATGCTTACTGTATATGCACTTGGCTTTATGTTGTATTTTGAGGCTTTGTAGCCTTGTATGTAGTTCTATTTTTAGGCCTTTGGGGCTTGTATGTATAAGCTAAGAGATTGTAAAGTTGTACTCGTATAACTAGTAAAGAACTGCATGCTAATGGCTTACATCTCATAGTGGCATAAGTAACTGTGTAGTATGCATGACATTTGGGTTTTGAACCAAGGTACCGCTAATGAAATGATGTATGTTTTAAAGAAGGTTGTCTTGTTTCAAATGAATGTTGTGGATCTTGCATGTTTTCTGTTGAATGTAGGGGTTTCGGATTGTCCGTGGTACAGAGAAGACTCCGTCCATGTGTCAGGTCCGGACTTGACCTTTGCGGGGTCGGGTCGGGGCATGATAGAGAGATAAATCAAACACGGTATTTTTAGGTGGTTCGTTAATCTGCATCTACCACCTAAGGTCTTATCCGCTTAGGATTTTTACAAACTCCACTGTGATGCTTCCATGCTTCTTCAAATGTTGGTAAAGCATAAATGTATGTACAATACTAATCTAGAGCCCCAAGAGTATGTACAATACAAAGGTCTAAATGTTTGAAGGATAATACAATGAAGCCTATACATAACTCCTCAATGAGTAGATTATACAATTCAAAGCTCTCTTGAATGCTTATAAAATTTGCATGTATAAGCACAAACTTGATGCATTTGGATGTTTTGGATCAACAACATAAGCTTAGCATCAAGAAAGAATATGTGGAAGAGGTCTATTTTGAAATGAATGAGTTTTGGTATTTATAGAAAATGTTTTAATGGCCCTTTAATGGCTATTTTTTTTAAATTCAACCACTATCGGATGAGGAGCTCGATTGGTTTCATCGACTAGCTTTTCTAGTTCAAGCTGGATGAGAGAGTTGGATGAGGGGCTTGTCCACCAGAAAATACTATTTTGTGAAAATTTCATCCAAATCTAATCTTTTGAAGGTAAAATATTTTGGCACCTCAAAAATTTTTTTTAACCTTTTAAACATCCCAAAATATTTTCTAAACTCTTGAGGAAAAATTAAAATCGATTTATGCAATCCAAGAGTTTAAAATCAATTTTCACCCAAATTCAATCTTTTGAAGATAAAAACATTTGGACTTTTTAAGAACAATTCTTCAAAAGATATTTGAATCCAAATGACCTCAAAAAGCTCAATGAGAAAAGATTTAAAACCATTTGAAAGATCATCAAGAACTTTGCCACACAAATACAAATCTAAGGCAAACGACAAAATTCAAGCTGTTACCCCTTATGTCGCCACGTCTCCACCTTATGTCACCATCATCTTCAAGTCTACAAGTCTTGATCTTCAAGATCTTCACTTCTTTAAGACTTCATTTTTTCATGCTTCTTGTGTGCATCTTTGCATTCTTCAATGGCATACATAAGTTTGCATCTTTTTAATCGTGCTCTCTTCTTTGATCAATCACATATCTTCTTTTATGCAAGATTTTCTTCCTTTTTAAACACCAAGCATTCATGATATATTTGGTACATAATAATATAGATACAATGTAATCCACAAATGCCAAACATTCAAATATCATATTGACTCAAAGCAATATAAACGATTTATCCATATAAGTCATAAGTGCGAGTTAGCCATATAATCATATTAATTCAATCTCACTTTCTACTTCTAATACATTTTGGCTTGCAATGAAATATGTTCAATATAATCTACACAAGCCAAAACATTCAAGTACAATTTGACTTATAACGATATATACATTTTTGACACAAAGCCAACGGTGTGTTTCTAGGTATATAAACACATTAGAACAAATACACTTTATAATTGTTATTTGTCTTGGTTTGTTATCATCCATAAGACTAACAATCTTCAACACTCTATTTCTTGCCATCTCCATTAACTACCTCTACGCATCATTTGGTTCCATTACACTCTAATTAGATCCCTAGATCCTTTAGGATATACCATACCATAAATAACTTCACTCCTAACACTGAAATAATGCCTGAACCAAAATTGAGTTCTCATAAAAATATAGTACCTCAACCAAAATTGAGTTAAAATTAAAACAATCAAGATTGGAGCGAAATTCAATTAATGGGTAAAGTTAAATTGTTCTTTATTCATATGAATCTAGTGCCAATTTAAAATTGACAAAGACCAAAATTATATTATTGAAAAAACTTAGTTGTTACAATAAAAAGAAGAAGATTAAATGCAACTTAAAATAACATTGAGGTTAGAGGTTAATAACAATTAGTAATTCAACAAAAATCTTTCTTACATTAGGTAAGTATCCACCTTTATCCATATAACAACAAAAAGGAAAAGAAATAAGATAGATGAATTTTCTATATTTTACTAAGCTCCTACCGAGCATGCCATTTTGGTGATGAGTGGGATGGTTAAGGATGAGAAGGACGGGTAAGTTGAAAAGATAAAGAGATGAAGATAAGGGAAATAACGTGTGTGTTCATATTAAGGGGGAAATAAGGAGAACATAAACAAAAGGTAAAAAGAGTAAAATAAAGGCGAGAAGAAAGAAAAATTGAGCATGAAGTCAGCTATGTTGGCTAAATTTAGGAGATACACATAACTCTTCTAGTTAATTCATTCAATTCTAACTTGGTAACAGATTAATTGTCTTGATAAATTTTGGGCTTTTATAGATAGTGCTTGGGAATTTCATATTGGGTTTTTAGCTCAAGTCTAAGTCCAAGTAGAAGCTAAAGACAAATAGAAGTCCAATATAATAAGAGTAGAGATAGAAGTCTCAATCCTAATAGAGTTAGATTTTGATTCCTATAAATAGGAATTTCTAGCTTGTAACTTATTACCATGAAATCATACCCCATAGGGGGTATGGGAGGGTGAGCCAAGAATGTTTTTCATTCTTTTCCTAGGAAAAAAAAAGATTAGTGGAAAGTGTTTACGCTTTAGCCATACATTAAATCCTATGAGCGAGAGTTTAGGATTTTCTATTCATAGAGCCACGTGTATGAGGGTTAGGGTTTAAATCTTTATCCGTGCAAAAGATTGGCTGCATGTAACCACTATTGTTAAACACTGAATTTCCCAGTTCCTTGGGTCGTGGATAGAGACAGAGGGCCGAACAATGTTAAGAATATTGTTTTGATCTCTATTGTACTTATGTTCTTTATGTATGTGCATTTATCCAATTTCTAACAAAGTGGTATCAAAGCTTAGGCTCAGGGTCTAGGCATGAAGACGTGAAGAAGAAGACATACCAAAACTACGTTCTATTAAGGAGCGCATAATTTGTGTTGAGGGATATATAAATTAAGAAATAGGGTCAGGTTTGAATTGTTGACGTTAGCACATTGCAGAGGTGACGTGGTACATACATCAACAATAGCTGGAGAAGAGTACCTCGCCGTTTGTAACTACTACAAGAAGAGTTTCTAGTTATTGCTACTTACTGTTCATGCCATTGTTGTTAGGATTGGATACCCTAAATCAGTGCATTTATTATAAGCATAATATATTCTCTCTATTATTTGATATATAATTGTATGCAAAAGGTCCTTGATACGAGTGAATAGCATAGGTGCGTGGTGATCTGCACAGAAGGTCTATGCTATGAGGCTTGCATCAAAACTGTAAGTTCATAATCGAATAGTGAGGCTGGACACTTCACTATGGTAAGGTTATAATGAGAGAGTCTCCTATTTGGTATGGTGACTTACCTTGGTCATTGGAGGGGCTTTCTGGACTTCTCTCATTAGTGCATTATGGTGTATTGAATGAGACTCAGGTAGAAGCTATCTCAATGACATTACTATCATTGTCAGAGAACTAAAAGCATCTTATGCTACTAAGTTGTCAATGCTCTGCATCATGATCATATGTGGATTTGTTAGTGGATCCTAGGCCGTGTTTTGATTCACTATGGGTGAGATCTTATAATAAGGGCAACAACTCTGTGTTTTGGGCACATGGACTAAATCCATTAGATAGCGTCCATATGAGTCATGATTCTATGCTATCTTAAGTGATAGAGCTACTCACTTAGAGTTATCTATACAGTCCTCAAAATCTAAGATCTTAGTAATATAGCTTGGGTTATAGATATTAGACTTGTGGGTCACTCCCGAGACAAGGGAATACTATCTGGGTGATGATTATAGGAACGATAAAGGGCCAAGGTTTAGTTGTAATCAAGATAGGATGATAGTGCGAATACAAGACCCACTCTTGATTACAAATAAGACATAGAGGGGCCTTTTGGTCATTTTACTTAGTAGGGCAAAGACAGAGAACCTCCTATGGGTATCTATTAATTGTCATGGAGAGAAACTCTAGCTCTTTAGTGGAATGAGCTGAAGTTAAAATGATAAAATACTGTTAGTGTCTAGCAAGGGTATTTTGGACATTTTGGAGCCACGACAATTATGTCTTCAAGTCCCTCTCCCAGCCACTTTCTTATTTAGTGCATCGCTTTTATCTTAGCTCTGTGATGTATGTGTTTGGAGTGTTATTTAGTGTGGTTTCCTAATTAGGAAGTACTACTAGTATTTGGAAGTTAAGACAATAAGACAAAAGACATTCTTTAGGACAAGAATGTTTGTTCATACATGGATGTCTTAACAGGAGTGTGCCAAGCGTGTGCCTGGCACATGGATGTGTGTGGATTGCATGGGATGGCGTGTGGACTGAAGAGATAGGCAGGATTTGATTTGATTTGGATAATTAGAAGATAATGACAATTATCTTCAAATTAAATCAAGAGAAAATCCTATGCAAGAGTTCTAGTGCTTGTTGAACTCTTGAGTCTTGCTATCTCTTTATAACTCCTATTGCAAATCAGAAAAATACATGGGCTGCATATTATACTACACCACACGACACTATAAGGCTACACATATGAGAATACACGGCTAGGGCTAGAAGAAAAAGGTAGACGAAAAATCCCACAATTTTTCAAGCACTAATCATTAGGCGGTGGAATAGGCGAGAAGATTCAAGGGTTTGATCCATCAATTGGGTTCTCCATTGCATGGGACATTTTTTCCAGCCAACACACTGTGCCATACTAGGTTGTGTGTCGAGTTTTTATGCTGACACTTGAAGGTAATCTTCTGATAAAACTATTCTAGCGATAGTTTACCGCTTTCGGTATGTTTTGTGCATGATTTTGTAATTACTTCTACTGCGTGGATTATGGCTATTACTTGTATGTTTTTAACAGCATATTTACTGAGTTAGTATCCTAGGAATCCACCATTCCCTTCATGTGGTATCAAAGCCACATACATAAATCTTGCAATAAAACATGAAAACGGTGAAAATCGGATGGTAGAATAGTCCATAGTTGGCAGACTGTATAGGGCTGTATAGGGGCTGCCTTGTGTGTATTTTTTCATGGGTTTATTGTGTGTTGTATGAGGGTGCTAACCTCTGTTTTGCAGCACGTTAAAATCCACTTTTGATGGCTTGTATGTATGCAATACGTGTGGATGTTTAAATTTTTCAGCAAGGTTGTAATTATTGTATTTCATGTTTGTTGGTTTATCCAAGGGATGTAATAGCAATAGATTTACTTAGTTACTGAATGTAAATCTTATTTGGAATATAGGAATTGATGTAATAGCATAGGGGTGCTAGATGTTACATTCAATTCATGAAAATTGCCGAAATCACAAGGAGAAACGAAATCGGATTAGTGGCTGTTTTTATTTGATTTCTCCAGCAATTGTGACATCATGTGGCTGCCTAGTACATGGTGGAACACCCTTGGAGACATGGGGATGGTGGTGAACCATGGTAGTCGAAGATCCAAGTCGAAATTGCACATTGTGAGTCAATGGGGCCTAATTGCAGACTATGCAAAAGTGAGGGGTGCCTTGTGCAATTTCGATGCATTGATGGGGTGCTAGTATAGATATTGGATTCATGAGGAGACAATTAGATTTTTCATATACATTTGGGGTCAAATGTGTAATTATGGAAAAGCTCTAAACAGGAAGCCATCAAAAGTGGATAGTCGTTGTTTATAGTAGTTACTACATTCGTCATATATGTTTATATTCTTATATTAGTGAATATATTATATGATTGCATCTCATATAGTAATATGGCCAACCACTAGGATTTAAAAAGGGCTAAATCCGGTTAATTAAACTTAGGAAAGCTAATTAAAATCATAATCTAGAACTTGTTCAATTGAGAACTAGAGATTATGAATTAACTTAGAGTTAAATGCCTAGTATCAACCTAAGTGTTTTAGTTAGCCTAGACTATCCTAAGTGGTCTCACCTAAACCCGAATCAGGTTATAACTATTGCAATTAAAATGTGTTTTAAAGCAAAAGTCTCTGGACCGAGCTTGCTTAGATTAAAACTAAAGTCAAATTCCAAGATATAGTTATAATTAATAGGTGTATAACTATTGTAATTTAAAGGTATTTTAGTAAGCAAGGGTCTCTGGACTAGGCTTGCTTGGATTAAAACTAAGGATCAAATTAAAAAGACAGTTATAATTTATTAAAAACCCTTACATATCAAAATATCAAGTCGTAGAAGGATTTTGGAAAGAATCCCAAGGCTTTCCATTTTGGTCTATGCTAATAGTGGGAGCTATTTTGAGCTCACCTGCGTGTGGGTCGTTCCCTTCAGAGGGTAGTCTCCTTATTGAGACTTAGCAAGAATATATTAAAATGAGTTTTCAATATAGGTGTTAACGGGAGCAACCATTCCTTCAGTGGGGTTTTCGTCAAGAATCACTTCATAGAATATTGATTTGGGTTAACTATCCTTCAGTAGGCTCAAATTAAGAATATTCTAAGTGAAAAGGCTCATGAAAAAATGGTTAATTGCTTGACATTGAAGGGCATGATACCCTCCATTCGGAGTTCTTGCCATTGCTTTGATGAAGCCAAACATAAATCAATGATTATAATGTCATTGGGTAGTGTCTATCCAACTAGTGATATTTCAAATAAGTGTAGCTTAACTTAATCTAAACTACAGCATGACCACCCCTTTGGTGGAATGTTGCGAATAGGATTAAGACATTGAGATGTCCAGTAGTTTAAGGGTATAACTACTACTTCCTTTAGAAGATGATGTCAAAAGATTGAATGTTTAGTTTCCTTTATAATCATTCATTTGTATACTTATCAAATAGTTTTTACATGAATGAACACTAGTATGATCCATTCATATGCTACAACCAATAAAACATCTAACTCATGCATTTCTCACTTTCTGATAGCTAATAGTTTGTACATGAAACTAGCTCAACAATTTTTCTATCATTTACTAGTTAATAAGTCAAGTAAAGAACATTTCAACTATAAATCTCTAGTTAAGTGCAAGCAAAATTCAACTAAAGTTTAACTAACACATGAACTATGAAGTTATCTCAACAACCATTTCAACATTTAGCACTAGCAAGCTAACTACAATTCACTTAGTGTCTTTGAATGATAACACTAATTAGTCCACTTTAATTACATGCCACCATCCCATTAAACTTCAAGAACTACAAGCTATTAACAAAGTAAGCTAATAAGATGACACTCCATGCATTTTACCCTTTCTTTGGTTATCCAATAAAGTATTTACATGAACATTACCTCTTCCTAGTTAACAATTCATTTGCACAAGTATAACAAGTTCATTAGGCAACCATTTTCAACAACTCTAACTAGTTAATTTCATAGATAAATCACAATTTTAGCGACATTCCAAAGGATTACAAGTTAAAAATTAAGCATAACTATAAGCATGATCTAAGCTATCAAAGGACTCATTTTCATGACATTTAGGGGAAAAGAGAGAGGGGACTTGGCTGCTGCCCAGCCAACCGCTGGCAGCAGTGCTGGCAGACTGACTAGCCAGTAGCGCCGGCAGGTAGGGCAGCTTGAGCCGGCGCTGGGCAACTAACTCTAACACATACATACATGCACTAAAAGCTAACTTAGCTTGTTTTGCTTGCATTTCTTGAATATATAAGCTTTGCATTGCATTCTTGAGCTTAAACAACACTCTTTCAAACATTAATACAAACATTAAAACTACACTATGCATTCTTCTTCAACATCAACAACAACAAAAATGAATACACACAATCTCAAAGTTTGGAAAGCATTCAACACTCAAGTTTCACATTTTCTTCACCATAATCACTTTAGCATGTGAAATTATAGCTTAATCTTCCATTTTACAACAGATACATAAACTTATCTACAACAAAACAACAAGAAAAATACATGAATCATGAATCCCCTCACCTATTCTTGGTTGAGAATGCAAAGTAGAGCTAGAGTTTGAGCTAAACCACCTTTTTTTCTCATTTTTTCCTTCTTCTTCTTCTTCTTTTTTTTCTTCCCCTTTTTCTCTTCTTCTTCTTCTCTCTCGGGTCCGAGCCTTAGGCTCTCTGTTCTTTTTTTATTCTACCCGATCAGACTCTCTCTCTTGCTCTTGTCTTTATTTTGTTTTGCTTTGTTTCCTTTCTAGTGGTAAATATGCTAAGTCAACTAAGTCAAGAAGTATAGAACAATCTTGAATGCCATGTGTTATCTTCTTAGCTCATTAGGTGTAATTAGTTCACTAAACAATTACTATAATGCAATTATTCATCTACTTATGACAATGATATAGATGTAGTTAATGATTCAATTAGTATGAAACAAGTCACTGAATGCAAACGAATATAGGCAAGTTAATAAAATAATTATGTCATTTGGTTCGTGCGTCACAATCACAACTCCTCAATCACAAGAAAATCCACCACAAATCCAAAAAATAGCCACAAAAAATATCAAAATATGGTCTCAATTTTCAAGCAAAAGACTACAATTTTTTCAAATTTTTCCCATAAACAATAAGTCCAAATAAACAATCACAACAATAAGCCCAAATAAACATCCACATCCCGAAAGCTAAAGTTTTCTTGTCCTCAAGCAAATAAAACCAAAGGATAACAAGCAATATCCAATAAAAATATAAGGGCACTGTGGAGGGAAAATCAGCCAAAAGTACCAATGGTTATATCACAGGGGCATCGGGGATGAGAAAAAGTATAGAAAGATATCACCTAATTCCTAGTAGTTGTGATACAGATGATTTTATTATGTACATCCCCAAACCTCTTCTTGATAATGTGCAAATGAACCTAAAAAGGTATAGAATAGGTATATAGATGTAACAATAAAGTGCAATAGAAATGAAAAAGATATGAGCAATACATGGATGATCAACACGGGGAAGCTCGTAAAAAAGAACTACCTAAAAAAAATAAAACTAAAAATAGAAAGAGAAAATGATAGGAATGTAAAGTAAAGCAGATAAATCTTGTATATACAACTCTAAGATGCCTCCTAATAGTGCTGAGTTTTACCACCTCAGCCTGGCGCTAATGTTAAAGCAAAGTACCCTTAAGGTTTCTTGGCACAAACAGCCAATGGATGATTTCAGAACAAAGTATGAGAGGATCTTTCCATAAAAATTGTTTCACACGGGACATGAAGCAATCCATCTCAGTTTTACCTTTAAGAGGTGAGAGTTCCTATCCCGAGGTCAAATGCGTGTATGTGCACTCTAATGTATCGGTGACCACTTGAAACTTCCTAAAATCTACCTTTGTATAGGGCTAACCCAAGAATTATGAAGAAGGAGGTCTACACTATGTAAGTCGGGAAATTCAAGAACCTTTCCATTAACCATATCACTCAAACTTGGGTTGATCTCTAACTCTTCATGGACAGAGATTAACCACCTAATGGCCCTCTCTTGGTAATCAAGGACCACCAACACTATCCCCCTATTGTCTAGCAAAAGATCATAGGCTCTAATGATTGGAGGAGTATGGTAAGGTCTTAAAGATGCAAACGCAGTGTAGGCGGTGTGAAGCCTCGCACGAAACATCATATGCATATCATACCATTAAATATGGGTTTACGATGATTTAAGTGCATTTAAATGGTTTTAGGTATATCTACATCATTTTTTGTGCATTTACATCGTTTTATGTGCGTTTGCATTGTTTAACATGCATCTAAATTCAATTATGTGCATTTGAGTGTTTTAGATATCGTAGGCATTAATTAATTGCAACACAATTACAATAGCTAACTAGAATAGTTGCAATTCAGCTATAATGGCAAACTAGAAATAATTCATTAAGTTAGAGGGGCAAGTTGGGAAATGGGGTTATGTTAAAATATCCTACCTATCTTACAATAAATAAAACAAACCAAAAACACATAAAACACATACACACACACACTTCTGAACACACACACACACATGATTGAGAGGAAAGAAAGGAAGAAGAAGAAGGAGTAAAGGAGAAAGAAGAAAAAAAAGGAAGAGAAATGAAGAAGAAGGGAGATTAAGCTAACATCTTGCATCTCTTAGCTCTAGCTCGTATCTTCAACATCAACTCTAGCATTTTATCACTCAATCAAGGTGAGGGATATTTTCTAAAAACGTTTTACAAAGTTATATAAGCATGTATATGTGTTCTATGTACATGTATAGAATTTGTTCAAGGTAGATATAAGATTGCTTTGTGTAGTTGAGCATGTATTGAGTACCTAGGGTTTCAAGGGTTTTTTGAAATCTCATCCTTTGCTTGACAACGTTTATATGTAAGCTTGAGTGGTGTTTAAATGGGAATGTTTTGCAAGATTTGGTGTATAGTAAGAAGAATATACAATGCTAGGTGACTATTTGTAGAAATCAACCATGTATGTATTGTAAAAATTGAACTTTGTGCTTGTTTGATCTAATGATGAAATTGCATTTAAATGATGTTTATGGCATGCTTAGTTATGGTTTTAGAGTTGTGATTGTAGAGGAATTTGTATTTGGTGAATTGACTAAGTGTTGGGTTCAAGTGGCATAGCAAAAAAGGAACAAGAAATCAAAATTCGTGCAAAGTGCTGATGGAACAGGTCGATTGGGTAGTAGTATGGATCACTTGTCAACCTACTGCCGTGTGACTGAGTCACCCAGATAGTCGCTTGGATAACCCTGTTTTACCGTGTTTTTCATCATTTCCACCTGTATTTGATTGTATACTTATATGGGACTAAAATATATGCTTAGAGTGATGTTTTCTAGCCTTTCAATTGCATGTAAGGAATATATGTACTTGATTCTAATGACTTGAACTTGTGTACATTCAATGTATAAACACTAAGTTATGCTTGATAAGTCTTGAGATCACTTTATACTTGTCTACAAGATTATATGAATAAAACTTGATACGATTTCTTGAGGCAAACATGAAATGTGCCTGTAACACGCTTACTTGCTTTATCACTGAGCATGAAATGATATTGCTTGTGGCATCCTAGCTTGTATATATGTGCATTTGACTCCAGGAAGTCATACATATTTGGAATTGCTTGATGAGATATTGCACCAATATGAGCTTGCTTAATGGTATAATATGATAAAAGCTTGCTAGACGGAGGTAATTCCTCCACTTATGCTCTAATTGTAAATGCATTTGAATTATATATGCTCGGCTTGGTTGCAACCTCTTAATTGTTAAAGGATGAGACTAAAGGTACACACGACAGTGATAGTGGTAGACACCTTTTGAGGTGCACACGGCTGTGATAGTAGCAGACACATCCCTACCCTATTAACTCGTATATGGTGGTAAATAAATAAGGGGCTATACGGAGCAAAGTGTACACGACAGTGATAGTAGGAGACACCTTTCGGTGTACACGACTGTGATAGTGGGTGACACCTCTTAAATCCATATAAGCTACCTTCCTTATATTGTATCAATCTTTTGATTATGTCTGGGATATATGATTCGATATGTGTTTTTTCCTACTCTCGCTTGGTCCCTAGAGGTCCTCGGAGAGTAGAGTTGGATACTGTTAACATGGCATAATTGTTGTCTCAATTCATGTTTTACCAGATGTTCTTATTGAATATGTACAAGATCAGGTATTGTTACTTATGGGTTATATGTATATGTTCATGGCATTGTTTTCAAAAATGGATTTCGAAATGATAAAATGATTGCGAAAATTCCCGTTCCTCTTATCCCTCACTAAGTTTGTTGTAGCTCAACCTTTTTCCTTAACATCTCAGGTACATGTGGGCCTACTAATTGAAGAATAGTTCCCTTGACGTGTTCAGTTGGATTTCTGGTTTCATATTCTACGTGCGTACTTGTAGAGGACATTCTGTGTGTTGGGTTAATTTGTTATCTTGTAAATTCTTTCGGGGTAAATTGTTATGTAACTAAGTTGGTTATAACTCTATGGAGACTTGAATGTAGTAGATGGAATTGTATTATATAATTTGATGGATTGTGGTTATGACCTTAATTATTAGTGATGAAGGTTGTATAACATGACTATTGAATTAATGTAACTTTATGCTGATGAATATTCTTTTGAGCCCTAGAAGCTTGATCCTTGGTTAGATATATATTATATATGAACAGGTGACTAGATGTCTTGTACCTATATGACGGGTTGATGTAACCCCTTAAGGCCGATGAATTGGGTGTCTTTGGTAACTTTTGTGGAATGTAAAATAAATGTATAGGTTATTGAAATGTTAATTTCAAGTTTTAAGCTTTATGAACGTCATGTTCCGGCCTTAACCTAGCGATGGGTTAGGATCGGGGCGTGACACCTAGAGTGGTATCAGAGCTTAGCTAGTTAGCTAGGCGTAAGCTGGGTTGAGAGCCCCTAGTCTGTGGGTAGAAGCCTTAAGGTGAAATTGGTTAAGATGATATAGGTATGTTGGGTGAATAGATAGGTTTAACTAAAGTTGGAGATTATGGTTCTTCGAGGATATTATAGTCAAAGGATTGAGTTGAAGATTGAGAATCCTTGGGTAGGAATTTGGCCATAGTGTCCTTTGGTACATAAGAATTGTCTTGGGTTTACGGATTACAGCAAGACTGTATTTTAGGAATAGACCATGAAGTTTGAATAGGTGGTTTAGTTTTCTTACTTGGAACTTAAGTGAGCTTGTGTGCTCATGTGTTACATGTAACTTGCCAATATGCCTTATATGCTATAAGTGAACTTTCGTGCTCAATGTGTTGTATGAATCATATATGCTTAACATGTTATGGATACTTCGTGTTGTATGTTAACTTACATGTTAGGTATAATCATAACTTATGCATGCTAAGAGCATTGATAAAGCACGTATTTCTATGTCATATAATGCATATACATCATATAACTATAAGAGGTATTGTGCATCCATCCCCATAGATGGCAGGGTCGAGCACTTGCAGGAATACTGGGACTCGAGGAACAGAGAATATTGATCAGGCTGATTTTGGAAGAGAGATGTTCAGTATGCTAGTAACCGTCGTGGATAGGATGAGCTGGATTCTAGAAAACCAAGCAACTAGTGCAGGGGACAATAATAACACATTGAAGGATTTCTTAAGCTATGGACCTCCAAAGTTTCTAGGCGAACCCGATGATGGAAAAGCTGAAGCTTGGTTGGCAAAGGTTGAAAAGATATATGCTGCTCTTGATTACAGTGATGAAAGAAAGGTGATTTTCACGGTATTCTTGTTAGAAGAAGATGCAGAACAATGGTGGAGAACAAAAAAGCTTCGCAAGGAGCGTGATGGTACACCTGTCACTTGGGCTAACTTTGTCAAATCTTTCAAGGAAAATTACATTACGAAAGTAGCTTGAGAGAGGAAAAAAGAAGAGTTTCTTACTTTGAGGCAAGGTGAAATGTCTGTGGTTCAATATGAAACTCGTTTTAACAAGTTGTCACATTACCTCCCCGAGTTGGTCCAGACGGAAAAGAGGAGAATCAGACAGTTTGTTCGAGGATTAAGGCCTGAGATTCAAGACTTCTTGGCTTCACATTGCTTTACCTTATATAGTGATGTGATCGATTCAGCAGCTCGCATTGAGAAGAGGAGATTTGAAACCTAAAGTGGACCGAGTCAAATCAACAAAAAGGTCGTTCTTATCTCCGACACCACAAGGATCTTATCCGACACAGAGTCAAACACGGAGTCAAGGGCCACCAACTGCTACCAAAACACAGCTTAGTGCCTTTATTACCTGGACAACTCGAGGACCATTCGGTAATGTAACCACATCTCAGAATATTATTTGAGCTTGTTGCAACAAGAGGGGGAACACTGAAACCCAATGTTGGAGGAAAACAGGCAAGTGTGTAAGGTGTGGGAGTGATCAACACCTATATAAAGACTGTCTGAGGATATAGAATATGGGAACACGGTCTCAACCTCTCAAGAATGCCTCGAGACAAGAAGTTCATGCCCGAGTTGATGCTATTGACCAAGATAAACTTCTAGGGGCATCCACTGCAGTTGAAGGTAGATCCTCTTTTGCTGGTATTTTCAATTGATGTTCTCGCTCAGTATTCTTATTCGTTATTTAGATTTTACCTTGGGAATTCTTGGTAGGTATTCTCTCTTGGTATCTTCTGGCGATATTTTTATCCGAGACTCCTATTTGGTATTTTCAATCGGTATTCTTGTTTTAGGGATCTTTATCTGGTATTTGATATTCTCTATCGGTATTTTCTTTCGGCATTCAGAATTCGGTATTCATGTTTGGAATTCTCATTTGGTATTTCTATTCGGAATTTGGCATTTCATCTAGACTTCTTGTTCGACAATACTTATGCAGAGTTCTGATTTTTGGGATCTTTATTCGGGGTATTATAGTTCAGCAGCCTTCTCCAGTGATCTGGTTTCCTTTATATGCTTCAAACAAAGTCGTTGTAGCTTATCAAGGAATTATCATATAAGAGAATTGCGCAGGCGCAATTCTGTTAAGGAGGGGAGAATGTGAAGCCCCGCACGAAACATCATATGCATATCATACCATTAAATATGTGTTTACGATGATTTAAGTGCATTTAAATGGTTTTAGGTACATCTACATCATTTTTTGTACGTTTACATCGTTTTACGTGCGTTTGCATTGTTTAATATGCATCTAAATTCAATTACGTGCATTTAAGTGTTTTAGATATCGTAGGCATTAATTAGTTGCAACACAATTACAATAGCTAACTAGAATAGTTGCAATTCAGTTATAATGGCAAACTAGAAATAATTCATTAAGTTAGAGGGGCAAGTTGGGAAATGGGGATATGTTAAAATATTCTACCTACCTTACAATAAACAACATAAACCAAAAACACATAAAACACACACACACATCTGATCATACACACACACGTCTGAACACACACACACACACGATTGAGAGGAAAGAAAGGAAGAAAAAGAAGGAGAAGAGAAGAAATAAGAAAAAGAGAGGAAGATGAAGGAAGAAGAAGGGAGATTAAGCTAACCTCTTGCATCTCTTAGCTCTAGTTTGCATCTTCAACATCAACTCTAGCATTTTATCACTCAATCAAGGTGAGGGATGCTTTCTAAAAAGGCTTTACAAAGTTATATAAGCATGTATATGTGTTCCATGTACATGTATTGAGTTTGTTCAAGGTAGATATAAGCTTGTTTTGTGTAGTTGAGCATGTATTGAGTACCTAGGGTTTCAAGGGTTTGTTGAAATCTCATCATTTGCTTGACAATGTTTATATGTAAGCTTGAGTGGTATTTAAATAGGAATGTTGTGCAAGATTTGGTATGTAGTAAGAAGAATATGCAATGCTAGATGACTATTTGTAGAAATCAACCATGTATGTATTGTCAAAATTGAACTTTGTGCTTGTTTGATCCAATGGTGAAATTGTATTTAAATGATATTTATGGCATGCTAAGTTATGGTTCTAGAGTTGTGATTGTAGAGGAATTTGTATTTGGTGAATTGGCTAAGTGTCAGGTTCAAGTCGCATGGCAAAAATGAACAACAAATCAAAATTCGTGCAAAGTGCTGATGGAATAGGTCGACCGGGTAGTAGCGCAGATCACTTGTCAACCTACTGCCGGGTGACTGAGTCCCCAGATAGTCGTCCGGATAACCTTGTTTTGCCCTGTTTCGCATCATTTCCACCTGTATTTTATTGTATACTTATATGGGACTAAAATATATGCTTAGAGTGATGTTTTCTAGCCTTTGAATTGCATGTGGGGAACATATGAACTTGATTCTAATGACTTGAACTTGTGTACATTCAATGTATAAACACTAAGTTATGCTTGATAAGTCTTGAGATCACTTTATACTTGTCTACAGGATTATATGAATGAAACTTGATACGATTTCTTGAGGCAAACATGAAATGCGCCTGTAACACGCTTACTTGCTTTATCACTGAGCATGAAATGATATTGCTTGTGCATTCTAGCTTGTATATATGTGCATTTGACTCCAAGAAGTCGTCTACCTATTTGGAATTGCTTGATGAGATATTGCACCAATATGAGCTTGCTTAATGTTATGGTATGATAAAGGCTTGCTAGAAGGAGGTAATTCTTCCACTTATGCTCTAATTGCAAATGCATTTGAACTGTATATGCTCGGCTTGGTTGCAACCTCTTATTTGTTAAAGAATGGGGCCAAAGGTGCACACGATAGTGATAGTGGTAGACACCTTTTGAGGTGCACACGACTGTGATAGTGGCAGACACCTCCCTACCCTATTAACTCCTATATGGTGGTAAAGGAATAAGGGGCTATACGGAGCAAAGTGCACAAGACAGTGATAGCGGGAGATACCTTTTCAATGCACATGACTGTGATAGTGGGAGACACATCTTGAATCCGTATAAGCCACCTTCCTTATTTTGTATCAATCTCTTGATTACGTCTGGGATATATGCTTCGATATGTGTTTATTCCTACTCTCGCTTGGTCCTTCAAGGTCCTCGGAGAGTAGAGTTGGATACTATTAACATGGCATAATTGTTGTCTCAATTCATGTTTTACCAGATGTTCATATTGAATATGTACAGGATCAGATATTGTTACTTATAGGTTATATATATATGTGCAAGGTATTGTTTTCAAAAATGGATTTTGAAATGATAAAATGATTGCGAAAATCCCCGTTCCCTTTATCCCTCACTGAGTTAGTTGTAGCTCACCCTTTTTCCTTAACATCTCAGGTACAGGTGGGCCTGCTAATTGAAGAATAGTTCCCTTGACGTGTTGAGTTGAATTTCTACTTTCGTGCTCTACGTGTTTACTTGTGGAGGACAATTTGTGTGTTGGGTTAATTTGTTATCTTGTAAATTCTTTTGGGGTAAATTGTTATGTAACTAAGTTGGTTATAACTCCTTGGAGACTTGGATGTAGTAGATGAAATTGTATTATGTAATTTGGTGGATTGTGGTTATGACCTTAGTTATTAGTGATGAAGGTTGTATAACATGACTATTGAATTAATGTAACTTTAATCTGATGAATATTCTTCTGAGACCTAGAAGCTTGATCCTTGGTTAGATATATATTATGTGTGAACAGGTGACTGGAGGTCTTGTACCTATATAACAGGTTGATGTAACTCCTTAAGGCCGATGAATTGGGAGTCTTTGGTAACTTTTGTGGAATGTAAAATGAATGTACAGGTTATTGAAATGTTAATTTCAAGTTTTAAGCTCTATGAACGTCATGTTTCCTGTATTTTTCATGACCTCGGGTATTGGATCGGTGCTCCGGTCTCGTGAGGGATCAGGGTGTTACAAGTGGTATCAGAGCTTAGTTAACTCTCAGCCGGGAAAGGATCTTCGGCCTATTAGGTAGTGACCTTTGATCGTGTACTTGTAAAGTGTGTTACGTGGATAGAGTATTATGTATGACTTGTATGCCTTGAATGTATGTGTATCTTATTTGACCTATTAGTATAATGTATGAGGATTGTGTGATATGTATGTTGTGTTATGTGATTTGGTATGCACCTATGTGACCTCTTTGTGCTATAAGTGAAACTTATATGAAATGTGTGGTTATATGATTATGTGTACATCCAAGTGATTTCATAAATGACTACTTACTTCAACTATTAGTAGCAATATGTGTGTTTGAATTATGAGGACTAAGTTATTATGAGTAACATGATAACTTGTTAATCAAAACTAAGTGTTATTGATTTCTAGTACAGTTCATAATTGCATAAGTAGTCTAAAGTATTCATTGAGCACATGTGATAGTAGCATAACATGTGAAATCTTACCACACAGTATGTGCATGTTATAAGAAGTTCATCTTGTGTAATCTCAATTGCATGCACCCACTACCCATTAAATTAGTAAGTGATCTCTCCCTTCTATGGTACAATGGTCGACAATGAATCTTCCAGAAATGTGAATCAACAAAAGAAGGGGTATTCACCTTGGTATTCTTATTTGAGACTATTTGTGATAGCGGGGTTTAGTGGCATTTCACCAGTAGTATCTCTTGAGCATCTCAGAAAGAATCTCTATGTGACATTGTACATGGAAGAGTTCACCCTCATAAATGTACAACCAGTGTTCTTGACATGAATTCTTACTTGGATTCTTATTTGGGACTTCACCTATGGCATTCCATTGGTATTTCTATTGGGTATCTCTCGGTAATATCAGTATGCGGGAACTACTACTGAATTTCTATTCAACTACATCTTCGGTATTTATAATCGGGCTTTCTCTTGGTATTTTCTGGCTGGTATTTTCCTAGAAGCCTTTATTTGGCTACTTTGCTCAGGATTTCTTCGGAGGAACTCTTCTAGGATTCTTATTAGATTTCCCAAAAATAGTAGCGTGGGTACTCTTGCTAGTATTTTTAGACATCGCGCTTCTTTGGTTTCAAGTTTGATTATAGCTGCCGCAGTTGTGATGAATCTTTTGACCATAAGAAATTGCGAGGATGCAATTTTTATAAGGAGGGGAGGATGTAAGACCCCAGACCCAGCATATAGTATACAGTATATATTTGCATATATTTATGTGTTACTTTTAAAGTTTATTTATAATTATGTGAATAATTTAATTCAATTTATTCATTAATTGCACTATTTGTTATATTTTTGAAATACATGCGAATAGAGTTTAGCAAAATTAAATAAGGTAACTATTTTAATATCACAATTATCGGAATTTATTCTTTGGCATTTAAGTGCTAGATCCCAATATTTTTTATTAATTGTTTAAATAACCCAAGCCCGAAGACTAAAATTTTCTGTTTCATTTTCTGAATTTTATATTTACCCTTGATTACTTACTATTTATGTGTCATACGTTCATTGAGTTTGCGTGCATAGCATATTGGGAGCATTAGATAAAAAATAATTAGTGTCCTCTAATGAATAGTAAATTCCAGCATTTCTTAAACACTATTTTGAACCAATTGGCATTTAACTTGACCCATATGCATTTTGTTTGACCCATGACCCATTGACCCTATTTGACCATGACCCATTTTATCTTTTTGCAACCCATTTAAGCAAACAAAGCATAAAACATAGCAAAAAGAAGAAAGAAAAATCGGGTGAGAAAGAGAGCAAAAACCGTGGGTTTTTTTTTTCAACAAGAGCTTTGGTTCTTCTTCATTTTTCAGCCAATTTAGCTATGATTAAAGATGTCTCTAGCCAATTTTTTTCCATTCCTAGCTTGTACAAGGTGAAGATAAGCTTTTCTATGCATTTTTCTTGAAGTTCTAGCTATGGTGAAATTTTGTAAACGTTGATAATTGTTGTTTTGTGGCTTCTAATGCTTGAATTAGTGTCTAGAGATGTTGTAGAGTAGACTTTCAAAGCTTTTTTGCACTTGATTAGCCATGAAAATGCAAGTAGATAGTTGGAGAAGATGATGAATAGTGCATGTGAATAGTATCTTGCGAATTTTGGGGTTTTTGCATTTTCAAGTGTTTTATTGCTTCTAATAGTTGTTATAACCAACTTGGCTAGAATTGAATATATAGCTTGAATTACGAAGGGGACTTGAGAATAAAATGTTGAGTTGGCTTGTTTAAATATGTAGATAGTCTTAGTTATGTATGAAAGCACTTAATATGTAGTTATGACGTGGTTTAGCTAATCGGACTAAGTAGTTGTAGTTCAGATCACCTAAGAGGTTTTTCGGTGTTTTTGGGTTAACATGATTAAAAATTTGGTTTCATGGCATTTATGTACATCATAAAGTGGCTATAGGTGATTGGTAAAGTTAGATTGGAGGTTCCGTGTCTTGTGTAAAGTTTAGAACCTAATTAGTAAGCATTGAAATAGTGATTTTAGAGTTTTATTAAATTTTGCGTATAAACTTGATTCTATGCAATATAATGTTTCCATAGGTGTTAGTAAACATGGATAAAGGGTTAGAATGAGTAAAATTGGATTGAACTTGGTTAATCTCATATAAATGGCTCAAAATCAAAAAAGGGCTTTGCATAAAAGTGTTGCCCGTACGTAGTTGAATGCTAGATTTGGTACCTACTAGGCATGGAATGTGACAACCGAGAACCTCTTCATATTCATTTTAAATTGTTGAATGTCTTATTTGAGCATTAAATGTACATTTATTCAATTTTTAGCATAAGACACTATTCATAAAGAAAATTTACTGTTTAATTTTTCTGAAACTGTATTTTTCTCCTGTCACATATCATGTAGGAAGAATGTGAAAAATATTATTTTGTGTATTTAACGTTGGGAGTATGCATTTAGAAAATAGTTTTCGTCTTGAATGAATAGTATTATGAAAGAATAGTAACTTTTTTGTAGAATTTTTTATTTGGGCTTCTAGTGAATTAGCTAGACTTTGGACTTTTATTAGACCCTTAAATATGTTTAATTAGACCCAATTTACTAACCTAACTCATTATTTCCCTAGTCTATTACCTATATAATATAATAAAAGCCCGAACTAAAATTTTTATTATCTTATTTCCCGGATTTCATATTTTTCTATTATTACTTAACTTATAGCCTATGTTCACAAAAATTATATTCATTGCATATATGAAGAGTGATTTGCAAAAATATTTTGATATTATATAAATAGTAAAAATATGTATTATTTTGGGGTTTAAAGAAGTTTTCTTGCATTTATTCTAATACACCTAAACTCAAATCCATTTTAACCCACAACCCAAACCCAATATCTAACCCATCAACCCATATAATTATCCTATATATATATATATACCAAACAAAACAAAACAAAAAAACACAAAAAATACTAAAATAAGCCAAAAAGGCCAAAAATCAGCCAAAAAAGCCATTACAGGAATAGTGATTTTCTTGCCAATTTTGCTCAATTTGATCTTCCAAGCTTTGTCAAGTCTTCTCCAAGTGGTTCCAAGCTTCTCCAAGCCCTATCCTAGCTTCCTTGCACATTTTTGGTGAGAGAGTTGCATCATTTTCATGGTTTAAAGTTTATGCCAAGTTTTTTTTAATTTTCGGATTTTGTTATTATGGAGCTATAACATGCTTGTTTCTTGCTTTATATAGTATGTATACATGTTAGAGAACATCCATATGCAATATTATAGCTTGGTGTTGAGTTTTTAGCAAAATGTCACTTGAGGAAGATGATGAATAATGTAATTTCTAGGGTTCTGAAAATTTAAGCAATTTAATTTGATTCAATGCTTCTAGTAGTTGCTAATTAGGGCCTTGAGCGTGGAAAAAATATTCCTTATACTTGCCATGTGAAAAATTTGAGAATTTTGATCAAAATAGGCTACTTTAATTGGGGATTTAGGGATTAACTCGAATCCGGGCATATTTTGAGGCTATGGCTAGTCTTTATTAAGTATTGAAGCCTTAGAAGTACCTTCGTTTCACTTATTTGGGTTCCGAAATTGGTACTTGTAGTATAAACGTACAAAGAGGAAATCGGGGATTTAATGGTAAACGAGGTTTAATGGGTGAACTCGAGGGTCCTTGGGGTGCTATAAGGTGTGGTTTGAAGGATATGATAACTCGTTCGGGAATCTTGAACCTTGCCTTTCGGTTTGGAGCTTAATAGCAAAGATTGACAAAGGGGCTTCGGGTTGAAAGTGAATCCGGGTGCGTTCGGGCATTAGGGCTAGTGTCTAGTAAGTGAGGAGGTGCTAGAAATGTATTTGCTTCGCTTAGTTGAGCTCCGATTAGAGTACTTATAGTGTAATACATAAAGAGGTAAATTCGGACTTTTGGAGTAATTGTACTTTAAAGTGAGATTTCAAGGGCTTAAATGGTGCCATAAAGTGTCATTAGAGATGTAGTATAGTTAGATTTGAGGTTCATTATCTTGTGTGAAGTTTAGAGCTTGTTTTGTGAGCATTTAGAAGGAGATATGTTGGACTTCTTGTCAAATGGTTAGTCTTATTGCATAATTAGTTATTTGAATTGCTATAGTTGCTACATTTGATTGTTAATCAAGTAAACTATAAAGTTCGCTCATCTAGTTAGATAATTATTGATTGCTGTAGTAAGGTAATTGAAATTTATAGCTTATAATCATAACTTAATGATATTTTGATGCTTCTAATATCTTCTATGCTAACTAATGAGCTGGTAGAGTGAACTTTTTAGCCTAATTCCCTGTGAAAAATGAGTTTGTGTATAAGTGAATTGAAGAAGAAAATAACTAGTACCTTGATTAAAGAATGTGAATTTGTTGCTTATGGTCTCTTAGTGTTAATAATAGTGCCATTTTAACATGTCTTGTAATCTAAAGTAGTTAGTGTATGTTTAATGATCTTAGAGAAAATAGATAATTTTGTACATAATTTCATTTTGGATAATGCATATTAGAGTTCTTTTAACATGCTTAGTAATTGAATAATGCTTAGTATTTAAGTGTAATAGCGTGTATTAAGTGTTTAACTTGAAGGCTGTGTGATTCATGCTATCTTATGAGTTAAGTTGTATATTTAGGCTATATGTATATTAGAGCTAATCATGATAATAGAATTGCAATGGATAATGAAAGTGTTATACTTATATGAATAACTAGGGGTTGCACATTTGAGTGGATTCAAAGAGGTTTGGAGTAAACCTAAGCTATGCTCTTACGGGTTTGACTTACTAAAGGTGAGGGAGTTTTCATTTTTTTTGTACATCTTAACTTATCTTATTGTTTATAGATTTTATGATTAGCAATTGAAATAGTTTATATGTACTATTTACTCGCTATCTTGTGTTTTCTCGTGTTATTTGTGTTTAATTGCGAGGGTGGCCTACTTTGTCATCCCTCTTATGTGATTTTGATATTCTTGATTCTCGTGATCTTGTATGGGGGTTGCGCAGCCTTTTCAGACATGGTAGTGTCGAGAAACACGGGCGGCGTCGGGCTTACCGTGCTTCCTTGACTACCATGGTGCCTATTCCCTTCTCGCTGAGGCATACTCCACTACCCCAGAGGCGTGGTTCACCTGTTGGGCATGGACCTATCTCGGGAGATAGGGTCATAGGATTTGGGATACATTCGAAGTATCCCAACTTGTTGGAGTAAGGGGTTTGTCGGCATGGTCGTGAAGTTCGTGGTTCGTGGCTCGTGATTGAAGATTTGGAAGTGGAACCGTATCCTTTTTAAAGTGATTAATTACTTGGCTTGCTATCTTGTTGGTTTATGTTGCATATATATGTTTTCTTGTGTTTGCATATCATATTGCACGCCTGGTATGTTGCATCACCTCCCTCGCTGGGCAACATTGTTGCTCACTCATCATTAAACATGTTTCAGGAGAAATTGAGGAGAATCCCCAGCTGATAGCAGTAGAGGAAGAAGAAGAATCATACGTAGAACAGAATATTTGATTCTTGTGTGATAAGGTTGATTATGTGTGCAGTTTGTTTGAAGTTGTTGGTTGTTGTGCTTTTGAGACCTTGTGGTCTTATGTATAGTTGGTGAATGTAGTATCTTGTAATCTTATGTGATGGATGACTAATTAGATGGCATGTAATAATGAATCCTAGTTTACTTTTCTTATTGCATGCTTGGGTATTTGTTAACTTGATAAGAAACCTTGGTTATAGTCATATCCACCTACTTATAGTTAAAATTAATTTTGTCTTGCATGCTTGCGTGCTATAAGTAGATTTTGTTGTTCCAAGGCTCAGATGGCCTTGAGGAGCTGGTTGGCTTTGTGAATCTTGAAAGCTAGGTTGTATGAATGGTTGATTGTGATTCAGGACTTGTATGTGACTGTTGGCAGGTTTTTAGATAGTCCTATATATAGGGGAAATTCCATCTGTTTTCCTCTAAATTTCATGCCTGAGGTTTGGAATTGGGTGAGAATAGCATGATAAATAGGAGTCTCGGTCTCGTGAGGGATCGGCGCGTTACATGGAAGCACTTTTGGTGCAATCGTGTCATTAATTGATGAGCGGTTTGGGTAGACGCAGTTAAAAGTGACTCAGGGTCTTCCCGAGCTTTTGTGTCAAAAGTGAGTTTTCAAGGCTTGAATGTCGTAAAGTGTCTTTAGATGTGTTGAATAGCTTGTTTGCGAATCTAGAACCTTGTGTTTTATTTATGTGTCAAATTGTGTTATTAGTCTAAGGGGAAATAGTTTGGAATTCTACTTTTCTAGTGGGTTTAATTGACTTCAATTGATTAGTTAAGTGTTTAAATGCATTAATATAGTATATTTAATTATTGGAAAAGTCTCGTGAATTGGCTTGCGTAATTACTTTGTTAGAAATATGCTTATATCTTGGTTATATCATTGTATTGCCCATTGATTGTAACATATGTCGAGGGTTAGTTCAATGACTGATAGATTGGTTTATACATTCGAAAGGTCCTAATTGTAATTGGCTAATAAGTGCACTATGCTGGATATGGAACTTGTAAAGTAGTCTAGTTGATGGTCTTAATAGACATTTGCTAGAATAGTGAATTAATTGCTAAAGTATTGTGCTTATATGAATATACTAGGGTTTGCATATTCGAGCTAAAGAAGGTTGGAAGTGAATATAGCTTTTCTCTAGCTTATGTAGCTTAATCCAAGGTGAAGGAATCTTCATTCCTTTTGTGCATCTTAGTTTATTTTATTGCTTTTAGATTGTATGATTTAATTTTAATTGATAAAGTTTATATGTACTATTTACTTGCTATCTTGTGAACTCGTGTTTATTTGCAATTATCGTGTGATATCTCGTGAATTCTCGAGTTCGTATTTGGTTGTGCAACCTTTTTGGACATGGTAGTGTCGAGAAACTCCGGGCAGCATCGGACTGTTGGTCTAGCTTGGCTACCATGGTGCCTATTCCCTTTTCTCGCTGAGGCATACTCCCCTACCCTAGAGGCGTGGTTCACCCATTGGGGCATACGGACCTACCTCGGGAGAATGGGTCGTAGGATCGGGGTACATCCGAAGTACCCTATTGGAGGAATAATGGGTTTGGCCGGTATTTGCTTGAAAATCATGGTTCGTGGTTCGTGATTGAAGACAAAGAAGCTGAACCGTATCCTTTTTAAACATGTTTAATGTTTATTCAGTTAACTTGCTATAATGTATTACTTGTATTCTTGTCTTTGTTGTATTGCACAAAATGATTTTCGAAAACACCCCTGGTTTACAGTATCCCTTCCTTCACTGAGTAACTTTGGTTACTCATTCCTCGTTTTAACATGTTACAAGTGCAGTTAGAACAACTACCTTGAGTGCTGTGTTGGTGGTTGCTTATCTTGTTGAGGTTGGATGCCCTTTGAGGATGTGTGTTATTGTAATATGTCTTATTTTGAGACCTTTGAGGTCTTGTATGTATTAATGATAGATTTGGTGGGTCGTAATTGAAGTTGTAGTCTTGAATAGTTAGTGGCGTAGATGGTATGTAATAGTTAATGATAGACTTTACTGCCTTTTGACTGCATGCTTGTGTGCTAAAGGAAGTTGAGTGATGGACTTAATATTTAAGTAAGTACGGTAATTAGAATTAGTGTGGTATGATAAGTGGATTTAAAAGATAAGATTTCAATGGATTTGAACCTTGCATGCTTGATTGTTATGCTTTTGTTGAGTTCTAAGGTTCGAATGGCCTTGAGGAGTTTGTTGTATGTGATGATAGTGGAAGTTGGGAATTATGGAGGAGGTTGGACTTTAGTTTTGAGGTTATAATTGCTTGTACATGTTTTGGATTGTCCTATAAATAGGGGAGATTCCGTCCATCTTCCCGTATTTTTCGTGACCTCGGGTATTGGATCGGGGCTCCGGTCTCATGAGGGATCGGGGTGGTACAAATTTGATTTTGTAGCCTATCTAAGGATTGGAGGTTGGATTTGACGAGTTGGACAAGTTGGTTGACCTTGTCATCGAAGTTTGATTCAAGAGAAGTAAGTTCAACTGATCAAGCTAGGATAATAAATATTTTGATTAAAGAAATTGCATTCAAAGTTTTGACGAAACTCAAAAGAATCGAAGTTGGGGGTATTAAGATTCATTATTATGATTTTGAAAATTATGAGGCAGAAAGAATGCATTTCTTTGATCCTAAAATGAATGTTGAGGATTCTTTCACTCAAGGCTACATGCATTAGAGCATGAACCATTGTCTGAAAAATAACCCCGAGTAGTAGTTATATAACTATGAAAGAACTCGGGATATTGTGGACAATTCATAATGGTATGCCAAAATGGAGAACATAAAGTACAACTTGTACAAGTATTAGGGATAAGGGATGAGGTTATGTCCTTAAAAGCCCAATGATTGGGTAACTCACCAGGTAAATTAGGAAAAGCATTAGTATAAAAGGGAGTCATATTTCAATCAATAAAATCTTTCCATTATATTTTTTTGAAGTTATTTTTTTAATTTTTGAAATAAATAAATCAGATAAAACAAACATTTAAACAAATTACTAGACTAACCCAAAAACAATGTCGTGCCTCTCGGTAACGGCATGAAAACGTTGATGGGTGCTTAGCTTAGGGTATAAAAGTTACACTACAAGAGAACAACCTTGAAACTATGAAAAATGGCAACGAAAAAATGTTTCGTAGCCATTTGCAAGGACTGGGGAACCAAGGGGCGACAAAAAGAAATCTATCGTCACTGTTTGGTAGCTAAAATGTGCGAAAATTATTTCTTCCAGATAAAATTACAAATGGTCACCATATGGTCACAAAATGACGAAGAAATAACGACAATAAAAGATAATTATTATTTAATTAGTAATTGGTCACCATTAGGTCACTAAATGGCGATCACAAGGCCACCGTTATCATTAATATTTGTGCACAACTTAATTATAAAAAATAAAGGAGAAAAAATAATTACAAAATAAAAAAGTATAAATTTGGTCTCCATCATAGCGACCAAATGGCGACCAAAAACGTAAATATTTCTTTAAAAAAATTATAAAAAATAAATTGGCAAAAAACCAAAGTTAAATAAATAAAATAAATAATTATCACCCTTAGGTCGCAAAAGGACGAATTATACGCGACAAATATCATTTGATTTTTCAAAAAGAAATTATAAGAAAACTAAAACAATTATAAATAAATAAAATTAAAAAATTAATTATATCAAACAAATTCTATCTTTTGCATCATAGTTCGTAGCCCCGTGGTGACCATTGGTCACCAAATGGTGACAAAAAATAAAATTTTGGTCGCCTTTTGGTTGCCAACTGCTACGAAGGGCGACGGAGTATCCATGTTCATAGAAAATTAGGTTGATTTAGAACATAAGAATTAATAATAACAAATACATTACAAGTTTGTGCAATATCTATTTTGTTTTGATTAAAAATATATTATAAGGTTTACTTAATAGTATGAAGTTGTACATATTTAAGATATAAAAGCATGAAAATGAATTAATTATTAATAATTTTATATTCTAATTAACAAAAGTAGGATTAATGAAATACAAAGTGAAAAACAATGAAAATTTTATCATTGTCATTAGTTTTTAGCATACCAATCAAATTCTAATTTCGCACTAACATCAATGAATTAGTGTAAATTGAAGAATGACTATAATAGAAGATAATATTTAGCTTATAAGAGCTACTTAAAACAAAAGAATTTATTATATTAAACAAATTCTATATTTTGAATGATAGTTCGTAGTCCCGTGGTGGCTATTGGCCACCAAATGGTGACAAAAAGTAAAATTTTGGTCACCTTTTGTCGCCAGTGGCTACGAAGTATCCATGTTCATAGAAAGTTAGGTTGATTTGGAACATAAGAATTAATAATAATAAATACATTACAAGTTTGTGCAAGATCTATTCTATTTTGATTAGTTTTTCGCACACCAATCAAATTCTAATTTCGCACTAATATCAATGAGTTAGTGTAAATTGAAGAATGATTATAATAAAAGATAATATTTAGCTTATAAGAGCTAATTAAAACAAAATAATTGATTATATGAAACAAATTCTATCTTATGCATGATAGTTCGTAGCCCCGTGATGGCCATTGGCCACCAAATGACAACAAAAAGTAAAATTTTGGTCACCCTTTGGTCACCAATGACTACGAAGGGGCTACGAAATGTCCATATTCATAGAAACATAGGTTGATTTAGAACATAAGAATTGATAATAACAAATACATTACAAGTTTGTGCAAGATCTATTTTGTTTTGATTGAAAATATGTTATAAAGTTTACTTAATGGTATGAAATTATACATATTTAAGATATAAAAACATGAAAATAAATTAATGATTAATAATTAAATATTATAATTAACAAAAGTAGGATTAATTAAATACAAAGTAAAAAACAATGAAGATTTTATGCAATGCAACATTACAAGGCTAAGTTTGACCAAAAAAGTCAATTGTGTTCGTTTTCGACAAACCATACCACTTTTTCGGGGGAAAATGATCTTTTGAGCAAAACGCATGCTTAGCCTTGTGCCCAACGTGATTTTAACAAAATTCCATCGTTTTGAGGATCGAAACGACATTTTTTCATTTTACGATAAAAAGTATGCTAGTTTTGCATTTTTTCAATAATCGAATTGTTCATATGAATAAATAAATTAATTTATTTAGTAAAAAATTAATAATATAAATCAAAAGTTGTTTTTAGATAATATAAAACATATTTGCAAAATTTAATGTTAAATAAATTTACTTATTTATGAGACAAAAATTTCATATTTAATATAAAATTAATTAATTTAAAATTTATTATAACATATTTATATATAATTAAAAACAATATAAAAAATTATCATAAAACATGTAAATTAAAAAAAATGAAAAAAAATATTAGGGCTTTGGGCGACCAAAGGGCTCGAGGCCCTCTGGTCGCTGGCCCAACTTAAATCAGAGGGTAGTGGATTTAAGTGGGCAACCAATAGGCCTTATGGCCTTTTCAAAAACCCACCCGACCCGACCGACCCGACCCCTATATAGATATACATACACACACATACACATACACACACACACACACACACACACACACACACACACACACACACACACACATATATATATATATATATATATATATATATGCGTTTTGCTTTTTTTTCCCAATTTTTTATTTAAATTTTTTTCCATTTTTTTTCTTTTTTTTGTTATTTTTTCATTTTTTAACTTAAAAAATATATATGTATGTATGTATATATATATATATATATATATATATATATATATATATATATATATTATGATTTCATTTTTTTCTTTTTTTATTTTTATTTTTTATATTTTTTTCTGATTTTATTCTTTTTTTTTGTATTTTACGTTTTTTAAATTTTGTTTTCTTTTTTATCTAGCTTACCTTATTTTTGGGGTTTTTAATTTTAGATTTTTTATATATATATTATGATTACCTTTTTTCTATTTTTTTTAATTTTCTGATTTTATTCTATTTTTTTGCATTTTAAGTTTTTTAAATTTTGTTTTCTTTTTTATCAAGCTTACCTTATTTTTGGGGTTTTTAATTTTAGATTTTTTTTCAATTTTTTTCGTGTTTGAATTTTCAGTTTTTATTATTTGTTGTTTTCTAGTTTGTTTGCATTATTTTGTGTTTAGTTTGTTTTTAAATTGTCCAAGTATTTATATATATGTATGTTTATGTGTATGTGTAATGTAAATTTTTTGGTTTTTGGGTGATTACTAATGATGCAATTGTTGGTTGTTTGAAATATTTTTTTTGAAGGATTGGAGTTTGTTTTGTGCTATAGGCCAGACTATTACGATTCAAGTTAGTCTTCTAATTCACTATCTTTTAAAAGATTATGGATGATTAGTTAGCCTAGTACGTATCTTTTATTTTTGGACAATTTATAAAGCCTTTAGATATATGGAGAGTAATGGTACGGGATGCCTGTAAGTATTGTATCGGATAGGGATCCTCGTTTTACTTCCCGATTTTGGAAGAGATTGTAAGAAGCTTTGGGAACGAAGTTGAGTTTCAGCACGGTTCTTGCGGGTCATCCTCTTCAATCTCTGTGACAGTTTTCACGTTTTTGTTCATTTTTATTAAAATTTGATTTATGTCTCAAATTCATATTGGTGGGGAACTGTTGGCCTTAAAGCCCACTACATGGGATATCCAGAAAGCAAAGAAAACTCAACAATCCGGTCGAGTAAATCCGGTCGAGTAACTCGACCGGATCCACTATTCCGAATGTGTGGCAGTGAGAATTCGGACGAGTAAATCCGGTCGAGTAACTCGATCGAAGAGAGGCCAAATGTAGGAGTTTTGAATTATGATATTGAGGAGGATGATATCAGAAGAACTCCTCAGTCTGTCGAGCAGCAACCTTGATGCATACATGTGAAGTGTGTCTTGAATATGTGTGTGCTTGCATGCGAGACCTATGTGCTCTTGAATGAAGACATACTTATGTGAATTACTGTGCCAAGTGACGAATGTGCAGTATCTGCAAGATGTGACTATGTGTACGCTTATGTGGCATATTTGCATAATATGTGAAAAGTATGTGAAACGTGTACTTATGTGACTATATGTGTATTAAAAAAGGTTTTACCAATGTAGTTTCAACTGCATGCATTGCATTACCCGTTGAAATGGTAAGTAATCTCTTCCCCTTGTGAAGAAGAATGGCTGACATTTGGAACTCTACTATTGGGGTCTTTATAAGGTAATCTCTCGACAAGCTTTAATAGCATCATCTTGGTATATTTGCTTGGGAATCTCAACTAGACCTCTTATACAAAAATCATATTTGGAATTCTTATTCAGTACCATTTGCAGCATTCACACTTGGATTTCTTATTGGTAATTTCTTGGCATTCTTATTCGGGACTTCTTAGATGGAATTCTCCTTGGTACTTTTATTGAAATTCTTGGAGGTATTCTTATTGGGATTCTTGCATGGTATCCGTGTTCAGAGGAGTTCTCATTCGGATTTTTGGATGGTATTCTTAAAAGGAACCTTTATTTGGCTTCCTTACTTAGGACTTCTTATGTGGAGTTGTTTATGATATTCTTATTGGATTTCTCGGGGGAATTCTTATGGGGACTTCTTGTTGGTATTCTTGTGCAGTGCTCTTCTTCGGCAACAGTTCTAACCAGAGTTGTTACAGTTGATGTGGAATTTTTTTGAGAATAAAGAATTGCGTGGACGCAAGTATTTGAAGGGGGGAAGAATGTAACAACCAAACCTAGCATGTAATAATTAATACTTAATTGCATAGGCCTATATGCTTATTCTAAATGAAAGTGCATAATGATGTGACTTTTATTAACTAGTAGCATATATTTTTTAATATAATTTCTTTCATTTTTGAAAATATGCAAAATGTGTTTAATTAGTTTAAATGAGATAATTATTTTAGTATTATATTTATTTGAAATTATATCTTTGCATTTAATTGTTAGCTTTTCATAAATTTTAATTATTGAATAAGTAGCCCCGAGCACGGAGTGAAATTTTGATGATTTTATTTTTCTGATTTCATATTTTTCCTTTAATTCCTATCATTAATGATGCATTCGTTCATTGGAATTACGTGCATAGCATGCTCGGAGCGAGAGATATAAAATAGTTAGTGTCCCAAATAAATAGTAACATGTAAGACTTTTATTGGGCCATTATTTGAATTCTATAGCTTTGGGATTTTACCTGTTAACTAAACAAGATTTATTAGGCCCAAACCCAACTAAACTAAGCCCAACCCACCTACCTATTAATATCTACTAATAATAGTGTCATTTAACAAAACAAAAATCAAAGGAAAAAGAAAAGAGGCCATCGGCCAAGAAGAAAAAAAAGGGAAATGTGAGCACTATTAAGGGTTTGCAATTTTGGAGCTAATTGGAGCTAATTCAAGTGTATTGGAGGAGTTTCCTAGCAAGATCTTGCTTGTTTAGCTTGGATTGGTGAGTGATTGCATTCTAATTTGCATTTTTATGGTGTTATTTTGTTACTTTAGTGGTTAACATAATATAGTTAGTTGATCAATGGTGTTAGAAATGTATACAAGTAAACCCTTGGCATGTAACATGCTGTGCAAGTCTTCTTTTATGAATTTTGCTAAGTATAGCAAGAAGATTAGTTGTTGATTTACCTTGCAAACTTTGAACATGTATGTAGTCTAGTTGTTTGATCAATGTTCCCAATAAGGTCTTCAATAGTTATGTTTGCTAAAATGATGTTGAAAGCAAAATAGAAATGCATGTATAATGTATGATTAATGTTAGAGGTTGTAGAAGCTCTCAAGTATTGTTATTGTAATCCTTGACTTATTAAATTTAGTTGTAGTTTTTGTCATGTTAAAATGAATTAAAGTGAAGTCTTAATGTTTATTTAAAGACTAAAGTGAAGTGTAATAGAATTATAACTGCTTTATAGTGTCAAATGCCATGGAAATGTACTAGGTTAGCATAACAAGCAAAATATAGCAAAACGTGTGCGCGTGTGTGTGTTAGTTGGTCAGCCGAGGGCTGACCACCGCCGACGCTGGTCAGGCCGGAAGCCACTGCTTCAGTAGTGGGCTGCCGGCGAGCTCTTCCCTTTTCCCTTGAACTTTGTGCAATTTTGTTTGCTAAGTGTAGAGTTTGTGCTTTAAATGTGTAGTTCCTTTTGTTGTTAATGAAGTCGAGTTGTTTTATTGTGAAACCCCACTTTCTTGCTTATCTCGTTTTACGTGCTTTACCTCGTTTTGCGTGCATATGATCTGTTTATGTGCTATAGGACCTAGAAAGTTATAATTTTGATGTCAATACTTCTAATACGTGCTAAATGTGCATTCATGAAATTTTCATAAAAAACGGAGTCAGAAATTTTATCGTCGATTTTCAGTGAATAGTGTTTTCGAAACACGTCCGCTATAATTTTGAAACTGGTCTTTTTAACCCTTCTAGACCTAGTCCACGGACTTTAATAGACCTGTGTTTGATGAAAACGGTTTTAAAATCGGCTTAAGAATTTATTAGGATTTTTACACCGACTTTCGCGAAAATCGAGTTTTAAGCCGACTCGGGTGGAATTCTTTGAATGTAAAACTTCTTGTCACCTAAAAATAATCCACTTGAGATATCTTGGGGGTTGCATAATTATTTTTAACTTGGTGAGCACTAAAATGCAATTAAAGTCATTAAAAACACAAAAATACCTATTTAAAATAACTTTGACTTTAATTAATTATTTGACCTTATAAGCTAAAGTCCTCAACACACACTCACACAACACAAAAACACCATCACACACACACACATTGCCGTGAGGTTGAGGAGAGAAAAAGAGAAGAGAAAACTCAAGCTTTCAATCCAATTTTTCAAAGAAAAACCTAGTTTTTGTCCGTGAAACTTCGCACCGACTTGGATTCTGCTTGTTGGGCTCGCATAGCACGCATTCCTAGGCTTATATCACATCTAAGGTGAGAGAAAAATTCTAGATCTCAAAATGTCATTTTTGTGTTTTTGCGTATAAATGAAGATTGAACCGTTAGAATTGTAATCTGATGTTAGATTATTGCTCCTTGCATGCTAGGGATCATTATATACTAATACTACGAGTTTCTGTCGGATATAGCATAATTTTTATTTTCCGGGTATTTAATTTTGATTAAAATGTTCAAAGTTGATTTAATTGAGTTGCGTTGCTCGAAATCGATTGCCGTCGATTTCTAAATACTTGATAATTACGTGTTAGCGCTGTTGTAATGCCGAATTTTCGATTACATTGTTTGTGTGAAAATCCGGAAAATCCAGCCATGACATCTTAGGATTTTAGGGTTATCGGGCATGATTTAGAGGTGTTATGGTGGATTTCCGAGAGGGCTAATGTAGTAGGTTGAATGGGTGAGTGATAGGAACTGATTTGGCAATGTTTGGATTAGTAGATTGTAAGTTATGAATTTTAGAAGTTTAGGTTGTCATTCTTTAATTTCTTGAACGATGCCTTAGATGGTTGGGTAGTGTTCGAGTGATGAATGGTGAGTCGTTGTTGAGTAATTTAGGGTTTAATTATGTATATTATGCATGTCCGGTTAGATGGCCTACTTTGTCATCTAACTACGTTGTTTGTTGTTTAATTTAATATTGATGTTATATTGATGTTATTGATTGATTATTATTGAATGCGGGAATCGGGCACTCTTGTTGCTGATCTCCCAATTGATTGATTGATTTATGCTTGCATGATGATTGATGAATATGGAGTCTTGGTATGTGTGTGCCACCTCTCGGGCAGCGTCGGGCTGTCGGGTTGATAACGGCATGACTGCCATAGGCTACCCCCAGCTCGCATGACGGAGATGTCATGGAGGGAGGGGCTAGTGAGGTACCTCGGGTGCGTGAGTAATGGGGAGTTATAAGAAGAACGGTTGAGATCGTGATGGCGTTTGGAGCTACACCAAATAGAGTATCCTTATTGAATGGTCATATAGTTATGTGATGATAGCTTTATTTATGTTATTATTGTTGTTGTGTGTTTACTTGCTCAAAGGACCAAATCCAAGGAGCGTAGTGAATACTGTCGAGATCTATCGGATCCTCACTGGGCTTATGTATATAAGCTCACTCTCTATTAATGCATGTTTCAGGTGTACTTTCACAAGATTACGGGTACGTGCCTCCTGAAGAGGAGAATGTGGAAAACGTGCCTTTCGTGGATGAGTCATATGTCCCTGAGTCTTATCCATGATTCTATGTTGTTAAATGTCTTGTATATTAGCTTAATAGACTTTTATATGCTTAATGGTTCTTAATGTAATAGATATTGAAAAGATGATGAACCAAATGATGTTAATTTAGTGGTTTTCTTTCGTCTATGGTTAAGTTGTAGTTGTGTCTCAACTTACTTTTGAAATGTATGTTAAAGTTGAGGTATTGTATGTCATGTTGGAACGGAGGCGTATAACGAGGATGTTTTATTGTATAATATGGTTGTGTTGTATGTTGTTGTTTGTATTAAGGAATTACTGGGTGTATGATGTTTAATGAGGTTGGTTTAGAACCTCGGAAATCTGTTTACTGTCGTTATGCCGCCGAAATTCCGTTGCGTCCTGACTGATTATAGGTGGGGTCGAGTTGGGGCGTGACATTTATTACTTAAGTTGTTAGAATTCTAGTGTAGCTAAATATCATTGCAAGCCAAGAAGTGTTTTAGAACAACGTGTATGCTAGTGTTGGTTATCCAAAGATGATTTCTACCCATGTAAAATAAAGATATTTACAAAACATGTTCATTAGTTTAGAGTAATATGGAACTTGTTTAGTGACCTTGTTGAGTTGTTTAGTAGTTGGCCATCTAGATTTTAAGTGAATTAAGGTACATGCATGCCAATGACCGTGTAATCCATGAATGCTTTAATGTTATGTGCATTTTAGGATGTTTCTAGCATGCCATTTAGTTCTAACTTAAAGAAGTGCATGTTAAAGCGAATTTTAATGCATGTTAGTGTTTCCTAAAGCATGTTACTGTGCATAACATGGGGTAGTGGCCTACTTTGTCACTCCTCGTTTACGTGGCATTTCATGATTATTCATATTATTATATGATTACGTGTTATGTGCTAATGTGATTTCAAGCAATACTAACAAGCTAACAAGCGTAAACTTAACAAAGGTTGCAACCCTAAGCGTCGTCTCAGATGTGGTGGCCCTCCATTGGACGGCTTGGCTTGCCACTGGACGTTCATCCTTCGTGACTATTCCCTCGTCGCATGGACGAAGCGTTCCATGGGCGTTGGGTTGTAGGATTCGGGGTACATCCTGTAACGTTCGGGAAATTTCATCACATTCTTAAATAACTGTTGCATATTTACTTGAGCATTTCTATGTGCATTTCTTGAAAGTACTAGCCAACATTATAGATCATGTCACTACATATACATATGTTGGTTTCAAGATCGAGAAAGACATGCATAGATAGCTTGCTAGGGCCGAAAATGACTAGGCCAAATTTCAAAAATTTCTAGCTAACATCAACATATATTCTTTCATCCATGTCCATATACTAGTAAAACTCATCAAAAACAAGTATATATATCAACAATATATATAAGAATGGGTGGTACAAGGTATACCTCTTGTTGTCAACTTTGGAGAAAATGAAGATTTCTACAAGCCTTTGAACCCTTCGAACATGAAGGCCTTAGTTGGTCTACCAAGTATCCAAAGCTCTACCATCACTTGAAGATTGAATGTGCTAGTATATCTTCAAGCTTTTAAACTATGTATGAGTGTTACAAAGCAAAAACGAAGAAAACTCTTATTTTCTATAGCCTATGGCCGAAACTTGCAAGCCAAAAAGACAGAGTTTTCTTTGCTCTTGTGTTGGTTATGTCGTGTGAGTGAGAGGCCTTACATGAGAGAGAAAAATGTTATCATCTTATATTATAATAAGCTATCATCATAATAGGTGACCAATCATATTTGTCACCTTTTGATAAGAAGCCATGCAAGCCTTTTGATCTTAATGATTAGCATTAGATGACAAGATGACTATCTTCTCTCTCCTCCATGGCTTGGCCGAAAAATGCAAGTGGATGGAGATAGAATGTTGTCATCCATTATTATATACATGTAACATACTCATAAATATTTATATAATCTTACTTTAATAGATAGCCAATCAAAATTGATTTCTTCTAAAGTAAAAGCCATGCAAATCTTGGGATTCTAGTCATTACAATCCAAAGGTAACTTTATTCTCTCTCTTGACACTTGGCAAAAAGGTTCTATCATCAAAAGCAATGGTCAAGATTATTTTGTCTTTATTCAAAAGTTAATTCTATCCATCCATTTCGAATTCAAATGACTAGGATTGACGACATGGACAATCCTAGTCATCAATCTCTACATGCATATGCCACATGTAAATATCTAGTCATTAATTTGCAATTCACCTTTTGACAACTAGGATGATGATGTGGCACTTCTCAAATTACATCACCATAACAAATATATAATATATAAACTCCTTTATATATATATATATATATATATATATATATATATATATATATATATATATAATTTTTGCCCATTCTAATCTCTATTAGAATTAATGCATTGAAAGATTTTAGGGATAAAAGATGCATTCTCTAATCTTCTTTTATGACCCAACACATTTTGGACAAGTCTCATAAGCTCCATTTCATTCAATTATTTATTTTGAACAAACTCTTTTGTCAAAAAGAATAATTAATCTATCAAACTCATTTGAATAGACATATAAAAGAATTCAAGTCTTTTAACTCTTGACCATTTCAAAGTTTAAGACAATATAAGTATGATTTGGTATTTAGTCATTTCATTAAATACTAAGCAATAAAATATAAATGTTTGACTTTGAAGACATTATTTCTTCCGATACGCATTCCGACCATTTCATTACCATTAATGAAAGATATACAAAATGCCAATCATTTCTTACAAAGGATTAATTCCAAAATTACCCATAGTAAGATAAGATTGATAATAGTCACTACTATTTCTAAAGAAATACTCAAACTAATCCAAACATTTATAAATGTTTATAATGCCACAACCTGGCTCCTCCTATGTCTCCTCCTCCTCCTCCTAATGTTTCTGTTTTGGCTCGGCTCAGCCACAAAAGGAGATGATTCAACATGGGGATCGGGTGTTGCACCCAAATTAAGATTCTGCTAGTTAGTCAGAACATCTGGCAACTCATTCAGTGTGACCTCAATTCTATGTACGTGAAAGTCCAAGATCAAGGGAGAGTAGGATGATGAAATAGACTGTAAGATCAAGTCTACTTGAAGTCGGGGATCCATAACGAAACCAAATGCCTCCAATTGAGTTACCAAGTAAATCATTCTGAGGTAGTGCTGGCTCACGTCACCCCCTTCTTCAAGTCTCATACTAAAAAGCTCACGAGTAAACTGGAATCTCATGGACTGACTACGCTCTCCAAAAGATTCCTCCAAGCAACGAATGATATCTACGGAATGAGGCAGCCCCTTATAGAATCGATGCAGATCATCACTCATTGATGAAAGAATGTATCCCCTAGCATGCATGTCAACCTGGACCCATTTATAGTAAGTGATCTTGTCGGTCTCAAATGCAGTCTTATCTATAGGAGCAAATGTCGGGACATCCAAAATATACTAAATTCTCTCAAATTGGAGGACTACCCTTAAACTTTTGTACTATTTCTTGAAGTTTGGTCCAATTAAATAATCATGATTAAGAATGGACAAAATATGATTTATGAATGAAGCCATTGCAAATAAACTGCAGAAAAAGTAAATTTTTTTTTTTCCTGGGTTAGCAAGAATAGATTTTATAAAAGATGAATAGAGATTACAGGGAATATACAAGCTCGTAGGAAATCAAACATGCGTGAACAAATCACCACATGAAACAGAAGGTAAAAACAACAAATTGTACACAGACAACAATAAAATAAAAGAAACGAAAAGAAAAACTAAGTAAAAATAAAGCAAAGTTGCACGCAGGCAATACTTTAGGAAAGTAATCCAAATCAACAGATGCAATGATTTCTTCCTCAGGAGAAAGTAACGTAAAAAATCCTTGAAAAAGATTATGTAAGGAGAATATCCAATGAAGCACGCGCCACGAATGGCGATTGAAAGATGAGTCCCTGAAACTGCTTCTAACTTTTATCTTTGTCAGTACTTCTTCTTTAATGTTGGAAAAAGTAAATATAACAGATAGTAAGATTGCAGGCTAACAAGAATATATGTAAAGCTATTAAATTGCAAGATAAAATAGCTACTCCACTATTTGTTTTAAATCTTATACTCCCTTAATGAGAAAACATGAATCTATGAGAAGACTCTAAGTGGGATGACCAAGTTCCTATGATTAGACACATTTCTCAAACCTTTGTGCCTATATTGAAACATGAATACCAAAGATCAACAACTCTTTGTTGTCTATTTCTGTAAATAGGGTATGGTCTACTTTAGTCCCTAAATCTCTTTGGTCTCAAACCTTTGTGGCTATGTTAATTAAGTGATCTAGTTAGATTGGACCCACCATCACTTAGTTATCCGACAAATTGAATCAATAACCTCAAACCTTTGTGGCTATGTTGGTCATTAGATTTTGGAAGATAACCACATTTCTATGTTTCAATCTAGCGATTTTAATAAACTTACTTTGAAACATATCCTCTACCTTTGGGTAAGAAGGATTGTATTCATTTAGGTCTTATTAAATATCCTAGGATGGCGGAGGACTACGATAAGACTCCTTTTACCGTTTTGTTAATCTAATATTTGTTTGCATGTAGGGAGTCAATATAATCTCATCAAATCATCACGCATTCAACATACTATAAGCTAATAATCACAATTATAGCAATTTAAATAGTATGATTGCAAAGATATATGAATGGTGGATCATGGGCTCGACTTTTGGTCTTAAAGAAATAAAACTACTCTAGTTAAAAGATCTTCAACACTTTGAAATCTTCATTGGGCCTCCAACTCCTTGGAATAGTCCTTTGGGCCTTCAACTCCTTGAAACAGTCCATTGCGCCTCTAACTCCTTGGAAACGTCCATTGGGCCTTATTCAACCTTTCTCTTTGAAAAATTACATAGAAGTCCTCACTACATAATTCTCTCAAAAAAAAAAAAAAATTGAGACTTATATCTTAAATTACAACCCAATAACTTTTGACCATAAAGCCCAAGTCCATGATCAAATTCACCATCTTTCAAAATAATAAATATGCATGATTATTCATGTCAAATATATATATTAATCAACATACTATTTGCTAGCATTCAAGTTTAATCTACTCATCAAACATGAAAAATTAAACTAAACCAATATCATTTTGCATAATTATAAAACCCCTTTTATTAATGCAAGTCGTGATGGCCCATTAATTCATAACCCTTAATAATTGATCATATTCACACCCAAGTCCAAAACTTAAAGAAAAACGCAAGTCCATGGCCCATTCACACAAATTGGCCCAATAGGTAAAAATCAAGCACAAGTAGATGTATATAAGGCCCAAGCCCAATTTCATATGTCTTTAAGGCCCACATACATTAACTCTAGCCCAATAGTCCTCTAAGATATCATATTAACATATAATCATCTTTTTATCTATCTTAAGATTTAGAAATATCCTCAATACAACATATTAGATTATTTCTAATTTCAAGACTAGAAAACTTTGACCATTAAATTATGTGAAATCCATTTTGCCATTTTAAAGATACCAAGAAAAGTTGATTTCTTGACTATTAAACACATTTAATCATCAAGTTGTCACCAACTTAAATCATATGCATGATCGTTTTAAAATAAGCTTAAAACTACTTTTAAACTTTCATTCTAACACATGCATATAATAGACACTAACTCTTTTGAGTATTTCAAGGCAACTACAAACAACTTTATGTGTCCAACAAAAGCAAAAACTCTTTCCTTATATATGTCATGTTTCGGCCAACATAAAAGGAACAAACTAGACTAGTTTATTCTAAAGTTTAACTTTTATACATGCAAAATGAACTCCTTTTAACATGAACCCTTTTCAACATGGTCATTTTATCCAAAGTCTAATGTCAACATGCAAAGACCAAATCTATCATTTGTCTCTACATCTAAGCTCATATATCTAGAAGGCAAAAAACCATCTCTAGCAACTATGTAATTTTCAGCCATCATAGAGTATTGGTTGAAACATGCATGTTCAAAGTTTATCTCACACACTCAAGATCTTCATGATCCTCTAACATGCAAAACTCTAATGCCAACAAACATCCTATTTTATATGTATATAAAAAGATACAAGCTTAACAAGCTAGTCATATGGACATGCAAACCAAGGCTCTGATACCACTTGAAAGTACTAGCCAACATTATAGATCATGTCACTACATATACATATGTTGGTTTCAAGATCGAGAAAGAAATGCATAGATGACTTGCTAGAGCTGAAAATGACTAGGCCAAATTTCAAAAATTTTAAGCTAACATCAACATACATTCTTTCATCCATGTCCATATACTAGTAAAGTTCATCAAAAACATGTATGTATATCAACAATATATATAAAGAATGGGTGGTACAAGGTATACCTCTTGTTGTCAACTTTGGAGAAGATGAAGATAGAAAACAAGCCTTTAAACCCTCCTAACTTGAAGGCCGCCCTAGTTGGTCCACCAAGTATCCAAAGCTCTACCACTACTTGAAGATTGAATGTGCTAGTATCTTCAAGCTTTTAAATTATGTATGAGTGTTACAAAGCAAAAATAGGAAAACTCTCCTTTTCTATAGCCTATGCCCGAAACTTGCAAGCCAAAAAGATAGAGTATTCTTTACTATTGTGTTGGTTATGTTGTGTGAGTGAGAGGTCTTACATGAGAGAGAAAAATGTTATCATCTTATATTATAATAAGCTATCATCATAATAGGTGACCAATCATATTTGTCACCTTTTGATAAGAAGCCATGCAAGCCTTTTGATCTTAATGATTAGCATTAGATGACAAGATGGCTATCTTCTCTTTCCTCCATGGCTTGGCGAAAAAAATGCAAGTGGATGGAGAGAGAATGTTGTCATCCATTATTATATACATATAACATACTCATAAATATTTATATAATCTTACTTTAATAGATAGCCAATCAAAATTGATTTCTTCTAAAGTAAAAGCCATGTAAATCCTGGGATTGTAATTATTACAATCCAAAGGTAACTTAATTCTCTCTCTTGACACTTGACAAAAAAGTTCTATCATCAAAAGAAATGGTCAAGATTATTTTGTCTTTATTCAAAAGTTAATCCTATCAATCCATTTCAAATTCAAATGACTAGGATTGATGACATGGACAATCCTAGTCATCAATCTCTACATGCATACGCCACATGTAAATATCTAGTCTTTAATTTGCAATTCACTTTTTGACAACTAGGATGATGACGTGGCATTTCTCAAATTACATCACCATAACACATATATAATATATAAACTCCTTTATATATATATATATATATATATATATATATATATATATATATAATTTTTGCCCATTCTAATCTCTATTAGAATTAATGCACTTTTCAATAATTACAGTTTGACCCTAAAAAATTTGGTAATTACAATTTGACCCCAAAACTTTCTAAAATTATACTTTTGGCCCAAATACTAACATAGATGACTCTTAACACCTTAAAGCCATCTACCACATTATACGAGCTTCCGATGAACTTATTATTATTATTTTTTGATAATTCAATAAAATTTTATTCAAAGAAAAAAATGCAAAGTACAAGTACAACTAAGGAAAACCAAATAAAGACAAAATACAAAATCAATGAAAAAGAAAGAACAAAAAGACAAAAAAGCAAATGAATTTCTAGTTAAAGTAATTCAGTAGCCCCTATCGCTCTAAAACATCACGATTGATAGATGTGTTCTTGAATTTTTTGCTCGTGAGGATTTTGGAGTTGACATCGTTCTGGATAGACTTAAAGATTTGTTCTTCAGTAAAGGCTTCTTCTCTGAAAATACGTCTATTTCTCTCGATCCATATATGATAAACAGCAGCACAAAGAAAAGTTCTGAAAATCTGGACTTTGGAATCATAACTCCAGATATCAATAGAGCTAGAAGTATCCAAAATTTTGGGAATAGTGAACAGTGAACAATCAATGGAAAGTGCCGACAATCCCTGTCTCCAAATTCTTCGAGTGAAGGAACATTCAAAAAATAAATGCTCATTTGTTTCACAGCCCATGTAGCAAAAAACACAATTAGAATTATCTTCAATGCCCCAAGAAACAAGTCTATACTTAGTTGTCAACTTATTCAAGATTGCAAGCCAAGTAATGAAACTATGTTTAGGGATGCAATTTTTAAACCAAAAAAGCTTAAACCAATGAATCTTATCCCTTTTAACTCTAATGTTTTCCCAAGTCTTTTTGAAAGAGAACTCCCCATTAGAAACATGAGCCCAGTTGAAAGTATCATCATCATCATTAGGAGCTAAAATAACACCGGGGTGGAGATTTGCCAATGCAGGAGGGTGATGAGGCCAAATCCAATTATTGTTATAGATGATATCTGCAACTCTAGCATCAAAAGATGGATAGAAGGTGTCTATCCCATAAAGAGTACGAAGATTTCCTGAAAAATGCCAGTTATCATGCCAGAAAAAAGTAGAGATACCATTACCAATACAGTGAGTAATGAAGGTTTTAGCCAAACATCTGAGTTGCAAGATTTTTCTCCAAGTCCAGCTGTAATCTTTGGGAATAGAGAGAGTCCAAATGCATTTGTCATTGATGTGGTTAGTCCAAACCCAATTCGCCCAAAGAGAATAACGAGATGAATAAAATCTCCAGAAAAGCTTCAAAAGAGCAGTTTTGTTTGTTTCCTCAATTTTCCGAATACCAAGGCCACCCTCATCAAATGGTTTACAAACATTAGCCCAGGCAACCTTCGGACCAACTCTATGCCACAAAAATGCACGAAATTTGCCTTCAGTGACAGAAATAAGGCCTTTTGGAAGAAAAAAGTGAGCTAGTCCAATGAGTATACATACCAGACAAAACAGACTTGATCAATTGAAGGTGACTTGCAAAAGAAAGCCAGCGAGTAGTCCAGTGATCAATTCTTTTTGAAATTTTATCAATGATAGCCTGGCAATCAGATTTTTGGAGTCTGCCAGAAATGAGAGGAACACCAAGGTATTTAACTGGAAAGGAACCCTTTTCAAAGCCAAGAATAGCAAAAATCAAGTTAATCTTCTCCTGAGAACAATTGCCATACTAAATTTCACTCTTTTCAGGATTGCAAAACAATCCCGAACATTTGTGGAAATTAGCCAGAGTAGTAGAGATAGATCTAATAGTATGCTCATCAGCTTTACAAAAAATAAGGAGATCATCCGCAAAACAGAGATGGTTGAGCTTAAGTTCTGCACATTTGGGGTGAAATTGAAATCCAGTGGAGGAGTGAAGCTTGTTCAACATACCAGTCAAAATTTCCATAGCAATGACAAAGAGATAGGGTGAAAGAGGATCACCTTGGCGAACACCTTTAGATCCAGGAAAATAACCTTCAAGACTTCCATTAATGGCAACAGAAAATCTTGTGGTACAAATACATTCCATAATCCAGCCAACAAACATATCAGGAAACCCAAATGCACGAAGAGCTTGATAGATGAAATCCTAGTGGACAGAATCAAAAGCTTTCATAAGATCCACCTTCATAGTGCATCTTGGAGAAAGGCCACCTCTGGAATAATTTCTAACAAGATCCTGAGCAATAAGAATATTATCCAGCATCATTCTATTCTCAATAAAAGCAGATTGATTATGAGAGATAATATGAGGAAGACAACCCTTAAGTCGATTCGCAATGATCTTAGAGATGCATTTATAAATCGTATTACAACAAGAAATAGGCCTAAAGTCCTTAACCAATAAGGGAGTGCCAATTTTGGGAACAAGTGCAATAATGGTTGAATTGATCTCCTTCAAAAGAGAAGTAGAATGAAAGAAAGAGAGAACAGCTTCCGTAACATCATTTCCCACAATATGCCAAGCAATCTTGTAGAAATGAGCAGTAAAGACATCAGGTCCAGGACTTTTACTGCCATTGAGAGAAAACATCACCTTTTTAATTTCATCGGCAATCACAGGAGCAATCATTTGATGGCGATTCTCCATAGGGACAGTTTGATGAACAAAGGGAAGAATATCTTCCATAAGAACAGGCCTGTGTCTAGGTGAATTAGGACCAAGAAGATTAGAAAAGAAATCCACAATCTCAGTACGCACCTCATCCTCATTCATGGTAGAACTACCATCAGAACGAGAAAGTTTAGTGATAGAATTGCGATAATGTCTGGCTCTGATCACCTTATGAAAGTAAGCTGAATTAGAGTCTCCATATTTATGCCATTGGATCCTGGATTTTTGCCTGAGAATATCCTCTTGAGCAATGGAAAGGGATTTTACTTCCTTGAGAAGAGATTTCTCCTGAGCAATAATATTGTCATTCCCATGACCAGAAAGTAAAAGATGCTGGAGATGAGAGATTTTATCCTGAAGAGACCGAATTCTGGTATTAGCATTGTGAAAAAAATTAGCATTGAAATCCTTGAGTGCTTTCTTTAAGACTTTTTGTTTCTGGACAAGCCGGTACATAGGTGAACCTAAGACATAAAAATTCAAGTTTTTTTCCACAACATCAAAGAAAAGCTCATAAGAAGTCCAAGCATTAAAGAATTTAAAAGGCTTCGGTCTGGAAGATCGTGGAAGGGAAGTGTACATAATAAGTGGACAGTGATCGGAGATACCAAGCGTTTCAACATGGAGAGATGAATGTGGATAAATGTCAAGCCATTTAGCATTGACAAAGGCTCTGTCAAGCTTACTGGCTTTGAAATGCCTACCAGAACTTTTGTTAGACCAAGTGAAGTGCGGTCCAATGCTAGGATGCTCAATGAGATCAGCTTGAGAAGTGCAATTAATGAAATCCTCAGTGCTCTTTGAAATGTACTTTGTAGAACGGTCTGCTTGGGAGAGGACTTCATTAAAGTCACCAATAATACACCAAGGTCGAGATGCACTAGTAAAGCTCCATTGAACAAGCTTAGACCAAAGGGCTTTCCTATCAGAAGAAATACTTTCACCATAGACAAAAGTGAGAAAAGTAAATGAGCTATCCGTCAAAGATTTGACAAGGCAATGGATAGCTTGGTTAGTTGAATCAATTTATGTGATGTCAAAGCGATCAGATTTCCACAAAATCCAAATACGACCAGAAGAGCTAGCATGATAGTTGTGCAGAAACCCAAAACCATCAAACTTACGAGAAATGATATCATTTTCATTTCTCGCTTTAATTTTAGTTTCAACAATGCTAAAAATATCAATAGAGAATTTATTTACAAGCTGAAGAACTGTTTTTTATTTTTGGGAGCTATTAAACCCCCTGACGTTCCAGGATGAAAAAATCATTGGTGGGTTAAGGGAGTTGACCAGGTTGGAAACCCTGCCTAGTCTAGGGGTTTATCATCATTAATCGAAATATCCACATTTTGCTCATTATGCTCAATATTAGGATCAATTTCACCTGGTTCAAGATCTTCCCCCAAGTTGAGAGCTTCAAATTGATTGTTAGAAACCACAACATCACCTGGAGCTGGAACAACTCTAATCCTCCTTGGAGAAACAACTCCATCATGGACAGGAACGGCATCATCTGACTTAGAAAAAGAATCTCTTCCTGAAGAAAAGACAAAGGCCTTTCCCTTGGAAGGCGAACTTTTCCCAGAGCTTCCAGGACTTATCAGCTTTACTCCTGATCGGGAAGTGGATAAACCCAAATTTGTTTGTTGAACAGCAGTGCAAGTGCCATGCTGAGTCTTCTCAAGAGAATTAGATTAAGGAACAATTGCTAGAAGAGAAGATTTCCTCCCAACATCAGTCTATCCATTAGAACTGGATGGTTGTTGTTGTGCCTTTTGCTCAATATGAGTAGAAGGGCAGTTTGGCACCAGGTGACCTATGAGGAGACAATTAGTGCATTTTCTGGGCTTCCAAGCATATTCAACTGAGACATCAACCCATTCTCCTTTTTGGTTTTGAACATCCACCATCTCTAGAAGTTCATTTTCCAGATTAACTTCCACACACACCTTAGCAAAACCAAGATGTGAACGAGTGGCAGTGAGAGGGTCCACTTGGAGAGGAGTACCCAAAGTGCTGGCAACACGACTTAATCCTTCAATAGACCAAAGACTGAAAGGAACGTTGTGCAGTTTAATCCACATAGGAATTTTATCACATTTGAATTCAATCTTCTGTGCGTTAGGATCCCATTTTCTTAGAAGAAGAGGACGATCATTAACATGCCATAATTGTTCAAGGATTATTGGAATGACTTCCTGATTTTCAAAAGTGAAAATGTACAGATCGTTGTCTGTTGAGCGAACTTGGACATAGCCAAACTTTTTCCATTTGTTGTTGATGAAATTTCTAATGAGAAAGAAAGGTGGAGGTTTCTCAAGAAACTGTCCAAGAAGACAACATTCCCAATAAGAATTTCCAACATCATGAACATCTTGAAGAGCTGAGCATCTGATTGTTGGTTCAAAGTACTTCAATTTGTAGGATTCAGCAACAGAGCCCATGAACATTTCTTGCCAATTGTTAGTCGTTGTCCATGCTTTAGGTTGAGGTTGATGCTTAGGTCCCTTTCTTGGACAGGCATTTTGTTTCGGTTGAAGGTTAGAACTAGGCTATTTAAAGTTGTTCGATGGTGCATTGGTGTTTGCAGTTTGAGTGGTGTTTGCAATTTGAGTGGTGTTTGCATTTTGAGTAGTGTTTGCATTTCGGTTGAAACTTGATTGTTGAGAAGAGGAAGCTAATTGTTGACTATGATTGCTGATAGGAGCTTTCAAGTTCGCATTCTGGAGAAAGGGGAATTGAGCAGTGTAGGCATGCTGTTCAGATGAAAGATTAATTTCACTTTTGTTACTATTGTCTCCATGCTGATCCAAAACCTTGTCAGAATTATTTTAAGACTGGACAATCACATGGTGGTCCCCATGAGGGTGGAGAGAATTGAGAGAGTTAATTCGTGTGACATCCACGTGATTTGCTGGGGCTTGGTCAAAAGCAGAAATGGTATGAGCTGTTAAACCCATGTGCAAATGACTCACTTGATTAAGAGCTTGATTTGAAAAATTGTCAAAAGGAGCACCGGCAGCTCCATGTGGAGCTGGTCCACGTGGGTCCAAAGCATGATTTTGCACATGGGAAGGTTGTTGAAAATTGAACGTTGGAAGCATACCCATGTGCGAAAGACCCACTTGATTAAAAGCTTGATTTGAGAAATTATCAAAAGGAGCAGCTGATGCCCCATGTGGAGATGTCCCTCATGGATTGGAGTAGGAATTGTTTGGTCCAACGGCATTAAAGAAATGCCCCATGTGCTGATGTTGTTGACCACCTAAAGTTGAATGGCCCGCATGCATTATATTTGGTATCTCATTCAAATTATGCTGAATCATTGCATGTTGTGACCCCATGGTTTTGAGATTATCAAAATCAATTACAGCCCACAAAATCTGCCCATGAGGATTGCCAATATTCTCTAGGCCCGCGTGAGAGTTGTTGGAAACATGATGTTGACCAACGATCAAATTGTTTGTAACATGGCCCATGTGCAGCTGTTCCATACCATTATTCTGATTGCCAAAATAATTCGGACCCACAAATCCATGGCCCACCATAACGCTGGAGTTAAGTGGCATTGAAGTTGTACCAATGGCTTGCGTAGTAGTACCCATGGCTGGAGAAGAAGACTGAGCAATACCTTTGCTTGTATCGTGTCCATCAAGGATAGCAGGTGCCACGGGAAATCCCCTATGATCCGACGAGGACAACTCTTCAAGCTCATTAACCATATCAATGGATCGATTCTTTAACTGAATATTCCTATAGGTTTCCTCAAGCACTTTACTTGAGTTGAATGATTCTTCTTCATCAAAGGCTGCAGCTGAAGATGAATCATCAGAATTTTCTAAAACATTAGTAGACTTGGTTTTGGCCTTAAGCCTATCACTAGCACGTGTTGGATTCTTCTTACCACCTGCCATGGTAAAAAGAAAAAATGAAGTGGCTGAGGGACGGGTTTGGAATAGTGTTTAGGTTGCAAAGGTTGAAGCTTGAAACAAAATGGTGAATGGTGGTGATTGGTGGTGGTGCTGATTGAAGGTGATGGTGTCTGTTGTCTAGAGAGAAGGGAGAGAATTTTCTCTCTCTTCTATTGTTTTTTTTTCTTTTTGCACTTCCGATGAACTTATTCATAATACTTATTAGTGTGTGACCTTCTAGATTCACAATCGCATACTGATGAGGGGCCGATAAACCTCCTTATCTATCTCGAAAATGTCTTTGTCATTTACCGAAATAACCTCATCCTCATGAGTGACGCACTAGCAACGAACGTACCATAAGAATTAGCGTGTAGTCTGATCTTTCTGTTAAGAATGCTCCGATCGGGAAAGGACCATGAAACAGTTACGTCCACTTTCGATACTATGTATAAATCTGAATTAGTGAAATGAGAGATGACTACCATGGAAAAACTCATTTCCATCACTTCATACTCGCCTTGGCTAAGGACTTCATCATTTAACGACCGATCTTAGATATCATAGGACATCGCCTCATGCCGGAGGTTAATATATCCTATCTTGATAATTACCTGTCGGTTCATATCATAAAACTGAAATGCAAAAGTTCGTAACCCACCTTGTGGAAGACGGACATTGACCAGACACAGTATTTAGCTCATAATACAACCGGCAACCGTAATTTCTCAAGTTTGAGGATTAATATGCACAATTCCCAACTAAATAGTAAACTATTAACATGAAATCATGCAGTTAAATAGAATGGTTAAATGCTTGATAACAATTAGAATGGTTAAATGCTTGAGTTGTGTGATGGAAATGATGAATAGTGATAAAAATTAGGGTTTGGCTTTAGGTTGATATTTGGAACGAATTGATGCTCATTTAGGTGCTCTAGGCATTAATGAAACTAGTTGAAAGCTTATGTGTAATTAATTTGCCCAAAGTTGAGTTAAAGTGTGAAATTAACTAACTTTTAAAAGGGGAGTTTTTCACGAAACGTAATCCGTGCGTGTTTGGACTTTAGATTAGGTATCCTTGGGTTATGAAAACACTTCTGGTGCTTTCATTACGTTAAATTGGGATTCTAATAGGGTAGGTGTAATTAAAGCTAGCTTGGGGCCTTCTTGAGCTTTTGTCTCCAAAGTGGGTTTTCAGGGCCTAGGTAGGTGTCTTTTGGCTTCCTTAGGAATGTAGTATGATTGGTTTATAGATTTGGGGGCTTGAATTTCATATAGATGAAGAATTGGATAATTATCAAAGGGGGAAAAGTGATAACCGAATACCTTTGTGCTTGTATGAGCTCGTAGATGCTTTATTATGTGTTTAAATACATGTCTAAGGTATAATCAAGCTAATTGAAGAGTTTGTGAAAAAATATGTTATTTGTCTCTTTTATGTGTATATCGTTATTTCGTGTTTAAAGGCTTATATTGTATTTAACTGTGAGAGTGGCCTACTTTGTCATCCCTCTTATGTGATTCTTGATGATCTTGGATTTCGTGATCTTGACTCGGGGTTGCGCAACCTTTTCGGACATGGTAGCGTCGAGAAATTCTAGGCAGCATCGGGCTGTCGGTCTCCCTCGACTACCATGGTTCCTATTCCCTTTCTCGTTGAGGCATACTCCCTTACCCTAGAGGTGTGGTTCACCTCGTTGGGGCATACAGACCTACCTCGAGAGATATAGGTCGTAGGATCAAGATACATCCAGAGTACCTCATTTGGAGGAATAAGGGGCTTTGCCGGTACTTGCATGAAGACCTTGGCTCGTGGTTCGTGATTGAAGACAAAAGTGGAACCATATCTTTTTATACATGGTTAAATACTTGTCTAGTTAGCTTTGTTGTTTTGTGTTGTATATGTTATTATCTTTGTTGCATCTCATGAAAGCATTTCCCCGGTATGCTGCATCACCTCATTCGCTGGGAGACTTTGTTGCTTACTCCTCATTTAATATATTTCAGGAGAAGCTGAGGTGAATTCCCATCTACGGTAGAGGAAGATGAGGAAGTACACGTAGATCAACTTCCTTGATTGTCTGTGTGTTAAGGTTGGATACTGTGAACAGTCCTTGTGATGATGTTGTTTGTTGTTCATTTTGAGACCTTTAAGGTCTTGTATGTAGTTGCGTTGGAATTGTAACTTGAAAATTAACTTGCAATCTTGAACATTTTTGAAGTAGATGGCATGTAATAGTTAACGGTAGACTTTAAAGCTTTTGTTTGCATGCTTGTGTGTTAAGATATGTTAATGGGGAACTTATGATATAAGTATATCTTGTAGGTATAATTAGAGTGGTAAGACAAGTTGGTTATGTTTTTAAAGTAGCTATAAACATGTCTTGCATGCTTGCATGATACTCTTGTTGAGTTCCAAGGCTCGGATGGCCTTGAGGAAGTTGTTGATTGTGTTGATGTTGAAGGATGGGCTTGTATGAGATGGTTGGTTGTAGATTTGTGGTTATATGTGTTGTTTACAGGTACCAGTTAGTCCACGGTACAGAAGAGACTTTGTCCGTGTAACAGGTCCGGACTTGACCTGTAGCGTGGGGTTAGGTTCGGGGCGTTACACATCCAGAGTATACCCATGGTGATATAAGGGGTTGCCAGCATTAAAGCGAAGCGAAGGGAAGAGATGAGAAGAGAAGAGAAGCAGAAGAGAAGTAAACCCGCATGGACGGAGCGTTTTATGGGATTATCGAACTCGCATAGATTGAGCGTTCCATGGAGTTAGCGAATGTATCCTTTTTATATGTGTTTACTTAGCGTAAATTAATTTAATGTCTTCAAGCTTTTCATGCATAATGTATAGCGTTAAAGTCATTTTATTTTCAAGCTTTCCACGTACATGTTAAAATCTTAAGTTTCATATAAAAGTGTTATATTCTCGTGTATCCTCATATGTGAAGCTATGATTATATGAATGCCTTATTTGTATTGCACAAAAATATTTTCGAAAACTTCCCCGATTATATCCCTCCCTCATTGAGTGTACGTGTATGCTCACCCCTTTTTCCTAACATTTTTTCAGGCAAGATTGAGGATGTACCTCCTAAGATAGTTGAAAAAGCTCAAGAGACTACTTGATTATTTTAGCTTGAGGTGGATGCTACTTATGTGGGTATGTGAAAGTACATGTACTTTATCTTGAGACCTGTGAGGCTATTTGTACATATGTATATATGGTTGTAAATGTAAAGTTTTGGTTTACTCGTTTAGCATGTAAAAATATTCATATGACTACTTAGATTTATTAAAGTTTAGCTTAGTAAACCTATGTAAACTTCTCGGCAAGTAAAAGGAAACTAGAAGTATTTTTATCAACCAAATGGAACTTTGTTTATATTGTGGCCTTGTTTGTGTGGATTCTTTTGTGTATAGGATTATAGATTGGCCTAGAAATAGGGGAAACTCCGTCCGTTTCTCATCGTTTTTCATGCCCGAGATTAGGGTCGGGTTGTTATTCGTGGAATGAATAGAGGCCCCATGTGATGCCCGAGCTCGGTCATATATTTATTTTATTACTTTCTATTTATTTATTTCATTAACTTGCATTTCTTGGGAAACGTGCATTAATAAATATTTGTTTTTATTTAATTTTTATTTAGCAGAGTTACCCGGGACAACTAGTTTACTACTTTATTGATTTAACTTTAATCTGTTTCTATTTAATTTAATTTGTTTTGTTGTTCGAATGGGAAGCCGGGCCCGGACCCAAACAAGCTAGGTTATTATTATTATTTTTAATAATTATATTCATTTAGTTGGCTTGGAACTAAACAAATCATTCAATTATTTTTAATAATTATATTTATTTACTTAATTCACTTTACATGATATAGTTAACTCAGTATTTTATTTAATTGTAATTATCCTATCTATATTTAAAAGATTTATTTACATTATTCGTATTGTTTAATTACACAACTATAGTTTTAGAGCATAATCTTCACCATATAACGAATTAGCATTTGACATGTGGCATGTAGATAATTTACACCTTTGACTTGTAATTTTGCACCATTGCCACATAAATTGATACAAAATAAGTAAAAAAAAAAAAATAATAACAACACAACACACACACCAAATAAACACACACGCACGGTTTATATATGCACCACACAAACAAATCATTTTTTTCACTCTCTTAACACCATCACCATCGGACCAACCAAACATAAGGAACAGAACAGTAGTTGTAGCAGCTGACGGGAAAGAAATGAGGTGAGGGGATTTCACTCTTTATGTTCTTGGTTGTAAATTTGCTTGTTAATGGTTTGTGATCTTGTAAATATTGCTAAATAGAACTTCATAGGCATGCATATTAGTTATGTTGAGTAAAGAATAAAAAATTATGACTATGTAGTGCTAACTAAACTTTAGCTTGTATGTGAATCAACTTCTTGCTCAAGTTGGAACTAATGTATATTGAATGTACATTATGCGTGCTATGTAAATGTCAAAGTGATTTACTATCTAATAAAAATATATATATTATTGAATGCATAAAATATTGTTCATGAGATGATTATTAAATCTTGGTCGTGTGTGTGCATGAGTTGCCTTGTGGTATGCCCAGCGCCAACAGTCCTATTGTCGGCGCTGGTGCTGCTCTTTTCCTGCAGTAAGCTTTCGGCAGCTTGCGGTCGAAACTTCCTTACCTTCCCTTGCCCTTGTACTTGTATAAATATTTCTTATTTTGGGTATATTTTGGTTAGTTGATTGTGGAATTAATTATTTGTAACTTAAAGTTTGGTGGATAGCTGAGTAATATTTAAGTAAAAGATTTAATTGAAGGTTGTTATGGAGTTAAATTGTAGAATGATCTAGTATAGCTTATTAGGAAATAACTAGAGTGAATAAGTTATTTATAATAGTTGTTGAAGAGTTTTTAATTATGCTATTTGTTATTTAATAAATAATAGTACATGTTATGAGATAGTTAAGTTGAACTGAAGGTTAGATTATAGTTGTGGGTTGACTTTGAACTTGGGAGTACTTGTTTATAGTTAAGTTGAATAAGAGTATAATTAATTTGTTTAGCTAGAATATTATCAACTAGTCATTCATGAAGGTTGTTGGATTAAATTGATTTACTAAACTTAAGGATTGTGAGGAGATATGAATAGGAATTAAAAGTAAAATGCAACCCATACTAAGTTGGTGGAGTTGAAATAGTAAGTGGGAATTGAAGGACTAAGGTTAGTGCATTAATGGTTACTACATCTTATTAGGTTCTATTTCATAACTAGTGGTGTTACTTGTTCAGATGAGATGTCTAGCCTGAATGAATGACCCTGGAACGATTGTAGAAATGAATGCTTTGGTACATACATAAATATGACTACATAATTCTAGTTTGAATGTGATATCTAATTTTGGAGTAATGGTGATATTATTTACATATTCTCTAATGAGGGTATAGTGTGAGCTTAAACTAAGTGGTCAGCTATGTTGTGTTGTGTTAGCAAGTGTATTGCTTATATGTAGTGTCAAGCTAGTTGTTTCTACTTGTGAATTAAGATTGGCTAAGTGTTATGCTTATACGAACAAACTAGGGTTTACACTTTTGAGCTAATTCCAGGAAGGTTGGAGTGAATCTGGATTTTCTCTTGCATATTTAACCTGATCCAAGGTGAGGGAGTCTTTATCTCTTTTATGCATCTTAGCTTATTTTATTGCTTCTAGATTGTATGATTTAGTTTAACTGATAAAGTTTATATGTACTATTTACTTGTTATCTTGTGATTTCTCGTGTTTATTTGTGATTATTCTGTGATGTCTCGTGAATTCTTGAATTCGTGTTTCGGGTTACGCAACCTTTTTAGACATGATAGTGTCGAGAAACTCCATGCAGCATTGGGCTGTCGGTCTAGCTCGGCTACCATGTTGCCTATTCTCTTTCTCGCTAAGGCATACTCCTCTACCCCAGAGATGTGGTTCACCTCATTAGGGCATATGGACCTACCTCGAGAGGAATGGATCGTAGGATCAGGGTACATCCAGAGTATCCCATTGGAAGAATAAGGGGTTTGCCGGCATTTGCTTGAAGATCATGGTTCGTGGTTTGTGATTGAAGACAAAGAAGTTGAGCCGTATCATTTTTAAACGTGTTTAATGTTTATTCAGTTAACTTGCTATAATGTATTACTTGTATTCTTGTCTTTGTTACATTGCACGAAAATGATTTTGAAAACCTTCCTGGTTAACTGTCTCCCTCCTTCACTTAGTATACATGTGTTGTATGCTCGCCCCTTCTTTCTAATCATTTCAAGTTCAATGTCCTCAGAGCTTGAGGAAGTGAAAGCTCGGGCATCATCTTGAGTGAATAATAGTTCTATTTGGTTGTATTGTATGTGATTTATGTAGCATGATTGTAAAGCTTGGCCTGTAATCCATTTTGAGACTTTGGTCCTGTGTGTATTTGAGTTGCTTTGAAGGACTGTAAGTTAGTGTAGAGTCTTGTATAGTTAAATAGTGAAAGATGGCATGTAATAACTTTAAAGTTTTACCTTATTGCTTAGTCAACTGCTTGCTTGTGTGGTCAGTGAAGGTTAGTTGGTTGGTTGGACTTAAATTATAATCAAGTTAAATAGACAATATTAGTGTGGTATGATAAGCGAATTTAAAACATAGAATTTCAAGGGTTGTAAAAAATGCATGCTTGTGTGTTTACTATGTCTTGCTTAAGGCTCAGATGGCCTTGAAGCTCGGAGAAGTTTTTTTTTTTTTTTTGCTGGGTCAGCAAGAATGGATTTTATAAAAGATGAATAGAGATTACAGGGAATATACAAGCCCGTAGGCAATCAAACATGCGTGAACAAATCACCACATGAAACAGAAGGTAAAAACAACAAATTGCACACAGGCAACAATAAAATAAAAGAAACGAAAAGAAAAACTAAGTAAAAATAAAGCAAAGTTGCACGCAGGCAATACTTTAAGGAAAGTAATCCAAATCAATAGATGCAATGATTTCTTCTTCAAGAGAAGGAAACGCAAAAAATCCTTGAAAAAGATTATGTAAGGAGGATATCCAATGAAGCACGCGCCACGAAGTGGCGATTGAAAGATGAGTCCCTGAAACCGCTTCCAACTTTTGTGGAGTTGTGGAGTTGAAGTTGGAGTATGTTGTTGAGAATGTGGTTAATGGCCTTATTTTCTGTTACAGGTAACCAATTAGGCTTAGAAACAGGGAAAACTTCTTTCGTTTTTCTCATTTTTTATGCCATGGGGTATTGGATCGGGGCTCCAGTTTCAAGAGCGATAGAGGTGTTATACCCCAGCTCTGTGAAGGATCGGGGCATTATAGTGACCTCCAATACCCCTAACACTACCCCGATAGTTGTTGTTGTGCTGGCAGTTGTTGTACTGATCATTCCATTCAGCTTGATTTCATTCTAACGCAGTTGCTACCCAGTTCATAATCTGAGCCATTTGCCCAAAACCTTGATCCTCAATCGGAACTGGTGGAACTGGCTCGGCCTCTCTGGGAGGGCTCTCAGCGGGGTCTACCTCTCAGTGCCATCTTAGGACATAAAGGGTTATGAACAGTTATAGAACATATAAACAATTTATATCATAAGAAAGTTAGTATCAGTTAGTATGTACTTGACACATCATTAGCACTTACTTCATCACATTCCATTAACAAACATCTTGTATACATTCTTATGCATATAAACACATAACCTTGCCATGACACTTCACGTTGGATCATATAACACACAGATCGAAGGTTCTATCCTAGCTTACGCTTGGACAAGCTAAGCTCTAATACCACAAATGTCACGCCCAAACCCGGTTCCTTCGGAAACCAAGCCCGGTCGTGACGACACACGGACATTATGATATCTGAAATATGAACAACCCACGAGATACAACAAAACACTATATACATTCTCAAAGGATCGCGTTATATATACAACAACATTTCATAATTCTCTTGCGGGATACACTAATCTTACATTCATTCATTTGGAAAAAGTAGACAACTCTTTCAAAATCAAAGCATACTTGAATATAAACATGCGCTAAGATATAAAACTAACTAGTTGTGATCACGATCCAATGTGAACAACTATATATGTACAACAAATTACTAGGCTTAAAGAAAGTTAAGTTAACAAGTATTTGATACATAAACTTAAAAACTACTAAACAACAAAGTAAACACCTAGCAACATTATTTCTCAACAACTCTAAAACACATCAAACATATGACACATTCTCAGGATTCTTAACCACTTCCTCATGTACATATTCTACATCATGAACACTTGTAACATGCATTAAAGAGGAGTGAGCTAAACAGGCTCAGTGAGGGAGGGATAAAAGGAAGTTTGAAAACTTTAACTTGAAAACCTTTTGAAGCATATTAGAAACAACATATCACATTAGTAACCAAGTATTCACTTTCGCTTAACAACCTTGAAACAACTAAACCACATAACACATTGAAAGAATACCGCTTTAGAATACTTGTTGATGCCTACATTTATAACTCCACCACGAACTCAACACTTCTCTCTCCCGCTTGTGCACTCATGATGTACATGAATCTGCGACCAATCTCACCATGGCCATCATTGACCACATGAGAGAAATGACTAGTACATGGTAGTCATGCAATTACCGGTAAGCCCTATGCCGTCCAGCACGACACAACGCTACCATGACAAAATAAGGTTGCAACCCGACACTTCGCATCATATCACATCAAACACAATCATTACTCAACAACACATTCATTACTCAACAACGCATTCATTACTCAATAACACATTCAATACTCAACAACACATTTATTACTCAACTAAACTTCAAATGAACATATATCCAACACATTTATACCAACACTTAACCAACAAAAAAACATGGTCTTTGCATATTGACACTAACATCTAGTCATCAAATAAGCCATTTTGAATGCTGTTGTGAGACCCCAGACCTGCATTTATTTCTTAAAATGTTTAATTAAGAATAGTTACTATTCATAAATTTTTTTGACTATTTTAGTTTCCTGGTTTTGCATTTTTCTCATGTTACTTGTCATTTAGGAGACATAAGAAAATTGGAATTTCGTGCATAGCATATCGGGAGAGTACATTAGGAAAATGATTTTCATATCGTATGAATAGTATTTTCAGCATTTAGTTTAACATTTAGTGTTGTTTTAATTGTCTAGCCAACTATTTGATCCATATTGCAAACCATTTGACGCATAAGCTTGACCCATTGACCCACCCAAATACCATGGACCCTTTGACCAATTAACCAAGTCTTCTTATAACCCAAAATTTCTCAAAAAATGGTAACAAAAGGTCAAAAATCTGCCAAAAATCCACCTACAGGAATAGTATTTTTTCTTGCAAAATTGCTATAGTTGGCCATTTCCATCCATTCCAAGCTTGAATCTTGAGTTCTTGAACATGTCTAAGGCATCACAAAGCTTCTCTAACCTTGTATCTAGGTGAGGGATGCATTTATTTGAGCATTTTTAGTTGGGTTTATATTATGTAAAATTCTTAGATATGTTCTAATGCTTGAATTATTGGATTATATTGCCTTTAATGATATTTATATAGTTAGTAGAACAATATATATTGCTTGTATTAATTGTTTAGTCATGAAAATGCAAGTTTTAAGTTGGGGAAGATGATGAATAGTGCTATCAATAGTAAAATCTAAAAATTGGGGTTTTTCAATCTAAATTGTATTCTATTGCTTTGGTTAGGTGCCATAAACATTTAGGAGGCTAAATGTAAAGTTTAAATGGTTTTTACGTAGTTAGAATTGGTAAATTTGAATTGGAACATAAATGGGCCATTTGTGCATTTTGGGCCGTTTGGTTGATTTGAGTATTTGTAGAGCTTTGTTGTGGTTGGTTGATGATTTTGGGGTGCCTAGTAAGCTCATAGTATTCTCTCGTGGCTTGGTAGCTAGTCAATATGGCTAGAATTGGAAAATCTTGATTGGAGCTTAAAGGGGTCGTTTGAACAAAGTATTGATCGGGCACATAATGAGTGGTTATATGGTCTTAGATAGGCTAAAAAATGATTGCGGTGCAATTATGTCTTTGATTGGGTAATCGGTTAAGGTAGTTGTAGTTCAAACGGGCAAAGGGGCTAATCGAGGTTTTATGGTTTTGTGGTTTAAAATGGGTTTTCTTTACATTTAAGTGGATCATAAAGTGTCTAAGTTTGAGTTGTAAAATCGAATTTCAAGTATCATAGCTCGTTTGAATGTGGTGGCTTGGGAATGTTGGGGGAATGAATAGTATTTTGTTGAATTAATGGTTAATGCTTGATTCGATACTTGTAATGGGTACCACAAGTGTTAAAATGACTAGATTAATGTTTGGGGTTGCTAGAATGTGATTTGACCTTGTAAGAAGTCGATTGAACAAAATGGGCCTTTTTGGTGATATTCGGTCGTGTATATGTGTGGATGTTATGGAGAATGATTTTATTGCATAACCGCCTAACTAGGAATTGAAGGAAGTTGATGCTATTGAAGAAGATTCGAAATGGTGTTTGGTTAGATTTTGTGTGTTTGGCTTTTTAGAGATGAGATATTTTCATCCTTTTATGCATTTTAGTTTATTTCCTATTAATGGATTGAATAATTTAGTATAGTTTCTTGAGTTATATGCCAAATATGTTCAAGATATTTAGATGGTTACTCTTTGTGATTATTGAATTGGTTTTCCTTGAAAATTATAGATATCATCGAGTGAAAACTCATCATATCGTTATTGTTATCGTTATCGTTATCATTATCGTGGTTTCGCAACCATTCGCACAGATGTAGTGGCCACCCACTGGGCGTTATCGGGCTTGCTAGTGGTTGTCCATTCTCCGTAGCTATTCCCTCTCTCACTAGGGATGCCACCATGGGAGAGTTGGGTCGTAGGATTAACGAGGTGCTTATCCGGAGCCCCCGTTTCATGTAAAGGGTTATGTCAGCTTATTGATATCGAAATTGTTATTGTCCATTTGAGTTCGTGGATCATGGTTAGTGGATCGTGGGTTGTGGTTCGTGCTAGTGGTCATCATCGTATCCTTTTAATTAGTAACTTTCGCTTAGGCCCTAAGTCCTTGGAGAGTTACTATTGCTTTATGTTGTTATTGTTTTCTTTAAGTTATTGATTGTATTGTTCTATCATGATTGTTTACCTTCTCGAATGAATAATAGTTAACTGCCTTTTATATGTTGTCTAGCATAGTTAAATTGATTTATTGTTGATTAGTGCATTGCACGAAATTATTTTCGAAAACATCCCGATTAATTGTTCCCTCCCTCATCACCCCTCATTTCTAACACCTTTCAAGTAAGGCAGGGATTGCATAGCAAGGAGTAGAGGAGCAAGTTTCAAGTGTATAATAAAAGTTGAATGCTTTACATATTGTATTAATAAGTTTATTGATATTTTGGGTTTGTATGTAACTATTAAATGTAATGAGCTATAGTTAGAGTGGTATGATAAGTGTATTGATGAATTAAACTTTTGGGGTATGTAATAGAACTAGGTAATTGCTTAGTTTCCTTTAGCACCTAGTTGAGTAGGCATCTAACTCGAGGGAAAGGCAAGGCTAGAATCGTCGTGAAGACGAAAGATGTATGTATAATTATATATACTGTGAATGTTGTTTGTGTGTTTTCTTCTTCGTGCAGGTTTTGGTTATAGCTAGAAATAGAGGAGACTCCGTCCGTTTTTTCTCATTTTTCGTGACCTTTGATTTTGGGTCGGGGCTGTGATACCCCGAACCTGGCATGTATTCAATAGCATTTAAAGTTCATTTAAATTGCATTTTATTGACCTTTCACCTTCTTTGACCAAACTAGTTGACTTTTCATCTACATTGACCAACTAGGACAAGGTGAAAATTTTTGAAATGTTTAATAAAGGGCAAACTTGGGATTAGAAATAAAAAAATGCAATGTTAAGTTAGTCAAATTTTGGGTCAACTTTGGAATTAAATCTGAACCAATTGGGGAAGAGTTAGGTAGAAAATTATATATGGTTAGAAAGCTCTATGAGTCTAGTTTCTGAGGCTTCAAACCGTTCATGAATTGGAGTTTTCTAGAAGAAGTTATGGCCGTTTTCATAAGGTCGCGCATAGCTATTTTGGTTTAGTGGGTTGACCGAAGCTTTGACCATTTGACTTCAACTTGTCATCTTATATATGCATAATACATTGCAAAAACAAGCAAAAATCTAGAAAAAAAAAAGAAAGGGCCAAAACCATAGGAGAAAAAGAAAAAAAAAGATTTCAACATCAAAACTTCAAATCTTCGCGAGAGCTTGTACGGGGTTGTTTCCGAGGCTTCCAGCGTGGTTTTCCTAGTGTCTAGGAGCGTCTAAGGTGAGGGTTTCATCGTTATTTGCACATTTGAAATAAGTATGTCTAAACTTTAATTTTTGTGATTTAGCCGTAGGTTGTTATTCTATCCGTTTTGTTGCTTAAAGAATGTTCTTTGATGATTGGAGAACATGTATTTGCAGCTTTTTAGTATTTTCTACTGTTAAATATAGCAATTGCAATTTAAAATGCGAATGGAATAGTAACATATGAATAGTAAACCCCTGTTTCGTAAAAGTTGCTTCGTTATGCGTTCTGTTGATGTGAAAAGATGCTAGATATGTTAGATGCTTAAATGTATGGTTTAATTGAATTGTGTAATGGAAAAACAGAGAAAAATGGCTTGGTACATGTTGGGGTCGTTCCGGTCGAGTTTGGCATTTTATTGTTTTGCGTGAAAGCATTGTCGTAGTATGCCATAGAAGCACTTTTGGTGCAGTTATGACATTGGTTGGGTTGTCGGTTGAGGTAGCTATAGTTCAAACGAGCAAAGGGAGAAATTGGGGCTTTGCTAGAATTCTTGGGTAAAGTAGGGTTTCGTGGACTTTAGACGTGCCTTATGGTGTCCTAGAAGGAGTGGTAATGTCGGTTTCCAAAACTCGTAGCTCGTTTGGAAGTAGTAGCATTGAGAAAGTTGGGGTCATTTAGTGTTTTAGTTGATTTTTATAATGCTTGCTTATATAATGCTTATTGTGGATTATTATGCTTGTTATACTTGATTATGATTGAATTGTATATCAATTGTTGATAATGCTTGTTAGTGTTGTTCTTGTTATTTTATTGATTGTAAATGCTTATTGTATCGCATGTTGATACTAATCTACACTTCAGTGCCGTGCTCAATTATCATTATATCCCTCGTATTGCATTGCATTGTGTCAGGCGCGTGAGTGACGGGCCTCTCTGGGTAGTCTCGGGCTGCCAGGGTTGGTTGCTCTAGCTCCGTGTCCTATTCCCGTTCTCGCTTGGGTTGCCGCCCAGGGAGTTTTGGGTCGTAGAATTGACAGAGTATGTCCGGAGTACTCTAAACGGAAGTTATAAGGTGGGTGAGCCGGCGTGTCATCGTTAAAGTCATCGAAATCATGATCGGTACCTTACTCATTTGAGTGAACCATAGCCTTCAGAGTGTGGTATAGCTTTGAATGGTTGTGTTAATGCTTTTATTAATTGTTTATTGTATTGATTGTTTATATTGAATGCTTACTTGTCAGTTATATTGCTTATCTGCCTTATTTGCATTGCACGACTTTCTTTCTCTCCACCTCGATATCTGTCTCGCCCTCACTGAGTATATGTGTTGAGTATACTCACTCCTCACCACCACATTTCAGGAAATGCCATGTTAGCTGGAAAGTTTGTGGTTACGTGAAAGTTCGTGCTTGAAGAGTTGTCTTGCATGCTATGTGGCTTGAGTTGTCAAAGATGCAAGGATGTATGTTTCATGTGTTGTATGTATTTAATGTTAAAAGGAATGTAATTTAAATTTAACTAGGTAATTGAGGTAGAATGATAAGCTAGTTTATGTATCTAGTTAGTATAGTTTAACTTCAATGCATGTTTGTAATGTCCAAAGGAAACGAGTTAGAATGGTATGATAGTCTATTTTATGCAATAAGTTAGTTTAGTTTAGTTGCCAAGAATGAATGTACTTGTCAAAGATAAGAAGAGATAGGTTAGCATTTAAACTGGAAATGTGTATTTACTTGTGTTTGCCTGTTGAGATCCAAGGCTCGGACGGCCTTGAGGTATTTGTATGGTTGGGACACGGTGCTGGTCCACTTATATGCTATTACAGGTTTTATATTTTGCTTAGAAACAGGGGAGACTCCGTCCGTCTTTCCCTAAAAATTTTGCCCGGGTTTGGAATTGGGTTGTGATTAGATTGATTGATAGAACTCCCAGTCTCAAGAGGGATCGGGGTGTTACAGGGGCTCTGATCTCGTGAGGGATCGGGGTGTTACAGGTAGTATCAAAGCTTAGATGCTCTCAGTCGGCATATCGTCCTTGATCTGTCAGGTAGTAACCATCGAATACGTGCATGTGAATTGTGTCTTGAATAGGTGTGCCTGCATGTAAGCCTTGTGTGTCTTGCATGATATATGTACTTGTGTGGCTTTGAATGAAATATGTGTACCTATGTGTCATACTTGTGTTGAACATAAGATGTGCAAATGTGCAATGAGGTGACTATATGTGCACTTATGTGATTATGTGTGTATTAAGTGTTTAACTTATATGATTCCAATTCCATACATGTATTACCCATTGAATGGTAAGTAATCTCCCTTTCCTAAAAGAGTTGGCTTATGACGGATCTTCTAAGATGTGGACCAGCAGAGCCGAACATAGTCTATATCCTTGCTCAATAGGAAATATTTCGAGGAGCAAGTTTGGAATTCATATTGGGTATTCTCCCTTGGAAACTCTTACATGGGATTTCTACATGGATTTCTTCGGCACCTATATTGGAGTTCTTGCATGGAAATCTTATTTTGAGAATTCTTTTTGGGAATTGCCTTTATTTGGCTTCCTTATTCAGAAGGTTCCGTTGGTATTTTCTTGGAATTCTTACTAGGATTTCTCACAGGCTTTTTGATTGTTATGTCTCTATGGTATTTTCAATGGAGGAGCGGTGTTCCCAGCAAGGTTCTAAAAGGAAGAAGAATTGTGAGGACGCAATTTTTGTGAGGGGAGGATGTGAGACCCCAGACTCACATTTATGTGCATTTATTTCCTAAAATGTTTAATTAAGAATAGTTACTATTCATAAAAAATTTTGACTATTTTATTTTCTTGGTTTTGCATTTTTCTCATGTTACTTGTCATTTAGGAGACATGAGAAAATCAGAATTTCATGCATAGCATATCGGGAGAATGCATTAGGAAAATGATTTTCATATCGCATGAATAGTATTTTCAGTATTTAGTTTAGCATTTAGTGTTGTTTTAATTGCCTAGCCAATTATTTGATCTATATTGGAAACCATTTGACCCATAAGCTTGACCCATTGACCCACCCAAATACCATGGACCCTTTGACCAATTGACCAAGTCTTTTTATAACCCAAAATTTCTCAAAAAATGGTCAAAAAAGGTCAAAAATCAGCCAAAAACCTACCTACGGGAATAACATTTTTTCTTGTAAAAATTGCCATAGTTGGTCATTTCTATCCATTCCAAGCTTGAATCTTGAGTTCTTGAACATGTCTAAGCCATCTCCAAGCTTCTCTAACCTTGTATATAGGTGAGTGATGCATTTATTTGAGCATTTTTAGTTAGGGTTATATTATGTAAAATTCTTAGATTTGTTCTAATGCTTGAATTATTGGATTATATTGCCTCTAATGATGTTTATATAGTTAGTAGAATACTCTATATTGCTTGTATTAATTGTTTAGCTATGAAAATGCAAGTTTTAAGTTGGGGAAGATGATGAATAGTACTATGAATAGTAAAATCTAAAAATTGGGGTTTTCGATCTAAATTGCGTTCATTGCTTCGGTTAGGTGCCATAAACATTTAGGAGGCTAAATGTGAAGTTTAAATGGTTTTTACATAGCTAGAAAGGTAAATTTGAATTGGAACATAAAAGGGCCATTTGTGCATTTTGGGCCGTTTGGTTGATTTGAGTGTTTGTAGAGATTTGTTGTGGTTGGTTGATGATTGTGGGGTGCCTAGTAAGCTCGTAATATTCCCTCGTGGCTTGGTAGCTTAGTTAATATGGCTAGAATTGGAAAATCTTGATTAGAGCTTAAAGGGGTCGTTTGAACGAAGTGTTGACCGGATACGTTTTAAGTGGTTATATGATCTTAGATAGGCTAGAAAGTAATTCCAGTGTGATTATGTCGTTGATTGGGTGATCAGTTAAGGTAGTTGTAGTTCAAACGGGTAAATGGGCTAATCGGGGTTTTATGGTTGTTGTGGTTTAAAACGGATTTTCTTTACATTTAAGTGAATCATAAAATGTCTAGGTTTGTGTGGTAAAATTGGATTTCAAGTATCGTAACTTGTTTGGATGTGATGGCTTGAGAAAGTTGGAGAATGAATAGTATTTTGTTGAATTAATGGTTAATGCTTGATTCAATGTTTGTAATGGGTGCCACAAGTGTTAAAATGACTAGATTAATGCTTGTGATTACTAGAATGTGATTTGAACTTGTAGGAAGTCGATTGAACAAAATGGGCCTTTTTGGTGATATTGGGCCGTGTATGTGTGTGGATGTTATGGAGAATGATTTTATTGCATAACCGCCTAACTAGGAATTGAAGGAAGTTGATGCCATTGGAGAATATTCGAAATGGTGTTTGGCTAGATTTTGTGTGTTTAGCTTTCTAAAGGTGAGGGATTTTCATCATTTTGTGCATTTTAGTTTATTTCCTGTTAATAGATTGAATGATTTAGTATAGTTGCTTGAGTTATATGTCAAATATGTTCAAGATATTTAGATGGTTACTCTTTGTGATTATCGAATCAGTTTTCCTTGAAAATTATAGATATCATCGAGTGAAAACTCATCATATTGTTATCGTTATTGTGGTTGAGCAACCATTCGCACGGATTTGGTGGCCACCCACTGGGCGGCATCAGGCTTGCCAGTGGTTGTCCATCCTTCGTAGCTATTCCCTCTCTCACCAGGGATGCCGCCCTAGGCGAGTTAGGTCATAGGATTAACGGGGTGTTTATCCGGAGCCCCTATTTGGTGTAAAGGGTTATGCCAGCTGTAATGCCTCGATCTCTCACGAGACCGGAGGCTCCAAAAAACCAAGCTATCCTCAACCCAATACCAAACCTGGTCACAAAATTTTAGGGAAAAACGGACAGAGTTTCCTTTGTACCGCGGACATTTTTCAAACCTGTAAATGCTCAAAATAGCCACAATATACTAAAACAAGCTTTTATAATTAAAATTCAAAGGTTCAAGGCCATCCAAGCCAGGAGACAAACAACAGCTCCAAATCACACATGCATGCACCCAACTTAACTTTTCATTAAACCTTTTTAACATGCCATTCTATGATAACATTAGAGCAATTTTAGAAGTTAAAATCAACACCTCTAAACATACACCCCCAAGCATGCAAGAACAAAAAGGATAATTAAAAGTTATTACAAGCCATAATATCTCAAAGCTAACATTACAACCAACAACTTTCAACTTGTAACTACAAGAATATACATAGCCTCAAGGCCACAAAATAGATCATGCTATAGCAATACAAGTACACCATGTAACAACAAGAAGGCAAATCCACCTTAGACAACAAACACACAACAACTAGGGCAAAGGCTCAGCCTGAACTTCTTCGTCTTCCACTAGCACCTCAACTAGTTGGGGTTCACCCTCAGCACTGCCTAAAACATATATCGAGGTATGAGCAACCACTGTTGCCCAGTGAGGGATAAAGTCTCCCGGGGCGTGCAATGCAACAAGTAAAGCAATTGGACAATAAAGCAATTAATCATTCAGAAATAACAAGCTCTAGTAACCACACAATAAAAGGATACATTTCACTTAACCCGACATCAAATCTTCAATTCACGAACACGTTCCACGAACCACGATCACGAGTACGATAAGTCGGCATAATCCCAAACATTCCAGTAGGTGTACTCCGGATGTGCCCCGATAATCCTACGACCCAACACCCCCTGGCAATCTCCGGACTAGGCGAGCGAGGGAATAGGGTACGGAGTTTGAATATCCACTGGCAAGCCCTCTGCCACCCAGCCGATATTCAACACAACCGCCCCTGACACTATGGTTGCGCAACCACTATGCAATGCACTTTACAATGGCAAGTTAATATCAATAATATAAGCAATAACACGTAGGAGGATCAACAAAGTAAGTTGACCTCGAAACAAATAGATTAGAAGCAATTTATACGAGCAATTAAGCAACTTTACAAAGGAGCATATACAAGACAAGCATAGAATCATGCCAAGAGTTCTAAAACAACTTGAAGTCTCATTTAAACCCACAAGAAGTCATGCCAAGGTCTTAGAAGCATGGAACAACCGAAATTGCACTTAAACCCCTTTGTTTTTCAAACTATTTCTCTTCCAAACCAAAGTTAACGATTCAATTTCAAAGAGAAACTCTACCAACCTTCTAACTAACCCTCAAGGAACCCTGTCAACCCTCTAACACATTCAAACGCCCTCAATAACCCCAAAAGCCCCAAATTCCCTCTTATGGCTTTAAACTACACATACCTCATCCGGGCTTCAAACAAGGGTTAGCAAAGCTTCTATAGCACCTAGGTAGCCTAAGAATACTAAAAGTGAAGCCCAAATCCACCCGGATTCGCATTAACCCCGAAACCCCTTTGTTAAAGTCGGCTATTTAACGTTTTTTGCGATTTTAGAGCAATTCAAGTGTACGGGGCTATTAGACTACCTTCATTAGCACCTAAACCATATATTAGGAGTCTTGAGTCAATCTAATACGTGCAATTACACAAAACCCTAGAAAAATGTCATTATTCACCTCATAAATCAGACTAACGATTCTAACCGTTTAAAAAGCGAAACAATGGCTCAAATTTGTTCTCTAGCACTCATATACAAGGTATAATAGCATAGATAATCAATACAATAGCATTTGGACACATTTTTAACAAATCAATAAAATAGCAACTATTTTAAAATGCGAAAATAAGCCATGAAATCCCTCACCAATGCGCGTAGGAGCACCTAGGAAGCTTGCACACACCCTAAACTACTAGCTCTAGGCTTGGATTGGCTTGGCTTGAAGAGTTGAAGAGAAAAATCACCTTTTTTCCTTCTCCTTTGGTGTTTTCGGCCTGCTACAGTAATTCCTGCACATTTGTTTTCTTTTGTTTTGTGTTTTGGTGCTTATAAGGTTATATAGCGAGGTTAAGTTGAGGTGGGGTCAAGTGGTTGCTTAAGTGGACTTCTAAAATACGCGTTGCTAGCTTAAAAACGAGCCTAAGGTGTAAAACATAGGCTAGCTAATTAAAATACTAAGTTAGTTACGTAACACTATTTATTGAACTACGAAAATTATTTTCTAAACGAGCTCTTTTATCGCTTCTAGCTCAATTGTATATTTTTCCCATTCCTCTAACAATTAATGTGATTTAATAAAAATGCTAATTCACTAATAGAATATAGTTTGAAAATGGGATGAATAGTAGCTAAAGAAGACAGTTAATAAAGCACAGAAGGAAATGCGCAAACAATAGATGCAACAGTAAATAAATGTACGGCTAAAATCTCGGGCGTCACACCGGCTTATCGATATCGAAATCGTTATTGTCTATTTGAGTTCGTGGATCGTGGGTCGTGGTTCGTGCTAGTAGTCATTATCGTATCCTTTTAATTAGTAACTTTCGCTGGGGCCCTAAGTCCTTGGAGAGTTACCATTGTTTTATGTAGTTATTGTTTTCTTAAAGCTATTGATTGTATTGTTCTGTTGTGATTGTTTACCTTCTTGAATGAATAATAGTTGTTAATTGCCTTTCATATGTTGTCTAGCATAGTTAAATTGATTTATTGTTGATTAGTGCATTGCACGAAATCATTTTTGAAAATATCCCGATTAATTGTTCCCTCCCTCATTGAGTATACATGTATTGTATGCTCACCCTTCCTTTCTAACACCTTTCAGGCAAGGCGGGGATTGCATAGCAAGGAGTAAAGGAACAAGTTTCAAGTGTATAATTAAAGTTGAATGCTTTCCGTATTGTATTAATAAGTGTATTGATATTTTGGGTTTGTATGTAACTATTAAATGTATTGAGCTATAGTTAGAGTGATATGATAAGTGTATTGATGAATTAAACTTTTGGGGTATGTAATAGAACTAGGTAATTGCTTAGTTTCCTTTAGCACCTAGCTGAGTAGGCATGTAACTCGAGGGAAAGGCTGGGCTAGAATCATCTTGAGGACCAAGGATGTATAATTATATATACTGTGAATGTTGTTTGTGTGTTTTCTTCTTCGTACAGGTTTTGGTTTGTTCTAGAAACAGGGGAGACTCCGTTCATTTTTTCTCGTTTTTCGTGACCTTGGATTTTGGATCGGGGCTCCGGTCTCGTGAGAGATTGGAGTGTTTCAGCTATAACACAACTCTTAACTTCACCAACATTTAGAAAACATTTAACCACTTTTAAAATCTCTACAACACATAATCCCTTGCACAATCAATATAGCAACCAGCTACAATGCATTATGAACACATTACAACAACAAAATAAAGCATGAAACAAGCTAAACTCCAAACTTGCACCTTGGCTAGAATTTTGGGAAATTAATCAAAATAAACACCAAAATTCACCAAATTTATACCAAATCCATGAATTTATACCACAATCACATATGTATATGTATCATATATATTCATAAACACCAAAGCTAACTTAAATTCTCAACTTCCAACTAACAAAGTTAACATATAACAACTATTTTGCCTCTAACAAGTTCTAATGCATATATTAAGCTCTCAAATCACTACTACAACATATATTCATCTCCACAAGCATTTATAACACATATAAATATGAATTCCATAAATTAAAGTAAGCAAACACATGCAAGAACTTGAAATCTCTCACCTAAAATTGTGGAAAAAAGCTAGAAATGGAAAGAACTAACTATGGAGAACAAAATTTGAGCTATTTCTACTTTGATTTGGCTTTCAAATGCAAGATTTCTTCTTCAAAAGATCAAAACCCTTGGTTTTTCTATTTTTCTTTCTTGGCTGATAGTTTGAGCTTCTTTGGCTTAGTTTTGTGTTTTGTTATGTATAATGTATGTATGTATTGTATATAATATATGTTAGTCAAACAAAGTCAAATAAGTTTTATTATGCTAAGTCAAATAGTCGAAGATGGCATACTGAGCTATTATCTAATATGTTTATATGTATTTATGTATGTATTGTATATTTATGAGTAAAACTAAGTCAAGTATGGTATACTCAGCATTGTTCTATCATATTTGTATGTAAATATGTATGTATTATTTATAAGTAAAATATAGTAGGCTTTGTAAAATAAGGCTAAGTTTATGTGTATATATGTAATTTAAATGCAAATATGATGTACTAAAATGGTTAAACACATAATTAACACATAATACTACCAAATAATGTTTACAGTAGATAAATGCACTTGAAATCCATGCTCGGGTCTCACATGTTTTTATACATTTTTCTATTTGTTCATAAGTAAAAGATAGATACAATTAAAAGTTCGTAGCCTATCTGTGGCTATTGGAGACAGAGAGGATACGAAATATTAAAAGTTCATAGCCCTTCCGTCGCAAATAGCCATGGAAAGGCGACAAACATTTATAAAAAATGTAGAAGAATGTTTTTATTTTAATTGTAGAAGTGTAATTGCACCTAAAATAGAAGATAATTTTATGTTGTTTTATAGTTTTGCAAATCAAAATAATCTTAGTACGTTTTTCATCACCATATGCATTTTTAAAGAAAAATTGCATATGCATTCAAAAATCATTCTCATCAAAGTTATCAAATTAAGCATTCAGCTAGTATTAATTAAAGAACAATTAACTAATTTAGTAACTATCTATTTTTGTTTGAACTTCATAAATAAGTAAAATATCATATATTAACATATATTTATACATTTTTTATTTGTTCATAAGTAAAAAATAGATACAATTAAAAGTTCGTAGCCCTTCTATGGACATTGGCCACAGTGAGGCCACAAAATTTTAAAAGTTTGTATCCCTTCCATTGCAAATGGCCATAGAAAGGCAATAGACATTTATTAAAAAAAAAGTAAAAGATTGCTTTTATTTTAATTATAGATGTGTGATTGCACCTAAAATAGAGGACGATTTTATGTGGCTTTACAGTTTTCCAAATCAAAACAATCTTGGTTTGTATTTCATGGCGATATGCATTTTGAGAGAAAAATTGCATAGGCATTCAATAATCGTTCCCATTAAAGTTTCCAAATTAAACATTTGGTTAATTTTAATTAAAGGCCAATTTCGTAATTTAGTAACTCTCTATTTTAATTTGAACTTCATGAATAAGTAAAATATCAATAAATTGATATATTTTTATACGTTTTTTTTTTAATGTCAATAAGCAAAAGATAGATACAATTAAAACTCTATAACCCTTCCTTTTTCCATTCACGACAGAAAGGCTCAATTTTAAAAGTTCGTAGCCCTTCCGTCGCAAATGACCACGGAAAGGCAATGGGCATTTATCAAAAAAGTAGAAGATTTCTTTAATTTTAATTATAGAAGTGTGATTGCACCTAGAATAGAGGATAATTTTATATGGCTTTATATTTTTTAATGCGAACTAGCCATCCACATTCATTGCACTATTTGGATGAATTTTCCAGCAAAGATTCAAGTCAAGATTCTATTTTCAAGATTCAAGAACTTCAAGATTCTTCAAGAAGTTTCAAGAAGATTTGAAGATTTGGTCAAGATTTGAATTCTTTGTAATATCATAGTTTTAGTTTAAGTTTAATTTGCATTCTAGTTTATTTCCTAGAGTCCACTATGGACGAATTTAAGTGTTCACACTAGGAAATAGACTTTCTTGGGCTGCAAGATTAGGTGTTCACACTAGAAAGGAGCTTTTCTTGGGCTGAAAGTTTGCTTCTTTTTTAGTTACTATTCACATCACTATTCACGTGAATAGTAAATAGGTGTCTTTTCTTGGTCTTCAAGTTTGTTTCCTTTGACCTAGTTACTATTCACGTTTTTCTATTTCAGCTAGGGTTTAGGAGTCTTTTCTAATTAGGAAACTTATTTGTTCTTTGCCTATATAAGGCTGATTTGCAAGAAATAAAAAAAAGACAACTTTGATATTAAATTTGTGAGATTATTCTCCTTAAGTTCTCAAGAACTTTTTCGAACTTATCAAGATTATTCTTGTGGCGTTCAACTCTGACTTATCAAACGAGATCTCCATCATCGTTTGTGGCGTCCTCAACTATACCAAGGTTCTAGCTTTGCTAAGCATAGGGTCGCGGTTCCATCCATTCCTTAAAGGTCTTGGGGTTGTTTGCCATATTTGGTGTTGGGTCGTGCCACATGTTGACGTGGTTCGTATCAGTTGGTAATCAGAGCTTAGGTTTATCAGGTTTGCCTATCCTTTTCTTGTTTTTCTTGGTTAATTCCTTGAGTCTAGGTCTAGGTTTTAATTCATTTCTTCGTTCTTGATTGTGTCTTGCTTCCAATTCATTTTCTTGGTTGTGTCTTGATTCCGTTCTTGTTCTTTTAATTTCGTGTCTTGAGTCTTGTTCTCCGTTTCTTGAGTCTTGTCTTCAATTTTGTTTTCTTGCTTTCAATTTCGTTTCTTGTTAAGCTTTCAATTGGTCAAACCCTAGAATCTTGAATTAGGGTTTCTTGTGTTTCTAAATTCGAAGTCTTGGTTACTTGCTCATTGTCTTTGTTTCTGAAAATCAAGAAAAGAAACTTCAAGAAAATAAAAAAAAAACAGTTTGGAGCTTAAAATCGAAAAACAGTGAACAATAAATTTTCTTTTGGTTGAAATAGCCCGTGAGGCCAAACTTTTCTGAAGGAAAACGATGTTCTGAGAATAACCCACAACTTTTTTTGTGGGCACCACCCTCTTAGGGCCAAATTCTAACGTTTTCTATGAGTTTTGGGCATTTTTGTGTTTTAGAATATGGTTTTTGCAACTTTCCTTATTTTTCTAGGTTTCCTTCTTCGAGTTTTATTCAAGTTTCTTTCTCTAACCTTGTTTCCAGAGTCTTAGGGGTTTAAAAAAAAAAATCATCAAATTTTGAAAAAAAAGTAATACGCTGCTTTAGTGCCTATCTTGGTACTCTTGATTAGTTCTAGGGACTTGAAGGAGAATACGAGAGGAAAAAGGCAGAGCGTGTGAGAATATTAGAGGGTAAAAGCCAAATTGAGTTGAGTGAAACACGTGAGGGAGTGTTGATTTCAATCATGGGTCATAATCAAGAGGATGACATAAACGAAGAAGGTCAACAAGCCGCTGCTCCGAATTTAAAGATGCAGGCATTGATGGGGGAGATGTGATGCGAACCAGACGTCCATATTCAATGAACCAATTGAAGCGTCCACATTCAATGAACCAATTGGGCGTCCACATTCATTGAACCTTTTGGGCAAATTTTTCAACAAAGATTCAAGTCAAGATTCTATTTTCAAGATTCAAGAACTTCAAGATTCTTCAAGAAGTTTCAAGAATATTCGAAGATTTAGTCAAGATTTGATTTCTTTGTAATTCTATCTTAGTTTTAGTTTTCAGTTTTAGTTTAATTTCCTATGGACGAATTTAGGTGTTCACACTAGGAGAGAGACTTTCTTGGGCTACAAGATTAGGTGTTCACACTAGAAAGGAGCTTTTCTTGGGCTGCAAGTTTGCTTCCTTTTTAGTTACTATTCACGTCACTATTCACGTGAATAGTTAATAGGAGTCTTTTCTTGGTTACCAAGTTTGTTTCCTTTGACCTAGTTACTATTCACGTTTTTCCTACTTGGGCTAGGGTTTAGGAGTCCTTTTCCAAGCAGGATACTTATTTGTTATTGCCTATATAAGGCACTTTTTGTGATAATAAAGTTAGACAATTCTGAAATTAAATTGTGAGATTATTCTCCTTGAGTTCTCCAAGAGACTCTTTCGAACTTATCAAGGGATTCCTTGTGGCGTTCATCCTTGACTTATCAAGCGGATTTCCATCCCCGTTTGTGGCGTCTTCACCATACCAAGGTTCTTGCTTTTCTAAGCAACGGGTCGCGGTTTCCATCATATTCACTATACCAAGGTTCTTGTCTTGCTAGGCAAAGGGTCGCGGTTCCATCCATTCTTGAAAGATCTTGGGTTTGTTTTAACAATCTTGGTGTTGGGTCTTGGCACATGTTGACCAGGTTCGTATCAGTTGGTAATCAGAGCTTAGGTTTATCAGGTTTGCCTATCTTTTTTCTTGTTTTCTTGGTCAATTCGTGTGTCTAGGTTTAGGTATTTAAATTCCTTTATTCGTTCTTGATTGAGTCTTGTTTCAATTCCTTTTCTTGATTCCTTGTTCTTGCTAGTTTTTCAATTCTGTGTCTTTCTAGTTTTCAATTCCTTTTCTTGCTAGGATTTTTTTCAATTCCGTTTCTTGTTTTCAGTTGGCCAAATCCTAGAATCTTGAATTAGGGTTTCTTGTGCTTCTAAACTTGAGTTCTTGTTATTTTCTCATTGGTTTCGTTTCTGAAAAATTAAGAAAAGAAAAGAAGAAAGAAAAAAAAAAGTCAAGAAAATACAGAAAAACAGAAGAAAAAAATAGAGGCAGAAATTTATTTTCATTGAATTAGCCCTCAAGACTATACTTTTCTAAAGGAAAACGGTGTTCTACGCAGAACCCATATTAAATTATGGGCACCACCCTCTTAGGGCCAAATTCCAACGTTTGCTATGAGTTTTGGGCATTTTTGTGTTTTAGAATAGGGTTTTTGCAACTTTCCTTATTTCTCTAGGTTTCCTTCTTTGAGTTTTATTCAAGTTTCTTTCTCTAACCTTGTTTCCAGAGTCTTAGAGGTCTAAAAAAAAAAAAATCATCAAATTTTGAAAAAAAAAAAGTAATACACTGCTTTAGTGCCTATCTTGGTACTCTTGATTAGTTCTAGGGAACTTGAAGGAGAATACGAGTGGTAAAAGGCAGTGTGTGTGAGATTATTAGAGGGTAAAAGCCAAGTGAGTTAAGTGAAACACGTGAGGGAGTGAAATTCAATCATGGCTCATAATCAAGAGGATGACATCAATGTAGAAGGTCAACAACCTGTAGTCCCTAATTTGCAGATGCAAGCATTGATGGGGGAGATGAGACAGTTGATGAGGGCTGAATTAGAACAAATACATGTGAGGTTGGATAGAGTAAAAGATAGAGCACAACGAAGGCAGCCACAAGTTGTTCAAAACGCACCAAGGAGAAACATGGTGCCAAGAAGGGAAGTTGAAGATGTTGATGAGGAGCTTGATAGGATGTCTATGGGCAGCGATGAAAGACATGGTCGAGTTAGAGAAGTTAGGGATTGTGTTGATAACAATTTGGGAAGCATCAAGATGAAGATTCCTTCTTTTCGAGGAAGGAGTGATCCGGAAGCCTATCTTGAGTGGGAAAAGAAGATGGAGTTGGTTTTCGATTGCCACAACTATTCCGATTTGAAAAAGGTAAAACTTGCTGCAATTGAATTTACTGACTATGCTATTGTTTGGTGGGATCAATTGTACGTTAATAGGAGGCGGAATGGAGATCGTCCTATTGCAACTTGGGATGAGATGAAGAGAGTGATGAGGCGGCGGTTTGTCCCAAGTCATTACTATCGAGATTTATACCTCAAGCTGCAAAGTCTTCATCAAGGTAATAAAAGCGTGGAAGAATATTACAAAGAGATGGAGATGGCTATGATAAGAGCTAATGTAGAGGAAGATCGGGAGGCAACAATGGCTAGATTTTTGAATGGGTTGAATTATGAGATTGCTAACACGATTGAGTTGTATCATTATGTTGAATTAGAAGATCTGATACATATGGCAATTAAAGTGGAGAAACAACTAAAGAGGGGTGGTACACGACCAAGACCAATCTCACCTTGGAGGACGAGCAACCCAAAGGAAGAAGAAAATTTGTCCACTTCCAAGGCCATGCCTGAGCCAAAACCATCCACTAATACCACGACCTCCCAAGGTAAATCGGCTTCTACAACTCGATCTCGTGATATTAGATGTTTTACATGTCAGGGATGGGGACATATAGCAAACCAATGTCCAAACAAGCGAACAATGGTAATCCTAGATGATGGAGAGATTGAATCCGAGGATGAATCACATTCTGATGACATGCCCATACTAGAGGACACCGTAGTGGGAGAAGAGGAGTTTGGGGCGGATCATGGACAGATGCTTGGACTAGTGGCACAACGAGCCTTGAGCTTACAAGCTAAAGAAGAGGAAGAAGTAGTACCACGACTCACAACTATAAAGCATCCACGTCCATACAAGCTACAATGGTTGAATGATTGTGGTGAGGTAAGGGTTACAAAACAGGTTGGGGTGCCGTTTCGCATTGGAAAGTATGAAGATAAGGTATTGTGTGATGTGGTAACAATGCATGCTGGACATTTACTCTTAGGAAGACCGTGGCAATTTGATCGATGTGTGCAGCATGATGGCTTCACCAACAAGTACTCATTCATGTTTAATCAGCGAACAATCACTCTAGTTCCAATGACACCAAAACAAGTTTATGAGGATCAAGTGAGGTTACAAAAATTGAGTGATCAAAAGAACTTGAGTGAACAAAAGAATTTGGGTGATCAAAAGAATGAGAGTGAAAAGAAAGCGAGCAAGGCTGAAACTAGAGAGGTAGTAAAAAGAGAAAAGAGCTTTTCCAATGAGGATTTTAAGGAAGTGTTTCTCGCGAACATACCACATGGCCTACCACCTAGGCTGGTCTTTGAACCCGGTGGATTTGAGGACAAATCCTTCTCAAGAGAGGGGGAATGATGCGAACCAGACGTCCACATTCAATGAACCAATTGAAGCGTCCACATTCAATGAACCAATTGGGCGTCCACATTCATTGAACCTTTTGGGCAAATTTTTCAACAAAGATTCAAGTCAAGATTCTATTTTCAAGATTCAAGAACTTCAAGATTCTTCAAGAAGTTTCAAGAATATTCGAAGATTTAGTCAAGATTTGATTTCTTTGTAATTCTATCTTAGTTTTAGTTTTCAGTTTTAGTTTAATTTCCTATGGACGAATTTAGGTGTTCACACTAGGAGAGAGACTTTCTTGGGCTACAAGATTAGGTGTTCACACTAGAAAGGAGCTTTTCTTGGGCTGCAAGTTTGCTTCCTTTTTAGTTACTATTCACGTCACTATTCACGTGAATAGTTAATAGGAGTCTTTTCTTGGTCTCCAAGTTTGTTTCCTTTGACCTAGTTACTATTCACATTTTTCCTACTTGGGCTAGGGTTTAGGAGTCCTTTTCCAAGCAGGATACTTATTTGTTATTGCCTATATAAGGCACTTTTTGTGATAATAAAGTTAGACAATTCTGAAATTAAATTGTGAGATTATTCTCCTTGAGTTCTCCAAGAGACTCTTTCGAACTTATCAAGGGATTCCTTGTGGCGTTCATCCTTGACTTATCAAGCGGATTTCCATCCCCGTTTGTGGCGTCTTCACCATACCAAGGTTCTTGCTTTTCTAAGCAACGGGTCGCGGTTTCCATCATATTCACTATACCAAGGTTCTTGTCTTGCTAGGCAAAGGGTCGCGGTTCTATCCATTCTTGAAAGATCTTGGGTTTGTTTTACCAATCTTGGTGTTGGGTCTTGACACATGTTGACCAGGTTCGTATCAAGATGAGACGAATGATGAGGGCTGAATTGGAGCATATTCATGAGAGGTTGGATAGGGTAGAACAGAGGCCGGAAAGGGTGCAACCACCAATTGTTCCGAATGCACCAAGGAGGAACAGATTGCAGCAAAGAGTTGAAGATGTTTATGAGATCGATGAGGAAGGTTTAGATGAAGAGTTTGATAGAGTTTCGGTGGGCAGCAATAGGCGACATGGTCGGGATAGAGATGCTAGGGATCGTGTTGATCGAGTTGATAGCAACTTAGGAAGCATCAAGATGAAGATTCCTGCGTTTCAAGGAAGGAGTGATCCAGAAGCCTATCTTGAGTGGGAGAAGAAGATGGAGTTGGTTTTTGATTGTCATAACTATGCTGAACTGAAAAAGGTAAAACTTGCTGTAATTGAATTTACTGATTATGCTATTGTTTGGTAGGATCAGTTGTGCATCAATAGGAGGCGGAATGGAGATCGTCCTATTGCAACTTGGGATAAGATGAAGAGAGTGATGAGGCGACGATTTGTACCAAGTCATTACTATCGAGATTTATACCTCAAGCTGCAAGGTCTTCATCAAGGTAATAAGAGTGTTGATGAGTATTACAAAGAGATGGAGATGGCTATGATTAAAGCCAATGTGGAGGAAGATCGAGAGGCAACAATGGCCAGATTCTTGAATGGGCTAAATCAAGAGATTGCTAACACTATAAAGTTGCATCATTATGTGGAATTAGAGGATTTGGTACATAAAGCAATTAAAGTGGAGAAGCAACTCAAGAAGGGTGGTACACGACCAAGACAAGCACTACAATACCTAAGTGCATCACCTTTACCTTGGAGGACAAGTTAGTTAAAGGATGAAGAAAATCCGTCTACTTCCAAGGCCAAGCCCGAGCTCAAACTATCCACTATTGCCATGACCTCTCAAGGTAATACAACCTCTACTATGACTCGATCTAGTGAGATTCAATGTTTTAAATGTCAAGGACGAGGACACATAGCAAGCCAATGCCCAAACAAGCGATCAACGGTAGTCTTGGAAAGTGGTGAGATTGAATCTAAAGATGAAACATATTTTGATGACATGCCCATACTAGAGGACACCGCAAAGGGAGAAGAAGAGTTTGGGGCAAATTATGGAGAGATGCTTGGACTAGTGGCACAACGAGCCTTAAGCCTGCAAGCTAAAGAAGAGGAAGAGGTAGCACAACATGAGAACATCTTTCACACTCGTTGCCATGTGAAAGACAAGGTATGTAATGTTATTATCGATGGTGGTAGTTGTACTAACGTTGCTAGTGCTTCTATGGTTGAAAAGCTAGAGCTCAACACAGTTAAGCACCCAGGTCCATATAGACTGCAATGGTTGAATGATTGTGGTGAGGTAAAGGTTACAAAGCAGGTTGTAGTACCATTTCAAATTGGGAAATATGAAGATGAAGTATTGTGTGATGTGGTGCCAATGCATGCTGGACATCTTCTCTTTGGAAGACTATGGCAATTTGATCGATGTGTGCAGCATGATGGCTTCACCAACAAGTATTCATTTGTATTTGGTCAGCGGACAATCACCCTAGTTCTGATGACACCAAAACAAGTCTATGAGGATCAAGTGAGGTTGCAAAAATTGAGTGATCAAAAGAACTTGAGTGAACAAAAGAATTTGAGTAATCAAAAGAATGAGAGTGAAAAGAAAGCGAGCAAGGCTGAAGCTAGAGAGGTAGTGAAAAGAGAAAAGAGCTCTTCCAAGGCAGTAAAAATAGAGGGGAAACAAGGAAATTTCTATGAAAAATCAAGTGAGGTTAAGAAAGCTTTGATCTGAAGACGGCCGATAATTGCACTCATGTACAAAGAGGCTTTGTTAAACACTAACCAGCTTGACTTTGCATTTCCTAGTGTTGTTGTTTCTCTCTTACATGATTTTGAGGAAGTGCTTCTTGAGGACATACCATATGGTCTACCACCAAGGCTGGTCTTTGAACCTGGAGGATTTGAGGACAAATCCTTCTCAAGAGGGGGGGAATAATGCGAACTAGCCATCCACATTTATTGCACTATTTGGATGAATTTTTCAGCAAAGATTCAAGTCAAGATTCTATTTTCAAGATTCAAGAACTTCAAGATTCTTCAAGAAGTTTCAAGAAGATTTGAAGATTTGGTCAGGATTTGAATTCTTTGTAATATCATAGTTTTAGTTTAAGTTTAATTTGCATTCTAGTTTATTTCCTAGAGTCTACTATGGATGAATTTAAGTGTTCACACTAGGAAAGAGACTTTCTTGGGCTGCAAGATTAGGTGTTCACACTAGAAATGAGCTTTTCTTGGGCTGAAAGTTTGCTTCCTTTTTAGTTACTATTCACATCACTATTCACGTAAATAGTAAATAGGTGTCTTTTCTTGGTCTTCAAGTTTGTTTCCTTTGACCTAGTTACTATTCACGTTTTTCTATTTCAGCTAGAGTTTAGGAGTCTTTTCTAATTAGGAAACTTATTTGTTCTTTGCCTATATAAGGCTGATTTGCAAGAAATAAAAAAAAGACAACTTTGATATTAAATTTGTGAGATTATTCTCCTTAAGTTCTCAAGAACTTTTTTGAACTTATCAAGATTATTCTTGTGGCGTTCAACTCTGACTTATCAAACGAGATCTCCATCCTCGTTTGTGGCGTCCTCAACTATACCAAGGTTCTAGCTTTGCTAAGCATAGGGTCGCGGTTCCATCCATTCCTGAAAGGTCTTGGGGTCGTTTGCCATATTTGGTGTTGGGTCGCGCCACATGTTGGCGTGGTTCGTATCATTTTTCCAAATCAAAATAACTTGGTTTGTATTTCACGACCATGTGCATTTTGAGAGAAAAAATCGTATATTCAATAATTGTTCCTATCAAAGTTATCTAATTAAACATCTAGTTAATATTAATTAAAGGTCATTTAAGTAATTTAGTAACTCTCTATTTCAGTTTCAACTTCATAAATAAGTAAAATATCAATATATTAACATATTTTTATGAGTTTTTTTTCGTTAATAAGTAAAAGTGGATACAATTAAAAGTCCCTAGCTCTTCCATGGGCATTGGTGACAGAGAGACAACGTAATTTTAAAAGTTTGTTGCTCTTCTGCCGCAAATGGCCATGGAAAGGTGACAAACATTTATAAAAAAAAAAGAAGATTACTTTTATTTTAATTATAGAAGTGTGATTGTACCTAAAATAGAGGACAATTATATTCGGTTTTATAGTTTTCCAAATCAAAACAATTTTTGTTTGTATTTCATTACTGTGTGAAATAAGTAAAAAAAAAATAATATATTTGTAAATTGAGTAAACAATAAATACAATTGGTGATGGATAGGCGACAGAATTTTGAAAATCCATTGCCTTTCCCTGGTAAATATTTGCACAACCTTCGGTAAAAGTCTAGCGAGCGAAGTCGGACGAGCAACTTGTCCGACAATGATGTTGGATTTTTTAGAAAAGCAGTGAAGTAAATCCGGACGAGTGTCTCATCAAACTGTTCAATTGACATTGTTGATGTTTTTTTTTTTTTTGAAAAGCCAATCGAGTGGAGCCGGACAAGTAGCTCATCCAACTACACGACCCGCTTTTCCAGACACAACTTGTATGGAGGGGTTTTAAAAACATGGGAGACGAATTGTCCGCCGTCATTCCATTGCCCTCATTTTTTTCAGCTTTAAGGCATTATAGATGCTTTCAAATTTTCATTTCTCTCTTCTCTTTTCTCTCTTTCTCTACAAAAAATTCTTTCTTTCTTTCTCTCTCTATCTCTAGGGCACCACTACCACCATCAACACCACAAGCATACCACCACCACCATCTCTCTTTCTTTCTCTTTTTGTTTTTAAATTAATTTTTAGTTTTTAAGTATTTAATTTTATATTTTTTTAAAATTTTATTTAGTGAAATAATAATGTCATGTGCTAATTTATATCTATATGTATATTGATGCCATTAATATGAAGGTGCATGCTACCTAGATATACTATGGTATTTTAAAATTTAAACACAATGGAAACATAGTAGCATACTAATCTAGGATCAAACCACAAGTTCTAAGAAGAATTATCGCAAGAACTCTAAGAACATGTGAATAAACTATTCATGAAAAATAAAATCCAGCAAGAGAGAGTTTTGTTACCTCGATTCGTTAGCATAAGAAACTTAGTGAAAATCACAAAACTTGAACTTCTACTTACACCTTGAAGATCTACGTGAATAGGAGACTTGAAGAACTTTTGATTTTCTCTTCTATGATCTTCTTCTTTCTCAAAGATGATGAAGAATTGTGGGATTCTTCCTCTTGTGAAATCCTAACCTAACTCGTGTAAGCTACTAGAGAGAGAGAAAACTTTTTTTCTTCTTCCTTTTTCTTGTTTGAGATGTGTATGTGAGGCTGTGGAAGATGAACTCTATTTATAGATATGGAATAGCCTTAGTAGTTAATCCTAGATGAAATAGGATTTGGATTCCAAGCCCAAAGGAAGGTTTTGAAAAACGTTTAGCTTTGAAAACCCTTTGGAAAATGTGCAACGAGACAATATATAAACAATGAGAACATTTAACTCAAGTAATATTAAAGCTTTATAAATATTCAAGAAGGATACGCTAACATTATTGATGCCGCTCCTTGTACCATTATCACGAACTCTACCGTTCTCCTTGTTACCCCTCTCAAGAACATCCGGATACCCTGAAACTATGACCTAGCACCCCATGGAATGCTCTGTCCATGCAAGTGAGGGATTTGGCCATGGTGGTCGTGTTATTGCCTAGCAAGTCCGATGCTGCCCAGTGTAACACGATACTACCAAGCCGCGCTTCACATTCGCTTTAAACATTTGCATGCACAATCAATCACTTAATCACGCATTCGCTACGCTCAGAGAGGACAACAAAGTAGGTTGCCCCTCGATCACATTAACAAACAATAGCACATTTGTTGGGTAACAAAGTAGGTTATTCAACCATTTACAACACTTTGAACATTTAGACAGCACTCAACCAACACTTTAGCTCTAATCAACAACACTTTACAACAATTAATAACACTTAACATTTAGCATTTAACCATCAATTAACCAACTTAATAGGCTATACAAATGCTCAAACTTAGCACAACCAACACATTAGACAACTATAATACCATATAAATGCATAACATTAACAAAATCAAGCTTAAAACAAGGTTAATAAGCAAAATAACAAAAATGCACCATTGCTGAAATTTTTGGAAAATTCACTAAAATGCCACCAAAATTGCTCCTAAGTCATGAAATTATGCTATAAACATATATGTATACATATACAAGCATTTACCTAGCATTTAGGAAGCGTTTAAACCACAAAAAAGAGCCAAATGTCTTTGTTGGAAAATTTTCCAGCAAACAAGCATTTCACACAAATTCAACCAACTTTGCTTCCAAGCCTATAAAACATGCTATACATAGGTGCATATAGACTTCATGTTTAAGCATTAAGCAAAGATTAAACCCATTTCTAGCTATATAATCCAAACTACAACTCATATTTGCAAGCTACAATAATCCATGGATCAATCAAGCTAAAATTCATATATGTTGCTCTTAAGACACTATCTAGCAAGATACACATGCATATACAAAAATGTATAACTTTAAGATTTGAAAACCCCTTCACCTTTTATGGTTGAAATTGCTAGAAATAGGAAGAATGCACCTAGGAGAAGCAAGTTCTAACTTCAATTTGGGTCCAAAGGCTTTCTTTCTTTCTTTCTTTCTTCTTCTTCTAAATTTGTAAAAAAAACCCCTAGTTGGTACTATTCCCTTCTTCTTTCTCTCAAAATCGATGGAGCCCTCTATTTTTCCCTTGTTTGGTCCGATATTTGCTTCTTTTTTCTTGTTTTTTGGCTTTTGTTTTTTCTTGTTTTATTTAAGTGGTCATAGTTTGGTCAAATTGTCAATGCAAGACACAAATATATAGTCTAGGAAAAATATCATAAAAGGGTTAAATGACTACTTATGCAAACATTTTGATCATAATTGCAAGTGTGCCAAGTCAAAGCTAAGTCAATTATGGTAGACTACATATTTAAATGTGCAAAAGACTACATATGCCATCCAATTTTTAATCTCTTGCAATTAAAATGCACTTAACACATTCTAATAATAAATTAAGCAATTAAATGCACATATTACTACAAATAATAATTAAAGCAAATAAAGGCACATAAATTCCCCACTTATGTGTCATACTCACACCCTCATGATGTAGATGTAGGACAAGATCTCCCAGTTAAAAGGCAAACCACCTACCACGTGAGGGAGATTAGCAAGATAATCAGTAAATTTTATGTTTTTTTGTAAATTAAATATTAATTTTGTACAATATATTAGATTTTCTATAAATATAATTTGTATATTTAAAATAAATTTTCTTGTAAATATTAATTTTATTTTATAAATTTTATATTATTAATTTTTATAGTAATTTAGATTTTTTGTAAATATTAAATTGTATATGTAGTTTTAACTTTTCTTGTAAAAAACCTAAAATACTTATTTCTATATTTAATTTTAATTTCTCTTGTAAATATTAATATTATTTTGTGTTTTTATATTTTTTTGTAAATTTTATATTTTTATAAAAAATAAATGATTAATTAGCGACAAAATAGTGACGAATATTGGAAGACAAAATTGTGACAAGAAATGGGCGATAGAAGTTAATAAAATAAAATAAAAAAATATATTGTGATAGAAATTAATAAATTATTTAAAAAAATTAATTTGGTGATGAATTAGCAAAGAAAATTAATAGCTAAAAAATTAATTAGGCGACGAACAATAACTAAATAGTTAAAAAAAATTAATTTGGCGATGAACTTCGAAAAGAATAAATATTAATTAATTTTGAAAGTTGGAGATAGAAGGGCAATAGACTTATAGTTTTTCCACGAGCTGTGAGGCAATGAAAAAAATTTCATCACCCTTTCATCGCCCGTTCCTTTAGGGTGATAGACTGTTTTAATCGCCCGTCTTTGTTTTTCTTATAGTGTTTATAGCTCTGTGTACTACAGGCAAATGAGTGGAATGACTGAGGAAAATGATATTAGATATTGAGTTATGGCACCTGTGCCAGTCATTTCTTTGTGTTGTTATAGTGAGGCTACTATGTCAAGAGCCTACTTTATTTTTTACAATGGAAAGTCTAGATATATTTACATAAGACACGAGTATGTACATGAGATAATTTCTAGTGGAGTTATCACTATTATTTTTGTAAAGTCTACAAAGAATTTGGCAGACCCTCTTACTAAAGGTTTTTCAAGGAACCACATTTTTTATCTTAGGCAACATTTGAAAATCATTGCCAAAAAGTTGAAACCATTGCAAATGACTTTATGCAACAATTTTTTTAATTGTTGAATCCCTTCCCATTGTCTATTTTCTACTGCAACAATTTTTTTGCAAATTAGTAAAGTTAAAAAACTATTGCAATTGATTCTTTTAGCAATGATTTTCTATAAAGTGTAGGATCCAAGCATGCATTTAAAGTGCATTTATTTAATTTAAACATTATTTGGAAGTATTATCTGCTAATTATGTGTTTATCTATTTTAATACATCATATTTGCATTTAAATTACATATATACATATAAATATAGTCATATTTTACAAAGCCAACCATTTTTGACTCACTTTGACTTAGCTTATTTGACTTATATTGACCATCTTGCATTATATACATTATACATACATATTATATACATAACAAAACAACCAAGAAACTAGAAAAGCCTAGAAGAGTCGGCCAAGAGAGAAGAAAAGAGGGAAATTAAAAAAACAAGGGTTTTGATCATTTTGAAGAAGAAATCTTGCATTTTTGGGCCAATTCAAAGTAGAAGTTGCTTAATCTTTGTTCTACTTGAAGGCGCATAAGGGCATCAGTTTCATAATGAAGGCGCAAAAGGCGTCAGCTTCATAATGAAGGCACAAAAGGCGTCAGCTTCATAAGTGGGAGCACAATAGGATCGTCTCGAGATATGTAAATAACAAAAACATGCAAGCGTAGCGGAAATAATAACAATTAAAACTTTGCATGTAGACAAGTTGTATTTACAAAATCTCAAGAGTAAATCCGTAACTCGTACATTAAAAGAAAATACATAAAAGTGTATACAACTATATACAAATGTATTTAAAACAAAATACCTCGAGTGGAGAACTTGGGTGTTGACTCTTGAAAGGAAGATCTTGACTCGGACAAATCTCCTTCGCAAATGCAAAGGCCCTAGTCGGTCCACGAGTATCCAAAAACAAATGACAACTTAACTAATTGTAGTGCTAGCTTAGTTAAGTCCAAGAGCTTGGGTATATATGAGTTGTTAATTATAAGCAAAATGTTTGCTATCTCCACTAGCCCTGGCCGAAATTACCAAGAGAAAAAAGAGAACTTTTTGCTTCTAAAATGTGATAATTTCGGCCATAAGGCATAAAGAAAGAATGAAGAACTTGTCTTCTATGTATAGATGCATGAACATGCTCATCAAATGCCAAGTGTCATGATCTAAGCAATTCAAGAAGCCAAGTGCTTTCGAAACACATGTAGTTGTGTTGTGTAGGTGTGCGTAGTATTTGAATGAGATAACGTAAGGTGGTTCTGATAACTAGCATGTAAGACTATTTATATATTCACTATGTGAATATGATAGATGTGGATAGGCATATTATAAAAAGCATAAGTGTGCTTTCTAGCTCAGATATATGATTCACTTCTTCGATTGGGTAGTACTCGATTATACTAAGGCTAATTCACATGAAGGAAATTATTAGATATATAGTTAGGAAGTAGCAAAGGAAGGATCAGCAATACATTAGGTTAGGTTTTGTTAACACTTTAGCTTAGAGGTTAATTTTCTTCTTATATTCGGGTGATAATTAAGGTAAAATTTGAATAGTTGGTTAAGAATACAAATGAGTTAATACATTACAACTGAATTGTTTTTCTAAGATAGCTACATTGAAGATCATAATCATAATATTGTTAAGCCTTAAAAGATTAAATATTGGGTGGTAAGCGAGTTAGGTGAATAGTGGATACTTCCAGAATCAAGTTAATCTTTTGTGAATTTCAAATAAATAGCTTGAAATCCGGTTTTTATTAAAGGAACCTAGATATTTAAGATACCGGGGAATGTAGCTCATATATAAGAACTATCAATGTGTCATCATGACTTTAACTAGAATTTACCGGGACTATGACATGTGTATAATTATCTACTTTAGTAACTATGGCACGTATATACTTATCTATTTACTATTGGTTATTTACTGGCTAATTTTAAACTTGAAGGGTGTCAATATATGTTTATTGCTAAAATGGTTATTATTGTTTGAGGACAACTTCTTTTATCGTCTCCTTGAAATAGTTAAAGATTAATTATAAGCTAAAATATTAGTTGTCACGTGATATTTATGAGTTAGTCTACGCTTGGGAAATAAATTGTAAAAATGATTAACTTGTTAATTTGTTTATATTGAATTGACAAGTTAATCTTATTACTGTTTCTAGTTCTAAGTGCGGCTTCAACTAAGTAAATTGAGGTGAGGAACTTTTCTAAATTCATAAGGCATTGCCATTATTTATATCTTATATTGCAAAGATGCAACCAATTGTGATTACTTGTGCATGCGTGTGTAATATAGTCACTTGTGCATGCTTGTGTGTTATTGTGGGTTGCAACCTCAGGCCTGATAGCTTGCACGAACATCAGGCATCATAGGACTTATCGGTGCTCCCGTGTCTATTGTAGACCTATTCCCTCTCCCGTTTGGCGATCTCCACCCTCAGGGAGCTGGGTCAAAGATTTCGGGTACAATCCGAAGTGCCCTCTTGGGAGAGATAAAAAGTTGAAATTATGATCAAGGCTGGCCACCTCGTGAAATGATCAGATTGAAACTTGTTCCTACTCTTGCTTGGTACCACCCTCGGAGAGTAGTGCCCTACTCTCGCTTGGCATTCCACCCTCGGAAAGTAAGCTGATATCTGTTGTGGATATATGCCACTATTGTTTACCTAAATGTTATTTATATTATTATATATGACTCAAATGTGATAATAATTTTCTATTAGCTATCATATGTTATTATATCTTATATGGACAGTTTGTTAATACTACCGTACGTGAATTGCATCATGAATTTCAAAAGAGACTGACCAAAAATGTTTTAAAAACTCTTCTATTCCATCCTCACTGAGCTTCCCCGGAGCTTACCCTCTTTTCTTCCCCCCTTGCAGGTACAGCTTAGCTTGATATGGGTTGACATTATGTAATTACGTGCTCGAGGCTCCTTACCTATCATGTTTTGATCCAAGTTGTAAAAGTTAGAGTTTGTTTGTATTACTCTCGGGTAGAAGGGTACCTGTGCTGAAACCCTAATTGTATAGCAGCGGGGTAGTTTTCGTATCCCGGGTGATGATGTAACACCCTTTGTACTTAATTTATTGTATAAAAGCTTATTATTGAATAGTTTTCTGTATTTTCTTTCTCTTAAGGTTACGTTAATTATTTACGTGAAACCACAATAACAGTGAACATAGACTTTGGCCTAGTCTTGAGAAGGGCTGGATTGGGGTCGTTACATTGAGCACGAGTAGACTACTCAAAATGTTGGAGAAACTCCTTGGTGTGACATCGAGGATTTCTACCTTATGTGATTACTCCTTCTTGATGTAACTTGAAAATACTTGATGTATAACTTATTCTTTTGGACAACCAGTATGTAACTTAATACTTCTATTCTTTTGACCTAGATGCTTGAATGTTGGCTAGATTTTATGTATGGACAGGTGGTTCGAGGTCTTGTATATATGAAATCAGTGGTAGCTTCCTTTACTAAGGCCAATGTAATTGAAAGACTTTTTGAACCTTTATGGAGTATGTGTGAATGTACAGGTTATTAAGTTATTGATTTTACAGATTTTGGGTTATGAATGTCATGTACCAACCTTAGCCTTCACAGGTGTTTGGGTCGGGGCATGACAACATAGGGCTTGCCGGTGCTCCTGTGTCTATCGTAGTCCTATTCCCTCTCTCGCTTGGTACCACCCTCAGAGAGGTGGGTCGTAGGTTTCAGGTACAATCCGGAGTACCTTCTTGGGAGAGATAAGAGTTGTGATCTTGATCTGGCCGGCTACCTTGTGAAGACAAATTGTATCCTTTGCAACGTGATTTGCAAATGCTATTTATATATTGATATATTTGAATTGCATTGCATCATGGTTTTCAAAAAGCTCGAAAATGTTTTCAAAACTTCCCCGGTTGACCTTCCCGCACTGAGTTCTTTGAACTCACAACCCTTTCCTCCCCCCATTTCAGGTAAACAAAAGTAGATAGTGAAACCAGTTAGAACAAAATGTGCTTATTCTGCTACTTGGGCAACCCTGATCTTCTAATTCCAAGGTTTATTAAGGTCAATACGCACCAACAGGGCTCATACAGTGAAGATTATGAGGATCTTAACATACCCCACCATCTAGTATATGATGTTATAGTTAATGCTATTCCAGTTGACTTTGGTTTTGGACCATGGGAGATAGCCTATGTACTTTACTTTAGTCCAGTTTACGAGATGTAGGCCATATGTGGTAGTTGGATTATCTAGGCTTATTTTGGCATAGCTGAGTCTGGGCTAGAAGTGATTGAAGCTTTGGTTGTAATCAAAGAAGTTATGTAAAATATAGTACAAATCTTACCTTTTGTATGTTTAGATTTGTAATTACAGACTCTTTATCTAATCTTGTGAAGGCTTAGGTTTGGGGTCGTTGCATAACATATTTGGCTTCCAAACACAAAAGATCAATTTAGCTAGAGTGATCATGAATACAAGACTTAGCCAATTATACAATATAAGTTCAAATGCCTTATAATACAACATAATTACTAAAAGCATAAACATTGTATTCATAATCCAAATACATAAACAAAAGTCATATTCTTATTCTTCTCTCACACATAATCAATCCTTGGGTTCACCTGTAGCATGCATATAAAGAAGGTGAGCTAAATAGGCTTAGTGAGGGACAAACGGGAGTTTTGGGAGGCTTTAACATGAAAACGCTTTTGAAACACATTAGAGACAACATATAATCGCATTCACATTAACATCGCATTGCAACTTGAATTCAACCAAGTTATATACATTCACATTGTAAGGATATCGCTTAACATTGCTGGTGCCGACACTTGTAATTGTTACGCCCCAACTCAAACCCACTTAGAACCAAGTTAGAACGCGACGGAATTTCGCTATTATAACAACTCTAATATGGACAACCGAAAATTTAAACCTGTAAAAACACAACATATATACACAACCAACAAACTACTCAAATCCACAACAAACCATACACCATAATTCATTCCTCTGTCTCAAGACCACATCAAGATTAACAATATACAGACCTCATAGTGAGATACATAAGTCTACCCACTCATACAATACAAAATAAGACTTATAAAATTCATTACAGGCCTTGTCGAAATAGGAACATTTAAACTTAAAATTCATTATTTTAAGTACTTAACATCCATAATAGTAAATACAACAAGTTCTTAAGCACAAACATCAACAAGATAAACAACTAGGCCTCGGGATCAACCACAGGCTCAACAACAGGATCTACAGTCACATATTCCACGTACTTGATCTCCTCAGACTCACCTAAAAGGTTAGTAAAAGAGGATGAGCTTATCTAGTACCAAAGCTTAATGAGAGGGGACAATGTACAAGAGGTTTTCAAACTCATTTTATTTTATTTAAAAGAACACTTTTGAAATCATGCCATGCTCATCATTAAGCAATAAGTATAATTAGATCGAGAAATGTAAAGTAAGTAACCACATTGAAAGGATACGCTCGTTGATTGTTGACGTCGTTCCCTAAACACCAGCGCAAACTTCTTCCCCTAAACACCCAAGGGTTGTACTTCGAAAGTATGCCAAATCCTATGACCTATACCCTATGAAACACTTCATTCATTCAGGATAGGGAATAGACCACGGTAGTCGTGTCATCGACTTGCCGGCCCTATGCCACCTAGTTCGACACGAACATACCGCATCACATTTTTAGGTTGCAACCATCATTTCATTAGCATTCACATTCGTGACATTTGGAGAAGACAACAAAGTAGGTTGTCTCCGAACACCATTAAACATTTAACACATTATTCACATGATAACACGTTACAAATAAACACGTTAGGATGGGTATCAAAGTAGGTCACCCATCCGTTAACATTCCTACAAAAATTTCATTACTCTTGAAACAATTCGAGTGAATACATTAGGCCATTGGTTTACATTAGCATGATATTCAACTTTAGAAGCTAAGTTTTAAGCAACTGATACGTGCAATAGTTCATTTAGCAATCAACAATTACGATTTACATAAAGTGAGTACATGCAAAGGTCCCCTTAGCTACTATTCACATTTACCATGAAGTTAAGACATGAAACCACCATAATAGACCATTACAACTCATTATAAAACTATAAAACACCAAAATATGCAAACTGTAAAATCCTAACTGGATATTCCTGATTATCCAGTCAGTTTGCCATCCTTAAAGTTCTTAAAAGTTTATTAAACTTTATAAGAAGATAGTTCATTAAGAGTACATAGATCTAGAATCAAACGGATTCGAATTTGGAGTTAAATTGAGAAAGTTACGGTCTTTAGAACGTTGGTTGGGCAAGCTGCCATCACCAGCGCGAGTTTAGGTATCTCACTGGTTTGGCATTAAACGAGGGGTTTCTAATCAGAATCTGAACAAGTACTTAACATGAAGTTTGTTCCGTTATGAGTTTTAAAATGGGCTCATTTTGATGAGTTTTACTATGTCAAAATGGTTGTACAAAATCAGTGCACAAGTTTCAAACATAAATGTCAGCATGCAGTGAGTTCATGTAACATAACCTACCGAAATTGCTTTATAACATGCTTTTAACCACAAAATTTGCACAAGTTCAAAACATGAAAGATGTTCCACTATGAGTCTAGAATGACATAGGTGTAAATCAGCCAGATCCATAAAGGTGTGCTATCTCAAATTAGACATACAAAGGCAATACGCAAGTTCTTGATCATATATACAGTAGTAGGCTGAATCGATTAAAAACATACTCTTAACCACTAAACTAGCGCAAGCTCCAAACATGAAAGATGTTCTACTATGAGTTTTGTTTAATATATATAGAAATCACGTGATTTTGTCAAGGTTTACTATAGCAAAACAGAAAAACAAAAGACAATGCGCAGGATCGTTCAATCTGCTTATCTTCACAGTTGCATGCATTATCATCAAATCTAGCAACAAGTATGGCAATATAACACATTATAATGCATATGAACTTTATAAAACAATTTAATCCCCTCACCTTAGCCTGGAAATGCAAGAAAATTGCAAAAGAAATGGTAGAAAATGGCCAAAGATTGCTGAAATTCTAGATTTTCCTATCTTCTTCATCTTCCTTCTTTTCTTCTTGCTTTTTTTTCTCTCTCTCTCTTAGCCGTGTATCTCTCCTCCCTTAGAGTTCAGATTGTTGTGTGTGTTTTGTGTATTAGGTAGTGGCATAAAAGATCAAAGCAAGTGGGGTGGTGGATGATTTAATATTTAGACAATGATTGTGTTTTATGACAAAAGCTAATTAAACCACATGTCTCTCTTCCCTCATTTGTGTAGCCGTGCACATCCAACCCCCCCCCCCCCCCCCCCCCTCCCCCCCCCCCCCTTTTTTTCAGATTTTGAGTTGTTTTATGCCATATAATAGTATAGTGCAAGATGGTGGTGATGTTTATGATGAAAGATAAAATAAACATAGACAAGTGGCCATGCTTTTTATGATACAAAGCCAACTTTACACCATAAAACACACACTCTCTCTTTCCTCTCCATGATGGCCGGCCAAGCTTGCTTCTTTTATTTTATTTTTACTTATTTTATTTTTTTATTTCATCATGGTTATATTATATGTGTAGTGTTAGTTAGGCAAATGGTCAATCCTAGGTGGAAGTCTTGGTCAAAATAAGTCCTTCTAGGTCAAAATTACTAAGTCTAGGGTAAAAGTCATTCTAGTTAAGTTAATTAACTTATTTAAAAGTGCTAACCAACTACTAAATGATGCAAGATAATACTAGATAACCAACTGAAGTAGATAATGGCACGTAAAATCATGTAAACGCAAATAGGGTTTTATCGGGTTTTACATGCTTCCCCCCTTAAGAAATTTCGCCCTTGAAATTCTTACTTGCCACTTGGGACAACTCTGGATACTGCTGCTTGATTTTATCTTGTATTTCCCAAGTAGCCCCCTCAAGACAATGATGCTTCCACAAGACTTTAACCATCAGAATCTTCTTATAATCCAGGATACGAATTGGTCGTTCCTCGTAGGACAAATTCTTGCTAAGTTGCAACGGCTCTAGCTCTAACACATGCGATGAATCTGGATGGTACTTTCTTAACATTGACCCATGAAAGACATCGTGAATCCTAGAGAGATTTGGTGGTAAAGCTAACCGGTATGCCAACTTGTCAACTCTGCCGATAATTTCAAACGGTCTAACATACCTTGGACTCAACTTTCAACCCCTTCCATGCCAAACCAAACCTTTACGAGGAGATAGTTTCAAGAAGACACAGTCTCCAACCTCAAACTCCAAATCCCTTATGCGTTTATCTGTATAACTCTTTTGTTTGCTCTGAGCTGTAAACATTCTTTGCCGAATTAGGTGAACATTCTCAATCTTTTCTAGGAGTTTTGGCATCAAGGTCAGATCAACAACTTTTTCTCCCCTACTTCATTCCAATACAATGGCGATCGGCATTTTCGTCCATATAGAGCTTCATACAGTTCTATTCCAGTAGTAGCTTGGTAACTATTATTTTAGGCAAACTCGGCTAGTGGCAAATGTTTCTCCCAACTCTTCCCAAAGTCTAATACACAAGCTCTCAACATATCCTCCAGAATCTGAATAGTTCTCTTTGATTGACCATATGTCTAAGGATGAAATGTTGTACTAAAGTTCAGCTTTGTACCCAAAGTTTCCTGCAGGCGCTGCCAAAATCTAGAAGTAAACCGAGGATCTCAATCAAACACAATGCTCACTAGCATACCATGGAGTTTCACAATATTTGCCAGATAAAGATCTGACAACTTTTTAAGATTGTCTTGCTTATTCATTGGACTAAAGTAAGCAGTCTTGGTCAATCTATCTACTAAAACCCAAACTGAGTCAAACCCTCTCGAGGACCTCGACAAATTTGTAATAAAGTCCATCGTGACATGCTCTTACTTTCATTCTGGAATTGACAACGACTGAAGTAACCCTGCTGGTCTCTGATGCTCTGTTTTCACCCACTGACAAGTCAAACACTTAGATACAAACTTAGCTTTATCTCTCTTCATATTATTCCACTAGTAATGTTGCTTTAGATCCTGATACATCTTAGTTCCACCTGGATGAATGGTATACCTAGAATTGTGAGCTTCTTCAAGAATCTTTTTCCTCAAATCTGGATCATCAGGAACACACACTCTGTTCCGAAACCGAAGTACACCATCCTTGTGCAATTTAAATTTAGATTTACCATCTTTGATTTGATCTTTGATTTTTTGAAGCCGATTATTAAGTAGTTAGGCTTCTCTAATATGAGTTAGCAATAGAGGCTGAATTTGCAAATGAGAACACAACTACCCAACTAGAGTCAATACTAGTCTCCAGTAACTAGCTTCCTCAAGCAACTCCTATTCCTTAACTGTCAACATCGCAATGCTCGCCTTCTGGCTAAGTGCATTTGCCACAACATTAGCCTTTCTCGACAGATAATTGATAGTACAATTGTAATCCCCTAAAAGTTCCACCCGTCATCTCTGTCTCATGTTCAACTTGTCACGCCCCGACCCAATCCCACGCTAAAGGTTAAGTTTGGACCCGACAAACGGACAAATTTTCCTCTGTACTGTGGACGTTTTGGAAACTTGTAAACATATATTAAAGCCACGAAACAACAAGAACACCGATACTAATTAAAACCCCGCTTCAAGGCTATCCAAGTCTTAAGCAACACAAACAGTTTATATACATGCAAGCATGCGTTCCGCAACACGAACTTCTTTACAAACCACTTATCATACTACTCTATGATAGTATTTGAACATACATAGAAATAAAGCCAACACTTGCATATACACCCAAGCATGCAACAAAACAAAAGACAGGAATATTAGTTATTACATGCCATAGACACATATCTCATTCTACATTCAGCTTACAACTAGACAGTTATATACATGAGCACAAAGGCTCCAAAATAGAGCACAAGTAGTACAACAAGTCTTCACATAAAATCCAACAAGAAGCACTTCCACCTCAAGCAAACAAACACAACAACTAAGGTAACTGCTCATCCTGCACCTCTTGCTCCTCACCCTCAACTAAGTCCAGCTGGGGATCAACCTCAGTACCTCTTGAAACATGTTAGCAAGGTATGAACAACCACAATTGCCCAGTGAGGGATAAAGTTTAACCAGGGCGTGCAATGCAACAATTTAAGCAAATAAGCATTAAAAATAAGTAAAGATCAATTGAAATAGCAAATAACCACACATTTGAAAGGATACGATACACATAACCCCAATACTCCAGAATTCTCTCTATCTTTGATCACGAATCACGAACCTCGAACAATGTACCGGCATAATCCCAATCACTCTAGTGGGTGTACTCCAAATGTACCACGATAAACCTACGACCCAACACCCCTTGGCAATCTCCGGACCAGGCGAGTGAAGGACTAGAGCACAGAGATCGAATATCCATTGGCAAGCCCGCTGCCACCCAGCCGATATTCAACACATCCGCCCCTGACACTATGTAATGTGACTGTATTTGCAGCAATCAAACCTTGGTATTTGTACTACATTTGCATCTTAACTTAAGGATAACTACAACATTTTGATACTTTCGATGCAATGTAGGAGAATACCGGAAAGTGAATGTTGAGGCCCAAAACGATCCAAAATACAAGTAAAGAAGTAGACAATGGGGAAAACAAGCAGAACGGTAGAAGAATGGAGTCCTTAGAGTTGGAATTTGGTCGAAACTAGCGCATAATCAGACTCGAAACGCTAAAAATAGCCCGAAAATACCTCGGTCAACGCTCTGTCAAAAGTCAAAATTTCAGCCCAGAAAGTCAACAAGAGGGCGCTCGACCGTGCCCTCCTGGCGCTTAACCGCCCTATGCAGATTATTCTACCATGTTCCGGAAGAAAACACGTGTCGCAAAGTCAACGATTGAGCAGAATGACACTCGAGCGCGCCAAACTGGCGCTTGAGCGCCCATCGCGAAAACTTTCAGAACCGACACGTGGCAGCATGTCCGCTGTTAAAGACCAGGTGAGCTCGAGCGCGCCAAACTGGCACTTAAGCGCGCCTCTGAGATTTTGCCTATAAATAGCCCCTCTCCCCTCCGAATTCTGTAATTAATTTTGGATTTTGGTTATTTTTAATCAATTTTGAGTTAATTCTAGATAGTTTTTAGTCGTAGTTAATTAGTAGGGTACGGGAGAAATCCCACCTAAGTGGTTCTTATTCGGGAAAATTTTACCCGAATAACTACTATTAGGGATAAGTCTGACCCAAGTAGTTATTATCCGAGGGAGGTTCTGCCCGAATAGCTTTCAATATGAAATCTCTTATTCGGGAGAAACTCATCCTTAGTAGTTCTTATTCAGGGAAAATTAGCTCCGCCCGAATAGCTACTTTGCGTCGGACCTCTACTCAAATTTTCAAGATCAGAAATATGCGTTCGTCGATACAGGGGAGCCTTTCTTGGCTCTCTTTTATTTACAGAATTCGTATTCAATTATGTCTGAGCAGATTGATATCTAGGGGAGAATATTGTAAATGTTAGTCTTTTAATATATGGTCTCGGATTCAGATTATACGCTTTAAATGCAATACATGGCTTGTTTTAAATTCAGTATTGTCTTTCATACGTAATGCTTTTCAGTAGATGTATGATTGCTTTACTATTAAATATTGTCTTTCATAACATAATGCTTTTAAGTAGATGTTATGATTGCTTTACTTTTGTGCCATGTATCCATGCTTTAATAGTGAATCAAAAATAGCTTGACAACCTTAGATTCCATGAACTATAGGTAATGCTTTTAAGTAGACCGTAGTTCTAGTCCAAGTAATGAGAAGTTGATTGATTAGTCGAAACAGACCTTTTATGCCAGGTTGCACGGACAGTTCCATACTATGGCTCTAATGCTCGTAAATGGCACAACACCTACATCAGAGTTAGTAATCGGGATTTTAATAAGCTAAGTTAATTGACTAGGTTAAATGCTTGTAGCTTAACCCTTACATTAAATCAGATAATCCTGAATACCGAGCCTAGATTAATTGTCTCATTTACATATTTAACCCCTAGATCCCTACCTCTCGTATCCATATTTAGTTAGTTTAATTTAGTTATAGTATAATCAAACACCCTGTACAAACTGTCACTTACCGCTTTAACACTTTCACACACTACTTCACTAACTAACTAACGAGCTTCCCTGTGGTATGATTCCGCACTCATAGCACACTACATTGCAAAGATCTGTGCACTTGCGGGTATTTTAACTTGGTCGTTTAACATCGATTTTTACACACATAATTGATCACATCAAGTTTTTGGCCCGGTTGCCGGGGAAGCACGGTCTAGTTTAGTTTTTGATACAAGTATTTTGTGAACTTGTTTAAAGTGTTGTAATTATTGTGTACATTGAATATAGTTGTTTTAAAATTGTTGTTTTTATTGTTGTAATTAATGTTTAAATTGTTTATACTTATTTTGAACTGTATAAATTATATTGCTTGTATAGTATATTAGTTGCACATAATGTTTGGGAAATTTAGATGATCAAAAATATGACTCATTTTAATGGTTCATCTGATCAATGGGCTTTTAATGAAATTAACCCAATCCCTATCCCAAATACTTGTGAAGTTTGTTTTCGATTTGGGCCTACTTTTGAAAATTGTCCCCAAAATCCCAAATTCTTTCATAGTCATGATTCTACTACTCAAGGTTATTTTTCTAACAATGATTTGTACTCAAATGCATATAATCCGGAGTGGCAGAATCATCAAAATTCATTTTGGGATAAAAATGCTGCATCTTTTCTGCCTCAAAATTTTGAAAATACATCTCAAAACCCTAACTTAAATTCTTCCAAGTTTTGCGAAATTTTTCAAAGTAATTCTTTCAATCAAAACTTTTGATATCCTAACTCGGTTGAATTTTCTTCCCCTTAACCAAACATATATGACAAGTTCGACTAACTTGTCCAACTCACCGAATCCAACCACCAATCCATAGATAGGCTACAAGACCAAATCGGTCAACTAGCCAAGAGCATAACTGGGTGGGAAAAAGACGAGCATCCTATTCAACATGTTCTTAGTTCACTAGACCAATATAGTTTCGTTCATCACGCAACTATCCAAAACCAGGTTGTTGAGAAAATAGAAGTGTTTAGTGAAGATAATGTGGGTGGAGAATGCAACACTAGGAATGGGGTAGATATCATGTTTGAGGCATACACTCCAACTTGGCAAAACCAGCCATCACTTTGGAGTCAAGAAATTTTTTCCCAAAACTTCGAAAGTCAAGTCCCTACACCTTTTCAATCTAAATCTTCTGTTGATCCTATCATTAATCTTTTCAAACAAAATGATCAACAAGATGATTGGATTGACTCTGAACCTCCCAAACTCAGTGACAAGTTTGACCAACTTTCTCAACTTATCCAAACCAATGCTCATAGGCTTTAATCTTTAGATCAACACATTCAGTCTGTTATAAACCCCTTTGAAGAAATACCATGTGAACAGATTAATGAAATGAGCGAGGTTATTTGGGAGACATCTGATAAGGAAAATGAATTTGAGAAAAATGATGAAATGCCTCACATAGAAGGAAATGGTGACCTTATTAATATCATGACTCAACCCGACTTTGATTCCTCTTCAAGGAAGATGAGTGCGCACACTTCCTTAGAGTCTACACTTTTTTAGAATGAGTTTATTGAGTCTACTTTAATTCCTCCATCCTTCTTGACACTTGTTGGATTTGACCCATTTCTAAACAATATGTTAGATACTTCTCATCTATGGGTTGACCAATCGAAATTGGGACACATTGTGTTACAAGGAACTATGGCCCCTGTTTACAATTCATCCATGAACATTCCCACACACATCACATTGGGATGGGAATTGTCACCTTTTCAAGATAACTGGGAAAAGGTATGATTTATAGGAATAATGAACTATCATCTATTGCATGATCCTTTCCTATTCAAAATCTGTGATGAAATGATTATCAGACAATTTGTGCCAAAGAGCTTTAAACATAGATGGATCCAACACTGGCGCCTGGCTGAGGATATAAAACTCAGCGCTGCTAGGAGGCAATCTAGATTTTTTAAATGTTTTCTTATTACATGTGTTTATTTTTTGTCTGTGTGATTTTTGCAATCTGGCTGAAGACGATAAACTTAGTGCTACCAGGAGGCAACCTAGTGTTCTTTTTTAAATGCTTTAATGTTTTAGGTTAACACTTGAACCCCAGAAAAAAGTATAAATGTTCTGGGTAGTTATATTATTGGCTTAATATATTAGTTATTTTTTGTGACCATATTTATTTTTGGTTTTTCCACTATATATTTGTTCTTGACCCCCCCCCCTTTTACTATTTTGTATAGATTAACTATTATTTTTGCTGTGTTGATGATAATCTGTAAAATGCTTTGTCTACTAATCTTTAATTACAGAATGATACATCTTTTGGCACAAGTTAGTAGAAAAGCTTTGACATCAACATAGAAATACTTCACATCAAGTGATACATATCCTTACTACATTTCCCTTTATACCTGATCAACATGCGCTGATGAGTAAGCAAACCATAGGTTTGGGGATATAGCATTTGTCATTATGTTATTACTTGCATATTACACTCTCACTGTCTTACATTGCTATTTGCTTGAGGACAAGCAAAGTTTCGGTGTGGGCATGCATACATTTTCATGAAAAACTTGTTCAAAATATGCAAGAAATATACTATTTTTGTTCATGAGAAGAGTAGTTTGCTACCTTACTTATTTAAAAGATGATGATTTAGATGATTTGAGAACGTGTGTTGTTAGTTATGTATTGTGAAAAACTCTAAGAAAACTCTGTAAGAAAAACTTTGGGGTACTGTATTCATGAGTAAACCTAGTTGTTCTTCATTTCTTCAATTAATAGCTATGTGATTATGAAAGGACTGAGATAGGATTATCGTTTTTTATGCGAACTTCTTGTGATTGAAACTTGAACCCTTATGTCTGCATAGTATGTTATGTTACTCTGTCTGTATGTACACTCTGAAAAAAAAACAATACAAAAAAATAGAAAAAGGAAAAAGACTTGTATATACCTTTACTGTTGAATAAATTTTTGGTGTAAATATGTTGTAAATCTTTAAACACCACTATCCTAGACATTGTAATTTGGGATATGTGCTATAGTGTAAGGTTTCGAGCCTAGATATTTCAAGTGATTAAGGCACGTAGGGGTCCCTTTGAAACCTAGCAACCTCAGTCATAATGGTAGGGGATTGTTGGCCTTAAAGCCTGCTACATGGGATATCCAGAAAGCAAATGAAACTAAACACTATATAGAGATATCGTAAGTTGTACTTTTATATTTCTGGCAAATGTTAAAGGGTTAAGACATGATCAAGAATTTGATTCCAAATGTAGGTGAGAATATCAAAGTCCAATCTGTTTGCATAACTTGAAAGTTGAGTATTGAATGAACTTAATCTGCTTAGTTTTCTTCTAAATATGTATTCCGAAGCAATCAATAGTCGATTTTCAATAAGAGTACCTTTTTATGAAATCTATATACAAGGTTCTCTTATCATGTTTGTCATCAACTGCTAAATAGGTTTAAGATAGTAGATTGCATTTCTCGTGTTTCATACTTTGAAAATATTTTGACAAAAAGATAGGTTAAATTATTTTATCTGTTTTTTACTTGTAAAAATTCTACAAAATTCATTTTCACATCTGTTTTAAAGACAATCTTGCTTGAGGGCAAACAAGGTTTAGGTTTGGGGAAGGGCAAACAAAGTTTAGGTTTGGGGATGTAAAAAACTTGATGTGATCAATTGTGTGTGTAAAAATTGGTGTTAAACGACCAAGTTAAAATACCCGCAAGTGCACGGATATTTGCAGTGTAGTGTGCTATGAATGCGGAATCGTATCATAGGGAAGCTCATTAGTTAGTTAGTGAAGTAGTGTGTGAAAGTGTTAAAGCGATAAGTGACAGTTTGTACAGGGTGTTTGATTATACTACAACTAAATTAAACTAACTAAATATGGATATGAGAGGTAAGGATCTAGGGGTTGAATATATAAATGAGACAATTAATATAGGCTCGGTATTCAGGATTATCTGATTTAATGCAAGGGTTAAGCTACAAGCATTTAACCTAGTCAATTAACTTAGCTTATTAAAATCCCGATTACTAACTCTGATGTAGGTATTGTGCCATATACGAGCATTGGAGCCATAGTATGGAGCTATCCTTGCAACCTGGCGTAAAAGGTATGTTTCGACTAATCAATCATCTTCTCCTTACTTGGACTAGAACTACGGTCTACTTAAAAGCATAACCTATAGTTCATGGAATCTAAGATTGTCAAGCTATTTCTGATTCACTATTAAAGCATGGATACATGGCACGAAAGTAAAGCAATCATAACATCTACTTAAAACCATTACGTTATGAAAGATAATATTTAATAGTAAAGCAATCATACATTTACTGAAAAACATTACGTATGAAAGACAATACTGAATTTAAAACAAGCCATGTATTGCATTTAAAGCGTATAATCTAACTCTGAGACCGTATATTAAAAGACTAACATTTACAATATTCTCCCCTAGATATCAATCTACTCATACATAATTAAATATGAATTCTATAAATAAAAGAGAGTCAGGAAAGGCTCCCTCGTATCGATGAACGCATATTTCTGATCCTGAAAATTTGAGCAGAGGTCTGACGCAAAGTAGCTATTTGGGCGGAGCTAATTTCCCCCGAATAAGAACTACTAGGGATGAGTTTTCCCCAAATAAGAGCTTTCTATTGAAAGCTATTCGGGCAGAACCTCTCCCGGATAATAACTACTTGGGTCGAACTTCCCCTTAATAGTAGCTATTCGGGAAAAATTTCTCCGAATAAGAACCACTTAGGGGAGATTTTCCCCGTATCCTACTAATTAACTAGGACTACAAACTATCTAGAATTATCTCGCAAAATTGATAAAAAATAACCAAAATCCAAAATTAATTACAAAATTTGGAGGAAGGGGGAGCTATTTATAGGAAAAATCTCAGAGGCGCGCTCGAGCACCAGTTTAGCATGCTCCAGCGTGCCTGGTCTTCAACGGCGGATATGCTACCATGTGTCGGTTCTGGAAGTTTCTGCGATGGGCGCTCGAGCACCAGTTTGGCGTGCTCGAGCGCCATTCTGCTCCATCGTTGACTTCATGACATGTGTTTTCTTTTGGAACATGGTGGAATAATCTGCATAGGGCACTTGAGCACCACTCTTGTTGACTTTCTGGGCTAGAATTTTGACTTTTGACCGAGCATTGACCGAGGCATTTTCGGGCTATTTCCAACGTTTCGAGTCTGATTATGCTCTAATTTCAGCCAAATTTCGACTCTAAGGACTCCATTCATCCACCGTTCTACGTGTTTTCCCTATTGTCCACTTCTTGACTTGTATTTTGGATCATTTTGGACCTGAACATTCACTTTTTGGTACTCTCCTTTATTGCATTGAAAGTATCAAAATGTTGCAGTTATCCTTAAGTTAAGATCCAAATGTAGTACAAATACTATGGTTTGAGTACTACAAATACAGTCACATCACTATGGTTGCGCAACCACTATGCAATGCACTTCACCAATGACAATATAATAATAACAATGGAAGTAACAATACATGGGAGGAACAACAAAGTAAGTTGTCCTCCAAACAGTTAGAATAAAAGCATTGACAAATAAATAACTAAAGGATTACAAAGGGGAAATAACACATTTCACAAAGAACCTTATTAAAAGCTCAAGTATACCTTAAAAACACATTTAAACACCTAAGGAATAGTTACAAGATCATAAAAGCGTGAGACAACCGACTTCCCACTTTAACCCCTTTGTAACACAACCCAATTTCCTTCCAAACTCAAGCTATTATTCTAGCTTAGCAAGCGGCCTATTCTATACTTCTAATTAACCCATAAGGCACCCTTAGGACCCTTGAAGTTACCCAATATCCCGCGTTTAGCACAAAAGCCCTAATTTTCCCCTTGTGAGTTAATACAACAAGTAACCTATCTGAGACTCATCCAAGGTTACCCAAAGCATATCTTGCACCTAAATAGCTTAAGGACACTAAATATGATGGCCAAAATGACTTGGATTTGCATTAACCCCGAAACCCATTTCTAAAAGTCGCCTATTTCATGTTTTAGCCAAGTTATGAGAAATTAAACCTTACGGGGTCATTTCACTACCTTCATTAGCACCTAAAGCATCTATTTGGATCATTGAATCAAGCTATAAGGTTCATTTTCACAAACCCTAGAAAATTCGTTACTATTCACCCCTACCAATCAACTAACGAATTCAACCGTTTAAAATATGAAACAATAGCATAAATATAGTCTCTACTACTTGTATACAACATATATAACATACTTTAAGCATTCCATAACTATTTAGTAGCAAAAAAAAAAATTCAAGAAAGTTGTAACATTTCAATAATGCAAAATAAGCATGCAAAACCCTTACCACAAGTGCGTAGGAGCTCGTAGAAGGCTAGAGAACACTCAAAAACACCTTATCCTAGCTTGCCAAGGCTTGAATTCAAGAGTTGTTGAGCAAAATCCCTCTCTTTTTTCCTCTAAGGGCTGTCGGGTTTGGGGAAGGAGGGGACTTAGGGGTAATTTCTTGATTTGTTTTTTAGCTATTTTATGTGCATGTGTTATAATGTGTAAATGTAATATATGTATTATGTTTTAGGTAAGTGTTGACTACTAAAATTGAGTCAAACTAACTTGAACTAAGTCCAATGGTGCAATTAATTATTTGCTAGCTCAATTATAAAATTAGACTACGTAACATTATTCACTAGTTTTCGAAAAATATTTTTTAAATGGATGCCCTCAACCCTAACCGCTCAAAAGCACATTTTTCTCATTCTTAAAATAATTAATGGGATTTAAGAAAAATGTTAATTCGAAGTAATTAAGTGGTTGAAAAATATGATAAATAGTAACCATATAAAGCAACAAGTAATGCACAGTAATAATGTGCAAATAGTGGATGCAACAGTTAAAAGGTGTACGGTAGAATCTCGGGCTCACACCCTCTCCCTCTTAAACTAATTGTGCCCACTCAATTCTTACATGATTTGGCGAATAACTCTGGATAGAGATCTCGCATCTGATCCCTCCTCTCCCATGTGGCATTTTCTAACCCATGGTGATCCCACAGAATCTTCACCATCGGAATGCTTTTAGTTCTCAGCACTCGAACCTTCTAGTCTACAACCCGAAGAGGTTTCTCTGTATAAGTCAAAGTCTCACTAATCTCTAGCAGCTCTGGCTCAAGAATATGAGAAGGATCTGGTTGATACTTTTGAAGCATAGATACATAGAAGACATCATGAATTCTGCCCAGACTAGGAGGTAAAGCTAATCTGTAAGCCAATGCACCAACTGTCTCAGTTATTTCAAATGGTCCTATATATCTCGGGCTGAGTTTCCCCCCCCCCCCCCTCCTTTCTGTGCCGAATCAAACCTTTTCGAGGTGAGATTTTCAAGAATACCCAATCACCCACGACAAATTTCAAATCACGACAACGTCTATCTGCATAGCTCTTTTGCCGGCTCTGTGTTGTAAGCATTCTCTTTTTAATAAGCTGCACATTATCAATCATTATGTTCATCTCAAGCAACAAAGTGGGGTCAATAGTTTTCATCTCACTAACCTCATCCCAATATTAAGGGGATCTGCATTTATGACCATACAGTGCCTTATACGGTGCCATGCCAATAGTAGCTTGGTAACTATTGTTATAGGCGAATTCTGCAAGTGACAAATATTTCTCCCAACTCTTACCGAAGTCCAGAATACAAGCTCGTAACATATCCTCGAGTATTAGGATAGTTCTCTCAGATTGACTATCCGTCTGAGGGTGATAAGAAGTATTGAAACTCAAAGTTATGCCCAAATCTTTCTGGATCTTTTGCCAGAACTGAGATGTGAACCTGAGATCTCTATTTGACACAATACTCCTCGGAATCCCATGAAGTTTGACAATATTCTCAACATATAATTTAGCTAGCTTGTCAAGAGAATCAGTTTTCTTTATGGCAATAAAATGAGAAGTCTTAGTCAATCTATCAACGACTACCCAAATGGAATCATTACCTTCCAAAGATCTCGGCAAGTCTGACACGAAATCCATAGTAATATGGTCCCATTTCTACTCTGGAATAGCCAAAGGTTGTAATAACCCTATAGGTCTCTAATGCTTAACTTTAACCTTCTAACATGTAAGACATCTAGCAACATATTCAACAATCTCTCTCTTCATGTTGTTCCACTAGAAGTTCTATTTCAGATCTCTATACATCTTTGTACTGCCTGGATGGATAATATATCTAGAACTGTGAGCCTCTGCAAGTATTTCTTTCTTTAAGGCTGGCTCATTTGGAATACAAAATCTTCTTTTGAATTTAAGAATGCCATCGTCATGAAGTTTGAAATCTGACTCTCCCCCTTTAGACTATTCTAAGATTTTCAACAACTGAGGATCAGTTTGCTGAGATTCTCGAATCCTGGATAATAATAAAGATTGAATCTGCAAACTTGCAAATTGAATACCATAATTTGAAGTTTTGGGCTTCCATAAACATAGCTCTTCCATGAATTCCTAATTTTTGATAACCAGACTAGCAACGGTAGCCTTTTGGCTCAAAGCATCAACAACAATATTGGCCTTACCAGGTAGATAATTAATAGTGCAGTTATAATCCTCAAGTAACTCCAGTCAACGCCTCTACCTCATATTCAACTCTTTCTATGAAAACAGATATTTCAGACTCTTATGATCTGTAAAGTTTCAAATTGGTTGCCCGAAAGATAATGTCGCCATTTCTTTAATGCAAAGATAATAGCCGCAAGCTCAAGATCGTGCGTCGTTGGATAATTGAGTTCATAGGGTTTCAATTTCCTAGAGGCATATGCAATAATATTTCGATTCTGCATCAATACGCAGCCCAAACCCTCCTTAGAAGCATCACTATAGATTACCAGATTATCAGTACCTTCAGGCAAAGCAAGAATAGGAGCTGTGGTTAGCCTCTTCTTCAATTCCTGGAAGCTGGCCTCACACTTCTCATTCCAATCAAACACAGTTCTTTTCCGAGTAAGCTGAGACAAAGGCCCGATAACTTTAGAGAAGTCCTTGACAAACATTTGATAATACCCTGCTAAGCCAAGAAAATTATGGATCTCTGTAACAGTCTCAGGCCGTTTTCAAGCTAATACAACCTCAATCTTCGCCGGATCAACAGAGATACCATCCTGCGAGATAATATGACCGAGAAAAGCAACTTGCTTTAACCAAAACTCATATTTGCTGAACTTTGCAAATAGTTTATGCTCTTGGAGAGTCTATTGTATGTTTTAAATTACTCGCAAGTGCACGAACCGTATGAAGGTATAGCTTAGGCAAATACGAGGTCGATCCCTCAGGGACTTGTTCAGTTAAGATCAAATTTTAGACTCAGATTTAGACTTCCCAATCTAGTTGGAAAGATTGATATTTTAGGTTGAGATAAAATAATAAAAGACTAAACAATAAATCTAAATAAGTAAGACGATTAAAAATCCTAAGACAAAAGTAATTAATAATTTTAAGAACAAAAATAAAGTAACACTAAAAGAATATGTAATGAATCTAGAGACTTAATAATAAATTCTAAAATAAGAACAACTAATAAATTGAATGAAATAAATTAATAAATTTTAAAATGAAAATAATTAATAACTTGAGTAGAATCAATTAAAATAAATCAAAACAAGGAAATATTAGAAAAGAAAATAACTAATTAAATAAAAGACGAAGGTTAAAAAAAACGAGACTAAGCAAGTAATCCTAAAAGGCTAAGGTTCGGAATCCACCTTGCTAATCCTAACGTCAACTATATTTGATCATTAATCTTCCCCAAATTTTACTACATGATAATCTTGCAGTCAAGCTTCGTTACCATGAAAAATATCATCTTTTATGCCCTATGTTAATGAATCCCAAAAGTATGTTTATTCTAACTTTGCTAAAGAATCTTCAAATTATTAATTGTATCCCAACTAGAAATCACAATTAATATTCGGCATTAAAATCAAAACTTTCAATTATTAAGAACTATTCAAAGCATGAGAGAAACATGATTAAACCCATCTAAGAAATTATCTCAACAATTGATGAAAGAATAGACATTAAACATGAATGATCAAGTTATGGGAAAAAAATTAATTCACAAATATAGTACCTATTAAAATTAACAAGGTTTCATCGTCACCTTAGCAAAGAAAATTAGCCTGACATTCTAACGAAACTAAAATAACAATTCTGAAAAATAAACATTATTTAAATAAATTAAAGTAAAGGAAAGAAAACGTTACAGAGTTTAAATACGAAGAAACTCCAAAAGCATCCTAATGTCTTGCAGAAGAAGAAAAACTAATAAACTAAACTAATTTTTTTGTTTCAAATTTCCGCCGTTGCTGCTTCTCCTTCTCGCTTACTTTGTTGTGCCTTAAATAGGCACAAGTCTTTTTTCCTAACAGACCTTGGCCAATGGGCCAAGGCTTGCTTGCAATTTTTTTATTCCAAGTCCAAATTGGACTTGGATGATGTACAGCCAAGGCTTATGATAAGCCTTGGTCAACTTATTATTATTTTTTCTTTTTTTCTATTTTCTTTCCTTTTGTTTTATTTCTTCAAATTAAATATTCTTCAATAAGCTTTTGATCTTTTCTTCTCGTGCAATTCTTCAAAACTTTGCTCTAAGTGTTATTTCATCAGCACAACTCTTGATCTGCATGTCCTCGAGTTCTTTATATTTAATTACTTTCTCACGTACAAACAACTTTTTAGCCCTGAAATATGAAAAAGTCTCAAATAAGTGATAAATAAATTAATGACTTAATACTTATTAATTATGCTCAAATTGAATGTAACAAAGTCTAATTTAAATATAAAAATATGCAAACCCCGACTTATATCACAACCCACAATCAGCGTATTGCTAGTTCCTAGAAATTGAAGCGATATAAAAGATTATTGGATAAACAAACATCAAATGATTTTTTTTCTTCCCTAAACCTTCACTCAAGTCAATACACCAAGCAAAAAGCTACAATCGTTAGAGATACTTCACAAATCGTCAACTCAGCATGTGTGAATGAGTTACCAAGCACAATACCAACTCCTTATCTTCAGATATCACGACTCAAGTCCCCTTTCAGAGAATACATGTCAACTTAATCCTCACAGATATGATCACTCAACAAGCAACAACACTTAGAGGATAAGGTGTAATACTCTCAACTAGTATATGTGAGTGGAGGAATATAAACAAATAAGAATCTCACATATAAGCATGAATGAAGGAACAATAATAAAGAAGATATAATATTTAGTCTCATGAAAGGAATACCAAAAATACTTCATATCACCCTCTTAGATCCATCACATATAGTCAACATTGCCATGTAACCCCTAAGATCAAGTAAGGACTTTTTTAGGACGCAATGTAGGTAAAAAGGATATATATATATATAGAGGTTAAGGTTAAGTGGTGAATGTTGAAAGTGTCTCAAGATTACTTAGGGAAATACTTTCAGCTTTTCTGTTCAATACTCTTTTTTTTTCTCTACTCTTTTGCTCATTTACATCTTTCACAACTCCATTAGTTTTTCACTGACTTTATTCCTTTTTTCGATTTTTTTTTGTTTTTTTTCCTTGTACTTTTTTTGTTTTGAAAAGCAAACATTTCCATCATTGTTTTTCTTCCCCTCAACTATGAAAACTTCAATAACGATAAAAAACGTCTCAAATAAGTCATCCTACTCCAAGAAGATAAATCACTAGTAACAAGAGTAGCTAATGCAACTAACAAATTTAAGCTCATAATCTCCATCAATGCTGACAGAATGTTCCCACTTTCTACTTGAAACACTTTGAGAAAATGGGTTTACGAACGAAAGGCTAATTTTAAGGCTCAACGGGGCGACTAGCGGTTATGTAAAGAATAAAAATAATATATTATTATAAGGCTCAAAACAAGAAACAAGGCCTAACTGTCATCTCTTAAAGATTTACATGGCTTACCCAAAATTTCATGATTTCACTTCAAGTGTGACATAAAGAATTTTTAGTATGCAAATAAATGAAAGAAATAATGAGACTATTGAACGATATAACATGAGCTTCCACAAAGGAAAATAATTAGATGGTCAAGAAAGTAACACTCTGCAATAAATGATAGGCTCAAGACTCACAAAGGTTTAAATAGTTTTCACATATTCTCTTCAGGTTATCTCATCATTTAATCCTTCAACAAAAAGTAGTATTGTGTTGCTACATGAATGTGCAATGAGCTGAGTATGGTGACAATGAAGTCCTTTTCACAAAAGCGGTTAATTAACGTGGCATACAACTTAAGCTAAGACAAGGGAAAAAGAAGGGAGAAACAAAAATAATGATGATTGAAAAATAACTCCCCACCCCCAATCAAAACCAAACATTGTCCTCAATGTTTAAAAATAAACTCTCAAATATATGCAACAATGAGCGGAGAGTAAAAACAAATAAAGAAAGCGCATGAGAACAAGTTAGCAAAGAAAATAAAGTTTGTACGAGAACATACATGAAGCACTTGATAAGGAAAAGGAAAATAATGCCTTAAATCTGCGATGATTCAGTGAAACCCAAAAAACCAAAAGAAAGCAAAGCAGTAGGAAAAAATAAAAATACTTTTTTTTTACTTTTTCCATTTTTTATATATATATATATTTTTTTGTTGGCCGACCCTATTTACATCCCCATACAAAGGCTCCGAACTCTGGGAGGCACTAAAGCTGACTCTATGAAACAATAAAAATAATGAACGAACTAAAACAAAAATAGAAAAAAGAGATAGAATTTAAATACCTGGATCCATTTAATGTCAGCTAGTAAGACAAATCCTGTGAAACTTCAGAAATAGAGTTAACCAAGTACAATTAGAAAAATGCGGAGGAGAGGCCATTAATTTCAAACCACCAACGTACTCAAACCCCGGTCAGTCCCCCATACTTAGGAGGGAAAGCTAGGTATTACACTTTCGGCCAAAGGTTTTACTTTCATAGTATCCATCCTAGTTAACCCCAAAACTTCCATTACACAAGATAATCCATTTTCGAGAAAATGGTAAAGCCCACTATAATCCAGTGGAGGTCCAACCTAAAGTTGGGAAAAATAAAGATTGCATATAGAGTATTTTAATCCTGATAAACAGGATCATCTACCAGGACCTCTTCAATCTCTGGGTTTTTAAGTTCTAAAAATGGTCTTAATCGTTGCCCATTTACTTTAAAAATATTATCATTCTGAGGATTTTCAATTTCAATAGCACCATGAGGATAGACAGTACGCACAACATATGGACCAGACCACCTAGATCTTAGTTTTCCTGGAAATAAATGTAAACGGGAATTATACAACAAGACTTTCTGACCAGGCTCAAAGGATTTCCTAAAGATGTTAGAATCATGCACTTTCTTCATTCTATCTTTATATGACTTAGCACAATCATAAGCATCGTTACGGATTTCCTCCAACTCATTGAGTTGAAGTTTTCTTTGAAGACCTGCCTTATCAAGATCAAATTTTAAAGTTCTGATAGCCCAATATGCCTTATGCTCTAGCTCAACGGGAAGATGACATGCCTTACCAAACACTAGACGACATGGAGACATTCCAATGGGATTCTTATATGCTGTCTTATATGCCCACAATGCATCATATAATTTCAAAGACCAATCTTTCCGTGTGGGATTTACAGTCTTTTCTAGAATTCGTTTTATTTCCCTGTTAGATATTTCAACCTGACCACTAGTATGTGGGTGATAAGGGGTAGCTACCTTATGAGTAATGCCATATTTTTTCATTAACTGCTCAAACACCTTATTGCAAAAATGTCTACCCCCATTGCTAATGATTGCCCTTGGAGTACAAAATCGTGCAAAAATGTGTTCTTTCAAAAATTTAACAACTGTTCTATGATCATTACTCCTACATGCTTTAGCCTCTATCCATTTTGACACATAATCTACTCCAACTAGAATGTAAAGATTACCAAAAGAATTAGGGAATGGCCCCATAAAATCAATATCCCAAACATCAAAAATATCAACAATTAAAATTGGGTTCAAAGGCATCATGTTTTTCTTACCAATACTCCCTAATCTCTGGCATCGTTCACAAGCTCTACAATAATCATACGAATCACGAAATATAGAAGGCCAATAAAATCCACATTGCAAAATTTTAGTAGTTGTTTTCCTAGAGCTAAAGTGACCACCACATGCATGATCATGACAAAAAGAAACAATATTTTGTTGTTCACTTTCAGGAATGCATCTTCTAATAATCTGGTCAGGATAATATTTAAACAAGTAGGGATCATCCCAAAAGAAATGTTTTACCTCAGACAAAAACTTGAACTTATCTTGTTTGCTCCAATGTGTTGATAGCTGATTTGTAACCAAGTAGTTTACAATATCAGCATACCATGGTGTTTGAGAAATCTGTAGCAGCTGCTCATCAGGAAAACTCAACAATAGGAGAAACATTATCATCATGCTCAATCACTAATCTAGATAAATGATCAGCTACTACATTTTCTGATATCTTTTTATCTCTAATCTCAAGATCAAATTCTTGAAGAAGTAAAATCCATCTAATGAGTCTAGCCTTAGTATCCTTTTTAGAGAACAAATATTTCAAAGCAGCATGATCAGAAAATATGACAACTTTAGACCCTAGAATATAAGATCTGATTTCTTCCAAAGCAAAAACAACAGCCAATAGTTCTTTCTCAGTTGTGGAATAGTTCAATTGAGCATCATTCAGTGTTCTGCTAGCATAATAAATCACATGAGGAAGTTTATCAATTCGCTGACCTAAAACAGCACCAATCGCATAATCAGAAGCATCACACATAATTTCAAAAGGCACATTCCAATTAGGTGGTCTAATAATACATGCAGAAGTCAATTCATTTTTCAGTCTATTGAAAGCTTCAATACATGCATCATCAAAAATAAAAGGTGTATCCTTACCAAGGAGATTACATAAAGGTCTAGCTATCTTACTAAAATCTTTAATAAACCTCCTATAAAATCCTGCATGGCCAAGAAATGATCTAATTTCTTTTACATTCCTAGGAAAAGGAAGATTAGAAATCAAATCAATTTTTGCCTTATCTACTTCAATGCCTTTTTCAGAAATGATATGACCAAGTACAATACCCTTTTTAACCATGAAGTGACATTTTTCCCAATTAAGCACAAGATTCTTTTCTTTACACCTAGCTAGTACCAAAGATAAATTATGCAAACAAGTATCAAATGAAGTTCCAAAGACAGAAAAATCATCCATAAACACTTCTAAAAATTGCCCAACCATATCAGAAAAAATACTAATCATGCATCTTTGAAAAGTGGCCGGAGCATTGCACAACCCAAAAGGCATGCGACGATATGCAAAAGTACCAAATGGACATGTAAATGTGGTCTTTTCTTGATCCTCAGGTGCAATTGCAATTTGATTATAACCAGAATATCCATCAAGAAAACAATAATATGTATGGCCAGCTAATTTTTCCAACATCTGATCTATGAAAGGGAGAGGGAAGTGATCTTTCCTAGTCATAGAATTCAACTTACGATAATCAATACACACTCTCCACCCCGTTTTTACTCTTGTTGGAACCAATTCATCATCTTCATTTTTAACAACAGTTACACCAGACTTCTTAGGTACTACCTGCACAGGACTCACCCAATTACTGTCAGAAATAGGATAGATAACACCTACATCTAAAAGTTTTAGAATTTCAGCCTTTACCACATCCTGCATGATAGGATTTAGACGCCTTTGTGATTCACATGTAGGCTTAGCATCTTCCTCCAAATGGATTCTATGCATAACAACTGATGGACTAATACCCTTAATGTCTGCTATTGTCCAACCTATGGCCTCTTTATGCTCTTGTAAAACACTCACTAACTGACGTTCTTGAGACTCATCTAAATCAAAAGCTACAATGGCAGGCAGTGACTCATTAGCTCCTAAAAAGACATATTTAAGGGTATCTGGCAAAGGTTTTTGATACGAACCACGCTAACATGTGACGCGACCCAACTCCAAATATGGAAAACAACCCCAAGACCTTTCAGTAATGGATGGAACCGCGACCATTTGCCTAGCAAGACAAGAACCTTGGTATAGTGAATATGATGGAAACCGCGACCCGTTGCTTAGCAAAGCAAGAACCTTGGTATGGTGAAGACGCCACAAACGGGGATGAAAATCCGCTTGATAAGTCAAGGTTGAACGCCACAAGGAATCCCTTGATAAGTTCAAAAGAGTCTCTTGGAGAACTCAAGGAGAATAATCTCACAATTTAATTTCAGAATTGTCTTTCTATTATTTCTTGCAAATCAGCCTTATATAGGCAAAGAACAAATAAGTTTCCTAATTAGAAAAGACTCCTAAACCCTAGCTGAAATAGAAAAATGTGAATAGTAACTAGGCCAAAGGAAACAAACTTGGAGACCAAGAAAAGACTCCTATTAACTATTTATGTGAATAGTGACGTGAATAGTAACTAAAAAGGAAGCAAACTTGCAGCCCAAGAAAAGCTCATTTCTAGTGTGAACACCTAATCTTGTAGCCCAAGAAAGTCTCTTTCCTAGTGTGAACACCTAAATTCGTCCATAGTGGACCCTAGGAAATAAACTAGAATGCAAATTAAACTTAAACTAAAACTATGATAGAATTACAAAGAAATCAAATCTTGACCAAATCTTCAAATCTTCTTGAAACTTCTTGAAGAATCTTGAAGTTCTTGAATCTTGAAAATAGAATCTTGACTTGAATCTTTGCTGAAAAATTCATCCAAATGGTGCAATGAATGTGGATGGCTAGTTCGCATTATTCCCCCCCTCTTGAGAAGGATTTGTCCTCAAATCCTCCGGGTTCAAAGACCAGCCTTGGTGATAGACCATGTGGTATGTCCTCGGGAAACACTTCCTCAAAATCCTGCAAGAGAGAAACAACAACACTAGGCAATGCAGAGTCAAGTTGGTTAAATTTTAAAAGAGACTCTTTGTACATGAGTACAATCATTGGCCATTTTGAGATCAAAACTCTCTTAACCTCACTTGCTTTTGCATAAAAATTACTTTGTTTTCTCTCTATTTTTACCTCCTTGGCTGAAGTCTTTTCTCTCCTCACTACCTTTCCAGATTCGGCCTTGCTCTTTTTCTTTTCACTCTCTATCTTTTGCTCATTCAAATTCTTTTGATCACTCAAATTCTTTTGTTCGCTCAAATTCTTTTGTTCACTCAAGTTCTTTTGATCACTCAATTTTTGTAACCTCACTTGATCCTCATAAATTTGATTTGGTGTCATTGGAACTAGAGTGATTGTCCGTTGATTGAACATGAATGAGTATTTGTTGGTGAAGCCATCATGCTGAACACGTCGATCAAATTGCCATGGTCTTCCTAAGAGAAGATGTCCAGCATGCATTGGTACCATATCACACAATACCTCATCTTCATACTTTCCTGTTCGAAACGGCACCACAACTTGTTTTGTAACCCCTTCCTCACCACAATCATTTAGCCACTTATCCTTCACGTGGCAGTGAGTATGAAAGATGCTCTCACGTTATTCTACCTCTTCCTCTTCTTTAGCTTGTACGCTTAAGGCTCGTTGTGCCATTAGTCCAAGCATCTCTCCATAATTTGCCCCAAACTCTTCTTCTCCCTTTGCGGTGTCCTCTAGTATGGGCATGTCATCAAAATATGTTTTTTAGATTCAATCTCAACACTTTCCAAGACTACCGTTGCTCGCTTGTTTGGGCATTGGCTTGCTATGTGTCCTTGTCCTTGACATTTAAAACATTGAATCTCACTAGATCGAGTCATAGTAGAGGTTGTATTACCTTGAGAGGTCATGGCAATAGTGGATAGTTTGAGCTTGGGCTTGGCCTTGGAAGTAGACGGATTTTCTTCATCCTTTGGGTAACTTGTCCTCCAAGGTAAAAGTGATGTACTCAGGTATTCTGGTGCTTGTCTTGGTCGTGTACCACCCCTTTTGAGTCGCTTCTCCACATTAATTGCCATATGCACCAAATCCTTTAATTCCACATAATGATACAACTCGATGGTGTTAGCAATCTCTCGATTCAACCCATTCAAAAATCTAGCCATTGTCACCTTCCGATCTTTCTCTACATTGGCTCTAATCATAGCCATCTCCATCTCTTTGTAATACTCATCAACACTCTTATTACCTTGATGAAGACCTTGCAGCTTGAGGTATAAATCTCTGTAGTAATGACTGGGTACAAATCGCCTCCTCATCACCCTCTTCATCTCATCCCAAGTTGCAATTGGACGATCTCCATTCTGCCTCCTATTGATGCACAACTGATCCCACCATACAATAGCATAATCAGTAAATTCAATTGCTGCAAGTTTTACCTTTTTCAGTTCGGAATAGTTGCGACAATCAAAAACCATCTCTATCTTCTTTTCCCACTCCAAATATGCTTCGGGATCACTCCTTCCTTGGAAAGCAGGAATTTTCATCTTGATGCTTCCCAAATTGTTATCAACACGCTTCTTAGCTTCTCTATCTCGGCTATGTCTTCCATTGCTGCCTATTGACATCCGACCAAGTTCCTTATCTATCCCTTCTTCTTCAAATTCATCCACAACTTCAATTTCTCTTTGATGCAACATGTTCCTCCTTGGTGCGTTTGGAGCAACTGGTGGCTGCACCCTTGGTGTTCTTTGTTCTACCCTAGCCATCCTCTCATGTAGTTGATCAAATTCAGCCCTCATCATTCGTCTCATCTCTCCCAACAAAGCATGCATCTGTAAGTTTGGAACAGCGGCTTGTTGACCTTCTTCGTTTATGTCATCCTCTTGATTATGACCCATGATTGAAATCAACACTCCCTCACGTGTTTCACTCAACTCAATTTGGCTTTTACCCTCTAATATTCTCACACGCTCTGCCTTTTTCCTCTCGTATTCTCTTTCAAGTCCCTAGAACTTACCAAGAATACCAAGCAGCGTAATAATCTATTTCGGAATCTGACTTTTTTTTTTAAGACCTCTAAGACTCTGGAAATAAGGTTAGACAAAGAAAATTGAACAAACCCCGAAGAAGGAAACCTAGAGAAATAAGGAAAGTTGAGAAAAATCTAATAGAAAACACAAAAACACCCAAAAATCATACTAAACGATGGAATTTGGCCCTAAGAGGGTGGTGCCCACAGCAAAACTGTGGGTTATGCTCAGAACGTCATTTTCCTTTAGAAAAGTTTGGCCTCGCAGGCTATTTCAACCAAAAAAAATTTTTACTGTTCACTAATTTTCAATTTTTCAACTCCGAACTATTTTTTTTTTCTCTTTTTTGATCTTTTCTTGACCTTTCTTTTCTTTTCTTGATGTTCGTTTCTTGATTTTCATAAACGAAAACAATGACTAAGTAACCAAGATTTCATATTTGAGCACACAACCAATTAGGGTTTTGTCCTAATTGAAAACCTTAACCCTACCCACAGATTTGATGAGAAAACAAGAAAATACTTGAAAGCAAGACACGGATTTCAACAAGAAAACAGACTTGAAACACAAGATAAGAAATGAAATTGAAGCAAGAACGAAATTGAAACACAACCTAAAACGAATTGATAGCAAGACACAATCAAGAACAAAGAAAGGAATTTAAACCTAGACCTAGACTCACGGAATTAACTAAGAAAACAAGAAAAGGATAGGCAAACCTGATAAACCTAAGCTCTGATACCAACTGATACGAACCACGCCAACATGTGACGCGACCCAACACCAAATATGGAAAACGACCCCAAGACCTTTCAGGAATGGATGGATCCGCGACCCTTTGCCTAGCAAGACAAGAACCTTGGTATAGTGAATATGATGGAAACCGCGACTCGTTGCTTAGCAAAGCAAGAACCTTGGTATGGTGAAGACGCCACAAACGGGGATGGAAATCCGCTTGATAAGTCAAGGTTGAACGCCACAAGGAATCCCTTGATAAGTTCAAAAGAGTCTCTTGGAGAACTCAAGGAGAATAATCTCACCATTTAATTTCAGAATTGTCTTTCTATTATTTCTTGCAAATCAGCCTTATATAGGCAAAGAACAAATAAGTTTCCTAATTAGAAAAGACTCCTAAACCCTAGCTGAAATAGAAAAACGTGAATAGTAACTAGGTCAAAGGAAACAAACTTGGAGACCAAGAAAAGACTCCTATTAACTATTCATGTGAATAGTGACGTGAATAGTAACTAAAAAGGAAGCAAACTTGCAGCCCAAGAAAAGCTCATTTCTAGTGTGAACACCTAATCTTGCAGCCCAAGAAAGTCTCTTTCCTAGTGTGAACACCTAAATTCGTCCACAGTGGACCCTAGGAAATAAACTAGAATGCAAATTAAACTTAAACTAAAACTATGATAGAATTACAAAGAAATCAAATCCTGACCAAATCTTCAAATCTTCTTGAAACTTCTTGAAGAATCTTGAAGTTCTTGAATCTTGAAAATAGAATCTTGACTTGAATCTTTGCTGGAAAATTCATCCAAATGGTGCAATGAATGTGGATGGCTAGTTCGCATTAGTTTTAACTCTAACTTAGGTGGCTCTACTACAGATGGTAATGGTGGTGATGAGGAAATGGTAAGCGGTAATGGTTTAGGCTGCCACTTATCAACATTCATGAGAGGCACAGAATCTAGCAAAGAATTAACCTCAGCAACAACATTATCAATATCCAAATCAAAACCAAAATGAGCTAAACATGCTTCTAATGGGTCAACACAACTTGACTGCACAAATGCATCATGAACTAAATCTTCAATCATATTAACTTCACAGACATCATCATTATCATCAGGCATTTGTTTACTTATATGAAAAATATTAAGCTCAACAGTCATGTTACTAAAAGAAATTTTCATCACACTATTCCTACAATTAATCAATGCATTTGATGTGGCTAAAAATGGACGACCCAAAATAACATGAGTTTGCACAGCAAGGTTATCAACAGGCTCAGTATCCAAAACAACAAAATCCACCGGGAAGTAAAAAGTATCTACCTTAATCAAAACATCCTCAACTATACCTCTCGGAATTTTCACAGATCTATCAGCTAACTGCAGTGTCATCTTAGTAGGCTTTAGCTCACCTAGACCTAATTGCAAGTAAACAGAGTAAGGCAGTAAATTCACACTTGCACCTAAATCTAGCAAAGCCTCTCAATCTGATGTTCTCCAATTTTGCAAGAAATAGTAGGAGATCCAGGATCTTTATACTTAACAGGATATTTATTTTGAATCACTGAGCTCACCTGTTCTATTAAAAATGCTTTCTTAAGAACATTTGTCTTTCTTTTTGCTGTAACAAGATCTTTTAGAAATTTAGCATATGCAGGCACTTGTTTAATGGTATCCAGAAAGGGCATATTTATTTGTACCTGCTTGAAGACCTCTAAAATATCACCAACCTGTGCATTGTCCTTCTTACTAAGAAGCCTATGGGGAAATGGAGCTTTAGGCACGAACTCTTTAATTTCAGGCTCTATGACTCTAGGATGTAACTCTTTCGGCTCTATAGGTGTATCATGTGATGAATGCACTCTACTTTCATTATGATCATCCTTAGAGTTTTTAGCTTTCTCTACTTTCCTATTGCTATATGCTCAGGAACAGTCACATGGTTATCAATTTGCTTACCAGACCTAAGTGTAGTGATGGATTGCACATGCTCTTGCCCTGAATTAGAACTGGATGCCCCATTAATAGCATATTGCCCTTTTGGATTAGGTATGGACTGACTTGGAAATTTTCCTTTCTCTCTTTCTCCTACTTGTGTAGCCAATTGACCTATCTGAGTCTCTAATTTAGCTATAGCATTAGTGTTCAATTGAGTTGAATTTTTCATTTCCTGAATTGCCTGGGTCGTGGTCTGCATGAATGATTTAAGAGACTCTTCTAGTGATGATTGTTGCCTAGACTGACCTGCAAACTGAGGTGGAACCTGAGCATGAGAGTAGTTCTGATTAGGTGGCCTAAATTGATTCTGATATTGCACTGGTGGGACAACTGGGTTACTAGAAGGTTGATTTAATTTCCATGAAAGATTTGGATGGTTCCGCAAATTAGGATTATATGTCTCCACATATGGATTAACAAATGGCCTTCCTAAATTATTAAGTGAATTCGCTTGTTCAGCATGACACTCATTATATGCAGGCATAGAAGGACACATTGCAGTTACATGCATAGGACTCACACAAATAGAAGATATTTCATTATGAACATTGTTAACAGAACCTCCTCCATTATTCACAGCTAAAGCATCTACTTTCCTTGTAAGAGCATCTAATCTAGCCTTTATATCTACATCCTCACTAATCTCATACAAACCCCCTTTCTTTGCTGTCTAAACTGACTTCTCTTTACGGTTAGAGAAATTCCATTGCTGGGAGCTCTCTGACAAACCTTCAAGAAAATTATATGCATCATCCTCTGTTAGACTCAAGAAACCCCCACCATTCATTGACTCTACCATATTTCTACTTGACTGTGTCAACCCATTATAAAAGTATTGCACTAATCTCCAAGTTTCAAAACCATGATGAGGACACTTAGTTTGCAAATCCTTAAACCTCTCCCAACTTTCATAAAATTTTTCATGCTCATCCTGACAAAAATCAGTAATTTCTCTCCTTAAAGCATTAGTTTTATTCATGGGAAAGAATTTTGACAAAAACTTTTTTACCATTGCTGCCCAAGATGTAATAGATCCAGAAGGAAGAGAATTAAGCCATGCTTTGGCCTTATCCTTTAGTGAAAAAGGAAATAGGCACAAGCGAACAGATTCTTCAGAAAATTTTTGAAATTTAAATGTAGTACATATTTCCAAAAATTCTTTAACATGCAAATAAGGATCCTCTCTATCTAGACCATGAAAAGTGGGAAGAAGATTTATTACCTGTGGTTTTAGTTCAAAATGTGCGGCTGTAGTGGCAGGCAAAACTATGCATGAAGGAGGATTGGTAGAGATAGGGTGGAACAACTCCCTAAGAGGCTTAATCTCCTCTCCCTGTTGACTCATTTTAGATTCTTGTTCTAACTCAATGCTAACTAGCCTATTTGTATGATCACGAGCCCAAACTTTCATGCAACACAAATCTCACACAAAAAGAAACAAAGAAAGAAAATAAAGAATGCACTTATTATTTTTTTAATTTTTATTTTCGTTTTTATTTTTTATTTTGAATTTTTTTTCAAAAAGAAATAAAACAACTAGTAGAAGAAAACCCTAATCAAAAGTCTAAAAACTTATCCTATTTAAGTCCCCGGCAACGGCGTCAAAAACTTGTTGTATGTTTTAAATTACTCGCAAGTGCACGAACCGTATGAAGGTATAGCTTAGACAAATACGAGGTCGATCCCTCAGGGACTTGTTCAGTTAAGATCAAATTTTAGACTCAGATTTAGACTTCCTAATCTAGTTGGAAAGATTGATATTTTAGGTTGAGATAAAATAATAAAAGACTAAACAATAAATCTAAATAAGTAAGACGATTAAAAATCCTAAGGCAAAAGTAATTAATAATTTTAAGAACAAAAATAAAGTAACACTAAAAGAATATGTAATGAATCTAGAGACTTAATAATAAATTCTAAAATAAGAACAACTAATAAATTGAATGAAATAAATTAATAAATTTTAAAACGAAAACAATTAATAACTTGAGTAGAATCAATTAAAATAAACCAAAATAAAGAAATATTAGAAAAGAAAATAACTAATTAAATAAAAGACGAAGGTTAAAAAAAAACGAGACTAAGCAAGTAATCATAAAAGGCTAAGGTTCGGAATCCACCTTGCTAATCCTAACGTCAACTATATTTGATCATTAATCTTCCCCAAATTTTACTACATGATAATCTTGCAGTCAAGCTTCGTTATCATGGAAAATATCATCTTTTAAGCCCTAAGTTAATGAATCTAAAAAGTATGTTTATTCTAACTTTGCAAAAGAATCTTCAAATTATTAATTGTATCCCAACTAGAAATCACAATTAATATTCGGCATTAAAATCAAAACTTTCAATTATTAAGAACTATTCAAAGCATGAGAGAAACATGATTAAACCCATCTAAGAAATTATCTCAACAATTGATGAAAGAATAAACATTAAACATGAATGATCAAGTTATGGGAAAAAAATTAATTCACAAATATAGTATCTATTAAAATTAACAAGGTTTCATCGTCACCTTAGCAAAGAAAATTAGCCTGACATTCTAACGAAACTAAAATAACAATTCTGAAAAATAAAAATTATTTAAATAAATTAAAGTAAAGGAAAGAAAACGTTACAGAGTTTAAATACGAAGAAACTCCAAAAGCATCCTAATGCCTCGTAGAAGAAGAAAAACTAATAAACTAAACTAATTTTTTTGTTTCAAATTTCCGCCGTTGCTGTTTCTCCTTCTCGCTTACTTTGTTGTGCCTTAAATAGACACAAGTATTTTTTCCTAACAGACCTTGGCCAATGGGCCAAGGCTTGCTTGCAATTTTTTTATTCCAAGTCCAAATTGGACTTGGATGATGTACGGCCAAGGCTTATGATAAGCCTTGGTCAACTTATTATTTTTTTTTCTTTTTTTTCTATTTTCTTTCCTTTTGTTTTATTTCTTCAAATGAAATATTCTTCAATAAGCTTTTGATCTTTTCTTCTCGTGCAATTCTTCAAAACTTTGCTCTAAGTGTTATTTCATCAGCACAACTCTTGATCTGCATGTCCTCGAGTTCTTTATATTTAATTACTTTCTCACGTACAAACAACTTTTTAGCCCTGAAATATGAAAAAGTCTCAAATAAGTGATAAATAAATTAATGACTTAATACTTATTAATTATGCTCAAATTGAATATAACAAAGTCTAATTTAAATATAAAAATATGCAAACCCCGACTTATATAAGAGTTTGTAATACAATCCTGAGATGTTGCTCATGCTCAGCCTCAGATTTAGAATACATAAGAATATCATCAATAAAAATAACCACAAATTGGTCCAGATACGGACGGAATAGCCTCTGTATTAAATCCATAAATACGGCGGGAGCATTAGTCAAGCCAAACGGCAGAACAACAAACTTATAATGACCATAGCGAGTCCTGAAAGCAATTTTAGGTACATCATCTTTCTTGATCCTCAATTGATAATAACCATGCCTCAGATCAAATTTAGAAAATACCCTGGCACCTTGCAACTGATCAAATAACTCCTCAATTAAAGGCAACATATTTTTTTTTAATTGTTACATGATTGAGACCCTGATAATCAATACATAAACGAAGAGATCTATCATTCTTTTTAACAAACAAGACAGGTGCACCCTAAGGTGAAGAACTCTGCTGAATGAATCCCTTCTTAAGTAAACCCTGCAACTGAATTTTCAATTCTTTAAATTCGGGTGGAGCCATTCTATACGGAGTCCTAGAGATAGGTATAGTCCCCGGTAATAAGTCAATCATAAACTCTATCTCCCTATCAGGTGGTAAACCAGGTAATTCTTTAGGAAACACCCCCGGGAATTCACTCACAATAGGCACATCATTAAGTTTTAGCTTATCCATAGGTTGATTAATCAAATAGGCCAAATAAGCATCACAACCTTTACTCAGCATTTAGTCTCCTTAATAGAAGAAATTATACGAGTACCCGTAGGCTTACGACTACCAACAATCTCAATTACGGGTTGATTAGGCATTTCAAGCTTCACAATTTTTCTTCTACAATCTAGACAAGCATAATATTCACCCAACCAGTCCATACCTAGAATTATTTCAAAGTCTTTAAAAGGCAAGATAATCAAATCAACAGGAAAGACTCGACCCCCAATACACAATTCATAGGCTTTACACACAGATTCAGTGAAAATTTTAATGCCCACAAGTGAACCTACCTCAATCTTATAAGGCAATTTATCAATTTTCAATGCAGAAGATTGAGCACACATAAGCATGATAAATGAGTCTGTAGCCCCGATATCAATTAAAACTGTAACCGGTTTATTATTGAGAAGAAAAGTACTTTCAACAACTACAGTCGTATTAGGAAGCTCCTCTACATCTAAGGCAAATACTCGGGCCTACCCCCGCGGTGCTGATGCTGCAGCTGGTGCCCTGGTCTTAGTGCCCTGACAAGATGTCTGACCTTTGGTATTCTTGAATTTCAAGCAGTCCTTGACCCTGTGCTGGTCACTCCCGCAACCTGTATACCTGTTCAATTTCCTCCAGCAATTTTCCTCAGTATGGCCTTGATGCTACAGTGCCTCCCGTAGGAGCTCTGTAAGATGGGGTAGCTGAACTACCTTGCTGAGATCGTGCTACAGCTGGACGAGACTGCCCTTGATTTTGACTCTGAACCGGTCATGCCTGAGTCTGAGTAGGACCAGTATAACTCTGAGTCTGCCTCGGCTGTTGACTCTGACCAACTGAAATAGTCTACCTCTGAAATCCCTGACTATGTGTCTGATGTGGTTGTTTACTGGGTTGACTCGATTCCCCAAGCAGATCTGCTTTGCGTTTCTCATATTTGGCAGCTATTCTGACAGCTGCTGTATAAGTGGGGTAATCTTGGGTAGACTAATTCAAGGAAATATCGAGCCTCAGCCTGATAACGAACCTCTGAATCCTCTTACTCTCCGACTGCACTAAGGCTGGCACATAACGGGACAAGCGAGTGAAAGCAGCGTCATACTGGTCAACTGTCATGTTGCCCTGTTTTAGATTGATAAACTCTTGCTCTCACCTTGCAATAGCTGTCTCAGTAATGAATTTCTCCCGAAACTCTCTGACAAACTCATCCCAAGTCTGCGGCACTGCCTCAGCCTCCCATTTGGGCTTTACAATATGCCACCACTGCTCGGCATCTCCCTCGAGCAGAAACTTAGCGCAAGCAACCCTCCTCGCGTCATTGTACTCGAGGCTAGTAAGGATCTTCTCCACTTTGTTCAACCACTGCTCAGCTAACATATCATCGGGTTCTCCGAAAAAGCTAGACGGACCCCGATTCAGGAATTTCTCGAGATAATTGCTACCACCACCCACTGCTCCACCTTGACCCTGACCTTGATTACCTACGGGCACAAAACTTCTCTCCCTCTATAATACTTGTGCAATCTGACCTATGGCAGCGGTCAACTGAGCATTGAGAGTCTATTGATCTATCTTTTCTTCCCCAGTATTCTGATTTCTGGTCTGACGGCAGGGGCCCATTCCGAAAAGCTAGAATGCAAAGTGTTATGACAGGTATATATATAGTTTACGAATAAATCACATAAGAAGAGTTCAAATAAATCCACATTAGTCACATATAAGATCATATAAATATTTTATATATAAGAGATACATATAAGTCACTTAAGCATACTTTACATTCTAGATTTTCCACGTTCATACAATAACTCTTAAAAGGCCTTCCACATTTACATTTCCATGCTAGCATGTTCTTTGCCAAATCAATTTCCACTTAGTCAATCAAAGAGTCACTGATTCATGCAATCACGCAATCACGTAATAAACCTTTACCCATAGACCGAGAAACCTATCCTGGCTCATGCATTCTAATAGCTTTGATACCACCTAAATGTCACGCCCCGACCCAATCCCACGCTAAAGGTTAAGTCTGGACCCGACAAACGGACAGAGTTTCCTCTGTACTGTGCATGTTCTGGAAACCTGTAAATATACATTAAAGCCACGAAACAACAAGAACATCGATACTAATTAAAACCCCGCTTCAAGGCTATTCGAGCCTTAAGCAAACACAAACAAGCATGTGTTCCGCAATACGAACTCCTTTACAAACCACTTATCATACCACTGTATGATAGTATTTGAACATACATAGAAATAAAGCCAACACTTGCATACACACCCAAGCATACAACAAAACAAAACAAAACAAAGTAGGTTGTCCTCCAAACAGTTAAAATAAAAACATTGACAAATAAATAACTAAAGGATTACAAAGGGGCAATAACATATTTCACACAAAACCTTATCAAAAGCTCAAGTATACCTTAAAAACACATTTAAACACCTAAGGAACAGCTACAAGATCATAGAACTGTGAGACAACCGATTTCCCACTTTAACCCCTTTGTAAGGCTATCCTCAATGGGGGCTGTAAAATGTAAAACTTTCTATTTTTGGATCTTTTTAGAGCCCCATACCCTAAAAAGTAACACTATTCATAGAAAAAGTACGTGAGGTCTACCACTTTTGGGTTAAAATATGCCAAAATAGAGCCCCGGACTCGATTTTGTTCAATAAATTTGCTGAACAAAATGGAGCCTGGGGCTCTATTTTGGTATCTTTTAACCCAAAAGTGGTGGACTCCACGTACTTTTTTCATGAATAGTGCTGCTTTTTAGGGTATGGGGCTCTAAAAAGACCCAAAAATATTAAGTTTTACATTTTAGAGCCCCCATTGAGCTTGCCCTAACACAACCCAATTTTCTTCCAAACTCAAGCTATTGTTCTAGTTTAGCAAGCGGCCTATTCCATACTTCTAATTAACCCATAAAGCACCCTTAGGACCCTCGAAGTTACCCAATACCCTGCGTTTAGCACAAAAGCCCCAATTTTTTCCTTGTGAGTTTGTACTACAAGTACCCTATCCGAGACTCATCCAAGGTTACCCAAAGCATATCTAGCACCTAAATAGCTTAAGGACACTAAATATGATGGCCAAAATGACCCGGATTTGTATTATCCCCGAAACCCATTTCTAAAAGTCGCCTATTTCATGTTTTAGCCAAGTTGCGAGCAATTAAACCTTACGGGGTCATTTTACTACCTTCATTAGCACCTAGAGCATCTATTTGGATCATTGAATCAAGCTATAAGGTTCATTTTCACAAACCCTAGAAAATTCATCACTATTCACCCCTACCAATCAACTAACTATTTCAACCGTTTAAAATACGAAACAATAGCATAAATATGGTCTCTACTACTTGTATACAACATATATAACCTACTTTAAGCATTCCATAACTATTCAGTAGCAAAAAAAAAAATTCAAGAAAGTTGTAACATTTCAATAATGCAAAATAAGCTTGCAAAACCCTTACCACAAGTGCGTAGGAGCTCGTAGAAGGCTAGAGAACACTCAAAAATACCTTATCCTAGCTTGCCAAGGCTTGAATCCAAGAGTTGTTGAGCAAAATCCCTCTTTTTTTTCCTCTAAGGGCTGTCGTGTTTGGGGGGGAGGCGGGGGAGGGGACTAGGGGTAATTTCTTGATTTGTTTTTGAGCTATTTTATGTGCATATATGTTATAATGTGTAAATTTCATATATGTATTATGTTTTAGGTAAGTGTTGACTACTAAAATTGAGTCAAACTAACTTGAACTAAGTCCAATGGTGCAATTAATTATTTGCTAGCTCAATTATGAAATTAGACTACGTAACACTATTCACTAGTTTCCATAAAATATTTTCTAAACGGATGCCCTCAACCCTAATCGCTCAAAAGAACATTTTTCTCATTCTTAAAATAATTAATGGGATTTAAGAAAAATGCTAATTCGAAGTAATTAAGTGGTTGAAAAATGTGATGAATAGTAACTACATAAAGCAACAAGTAATGCACAGTAATAATGCGCAAATAGTGGATGCAACAGTTAAAAGGTGTACGGTAGAATCTCGGGCGTCATACAACTCCTTTTGAGAAAACAGATACTTCAAGCTTTTGTGATCAGTGAAGATTTCAGACTTGCTACGCCAAAGATAGTGATGTCATTTCTTCAAAGCAAACACAATGGCCGCCAACTCCAAATCATGAGTCGGGTAGTTTCCTTCATAAGACTTTAACTTCCAAGAAGCATAAGCAATTACCCGACCATGCTGCATAGGGATATACCCCAAGTCTTCCTTAGAAATATCACTGTAGATAACCAAATTATCTATTCCCTCAGTTAAAGCAAGTATTGGGGCTGTAGTCAACCTCTTTTTCAGTTCTTGGAAACCACTCTCACACTTTTTATCCCACACGAAGCTCGTTCTCTTCTGAGTAAGCTTGGTAAGTAGACTTGAAATTTTAGAGAAGTCCTTTACAAATCTGTGATAATAACCCGCCAAACCAAGGAAACTACAGACCTCCGTCATAATCTCCAGCCTTTTGCATGACATCACCACCTCAATCTTTGTTGGATCTATCGTAATACCTTGCAGTTAGATCACAAGACCAAGAAAAGACACTTGTTGCAAACAGAACTCACATTTACTAAAGTTACCATACAATTGGTGTTGCTGAAGTTCCTGAAGAACGAGGCATATATGTTGTTCATGTTCGTATTCAGACTTGGAGTAAACCAAATTATCATCAATGAAGATCATTACGTTCTGATCCAAGTAAGGTTGGAAAACTCAGTGCATAAGATCCATGAATGCTACAAGCGCATTAGTTAATCCAAAAGGCATAACTATAAATTCATAATGCCCATACTGAGTCCGGAATACAGACTTTGGCACATCCTCTTTGTGAATCTGGAGCTGGTAATACCCTTGCCTTAAGTCAAACTTGGAATAGATCTTAGCTCCCTGCAACTGATCGAACAACTCATCAATTAGCGGCAATGGATACTTGTTCTTGATGGTCACTTAAGTCAACCCCCGATAATCGATACATAACAACAATGTGCCATCCTTCTTTTTCACAAACAACACTGGTGCTCCCAACGACGATAAACTTGACTGAACAAAACTTTTCTCCAACAACCTATGTAATTGAGTTTTCAACTCCTGAAGCTCTGCAGGTGGTATCTGGTACGGTGATTAGAAATAGGCTGAGTACTTGGAAGCACATTAATAACAAACTCAATCTCTCTTTCGGGTGGAAACTCCTCGGGAAATACATCAGGATATTCCCGAACTATTGGAACTTCCCCCAGCTTTAACTTATCCAATGGCTTGTTAATAAGATAAGCTAAATAGCCCTGACACCTCTTTCTTACAAGCTTAATAGCTTTGGTTGAAGAAATGATGACACTCCTCGAAGAATCTTGGTTCCCCGCTACTTCAACCACTGGTTGCCCTGGCAAATGAAACTTCACTACTTTTGTTCTACAATTCAACTGAGCATCATACTTGGAAAGCCAATTTATTCCCAAGATCACCTCATAATCTCGAATAAGAAGCAAGATAAGATCGGTAGGAAAATCTTGTCCTTTAATACGAATCTTACAATCTTTACATACCTATTCAGTTACAAACTTATTGCCCATAGGTGTGCTTAGTTCAATCTTATAAGATAACTTCTCAGTTTTCATTTTAACATGTTGTACACAAATAGGTGAAATAAAAGAATGGGTTGCACCGGAATCAATCAACACTTTAAGCAGTTGATCTAGGATTAGAAAGTTACCTTCCACTACTTTCGCATTCTCTGGCATCTGCAGTTGGTCCATGGCATATACTATTGCCTACGCTCTTTGCCCGAAGGCCTATTCTACTGATCCCCACCTCCAGCCTGTCCCGGAGCATTCCTGAATTTAGGGCAATCTCTTGCCAACTGTTAGTCACTACCACAACCCGTGCACTTACCAGACTTTCTCCAACAATGGGATTCAATGTGGCCCTCTTACTGCAGAAAGTACACACCGGAGCCGGTGTAACAGCATTACCTCTTAAAGAACCTTATGCAGGAGAAGCAACTGGACCTGGACCCGGCTGCTGGGTCCTCACAAGAACCCTTATGTACTGCCCTAGGGCTGGTTCTGCCTCTGGTAAGACTGGGCTGGGACAAACATTGTCTGACTCGACAGTTGATACGGCCTCTTGTTTGGCTAACTGGACTCTGCTTGGTTCTCATTCTTTCTCTTTTCAAGTCTAGAAGCTGTATTCAAGGCCACAGTATAGTTGTCAAACTCTAACAGAGCCATAAGATCTTGGAGCTCCGGTCTCAAACCTCGAATGAACCTCTGGGTCCTCCTCTCTGCATTTTGCACAAACTCGGAAGCATAGTGGGATAACCTATTAAAGATGGCTTCATACTGAGCCACAATCGTATTACCATACCGAAGGGACATGAATTCCTTCTCTTTGCGCTCTCGGGCAATAGCTGTAACATAGTTAGCTCTAAACTCCTTGACAAAGTTTTCCTACAAGTATGGGGTATTCTCATGTTCCCACCTTAGTTTCACAGTATTTTACCATTGTTTGGCATCACCGTCAAGTAGAAATACCAAATAGGTAACCTTTCTTTCATCAGGGTACTCAAGGGCGTTATAAATTTTCTCAATTCGACTCAGCCAGGTCTCAGCCTTCAGTTCATCTGGCTCCCCATAAAACCTCAATGGATGGTACCTCAAGAAACCCTACAAGGATTTATCACCACCATTTCCATTTCCTCTATTTTCTCCGTTACCTCCGTTGTGACCCTGGTGGCCCTCATTGTTGCCCGGATTATTCTGATTCTGATTCTGGTTATGCTCATTATGTCTTTGCCATGCCTGAGCTATTTGTGTCATGGCTGCTGCTATTTGAACTAGAACCGCTTCAGCTGCCAGAGGTTACCCCTCTTGATCATGTCTATCCCTACGGGGTCTACCTCTAGGATTTATTCCAGCCATCTTTCAAACAAGGGCTAGTAACAAGTTATAAACAACTAATATCACATAAACAATAAACTTCACATAAGCAATTAACCAAGTAACTCATATTGGTCACATAAAGTACGTTAAGCACGTAAGCACATCGTTCGTACAAAGCACATTGACCTTAACTAGTTCACTTGGCACATAAGACATGCATACATGCTTTCAAGACATGTTTATGTTAAGACCTCTATGCAACAGTTCAAAGACCCTATCCCGGCTTGTGAGCTACCCACTCATACAATACAAAATAAGACTTATAAAATTCATTACAGGGCTTGTCGAAATAGGAACAACATTTAAACTTAACATCCAGTACTTTAAGTAGTTAACATCCAGAATAGTAAATACAACAAGTTCTTAAGCACAAACATCAACAAGATAAGTAACTAGGCCTCGGGATCAACCACGGGCTCAACAACAGGATCTACAGTCACATACTCCACATACTCGATCTCCTCAAACTCACCTGAAAGGTTAGCAAAAGAGGGTGAGCTTATCCGGCATGAAAGTTCAATGAGTGGGGACAATGCACGGTAGGTTTTGAAATCATGCCATGCACATCATTAAGCAATAAGCATAATTAAAGCAAGAAATGTGAAGTAAGTAAACACATTGAAAGGATATGCTCGTTGATTGTTGATGCCATTCCCTAAACACCAGCGCGAACTTCTTCCCCTAAACACCCAAGGGTTGTACTCTGAAAGTACGCCAAATCCTATGACCTATACCCTATGAAACGCTCCGTTCATTCGGGATAAGGAAGAGAACACGGTAGTCGTGTCGTTGACTTACAAGCCCTATGCCGCCCAGTGCGACATGAACCTACCGCATCACATTTTTAGGTTGCAACCATCATTTCATTAACATTCACATTCGCGACATTTGGAGAAGATAACAAAGTAGGTTGTCTCTGAACACCATTAAACATTTAGCACATTATTCACACGATAACACGTTACAAATAAAGACGTTAAGATGGGTATCAAAGTAGGTCACCTATCCGTTAACATTCCTACAAACATTTCATTACTCTTGAAACAATTCAAGTGAATACATTAGGCCATTGGTTTACATTAGCAAGATATTCAACTTTAGAAGCTAAGTTTTAAGCAACTGATACGTGCAATAGTTCATTTAGCAATCAACAATCACGATTTACATAAAGTGAGTACATGCAAAAGTCCCCTTAGCTAATATTCACATTTACCATGAAACTAAGACATGAAACCACCATAATAGACCATTACAACTCATTATAAAACTATAAAACACCCAAATATGCAAACTGTAAAATCCTAACATCATATGCCTTATTTATCCAATTAGTTTTCCATCCTTAGAGTTCTTAAAAGTTTATGAAACTTCACACGAAGATAGGTCATTAAGAGTACATAGATCTAAAATCAAACAAATTCGAATTTGGAGTTGAATTGAGAAAGTTACGGCCTTCAGAACATTGGTTGCGCAATCTGCCATCACTGGCGCGAGTTTCGGTTTCTCACTGGTTTGGCATTAAACGAGGGGTTTCTAATTGGAATCTGAACAAGTACTTAACATGAAGGTTGTTCCCTTATGAGTTTTACACAACATATAAAAAAATGGGCTCGATTCGATGAGTTTTACTAAGTTAAAATGGCTGTACAATATCAGTGCACAAGTTTCAAACATAAATTTCAGCATGCAGTGAGTTCATGTAACATAACCTACTGAAATTGCTTTATAACATGGTCTTAACCACGAAATTTGCACAGGTTCAAAACATGAAATATGTTCCACTATGAGTCTAGCATGACATAGGTGTAAATCGGCCAGATCCATAAAGGTTTGCTATCTCAAATTAGACATACAAAGGCAATACACAAGTTCTTGATCATATAGACAGTAGTTGGCTGAAATCGATTAAAAACATGCTCTTAACCGCAAAATTAGCACAGGCTCCAAACCTGAAAGATGCTATACTATGAGTTTTGTTTAACATATTCAGAAATCATGCAATTTTGTATTTTTTTCAAGGTTTACTATAGCAAAACAGAAAAACAAAAGACAATGCGCAAGATCGTTCAATCTGTCTATCTTCACGATTTCATGCATTATCATCAAATCTAGCAACAAGTATGGCAATATAACACATTATATTGCATATGAACTTTATAAAACAGTTTAATCCCCACACCTTAGCCTAGCAATGCAAGAAAATCACAAACACGAGCAAAAAATTCAAGAACACATCTATCAACCGTGATGTTTTGGAGCGATGGGGGCTACTGAATTACTTTAACTAGTAATTCATTTGTTTTTTTTTTGTTCTTTCTTTTTCATTGAGTTGTATTTTGTCTTTTTTGGTTTTCCTTAGTTGTACTTGTACTTTGTGTTTTTTTTCTTTGAATAAAATTTTACTGAATTATCAAAAAAAAGAAAATGGCCAAAGAGTGCTGAAATTCCAGATTTTCTCTCTTCTTCAGCTTCCTTCTTTTCTTCTTGCTTTTCTCTCCCTCTCTCTCTCTCTCTCTGTGTCTCTCTTTCACAGCCGTGTATCTCTCCTCCCTTAGAGTTCAGATTGTTGTATGTGTTTTGTGTATTAGGTAGTAGCATAAAAGATCAAAACAAGCGGGGGTGGTGGATGATTTCATATTTAGACAAAATGATTGTGTTTATGACAAAAACTAATTAAAACACATCTCTTTCTTCCCTAATTTGTGTAGCTGTGCATTTCCCTACATTTTTTCAGATTTTGAGTTGTTTTATGCCGTATAATAGTGTAGTGCAAGATAGTGGTGATGTGTGTGATGAAAGATAAAATAAACATAGACAATGGCCATGCTTTTTATGACACAAAGCCAACTTTACACACAAAACACATTTTTTTCTCTTTCCTCTCCATGATGGCCAGCCAAGCTAGCTTCTTTTATTTTTTTTATTTTTTATTTTTTTCCATCTTGCTATATTATATGTGTAGTGTTAATTGGGCAAATGGTCAATCCTAGGTGGAAGTCTCGGTCAAAATAAGGTCTTCTAGGTCAAAATTGCTAAGTCTAGGGTAAAAGTCATTCTAGTTAAGTTAATTAACTTATTTAAAAGTGCTAACCGACTACTAAATGTTGCACGATAATATTAGATAACCAATTGAAGTAGATAGTGTCACGTAAAATCATGTAAACGCACATAGGGTTTTATCAGGTTTTACAGTAACTCCCTCACGAACTCTTCCCCTATACTCCTACGAGTGTAATCCGTATGTACACGAATCTACGACCCAACTCACCAAGGCCTTCACTAACCGCACGAGAGAGGGGACTCGTACATGGTAGTCATGCAATTACCGGCAAGTCCTATGCCATGACATGATACTACCATGACACACTAAAGGTTGCAACCTATTGCATAAGGGTATCCACCAAACGCTTCGCATCGCATAGCATACGCACACAATAACAATCATACACATACGTATCACTTTGAGAGGACAACTAAGTAGGTTTCCTCTCAATACATTTAACATCAAGTAACACATTTAAATGGTGACAAAGTAGGTCACCAAAACATCAGCAATATCGCGGAACGTTCATTCATATACAATACCATTTGAACACACATTAACGTATTTACATACTCTCATTTCAATGGAAACTCAATACGAATTCAATAGCATGATTAGAGACCTCACGATAGCTCAACTATACTAAAAACATGATGTTTTGACCTCAAGGCTAGTTCATGCTTGCTCATGCTACCACTCCTACTTCTAAGTACTAAATTATGCAATAAACATATATGCATACTTATGAACTTCATATTCAAGTTTAGAACTAAGATTAGCTAGAATTTAACCACCAAACTCAAAGTCCTCCAAAACTCAAAAACTACACAGAGACATAGCTCTTTAAGTGTAGATAGTTCTATAATCAAACGGAACTTGATTCGGAGTTATATTCACAAAGATATGGGCTTTATAAAAACATTACGCAAAGCTGTCCAGCATATGTGAGATTCCGGAACCTATTGGAATGGCCTTTAAAGAAAATCTTAACCTTCAAATCTAAAGAAACTCCCAACACAAAGTTTACTCTAAAAGGAGTCATGCACCACATATCCAAAAATCGGACCATTTCAACAACATTTGTTACCCCAAATTGAGCATGCAAGATCACTACGCAAGAAAGCATCAAGATTTATGCTAAGTGCATTTTTCTCTCTAAAAAGGGCCTAAAAGTGCTGATTAACCACAAAATATTGACATGCACCAAACATAGAGTTTGTTCTTCTATAAGTCTAGTATAACATATTAAAAAATCAGGCTCATTCGTTAACGTTTACCATATCAAAATGGACATAGAAAATCAGTGTGTAGACTACTCTTTGATTCCTAAGCTGGAAACATGCTTTCAAGCTCTTGTTTTCCATGCTAACACATATGAGCACTTGTAAAAGACCATATCTAGCTTTACATAGCAACAAACACATATTACTCCATATATACCATAAAACAAGCACTAGAAGAGTTATTATTGCATTATAAGCATCTTCTAAGCATAAAACAAGTTTATAAGCATATACAACATGAGATACACATAGAGTACATGAAATCCCCTACCTTTGGTATTTCTAGAAAGCTAGAGATACAAGGAATAAGAATGCTAGAGATGAGCTTTGCCAAAATCCAACTCTAGGTGCTCTAAAATGCTAGTTTTGCTCTCAAAATGCAAGGTCTCAAAATAGAAAATATATTCCACATCCTTCTCTACTTGGCCGCCCCACTTTTCTCTCCCTCTTGGATTACTTGTTTTTTGTTAAGTGTATGCCTTGTGTAGTATGTGTATGTATAGGTCAATTGTTAGTCAAATGCCAAACCAAATTCAAGTTAAATGCATGTCAAATTACGTCAAATGTGATAGATAAGATATCTTAATTGACTAATGACCAAACACCCCTTGCTATCTTGTTCAAATTGCAATTATACTAGGCTAGAAGATATTCAATAGTGAAATGACATGTTTACCCTCCTAGGCAATTTAGATGAAATATAATTCAAATTGAAGTTAAATGCAAATTCAAATGCACAAGTAGATTCAAATGATAGAATAGGTAATTAAATGCACATATTATTTCAAATGGCAATTAAAATAGATAAATGCACATTAGTTCATGCTCGGGTCTCATATATTGCATAGTTGCAAGTTCAACATTCTTAACACAATATATTCATGAGATTCTCTTTCTATTTTTTTAATAAGTTACACTTGGATATATTCTTTTAAATTGATAGCAATGAGACTCGAACCCATGACTTTTTGATATTGAACTCTATAATTATGTTAAACTTACCATCTCATTCAGAAGCAAAGTTGTTAGAGAGAAGTTTATTTTATTCATTTATTATCTTTAATAGTCAATACTTTTGCGAACAATTTTAAAAAATTTAAATAATAGTCTTCACACTTACATTACTATTTTTTATGAACTTGCAACAATTTTTTCACTAGTCAACAATAATTTAGAATTAAGAAGTAATGAAATCTCAATTTTGTCAAAAAAAAAAAATAAATAAATAAGGGGGGTCAAAAAGAGGACCAAACTAATAAACTTTTTTAGTTTTTTTTCTATCTTTTCAAATAATCAGTTCTGGTAGTTTCTTATTTTCAATGAATTAACCTCAAATTTCTTCGTGAATAAAATATCTCAAGATGTCTCACAAAAAGAATCTAATAAGCAACAATTTTTGCACATCGCATTGAAGTCCATAATTTTACATATCGTTGCAAAAAATAAAAAATAAAATAACCAACACTTAATGAAAAGTGTTGCATATCATAGACTCTGCAATGTTTTGAACAAAAATGAATAAAACTATTGCAAAAGCCTCTATTTGGTTGTAACTAAGTAATAATTTTACAAACCATCGCAAAAAAGCAATGGAATATATAACACTTAACAAAAAACATTGCATATCACAAATATTGCAATTGTTTACTTCAACTCAATAAAACCGTTGCAACAAATTATCTATGGCAACAGTTTTTTTTACTTATTTAAATGAAGTGTAGCAAGAGATCTAAAATGTGATAGTGAGGTAAGAGATAGATTTAGTGGAATGAGACTGAAACTCTTCTCTTAAAAAGACACCAATAGTGGGAACCCAACTTTGAGATAGGACATGATTAACTTCAAATTTTCAATAGGTAACAAAAAGCTATTGTTAAGTGTCTGAAGAAGCGTCAAAGTAATATTTCCTATGTGTTTAATGGAGCATCAAAGTAATATTAAGTCTTATCCAGGGTATATGATGCTTATTATTACATAATAGAGGGTGAGCTTAGTTGTCACGCCCCAACTCGACCCCTCCTACGATCAGTCAGGACGCAACGGAATTTCGGCAGTATAACGACAGTAAATAAGATACCGAGGTTCTAAACCAACCTCATTAAACATCATACATCTAGCAACTCCTCAATTCAAACAACAACATACAACACAACCATATTATACAATAAACCATCCTCGTTATACGCCTCCGTTCCAACATAACATACAATACCTCAACCTTATCATACATTTCAAAATAAGTTGAGACACAACTACAACTTAACCATAGACAAAAGAAAGCCACTAAGTTAACATCGTTTGGATCATCATCTTTCAACATCTATTACAATAAGAACCATAAAGCATATAAAAGTCTATTAAGCTAATATACATTACATTAAACAACATATAATCATGGATAAGACTCGGGAACATATGACTCATCCACGTAAGGCACATTTTCCTCCTCAGGAGGCACGTACCCGTAATCCGGCTCTGCAACACCTGTAAGCATGCAATAATAGAGAGTGAGCTTATATACATAAGCCCAGTGAGGATCCGATAGATCTCGACAGTATTCACTACGCTCCTTGGATTTAGTCCTTTGAGCAAGTAAACACACAACAACAATAATAACATTATCATCACATAACTATATAACCATTCATTAAAGGATACTCTATTTGGTGTAGCTCCAAACGCCATCACGATCTCAACCGTTCTTCTTATAACTCCCCATTACTCACGCACCCGAGGTACCTCACTAGCCCCTCCCTCCATGACACCTCCGTCATGCGAGCTGGGGGTAGCCTATGGCAGTCTTGCCGTTATCAACCCGACAGCCCGACGCTGCCCGAGAGGTGGCACACACATACCAAGACTCCATAATCATCAATCATCAATCAATCATCAATCAATCAATTGGGAGATCAGCAACAAAAGTGCCCGATTCCCGAACTCAATAATAATCAATCAATAACATCAATATAACATCAATATTAAATTAAACAACAAACAACGTAATTAGATGACAAAGTAGGCCATCTAACCGGACATGCATAATATACATAATTAAACTCTAAATTACTCATCAACAACTCACCATTCATCACTCGAACACTACCCAACCATCTAAAGGCATCGTTCAAGAAATTAAAGAATGACAACCTAAACTTCTAAAATTCATAACTTACAATCTACTAATCCAAACATTGCCAAATCAGTTCCTATCACTCACCCATTCAACCTACTACATTAGCCCTCTCGGAAATCCACCATAACACCTCCAAATCATGCCCGATAACCCTAAAACTCTAAGATGTCATGGCTGGATTTTCCGGATTTTCACACGAACAATGTAATCGAAAATTCGGCATTACAACAGCGCTAACACGTAATTATCAAGTATTTAGAAATCGACGGCAATCGATTTCGATCAACACAACTCATTTAATTCAACTTTGAACATTTTAATCAAAATTAAATACCCAAAAAATAAAAATTATGCTACATCCGACAGAAATTCGTAGTATTAGTATATAATGATCCCTAGCATGCAAGGAGCAATAATCTATCATCAGATTTCAATTCTAACGGTTCAATCTTCATTTATACGCAAAAACACAAAAATGACATTTTGAGATCTAGAATTTTTCTCTCACCTTAGATGCGATATAAGCCTAGGAATGCGTGCTATGCATGCCCAACAAGCAGAATCCAAGTCGGTGTGAAGTTTCACGGACAAAAACTAGGTTTTTCTTTGAAAAATTGGATTGAAAAGCTTGAGTTTTCTCTTCTCTTTTTCTCCCTCTTTCTCACGGCAATGTGTGTGTTTGTGGAGTGTGTTTTGTGTTGTGTGAGTGTGTGTAGGTGATAGTATATAATTAAAAGCTTGGTCAATTAAAAAATGCAAAGTCAAAGTTAGTTTAAATAGGTATTTTTGTGTTTTTAATGACTTTAATTGCATTTTATTGCTCACCAAGTTAAAAATAATTATGCAACCCCCAAGATATCTCAAGTGGATTATTTTTAGGTGACAAGAAGTTTTACAATCCAATAATTTCACCCGAGTCGGCTTAAAACTCGATTTTCGCAAAAGTCGGTGTAAAAACCCTAATAAATTCTTAAGCCAATTTTAAAACCGTTTTCATCAAACACAGGTCTATTAAAGTCCGTGGACTAGGTATAGAAGGGTTAAAAAGACCAGTTTCAAAATTTTAGCGGACGTGTTTCGAAAACACTATTCATTAAAAATCGACGATAAAATTTTTGACTCCGTTTTTGATGAAAATTTCATGAATCCACATTTAGCACGTATTAGGAGTATTGACATCAAAATTATAACTTTCTAGGTCCTATAGCACATAAACAGGTCATATGCACGTAAAACGAGATAAGCACGTAAAACGAGATAAGCAGGAAAGTGGGGTTTCACATTCTCCCCTCCTTATAGAAATTTCGTCCTCGAAATTCTTACTTGATGTATGGAAAAGATCTGGGTATTGCTGCTGCATCTGATCTCGTCTCTCCCACGTAGCTTCCTTAATGCCGTGATGCTTCCACAACACCTTAACCATCGGAATCCTCTTCGACCTCAACTCTCGGTCCATCTGATCTAGAATACGAATCGGACGCTCGTCATAAGTCAAATTCTCTCGAAGCTGTAACGGCTCTGGCTCAAGAATATGAGAAGGATCCGGATCATATTTCCGCAAATTAGACACGTGAAATACATCGTGGACATTAGAGAAGTTCTCCGGTAAAGCCAACCGATATGCCAACTTACCAACCCTGCCAGTAATCTCAAACGGCCCAACAAATCTCGGACTCAGCTTTCCACCTTTACCATAACGAGCAAACCCCTTTCGAGGAGACAATCTCAAGAAAACCCGATCTCCAACTGCAAACTCCAAGTCTCGACGACGCTTATCAGCATAACTCTTGAATCTACTCTGCGCCGTAAGCATTCTCTGCCTGATCAACTGAACATTCTCAATCTTCTCAAGAAGTTCTGGCATGATAGTCGGATCAACAGTCTTCATCTCTCCTACCTCGTCCCAATACAAAGGTGAACGGCACTTACGACCGTAAAGAGCTACGAAAGGCGCCATCCCAATAGTAGCTTGATAACTATTGTTATAGGCAAACTCGGCAAGTGGTAGATGTTTCTCCCAGTTCTTCCCAAAGTCCAGAACACAAGCCCTAAGCATATCTTCCAGAATCTGAATAGTCCGCTCAGACTGACCGTCGGTCTGTGGATGATACGCTGTACTGAAGTTCAACTGAGTACCTAAGGTCTCCTGAAGTTTTTCCCACAAACGAGAAGTAAATCGAGGATCTCGATCAGAGACAATACTAGATGGAATACCGTGAAGTCTAACAATCTGATCCAGATAGAGGTCCGTCAACTTTATAACCTCATCTCCCATCCTCATGGCAATAAAATGAGCTGTCTTCGTCAAACGATCCACGACAACCCAAACTGCATCATTACCCCTCGGTGATCTAGGCAAACTAGTGACGAAGTCCATCGTAATATGCTCCCATTTCCACTCTGGTATAGCCAACGGCTGAAGCAAACCTGCTGGTCGTTGATGCTCGGCTTTCACTCTCTGACAAGTCAAACATCTAGATACAAACTGAGCAACCTCCCTCTTCATGTTGTTCCACCAGAAATGTTGCTTCAAATCCCGATACATCTTGGTTCCACCGGGATGAATAGTATATTTAGAATTATGAGCTTCCTCCAGAATACCTCGCCTTAAGCCCGGTTCATCGGGAACACAAACCCTGTTCCGAAATCGAAGAATACCGTCCTCATGCAGTTTGAAGTCAGACTGATCATCCATGATCTGATCCTTGATCTTCTGAAGTTTAATATCAACCTGCTGAGCTTCCCTGATCTGAGACAATAATAAAGGCTGAATACGGAGATGTGAACACATCACCCCAACCTGAGTGAACTCTGGTCTCCAATAACTAAACTCCTCAAGAACCTCCCACTTCTTGACAGCCAAACAAGAAATACTAGCCTTCCGGCTGAGAGCATCTGCCACAACATTTGCCTTTCCAGGCAGATAATTGATAGAACAATTATAATCTCCAAGAAGTTCCATCCATCTCCTCTGGCGCATATTCAACTCCTTCTGTGAGAACAAGTACTTAAGACTCTTATGATCAGTGAAAATTTCAAACTTACTTCCCCACAGATAATGACGCCACTTCTTGAGTGCAAAGACAACTGCTGCCAACTCAAGATCATGAGTCGGATAATTTTCTTCATAAGGATTCAACTTTCGAGAAGCATAGGCAATAACTCGGCCATCCTGCATAAGAACACATCCCAAGCCCTCCTTGGATGCATCGCTGTAAATGACCATATTATCGGTCCCCTCTGGTAGAGCAAGTACTGGAGCGGTAGTTAACCTCTTTTTCAACTCCTGAAATCCACTCTCACACTTCTCGTCCCAATTAAAGATAGTCCGTTTCTGAGTCAACTTAGATAGTGGCCCCGCAATCTTTGAGAAGTCCTTGACAAACCTACGGTAATAACCCGCCAAGCCAAGAAAACTACGGACATCAGTAACACTCTCTGGCCGCTTCCAAGACATCACCGACTCAATCTTAGTGGGATCTACGGAAATACCACTCTGTGTAATAACATGGCCAAGAAAAGAAATCCGTTGCAGCCAAAATTCACATTTGCTGAACTTGGCAAACAACTGATGCTCCTGCAACTTCTCTAATACAAGCCGTAGATGTTGCTCGTGCTCCGATTCAGATTTAGAATAGACCAAGATATCATCAATAAAAATCACCACGAACTGGTCCAAGTACGGCTGAAAGACTCGATGCATCAAATCCATGAATGCTGCCGGTGCATTAGTCAAACCAAAGGGCATAACAACAAACTCATAATGCCCGTACCGAGTCCTGAAGGCAGACTTCGGAACATCCTCCGTACGAATCCGAAGCTGATAATACCCCTGCCTCAAATCAAATTTAGAATAGACTTTGGCTCCCTGAAGTTGATCAAACAACTCATCAATCAGTGGCAAAGGATATTTATTCTTGATGGTCACCTGATTCAAACCACGGTAATCAATACACAATCTCAAAGTACCATCCTTCTTCTTCACAAATAAGACTGGAGCTCCCCAAGGTGAAGAACTCTGCTGAATGAATCCTTTCTTCAATAACTCCTGTAACTGAGTCTTCAACTCCTTCAACTCAGCTGGTGCCATCCGGTACGCCGATTTAGAAATAGGTTGAGTACCGGGAACAAGATTAATCACAAACTTTATATCCCTCTCTGGCGGCAATCCTGGCAACTCCTCGGGAAATACATTAGGATATTCCCGGATAATAGGGACTTCCTCTAGCTGTAACTTATCAGATGGCTTGTTGATCAAATAAGCTAGATAACGCGAACACCCCTTACTCACCAACTTAACGGCTTTAGTTGCTGAGATAACAAAACTCGTCTTAGCACCCCGGTTACCCGCTACCTCTACTACTGGCTGATCTGGCAAACGAAACTGTACTACCTTGGTTCTACAGTTCAACTGGGCATCATACTTAGAAAGCCAATCCATACCCAGAATAACATCATACCCCCGGATAGGAAATAAAATAAGGTCCGAAGGAAAATTATGCCCCTTAACATGTATTATACAATCCTTACATACTAAGCCAGTAATATACTTATCAGTCAAAGAGGTACTAATCTCAACCACATAAGGCAATCTTTCAGGTTGCAATTTAACACGTTGCACACAAGCAGGAGTAATAAAAGAATGCGTAGCACCAGAATCAATCAACACTTTAACAAGTTGATCAAGTATAAGGAAGTTACCTTCCACAACTGCAATCTCCTCAGGCATCTCCTCCATATCAACTGCATAAGCCCGAGCCTGAACCCGCTGCTGCTGTGGTACACTGCCTGTAGGCCTACCCTGGTAACCCTGAGTCGCTGCCCGACCCTCAGTCCTCGCATATCTAGGGCAATCCTTCGCCCTATGCTCGATGCTACCACAACCCAAACATGTCCCTGCCTTTACCCTGCAGTCGGACTCCACATGCCCTGGGCGCTTGCAGTAATTACACTGCGATGATGTGGCACTAACACTGCCCCTAGAAGAACCAGAAGCTGAAGAAGCAGCTGATACAGCCTGCTGCTGAGGTCTCACCACACTAGGCCTGTACTGACTCTGAGACTGCGCTGGCCTATACTGAGTCTGAACCTGATATGGCCTCTGCTGAAACTGAGGCCGATAGTAACTCTGCTGACCCTGTGGCCTATAAGAACCCTGCTGGGCTGGTGGCCTGTAGACAACCTGCTGTACTGGAGGCCTATATATAACCTGCTGGCCCTGTGGCTGATACGGCCTCTTACTAGGCTGACTGGAGACAATCTGATCCCCTTTCCTCTTCTCTAACCTAGAAGCTGCATCAAAAGCCTCAGTGAAGATATCATAGCGATTCAGAGCCATTGCATCCTGAATATCGGGCCTCAATCCCAACATAAATCTACGGGTCTTCCTCTCCTCCACAGCTACAAACTCCGGTGCATACCGGGACAACCTAGTGAATGTAGCCTCATACTGAGCCACGGTAGAATCCCCCTGCACCAAGGACAAAAACTCAGCCTCTCTCCTCTCCCGTGCAACCCTCGGGACATACTTATCCCTAAAAGCAGTCAGAAAGGTATCCCAAACATACGGAACACCCCGGGTCTCCCAACTGGCTCTCACAGTGCGCCACCATTCCTCTGCCTCATCATCAAGCAAATAGACAGCACAAGTCACCTTCCGCTCATCAGTGTACCCGAGAGAATCAAAAATTTTCTCTAACTTACTAATCCACGACTCAGCCTTCCTATCATCAGGCTCTCCCTGAAATCTAGGAGGATAGTACCCCAGAAACTCCTTCATAGTACCTCGACCGTGATTACCACCCTGTATATTCTGTATCTGAGCCTGCAACGCCTGAGTCTGAACAGCCTGACCTGCTAACAACTGGGCCTGCCCAGCCATCAAATCTGCAATCCGATCCATTGCTGACTCTAACCTGCCATCACCCCTATCACTGCCCTGTGCCACATTACCAGGAACCTCATCTACAATCTCGGGCCTACCACGAGTCCTCGGTCTACCGGCCATCGTACTAATCAAAGAGTTAGCACAGGTTATAGCACATAAACAGGTTATATACAACTTTTAACACATAAACAACAAACTCATATAAAGCACATAAATCACATAAGTTTCCATCACATAAGCAAATTGATCATATAATCACATAAGCACTTAAATCACATAATCACTTAATCATTTAATCATATCAATACATATTACACTTTTCTTTCTTTTCATACATATTTCATGCTAAGACCATTACCCACATTCCGAGAATACCCCGGCTGACAACTAACATGCGCTCTGATACCACTTAAACTGTCACGCCCCAACTCGACCCCTCCTACGATCAGTCAGGACGCAACGGAATTTCGGCAGTATAACGACAGTAAATAAGATACCGAGGTTCTAAACCAACCTCATTAAACATCATACATCTAGCAACTCCTCAATTCAAACAACAACATACAACACAACCATATTATACAATAAACTATCCTCGTTATACGCCTCCGTTCCAACATAACATACAATACCTCAACCTTATCATACATTTCAAAATAAGTTGAGACACAACTACAACTTAACCATAGACAAAAGAAAGCCACTAAGTTAACATCGTTTGGATCATCATCTTTCAACATCTATTACAATAAGAACCATAAAGCATATAAAAGTCTATTAAGCTAATATACATTACATTAAACAACATATAATCATGGATAAGACTCGGGAACATATGACTCGTCCACGTAAGGCACATTTTCCTCCTCAGGAGGCACGTACCCGTAGTCCGGCTCTGCAACACCTGTAAGCATGCAATAATAGAGAGTGAGCTTATATACATAAGCCCAGTGAGGATCCGATAGATCTCGACAGTATTCACTACGCTCCTTGGATTTAGTCCTTTGAGCAAGTAAACACACAACAACAATAATAACATTATCATCACATAACTATATAACCATTCATTAAAGGATACTCTATTTGGTGTAGCTCCAAACGCCATCACGATCTCAACCGTTCTTCTTATAACTCCCCATTACTCACGCACCCGAGGTACCTCACTAGCCCCTCCCTCCATGACACCTCCGTCATGCGAGCTGGGGGTAGCCTATGGCAGTCATGCCGTTATCAACCCGACAGCCCGACGCTGCCCGAGAGGTGGCACACACATACCAAGACTCCATAATCATCAATCATCAATCATCAATCAATCAATTGGGAGATCAGCAACAAAAGTGCCCGATTCCCGAACTCAATAATAATCAATCAATAACATCAATATAACATCAATATTAAATTAAACAACAAACAACGTAGTTAGATGACAAAGTAGGCCATCTAACCGGACATGCATAATATACATAATTAAACTCTAAATTACTCATCAACAACTCACCATTCATCACTCGAACACTACCCAACCATCTAAAGGCATCGTTCAAGAAATTAAAGAATGACAACCTAAACTTCTAAAATTCATAACTTACAATCTACTAATCCAAACATTGCCAAATCAGTTCCTATCACTCACCCATTCAACCTACTACATTAGCCCTCTCGGAAATCCACCATAACACCTCCAAATCATGCCCGATAACCCTAAAACCCTAAGATGTCATGGCTGGATTTTCCGGATTTTCACACGAACAATGTAATCGAAAATTCGGCATTACAACAGCGCTAACACGTAATTATCAAGTATTTAGAAATCGACGGCAATCGATTTCGATCAACACAACTCATTTAATTCAACTTTGAACATTTTAATCAAAATTAAATACCCGAAAAATAAAAATTATGCTACATCCGACAAAAATTCGTAGTATTAGTATATAATGATCCCTAGCATGCAAGGAGCAATAATCTATCATCAGATTTCAATTCTAACGGTTCAATCTTCATTTATACGCAAAAACACAAAAATGACATTTTGAGATCTAGAATTTTTCTCTCACCTTAGATGCGATATAAGCCTAGGAATGCGTGCTATGCGTGCCCAACAAGCAGAATCCAAGTCGGTGCGAAGTTTCACGGACAAAAACTAGGTTTTTCTTTGAAAAATTGGATTGAAAAGCTTGAGTTTTCTCTTCTCTTTTTCTCCCTCTTTCTCACGGAAATGTGTATGTTTGTGGAGTGTGTTTTGTGTTGTGTGAGTGTGTGTAGGTGATAGTATATAATTAAAAGCTTGGTCAATTAAAAAATGCAAAGTCAAAGTTAGTTTAAATAGGTATTTTTGTGTTTTTAATGACTTTAATTGCATTTTATTGCTCACCAAGTTAAAAATAATTATGCAACCCCCAAGATATCTCAAGTGGATTATTTTTAGGTGACAAGAAGTTTTACAATCCAATAATTTCACCCGAGTCGGCTTAAAACTCGATTTTCGCAAAAGTCGGTGTAAAAACCCTAATAAATTCTTAAGCCAATTTTAAAACCGTTTTCATCAAACACAGGTCTATTAAAGTCCGTGGACTAGGTCTAGAAGGGTTAAAAAGACCAGTTTCAAAATTTTAGCGGACGTGTTTTGAAAACACTATTCACTGAAAATCGACGATAAAATTTTTGACTCTGTTTTTGATGAAAATTTCATGAATGCACATTTAGCACGTATTAGGAGTATTGACATCAAAATTATAACTTTCTAGGTCCTATAGCACATAAACAGGTCATATGCACGCAAAACGAGGTAAAGCACGTAAAACGAGATAAGCAGGAAAGTGGGGTTTCACATTAGTCCTTTTAATAGAGTTAGTTTATTTAATTTCTCTTTAGTAACAAGACATTAAAAAACTCCACCTATGTGAACATAGAAGTGGTGCTGCTTCTAGCATGAGTTTCGATTTTACTCATGTAAATATTCGTAGAACCAGGATAAGCATAAGGCCATTAAATGAGCTATAAATGGTTAAAATGTCACAAAAGCTAAAATAATATCATGTGTGAGACGTTTAAGTCTATCATAAGAAGAGTTGATTCAATATGCGGACACCAATTACTTCGATAGGTTAAAATATTTTCACAATTAAAGGTTTAATCCGTGGTTACCTTCTTGTATGCATGATATTATTTGTAATTTATAATATTACATACTAGTGGAGGATTGTTGGATAGTTTGTAATTTAGACAAGAAATTTTTGGAAATTATTTAATGAGTTGTGTCTAAATGGTGCTTCAGGTGAAATGGTGTGATACCTATTTGTGAAGAGAATTGACTCTTCAATTGGTAACTTTTCATTAACCTCATTTCATGAAGAATCTTGTTTTTTCATTGAAGGCACCCATTCATGAAAAAAGATACTGTTATTCCAAATTATCCTAAGAGGGGGATTGAATTAGGATACAAGGGCAATATTATTACTTTTTCGGATATGATTGCAACAAGTTAATCCTTTGAAACAATTTATCAAACACAAGGCATGCAATAAAATAAAGAGTAAAGGAGAGAAAGAGATAAAGTCGTCGATTTTAGGATGGTTCACTAACCTACTCTACTACTAAGGTCTTTTCCCTTTAGGATTTCCACTAGCTCAACTAATAGTGCTCCTTCACAAGTTGGTGAAGCACAAACCAACAATTCAATACCTTTTGACCCCACAAGAGTAGTACAAGCCTTTTCACTTCTTTGAGTCTAGAAAGAAGATTTTAAACACTTTCTATACAATGAATCTCTCAAAACTATAGATCTAGAATATTTATCTCATAACAAAAGTATAATAAATATTGAGTACAATGAACTATCTTTAAGAACAAATGGAAACAATTCAAAGCTCTCTTGAATGCTCAATGATTTGCAAGTTAAAGCTCAATAAATGTTCAAGCAACGTGTTTTGATGATATGAAAACTATATAACAATTGCTTGTACTTGGAAGATATGTTTTGAGCATTAAAGGTATTTGAAAATATATAGAATGCCTTTTTAACGGAATTATAACGGCTATATTTTCAAACAATCGGTCAATGAGTAGGATGAAGACTCTCATCCAACTTGTCTTGTCCGACTGCCTCTGGAGTAGTCAGTCGAGGAGAGTCGGTCGAGTCCCTCGACCGACTTAGCTTGTCCGATTGCCAATGGAAAAATCGGTTGAGGTGAGACAGTCGAGGGAATCGACTTGCCTCTGCACCCTCATTGTTCAAGCCAGTTGACATGAGTTGGTCCAGTCCTTCGACTGGCTTGCTTTAATCGACTTGTTTGGGTTGTCTTTAGGCAAGTGGAAAGACAAGTCTAAAAGCATTTTGTAAATATGACACAATTAAGATTAACACACAACAAGTTTTTGAGAATCTTTAAATCCAACGCATAATACACGTTTTAGAACAATGTTTTGGAAGCCACGACTTTCTCAAGAAGTCTTGAAGTGCACCAGACCCCCCTGTGATTAGGCATAAGTGCATCGGTGTCCCCTGTGTTTTAAAAACTAGCATAAGTAGTCCTGTGTTTTGGTAAAAGTGCATAGTGTTCCCCTGCCGACCAAAAAATCGTTAGCTCTAACAGAGAGTGACACCAATGAACCTGACATACAAATGGGCAAATGTTTTAATGTCAGCTAAATAGTTAGAGGACATAATGCCCTTTCAAAAAATAAAAATAAAAACAAAAAAACAAAACAGTACTAAATCTTCATTTTCTCGTCAACCCTCTCCTATCACCCCACAGGCCCACCTACCCAACCCCCACCCCACCCACTTAGAAACTCAATCTTCATCTTTGTACGTGTCAGTGTGTTTGTGTGTGTATATATATATATATATCTTCATCTTTGTACATGTATGTGTGTTTGTGTATTCTTCTTGTTGTTTTTTTTTGGCTAAGCAAATTACCAAGTGAACATAGAATCCAAAGATGATGATAATCTGTGTATTCTTCTTATTGTTGATGATGATAATCTATGGATTATGGCAGAAAATTAATGGGGACAAAGCGAAATAGTGCACTAAAAAAAAAGAAAAAAAAAGATCGAAGTAGCTAGCTTCATATCATTGGGCTGAGGAAGGTAACGGTTGGGGGGGGGATAGGGAAGGGTGGGGGATAGGTTGGGGAAGATGACTAATTTTATTATTTTTTATTATTTTTATTTTTTAACAAGGGTTCAGAAATATATATATATATATATATATATATATATATATATATGTGTGTGTGTGTGTGTGTGTAAATAAACAAAAGGGCAAGGGGCATTTATGTATTTTCAACAGTTCTGTTAATTAACTAGATGAAAATATGCGGAGGGGCAGGTCTGCACTTTTACAAAAACATAGGGACTACTTATGCTATGTTTTTAAACACAGAGGGCACTGATGCACTTATGCCTAACCACGGGGGGGTCTGGTGCACTTCACCCTTTATTTAAAACAATTTTCCAAAGAGAGTTTTAAAGAGTTTTGAGGTTTAGCAAGCATATCAAAGTCACTCGACATAAAAAACAGTCGATACCCCTTATGATGCCACTTCTCCTTCCTTGTGACTCCATCTTCAATCCTTGTACTTTAGATCTTTTTATGATGATACTTTGAAGATTCATAGATATTCACCACTATAGTGTTTGAACAAGATTGATCATGTTGAGTTCTTCATTGGAGATATCATCAAGATTTCCTTTTCAAGACAAATGGGATCTTCCATTGATGCATATGAATGACTCCAAGCTTGTTTGTACAAAGCATCCTTGACTATCTTGTTTACAAATATCTCATGAAGCAATAAGATTAGTCAATAATCAATCATCCATTTAAGATTCAGTTATCATCAAAATTATAGATGAAAAGTCTAACAATCTCTCCCTTTTTTATGATGACAAATTCTTATTCAATGTAAGATCCCTTTAAAGTAAGTTCCCCTTACTATATGCATTACTTCAAATATGATTCAATAGGCATTTTAACCAACTTATATATTGAAGCGCTAATCAATAATAATAACAAATATGACAATGTAAAGATCATATCATGTTTTTTTTCCCCCTTTGACATCATCAAAAGCAAAAGAATCAATGACTAAAAGAGGTTAAAATGTTATGTCAAAAGCATGCATAAGAATTCATGTACGCACATAAGCAAAGGATAACTTAAAACCACAACAAAAAGTAAACGGTAGCAAAATTAAGGTAAATGTCATGCAATAAGAAATTATCAAGATAGTTTTCAAAAAACATGAAGGGTTTTGCAAATCTTTGGCAAAGATTATCACCCCTTCTCCTTCTCATTATCATCAAGCTCATCCCTGTTGATCGTCACTCGGTGTGCGTATAAAACATGTGCAAAATAACCAAGTCTTAATAATCCGCCAGTGCATAGATCATGTAGTGTAGTGTGCCCTGAGTGCGGAATCGTATCCACATGGAAGCTCGTGAGTTAGTTAGTGAAGTAGTGTGAGAAAGTATTGAAGTGAAAACGTGACAGTTTTAAGAATGGTATTGAGTATCGTGCAGAAAATATAAACTAAAGCTAAAGTATGATTTTGTTTAAAATACGAGGGCAAGGATCTAAAGGGCCGAATATATAATAAGGCAGTTAATCTAGGCTCGGTATCCAGGATTCTCTGATTTTATGCTCGGGTCAAGCTACAAGCATTAACATAGTTAACTTCCTTAGTCTAATTAAAGTCCCAATCCTACGTCTGTTATAGGTGTCATTCTATCTACAAGTCCGTTATATAGCCGTAGTATAGATTTATCCTTATAACTTGGTGTAACTTGTAATGATCCCAGCCCAACCCTTCTCAAGAATAGGTCAGAGTCTACGCTCGTTGTCGTTGCGGTCTCAAGTACATAACTTCCTATAATATTAAAAGAAATAAAGTATAAAGATTTTCTTTCAATAACTAGCTATTAAACAATCAAAGACAAAAGTTGGAAGCGGTTTCAGGGACTCATCTTTCAATCGCCACTTCGTGGCGCGTGCTTCATTGGATATCCTCCTTACATAATCTTTTTCAAGGATTTTTTACGTTTCCTTCTCTTGAAGAAGAAATCATTGCATCTATTGATTTGGATTACTTTCCTTAAAGTATTGCCTGCGTGCAACTTTGCTTTATTTTTACTTAGTTTTTCTTTTCGTTTCTTTTATTTTATTGTTGCCTGTGTGCAATTTGTTGTTTTTACCTTCTGTTTCATGTGGTGATTTGTTCACGCATGTTTGATTGCCTACGGGCTTGTATATTCCCTGTAATCTCTATTCATCTTTTATAAAATCCATTCTTGCTGACCCAGCAAAAAAAACTAGCTATTAAATAATAATTCCGGTACAAAAGGGTGTTACATCATCCGAAACCTAAAACTACCTGGCTATATTACAAATTAGGGTTTCAACAATAGCTACCCTTCCACCAGAGAACAATTCTAGCCTTTACAACTTGGATCATGTAATGCCCAACTCAACCCCTCCTACGATCAATCAGGATGCAACGGAATTTCGAAAATATAACGACAGTAATTAGGACACCGAGGCTCTAAACCAACCTCTTCGAAACTCATACATCCAACTCCACAATAATTCAACAATTAACAACACAACCACAATATACAATAAACATTCTTTACCATTGCATCCAAAGGTTATACGCCTCCGTTCTAACATCATATATTTACTATATAATATACATTCCCAAAATAGATTATAACCAACCTAGTAGCCTAATCATATTCCAAAATAAGACCACTAAACTAGCAACATTTAATCCATTTTCTTTACAACATCTTATATACCATAAACTTCTAAATAAATACATACCAACTAGTTTTAATATATAAGATAACAAAAAGTACAACATCAGATATCAGGGACAAGATTCTGGCACATAGGACTCGTCCACATATGGCACATTATCCTCTTCTGGAAGCACGTACCCGTAATCTGGATCGGTAACACCTGTATGCATGCAATAATTGAGAGTGAGCTTATATAAAACAAGCCTAGTGAAGATTAGATAGATCTCTAACAGTATTTACTATACTCCTTAGAAATCATCATTTGAGCAGTAAACACACAATAATCATCAATAACAATATAAGCACATTATTTATAATGACCAATCAATAAAGGATACTCTAGTTGGTGTAGCTCCAAATACCATCACGATCTCAACTGTTCTTCTTATAACTCCCCATTACTCACGCACCCGAGGTACCTCTCTAGCCCCTCCCTCCATGACACCTTCGTCATGCGTGCTGGGGGTAGCCTATGATAGTCATGTCAGTTTCAACCTGACAGCCCGACGCTGCCCGAGAGGTGGCATACACATACCAAGACTCATGACAATAATAATAATCATTCAAATCTCAGGAGGACAACCTTTCACGTTGACTATCTCCCGGCTCATCAATAATCAATCAATAATCATCATTTCAACAACATATCATCTAATAAACAATTAACAACTCAACAACTAAGTTAGATGACAAAGTAGGCCATGTAACTTAACATGCAATAACCACACAACCAAACCCTTATCTAATCTTCAACAACTCACAATTCAATCACTCAAACACCACCCAAACATCCAAAGGCATAATTCAACATTTTAAAGAAAGACAACCCAAACTTCTAAAAGTCATAACTTACATTCTACTAATTCGATAACCTCCAAACCAGTTTCTAACACTCACCCACTCAATCAAAAAACATTCACCCCCTCGGAAACCAACTATAAACCATGCACATCAAGCCCAACAACCCTAAAACCCTAATGTATCAAGGCTGAAATTTTTAGACTTTCACACCGACATTGCAATCAAAATTTTAGCATTACAACATTACTACCACGTATTTAACAAACTTTTAAAAACTAACAGCAAGCAATTCCAACAACCACAACAACATTTATTCAACAAATAGCCAACAACTCAATTTTTAATACCTGAAAATAGAAATGCATACTACAACGGTTCAAAACTGATATAATCAATCCTTAGCATCTATTGAGCAAGAATATAACATCAATTCAACATTCTAACGGTTCAAAATTCAATTATATGCAAAAACATAAAAATGACATTTTGAGATCTAGAATTTTTCTCTCACCTTTGATGTTTTATGAAGCTAGAAAGATGTGTAAATGACGCCCAACAATTAGAATCAAGCCTTGGATGATGAAGTTTGGACTTCAAATGAGTTTTATATTGAAAATTTGCTTTGAAAAAATATTGAAAAAGCTCTCAAGAAAAGCTATGGAGTTTCGGCCCTTCGTGTGTGTGCAAAAGTGTGTGTGCTTTGTTTTTAATGTGTGTTGATGCAATATAAGTAAAGGTCAAACAAAAAAAAATGGTCAAAGTTAGTTTCCTTAGTCTTTTAATTCTATTTCTAGTCTTTTAATTCTATTTTAGACTATTTCTTGCTCAAAACATTAATTTGACACTTAGACTATTTTAAGTAGTTTATTTTTAGGTGACAAAACTTTTCTCATACAAAGACTTTCACCCGACTCAGCTAAAAACGTAATTTTTGCAAAAGAAAATGTAAAAACCTTTAAAATTCCAAAACCTATTCAAAATCCGTTTTAATCAAACACGGGTTTATTACTACCCGATGACTAGGTTTTAAAACGTTTAAAACACCCCTGTAAAAATTTTAGTGGACAGGTGTTCAAAATACTATTTACTAAAACCGTCGATAAAATTTCTGATGCCGATTTTGATGAAAATTTCATGAATGCACACATAGCATGTATTAGGAATATAAATAACATATTTAGCACATTCTAACTCATATAACACATAAACAGGTCAAATCACGCAAATCGAGACACAACACACAAATCGAGGTGAAGACAAAATATGGGGTCTCACAGATCATCTATCAGAACATGTTAGGCAAAAAACCTCGAGCATGCAATCAATCAACTTTGGCACACAATAACAATTCCCATTTCAAGCTAAACTTTACCTGTAAGGGGGGGAAAAAATGAGGGTGAGCTCTTTGGAAGCTCAGTGAGGATGGAATATGAGAGTTTTAAAAATGTTTTGGGGCTTTTTGGAAATCATGATGCAATGCATTACACGCACGATAACATTAATGAATTATCACATATGTGGTTAACAATAAGATACAATAACATATGATAACCAGTAGAGATTACTATTACATTCGAATCACATATCAGTAACAGTAACGATATTCAGACAAACAATCAACTTTCCTCTCCGAGGTCCTCTAGGAACCAAGAAAGAGTACTTAATCACATAGTAAAAAGGATACGTTCCACGAGCATTTGTAGAGATGGCCAGTCTAATGTCTTCTATCAATATCATATCCCGAAACGCCAAACAGGAGGGTAAAATCCGGATATACACCATGAATTACCTTGGTAACTGGGTCATCCTAACAAGTCCGATGCCGCCCAGACGATACCGAAACTTCTACCACTTGGTTTATTTGATTGATTGATTGAAGATGTACGTCCCAATTCTCCCAGGGAGTGAAGCCCCCCAGCGAGAGAGACACTATCAAGAAGAACGTCCCAATTTTCCCAACAAAAGAAGTTTTCCCAAACAAGCATATCTAACAATTAAACATATTTATTTTCTGGTAACTCAAATAACACAGCTAATAACATCTTGAATGAATTGTCTTGTACAAGTAGATATCATAATTTAACTTATTGTTGTCACTTAAAAACGGTACATTTCGTACTAATGTAGCAATCGATAACAGGTTCACTATTTAGGCTATTAACTTTCCATTTCTAGTTAGGACAACAATAGAGAGAGAAATTCAAAGTCAGATAACATATTACATTCTCTTGTAACTTAATAATTTTTATTAACTGAGGCACTTAATCTCGTATATCCATATGCTACTTAGTAATAGTAAATCTTATTTCATCTAGCATCTAAGGCAGTTTACTTAAATAGTTAACTTTCTGTTCCAGGTAAGATTATAATTCTATATTTATAGTTTAGGTACTTTCACTACTATATTCTTTGCTATTTCGATAAGACATTCCATCTAAAAGTGTCCCAGGCACCTTCAATCATATAGTAAAGTTTATTAATACTGAAAAATGGAATCCAAGAAGAGTTAAACTAATTCTAAGTGTCTAACAGCCTTAGAATTGAACTATAATTAACTGATTAGTATATTATACTTCTTAACTAAGTTTCTAACTTAATTAGTAAATTTTTAGTAGTATTCCTACTTGTGAATTAAAGTAACTTATATAATGATAACTTACGTACACTTTCTTTCAAGGGAACAACTATGGCAATCTTCTTGCCTAAACACATATTTTTATTTCAAGAGTTAATCACGGTATATATATATATACAATACTACAAATGTTTAAAGAAACTTCATATAATACTGACAATGCTTTTAAATAAAATTCTCACATTTACAATTAATCATACACACAAGTTAATAACTAATATATAATCAAAGTTATCACTTAACACATATAATTAACTTATATACCAATAAATAAATATGAATTTATATAAATCTCCTCACACCTATAATCAATTATGTGTATAACTTATAAGTTAAAAACTAATATTATATAATCAAAGTTAGCAACTCATATAATTAGCTCATAAATAAACATGAGTTCAAGAAAATTTCCTCACCTTGATTTGTGAAAATTGCAAGTTGTTTCTAATTTAAAGCTAGTCGAAATGTTTTATGTGTACTGTGTCCCATGGTACTCAGTTAAAAAAAAACACGTTAATGAAAGTTATTTATTTTGTGTGTGTTCTCTGCTGAAAGCGTAGCAAAGCTTTATATAGCATCTCTACCTTAGTCTAATTGGTTCACGGTAATGGTAAAAATTATTGTGTTAGCAGTTAGGACAGTGGAGCCTTGTATGCTAATAGAGTGACGGTAGAGTTGGTGACGGTGAAAGGCTACCATGGCTGATATGTTCTATCGCAAATGGTTCAAGTGGACGGTACTAGGAAGCTATGATGATGATCCTCATCTTGGTGCTTAAGGTAGAGATTAGAATTAACAATAGGTAGACTATCGTGTCTACCATGCAACGCCAACACTAAGGAATCCATTTTGTTTCTTGGCAGCTTTGCACGATGTCCACGAAGCTTGGTAGTTGCTAGCTGGTTGCTCAACATCAATTGCATGGAATGACTGATTATGATACCTGGCTTGTATTGGTGCAGTTTCGGGTAGTGAAACAGTCAGGTGAGCTGGCTCAATTCTAGCTATGCGATACTGTAGTAATTATCGTTTAGGTAGAAGTAGAAGGATAATACTCACCCAAATAGTTTTGTAGTTTAGGCAAACTGTTCATTCGGTGATGGTGGCTAATTTTATGAACTCGATTTGTGTCTTAATTGGTGCTTAATAGACAGCTTAACAAGTATTAATTTAAGGGAAGTTAGCTTAAGCTGACAACAACTAATTACGTAATTACTATCATATGTATTCTAAGATTGTTTTATTATTTCCTAGTAAATCTTAGCTGGTACTTCCCGGTAACAAACGAAAATTGTTATATCAGTCCACAAAAATACCTACTAACATATCTATGTATCCTCAGATAATCTTTTGTATTCTACAAGGCTAAATTACCAAGCTAATATTCTAATTCCCTGCTTTTATTTCACAAGCTAGGTTTGCTATATCAATTTTATTTAGTAGATCCTAAGATAATTAATCAAATACAATCAAGTTCTCATTTTATGAAAATTAAGGTACTAGATTTAGATAGGCACTGGATTTAATATTTTATACGTTAGATTTGTTACACTTAGTATTTTGTGACCTAGTTCTTAGTACGAGCTAACTAAATTATTAAAAATATTCAGTAACAATCCCAACCATCCCAAGTATATTCCTAAATATTAAATTTTCTAACTAATTCATATCGGAATCATTTAGTATTAAACCTACTTTTATCTAATATACTCTCTTTTCTTTTTTTTGGCTGGGTCAGCAAGAATGGATTTTATAAAAGAAGAAATGAGATTACAGGGAATATACAAGCCGGTAGGCAATCAAACATGTGTGAACAAAATCACCACATGAAACAGAAGATAATAACAACAAATTGCACACAGGCAACAATAAAATAAAAGAAACGGAAAGAAAAACTAGTTAAAAATAAAATCAAAATTGCACGCAGGCAACACTTTAGGTAAGTAGGATATCAATTGATGCACGCACCACAAAGTGACGATTGAATGATTAGTCCTTGAAACCGCTTCCAGCCTTAGTCTTAGTCAGCACTTCATCTTTGATATTGGAAATGATTTCTTCCTCTATGGACGCAGTATTCTGGAATAGCCTTTTGTTCCTTTCTGTCTAGATGTGGTAAATAGAAGCACAAAAGAGCAAGCGAAACATGTATTCCCGAATGTTTCCTGAACCTGCAAAAGATTGGTGAAGTATAAGAATATCAGCAAAGGAAAACATATGTGCGTCAATAAAAAGAAATTGCAAACCTCCCTTCCAAATTCTTTTGGTGAAGCAACATTCAAAGAACAGGTGATCGCGAGTTTCAAGTCCTTGATGGCAGAAGATGCAGTGACCATGGGAGATAGTATCCCAACAAAGAAGCCGATATCTTGTAGGTAGGCGATCAAGACAGGCCAACCAAGTAATGAAACTGTGATGGGGGATGTTACGAGAGAACCAAGCGATTGATGACCAGTTATTGGTAGGTCTTTTTTCTCTAATATGATCCCAAGCTTTATGAAAAGAGAAGGAGCTACCAATTGTGAGCTTCCAAATAAATGTATCAGAACAATCAGGGCTACCCGGGAGAAGATTGGCAGAAGGATCTAAATTTGTAATATCCGGAGGGTGAAAAGGCTAGTTCCAACCATTATTGACGATCACATCAGAAACTCTTGCATGCGAGGGAGGGTAAAACATATCAACTCCAAAGAAAGTTGCAAGAATGCCGCTAGGGTGCCAATTGTCATGCCAAAAAAAAGAATTCTTGCCATTACCAATTTTATGGGTAATAAGCTCTTTAACAACTGGACGCAACAGAAGGAGATTTCTCCAAGTCCAACTAGTGTCTACTGGGATACTCATGGTCCAGATACATTTGTCATTGATATGGTTAATCCAGACCCAATGACTTCAAATGGAGTCTCTCAACGAGTACATCCTCCAAAAAAGTTTAAGAAAAGCAACACGGTTGATTTCATCAAGACTTCTAAGACCTAGCCCTCCTTCATTGAAAGATTTACAGATATTGCTCCAGGAGACTTTAGGGCCCGTGCCTCTCCAGTGGAAAGCAGCGAATTTTTGCTCAATCTCAACAAGTGTGCCCTTAGGAATAAAGAGAACAGAGGCCCAGTAAAGGTGCATATGGTTAAGGATGGACTTAATAAGCTGAAACCTACCAGCATAAGTGAGCCAATTATGGGTCCAATGATCAATCCTCCTCGAAATTTTATCAATCAAAATTTGACAATTATGCCTATGAAGCATGCCAGAGATAAGAGGGACACCTAAATAACGGACATGGAGCTTCCCTTCCTTGAAACCCAGTAAAGCAATAATGGATTGACGGAGAATAGGGGTACCACCTCCGAAGAAGACTTCACTCTTATCAGGGTTAAACTTATGACCAGAGAGCCGATAAAAGGCACTAAGGATGTTGACAAACTCAAGAATAGTAGTGGGATCTGCCTTACAAAAGAGAAGGAGATCATCCGCAAAACAAAGGTGGTTGAGATTCATCTAAGAGCAGCGAGGGTCGAAGCCAAAGTTGCTTTTCGAAGCCAAGATGTTAAGCATACAAACGAGAACCTCTATGGCAATGACAAAGAGATATGGTGAGATAGGGTCCCCTTGTCTAATACCATTAGTACCCCGAAAGTAACCCTCAGGACTACCGTTGATAGAGACCGAAAATCGAGAGGAAGAGATACATCAGCTGATCCAATTGATGAAGACAGTGAGAAAACCGAAGGCCTGCAAAACTAAAAGAACAAAATCCCAACGAAGTGTATCAAAAGCCTTCATAAGATCAACCTTAAGAGTATATCGTGGAGTTGAGTTCTTCCTATTATAGCCTGTAACGACCCAACTCCCCACGTGGAGCCCACGCAGAATCTCACCGAGCCGCCACTACCCAGGAATTGTCCGCTATTGGCAGTCCCTGGCCCGCAGGCACAGGTCTCTCACGGTTTTGTCCTCTCGAGAATCTCTTCTCAAAAGGGCCCTGGGCTGATATAAGAGACTAGCCCTTATATTCAGCTCTCTCACTTCCAAATCTTCCAATGTGGGATTGTGTTACCATATTCCACCCCCCTTAAGAGGCTCCGAGCCCTCGCGGGCATGAGCACAAACCTGGCATGTATTCAATAGCATTTAAAGTTCATTTAAATTGTATTTTATTGACCTTTCACCTTCTTTGACCAAACTAGTTGACTTTTCATCTACATTGACTAACTAGGACAAGGTGGGAATTTTTGAAATGTTTAATAAAGGGCAAACTTGGGATTAGAAATAAAAAAATGCAATGTTAAGTTAGTCAAATTTTGGGTCAACTTTGAAATTAAATCTGAATCAATTGGGGAATAGTTAGGTAGCAAATTATATATGGTTGGAAAGCTCTATGAGTCTAGTTTCTGAGGCTTCAAACCGTTCGTGAATTGGAGTTTTTTAGAAGAAGTTATGGCCGTTTTCGTAAGGTCGCGCATAGTTGTTTTGGTTTAGCGGGTTGACCGAAGCCTTGACCATTGACTATTGTTGTCATCTTTTATAAGCATAAAATAGCATAAAAAAAACAAAGGAAAAGCTGAAAAATAAAGAGAGAAAACCAAGAGTTCAAGGAGAAAAGAAAAAAAAAGAATTTTCAACTTCAAATCTTCAAATCTTCGCGTGAGCTTGCATGGGATCGTTTTCGAGGCTTCTAACGTTGTTTTCCTAGCGTCTATTAGCAGCTAAGGTGAGGGATGCATCATTATTTGCGCATTAGAAAATATGATGTCAAGACTTTAATTTTTTAGAAATTACGTATAGAATGTTGTTTAATTCGTTTTGTTGCTTGAAATATGTTCTATGATGTTAGTAGACTTTACTTTTGTAATTTTTTTAGTAATTTATGCGGTTAAAATTGATTATTGTATTTCAAATGTTGATTGAATAGTGAAAAACGTGAATTACCCCCGTTCAAAATTTTACTCCGAGTTGCATTCTATTGATGTAGGAAGGTGCTAGATATGCTAGAATGCTTAAATGTATGATTTATTTGGGTTGTGTAATGTAAAAACGGAGAAAAATGGCTTGGTACATGTTGGGGTCGTTCCGGTCGAGTTTGGTATTTTATCGTTTTGCGTGAAGGCATTGTCGTAGTATGCTATGGAAGCACTTTTGGTGCAGTTATGACATTGGTTGGGTGATCGGTTGAGGTAGTTGTAGTTCAAACGAGCAAATGGAGAAATCGGGGCTTTGCGGGAATTCTAGGTTAAAGTAGGGTTTCGTGGTCTTTAGACGTGCCTTATGGTGACCTAGGAAGAGTGGTGAAGTCGGTTTCCAAAACTCGTGGCTCGTTTGAAAGTAGTAGCCTTTTGAAAGTTGGGGTTGTTTTGTGTTTTTGTTGGTTTTCATAGTGTTATGCTTGTAGAATGCTTATTATTGCTTGTTATGCTTGTTAAAGTTGGTTATGATTGAATTGTATATCAATTGTTGATAATGCTTGTTAGTGGTGTTCTTGTTACTTTATTGATTGTAATTGCTTATTGTATCACATGTTGTTACTAACCTGCACTTCAGTGCCTTGCTTGATTATCGTTATATTCCTCGTATTGCATTGCATTGTGTCAAGCGCGTGAGTGACGGGCCTCTCTGGGTAGCCTCGGGTTGCCAGTGTTGGTTGCTCTAGCTCCGTGTCCTATTCCCTTTCTCGCTTGGGTTGCCGCCCAGGGAGTTTTGGGTCGTAGAATTGACAGAGTATGTCCGGAGTACTCTAAACGGAAGTCATAAGGTCGGTGAGCCGGCGCGTCATCGTTAAAGTCATCGAAATCGTGATCGGTACATTGCTCGTATGAGTGAACCATAGCCTTCAGAGTGTGGTATAGCTTTGAATGGTTGTGTTAATGCTTTCTTTAATTGTTTATTGTATTGTCGTGTATATTGAATGCTTTCTTATTGATTATATTGCTTAACTGTACCTATTTGCATTGCACAATCTTCTTTCTCTCCACCTCGATATCTGTCTCGCCCTCACTGAGTATATGTGTTGTGTATACTCACTCCTCATCACCATATTTCAGGAAATGCCTTGTTAGCTGGAAAGTTCGTGATTACGTGAAAGTTCGTGCTTGAAGAGTTGTCTTGCATGCTATGTGGCTTGAGTTGTCAAAGATGCAAAGATGTATGTTTCATGTGTTGTTTGTATTTAGTGTTAAAAAAGAATGTAAGTTAAGTTTTATTAGGTTATTGAAGTGACTTGAAAAGCTAGTATATGTACCCAATTAGTATAGTTAACTTTAATACCTGATTGTATTGTCTAAAAGAAAGAGTTGGAATGGTCTAGGTACTTGGAAATGTATGTATACTTGTTGTGTTTAATTGCTGAGAAACAAGGCTCGGATGGCCTTGAGGTGTTTGAATGGTTGGACATGGTACTGGTTCACTTATATGCTGTCACAGGTTTTGCATTTTGCCTAGAAACAGGGGAGACTTTGTCCGTTTTCCCTAAATTTTATGCCCGGGTTTGGAATTGGGTTGTGATTAGATTGATTGATAGAACTCCCAGTCTCGAGAGGGATCGGGGTGTTACAGGTGGTATCAGAGCTTGTTTAGCTCATAAGCCTGGACAGGGTCCTCGGTCTGGTGGGTAGTGACCCTTGAATGTGTGCTTGTTAAGTATGTCTTGAACGTGTATGCTTGTATGTGAGATTGTGTGTCTTGACTTGAATGTATGCACCTATGTGATATAGTTATGTGTTATGTGTTAAATGTTTCTCAAGTGAAGTGAAGTGTCTAGTTGTGTATTGAATTGACCTATTGAATTGGCATCGTGAATCGAATCGACCTCGTGAATTGTTATTTGCTTGAAGTATTGCTTGTAATGTGTGTATTGGAATGTCTTGAATTGGCTATGTCGTTATTTGAATTGATTATGTTGTGCTTGACTTGATTATCGTGCTTGAGTGACTTTGTTGAACAAACTATTTTATAAATTGTTTTACAAACTTGCTTGCATAATAGTTTAAGGCATGTATGTATAAATGTGATATATTGGCATTCATACATGTCCTATTGAAATGGTAAGAAAGACTTCTTCCTCCCCTGAAGAGAAGTGGTTAGTAGCAGGCCCTTCAAGTTATGTGGATTGACGGGAATGAACAGTATTTGACTAGCCCTTTATTTGGGAGTTGGTATTTATAGTTGGAGTTGTTTATTGGGATTCCTCTAAGGTTATCTTCTTTGCTCAGTAAATAAATGACTTTCTTTGGAGTTCTACATGATTATTCTTTGGAGCATTTTCTTAATATTTCCTTGTTGGTCATTCGTCGGGTATTTCCATATTGGCATTCCGCGGAAGACTTGGTTGGGATTCTAATCGGCCTTTGGTGTTCTTTCTGCATTTTTTTTTTTGGGGAAACTTTGATTTGAGTTTACTTACGATGATCAATTTTGCATAAGGCGCATTATTTTGGTATTCTCTGTGGACATTTCTCAGTGGATTTGGCAATTGGAATTCTTATCGGACTTACTGCATAATATTATCTACAATATCTCCGCTCTAGTCTTTCTTGATATTTTATCGGCAATCGTGATTGGAATTCTTTAATAGTATATGGTGCACCTGCACGACATTCCCTCTGGAATTTTACCCAATATTCGGTAGCAATATTATTTTGGGAATCTACTTGGTTATTCAGCTTGGTGTTCATTCATGGACTTTTGATAAGTATATATATGTTGGGGTACATTTTGGATTCCATATTCAGATGCTTCTTGAGCTATATTTTGGAAGACTTCCTTGAAACTTCTGAAATATGATTGACTGGATTTCTTATCTGGAGTCTTCTTGAGCACTACTTGGGTTCTCGTTTAGACTTTACTTCAGACTGTTTACTGGTATGTTCTCAGTACTTTTAGTTGGGATTCTATTATGGCATTCATGTCTAGTAAGATTTTTATTTGGAGTTCTATTTGGTATTCTCTAGAGCCTTTATTTGGCCTTATTATTTTGGAATTTTCGGGCAGTACTACTTGGGTTTCTTAGATTGGTTTTCTTCGGATGTCCTTATGTAGTGTCTTGCTCAGCAATCGATGAAGATTAGTCAAATTTGTATGTCAGATGATACAGAGTCCTATTGGAAGAAGAATTGCGAGGACGCAATTGTTTCAAGGGGGGAAGGATGTGATACCCCAAAACTGTCATGTATTCAATAGCATTTAAAGTTCATTTAAATTGCATTTTATTGACCGTTCACCTTCTTTGACCAAACTAGTTGACTTTTCATCTACATTGACCAACTAGGACAAGGTGGAAATTTTTGAAATGTTTAATAAAGGGCAAACTTGGGATTAGAAATAAAAAAATGCAATGTTAAGTTAGTCAAATTTTGGGTCAACTTTGGAATTAAATCTGAATCAATTGGGGAAGAGTTAGGTAGCAAATTATATATGGTTGGAAAGCTCTATGAGTCTAGTTTCTGAGGTTTCAAACCGTTCGTGAATTGGAGTTTTCTAGAAGAAGTTATGGCCGTTTTCGTAAGGTCACGCATAGCTGTTTTGGTTTAGCGGTTTGACAGAAGCCTTGACCATTGACTACTGTTGTCATCTTTTATAAGCATAAAATAGCATAAAAAAAACAAAGGAAAAGCTGAAAAATAAAGAGAGAAAATCAAGAGTTCAAGGAGAAAAGAAAAAAAAAGAATTTTCAACTTCAAATCTTCAAATCTTCGCGTGAGCTTGCACGGGATCGTTTCCGAGGCTTCTAACGTTGTTTTCCTAGCGTCTATTAGCAGCTAAGGTGAGGGATGCATCATTATTTGCGCATTAGAAAATATGATGTCAAGACTTTAATTTTTTAAAAATTGCGTATAGAATGTTGTTTAATTCGTTTTGTTTCTTGAAATATGTTCTATGATGTTAGTAGACATTACTTTTGTAATTTTTTAGCAATTTATGCGGTTAAAATTGATTATTGTATTTCAAATGTTGATTGAATAGTGAAAAACGTGAATTACCCCCGTTCAAAATTTTACTCCGAGTTGCATTCTATTGATGTAGGAAGGTGCTAGATATGCTAGAATGCTTAAATGTATGATTTATTTGGGTTGTGTAATGTAAAAACGGAGAAAAATGGCTTGGTACATGTTGGGGTCGTTCCGGTCGAGTTTGGTATTTTATCGTTTTGCGTGAAGGCATTGTCGTAGTATGCTATGGAAGCACTTTTGGTGCAGTTATGACATTGGTTGGGTGATCGGTTGAGGTAGCTGTAATTCAAACGAGCAAAGGGAGAAATCGAGGCTTTGCGGGAATTCTAGGTTAAAGTAGGGTTTCGTGGTCTTTAGACGTGCCTTATGGTGACCTAGGAAGAGTGGTGAAGTCGGTTTCCAAAATTCGTGGCTCGTTTGAAAGTAGTAGCCTTTTGAAAGTTGGGGTTGTTTTGTGTTTTTGTTGGTTTTCATAGTGTTATGCTTGTAGAATGCTTATTATTGCTTGTTATGCTTGTTAAAGTTGGTTATGATTGAATTGTATATCAATTGTTGATAATGCTTGTTAGTGGTGTTCTTGTTACTTTATTGATTGTAATTGCTTATTGTATCACATGTTGTTACTAACCTGCACTTCAGTGCCTTGCTTGATTATCGTTATATTCCTCGTATTGCATTGCATTGTGTCAGGCGCGTGAGTAACGGGCCTCTCTGGGTAGCCTCGGGTTGCCAGTGTTGGTTGCTCTAGCTCCGTGTCCTATTCCCTTTCTCGCTTGGGTTGCCGCCCAGGGAGTTTTGGGTCGTAGAATTGACAGAGTATGTCCGGAGTACTCTAAACGGAAGTCATAAGGTGGGTGAGCCAGCGCGTCATCGTTAAAGTCATCGAAATCGTGATCGGTACATTGCTCGTATGAGTGAACCATAGCCTTCAGAGTGTGGTATAGCTTTGAATGGTTGAGTTAATGCTTTCTTTAATTGTTTATTGTATTGTCGTGTATATTGAATGCTTTCTTATTGATTATATTGCTTAACTGTACCTATTTGCATTACATAATCTTCTTTCTCTCCACCTCGATATCTGTCTCGCCCTCACTGAGTATATGTGTTGTGTATACTCACTCCTCACCACCACATTTCAAGAAATGCCTGTTAGCTGGAAAGTTCGTGATTACGTGAAAGTTCGTGCTTGAAGAGTTGTCTTGCGTGCCATGTGGCTTGAGTTGTCAAAGATGCAAAGATGTATGTTTCATGTGTTGTTTGTATTTAGTGTTAAAAAAGAATGTAAGTTAAGTTTTATTAGGTTATTGAAGTGATTTGAAAAGCTAGTATATGTATCCAATTAGTATAGTTAACTTCAATACCTGATTGTATTGTCTAAAAGAAAGAGTTGGAATGGTCTAGGTACTTGGAAATGTATGTATACTTGTTGTGTTTAATTGCTGAGAAACAAGGCTCGGATGGCCATGAGGTGTTTGAATGGTTGGACATGGTACTGGTTCACTTATATGCTGTCACAGGTTTTGCATTTTGCCTAGAAACAGGGGAGACTCCGTCCGTTTTCTCTAAATTTTATGCCCGGGTTTGGAATTGGGTTGTGATTAGATTGATTGATAGAACTCCCGGTCTCGAGAGGGATCGGGGTGTTACATAGCCTCTGACGATGTCTTGAGCAATCAGGATATTCTCCATAATGAGCCTCTTTTCAACAAACGCAGATTGGTTCCCCGAAATGATGAGAGGCAGACACCGTTTAATGCAATTGACCAGGATCTTAGAAATGCATTTGTAAATGGTGTTGCAACAAGAGATAGGCCTGAAATCTTTAACCATGCAAGGGTTAGTAACTTTAGGGACCAAAGCAATGAAAGTAGAATTGACTTCATTAAGAAGGGAAGATGAGCGAAAAAAGGATTGAATAGCAGCAATAACATCTCCTCCGACGATGGACAAGGTACTTTTGTAAAAATGAGATGTAAAACCATCCGGGCCAGGGCTTTTATTGCCGGGTAAGCTGAACATAATGACTTTGATTTCATCTGCAGTAACGGGCAATAAAAGTTCAGTGGCCATCTCAGAAGGGATGGATTTTTGCACAATCGACTGGATGTCTTCCAGGCTGAAGCGTTCCCTATAATCATCAAAAGATCCAAGTAAGTTAGTAAAATAATTAAGTATTTCACTCCTAACCTCATCGTCCCTAGTGAGAATATTTCCACTGTTATCCACAAGCCTAGAAATAGTATTCTTGACAAAATGACTCTTAATTGCTTTATGGAATAAAGCAGTATTCGAATCGCCATCCTTAATCCAATGAATTCTAGACTTCTGAAGAAGTATAGAATCATAGGAATTTGAAAGGGATTCCACTTCCAGCGCAAGAGCATTTCCCTGAATGATAACATCTTCGGAAGCAGTACCTGAAAGCATAACCTGTTGAAACAAAGCAAGTTTTTCTCTAGCCGAGGAAATTTGATCCGCAAGGTTAGAGAAATAAGAATGATTAAAAGTTTTAAGGGCAAACTTAAGCTTCTTTCGGGCCAAAGCTTGGGGGATGAATGGGAAATGTAGAAGGGATAAAGGGAGGGGACGGATCAGTCCAAGAGGCTATGGTAGAAGACATGACAGGAGGAAGAGAAGACTGAAGAGAACACGGAAGGGCATTGTGAGGGCCTGGCAACGTGGCAGCCACATAAGCTAAGGATGATGATGTGGGCAATTGGGGTGATGTGGCAGACATGGTGGATGAATTGTATGGAGCGGCATTTTGTGTATAGTGGCCATGTAGGGCAGCGGACGAATGGTGAACTAATTATGGATTATGGTCAAAAGTGTTAGGCATGCTAAGCTGAAAATGCACATTGGGCAAAGTACCTGCAACATATTCTGAATTTATGTTAAAAGCATGCGAGAGTTCAGAATTAGAATTTGAAAAAGAGGCCCCATGGACATTGGCATGTGAATTAGAATAATGAGAAACATGCACAACATTGTTATTATTATAAGCATTGGCATTATAATAATGAGAAACATGCACAGCATTGGCATTATTATAAGCATATGATTCATTAGGGGTGTAGTCGAGTGGGGTAGGGAGCAAAGAAAGAGCCAAATTCTGATTATTGACAACAGAATGGCTAGCTAAGTCGTGTTGAGAAGGGGACAAAGTATGGGCAACATTCTGATTTATGTCAACAGGAGGAGACAACTTTTCAGAAAAATTGGAATTTTTTAAAAAGTTGTGAGGAAAAGAATTTTTTTTTTGCAAAGTTGGAGAGAGATAGCATCTTTTCAGAATTGGAGAGAGAAGAAGTTTCAGCTTTGTTGACCAACGGATTTGGAGCCGTTGGCTCGTCGACGACAAGGGATTGGGAATGTGAGTTGGCCGAATGTGAATGTGAGTAAGTAGGGGTGATTTTATGCGAAGTAGAAAGACCAAGACTAACCTCCTCATTGATGCGCATAACATGTGGATTAACTTCAACATGAGTACTCTTGTCTTCACCATAGGTTCCAGTTTTGTTAGAGACCGAGTGAGCAACTTGCTGTTGAACCAATTCATTGCCATTAACATCAGGTTGAGTTTTCAAGTTAACATCCTTGTTATAATCTTCTTCATTATCAAACGAGTTGGCTTCATCCGAATCAGGAGATGCTTCATGTGTTTTAGCATAGGCTTCATGGGTTTAATCATTGAAGTTTTTAGCATTAAAATGATTAGGAGAACCGCGACAAACCTCTTTCCTAGCATGCACATTAAGGCGTAATGAAGCAGAACACGATGAAGTGAAGTCTTCTTCCTTCTCATCAAAACGAATGTGCTTAGCCTTGGGCTTGGTAGCTAAATCTTTGGATGGTGATTTAGGGCGATTTTTGGGCTTAGGTGAAGAAGAAGAAGATGGAGACTTCTTCTTCTTATTCTTTCCCATGATCTGTTTATGTTTGAGGTGCGTAATGGTTGAAGGTTGAGGGCTGTTTGTGAGTGGTTAAGGGGTGGTGATGGGCTGGTAACGGTGGTAAATGGTGCTCAAGGGAGGTGCAGGCTGAAAAAAAGAAAAAAAGGTGTGGGTTCTAGAGAGAAGGGAGAGAATTTTCTCTCTCTTCCATTTTAGTGCATGTGAATTTTTTTTTATCTAATATACTCTCTAAGTGTAACATACCATTTTTTTTTCTTTCACAAGTTAAAATCTAGCTCTACAACTTATATTATTACAATTTCAAATTATCTAACTCTTCAACCGAGGTGCCCTCACTTGGTTCAGCCGTGGTTCCAACTTCTTTGGATGCTACCAAGACCATTTTGCCCGTTAGCGCACAAGAAACTAGAGGCTCAAATTCTCAATTGGTTTGTAGGGAACACGTGGGCCATAATGTTGGCCACTCGCCTAGGCAAAATGCGGAAAATGCAGCTACCAATGTAGGACCTTTATCACGTGGGGACACCAATAAATGAAGCCGTGCTAGCTTTGAACTTTGCTGAAATGCCAAATGGAAATAATGATTCAACTGAGGGCCACCATTCTCCTCCCAACGTACTTGGCCAGCATATGGCCTCGCGTGCACATGGAGATTCTTCAGTTTTTTCGTCAACAAAAGTTAGTGAGCAAAATAGAAATGGTTTTTCAAACTCAAGTGGCAAACACTCGGGCCCACTAGCTCCTTTGACCGAGGCTCCTAATTATGGAAAGCAGCAGCTTTTTTTTTTTTTTTTTTGTCAAAGATATATATATATTACACAAAATGTACAAATGTTTACAACTATACAAGATCCCTTATTAGCCTATCCCTTATTAGCCTATACCTGTAGGATCAATTTTAGAAAGTAAACAAGATTGGAAGGGTTGTGGTATATTACAAGATCAGTTATGAGGAAGAGATCCTATTCGCATTGCCATAGCAACCCAAGCTACCGCGCGGTTTGCTTGCCGTGAGACAAACGAGATTGAGCGACCAGACGTGGATGATAAGAAAGACTGAATATTACGAAATATAGAGGCAAGCCTCCAATCGCAATTATATGTGCCAGTGAGAGTTCTAAACACCAATTCGTGGCCCGTATATAGTGACATCAGGGCTGTGATTCCAAGCATGTTAGCTAGTGTACATCCTAGCTGCAGAGCTAGAGATTCCGCCTGATATCGAGAGGTGCATCGTACTATGACTGCCTGTCCACCCATAAATTCCCCCAATGAATTTTTCCACACAATAGCTAGTCCACTTAATTGTCTATAACCTGCGAAAGATGCAGTACAAAACAAGGAATTGACGATTCCAGTGGTATGGTGATTGACCATGTATTGATCTCTATCACGATCCTCAGTTTCAGTACCCATTATCCTAGATGGAGCCATCATACTTTGCTGCTTGTCCTGGTTAGTAAGGTGGAAATGGACTTCAGACAATACTCGTTGGATTTCAGGTTCCACATTGTCAAAAAAGTATTTATTCCTAGCATTCCAGATCGACCAACAAATTAGGCAAATAAGGCTGATAGAAAAATGTAGTGCATTAGGCAAATTAGGATAACCATTTGTAGTGCATTGATGAATCATGTGGAGAAACCATTGATCGAAACGAACAATGTGCATGTTGTCCAATCTTATTTGAAGGGAAGACGCAAACCAACACCTTTGGCTCCACCCGTGACAAAGAAAAATGTGCTCAGTGGTCTCATTTGCATTTTGGCATATTGGGCAAATCGGAGATTGTTTGCTTCGTCTGTGATAGAGATTCTCAGATATAGCTAAGGCATTATTGCAGACTCTCCACATAAATGTACGAATCTTTGGCTCTACCTGAGCAGACCAAATGTCGATTCAAATCTGTTTGGGGAATTGGTAGGAACAAGAAGGGGCTTTGCTAGGCACCTGAGAACGAAGATTCATTAGAGTACTATAACCAGACTTTACCTGATAGTAGCCATCTCTTAATGGTAACCAGATCAAGGAGTCAGCACAGGGTTGCCATGGGAGCTGGATAGAAAGAATCTCTGAAGTAATGGTCGGAGGGAAGATTTGTCGGATAAGAGAAACATTCCATTGATGGGAATGCAAGTCAATGAGGTCAGCCACTCGTGATAGTTGACAGTTGGTCGGGCTTTGGATAAGAGGGTTGGAATCAATCCATTTATCATTCCAAATATTCACAAAGAGTCCATTCCCAATCCGCCACTGCGAATGCTCTCGCAAAAGGAGAATACCCTGGAATAGGCTCTTCCAGCACCAAGATGCTCGTTTAGGTTGAGGTGCCGTGATTAGATTACCATCCCTGAAATATAGACTCTGTAAAACTTGTACAACCAAGGCTTGTGGTGAATGGACTAAACACCAAACTTGTCCTGCTATTAAAGCTTTATTCATAGCTTCAAGATTGCGAAAACCCAGACCACCCTGAGATTTTGGATAAGTCGTCATTGACCATTTGAGCAATGGGATTCTTGGGCCAGAGTATGAGCCCCACCAGAATTCAGACATCAGCCTAGTAAGAGCTTTGCAAGTTGATTTTGGGAGACAAAACAAGGACATGACATAGTTCGGAATGGCTTGCAGGACAGATTTAATTAATTCTTCTTTACCTGTTGAGAAAGAAGTTTTTGCTTCCACCCTCGAACCTTAAATTGAGTACGATCAATAATCCACTGAAGAGATCGAGCCTTAGATTTTCCCCAGTCTAGTGGGAGGCCAAGATACGGACCTAATATTTCAATAGGAGGTATATTGAAGATGTCAATCAGGAGTTGTTGTATGGCAGGAAGACAATTGTTACTGAAGTATATAGAAGACTTCTGTTTATTTAAGCGTTGTCCCGAAACAAAACAGTACTGATAGACAGCTTCTTTCAGGGATACAGCCGCAGCCTGAGTAGCTCGTAAGAAGAAAAGAGAATCATCAGCAAATAGGAGGTGGATCAATGAAGGACATGAGCACGCCAATTTTATCCCACAAAGCTGTCCAGATGAGACCAATTTACTGATCATTTAAGATAGAGCCTCAGTCATTATGGCAAATAGAAAAGGTGATAGTGGGTCACCCTGTCTGAGCCCTTTTCCAGGTAAGAACAAAGGAAGTGTTTCACCATTAAACAATACACTGTATGAAACTGTTGTGATACATACCATGACCCAATGAACCCATGTATTGTTGAAGCCAAGGCGCAGTAACAAAAGGCGTAAGAATTCCCAGTCAACTTGATCATAAGCTTTGGACATATCTAACTTTAATACTGCAACCGAATACTTGGATTGGCGTTTCTTTTTGAGGTAGTGTCCGACCTCTTGAGCTATAATAATATTATTTTGGATGGCTTGACCCATGAAAAACGCACTCTGTTAGGGCGAAATGAGAGAGTCCATTCGTGGTCGCAAACGGATAGCTAGTATCTTAGAGATAATCTTATAGGAGAAATTGATACAACTGATCGGTCGAAATTGTGTGAGTGATTCAGGTTGATCAACTTTTGGTATCAGAGTAAGAGTCGTCTGATTAAGAGAGGGATGCATACTATGCCCTGAGAAGAATTCACTTACGATACCATAAATGTTGTCACGCAAAATTGACCAATATTTTTGATAGAACAGTCCAGTAAAACCATCAGGCCCCGGAGCCTTGTTACTACCTAAAGACCAGACAGCTCTACGTACTTCTGTTCTTGTGGGAGGTTTAGTGAGTATATCATTTAATTCTGGAGACACTATGGGGTGGATTTGTTGTAAGACAGACTGATACTGCTTCTGCCTTTTTGCTTGATATAAGGATTGAAAATGGGACACTACAATATGCTTCAGTACTCTTGGATTTTCCACCTACATTCCAGAAGAATCTTGCAGCCGAATAATTTTATTTTTGCCTCGCCTTTGGATAGTAGTTGCATGAAAAAAGGCAGTATTGTGATTACCACATTTCAGCCATTTGACCCGTGATCTGACCGCCCAAAACTTTTCCTCTCGAATCCAAAGCTTGTCAAGAATATCAGACAATTCATTTATGAGCTGTTGATTATGCTGACTGTATGGTAGATCTTGCAGAGCTAGCAATTGGAGCTTTAGAGTTTGTATCTCCTTTTCACTGTTACGAAAGAAATGCTTACTCCAATGTTGAAGTCGGTAAGAATAGCGGGCCAAATTTTCCAGGAATTATTGTATACAAGACCTCGAATAAGGAGCAGACCAAGCAGATTGTATAACTCCGTCACATTCAGGTTCATCCACCCAAAAGGCTTCAAATCGAAATCTCTTGGTGACAGGCTGATAGTCATTGGAGGTGGCAAGAAGTAAAGGCGTATGATCAGATCCAAACATCGGATGTATTAACACCCATGCATTAGGGTAGAGATAGAGCCGAGAGATGTTACAGAGAGCCCGATCAAGTTTCTCTTTTACAATTGCTCCAGAATCACGTTTGTTCGACCATGTGTAAAAGCCCCCTTTTGATTCAACATCCTGCAAAGAATTAGTATCTAAAAAGTTATTGAAAGAGATTAGATGATTCTTGGCTTTTGGGCGGAGTCCAATCTTTTCTGATTGATAAACAATGTCATTGAAATCACCCATCAATAGCCAAGGCTTAGTCGTATGATGCATAATGTTAGATAAATAATGCCAAAGCTGTTGTCTAGCAGTGAAATTCGGAGATCCATATACAAGTGAGAAATACCAAGATGGTTGAGAGAGACTTTGAATTTTACAGTGCATGAAATTAGAAGAGGAGTCCTCAAGATACAACAAAAGATTATTTTTCCATAATATTAACATACCACCAGAGAGACCCTCTAGTTCTACACAAGTCCAAAAAGTATAGCCCATACGAGTAGCAAAATTATGAGCTTTACTACGACATAGTTTTGTATCTACAAGTCCAACTATGTCCGGATTACTATGTACAATCAGATCTTTCAGATATCGAATTGTCTGGGGCGATCCAAGACCCTGGCAATTCCACATCAGGATTTTCATGTGTCCATTGGAGACTGCGAGGAGCCAGTCTCGTTGCCCTTCAGAGTTGCAGATGCATGTTCTTTTCCTTTCACCCTAGTTTTACCAATAACTCTTGCTTTAGATATAGCAGGTGAGCTTCCACCCATTTTATAATGCATAGCCACAGGAACATTAGTCAGGTTGGCAGTTGAGAGAGGTAAAGTGGTTATAGAGAATGGTTGAGTATTTGGCTAGATTGACTCTTCACTAGTGTATCAGGAGTGTAGGGTGTTTTCTTTATTGGTGGGAGATAGGTGAATAAATCTGTTGGGCGTTTAAGAGGGCAAATGGATATGGGCACGGAGGGATGGATTACGGATCGGGGGTAAGCGATACAGGTGGGTCTGGGGTAACGGTGGATGAGCTGATCAGTATGGATAGGAGGTTGTGTCAGGTTGTGAGCTAGCATTGGGATAGGCTAGTTTATATTTGGGGTTAAAGGGCGTAAGTAGGATTGGCTAGAAGCAATGTTTGCAGGTCCTGGGTAAATGGTGTTCGAAGGAAAATGAGCTAAGACTAGTTCATGAGTCACTAATGGGTTAGGCAGTATTGATGTACCTTGACGTGGATGGACTGGCTATTGGGCTAGCATATGGATCATCAAAGAAGCATCTGCAAATAGAAGATTTCCATGCTGGTGGGGCTGAGTTAATCCACAACCATGAGGTGGCATATGAGGTAGCTGTCCCAAAAGTCCAAGAGTAAGGTCATGTCCTCTGATCGGCCATATGGTAGGAGGGCCCAAAGCAAGTCTGCCCAGGTACGGAGCCCAGGCCCGAAAAGGGGCTCGATTAGATAGAGCCCGTAGCCAGGGACCAAAAGAACGGCAACGATAAGAGACACATGTTGGAGCCGGAGAACGAAGCTCATGGCAGCCATATTGATCATGACCCAAGATGCCACAATTGTAGCAGAAAATACTGAGTTTTTCATATGTGAGTTTGACACGGAGAGGTGGTATATGTTCTCTGTTCAGAAGAAAACCAGGAACAAAAGGTCTTGCCATAGGCCACTTAACACGAAAACGCAGATAGCCTTGAAAACCCAATACTTCTTCATCAGCCATGTCAATTTCCTCAACTTCACCCAACAAATCACCAATAATAAGAGCATTTTCACGAGTGAGATAGTTGAAAGGAAGACCTGCAACTTAGACCCAGAATGAGGTGAATTCAAGATCTATCTCATCTAGTGAAATATTTGGTCTCCAATGTTGTAACAAAACATATGACCCCTGCATCGTCCAAGGTCTATTCTCCCAAGCCCGACGTTTTTCTGACGGATTGTGGAAAGAGAGCATGAACACATTGAATTGCAGGGAAGTAATTTCAACTGGTTGCTGGCAACCCCAAGATTTGAGAATGACATCTTGAAGTATTTCAGGGTTAGTAGCTCGGTCAGAGAGAACTCGAGCCACTAGGGTACGTTTAGAGATATTGGAGGTGAGTGGGGTTTCAACTGGGCGAAGGGATAGAGTTGGGGTACCAATAGTGACAAACTATAAAAGGGTAGCGAGTTCATCGATTTGGTCTGATTGTGTCATAGTAGGTGGGTTTGGTGGGGTTTTAGGGGGAGCGGTGAAAGATATATTTTGTGTAGATGATATAGACATAGTAAGATAACAAAGAACAAAACTAGTATTTACAGAAGGAAAGTAGCAAGTGAGGATGGGTATGATGTGATTAGACCGAGATGAAGGATTTTATAATGGTTAGGAGGACAGAAAAATGGTAGGACAGATAAGCATTGAAGTAATTGAGAGGATTCTGACAATAGGGCATAATTAGGGCAGAGAGATGAAGGAGATGAATCTGACAGTTTAATGTTTTTCAAGAAAAAAAGAGGGAACATATTTGACTGTGGGAAAAAGACAGAAAGGAAGAAGAAGGGGGATGAGTGTGAGAATAGAGCGTGATTTGCAGAGTAAGGTGAAGAAACAGACAGAATATTAATACCAACAAAAACCAAGCCCATTTGGCTGCAGGGGACAATTTAACTTAGAAGAAAGAAGAGAAAGGTAGGGATGACACGGGTATAAAGAGAAAAGAGATTAGGGGAGAGGATTGGAGGAGAGAAATAGTGAGGTAGGTGTGATAAAAAGACGAGATGAATAGGTGGACTGATGTCGGAGAAGATGAAAGTTAATAGATAACGATGATGGTAACTTAGACCTAAAAACAGAGCCAAGCTCGTTCAGAGAGAAGACTCGAAAAATCTACAAGTTTCCAAGACTAAATTATTGTTAAAGGAAAGGCGACAGCGGAGTAAAAGAGAAGCCGAAAGAAGCAGCTTGGCTCTATTGTATCGGAGCTAAAGAATGAACAAATTGGCTCATTGTCTTCCAATTTTGAATTGCAAGATGCTGTGGGGTCTACTAATAGTCATATTCCACCAAGCACGGACCAAGCGATATCGTTCATAAGGTTGTGGGATCTATTTTTAGTGAGCCAGATCCTACTCATGTGCAGGAGGAACAGAAAGCTAGTTCGGACAAAGATGTTGATCATGGTCTTCCTCTTCGTGCTACAGCAGGTGCATCAAATGGTACTGACCGACGTGATGAAACTCCAAATTGGAAATCTTTTTTCTTGCCCAAAAAGCAAACATCCCTCAAATTGGATTTCATTGAATCTGAAATTATTGACGGAAAGAAAGTTGCCTCGCCCACAGCGGATGTCTATGATCAAGGCGCTCAACTTTGGAATACTTGTCTCATTGGGAAATTTATTGGAAAACCTCCACCATTCTTTCTTATTCAGCGTGTCGTTGACACCCAATGGAAGCGGTTTGGATCAGTTGAAATCAAAGATTTGGAAAGTGGCCTATTTCTCTTTCAATTTGATTCTGAAGGGATATGTGATGAAATCATTGATGAATTGTGGCATGTCAACCATAGGCCACTTCTACTGAGAAAATGGGAACCGAATACCTAGCTTGTCAATTTGACATGCGATAAAGTCCCAATATGGTTACTTCTGAGGAACGTCCTTCTTGTTCTTTGGACTCAACCTGGGCTTAGTTATGTTGCTAGTACCATTGGTTATCCTCTCCAGATGGATGCGAAGACAGCCTCAAGATCACATCTTGGTTATACTCGAGTTTGTGTGGAGATGAATCTCAATAAAGCACTTCCTCATGAGACTTATGCAAAACTCCCTAATGGGGGAACTGCTGTTATTGACATTGAGTATTCATGGAAACCTTCAAAATGTTCTTTCTGCAATCTGCTAGGTTATTCTACATCTTCCTGCACTGCTGCTCAAGCTCAGCCTTAAGTGACTCCTACACCAGTTCCAGAATCTACTACTCAAGCTCAACCTAGTACCACCAAGTCCCATCCCGGTGATACTCAAATATCTGACTCAGAACCTGGCTGGACTAATGTTTCTCGTAAGAAGAAGAATAAGACTACTGTCAGCAAGCAACAGGCTCAACCTATTACAAATGTGGCATCTTCTACAGCTAGAGTGCCTTCCGACTTGACCTCAACGGTCCATAAAAACAAATTTGATGGATTTCAAAGTGACAAACAGTTGCCGACAAACCCATCGATATCAAATGCTACTCTTGAGTTACATCGCCAGCTATCTCCTCCTAGATCCAATCTCTCTCAGGCTATTCACAACTTAGTTTCAGTGAAGCAGATTTATAATGGAAGGAGACCCGGGGGAATTCTATATGCCCCACATCGCTGAGTTGTAATTTCTTTTGTTTCTTTTTTACGACTTTGATTCTTAGTTGATTTTTGACTTTGATTCTTTGTTGTAATTTGGTCTCTGACCAACATATTGTACTTTTATTTTTATTAATGATACCTTTTTTCCGCTGACTTAGCAAAAAAAAAAAAAAAACTAGGTTAATCCATCCTTTATTGAAACAAATGCTTAGTTTGATATACTAGACTTAATATATTTCCTAAGTTTAAATTATTTCCTAGCATGAGCACATAAGGTAACACAATTCAATTATAAGTGATACTTAATATGCTAATACTATGAGCACTTAGTAGGTTACTTATTAGTCAAAATACAAAAAGACAATTATAATTTGAATGTAAGCAAATAATTATAAAGGCATGCTTTTCTAGAATAATGCAAAGTGATGAAAGTAATAAATATAAATAAATGTTCGGGCTTGGGTATTACATCCTTTCCCCCTTAAAATAATTGCATCCTTGCAATTCTTACTCCATTAGATAACTTCTTCCTGAATGTTAGGCATCTTTTAGGGGGAAAGGAAGGGAGGAAGGAAAGGAAAACCTATCACATTAGACCTCTCTTGTAACACCCCGATCCTTCTCGAGACCGGGAGTTCTATCAATCAATCTATTCACAACCCAATTCCAAACCCGGTCAAAATTTTAGGGAAAGACGGACAGAGTTTCCCCTGTTTCTAGGCAAAATGTAAAACCTGTAATAGCATATAAATGGACCAGCATCGTGTCCAATCATACAAAACTTCCTCAAGGTCATCCGAGCCTTGGTTCTCAACAATTAAACACAAGTAAATATACAATTCCAAGTACCCAGACTATTCTAACTTTTCTTTAAGCAATACAAACATGCATTAAAGTTAAGCTATACTAACTAGATACATAAACTAACTTATCAAACCACTTCAATAATCCAATAAAACTTAAATTACATTCCTTTTGAATCAAATACATACAATACATGAAACATACATCTTTGCATCTTTGACAACTCAAGCCACATAGCACGCAAGACAACTCTTCAAGCACGAACTTTCACGTAATCAATAACTTTCCAGCTAACATGGTATTTCCTGAAATGTGGTGGTGAGGAGTGAGTATACTCAACACGTATACTCAGTGAGGGCGAGACAAATATCGAGGTGGAGAGAAAGAAGATCGTGCAATGCAAATAGGTACAGTTAAGCAATATATCTGACAAGTAAGCATTCAATATAAACAATCAATACAATAAACAATAAAAGAAAGCATTAACACAACCGTTCAAAGCTATACCACACTCTGAAGGCTATGGTTCACTCGAGCGAGTAATGTACCGTTCATGATTTCGATGACTTTAACGATGACGCGCCGGCTCACCCACCTTATAACTTCCGTTTAGAGTACTTCGGACATACTCTGTCAATTCTACGACCCAAAACTCCCTGGGCGGCAACCCAAGCGAGAAAATGGAATAGGACACGGAGTTAGAGTAACCAACACTGGCAACCCGAGGCTACCCAGAGAGGCCCATCACTCACGCGCCTGACACTTATGCAATACAATATGAGATATATAACGATAATCGAGCAAGGCACTGAAGTGCAAGTCAGTAACAACATGCAATACAATAAGCACACAATAAGCAATTAAAATCAATGAAGTAACAAGAATAACACTAACAAGCATTACCAACAATTGATATACAAATTCAATCATAATCAACTTTAACAAGCATAACAAGCATTATTAAGCATTCTATAGGCATTACACTATGAAAACACACAAAATCACAAAATGACCCCAACTTTCAAAACGCTACTACTTCCAAACGAGTCACGAGTTTTGGAAACCGACTTCACCAATCCTCCTAGGTCACTATAAGGCACGTCTAAAGACCCCGAAACCCTACTTAACCCTAGAATTCACGCAAAGCCCCGATTTTTTCCTTTGCTCGTTTGAACTACCGCTAGCCTAACCAAACACCCAACCAACGCCATAACCACACCAAAAGTGCTTCCATGGCCTCCCGAGACAATGCCGTCACGCAAAATGATAAAATGCCAAACTTGACCTAAACGACCCCAACTTTCACTAAGCCATTTTCCACCGTTTTTCCATTACACAATCCAAAAAAATCATGCATTTAGGCATTCTAGCATATCTAGCACCTTCCTACATGAACAAAATGCATAACGGAGCAACTTCATCGAAACAAGGTTTTACTATTCATAATTTACTATTCAACTATCAATTTAAATTGCAATTTCGATATTCAACCGCAGAAAATGCTAAAAAGCTATAAATACATGTTCTACAATTGCTAGGGAACATTCTTTAAGCAACGAAACGGATAAAATAACAACCTACGGTTAAATCACAAAAATTAAAGTTTAGATACAATAATTTTAAATACGCAAATAACAATGAAACCCTCACCTTAGATGCTCCTAGACACTAGGAAAACCTCGTTGGATGCCTCGGAAACCACCCCGTGCAAACTCACGCGAAGATTTGAAGATTTAGCTTGAAAATCTTTTTTTTTTCTCTCGTATTTTCGGCCAGCTTTGTTTCTGTTTCACCTTTGTTTTTTTTTTTTTGGTGCTATTTTAAGCTATGCTAAAAGATGACAACAAGTCAATTGGTCAAGGCTTGGTCAACTAACTTAAAAATTGGTCAAATAGGCTTATTTTAGGCATTTTAAAGCTTAAACAACTAGCACTATTTTAAATCTAATCAACAACAACTAAAATACTAAAATTAAAACACTAAATACTAGTTTTCACTATTTGTTGAGGACTAGAAATCATTTCCTAACTATCGCTCTCGATATGCTATGCACTTTGCGACAATAAAAGAATAACAATTAAATCTCAAAGAATTTAAGAAAATATAATTTTTGAAAAGTAATATAGTTCAAAATTTATTCCGGCTCGGAGCTACTTTTCATTTAATTGAAAACCGAGCATTAAGATGTAAGAAAAATTAAAACCGATTAACAAAAATATGAAAATAAAGCTACAAATGAATGTTTAACTAAAAATAAACACATAATTCAATGCTAACATTTATGATAACACTTAATTAAATGCAATTAAATGCCATTGAATGCATGCCGGCTTCGGGTTATCACATCCTTCCTCCCTTAAAACAATTGCGTCCTCGCAATTCTTCTTCCAATAGAACTCAGCATCATCTGAAATCCAACTCTGACTAATCTTCATCGGTTGCTGAGGAAGATAGTGAATAAGAATGCTCGTAGGAAAACCCGAATAGAAATCTCAACCAAAAATGCCGAGAAAATACCAGCTAAAGACTGAAGCAAAGATACTGTAGATAAAATCATATCACATATATTTATAAGAAGAATACCGATTGAATACCTCATACACGAATCTCTAGTAGAAGTTCAACTTTTACTGCCTGAGAATTCCCAAGCAAGAAGCCAAATAAAGGCTCAAACAAAGGTTCCATCCAGAGGTCCAAAGAAGTACCCCGCTGGTCATGAATTTCATAGAAGAATTCCCTATTAAGAGTGCTGAAGAAAATACTAAGAAACCCAATCAAATATACTTCAAAAGTTCCAAAGAAGCCTTCCAAATAATAACCCCATAGGACAACCAATTAGATTCCGAGTATCGCTATCAAATGCTGAGAAGAATGTCAAAGGGAATAGCAGAGAAAATATAATGCCCAATAAGACAATCAAGTTGAATAACAAATATAGTTTCCCAGAGAGACGAAAACCCTAAGAAAAATACAGAGCTGGTGCACAATATACAAAACCAAACTCTGAGGCCTCTTCACTGTTTGCCAAGTGAGAACGTCATACAACCTTGCCAATAAGGAAACCCAATAAGAGAATACCAAAAGATTGTTACCAAGAGCCATCATACAGAAACCCCAAAGAAAATTATCTTTTATAATTGCCAACCACGAAGAAGAGTCTTAGAAGTATGCCAATAACCGAGCTCCAAGGACAAACACCAACTCCCAAATAAATGCTAGTCAAATGCCATTCATTTCCTGCCAATCCACATAACTTGGAGGGCCTGCTACTAACCACTTTCTTTAGGGGAGAAAGAAGTCTTTCTTACCATTTCTATAGGACATGTATGAATGCCAAGATATCACATTTATACATATATGCCTTAATCTATTATGCAAGCATGTTTGTAAAACAGTTTATTCAACAAAGTCACTCAAGCACGACAATCAAGTCAAGCATAACATAATCAATTCAAATCACGGCACAACCAATTCAAAACATTCCAATACACACATTACAAGCAATACTTCAAGCAAATAACAATTCACGAGATCAATTCGATTCACGATGCCAATTCGGTACACGAGTAGTCACTTCACTTCACGTAACACACATTTAGCACATAACACATAACTATATCACATAGGTGCACACATTCAGGTCAAGACACACAATCTCACATACAAGCATACACTTTCAAGACACACTTAACAAGCACACATTCAAGGATCACTACCCACTAGACCGAGGACCCTGTCCCAGTTTATGAGCTAAACAAGCTCTGATACCACCTGTAACACCCCGATCCCTCTCGAGACCGGGAGTTCTATCAATCAATCTATTCACAACCCAATTCCAAACCCGGTCAAAATTTTAGGGAAAGACGGACAGAGTCTCCCCTGTTTCTAGGCAAAATGTAAAACCTGTAATAGCATATAAATGTACCAGCACCGTGTCCAACCATACAAAACTTCCTCAAGGTCATCCGATCCTTGGTTCTCAACAATTAAACACAAGTAAATATACAATTCCAAGTACCTAGACTATTCTAACTTTTCTTTAAGCAATACAAACATGCATTAAAGTTAAGCTATACTAACTAGATACATAAACTAACTTATCAAACCACTTCAATAATCCAATAAAATTTAAATTACATTCCTTTTGAATTAAATACATATAATACATGAAACATACATCTTTGCATCTTTGACAGCTCAAGCCACATAGCACGCAAGACAATTCTTCAAGCACGAACTTTCACGTAATCACGAACTTTCCAGCTAACATGGTATTTCCTAAAATATGGTGGTGAGGAGTGAGTATACTCAACACGTATACTCAGTGAGGGCGAGACAGATATCGAGGTGGAGAGAAAGAAGATCGTGCAATGCAAATAGGTACAGTTAAGCAATATATCTGACAAGTAAGCATTCAATATAAACAATCAATACAATAAACAATAAAAGAAAGCATTAACACAACCGTTCAAAGCTATACCACACTCTGAAGGCTATGGTTCACTCGAACGAGTAATGTACCGATCATGATTTCGATGACTTTAACGATGACGCGCCGGCTCACCCACCTTATAACTTTCGTTTAGAGTACTCCAGACATACTCTGTCAATTCTACGACCCAAAACTCCCTGGGCGGCAACCCAAGCGAGAAAAGGGAATAGGACACGGAGCTAGAGCAACCAATACTGGCAACCCGAGGCTACCCAAGAGAGGCCCATCACTCACGTGCCTGACACTTATGCAATGCAATACGAGATATATAACGATAATCGAGCAAGGCACTGAAGTGCAAGTCAGTAACAACATGCAATACAATAAGCACACAATAAGCAATTAAAATCAATAAAGTAACAAGAACAACACTAACAAGCATTATAAAAAATTGATATACAAATTCAATCATAATCAACTTTTTTTTTTTTTGTTAATTCAGTGTGATTTTATTAGAAACGAAGAACAATACAACAAAAGTACATCAAACCAAAGTGGAAAAAACAAAAGAAACAAAAGGAAAAACAATGTTAACATTGTCAAGAGCCGGTGAGGCTATGACAAACTAAAAATTGTAATCGCTCAGAGAGAAATGTTGACGAATAGTCATTGGTGGGATCACAGGACAGTTAACAAGTTGAGCTATCGGAAGAGGTAGAAAGTTTTGAACATTTCCTTCTTGATCTGTCATTGGGATTTGGATTTTTCTATGAGGAGTTTTATGCGGTTCGGGATCAAATTGAGCGAGTTCCGGATTCAAGGAATGATGCCCGTGCATATAAAATTGACTTAAATGAAAATGTAGAAAGAAACTACAAGAAATGTGCTCCAAATATATTCACAAGAAATAAAACACAATTTAAAATAGTGATGCAGCGTGCGAATTCATAAAAATAGTAAAGTTTTTGTCAAAATATGAAAAACTGCTGTTTTGACCCTCAAAACGATAGAATTTGGCTAAAATCACGTTGTACGCAAAGTTCTGCATTTTGGTCAGAAGGCTGTTTCCACCCGAAAAAGTGGTATGATTTGTCAAAAACGGACACAGTTGACTTTTTTGGTCAAATGTGGCGACGATTGCATCAATTTTTTTTTTTAAACAAGTATATTACAGACAGTAAATAAAACACGTTCAAAATCACTTAATCATGAACTAAACTACACCGCGCTTCCCCAACAACGGCGCTGAAAACTTGATCGTTGCTCGGTGTGCGTATAAAAAGTGTGCAAAATAACCAAGTCTTAATAACCCGCAAGTGCTCGAATCATGTAGTGTAATGTGCTCTGAGTGCGGAATCGTATCCATAGGAAAGCTCGTGAGTTAGTTAGTGAAGTAGTGTGAGAAAGTGTTGAAGTGAAATCGTGACAGTTTTAAGAATGGTTTTGAGTATCATGCAAGAAATATAAACTAAAGCTAAAGTATGATTTTGTTTAAAATACGAGGGAAATGATATAGGGGGCCAGATATGTAATGAAGCAGTTAATCTAAGCTCGCTATCCAGGATTCTCTGATTCTATGCTCGGGTTAAGCTACAAGCATTAACCTAGTTAACTTTCTTAGTCTAATTAAAGTCTCAATCCTACGTCTGTTATAGGTGTTATTCTATCTACGAGTCCGTTATATAGCCGTAGTATAGATCTATCCTTGTAACCTGGTGTAACTGGTCTGTTTTAACTAAGTAGTTTAACAACTCCTAAAGTAGAAACTAAGGTACAACCTATAGTCTCATGGAATATATAGTACAACCTATAGATTCACTATTATTACACGAATATATGGCACGAAAGTAAAACAATCATAATATCAACTACAAGTATAATATTATAAAAGACAATGTTGAATTAATACAAGTAATATATTGCATTTAAATCAAATTATCTGAATATTAAAAGATCGTCATTTACAATATCCTCCCGAGATATAAATCTACTCAGACATAAATAAATACGAGTTATATGAATCAAGCAAAACTCTCCTATATTGACGAACGCTTATTTCTGATCACTGAAATTTGAGCAGAGGTTCCACGCAAAATAGCTATTTGGGCAGAATCTCCCCCGAATAAGAACTACTTGGGCAAAACTTCTCCCGAATAAGAGCTTTAAGAAAAGCTATTCGGGCAGAACTTCTCCCATATTCTACAAATTACTACTAGAATTAAACTAATATTTAAAACTAAAATTAATTCTAAAAATAATATTTAAAATAAAATAAATTACAAAAAATCCATCCGGTTGAGTGCCTATTTATAGGCAAAACTTCTAAGGCGCGCTCGAGCGCACTTCTGCTCCTTCGCTGAATTCGCAACACGTGTCTTTTCAAGAATGTGGTAGAAATTTCCGTGTAGGGCGCTCGAGCTGATTTTGTTGACTCTAAATTTGACTTTGACCGGGTTGTTGATCGAGGCATTTTTTAGTATTTTTCAGATTTCTGAGTCTGATTTCACGCTAGTTTCGGCCAAAATCATTCTCTACAGGCTTCATTCCACCGATTCTCAAATCTTTGCTATCATACAACTTTTTTGACTTGTAATTTGGATCATTTCGGGTCTAATTTTTCATTTTTTCGAGATCATCCTACATTGCATCAAAATTATATAAGTGCTTCATTTATTCCTAAGTTATGATGCAAATATAGTAGAAATACAGTGGTTTGAGTGCTGTAATTATGGTCGTATCACCTGTGATCTTCATACTCGAGTTGAGATAGAATTGTATCAGGTGGCGCCATGGGAAGAACACCTTCATTGTCTGAAATCCAAGTGTATAATTATCGGCCCAAACATTCAAATTCTTTACTTCGACACGAAGCATAGCCATGTCTCTTTGGGTGGTCTTACCCAATTTGTTGATTTGTTTTCTTAAATATCTCCCCCAAGCATTTGTCTTGTGATTCATGGATGCTTCTAAACTTGTTTTCATCTCAACCATAGTAGCAAGAATCCTATCTGTTTTAGTCATAGGAGCATCCTGAGAGACAGAGGAAGGCACACCAAAACTAGAACCTACACCCTGTCGGTGTTCTTCAACAAGCCTTTCACTTTCTCTTGATTTTGCTAAAACATGTTACACAACTCGTTCTCCATGGTCGGCTTCCATCATATTCCCATTCAATCTCATCCTCAGACATTTTTGGGTCTACAAGAGCCTTCTTTTTCTTACATTTTCCATCAAGACATTTTTCTAGAATTTCTTTCTGAATAGCTTCAGCTAAGATGTCAAAGTCATCTTGACTTAGGACTTGACCATGATAGATAAACAATTGCATGTGTTTCATAACGGCTAGATCAAAGTTCTACATGTGGTGGAAAACACATACTTTTCCTTGAAGTAGTACATTAAAATGTTCAAAGATCCTAGTAAAAAGCATAGCATAAGCTAAACTCTTTGCTCCATTAGTGATACACATCATGTGAGACAATATCATATATGGGAGATTAAGTTTTTGTCTCGTATGAAGCCGATACATAGTGTAAGCATCAAAAAAATTGACTCGACCATCATTTGTTTTTCTTGGCATGATTACATCATTAACAAAACGTATTATTAGCCTAGTTCTTCTAGCTAATTTCATGGCTTGCAGAGTATTATTCCCAATTCGAGGTTCACGAGCATTATCCCATATATGCATGGAATCATAATTTTTATTAGTCATGCTAGGCCATCCTTTAGCACTGTAATAATTCTTTCCATCAAGAGGTAGTTCAAACAAATCACTTAAGAATTCTTCATTAAGCTTAATCTATGTACCCCTAATTGTGCTAATAAGATAGCCTCTATCATACCCAGTTCCTTCCATTAAAGTTGCATAAGACTCACGAACCAAGTCCTCATAATATTCATACTTAACATGAACAAAAGTATTCCAACCTTGAAAATTAATGAAGGACAAAATATTTGTACCTTCAAATACAGAATCCACAATTGATTTTGGTGAAAGATTGGTGCACTTGTAGATAGCTTCTTTTGCCGATCTTTCTTGAGCCATCAGAGGAGGTGGAGGAGCTTGAGATAAAGGTGGATTAGGTCGGCCACGTTTGTGCATTGAACCACTTGTTCTTATGTTAACCATGATGATTTTGAGTGAAAAAATGCAAGATTATAAAGTTATCTGTGATGAGGATATCAAGGTTTTTTTTTTTGTTAATTCAGTGGGAGTTTTATTGATATCCAAAGGAACTGGTACAAGTACAAGATTGTTGACAAACAACATCAAAACAAGATCAAGGAAAGCAAAAGAGAAATAGTCCAAACAAGGACTAAAAGAACAAAAAGACAGGAAAACAAAGGAAAATCTCCTTAGTGGGTTCTTCGATCAGGGGGTCTTCCGTTAAACATGCCTTGAACTGACCTAGTATAATCAAAGGAAGGTGTCGCCTTGGATGTAGATGCAGTGTTGGAAGAAATGCCAACAGCACGATTGGTAGAGATGGCTTTGCCAAAAGTATGAGTAGAAACCTTATCCTTAGAACCTTAAGATGGGTACGGAGTAACCGAAATGTGAGAAGTATGTTGTTGTACATGTGCCTGCGTAGGGATGTTCACCTTTTGGACATTGGTTTTTTTGTGGAAAACACCTGTTCCAGCAGTTTTATTCTCTACAGTCTTGGACTTAGAAAAATTTTCCTGGGAACGTTCATCAATTTGATCACCATGATCTCCATGAGCTTCATCTGAGTTAAGTATATTAAATCTGTTATTGCTAACCAGACGCTCTTTTTGACGTGAAGCACCGCGTCTCCTCCTACGCTTTTTATCTGCTTCATTCCATTCTGAATTGGTGCCTGAAGGTTTATCCTCAACCCAATTGTCTGGAGAATTAGGACAATTGGAAGTGTCATGACCTGCAACATTACAAAAAGTACATTTCTGTGGTTTCCAATCATATTCGATTAGGATCTCAGCCTCTTCCCCATTAGGGAGTTCAACATATGTCCTATCTGGGAGATCCTTTAGAATATTCATTTCCACACATACTCTTGCATAACCGAGATGTGACCGTGAGGCAGTTTTCGAATCCATCTGAAGAGGGAGGCCAATTGTGCTTGAAACGAAACTGAGACCATCATTGTTAAGTAAATCAAGCGGAACATTTCTCAATTTTAACCAGATTGGCACTCGTTCACAATTGAGCTTGATGAGTTGGAGACCAATTTCCCAACATCTAGGGAGAAGGGGATGATGGTGAACATGCCAAAGCTCTTGCATCACACTATCACAAAACTCTTGAGATTCAAATCGGAACACAAACAACCCAGACTCATTAGATTGGATCTCAACATGACCAAATTTCTTCCATTGAGTATCGACCATTCTCCTAATTAAGAAGAAAGGGGCAGGTTTGTCAATAAATTGACCAATAAGACAGGAATTCCAATGTTGAGCACCTGCATGAAAGACGCTTTTTGGAGGGACAGCAATGGTTCTCCCATCTTTGTTTTTAAAATTCCCAAAGAAGTTCAGCTTGAGTGAAACATTTAATTCACCCAGAAAGTGTTTTTTCCAGTTGTTTGTGACAAAATTAGGAGTGTGATGAATAGGTTGATGTCCCAAAGTTGCTGAATTCTTAACACCATGGTTGTTAGCTTGCTGGACCGATGGAAATTGGTCAAAGAATGAAGTATTTGCATGGATATTGTCTTGAAATTGATCAGAACCATGAGCTTCAGCAGGTTTAGAAAAAGTTTGCTGCAGGGAAGGAAATTCATTTTGTAAATTCACAAAGAGGCCATTGTTGAAATGAGCTGGAAGATTTTGGCCAAAAGGATCACCAACAAGATGATCCACTTCAGATGAATTGTGAATCTGATTCGCATTGAAAGCAGCATTATTTGCGTCGACTCCCTGTGAAAGAGGACCAAGGACGGCCCATGCATTGTTGAGAGGAAGACTCGAATTCCCATTGGAAATTCTAGCTTGACTTTCGGCATTGGCATTCACGTTGGATAAGGCATGTGTAATAGCAATTTGCTGCATGTGCGCATAGGGCTGAAGTTGACGCGTGGGGCTCCGCAATTTCTCATTAGGCTCCGCATTCTCATTTTTGTCCACATTATCAATGGACAGAATTGAGTTGGCATTTTCGGTCAAAGCAACAGCACTTTGGCTGATGTTCATTTTTTTCACATGCATATTGTTGGCAGAAGGTTGAATCAATTTGTTGGAGACCACATGTTGGCCACCAGAAAGAGCATCATCCAATTTTTTGTTTGCAATTGAAACCGTGTAATCACCATCATTCGCATGGCCCATGTTTGCAATCGGATCCGTGTGAAGACTTGGGGCATAAACCTGTTTGTCCTTATGCTGACCAGTATGAATTGCGACAATTGATATCTCTGAAGGCTCAATAGTAGAGGCATGGCTGGCAACTCGAGTGGCTTGGACAAACCCATGTGCTTGCGTGCCCGTCGCATTATCATTGAGAATATTTGAATTGGCATTGTCGTCCAAAGAAAGAGTCTCGTGGCCAACATTTTCTTCATCTGCATGCGTAATATTATCGTGCAATTGTCCAAGGTGGCCCACGTGCTCATCACTTTGAATTGCTTGCTTAGCAGAATTGAAGTCAATAACATGTGCCGGTGGGGACACCCGTTCTCCACTAGGCAAATTAAAATCCAAACTTAGCTTATTTGAATTTTCTTCACGTGGGCCATCAGCCGTGACATGAGTAGTAGGTGCAACAGAAATAGCTTGATCATTTTGACCGTGGATACCATGTGAATCCAAATTTGGCTGAATTGGATGGTCATTAAGTGGGCCAGCCGCGTGAGTTGTGGTAGCTTGCACCTCGGTAGAATCTAAATTTTGAACGGTATCATTTGTAGGCCCTACAGCATTGGCCATGTTCGAACTAGCAGAATAGCCATTGCCGGAATTAGGTGACTGCCTTCCAGAACTGTTATGCTCCGAACTCGATCCATTCTTCGTAACGCCGGGGGGAAGACCAAGCCAAGAAGCATTCGGATCCAACCCCATTGCTCTAATAGAGTCACAAACACCATCCAATCTTGAACCTTTGAGAAAACGATCAAGGGTTGGAGCTGAACGAATTTCTAAATAGTCTTCGATTTCATACTCGTCCTCACTCATATCAATTCATTCATCGTATTCAAAAAACGCGGCCTGTTTAGCTTGAATTTCATGGAAAACTCGTTCGATCTGTTGACTTGAGTTAAGTGAGTCTTCACCTTTCACTGAGGAGGAGGAGGAGGAGGATTCGTCATCTTCATTCACTTTCTCCATGGTTGTTGTGGACTTAGACTTAGCTTTTATCCGATCACTAGAACGACGTGAAGAGGAAGGGGCAGTTTTCTTGCTGCTTCCCCCCATAAGGGGCGTAATAGTGTTTTCCGGGACAAGCAGTGAGTGTTTTGGTGGTGATAGAGAGATTTTTAGGGTGGTTTGTTGGTGGTCAACAGTGAGTCAACAACCTGGTTTTTTAGAGAGAAGGCAGAGAGAAATTATTTTTCCAACCTAACTTGATCCTCATAAACTTGTTTTTGAGGATATCAAGGTTGTACAAACTGTTCAAGAAAAAGCCAAGAATCAAACGTCCACATTCATTGAACCCATACACGTCCACATTCAATGAACCATTTGGGCGAATTTTCCAACAAAGATTCAAGTCAAGATTTTATTTTCAAGATTCTTCAAGAAGTTTCAAGAAGATTCGAAGATTTAGTCAAGATTTGATTTCTTTGTAATTCTATCCTAGTTTTAGTTTTAGTTTTTGTTTAATTCCCTATGGACGAATTTAGGTGTTCACACTAGGAAAAATACTTTCTTGGGCTGCAAGATTGGGTGTTCACACTAGGAATGAGTTTTTCTTGGGCTGCAAGTTTGTTTCCTTTTGACCTAGTTACTATTCACATTTTTCTATTTGAGCTAGGGTTTAGGAGTTCTTTTTCAAATAGGAAATTTATTTGTCTATGCCTATATAAGGCTGATTTGCATGAAATAAAAGTTAGACAATTTTGATATTAAATTTGTGAGATTATTCTCCTCAAGTTCTCAAGAAATTTTTCGAACTTATAAAGATTATTATTGTGGTCTTCATCCTTGACTTATCAAATAGGTTTTCCATCCTCGTTTGTGGCGTCTTCAACTATACCAAGGTTCTAGCTTTGCTAAGCATAGGGTCGTGGTTCCATCCATTCCTGAAAGGTCTTGGGGTCGTTTGCCATATTTGGTATTGGGTCACGTCACATGTTGGCATGGTTCGTATCAATCTGAAGTGGGTAACCATTCTATCGAACTAATTTTGAAGAAAAGTGATGAAAAATATTAAGGATTTGAGAGAAAAATTGATTTGGGGGTTTAGGGTTTTAAGAATTTTGGTTTGAATATGAAAGAAAACCCCATTTTTGGATAAAACCTGTTGCAGTCAGTGAAGACACTCGACCGACTGCACTCGACTGGTTGTCTCTGAATGAGTCGGTTGATGAGTCAAATGAAGACTGATGTGAACCAGCCATCCACATTCATTGCACCATTTGGATGAATTTTCCAGCAAAGATTCAAGTCAAGATTCTATTTTCAAGATTCAAGAACTTCAAGATTCTTCAAGAAGTTTCAAGAAGATTCGAAGATTTAGTCAAGATTTGATTTCTTTGTAATTTTATCTTAGTTTTGGTTTTAGTATTAATTTGAATTCTAGTTTATTAGGTGTTCACACTAGGAAAAATACTTTCTTGGGCTACAAGAATAGGTGTTCACAATAGAAAAGAGCTTTTCTTGGGCTGCAAGTTTGCTTCCTTTTTAGTTACTATTCACGTTACTATTCACATGAATAGTAAATAGGAGTCTTTTCTTGGTCTTCAAGTTTGTTTCCTTTGACCTAGTTACTATTCACGTTTTTCCTACTTGGGCTAGGGTTTAGGAGTCCTTTTCCAAGCAGGATACTTATTTGTTATTGCCTATATAAGGCACTTTTTGTGATAATAAAAAGACAATTCTGAAATTAAATCTGTGAGATTATTCTCCTTAAGTTCTCAAGAACTTTTTCGAACTTATCAAGATTATTCTTGTGGCGTTCAACTCTGACTTATCAAACGAGATCTCCATCCTCGTTTGTGGCGTCCTCAACTATACCAAGGTTCTAGCTTTGCTAAGCATAGGGTCGCGGTGCCATTCATTCCTGAAAGGTCTTGGGGTAATTTGGTGTTGGGTCGCGTCACATGTTGGCGTGGTTCGTATCAAAGACTCGACCGACTCACACTCGACCGACTAGTCCAATGAGAAAAAATGATGTTTCAGCTAAATTTTTGCATGCCCAATTCCCTTCTAATAGCATAAGTTGATTTTCAAGCAAAGGTTTTGTGAAAATATCAGCTAATTGATGCATACTATCAACAAATTCAAGTATAACATCGCCCTTTTGCACACGATCTCAAATAAAATAATGCATAATTTCAATATGCTTTGTTATAGAGTGTTGAATTGAATTTTTAGTGAGATTAATGGCACTTGTATTATTACATCTAATGGGCACACGATCATATTCAAGGTCGTAGTCAAGCAAATTTTGTTTCTTCCATAGAATTTGGGCAACACAATTTTTGACGGATATATACTCAGACTCTGTGGGGGATAAGGCTACACTATTTTGCTTTTTTCTAGACTATGAGACTAATGATTGACCAAGAAATTTACAACTACAACTAGTTCTCTTTCTATCAATCTTACACCCAGCGTAATTTGCATCTGAGTATCCTACCAATTCAAAAGAAGTTCATTTTGGATGCCAAAGTCCTAAGTCACGTGTGCCTTTAAGATTTCTAAATATTCGCTTTATGGCACTTAAATGTGATTCTTTAGGACAAGATTAAAAGCGATCACATAAGCATACAATCAACATAATGTCAGGTTTAGAGGCAGTTAAGTAGAGAAGACTTCTGATCATACCTCTATACCTTTTCTCATCAACCGATTTACCTTGTTCATCCTTGTCGAACTTGGTTGATGTTCCCATTGGCATGCCAATCTCTTTAGTATTCTCAAGCCTGAACCTTTTGATGAGTTCTCTTGTGTACTAGGCTTGATTAATAAAAATCTCCTTATTTGTTTGCTTGATTTGAAGTCAAAGAAAGAAGTTCAACTCTCTTATCATGCTCATCTCAAACTCTTTATGTATACTGGGAGAAATACTCAGAAAGCGATTTATTAGTAACACCAAAAATAATGTCATCAACATATATTTGCACAAGTAATATGTCTTTTATTTCTTCTTTATCCAATTAATAAAGTTGAATCCAATTTCCCTCTACTAAATCCATTTTCAAATAAATGTCCACTTAATCGATCATACCAAGCCCTAGGTGCTTATTTCAATCCATAAAAAGCTTTTTTTGAGTTTAAAGACATGATTTGGTAAATTTTGATCCTCAAAACCAAGTGGTTGTTTTACATAGACTTCTTCTTGAAAATATCCATTTAAAAATGCACTTTTAACATCTATTTGAAAAAACTTAAAATTCATGAAGCATGCAAAGGCAAGTAGCACTCTAATAGATTTCAATCTAGCTACTGGTGCAAAAGTTTCATCATAATCTATTCATTCTTCTTTATTGTAACCTTGTGCAACTAATCTTGCTTTATTTCTAGTTATGATATGAACCAGCCATCCACATTCCTTGCACCATTTGGATGAATTTTCTAGCAAAGATTCAAGTCAAGATTCTATTTTCAAGATTCAAGAACTTCAAGATTCTTCAAGAAGTTTCAAGAAGATTCGAAGATTTAGTCAAGATTTGATTTCTTTGTAATTCTATCTTAGTTTTGGTTTTAGTATTAATTTGAATTCTAGTTTATTAGGTGTTCACACTAGGAAAAATACTTTCTTGGGCTGCAAGAATAGGTGTTCACACTAGAAAGGATTTTTTCTTGGGCTACAAGTTTGCTTCCTTTTTAGTTACTATTTATATTACTATTCACGTGAATAGTAAATAAGAGTCTTTTTTTGGTCTTCAAGTTTGTTTCCTTTGACCTAGTTACTATTCACGTTTTTCCTACTTGGGCTAGGGTTTAGGAGTCCTTTCCAAGCAGGATACTTATTTGTTATTGCCTATATAAGGCACTTTTTGTGATAATAAAGTTAGACAATTCTAAAATTAAATATGTGAGATTATTCTCCTTAAGTTCTCAAGAACTTTTCGAACTTATCAAGATTATTCTTGTGACGTTCATCTTTGACTTATCAAACGAGATTTCCATCCTCGTTTGTGGCGTCCTCAACTATACCAAGGTTCTAGCTTTGCTAAGCATAGGGTCGCGGTTCCATCCATTCCTGAAAGGTCTTGGGGTCGTTTTCCATATTTGATGTTGGGTCGCATCACATGTTGGCGTGGTTCGTATCAGTTGGTATCAGAGCTTAGGTTTATCATGTTTGCCTATCCTTTTCTTGTTTTTCTTGGTTAATTCCTTGAGTCTAGGTCTAGGTTTTAATTTATTTCTTCGTTCTTGATTGTGTCTTGCTTCCAATTCGTTTTCTTGGTTGTGTCTCGATTTCGTTCTTGTTCTTTTAATTTCGTGTCTTGAGTCTTGTTCTCCGTTTCTTGAGTCTTGTCTTCAATTTTGTTTTCTTGCTTTCAATTTCGTTTCTTGTTAAGCTTTCAATTGGCTAAACCCTAGAATCTTGAATTAGGGTTTCTTGTGTTTCTAAATTCGAAGTCTTGGTTACTTGCTCATTGTCTTTGTTTCTGAAAATCAAGAAAAGAACATCAAGAAAGAAAAGAAACTTCGAGAAAGAAAAAAAAATTCGGAGCTGAAAAAAAGAAGAAGGGCAAAACAGTGAACAGTAAAAAAACTTGTTTTTGTTGAATTAGCCTTCGTGGCCAAGCTTTTCTGAAGGGAAACGACGTTCTGAGCATAACCCACAACAATACTGTGGGCACCACCCTCTTAGGGCCAAATTCCATCGTTTAGTATGAGTTTTGGGCGTTTTTGTGTTTTCTATTAGATTTTTTTTCAACTTTCCTTATTTCTCTAAGTTTCCTTCTTCGGGTTTTGTTCAATTTTCTTTGTCTAACCTTGTTTCTAGAGTCTTAGAGGTCTGAAAAAAAAAACAAAAAAACAAAAAAAAAACAAAAAAACAAAAAAAAACAAAAAAAAAAGTCAGATTCCAAAATTGATTATTATGCTGCTTGGTATTCTTGGTAAGTTTTAGGGGCTTGAAAGAGAATACGAGAGGAAAAAGGCAGAGTGTGTGAGATTATTAGAGGGTAAAAGCTAAAGTGAGTTGAGCGAAACACGTGAAGGAGTGAAATTCAATCATGGCTCATAATCAAGAGGATGACACAAAAGCAGAAGCTCAACAACCAGTTCTGAATTTACAGTTGCAAGCTTTTTTGGGAGAGATGAGATAGATGATGAGAGCTGAATTTGAACAAATACATGAGAGGTTTGAAAGAATATATAAGGTCAAGCCCGAGTCCAAACAATCCACCAATGCCACAACCTCCCAAGGTAAATCAACTTCTACTACGACTCGATCTCGTGATATTAAATGTTTTACATGTCAAGGACGAGGTCACATAGCTAGCCAATGCCCAAACAAGCGAGTAATGGTAGTCTTGAAAAGTGGTGAGATTGAATCTGAAGATGAAATGCAATCTAATGACATGCCCATACTAGAGGACACCGAAGTAGGTGAAGAAGAGGAATTTGGGGCAGATTATGGAGAGATGCTTGGATTAGTGGCACGACGAGCTTTGAGCTTGCAAGCTAAAGAGGAGGAAGAAGTAGTGCAACGTGAGAACATCTTTCATACCCGCTACCACGTGAAAGATAAGGTATGTAGTGTTATTATTGATGGTGGAAGTTGTACTAACGTTGCTAGTGCTTCAATGGTTGACAAGCTAGGGCTCACAACAATTAAGCATCCACGTCCATAGAAGCTGCAATGGTTGAACGATTGTGGTGAGGTAAGGGTTACAAAACAGGTTGTGGTACCGTTTCGCATTGGGAAATATGAGGATGAAGTGTTGTGTGATGTGGTACCTATGCATGCTGGACATCTTCTCTTGGGAAGACCATGGTAATTTGATCGACGTGTACAACATGATGGCTTCACCAACAAGTACTCATTCATGTTCAATCAACGGACAATCACTCTAGTTCCAATGCCACCAAAACAAGTTTATGAGGATCAAGTGAGGTTACAAAAATTGAATGATCAAAAGAACTTGAGTGAACAAAAGAATTTAAGTGAACAAAAGAATTTGAATGAGCAAAAGATTGTGAGTGAAAAGAAAAAGAGCAAGGTCGAATCTGGAAAGGTAGTAAAAAAAGAAAAGAGCTTGGCCAATGAGGTAAAAGCAAAGAGAAAACAAAGTAATTTTTATGCAAAAATGAGTGTACGCATGTACAAGGAGGCTCTTTTAAATGCTAACCAACTTGACTCTGCATTGCCTAGAGTTGTGTCTCTCTTGCAGGATTTTGAGGAAGTGTTTTCCGAGGACATAACATATGGTCTACCACCTAGGCTGGTCTTTGAGCCTGGTGGATTTGAGGACAAATCCTTTTAAAGAGGGGGGGAATGATGTGAACCAGCCATCCACATTCATTGCACCATTTGGAAGAATTTTCCAGCAAAGATTCAAGTCAAGATTCTATTTTTAAGATTCAATAACTTCAAGATTCTCCAAGAAGTTTCAAAAAGATTCGAAAATTTAGTCAAGATTTGATTTCTTTGTAATTCTATCTTAGTTTGGGTTTTAGTATTAATTTGAATTCTAGTTTATTAGGTGTTCACACTAGGAAAAATACTTTCTTGGGCTGCAAGAATAGGTGTTCACACTAGAAAGGAGCTTTTCTTGGGCTGCAAGTTTGCTTCCTTTTTAGTTACTATTCACATGAATAGTAAATAGGAGTCTTTTCTTGGTCTTCAAGTTTGTTTCCTTTGACCTAGTTACTATTCACATTTTTCCTACTTGGGCTAGGGTTTAGGAGTCCTTTTCCAAGCAGGATACTTATTTGTTATTGCCTATATAAGACACTTTTTGTGATAATAAAGTCAGACAATTCTGAAATTAAATCTGTGAGATTATTCTCCTTAAGTTCTCAAGAACTTTTCGAACTTATCAAGATTATTCTTGTGGCGTTCATCTTTGACTTATCAAACGAGATTTCCATCCTCGTTTGTGGCGTCCTCAACTATACCAAGGTTCTAGCTTTACTAAGCATAGGGTCGCGGTTCCATCCATTCCTGAAAGGTCTTGGGGTCGTTTGCCATATTTGGTGTTGGGTCGCGTCACATGTTGGCGTGGTTCGTATCAAGTTACTAATCCGGATTCATCAAATTTATTTCTAAAAACCATTTAGTGCCAATTACCAGATAGTTGCTGACGAACCTGGTCAACATGTGCCGAGACCTAACACCAAGATTGGTAAAACAAACCCAAGATCTTTCAAGAATGGATGGAACCGCGACCCTTTGCCTAGCAAGACAAGAACCTTGGTATAGTGAATATGATGGAAACCGCGACCCGTTGCTTAGCACTCTTGACTGAGAACTAGTTCTTCGATTTCAAGATTGCATATTAACTCATGTACTTTCAATTTTGAGAGATTCGTTGACTCTCTAATTGATGTTACTTTTGGCTTGTATTCCTTTGGTAGAGCAAAAAGGATCTTCGATTGAGTTCTTCATTTAGATAGGAGTTGCCAAGAGTACTAAGGTTGTTGATGATTTTTAAAAACCTTTGATGCATTTCATTTAGTGATTCTCTGGACTTCATCTGAAATAATTCATACTCATGAATGTACAAACCAATCTTTGTTTCTTTGACTTGAGTTGTACCTTAATAAGATAACTCAAGAAGCTCTCGTATTTCATGAGCTGATGCACATTGACTCATTTGACTATACTCCGTTTCATTGAGGGCACAATAAAGGATATTTTTTGCTCTTGAGTTCTTGTTCATCATGACCATATCATAATCATCAAACTCATTTTTGGATTTTGGACTCTTCTTTTTGAACTTGCTATCATCTTCATTTTCAATCTCTGTGATTTTGATTGGAACATAGGGGCCTTCTTCTTCAAGCCTCCAAAGAGAGTAATCAACCAATTGAATGTAGGTCTCCATCTTGTTCTTCCAATAAACAAAATTTGTACCTGTGAAAAATGAAGGTCTATTAGTTAAAAATCCTTCCAAGTAAGGAGATGTAGTAGTATTTTCCATGGTCTTAACTTTACTAAGAATTAGACTATACGTAAAGCTATATCTCTACATACCACTTGTTAGTCCAAATTATCCTAAGAAGGGGTGTAAATTAAGATATAGGAGCAATATTACTACTTTTTTGGATATGATTGCAATTAGTTAATCCTTTGAAACAATTCATCGAACACAAAGTATGCAATAAAATAAAGACTAAAGGAGAGAAGAGAGAAAGAAATAGAGCCGTCGATTTTAAGGTAGTTCACTAATTTACTCTACCATTTAAGTTCTTATCCCTCTAGAATTTCCACTAACTCTACTAGTAGTGCTCCTTCACAAGTTGGTGAAGTACAAACCAATAATACAAGACCTCTTGACTCCACAAGAGTAGTACAAGCCTTTTCACTTCTTTGAGTCCACAAAGAAGATTTCAAACACTCTGTATACAATGAATCTTTCAAAGTTATAGATCTAGAGTGTTTATCTCACAACAAGAGTGTAATAAATATTGAGTACAATTTTCTCTCTTTAAGAGTAAATGGATACAATTTAAAGCTCTCTTGAATGCTCAATGATTTGCAAGTTAAAGCTCAATAAATGTTCAAGCAATGTTTTTTGATGATATGAAAGCTATAGAACAATTGTTTATAGTTGGAAGAAGTGTTTTGTGAAGGCGCATAAAGGCGTCAGCTTCAAAAGCGGGAACACAACTGGATCGTCCCGAGATATGTAAATAACAAAAACATGTAAGCGCAGTGGAAATAATAACAATTAAAATTTTTCATGTAAACAAGTTTGTATTTATATAATCTCAAGAGTAAATCTGTAACTTAGTACATAAAAGAAAATACATTAAAGTATATACAACTATATATATATGTATTTAAAACGAAATACAAGAATACCTCACGTGGAGAACTCAATGTAGACTCTTGAAAGGAAGATCTTGACTCGGACAAATCTCCTCTGCAAGTGCAAAGGCCCTAGTCGGTCCACGGGTATCCAAAAGCAAAGGACCACTAACTAATAGAAGTGCTAGCTTAGTTAAGTCCAAAAGCTTGAGTAATTTGGAGTTAAAAACTAGAAGCAAAATATTTTCTAACTCTACTATCTTTGGTCGATTATACCAAGAGGAGAAAGAGAGAATTTTGCTTCAAAACCTTATGTAATTTTCGGCCAAGAGCAAGCAAAATTGAATGAAAACATGACCTCTATTTATAGATGCACAAACTTGATCATCAAATGCCAAGTGTCATGATCTAAACAAATCAAGAAGCCAAGTGTCAACATCCTACACATGGCCGGCCATAGGAGGGCTTTTTGGACAAATTTCACTTGCAACTTATTGTTTGTCTTTTAGTACAAGTTGTCTTTTGTTCTGTTGTGCTTTGTCCTTTTGTGTTTTGTCCTTTTGTGCAACTTGTCTTTTGTCTTCTAGTGAAGACAATCATTAATTAATTCTAAACCCTTTGAGAATAATTAATTCAAGATTAACCCCTCAATCTATTTGCACTTTTGTCCCAATACTTTTTAGTATTTAAACTTTGGCCCCAAAACTTTCAAAAATTACGATTTTAGCCCACTTAACCGTTAATGTCCAAAATCACGCCGTTAACATTTTAACTTGTTTCCAACTCAATACCAAGCTCAAATATGCTTTATTCATGATACCCTAAGAGTGTGACTTCCTAGGTTCATAATTGTATAGCGATAAAGGATCGATTCCGAAAATGTCTCTGTCATTTTTCGGAATACCTTCATGTTCATGAGTGACGCATTAGCAACAAACGTATCATGAAAACATATACAGTAATGAAGTCCAATTCCAACGAACCTATTTACAATCACAAATTAGTGTGCATTCTGATCTTTCTGTTAAAATGTCTCGATCGTTGTGGGGACCATGAAATGATTAAGTCCACTAAACGATTCTATGCATATATCTAATTCGGTGGAATGAGAGATGACATCTATAGAAAAATACATTTCCATCGTTCAATTACCCCGGCCGAGGATTTCTCATTTCAAACGACCGACACTAGATCGCATAAGACATCGCCTCACTGTCAGAGGTTAACAGATCCTATCTTGACAATTACCTATCGGTCTCTATATCATAAGACTAAACTACAAGAGGCCGTATCTCACCCTCAAAGAAGGAGAGTATTGTCCAAACGCAAGATTTAGCCCCTGATATAGCCGGCAGCCGTAATTTCTCAAGTCATTGATTAATTTGCACAATTTGCAACGAATGACAAACTATTAATCCAAAGTCATATAGTTTCATCATTCCAGTCACATTCAATGATCTGTTCAACCAACGATCATTCATATGTGAGTTAATCACATCCCTATGTCATTGTACCTCAATACTCGCTACCCTTTATCATTAATATCTGTATGTTAATCAAAGGTAACTACATATGATAGTTTGTACTTGATTATTCTAGTCGTGGTCGAATAATCTAAGGACTATGAATGCTTTTGAATGTTTATCATGTCGAAGAAATATGCAGTCAAATTCTCAACACATTAAGAATATACTTCTTCTCATAAAAACTTTAAGGGCATATTCATATAATTGAACGGAGAATATGAACATCCAATAAACATGCCATTCAGATTTACATCAAAATGCCCTATATAGGTCATCTATCTATATAGCATTTGGGCATATCTCTAAAATTTTGAGCATTGAGGGTGTTTAAAAATATATAGAAAGCCTTTTTAATGGAATTGTAATGGCTATATTTTCAAACGGTCGGTGGAGGAGTCGGATGAAGACTCTCATCAGAGTTGGCTTGTCCAACTGCTACTAGAGAAGTCAGTTGAGTCCCTCGACCGACTTGTTTCGACTGACTTGCCCTTGCACCCCTACTGTTCAAGTCGGTTGAGGTAAGCAGGTCGAGTCCTTTGACTGGCTTGCTTCGATCGACTTGTCTGGGCTGTGTTTAGGCAAGTGAAAATATAAGTCTAAAAGCATTTTGCAAATATGAAACAGTTAAGATCAACACGCAACATGTTTTTGAGAATCTTTAAATCCAACGCTCAATACACATTTTAGAACAATATTTTGGAAGCCACGACTTTCTCAAGAAATCTTTTATTTAAAACAATTTTCCAAAGAGAACATTAAAGAGTTTTGAGCTTTACTGAGCATATCAAAGTCACTTGACATAAAAAGCAGTCGGTACCCCTTATGATCCCACTTTTTCTTCCTTGTGCATCTCTCTTTAATCTTTGTACTTTAGATCTTTTTATGATGATACTTTGAAGTTTCATAGATCTTCACCACTATAGTGTTTAAACAAAATTGATCATGTTGAGTTCTTCATTAGAGAGATCTTGAAGATTTCCTTTTCAAGACAAAAGGGATATTCCCTTTGATGAGGACATCAAGGCTATACAAATCGTTCAAGAAAGAGCCACAAAAGAGCCAGGAATTAGACGTCCACATTCGTTGAATCGTCCACATTCATTGAATTATCCAAGTTCAATGAACCATTTATTTGGGCGAATTTTCCAGCAAAGATTCAAGTCAAGATTCTATTTTCAAGATTCAAGAACTTCAAGATTCTTCAAGAAGTTTCAAGAAGAGTCAAAGATTTAGTCAAGATTTGATTTCTTTGTAATTCTATCCTAGTTTTAGTTTTCAGTTTTAGTTTAATTCCCTATGGATGAATTTAGGTGTTCTAACTAGGAAAGAGACTTTCCTGGGCTACAAGATTAGGTGTTCACACTAGAAATGAGTTTTTTCTTGGGCTGCAAGTTTGCTTCCTTTTTAGTTACTATTCATATCACTATTCACGTGAATAGTTAATAGGAGTCTTTTCTTGGTCTCCAAGTTTGTTTCCTTTGACCTAGTTACTATTCACATTTTTCCTACTTGGGCTAGGGTTTAGGAGTCCTTTTCCAAGCAGGATACTTATTTGTTATTGCCTATATAAGGCACTTTTTGTGATAATAAAGTTAGACAATTCTGAAATTAAATTTGTGAGAGTATTCTCCTTAAGTTCTCAAGAACTTTTCCGAACTTATCAAGATAATTCTTGTGGCGTTCAACCTTGACTTATCAAACGGATTTTCCACCCCCGTTTGTGGCGTCTTCATCAATTATACCAAGGTTCTTGCTTTGCTAAGCAACGGGTCGTGGTTTACATCCAATCCTAAAAGGTCTTGGGGTCGTTTGCCATATTTGGTGTTGGGTCGCGTCGCATGTTGACGATGTTCGTATCAGTTGGTAATCAGAGCTTAGGTTTATTAGGTTTGCCTATCTTTTTCTTGTTTTTCTTGGTTAATTCCTTGAGTCTAGGTCTAGGTTTTAATTCATTTCTTCGTTCTTGATTGTGTCTTGCTTCCAATTCGTTTTCTTGGTTGTGTCTTGATTCCGTTCTTGTTCTTTTAATTTCGTGTCTTGAGTCTTGTTCTCCGTTTCTTGAGTCTTGTCTTCAATTTTGTTTTCTTGCTTTCAATTTCGTTTCTTGTTAAGCTTTCAATTTGCCAAACCCTAGAATCTTGAATTAGGGTTTCTTGTGTTTCTAAATTCGAAGTCTTGGTTACTTGCTCATTGTCTTTGTTTCTGAAAATCAAGAAAAAAACATCAAGAAAGAAAAGAAACTTCAAGAAAATTAAAAAAATAAAAAATTTCGGAGCTGAAAAAAAAAAAAAAAAGGCAAAATAGTAAACAGTAAAAAAACTTGTTTTTGTTGAATTAGCCTTCGTGGCCAAGCTTTTCTAAAGATTACGTTCTGAGCATAACCCACAGCTAAGCTGTGGGAACCACCCTCTTAGGGCCAAAAACCAACGTTTTATATGAGTTTTGGGCATTTTTGTGTTTTAGAATAGGGTTTTTGCAACTTTCCTTATTTTTCTAGGTTTCCTTCTTCGAGTTTTATTCAAGTTTCTTTCTCTAACCTTGTTTCCAGAGTCTTAGAGGTCTTAAAAAAAAAAATCATCAAATTTCAAAAAAAAAAAGTAATACGTTGCTTTAGTGCCTATCTTGGTACTCTTGATTAGTTCTAGGGACCTTGAAGGAGAATACGAGAGGAAAAAGGCAGAGTGCGTGAGATTAATAGAGGGTAAAAGCCAAATTGAGTTGAGTGAAACACGTGAGGGAGTGAAATTTAATCATGTCTCAAAATCAAGCAGACAACATTAATGAAGGTGTTCAACAACCCGTTGGACAGAACTTACAGATGCAGGCATTGATGGGAGAGATTAGACGAATGATGAGGGCTGAATTGGAGCAGATTCATGAGAGGTTGGATAGGGTAGAACAGAGGCTGGAAAGGGTGCAACCACCAGTTGCTCTGAATGTACCCAGGAGGAACAGAATGCGGCAAAGAGTGGAAGATGTTGAAGATGTTGATGAGATCGATGAGGAAGGTTTAGATGAAAATTTTGACAGAATTTCGGTGGGCAGCAATAGGCTACATGGTCGGGATAGAGATGCTAGGAATCGTGTTGATAACAACTTAGGAAGCATCAAGATGAAGATTCCTGCGTTTCAAGGAATGAGTGATCCTGAAGCATATCTTGAGTGGGAAAAGAAGATAGAGTTGGTTTTTGATTGTTACAACTATTCCGAACTGAAAAAGGTAAAACTTGCCACAATTGAATTTACTGATTATGCTATTGTATGGTGGGATCAGTTGTGCATCAATAGGAGGCAAAATGGAGATCGTCCAATTGCAACTTGGGATGAGATGAAGAGGGTGATGAGGAGGCGATTTGTACCTAGTCATTATTATAGAGATTTATACCTCAAGCTGCAAGGTCTTCATCAAGGTAATAAAAGTGTTGATGAGTATTACAAAGAGATGGAGATGGCTATGATTAGAGCCAATATAGAGAAAGATCAGGAGGCGACAATGGCTAGATTTTTGAATGGGTTGAATCGAGAGATTGCTAACACCATTGAGTTGTATCATTATGTGGAATTAAAGGATTTGGTGCATATGGCGATTAATGTGGAGAAGCAACTCAAGAGGGGTGGTACATGACCAAGACAAGCACCACAATACTTGAGTGCATCACCTTCACCTTGGAGGACGAGTTACCCAAAGGATGAAGAAAATTCGTCTACTTCCAAGGCCAAGCCCGAGCTCAAACCATCCACCATTGCCATGACCTCTCAAGGTAATACAACCTCTACTATGACTCGATCTAGTGAGATTCAATGTTTTAAATGTCAGGGACGAGGACACATAGCAAGCTAATGCCCAAACAAGCGAGCAATAGTAGTCTTGGAAAGTGGTGAGATTGAATCTGAAGACAAAACATATTCTGATGACATGCCCATACTAGAGGACACCGCAATGGAAGCAGAGGAGTTTGGGGCGAATCATGGAGAGATGCTTGGACTAGTGGCACAACGAGCCTTAAGCCTGCAAGCTAAAAAAGAGGAAGAGATAGCACAACGTGAGAACATCTTTCACACTCGTTGCCATGTGAAAGACAAGGTAGGTAGTGTTATTATTGATGGTGGTAGTTGCACTAACTTTGGTAGTTCTTCCATGGTTGAAAAGCTAGGGCTCATAATAATTAAGCATCCACGTCCATACAAGCTGCAATGGTTGAATGATTGTGGTGAGGTAAGGGATACAAAACAGGTTGTGGTACCATTTCGCATTGGAAAATATGATGATGAAGTATTGTGTGATGTGGTACCTATGCATGCTGGACATCTTCTCTTAGGAAGACTGTGGCAATTTGATCGATGTGTGTAGCATGATGGCTTCACCAACAAGTATTCATTTGTATTTGGTCAGCGGACAATCACCCTAGTTCTGATGACACCAAAACAAGTCTATGAGGATCAAGTGAGGTTGCAAATATTGAGTGAACAAAAGAATCTGAGAGATCAAAAGAATATGAGAGAGCAAAAGAATGAGAGTGAAAAGAAAGAGAGCAAAGATGAAGCTAGAGCAGTAGTAAAAAGAGAAAAGAGCTTTTCCAAGGAGGTAAAAACAGAAGGAAAACAAAGAAATTTCTATGAAAAAGCAAGTGAGATTAAGAGAGCTTTGATGACAAAACGGCCAATGAATGTACTCATGTGCAAGAAGGCTCTTTTAAACACTAACCAACTTGACTCTGCATTGCCTAGTGTTGTTATTTCTCTTTTGCAGGATTTTGAGGAAGTGTTTCCCGAGGACATACCAGATGGTCTACCCCCTAGGCTGGTCTTTGAACCTGGAGGATTTGAGGACAAATCCTTCTCAAGAGAGGGGGAATGATGAGGACATCAAGGCTATACAAATCGTTCAAGAAAGAGCCACAAAAGAGCCAGGAATTAGACGTCCACATTCGTTGAACCGTCCACATTCATTGAATCGTCCAAGTTCAATGAACCATTTATTTGGGTGAATTTTTCAGCAAAGATTCAAGTCAAGATTCTATTTTCAAGATTCAAGAACTTCAAGATTCTTCAAGAAGTTTCAAGAAGAGTCGAAGATTTAGTCAAGATTTGATTTCTTTGTAATTCTATCCTAGTTTTAGTTTTCAGTTTTAGTTTAATTCCCTATGGACGAATTTAGGTGTTCTAACTAGGAAAGAGACTTTCTTGGGTTGCAAGATTAGGTGTTCACACTAAAAATGAGCTTTTTCTTGGGCTGCAAGTTTGCTTCCTTTTTAGTTACTATTCACATCACTATTCACGTGAATAGTTAATAGGAGTCTTTTCTTGGTCTCCAAGTTTGTTTCCTTTGACCTAATTACTATTCACATTTTTCCTACTTGGGCTAGGGTTTAGGAGTCCTTTTCCAAGCAGGATACTTATTTGTTATTGCCTATATAAGGCACTTTTTGTGATAATAAAGTTAGACAATTCTGAAATTAAATTTGTGAGAGTATTCTCCTTAAGTTCTCAAGAACTTTTCCGAACTTATCAAGATAATTCTTGTGGCGTTCAACCTTGACTTATCAAACGAATTTTCCACCCTCGTTTGTGGCGTCTTCATCAATTATACCAAGGTTCTTGCTTTGCTAAGCAACGGGTCGCGGTTTCCATCCAATCCTGAAAGGTCTTGGGGTCGTTTGCCATATTTGGTGTTGGGTCGCGTCGCATCTTGACGTGGTTCGTATCACCCTTGATGCATATGAATGACTCTAAGTTTGTTTGTACAAAGCATCATTGGCTATCTTGTTTACAAATATCTCATGAAGCAATAAGATTAGTCAATAATCAATCATCCATTTAAGATTGAGTTATCCTCAAAATTGTATATGAAACATTTTTAGGCTAACAGATACCCCTTATATTGTGTCTTTACAACATTTATAAATAGGGGGTACTCTCCATAGACTTGACATACATTATGTTTTTATCCAGAATTTTTCTCTCTGAGTCTTCTTCCTTCTATTAAACTTTTGTGAGAGTTTTGAGTGTAAGGTTTGTTATTTCTTGGAAGAGAGTTTTATTGTTATTCCTAAAAAATACTACAGTATTTTTTCCTCAAAGATAGAGTATTAAACGCGCCTCAAGTTTTATTTATTTAAAGTGTAAAAGTTTCTATCATCCATTTATTTTTCAAATTTCATTATTTTCTAACAATGACTGGCTAAGCATAGTTATCAACCACCTTCTTGGAGGCCGTGTTTTTGACAAAGGAAAAACTACTACTTTTGTGGAGAGTTCTTGGTGCAAAGATAAAACTTGATGCTTTTGTGAAGAAATTTTTTGAAAAGAAAGCCCAAAGTGAAAGTGGTTATTGATACCACTATTAACTTGAGAAAAAACAAACAGAGATGCTGGAAAGATTGATGCATTTTTATTCATAAGTCCTTCTTAGTCGAGATTACATCAATAAAATATTGCTAAAAAATAGGAAATATGGACACCAGTGATTGCACGAAAATAACAACTCACCAACTAATTTCCTAAAAATTTGTATCTTAAAGTATTTAAAGTTATTAACAAAGTCTCTAAATACCCTGCTGGAGACTTGGTCAATAAGACAAATACTAAATGAGAAAATAGACTTTTAATATATCTCCCATAATATGGGTTATCGAACGGTTATTTGTTTATCTTTCAATCTCTTGCAACACGCTTAGGAATACAGAGAACATTATCTTCCTTTCAACTTAAAATCGATCAGTTCTTCAAGTTTCATATATGTGCATGTTTTTCAATTACGGTACTTAAAGCTTGGTGTATATGCTAAGAGCATTTGGAGCTTAGTTTTCTTCTTTTGTTACCAAAAGTAGTATAAATTATACTTCTATATTTCCCAAAAGAAAACACAAAAAGAAGGGATCCTTTTTTTGGCTAAAGGAATATAAAATTAATACCAAAATTTTGCTAAATGAATGATGGAATAAATGGATGATAGGGTGTAAACGTTTTTCCGTCGTTGCAGTATCTTGTCATTGGTGACATGCAGAGCCTATCTCAAACAATTTGTGGACCTTAGGCGATTTTCTAAATAGGGACTTTAAGTTTTTTTCTCAATAAAAAAACTCTAAATTTTTTACTAACATAATCACTACAAATAAAAAAAATACCAAAATTAGAATTATAAAATAGTATAATATTACAAGTTAACAAAAAGATAGACCTGTATAAAGATAGACCAAAATTAATTTAGGATATACCTTTATCTTTAAAAAATAATAATAATTTTTTTAAATTGGAGTCCCTAAACTAAAGGGGCCTTGGACACAGGCCCAAGGGGCTCATAGCTTGGGCCGGCACTGCCGACATGTATCTTGTCATTGACCTGCCAGCATTCCTCCGTTACTCTTTGTTTGCCATTGCTTATTATCATATATATGTTTCTAGTTTGAAAAATGAAGGTGCCTTTATTAATTACTTTATAAGATTCGATACTGTTCTTATTTTTAATTGACTTCAAAATTGTGGGGAGTAATTTATTGTATGGTGAAAATAGAATCTTAAAGGGTATTGTGACAAATGAGATTGTAAATTCAGAAAATATTAAATATCCCACTCAATGTTGGAATGAAAAAAGTAGGAACCATTTACATAAAAGTTGTCTAGTCACGAGTTCTCACCTCTTGTCACCGCTGCTTCGGTAATATACCCTGTATAGCTCATGAAGAACAGCTAAAAAGCCTATTGGCAGACATTACCCTCACGGGGTATCTATCGGGACATACCAATTTCAGAAGATGAGCCCCATAATGACGAGAGAGAAAGAGAGAGAGAGAGAGATCGGGGACAACATTTGGTTTCACTATAAAAAGCAGCATATATATTCAGAAGCAGCATAAGAGCTAGCTAGCCCCAATTACCAATCATGGATTTTATTTTGTGGGTTATGATCTTGTCTTTCTTGTGGTCGAGTAATACATGTTTCTCACAGAGGCCGCAAGAGCCCCAAGTACCTTGTTTCTTCATATATGGTGATTCCTTGGTTGATAATGGTAACAACAATGGCGTACTTACTCTTGCCAGGGCCAACTACATGCCTTATGGCATTGACTTCCCACAAGGTGCCACTGGCCGTTTTACCAATGGCCGTACTTATGTTGATGCTCTAGGTAAAATCTTAATCCACCTACGTACATTGTGAAATGCTGTTACAAATTTAATCAAATTAGTCTTATCTTTATCCTCTTGATGAGTTAGATTATATAGTTACGACAATGTTACTAATAATTGTTGATAAGTCATTTCTAGCATGTCAATTTCATACCGATGATATTTTGAATATTTCATATCAACTCTTATTAGATTTATACATACCTCTTTAATTGCATTGTGAATAATCACTGCACTTTTACTCCTGATGATTGATGTCTCAATAAGTCTCCGATCCTTCGAATATTTTCAAACCATCTTAAACGGTCCTTCTCATTTTGTCTTCATTTATAGAGTGACTTCAACATTTCTTTTTCCCCCTAAAAATCATATCGTTTCTATTTTTGTCTTTTATATATTTTTTCGGTTATCTACGTAGCCCAACTTCTAGGGTTTCCCAACTACATTCCACCCTACGCAAGCACTCGCGGGAGAGCACTGCTAAGGGGAGCAAATTATGCATCAGGAGCAGCAGGCATTCGGGATGAGACTGGAAACAATTTGGTAAACTAGAAATCCAAATTACTTGAAGGTTTTCAATATAATGATCGACCTATAACACGTACGTGTGTATTGCAGGGAGATCACATGTCAATGAACCAACAGGTTGCAAACTTTGGTAGAAGTGTGGAGCAGCTGCGCAGGTATTTCAGAGGAGACACTAATGCAATAAATGCCTACCTTGGAAAATGCATTTTCTATTCAGGAATGGGAAGCAACGACTACTTGAACAACTATTTCATGCCAGATTTTTATTCAACTAGTTCAGATTACACTCCCAAAGCTTACGCTGCTGCACTGCTTCATGATTACTCCCGCCAATTAACGGTAATTAATTTCTATTATCTATTTTCTGATGGGAATATATATATATATTCCAATCTTCTAAGTAACTGAACAAAAATGTCATCAGGAGTTGTACAAATTGGGAGCTCGCAAGGTGGTGGTAACGGGCGTTGGCCAAATTGGGTGCATACCATATCAGCTAGCCCGTTATAGTGGTAATGGCAGCAAGTGTAATGAAAAGATCAACAACGCTATCGTCCTTTTCAACTCAGGCCTCCGCAAATTGGTTGATCGGTTCAATAAGGATCAGCTCCCTGGAGCCAAGTTTGTTTACCTTGATTCTTACGGAAGCAGCAAAGACCTAGTACTCAATGCAAATACTTACGGTGACGTGCTACATATATATATATAGCATGATCAATCGTACTCAATTCGTATAAAATCTATCAGTATATTCAAATATTAATCAACTTGGTGAAAATAACTAATTTATTCGCATGCATTACATATATCTTCCTTTATTAATTAGTATATTATGTACTGTGAAATTAACAGGATTTGAGGTTGTGGACAAAGGGTGCTGTGGCGTGGGAAGGAACAACGGCCAAATAACATGTCTTCCTCTTCAACAGCCTTGTGATGATCGAAGGAAATACTTGTTTTGGGATGCCTTTCATCCAACCGAAGTCGCAAACATTTTGCTTGCAAAAAAATCTTATAGTTCAAACTCTAAATCATATGCATATCCCATGAACATACAACAGTTAGCCATGCTATAGAACCTGTTGTAAAATCTACGGCGATTCAAAATGCAAAACATCGCTTTAATTAAATGCTAATTAATGAACATTATTCTACATATTGATTAAGTTGATGCTGAGCTTTCTATCAATCATTAATAAAATCTTTCTCGTTCAGCTTCATCTTCAATTTTCACAAAGTATATTCATTCTGATGCAAGGACGATCTAAACGTGTAGGCATATATATAAAGATATATATTTCGGTATATATGACTTTACAGCACAACATACAAATATAATAAGTAGTAGAATCATATACCTGTTATAACAATTGTTGACAAAGGTTTTTCTCTCTCTCTCTCTCTGTTCTATTCATGATTAGTTAGTCTTAATAGGAATCGTCAGATCGGCTTGAGTAAGAGAGGGTAGCTAGCCATATATTTATAGTTTATTTTAATAGGCATGCCCATAAAAGGTTTTGTTAGAATATACAGCCCTACACACAAGCTAATAGTATAGACTTATGAAGTGGACTTAAAACAATATGATCACAAACTAGCCTATTCAAATATCTAGCCTATATGATAAATAAAAAATAATTAACGACAGCCCACATAATGGAGAAATATATTCTAACAGTATCTCAATTGGGCAATGTTAATTGTTTTATTTTATTTTCAAAAAAATTGAAAGCATTTATTGGATTGAATTAGAAAACATAATGAGGCCACAATTTCGAAAATATTCTGATTCATGGGAATAACTCCTTGAATGTAATATTTTCCAACAAGATTGTCGAACATCGAATCATGGCACATGATCGTACATAGTGTTCTATATCGACATAGGACCCTCCATAGTTACTAATGTGAACAACCCTGTTGACATGGATTAAAATATAGCAGTGCAGCAAGAATGCAACACGAACAAGTGATCAAAATGTGCTTTTTTGTCAGTCCTTAACATGAGAAAAAAGGGCAAAGAAATCAACCATTCATATCCTCCCAAAACAGTAGTCAATAGGCTAAAGAAAATAATGCATATCTCCAACAAAATGGTGTCCTCATGGAAATATTTAAATTCAGTACACGGTCTTATCAAAATGGATACCAAACTTAAGGACCCTTAACATTTATATGGGCTTCACAGAATATTCAGTTATGTTGTAAAACATAAAATAATATGTTATTGCACGAATGAACAAAAGTACAAAATAAAATTACATAATAATGGGAATATATCCAACAATACACAAAAATGTAAAACTACCACTAGAGAATAGCACAAAAGATTGTAAAACACCCACATGCTAAAGTGATGTCAAGCCTAGTGCATACTTGAGTATACATCAAACTCCCAACAACACTGGCATAATGTACACCCTTCATGGACTGCCTTTTTGTATCATTCTAAAGACATATGTTTCACATTAAGCTGATCATCTTTTACAAAAAAAAAAAAAAAGGCACCCTAGGCCTATAGTCTCCATTTAAAACCATTTAAGAACTCAATAACTACAAGCTTTTTGGGAATAGACCTAAAATCACACGAGACCTATCTCAGTGTATCTGGATACCAAGAATGAAAGAGGCATCTCCAAGATCTTTCATATCAAAAGTCTTAAAAAATAATATTTAGACTTATGAAGCATACCCAAATAATTTGTAGCTATCAAAAAGCCCTCAATCATATAATATCAAGAAAATAAGCTTACTCCTACTGATCTTGAGGTAAATGCACTAATGAACTTAACATGATCATCTACAGCAGGGCAACCTCAAACCCAAAAATAGTTTAAGCTCGGTTTTCTCCCAAATCAAAGTTCAATAAGAGTTTTAGGGGCATACTTGCTAGTAACACGGTTAAGAATATAGAAAGTTATTATAATGGTTTCACCCCAAAAGGTATTCCCGTGGTCAATGACATTTATTATGCTCCTTATTATATCTTTAATGGTACAATTTCGCCTGTCGGCCACACCATTTTGTTCAAGGCTACAAGCCATAGCATATTGGGAACTAATCCCACAATCTTATAAGTACTTGACAAATGGCCCATATGTCGCCCAGTAACCTAATGTTTACCATAGTACTCATCTCTTTGGTCAGATCTTACAATTTTGATGACCTTTCCAAATTGTTTTTTCCTACCTCACTCTAAATTTTTTTTATCAATAGCTTCATATTTCTCTTTAATTAAATAAATGTATCATAAACGAGAGAAATCATTAATAAATATAACATAAATACTTGTTACATCACAATGTAACATAATATGGCCCACTAATAACTGTATTTGTTATGTTGGTCTAAGTAATCCAAAGCTCTGTTGTTAGAATCGTACGATTCGCGATTTGAATCGTACGATTCGATACGATTCAGTTATAAAACGATACGAATCGAATAGGAGAATCGTGAATCGACATGAATCGCATGTGAATCGTATGTGAATCGTAGCGAATCGTATGAATCGTACGATTCACTGAATCATTCGCGATTCGTGCCACAATTAAAAAAAACCCAAAATATTTCAAAATTAAGAAACAAAAAAATCCCACTTCAATTTTTTTTTCCAGTAAAATAAAATCAGTCCAATTTTAACAAATATAAACAAATCAGAAAAAGGCCCATTAATATTATCATTTATCACTTAATTATCAAGTTTTTAATTTTCAATTTCAACTACAAATTAAAATCCCCAAAATAGAAAGCCCTAACTATTAAAATAGAGAGAGAGAACTTAGCTGAAGCTTGTAAGTAAGCTGATCGATCGCAGATGAGAGGAAGACTTTGAGAGATTTTCTTGGCCGTGTGAAGAACTGAAGAAGATAGCCTGTAAGTTGTAATTAGTGAGCTGTGTGTTTATTAGTTTGTATGCTGATCTTTTGTTTCGCTGAGTACTACACTAGCGGTTTACTCTGTTTTTTTATCTTTTGGAATCTAGTTGGTTTAATTATTGGTCAACGTCAGACTTTGCTTTGGGTCTTTTGGAGTCTTGTTTGGTTTAATTGGTTGGTCAAATGGTGGTATTTGGCATTATACAAGATAAAGATGACAGCTCCTGTAATGCTAATGTCAACAAAGTCGGTAATGGTTGTTCTAGCCCACGACTGGGTCAAGGCATTGGCTGGTGATGTCTGGCTGTTGAATTGAAATTGTCCAATGATTGACATTGTTAGTTATAGTTAATTAGATGTAGGTAATCTGTACTTTTTTTATTGCTTTAATATTTATTTCTTTTTAATAGTGATTTGGCATTAAAACTTGTGGACCAATACAAGAACATAGCTTTAATGGCTTTATTTTTGCTTTGTATATAAAGCCTTGACTTGAAAATAGAAAGTTGATGCAAATGAACTATGCATTGAGTCCGTAAATATATACTTGTTTTTACAACTAAAAACTGTTAATGGAAATATAAAATGTTAAATATCAACTAGTTTTAAATTTGTGACCGAATCGGTACGATTCACAATTCGATTCGATTCACGATTCAAAAAAATGACATTTCAATTCACGATACGATTCACGATTCGACAACTATGATCCAAAGGGGGGTGAATTAGGATAAGGAGGCAAATCTACTACTTTTAAAAATTTAAGGCACAAGAATCTATTTCTCAAAATAAGGCAAAAACAATAAGATATTTCTTTGAAGCTATTTGTCAAACACAAGGTAGACAATAAAGGAAAGTAAAGAGAGTAAGGTAAGAGAGATGAAACATCGAATATTTAGGGTAGTTCACAAGCCTACATCTACCACTAAAGGTTTTCTCCCCTTAGGATTTAACAATTTCGACTAATATGCTTCTTCACAAGTTGGTGACGCACAAACCAACTACAACTCTCTTGAGTCCACAAGAGAAACAAGCTTCTTCAAATGTAAGTGAAACTCCAACCTACTTTTTCTCTTCCTTTGAGTCCACAAAGGACTTATAAAACTCTTCTCTCTTATATGATTCTCTAAATCTAAGAATAAGAGTGTAAAGTAACAAAGATGGTATGTAAATAATGAATACAAAGTAAGAACTCCTTAATGAGTTGGATATACAAATGAAAGATCTTGAATGCTCAAAGATTAACAAGTGTTAGCTCAAGATTATTACAATAAATGTGTAATAAAGACTTTAAAAGCTTAGTATTCAATGCTAGTTACTTGGAAAGGTATTTTGCAAAGTGAGTGTGGTTGTGGTTATAAAGATAACTCCAACAGATTGAAAACAACTATATTTCAAATTGACAGTGACATCCAGTCAAATGGATCTGGAGGTGTGGCTCATCCGGATGGCCTTAGAAAATCTCTAGAGAGTATCTGGATGACTAGATCTGGTTGAGTCACTCGATCATTCATTTGAATAAATAATCTACAGTAAAAATTATAGACTAGTTCAAATTGATATTTCTAAAAGTCTTTTGGATATGTGTGATGTACTTATAACTATTTTTAGTTAGTCAAATTTTCAATTTTAAATTCAAATGGCTATTCACTTCTTCTGATCTAGACATTTTAGTCTTTCTTACCATTTGATTATGATTTATAGGCTTCCTCTTCTACCATAGACCCTTTTTTCTACTCTGCCAACTTTTTTTATTTCAAATAAGAGTGTAAAGTATCTAAGAGTTTAGCCAAAAGTTTGATAAAAGCAAATGTCACCTTCTTCTACTAGGAACCACTAAGTCCCTAAAGAGGTTCTTGGTATCGTATCTTGACCTAGCAAAAAGACAAATCAAATAGCATACAAAGAGTAAGGTCAAAAGCATTAGGAATGCATAGAGACATCTTCAAAGATGATGAGATAAAGGGTGAAGGGTATTCATGATATTAGCTTGGATTCTTGTTCATTCACTCTGCTCGCGGAGTGGCATCCCAAAAAAAAAAAAAAAAAAAAGCCTTATCAAAAAAGTGTCAATTCTCATAGCTAAGGCAAAAGCCCTTGCTACCTTTATGAAGAGTTTTAAGCCTATTTTCTTGCATTTTAGAATTAATAATGCACAACTATTGAAGAATTTTATCACCTTAATTGCATTTTGTGCATGTAGGTTTGGGATGATGAAAGAACAATTGGAACAAAATCTATGAGAATTTGATGAATAGGGAATAGAGATTTTTTGCTGAAGAGCTAGTGAAGAATTGAAGAAATAAAAAAAATAAAAAAATAAAACAAAAAAAAATGAAATAGTTGACCAAACCTTATAAAAAGCCTTGGTCGTACACAATCTAAATCCAAATTGGACTTGGTTTAAAAAACTAAAAAAAAAGCCACATGGCCAAGTCTTGGCCATGTGACTATAAGAAAGTCAATGGCCAATTTTTTGGCCATATAAATGAAGCCCACAAAGCTTAGGGCGGTGATGGTCTTATAAAATGAAGTAGAAGCAGTGAAATAAAGATGACATGCCACAGAGAGCTTAAGCGGCAGACGAAAAAAAGAGCAGCGAGTTTTAATCTTTTCTTTTACAATTCTTTGTTGATTCCGACTTCAAATTGAGGATTCACTTTTTAATTGGGATTCAATCAAGAAAGCAACAATGATGTCAACGGATTTGAATCTATTTTATGGGGAAGTTTGTTTTAATTTCCTTTCGTAACACGTAATCATATAATAATATGAATAATTATGAAATGCCACGTAAGCAAGGAGTGACAAAGTAGGCCACTACCTCATGTTTTGCACATTAACATGCTTTAGGAAACACTAACATGCATTAAAATTAGCTTGAACATGCACTTCTTTAAGTTGGAACTAAATGGCATGCTAGAAACATCCTTTAATGCACATAACATGAAAGCATTCACAGATTACATGGTCATTGGCATGCATGTACGCTAATTCACTTAAACTCTAGATGGCCAACTACTAAACAATTCAACAAGGTCACTAAACAAGTTCTACATTACTCTAAACTAATGAACATGTTTTGAAAATAATCTTTATTTTACATGGGAAGAAATCATCTTTGGATAACCAACACTAGCATACACGTAGTTCTAAAACACTTCTTGACTTGCCAATGATATTTAGCTACACAAGAATTCTAACAACTTAAGGAATAAAACAACTCGACTTCATTAACAACAAAAGGAACTACACATTTAAAGCATAAACTCTATACTTAGCAAACAAAAATGCACAAAGTTCTAGGGAAAAAGGAAGACCTCGTCGGCAGCCCACTGCCAAAGCAGTGGCTGCCGGCCTGACCAGCACCTGCGCCACTGCCGGTGCTGGTCAGCCCTTGGCTGACCAACTAACACACACACACACGCACGTTTCGCTATATTTTGCTTGTTATTCTAACCTAGTACATTTTCTTGGCATTTGACACTATAAAGCAATTATAATTCTATTATACTTCACTTTAGTCTTTAAATAAACATTAAGACTTCACTTTAATTCATTTTAACATGACAAAAACTACAACTAAATTTAATAAGTCAAGGATTACAATAATAATACTTAGAGATTCTACAACCTCTAACACTAACCATACATTATACATGCATTTCTATCTTTCTTTCAACATCATTTTAGCAAACACAACTATTGAACACCTCATTGGGAACATTTATTAAACAACTAGACTACATATATGTTCAAAGTTTGCAAGGTAACATCAACAACTAATCTTCTTGTTATACTTAGTAAAATTCATAAATAAATAAAAAAAGGACTTGCACAACATGTTACATAACAAGGGTTTACATGTATACATTTCTAACATCATTGATCAACTAACTATATTATGCTAACCACTAAAGTAACAAAATAACACCATAAAAATGCAAATTAGAATGCAATCCCTCACCAATCCAAGCTAAACAAGCTAGATCTTGCTAGGAAACTCCTCCAATGCACTTGAATTAGCTCCAATTAGCTCCAAAATTGCAAACCCCTAATAGTGCTCACATTTCCCTTTTTTTTCTTCTTGGCTGATGGCCTCTTTTCTTTTTCCTTTGATTTTTGTTTTGTTAAATGACACTATTATTAGTAGACATTAATAGGTAGGTGGGTTGGGCTTAGTTTAGTTGGGTTTGGGCCTAATAAATCTTGTTTAGTTAATAGGTTCAAAGCTATAGAATTCAAATAATGGTCCAATAAAAGTACTACATGTTACTATTTATTCAAGACACTAACTATTTTATATCTCTCGCTCCGAGTATACTATAGACGTAATTTCGGTGAACAAATACATCATTAATGATAATTATTAAGGGAAAAATATGAAATTAGAAAAACAAAATAATCAAAATTTCACTCCGGGCTCGAGGCTACTTATTCAATAATTGAAATTTATGAAAAGCTAACAATTAAATGTAAAGATATAATTTCAAATAAATATAATACTAAAATAATTATCTCATTTAAACTAATTAAACACATTTTGCATATTTTCAAAAATGAAATAAATTATGTAAGGACCCGTACCTAAATCCCAAATGGTGGTATATGAAATAAGTGTTACTCATGTGCTTGGTGTTTTTATGCTTAGAATTAATTTAAAATAAGAAGATGCGTTACAATTAGCATATCAAACTAAGCATTCATTTCAATTTTAAAGAAAATTAGTAAACTGTAGAAGCAACAGATCTTACCTACTATTGAGTACTTTTATAGTTTAGTTGATCTTAGTTAGGGTTTGCTAAATTTGTTGATTTGGGATTTTACTGTTGAGCATTACTAGAATATATAAGTGATGTAGATTAGTTTGGAAGATGGAGGAAGGAATTAGGGTATCAATTGAACCATTTTACTTAGAGATGACTTCTGGCTTTGCTATTAAAGGATTATGGATGATTAGTTAGCCTAGTACGTATCCTCTATTTTGGACAATTTATAAAGCCTCTAGATATATGTATACCACATATGGAGAGTAATGGTAACTATTAGTAAATGTGGAAATAGTTGGCTACTGTAGGAGTTGGTAATAAGAAATGAACCTAATTTAGTTATCTTTTGCATGAATAAGTGGAGCACTTATAGTGCATTAAGTTAATTTATGAGCTTGTAGATATAGCCGAATCATATGCTAACTAAAGTTATAAATAAAAATATTTGGAGTATTAGAATTGGTAGTGGGATGATAAACTAAAGATCCTAATTAGTGAATAACGGGAACCTTGAGTGGAATAAGAGGATTGGGGATTTAGAATAAAAGATTGGGGACTCTGAATAAATTAATAATAGGGCACTTATAACACATTAACTTATTTAGAAGGTTGTACTTATTAAGTAAATATAGCTAACCTGTAATCACATGTTAATTATAAGGTGAAAGAGTTGGAGTGTTAATAGTAGGACAAAAAACTGAATGTTATTGATAGTAATTTAATTTGAAGCTATAAATTAGTTAGTAGGCATATTAGGACTATCGGGTTAATGGATTGTACAGGTACAAAAGGATTCTATGAGAATTTAATTTAGTATTGGGTGAAGTGCATCAGACCCCTTTGTACTTTAGCGAAAATGCACAATACCCCCCTATAGTTTAAAACCCCCCTGAGTTAGTCCTTGTAGTTTTTCAAAAGTGCACAACACCCCCCTACCGTTAAAAAATCCGTTAAATTTAACGGATAGTGTATTTCACACGCGTTAAGTGAGATTTTTTTTGATTTTTAACGAATTTATTTATTAAATAATTATATGAATTGACCAAATTATCATTTTTTTTTTTGCCTAAACAAAAGAGGAAATGGCAAAAGAGAGAAATGAAAAAAAAAGAGGGTATTTACGTCTTTTTTACAAAATCCGTTAAATATGACGGATTTTATAACTGTAGGGGGGTGTTGTGCACTTTTAAAAAACATAGGGACTAGTTCAGGGAGTTTTTGAATTATAGAGGGTGTTGTACACTTTCGCTAAAATATAAGGAGATTTGGTGCACTTTACCCTTTAGTATTTGATTCATTAGGGAAATAATTCCCAGCATAAGTTAATTAATTGAATCACATCGCCCAGCCACTCGACACCACCATCGCGACCATACTTCACCATCACGTATCACGGTGCATGACTACATGAGCTGCAAAATTTTACTACATAGGTTTAGTCTAGTAGCTTTGTTGTTACTTTTGAATAACCAAGTAAACAGCCTGCTAGATAAGACCAAATTCCACCGCGCACAAAGTTCACCAGCCGTGATTATTACTTAGGTATGTAGCTGTGATGATTATTAATTCAATAGCAAAGCCACTAAGCAATGAGTCTGCAAGATGGCAGCCTTGGATGTTGCATATATGTCGTTCCTTAGCATTAGAGCACGCAGCAGCTTCGGTTGTTCATACTCCATGCATGAAGACAAGAGTGGCTGCTAATGATAACTTATCATTACTGTCAAAAAGCAAATGAATTAAGTTAAAACTCAGCATGGTGAAGCATAAGGTGTTAGCTTGCATGGCCATTAGAGATTATAGGCTATGAGTTATCATCTAAGTTTATCAATAATGTCGAGTGAATAAGCAGCCTAAAGCATGAGTCAGCAACTTCTTTGCATCATTGAGCACCACACGGAAGCACCAAGTGAAGTGTAGGAATACCACAATCATTTCCGTTACCATGCTCCAATAGAAATGAAGCCTAGAACACTATAAAAGAGTTTTGAAACTCAGCCTTAAGACACACACAAAAAAAAATAATAAAACACTCATTAGTGTCTAAGCTTGAAGACGGCTCACAATTAATACAAAATAAGGTGCGGGTTTGCTTTCTAAATGCATTATTGGTTGATTATGAGTATTATATATATATATATATATATTTGATTATAAATATAGTATATATATATGATATATAGTCTAATTGTCAATACATCTTTGTTACATAGCCTTGATCTTTTATTTAATATGTTACATATTCTTTAATCATTAGACCATATGTTAGGAACATATTAATAAGTCTACATGGGTAACTTTATTGGCATGAAGTTTAAATTCTTTGTTGTATAAAAGAGCTTATAAACTCTTGAGTTGCGTATAAAGGATAAACATGTAAGCCCTAAGGTTTGTTTTACATTCAATCAAGTTTAACTAATGTAAGTACTAGATAAATGAATCTGCTTCATCTATGAGTATGTTAATAAGACATTAAGTTTAAAGCTTATTGAGGGTAGGAATATGGAAAGAATCATCCCTAATAAGTCTAATGAATTATGTAGGAGTTATTGTATAATCTAAGTATTTCAAAGAAACTAATGTCTGTTACTAGATTTCAAAAGTTAAGTTTACCACTCAGCCAATTTTTAAAGGGTGACTACATATGTTATATAATATAATTACTTAGCCAGTAACATGCTAGTCTTCTTTTTAAAAAGATGAGATTTAAATTTCCTAGTCAGTTCTATCAGTTCCTAAAGGTGACTACTCCTATTGATAAAATCTATATATTAAAACTATGGGTCTACTTAACTAGTAGCTTAATACAAGGTCCCTAGTTAAGCCAAATAGCTAATAAACTCTAGTTAATATAAGATCTTATATGATTGATTATAAGATTCAATAAGAAGTCATTTCACCTATAAGTTAGAATTGCCTACTAGATTTCCATATTATGCTTATTTCTACAATACCTGATTAATTGGGGTTTAACTCAAAGATATCTACCTTGTTATTTAAATCACCTACCTAGTGATGACCGGACATGTTTAGTGATAACAATGAGTTAACCTTAATATCTACCTTTACAACCAATCCTTTCGAAATGCTATTAGCTGGATTATTCATTTTATTGGAAATCGAATATATTTAATTGTTAAGTGTGATTGACACTGGGGACAGCCTCTTCTGTTGTACCCCATATATGTTATCAAATTGTATGATTGTTCTTATCTGTTGTATGTTATTTGACTACTTGTGCATGTTTGTATGCTACTTGGGGATTGCAACCTCAGACATGATAGCTATCACGAACGCCGGGCAGCATAGGGCTTGTCGGTGCTCCCGTGACTATCGTGGTCCTATTCCTTCTCCCGCTTGGCGATCTCCACCCTCGGAGAGTTGGGTCGTAGATTTCGGGTACAATCCAGAGTACCCTCTTAGGAGAGATAAGAAGTTGTGATCTTGATCCGGCCGGCCATCTTGAGAAGTCAAGACAAATGTATCCTTTGCAACGTGATATGTAAATGTTGCTTATATATAGATATACTTGAATTGCATTGCACCATGATTTTCAAAACTTGAAAACGTTTTCAAAACTTCCCCGGTTGACTTGCCCGTACTGAGTTCTCTTGAGCTCACGACCCTTTCATCCCCCATTTCAGGTGAAACATAAAAATATTGTAAAACCGATTAGTAACAAAATGTGCCTTTTCTACTTCATGGGCAACCCGGATCTTCTGATTCTGAGACTTATTGATGTAAACATGCACCAGCAGGACCCACACATTGAAGACTTCAAGAATCTTAATGTACCCCACTATCTAGTGTATGACGTTACAGTTAACGTTGTTCCAGTTGACTTTGGTTTTGGACCACGGGAGATAGTCTATGTACTTTACTTTAGTCAGGATTACGAGGTGTAGGCTTTATGTAGTAGTTTGATTATCCAGGCTCATTTTGACATAGCTGAGTCTGGGGCTAGAAAACGGTTGTAACTTCGGATGTAATCAAAAAGTTATGTAACATACCTGCCTTATATATGTTTAGATTTGCAATTACGGACTCTGTATCTAATCTTGAGAAGCATTGGGTTTGGGGACGTTACAAATTATATTAAGAAATATATGTTACTAGTTAATAAAAGTCACATAATTCTGCACTTTCATTTAGAATAAGCATATAGGCCTATGCAATTAAGTATTAATCACTACATGCTAGGTCCAGGTTGTTACAGTCACAGTAGTAATAGGGATCACAGTGGCTATTCTAGAGGTGGTATGGGTAATTTGGATGGGTTTCTCTGATATGGGCCGCTGAGGTTTGCTAGGGAGCCAGATGATGAGGCAGTAGAGAATTAGTTGGAACTAGTTCAAAGTATTTTTGATGCTTCGGACTATGCTGATGAGAAAAAGATTCCATTTGCTGTGTTTTTGTTTGACAGTGATGCCAAACAATGGTGGAGGATCACGAAAGCTCAATGGGAGCACCAATACACTCTTTATCTATGGGAGAACTTTGTGATGACATTCAAGGCCAATTATATTTCTGCACTTGCTCGAGATAGGAAAGAGGGGGAGTTCCTAAACCTGAGGCAATATGATCTTTCAATTGCTCATTATGAGGCAAGGTTCAACAAGTTGTCTCAGTATGCGCCTAAAATGGTATACTCTACGGAGAGGCAGATGAGGAGATTTATTCGGGGGTTGAGGCCCGAAATTCAAAATAGTTTGGCTTCGCTTGAGTTTTCTCTTTTCAGTAAGGCCTTTGAAGCAACTTCTAAAGTAGAAAAGACAAAGAAAAAGTATATGCCAGAGTTGAGTCAGCAGTTTAAATGGCTATTTCAGCCACAGGGCCAGCATAGGTCATTTCAGCCTCAAGTCCAATAGAGGTCGTCTCAACCACAGGGCCAGCAGAGGTCATTTCAGTCATAGGGGCCGAGTCAGAGTCAGATCAGGCCGGCTATTACTAGAACCCAGCAGAGTAGTCTGGGTGTGTATTTGGCATAGGAATCCTCAGGATGAAGTATTTCTGAAACAGCTCAGGTATGTTTCTACTACAATCGTAAGGGGCATATAAAGAGCAACTACTGGAGCAAGTCCGGAAAATGCACTGGCTGCAAAAGTGATCAGCATAGGGCTAAGGATTGCCCTAAGTTCAAGAATGTACAGAGTCAACCCATGGGTTGAGGCCAAAATAGCAATCAATGTGTCCAGGCTCGGGTGTACGCTTTGGATGAGGAGAAGGTACCTGAGGCAGCTGCTGTGGTAGAAGTTTTTTTTTTTTTGATAATTCAGTGGTATTTTATTGAAAGAAAAAAGAAAAGTACATCAAAGTACACAATGCATGACACCTGGTGTCGCAATTAAGAAAATGCAGAAAATGCAGAAAAAAGCAAAAGCTAAATCGGTCGCAGACCGAAGGCAACAAAATACATGAAAACGGAAAAAAAAAAAAACAAAGAGAATCTCCTCATTTAATACGTCGATCTGGGGGTCTTCCATTGAAGATGCCTTGAACAGCCCGAGTGTAGTCAAACGAAGGAGTAGCGCTTGAGGTTGCCTTAGAAGTAGAGGCTTTGGCGTTATCATGACCAAACGAACTAATAGTTGATCTATCATTGCCTGGAGCAGCTGTGAAATTTTTATCCTTGGAAACTTGTGACGAGAACGGGGTGACTGACATTCTTTGAATTTGTTTTTCATAAATTTGAGAGCTTGGCACTTCCACATTGACCCTACTAAAAGTGTTAGCAGGCAGAAAATTGACCTGATTCTTTGGGGAGTTTGTTTGCTTGTGATAAACACCCGTACCAGAGGAAAGATGATGATCAACCGCCTTTGACCTAGTAAAGTTGTCCGAAGGATGAACAAACGATTGGTTAAAATAATCTTCATCAATAACACTAAGAGCATTAAATCTGTTGGTTGTAGCCTTGTTCTCTTTTCGGGATGCACCACGTCTCCTTCTAGGTTTCTTACCAACATCAGTCCATTCTGGATTATCGCTATTGGTGTTTTCGTTAACTTTCGTCTCCGTAGAATTAGGACAAGTGGATGTGTCATGTCCAACAACATTGCACAGAGAACATTTTAGAGGTTTCCAATCATATTCAATCTGAATTTCTGCCTCTTTCCCATTAGGAAGTTCGACAAAGGTGCTATTCGGGAGATCCTTCTGGATATTCATTTCCACACAAACTCTTGCATAACCGAGATGTGAGCGTGAGGCAGTTTTGGAATCCATTTGAAGAGGGAGACCAATTGTGCTCGAGACATAACTGAGACCATCTTTGTTTAGTAGATCAAGTGGGACATTTCTCAGCTTTAACCACATTGGCACCCGCTTGGAGTTAATCTTTATGAGTTTGAGGCCAATTTCCCAACGTCTCAAGAGAAGAGGGCGGTGGTAGACATGCCATAGCTCTTGCATCTGCTGTGGTAGAAGTTACCTTCCTAATCCTTGATCAGTTGGTTAAAGTGTTGATTGATCCTAATGCTGCTCGTTCTTTTCTTGCTATTCCTTCTGTACAACGTGTTAAATTGTTAGTTGAGAAACTTCCATATTAATTAGAAGTTTTCATACCTTTGGGTAGTAAGTTCATTACTAAGTCAGTTTGTAAAGACTGTAAGATTCAGATTAGGATTAGAAGTTTCTGGGTGATCTAGTCTTGTTACCTATTCAAGGCTATGAGGTTATTTTGGGAATGGATTGGTTATCTAAGTATCATGCTTGAGTGAATTGTCAAACTAAAGTGGTTAAGTTCCAGAAACTAGGTTGTCCAGTGGTAAAGGTAGCAGGGAACCGTGACACTTCAAGTAATCTTCTCATTTCTTCAATAAAAGCTATCAAACTTGTGAGGAAGGGTTGTGATGGGTTTCTTGCTTATTTGATTAACAAGCCTTTTGATAAGTTGAAGTTAGAGGACGTTCCAATTATTCGAGAGTATCCTAGTATCTTTCCCAATGAATTACCAGGAGTACCACTGGAGAAAGAGGTGGAGTTTGTGATCAATGTGCTACCGGGGACTCAACTTGTATCTAAAGCATCGTATCGGATGGCTCCTGCTGAACACTTGGAGTTAAAGGTCCAGTTACAAGAGTTGTTGAGCAAAGGGTTTATTCAGCCGAGCACATCGTCCAGGGGAGCACCTGTGTTTTTTGTGAAAAAGAAAAATGGCACTTTGCAGCTTTGTATTGATTACCGGGGTTTGAACCAACTGACCATCAAGAATAATTATCCATTGCCACTTATTGATGAACTATTTGATCAGTTGTAGGGGCAAAGATCTATTTCAAGTTTGATCTGAAGCAAGGTTACTATCAACTTCGAATCAGTAAGGATGATGTGCCGAAGTCTGCTTGCCGAAAATGGTATGACCATTATGAGTTTGTGGTGATGCCTTTTGGTTTAACTAATGCACTTGCAACTTTCATGTGTAACACCCCGATCCCTCACGGGACTGGAGCCCTAATCCAATACCCGAGGTCACGAAAAATTAGGGAAGACGGACGAAGTCTCCCCTGTTTATAGGACAATCCAAAACCTGTACAAGCAGTTATAACCTCAAAACCAAAGTCTAACATTCTCCGTAATTCCCAACTACCACTAATAATGCATACAACCAACTCCTCAAGGCCATCCGAGTCTTGGAACCCAACATTGAAGACATACAAGCATGCAAAATCAAATCTATTGAATTTCTGTGTTTTAGAACCACTTATCATATCACTCTGATATTATCAATTTAACCTACTTATAATTTAAGTCCAACCAATCAACTAACCTCCACTGGTCACACTAGCATGCAATATTGACAATAAAGCAATGTCAGAGTTATTACATGCCACTACAATCTGAACTGTACATTAACAGATTAGCTATTACAATCTTCCAATCTAGTAAATAAATACAAACAAGACCAAAACATTGTAAAATTGAACATATACATGACAACATCACATTCTTCACACAAGCCACCCAACCCCGGTAAGCAACAAGTCTAGGCATTTGACCAAATTGAACCTCTTCTTCTTAATCTCTGAAGGGCCCGAACCTGAGATGATTAGAAAGAAGGGTGAGCATACAACACATGTATACTCAGTGAGGGAGGGGAAACAGTAAATCAGGGGTGTTTTGAAAACCATTTCGTGCAATGCAACAAAGATAAGAACACAAGTAACACAATATAACAAGTTAACTGAATAAGCATTAAACATATTTAAAAAGGATACGGTTCATCTTCTTTGTCTTCAATCTCAAACCATGAATCTCGATCCTAACTAACAAGTGTCGGCAAATCCCCTTATTCCTCCAATTGGATACTCCAGATGTACCCCAATCCTATGACCAATTTCTCTCGAGATAGGTCCGTATGCCCAAACGAGATGAACCACGCCTCTGGGGTAGAGAAGTATGCTTTAGCGAGAAAAGGAATAGGCACCATGGTAGCCGAGCTAGACCGACATCCTGATCCTGCTTGGAGTTTCTCGACACTATCATGTCCAAAAATGTGGTGCAACCCCAAATAACGAATCACGAATCATGAGATACCAGCACCGAATCAAGTGGGGAGGTAGCAAAGTAGGCTAGCCTCACCCCATATATAACATATAACACATTTGATAATCAAATAAAGCAATTATAACAATATAAACAATTACTCATACAACTAACTCAAGTAATTCACAAGATATGTATCAAAATACTATTTCAATACTTACAAAATATATCATATTCTTTACACAAGACAAAGGGTTCCAAATCTACTTTACTAAATGATCAAGTAAAAACATGACTCAAGTAACTTGGTTAAATCATGAAATCTTTGAACAAGTAAATAAACTAAATGCACAACAGGATGAAGTCCCTCACCTTTACCAAGCTCAAGATGCAAAAATGGCTTCTACTCACTTCCAATCACCTTGAATTAGCTCAAATATGCAATCCTAGCTTGATCATATAAATGTAATATGACTTACTTTACTTGACATTCATGAGTTACAAGTAATTCTTATCAGCTAATAAGCATTAACAAGCATGGACATAATATATTCAATTCAATAGATGGGAAGTAATTAATTACAATTACAAGACACCTAACTCTTCTCTACTCAATTATTATATAACTAGATGACATTCTTGGAGACATTCAATAATAGCATCACATCAAGTTATAAGCATATTCAATCCACTCTTAGCAAAATAATCATGTAACTCAACTTATAAGACCTCAACCAAAGGATAAACATTCTATACAAATACACTTAACACTTAAACATAATCTAACTATAAACATGACCTAAGAATCATTATCATGCTTATTCACCCAATTTACCATTTACAACTCAATCAATAGACAATATAACAATTATAATAATTCAAATATCTAATCATGCAATAAGCTCAACTAATTTACATAAATTCCAACAAAACTCTTTTCAAATGCTTACAATTTAGGTTCTAAACTTCACACAAGATAACAAACTTCAAATCTAACTTCACTAATCTCATATAGCCACTTTAGTTCTCAACACACGCACACGCCACGTGTAATATTCCACATCGATTGCAAAGGGTTTTGGGCTACTGGATATAAGTGGAAGTGTCCCTTTATCCGTGCAGGCGCCTTTTCTAGTCCATGTAGGCAGGAAGGGACAAAACCGTAAGGGGCCCAATATGGTAACCTAAAGCGGACAATACCTGCATATGTGGCATCGCTGGTGGGCCTCTGCCCTTCGGGGTATTCACTTAGCCGGGGCGTTACAGAAGTGGTATCAGAGCAGCCCGGTCTTTGTGCCAGTGAGGACGCTTGGTCCGCAAGGGGGGGAGGACAGATGTAATATCCTACATCAATTGCGGAGGGTTCTGGGCTACTAGATATAAGTGGAAGTGTCCCTTTATCCGTGCAGACGCCTTTTTAGTCCATGTGGGCTGGAAGACAAAACCGTGAGGGGCACAATATGGTAACCCAAAGCGGACAATATCTGCATATGTGGCATCGTTGGTGGGCCTCTACCCTTCGGGGTATTCGTTTAGCCGGGGCGTTACACCACGTCCACCTTATTTTAGTCATCTAACATGTATTCCTAATCTCTACAACAAGTATAGCACAACAAGCAAGTTAAAGCTAAGAACAAAAGCTATAACCCCATTTTTTCCCTTTAAGCTCAACAAGCCAAAACTAGTTTTTATCAAGGTTTAGTTAATCAAAGCATCTAACTATTCTCTACTACATTTATGGTACCTAAACCAAGCATTAAACCAGTTCTAAGGGCTCTATTTGAATCAATTCTAATGTTCGCATACAAAGGGCCATAAAAATTAACGTTCTCGGAATTCGATAAATTTTAACGTGGGGCCGTTTTAGCAACCCAACACCACATATCTAGCATTAGATTAAGGTTTGGAGCAATATTTCATGGGTTTGCGTGAATAATGCCAATTCAAGACTTTACAAAAATGATTTCATACATACACTTCATAAACACAAGCAACAACCATAAAAGTGTCTTCTTCCAATCCTAAAGGCATGATATAAAGCTTCAAAATGAATAATAGCAAGCATATATAACTATATCAATTTTGAACATAAACTACAATTGCAAATAAAATGCAATTTTTTGTAAAATCCCTCACCAAAACCAAGTAGAGCAAGCAAGGATGAAGCTTTGTGATGGATTAGCACACCCTAAACAAGCTTGAAGAGATTCAAAGAGCAAAATTTGCAAGAAAAAGCACTATTCCCGTAATAAGGGTTTTTGGCTGATTTTAGGCCTTTTTGGCTTATTTTGAGCATTTTTTGGTGTTTATTGTATTTTGTTTAGTATATATATGTGTAGGATGATTATATGGGTTGATGGGTTGGATATTGGGTTTGAGTTCTGGGTTTAAATGGGTTTTAGGCTTGGTTGTTAATAAAATGCATTACAAACTATTTCTAGCCCAAAGATAATACATAGTTTTTACTATTTATGTGATATCAAAACATTTTTGTAAATCACCCAACAAATATGCAATGAATATAATTTTTATGAACGTAGGCTAATTATAAGTTAAGTAATAATAGAAAAATATGAAATCCGGGAAATAATATAATAAAAATTTTAGTCCGGGCTCAATTTAATAGAAAACTCTTTAAATGCAAGTTTCACTAAAAGTCTTTTATGAAAATAGTTTAAATGCACATTGATCATTTTCTAAAATAAATTAATTCACCATTTTATTGTTAAAAGTCAATTAAACATGAAATTTCACATAAAATGTCAAATAAACATTTAATAGCATGTTATGACAAGTAAGTACTTAAACAAGTAAATGCACAACTTATATGTGCATGAATGATAAATGTATGCACAGGAAGTCGGGCATCACAATAAATGTTAAATAGTAGTTAAAATATTTTATTTAAATGAATAGTATTAGTGTTTTTTTTTTAAAGAAAATAAGAGAAATAAAAGAAAATGAAACTACTAGTTAAATCTTAAACGCTAAAATAAACACATTCACACATATAAAACTTAAACTGGCACCAACTTATATGCAATTAAGTATACTATGCTGCATGTTGGGTCTAGGCCGTCACACTTTCCCCGCCTTACAAAAATTGCGTCCTTGCAATTTCTTATACCCAAGAGAATCTTCAACAACTATATCAGTTCTAACCAGTCTTGATTCCAAAGAAGTCTAGTACGAATACTCTCTATAGTATCACCAGAAGTTCAGTAAGAATACCAGAGAACTCTGCGGATAAAATTCCAAGCACGGTGGCCAAATAAAGGCTCCTATGAAAATACCAGTTAGTGAATACTAAGAAAATACCAAGGAAAAAACCTGTATAAGATTACTAGAGATGAAACTAGACAAAACCCAATAACAATTTTCGTATACAAATTTTTCTAAGAAAAACCAAACAAAAATACCAAGGAAATCCCATAAGTAAGTCCCGATGGTAAGATTCAGTAAGAGTTTGTACCAAGGACACCAACTGAACACATGTACATGTAAACTCTTCCAAATACAAATACCAGGCAAGAACTCCATGTATGATGTTAAATAAAATTCCATATGAGGTAGCCAAGTGCTATTACTGATGGAACTACCATTAAAGAATATTGCCATCAAATAGCCCCGACAGAAATGCCAAAGTAAATACCTTTCCAGAAGTTCAACCGTATATATATAATTTCCCCGTAGATCACAAGTCATATACATATATATAGATGAATGATTCTAGATGCCTGACTCTTAGAGATATAAATGCAACCCCACAGAGGTATTGTAACACCCCAATCCCTCTCGAGACCGGAGGTTCTATCAATCAATCTAATCACAATCCAATTCCAAACTCGAGAAAAATTTTAGGGAAAGACGGACGGAGTCTCCCCTGTTTCTAGGCAATTTGCAAATCCTGCAATAGCATATAAGTGGACCAGCACCGTGTCCAACCATACAAACACCTCAAGGCCATCCGAGCCTTGTTTATCAACAAATAAGTACAACAAGTATATATATACATTTTCAGTTTAAAATCTAACCTATCTCTTCTCATCTTTGACATGTACTTCATGCTTGGCAATTAAACTATATTAACCTACTGCAAAAAATAGATTATCATACCATTCTAACTCTTTTCCTTTGGACATTACAAACATACATTGAAATTAAACTATACTATCTGAATACATAAACTAGCTTATCAAACCACTTCAATAACTAGTAAAACTTAAATTACATTCCTTTTTAACCATAAATACAAACAACACATGAAACATACATCTTTGCATCTTTGACAAATCAAGCCACATAGCACGCAAAACAACTCTTCGACCACGAACTTTCACGTAATCACGAACTTTCCAGCTAACATGGCATTTCCTGAAATATGGTGGTGAGGAGTGAGTATACACAACACGTATACTCAGTGAGGGCGAGACATATATCGAATTGGAGAGAAAGAAAGTCGTGCAATGCAAATAAGACAGTTAAGCAATATAACTAATAAGTAAGCAATCAAGACAAACAATCAATACAATAAGCAATTACTAAAAGCATTAACACAACCATTCAAAGCTATACCACACTCTGAAGGCTATAGTTCACTCATATGAGCAATGTACCATTTCACGAGCGATACATCAATCTCGAGCTTGATGTTGACAACGATGACAATAAGCACGCAACCACCTTATAACTTCAATTTGGAATACCCCGGAAGTATCCATCAATTCTATGACCCAAATCTCCCTGGGAGGCAACCCAAGCGAGAATGGGAATAGGACACGGAGCTAGAGCAACCAACACTGGCAGCCCGAGACTACCCAGAGAGGCCCATCACTCACGCGCCTGACACTATGCAATGCAAGACACGATATAAGGCGATAAACGAGCGATAGTACAACAATGCAGTTTAGTGGCGATAAACGAGATATCAAACATTTACAATCAATAACAACAATCAATTAACTTTTCAAGCATGATTATCATTAATACTAACAATAACATCAATCAAACAGGTAATGACAGTTCAAACACGAAAATGGCAAATATCACTATTCAACCTCTAACTTTCAAAGGCAATTACGAGCAAACGAGCTATGGGATTAGGAAACCGATTTCACTACATTCACTCAGGCACTACAAGGCACGTTTCTATGTCACTAAACCTCACTTTCCCAACCGAAGCCCGAAAGTCCACCTACTGCGTTTGAACTACAACTATACTAACCGATCGTTCAATCAACGCCATAACAGCGCCAAAAAGTGCTTCCATGCCCTCAATTGCAAAACCCCCAACTCAATTCTAGCACGGTCAACTTTTGGTCAAACGGCCCCTTTGCGTTTCTTTGTCTAATTTCCAATTTTAACAAATGCCGATCCGCTTTTATTGCACATTTTATCTTTCTATCATTAATGCCACCTATCCAAATCAAGAAATCGCAATTCAGATCAAAAATCCGAAATTCTAAGGTTTTACTATTTATTTTTATTATTCACGTTCTTACCTAAATTCAATTTGCATTTCTAACCATAAAAATCGCTAAATAACTAACAAGCAATGCTCTACGAACCCTAAAGAAGCATTTCCAATCAATTCCAAGCATTATAACGCATTAAATATCAAATCTAAAAATTTGAATCAAAAATCAAATTTCATATAATATGCACAAAAGCGTGAAAACCCTCACAGAGATTGAAGACCAAGACCCGCAAGGACCCGAGCCACGACCCCCGAGCAATTCCACGCGCGATTGTAGAAGAAAATGCAAGAAAAATCTTTTCTTTTCCTCCTTGAGACCATTCGGCCATGGCAAGGACAAAATGGTCATTATGCAATTTGTTTTTATTGATTTTTTGCCTTGTTTTATTATTTAAAAGGTGACAAGGGCATTTTGGTCATTTGCAAAATCAAACTTTAGTTAAAAATGGTCAAATAAGCTTATTTTGATGCCATTCAATCTAATTCAAGTTAAAATAATGTAATTAAATGAAAAACAACTAAAACTAGTTAAATTAAGCTAAAAACATTTTTCACTAAGTCCGAAGAATATTTCTCTAACTCTCATTTTCGAAATACTACGATCAAACGGTCAATAAATGATTGCTAATAAAGTGATGAGCAATAATTTAAAACTTTAATTTTTCTGTAAAGTAGAATAGTAGAATAGTTTAAAATTCACTCCGGCTCGGAGTTACTTTTCTCCTTTATTTGAAAACCAAGTAATTTTAATGCAAGACAATTAAAACCGGTTATTAAAATAATCAAAACAACCAAAGTAATCAATATTCATTTTAAAATAATTAATTTAACTATTTATAGAATATTTTAAAGAATTATGAAGTTAATGTTAAGTTACAAATGAATAAGTTAATATAAACACGTAGTCAAATACAATTAAACACTAACATTTAAGATGACACTTAATTAATCACAAGAGAATAAATTCAATTACTATAATTAATAGAAATAGGTAATAATCTTTTAATTAATTAATATAAATCTTTTCGAATTCTTCTAAAAGAAATAGCAAAACAGTGAAAATTAGATGATTTAACTAATTAAACATTTAATTAAATGCAGTCAAATGCCATTAAATGCATGCCGGTTTCGGGTTATCACAGGTATCAATCACAGCTACATAGATGGGTTCATTCTTATCCTTACTTGTTCCATGACGTTCGATGTCTGTATGTCCTTACTCTTTGAGATATAACTCTTCTCTTGTTGGATCACTTTTCTGGAAAATCCGTTGCTGGCCATTCAACTATAGGAGGGGAGATCACTTACCAATTCAAAGGGTAATATGTATGCATGTAGTCGAAATCATATAAAATATACATGTATTAACACATACACAACTTATTGTATGTAATGCTCATGTAGTAGGTATTTATCATGTAGTCACAATTAATGTTTAAATGAAACTATTATGCAACATTAGTTAGACTAGGATGTATTATCACCCACTTTTACTTGACATGTTATCTTAACATAAATGGCAATGTGCTTGTAAAATTAAATCGTACACGTTACTGCTAGTAAACAAAAGAAGTTTCTCACTAAGAATCAACGAAATATACACATAATCACACACTGGCACATATCACATATTCTTTCACGTATTTCACAATTAGATCTCATAGATGTACACCTAGACACATAACTGCATACATTACACATCTTTTCACAATTTACACAAGCATGGCACATATATGTACATATTTTCATTTAAAACTTATAAGTCTCACATACATACACATACATTCAAGATTAACTCTTCCTAGCATTTAAATCTAATTCAAACGCTATACTTCATCCACTATGTTAAACTAAACATTTATATGTAACATAAGATTCCTAAATCAATTCTAGACAACTAAATGTCAACCTACTCATTCAAACAAAATTAAACCAAAAGATTACTTACATAATTTGAATAACTAGGTAAATATGCATATAAGCTCAAATATCACTTAATCAACATGCAATCAACATTTATTCTAACTCTAAACCATCAAATAATGCACAAATATAATTTTCCTTTCATTTAGCTTGAGGACCATATAGAGAGTAACTAAAGTAAACTTGTTCTTTTTAACCTAAACAAGACATAAGCATATATACGGGCAGTAATTAGATAGACATATAACACATATAAACAAAACATTTACACTCAAGACACATTGTTCATATAGTCACATACGATGTGTTCAATTTACAAGGCAATCTAGACATTTCATTAACTCACGTATTCATGCAATAGACTCTCTCATTCTCATGCTAGTATGCTACTCACTTAGACAACCACAAGCCTGGACAAATAAACAGCCACTCAACCTTATATTCTTTCCAAGCCACCTAAACCATAAACTAAATACAAATATATGAAGCTCACATTAAGACACAACTCTATACATTCCAAGCACTTAACACATTAACATACTTAACACATTCCCGGCTGAGAGATAACTAAGCTCTGATACCACCTGTAATACCTCGATCCCTCACAGGACCGGAGCCCCAATCCAATACCCAAGGTCACAAAAAATAAGGTAAGACTGACAAAGTCTCCCCTGTTTATAGAACAATCCAAAACCTATACAAGTAGCTATAACCTCAAAACCAAAGTCCAACCTTCTCCGTAATTCCCAACTACCATTAACATCGCATACAACCAACTCCTCAAGGCCATCCGAGCCTTGGAACCCAACATTGAAGACATACAACCATGCAAAGTCAAATCTATTGAATTTCTGTGTTTTAGTTTTGCTTATCATATCACTCTGATATTATCAGTTTAACCTACTTATAATTTAAGTCCAACCAATCAACTAACCTCTACTGGTCACACAAGCATGCAACATTGACAATAAAGCAAAGTTAGAGTTATTACATGCCACTACAATCCGAACTGTACATCAACAAATTAACTATTACAATCTTCCAAGCTAGTAAATAAATATAAACAAGACCAAAACATCGCAAAATTGAACATATACATGACAACATCACATTCTTCACACAAACCACCCAACCCCGGTAAGCAACAAGTCTAGGTATTTGACCAAATTGAACCTCTTTTTCTTAATCTCTGAAGGACTCGAACCTTAGATGATTAGAAAGAGGGGTGAGCATACAACACATGTATACTCAGTGAGGGAGAGAACAAAGATAAGAACACAAGTAACACAATATAACAAGTTAACTGAATAAGCATTAAACACATTTAAAAAGGATACGATTCATCTTCCTTGTCTTCAATCTCGAACCACGAATCTCGATCCTTGTTAACAAGTGCCGATAAATTCCCTTATTACTCCAATTAGGTACTCCGGATGTACCCCAATCCTACGACCCATTTCTCCCGAGATAGGTCTGTATGCCCCAACGAGGTGAACCACGCCTCTGGGGTAGAGAAGTATGCCTCAGCAAGAAAATGAATAGGCACCATGATAGCCAAGCTAGACCGACAGCCCGATGCTACCCGGAGTTTCTTGATACTACCATGTCCGAAAAGGTGGCGCAACCCCGAATAACGAATCACGAATCATGAGATACAAGGACCGAATCAAGTGGGGAGGTAGCAAAGTAGGCTAGCCTCATCCCATATATAACATATAACACATTTGATAATCAAATAAAGCAATTATAACAATATAAACAATTACTCCTACAACTAACTCAAGTAATTCACAAGATATGCATCAAAATACTATTTCAATACTTATTAAATAGATCATATTCTTTACACAAGACAAAGGGTTCCAAATATACTTTACTAAATGATCAAGTACAAATATGACTCAAGTAACTTGGTTAAATCATGAAATCTTTGAACAAGTAAATAAACTAAATGCACAACAGGATGAAGTCTCTCACCTTTACGAAACTCAAGATGCAAAAATGGCTTCTACTCACTTACAATCACCTTGAATTAGCTCAAATACGCAATCCTGGCTTGATCATATAAATGTAATATGACTTACTTTACTTGACATTCATGAGTTACAAGTAATTCTTATCAGCTAATAAGCATTAACAAGCATGGACATAATATATTCAATTCAATAGATGGGAAGTAATTAATTACAATTACAAGACACCCAACTCTTCTCTACTCAATTATTATATAACTAGATGACATGCTTGGAGATATTCAATAATAGCATCACATCAAGTTATAAGCATATTCAATCCACTCTTAGCAAAATAATCATGTAACTCAACTTATAAGACCTCAACCAAAGGATAAACATTCTATACAAATACACTTAACACTTAAACATAATCTAACTATAAACATGACCTAAGAATCATTATCATGCTGGTTCACCCAATTTACCATTTACAACCTAATCAATAGACAATATAGCAATTATAATAACTCAAATAGCTAATCATGCAATAAGCTCAACTAATTCACATAAATTCCAACAAAACTCTTTTCAAATGCTTACAATTTAGGTTCTAAACTTCACACAAGATAAAAAAACTTCAAATCTAACTTCACTAATCTTATATAGCCACTTTAGTTCTCAACACACGCACACACCACGTCTACCTTATTTTAGCCATCTAACATGTATTCCTAATCTCTACAACAAGTATAGCACAACAAACAAGTTAAAGCTAAGAACAAAGGCTATAACCTCATTTTTCCCCTTTAAGCTCAACAAACCAAAACTAGTTTTCATCAAGGTTTAGTTAATCAAAGCATCTAACTATTCTCTACTACATTTATGGCACCTAAACCAAGCATTAAACCAGTTCTAAAGGCTCTATTTGCATCAATTCTAATGTGCGCATACAAAGGGCCATGAAAATCAGCGTTCTTGGAATTTGATAAATTTTAATGTGGGGCCATTTGAGCAACCCAACATCACATATCTAGCATTAGATTAAGGTTTAGAGCAATATTTCATGGGTTTGCGTGAATAGTGTCAATTCAAGACTTTACAAAAATGATTTCATACATACACTTCATAAACACATGCAACAATCATATAAATGTTTTCTCCTAGTCCTAGAGGCATGATATAAAGCTTCAAAATGAATAATAGCAAGCATATATAACAATATCAATTTTGAACATAAACTACAATTGCAAATAAAATGTAATTTTTTGTAAAATCCCTCACCAAAACCAAGTAGAGCAAGCAAGGATGAAGCTTTGTGATGGATTAGCACACCCTAAACAAGATTGAAGAGATCCAAAGAGCAAAATTTGCAAGAAAAGCAGTATTCCCGTTATAAGGGTTTTTGGCTGATTTTAGGTCTTTTTGGCTTTTTTGAGCATTTTTTGGTGTTTATTGTGTTTTGTTTAGTATTTATATGTGTAGGATGATTATATGGGTTGATGGGTTAGATATTGGGTTTGGGTTGTGGATTTAAATGAGTTTTGGGCTTGGTTTTAGTTAATAAAATGCATTACAGACTATTTCTAGTCCAAAGATAATACATAGTTTTTACTATTTATGTTATATCAAAACATTTTTGTAAATCACCCAACAAATATGTAATGAATATAATTTTTGTGAACGTAGGCTAATTATAAGTTAAGTAATAATAGAAAAATATGAAATCCGGGAAATAATATAATAAAAATTTTAGTCCGGGCTCAATTTTATAGAAAACTCTTTAAATGCAAGTTTTACTAAAAGTATTTTATGAAAATAGTTTAAATGCACATTGATCATTTTTTAAAATGATTAATTCACCATTTTACTATTAGAAGTCAATTAAATATGAAATTTCACATAAAACGTTAAATAAGCATTTAATAGCATGTTATGACAAGTAAGCACTTAAACAAGTAAATGCACAATTTATATGTACATGAATGATAAATGTATGCACTGAAAGTCGGGCATCACAGTAAATGTTAAATAGTAGTTCAAATATTTTATTTAAATTAATAGTATTAGTGTTTTTTTTAAAGAAAATAAGAGAAATGAAAGAAAATGAAACTACTAGTTAAATCTTAAACGCTAAAATAAACACATTCACACATATAAAACTTAAACTGGTACCAACTTATATGCAATTAAGTATACTATGCTGCATGTTGGGTCTGGGCCATCACAATGGATCTCATGCATCGGGTGTTTTAATCGTACTTGTATCCGTTTGTGGTGATCTTTATTGATGACATATTTTTGTTCGAAGACTGAGGCCGAGCATAAACAATATCTTCATCTAGTTCTACAGAAGTTTTAGTAACATCAATTGTATGTCAAATTCAGTAAGTGTGAGTTTTGGCTTCAACATGTGTCTTTTTTGGGTCATATCATTTCTCAGCAGGGTATCATGGTAGATCTTGCCAAGGTTGAGGTTGTTTTATCCTGGAAGAGACCAAAGAATGTAACTGAGGTTTGTAGCTTTCTCGGTTTAGCGGGTTACTGCCATAGATTTGTGAAAGACTTTTCAAAGGTTGTAGGACCTCTCACGATGCTAACCTAGAAGAGTACTAGTTTTGAGTGGAATGAAAATTGTGAGGACAGTTTCCAGGGATTGAAGAAGAGTTTGACTTCAGCCCTAGTTCTTGCATTGCCAGAAGGGAATTAGAACTTTGTTATCTACAGTTATGCTTCTAGAGAAGGTTTGGGTTATGTTTTGATGTAGAATGGTCGGGTGATTGCTTATACCTCTCAGAAGTTAAAGCAATACGAGGGCAATTATCCAACTCATGGTTTGGAGTTGGCGACTATTGTATTTGCTTTGAAAAAGTGGGGCCATTATCTTTGGGGAAGCAGGTTCGAAATCTTTACGGATCATAAGAGTCTGAAATATTTGTTTTTCCAAAAGGAATTGAACATGAGGCAAAGACGGTGGATAGAGCTACTTGATGATTACAATTGTTCAATCAACTATGTACCAGGAAAGGCGAATGTGGTAGCAGACGCCCTTAACCGGAAGGCTAGTATTGCTTGTATGGCGATCAAGGAGTGGGAGTTACTAGAGGAGGCTAGTTTGTGGAAGCCGGAGTTGACTCAAGTGAGTATTTTGTTTTCAAACTTGTAGATTCAGTCGTTGCTATTGTCACGGATCTGAGAAGCTCAGCAGTTAGATTAGCAGCTTCAGAAGATCTCTGAGGGTAAGCCTGATTTCAAGTTACATGAGGATGGTGTGTTGCAATTTCGTAGTCGAGTTTGTGTTCTGGATTATTCGAATTTGAAAATGGAAGTTTTGGAAAAAGCTCATAACTCTAAGTATACTATTCATCCGGGCGGGAACAAGATGTACCGGGACTTGAAGCAATATTATTGGTGGAACAACATCAGAAGGGATGTAACATAGTTTGTATCTCTGTGTTTGACTTGCCAAAGGGTCAAAGTAGAGTATCAACGACTGGCGGGTTGCTTCAACCGTTGATGATTCCCGAGTAGAAATAGGAACATGTGACTGTGGACTTCATCACGGACTTGCCGAGATCACCAAGGAGTTGTGATGCAGTATGGGTTGTGGTTGATCGGTTAACAAAGACTACTCACTTTATTCTAATGAATAAGTAGGATAGTCTTGAGAAGTTGGCAGATTTATATGTTACTAACATCGTAAGACTTCATAGGGTTCTAGTCAGTATTGTATCAAAGAGGGATTCTCGGTTTATTTCCAAATTCTGGCAGTGTCTGTAAATAGCTTTGGGTACCAAATTCAACTTCAGCACAACTTATCATCCTCAGTCGGATGGGTAATTAGAGAGGGTGATTCATATTCTCGAGGATATATTGAGATATTGTGTTATGGACTTCGGGAAGAGTTGGGAGAAACACTTGCCATTGGCGGAGTTTGCTTATAACAATAGTTATCAATCGACTATTGGGATGGCTCCGTATAAGGCGTTGTATGGTCGTAACTATCGCTCTTCGTTGTATTGGGATGAGATTGGGGAAATGAAGGTTATTGATCCAACCTTGTTGCCAGAGCTTGTGGGTACCATTGAGAATGTACGTCTTATTTGTCAGAGGATGCTTACAGCTCAAAGTAGGCAGAAGAGTTATGTTTATAAGAGAATGCGGGATTTGGAGTTTAAGGTCGGTGATCAGGTATTCTTAAAGATCTCTCCTCGCAAGGGTATTATTCGGTATGGTAAAGGTGGGAAGTTGAGTCTGAGGTACATAGGGCTGTTTGAGATCATTGGCAGAGTTGGCAAGTTGGCTTATCAGTTGACTTTACCGCCGAGTTTGTCCAAGGTTCATGATGTCTTTCATGTATCTATGTTGTGGAAGTATCATTCAGATCCTTCTCATGTTCTTGAGGCTGAACCGCTGCAGCTTAGTGGGGATTTGACTTATGAGGAGTGGCCTATTCATATTCTGGATCAGTCAGTTCGGGATCTACGTTCGAAAGTGATTCTGATGGTTAAAGTCTTATGGTTTCATCATGGGATTGAGGAGGTTACTTGGAAAATAAGGGATCGGATTGAATAGCAATGTCTAGAGTTGTTCAGCTAAGAATGTAAGAATTTCAGGGTTGAAATTGTTGCTCAAAATTAGTGAAATAGGAGTAGAATGTATTTGTAGATATTGTTTTTTTTTTTTTTGTGTGGTTAGACAAGTGAATTTTGGTAAGAAATGATAAAGTTTTTGGTAAATTTTTTCATCTTGTTGGCTGCAAAAATAATGCTTAAATAAGCACCATTTTCTTATAGCCATTGGCCAACATGGTCATTTTACCGTTGCTACCAACGGTATTAACATCAGCAGCATTAAAAAAGATTCAACTGCAAGAGAGAGAAAATTAGTCCAAGAGTAATTTCGAAAAATGGCCAAAGTCAAACTTTGACCGTTAGTTTTTAATTGATGGAAGGGACTTGTTTAGCCTTTTTAAAAATCTGAGGGACTTGTTAGGCCTTTTTCTAAAACCTGAAGGATTAAAAAGTTTTTTTCTCTAATTCAAAACCATAAGAACTTTTTTTTTTCTTTTCGTTTTTGGTAGAAAATCATAAAAACTTGGATTCATAATAGATACAATGTTTTTTTTTTTGGTTGAAACATGTCATTTTCAAATTAAACATACAAACAAGCTTCAGTCCAAAATAGACCGAGCAAACAGAGAGGGCCATGGCCCAAAACAAGAAAAAGTACAACAAGAACAAACACAAACAAGAGGGTCGGAACAGGGAAGTCTGATCCAAAGCTAAAAAGTCCCACAAGGGGCTTGAGCCATCTCGTCATAAACCAAAATGACCACCACATCACCGTCAACTCTGAAGAAATACCATATGCTTCCAAAGCTGGCCCAGTTAAATGCTCAACAAATCCCGCTGAAAAGACTGTTAAAGCAACAGTTCGAAAGAAACAAACACTAGTAACAAAGATGAGTTCGGCGGGACCCATCAACCCGGATAGAGGATGGGCCAGGGATTTCCAACACCCAAATGGTCTAGACATTCTGAGAACCGAAACGGACCCTCTGAGCCCCAGGCTTGAACAAGTGACAGCAAAGATCACCCTATCTCCTCTACAACAAACAGGAACACATGCAGGAACAAGAGCACCATGAAAACAAGGCTGCCGGCAACACAAGAATAGATCCTCATCATGACTGAGGATGACAATGGACATGAAAATTTTTTGCTCATACTCAAGCAACAGGACGAAATCCCACCTGCACCAAAACCAAGCACCAAAACACACAAAAAAAGAAAAGACATGTCTAAAACTCCCAGATCTGCCACAAGAAAGCAAAATAAGGCTTTTAAACCTCACAAGGTCAATATCCTCTCGAACAGGTGAACAGATCTCAAAAACATTAGAGAACTCATGATGCTTAAGGGGGAGTAAAAATAAATTTATTGCTTGGTCCAAGCCATCCTCTGAACTTGGGGATGGTTGAAATAGGAAAATGAAGAAAGAAGTCTTCATGGTCAGAGCCACGGATAGATCTGTTGAGTGAAGTTAAAGTAGTAAAGGGTTTGCAGCCACATAAAACTGGAGAGCTCTTTCAAAGTGGCCGCCGCTGAGACGCTTCAAGTTTACTTAGTTGCTGAAACAACAACGTTTTCACACTGTGTAAGACCTATCTTGCTTCATTTTTGGTGAGAGAGAGGAAGTACACTTGCTTCTATCCCAAGTGGGAGCGTCGCTGAGACGCTAAAAGAGATAACGAACTGAAACAGCAGGCCTGTTGCAGCGAGCAGAGAAAAAAAATGTTATCTTTCTCTGCTTTGGTTAGTGCTTGACGTACGCTGCTATAAGGGAACGGGTTGATTCAGATCTAACTTGAACTTTGGTTAACCTCAGTTGCATAAAGGGTAAAGAGATGAAAATCTATTGCTTCATAATTTGAAGCGCATTTTATGTGCAGAAGTAAGTAATAAAATGCAAGTATTGGTCCTTTATTTTGAAGCGCTGGTCCACATTAACAACATGTTTGGAATGAGGGAAATGAAGGGAAGGGGAGGTTTAGTAAAGGTAGGACTTAGTCTTTTCTCTTGTTTGGTTTGAGAGTGAATAAGTGGTTAGGGTATAGAGGGGATAAGTCTAACCTCTTCATACCCCTCAAATGTGATCACTCCAATTTAAAGTAAAATGCGAGAAGAAAAAAATACTATTTACTATAATGACAATTTTAACCTTCACTTTTAAAGTAATATAAAATTAAAAAAAGATATAAAAATCATTTTACACATAAAATTTATCATCTTCTTCTATTTTTCTTCTAATCCAAATAAATAACACTCATCATCATTTATGATACTCTCCTTTATTCAAATTACTTAATCCAAATATGATTTAATCCTCCATCCTAATCTCTTTTATAATTCTCTTCCTTTTTTCCTTTACTAAACCTCCCCCCTCAATCCAAACACACCCTAAGACTGCTTGTTATCCAGAGTTCCCGGACCAACACAGAGACCAATAATAAAACAGGGAAAAGAAAAAAATAATGCATCTACTAATAAGGCAGTCACAATCACAGGTTGAGCAATAATGGTCAAATGGAATTGATGATGAGCAGCCAATCGACTTTACCCTCGACCTTAAAATCCTCCCTATATAATAAAATCACTTCTCAACATCAACACCTTCGAAATCTTGCTCATGTACTCTACTCCTTCCTTTTCTCTTAATTTACATATGCTCTATCTAAATTTACATATGCTCTATCTAATCAATGGAGCAGAAAGAGGTGGAAAATCATACTATAATCAATAAATGATGTGCTAAAGATTTTTGGGTTCTTTTACTTTGTTACAGAAATGGAAAGCTCAAATGCAGAAGATGATTCCAAAGGGTCAAGATTCAACTAAGCAAAACTTGGTTCATGTGGTCAAAGAGTAAGTAGAAGAAACAATAGAAAATATTGATCTTTTCTACGATATGCACTAAATGCTAGTGTATTCTTTCATGTTATATTGGGCGGTTGTTGATTTTTGAAATGTGGCAGAGGGGAAACTTTGACTTGTATTTCAAAGATGTATAGGGTGCCCATTTATGAAATAGCTGCTGCTAATAAGGACATTCTTGATTTGGACCTTGTTTTCCATGGCCAACATCTTAATATTCCTTCATCTATGACAGGCCACACACAAATGGTGAGGATCTTTAACGCTTTCAAATACTAATAAAGTTATAGTATTCTTTTATGGAGTTATTTGTTTACTTTATTATTATTATTTTTTTTGTCTTTGAAAGACTAATAAAAACTTGTTCCATTAGTTGAAAGTCATGAACTCTGCGTTATATCATACACAAATGAATTCTTCAGTTGTTTCGATCTCTAACCAAATTTGTATCGATGATGTGATTCTTCATGAATGCGAGAAAAATGCCTATTGATATACTCTGTAGTCTGTATCAATAAATGTTATATGTTGAAGCAGACAGTGATAGACTGCATGCTTCTATAGTATCTTTAAACCTGCATGTCGTATTGCACGGTGCAAGTTTTCGGGTGTATATTAGAACATGACAATGTTTATAGAAGGTCTATATTTTGGAGTCTATCTTTAAGCATAATAATTTTTTTGTGTACCTTTAGACGGCCAATGTATTGGTGTATTTGATGCATTTGTTGCTTATTTCTTATTCATTCAACTGAGAAGTAAAAAAAATATATATATATTATTCTTGATGGTACAGGGTCACTTAAGTTAATGAACAAAGGAAATAGTATGAATGTGTTACTTATCTGAGTGAAAGCGTGACAAAGGAGTGTGGTAACACTGAGTGGTTTGACCCTCCGAGTGAAATGAGAACTCTGTACCACAATTTCAAGTGGTCAAAGCAGTGGCGAAATAATAGCTGCCAATTGATTGAATGAATATGTCATTAGAGTTATGAGTCAAAGAATGTTAGCCTTATATACGTCCCTCATTTGTACGAGAGAGGGTTATCCCCTACAAAGAAGTTATGGTTAGAGCGAAAATGAGAAATGCATTATTTCAATACCTCTAATAGTTAAACATAGAATTTACTTTTGCAAGCCGATTGATATCCTATGGAGCTCAAGTACATTACTGGTCTCGTGCTTTTGAAGATTGGTTTCAAAATAATCAAACCAAGTGTTTGGCACTTGGAGACCAGACGTGATTTAAAGATTGCACTTGTTAATTATGCCCTTTAGGGTTTGCTTCCACAATACTGGTTTGTCACAATCCAATATTATGAGGCAAATGTTGGAGAATGGACTTTGAATAACAATTGCAGCTTTTATGAAAACATTATAAATCAAGTCCGGACAGTCTAGAAGTAGTTTTGGGACCAGAAACGCTTTGCCAACTGGTGTCTAATGTCTAAATCGGAGTATGAATGGATGGAGTCTTCTCAAGAATGGGGAGTATAAAAAGCATTAGGTTCTTGTTTTCACTTCATTCCATACCAAGGTACAGGGGCCCTATGAAAAAGTTTATTAGGTACTAGTGTCCTGATTAAACTGAAGCTATTTAGACTATGTAATACACTTCTCAAAACCATAATCTTGGCGTCAAGTTAATTTTCCTATTGATCTTGTAAGCCGTAAGCTGTAACTTGATTTCTTTACAATTCACCTGTCATACTTAGAGTAATGTCTAGGAGTAAGATGCTAATCGTTCCTTGCACCTACACCAATGCATTGCTAAGTCCTACTTGGATTCCTCAAAGAAGTTCAAGATTGTCAGCATTGAGTTTCAGGATTGTCTTGTGGCATGTATTCCCGGGGAAGTCTCATACTTTTACTGGCTGCGGTGTGGTTACCTGCAGGTTACTGTCTTCCTGTTCTTCTCTTGTCATGAGGTTGATGCTGGAAATTGTCTAAGATAGGGGTGATCATTCTTCAGTTTTAACTGAGTAAACCGACTGGACCAAGTTTTTTTAGTTAAATAGGTTCAGTTTTACAAATTTTAGTTTGGTTTCAGGCAGGGAGTTTAGTACAGATCAGTTTCCAGTTTTATCTATGATAAAATAGTAGAAGACGGAACTGACTGAAAAATCCATGAACTATACCTTTTTCTTTGCATCTCTCCTTAGCTACTCCCCCCAACGCAAGGACTTTTTCCATTATCATCAAGAAAGGCCTTTCAAACTTATTATATTGCCCCACCACCAATTTGCAGGATCACTTTTTACTCACCTCCAACACAAAATAAAAGAAAAATGGAAGAGAGAATGTGGAAAGGAAAAGAGTGCTAGGTCCTCCCCTACTCTAATTTGATGTTCCCTTAGAGAATTGTCTTGTGAATAATTTGACTTCCGTTACTACGTGATGCCGAAACTCTCTTTTCGTTTTACCGAAAAATGTTGATCTGGTATATTATTCTATGGTAGTTAACTTCTGGTCTGGAAATTCCTGTAGTCCTAAAATTATCCATAGACTTCAACATTCTTGCTCTTTTCTTGATTGTGTTTCACCTTATTATCTCATTCTACTTTTCTCATGCATCTTATTTTGTTTCTTATCAGACTCAACCTGAGGACAGACAACCAAGATACAAGTTGTTTCAAAGAAACCAAACTTCAGATTCCTGCAACAGATACTTAACCCTGAAGACTTTTACCTCCTTGTCATCTCACCATTTACCATACGTATGCAATTCTTTCTGATGTTTCATATTGTATTTTCACCATTGCTTGTTGATTGTGCCAGTAATATCTCTTGCCATCCATTGCAAATCGTTCTAATGTTTACTAGCAACCTGAACAGACTTGTCATTGTTATTGTCAGGCTAGAACCACTGGTTATTTTCTAGTTCTGGTTCCTCTGATAGCCTTTTGCATCAGATGCATAACGGTTGCCTTGTACAATAGAGTTTCTGGAGCACTGGGACATGAGGCTGCAAATGAATTGGAAAAGCATCATCCCAGATCTAAAGCCATGAGATGGAGAGTTGCTCTCAGTGACTTAAATCCTGACATAATGGATACTGAGCAGCCAAGACCAGATTATGCTGTAAGTATGAATTTAAGGAAGGCCATTGATAATTTCACCACTTTGCTTTTTCATTTTTCTAACATAAGTTGTGTTTTATGGCACCTGGTTCTGTTCTTGCACTCGAGGAAAATCTATATTCCTCGACTTCTACATCATTTTGTCCAAATGCTGCTGCTGTTGCATTTCTCTCATTCTGGGAAACAGCAATTTAACTCTTAACTGACATAAAGTTTGTAAATCGTGGTATCCACACGATATATCCTAGGAATGCAGGCAAAAATAAATTGATTCATGTTAAATAATTTACAGCAACATGTCTCTTGTATGAGAAAGTAGACCAACAACAGACGTCATTGCAGATGGAGATATCTCGTAAATTTGCACCTATTGTCAAAGTTTCTTTTCTCTTTCATTTTCTCTCTTTTTCTTTGGTTGAAAGGGGTTGCATCGTTACATCATCAATGATGGCAGTTATTAAATTAAGTTACATGATCATCAGATGAATATTGTTATTTTTCCAGAATCTTGCTCTTTGAATATAACGTGTTATCTTTTTGGCTTTCAGAAGCATATGCTACAAGCATAAACACTTTCCTCATGGTTATTTGTCATATTCATGCTTTCACAAATCAATTTAGCAAGTGTTCAGAACCCGAAAAAGAGAAAAAGAGAAAAAGAGAAGAAAAATGAAATCTCGTTAATAATAAGAAGAAAAAAAAAAAAAAAAAAGAGTAGACAATTATATCATCGCAATCTATATAGAAAATTCGCGTTTAGTGTTTCTATGAGATTGCTGTTGATCTTGTCTTTCTATGTCATCTGAAACTGTTGAGTCATATCATCATCTCATATTTATGCATGCTTAACTTGTTGCAGCAACTTGAGGAAGAAGATCAAGAGCTGCACTCTGAAGATGATCATTCTAATTCTTATATTGAACTTGAACGCGATTATCAGAAGTTCTTATCAGAATGTGGGATGAGTAAATGGGGTTACTGGCGGGGAGGTTCTACTTAGTTGTTCACTGGAAATGTCTCAACATCATCACTTTACACTCTATTGTATAAAAGTTATAGACATTTGGAGGTGAAGAACATATAGAGCTGTTGAAATTCGCAGATTCCTTTGTACAAGGCCATATTTATTTATTATCTACTTACAATCGTCCACAATCGATTGCAAGTAGATAATTATTAGGTGATTTTTGAAAGATCGGAGACCAATTTGACCCACTTGTTACTGTCCCTGAAAGGATTTACCCTTGTCTCTATTTCTTTCCAAAGCATAGCATTCAAAGACATTTGCAATTTCCTCCCCGGTTTGTTTGCAGAAACAACTTTACACTTTCTGTAATTGCTTTTCCAAAACCTTCGCAATATAAGAAGAGGTGCTCCTCGACAAAGCGTGAGTTTTAAGTAACGGAGAAAATACGAAACAAGAATTACATTACAAAATCATCTGCAGAAAACTACAAAGATGATCATGAGTTTTAAGATATGAGGGATGTAAAGATAAGGGTATTTAAAAATGCGACAGACACTTAACGAGGCAAACCGCTATTTCTCTTGCCTTTCCAAATTCGCATGTACCCCAGAGGCTTTGAAATACACTTAACCCAGTCTTTTCGCTTGAGATGTATGACTGGTTGAGTACAAACGTAACGCATGATTTTTACTTCTATTCTCCAGTACAAGAAGTCGCTCAACGAACTTTACGGACTTTTTCTTCTTGTCCTAATCCAAGGGATTTCTGTGCATTTGCTATACCTTCAGCATCTGCACAAACAAACACATCAGAGAAAAGAATACGAGGAAAAACAAGGTCCATCAGAAAACGAATAGCAAAGCTAAGCTTTAAGAAATGGAAGATGAAAGAGCAAAAGAGCAGACTAGAGATGCTGTTTCAGTCTTATGACTGGTATGAACAAAAAACCACATCTATTTTTCTCTTCTTTCTTTTCCTATTCCCTAGTTGATACTTCTTTGCCCTTCCTTGTTTCTGTATTAATCACCCACAAAAAGAAAAAGAAGAGAAAAAGAAAAAGAAAAAGAAAAAAGGAAGAAACAAAAGAAGGGATGAAGATACAAGAATTGAAATTGAATCCTGAGTACCCTCATTAAACAGATAAGTTGCATTTGCCTCTCCAGTGGGTAACACCTACCAGTGCCCCAACACTAATTGACACAAGTTTTGTCTGTCTCCTATAGGAAGGGCATCTTTTCAACCATCCTGTGCTCCATGCCCCCACACAACCACCCATGCTCCCCCTTTCTCCCGTAGCAGAAGAAAACAACAAAGGAAGGGGAAGGGAGAAAATCCAAGGATTCAAGAAAATATCTGGTGTTATACATCTTATCTGCCTTAATTATAGGGGCGAACATAGAGCACTGGACACCAAATTCAAACTTACCGAAGAACTGAGTAAAGATGCGTGTGAAGAAGGTCAAGTTGCGGGAAACGTTGTAAGCCATTGCGGGGGGAAGCGGTTTAACAACGGTGTCAATGCTAAACACCCGTTGCAGAAACTGCAAATAAATGAAGAACATCTTTGATTAGACCAAACAATGCAATAAAATTGGATGACCATGTTGTACATGAATTAAGAAAGGGCCACATCGCCTGCCGTAGTTTTTCTCAAACTTCATATTCAAGGAGGTGTCCAGTACTATATACAGCAGCAGAGCTTCCCTTGATATGAATTACCTTGCCGGTCTTTTAGAATGCTAGGCAGAGTACCAAAGAGCAGTTATCTTTAGATATGCCATAAACCTACTGCAGAGGATATTATGAACTACAGTTGAAATTAATCTATAACCACAGGTGTAGTTCAAAGCCTTTAACAATAGTGGCAAAGTAAATTGCATCCTATTGATACTACACTTGCCCATTCATCAGTTTAAAACCAAAACTAAGTGTCCAACCGAAAGAAAGAAAGAAACTTTGCCTGATTCATATTTACCAGATTTGCCCTACCCTCCTCGTACGTCCCAATTCGCGACATTTGCGTACCGAAATGCTTGATTTGAGTTCCAGTTCACTAAAGTTGGCGACTCAAATGCAAATTTTACCAGAAAAATAACCAAAGAGATCACAAACCTAAATTCGTATTAGATACATTACTAATATGTAGAGTATCTTCTTCTTTAGGATATAAATTTTTTTTGGTTTGCTTTTGGGTTTGTGCATATACAATATTAGAAAAACATCTCAGCCATTGAATTTGAATTTTGGGCTTTAGACTAAACTTCACAACAAATCGATTTTAGTTATTAGTAAATAGAAAATATCATTGCTCTATATAATATTTGATAATTGAACCCAATAATTCTTTACAATGTACCATGAACCCAATTAGCGTACCTAAGAAGTCTATGCCCATCGTACCATGAAACTCCTAAGTGTACCCTGTACCCGAACTCATACCACAGCTCGAACTATACTACGAATCTGGTAACTATGGCCTGATTAGTTACAAATCTATCCTAATAGAAAGCCAGAGCAAGACTTTGCATGGTTGCAGTGTCTTTACATGTGGAGTTGCCATTTTGACCTTGAAAATAGTATAGAAAGTAGTTGTAAGGATAGAGTAGTAGATAAAAAAATATTCTTACTAAACTGCTAGGTATATACCACTACAAGAACCAACTAATATCACATCCACCTTTATTCTAATTTCACCTCAAACAACGTACAACTTTTGCTTCTCCATGTGATGCAAGTATGCTTTCACATGTTCATAATCATGACAATGAATATATCCCTCATTATTATACCATGATGGTAACACTAAAGAATAAATTTGATATATGATAATATCTTGAGTGACACTTGCATAAAGTGTGCCATGAAATATAGTGTACGTTGTATAAGAATGTTAACTTAGCCAAAAGTAATGTATATATTCACAAAGAAAGAGATCCCTTTGTAGATGCTCTCATATTCCATACATTAGACCATTCAGGGAGGTAAAGTAAGACAGAACAGTCACCGGCATACACACCTAATGTGGTTAAATCCTGCAGAAACCAGCAAGCAAACCCACCCCAGCCCCAAATAATAATAAGCAAATAAGTCTGAGAAAAAAGCTTGACGAATTTAGTAAATCAAGTACAAATTAGTAAATATGATGTTAGCCTTTACCTGACCAACTACCTAATACTATGCAGGCTCATTTATACATTGCTTTTTAGCTTTCTTCAGGATTTGGGGATAGCTAAAATGTATCTATAGAACCATAAACTGTACAAAGACATCCATAAAGTTTAATTGTTACATCATATATCTACTTTTCTTCTTAATAATTGCAACCTTTTGTATTAACGAGCTTGGTCCACTGAAAGCAGCTCCTCTGACAAATTAAAGACCAGGAAAACTTCAGGCCTCAAAACCAAATAATATAATCGTCTAAGGGTACTTATGATAGGTTGGATTACCAAATAAGCTAGGATAAGAAATAAGTCTTGAACCATTGTTGATGCATAGGAGATACTTATCAAGAAGGTTGTGACGAGAGAAACGATTTTATCTGTTTGTCTCCCAAAGACAAGTTGTACCCGCAGGTAAATGGTGGTAAATGAAAAATCTTTTCCTCTCTTATAATGACCACAAAGGTGCAATTTTTGCCCAAAATTTTCTTTTTCTTTTTCTTTTTGAGTTTCAGTACAAATTCATCACATGAATTAGAAACAGCCTTTCTACCTATGCATCTACACTGGTTCTTAAAGCAGAACAAGACAACCTCAGAATTCAATCCCTTATTTGGCATCTCAACATCACCTGCAGAGATTATTCACATGCCACATAAGAACAAGCATTACGACATAAACAGAAAATGTCTACAGGGACGTTATTTTCAAAAGCATGCATCTTCTTATCAAAGGATCGTCCTTGGAGTCTAGCTCTTCAAAATATGCCCTAGTTTCATGTTTTGAATGTCCATCGGCCATCACCAAGATTAATAGAGATTCTGCATTTTGTCTTGTGGTTGGGAAGAGGAAACGATACCCCATCTAATAAGTACCAAAGTATTATTGGTATTTCGGGTGAAGGGCGAGGCAGAGGTTATGTAAGAAGAAAGGGTATAATATTGAGCAAGGACTGAAGCAAACTTTGCCAACTTTATGCAAAAATATGTATCAAAAACAATTTAACAAGCTGCTAGAACTGTTTTGTCATTTCTCTTTTACATTTTAGGGATCATGGTAGCAAGTGGGTCCGGGGAACATTGCGGGAGCTTCGTCCAATGGGCTGCCCTTAGTGAAGTTGCTATACCTGGAGCTCAAGAGTCTTGAAGTTAGGATTTTAGTTCAGCACAACTTTTGTTTGGAACACTAGATGATCCAATTGAGTCTAGAGTTAATAGTTCCTTATATTAGGTTTAGCAGATTTTCTAAAGATAATGCATGTACGCTATCAATCATTGTGGTTGAATAATACGATATATATTGAAAATCTTGGGAAAAGCTCTTCTAAAGTACCAAAAAATTGAGACAACCTACCCTTGGAGGTATCATAGGAAAATCTATGTGATGTTCATAGACTACGCCCTCTTCTAAAAGTAAACACTTCATGCTGTATATAAATTTTCTTATATTTGCTTTAAATAAGTTTGATCTTTTCCCATCATTGTTTAATCAAGAACACCATAGTATCTTCCATATATTGATCACAAAAAGTTCCGTTTAATGTGAGATTAAGATGCGTTACTTACTAGTCTAATAGAAGACCATCAAAAGAGCATAGGCACTCATTTCTACTTTTCGCTCAGCAAGAAAAAGAATGGTTCATGGCCTTATGCAAAAGGATTGTGAACTTGGTTAAACCCTTTTATTAGAATTTGGGATGCATAATAAACACAAAAATTTCTTTCTCTGTACCTAAGAAGCATCCACGCTTTGCGTAAGCTAAGATGTCCGTGTTTGACACCAGCAATCTCCAATTTGACGATGTCCAAAATAAAACATAAAATTCAAAGTATTGGATACGTGTCAGACGCTTTTACTAAACATGTCGTACATGCATCTGCATTTAATATGTGATCATCAAAGAGTGCTTTTTAGCTTTCATAGCGACAGGAACACAAAAATGAATAGAAATAGCCAAAAAGGGTCCCATTGGAAAAATACAATTGACGACATTTCCAATATAAATATGCATCTATACACCCAAATATATATATATATATATATATATATATATATTATAATTATAATATGTATGTATGTATATATTATAATTAGCATAAATTGCACCAGTTTCTACTAAATTTACACAAAGCTTCAAACCCTCACCAAAAATTTGTTTCGGTTCCAATCTTGCACTAAACGATGCATTTGTCACAGAGAAGCCAATTCACCATTTCGTTTAATTCTAAGGTTAAAACTAACAGTTCAAAGTGCAAAAGAGGCATTTCACATAAATTTCTAAATACTAAAATGTTGCTCAATCTGTTAAACGAAATAACATTTTAAAAATAAGTAGAAAATTTAAAATTCCATAAAAACTACAGTGGGCAAATGTCAATGGTATATATATATATATATATTGAAAAAGGAGGTGTGGTGGTACCTGGAAATTGCGCTGGAAGCTATAGCGCAGTTCGGGGTCGATTTCGGCAAGAGAATCGTCGTCATCAACGGCGTCGTTTAGGGACTTGGAGGAGGGCTTGCGAGGGACATGCATGGTAGGAGTAGTACCTGGGTTGTTAGTGACTTTGAGCTTTGCGTCTTTGAATTTGTTGTTTTTGTCATCTGCGTCTGGGTCAACCCTCCATGGTGCTGATGCTAGCAGCTCTTTCTTCCCCTTTGCCATGAACAACAGACTCGATGTTTAATGCCTACTGCTATCTATCTATCTATCTATCTATCTATCTATTTGCCCTGTTCAATAAACAAGATATTGTAATCTACTATCTCCCTCTACTTTGGCTTCGGTTCGGTGTGGATACAGAGGGTTAGCTTAGTAATACGACGCCGTTGGACTCTTATATCACTATAACAAAATTTCTATCTTATTTTTCATTGTTATTCTTATATGTTTTAGTTATTCTATATTTAAAAATATTTTTTTTTCTCTCCTCCAATCCACCAAAAGATATATATTTTAAATCTTCATTCATTTCTATTCTTTGTTTGTGTTAAGTCACACGAAAAAACCTCATTTCATTTATTTTCTTATATTTCATCAATTGCCTTGTTGTGACGTGGAATTCTCTCTCACCATCTTTCATTATATGTCCTACTCAAAAACTGCATTTTTAATATTTTTCTTGTCTCAATGTCTTTGTATTTGTAAAGAGTTGGTTTTATCAATTTCCATCCTAAGATATGTTATGTAATTATCAATATTAGTTGATATTCATCTCAATGCAGATTTTAATTCGTAATTATCTTAATTTTATAGTGATAATATTTATCTAAGCTCTATATCCTGATCCTATACAAAGTCTAGTAGTATGCAATTTTTCTTGTATCTTTAACTATAAATAAGGCTCTCTGCATTATAAAGTTATGCCAAGAAATTCAATACAAATTTTTTCTCTCTCTCTCTATTATGTTTCTCTTTATTTTATTGTATCTTCTAGTTTTTATCTCTAGTTTTATAACACGTTATCAGCACGATTAGACTCTACCAATATATGAAGAGACAAATATGAAGGTTGAGAAGCAAAAGTATTATTGACAACATGAGAATATTTCATATGTGAATTTCAGTAAATTTTATTTTATTCTTTTGACAATTTCATTTTGATATATGTATATATATATCTTCTGATGTCAAATCTCTCAAACAAAAAAATTATTATTTTATTATATTGAGCAATAACAATTTATCTGAAAAATTCATATTTACATCCATATGATCACGAACTTGAAGTTCGTTACTTTTTATATATCAGGCAATAATATATATATATATATATATATATATATATATATATATATATATGCATAACCCTTGAGGTTGGTATTGATGTTGGTGGGTGTTGGTTTATATGAGGAAGAAAAGATCTACATGCAAAGAATATGATTTTCTTCTTTGCAATTTCTTAGTCTCTTGATCATGTGTGGATATGTGCAGATCTTAGATTGTTCTTAGAGGTGGAGACCCTCTCCTTTCAACTTTTTTTCCCTATTTTTTTTCTCTCGTTTGTCTATCTCAAAGCATTAACTTTTGTTTTCTACCTTTAGTGGAAGCAAAAGAATGGTATGTCCGATGATGGTGGTGTTTAGTGGTGGTAGTATTGTTGTGGTGGTGTTGGTAGTGGTGGAGGGTATTGGTGAATAGGGTTTGGGTGGTCGGATTTTCTATTTTTTTAAAAAAAAAAATTACATTTAGGTTGAAAAGACTAAAATACCTTTAGAAAAAAGGTCCAAAAGACTAAATACCTTTATAGCTTGTTTGCATTGGACTTTTTAAAGGGAAGGAAATGATGGGGAAGGAATAAGGAATCCTTCCCCTTGTTTGGATTGGAATTTTAAAGGAATGAAAGGTTATGGAAGGGTTTCATTTTAAACTTAACGGTTTTGTTAACCATGTTTGATGACATGACAAAATTTGAGTAAACTGAAAAACACATGGGGAGTTTGGAATTTACTATGGAACTCATGGGAGAAAATGGCTAATGGGGGTATAAACCCGAGCCCAAGAAGGCTTTCTCAACCTGGGATTGTGTAGTCGATCCCGTGTCTGACCCACTTTGTTGCTCAGCATGACAGTCATTTCTGAGGTGACATAAAGGCGATGCCCAAGTCGGACCATTGGACAATAGCTTTACCCGCTGGATAATAACTTTAATCATTGGACAATGAGTCTGGGCAGGTGTGAACAGTATCAGGGCAAGAGTAAGCATTAATTGCTTCTCGACACTGGAAATAGTATAAATAGCCCCTCCACTCAACATCATGCGGTAACTTTGGCACATTAATTACTTTCAACTACCTACCATTGAGTTCGGACATACTAATCACTCTCACACCCAAGGAGAAACACAAGTGGCCATCCCCACAATTTTTTCTCTTGTTTTGCAAGTCTGGTAATTGAGGTCGGATCACTGAGCTCGAGTAGACACCCTCATCAATTGGTGCCATCTGTGGGAACATAGTTCTCTTACTTTCTCACCAACCCACTGAGAAGAACCACTGTGGTGAACACTAGAAGCCTTAACTGCAGGGCTGAAGACCCTCCACTTGAGGACGGGATGCCCGAAACGGCCCCCGGAACAAACCCAACCCAAGCCATGTTGGGCCGAGCCAGCGTATACACTTAGCCATTAATACATCCCTACCCGAAGCAGTGCACACAATGGCTTCTATGAGTCCCGAGATAAAACTGTTATATTACATGTTCAGAGAGCTCCAAGATATGGTAACTCGCCTTGATGTCAATCAGGCGTCTCCACCATTACACTGACCCTAGGTTCATATAGTTGACCTGGGGAATGGAGGGACCACGTCGGAGCATGTGCAAGGAGCGCGAACCGATGTTGACGATAGGGGTTCCTCAGGACCATTAACCAACCCAAGGTAACGAGGGGAAAGAGAGTAGATGGTACAGAGCTTGAACCAACCAAGACTACTGTGGTGATAGCCAAGGTTGTCCATCAGCTCGGGGTTAGCCCTTTAACTCAGGACATTTTGGCCATTCTTCTACTTGCTGGTAACTGTATGCCCAATCTGGCTATGTATAGCGAAGATGGGGATTGCACCAACCACCTCAGAAACTTCGACCATTACATGACTCTTCATGATATGCCCAATGCAGTGAAAAGCAAGGCATTCCCAAATACATTGGTCGGGAATGCGCTAACGTGGTACCAAGGCCTCTTGTCGAGGTATATCGATGCATTCGCCAAGATCGCAGAGCATTCTTGGGCCGGTTCGTAGGAAGCCGAAGGCCGACGAGCTACACTTCATCGATACTAGCAGTGAAGCAACAGAAGGGGGAGACCCTGAGGTTTTACACAGCCCTATTTAATGAAGAGTCCCATAGGATTCTACACCTCGAGGATTCTATAGCGCTAATGGCCTACCAAAGTAGACTAAGGTTAGGGGCTTTCATCTCATCATTGGCCAGGGGTATATACACGTAGAGGAGATTCATCAAGCGAAACAGGATGACAATAAAGAGTGAGAGTTGACAAAGAAGGGAAAGTCTTCTACGCTGAAAGGTAAGCCCAGGAATAAAGCCTAGGGTGATGCGAAAGGGAAGCAGCAGCAACAACAACATCAGCGAAAGCAAGAGCCAAGGTTCACTATGTTCACTCCCCTCAACACTCCAAGGAAGAAGATCTTGATGGAGGTCCAAGCTTATTACAACATACCTCCACCCCGACCTATAGGAGGTCGACCAAATAGGAGGTCAAAGAACAAGTTCTGCCGATTTCACAATGATTTCGGGCACGACATTGAAGATTGCAAAGAGTTCAAACAGGAGATTGAGGCTCTGATTGCCCAAAGGCACCTGAGAAGGTATATCTCAGATCAAGGGGGGAGAAAGAGAGAGAGAAACCCCCCGAGATGAGCAAGAGGTAGTGTCCATCGAGCCGTGATTGAGACCATTGTTGGAGGCCTTGCCTTGGGCGGAGAGACGTCAGTAGGATGGAAGGGATATATCCAGGCTGGGTGTGAGCAAGGGCTAGTTGCTGGAATAATCTGGGGCCTGGAGAGGATGACCTTCTCCTTTGATGACTTAGAAAGGGTACTGCTCCTATATGATAACCCCTTGATGATCAGTGCAACTATCTCAAACTACATAGTTATAAGAATTATGGTGGATACTTGGAGCTTAGCCAAAGTGATCTTCCTGAAGACTTTCTAGCAATTGGAGTTGGATCGGAGTAGGTTGAGACCGATGAGAGGTACCTTGGAAGGATTCACTGAGCACGGATACAAGGCTGAGGGAATAATCAATATACCGCTAACTCTGGAGGCGGAAGACAAGCATGCCACCATGTAGGCTAACTTCATTGTGATGGATTGTAACTCTGCTTATAATGGGATTCTGGGTCGGGTATCCTTGAACTACTTTAGGGCGGTTCCCTCAACTTATCATCAAATGTTGAAGTTTCCTACCCCTATGGGGATTGCAGAGCTCAGAGGAGTGCAACTTTCAGCTCGGGAGTGCTATGAAATCTCCATTTGCCCAAAGTATCGGGTAGACTGGATCCCAGACCTATCCAAGGATAAAAGAGATGCCAAGCGGGACAGCCTAGTTCAGGATTTGTAAGAAATCTAACTCTCGGACGAAAGCAAAAAAGCTAAGATTGGGAGTGAACTTCCCAACCACCTCAGGCAAGGTATAATGTGGTTCATTTTGCAAAATAAAAATATATTTGCTTGGTCTGCCACTAATATGACAGGTATCGACCTGTGTATAATTGAGTTTCACCTAAACGTTGAGCACGATTTATCACCCAATGCAACAGAAGTGCCGACACTTCCATTATGATAAATAGAAAATAATTTATGAGGAAGTAGATAAATTGATTGACATAGGCCATATACGTGAGATTGTCTATCGGCGTGGTTTTCTAATGTGGTTCTAGTTGCAAAGACCACAGGCAAGTAGAGATTGTGTATTGACTTCACCGACCTGAATAAGGCTTGCCCTAAGGATTATTTTATGTTGCCTCGGATTGATCAGAAAGTTGATGCCACTTCGGGGTGTGAGTTGTTTACCTTCATGGATGCCTTCAAAGATTACAACTAGATCAAGATGGCCCCTAGAGACAGAGAGAAGATGGCTTGCATCACCGAAAGGGCTTTATCATTATGAGGTTATGCTATTTGGCCTCAAGAATGCCGGGGCCACATACTAGCGGATGGTAAACAAGGTCTTCAAGTCTTAAATTGGGTGAAACATGGAGATTTATGTTGACGATATGCTGGTCAAAAGTAAGAAGGTCGAGGATCACATCTCCAACCTGGAAGAAGCCTTTGCCACCATGTAGAAGTTTGGGATCAAGCTAAATCTAGAAAAATGTGCTTTTGGGGTCAAGGCTGGAAAATTTCTGGGGTTCATGGTCATGGCTTAGGGAAATGAGGCTAACCAACAAAAAATTCAACCTATCTTGGATTTGGCCCCACCGAGTTGCATCAATGATATGTAGGAACTGACAAGAAGGGTTGCAGCCCTAAGTCGGTTCATGTCCAGGTCAATTGACAAGTGTGCGCCACTTTTCAAAGTCCTTAGGAACCTCAAGAATTTTGAGTTGACAGAGGAGTGTCAGAAAGCATTTGATGATCTGAAAAAGTACTTATCTTTCTCGCCTCTACTTTCCCGATTTATTTGGCTCTTCTTTGAAGAAGATTGTTTTGGCTCTGGTCACGACATCTAGAAAACTAAGGCCCTATTTTGATGCACATACTATTAAGGTGATGACTGATGCGCCGCTCAAGTCAATTCTACACAAACCAGAGGCCTTAGGTAGACTTCTCAAATGGGCAGTAGAGTTGAGTCAATTTGACATATCTTATCAGCCAAGGACGGCGATTAAGGCCCAAGTCGTTGCTGATTTCGTGGTAGAATGAACTGGACGAGCCGAGCATAACCCTGAAAATATATGAAAGGTTCAGGTTGATGAGGCATCAAGGAAGTCGGGCAATGGACCTGGAGTAGTGATTCTCGACCCGATGGGACATAAGCACCAGTACTCACTAAAGTTTACAATCCCGACCTCCAACAACGAAGCTGAATATGAGGCATTATTAGAAGGCCTAAGGATAGCGACTGAGCTCAGGGCCTAAACTGTAGAGATGTATATGAATTCTCAGTTGATTGCCAACCAGGTGTCTGGACAATTTGAAGCTAGGGATACTAAGATGCTTGTATATCTTGGTAAGGTGAAGGAGTTTACCTAAGGGTTCCGTAGGTTTTCAGTGCATTAGATTTCGAGGGAAGATAATGTCAAAGCTGATGCCTTGTCCAAGTTAGCGGCTGGAGAAAAAAAAAACTGCGCTAGTTTACTGACAAGGCAGCTTTGGAGTTGAATGTGAGTTCAGATTGGACTAAGTCGATCCTGGACTTCCTCGAGGAAGGAATAGTCCCTGGATGATGAGAAAACGACTTAGAAAATAGAGCGCAGGCTTTGAGGTTTGTTATCATCCCCGGGCAACTATATAAAAGAGCTTATACTTGGCCTCTATTGAAATGTGTAGGACCCGAGGAGGGAAACTACATATTGAGAGAGATACATGAAGGCATATGTGGGAATCACCTTGGAGGCAAAGCCTTGGCTCGAAAGGCCTTGAGGCAAGGATATTTTTGGCCGACCCTAGAACAAGATGTCAAGGAATTCGTAAAGAGATGTGATACTTGTCAGCAATTTGCCAATATTCAAAGGAACCCCGCAGTGGATCTGACAGTAATGTTGAGCCCGTGGTCGTTCTACCAATGGGGTTTAGATATAATTGGACCTATTCCAAACAGTGTGAGACAGAAGAAGCATGCTTTTGTGGCTGTTGACTTACTACAAAAAACTTGGGTATAGAAGGTGATTTTTTATGGCTGTTGCCGCAAAAGGTCCAATCGTGCATAAGCTTTATTGACGTTTTGTAAAACCATTATAAATTGTCGGCTATTGTAGGTGTTAAACGACGGTTTTAGAAAATTGTCGTTTAAAATACGTTTTGCGGCGATTTTATAAACCGTCACAAATTTTCTCTTTACCGAAATAAAAAACGAAAAGATGTTTTTATTCATGTGTGGACCAGATCGCATTGTTTGGCTTTATACAATTGTTCCTTAATTATTAATTTGTGCCATGCATTAAATATATACACATACATGCATGCGGCTAACCATCATAACCACTTAATACATGCACATGCATTGGCCCTTTGAAGCATATGCAATTGTGAGCAGATTTCATGTGTGAAAAAGATCGAACAGGTGGTGTGCACACTATTTAGCTGCAGGACCGTAGCACAAACCATCCCAGAAGACCAAGAAAATTTTATCTCAAGATGTAAGCGCTCTCAAGTCTTTCATGTCTGATTCGAAAGATATAATTTTTCTCTTCCTGTTTATCTTTCGCCTTTACCACTTCACGTTTCCTTCACTTTCATTATGTTTCTGTTAATTAATTATCTCAAATTATTTGTGCTTAATGAAAGTTAATGCTTTTTCGATATTTTTTTTAAGTGTATGTGCAATACTAAGATGATGAAGAAATGGTAATATATTGAATCAACATAGAAATATAACTCTTATTGCATCTAAGCAAACCTGGAAAAGCCAAAACAATGGAGAAATTAGCTAGCAAAAGCAAACAAAAAACTAAGATGCTGAAGGATATTAAATACAACTTTAATGATTATCATCAACCCAAACAACCCAAAACTCAAAAAGAGCAAAATGGTTGAATCACATTGAACATGTTGAAACTAAGATGAAATTTTTTACCTGTATTCGTGGGAACATGTTGAAACTAAGATGAAATTTATGTTCTTGATAAAATAAATACAAATACAAGAGCAATTGGAGAAGAAGATGAAACATGAATTGCTAGAGTAGCAAATCAGAATGTCTAATGAGATTCATTTTAGAATGTCTAATGAGATTCATTTTAGAATGTCTAATGAGAAACTTATTTTACTTCATAAACATAGTTTTTATTGCAAATTCGAACTCGAAAGCTTGGGATATAAGTGATCTTCTACTCTGGTTTAAGTGATCTTCACCCGTTACATGAGATGAACTTCTGTGCCATTTGTAGTTGGTCAAGAATTATTGTTGTGTACCATTTGTAGAATCAGAAAAATAGGAGAACAAATATTATAGCTCATTGGGAAATAAATGTAATTCATTTAATAGCTATGTTGTAACGCCCTGACCCCTCACGAGATTGAGAATTCTATTAAACATGCTATACTCAACCCACATCCAAACCCGGACACCAAAATTTAAGAAAAAACGGACGGAGTTTCCTCTGTACCGTGGACTATTTGGATACTTGTAAACAACAAATAAAATCACTATCAAAACCACCACAATCACTAATTGTAACACCTCCACTACCCAACTTTAACGCCATCTGAGCCTTAAGCAAAACAAGACATTATAACCACATACAAGCATGCAATTAATTAGCCTTTAATCTCATATTTTATCTGCTTATCATACCACTCTATATTATCAATTAGACTTTCTTATAAACTAAAGCCAAACAACTATTAACTTTCATTAACACACAAGCAAGCAATAGTATAAAGGAAAGTAAAGATAAGCTATTACAATCCATTACCATTCAAGCCATACATTAACTTAGCTATTACAATTCTTCAACAACTCCAAATATATACAAGCCCATAGGCACAAAATAGAACATAACATAATACAAACAAGATTTTCAAATAATCTACAAACAACATCCCAACCTCAAGCAATAGCACACAACAATCAAGGCAACTCCTCCTCCAACTGTACCTCCTGAAACATGTTACCGAGGTATGAGCAACCACAATTGCTCAGTGAGGGATATAGTCTACCGGGGCGTGCAATGCAGCAGTTAATACAAATAAAGCATTTAACAACCAAAGAACAATTGAAACAACAAGTTACCACACATTGAAAGGATACGATTCACTTTAACCCAACACTCCAGAATTCACTTGACTTTCGATCACGAACCACGAACCTCGATCAAAGTGCCGGCATAAACCCCAAACACTCAAATGGGTGTACTCCAGATGTACCCCGAGAATCCTACGACCCAACACCCCTTGGCAATCTTAGGACTAAGTGAGTGAGGGACTAGAGCATGAAGATCGAATATCCACTGGCAAGCCCGCTGCGGCCCAGCTGATATCCAATATATCCGCCCCTGATACTATGGTTGCGTAACCACTATGCAATGCACTTAAATCCAAAGTCAATATAACAATAATATAAAACAATAACATATAGGAGGGACAACAAAGTAGGTTGCCCTCGAAAACAATTAAGATATAAGCGTTAGCATGAAATTAACTATCTGAGCATAAAGGGGTCAATGACATATTTCTCACAAAACTTTACTAAAAGCTCACAAAAGATTATTCTCATTATATTAGAATGTATTAGAAGCATTTATAGGAAATTATAAAGCAATACATAACATTTACAAAATTTAAAGTAGAACCCTAGACCTTAAAATGCATAAAACATGAAACTCCCTCACCTTGGAAAGCCAAACCAATAAGAATTTAGTTAAGAACCCTTTCCATATTCTCCGAATGCACCAACTCCTTCAATCAACTATCTATATAAGAAGTTATACATTCATTCTCAACTAAAGCTAGTTTATAATTCCATTAACTTATTAATTTCCATTTGATCCCATTGAACTATCATAACTATCAAATACATTTCTTTATTTAGCACGCATTACATCCACTACTTTAAGCAACATGTTAAACATTCTTTGATTAAACCCACAATTTGATAGACATATAAACATTAACAATTAGAACAACTATAAAGCATATTCAATTCACACAACACATAAGAGTACACAAGTGTACTTAAACTAGTCAAATAGACCCAAAATAACCACTAAAATCTTAATTAAGCAATTAAGTAGTTGACGTTAAATTACACAATTATGCACAAAGCTTATTAAAGGTCAAAAACCATTAAAAGACTTCCAAACACTAGCTTTATAACAACTTAACTTCGATTTAATTAAACTATGTCAATCATTAACCATTCAACTATCTCATGCACAAAGCATTAGGATACTCTTTAACTAAGTAACTAAAATTTCACTAACTTGATTTCATGTAATCATGGCATTAATTCTTTTAAAACTCTGCTTAACTAAGATATCATATAGTTTAACTATTAGATCATACTAAACCATACAAAGCTCAAGCAAACATGAAGTAAAAGACTAGTACCAAAAGAAGACCACTTTGCCGAAAATGCACTATACATACAACACTTGAAATTTTTCTTGCATTCTTGTTCATATGTTACATAAAGCATATTTGCGCATTCTATACTTCATACAAGCTTTTCACAAACATTTGATATACAACTTGAATTTAAAGTTAGCTTAACATCATATCTTCTTTAAATCTACCATTAAACTTGCAAATCATTATAAAAGAAAGATATTCTACCATTAATAACTCTAAAACATTAGATAGTAACATTACAACGTATAGCAAGTAGAACTTCATGAAAACATGCCCACTTATAAATCTTCAAACAGAACCCTAAATTTATCAAATTTACTACCTATTCTATTGAACTCTAAAATTTCTGGTTTTTATGTATAAACGTATCCCTTCGAGTGTAGATGATTTTAGAATCAAACGGTGCTCAATTCTGAGTCAAATTCCAAAAGTTATAACCCTTACCGCGCAACTACGCATAGCTGGGCAGAAACAACGATTTTTGAGCTACATTTTGGAAATGATGTGATCAGAGGCCTAAAACATTACAATTAGCCTTAGTCCTAGAAATCAACATTTGCTCTAAACTGCCTAATCTAGATACTGTACAATTTTCGTTAATTTATGAGCTCGTTTACTATGTCAAAAATCCTTTGAAAAATAGGGGCAGTGCACTGTCCGAAATTCACATTTTGCATGCTTGAATTCTCTTGATGTTTTCTTTCATTTGAGCTATCTATGGGCATTAATCTAGCATGTAACACATCCCTATACTTCACTTAGAACATTAAACATACACGTTGTTTACATTTATATTCATATCTAGCAAAGCATCAACTACAACTAAAATTGACTCTACACAAGCTATAAAACAAGAAATATGTTCTCTAGCATCTAAATAACAAGTATTAAGCATAGATTTAGCAATATCTAACATAAATAATGACTTTTGAAAAATGGGTTAGAAAATGCCCTCACATTTTTCTGCAAAAATAAAGCTAAAATCTCCGATAGAAAGATGCTAGAAGTCGCCACGAACTCAAAAACGTTGGAATTGCGCCTTGGTTCCACTCCAAACTTAAGATATTAGCTAAAATGTTAAAGGATTTACTATTCATGTGAGGAAATGGCCCTTGGCTGGTGGAGAAGATGAGGAAAACGTTTTTGGCTTTGGTTGGATGAAAATAACTTAAATAAAAGGTCAAAAGGTCAAAGGTTCGGTCAAACCCGCGTAGGTAAAACAGCTCTGCGACACTTTACGAAAACGGTTATAACTTCTTCTAGAAAACTCCAATTAACGAACAGTTTGAAGCCCTAGAAACTAGACTCGTAGAGCTTTCCAACCATATATAATTTGTAGCCTAAATATTCCCCAATTGGTTCAGATTTAATCCCAAATTTAACCTAAAATTTGACTAACTTAACCTTGTATTTTTGTTTCTAATCCCAAGTTTGCCCTTCATTAAACATTTCAAAAATTTCCACCTTATCCTATTTGGTCAATGAAGGTGAAAATTCAACAAGATGCAATTTAAATGAACTTTAAATGAAATTTTAAATTTTAAAACACTAAATAAGTCATGTAAATGCACATATTATTTTTCAAATAATGATTAAAATAAATGAATGCACATGTAATGAACGCTCGGGTCCTCACAACTAGCATTTAAGATAACACGTAATTAAATACAATTAAATACTATTAAATATGTGCTGGGTTCAGGGTATCACATCCTTCCCCCCTTAAAACAATTGTGTCATCGCAATTCTTCTTCCAATAGAACTCGACATCAACTGAAGTCCAACTCTGGTTACTCTTCATCGATTGCTGCAGTAAGAACACTGTATAAGAATGCCCATAGGAAGACCACAGAAGAAATCCCAATAGTACTACTTAAGAGCTCCCAAGTTAGGCCAAATAAAGGCTCCAATGAACAGCGAATCAGAAATCTTAATGAGCATCCCAGTATGTACACCAATATATTTACATATCAATATAGTCCTTAAGCAAAATACCCAATAGAAGAACCAAATAAATCCCGAATACCGCTATCGAATGCTAAGAGCAATGCCAAAGGGGATATCAAAGAAAATACTGAAGAAAATATCGTGCATCCAATAAGATAGTCAAGTTGAATACTGAATATAGATCCCTGGCTGGACGGGAAAACTGAGTGAGAATATAGTACGAATTTACCATTAAGGGAACCTAATGAGAAATCTACAGGCAATACAGAGTAATCATTCCGCATAGAACCCAAAATACAAAACTTGCTGAGGAGTGCCAATAAGAAAGTACCAGAAGAATGCCCAACAAGAAAATACTAATGAAATGCTCCAGAGAACTGTCATATAGAAATTCCCAAGAAGTTACTAATTCCTGACTGCTAAGCATAGAGGAATGCTTGAGAAGAATCCCAATAACTGAGCTCTAACTATAAACGCCAACTCCCAATTAAAGGGCTGATCAACTGCTTCTCATTCTGCTAATCCTCAAAACTTGGAGGGCCTGCTACTAATCTCCTCTCTTCAGGGGTAGAAAAAAGTCTTTCTTACCATTTCGACGGGTTATATATGAATGCCAAGATATTACATATGTATAAACATTCTTTAAGCTATTATGCAAGCATGATTATAAAAGAGTTTATAAAAACAGTTTAATCAACTAGGTCATTCAAGTGCGAATCACAACATAACCAATTCAAATCACAACACAACCAATTTAAGACATTCAAATACACACAATTACAAGCAATAATTCAAGCAAATAATAATTCACCAGGTCACTTCAATTTATGAGGTTAATTTGATTCACATTTAGTCATTTCATTTCAATTAACATGCATTTAACACATAATGCACAACTATATTATATAGGTGTACACATTCAAAACAAGACATATAATCTCACATACAGGCACACACTTTCAAGACACACTTAACAAGCAGACACGCAAGGGTTACTACCCGATAGACCGAGGACCCTATCCTGGCTGAGAGCTAACTAAGCTCTGATACCACTTGTAACGCCCCAACCCCTCACGAGATTGAGAATTCTATTAAACATGCTATACTCAACCCAAATCCAAACCCGGACACCAAAATTTAGGAAAAAACTGATGGAGTTTCCTCTGTACCGTGGACTATTTGGATACCTATAAACAGCAAATAAAATCACCATCACAAAACCACCATAATCACTAACTGTAACACTACCACTACCCAGCTTTAAGGCCATCTGAGCCTTGAGCAAAACAAGACATTATAACCACATACAAGCATGCAATTAATTATCCTTTAATCTCATCTTTTATTTTCTTATCATACCATTCTATATTATCAATTAGACTTTCTTATAAACTAAAGCCAAACAACTACTAACTTTTTTTCTTTTTTTTTGATAATTCAGTAAAATTTTATTCAAAGAAGAAACAAAGTACAAGTACAACTAAGGAAAACCAAAAAAGACAAAAAACAAAATCAATGAAAAAGAAAGAACAAAAAACAAGAAAGCAAATGAATTACTAATTAAAGTAATTCAGTAGCCCCCATCGCTCCAAAACATCACGATTGATAGATGTGTTCTTGAATTTTTTACTCGTGAGGATTTTGGAGTTGACATCGTTCTGGATAGACTTAAAGATTTGTTCTTCAGTAAAGGCTTCTTCTCTGAAAATACGTCTATTTCTCTCGATCCAAATATGATAAACAGCAGCACAGAGAAAAGTTTTAAAAATCTGGACTTTGGAATCATAACTCCAAATATCAATAGAGCTAGAAGTATCCAAAATTTTGGGAATAGTGAACAGTGAGCAATCAATGGAAAGTGCCGACAATCCCTGTCTCCAGATTCTCCGAGTGAAGGAACATTCAAAAAATAAGTGCTCATTTGTTTCACATCCCATGTAGCAAAAAACACAATTAGAATTATCTTGAATGCCCCAAGAAACAAGTATGTACTTAGTTGTCAACTTATTCAAGATTGCAAGCCAAGTGATGAAACTATGTTTAGGGATGCAATTGTTAAACCAAATAAGTTTAAACCAATGAATCTTATCCCTTTTAACTCTAATGTTTTCCCAAGTCTTTTTGAAAGAGAACTTCCCATTAAAAACATGAGCCCAGTTGAAAGTATCATTATCATCATTAGGAGCTAAAATAGCACCAGGATGGAGATTTGCCAATGAAGGAGGGTGATGAGGCCAAACCCAGTTGTTGTTATAGATGATATCAGCAACTCTAGCATCAAAAGATGGATAGAAGGTGTCTATCCCATAAAGAGTACGAAGACTTCCTGAAAAATGCCAGTTATCATGCTAGAAAAAAGTAGAGATACCATTACCAATACAATGAGTAATGAAGGTTTTAGCCAAACATCTGAGTTGCAAGATTTTTCTCCAAGTCCAGCTGCAATCTTTGGGGATAGAGAGAGTCCAAATGCATTTGTCTTTGATGTGGTTAGTCCAAACCCAATTCGCCCAAAGAGAATAACGAGATGAATAAAATCTCCAGAAAAGCTTCAAAAGTGCAGTTTTGTTTGTTTCCTCAATTGTCCGAATACCAAGGCCACCCTCATCAATTGGTTTACAAACATTAGCCCAGGCAACTTTCGGGCCAACTCCTCGCCACAAGAAAGCACGAAATTTGCCTTCAATGACAGAAATTAGGCCTTTTGGAAGAAAGAGTGAGCTAGTCCAATGAGTATACATACAAGACAAAACAGACTTGATCAATTGAAGGCGACCCGCAAAAGAAAGCCAACGAGTAGTCCAGTGATCAATTCTTTTCGAAATTTTATCAATGATAGGCTGGCAATCAGATTTTCGAAGTCTGCTAGAAATGAGAGGAACACCAAGATATTTAACTGGAAAGGAACCCTCTTCATAGCCAAGAATAGCAAAAATCAAGTTAATCTTCTCCTGAGAACAATTGCCATAGTAAATTTCACTCTTTTCAGGATTGCAAAACAATCCCGAACATTTGTGGAAATTAGCCAGAGTAGTAGAGATAGATCTAATAGTATGCTCATCAGCTTTACAAAAAATAAGGAGATCATCTGCAAAACAGAGATGGTTGAGCTTAAGTTCTGCACATTTGGGATGAAACAGAAATCCAGTGGAAGAGTGAAGCTTATTCAACATACCAGTCAAAATTTCCATAGCAATGACAAAGAGATAGGGTGAAAGAGGATCACCTTGGCGAACACCTTTTGATCCAGGAAAATAACCTTCAAGACTTCCATTAATGGCAACAGAAAATCTTGTGGTACAAATACATTCCATAATCCAGCCAACAAACATATCAGGAAACCCAAATGCATGAAGAGCTTGATAGATAAAATCCCAGTGGACAGAATCAAAAGCTTTCATAAGATCCACCTCCATAGTGCATCTTGGAGTAAGGCCACCCCTGGAATAATTTCTAACAAGATCTTGAGCAATAAGAACATTATCCAGCATCATTCTATTCTCAATAAAAGCAGATTGATTATGAGAGATAATATGAGGAAGACTACCCTTAAGACGATTCGCAATGATCTTAGAGATGCATTTATAAATCGTATTACAACAAGAAATGGGCCTAAAATCCTTAACCATTGAGGGAGAACCAATTTTGGGAACAAGTGTAATAATGGTTGACTTGATCTCCTTCAAAAGAGAAGTAGAATGAAAGAAAGAAAGAACAGCTTCCGTAACGTCTTTTCCCACAATATGCCAAGCAATCTTGTAGAAATGAGCAGTAAAGCCATCAGGTCCAGGACTTTTACTTTCATTGAGAGAAAACATCACCTTTTTAATTTCATCAGCAGTCACAGGAGCAATCATATGATGGCGATTCTCCATAGGGACAGTTTGATGCACAAAGGGAATAATATCTTCCATAAGAACAGGCCTGTGTCTAGGTGAATTAGGACCAAGAAGATTAGAAAAGAAATCCACAATCTCAGTACGCACCTCATCCTCATTCATGGTAGAACTACCATCTGAACGAGAAAGTTTAGTGATAGAATTGCGAGAATGTCTACCTCTGATCACCTTATGAAAGTAGGCCGAATTAGAGTCTCCATATTTAAGCCATTGGATCCTGGATTTCTGCCTGAGAATATCCTCTTGAGCAATGGAAAGGGACTTCACTTCCTTGAGAAGAGATTTATCCTGAGCAATAATATTGTCATTCCCATGACCAGAAAGTAAAAGATGCTGGAGATGAGAGATTTTATCCTGAAGAGACCGAATTCTGGTATTAGCATTGTGAAAAAAATTAGCATTGAACTCCTTGAGTGCTTTCTTCAGGACTTTTTGTTTCTGGACAAGCCGGTACATAGGTGAACCTGAGACATAAAAATTCCAGTTCTTTTCCACAACATCAAAGAAAAGCTCATGAGAAGTCCAAGCATTAAAGAATTTAAAAGGCTTCGGTCTGGAAGATCGTGGAAGGGAAGTGTACATAATAAGTGGACAGTGATTGGAGATACCAGGCGTTTCCACAAGAAGAGATGAATGTGGATAAATGTCCAACCATTTAGTATTGACAAAGGCTCTGTCAAGCTTACTTGCTTTAAAATGCCTACCAGAACTTTTGTTAGACCAAGCGAAGTGCGGTCCAATGCTAGGATGCTCAATGAGCTCAGCTTGAGTGGTGCAGTTAGTGAAATCCTCAGAGCTCTTTGAAATGTACTTTGAAGATCGGTCATCTTGGAAGAGGACTTCATTAAAGTCACCAATGATACACCAAGGTCGAGATGCACTAGTGGAGCTCCATTGAAGAATCTTAGACCAAAGGGCTTTCCTATCAGAGGAGAGACTTTCACCATAGACAAAAGTGAGAAAAGTAAATGAGCTATCCATCAAAGATTTGACATGGCAATGAATAGCCTGGTCAGTTGAATCAATAACTGTGATGTCATAGCGATCAATTTTCTACAAAATCCATATACGACTAGAAGAACTAGCATGATAATTATGCAGAAACCCAAAGCCTTCAAACTTATGAGAAATGATATCAATTTCATTTCCCGCTTTAATTTTAGTTTCAACAATGCTAAAAATATCAATAGAGAATTTATTTACAAGTTGAAGTACTGCTTTTTGTTTTTGGGGGTCATTAAACCCCCTGATGTTCCAGGAGGAAAAAATCATTGGTGGGTTAGGGGGGTTGACCAGGTTGGAGACCCCATCTAGTCTGGGGGATTGCCTTCATGAATCGAAATATCCACATTTTGTTCAATATCATTTTGCTCAATATTAGGATCAATTTCTCCTGGTTCAAGATCATCACCCAAGTTGAGAGCTTCAAATTGATTATTAGAAACCACAACATCACCTGGGGCTGGAACAACTCTAGTTCTCTTTGGGGAATCAACACCGTCATGGACAGGCACGGAATCATCTGGCTTTGAAAACGAATCTCTTCCTGAAGAAAAGACAGAGACCTTTCCCTTGGAAGGCGAACTTTTCCCAGAGGTTCCAAGACTGGACGGCGTTACTCCTGATTGGGAAGTGGATAAACCCAAATTTGTTTGTTGAACATCAGCGCAAGGGGCATCCTGAGTCTTCTCATGAGAATTTGATTGGGGAACACTTGCTGGAAGAGAAGATTTCCTCCTGACATCAGTCCATCCATCAGAACTGGTTGGTTGCTGTTCATTCTGGTCTATATGAGTTGAAGGGCAGTTAGGTGCCAGATGACCTATAAGGAAACAATTAGTACATTTCCTGGGCTTCCAAGCATATTCAACTGAGACATCAACCCATTCTCCTTTTTGGTTTTGAACATCCACCATCTCTTGAAGCTCATTTTCAAGATTAACTTCCACACAAACCTTAGCAAAACCAAGATGTGAACGAGTTGCAGTAAGAGGGTCCATTTGGAGAGGGGTTACCAAAGTGCTAGCAACACGACTCAACCCTTCAATGGACCAAAGACTAAAAGGGACGTTGCGCAGTTTAATCCACATAGGAATCTTATCACATTTGAATTCAACCTTCTGAGCATTAGGATCCCATTTTCTAAGAGAAGAGGACGATCGTTAACATGCCATAATTGTTCAAGGATTAATGGTATTGCTTCCTGATTTTCAAAAGTGAAAATGTACAGACCATTTTCTGTTGAGCGAACTTGGACAGAGCCAAACTTTTTCCATTTGTTATTGATGAAATTTCTAATGAGAAAGAAAGGTGGTGGTTTCTCATCATGAACTTCTTGAGGAGCTGAGCACGCCGGCTTGCCATTTCTGATTGTTGGCTCAAAGTACTTCAATTCGTAGGATTCAGCAACAGAGCTCATGAACATTTCTTGCCAATTGTTAGTTGTCATCCATGCTCTAGGTTGAGGTTGATGCTTAGGTCCCTTTCTTGGACGGGCATTTTGTTTCGGTTGAAGGTTTGAACTAGGCTGTCCAAAATTGTTTGATGTTGCATTGGTGTTTGCAGTTTGAGTGGTGTTTGCATTTTGAGTAGTGTTTGCATTTCGGTTGAGGCTTGGTTGCTGAGAGGAGATAGCTAAATGTTGACTATGATTGCTGATAGGAGCTTTCAAGTTCGTGTTCTGGAGAGAAGGGAATTGAACATTGTAGGCAATCTGTTCAGTGGAATGATTAATTTCACTTTTGTTACTGTTGTCTCCACGTTGATCCCAAATCTTGTCTGAATTATGCTGAGATTGAACAACCACATGGTGGTCCCCACGAGGGTGGAGAGAATTGAGAGAATTAAGTCGTGGGTCATCCACGTGATTAGTTGGGGCATGGCCAAAAGCAGAATTGGTATGAGTTGTTGGAGCCAAACCCATGTGCGAATGGCCCACTTGATTGAAAGCTTGGTTTGAAATATTGTCAAATGGAGCACCGGCAGCCCCATGTGAAGATGGTCCTCGTGGGTCCAATGCTTGATTTTGCATATGGGAGGGCTGCTGAAAATTGGCTGTTGGAAGTATACCCATGTGCGAGTGGTCCACACGATTGAAAACTTGATTTGAGTAATTTCCAAAAGGAGCGCCAGCAGCTCCAAGTGGAGATGGTCCACGCGGATTGGAGTAGGAATTGCTAGGTCCAACAGCATTAAAGAATTGCCCTATGTGCTGATGTTGTTGACCACCGAAATTTGAATGGCCCACATGCATAATACTTGGTCTCTCATTCAAAATTTGTGGCTGAATCATATCATGTTGTGGCCCCATGGTATTGTGACTATCAAAACCAATTGCAGCCCACTGAATTTGACTATGGGGATTATTCTCTTGGCCCGCGTGAATGTTGTTGGCAAACTGATGTTGACCAACGAACATATTGTTAGTAACTTGACCCATGTGTAGCTGTTCCCTACCATTATTCTGATTGCCAAAATAATTTGGACCCACAATACCGTGGCCCACCATAGCGCTGGAGTTAATTGGCATAGGGGTTGTACCAATAGCATGTGCAGTAGTACCCCAAGCTGAAGAAGAAGACTGAGCATTTTCCTTGCTCGTATCGTGTGCTTCAGGGATAGCCGAAGCTACATGAAATCCCCTATGATCCGACGAGGACAACTCTTCCAGCTCATTAACCATATCAATGGATTGATTCTTTAACTGAATATTCTTGTAGGTTTGTTCAAGCACTTTACTTGAGTTGAACGATTCTTCTTCCTCAAAGGCAGTAGATGAAGATGAGTCTTCAGAATTTTCTGAAACATTAGTTGACTTGTTTTTGGCCTTAAGCCTATCACTAGTACAAGTTGGCTTCTTGTTACCACCTGCCATGGTAAAAAGAAAAAATGAAGTGGCTGAGGGACGGGTTTGGAAAAGTGTTTAGGTTGCAAAGGTTGAAGCTTGAATGATATGTGGTGTTTGGTGGTGGTGCTGTTTGGAGGTGGTGGTGTCTGGGTCTAGAGAGAAGGGAGATAATTTTCTCTCTCTTCCATATTTTTTTTATATGTGATAAGAGTTGTCAAACAACTACTAACTTTCATTAACACACAAGCAAGCAGTAGTATAAAGGAAAGTAAAGATAAGCTATTACAATCCACTACCATTCAAGCCATACATTAACCTAGTTATTACAATTCTTCAACAACTCCAAATATATACAAGCCCATAGGCACAAAATAGAACATAACATAATACAGACAAGATCTTCACATAATCTACAAACAACATCCCAACCTAAAGCTGCACACAGCAATCAAGGCAACTCCTCCTCCAACTGCACCTTCTGAAATATGTTAGCGAGGTATGAGCAACCACAATTACCCAATGAGGGATATAGTCTACCGGGGAGTGCAATGCAGAAGTTAATACAAATAAAGCATTTAACAACCAAAGAACAATTGAAACAAGAAGTTACCACACATTAAAAGGATACGATTCACTTTAACCCCAACACTCTTGATGCGAACCAACCTTCCACGTTCAATGAACCATTTTGGGCATTTTTAGAGCAAAGAATCAAGTCAAGATTCTATTTTCAAGATTCAAGAACTTCAAGATTCTTCAAGAAGTTTCAAGAAGATTCGAAGATTTTGTCAAGATTTGATTTCTTTGTAATTCTATCCTAGTTTTAGTTTAATTCCCTATGGACGAATTTAGGTGTTCATACTAGGAAAGAGACTTTCTTGGGCTGTAAGATTAGGTGTTCACACTAGAAAGGAGCTTTTCTTGGGCTGCAAGTTTGCTTCTTTTTTAGTTACTATTCACATCACTATTCACGTGAATAGTTAATAGGAGTCTTTTCTTGGTCTCCAAGTTTGTTTCCTTTGACCTAGTTACTATTCACGTTTTTCTATTTCAGCTAGGGTTTAGGAGTCTTTTCTAATTAGGAAACTTATTTGTTCTTTGCCTATATAAGGCTGATTTGCAAGAAATAAAAAAAAAGACAATTCTGAAATTAAATCTGTGAGATTATTCTCCTTAAGTTCTCAAGAACTTTTCGAACTTATCAAGATTATTCTTGTGGCGTTCATCTTTGACTTATCAAACGAGATTTTCATCCTCGTTTGTGGCGTCCTCAACTATACCAAGGTGAGAGCTTTACTAAGCATAGGGTCGTGGTTCCATCCATTCCTGAAAGGTCTTGGGGTCATTTTCCATATTTGGTGTTGGGTCGCGTCACATGTTGGCGTGGTTCGTATCAGTTCCACGCCAACATGTGACGCGACCCAACACCAAATATGGCAAACGACCCCAAGACCTTTAAGGAATGGATGGAACCGCGACCCTATGCTTAGCAAAGCTAGAACCTTGGTATAGTTGAGGACGCCACAAACGAGGATGGAAATCTCGTTTGATAAGTCAAAGATGAACGCCACAAGTATAATCTTGATAAGTTTGAAAAGTTCTTGAGAACTTAAGGAGAATAATCTCACAGATTTAATTTCAGAATTGTCTTTTTTTTTATTTCTTGCAAATCAGCCTTATATAGGCAAAGAACAAATAAGTTTCCTAATTAGAAAAGATTCCTAAACCCTAGCTGAAATAGAAAAACGTGAATAGTAACTAGGTCAAAAGAAACAAACTTGGAGACCAAGAAAAGACTCCTATTAACTATTCACGTGAATAGTGACGTGAATAGTAACTAAAAAAGAGGCAAACTTGCAGCCCAAGAAAAGCTCCTTTCTAGTGTGAACATCTAATCTCGCAGCCCAAGAAAGTCTCTTTCCTAGTGTGAACACCTAAATTCGTCCATAGGGAATTAAACTAAAACTAGGATAGAATTACAAAGAAATCAAATATTGACAAAATCTTCGAATCTTCTTGAAACTTCTTGAAGAATCTTGAAGTTCTTGAATCTTGAAAATAGAATATTGACTTGATTCTTTGCTCTAAAAATGCCCAAAATGGTTCATTGAACGTGGACGGTTGGTTCGCATCATTCCCCCCCTCTTGAGAAGGATTTGTCCTCAAATCCACCGGGTTCAAAGATTAGCCTAGGTGGTAGACCATGTGGTATGTCTGCGGGAAACACTTCCTTAAAATCCTGCAAGAGAGAAACAACAACACTAGGCAATGCAGAGTCAAGTTGGTTAGTGTTTAAAAGAGCCTCTTTGTACATAAGTACAATCATTGGTCGTTTTGATATCAAAGCTCTCATAACATCACTTGCTTTTGCATAAAAATTTCTTTGTTTTCCCTCTATTTTTACCTCCTTGGCCGCATTCTTTTCTCTTTGTAACCTCACTTGATCCTCATAAACTTGTTTTGGTGTCATCGGAACTAAAGTGATTGTCCGCTGATTGAACATGAATGAGTACTTGTTGGTGAAGCCATCATACTGCACACGTCGATCAAATTGCCATGGTCTTCCCAAGAGAAGATGTCCAACATGCATAGGTACCACGTCGCACAATACTGAATCCTCATATTTTCCAATGCGAAACGACACCACATCCTGTTTTGTAACTCTTACTTCACTACAATCATTCAACCATTGCAGCTTGTATGGACGTGGATGCTTAATTGTTATGAGTCCTAGCTTTTCAACCATGGAAGAACTACCAACGTTAGTGCAACTACCACTCTCAATAATAACACTACCTACCTTGTCTTTCACTTGGCAACGAGTGTGAATGATGTTCTCATGTTGTGCTACCTCTTCCCCTTCTTTAGCTTGCAGGCTTAAGGCTCGTTGTGCCACTAGTCCAAGCATCTCTCAATGATCCGCCCCAAACTCCTCTACTCCCATTGCAGTGTCCTCTAGTATGGGCATGTCATCAGAATATGTTTTGTCTTCAGATTCAATCTCACCACTTTCCAAGACTACAATTGCTCGCTTGTTTGGGAATTGGCTTGCTATGTGACCTCGTCCTTGACATGTAAAGCATTTAATATCACGAGATCGAGTCGTAGTAGAAGTTGATTTACCTTGGGAGGTCGTGGCATTGGTGGATTGTTTGGACTCGGGCTTGACCTTATATATCCTTTCAAACCTCTCATGTATTTGTTCAAATTCAGCTCTCATCATCTATCTCATCTCTCCCAAAAAAGCTTGCAACTGTAAATTTAGAACTGGTTGTTGAGCTTCTGCTTTTGTGTCATCCTCTTGATTATGTGCCATGATTGAATTTCACTCCCTCACGTGTTTCGCTCAACTCACTTTAGCTTTTACCCTCTAATAATCTCACACACTCTGCCTTTTTCCTCTCGTATTCTCTTTCAAGCCCCTAGAACTTACCAAGAATACCAAGCAGCGTAATAATCAATTTTGGAATCTGACTTTTTTTTTTGTTTTTTTGTTTTTTTTTTCAGACCTCCTAAGACTCTGGAAACAAGGTTAGACAAAGAAAATTGAACAAAACCCGAAGAAGGAAACTTAGAGAAATAAGGAAAGTTGAAAAAAAATCTAATAGAAAACACAAAAATGCCCAAAACTCATACTAAACGATGGAATTTGGCCCTAAGAGGGTGGTGCCCACAGCTTTTCTGTGGGTTATGCTCAGAACGTCGTTTCCCTTCAGAAAAACTTGGCCACGAAGGCTAATTCAACAAAAACAAGTTTTTTTACTGTTCACTGTTTTGCCTTTTTTTTTTTTTTTTTTCAACTCTGAAATTTTTTTTTTTTTCTTTTCTTGAAGTTTCTTTTCTTTCTTGATTTTCAGAAACAAAGACAATGAGCAAGTAACCAAGACTTCGAATTTAGAAACACAAGAAACCCTAATTCAAGATTCTAGGGTTTGGCCAATTGAAAGCTTAACAAGAAACGAAATTGAAAGCAAGAAAACAAAATTGAAGACAAGACTCAAGAAACGGAGAACAAGACTCAAGACAAAATTAAAAGAACAAGAACGGAATCAAGACACAACCAAGAAAATGAATTGGAAGCAAGACACAATCAAGAACGAAGAAAGGAATTAAAACCTAGACCTAGACTCAAGGAATTAACAAAGAAAAACAAGAAAAGGATAGGCAAACCTGATAAACCTAAGCTCTGATACCAACTGATACCAACCACGCCAACATGTGACGCGACCCAACACCAAATATGGCAAACGACCCCAAGACCTTTCAGGAATGGATGAAACCGCGACCCTATGCTTAGCAAAGCTAGAACCTTGGTATAGTTGAGGACGCCACAAACGAGGATGGAAATCTCGTTTGATAAGTCAAAGATGAATGCCACAAGAATAATCTTGATAGGTTTGAAAAGTTCTTGAGAACTTAAGGAGAATAATCTCACAGATTTAATTTCAGAATTGTCTTTTTTTTTTTTTATTTCTTGCAAATTAGCCTTATATAGGCAAAGAACAAATAAGTTTCCTAATTAGAAAAGACTCCTAAACCCTAGCTGAAATAGAAAAACGTGAATAGTAACTAGGTCAAAGGAAACAAACTTGGAGACCAAGAAAAGACTCCTATTAACTATTCACGTGAATAGTGATGTGAATAGTAACTAAAAAAGAAGCAAACTTGCAGCCCAAGAAAAGCTCCTTTCTAGTGTGAACACCTAATCTTGCAACCCAAGAAAGTCTCTTTCCTAGTGTGAACACCTAAATTCGTCCATAGGGAATTAAACTAAAACTAGGATAGAATTACAAAGAAATCAAATATTGACAAAATCTTCGAATCTTCTTGAAACTTCTTGAAGAATCTTGAAGTTCTTGAATCTTGAAAATAGAATCTTGACTTGATTCTTTGCTCTAAAAATGCCCAAAATGGTTCATTAAACGTGGACGGTTGGTTCGCATCAACTCCAGAATTCACTTGACCTTCGATCACGAACCACGAACCTCGATCAAAGTGCTGGCATAAACCCCAAACACTCCAATAGGTGTACTCCAGATGTACCCCGAGAATCCTACGACCCAACACCCCTTGGCAATCTCCAGACCAAGCGAGTAAGGGACTAGAGCACGGAGATCGAATATCCATTGGCAAGCCCGCTGCCACCCAGCCGATATCCAATACATCGCCCCTGACACTATGGTTGCGCAACCACTATGCAATGCACTTAAATCCAATGTCAATATAACAATAATATAAAATAATAACACATAGGAGTGACAACAAAGTAGGTTTTCCTCGAAAACAATTAAGATATAAGTGTTAGCATGAAATTAACTATATGAGCAAAAAGGGGTCAATGACATATTTCTCACAAAACTTTACTAAAAGCTCACAAAAGATTATTCTCTAATCATATTAGAATGTATTAGAAGCATTTATAGGCAATTATAAAGCAATACATAACATTTACAAAATTTAAAGTAGAACCCTAGACCTTAAAATGCATAAAACATGAAATTCTCTCACCTTGGAAAGCCAAACCTATAAGAATTTAGTTAAGAACCCCTTTCATATTCTCCGAATGCACCAACTCCTTCTATTCCACTACATAATACAATCAACTATCTATATAAGAAGCTATACATTCATTCTCAACTAAAGCTAGTTTATAATTCTATTAACTTATTCATTTCCATTTGATCCCATTGAACTATCATAACTATCAAATATATTTCTTTATTTAGCACGCATTACATCCACTACTTTAAGCAACACCTTAAACATTCTCTGATTAATCCCACAATTCGATAGACATATAAACATTAGCAATTAGAACAACTATAAAGCATATTTAATTCACACAACACATAAGAGTACACAAGTGTACTTAAACTAGTCAAATAGACCCAAAATAACCACTAAAATCTTAATTAATTAATTAAGTAGTTGACGTTAAATTACACAATTATGCACAAAGGTTACTAAAGGTCAAAAACCATTAAAAGACTTCCAAACACTAACTTTATAACAACTTAACTTCGATTTAATTAAACTATGTCAATCATTAACCATCCAACTATCTCATGCACAAAGCATTAGGATACTCTTTAGCTACCAATTTTCTTATCTAAGTAACTAAAATTTCACTAACTTTACATTTCATGTAATCATGGCATTAATTCTTTTAGAACTCTGCTTAACTAAGATATCATATAGTTTAACTATTAGATCATACTAAACCATACAAAGCTCAAGCAAACATGAAGTAAAAGACTAGTACCAAAAGAAGGCCACTTTGCCGCAAATGCACTTATACATACAACACTTGAAATTTCTCTTGTATTCTTGTTCATAAGTTACATAAAGCATATTTGCACATTCTATACTTCATACAAGCTTTTCACAAGCACTTGATGTACAACTTGAACTTAAAGTTAGCTTAAAACCCACTCTCTTAACTCCAGCCAAGAGCTACAAAATGCATTCGACGCTATTCAAGACGCAACCTTTGCGGACGCTAGTAGTGTTCAAGCAAAAAAGAAAAAAAAGAAGAAGGAGAAGAAAAATTCAACACATGATCTCTCGGACGCTGGTACTAACGAGTCAGCTCAGGTGATAACAAATACTCACGGCTCTTCTTCAAAAAAATTGATCTCTACAGTTAATGTTATTGATAGTACTACCGATTCTGCTCTTGTCACTTCAAATGAAGAAGACACTATTTCCACGGTTCTGAAGGATGCTTCGTTGCAAAGTCCTTCTCAACATGCCCTTGGTAGAACTCAACTCGTTTCACCTCAAGGTACTACCTTGCCTCCCTGCGGTACTAGCTTGCATAGCACGGGCCAACACCAAAGTGGGACCGAGACCCAACATGCGGATTTAGCTGGAAAATACATTGGTCTTCACGATGTGGTCCAAGGCACGGCTTCAGATGCTCATGCCGGTGTTGCTGAAAATTCTATGCACAATCCTACTTTTGATAAAGTTGTTTCGACTTTGAATATTGAGCAAACTTTTTGCGGAAATATGAATTCTTTAACTAAGCATGGGGAACAGGCAGGACCAAATGTTTTTGGCTCCAATATGAATTCTATCAGCAATATTCCCGTTGGCATATTTGATGGACAAGTGGCCCTGCAGCAAAATGACAACATCTCTGGCAGCCAAAAAGAGTATTTGGACTCCCAAATTGCCGTGGGGTCCACTTTAGCCTTGAATGACAATGCAGCTCATTGCAAATCCGTTGGTGCACTTCAAGAGAATATTTGTCAAACAATTCAGCTAGTGGAAAATTTGTTGGTCCCACGGCAAAAGTTGGCCGAAAGCATGCATGACTCGGCTTTTGTTGCACCAGCCGTGAATAATCAATCTTTATTGGATGCGACCTATGCGATTCCAGCTAATCACGCGGCTTCTAATGGAATTTCAAATGTGTATTCATCTTTTGACAAATCGGAGGGCCCAAGGCATCATCCTCAGTCTGATAATGAGAATAATGAACCCATTGTGGGTTCCGAAGCAAATGCTGATAATTCTCTTGTTCCCCCGGCGGCTATTGACATCAATTCCAGTCCCGATTTTCATTCCCTTCAATTGGGACTCTCATCATCCCATGCCAATGCTGATCCTAAAATCACTAGCACGTTGTCTCATTCTCAGAAGTCAACCTTTGGCGTTCAGAATAAATCAAGTTGGAAGGACTTCTTTGTGGGTAATCTTCAAAGCTCACTTAAATTGGATTTTTTTGCCTCTAGTGAAAGTGATGAAGATGGAGAACCCATTGCTTGCCCTCCACAAAATGTGTATGATGAAGGTAATTTCCTTTGGAACAACTGTCAATTTGGCCAATTCATTGGGAAACCTCCTCCATTTTTCCTAATTGAAACTTGTTGATATATGTCAACATCCACCTCTTCATAATAAGTATCGTTAATTATATGGTAGCATAAATTAATGATTCCGACTTAAACGTCGATGAGGTCAAAAGAGATTGCGATGGCTACAAGAAAGAAGTTCGGAAATTTGGAATTATCTAAGATGACGTCGGGATGATACAATGCTAAAGTTAGCCAACTTGACCAAAGGAAACTTCCTAGAAGTTGACTTGGATGCTATCCACCCATGTGGTTAATTGTAGCCACCCATGTGATAAATATGGGTGGCTAATACTTTGAACATGGTTGGTAAAGGCAACCAAGATTGAAATGTTTGATAGGAAAGTCTCCTATGGCGGGCTAGGTGAATTCTATAAATAGGCATGCATTAATTCATCATTTTCATCCACAACACAACTCCAAACACAATCCTAAGTTAGTCTTTCTTTCTTGTATTCTTCTTGTAAGTCCAGAAGCCATTGAAGCTCTAATCTTGAGAGCGCACGGTGGGACAATTATCTTGTAAGTGTTATATTGAATTGTTATAACGAGTAGTGTTGTCTTTCTACTTGATTGTTGTTAAGACGTTTCTGGGAAATTGGTTATATTCTTACATGGTATCAAGAGCTTAAGGGGCTCTTAACAACAATCTTGTCTAGTAAAGCTCAACAACTATGACTACTCAAGGTGCTAGTCCTTCTTCTACCAGTTCTAGTTCCGGTTTAGTACCGACAATTCGTATCCGTCCCCCTACCTTCACGGAAGGAAAGCTCGATGGCACGAACTATCTTTTGTGGAAGTTCAAAATCACTACAGTTCTGGACTCCTACGAACTCCTTGATACAGTGTTAGGCACAGATGCAGAACCAGTTGCAGTCCGTGCTGAAGATGACACAAAAAAGGTCACACCTCCAGATCCTCAGCTTGTCAAAGAATGGAGGAGACGAAATGCTGATGCACTTTGTGCAATTGTCACAAGTGTTCAAGATTCTGTCCTCACTCTTATTCAACACACAACCAAGGCATCTGAAGCTTGGAACATACTGAAAAATCAGTATGAAACAAGGAACCAGATTCGCATTCAGAACTTGGAGAATCAGTTAGCTGCTGAGAGATTAAGTGAAGATGAAGCAGTTGAGTCATTTATCAGTAGGATGAAAAACCTACGTGATCAAATGGCTACAGTTGGTATTGCCAAATCAACCGAGGAACTAGCTTGAAGGTGCATTAGAGTGTTGCCTCCAAAATTTGACGGCCTTGTGACAGCACTCAATACACAAGTTCGCATTCCTCCTTTGACGTTTGAAGAGTTCACTGCCATGTTGATGGAGGAGGAGATGAGGCTGAGGAGCAGAGAAAATCAACTTGACTCTGCCTTTACAGCCAAGGCGAGGAGTAACCAAGAAGAAAAGAAGAAAGCAAAGAAGAAGACGTTCTCTGGATCGTGCTACTACTGCAATAAGAAAGGTCATGCTGTCAAAGATTGCAGGAAACGAATCCATGACGAGAAGAACGGAACTTTAAAACCAAATTGGAGAAATAAAGAATCTGCCAATACGGCTGAAACGGAAGTGCATCTGTTTACTGTAATAGATGTATCGGAGGAAACGTGTACTAGTGCACATGTACATCAAACAAGTGCATGGGTGTTAGATAGTGGAGCTTCTCGACACATGACCAGCAAGAAGGAGTTATATGACTCCATAAAACCTCTACAAGAACCAATGAATGTTGTCGTCGGGAATAATGCGAGGTGTCCCGTTGAGGGCACTGGAACCATCTCGCTCGTGTCTCAAGATGGAGGAAGCAAGAAGCTGTCCAACGTACTCTTTGTACCCCAGATCACCAGAAATTTGCTATCTGTAGCTGCTATTATAGATAATGATCTAGAAGTGCGGTTCAAGAAGACGGATGCTTTGATTCTTGACAAGGATCAAAATATCGTAAGTAAAGGTATTCGCAAAAATAATCTTTACGAAATCAGCTCTCTTTCTACTGTCGTGGATGCCAAAACAAGTCAACTTTGGCATGAAAGGTTCGGGCACATTTCCTATCCTATGTTAAAGGAAATGCAAAAGAAGAAGATGGTGGCCGACTTGCCTTCAATTGAAGAAATTGAAGGACCATATGAAGCTTGTATGCTGGGCAAGCAACATAGACAGTCATTTCCCAAAGAGAGTCATAACCGATCAAAGGCTTCTCTAGAGTTGGTACATGCTGACCTCTGCGGAAAAATGACTACGACGGCGTTGGGAGGATCTTCCTACTTTATGCTATTAGTCGACGATTATAGTAGGAAGATGTGGGTGTACTTCCTTCGGGACAAGGCTGATGCTCTTGAAAAGTTTAAAGTGTGGCACAAACTTATGACAAATGAGAACACAACTTAGTTGAAGAAACTTCGTACCGATCGTGGGGGGGAATTCTGTTCTACAGAGTTCACCAACTACTGCAACAAGCTTGGGATTAAGCGCCAATTGACTGCTCCATACACACCACAACAAAATGGAGTTGTGGAACGAAGAAATCGAACAATTTTAGAAATGGCTCGATGTATGTTGAAAGGTGCTGGCCTACCTGACACTTTCTGGGCTGAAGCAGTCAACACAGCGGCATACATCCTCAATCGGTGCTCAACCAGGGCACTCAACAATAAGACTCCTAATGAGGCTTATTATGGTACGAAACCTTCTGTGTCTCATTTAAGAAAATTTGGGTGTGAATGTTTTGTACACATTCCAAATGAAAATCGAAAGAAATTGGATGACAAGAGCAAGAAGGGCATTTTCTTGGGATATAGTGAAGAGTCTAAAGCATACAAACTCTATGATGTAGAGGCCAAGAAGGTGATCATAAGCCGAGATGTGGTGTTTAATGAGCGACCACACTCAATGGAGGATAGCGGTCCTGCCATTTCGTCATCAACTGATGAAGTAATCCACCAAGTGCCTGAACAACGACCGTTGAACAATGAAGAAGTCTCTAATGATGAGGAGACTGAAGACCAACCTGTTGTACCCACAAGGAAGCCACAACCGAAGTGGTTCCAACAGCTCTTTGATGGAAGAAATCCATGAATTACTGATGATAGTCCACGTCCTGATGGACTAAGACGATCAAAGAGAATAGAGGAGTAGAACAGATCAGGACAACAACTAGTAAACATGGCTTTGATTACCCAAATCATCAAGACGGTAAAAGAACCGGTAACTGTGGAGGAAGCCATGTCAGATCCAAATTGGAGAGCAGCTATGCAAGCCGAGTATGATAGTATCATGAAAAATGATACTTGGGAGATCGTTGAAAAGCCACTGAATAGAAAAATTATCGGCACCAAATGGATCTGGAAAGTGAAGTACAAGGCAGATGAAAGTCTTGAAAAATACAAGGCACGCCTTGTAGCACTAGGATTTTCGCAAGTCGAAGGTTTCGATGTATATGAAACCTTTGCTCCAACAGCAAAAAATGTCAACAATCAGGCTAGTTGTTGCAGCTGCCGCGCATTATGAATGGATTGTACATCAAATGGATGTCAAGTCAGCTTTTCTTAATGGGCAACTTGAAGAAGAAGTCTACGTTGCACAACCCCCTAGCTTCCAAATACCAGGTGAAGAAGAAAAAGTCTGCAAATTGAAAAAGGCTTTATATGGGTTAAAGCAAGCACCACGAGCTTGGTACAAACGTATAGACTCTTTTTTCTTGCAACATGGTTTCTGTAGAAGCAAATCAGAGGCCAACTTGTATGTTCTAAGTGAACAAGGAAAGAAGGTAATTGTAGTCCTATATGTGGATGATCTTGTAATCACTGGTGACCATGAAGATAATATTCGGAAGACGCAAGAATGGTTGAGCCAAGAATTTGAAATGACAAATCTTGGTCTTCTTCATTATTGCTTGGGAATCGAGGTATGGCAAAAACCTCATACGATCTTCATCTCGCAGCAACGATATGCTCGTGAGCTTCTGACTGCATTTGGTATGTCCGAGTGCAAACCAGTTGTCACCTCGATGGAAGTGAATACAAAGTTATCAATTGACGATCCTTCAGAACAAGTTGATAACAAGCTCTACAGAAGGTTGGTGGGAAGTTTAATCTTCCTTTGTAACACAAGACCTGATATTAGTTATGCTGTGGGAGTTCTCAGTCGGTTTTCAAATAAACCGAAACAAAGTCACGGGCAAGCAGGGATGCGGATCCTCAAATATCTCAAAGGCACGTTGGAATATGGGATATCATACAAGTCTGGAGATACTTTATCTGGGTACTGTGACTCAGACTGGGCTGGTGATATTGACTCAAGAAAATCTGTTACAGGTTACGTATTCACATTCGGTGGTGGAGTCATCTCATGGGCTAGTAAGAAGCAACCCACCGTTGCACTTTCATCAACGGAGGCAGAATACAAGGCTGCTTGTGTAGCATCCTGTGAAACTGTTTGGCTACGACGCATCATGACTGATATTGGCATTCCAATAGAGGAAGCAACAATGTTGAAATGTGACAGTCAGAGTTGTATAGTCATGTCAAAGAATCCGGTATTTCATGCTAGAACAAAACACATAGAGATTCAGTATCACTATGTGAGGGAACTGATTGAGGAAGGTGAAATCTACATGGAGTACTGCCCTACAGAAGATAATTGTGCAGATATCTTCAGTAAAGCGTTAGGAGCATCCAATTGAGCAAGCATCTTCAAACATTGGGTGTTGGCCCAATAGCTTAGTCAACATGAGGTGAACATTGAGGGGGGGTGTTGATATATGTCAACATCCACCTCTTCATAATAAGTATCGTTAATTATATGGTAGCATAAATTAATGATTCCGACTTAAACGTCGATGAGGTCAAAAGAGATCGCGATGGCTACAAGAAAGAAGTTCGAAAATTTGGAATTACCTAAGATGACGTCGGGATGATACAATGCTAAAGTTAGCCAACTTGACCAAAGGAAACTTCCTAGAAGTTGACTTGGATGCTAGCCACCCATGTGGTTAATTGTAGCCACCCATGTGATAAATATGGGTGGCTAATACTTTGAACATGGTTGGTAAAGCCAACCAAGATTGAAATGTTTGATAGGAAAGTCTCCTATGGCGGGCTAGCTGAATTCTATAAATAGGCATGCATTAGTTCATCATTTTCATCCACAACACAACTCCAAACACAATCCTAAGTTAGTCTTTCTTTCTTGTATTCTTCTTGTAAGTCCAGAAGCCATTGAAGCTCTAATCTTGAGAGCGCACGGTAGGACAATTATCTTGTAAGTGTTATATTGAATTGTTATAACGAGTAGTGTTGTCTTTCTACTTGATTGTTGTTAAGACGTTTCTGGGAAATTGGTTATATTCTTATAAAACTATGGTAAAAAATCAGTGGAAGAAATTCGGACAGGTTGAAATAAAATCCACTGATAAAGGTCTGTATGTTTTTGAATTTTGGAACCAGTCCTTTTGCGATGTTGTGTTGGAAGATCTATGGCATGTCAATCACAGACTGCTTCTCCTTCGAAAATGGGATCCGAATATTCAACTTATTGATATTAAAGCGGATTGTGTCCCAATGTGGATCAAACTGAAAAATGTTCCACTTTCGCTTTGGACTAGGAAAGGGTTGAGTTATGTTGCTAGCACCATTGGCTTCCCCCTGCAGATGGACTCCGCGACAGCATCAAGAAACCATCTCCGTTATGCTCGGGTTTGCATTGAAGTGAATTTGGAGAAGCCTTTAAAGGATGTCACAAAAGTCAAACTTCCAAATGGAAAGATTGCTTTTGTAGATATTGAGTATGCTTGGAAGCTGTAGAAGTGTAATTTTTGCAATATTATTGGTCATAGTACCAATAACTGTCCCAATTACATCCCTCCTAGTGATATCCCTGCCAACGGGAATGATGGAATTGTCGCTCCAACAGTTGCCGCTACTGCTACTGAGAATACAGAATCGGGTTGGGAAATGACCAAGAATCAAAAGCGAAAAGCTAAGCGTAAGAATAAACAGGCTGCCAAGGCAAATACAACATCTCAGAGTAACAATCAATTTGAGGTTTTAAGTTCAGCTGAACATGAGAATAAGCCTATTTCGGACACTCTGATTAATTCTTCATCGAGAAATGTATCTACTCGTACACAAAGTAAATTTATCCCAGCGTTTAAAAACATGGATAAAGGGAAATCTTCAAAGACCCTAAACAAGGATGATAATGTAGTCCCGAGCAAGCTTTCAAAAGATATCAAAGATCTATTGAACGGAAAGCCGTCTCCACCAAACACACGCCCGGTTTGGTTTGATTACCATTAATCTTCCTTGTTTTCTTTTTTATGTTTTCTAGTAAGGTTTCTTTGTAACTTTGTTACTTTTGTACTTGTTTTGATTTTGCGGTCTTTCGACTGTTCATGTACTTTGTATTTCCTTGTACTTGTTACTGCGTTGCTTTTTGGAAATAAAATTCATTGAATCATCCAAAAAAAAAAACATCATATCTTCTTTAAATCTACCATTAAACTTGCAAATCATTATGAAAGAAAGATATTCTACCATTAATAACTATAAAACGTTAGCTAGTAATATTACAACGTATAGTAAGTAGAACTTCACGAAAACATGCCCACTTATAAATCTTCAAACAGAACCCTAAATTTATCAAATTTATTACCTATTCTATTGACCTCTAAAATTTCTGGTTTTTATGTATAAACGTACCCCTTCGAGTGTAGATGATTTTAGAATCAAACGGTGCTCAATTCTGAGTTGAATTCCAAAAGTTATAACCCTTACCGCGCAACTATGCATAGCTGGACAGAACCAGCGATTTTTTAGCTAAATTTTGGAAATGATGTGATCAGAGGCCTAAAGCATTAGAATTAGCCTTAGTCCTAGAAATTAACATTTTCTTTAAACTTCCTAATCTAGCTGCTGTACAATTTTCGTTAATTTATGAGCTCGTTTACTATGTCAAAAAGCCTCCAAAAAACAGGGGCAGTGCACTGTCCAAAATTCACATTTTGCATGCTTGAATTCTCTTGATGTTTTCTTGCATTTGAGCTATCTATGGGTATTAATCTAGCATGTAACACATCCCTATACTTCACTTAGAACATTAAACAAACACCTTGTCTACATTTATATTCATAACTAGCAAAGCATCAACTACAACTAAAATCGACTCTACACAAGCTATAAAATACGAAATATATTCTCTAGCATCTAAATAACTAGTATTAAGCATAGATTTAGCAATATCTAACATAAATAACGCCTTTTGAAAAAAGGGTTAGAAAATACCCTCACATTTTTCTGCAAAAATACAGCTAAAATCTCCGATAGAAAGATGCTAGAAGTCGCCACGAACTCAAAAATGTTGGAATTGCGCCTTGGTTCCACTTCAAACTTAAGATATTAGCTAAAATGTGAAAGGGTTTACTATTCATGTGAGGAAATGGCTCTTGGCTGGTGGAGAAGATGAGGAAAACGTTTTTGGCTTTGGTTCGATGAAAATAACTTCAATAAAAGGTCAAAAGGTCAAAGGTTCGGTCAAACCCCTGTAGGTAAAACAACTATGCGACACTTTACAAAAAGGGCTATAACTTCTTCTAGAAAACTCCAATTCATGAACGGTTTGAGGCCCTAGAAACTAGACTCATAGAGATTTCCAACCATATATAATTTGCTACCTAAATCTTCCTCAATTGGTTCAGATTTAATCCCAAATTTGACCTAAATTTGACTCACTTAACCTTGCATTTTTGTTTCTAATCCTAAGTTTGCCCTTCATTAAACATTTCAAAAATTCCCACCTTGTCCTAGTTGGTCAATGAAGGTGAAAAGTCAACAAGATGGAATTTAAATGAACTTTAAATGAAATTTTAAATTTTAAAACACTAAATAAGTCATGTAAATGCACATATTATTTTTTAAATAATGATTAAAATAAATGAATGCACACGTAATGAACGCTCGGGTCCTCACAACATGCATTTAAGATAACACGTAATTAAATACAATTAAATACTATTAAATATGTGCCGGGTTCAGGGTATCACATATGCCACCACCATTGGTTAATGTGAAATGAAAATGTGATTAAGGCAGTAAATGAAAAAATGGCAATCTCCTGTTAGCGAAAAGGAGAAGAATCAGAAACTTTGCTAAGGTTGGTATTTTTAAAGCACCTCAACTTGAATATAAGCTTCTGTGAAATATTCTCCATCTGCATTTGAAACTCTTTCTTAGGTATGTTCTTTAAGCTAATAAGACATATTCTCTGCTGGTATTTATGTGTTCATATTTGTTGCTTGGTAGAATTATCTAATCTCTTAAACCTTGAATTTTATTAGTTTCATTCATTTTTCTTGGTTTCTTTCACTGATAAAACAATAGTAAAATATCCCCGGACTTAGGAGAAAGTTATAACACCACAGGGCAACTCGTATCCTAGCATAATATCAATCTTGCTTTTATTGTTAATTTATTTGTGTAGATATTTTAGGATACAATGGATAAATCTTGCATTCAAAAACGGAGGACCAATATTGAATACATTCAAGGGGTTGTGAACTTTCTTTATTTCGCATTTGAGCATGCTTCAAATGATGGAAAAATATTGTGTCCTTGTAAAAGTTGTTACAATAGTGAGTGGCAGGCCCGATATGAAGTCAAAACACATTTATTCTTTAAAGGTTTTTTGCCCGGATATACTGAATGGCTTTACCTCGGGGAACCATTAACTTTGTCAATTGAGACACCTAATGTTGTACAAGAAGAAGCCTCAGGGTCTAGATCTTCAGATATGTACCTACTTCGTGATGCATTTGGAATTCATGAACAAGTAACTGGAGGAGACCTAGATGAACATGGTGTGAATAATGAGAAAATGTTAGATGACAATGGATATAGTGTTGGTCCTAGTGAACAACTGTCTGAATTTCATAAGTTTTTTCTAGATTCCAATCAAAGTCTTTATCCTGGATGTAATTTCTCAATATTGTCTTTTGTAGTGCATCTTTTGCACTTAAAATGCAAGAACAAATGGTCAGACAAATCAGTGAGTGAGCTTTTAAAGCTTCTAATTAAGGTATTTCCACATGCAAAGATGTCTCCATCCTTCTATGAGGCCAAAAAGATTATCAATGCATTGGGTTTAGGTTATGAGAAGATTGATGTATGCCTTAATAACTGCATCTTATATTGGGGTGAAAGGGCTAATCAAGAATCATGCGATAAGTGTAATGCTCCTCGGTGGAAATTAAACGGGAGAAAGAAAAAAAAGAAAATACCAGCAAAAATGTTGCGATACTTTCCATTAATACCAAGGCTCTAGAGGTTGTACATGTCATCAAAAATTTCTTCAATGAGATGGCATGATGAGGGTCATCAAAAAGATGGATTATTAAGACATCCAACAAATTCTTTAGTTTGGAGATTATTTGATGAGCGCTATTCGGATTTTGCAGCTACTCCTCATAATGTTAGGCTTGGATTAGCAACTGATGGTTTCAATCCGTTTGGAACAATGAGTAACGCGTACAGTATTTGGCCATTTATTTTGACGCCATATAATTGCCACCGTGGATGTGTATGAGGCAAGAGTCTTTAATATTATCAATGATCATACCATGTGAAAAAGGACCAGGGGATAAAATTGATGAATTCTTACAACCTCTAATAACTGAGTTACTTCAATTGTGGGAAGGAGTTGAAACATATGATGCAACCTCTGAACAATACTTTACAATGTGAGTTGCAGTAATGTGGACAATAAATGACTTCCCTGCTTATGCTTATTTATCTAGGTGGAACACTAATTGACAAAATGCTTGTCCTTGTTGAGCAGATAAGACTAATTCAAGATGGTTAGATAATAGAAAGAAGCATTGCTATCTAGGCCATCGTTGTTGGTTAAATCCCTCGCACAAAGTATAGAAACAAAAAAACCTCTTTGATGGTACTGAAGAAAAAGGATCACCGCCTATTCCTATGCTTGAAGCTATAACATTGAGACAATTAGAAGGAGTTAATTTCATATTTGACAATCATAATAGTGGAAATATTGAAGGAAATTTGTGGAAAAAGAAAAGTATATTCTTTAAGTTGCCATATTGGGAGCATCAAATTCTACTTCACAATTTAGATGTGATGCATATAGAGAAAAATATTTGTGAAAACGTGATTGGGACATTGTTGAACATTGGTAAGAAGAAGATTAAAAATGAAAATTCAAGGGAAGATTTAGCTTTGATGGGCATAAGACCTCAATTGCATTCTCGAATAACACCGAATGGAAGAAAAGTAATGCCTCTTGCCTGGTACCACATGTCAAGACTATAAACAAATTTATTTCTTCAAGTTCTTAAAGATGTTAAATTTGTAGATGGTTATGTTTCAAATATATCGAGAGGTGCTAATATAAAGGAACGAAAACTCCAATCTTTGAAAACTCATGATTACCACATTTTAATGCAAGATCGTCTACCAATTGCACTACGCTCTTGTATGAATGGGAAAGTTATGAAAGTCATAACAGAATAAAGTGCCATTTTCAAAGTTGTTTGCTCAAAAACTCTAAATGTTGAAGAATTTGAGTGATTGGAATCTTGTGCAGCATTGACTCTTTGCCATATGGAAATGATTTTCCCTCCTTTTTTTACAATCATGTTAATCTTCATTTACTTGAGTAACCTTTTATAAGAGAGTACCTTGTTGACAGGTTATGAATTTGTGACTTTTTCTTTCCTTTTTTTTTTTTTTTTTGTTTACAAGAAGCTTTAAAATGACCCAATCATTCTTCTATGTGGGGCTCACATTTATATTTGAGTTGGAAGGTCAACTTGATCATTCACTAGTCTAACTCTTCTCGACCTATTGCTTCACGTTTATATTTGAGCACGTTGTGAAGAAAGGATCAATGAGCAGCAATCATTGCCAATTTGATTAAAATCTTTTTGGATCGTGTTTGCTTTTTAGCTTTTTCTGATTCCAATATGCAAAAAAGAGTGTAGCTTTAATTCTTGATCGCAATACATCCCCTCCCAACCTTTCTAAAGCTTTATGATGAAAAGGCAAGAGCAAAAAAGAGTAGATCGTGGGGTCACATGCTATCATAGGCAATTCTTTGTGCCTATGGGCTATACATGTGCTTTATGATGATTGTAAAAGAGCATATGAAAAGTTAAAAAATTTGTTATAAAATTTGATAGAGGAATCGAACCAATAACCTTTGAGAAGTAATGAAGCGCTTACCACTGAATTGCAAAGCTATTCTTTACAGTTTTATCGAAATAATTAATAAAAGGTTTAGCTATTGGTTTCCCTATAAATCTCAAAGCCGACTCTTCACATCACAAATCACCTCACACTCTCACGAAACTTTCTCACTTTTCTCGATTTTTCTCTCTAGGGTTTCAAAGTTTCCTCTACACTGTAAGTTTTGCCAATATATATATATATATAATACATATTCTCTCTTATCCATAATTGAAAATTATCTCGATTTCTATATATACAAACATGTATGTACATGCGTATATGTAATTATCTATAGCATCAGTTTATATACTGAATTTTACTAATTGATTGTTTGGATTTAGTCATAATTGTGATTAATTTTTGCTGTTAGTGCATATTGAGCTAGATTTATGGTTGATAATGGTTTTTTTAATCTTTGAGCTACTTGACAATAGGTTCGTGGTTCGAAAAACTATGCGTTAGATGTTTGTTGTTGTAGCATGAAAGGTTTTTAGATGATTTAGTGAACATAATCTTATCAAAATTGAGCTTTGTGTTTGTGTACTGAAGAATGTAAATGTTCTATTGAAGTAAAGATGGAGAAACTGAATGGAGATTTGAAATTCTTCTAATCGATATCAAAGATTCACTAAATGAATGAGAAACTGAATGGAGAAACTTTACCTTGATCTCATGAAATCTTAGACAAATTAGATAAACTTAATGCTTCTGTAACTATTTACATGTCAATTTGTTCTCAATATGTTGCAGTCTTTGGCTAATGAGTTGACTCACATTTGTTCTTGAATTCTTATGCCTCTGTCTCTATATTTCAACATGCATATCAAGTTTTTATTTGCTAATGTTTGTTTCTTTTTCATTTAAAGGATGGGGAGATCAAAAGACCTTTATAGACCATCTCAAAGAGAAGACTACTTGATGAAGCATCAACTGAGGAAGTATTAGTTGAAAGACCTGAAGCCAGTGAGAAGATTGCAGAAAGTTCCAACTCAGTCAGAAAAAGGGGTCCGACAAAATGCATGGAGATAGAAGGCCTCTCACCTGACATGACAATGCCTCTTGATTTCAATAGCTTTAAACAGCCTGTAGGTCATAATTATAGTCAATTTCAAAGCTATTTGGGTAAGCTTGCTAAGACTATTCCTCTTACCTATGCTAATTGGAAACGTGTGCCTAATACCTATAAAAAGAATCATTTTTGGCTCGTAGAGGTGGGTAATTTTCTATTTACTTGTAAACAAATTATCTATTTTTGTTGTGTATTGTGTGTTTAACAATTATGATTTTCTTTATGTCAGCAAAAGTTCTCTTTTAAAATTTCAAGAGAGGCGATGCGAAGGGTTGTTCGTCAATCCATTGGAAAGAAATGAAAAGACTACAAATCTCGTATGAGGAAAAAACATTTTAAAGATGAAGAATCATTCGAGCAGAACATGGAAAGGTAACCAGATGGAATGAATGAAATTCAGTGGGAGGAATTGGTTAGATTTTTTATGTCCCCTAAGGGACAGGTAATAATTCTTCATTACCTATGTGTTTTTATGAAAGATATTGACAATATTTTTAATGTTATTTTTTTAGCATGATCAACATGGTTCTGCTTTGAAATCGTGCATAGTTTTGCTTGAGTACACAACCAACCTTGTGAATTAATTGCATTAGAGAAGCTGAATCGCCATATTTCAGTTTATTGAATACCTATTTTATTGTCTTCATTTAGCAAATGTCTTTTTCTTCCCTTAATCTGATTTTCTCATTTGTCCAAAACAAATCTCATCCCTAAATACTTTGTGAATTAGTTTAGTTCATCTTTTCTGAATCATATTGAACTTTGTGAAATTATAGGAACGTCATTTGTGAGGCAAGAAGAGTCGTAGTTTCCAAACAGTGTTGCATAATACTGGAAAAGAAAGTTATGGGAACAAGCGTTACAAGATGGTAAGTCTAAATGTTTCATTCAGACTAGTTTCCAAACAGTGAATCATTGTCTTAATTGGACATTGCAATGCCGTGTACATAATTAATGTGATTTTGTGTTGTGTGCTACCCTTGCTCATTTGCCTTCCCTCATTGGGGCTCTTTATTTATGACATGAGGATTGAACTTGTTCTGTTGATTATGAAACTATGAGTTCCTTTTAATTTATGGCCTTTCTCATACTATAACAAAATTGGACTTTCTCAGTATTAAGACTTTTGCTTATGTTATGTGAGTGTGCAAATTCTGGCCCTGTATGACTTGGAAGAGTTTATCATTGGATGCGTGAGCAGTAGTTTTAAAAAGGAAAAACGATAAAAGAATTACATGACATACATCTATAATATATTACTTTAAAGCTTATTGACTGATGCTTATCCCTAATATGAAGGATAGTTTATCATTGGATGCTTATCACTATGAGGGTAAGAATAGTTAATTTCTAGTCGTCCAACATAACTAGGAGTTAAGCTGCTTATTTAATTCTTTATATTTTTTTGTATTTTTTGGTTCATTACAAATAAAAGAGGGAAGAACTGTTGGCCCGTTAGAATTCTTTGAAGAGATGCATAAAAAAAAAGATGGTAGTGCTAATGATCAAGCTACAAAAGTAGTGGTATATTCAATCTTCAAGTGTAGTATATTCAAATTTTGATAATTATGTTGTTATTGGTATTTTACATAATTATATTTTTGAATCATAGGAAATAGTTCAAATCAAAGTTAATAAGAAGAAAGAGGATTCTGAAATTTATGGCCAAGAAATATTCGACTTGCAACAAGAGGCATTCACTGAAGTTTTTGGTCCAGAACATCTAGGACGTGTACGAGGTTATGAGTTTAGAGTTACCATAACTCAAGTCTATGGCTTTAGAAGAGTATCGGCAGCTACAACTTTGGAAGTAGAAGAACTAAAAAGGCAAATTGAAGAATTGAAACAAGACAAGGTGAAGAATGATTTGAAGTTTAAAAAACTTGAGAATCGTGCTGCTTTTATGAAGTTGTTTTAGAGGATGTACTCTATGAGAGGCATTATCTGGAGTCGTTGGGTTTGGAACAATCACATCAAAGACAAATGCATTTGGACTATGAGTATTCCCGCTGACACTAGCTGGACTTGGAGAAAACTTCTTCAGTTGAGACCAGTTGTCAAAGAGCTTATTTCTCACAAAATTGGTAATGGCAACAACACTTTCTTTTGGCATGATAACTAGCATCCCCGTGGAGTCCTCTCCGATTTATTTGGGATTGATGTATTCTACCCTTCTTGGAATGCAAAAGTTTCAGATGTGTTTATCAATAATAATTGGAACTGGCCTTTTCACCCTCCTGATATTGCTAGTCTTGATCCTTCCACCTATCTTCCCACTACCAATCCTGATTGTCCTGATACGTTTACTTGGAAGCTTACAACTGGTAACTCCTTCTCATTTCGTAAAGCATGGGACTTTATCAGAGATAGAGGTCCTTCTGTTAATTGGTCTTCCATCACTTGGTTCACTCGCAACATTCCCCGTCACAGTTTCATTGCTTGGCTTGCTTGCCTGGATCGCCTTCCTACTCGCTACCGTCTTCTTTGTTGGGGCACTATCTCCTATGCTCATTGCATTTTCTGTCATCAAGGCCCAGAAACCCGGGATCACTTATTCTTTAAATGCTGCTTCACAAAAAGAATCTGGAAGGGAGGTTTGCAATTACTTTATATTGATGCTAATATGTATTCCTTTTCTGATATTATAATGCTTCATCAATCTTTTGTAGGTAAAGGAAACATCAGGGAATACATGTTCCGATTGCTCTTCTGTGCTTCTATTTACCATATTTGGAGAGAAAGGTACAACAGACTTTTCAAGAATACTACTGCTACTGAAGAAGAAATCCTTTCCAACATTAAAGAATAAGTACTGACAAAGACAAAAGTTGGAAGTGGTTTCAGGGACTCATCTTTCAATCGCTACTTTGTGGCGCGTGCTTCAATGGATATCTTCCTTACATAATCTTTTTCAAGGATTTTTTACGTTTCCATCTCCTGAGGAAGAAATCATTGCATCTATTGATTTGGATTACTTTCCTAAAGTATTGCCTGCGTGCAACTTTGCTTTATTTTTACTTAGTTTTTCTTTTCGTTTCTTTTATTTTATTGTTGCCTGTGTGCAATTTGTTGTTTTTACCTTCTGTTTCATGTGGTGATTTATTCACGCATGTTTGATTGCCTACGGGCTTGTATATTCCCTGTAATCTCTATTCATCTTTTATAAAATCCATTCTTGCTGACCCAGCAAAAAAAAAAGAATTTACTTTCTTGAAGAACATTGTTTTGTCTCAATAGCCTTCTAACACTTCATCTACTTCAAGATGAAGATGATTTTGCTTTGTGGATCTTTGCATTTGGATAATTTTTTGTTTGTGGATCTTTGTATTAGGATGATGTTTTCTTTTTGGATTTCTATTATTTTTTGGATTTCTTTATTATATAAATTTTGGGATGGTTTGATACAATTGAATGCTTAGTTGAATGGTCTGGTGCATTTTAATTGAGACAATTTGATTTTATTGACTAATTTCACTCTTTTAGAAAAGAGAATGTTAACAATAACAGGATCAATTACCGGCACTTTCGCGAACGGCCCTCAAGCATTTTTTAGCGGTAGGTTTACTAATTGCTGCAAACGCATTGATTAACGACGGTTTCAAATAGTGCCATTAAAGTAGTAATTAATGGCGGTTTTAGAAACCACTGTTAAAAGTCACATTAACGACGGTAATAAGAACCGCCGTTAAAGGTAACAATAACGGCAGTTTACGAAACCATTGTTAAACTTCATAATAACGGAGGTTTTAGAAACTACCGTTACATTGACAGTGATAAGATGAACCGCCGTTAACATCTTTTGTCGACGGCAACAAAAACGACGTTTATTGCGGCATAAATTTTTTTGCCGTAGAAGTTTTAGTGGCGGTTAGAACCATCGCAAAAGCCCCTAAAAATTGCTACAAAATCCCAGATTTCTTGTTGTAATTACTTCACTAAGTGGCCCGAGGCCGAGGCTGTGGCAAGGATCACTGACAAGGCAGTTTGAAGCTTTGTGTAGAGGTTCATCATCTGCCAATTTAGGGTACCCAAGGTCATAGTGACTGACCATGACAAACAATTTGATAGTGCATACTTCCGCGAAAAATATGTTGAGATTGAAATTGACCTTAGATTCTCGTCTATTGCTCATCCTCAATGTAATGGATAGGTCGAGGTGACTAATAGATCTATTTTGCAGGGACGGAAGACCAAGTTGGCAGAGGCAAAGGGACAATGGGCTGTGATACTTCCCGAGGTCTTGTTGGCTCACCACACCACTCCTAGCTCGGCGACGAAAGAGTTGTCTTTCAATCTAACTTTCGCCATGGACGCAGTTCTACTAGTAGAGATCGGGTCTTCCACCAATAGGACCCTTTTCCACGATAAAGACATAAATGGATCAAAGATCCGAGAAGAGCTTGACTTGACTGAAAAATTGCGAACTTAAAGCCTAGGTTAGAATGCTAGCCAACAAGATGGCCATGGAAAAAGTTTTTGCAAATCAGGTCATGCCCAAATCAATTAAGGAGGAGGATCTAGTCCGGAGAAGGGCCATCTCCAGCCGATTCCAGGAGGCAAGCTTTCCCCACTCTGGGAAGGACCATACTAAGTGGCAAAAGAGCTCCGACCTTGAACCTTCTATCTTGTTGACAAATATGGAAAGCAGTTGAGAAATGCTTAGAATGCCGAGCATTTAAAGCGCTATTTTGTATAATTACCGAGCTGAACAAAATGTACTAAAATCTTTCGGAATACTAAGTCTATGTTTTTGTGCATGCTTGTGAAATGTTGTACATCTTTGGGAGGTCGGTATGTTTCATTGAGTTTAGAGCAATAACGAGGTCGCGATTGTTAGCACATTTGTTACTTAACGAGACTCACTTGGTCGGTTAGCTGAATGCATGCTAGTCACATCTATGGTCCAAAGGTGAGACGAGGTCGTGAGAAAACACACTCGTAAGCTTAGACTATTTAGGCCTTTGTAAGCCTAACTAATTGAGTTCATTACGGGAAAACACTCAATGAATGCCCAGCTCGGCTACGATATCAATATAAGATCGTGATCTTACACTTATTCATTGATTAGTAAATGTCCAACTCGGGCCCAGTATTGACTTAACTTGGGTAGACGCCCAGCTCAAGTACGATATCAATACAAGGTCGTGTTATCACACTTGTTCATTGATTAGTAAAGGTCCAGCTTGGATCCTATATTGATTTGACTTGTGTCTTAAAGGTTTAACAAACTCTCAGCTTGGGCATAATGTTAATATAAGTTTGTGATTTCACACTTATTCATTGATTGTTAAAGAATCCAGCTCGGATACAATGTTGGTTTGATTCAAGTTCGTTTGGTTGGTTGCTGACTTAATCTACTTTGCAAAAAGTGGAAGATGCGTTCGAATGACCAAGGTTTATGCAAATGAATTAAGAATAAGTTGAGGATAATTTTATTAATAAAAAAAGGAAGAGAGTACAAGGACGGTTACCTCGGGCTTAGTACAATCACATACAAAAATTTAGGCTTGGGGAGGCACTGTAGAGTTGGATCCAATGGCCCTGGTAGTGGGGTTCGCGACAAGGGTACCTTCTTCCTCGCCCTAAGACTCCTCACCGTCTTGGACGCCTTCTATGTATCTTTGGATCTCGTTAGCTACGACCTTAAGGTAGGAAGACAGCTCGAGGATCTCCTAGAATTCCTTGAAGGGGTCTCCACAATCTCAATGAAGCCCGACTTGACCTGGGGGTGGAAGTTCTTCACCCTCTGCTGAGCCATGAGCTGGCCTCGGAAATATCCTTCAACATAGCCAAGCTTGGACATTTTGTCAGCATACTCGGCTAGGAATTGGGTCCCTTCCTTGGCGTCCATGAAGGCTTGAATGGCCTTCTCACCATTGGGCTCGATCTTGTCAATGAAGGCCTTGAGCTTCTGATCGGCTTCTTTCTTCTCAGATTAGACCTTCTCGAGCTCCTTGGCATGGGCCTCCTTCCGTTGGGCTGTCTCGGACTTGAGCCCCCTGTCCTTGGCCTCGGTCTCCTCCTTAAGGCGCTTGATCTCTGTAGTGTCCTCCTCAAACCTCTTCTTGGCCTCCTCGTTCTGTGACGCCAGCGCGGCTATAGCCTCTTGATACTTATACTCGAGCTCAAGCGAGTAAGTTTACGCTTGGATAATCAGGGCGGGCATGGAGAGGGTGTGGGATTCAACATGAAAAGACCAAGGAAAAGAGGGTTTTTTTTTTTTTGATAATTCAGTAAAATTTTATTCAAAGAAAAAAAAACACAAAGTACAAGTACAACTAAGGAAAACCAAAAAAAGACAAAATACAAATCAATGAAAAAGAAAGAACAAAAAGACAAAAAAGCAAATGAATTACTAGTTAAAGTAATTCAGTAGCCCCCATCGCTCCAAAACATCACGATTGATAGATGTGTTCTTGAAGATTTTGCTCATGAGGATTTTGGAGTTGACATCGCTCTGGATAGACTTAAAGATTTGCTCTTCAGTAAAGGCTTCTTCTTTGAAAATACGTCTATTTCTCTCGATCCAAATATGATAAACAGCAGCATAGAGAAAAGTTCTGAAAATCTGGACTTTGGAACCATAACTCCAAATATCAATAGAGCTAGAAATATCCAAAATTTTGGGAATAGTGAACAGTGAACAATCAATGGAAAGTGCCGACAATCCCTGTCTCCAGATTCTTCGAGTGAAGGAACATTCAAAAAATAAGTGCGAATAGTGAACAGTGAACAATCAATGGAAAGTGCCGACAATCCCTGTCTCCAGATTCTTCGAGTGAAGGAACATTCAAAAAATAAGTGCTCATTTGTTTCACAGCCCATGTAGCAAAAAACACAATTAGAATTATCTTGAATGCCCCAAGAAACAAGTCTGTACTTAGTTGTCAACTTATTCAAGATTGCAAGCCAAGTGATGAAACTATGTTTAGGGATGCAATTTTTAAACCAAATAAGCTTAAACCAATGAATCTTATCCCTTTTAACTCTAATGTTTTCCCAAGTCTTTTTGAAAGAGAACTTCCCATTAGAAACATGAGCCCAATTGAAGGTATCATCATCATCATTAGGAGCTAAAATAACACCAGGGTGGAGATTTGCCAATGCAGGAGGGTGATGAGGCCAAATCCAATTATTGTTATAGATGATATCAGCAACTCTAGCATCAAAAGATGGATAGAAGGTGTCTATCCCATAAAGAGTACAAAGATTTCCTTAAAAAATGCCAGTTATCATGCCAGAAAAAAGTAGAGCTACCATTACCAATACAGTGAGTAATGAAGGTTTTAGCCAAACATCTGAGTTGCAAGATTTTTCTCCAAGTCCAGCTGCAATCTTTGGGGATAGAGAGAGTCCAAATGCATTTGTCTTTGATGTGGTTAGTCCAAACCCAATTCGCCCAAAGAGAATAACGAGATGAATAAAATCTCCAGAAAAGCTTCAAAAGAGCAGTTTTGTTTGTTTCCTCAATCCCCGACTCGGAAAAGTTGAGGAGTGTAACACCTAAGCTTGAGCTTAAAATTTTACTATTTTATTTTCCTGATTTCGTATTTTTCCCATATTACGTGACATTTATCTAGCATACATTCATTGAAATTATGTGCATAGCATGTCGGGTGAGTGAGTTATAAAATGGTTTGTGTCCTGAATGAATAGCAAAAACAATGTTGCATTTTGGGCTAATTAGATTCAAGTTAGTTTTTGGGCTTTTAATTGGTTTTATTTGCTTATTTCCTAAGGGCCAACTAATCTACACTTATAATATATACACAAACATACACTATATACATAATATACTTAGCATAAAAAAACAAAACAAAGGAAAAGAATAGCATTGAAGGCCGACGACCAAAGGAAAAAGAAAGAAAAAAAAACAAATCTAGGGTTTTCTTCTTTGGTGTCTTCCAATAATGTTTGAGGTGATCTAAGGCCATGCAAAGTTCATTCCTAGCTTCTACAACCTTTGTTTGGTGAGGGATTGTATTTATTTTTGTATTTAAAACTTTTGTCAAGTTTATGTAAATTGTGGTTTTGATGTTATATAGTGATATTATGATTAGTTGTTGTATATTTTGGTGTTTACTGAGTGTAGAGACATGTTTTATGGTGTTGTATTGGTTTGATTGCTAAATTTTGCAAAGGGATTAATGAGGAAGATGATGAATAATGAATTATAGGCAAAGTTGATGTTTAATGGTTGCAAGCTTGATTCTGTGCTATCAAAGTGTGCCATAAATGTTGTTGTAACTAGATTGATGCTTAAAATGAGTAGAAGTTGCTTTGTACTTGGTATATTGAGTTTGAACATAAAAGGGTAATTGTAGTTTATGAGTTAAATGCTTAATCTAATGCTTAATTCTTGTGCCATAAGTCCTCATAAGACTAGACAAAGGCTTAGATTAACTAGATTGGGGTTAAAATGGAATATGTGCAATTGAAAACCAAAGGGTCATGTGTGTGTATTTGATGATACGAACCACGCTAACATGCGGCGTGACACAACACCAAATATGGCAAACGACCCCAAGACGTTTCAGGATTGGATGGAACAGTGATCCTATGCTTAGCAAAGCAAGAACCTTGGTATGGTGAAGACACCACAAACGAGGATGGAAAACCCGTTTGATAAGTCAAGGTTGAACGCCACAAGAATTATCTTGATAAGTTCGAGAGTTTCTTGAAGAACTCAAAGGAGAATAATCTCACAAGTTTTATGAATCAAAATTGTCTTTCTTTATTATCACAAAAACAGCCTTATATAGGCAATAACAAATAAGTATTTTGCTTGGAAAAGGACTCCTAAACCCTAACCCAAGTAGGAAAAACGTAAATAGTAACCTAGGTTAAAGAAGTAGACTTGGAGTCCAAGAAAGACTCCTATTAACTATTCATGTGAATAGTAACATGAATAGTAACTAAAAAAGAAGCAAACTTGCAGCTCAAGAAAGGCTCATTTCTAGTGTGAACACCTAACTTGCAGCCCAAGAAAGACTTCTCCCTAGTGTGAACATCTGATAAACTAGAATTCAAATTAATACTAAAACTAAAACTAAGATATAATTACAAAGAAATCAAATCTTGACCAAATCTTCCAAGCTTCTTGAAACTTCTTGAAGAATCTTGAAGTTCTTGAATCTTGAAAATAGAATCTTGACTTGAATCGTTGCTCTAAAAATGCCCAAAATGGTTCATTGAACGTGGATGGCTGGTTCGCATCATTTGTGTTGGCCGTGTGTGCTTGTGTGCTTTAGGAAACGGTAATGGTTCATTTGTGATTGTGTTGTGTCTAGTAAGCTTGTAATGTGTCCTTGTTGATAGATAACTTGTATAATTGCTAGGAAGAGTAAAGGGTTAATTATGGAAAGTTGAATTGGTTGTTAGTAATTGATTTAGAATTGACTAGTTAAGTGTTTAAGTGAACTTGAATAGGTTATTTATCTAATCAGAGGAGTTTCATGAGTTGGATTGCATGTGTCTCGTTTATATTATTTATATTGCTTCTTAATTATACCGTACGTGCGAGGACAACCTACTTTGTTGTCTCTCGATTATGTGTTTATTGAATTATCTCAATTATGATATCTTGTATGGATCGTATCGTGATTGCGCAACCATATCGTCGGGGCGGATGTGTTAGATATTTATTGGGCGGCAGCGGGCTTGCCAGTGAGTATTTAATCTCCGTGCTCAATTCCCTCACTCGCCTGGTCCGTAGATTGCCAAAGGGTATTGGGTCGTAGGATTTCGGGGTACATCTGAAGTACACCCACTGGAGTGATTGAGGTTATGCCGACAAATTGATCGTGTTCGTGGTTCGTGATCGAGATCAAGACTTTGGAGTGTTTGGAGTTATTGAAATTGTATCTTTTTTAATGTGTGTTATTTAGTTGCTTAATTGTTATCTATCTTGTACAGTTACTTGATCTTGTGATTATTTGTTGCATTGCACGAAAATGGTTTTGAAAACACCCCGGTTAACTATCCCCTCCCTTATTGAGCAATAGTATTTTGCTTATTCCTCTTTCTAACATGTTTCAAGAGAGGCTAAGGTAGATCCCCAGTTGTTAGTTGAGAAGGAAGAAGTTCAAGTGGAAGCCTTGCCCTGATTGTACTTGCTTGAGGTTGGATAGGAAGCTTGTGTGTCCTATGTGATAGAGCTATGTGTTGAATGTTAACTCTATGTATTTGAATTCTATTTTGAGACCTTAATGGTCTTGTATGTATTTTTTTATGTCGAGGATTGTAAGTTAAGTCTTGAAGGAATAGTTGGTAGTGACATGTAATAGATTAAATACTTAGTTTACATTGTCTAGTTTAGTATGCATGCTTTAAATTGTCTAAGTTAAGTTATAATCATGCTTGGCTAAGTAAGTCTAGAACTACCTTTGAACTTAATAATGGAAAGGCCTATGAATGTATATTCGTTATATCTTGTTGGTATATGGTTGTATATTGTTGTTATGGCATATTCATCTGAGTGCAGGTATCTGGATAGTCCACGGTACAGAGGAGACTCTGTTCGTTTGTCGGGTCCGGACTTACCCTATAGCGTAGGGTTGGTGATGCAACCCAGTCGGCGTGTGAAAAGTGTATAAAATAACCCAAGTTAAAATACCCGTAAAGCACGGATATTCGTAGTGTAGTGTGCTATGAGTGCGGAATCGTACCACAGGGAAGCTCGTTAGTTAAGTTAGTGAAGTAGTGTGAAAGTGTTAAAGCGCTTAAATGACAAGTTTGTAGATTTGTTTGAGTGACGTGTTGAAATGTAAATTATTCTACAATTAACTAAATTATCTAACTTAAGCTAAGTATTAGTGGGATACGAGAGGTGGTGATCTAGGGGTCGAGTATGTAGCCATTAATCTAGGCTCGGCAACCAGGTTATCTAATTCTATTCAAGGGCTTAAGCTACAAGCATACACCCGGTTAAGCTAAAAGCTATAGACCTAGTTAATCTACTTAGTTTATTTTAACCAAGTAGAACAAGGCAAACTAAACTAAGGAATTAACCTTGCAGATAGAAACTATGGTACAACCTATAGATTCATGATTAAAATAATTATATGGCACGAAATTAACGCAATCATAATATCAACTACAAGTATAATATTATGACACGAAAGTAAAACATTCATATCGTCTACTTAAAAGCATTACATATGAAATACTGAATTAAAGCAAGCCATACATTGCAATTTAGAACTGAATAAACTGAATCCGAGACCATATATTAAAAGACTGATATTCACAATATTCTCCCCTAGATATCAATCTACTCAAACATAAATGAATACGTGTTATGTAAATAAAAGAGAGTCAAGAAAGGTTCCTCGATATTGACGAACGCGTATTTTTGATTCCTGAAATTTAAGTAGAGATCCGACGCAGAATAGCTATTTGGGCAGAACTAATTTTCCCCCGAATAAGAGATACTAGGGATGAATTTTCTCCAAATAAGAGCTTTCCTATTAAAAGCTATTTGGGTAGAACTCCCCCCGAATAATAATTACTTGGGTTAGATTTCCCCCTTAAAGTAGCTATTCGGGCAAAATTTCCCCGAATAAGAACTACCTAGGTGGGACTTCCCCCATATCCTGATACAAACCTGGTCAACATGTGTCGAGACCCAATACCAAGAATGGTAAAACAAACCCAAGATCTTTTCAAGAATGATGGAAACCGCGACCCTTTACTTAGCAAAGCAAGAACCTTGGTATAGTGAGAATGATGGAAACCGCGACCCGTTGCTTAGCAAAGCAAGAACCTTGGTAATGCGAACCAGCCATCCACATTTATTGCACCATTTGGATGAATTTTCCAGCAAAGATTCAAGTCAAGATTCTATTTTCAAGATTCAAGAACTTCAATATTCTTCAAGAAGTTTCAAGAAGATTCGAAGATTTAGTCAAGATTTGATTTCTTTGTAATTCTATCCTAGTTTTAGTTTAATTCCCTATGGACTAATATAGGTGTTCACACGAGGAAAAAGACTACTGTCTTATAGGCTATTTCTCCTATAAGCTGGACCATTTGGAATTTCGAAATAAATGGTTCATTGAATTCGGATGCTCATGGATGGTTCTCATCATTACTGATACGAACCTGGTCAACATGTGCCGAGACCCAACACCAAATATGGCAAACGACCCCAAGACCTTTCAGGATTGGATGGAAACTGCGACCCTTTGCTTAGCAAAGCAAGAACCTTGGTATAGTGAATATGATGGAAACCGCGACCCGTTGCTTAGCAAAGCAAGAACCTTGGTATGGTGAAGACGCCACAAACAGGGATGGAAATCCGCTTGATAAGTCAAGGGTGAACGCCACAAGGAATCCCTTGATAAGTTCGAAAGAGTCTCTTGGAGAACTCAAGGAGAATAATCTCACAATTTAATAGTAAAAAACATCTTCAACATCTTCCACTCTTTGCCGCATTCTGTTCCTCCTGGGTACATTCGGAACAACTGGTGGTTGCACCCTTTCCGGCCTCTGTTCTACCCTATCCAACCTCTCATGAATCTGCTCCAATTCAGCCCTCATCATTCGTCTCATCTCTCCCATCAATGCCTTCATCTGTAAGTTCTGTCCAACGGGTTGTTGAACACCTTCATAAATGTTGTCTGCTTGATTTTGAGACATGATTAAATTTCACTCCCTCACGTGTTTCACTCAACTCAATTTGGCTTTTACCCTCTATTAATCTCACGCACTCTGCCTTTTTCCTCTCGTATTCTCCTTCAAGTTCCCTAGAACTAATCAAGAGTACCAAGCGTATTACTTTTTTTTTTCGAAATTTGATGATTTTTTTTTTTAGACCTCTAAGACTCTGGAAACAAGGTTAGAGAAAGAAACTTGAATAAAACTCATAGAAGGAAACCTAGAAAAATAAGGAAAGTTGCAAAAACCCTATTCTAAAACACAAAAATGCCCAAAACTCATAGAAAACGTTGGAATTTGGCCCTAAGAGGGTGCTGCCCACAGCTTAGCTGTGGGTTATGCTCAGAACGTCGTTTCCCTTTAGAAAAGCTTGGCCATGAAGGCTAATTCAACAAAAACAAGTTTTTTTTACTGTTCACTGTTTTGCCTTTTTTTTTTTTTTTTTTTCAGCTCCGAAATTTTTTTTTTCTTTTTTTTCAGCTCCAAATTCAATCCACATTCTTGAAAGTGTCTTATCAGTTACTATTTTTCAATTTTTCAGCTCTGAACTGTTTTTTTTTTTCTCTCTTTTCTTTCTTTTATTGACTTTTCAGAAACGAAAACAATGAGCAAGTCACAAGAATTCAAATTTAGAAGCACAAGAAAACGGAATTGAAGCAAGAAACGGATTTGACAAGAAAACAAGAAACAAAATTGACAAGAAAACAAGACACGGAATTTAGACACAACTAAAAACGAGGAATTCAAGAAAAAGGAATTGAAAGCAAGACTCAATCAAGAACCAAGAAAGAAAATTGAAACCTAACCTAGACACACGAAATTGACCAAGAAAATAAGAAAAAGGATAGGCAAACCTAATAACCTAAGCTCTGATTACCAACTGATAAATGATGCGAACAAGCCATCCACATTCATTGCACCATTCGGCTGAATTTTCTAGCAAAGATTCAAGTCAAGATTCTATTTTCAAGATTCAAGAACTTTAAGATTCTTCAAGAAGTTTCAAGAAGATTTGGTCAAGATTTGATACCAACTGATACGAACCACGCCAACATGTGACGCGACCCAACACCAAAATGGCAAACGACCCCACCTATGACATAGAGTTGTATGCTTTGGTTCGAGCTTTGGAGACATGGCAGCACTACCTATGGCCAAAGGAGTTTGTAATTTGTACAGATCATGAATCCTTGAAGCATTTAAAGGGTCAACACAAGCTGAATAAGAGACATGCTAGGTGGGTTGAGTTCATTGAGACTTTTTGAATATTAAATTGTGAGATTATTCTCCTTGAGTTCTCCAAGAGACTCTTTTGAACTTATCAAGGGATTCCTTGTGGCGTTCAACCTTGACTTATCAAGCGGATTTCCATCCCCGTTTGTGGCGTCTTCACCATACCAAGGTTCTTGCTTTGCTAAGCAACAGGTCGCGGTTTCCATCATATTCACTATACCAAGGTTGTCTTGCTAGGCAAAGGGTCGCGGTTCCATCCATTCTTGAAAGATCTTGGGTTTGTTTTACCAATCTTGGTTGACCAGGTTTGTATCAGTTGGTAATCAGAGCTTAGGTTTATCAGGTTTGCCTATCCTTTTCTTGTTTTCTTAGTTAATTCCGTGAGTCTAGGTCTAGGTTTAAATTCCTTTCTTTGTTTGATTGTGTCTTGCTGCCAATTCGTTTTAGGTTGTGTTTCAATTCCGTTCTTGCTTGAATTTCGTTTCTTATTGCCCAAAAAACAAGAACCTAATATTCACAATATTTAGAAAAATGAAGTTTCTCGAAGAAGGAAACCTAGAAAAATAAGGAAAGTTGCAAAAACCCTATTCTAAAATAGGAAGATTCACCTAGGCTGGTCTTATTCAAAATAGGATTACTAGGGTTCTTGTTTTTGTTTATTAGGTTCTTGCTATTTTTCGAATATTAGGTTCTTGTTTTTGGACGTCGATCAATGAATATTTTGGGCATCGTTTACTAGGATTAGGTTCTTATTTTTCTAGGTTTCCTTCTTCGAGAAACTTCATTTTTCTAAATATTGTGAATATTAGGTTCTTGTTCTTGATAAGAAAAGTTAATAAGAAGATTCTTCGAGAAGCAAGAAGTTTTTTTTTTTCAGCTCCGAATTTTTTTTTCTTTTCTTGATTACTATGAGTTTTGGGCATTCTTGTGCTCTAGATTAGTTCAATTTTGTGTTTCTTTAAGCTCTGATTACCAACTAGGAAAGAGACTAGTGTCTTGTTTTCTTAGTTAATTCCGTGAGTCTAGGTCTAGGTTTAAATTCCTTTCTTTGTTCTTGATTGTGTCTTGCTGCCAATTCGTTTTAGGTTGTGTTTCAATTCCGTTCTTGCTTGAATTTCGTTTCTTATGTGTTTCAAGTCTGTTTTCTTGTTGAAATCCATGTCTTGCTTTCAAGTATTTTCTTGTTTTCTCATCAAATCAGTGGGTAGGGTTAAGGTTTTCAATTAGGACAAAACCCTAATTGGTTGTGTGCTCAAATTTGAAATCTTGGTTACTTAGTCATTGTTTTCGTTTCTGAAAATGAAGAAAAGAACATCAAGAAAAGAAAAGGAACATCAAGAAAAGAAAAGAAAGGTCAAGAAAAAGATCAAAAAAGAGAAAAAAAAAATTCGGAGCTGAAAAAAAAAAAAAAGAAGCAAAATAGTGAACAGTAAAAAAACTTTTTTTTTTTGGGGTTGAATTAGCCTTCGTGGCCAAGCTTTTCTAAAGGGAAACAACGTTCTGAGCATAATCCACAGCTTTGCTGTGGGCACCACCCTCTTAGGGTCAAATTCCATCGTTTAGTATGAGTTTTGGGCGTTTTTGTATTTTCTATTAGATTTTTCTCAACTTTCCTTATTTTTCTAGGTTTCCTTCTTCGAGTTTTGGTCAATTTTCTTTCTCTAACCTTGTTTTCAGAGTCTTAGAGGTCTGGAAAAAAAAAAGTCAGGTTCCGAAATTGATTATTACGCTGCTTGGTATTCTTGGTAAGTTCTAGGGACTTGAAGGAGAATACGATAGGAAAAGGGCAGAGTGTGTGAGATTATTAGAGGGTAAAAACCAAAGTGAGTTGAGCGAAACACGTGAGGGAGTGAAATTCAATCATGGCTCATAATCAAGAGGATGACACAAAAGCAGAAGCTCAACAACCAGTTCTGAATTTACAGATGCAGGCATTGATGGGAGAGATGAGATGAATGATGAGGGCTGAATTGGAGCAAATTCATGAGAGGTTGGATAGGGAGCAATGGTAGTTTTGGAAAGTGGGGAGATTGAGTCTGAAGATGAAACGCAATCTGATGACATGCCAATACTAGAGGACACCGAAGTAGGTGAAAAAGAGGAATTTGGGGCAGATTATGGAGAGATGCTTGGATTAGTGGCACAACGAGCTTTGAGCTTGCAAGCTAAAGAGGAGGAAGAAGTAGTGCAACGTGAGAACATCTTTCATACCCGCTGCCACGTGAAAGATAAGGTATGTAGTGTTATTATTGATGGTGGTAGTTGTACTAACGTTGCTAGTGCTTCAATGGTTGACAAGCTAGGGCTCACAACAATTAAGCATCCACGTCCATACAAGCTGCAATGGTTGAACAATTGTGGTGAGGTAAGGGTTACAAAACAGGTTGTGGTACCGTTTCGCATTGGGAAATATGAGGATGGCCTCACCAACAAATATTCATTTGTGTTCAATCAGCAGACAATCACTCTAGTTCCGATGACACCAAAACAAGTTTATGAGGATCAAGTGAGGTTACAAAAATTGAGTGATCAAAAGAACTTGAGTGAACAAAAGAATTTGAGTGATCAAAATAATTTGAGAGAGCAAAAGAATGAGAGTGAAAAGAAAAGTAAGGCCGAATCTGGAGAGGAGGTAAGGAGAGAAAAGAACTCGGCCAATGAGGTAAAAACAGAGAGAAAACAAAGTAATTTTTATGCAAAAGCAAGTGAGGTTAAGAGAGTTTTGATCTCAAAATGGCCAATGATTGTACTCATGTACAAAGAGTCTCTTTTAAAATTTAACCAACTTGACTCTGCATTACCTAGTGTTGTTGTTTCTCTCTTACAGGATTTTGAGAAAGTGTTTCTCGAGGACATACCACATGGTCTACCACCAAGGCTGGTCTTTGAACCCGGAGGATTTGAGGACAAATCCTTCTCAAGAGGGGAGGAATAATGCGAACCAGCCATCCACATTCATTGCACCATTTGGATGAATTTTCCAGCAAAGATTCAAGTCAAGATTCTATTTTCAAGATTCAAGAACTTCAAGATTCTTCAAGAAGTTTCAAGAAGATTCGAAGATTTAGTCAAGATTTGATTTCTTTGTAATTCTATCCTAATTTTAGTTTTTAGTTTTAGTTTAATTCCCTATGGACGAATATAGGTGTTCACACTAGGAAAGAGACTTTCTTGGGCTGCAAGAATAGGTGTTCACACTAGAAAGGAGCTTTTCTTGGCCTGCAAGTTTGCTTCCTTTTTAGTTACTATTCACGTTACTATTCACGTGAATAGTAAATAGGAGTCTTTTCTTGGTCTTCAAGTTTGTTTCCTTTGACCTAGTTACTATTCACGTTTTTGCTACTTGGGCTAGGGTTTAGGAGTCCTTTTCCAAGCAGGATACTTATTTGTTATTGCCTATATAAGGCACTTTTTGTGATAATAAAGTTAGACAATTCTGAAATTAAATCTGTGAGATTATTCTCCTTAAGTTCTCAAGAACTTTTCGAACTTATCAAGATTATTCTTGTGGCGTTCATCTTTGACTTATCAAACGAGATTTCCATCCTCGTTTGTGGCGTCCTCAACTATACCAAGGTTCTAGCTTTGCTAAGCATAGGGTCGCGGTTCCATTCATTCCTGAAAGGTCTTGGGGTCGTTTGCCATATTTGGTGTTGGGTCGCGTCACATGTTGGCGTGATTCGTATCACTTGGTATGGTGAAGACGCCACAAACGGGGATGTAAATCCGCTTGATAAGTCGAGGTTGAATGCCACAAGGAATCCATTGATAAGTTCAAAAGAGTCTCTTGGAGAACTCAAAGGAGAATAATCTTACAATTTTAATAGTCAAAAAGTCTTCTTTATTATCACAAAAAACAGCCTTATATAGGCAATAACAAATAAGTATCCTGCTTGGAAAAGGACTCATAAACCCTAGCCTATGTAGGAAAAATGTGAATAGTAACCTAGGTCAAAGAAGTAAACTTAGAGCCCAAGAAAGACTCCTATTAATTCACGTGAATAGTAACTAAAAAGGAAGCAAACTTGCAGCCCAAGAAAGACTTCTCCCTAGTGTGAACACCTGAAAAACTAGAATTCAAATTAAACTAAAACTAAAACTAAGATAGAATTACAAAGAAATCATATCTTGACCAAATCTTCAAATCTTCTTGAAACTTCTTGAAGAATCTTGAATTTCTTGAATCTTGAAAACAAAATCTTGACTTGATTCTTTGCCCTAAAAACGCCCAAAATGGTTCATTGAACGTGGACGGCTGGTTTGCATCATATCCTACCAATTTAAATTAACTAATTAACTACAAATAGAATTAAAACTAACTAGAATTAACTCGAAATTATGCCAAAAATATTGACAATATTCCAAAATTAATTTCAAAATTCTCAAAGGGTTGATGCCCTATTTATAGGCAAAATTCTGAAAAAGTTGACTTTTTACATTTGTCGACTTTGACCAGATCGTTGACCACGGCTTTTTTGGGCATTTTTCACTGTTTTGACCCTCCAAATGATGGAATTTGGCTAGAATCTCGCCATACGCAGGACAAGCCCTGCGTTTTGCTCAGAAGACCATTTTTACCCGAAAAACTAGTATGATTTGCCAAAAACAGACATGGGTCACACTATTCAAGATCATCTAGGTAAATGTTCCAAGTCCAATTTCGTGCTAGTTTCGGTCAAATTTCTTCTCTATGAGCTTCATTCTTCCACCCTTTCTCGTGCTTCCGCATTCTTACTTCTTGACTTGCAATTGGATCATTTCGGGCATGATTCTTCACTTTTCAGTATTTTCCTACATTGCATCGAAAGTATCAAAGTGTTGCGTTTATTCCAGAGTTAAGATGCAAATGCAGTACAAATATCATGGTTTGAGTGCTGCAAATACAGTCACATCAACATCCACAAACCTAAACCTTGCTTGTCCTCAAGCAAGACTATGTTTAAAATAGTTTCAAAGTGAAATTTTCAGAAAATTTTGCAAGTCAAAACAGGAAAATACTATCTATCCCTTCTTTTGGTCAAAATTTTCCAACATAAAACATGAGAAATGCAATTCACTATCTTTAACCTATTTATCAGTTGATGACAAACATTTTAAGAGAACTTTGTACATAATTTTCTCAAATAGATGTCCCCCACGCGGACCAGCATGACAACTTGGACTCAACTCCCGAATTGAAGAATGAAGCAAATAAATTGGCTATCCTTGATAGTGACAATCCGATGGGGACCACAACTTATTCACCTAGTTTGTTGTCATTGCACACTCAGCCTTCAACTTTTGACCAAATTGAAGGCAATTTCAGCTCACATGATTCAATTGTGCAAGCTGGCCAATTAGGTGAGAAGACTGGCGTGGGGAACATTGAAAATCAGGTGACCCTACTGTCACATGGAGTTGACACCAATTCTTCACAATATCCACATGCTCATGGACCCGCTCCTATTGGTTCAGCATTTGCAAATGGTCGACAAAGCAACAGGGACATCTCATCTTCACATTTCCTTCATCAAAATACTTTGCAAACTGATATCCATAACCTTGGCTCAGTAGGCGACCCTTTTGGCCAAAATTCACCAACGCCGTTCAACAATAGCCTCTTTGCTGAATTGCAAAAAGAGTTTCCTCCTCTTCAGAATGCTTCAACTAAACCAACTGACTCTACAAAGGATAGAGGTTCCAATTACCGCTCTGCTTGGGGTCAAAATGGGTCTAATGGCAATAATCTTGTTACCAACAACTGGCAAGGGCACTTTCTGGGTGAGTTAAATAACTCACTCAAATTGAAATACGTTGATGGGTTCAAAATCAAGGATGGGAGAAAAAACACTCAATGGAAGAAATTTGGTCATGTTGATATTCAATCCAATGAGTCTGGGTTGTTTGTTTTCCGTTTTGAATCTCAAGAATTTTGTGATCGTGTGATGCAAGAGCTTTGGCATGTTCACCATCACTCCCTTTTCCTTAGACGTTGGGAAACCGGTCTCCAACTTATCAAGCTCAACTACGAAAGAGTGCCAATCTAGTTAAAATTGAGAAATGTCCCACTTGACTTACTTACTAAAGATGGTCTCAGCTTCGTTTCTAGCACAATTGGCATCGCTCTTCAGATGGATTCAAAAACTGCTTCCCGCTCACATCTCGGCTATACAAGAGTTTGTGTTGAAATGAACATTCTGAAAGATCTCCCGGATAGGACCTTCGTTGAACTCCTTAATGGTGAAGAGGCTGAGATTCTAATCAAATATGATTGGAAACCACCGAAATGTACTTTTTGTAATGTTGCAGGTCACGACTCTTCTAATTGTCCTAATTCACAGGAAGATAGAGATGATAAAATACCAGCTGACCCTAAACCGGAATGGAATGAGGCTGGGAAAAAGAATAGGAGAAGGCTCAGTGCTTCACGTCGAAATGAGAATCTGGTTAGCAATAACAGATTTAATGCTCTTGACATTGATGATGTTCATGGTGATCAAATTGATGCTCATGAGTTAAATTTTAATAAGTCCATGATTGTTGAGAATCAAATTGCAGGCACTAGTGTTTTCCACAAAAATACCAATGTTTGAAAGGTCAACATCCCTAACCGGGTTAATGTACATCAGCCTACTTCGCATATTTCGGTCACCCCGTACCCATCTCAAGGTTATAAGGATAAGGTAACTACGCACAATATTGGCAAAGCCATCTCTACCGTTCATGTTGTTGACAACTCTTTCAACAATGCCTCTACTTCCAAGGAATCAACTTCTTTCGATTATACTAAGGCAGTCCAAGGAATTTTTAATGGAAGGCCCCCTGATTGGAAAGCTCATTAAGGAGATTTGTTTTTCTTTGATCCTTTTGTGTTTTTGGTTTTCTTGTCTTTTGTTCTTTCAGTCCTTGTTGGACTAATTCTTTTCTGATTACCTGTCTTGATCTTGTTTTGACGCTGTTTGTCATCATCCATGTACTTGTACCATCTCCTTTGGATTTCAATAAATTTTCACTGATTTATCAAAAAAAAAAAAATTCTCAAATAGATATTTTTCTTGGAAATAGACTATTGATTGCTTCGGAGTACATATTTAGAAGTAAACTAAGAAAATTAAGTTAATTCAATTCCCAACTTTCAAGTTATGCAAACAGATTGGACTATGATATTCTCGCCTTTATTTGTAATCAAACTCTTGATCGTGCCTTAACCTTTTTTCATTTGCCAGAAAATATAAAAGTACACATTTCTACTATCTATTTGTAGTGTTTAGTTTTCTTTGCTTTCTAGATATCCCATGTAACGGGCTTTAAGGCCAACAATCCCCCACCATTATGACTGAGGTTGCCAGGTTTTAAAGGGGCCCCTACGTGCCTTAATCACCAGAGATATCCAGGCTTGAAACCTTACACTATCGCACATATCCCAAATTACAATGTTTTAGATAGTGGTCATTGTTTTTTGTTTTTTTTTTTAATTTGTTTTCTTTTTTTTAGAGTGCACATACAAACAGAGTAACATAACATAATGTACAGACATGGCATAAGGGTTCAGGTTTCAATCACAAGAAGTTCTCATAACAAATGTTAATCCTATCTCAGTCCTTTCATAATCACATACGTATCAATTGAAGAAAAGAAGAACATCTAGGCTTACTAATGAATACAGTAACCCAAAGTTTTTCTTACAGAGTTCCCTCAGAGTTTTTCAATACATAGCTAACAACACAGGTTCTCAAGTCATCTAAATCATCTTCCTTACACAAGTAAGGTAGCAAAATACTCTTTCTCATGAACAATATGGTGTATTTCTTGCATATTTTGAAAAAGATTTTTCATGAAATACACGCACCCCCATTCTGAAACTTTGTTTGTCCTCAAGCAAATAGCAATGTAAGACATTGAGAGTGAAATATGCAAGTAATAACAAAATGACAACTACTACATCCCCAAACCTATGGTTTGCTTACTCTACAGCGCATGTTGATCAGGAATAAAGGGAAATATAGTAAAGAAAGATATCACCTGATGTGAAGTATTTCTATGTTGATGTCAAAGCTTTTCTGCTATCTTTTGCCAAAAAATGTATCATTTTGCAATTAAAGATTAGTAGAAAAAGCATTTTACATATTATCACCAACACAACAAAAAAAATAGTTATGCTAAATAAAAATAGACGAAACAAATATATAAGGAAGAAATCAAAAAGAAATATGGTCACGGAAAATAACTAACACATAAAGCAAATAAATAAACTACCTAGACCATTTAGACTCTTTTATGGGGTTCTAGGGTTATGACAAAAATTTAAACAAACAGTAAAAAATTAAATAGAACACTAAGTTGCCTCCTAGTAGCGCTAAGTTTATCATCTTCAGCTAGACTGCTAAAATCACACAGACAGAAAATAAACACACATAATAAGAAAGCATTTAAAAATCTAGGTTGCCTCCTAGTAGCGCTGAGATTTACGCTCTCAGCCAGGTACCAATGTTAGAGCAATCTATGTTTAAAGCTCTTCGGCACATATTGCCTGATAATCATTTCAGCATAGTTCTTGAAAGGAAAAAGATCATGCAACAGATGATGGTTCATTGTTCCTACAAAACATGCCATTTCAAAGTCATTTTGAAAAAGTGACAATTCCCATCCCAATGTGATGTGTGTGGAAATCTTTATGGTTATGTCAACAGGGGCTATTTGGTGTTGTAAATCAGTGTGTCCCAAATTGAGTTCCACAAAAGGGGAAGACTCATTCAAAGAAGAAGTTAGATGGCTTTCAACAAGAGAGAGGATGGATGTCAAAACTTCTTTTTCAATATTGTAATCAGTTGAAAAGGGCATGGAAGCATTTGACTTATTCTCTCAGTCAGTTTGATACAGAAGTCGTTCGATCTCATTAATGTCTTCTTTATGAGATAAAAAGGAGGGATGATTTAAAGTAGACTCAATAGACTCGTTCTGAAAGAGTATGGACTATGGGGAAGTGTGTATACCCATCGTCCTTAAAGAGGAATCAGAGTCAGGTTGAGTAATGAAATTACTAAGGTCATCCAGTCCTTCTATGTGAGGCATTTTATCATTTTTCTCAAATTCATTTTCCCTATTAGATGTTTCCCAAATATTCTTGCTCATATCATTAGTTTGTTCACATGTTATTTCATCAAAGATGCCCATAACAAACTGAATGTGTTGATCTAAAGGTTGAAGCATGTGAGTATTGGATTGGACAAGATGAAAAAAATGGTCATACTTGTCACCGGATTTGGGAGCAGAGTCAATCCAATCATCCTGGTGATCATTTTGTTTGAAAATATTAAATAAAGGGTCACCAAAAGATTCAAATTGAAAAGGTATAGGGACTTGGCTTTCAAAGTTTTGAGGAAAATTTTCTTGACTCTAAGGTGATGGCTGGTTTTGCCAGTCTGGAGTATGTGCCTCAAATATGTTATCTGCCTCATTCCTAATATGTTATCTGCCTCATTCCTAGTGTTACACTCTCTACCCTGATTATCCCCATTAAACACTTCTATCACCTTAACCTAGTTTGGGATAGTTTCGTGATGAACGAAAATATATTGGTCTTGCGAACTCACGACGGGTTGAATAGGGTGTTTGTCTTTCTCCCAATCATTTATGCTCTCGGCTAGTTGACCGGTTTGATCTTGAAGCCTATCTATGGATTGGTGGTTGGATTCGACGAGCTGGACAAGTTGGTCAAACTTATCATCGAAGTTTGGTTCAGGAGAAGAAAATTCAACCGAGTTAGGGTAACAAAAGTTTTGTTTGAAAGAATTACTTTGAAAGTTTTCGCAAAACTCGGAAGAATTGAAGTTAGGGTTTTGAGATGTATTTTCAAAATTTTGAGGCAGAAAAGATGCATTACTTTGATCCCAAAATGAATTTTGATGATTCTGCCACTTCGGGTAAGAGACTCTTTCAACCTTATCAAGGGATTCCTTGTGGTGTTCAACCTTGACTTATCAAGCGGATTTCCATCCCCGTTTGTGGCATCTTCACCATACCAAGGTTCTTGCTTTGCTAAGCAACGGGTCGCGGTTTCCATCATATTCACTATACCAAGGTTCTTGCTTTGCTAAGCAAAGGGTCGCGGTTTCCATCATTCTTGAAAAGATCTTGGGTTTGTTTTACCATTCTTGGTGTTGGGTCTCGGCACATGTTGACCAGGTTCGTATCATGTGAGGCTGAGATGGGATGGCGAGAATGTACAACACACTTGGGCTAATTTCGTGAAAGAGTTTCAAGACAAGTACATTTCTAAGGTGACTGAGGAAAGGAGAGAATATGAGTTTATAACACTGAAAGAAGGTAATATGACAGTTACTCAGTATGAAGCCACATTTGATAGACTTTCTCAGTATATGCCCGAGCTAGTGTAGCCTGAGAGACGAAGGATACAGCAATTTATCTGAGGGCTGAGGCCAGACATATAGCTTAATTTATCTTCTCATCAGTTTACTACTTATACTGATGTCGTTCATGGAATGTCGAGATTTGAAAAACGCATGGCAGAGTTATTAGCTGGGTCTAGCCAGCCTAATAAGAGGTCATATCTATCTCAAAACTAGGGAACACTGAGACAGTTTCAATAAGTTAGCTAAGGTCAGCAGCAGAGACAATATCAGTCACAGAGTTACCCAGGGCCTGTTCAGACACAGTCACAGTCGAGACCGGTACAGAGTTATTCCCAGAGTTAGACCCGACCAGTTGCAGTTAGGTCTTAGCAGGGTAGCACAGCTACATCTACAACTAGCAATGCAACTACTGTCAGCGTAAGTGTAAAGCCCCACACGGAATCCCATGTGCATGTAAACCATTTAACGTGTATATCATATCATCTAATATGTGTTTATATTGATTTACGTACATTTATATTATTTAGCATGCATTTATATCGTTTTGCGTGACTTTGCCTCGTTTTACGTGCATTTAGATGCTTTACATATCGTAGACAATAAATAAATTTTGTTGAATTAGGATAGCTAACTAATTAGTTAGGAAACAACAAAAAGGGCAAACTAGAAATATGCATCTAGTTAGATGGGCATTTTGATCTTTGGCCTAAACTAAAATATCTCTACCTGCCCCAATTAAAACAAAACATTACATACACACATATGCTACACTACATTACAATATACACACACATACCACACGACACACACACACTACACATACCTCACACTACTCGGCCAAAGAAAAAAAAGGGAGGAGAGGAAGAAGAAGAAAGAAAAGGAGGGGAATAAGGCTATTCCACCATTTTCAAGCTTCATTTTTGCATATACAACTATATTTCTTGCATCCAAACACAAATCAAGGTGAGGGATGTTTAAAAAAAAGACTCTTTTAAAGGGCATGATATTCATGATTATGAGGATTTATATGCTTGTTGGTTATGATAGCACTATATGTTATTGTGAGCTTAGTTGATGACATTGAGTTTGTGTTAAGTAATAGGTATCTCATAGCCTTATATCTTGTGATTACTTGTTACTCATGCTTATATAGACTATTATGATGCTTGAGTTTGAGTATTACATTTGGATTAGAGATAGGATGATTGAAATTGTAACCTTAGACCACAAATCTTGCATTAAGATCAAGTTGAGTTTATTGTTGATTGTTGCTAGCCTTTGTTGAATTGTGTGGTTGTTGAGCTCAAATGGGTTGTAATGTATCTAGATGATGTATTATAGGTTGTGTATAAAGAGGTTTGAGACTTGAACATGGTGAACTCAAGCTAGGAAGAAGATAGAAGCAAAACATGGCAAAATTCGGACTTGGAACATCATTCGGACTCCCAACCGGTTGAGGGAGTGGTCGAGGGCCTTGACCGACTTTCCTCATCTGACTCAAGCAATAGGAGTTGGTCAAGGGAGTAGGTCGAGGCCCTTGCCCGACTCCCCTGTCTCCCTTCACTTTCTTAGCCTATTTTGCCCCTTTTCTTTGCACACTATGTTCAGTTGTTCTTAACTAGTTCCATGAACCTTTTTGGACTCTTGTTTGGTAGCATTAAACATATAGGTTAGCCTTTTCATTATACATGTAAATACTAATATTACACTAGAACCTAGCTATGAGCATCAAATTATCATGAGCTCCTTGTTGCCTTCATGATTAGGCTGGACTATCGGAGGAATCCTACTTGGTTGATCTTCTCATACATGTTTATATGTTCTACGAACTCTATTTGGATCATGATCATATTAATATGTGCTTAATTGTTGTTACTAACTGGTGGCAACCTATTTTGTTGCTTCCGAGCTTGTTTACCTCACTTGAAATCCATGTTCACTTGGTGTGTCTCCTTTTTTTTTTTTTTTTTTGTTAATTCAGTGTTTATTGAATCCAAAAAAAGGCAGTACATGGTACAATTGGAAACAGCTTGGCCGTAGGCCATTACAAAGAAAAGAAATTGCAAATGCAGAAAATATCATCAAATAACAAAAATTGATCATGAGAAACAAACTGAAAATGATCAACTAAAAATCGACCCCATCAAGGGGTTCTCCGTCAGAATAGTCCTCAAAAGCTTGGGATTGATCTGTTTGATGAGCGGGGCTTGAGAAGGACTGGAGAATATCCTTGCGTGCTTTGTCACGTGCTCTGGAATCGAACTTGCTTTTAGCACGAGTATTGAAATTATCTGAAGACTTTCTGCCTCTTTGGGCAAAAATAGCTTGAGCATTCCTATAAGCTTTTTGAGGATACTTTGGATTTTTCCTTGCATGATCCACAAATTTACCAGAAGTGGGGACTGTTGCATTATTATTTGCAATATTTTGTTGACTTATTGAGGCAACACCAGGGTCAACGGTACCAATCTCAGGGTTAACCGAGAAAACATCAAATCTATTATTCGTAGGGGCAGTTGTAGTCAAGGATGGCTTGGTTTTGTTCTTCTGAACTTTGCCAGCAGTCTTCCACTCATTCTCTTTGGGGGGTTGGGTAGCTTTTGCATTTGCAACTGGATCTGGTAAGGTTTCCTTGGGGATGGCAGTACAGGACACCTCATTATGACAAAATTTTTTGCAATGGGAGCATTTCTTTGGTTTCCAAGTGTACTCAATTTGAACTTCAGCCAGAGATCTATTGAGAAGTTTCACGAGATTTGATTTAGGAAAATCTTTTTCGATATTCATTTCGACGCAAACTCGAGCATACCCCAAGTGCCTTCGAGAAGCAGTAAGGGAATCCATTTGAAGGGGAATCCCAATGGTGCTGGCCAAAAATCTGAGACCCTCTTGATTCCATAGGTCCAATGGAACGTCAATAAGTTTAAGCCATCTAGGGACCCTATTGCATTGCAAATTAATCAGCTGAGTACCCGGAGTCCAGCGTCTCAACAAAAGAGGACGATGGTAAACATGCCAAAGCTCCTCAAGAATTAAATCACAGATAGCTTATGACTCGAATTGAAACACAAACATACCAGATTCAGTAGATTTGATATCCACCGGACCAAATTTCTTCCATTTTGTATCGACCATTCTCTGGATCAAGAAGAAATGTGGCGGTTTGTCGAAGAATTGACCAATCAAACAACGTTGCCAATTAGTGGCACCAGCATGGAAAACTTTAGCCGGGGGGCTCGCAACTGCTTTGCCATCGATCTTACATGTAAAAATATGATACAGTTAAGTAAATAGAACACCATAGTAGAAGTTTTGGGCCTCCTGGGCGGCGTTGGGCTTGCCAGGACGGACTTAGGCTATTGTGGTTGGGTTGCCTCTGGAAGTACCCTTATCGGTTGGTGTGTTCAGGTTATATTGGATGCTGATTCGAGACTGGCCATCTCCAACATTTGCAACCATTCCCACTTGGTCCCTTGAGGTCCTTGGGGAAAAGTGTTGTCTGTATCCTTTTATTATATAATTCAACTACTCTCACTCAAGGAGAAAAGTTGACTACTTGTTTACATGTTAAAATTGTGTTTCTTGCTACATGACCAAGATTCACTATTTCTTATATGCAATTCATGTATCTTTGTGCCCGACGTAGTTTCTTTATCATGTTTAATCTTGTTATTACCATGCTAGATTTTATTTTTAATAATTGCCCAAGATATACGTTTCTTATTAGTATTACTTGTTTCATCACGCTCAAACTAGTTCCTTTATCGTGTTTTACCTTATTTCTTTTTAACTGGTTATCTGTGCATGGCACGACTTTCCAAAATACTTTCTAAATGGTAAAATGCTTGCAAAAAACTCCCGTTCCCTTTTATCCCTCACTGAGCAAGGTGTAGCTCACTCCCTCTTTATGACAATTACAGGTGAACCTGGATTCAAGCCTATATTCCCCAGGTTGACGCATGAGCTTCTTCATTTGTCTGGACGTGCTTATGTTCTTGTGATATACATGCTTGTGTTATAGCTATAACTTTTATAATAGGGGATTATGTTGTAATTTAAACATCTTGGTGTAATGTATTAACCTTATGGATTCTAAGACTTGTATTTAACCTAGTCTTTTATTCTTTTAAGGCTAGGGTTTGGTTGGACTAGAAGTATGTATGAACCAATGAAACCTAAGTCTTGTAAATGTAATTTCGGTGGTTGTAATCTTAACCCTTTGTGATGAAGTTTATATAATTTTCTTTATTAGAATTAATTTAGCAATAAGTGACGTAATAGTAATACTAGCATCTTGGTTGTATAGTTTTATGGAAATTAGAGCTCGGGCTAGTAATTTGTGCCTTAGCAGATATAAGATGAGTGATATTTTTAAGCCCGTGGCATCACGATCCCAAATTTTGAGGCTTATGTAAGTTTGAATGTATCTATTTTCTTGTCATTGTTACGGTATCAGAGGCTATTATAGGAACTAAGAAAGTAGGATAGTGACAATAAGGGCCATACTGAAGATAATTGCTAGAAGAAGTTAGGTAGATGTATAGGTTGTGGCAGTGACCAACACAGGGTCAAGGATTGCCTCCGGTTTAAAGGAGTTGAGGGTCAAGCCTCAAGACAGGGCAATCAGACAAGAGCTACTGTAAAGCCCCGATCCCTCACGAGACTGGAGGCTCTAATAGCCAAGCTATTCTCAATCCAATTCCAACCCAGTCTCAAAATTTTAAGGAAAAATGGACAGAGTTTCCCCTGTACTGTGGACATTTTGAAAACCTGTAAACACTCAAGAAAGCCACAACACAATAAGGTAAGACAAGCATGCAACCAACTTGACTTATTCATAAAACCGCTTATCATGCCATTGTATGATAACTTTGAAACATACATAGAAGTTGAACCAACATGTATCAAAACAATCACACCAAGCATGCAAAACAACTAGAAATAGAAACATAAGTTATTACAAGCCATAGAATTACCACTGCTACTACAGTCATCTAACTTCCAGCTTACATATTACTCAAATACATACATGAGCCTTAAGGCCCCAAAATAGATTATAACATAGAACAACAAATTCTTCACATAGCAACCAGAAAGCACATCCACCTCAGACAACAATCACACAGCAACTAAGGCAACTCCTCCAACTGCCCCACCTGAAACATGTTAGCGAGGTATGAGCAACCACTGTTGCCCAGTGAGGGATAAAGACTCCCGGAGCGTGCAATGCAACAAGTAATATAGTTAAACATTAATAGCAATTAAAATCATTCAAGAATGACAACAGATTAAGTAACCATACATTAAAAAGGATACATTACACTTAACCCCAACACTTCAATCGTCACTTGATCTTCATTCATGATCCACGAACCACGATCACTGTGCCGGCATAATCCCAATCACTCCAGTGGGTGTACTCTGGATGTACCCCAATAATCCTACGACCCAACACCCCCTGGCAATCTCCGGACTTGGTGAGTGAGGGAATAGGGTACGGAGATCGAATATCCACTGGCAAGCCTGCCGCCGCCCAACTAATATTCAATACAACTGTCCCTAACACTATGGTTGCGCAACCAATACGCAATACACTTAACAATGGCAACACAATATCAACAATATAAGCAATAACATGTGGGACGATCAACAAAGTAGGTTGACCTCGAAACAGTTAGAAAAGAAGCAGTTTCATATAAGCAATTAAGAAATTTACAAAGGGGCATATTTAAGATACACATAGACTATACCAAAAGCTCCAAAACAACTTGAAACTACATTTAAACACACAAGAAGTCATGCCAAGGTCTTAGAAGCGTGTGATAATTGAATTTGCACTTAAATCCCTTTAATATTCAATCCATTTTCCTTCCAAATTCAAGGGGAAGCTATACCAATCTTCTAATTAACCCTTAAGGTACCCTTACAACCCTCAACCACGTTCAATTACCCGCAATTACCCCAAAATCCCCAATTTTCCTCTTATAGCTTTGATCTACACATACTTTAACCATGCTTCAAACAAGGGTTGGCAAAGCTTTTATAGCACCTAGGTAGCCTAAGAATACCAAATGTGAAGCCCGAATCCACCTGTATTAGCATTAACCCCGAAACCCCTTTTAAAAAGTCGGCTATTTCACGGTTTATGCAAGTTTAGAGCAATTCAAGTGCACGGGGCTATTGGACTACCTACATTAGCACCTAAGACATCTATTAGAAGCAATGAATCAAGCCAATACATACAATTACACAAAACCCTAGAAATCCCATCACTATTCACCTCAAAGATCAAAGTAACGATTCAAACCATTTAAAATGCGTTCTAATGGCTTAAATGTGTTCTCTAGCACCTATATACAATGTATAATAGCATAGATAAGCATTACAATAGCATTTGATCACATTTCTAACAAATCAAGAAATGAGCAACAATTTTAAAATGCGCAAACAAGCATGAAAACCCTCACCTAAAGCACGTAGGAGTACCTAGGAGGCTTGCACACACCCTAAAATACTTGCTCTAGGCTTGGAGAGGCTTGGATTGAAGAATTGAAGAGCAAAATCACTTCTCTTGGCTGCTAGAGGGCTGTTCGGTTTTTGAACAGTAATTCCTGCACTTTTTTTTTGCTAAGTTATGAGCTTATGTTGTGTTTGGTTGGATATATATTAAGTTGGGTTTAAGTTAGGGCATATATGGTCTTCTAAAATGAGTCTAATAAACTTTAAAATGAGTCTAAGGTGCAAAATGAGTGCTAGCTAATTAAAACACTAAGTTAAGTTACATATACTATTCATTAGATTGACAAAACATTTTCTAAACGAGTGGTCATATCGCTCTTAGCTCAAAAGCATATTTTTCTCATTCCTAAAACAATTAATATGATTTAAGAAAAATGCTAATTCAAGATAATTAAGTAGTTGAAAAATGTAATGAATAGTGATTACAAAAAGTAACACGTATTGCACAGTGAAAATGCGCAAATAATGGATGCAACAATTAAAAATGTGTACGGTAGAATCTCGGGTGTCACATCCTCTCCCCCTTAAACAAATTGTGTCCACGCAATTCTTCTTCACAAGAGAACTCCGCATCAATTGAAAACCAACTTCGATTATTCGTCATCAGTTGCTAAGCAAGAATACTATATACGAATTCTCGTGGGAGCTTATTAAGAAATCCCAGTAGTATTGTTTGCGAACCTCACGTAATTAAGGCCAAATAAAGGCTCCAATAGAGATGCTACTTCGAAATCCAAATAAGAATCCCGTTGGCACGAATACCATAGAAGAATAGAATCCCAACTAAGAGCGGAGTGAAAATACCAATAAAAGTTCTAAGCAGGAGTATTGTAAATAATACCAGATAATAAGGTTGAAAAGAATCCCATATACCAATTCTTCCGAAAGATGCCGACAAAAGAATACATGATAAGAAAATATCAAGAATATGCTCCAGAGAACTGTCATATAGAAACCCTAAAAGAAGCTACTCATTTATGACCGCTAAGCACTGAAAAAGGCCTTAGAAGAATCCCAATAACTGAGCTCCAACTATATCCACCAATTCCCAAATAAAGGCTGATTAATTGCCTCTCATTTCCGCTAATCAACATAATTTGGAAGGCCTGCCACTAATCGCCTCTCTTCATGGGAGGAAGGAGTTTTTCTTACCATTCGACTGGCTATGTATGCATGCCAAACAATTGCATATGTATAAATATTCTTTAAACTATTACGCAAACATGTTAATAAAAGAGTTTGTGAAATAGTATAATCATCAAAGTCATTCAAGCACGACAATCAAGTCAAATCATAACACAATTCAATCAAAGACATTCAAATACACACATTACAAGCAACAGTTCAAGCAATTAACAATTCACGAGGTCAATTTGATGCATAACAAGCCACTTTAATTCACTTAGCACACATTTAGCACGTAACACATAATTATATCACATAGGTGCACACATTCAATGCAAGACACACAATCACACATCTGCATACACTTTTAAGCTACACACTTAACAAGCACACACTCAAGGGTTACTACCCGACAGGCCGAGGACCCTGTCCTGGCTTAGAGCTAATTAAGCTCTGATACCACCTGTAACACCCCGATCCCTCACGAGACCGGAGGCTCTAATAACCAAGCTATTCTCAACCCAATTCCAACCTAGTCTCAAAATTTTAGGGAAAAACGGACAGAGTTTCCCATGTACTGTGGACATTCTGACAACCTGTAAACACTCAAGAAAGCCACAATACAATAAGGCAAGCTTTTATAACTAAAGTTCAAAGGTTCAAGGCCATCCAAGCCTTGGGGCATACAATAATTTAGTTTCACACTAGCATGCAACCAACTTGACTTCTTCATAAAACCGCTTATCATGCCATTGTATGATAACTTTGAAACATACTTAGAAGTTGAACCAACATGTATCAAAACAATCACACCCAAGCATGCAAAACAACTAGAAATAGAAACATAAGTTATTACAAGCCATAGAATTACCACTGCTACTACAGTCATCTGACTTCTACCTTACATATTAAGACCCCAAAATAGATTATAACATAGAACAACAAATTCTTCACATAGCAACCAGAAAGTACATCCACCTCAGACAACAATCACACAGCAACTAAGGCAACTCCTCCAACTACGCCACATGAAACATGTTAGCGTGGTATGAGCAACCACTGTTGCCCAGTGAGGGATAAAGTCTCCCGGAGCGTGCAATGCAACAAGTAATATAGTTAAACATTAATAGCAATTAAAATCATTCAAGAATGACAACAGATTAAGTAACCACACATTAAAAAGGATACATTACACTTAACCCCAACACTCCAATCTTCACTTGATCTTCATTCACGATCCACGAACCACGATCACTATGCCGGCATAATCCCAATCACTCCAGTGGGTGTACTCTGGATGTACCCTGATAATCCTACGACCCAACACCCCCTAGCAATCTCTGGACCAGGCGAGTGAGGGAATAGGGTACGGAGATCGAATATCCACTGGCAAGCCCGCTGCCGCCCAGCTGATATTCAATACAACCATCCCTGACACTATGGTTGTGCAACCAATATGCAATACACTTAACAATGGCAAGACAATATCAAAAATATAAGCAATAACACGTGGGAGGATCAACAAAGTAGGTTGACCTCGAAACAGTTAGAAAAGAAGCAGTTTCATATAAGCAATTAAGAAATTTACAAAGGGGCATATTTAAGATACACATAGAACTATACCAAAAGCTAAAACGAAATTGACGCAACAAGTGATGAGAGAGAAAATACTCTCCCTTCTCTCTAAAATTCAGCCACCACCACCACCATCCACCACCAAACAGTCCGCCTATAACCGCCACCCAAACACCATTTCAGCCATCAAACATTCAGCCGTAGCTTTTAACCTATAACCATTTCGCACCTTTTTCCTTCCTACCATTACTCACTTCAATCATCTTCGGATCATGGGAAACAACAAAAAGAAGAAGAAGTCATCCCCTTCTTCTTCTTCTTCAACCAAATCCAAAAATTGCCCAAAACAACCTACCACAAATTTAGCTTCAAACTCCAAGGCCTGCATGCTAAACACATTCGTTTTAATGAGAAGGAAGAGGACTCCTCTTCTTCGGGTTCTGCTACTCCGCAACCTAAGGTACATGCTAGAAAAATGGCACTACACGGTTCTCCTAGTCATGTTAATGCTGCTAATCTCAACGCTAAGACCCATGAAGTCAATGTCCAAACACATGAAGCATCTTCTGATTTGGATGAAGCCAACTCGTTTGCTGATGATAGAGTTAATAACAATGTTGTTAATTTGAACCAAGTGCACAACAATGATGAGGTAAGTCACGGTCCCTCCTCCAACTCCATTAATCCTCTCTCTCCTCACTCATGTTCACCGCCGGCCAACCCCACCTCCCTTGCCGTTGAATTGCCTAATTCAAATCAGATGGTCAAGAACGGAAAAGACTCTTCTCTCTCCTGCTTGGCACAAAATAACATTTTTCCTTCAAACACTGCAGAAAGTAACCTTAACTTTTCTAAGAAGTTGACCCCCTCTTTTGACAATAATCAAAAAGTTGTCTACCCTTTGTCCCCCACACCCGTCATGGCTGCCTCCAACGCCCATAATTCCTCTATTTTTTCTACGCATGACCCCAATGCAATTCAGTATCTTATTCACACTTTTCCCACTTCCCCACTTGGTCATGCCCCCCATGCGTCCGTTCCTTTAAACTATTCTATGCCAAGTGCCAATGCTGCACATGCAGCACATGCTGCACATGCTTCCATTCCCTCACCCGTGTTAGCTGCAACTATTGCCCATAATTCCTCCCAATCTATCTCCCCATATGCAAATCAGAATATGGTTAATTCCTTTCCCACTTCCCCAATTGGTTCTGCGCTCCATGCGTCATTTTCCTTAAACAATTCTATTCCTATTGCCAATACCATGAATGCTCCTACTACCACTGCACATGCCACACATGTTTCAAATGTTTTGTCAGAACATTCAGTCGGTTCAAGCCTCAATGTGCATGTGGACACTTTGCCAAATTATTCGTATATTCCTGGCTAAGCTGGCCAAAATTTGAATAATCTGGACCCTAATGTCGCCACTCTACCTCATCACACTCATTCCAGTTCCCTCCATCCCCATCCCTTGCATTCACAATTCACAAACACTTCATTTTCCCAACCTCTCCCTCTGGACACAAACTTTCCTCCTCTACGTGCACCTGGCAGAAAACTTAATGCTCCTTTTTTTTTTTTTTGATAATTCAGTAAAATTTTATTCAAAGAAAAAAACACGAAGTACAAGTACAACTAAGGAAAACCAAATTAAGACAAAATACAAAAACAATGAAAAAGAAAGAACAAAAAGACAAAAAAGCAAATGAATTACTAGTTAAAGTAATTCAGTAGCCCCCATCGCTCCAAAATATCACGATTGATAGATGTGTTCTTGAATTTTTTGCTCGTGAGGATTTTGGAGTTGACATCGCTCTGGATAGACTTAAAGATTTGCTCTTCAGTAAAGGCTTCTTCTCTGAAAATACATCTATTTCTCTCGATCCAAATATGATAAACAGCAGCACAGAGAAAAGTTCTGAAAATCTGGACTTTGGAATCATAACTCCAAATATCAATAGAGCTAGAAGTATCCAAAATTTTGGGAATAGTGAACAGTGAACAATCAATGGAAAGTGCCAACAATCCCTGTCTCCAGATTCTTCGAGTGAAGGAACATTCAAAAAATAAGTGCTCATTTGTTTCACAGCCCATGTAGCAAAAAACACAATTAGAATTATCTTGAATGCCCCAAGAAACAAGTCTGTACTTAGTTGTCAACTTATTCAAGATTGCAAGCCAAGTGATGAAACTATGTTTAGGGATGCAATTATTAAACCAAATAAGCTTAAACCAATGAATCTTATCCCTTTTAACTCTAATGTTTTCCCAAGTCTTTTTGAGGAATGTGAAGATTGTGAGGAACTTGGAATGAAAATTGCTGCCCCGCCTATTGATGTCTATGAAGAAAATGATCATTACTGGAATTGCTGCCTTATCGGCCAGTTCATTGATAGGCCTCCTCCTTTCTTTCTGATCGAGAAATTCCTGGCCATTCAATGGAAGAAGTTTGGCAACATTGATGTCAAACGAACTGACAATGATCTATTTATCTTTCGTTTTGAAAATGAAAATGTCATTGAACCTATCTTGCAGGAACTATGGCACGTCAATCATCGCTCTCTCCTTCTCCGACGATGGTCTCCAGATACTCAGCTGGTCAATCTAACCTGCGAAAAAGTTCCCATTTGGTTGAAATTTAAAAATGTCCCACTTGACCTTTGGTCGCAACAAGGCTTCAGTTATATTGGCAGCACCATTGGGTTTCCTCTACAAATGGACGCTAAGACTGAGGCTAGAGCTCACCTCGGGTATGCTAGAGTTTGCATCGAAATGGATATCAGCAAAGACCTACCAGATCATACCTGGGCTTATAACAGGTACGGCCAACGTGTGAAGATTGATATTGAATACAATTGGAAACCTTCAAGATGTACTCGATGTAATGTTGTTGGTCACAACAATAACAACTGTCCTAAGCAACCTGTCAAAGAACATGTGGCTGATGGTCCGAAAAAGCAGCAATGAAAGAATGATGAATGGAAATCTGTCTCCCGAAAGGGTAATCAGTATGCTCCTAGGAGGTACCAAGCTACGATACCTGAATCTGAAACTCAAGTCAGAAATGATCTCCCGAAAGAAAATATTATCCCTATGAATCCGAAAATTGGTGAGAACCTAATTGCAACCTCAACCATTGACAATACCTTTGTCCCCCTTCCAATACCTGGGGCCCATCCCCAAAAAGGGCTTCTCCCTACCCTAAGCTCTATCACCCCCTCTTCCCTCCCCTCAACTTCTCGCTTACCTCCTAAACCTTTCTCCCCTCCCAACCCAAGCATGAATAAATTCAACCCTCTCCAAAATGTGGGTGGTGATAAGATCATTGAAGATCCCTTGAATACCTCAACTCGGTTTCCATAAACCCTTCAAACAGAAAGAAGTTTTACATTTTGTAAATAAACACTCTATTGATGTTTTTGGCATTCTTGAAACCAAAGTTAAAAGTTTTAAAGCTAACTCAATCATTGGTAATCGTTTTCAACTATTTGGTTTCATTCATAACCATGATTCCTGTCACTCTGGTCGTATTTGGATTTTTTGGAATTTACGCAGGGCTCATCTCATTTAACTTGACTCCATGGATCAAGCCATCCACTGCCAGGTTCACTCCCTTATTGATGATTCGTCTCTCTTGGCTACCTTTGTTTATGGCAGGAATACTGTTTCCAAAAGAAGGAGTCTTTGGTCTAGAATATCTCATTGGAATGCTCATTCACTCCCCTGGTGTGTTTTAGGTGATTTTAATGAGATTCTTGAAGTTGAAGACATAACTGAAAATTGCTCCCAGTCTTCTTCCCTTGTTGATTTCAGAAATTGTCTTTCATCTGCTTCTCTTTATGACCACCCTAGTTCAGGCTCTTTCTTCACTTGGAGCAACAAAAGCTCGGGGGATAATTTTAAAGCCTCTAAACTTGATAGGGTCCTTGTTAATCAGCTTTGGTTTGACATGTTTGATCACTCTACTGTCCATATTGAGAACCCCGGTCCCTCTGATCATGCCCCCCTGGTCCTTTACACCTCCATTCCTGTTCTCCCCAAACCCAAACCCTTTAAGTTTTTTAATGCTTGGATTGGTCATGATAAATTCCTTGATACTGTTCGGGAGGTTTGGGACTGCCCCATTATCGGTTCCCCCATGTTTAGACTTGTTCAGAAACAGAAAAAGCTCAAGTTAGCGCTTAAAAGTTTTAACCAGTTGTATTTCTCTAATCTTGTGATCAAATTTTCTCTGTCAGAGAAAAACTTGCTTTCTTCCAACAGGTAATGCTTTCAGGTACAGCAACCACAGATGATATTATTCAGGGAAATGCTCATGGCCTGGAACTTGAATCCCTCTCAAATTCATTTGATTCAATTCTTCTCCAAAAATCTAGAACTAAATGGATTAAGGATGGGGATTCAAATACTGCGTTCTTCTACAAAGCTATCAAAGGCCGGTTTGCCAGGAACACCATTTCTAGACTTGTGGACGACAATGGAAATGTTCTCACCAGGGATGATGAGGTAAAAAATGAAATTCTTAATTTTTTCACTAACTCACTTGGCTCATCTGATGTGCACAGGGAACGTTTCAGCCTGGATGACATCAAGTCCATTGTGCAGAAAACCATCCCCTCTGAGTTTGCCACTGATCTTTCATTGCCAGTTACTGCTGATGAAATCAAAGCTACTATGTTTAGTTTAAATGGAAGTAAAAGCCCGGGACCAGATGGCTTCACGTCCCACTTTTATAAAACTGCTTGGACCATTGTCGGAGGAGACGTCATTTCTGCTGTTCAGTCTTTCTTTCAATCTTCCTCTCTCCTTAAAGAAGTCAACTCTACATTTATTGCTCTGGTTCCTAAAGTTGTAAACCCTTGTATGGTTAAGGATTTCAGGCCCATTTCATGCTGCAACACCATCTACAAGTGCATCACTAAGATTTTGGCCAATCGTATCAAACGCTACCTGCCTCTTATCATCTCCGGGAACCAATCTGCATTTGTTGAAAAGAGACTCATTTCGGAGAATATTCTGATTGCTCAAGATATTGTGAGGGGCTATAACAGGAAGAATCCAACTCCTAGATGTGCTCTCAAGGTTGACCTTTTAAAGGCTTTTGACTCGCTCCTTTGGGATTTTGTTCTTCTGACTTTGCAAGCCTTTGGTTTTCCCAATGTCTTCATCAGCTGGATCAGTGCTTGTATTTCTTCTCCTATGTTCTCTGTCTCAATCAATGGTAGTCTTGAGGGGTATTTTCACGGTACAAATGGTGTCAGACAAGGGGACCCTATCTCTCCATATCTCTTTGTCATCGCCATGGAGGTTCTTACATGCATGCTTAATATCTTGACCTTGAAAAGCAACTTTGGCTTTCACCCTCATTGCTTAATGATGAAGCTCAACCATCTCTGCTTTGCTGATGACCTCCTCCTTTTCTGTAAAGCTGAGCCCGCTACAATTCAAGACTTTATCAACACTCTCAACACCTTTCATCGTCTTTCTGGTCTCCAGTTTAATCCGGACAAGAGTGTAGTTTTTTTTGGAGGAGGTTCATTTGCTCTTAGGCAATCCATTATTGGTCTTTTGGGATTCAAAGAAGGCAAACTCCCTATCCATTATCTAGGGGTCCCTCTTATCTCTGGCATGCTGAGAAAGCAAGATTGTCAAAATTTGCTTGATAAAATCTCGAATAGAATTGATCATTGGACACATAACTGGCTCACTTTTGCTGGAAGGCTTCAACTCATCAAGTCTGTTCTCAACCACTTGCACCTCTTTTGGGCTTCGGTTCTCCTTATCCCTAAAAGCATTCTTGTTGAGATTGAGAGAAAATTTGCTGCTTTCCTCTGGAGAGGTACTGGCCCTAAAGTTGCTTGGAACAAGATCTGCAAGCCTTTCAATGAAGGTGGTCTCGGTCTTAGATCCCTTGATGAAGTCAATCGTGCTGCTTTTATGAAGTTGTTTTGGAGGATGTACTCTATGAGAGGCACTATCTGGAGTCGTTGGGTTTGGAACAATCACATCAAAGGCAAATGCATTTGGACTATGAGTATTCCCGCTGACACCAGCTGGACTTGGAGAAAACTTCTTCAGTTGAGACCAGTTGTCAAAGAGCTTATTTCTCACAAAATTGGTAATGGCAACAACATTTTCTTTTGGCATGATAACTGGCATCCTCGTGGAGTCCTCTCCGATTTATTTGGGATTGATGTGTTCTACCCTTCTTGGAATGCAAAAGTTTCAGATGTGTTTATCAATAATAATTGGAACTGGCCTTTTCACCCTCTTGATATTGCTAGTCTTGACCCTTCCACAGGTATCTTCCCACTACCAATCCTGATTGTCCTGATACGTTTACTTGGAAGCTTACAACTAGTAGCTCCTTCTCATTTAGTAAAGCATAGGACTTTATCAAAGATAGAGGTCCTTCTGTTAATTGGTCTTCCATCACTTGGTTCACTCGCAACATTCCCCGTCACCGTTTCATTGCTTGGCTTGCTTGCCTGGATCGCCTTCCTACTCGCTACCGCCTTCTTTGTTGGGGCACTATCTCCCATGCTCATTGCATTTTCTGTCATCAAGGCCCAGAAACCCGGGATCACTTATTCTTTGAATGCTACTTCACAAAAAGAATCTGGAAAGGAGGTTTGCAATTACTTTATATTGATGCTAATATGTATTCCTTTTCTGATATTATAATGCTTCATCAATCTTTTGTAGGTAAAGGAAACATCAGGGAATACATGTTCCGGTTGCTCTTCTGTGCTTCTATTTACCATATTTGGAGAGAAAGGAACAACAGACTTTTCGAGAATACTGCTGCTACTGAAGAAGAAATCCTTTCCAACATTAAAGAAGAAGTACTGACAAAGACAAAAGTTAGAAGTGGTTTCAGGGACTCATCTTTCAATCGCCACTTTGTGGCGCGTGCTTCAATGGATATCTTCCTTACATAATCTTTTTCTCGGATTATTTACGTTTCCATCTCCTGAGGAAGAAATCATTGCATCTATTGATTTGGATTACTTTCCTAAAGTATTGCCTGCGTGCAACTTTGCTTTATTTTTACTTAGTTTTTCTTTTCGTTTGGATTACTTTCCTAAAGTATTGCCTGCGTGCAACTTTGCTTTATTTTATTGTTGCCTGTGTGCAATTTGTTGTTTTTACCTTCTGTTTCATGTGGTGATTTATTCACGCATGTTTGATTGCCTACGGGCTTGTATATTCCCTGTAATCTCTATTCATCTTTTATAAAATCCATTCTTGCTGACCCAGCAAAAGAAAAAAAAAACTATACCAAAAGCTCCAAAACAACTTGAAACTACATTTAAACACACAAGAAGTCATGCCAAGGTCTTAGAAGCGTGTGATAATTGAATTTGCACTTAAACTCCTTTAATATTCAATCCGTTTTCCTTCCAAACTCATGTTAATGATTCAAATTCAAGGGGAAGCTATACCAATCTTCTAATTAACCCTTAAGGTACCCTTACAACCCTCAACCACATTCAATTACCCGAAATTACCCCAAAAGCCCCAATTTCCCTCTTATAGCTTTGAACTACACATACTTTAACCTGGCTTCAAACAAGGGTTGGAAAAGCTTCTATAGCACCTAGGTAGCCTAAGAATACCAAATGTGAAGCCCGAATCCACCTGTATTAGCATTAACCCCGAAACCCCTTTTAAAAAGTCGGCTATTTCACGTTTTATGCAAGTTTAGAGCAATTCAAGTGCACGGGGCTATTGGACTACCTTCATTAGCACCTAAGGCATCTATTAGAAGCAATGAATCAAGCCAATACGTACAATTACACAAAACCCTAGAAATCCCGTCACTATTTACCTCAAAGATCAAAGTAACGATTCAAACCGTTTAAAATGTGTTCTAATGGCTTAAATGTGTTCTCTAGCACCTATATACAATGTATAATAGCATAGATAAGCATTACAATAGCATTTGATCACATTTCTAACAAATCAAGAAATGAGCAACAATTTTAAAATGCGCAAACAAGCATGAAAACCCTCACCTAAAGTGCGTAGGAGCACCTAGGAGGGTTGCACACACCCTAAACTACTTGCTCTAGGCTTGGAGAGGCTTGGATTGAAGAATTGAAGAGCAAAATCACTTCTCTTGGCTGCTAGAGGGCTGTTCGGTTTTTGAACAGTAATTCCTGCACTTTTTTTTTTTGTTTTGTTTTTGCTAAGTTATGAGCTTATGTTGTGTTTGGTTGGATATATATTAAGTTGGGGCATATATGGTCTTCTAAAATGAGTCTAATAAACTTTAAAACGAGTCTAAGGTGCAAAATGAGTGCTAGCTAATTAAAACACTAAGTTAAGTTACGTAACACTATTCATTAGATTGGCAAAACATTTTCTAAATGAGTGCTCCTATCGCTCTTAGCTCAAAAGCATATTTTTTTCATTCCTAAAACAATTAATATGATTTAAGAAAAATGCTAATTCAAGATAATTAAGTAGTTGAAAAATGTAATGAATAGTGATTACAGAAAGTAACACGTATTGCACAGTGAAAATCCGCAAATAATGGATACTGTGACGTCCGAGATTTAGCCATGCATTCAATTACTGTTGCATCCTTTATTTGCGCACCTCTTTCTATGCCTTATTAATTGTCTTCTTAAATTACTATTCACTCCGTTTTTAAACTGCATTCTATTAGTTAATTAATATTTTTATTAAATCATATTAATTGTTAAAGTAGTGAGAAAAATGTGCAATTGAGCTAGAGGCGATAGGAGAGCTCGTTTAGAAAATAATTTTTGTAGTTGAATGAATAGTGTTACGTAACATAACTTAGGGAATGAATTAGCTAGCATTCATTTTACTATCTAGGCTCGTTTTAAGCTAACTAAGCGCATTTAGTGAACCATTTAAGCAAGCAACTTAGCCCCATTTAATATATAACTCACACAACACACACATTAGCTCATAACTTAGCAAAAAAAAAAAAAAAAAAAAAGAGAGCATGCTGAAAACACTGTAGCAAATCCGAGAATTGCATTGGAGAAGAAATAGAGTTTTTTTGCTCAACAAATCCTCATTCCAAGCCAAGCCAAGCTAGGTGCAAGTGGTTTAGGGTGTCTACTAGCCTCCTAGGAGCTCCTACGCGCATTGGTGAGGGATTTCACGGCTTATTTTCGCATTTTAAAATAGTTGCTATTTTCTTGATTTGTTGAAAATGTGTTCAAATGCTATTGTATTGATTATCTATGCTATTATACCTTGTATATGAATGCTAGAGAACATATTTGAGCCATCGTTTCACAATTTAAACGGTTAGAATCATTAGTTTGATTTTTAGGGTGAATAGTGATGTTTTTCTAGGGTTTTGCGTAATTGCTCGAATTAGCTTGATTAAAGGCTTCTAATAGATGCCTTAGGTGCTAGTGAAGGTAATCTAATAGCCCCGTGCACTTGCATTGTCCTTAAATCGCTAAAAATGTAAAATAGTCGACTTTAATTTGGGGCTTTCGGGGTTAATGCGAATCCGGGTGAATTCGGGCTTCAATTCTAGTATCCTTAGGCTACCTAGGTGCTATAGAAGCCTTGATATCCTTTGTTTGAAGCCCGGACATTGTATGTGTAGTTTAAAGCCATAAGAGGGAATTTGGGGCTTTCGGGGTAATCGCAGCCATTTGAATGAGTTAGAGGGTTGAGAGGATACCTTGAGGGTTAGTTAAAAGGTTGGGAGAGTTTCCCTTGAAAATGGAATCATTAACCTTGGTTTGGAAGAGAAATAGTTTGAAAAATAAAGGGGTTTAGGTGCAATTTCGGTTGACTCACACTTCTAAACCCATGGCATGACTTCTTGAGTGTTTATATGTGATTTTAAATTGATTTGGAACTTTTGGTATGATTCTATGCTTATTTTGTATATGTTCCTTTGTAAACTGCTTATTAGCTTATATAATTGCTTCTATTCTAATTGCATCGAGGTCAACCTACTTTGTTGATCCTCCTATGTGTTAATGCTCATATTATTGCTATTAACTTGCCATTGTTAAGTGCATTGCATAGTGGTTGCGCAACCATAGTGTCAGGGGCGGATGTGTTGAATATCGGCTGGGCGGCAGAGGGCTTGCTGGTGGATATTCAAACTCCGTGCCCTATTCCCTCATTCGCCTGGTCCGGAGATTGCCAGGGGATGTTGGGTCGTAAGATTATCGGGGTACATCCGGAGTACACCCACTGGAGTGTTTGGGGTTATGCCGGCTTATCGTGATCGTGCTCGTGGTTCGTGGATCGTGAATGAAGACCAGTGAAGATTGGTGTATAGGGGATTGTGTGAAATGTATCCTTTTAAATGTGTGGTTACTTATGTTATCATTGCTTCTTAAATTGTCTAAGTGATATTGTTGTATAACTGTATTATATGTTGCATTGCACGCCCCAGGACTATATCCCTCACTGGGCAACAGTGGTTGCTCATACCTCGCTAACATGTTTCAGGTGGCACAGTTGGTGGAGTTGCCTTAGCTGCTGTGTGATATTTGTCTGAGGTGGATGTGCTTTCTGGTTGCTATGTGAAGAATTTGTTGTCCTATGTATAATCTATTTTGGGGCCTTAAAGCTCATGTATGTATTTGAGTAATATGTAAGCTGGAAGTCTGATAATGTAGTAGCAGTGGTAATTCTATGGCTTGTAATAACTTATATTTCTATTTCTAGTTGCTTTGCATGCTTGGGAGTGAATGGCTTAGTGTAGAATGTTTTATCTCTAAGTATGTTTTAATGTTATCCTAGAATGGCATGGTTATTAGACTATATTATAAACAAGTTACTTGCTTGCTTGTGTGGTTTTGGAACTGTTGTTTGCTTCAAGGCTCGGATGGCCTTGAATATTTAAATATTTAGCCATGAAAAGTTTGTTTACCTTGTAGTTACCTTATTTGAGAATTTACAGGTTTTCAGAATGTCCATAGTACAGGGGAAACTCTGTCCGTTTTTCCCTAAAATTTTGTGACCGGGTTTGGTATTGGGTTGAGAATAGCATGGTTATTAGAGCCTCCGGTCTCGTGAGGGATCGGGGCGTTACAGATACAACAGTTAAAAATGTGTACGGTAGAATCTTGGGCGTCACAGCTACAGGTGCGGCCCCAGCTCAGCGAGCTCAGGTTCGAGTCTTTGCCCTAGACCAGGATGAGCTGCCTGAGACGACTGTGGTGGTAGAAGGCACTTTTCTCCTTAATAATCAGTCAGTTACAATTTTAATTGATACCGGGGCTATGCATTCTTTTATCACTCCTGTGTGTGCATAAAATGTTGAATTGAAAGTAGATAAATTGACATATAAAATTGAGGTAGGCATACCAATGGGCACAAAATTCATCACGGAGTCTATCTGTAAAGCATGTGATATTTGTATAGATGGCCGTACTTTTCCTACTAATTTAATTATACTGCCTTTTCGGGACTTTGAGATTATACTGGGGATGGATTGGTTGGGAAAACACTATGTTCAACTTGATTGTAGGACTAAAGTTGTAAGACTATAAATATCTGACCAGCCTGTGATTGAAATAGTAAGGAGTCGTAAATCTACTGGAACACCCATAATATCTTTCATTAAAGCTTCTAGGCTGTTGAGTAAAGGTTGTGAGGCGTACTTAGAATACTTGATTAATCAAAATGCTGATAAATTGAAATTGAATGAGGTGCCTATTGTGAAAGAATTTATTGGTGTATTCCTTGAGGAGTTGCCGGGTTTACCACCTGATAGGGATATAGATTTTGTTATGGATCTTGTGCAAGGGACATCGCCCATTTCTAGAACTCTATATAGAATGGCACTACCTGAATTGCAAGAATTGAAAATACAGTTGCAAGGACTACTTGAAAAGGGGTTTATACAATCTAGTTCTTCGCCATAAGATGCACCAATACTATTTGTGAAAAAGAAAGACGGCTCTATTCGGTTGTGTATTGACTATAGGGGTCTCAATCAGGTAACTATAAAGAATAAATATCCATTACCTTTGATTGAAGAGTTGTTTGACCAGCTACAGGGTGCCAAAAGAAGATGTGCCGAAGACAACTTTTAGAACCAGGTATGGCCATTTCGAATTTGTTGTGCTGCTATTTGGGTTAACAAATGCACCAGCTACTTTCATGGACTTAATGCAAATGGTGTTTCAACCATATCTGGATCAATTTGTTATGACTTTTATTGATGATATATTGGTGTACATGAAAACTGAGGCTGAACATGAGCAACACCTGCACATTGCATTACAGACTTTGCAAGAACACAAGCTATTTGCTAAATTTAGTAAATGTGAGTTCTGGTTGAATCAAGTTGCCTTCTTGGGACATATTATTTCACAGCAAAGGATCTCTATGGATCCAGCCAAGATAGAAGTGGTGCTATCGTGGAAAAGGCCTGAAACTGTAACTGAGATTCGCAGTTTTCTAGAGCTAGCTGGTTACTATCGGAGATTTGTCAAAGACTTTTCAAAGATTGCAGGGCCTTGACTCAGTTAACTCAAAAGAAGATTGTTTTCAATTGGGATGATAAGTGTGAGGCTAGATTTCAAGAGGTGAAGAAAAGATTAACCACTGTTCCCATACTTGCTTTGCCTGAGGGGACTGAGAACTTTGTGATCTATAGTGACACTTCCAAAGAAGGATTGGGCTTTATATTAATGCAAAATGGTAAGGTAATTGCATATGCATCGAGAAAGTTGAAGCCTTATGAACTCAATACCCTACTCATGATCTTGAGTTAGCTGCAATTGTCTTTGCTTTAAAGAAGTAGCATCATTACTTGTGGGGCAACAAGTTTGAAAGTTTTACAGATCATAAAAGCCTGAAATACTTGTTCTCACAGAAAGATTTGAATATGAGGCAAAGATGCTGGTTAGAATTGCTGGATGATTACAACTGTTCCATTAATTATATGTCAGGTAAAACTAACATAGTTGCCGATGCATTGAGTTGAAAAACTAATATAGCCAACTTGATCATTAAGAATTGGGAGGCTATTGAAGAAATTTGCTTGTGGAGGCCAGAACTACTGAAACTGGAGTTCGATTTGCAGGTTTGCAAATTTAGTCCTTGTTGTTATCCCAGATTCGTGAAGCTCAACAGACGAATCCACAAATTCTGAAGATTCAAGAGAAAGCCAAAGGGGGAGAGTCGGATTTCAAAGTACATGATGATGACATCTTTCGGTATAAGAACTGAGTTTATGTTCTTGGTGATCTGACTTTAAAGAATGAGATTCTTTCTGAAGCTCACAGTTCCAAATATACTATCCATCCTAGTAGTACCAAGATGTACAAGGATTTAAAGCAACACTTTTGGTGGAACAATATGAAGAGGGAAATTGTTGGATATGTATCTAAGTGTTTGACTTGCTAGAAGGTTAAAGCAAAGCACCAGAGACCAACTGGGTTGTTGCAACCGTTGTCTATTCCACAGTGGAAATGGGAACATGTCACTATGGATTTTGTGACGGACTTGCCGAGAACTCCAAAGGGTTGTGATACTATTTGGGTTGTTGTGGACAGGTTAACCAAGACATCTCATTTCAATGCTATGAACAAGCAAGATAGCCTTGAAAAGTTAGCCAAGCTTTACATTGCAAACATTGTAAAACTTCACAGGGTTCCAGCAAGCATTGTGTCAGACAGGGATTCCCGTTTCATATCTCGCTTCTAGTAGAAGTTACAGTTGGCATTAGGGACTAAATTGAGTTTTAGCACTCTGCCTTTTTCCTCTCGTATTCTCCTTCAAGTTTCCCTAGAACTAACCAAGAATACCAAGAAGGCACTAAAGCAGCGTATTACTCTATTTCAGAATCTGACTTTTTTTTTTTCAGACCTCTAAGACTCTGGAAACAAGGTTAGAGAAAGAAAATTGAACAAAACCCGAAGAAGGAAACCTAGAAAAATAAGAAAAGTTGAGAAAACCCAATTGGAAAACACAAAAACACCTAAAACTCATAGCAAACAATGGAATTTGGCCCTAAGAGGGTGGTGCCCATAGCATAGCTGTGGGTTATGCTCAGATCTTCGTTTCCCTTCAGAAAAGTTTGGCCTTTTCTTTTCTGATCTTTTCTTGACCTTTCTTTTCTTTTCTTGATGTTCTTTTTTTTTTTTGATTTTCAAAAACAACCACAATGAGCAAGTAACCAAGAACTTGAATTTAGAAGCACAAGAAATCCAAATTCTAGATTCTAGGGTTTGACCAATTGACAGCTAAGCAAGAAAACGGAATTGAAACGAGACGGAATGGAAACACAAGACAAGAAACAAAATTGAAAGCAAGAACAAATTTAGGACAACCTAAAATAGAATTGAAACGAAATTGATAACAAGACTCAATCAAAAATGAAGAAAGAAACTTAGAACTTAGACCTAGACTCACGGAAATAACCAAGAAAACAAGAAAATGATAGGCAAACCTGATTAACCTAAGCTCTGATTACGAACTGATACGAATCACGCCAACATACGACGCGACCCAACACCAAATATGGCAAACGACCCCAAGACCTTTCAGGAATGGATGGAACCGTGACCCTATGCTTAGCAAAGCTAGAACCTTGGTATAGTTGAGGACACCACAAACAAGAATGGAAAACCCGTTTGATAAGTTCGAGAGTTTCTTGAAGAACTCAAAGGAGAATAATCTCACAAATTTTATGAATCAAAGGCAATAACAAATAAGTATCCTGCTTGGAAAAGGACTCTTAAACCCTAGCCCAAGTAGGAAAAACGTGAATAGAAACTAGGTCAAAGAAGTAGACTTGGAGCTCAAGAAAGACTCCTATTAACTATTCACGTGAATAGTTACTAAAAAGAAGCAAACTTGCAGCCCAAGAAAGACTTCTCCCTAGGGTGAACACCTGATAAACTAAAATTCAAATTAAACTAAAACTAAAACTAAGATAGAATTACAAAGAAATCAAATCTTGACCAAATCTTGCATCTTCTTGAAACTTCTCGAAGAATCTTGAAGTTCTTGAATCTTGAAAATAGAATCTTGACTTGATTCTTTGCTCTAAAAATGCCCAAAATGGTTCATTGAACGTGGACGGTTGGTTCGCATCATTTCTCCATGTCATCTCCGCCCATGCGAGCTGGGGGTAGTCTATGATAGTCATGTCGTTATCAACCCGACAGCCCGATGCTACCCGAGAGGTGGCACACACTATCGAGACTCATGACAATAATAATAAACATCTCATATTCTGAGAAGACAACAAAGTAGGTTGTCCTCCAGAGCATCATCAATCATCAATTAGTTAACAATAGTTCAATCAACATAACATTAACTAAACAACTAAGACAACCAAGTTAGATGACAAAGTAGGCCACCCAACTTAAAACACATTTCAACATGCTTCCAAACCCAAACCTAAACCTACTCAACAATAATCCATGAAACAACTACTCAAACACCACCAACCAACTAAAGACAACATTTTAGCATTTCAAAGAAAGACTACACAAACTTCTAAAATTCATAACATACAATCTACGAATCAAACAACCCCGAATCTTTTCCTATCACTCAACCACTCATGCAACTACATCAACCCCCTTGGAAACCAACCAAAAGACATCCAAAACAAGCCCAACAAGCTAAAAATGGCAATGTGCAAATGGCTGATTTTTTTTTACTTTTTCTATGGCATTCAAATTGAAAATTTGGCATTACAACATTACTACAAAATAATTAACAAGCCTATAGAAGAAACTACAACTCAATTTCAACTTCTACAACAACAATTATTCAAATATAAGCCAAATTATCAATTTAAATACATGGAAAATAAAAATACATGCTACTATCGTTTAAAATGGCTACAAATACACTAAGTTGGTCCTTATCATCTACTTAGGAATAATCTAATATCAATTTAACAAAATAACAACTACAAATCCATCAACTAAAAATTGACACAAACTTTAAAAAAGATCTAGTTTTTCCCTCACCTTTGATGCAAACTAAGGCTAGAAATAGGTAGAATAGGTGCCCAACAAGCAAAAACAAGTTTTGAATGGAATGATTTGGCCTTGAATTGAGTTTTTTCTTCAAAAATGGTTGAAAACTCTTGAAAAACACTATTTTTCTCTCTTCCTCCATGGCTCACATTTTTTGGTGTGTTTCTATGGTGTTTTGGCTAATATACTGCAAAGTCAACATTTTAGCAAAAGTCAAAGTTGACAACTTTGGTTATTTTAGTTGTTTTAAGCCTTTATGCATATATATATATATATATATATATATATATATATATATATATATATATATACTAGAAACAACCCAGGGGAGATAAGATAATGAAAGCCATAACAGAAAGCAGAATAAACAAGGATAATAGACAGATAAATAAATGTAAACAAACAAGATGAAGATAAATGGAAACAAAGTCTCTTACTTGTTATTAGATGAACTGGAAGATAACTGTGCTTACACTGTTGGTTTGTACAGGAGTACAAATGGAAAAGAGTGAACCGAATTAAAATAAAAATTAGAGGGAAAGAGAATTTGGATCCTATGTTCATGAGACAGACTCTGTCTTATATAGGATAACGAATCTGTAAAAGGAAAGTGAAAATGTAAAATTGAAAAGTCAAAAGCAACTTTTCAAAAGTGAACAGTAAAAAGTGATTTTACTATTCATGAATAGTGGTTGGCCTTTACTGTGACCGAATCTTGTTTTGTCTTGATGTGTTGATCTTGTCTGGCATTACTGTGGCCGAAATATCTTTTGTCTTGACATGATGATGATGTCTTTTGACTGGATTACTTTCACTGTGACCGAAAGTAATTTCGTTGTCTTGTGATGATGATGTCTGATAATGAAATCTTGACTGGATTCATCTTCTTCTTCATCTCTGAGTCTGAATCTGGTTTGATGCTGAAGTTGCTGTGAACTTCTTCATGTCTATATGCTGAGTGGTCTGTATTTCCCACTAATACAAAGAAAATAAATAAACTAGTCTATTTTCCCTATAATCTAATCTGCATCGTACTTAGTCTTACTATCTTCGAAGCCTAACTATCTCTCATCTAACAGCCACATGGGTAACAACGGAGTCTTACGCCTTCTACTTCTCAATCCCGTGACCTTACAAGATTGTTGAGATAGGTTTGCTAAAGGTAAGTTGACTAAGCAAAATACAAAATAAAATACAGGCTAGAAGATAAACAAGTTTCTAAATCTTCTTTGGCTTTTTGGGAAAGCCACACCCATCAACGGACTTGATGTGTCTTTATCAGTTGCCGTTTGACCTGGACTAGCTGACGTTTCATGGAATTCTTCAGTAACCATATGACTTCAGAGAGGGGAAGTCTGACCGTTGCATCCTAGTTTTTGAAGGGAACTTAGAAGAACAAAACCCTATCTGTCCAATGTTTTTGGTGAGAACATTAGGAAACTCATCTGTCTTGTGTTTTTGGAGAGAACACTGGAAAACTCATCTGTCCTGTGTTTTTGGATAGAACACTGGAAAACTCATATGTCCTGTGTTTTTGGAGAGAACACTGGAAAACTCATTTGTATTGCGTTTTTGGCGGAGAACACAACTAAACTCCATCGTTTGAATTACAATGGGGTAAAAATGCAATAACAATCATCTTCATTGTCATTGGCACTGTCTGTGGATATGGATGCCTGTTCTGGGGCAATCTCATCAAGCTGAAGTAAAATGGCCTGTACTAAATCATAACTGGTGGCCGCTGCTAACTGTGTTTGGAGGAAATTTTTGAAGGAGAGGAACTCCTGTTGTTCTGGTTGAATTTCCTTCTTCTGTTTCTGGTTGGTCTCTAGCCATGCTTGGACTTTTGGAATTGAACAAGAATTGTTGTTCATCTTCTTCCACCACATGACACAATGGTTTCTTCCGAAAGCCGGTATGACTTGCTGGTTTCCGAAAGATACATGTTTGAATGCAAATTCTGATCTGAATATCCATGTTACAAAGAAAATTCTGTAGAACACGAAAAATGGGGGAAGGTAGGCTAACTGTTCTGGTGCCTTCCAATTCTCCGTGAAGTACTCAAATCCTTTGAGGACTGGTTCTGGTAAAATGTTTATTATCAGACCATATGATGCCCACCATTGGATAAACCAATTTGGGACCTCTAGGGGGAATGATTTCTTGAAAAGGAAAAACCATGACATATCATGTTTATCATTCTGGCGATGAAAGCATCTGAACCATGCCTGAATGTAATCATAATAGTTATAGTCTCTGAGGGGTACATTTTCTGGAATCTGTTTGGTTTTCTATGGGGGTTGTGCCCATTGATCAAGGGTGAGCACAGTTTGTAGTTTAGCCTTGATGTGGCTATATTGACCTGGTTGTTGTCTTTGTCATCTGGGACAAACTCTATGGAACCTGTTGCTATGAGAATGGCCTCATAGTAACTCTGTGTTTTATATGTGTTGTCTGGAATGTAGTTTGAATGAGGGTGAAGAAACGCCCTACCAAACTCATGTGGGGTGATGTTTGAATTCTGTCTGAAGTGTGTGGGTTCTGTTACAAGAATCTGGTCAAAGACGTTCTTGTATAAGTATGAGGGAGATGGTAACTGTTTTGGTTTTGGAGTTACTGGTTTAGATTTAGCAACAAGGGGCTGAAACTTGTTACTGATTGTTGTCTGCGGAGATGATGTACCTGCAATACCTGCATGAACACCGGTTAACTGTTTTTGAGGGGTCAAAGTCCCCAAAACTGTCATGTTTCTACCTAGGAGTGACTGGGTAGATTTCTATGTATGGGTTATCTGTTTGTCTTCAACCTTGACTGGGGTTGATGACTGAGTTGGAGTAGCTGCTGGTGTGTTGGCTTTCTGCGCATAGGAACTAAGATCGAATGCTTTTGCTTTGCCTTTATCTTTCTTGGGTGCCATTGCTACTAAGTCAGGAGTGAATGAATCCTGCAAATGGTTAGTAACAATATATAGAAAGAAATGCGGAATTGAAATATTATCAACTCTGCTACTAGATCTGAAATATGTGTTTCAATCTATTTAATTGAGGTGGACTTGAAACAATCCATCTAAATCCATTAATTGGATTCTTGGTGTCCGCTTCTGTGATAAAAAACAAAATGAAAAGAGGTTTTCCCGAAGGAATCCTATGTGATAGGCACGTGGCCTGTTAGAAATTCTCTGGTTAGAAAATCAGGGATGGAATTATCATTTCCCTTGATGTACTGGATATCAAAATCAAAAATTGACAGGATGGCCTGCCATCTGGCAAATATCTGTTTAGATGCAATATTTTTAACATCCTTAGTAAGTACATCTTTTGCTGACTTACAGTCAACACGAACTAAGAATTTATGGTTCAACAAATCATCTTGAAATTTTGATATGCATTTAACAATGGACAAGATTTCTTTTTTGACTGTTGAATAGTTCTGTTCGGCTTTATCCCATGTTCTTGAATGGAAACGAACAATGTGTTCTTTTCCTTCTAGAATCTTAATTAATATACCACCAAATCCTAATTCAGAAGCATCTGTCTTAACTATCTTTGGGGCCTCTGGTTGACATAAAGTCAAAACTGGTAAAACCTTAACTTGACGCTTTATTTCCTATACAGCCTTGGTATGAATGTCAGACCATGCTGGAGGATTCTTTTTAAGACGTTCAAAAAGAGGTTTACACAAATGGCGAATGCCAGGATAAAAATCTGCGACATAGTTTAAAGATCCTAAAAATCTTTGCAACTGTGTTTTCTCTCACAGGATGTCTGGGAATTTTTCTGCAAAATCGAGTGTTCTTTGGATAGGGATGATTTTCCCGAAGGAAATCATGTTTTCAAGAGATCTGATTTTTGTCTGAAAAAGCATAATCTTGGGTACATAAACCACAAGACAGTTTTCTTTGATGACTTTAAAAAAAATATGCAAATGTTTCCAATGCTGATGAATGTCATTACTGAAGACTAAAACATCATCAATGTAAACAATTGTGAAGTCTGTGAACTGATTAAAAATCTGGTTCATAATGTTTTGGAATTCTGAAGGTGCATTCTTGAGCCCAAAGGCATGACATTCCACTCATAATGTCCAAATGGAACGGTGAATGCTGTTTTGTACCTTTCTGATTCAATGACTTGGATTTGCCAAAATCCTGATTTCATGTCAAATTTACTGAAGACATGGGCCTGATGTAATCTCTTAAGGAGATCATTCTTGTTGGGTAATGGATATCTGATCCATTGTAAGACCTTATTCAAGGGCTTATAGTTTATGACTAAACGAGGGACTCCTCGTTCCTATTCTGCATGTTTATTAACATAAAAGGCTGCACACGACCTTGAACTTTTGCTGGGTCGGATTAGCTTTTTATCTAATAAACTCTGGATCTCTTTTTTGCAAAGAGAGAGATATTCCTAGTTCATCTGAATGGGCCGAGCCCTGGTAGGAATATTCTGTTCTTAAAAGTCTTTCTCATATGGGAGAGAGACTGAATGTTTCTTACGAACCCAAAAGGCCGTAGGAAGCTCTGAACAAACTTCTTTTTCAAGTTTGGTCTGGAAATCTTTGATGGACCTTTGCTGATTAGCAATTTGTTCATCAATTCTGAGACTTTTAATATCTTGTTTAAGAAAACTGATTTGGTTTTCTTTCTGTTGAATTGAGTTAATGTCTCTTCTCTGTGAAGGGAAATAAAACTCAAAAAGGATTGGTTTACCTAACACATCGGTAGATATACCCTGTTCTGTAACAGTCATGGGAAATAACTGTTGGAGGAATGGATTTCCGAGGATGACCTAGGAATTTAACTGTTTTATCAGTACGAAGCTGGTAGGAAAACAAATACCTTGATTGCACACATGTGCATTGGGTAATTTGTACCTAATCTGAAGTTTTGTAGAGTCAGCTATAGAAAGCTTTTCTCTGGTTTTCTCGAAATATCGAGAAGGAATGAGACCTTCTTGGATGCAATTCATGTCTGCTCCTGAGTCTAATAAGGCAATGGTTTCAAATTTGAAATCATTAACCTTGATGGTTAACTGGACATACCATTTTTGACGTGAGTCTGCATTCCGAAGCACAGTTTCATCTCCTGGCTTGCTTTTCAGAATAAACTAGCCACTCTTCAAAGACTCATCTCTTGGGGCATTCAAAACAATTCTAATTGCATTCTTTGCTACATGGGATGTGAAACAAATGAGCATCTTTTCTTTGAATGCTCTTTCACTAAAAGAATTTGGCAACGAGGTCTACTTGCTCTCTCTCTTGATCAATCACTTTATACTCTTTCGAGCTTCATGGACATCTCACATACTATCCAACACAAGAACTATGATGCAAAGACACAAATTTTCAGAACCTTTCTTTGTGCAGCAATTTACCACATTTGGATGGAAATAAATCGACGATTGTTCAATGAGGAAGCCTACACTGAGGAACACATTTTCAACAACATTCGTAGTGATGTCACATCGAAGATCATCATGGGTCGAAAATTTGCTCCCTCCAATCTCAACAGATGAACTTTGTTTGATTGGGGGATTTACGATTTTGCCTGATTCCATGTTGGCTTTTTTCAATTTTTTGTTTTCATTTTGTTCATGAACTTATTTGTACTTTGATTGTACCTTGATGTACTTTTATTTCCATTTTAATATACTACCACTGAATTAACAAAAAAAAAAAAGAGCTGGACATCTTGCTGGAGATGTTCGTGATCTAGTCTGAGATCACAAATCTCTTGCCTATACTCTTGTTTGAGTTGCTGGATTTCTGTCTTTAACAGTTTAATCTCATGCTGGAGATCAGAAATTCCAATTGGTTGGGATTTCCTTTTCTGGAAATGAATGCGGACATCATAATAATTTGTATTCTTGATGTTATTCTGGATAGGTATGGATTGAGGTTTTTCTTCCTCTTTCTGATCCATAATATCTTTGAGTCTGAGAAGATAAACTTGCTTTTCTTTTGGATCATTGATCTTACAAATCATATCGATCATAAGACCATGAGAGTCTGTAAGGACATTGAGTCCTTTCTGGCAGAAACATGCTCCTTTGCTGGGACAAGCACATTCCTGGATTGAGTTGGAAGAACTACTGGAATAGTAGTTGTCTGTTCCAATCTGATTGATGTTTTCTTCATCAGAGTATTCTTAAGAAGAGGTGGATGATGATTCAAGATCATCTATGGACTAGAGTATTCTGCTCTTTGTAGTTTCATCTTATTATAATGAATGAATTAGTGATCTGATTTTGCAATTTCTTGCAAAGTGTCCTGGTTTACCACATTTGAAACAACCTGTGGTTTTTTGTTCTTTACTATGTTTATGATAGTTTGGTTTCCAATTTCTTCGTGGAAACTTCTAGTAATGTTTTTTCTTGTTGTATGATTTGTTGCCATACTTCTGGTTGTACTTCTGGTGTATGGTGACTTGAAGTGATTCTTGTATCTTATGGGGGAAATTTTGGATTTATGTGTCTTCTGAGTATGGGGTGGTTTAATTCTTTCCATACCATACTGTTCACACCAATTTCCTTGTTCTTTTTTGTTAGACCATTTCTTAAGTTGTGCTTTAAAACAAAGATCAGTGCAAATCTTCAAAGCAATCTTGTTTATATGGGATATAATGTCACCATATGCCATAAGATCATAGTCTAAACTTGGATAATCAAGTGAAAGGGATTCTCTCACTTGCTGAGCGAACAACTTTTGGAAGACCACAAAGGAATCTTTCTTTCCAATAATTGGCGTTGTTGTCAAATCTTTGGTATAATTTACTGAGGAAGACATCCGTATACCATCGGAAGTCTTGGAGTGTTCTGCATCTGAGATTCTAAAGGATTTCAGATGTTCTTTCTTGGTAGACTATGGGATCACCTATGAAATGGTAGGTGATATCGAAGACTAAGGCTGATAGAGCACATGACTCTGTCTAACCTTGCTGATTAAGAATGGGTTCACCATTCTCATTGGTTTTCACCATGTTGAGAATGCCTTCTTTGGTTGCATCATTGAGGTGGTCATCCCACCATCCTTTGAGCTGACCATTGAAGCCAAGAATGATATTTCTGGTCGCTGCCCTTTCAAAAACGGCTTGTTTGTAAATGTTACCGATTATGATAATTTGTTTGGTAACATTGAGAATCTGGTATTCTGTCATCCCATCTATTTTCCATTAATAGATTTGAGACCCAGAAAAAGATCTTTGGGAATGAAATTCTTCAATTTGAAGATCTGGAGGTGAAGGTCTGGGATAGGAATTCTTTGTATTAGGGAAAGAAATTCTATTAATGTGGATAGCTCTATCCCTCCCGGAATTCTGTGAAGATGAGGAATCACAATCAGAATTACTGTCTGACTGTTTTAATGTTTGAATAGCTTGTTGGCTTGATGAAGATTCTGGTTTAGTTTCTGATTTCTTCGTTCTGGAAATCAGTTCTTGTAGAAGTCTGTTATTCTTTTCTTCTGTGGATTCCTATTGTGGAATGAATTTTGATATTTTAAAAGGTAAAACCTTGATTGGAGATTCTGGTTTAACCTTTGTACTAGTTAATTTAAGTGAATCAAATGGCTTTGTCAATGAAACAGTGGTCTGTTCAGTTGACTTCTGTTTTGATTCAATAGTTTTAACTGGAGTTATTGTATTATGTTTTTCAAGAATCGATATTCTGAATTTGTTTTTGTAATGTAACAACTGAAAGATTAGTCCAATTATTTTGTTGGGCTATGTCTTTAAGTTCTGGTTGTTCTGAAAGAACTACTGGTTTGAGATCTACAGTTCCTTCTTTTGTAGGAATCTGTGTATGTTGAAAAGGAGGGTGCTCCGCATCAATAACTGTTGTGGAATTAGGTAAATTCCATTTCCTTGTTCTTGCGGTAAGAACATTAATGTTCATTGGTTTATTTCTGTGTTTAAACCACATGAAAAATGGTACATTAAGTCTAACAACTTGCAAATACTGGAGCCATTGGCTTTTTAAATCTGTTAATTGTTCACTGTTGTGGTTCTCAAAATACCATTCTCTAATCTGTTTGTTCTCATCTGAAAGAAATTCATCTTTCAATCCTTGAACATCTCTTTCAAAGACTTAGATGCCAAAGTCTGAGGCTGAAGGGTTGAAGTCAACAGATGATGTATCTGTTGGTTCAAATTCTGGATAGACTGGGTGAGCAGTCTGTTCTTCAATCCTGATTCCAATAGGAACAAATTGAGTCTGAGTTCTATTTGTTGAAGGAAGGTCAACAAAACCTGGAGTAGGGTCAGAAATACTGATCCTAGAGATTCTGGAAACTGATCGGGATAAAACTGGTTCCCTATTTCCTCTATCTATCTTAATGGAGACAGTACCATCATCATACTGGATGATCTGTTCTATTCTGGAGTTCTGGACGTTCTGGTCCTGAATAATTGGTTTGGTGGCATTTTCAATGTCGCACCTTTCTGGAAGTGAAACGTCGTTCCACTTAATGGTTCTGGGTATATTAACTATGGATCTATTTCTATCCATATTCCAAAGGATAGTTTCACCTTTTGGACATTTTCTGGTTATAGATCTAGGATTTAATCCTGTAGTCATTAATTTATAATTAAGATGATAAATAACTTCATATGCATGTGTACCACAATCAACATAATAATTATGCGTCTTAATATCTAACTGAAGTGCTTTTATGACATGTGGACATGTAAGCGATATGGTATGATCTGGAAAACAATTAAAGAAAATAGGTTCATTACAAAGACTAGTCTCGACTAATCCTAATAATGAATCATTGTATCTAAGTAACCTACAATCTCTAAGAGCTAGATATACACTGGTATCTAGTCCTTCTCTAATCAAAGGCATAAGTGCGACTTGCACATGGCCAATATGAAGAAACCTATAGCCGTTTCTAATGGCTTTGTCCATTGATTTCTGGGAGAAAAGTCTGATGCTCTGTTGATCACTGGTTAATGGCACTACTTCTTCCTTACATCTAATAGTAAGAAGAGATTTAAAGTCAAAATGACTTTTTTGATAAATCTCTTCTATGTTCATCTTAGGAGGTTTCCAATTACTCAGCTTTCCTATTGTCCATGTCTGTTCTGTTTTAGCTATGGTATTATTATCTGATCTTACTGAAGCATTACTGCTATTAGAAGCCATTACAACTATGTTATTAATCCTGTCCTTACTATCTGCGAACCTACTTACTATCTTTGAATCTACCTCAAGGGACTCTTGGAGTCTACTGCCCTTCCACGGGTCTTACTCGCTCCCTACCCTGTCTCCGTAGATAAAGGTAAGTTGTAGATCTTACTGAAGCATTACTGCTACTAGAAGCCATTACAACTATGTTATTAATCCTATCCTTACTATCTGCGAACCTACTTACTATCTTCGAATCTACCTCAAGGGACTCCTGGAGTCTACTGCCCTTCTGCGGGTCTTACTCGCTCCCTACCCTGTCTCCGTAGATAAAGATAAGTTGTAGATACAGGTAAGTTGGACAAAACTAACAACCTAGTTGCTCTGGCTCTGATACCAGAAACAACCCAGGAGAGATAAGATAATAAAACCATAGCTAAAACAGAACAGACATGGACAGTAGGAGAGCTGAGTAATTGGAAACCTCCTAAGATGAACATAGACGAGATTTATCAAAAAAGTCATTTTGACTTTAAATCTCTTCTTACTATTAGATGTAAGGAAGTAGTGCCATTAACCAGTGATCAACAGAGCATCAGACTTTTCTCCCGGAAATCAATAGACAAAGCTATTAGAAACGGCTATAGGTTTCTTCATATTGGCCATGTGCAAGTCGTATTTAAGCCTTTGATTAGAGAAGGACTAGATACCAGTGTATATCTAGCTCTTAGAGATTGTAGGTTACTTAGATACAATGATTCATTATTAGGATTAGTCGAGACTAGTCTTTGTAATGGACCTATTTTCTTTTTTTTTTTGCTGGGTCAGCAAGAATAGATTTTATAAAAGATGAATAGAGATTACAGGGAATATACAAGCCCGTAGGCAATCAAACATGCGTGAATAAATCACCACATGAAACAGAAGGTAAAAACAACAAATTGCACACAGGCAACAATAAAATAAAGCAAAGTTGCACGCAAGCAATACTTTAGGAAAGTAATCCAAACGAAAAAGAAAAACTAAGTAAAAATAAAGCAAAGTTGCACGCAGGCAATACTTTAGGAAAGTAATCCAAATCAATAGATGCAATGATTTCTTCCTCAGGAGATGGAAACATAAATAATCCGAGAAAAAGATTATGTAAGGAAGATATCCATTGAAGCACGCGCCACAAAGTGGCGATTGAAAGATGAGTCCCTGAAACCACTTCCAACTTTTGTCTTTGTCAGTACTTCTTCTTTAATGTTGGAAAGGATTTCTTCTTCAGTAGCAGTAGTATTCTCGAAAAGTCTGTTGTTCCTTTCTCTCCAAATATGGTAAATAGAAGCACATAAGAGCAACCGGAACATGTATTCCTTGATGTTTCCTTTACCTACAAAAGATTGATGATGCATTATAATATCAGAAAAGGAATACATATTAGCATCAATATAAAGTAATTGCAAACCTCCCTTCCAGATTCTTTTTGTGAAGCAGCATTCAAAGAATAAGTGATCCCGGGTTTCTGGGCCTTGATGACAGAAAATGCAATGAGCATGGGAGATAGTGCCCCAATAAAGAAGGCGGTAGCGAGTAGGAAGGCGATCCAGGCAAGCAAACCAAGCAATGAAACTGTGACGGGGAATGTTGCGAGTGAACCAAGTGATGGAAGACCAATTAACAGAAGGACCTCTATCTCTGATAAAGTCCCATGCTTTACGAAATGAGAAGGAACTACCAGTTGTAAGCTTCCAAGTAAACGTATCAGGACAATCAGGATTGGTAGTGGGAAGATAGGTGGAAGGGTCAAGACTAGCAATATCAGGAGGGTGAAAAGGCCAGTTCCAATTATTATTGATAAACACATCTGAAACTTTTGCATTCCAAGAAGGATAGAACACATCAATCCCAAATAAATCGGAGAGGACTCCACGGGGATGCCAGTTATCATGCCAAAAGAAAGTGTTGTTGCCATTACCAATTTTGTGAGAAATAAGCTCTTTGACAACTGGTCTCAACTGAAGAAGTTTTTTTTAATTGTTTTTCAGATCATACCATATCGCTTACATGTCCACATGTCATGAAAGCACTTCTGTTAGATATTAAGACGCATAATTATTATGTTGATTGTGGTACACATGCATATGAAGTTATTTATCGTCTTAATTATAAATTAATGACTACAGGATTAAATCCTAGATCTATAACCAGAAAACATCCAAAAGGTGAAACTATCCTTTGGAATATGGATGGAAATAGATCCATAGTTAATATACCTAGAACCATTAAGTGGAACGACGTTTCACTTCCAGAAAGGTGCGACATTGAAAATGCCACCAAACCAATTATTCAGGACCAGAACGTCCAGAACTCCAGAATAGAACAGATCATCCAGTATGATGATGGTACTATCTCCATTAAGATAGATAGAGGAAATAGGGAACCAGTTTTATCCCGATCAGTTTCCAGTATCTCTAGGATCAGTATTTCTGACCCTACTCCAGGTTTTGTTGACCTTCCTTCAACAAATAGAACTCAGACTCAATCTGTTCCTATTGGAATCAGGATTGAAGAACAGACTGCTCGCCCAGTCTATCCAGAATTTGAACCAACAGATACATCATCTGTTGACTTCAACCCTTCAACCTTAGACTTTGGCATCAATATGTTGTCTGAAGTCTTTGAAAGAGATGTTCAAGGATTAAAAGATGAATTTCTTTCAGACGAGAACAAACAGATTAGAGAATGGTATTTTGAGAACCACAACAGTGAACAATTAGCAGATTTAAAAAGCCAATGGCTCTAGTATTTGCAAGTTGTTAGACTTAATGTACCATTTTTCATGTGGTTTAAACACAGAAATAAACCAATGAACATTAATGTTCTTACCGCAAGAAATGGAATTTACCTAATTCCACAACAGTTATTGATGCGGAGCACCCTCCGTTTCAACATACACAGATTCCTACAAAAGAAGGAACTGTAGATCTCAAACCAGTAGTTCTTTCAGAACAACCAGAACTTAAAGACATAGCCCAACAAAATAATTGGACTAATCTTTCAGTTGTTACATTACAAAAACAAATTCAGAATATCGAAGATATTCTTGAAAAACATAATACAATAACTCTAGTTAAAACTGTTGAATCAAAACAGAAGTCAACTGAACAGACCACTATTTCATTGACAAAGCCATTTGATTCACTTAAATTAACTAGTACAAAGGTTAAACCAGAATCTCCAATCAAGGTTTTACCTTTTAAAATATCAAAATTCATTCCACAATTGGAATCCACAAAAGAAAAGAATAACAGACTTCTACAAGAACTGATTTCTAGAACAAAGAAATCAGAAACTAAACCAGAATCTTCATCAAGCCAACAAGCTATTCAAACATTAAAACAGTCAGACAGTAATTCTGATTGTGATTCCTCATCTTCACAGAATTCTGGGAGGGATAAAGCTATCCACATTAATAGAATTTCTTTCCCTAATACAAAGAATTTCTATCCCAGACCTTCACTTCTAGATCTTCAAATTGAAGAATTTCATTCCCAGAGATCTTTTTTAGGGTCTCAAATCTATGAATGGAACATAGATGGGATGACAGAATACCAGATTCTCAATGTTACCAAACAAATGATCATCATCGGTAACATTTACAAACAAGTTGTTTCTGAAAGGGCAGCGACCAGAAATATCATTCTTGGCTTCAATGGCCAGCTCAAAGGATGGTGGGATGACCACCTCAATGATGCAACCAAAGAAGGCATTCTCAACATGGTGAAAACCAATAAGAATGGTGAACCCATTCTTAATCAGCAAGGTCAGACAGAGTCATGTGCTCTATCAGCCTTAGTCTTCGATATCACCTACCATTTCATAGGTGATCCCACAGTCTACCAGGAAAGAACATCTGAAATCCTTCAGAATCTCAGATGCAGAACACTCCAAGACTTCCGATGGTATAAGGATGTCTTCCTCAGTAAATTATACCAAAGATCTGACAACAACGCCAATTATTGGAAAAAAGATTCCTTTGTGGTCTTCCAAAGTTGTTTGCTCAACAAGTGAGAGAATCCCTTTCACTTGATTATCCAGGTTTAGACTATGATCTTATGACATATGGTGACATCATATCCCATATAAACAAGACTGCTTTGAAGATTTGCACTGATCTTCATTTTAAAGCACAACTTAAGAAACAGTCTAACATAAAAGAACTAGGAAATTGGTGTGAACAGTATGGTATGGAAAGAATTAAACCACCCCATACTCAGAAGACACATAAATCCAAAATTTCCTCCAGAAGATACAAGAATCACTTCAAGTCCATTGGACAGAAGTACAACCAGAAGTATGGCAACAAACCATACACCAAGAAAAAAACATTACCAGAAGTTTCGATGAAGAAATTGGAAACCAAACTATCATAAACATAGTAAAGAACAAAAAACCATAGGTTGTTCCAAATGTGGTAAACCAGGACACTTTGCAAGAAATTGCAAAATTATATCACTAATTCAATCATTAGAATTAGATGAAACTACAAAGAGCAGAATACTCCAGTCCATAGATGATCTTGAATCATCATCCACCTCTTCTTCAGAATACTCTGATGAAGAAAACATCAACCAGATTGGAACAGACGACTACTATTCCAGTAGTTCTTTCAACTCAATCCAGGAATGTGCTTGTCCCAGCAAAGGAGCATATTTCTATCAGAAAGGACTCAATTTCCTTACAGACTCTCATGGTCTTATGATCGATATGATTTGTAAGATCAATGATCCAGAAGAAAAAAAGCAAGCTTATCTTCTCAGACTCAAAGATATTATGGATCAGAAAGAGGAAGAAAAACCTCAATCCATACCTATCCAAAATAATATCAAGAATACAAATTATTCTGATGTCCTCATTCATTTCCAGAAAAGGAAATCCCAACAAATTAGAATTTCTGATCTCCAGCATGAGATTAAACTGTTAAAGATAGAAATCTAGCAACTCAAACAAGAGTATAGGCAAGAGATTTGTAATCTCAGACTAGATCATGAACATCTCCAGTAAGATGTCCAGCTCTTACAAATAGAATCCTTAGAACGTCAAGAACATCTTTCTCAGAATGATGAACTTGATAAACAGACTCAGATTGTTATTGGCAAACTGACAGAAGGAGCTAGTACCTCCAAACCAACAGTGGATTATCTCAATCTTCTAAACAGAATCACGTACCAAAAATGGTATGTCCAGTTAATCATCAAGGTTAATGATCTCAGGAGCAGACATGAATTGCATCCAAGAAGGTCTCATTCCTTCTCGATACTTCGAGAAAACCAGAGAAAAGTTTTCTACAGCTGACTCTACAAAACTTCAGATTAGGTAAAAATTACCCAATGCACATGTGTGCAATCAAGGTATTTGTTTTCCTACCAGCTTCGTACTGATAAAACAGTTAAATTCCCAGGTCATCCTCGGAAATCTATTCCTCCAACAGTTATTTCCCATGACTGTTACAGAACAGGGTATATCTACCGATGTGTTAGGTAAACCAATCCTTTTTGAGTTTTATTTCCCTTCACAGAGAAGAGTCATTAACTCAATTCAACAGAAAGAAAACCAAATCAGTTTTCTTAAACAAGATATTAAAAGTCTCAAAATTGATGAACAAATTGCTAATCAGCAAAGGTCCATCAAAGATTTCCATACCAAACTTGAAAAAGAAGTTTGTTCAGAGCTTCCTACGGCCTTTTGGGTTCGTAAGAAACATTCAGTCTCTCTCCTATATGAGAAATACTTTTCAGAACATAATATTCCTACCAGGGCTCAGCCCATTCAGATGAAACAGGAATATCTCTCTCTTTGCAAAAAAGAGATCCAGAGTTTATTAGATAAAAAGCTAATCCGACCCAGCAAAAGCCCATGGTCGTGTGTAGCCTTTTATGTTAATAAACATGCAGAACAGGAATGAGGAGTCCCTCGTTTAGTCATAAACTATAAGCCCTTGAATAAGGTCTTACAATGGATCAGATATCCATTACCCAACAAGAATGATCTCCTTAAGAGATTACATCAGGCCCATGTCTTCAGTAAATTTGACATGAAATCAGGATTTTGGCAAATCCAAGTCATTGAATCAGAAAGGTGCAAAACAGCATTCACCGTTCCATTTGGACAATATGAGTGGAATGTCATGCCTTTTGGGCTCAAGAATGCACCTTTAGAATTCCAAAACATTATGAACCAAATTTTTAATCAGTTCACAGACTTCACAATTGTTTACATTGATGATGTTTTAGTCTTCAGTAATGACATTCATCAGCATTGGAAACATTTGCATATTTTCTTTAAAGTCATCAAAGAAAACGGTCTTGTGGTTTCTGCACCCAAGATTATGCTTTTTCAGACAAAAATCAGATTTCTTGGAAACATGATTTCCTTCGGGAAAATCACCCCTATCCAAAGAACACTCGATTTTGCAGAAAAATTCCCAGACAACCTGCGAGAGAAAACACAGTTGCAAAGATTTTTAGGATCTTTAAACTATGTTGCAGATTTTTATCCTGGCATTCGCCATTTGTGTAAACCTCTTTTTGAATGTCTTAAAAAGAATCCTCCAGCATGGTCTGACATTCATACAAAGGCTGTACAGGAAATAAAGCGTCAAGTTAAGGTTTTACCAGTTTTGACTTTATGTCAACCAGAGGCCCCAAAGATAGTTCAGACAGATGCTTCTGAATTAGGATTTGGTGGTATATTAATTCAAATTCTAGAAGGAAAAGAACACATTGTTTGTTTCCATTCAGGAACATGGGATAAAGCCCAACAGAACTATTCAACAGTCAAAAAAGAAATCTTGTCCATTGTTAAATGCATATCAAAATTTCAAGATGATTTGTTGAACCAGAAATTCTTAGTTCGTGTTGACTGTAAGTCAGCAAAAGATGTACTTACTAAGGATGTTAAGAATATTGCATCTAAACAGATATTTGCCTGATGGCAGGCCATCCTGTCAATTTTCGATTTTGATATCCAGTACATCAAGGGAAAGGATTATTTCATCCCTGATTTTCTAACAAGAGAATTTCTAACAGGCCACGTGCCTATCACATAGGATTCCTTTGGGAATACTTCTTTTCATTTTGTTTTTTATCACAAAAGCGGACACCAAGAATCCAATTAATGGATTTAGATGGATTGTTTCAAGTCCACCGCAAATAAGTAGATTGAAACACAGATTTCAGATCTAGTTGCAGAGTTGATAATATTTCAATTCCGCATTTCTTTCTATATATTGTTACTAACCATTTGCAGGATTCATTCACTCCTGACTTAGTAGCAATGGCACCCAAGAAAGATAAAGGCAAAGCAAAAGCATTCGATCTTAGTTCCTATGCTCAGAAAGCCAGCACACCAGCAGCTACTCCAACTCAGTCATCAACCCCAGTCAAGGTTGAAGACAAACAGATAACCCATACACAGAAATCTACCCAGTCACTCCTTGGTAGAAACCTTACAGTTATGGGGACTTTGACCCCTCAAAAATAGTTAACCGGTGTTCATGCAGGTATTGCAGGTACATCGTCTCCACAGACAACAATCAGTAACAAGTTTCAGCCCCTTGTTGCTAAATCTAAACCAGTAACTCCAGAACCAAAACAGTTACCATCCCCCTCATACATATACAAGAACGTCTTTGACCAGATTCTTGTAACAGAACCCACACACTTCAGACAGAATCCAAACATCACCCCAGATGAGTTTGCTAGGGCGTTTCTTCACCCTCATTCAAACTACATTCCAGACAACACATATAAAACACAGAGTTACTATGAGGCCATTCTCATAGCAACAGGTTCCATAGAGTTTGTCCCAGATGACAAAGACAAACAACCAGGTCAATATAGCCACGTCAAGGCTAAACTACAAACTGTGCTCACCTTTGATCGATGGGCACAACCCCCACAGAAAACCAAACAGATTCCAGAAAATGTACCCTTTAGAGACTATAACTATTATAATTACATTCAGGCATGGTTCAGATGCTTTCATCGCCAGAATGATAAACATGATATGTCATGGTTTTTCCTTTTCAAGAAATCATTTCCCCTAGAGGTCCCAAATTGGTTTATCCAATGGTGGGCATCATATGGTCCGATAACAGATATTTTACCAGAACTAGTCCTCAAAGGATTTGAGTACTTCACGGAGAATTGGAAGGCACCAGAACAGTTAGCCTACCTTCCCCCATTTTTCGTGTTCTACATAATTTTCTTTGTAACATAGATATTCATATCAGAATTTGCATTCAAACATGTATCTTTCGGAAACCAGCAAGTCATACCGGCTTTCGGAAGAAACCATTGTGTCATGTGGTGGAAGAAGATGAACAACAGTTCTTGTTCAATTCCAAAAGTCCAAGCATGGCTAGAGACCAACTAGAAACAGAAGAAGGAAATTCAACCAGAACAACAGGAGTTCCTCTTCTTCAAGAATTTCCTCCAAACACAGTTAGCAGCAGCCACCAGTTATGATGAAGTACAGGCCATTTTACTTCAACTTGATGAGATTGCCCCAGAATAGACATCCATATCCACAGACAGTGCCAATGACAATGAAGATGATTGTTATTGCATTTTTACCCCATTGTAATTCAGACGATGGAGTTTAGTTGTGTTCTCCGCCAAAAACGCAATACATATGAGTTTTCCAGTGTTCTCTCCAAAAACACAGGACAGATGAGTTTTTCAGTGTTCTCTCCAAAAACACAGGACAGATGAGTTTCCTAATGTTCTCACCAAAAACATTGGACAAATAGGGTTTTGTTCTTCTAAGTTCCCTTCAAAAACTAGGATGCAACGGTCAGACTTCCCCTCTCTGAAGTCATATGGTTACTAAAGAATTCCATGAAACTTCAGCTAGTCCAAGTCAAACGGCAACTGGTAAAGACACCTCAAGTCCGTTGATGGGTGTAGCTTTCCCAAAAAGCCAAAGAAGATTTAGAAACTTGTTTATCTTCTAGCCTGTATTTTATTTTGTATTTTGCTTAGTCAACTTACCTTTAGCAAGCCTATCTCAACAATCTTGTAAGGTCACGGAATTGAGGAGTAGAAGGCGTAAGACTCCGTTGTTACCCATGTGGCGGTTAGATGAGAGATAGTTAGGCTTCGAAGATAGTAAGGCTTCAAAGATAGTAAGACTAAGTAAGATGCAGATTAGATTATAGGGAAAATAGACTAGATTATTTATTTTCTTTGTATTAGTGGGAAATACAGACCACTCAGCATACTTGTATGTTTTCTACCATAAGTCAGCATGACCCAGACATGAAGAAGTTCACAGCAACTTCAGGATCAAACCAGATTCAGACTCAGAGATGAAGAAGAAGATGAATCCAGTCAAGATTCCATCATCAGACATCATAATCACAAGACGACGAAATTACTTTCGGTCACAGTGAAAGTAATCCAGTCAAAAGACATCATCATATTGTCAAGACAAAAGATCTTTCGACCACAGTAATGCCAGACAAGATCAACATGTCAAGACAAAACAAGATTCGGTCACAGTAAAGGCCAACCACTACTCAAGAATAGTAAAATCACTTTTTACTGTTCACTTTTGAAAAGTTACTTTTGACTTTTCAATTTTACATTTTCACTTTCCGTTTACAGATTCGTTATCCTATATAAGACAGAGTCTGTCTCATGAACATAGGATCCGAATTCTCTTTCCCTTTAATTTTTATTTTAATTCGGTTCACTCTTTTCCATTTGTACTCCTGTACAAACCAACAGTGTAAGCACAATTATCTTCCAGTTCATCTAATAACAAGTAAGAGACTTTGTTTCCATTTATCTTCATCTTGTTTGTTTACATTTATTTATCTGTCTATTATCCTTGTTTATTCTGCTTTCTGTTATGGCTTTCATTATCTTATATATATACATATATATTAACTAACACTTATACTATATTTAGTTAAGTAAAAATAGTTGACAACATTATATAAATGCATACATATACATACAACTAGGGTATAAAATTCAATTTGGCAAAAGAAGATGAAAAGTCATATTATTTGTTTTCAAATATCTTTTGAATGCACAATTAATCTAAAATCATTTAATATCACATATAAATACAATTATATTAATATATACTAGTTCAACGAAAGTCAACGCAAGAATCGGGTTTAGCAGAAATCACTATTTGGCTCAAAAACACTACTTTTCGCCCGAAACGTCTATTTAAATTTCTATTTCGTTTCAGAATCAATTTTTATCAAACTCGGGTCTATTAATATCCGAGGACTAGGTTTTAAAATGTTTAAAAGACTAGTTTCAAAATTCTAGCTGACGTGTCTTCAAACACTATTCACAAAAACCAACTATAAAATTTTTAATTTAGATTTCTATGAAAATTTCATGAAAACTCACTTATCAAGTAATAGACGTAATAATCACATTTTAATTCAAATAACATATAAACATGTCAAAACACGCAATTGCAATTCTCGAACTGGCAAACAACTAAGTCCTCAATCGTTACACTTTTTTTTTTTTTGATAATTCAGTGGTATTTTATTGAAAGAAAAAGGAAAAGTACATCAAAGTACACAATGCATGACACTTGGTGTCGCAATCAAGAAAATGCAGAAAAAAGCAAAAGCTAAATCGGTCGTAGACCGAAGGCAACAAAAGACATGAAAACGGAAAAAAAAAACAAAGAGAATCTCCTCATTTAATACGTCGATCTGGGGGTCTTCCATTGAAGATGCCTTGAACAGCCCGAGTGTAGTCAAACGAAGGAGTAGCGCTTGAGGTTGCCTTAGAAGTAGAGGCTTTGGCGTTATCATGACCAAACGAACTAATAGTTGATCTATCATTGCCTAGAGCAGCTGTGAAATTTTTATCCTTGGAAACTTGTGACGAGAACGAGATGACTGACATTCTTTGAATTTGTTTTTCATAAATTTGAGAGCTTGGCACTTCCACATTGACCCTACTAAAAGTGTTAGCAGGCAGAAAATTGACCTGATTCTTTGGGGAGTTTGTTTGCTTGTGATAAACACCCGTACCAGAGGAAAGATGATGATCAACCGCCTTTGACCTAGTAAAGTTGTCCTGAGGATGAACAAACGATTGGTTAAAATAATCTTCATCAATAACACTGAGAGCATTAAATCTGTTGGTTGTAGCCTTGTTCTCTTTTCGGGATGCACCACGTCTCCTTCTAGGTTTCTTACCAACATCAGTCCATTCTGGATGATCGCTATTGGTGTTTTCGTTAACTTTCGTCTCCGTAGAATTAGGACAAGTGGATGTGTCATGTCCAACAACATTGCAAAGAGAACATTTTAGAGGTTTCCAATCATATTCAATCTGAATTTCTGCCTCTTTCCCATTAGGAAGTTCGACAAAGGTGCTATTTGGGAGATCCTTCTGGATATTCATTTCCACACAAACTCTTGCATAACCGAGATGTGAGCGTGAGGCAGTTTTGGAATCCATTTGAAGAGGGAGACCAATTGTGCTCGAGACATAACTGAGACCATCTTTGTTTAGTAGATCAAGTGGGACATTTCTCAGCTTTAACCACATTGGCACCCGCTCGGAGTTAATCTTTATGAGTTGGAGGCCAATTTCCCAACGTCTCAAGAGAAGAGGGCGGTGGTGGACATGCCATAGCTCTTGCATCACACGGTCGCAAAATTCTTGTGATTGAAAATGGAACACAAACAACCCAAAGTCATTAGATTGAATATCAACGTGGCCAAACCTTTTCCATTGAGTATCTACCATTCTCCTAATTAAGAAGAAAGGGGGTGGCTGACCAATAAATTGACCGATAAGGCAGCAATTCCAATGTTGAGCACCTTCCTGGAAGACACTTTCAGGCGGAATAGCAATTGTTCTCCCCTCCTTGATTTTGAAATTGTCAAAGAAGTTCAATTTAAGTGAATCATTCAACTCACCCAAAAAGTGCTTTTGCCAATTGTTGGTAATGTGATTTGTTCCAGAAGAACTATTTTGACCCCAAATGGAACGTTGCATAGGAACAAACTCTCTGGCTGCAGGATCATGAGCATCTGTGGAATTCCGCAGAGAAGGAAACTCATTTTGCAAATTCGCAAAAAACAATCGTTACACTTTAACAATAGTTCTCTTAGTTTTCATTTATCTCTTAGGATGATACTTAAACAAAGACCTCAATGGAAATAAACTCCGTTGACTGCAAGTTGATGATCATAATTCTAAGACAATCCACAATTCATAAGTCATACTTGGGCCTAATATCATATTCCCCTACTACACAAAAGAGCTCTATGAACACCCCGAGGGTTTAAAAACTCATTCACGATAACATGAATGACTACTGATCAAGGGCATATCTCAAAAGTGACATTGGTCAGAATATGGCTATAACGAAATTTACAAGGAAATAAGGAGCCACCAATCAAGTGAACAAGTGGTCAAACAAGTTAGAGAGTCAAGAGGCTAATAGTTTAATAAGAAAGCATGATAACTAAGATAAGGAATGTCTCAGCACCTATCAATTAAATAAGTACGAACAAAGGATGATGATGAGTCAAAACAGTGTTGAGTATGTTGAACGAACATTCCTGAACAAGTAAACATTTCAATTCTTGATGATTGTTCAAGGAACCAACAAGTAAGTTGTACTTGAGGCGAAATGAAATTAAGAAATATGAGATGATTAATTCAATAGAAAACATGAGTGGCAATATAATGAGTATCTCAACACGCAATAACCAAAGAAGTATAAATAAGAAAGGACAGTGCTGAGTATATTGAATGAGAAATTACAAGCAAGGTAATGGCTCAGCATTTAATAATAAAACAATAGGATTAACAAGAATTAGCAAGAATGACAATGATGTACTTAGGTAGGGAGTACATCAAGCAAGCGAAATTCGAATAAGTAAAATGGTATACCAAAGAAGGAACTTACCCTCAAAGGAAAAGTAATAAGATGAAAGGGAATAAACTAATGACTTAAGATATAGAACGAATATAGATGTCTCAAACCTTAACTTCAATAAGTGACATCAAAAAAAGGAATGGAAACAATGATAAATGAGTATAGGATCCATTAATCCAATAGGCAAAACTTTTTAAGAAAACAATTGATATGCTAGAAAAGTGTAACTCTCTCTCAAATAAGTGATAATAGAGTAGAAGAGAATAATAAGACCCATAGAAATAGGCAGCACAAAAGGGGTGTCCCACCTACACACTTAAACACCAATAAATCAAATCCTATAATCTATCTCTTTCCAAAACAAGACACTAATGAGATCTAGAGAACCTGAGGAGTCATACAATCACTCCAAAATTTACATTCCTCACCAAACCACTAAACAAGATAAATCACCGATTACCAAACAAGATTGACTAATAAAGACTCCAAAATCTGATATCACAATACAGATTCATATCAACCCATTATAACACAAGAGAATCCCCAATCAACAAATTAGAAAGTCATACCAGCTAGAACTCAAAAGCTCGATGTAGACAAGTAAATGTTCAGTCACCAAAATGCATTCTTATTTCCTCAAATAACTCTACCTCCCAACAATTACATATTCGAATAAAGTAACTTTAGTCAGGAATTACTCCAATTGGCTCCAAGGTTTAACGTTCAAAACTCCAAAATATCTATTAATAATATAGCAATCCCAAATAGTAGAAATATTCACATGTTATACCACAATCTATTCCATTCACAAATATACATCACTAATTCCTCAAATAAATTTTATTCTAAAATAACCTCAAGAAAGTATAATTTGAGTTGAGATTCCAAAAGTGCATGATCACATCTTCAAGGAAATCTCTGCTTATGACTCAACACCAAGTACTAACAAGTTAAACAGAGCAAGAAAAGTAATTCTAATCATCAAAATACATTGCTATTTCCTTGAACAACTTCATTCTCGCTAAAGGAACATCAAGAACATATCCATTAAACTGAGACTAAAATCCATAAGCATAATAATCAAGATCTCAATGATAAACTATCAGAATAATAATAACTCAAAATCATAGCCTACCTCTGATTCTGAAAGCTCTTGCAGTCATCTTTGACATTAAAAGGTCACTCACGAGTTAAAACATGTATGCAACTATATCATATGAATGGCAGGTACAACGTAATGCGCAATTATCATACAATGTAACATTATCACATGACACACAATTCAACACACAGGAAACAAATATAACATAAACAGGTTATATCACGTAAACAAGTTATAAACAATTAAAGTTACATAAACAACAAACTGTACATAAGACAAGTTGATCACGTAACTCACATTGGTCACTTAAAGTACATTGAGCACCTAAAGCACATTGTTTCACATAAGCAAGTCATAAACAATTAAAACCACATAAACAACTAATTTCACACAAGACACTTCGATCACATAAAACACAATTGTCACATAATACACATTAATCACATAATGAACATTGGCTGCATACAACACATTGAGTACATAAGGCACGTTGTCACATAAAGCATATTGACCACATTAGTTCACTTAACACATAAAGCATATTGATCATATAGAAAGTTAGTCACATAAGTAAATTAATCACATAAACATATTAACATGTAATTCACTTTACACTTAGTACATGAATTCATGTCAAGACCACTACCCATATTCCAAGGATACCCTGACAGACAGCTAACATGCGCTCTGATACCACTTAATGTCACGCCCCAACTCGACCCCACTTATGATTAGTTAGGATGCAATGGAATTTCGGCAATATAACGTCTGTAATATGGACATTAGGGCTCTAAACCAACCCTCTATAACATCATACAACCAACTCCAAATTTCAACAACAACTCCACAACCATCATTAACATTCAATACATCCAACACCATATATTAAACTACCATACAACATACCAACCACAAGTCATATGCCTCCGTTTGAACAACATACCACAAGTTATACCATACATAGGCATACTTTATATAAAACTAGACTAGCAACCTACTCATAATCCAAAGTAAGACAACTAAACTAGCATTTTACTTTTCACTATCATTATAACATCTTATACAATACATACTTCAAAGTAAGTACAATACAACTGGTTCTAATATACAAGATAGCAAAAAGAAAAGAACTCCAGCCAAGATATCATGGATAAGACCCAGGCACATACGACTTCTCAACAAAAGGCACATTCTCAGCTTCATGAGGGACGTACCCAAAAAGTGGCTCAGTTACACCTGATAACAATAAACGAATGAGGGTGAGCTTATATATAATAAAGCTCAGTGAGGATTCGAAAGATGTTTTGAAATCATTTACTTTACCCCTTGGGAAATCATCCTATGAACAATAACACACAATAAACTTCATTAACATCAACATTTCAATTCAAGCCACATAAATAACCATTCAATTGAGACAGGATACACTAGTTGGTGTAGCTCCATACGCCATAACGATCTCAACCAACTTCTTGTAACTCCCATAATACATACCAGAGGTACCTCATCTAGCCCCTCACTCCATGGCATCTCAGCCCATGTGAGCTGGAGGTAGTCTATGATAGTCATGCCGTTATCAACCCGACAGCCTGATTCTACCCGAGAGGTGGCACACACTATCAAGACTCATGACAATAATAATAAACATCTCATATTCTGAGAAAACAACAAAGTAGGTTGCCCTCTAGAGCATCATCAATCATCAATCAGTTAACAATACTTCAATCAACATAACATTAACTAAACAACTAAGACAACCAAGTTAGATGACAAAGTAGGCCACCCAACTTAACACACATTTCAACATGCTTCCAAACCCAAACCTAAACCTACTCAACAATAATCCATAAAACAACTACTCAAACACCACCAACCAACTAAAGACAACATTTTAGCATTTCAAAGAAAGACTACACAAACTTCTAAAATTCATAACTTACAATCTACTAATCAAACAACCCCCAAACCTTTTCCTATCACTCAACCACACATGCAACTACATTAACCCCCTTGGAAACCAACCAAAAGTCATCCAAAACAAGCCCATTAAGCTAACAATGACAATGTGCTCATGGTTGATTTTTTTTTGACATTTGCTATGGTATTCAAATTGAAAATTTGGCATTACAACATTACTACACAATAATTAACAAGCCTATAGAAGCAACTTCAACTCAATTTCAACTTCTACAACAACAATTATTCAAATATAAGCCAAATTATCAATTTCAATACAAGGAAAATAAAAATACATGCTACTACCATTTAAAATGACTACGAATACACTACGTTGGTCCTTATCATCTACTTAGCAATAATCTAATATCAATTTAACAAAATAACAACTACAAATCCATCAACTAAAAATTGACACAAACTTTTAAAAAAAAATCTAGTTTTTCCCTCACCTTTGATGCAAACTAAGTCTAGAAATAGGTAGAATAGGTGCCTAACAAGCAAAAACAAGCTTTTAATGGAATGATTTGGCCTTGAATTGAGCTTTTTTCTTCAAAAATGGTTGAAAACTCTTGAAAAATACTATTTTTATCTCTTCCTCCATGGTTCACATTTTTTGGTGTGCTTTTATGGTGTTTTGGCTGATTTTCGTGTATTTTGTATGTATAATAGCTAATATAATGCAAAGTCAACATTTTAGCAAAAGTCAAAGTTGACAATTTTGGTTACTTTAGTAGTTTTAAGCCTTTATGCATATATATATATATATATATAAACTAACACTTATACTATATTTAGTTAAGTAAAAATAGTTGACAACATTATATAAATTCATACATATACATACAACTTGGGTATAAAACTCAATTTTGCAAAAGAAGATGAGCAAAGTAATTGCAAATTAATTTAAAACTGAGAGTGCGCCAGGAAATGACTTAAAAATATTTCAACATATATTGATAGAGATGGAACTTACAAAATGTAAGAGGACTGCGGAAAGGGAAACAAAAGCAAACTTTTATATAACAAAGATAGCTTTAAAACTGAGAATAAATTTTCGGATGCTTAGAATGAAACTAGGGCCTTCCTTTTATAGGAGAAGGAGGCGGTACATTCGATACCTAACATACCATAAACAAAAGTAAAGGACAAAAGCTATAATTCAGCTTTAGAAAAAAGTTGAGATGTCAGCAACCGGTGGGTCCGGTAGGTAAAGACTTTTGAGTCATCTTGCTTTTGCTTTAACTCATGGAAAGACTTTAAGTCTTTATCAATTCTTCTTTTTGGTGAGTGGAAACTTTAAGTCATTATCTCCTTTTGCTTTATTCACGTGAGACTTTAAGTCTTTCTTTAATATTGCCGACACTTCACCTAACCCAAATACATAAAGTCTTGCATGTAGGCGTCACCATCAGTGTCATCTATTTCATCATAAGGGTCTTGTGCATCCTGATACAAATTATCAGTTGCTTTTCCTTTTTTGATTTCCTTAAGGGTAGTTGTAAGGGAATCTCGAAACGCCTTTTTAGGCGTGGAGGACAGTAACTCCTTAAAAAGATCTTTGAGATCTGAAGGTGGGGACTCTGGTGGTGGTGTAATATCTTTTCGTCTGACAGTTCTACCTTCAAAGTCGAATTTACTCCACCATTTGATCATGACGCGTCTGCAGAGCCAAACGTGAGAGGCTTTGAGCCCATCCATACATACTTCTGGAATCGTCTCCAGAACATAATCCCATTTTACAATCCAGGGGATTTGTTCTAATAAGACAAAATTAAGGAGGCCAATGATGCCTTCTTTGACTTCAGTAGGTAATGACTGAACAAAATCTTCATAATGTTTACGAATAAACATTGAGATGCTGGAAGGGAAAAGACCCCAAGTTTTATACCAATTCAAAAACCATTGAGGAAAAGTCTGATCAGGATCCTCAAGTTGAAATTGAATGTACCACGTATGTTTTCTTTGCTTGTTTTCGTAAAGAAGAGCAAGCTAGCAGACAAATAGTCAAAATAATTATAAAGCTTGGGATGAAAAGCATAATACTTTAACCTTTTTTCTGTAAAGAGATCATCACGCCAGTCTGCTGGATTGAGTATAGATCTAATTGAGATCTTGCAGTAAGCCACATCTTCAGTAGGTTTCGTTCTCCATGTTGGATCGAACGTAACTTAACCAGAGTCTATGAGAATCTGTTGATAGTAGTAAACACTTTTCTGGCCATATTGAGGAAGAATGTCTTCCCTGAGTGCAATCTTTGCAATCTGATTTGGGGCCATTCTAATGTTACTTTCTTCTGTAATATACAATGGATGATGCCCAATGATTATGAAGGGATACTTTCCATTGCTGTGGGGGTTGGCTCTAGCATAAGCATCTACTGAGAGTGAATCATCAACATCGTCCTTCTTTTGAGAAGACGAGGGAATATCCCTGATCCTTTTAGGATTGGGGGATCTGTCCGCTATTGGAGTTCTGGAGAAATTCTCTAGTTAAGAAATCAAGAAGAGAGTTAGTTTCTCCTTAAATAAACTCAATATCAAAATCGAAAGCTGATAAAAGCCCTTGTCATCTAGCAAAAATCTGTTTTGAAGCAAGGTTTTTTACGTCTTTAATTAAAACATCTTTTGCAGATTTGCAATCGATTCTTAATAAAAACTTTTGGTTTATCAGATCGCTTTCAAATTTTGTGATGCAGAGGACCATAGCAAGAATTTCTTTTTTAATGGTCGAGTAATTCTGCTGAGCTGGTTTCTATAGGCCTGAAGTGAAGCAAACCAGCTTTTCCTTTTCTTGAATCCTTTGTTTAAGGATTCCTCCATAGCCTAGTTCAGAAGTATCTGTCTCAACTATTTTGAAGGCTTCTGGATCTAAGAGGACAAGACAAGGAAGAACCTTGACTTTCCTTTTAATGCCTTGGACCGCCTTCGTATGCTCCGTTGTCCATGGCTTAGGATTCTTTTTTAGCCGCGCGTATAGTAACTTGCAATCTTGGGCTAAACTGGGATAGAAGTCTGCAACATAATTAAGACTTCCAAGAAACCTTTGCAGTTGTGTTTTCTCCTTAAGTTCATCAGGGAACTTATCAGCAAATTCAATCGCTCGATCTATATGAATGATAGATCCTTGAGTGATATTGTGACCAAGAAATCTGAGACCGCTAATCCTGCTTGCTTGGTGGCCTGGATAAACACTTTTAAGTGTTTAATATGCTGATCAATGCTTTGAGAATAAACCAGCACATCGTCAATGTAGACAATAATGAATTCTGAATATGGATTGAATATCTCATTCATTATTCTCTGAAATTCTGAAGGGGCGTTCTTTAATCCAAATGGCATGACTTTACATTCAAAATGCCCAAAAGGTATTGTGAATGCTAGTTTGTACCTTTCTTCTTCTTTGATCTGAATCTGCCAATATCTAGATTTCATTTCAAACTTTGAGAATAGATTTGCTTTGCGCAATCTGTTGAGTAGATCTCTTTTATTAGGTAAAGGATACCTAATCCACCTTAAAGCCTTGTTCAAGGGCTTATAATTGATCACTAGCCTTGGAGCTCCTCTTTCGAGTTCTACTGCATTTTCTACGTAGAACGCAGGACAACTCCATGGGCTGTAGCTAGGTCTAATAAGACCTTTCTGCTGTAATTCAGCAATCTCTTTCTTGCATAATTCAAGAAATCTTGGACCCATTGCAATTGGTCGGACCTTTGTAGAGATTGATGTTTCATCAAAATTTGGCTCATATGGTAAGTTCTACCACATGCCTCTTCCTCCCTCAAAAAGCATCTGGTGCTTCTGCACAAACTTCTTTTTTGATAAGATCATCAAAGGAGCGAATTTTCTCAATCATTTTAGGACTATTGAGTCCTTCTTTCACTTGACGAAAACTGATTTCCTCTTTGAGAGAAAGTAAGAAGTTTTCTTTTGAGGTGATAACCTCTGAAAGCGTATCAAGGAATCTTTCATTTGGCTCGGACATGAAAGGGAGTTTGAAAGGTATTCCTTGTATTTCTGCTTCAATTCTTGACTCATCAATTTTATGAATCGAAAATAAGGAATGAAGAAATGGGTTTCCGAGAATAATAGGATGGGATAACCCTGGAACCATGAGAAATGGAAGTTTAAAACAAGTGTTTCCTTGACAGATGGCTGCATCAGAAACTTTGTACTGAATTCTTAAGGGAGTACTATCTGCCTAAGATAGTCCTTGACTCGTTTTTTCAAGGTATTTGGCTAGAATTAAGCCTTCTCTTATGCAGTTTAGATTTGCTCCTGAGTCTATTAAGACAATCGTTTTCACTTTGTGCTCTCCTCTGATTATAAGAGTGAGTTCAGAGTACCACTTGAACGTAGTGACTCTTTCAATAACGTTGACCCAATTTAATAAGGCCAATTCAGGTGCTTTGAGCGCTTTTTCTTCACTGGTTGGCTCATTAATGACCAAGGCTTTTTCTCTGATTTCTCCTTGGGCAAATGACTCTGGACATTCTGGAGTCTTGAGGTAATCAGGTCGTTCCGGAAGATAATCTTCAGGTTGTCGCCATGTAGAGATATCTGTATTGGGTTCAAGATCAGTAACACGTTCTTGTAACATAACGATCTTTGCTTGATATAAGCCTTTGAGGCTAAGCAGTTCATTCTTTATCTTACGAACCTCATGCCGAAGTTCACCAATTGTAGGTTCTTTTGTCATTGTCTTTGGAGAGTTTTGAACTCTTTCTAAAACTGTTTTGAATGAATAGAAATCAGGTTGCCTGATCTCTGGCTCAACCATTTGAGGCTGAGTTGTTTCTTGAGTCTTTGAGACCTCAATATATTTTAAAAGCATTTGAGCTTTATTAACTGGATCTTGGATCTGATTTATAAGATCAAGAATAAGATTGTCTTGGGTTGAGAGAACATTTAAGCCCAGAGCGTTGATGTTATCGGCGAAGCAATCCTCGCATCCACGATTGCAAGAACAGTCCTTGTTCTTTGGATTGGTTGGATGACTGGATTCCTCTTCATCTGTTTCAGACTTTGAGTCTGATTCTGAATCACTTTCTTCCTCTGAAGTATATGAACCTATGAGGTTCACTTCAAGATCTTCTCCTTCATCATCTGATGGCGTAAGGAAGATATGACATAAAGATCTCTTAAGACCTTCATCAAGATCGAGAGCGTGAATACGCTTCTTTACTATACATTTGTTCTGGTAGTACCCAATCTTTCTGCACTTCCAACAAACTGGAGCTTTGTCATGACTCTCTTTTTTGTGTGAGGTTGAAGCTTTATCAGGCTTCTTTATAAACCTCTTTCTTTTCTCATACTTCTTCTTATGAAACGGAGACCGTTTCCTGTCATACTCCTTTCTATGAGATTGGTGGTATGACTTCTTTCTTTTTTCTGTGTGTGGCTGAAAGCCCATCTGTTCACAGAAATCTCCCAAGGTATGCTTGCCTTTAAGCTTTTGGCTGTCGAGATGGCGTTTGAGTTTCAAGTCATTACAGAGATGCTTTCCCTCTGTAATTACTTCGGTTGCCAACTGACCAAACGTATATTGGGAGTATGGAAGACCATCAATAAACTTTTCTATCTAGTAGCTAGCAGTTGCATCATCTCTAGTGTAGAGTTTACTAAGGAAAACATTCTTATACCACTTGAAGTCTGCTAGAGATCTGCATCTTAGATTGGAGAGCTGTTCTCCAGTCTTTTCTTTCAGCTTGCCAGTGCAACCGACAAATGCTGTTGTGATCGTATAGATCAAGGTATTGACAGTATAGGCTTTTAGCCATGTCTGCATTCCACCTTCATAAACTGGCATTGTGGAATTATAGATTTGATCTTTAGCAGTTGTGCTAAGATAGTTGTCCCACCAACCTTGCAATTGACCAGAGAATCCCAAGACAATAGCTCTGGCAATATCCTGATCTCCTTGTCCTCGGAGCCTGAATGCTTGAGCGAGCATGAACATCTGTTTGACAGTATTCATGACCATTTGTTCTGAATAGTTGTCGATGTTCTATTCTACTATATTTTCACCAGAGAATGAAGAGTTTCCTTTGTAATTTTCATGTAGGAGATCTCGTGGTGATGGCCTAGAGTTATAAGGCTCATTTGTTTGTCTCCATGTGACTGCGTTATGAGTCAAGACATTAAGTGTAGAGGCTTTATCCTCTGCTCCCTTTTCGACCTTATCTTTGATTTTAATTCCTCCAACAAGACTAGTCAGCTGATCAACAATCTCTTGCTTGACTGGATCTTTCAGAGTGAATTTCTTCAAAGATATAGATGGCGGTGGCTGGATCATGGGTGGAGATGGTTTTTCTTCTTTTATCTCATTTTCTTCTTCTTGATTACCTTTTATGGTAATCGCTGCCACAACTGCAACCACGTGATCTATTTGCTTTCCAATCGCTTGTAAATAGAGATTAGTGTAGTTGCTCTGTTCAACCAAAGGGCCAATAAGTAAAGGTACATCCTTTGAGGATGAGGCTGAATCCTTTGAGGATTCTCTTGGTTGCTCTTTGCTACTATTGAATGGAGTAGCGATTGCTTCCTTAGAACCTCGCTGTACAACAATAGTGCAATCGGGAGGATACTTGGATTTGACTATTTATCCTTTGAAAGTCTTGTATCCTTTAACAGTTGAGCTGAGCACATTCAGAAAAGATTGGTCCTGGAAATTAGTCCAATTGAACCTTTTCTTTGTGAACACCATTTCAAGCGATTTGAAGAAGTCGGCTTTACTCTTGGTTTTTTCCAACCATTCTTCAAATCGATCTGCATAGAAACTTTGAGTTTCTTTACTTAGCCTAGTAGTGTACCAAGCTCTGTGGTACTGGTACCTTTCATCAAAGAACTTTGACTCTGTGAGAGTGTTGGGTTTAGATATAACCCCTATTGAGTATCTATTGCTTGTGTACCCCATATCTGAGAAGGTCGGCGAGGTAGCCTTTTTGCTGCCTTCTGCTGATTCAGGGATTTCAACCTTGTAATGAGGTTGTGTGACTCCTTCACTAGATCTTTTAAGATCTGTAACAACACAAGATGGTTGTTCCATTTGAGGAACTGAGGATGTGGATGATCTTCTTTGAGATCCTTCGAACTCTATTTTTACCTTCCTTCTTTCTGAGAATTTTATGACCGCATCACCATCTTCGTATTGAATGATATTCTCAATGGTTCTCGGTTCTTCTCTAAAAGGAGGTGTAATTTCCTCAAGCTTCCATCGTTCTGGTAGAGTAACTTGACTCCACTATATTGTTTTTGGAACATTGATAGTTGCCTTTCTGAGGTTTGTGGTGAGAAGGGTGGTCTCACATCTTTGTGCCTGAATCTATTTAGTTCTTGGGAAAACAGTATTCATGGCTTTATAGCAGACTCTGTAAATGAGAGCTACTTGTTCTCTTCCTTCTTTTGTGTGGTAACCACAGGTTTGAACGGTAAGGGAGAGTGTATCTAGGATGTGTGGATTTGTCTATGAACTTCTATGAGATGTTCAGAAAGTAGTTGAAAAGATTGATGTCCTTCTTTGAGAGTGACTGTTTCTTCAACAGTTTTTTATAACATAGTCTGAGGCAAAAGTAAAACTGCCTTGTTGAAAAACAGTAGAGGGGTGCATGGATGGTAGTTTCCAAGCTAGCATCTGATTTTCAATATTTTCAAAAACTTGAATTTCTTTGTTCTTAGCTCCTGAACTGGAGGCTTCAGAACCAGATCTAGACCTAGACAAACTCCTTCTTAATCGATCCATAATAATTGTAAGTTATCGCTGCCAAAGACGGATTACAGCCCTACACAAGCCTTCACATGGCACAACAGGGTCTTATAACATATAAATACATTTATATTAATATATATTAGGTCAACGAAAGTCAACACAAGAATCGGGTTTTGCAAAAATCACTATTTGGCTAAAAAGTGCTACTTTTCGCCCGAAAAGTCTATTTAAATTTCTATTTCATTTCAGAATCTATTTTTATCAAACTCAGGTCTATTAATATCTGAGGACTAGGTTTTAAAACATTTAAAAGACTAGTTTCAAATTTCTAGCTGATGTGTCTTCAAACACTATTCACAAAAACCAACGATAAAATTTTCAATGCAGATTTCTATGAAAATTTCATGAATACTCACTTATCATGTAATAGAAGAAATAATCACATAATTATCACATTTTAATTCAAATAACATATAAACAGGTCAAAACACGTAATTGCAAATAAGATCAAATTCGGGGTCTCACAGCCCCAACCCATGGCACACTTAAACAAAGAAGAAGAGAAAAAAAATTGTGAAGGAAGCTAGGAAAAAGTGAAAGAAGGAAAAATCATAAGTAATTCAATCAACTAGCTTAGGAAGTTCAACTTTTTGGCAACTTTGCAAGAGAGGTTGTCATCTTTTCGTAAGAAACCAAGGTGAGGGGACTCTTTTAAACTAAATTTCAGAAGTCTATAATGCATAACTATGTGTTGTTGGGTAAGATTTTGATGTATTACCCTAGATTAGATGTGAATATGCTTGCAGGAATTGGTTAGAGCAGTTATATTGTATGAACTGTTTGAGCCAGTATATTTTATTAGAAAATTATGAATAAATTCTATGTTAATCTAGACTCTTAGAGGAAAAAATCTTATGTTGGAAAGTTATTGAAGAAAAATTGTTTACTTGCTTGAAATTGCTAAAATCCGAGAGGTACTGTAGTTGAGCTGGAACTGGACAGTTTTGCTTGTCTGAACTTTGTGGTGCTTTTAACCTAGTAAACCTACTTGAAAAACTCTAAAATTTTTATAGGGCACAGTTTGGTCAGTTTGTAACATGTTTTTTTTTAGGTGTTAAGGCTAGTTCCACTGTTTATGTCTCTAAAAAAATAAATAACCGAAGGTTGACAAGAAAATGTTGCTAATCTGGACAACTTTGTGCAATTGTACTATTTTAGTCATAACTTAATGAATTTAACTCAGAATTGAGTTCCGTTTGATTCTAGAGTTATCTACACTCTAAGAGATTTGTTACATGTAAAAATCAGTTTAATTGGATGCCATTTACCTGGGTAATTAAGCTGCCAAGGTTGAGCTACTACTGAAATTCTAAAACTGTTGAACTTGATTATTTGTGCTATTATTGACTTTTGTGACTAAAGTATGAACTATGAGATATTATTGTTGGGTGACACATGCCATGAACTATGTGAGTTATGTGTTAAGACTAAAAGTGTTGTGATGCACTATACAATGTGGTTACCTATGTGATATACAACATGTTACGTGATTAATGTGCATTGCATAAACTAATGTGTTTGGAAGGGTTGCAACCTACTTTTGGCGTGGTAGTTTCGAGAAACTCCGAGCGGCATTGGGCTTGCCAGTCTAGCTCGACTACCATGGTTACTAATTCTCCTCTTGCTAAGGAACTTTACTACCCTCGGAGAGTGGGTCGTAGGCTTTGGGTATATCCGGAATACCTCGTATTGGGAGACATAAGGGATTTGATACATTATTTGGCTAGTTACCTCATGTGATGCGATGCGATGCGTTATGTCAGCATAAGCGTATTCTTACCCTTATATGTATTAAAGACTTGTTACAAAATGATGTGATGTATTACTAATTGATGTTGTTATGTGCATTGCATTCACAGGTTTTCTAACAGGTTTATGAAAGAAAAAAATGACTTCAAAAACCCTTCCCCTATTCCTCCCTCGCTGAGCTTAAGTTGTTGTAAGCTCACCCCATTTTATGTTCCCCTTTTAGGTGAAAATGAATCCGACTGTGCTAACCAGGTTGATGAGAATATGCATGCATGTGATGAAGCCGATTTCTGTTTACTCTGAGCGAGACTTGCTTGCATAGATCAAATCTGGGAATGTTGACTGTAATTGTGATACTATGAAATCAAATGATGTATAAATCTCTGAAGCGTATATAGTAATAGTATGTTATGGACTTGTATATAGGTTTAACTAAGTCTTAATGTGTATATAGTTAGTAATCTATTTTGGGGGATAAGTTAAACTCATATACAAGTATTACATGTAGTCAATTTTATTTTTTCCTATGACTGCATGTCGGTAGGGTAAGTCTTGGATTGTAAGAACAACCAATGTTAACCAGTTATAATGTTGTGGATAGTAGTTGGTAAAGTTACTTGTGGGATAATATGAAATGTTGGGATATGTACTGTTGGCTTGTTAAATTGACTGTTGGATAGTAATTGGTGGTTGTGCTGGATAGGTTGGATTGGTTTGCGAACTTTTACTTTGCAGGTGAAGAACTATAATGTTCGAGAAATAGAGGAGACTCTGTTCAATTTTTCGTTACGCTTGGACTTAATATCTTTCAGGTTGGGTCGGGATGTGACACCTTTAGTGGTATCAGAGCATAGTGAGCATAAGTTGGGTTATGACCCTTGGGTAGATGGGTAGAGGTCTCACAGTGTAATGTGTTTTGGGTGCTTATGTGTGTTAAATGACTTATATGCAATATGTGAATCTTATGTGCCTTTTATGCTTCAAGTGTTAATTTGCCTATGTCTAGACAATATGTGCAAGATATATATTAGGACCTAATTGTTTATATATATATTCGTGCCTTATCGATATATATATATATATCGATAAGGCACGGATATTGCTTAATATATAGCATATATGCTAACGTTATATGTAAGGCCCAGCATGAGACCTCATGAGGTCATGATACGAACCACGCCAACATGTGACGCAACCCAACACCAAATATGGCAAACGACCCCAAGACCTTTTAGGATTGGATGGAGCCGCAACCCTATGCTTAGCAAAGCTAGAACCTTGGTATAGTTGAAGACGGCACAAACGAGGATGGAAAACCCGTTTGATAAGTCAAGGATGAACGCCACAAGAATAATCTTGATAAGTTCGAGAAAGTTCTTGAGAACTTGAGGAGAATAATCTCACAAATTTAATTATCAAAATTGTCAAACTTTTATTTCATGCAAATTAGCCTTATATAGGCAAAGACAAATAAGTTTCCTATTTGAAAAAGAACTCCTAAACCCTAGCTCAAATAGGAAAATGTGAATAGTAACTAGGTCAAAGGAATCAAACTTGGAGACCAAGAAAAGACTCCTATTATTCACGTGAATAGTAATATGAATAGTAACTAAAAAGGAAGCAAACTTGCAGCCCAAGAAAAGTTCATTTCCAGTGTGAACACCTAATCTTGCAGCCCAAGAAAGTCTTTTTCCTAGTGTGAACACTTAAATTCGTCCATAGGGAATTAAACTAAAACTAGGATAGAATTACAAAGAAATCAAATCTTGACTAAATCTTTGAATCTTCTTGAAACTTCTTGAAGAATCTTGAAGTTCTTGAATCTTGAAAATAGAATCTTGACTTGAATCTTTGCTGGAAAATTCATCCAAATGGTGCAATGAATGTGGATGGCTGGTTCGCATTAGGTCATATCATACATAGTTAAATTATTTTATATGCAATTACCTTGTTTTATATGCTTTTAAATTGATTTATGTGCATTTATCTCGATTTACACACATTTTATCATTTAACCTGCATTTATGTTCAAATATGTGCATTTAAGAGTTTTAGTTATTGTAAGAATTAATTAAGCCTTATTATCCTAGAATAGCAACTAACTAGCCAAGATATAACCAGAAGGGCAAACTAATAATACATAAGCAAGTTGGAGGGCACTCTTGTTCTAAGGCAATTTTAGCAAAATATCCTAACACAATACATATACTACATTACATTATACACACACACACATCAGAAAACACATACACACTCATATGATACATACACTACACACACCACACTCAGATTTTCGTCCATAGAGAAGAGGGAAAGAAGAGAGAAAAGAGAAGAAGGAAGAAAGGAAGTAGTTCGGCCATTTTGGAGCATTTTCTTGGCATTTCAAGCTTTCTTCAAGTGTGTATCTTGCATCTCTTTCTTCTAGACTTCAAGAACAAGGTGAGGGATTCTTTAAAACTTCTTTGAAAAGTTCATTTAAGATTGTTTGATGTGCATTTGGTGCTAGTCTTGTTTTAGTGTGCATACAATAGCTTAAATGTAGAGGTTGAGTATATGTATGTGTTGCAGATCTAGGGCTTGCCTAACTTGTGTTGGATGATCTTGAGGAATTTTTGATGAGGTAGGCATTGTTCTTGTATATGTTTGAATGTAAATAACTTGTTTTCAAGGGTTGAGAGCATGAATCTAGCATTTTAGGACTTAGATGGTAATCTTGTTGTTTGTGAGCCATTGTTGATTCTTGGGGTTTTGGATGTTGATTGTAGATGGAGGAGTGTTGTGGTTGGTTTTTGAACTCATAAATGTTGCTTAATAAATCATCTTAAGTATGCTAGAATGCTAGTTGAAGGTTGGGAGAAAGATGGCAAGATATTGAGCAAAAGATGAAAATTTACGGGTGTGTTTTGCCCAGGTTGGTCGACTAGGCCAGTCGACTAAACTTGCCCAACTACTCAATCGACATTTTACTAAACTCTCTCTCCAGGCCAGTCGACTAAGCCGGTCAACTGGCTCGCCTGACTTACTTGTCTAACTGTCTCCCTTTTGCGCAGCATTTTTGTAGAGGCCATATCTCACTCAATTCAACTCCGAATTGAGTTCTATTTGATTCTACGACTATCTACTTTCAATAAGCTTTAATTCTATACCAAAATCAAGTTATTTGGAGTTTGGGAGAGTAGGGAAACTAACTGTTTAAGTTACGCTATTACAAAAACATTGAAGTTGCTTTATAGTGTCGCTCATGTTTGCATTTTGTTTCTGCTTTAAGTAGTCTGTTGATATCTTTTCACTATCTTATGATACTTGGTCAACATGTGCCGAGACACATGTTGACCAAGTTCGTATCAGTTGCAAAAACACAAAAAATGCCTACAACTCCTTGTAGACGACCAACTGATACGAACCTGGTCAACATGTGCCGAGACCCAATACCAAGAATGGTAAAACAAACCCAAGATCTTTTCAAGAATGATGGAAACCGCGACCCATTGCTTAGCAAAGCAAGAACCTTGGTATGGTGAAGACGCCACAAACGGGGATGAAAATCCGCTTGATAAGTCGAGGGTGAATGCTACAAGGAATCCCTTGATAAGTTCGAAATAGTCTCTTGGAGAACTCAAGGAGAATAATCTCACAATTTAATAGTCAAAAACATCTTATTTTTATTTCATGACAATCAACCTTATATAGGCAAAGAACAAATAAGTTTCCTATTTGGAAAAGAACTCTTAAACCCTAACATGAATAGTGACGAGAATAGTGTTTCGTGAATAGTGATGTGAATAGTAACTAGGTCAAAGAAGTAGACTTGGAGCCCAAGAAAGACTCCTTTCCTTGGAGCCCAAGAAAGTCTCCTTTTCTTGGAGCTCAAGAAAGACTCCTTCCTAGTGTGAACAGCTAATTTTGTCCATATTGGACTCTAGGCAATAAACTAGAATTCAAATCAAACTAAAACTAAAACTAAGATAGAATTACAAAGAAATCAAATCTTTACCAAATCTTCAAATCTTCTTGAAGAATCTTGAAGTTCTTGAATGTTGAAAATAGAATCTTGACTTGAATCTTTGCTGGAAAATTCATCCAAGTGATGCAATAAATGTGGATGGCTGGTTCGCATCATTCCTCTCCCCCCCCCCCCCCCCCCTCTTGAGAAGGATTTGTCCTCAAATCTACCCGGCTCAAAGACCAGCCTAGGTGGTAAACCATGTGGTATGTCCTCGGGAAACAGTTCAACTCCTCTGTGCAACCTGTTCCTTCTTTGTGCGTTTGGAGCAACTTGTGGATGGCTGGTTCGCATCATTAACTTTTGACCATTTCAAAGTTCAAGACAATATAAGTATGATTTGGTACTTAGCCATTTCATCAAATGCAAAGCAATGAAATATAAATATTTGAGTTTGAAAACATCATTTCTTCCAATACGCATTCTGATCATTTCATTACCATTAAGGAAGAATATACAAAATTCCAATCATTCCTTACATAGGATCATTTTCCAAACATCCTATAGAAACAATAGAAAATAGTCACTACTATTTAAAGAAATAATCAAACTAATCCGAACATTTATAAACATTTTTCAAAATTAGGATCGCATACCAAGCCGATCTAACCAAATCATGTATAACCAGTCCCCATTACTCAATCTCCTCCTGAAGAGAGATCTCCCAATAAGAATGCCACAACCTTGCTCCTCTTATGTAGTCCTCCTCCTTCTTCTATTTCTGTTTTGGCTGGGCTCAGCCATAGAAGGAAAGGACTCAACATGAGGATCGGGTGTTGCACCCAAACCAAGGTTCTGCCAGCTAGTTAGAATATCTGGCAACTCATTCAGTGTGACCTCAATTCTGTGTACGTGAAAGTCCAAGATCAAAGGAAAGTAGAATGGTGGAAGAGACTACAAGATCAAGTCAACCTGAAGTCGGGGATCCATAACGACCAAATGCCTTCAACTGAGTTACCAAGTAAATCATTCTGAGGCAGTGTTGGCTCACGTCACCCCCTTCCTTTAGTCTCATACTAAAAAGCTCACGGGTCAACTGGAATCTCATAGACTTTTTTTTTTGTTAATTCAGTGGTTATTGAATCCAAAAAAAGGCAGTACATGGTACAATTGGAAACAGCTTGGCCGTAGGCCATTACAAAGAAAAGAAATTGCAAATGCAGAAAATATCATCAGATAACAAAAATTGATCATGAGAAACAAACTGAAAATGATCAACTAAAAATCGACCCCATCAGGGGGTTCTCCGTCAGAATAGTCCTCAAAAGCTTGGGATTGATCTGTTTGATGAGCGGGGCTTGAGAAGGACTGGAGAATATCTTTGCGTGCTTTGTCACGTGCTCTGGAATCGAACTTGCTTTTAGCACGAGTATTGAAACTATCTGAAGACTTTCTGCCTCTTTGGGCAAAAATAGCTTGAGCATTCCTATAAGCTTTTTGAGGATACTTTGGATTTTTCCTTGCATGATCCACAAATTTACCAGAAGTGGGGACTGTTGCATTATTATTTGCAATATTTTGTTGACTTATTGAGGTAACACCAGGGTCAACGGTACCAATCTCAGGGTAAACCTAGAAAACATCAAATCTATTATTCGTAGGGGCAGTTGTAGTCAAGGATGGAATCTCATAGACTAACTGTACTCGCCAAAGGATTCCTACAAACAACGAATGATATGTACGGAATCAGGCAGCCCCTCATAGAATCGACGCAGATCATCGCTCATTGATGAAAGAATGTATCCCCTAGCACGCATGTCATCCTGGACCCATTTATAGTATCTTGTCGGTCTCGAAAGCAGTCTTATCTAAGGGAGCAAATGTCGGGACATCCAGAATATACTCAATTCTTTCAAATCAGATGACTACCCTTAAACTTTTGTACCATTTTTCGAAGTTTGGTCCAACTAAATAATCATGATTAAGGATGGAAAAAGTAAGATTTATGAATGAAGCCATAATAAATTGCAGAAAAAATAAATATAACAGAAAGTAAGATTGCAGGCTAACAAGAATATATGTAAAGTTATAATATTACAAAATAAAATAGCTACTCCCACTATTTGTTTTAAATCTCATACTCCTTTAATGAGAAACATGAATCTATGAAAAGTCTCTAAGTGGGATGACCAAATTCCTATGATCAGACACATTTCTCAAACCTTTGTGGCTATGTTGAAACATGAATACCAGAGGTCAACAACTCTTTGTTATCTATTTCTCTAAATAGGGTATGGTCTACTTTAGTCCCTAAATCACTTTGGTCTCAAACTTTTGTGTCTATGTTGATTAAGTGATCTAGTTAGATTGAACCCGCCATCACTTAGTTATCCCTCAAATTGAATCAATAGCCTCAAGCCTTTGTGGCTATGTTGACCGTAAGATTTTGGCAGACAACCACATCACTATGTTTCATTCTAGCGATTTTAATAAACTTACTTTGAAACATATCCTCTACCTTTGGGTAAGAAGGATCGTATTCATTTTGGTCTTATTAAATATCCTAGGATGGTGAAGGACTACGATAAAACTCCTTTTACCATTTTTTTGAAAATCTAATATTAGTTTGCACGTAGGGAGTTGATACAATCTCATCAAGTAATTAAGCATTCAACATACTATAAGCTAACAATGACAATTATAGCAATTTAAATAGTATGAATGCAAAGATATGTGAATGGTGGATCATGGGCTTGACTTTTGGGCTAAATGAAATAAAACTATTCTATTTAAAAGATCTTCAACACTTTGAAATCTTCATTGGGCCTCCAACTTTTTGGAAAAGTCCATTGGGCCTCCAACTCCTTGGAAAAGTCCATTGGGCCTTTGTCAAGCTATTTCTTGAAGAATTACATAAAAGTCCTCACTACATAATTCTCTCAAATGACAAGAAATAAATTGAGACTTATGTCTATGATCAAATTCACCATTCTCAAAATAATAAATATGCATGATTATTCATATCAAAATATAATAACCTACAATGCCCTTTTGCATAATTATAAAACCCCTTTTATACATGCAAGTCATAATGTCCCATTAATTCATAACTCCTTATAATTAATTATATTTATATCTAAGTCCAAAACTTAAAGAAAAACACAAGTCCATGACCCATTCACATAAAGTGGCCCAATTGGCTAAAATCAAGCACAAGTGCACACAAGGCCCAAGCCCAAATCAACATGTCTTTTAAGGCCCACATACATCAACTATAGCCCAATAGTCCTTTAAAATATTATATCGATATATAATCATCTTCTATCTATCTTAAAATTTAGAAATATCCTCAATACAACATATTAGATTATTTTTAATTTAAAGACAAGAAATTTGTGGCCTTTTAATTATGTGAAATCCATTATGCTAATATCAAGACACATAGATAAGTTGCATTCTTGACTATTAAACATTTTTAATCATTAAGTAGTCCTCAACAAAGTTCATATGCATGATCTTATAAAATAAGTTTAAAACTATCTTTTAAACTTTTATTCTAACACATGCATATAATAGAAATAAACTTTTGAGGACTTCAAGGCAACTACTATCATCTTTTTCACATACAACAAAAGCAAAATCAATCTTCTACAAAAAGGAGAATTTTCGGCCAACACCATATAAATGGAAGAGAAAACCCCTTTTAATATGACTCTTTTAAAAATAGACTTTTATCCAAAGTCTAATATTAACATGCAAAGACCAAATCCACCATTGTCTTTTCATCCAAGCTTATATATCAAGAAGGCAAAACATCTCAAGCATCCTAGTGATTTTCGGCCATCGTAGTGTTTTTTATATAAGCATGCATGTTCAATGTTTAACTCATACATTCAAGATCTTCATTCATAAACTAGATCCAACATGAGCTCTAAACATGCAAAGTACTAAAGCCAACACATCCATTTTATATGTACATATACATGACATACATGACATACATATAAAAATAAACAAGCTTAACTAGTTAGTGACATGGACATGCCAACCGAGGCTCTGATACCACTTGAAAATACTAGCCAACATTTTATATCATGTCACCACATATGTAAATATTGGATTCAAGATCGAGAATGATATGTATAGATAGCATGCTAGGGCCAAAATTTACTAGGCCAAATCTCAAAATTTTCTAGCTAACATCAATATACATTCATTCATCAATATATATATATATAAAGAATAGATGGTATAAGGTATACCTCTTGTTGTAGATTACTTTGGAGAAGATGAAAATGGTAGACAAGCTTTTGAATCCTTCTAACTTGAAGGCACCAGTTGGTCCGCCAAGTATCCAAAGCTCAACCAATACTTGAAGAAGGAATGTGCTAGTAGTATCTTCAAGTTTTTTAGACTAGGTCTGTATGTTACCAAGCAAAACAAAAACTTCTCTCTTGTTGTTCTAGCTATGGCCGAAACATTCAAGGAAAAAGATGAAGTTCTTGTCTTCTAAGTTGGTATGTATGTCGTGTGTGTTAAAGGCCTTGTCCATGAGAGAGAAATAAATATTATGTATATTGTATCAACCTATCAAAATAGGCAACCAATCATCTTTGTTACCTTTTTGAAAGAAGCCATGCAAGCCTTTTGATCTTAATCATTAGCATTGAAGGATAAGATGACAAATTTCTCTCTCCTCCCTCCCTTGGCCGAAAATGCAAGTGGATGGAGAGAGAATGTTGTCTTGTATTATTATTATATATATATATAACATACTCATATATATATATATATAATCCTACTTTATTTAGATAGCCAATCACAATTGCTTTCTCATAAAGTTAAAGCCATGCAAATCCTAGGATTGTAATCATTACAATCCAAAGGTAACTTTATTCTCTCTCTTGACACTTGTCAAAAAGGCTTTATCAACAAAAGCAATGGTCAAGATTCTTTTGTCTTATTTGTACTTTGATTGTACCTTGATGTACTTTTATTTTCATTTTAATATACTACCACTGAATTAACAAAAAAAAAAAAAAAGTTTCTTTTGTCTTTATTCAAAAAAGAATCCTATCCATTGATTTCAAATTCAAATGACTAAGATTGATGACATGGACTATCCTAGTCATCAATCTCTACATGCACATGCCAAATGTAATTATCTAGTCATTAATTTGCAATTCACCTTTTGACAACTAAGATGATGATGTGGCATTTCACAAATTACATCATCATTGCACATATACATATATAAACACCTTTATATATATATATATATATATATATATATATATATATAAATATATATATATATATATATATATATATATATTATCTTTTTGCCAATTCTAATCTCCATTAGAATAAATATATTGAAATAACTTTCAATAATTATAGTTTGGCCCCAAAAGTTTTGGTAATTATAATTTGACCCCAAAACTTTTCAAAATTATAATTTTGGTCCAAATACCAACATTGATGACCCTTAACACCTTAAAGCCATCAACCACATAATACAAGCTTCCGATGAACTTATTCATGATACTTATTAGTTTGTGACCTTCTAGATTCATAATCACGTACTGATGAGGGACCTGATAAACCTCCTTATCTAACTCGGAAATGTCTCTGTCATTTACTGAAATACCCTCATTCTCATGAGTGACGCACTAGCAACGAACGTACCATGAGAATGTAAATGATAATGAAGACAACATCTTTTATGAATCCATTTAACCGTCAAGAATTAGCGTGCAGTCCGATCCTTCTGTTAATAGTGCCCCGATCAGGAAAGGACCATAAAATGGTTAAGTCCACATCAAATATTATGTATAAATCTGAATCGGTCAAACGAGAGATGACTACCATGCAAAAACCCCTTTCCATTACTTCATACTCGCCTTGGCCAAGGACTTCCTCGTTTATCAACTGATCTCAGATATCAAAGGACATCGCCTCGCGCCGGAGGTTAACAGATCCTATCTTGACTGTTAAGGCAAAAATTGGCAGCCCCGAACTCCTTCCGGGGCTGGGCGAGTTCCCTTATCCGAATAATATTTTGTATGCTCTATCCACCTTGTAGTCCTCGTAAATCCGGGGAAGACTATTAGCGGGCTGTTATCAGCCCCGTGGGCTGACATTACCCAGGGCTACAGCTCCGGTCTTTCATTCTTGATGGGGCTTAATGGTCATGGCTGGAATGTTTGGCCTGCTCCTCATCCTTGTCCTAAGGGTTTACCCCTTCCTGCTAGGTGCTATGCTTGGTCCCTGCTCATTACCATGTCAGCGAGGGTCGTATTAGATTTGTGCATCAGGACCCGTTGTACTGGAGCTCCGAGGTCTGACCTTATGTCCCTAGTCGGTGCTCGATGACCTAGGTTGACCTGTTTGGCGGGGCTGAACGAGCCCCATCAACCTATGCTATACGGACTGTAGGGGCTGGAATCTACTGTTTGAGGCTCCATCAGCTTATTTCCTGCAAAAACAAAGACCCCTGGGGGGTACTTGGAGGATATCTTGGGGCGCCCTCCGACGCTCAAATCAGTTATGGGAGCAAGAGATTGTTTAATAGCATTAAAGTATTGCGTGAGAGCAAAGTGGTTGCTTGTGAGCAATTAAGAGAGAGCTTGTAAGCGTTAGAACGAGATACCTGTACTTTTAATGTCTACCTGTATATATAGTTGCTGAAATATGAAGTTGTAAGATAGGATAAACATAAATCCCACGATATTAGGCTTAAAGAGATAATATCAAAGGAGATAAGACAAATCCCTTATCTTTAGGCTCAAAGGGATACTATCCATATCTCTTATCTTTAGGAAACTAGCAAAATCATTGTGTACTTATCCTTATCTGCTGCCCAGCACTCCTCGTGAGCCCAGGTCAGGGATGTTGACGGGGCTACCCCTTGTGAGCCCAGGTCAGGACATTGGTGGGGCTACCTCTTGTGAGCCAAGGTCAAGACACTAGTAGGGCTCCCAACTCCATGGGCTAGATCTTTCTGTTTGCTGCCTAGAGCTCCTTGTGAGCTTAGGTCCGAACAATAGCACGGCTACCCTAGCTCCATAGGTCGGATCTTTCTAGGGCTCGAGATCTACCCCTATCAATTGCCCCCAATCTCCTGAGCTCCGCAGGAGGTCAGGGGATTGTCATGTGGGTGGAGCTCCTTTGTTCCCTTATTAGTTTAGCTATTGTAATCGCCACTTTGCAAAACTAGATATACCACCATCTCAGTTGGTCTATGTACCTTGAGATTCATGCCCTCTACTTCACGTCGTCAAAAAGATTTCCTTCATGACATGGTTTTTGCATGACTCGGGCTAATGACCTTTTTTTTTTGTTGATAATTTAGTGAAATTTATTGATATCCAAAAAGAAGGGGTACAAGTACAAAATGCGTCACAACCAATGTCACAACAAGAACAAAAAAAGAATCAAAACAAAACCAAATCAGTCAAAGACTGAATGATTACAAGAAAAATTGAGAATCAATCACAGGCCCAACGGACAAAAAACAAAGAGAATCTCCTCATTTAATACATCGATCTAGGGGTCTTCCATTGAAGTTGCCTTGAACAGCCCGAGTGTAGTCAAACGAAGGAGTTGCACTTGAAGTTGCCCTAGAAGTAGAGGCTTTGGCGTTATCATTACCAAACGAACTAATAGTTGATCTGTCTTTGCCTGGAGCAGCAGTGAAATTTTTATCCTTGGAAACTTGTGACGGGAATGGGGTGACTTACATTCTTTGAATTTGTTTTTCATAAATTTGAGAGCTTGGCACTTCCACATTGACCCTATTCAAAGTGTTGGCAAGCAGAAAATTGACCTGATTCTTTGGGGTGTTTGTTTGCTTGTGATAAACACCCGTACCTGAGGAAAGATGAGCCCTCAAACCTTCATATCAGTGAATTCAATTTTGAGGTTGCTCCTATTGATATTTTGGTGGAGCTTTGGTATGCCCCCCAAGTCTTCTTTAGTGAGGTTGGAGAGCGACTATTAAGGTTGGATGTAGAGGCGCTGTGAGATTGAGAAGAGAAGTCTACCAATGGAACAATTCGAGGAGCAGGCCTTTTCAATGGGAGCGCGCATTGTGAGCCTGTAAGTACAAGCATATGATGTTAGGGCTAACTTTTAAGATTGATTTAGCCCTCATCCTATGTTTATCTTGGGCTCTTACGGTCCCACTTCTGGTATTTTATTACTCTTGCAACACTCGAGTGTTTGGCTCAAAATAACATTCGACATGTAATTTCTTCTTTAGCTAAGGGTAGTTTGACTTTGCCATTTTCGGCTCAGCCTTGGCTTTTTGGCCTCCGGCATATGTCCGACCTGAGAATGGGACTTCAACTTCTCCCTTGGCTCTTCTTATGTTTGACATGGCTCTTGGCCTTGCCTTGTGCTTGAGTTTGGGCTCGACTTTCCCAAGCTTTCCCTAGGTTCCAATCATACTTGAGCTATTTGAAACTCTTTTGAGTTGGTCTTTCTTGATGAGAGGGGAGCGTTGAACACTTTGCTCTACTTAACTTGATTTTGGCCATTCAACCTTGGCTCTTTCGGAGCTCACCACTGGGCTCTATCTTCAGCTAAGTTTTCTCAGCATTTGGGACTTGTGGGAGCCCTTTCGATGGTATTTTCCAAACTTACTTTTGATTTCGAAGGTCTAAGGGGCTTTTGCGGTCCCTTCTCCGACCCTTGGCCTAGGCTCATTTTGGCCTTTCTTGGATCTCGACATGTTCTTCTTAGCCCTCGAGATATGTCGAGATTTGGCCTTGGCCATGTTATTGGCTTGATCTATCGCAAGTTGGTTTCCAACTCAGCTCGCTTCAGTTAGCCTTGTGTCGACTTTATTTTAGTTCCTTCCTAGCTTAGAGAGGTTTAGGCATCTCATGGAGGCCCTTCCTCGATCTCTTTCTAAGTTCTTCTTAAGGTCTTAGAGAATTTAAAGGTCTATTCCAACCTTCTTGCTAGTTTTATTAAGGCCTAAGGACTTGCGTGGAGCCCTTCTTCGGCCTTAAGTGAGCTTTTATGAGGTCCAGGGAATTATAGCGGGCCCTTTTTATAACCTTGAGCTCATTATATTTTTGTTGCAGAATCCTCCTTTTTGGCGAAAGGCCTTTGTGCCGTGGTTTAGTTCCTTTCAGCTTAGGCTTCGACTTTTTCTTTGATCTTTTTATTTAGATCTCAATTGCCTCCCAGACCGCATTGGCTGAGATCCTTTATGAAATTCTAGCTTTGGTAGTTCCAACCTTTTTGAGAATGTGCTTTGTTCAGCCCCTCTTTAGTTTGAGGCTTGAGAAGTATTTTGGCATATCCAATGGTCTTTTGGGTAAAATACATCTCTATAGGCCTCACGTTAGGCCCAATTTCTTTTGATGACCTTTAAATTGATGCCAACCTCTTTTAGTCTTAGTGCCTTTGACTCAAGTAGCCTTAAGCTCTTACGACCTTAGGGGTTGACTTGATAGTTAGGGCGTCGACCTTAAGCTCTTATGACCTCGAAGGCTGGCTTGAAAGTTAGCACTATTCAGCATTTTGGACCATTATATGATCAATAGCTTGTGAAATAGGCCTCCCAAATTTTGGACCAACAATTCACAGGTCCTTGAGTAAGGATGCTGATGATCCTTTGATTTCGGACCTAGTCCTTGAGCATAGACTCTCAGTTATTTATGTCACGCCCCGACCCAACCCAAGCTAAAGGTTAAGTCCGGACCCGACACACGGACAGAGTCTCCCCTGTACCGTGGACATTCTGAAAACTTGTAAACTCCCAATTAAGGTAACTACATGGTAAATAAACTTTTCATGGCTATATATATAAAGATTCAAGGCCATCCAAGCCTTGAAGCAAATAACAGTTCCAAAACCACACAAGCATGCAAGAACTTTGTTTACAAATAGTCTAGTAGCCATGACATCTAGGATAACAATAAAACATACTTAGAAGATAACACATTCTACATTAAGCCATTCACTCCCAAGCATGCAAAGTGAATAAAAACAGAAACATAAGTTATTACAAAACATAGGCTTCCAACTCTACACCACAATCTACTATCCTTCAACTTTACACAACAAGCATATACATAGCCCGTAGGCCACAAAATAGGACATAAGATAAATAGTTGAGCCTTCCACATAGCAGCAAGAATTTAAACCACCTCAAGCTATCAGGCACAGCATCTAAAGTAAAGGATCAGTCTGAACTCCCTCTTCCTCAACTAACTCAACAAGCTGGGGATCAACCTCAGCGTCTCCTGAAACATATATCGAGGTATGAGCAACCACTGTTGCCCAGTGAGGGATATAGTCCCGGGGCGTGCAATGCAACAGATAATACAATTATACAACAATAACACTTAGACAATTAAAGAAACAATGATAACTTAAATAACCACACATTTAAAGGATACATTTCACAAAACCCCTATACACCAATCTTCACTGGTCTTCATTCACGATCCACGAACCACGAACACGATCACGATAAGCCGGCATAATCCCCAAACACTCCAGTGGGTGTACTCCGGATGTACCACGATAATCCTACGACCCAACATCCCCTAGCAATCTCCGGACCAGGCGAATGAGGGACTAGGGCACGGAGTTTGAATATCCACCGGCAAGCCCTCTGCCGCCCAGCCGATATTCAACACATCCGGCCCTGACACTATGGTTACGCAACCACTATGCAATGCACTTAACAATGGAAAGTTAATAGCAACAATATAAGCATTAACACATAGGAGGATCAACAAAGTAGGTTGACCTCGATGCAATTAGAATAGAACAATTATATAAGCAAATATGCAGTTTTACAAAAAGACATATGCAAGATAAGTATAGAATCATACCAAAAGCTCCAAATCAACTTGAAACCACATATAAACACTCAAGAAGTCATGCCATGGGCTTAGAGGCATGAGTCAACCGAAATTGCACCTAAACCCCTTTGTTTTTCAAACTATTTCTCTTCCAAACCAAGGTTAATGATTCTATTTTCGAGGGAAACTCTCCCAACCTTCTAACTAACCCTCAAGGTACCCTCTCAACCCTCTAACTCATTCAAACGCCCGCTATTACCCCGAAAGCCCCAAATTCCCTCTTATGGCTTTAAACTACACATACCTTATCCGGGCTTCAAACAAAGGTTATCAAAGCTTCTATAGCACCTAGGTAGCCTAAGAATACTAGAAGTGAAGCCCGAATCCACCCGGATTCGCATTAACCCCGAAAGCCCTTTGTTAAAGTCGACTATTTTACGTTTTATGCGATTTTAGGACAATACAAGTGCACGGGGCTATTAGACTACCTTCACTAGCACCTAAGGCATCTATTAGACGCATTGAATCAAGTTAAAATGCGCGATTTCACAAAACCCTAGAATTTCCGTCACTATTTACCCTAAAAATCAAACTAACGATTCTAACCGTTTAAAAAGCGAAACGATGGCTCAAATGTGTTCCCTAGCATTCATATACATGGTATAATAGCATAGATAATCAATACAATAGCATTTGAACACATTTTTAACAAATCAAGAAAATAGCAACTATTTGGAAATGCGAAAATAAGCCGTGAAATCCCTCACCAATGCGCGTAGGAGCACCTAGGAACCTTGCACACACCCTAATCCACTTGCTCAAGGCTTTGAGTGCCTTGAATTGAAGGATTGAAGAGCAAAAACCTTCCTATTTTCCTGTTTGCTGCTGTCGGCCTTGTGCCTGTTTTTTCCAGATTTTAATTTTTTTTTCTTGTGTTATATGAGCTAATGTTATGTTATGTTGAGTATATATTGGGGTGGGGTCATGTTTGGGTGTTTAAGTGGCTTCTAAAATGTGCGTTTAAAGCTGAGAAACGAGCCTAAGGGGTGAAACGTAGGCTAGCTAATTAAATCTATAAAGTTATTACGTAATACTATTCATTTAACTACTAAAATCATTTTCAAAATGAGCTCTACTATCGCCTCTAGCTCAATTGCTCATTTTTCCCACTATTCTAACAATTAATATGATTTAATAAAAATGCTAATTCGTTGATAGTATGAAGTTTAAAAATGGAGTGAATAGTAATTTAAGAAGGCAGTTAATAATGCATAGAAGGAAATGCGCAAACAAGGGATGCAACAGTAATTGAATGCATGGCTAAATCTCGGGCGTCCCATCCTCTCCCCCTTAAACTAATTGCGTCCACGCAATTCTTACATGATTCGGCGAATAACTCTGGATATCGCTCCCGCATCTGATCCTCTCTCTCCCACGTCGCATCCTCTACTCCGTGATGATCCCACATAACTTTAACCATCGGAATGCTTTTAGTCCTCAGCTCCTGAACTTTCTGATCAACAATTCGAAGAGGTTTCTCTGTGTAGGTCAAAGTTTCACTGATCTCTAGCGGATCCGGCTCAAGTATGTGAGAGGGATTTGGCTGATACTTCCAAAGCATAGAAACATGGAAGGCGTCATGAATTCTGCCCAGACTGGGAGGCAACGCTAAACGGTAAGCCAATTCACCAATAGTTTCAATTATCTCAAATGGTCCCACATATCGAGAACTGAGTTTTCCTCCTTTACCATGCCGAATCAAACCCTTGCGAGGAGAGATTTTCAGAAATACTCGATCCCCTACAGCAAATTTCAGATCACAACGGCGTCTATCTGCTTAACTCTTTTGTCGGCTCTGTGCTGTAAGCATTCTTTTCCTGATAAGCTGCACATGATCAATCATTTTGTTCATTTCAGGTAAGAGAGTAGGGTCGACCGTCTTCATTTCACCAACATCATCCCAGTAGAGAGAAGACCGGCATTTACGCCCATAAAGTGCCTCATAAGGTGCCATACCAATAGTAGCTTGATAACTATTGTTATAGGCGAACTCTGCGAGTGGCAAGTACTTCTCCCAACTCTTACCGAAGTCCAGAATACAAGCCTGTAACATATCCTCGAGGATTAAGATAGTTATCTCGGATTGACCATCTGTCTGAGGATTATAAGTTGTACTGAAACTCAAAGTCGTGCCCAAAGCTTTCTGAATCTTCTGCCAGAACTGAGATGTGAATCTGGGATCTCTATCTGATACAATGCTCTTTGGAATTCCATGAAGTCGGACAACATTCTCAATATACAACTCTACCAGCTTATCAAGAGAATCAGACTTCTTTTTAGCAATAAAGTGAGAAGTCTTGGTCAGTCTATCCACAATAACCCAAACTGAGTCATTACCCTTCGAAGACCTTGGTAAATCTGATACGAAATCCATGGTAATATGATCCCATTTCCAAACAGGAATAGCCAAAGGCTGCAACAACCTTGCAGGTCTCTGATGTTCTGCTTTAACTTTCTGACAAGTAAGACATCGAGCAACATAGTCAGCAATTTCTCTCTTCATATTATTCCACCAGAAATTCTGCTTCAAATCTTTATACATCTTCGTACTGCCTGGATGGATAGTATATCTAGAACTGTGCGCCTCAGCAAGAATATCCTTCTTCAAGGTTGAATCACTCGAAATACAGATTCTGCCTTTGAATTTGAGAATACCATCGTCGTGCAGTTTGAAATCCGACTCTCCCCCTTTAGAATTCTCTAAGACTTTCAACAATTGAAGATCAGCCTGTTGAGCTTCCCGAATCCTGGATAATAATAGAGATTGAATCTACAAACTTGCGAATTGAATACCAGAATCTGAAGTACTAGGTTTCCATAAACATAATTCTTCCATGAATTCCCAATTCTTGATAATCAAGCTAGCAACAGTAGCCTTTCAGCTCAAAGCATCAGCAACAGTATTGGCCTTACCTGGAAGATAGTTAATAGTGCAGTTATAGTTCTCAAGTAATTCCAGCCAACGCCTCTGCCTCATGTTCAACTCTTTTTGTGAAAATAGATATTTCAAACTCTTATGATCTGTAAAGATTTCAAACTTGTTGCCCCAGAGATAATGACGCCATTTCTTTAATGCAAGAATGATAGTTGCAAGCTCAAGATCATGAGTCGGATAGTTGAGTTCATAAGGCTTCAGTTTCGTGGAAGCATAAGTAATAACCCTGCCATTCTGCATCAATACACAACCCAGACCTTCCTTCGAAGCATCACTATAGACCACCAGATTATCATAACCCTCAGGTAAAGCAAGAATAGGAGCTGTAGTCAATCTCTTCTTCAATTCCTGGAAGCTGGCCTCGCATTTATCACTCCAGTCAAATACTGTTTTCTTCTGAGTAAGTTGAGTTAAAGGCCCTGCGATCTTAGAGAAATCCTTGACAAATCTCCAATAATACCCAGCTAAACCAAGGAAGCTACGAATTTCTGTAACAGTTTCAGGTCGTTTCCAAGATAACACCACTTCAATCTTCGCTGGATCAACAGAAATACCATCCTGCGAGATAATATGGCCAAGAAAGGCAACTTGCTTAAGCCAAAATTCACATTTGCTAAACTTTGCAAATAACTGATGCTCCTGAAGAGTCTGCAACACAATTCTGAGATGTTGTTCATGTTCCGCCTCAGATTTAGAATAGACAAGAATATCATCAATGAATATAACCACAAATTGGTCCAGATAAGGACGGAATACCCTCTACATTAAATCCATGAATGCGGCGGGAGCATTAGTAAGACCAAACGGCAAGACAACAAACTCATAATGGCCATATCGAGTTCTGAAAGCAGTTTTAGGAACATCATCTTTCTTAATCCTCAACTGATAATAGCCTTGCCTCAGATCGAATTTAGAGAATACCCTGGCGCCTTGCAACTGATCAAATAACTCTTCAATTAAAGGCAAAGGATATTTATTTTTGATGGTTACCTGATTAAGACCCCGATAATCAATGCATAGGTGAAGAGATCCGTCTTTCTTTTTAACAAATAGGACTGGCGCACCCCAGGGTGAAGAACTCGGCTGAATGAATCCCTTCTCAAGCAAATCCTGCAATTGAACTTTCAATTCCTGCAATTCGGGTGGAGCCATTCTATACGGAGTCCTAGAGTTAGGTGAAGTCCCCGGCAGTAAGTCAATCATGAACTCTAGATCAGGCGGTAACCCAGGTAATTCCTCAGGAAAGACCCCCGGAAACTCCCTCACGATAGGTACATCATTCAATTTCAATTGATCGATAGGTTGATTAATCAAATATGCAAGATAAGCCTCACAACCCTTGCTCAATAATTTAGATGCTCTAATAGAAGAAATAATAGGAGTTCCCGTAGATTTTCTACTACCAACTATTTTAAGTACAGGCTGGTCAGGCATTTCTAGATACACAATCTTCTTTCTACAATCAAGCTGGGCATAATATTTACTTAACCAGTCCATCCCTAATATAATTTCAAAATCATTGAAGGGTAGGATAATCAAATCAGCAGGAAAAACACGACCCTCAATAAAAATACTACATGCTCTGCAAATAGATCTAGTAACAAACTTCGGACCCATAGGAGTATAAACCACAATCTCATGCAATAGTTTATCATGTTTCAGTTTCGCATTTTGTGCACAAGTAGGAGTAATAAATGAATGCGAAGCCCTGGAATCAATTAAAACCTTAACTGATTGATCATTAAGAAGAAAAATACCTTCTACCACAGCGGTCGTATCCAGAAGCTCCTCAGCATCCAAAGCAAATACACCGGCCTGGCCTCGTGGTGGTGGTGCTGCAGCTGGTGCCCTGGTCTGAGAGTTCTGAGCTGACGTCTGACCCCTAGGGTTCTTAAATTTCTGACAGTCCTTAACCCTGTGCTGATCACTGCCGCAACCTGTACACTTGTTCTGACGCTGACGCTGACAGAAGCTGCACTGCTGGTGACGTCTTAGAGCAGTGCCTCCCGAAGGAGCTCTGTAAGTAGAGGTAGCTGAACTACCCTGTTGCGAACGGGATACTGCTGGACGGAATTGACTCTGAGTCTGACTCTGAACTGGTCTTGTCTGAGTCTGAGTAGGCCCTGTATAACTCTGAGTCTGCCTCGGCTGTGAACTCTGCCCAACTGATATAGCCTGTCCCTAGTACCCTTGACTCTGAGACTGAAACCGCTTACTCGATTGACTAGTTTCGGCTAACACATCGGCCTTGCGTTTCTCATATCTCGAGGCGGCTCGGACTACAGCAGCATAATTAGGAAAATCATTTGCAGAAAAATTTAGCATAATATCCCCCCTTAAACCCAGGATGAATCTCTGGATCTTCATGTCCTCCGGCTGTATCAAAGCTGGCGCATAACGGGAAAGCCTGGTAAAAGTAGCCTCATATTGATCTACTGTCATACTTCCCTGTTTCAAGTTTATGAACTCTGTTTGACGCCTCTCGCGGGCAACCACCGATATGTACTTGTCTCGGAACTCTCGAACAAAGTCGGCCCACGAATGATGAACCCCCTCGGCTTCCTATTTCTCACTGACGGTACGCCACCAATCTTCAGCGTCACCCTCTAGAAGGAATGTGGCATAAGTGATCTTTCTATCATCATGGCACTCGAGTGTTGCTGCCACTCTTTCAAACTTCCTCAGCCACATCTCAGCCTTCATATCGTCCGGTTCTCCAAAGAAAGTATAGGCCCGATGATGAATAAACCGGTCATACAGATTACCCCAGGTAGGGCCACTACTTCCGGCTCTCGCAGCCTGATTACCTCCAACGACCCCTGTCTGACCCTGCTGTGTCACAAACTGGGCGATGGTGTTCATAGCAGTGGCCATCGTGGCCAAGATCTGTGCAGTGCTCGGTTCTTGAACCTGCGGTGCATTTTCTGCAACATCAGCTTCTTGCCCATGAACCCCCTCTGGTTCTCCACCAACATTCTGATTCTCAGTACGACGACGGGGCCCCATCTCGAATAGCTAGAATGCAAAGCGTTATGACAGGTATATATATGTATATATGTAATTTATAAGTAAACACATAAAGAAAAGTCCAAATAGATTCACATAAAGTCAAGTACATAGAAGTTCAAATAAATATTCTACATTCTTGAAGTACACATAAGTCACTAGATCATACTTGACATTCAAGACTCTTGATATTCTATTTCCATGCTAGCATGTTCATTCCTTATTCAAATTTCACTTAGACAAATCAAAATCAAAGACTCATGCATTCACAAAGTCACATAACAAATCTCTACCCACAGACCGAGAAATTTAACCCGGCTTCATGCAATCTATAGCTCTGATACCACTTAATTGTCACGCCCCGACCCAACCCCCAAGCTAAAGTTTAAGTCCGGACCCGACACACGGATAGAGTCTCCCCTTTACCGTGGACATTCTGAAAACCTGTAAACTCCCAAATAAGGTAACTACATGGTAAATAAACTTTTCATGGCTATATATATAAAGATTCAAGCCCATCCAAGCCTTGAAGCAAATAACAGTTCCAAAACCACACAAGCATGAAAGAACTTTGTTTACAAATAGTCTAGTAGCCATGACATCTAGGATAACAATAAAACATACTTAGTAGATAACACATTCTACATTAAGCCATTCACTCCCAAGCATGCAAAGTGAATAAAAACAGAAACCTAAGTTATTACAAGGCATAGGCTTCCAACTTTACACCACAATCTACTATCCTTCAACTTTACACAACAAGCATATACATAGCCCGTAGGCCACAAAATAGGACATAAGATAAACAATTGAGCCTTCCACATAGCAGCAAGAATTTAAACCACCTCAAGATATCAGGCACAGCATCTAAGGTAAAGGATCAGTCTGAACTCCCTCTTCCTCAACTAACTCAACAAGCTGGGGATCAACCTCAGCGTCTCCTGAAACATATATCGAGGTATGAGCAACCACTGTTGCCCAGTGAGGGATATAGTCCTGGGGCGTGCAATGCAACGGATAATACAATTATACAACAATAACACTTAGACAATTAAAGAAACAATGATAACTTAAATAATCATATATTTAAAGGATACATTTCACAAAACCCCTATACACCAATCTTCACTCGTCTTCATTCACGATCCACGAACCACGAACACGATCACGATAAGCCGGCATAATCCCCAAACACTCCAGTGGGCATACTCCGGATGTACCCCGATAATCCTACGACCCAACATCCCCTGGCAATCTCCGGACCAGGCGAATGAGGGACTAGGGCACGGAGTTTGAATATCCACCGGCAAGCCCTCTGCCGCCCAACCGATATTCAACACATCCGCCCCTAACACTATGGTTGCGCAACCACTATGCAATGCACTTAACAATGGCAAGTTAATAGCAATAATATAAGCATTAACACATAGGAGGATCAACAAAATAGGTTGACCTCGATGCAATTAAAATAGAACAATTATATAAGCAAATATGCAGTTTTACAAAGAGACATATGCAAGATAAGTATAGAATCATACCAAAAGCTCCAAATCAACTTGAAACCACATATAAACACTCAAGAAGTCATGCCATGGGCTTAGAGGCGTGAGTCAACCGAAATTGCACCTAAACCCCTTTGTTTTTCAAACTAGTTCTCTTCCAAACCAAGGTTAATGATTCCATTTTTGAGGGAAACTCTCCCAACCTTCTAACTAACCCTCAAGGTACCCTCTCAACCCTCTAACTCATTCAAACGCCCGCGATTACACCGAAAGCCCCAAATTCCCTCTTATGGCTTTAAACTACACATACCTTATCCGGGCTTCAAAAAAAGGTTATCAAAGCTTCTATAGCACCTAGGTAGCCTAAGAATACTAGAAGTGAAGCCCGAATCCACCCGGATTCACATTAACCCCGAAAGCCCTTTGTTAAAGTCGACTATTTTACGTTTTATGTGATTTTAGGACAATGCAAGTGCACGGGGCTATTAGACTACCTTCACTAGCACCTAAGGCATCTATTAGAAGCATTGAATCAAGTTAAAACACGCGATTTCACAAAACCCTAGAATTTCCGTCACTATTCACCCTAAAAATCAAACTAACGATTCTAACCGTTTAAAAAGTGAAACGATGGCTCAAATGTGTTCCCTAGCATTCATATACATGGTATAATAGCATAGATAATCAATACAATAGCATTTGGACACATTTTCAACAAATCAAGAAAATAGCAACTATTTGGAAATGCGAAAATAAGCCGTGAAATCCCTCACCAATGCACGTAGGAGCACCTAGGAACCTTGCACACACCCTAATCCACTTGCTCAAGGCTTGGAGTGCCTTGAATTGCAGGATTGAAGAGCAAAAACCTTCCTATTTTCCTGTTTGCTGCTGTCGGTCTTATGCCTTTTTTTCCAGCTTTTAATTTTTTTTTCTTGTGTTATATGAGCTAATGTTACCCACTACTCTAACAATTAATATGATTTAATAAAAATGCTAATTCGTTGATAGTATGAAGTTTAAAAACGGAGTGAATAGTAATTTAAGAAGGCAGTTAATAATGCACAGAAGGAAATGCGCAAACAAGGGATGCAACAGTAATTGAATGCATGGCTAAATCTCGGGCGTCACAATTTAGCTTAGGAATTCCTTAGTTAGCTTCCTGCATACTTGCTAAGGATGCTTTAGGCCTTAGTGGAGGTCCTTTCTTACTGGCAATACTTACGGGGTTGTGGTGCTTATCAAATGTTGCGACTTAAGTGGGCTGAAGCCAAGCTCCATTCGGTACTCAATTATTCCAGGCTATGCTTGACTTTTGGAGCAAAGAGCTCAATGAGCATCGTGATCTAAATGGGCTATGTCGAGCTCCATATGGTGTTTGGATGCTTCTGGCTATACCCTATATTGTTTGGACCTTTGTCGGCCTCGATGTATGGCTTGAGGGATGATAACCTGAATAGTTGCTGGGAAGACCCCAAAGGGTTTTTGTCTAAGCTTGGGAAATAATGACCCCAGTGATAGTAGTGAGAACTAGGAGGGTTCTTGTCTTAGCTTGGGGGGTGATATCCCCTGTGATGGCTAGTACTATCCCGAAAGGATATTGTCTTGGCTTAGGGAATAATGTCCCATATGGTGGCTGGTGAGACCCCGAAGGGATCTCGTCTTTGCATGGGGAGTAATATCCCCGGTAGTGGCCGGTGAGACCCTAGAGGGTCCTCTTCTTGGCTTAGGGAGTAATGTCCCATATGATGGCTAATGAGACCCCGAAGGGTTCTCGTCTCTGCTTAGGTAGTAATGTCCCCGGTAGTGGCTAGTGAGACCTTGGAGGGTGCTCATCTTGGCCTAGGGAATAATGTCCCATATGGTGGCTGATGAGACCCCGAAGGGTTCTTGTCTCTGCTTGGGGAGTAATATTCCCGGTAGTGGTTGGTAAGACCTCAGAGGGTTCTCATCTTGGCCTAGGGAGTAACGTCCCATATGGTGGCTGGTGAGACCCCGAAGGGCTCTCGTCTTTGCCTGGGGAGTATGTCTCATGTGGTGGCTGAAGGCCCCGAAGAGTTCTCGTCTTAGCCTTCAGGGTGTTGTAACCCTTGATAATGTTGAGCTCTTATGGCTCATAGGCCAGGTCTTGTGGCCTGGAGGAGCTTGGGAGACTTATGTTGTGACTGGGCTGATTTGGTCACCCATTTTTTATACTGAATAAGCTCCACTGGAGTTGGGGGAACTCTACTGAGTTTAGGATAGTTGTTGCTTCTTGAGCTAAGGAGAGCTCCGATAATATTGGGAGAGTTCCACTAAGCTTAAGAGAGCTCCTACTTTTCATGCTAAGGAAAGCTCTGTAGGTCTTGGAAGAGCTCCACTGAGTTTAGGAGAGCTCATTCTTTCTTAGCTAAGGAAAGTTCTACTGATCTTGGGAGAGCTTCGTCGCTCCACTGGGCTTAGAAAAGCTTCTATTTTTTGAGCTAAGGGGAGCTTCATTGATCTTACGAGAGTTTCGATACTTTGCTAGGCTGAGGAGAGCTCTTGCCTTTTGAGGTACGAAGAGCTCTGATGCTCGATTGGGCTAAAGAGAGCTCCGCTGATTTTAGGAGAGCTTTGATACTCTGTTGGACTGAGGAGAGCTCATGCCCTTTGAGGTAAGAAGAGTTCCGCTGATTTTAGGAGAGCTCTGATACTCTGCTGGGCTGAGTAGAGCTCCGCTGATTTTGGGAAAGCTCCGATACTTTGCTGGGTTGTGTAGAGCTCCTACCCTTTGAAGTAAGAAGAGTTCTGATAATCTTGGGCTGAGGAGAGCTCCTACCCTTTGAGGTAAGAAGAGCTCCCCTGATTTTAGGAGAGCTCCACTGATTTTGGGCTGATTTGATTACCTCATTGTGGGTTGGTGTACACCTCAACAAATTATCTCATCATTGTTGGGCTTACACCTGGATATGACGATGACATTTACACGAGCTATTCTTTTGCTCTCTCTTTTAATGATAAGTCAATTGAGAAAAAGTGTTAGGAGATGCATCTTGAGTATTTTAAACATAATTTTCAGATATTTAAATGTATCTCTAGCTTGCCTTGGCCGAAGTAAATCCAAATCAAAGTTAAAACAAGGCAAAAATGAAACAAAATGTTGCTGAAACTTCAGGTTCGTCATTTCTGGACAACTCAAACATATCTTGCAGAAATGGTCATAACTTTCTCTAGGAAGCTCCAATTCATGAACTGTTTGAAGCGTTAGAACCTAGACTTGTAGGGATTTCTACCCATATATAAATCACCAGCCAATTGTTTCTCAATTGTAGCAGTTTTTTACTCAAAGTCAGCCTGAAAAAATCTTATTCGTAACCTTGCTATATCTTAGGCTTCTTTCATACTGTAATTTTTTTTTTTTTTGTTAATTCAGTGGTATTTTATTGAAAGAAAAAGGAAAAGTACATCAAAGTACACAATGCATGACAACTGCTGTCACAATCAAGAACAATGAAGAAATAAGCAAAAGCTAAATCGGTCGCAGACCGAAGGCTACAAAATCATGAAAACGGACAAACGAACCAACATCAGCATCATTGAGTTGATCGATTAGGGAGCCTTCCATTGAAGATACCTTTGATTGCCCGAGAGTAGTCGAACGAAGGAGTTCCACTTAGAGTTGCCTTTGAAGTAGAGGCTTTGGCATTATCATGGCCAAACGAACTAATATTTGATCTAACTTTGCCTGCAGCAGCTGTAAAATTTTTATCCTTAGAAACTTGTGACGGCAACGGAGTGACAAACATTCTTTGAATTTGTTTTTCATAAATTTGAGAGCTTGGCACTTCCACATTTACCTCACTCGAAGTATTGGCAGGTAGAAAATTGACCTGATGCTTTGGGAAGTTTGTTTGTTTGTGATAAACACCCGTTCCTGAGGAGTGATGATGATCAACAACTTTTGACCTAGAAATTTTTTCCTGAGGACGAACATACGATTGATCAGAATGATCTTCGTCAATAATATTGAGAGCATTAAATCTGTTGGCGGTAACCCTATTCTCTTTTCGGGATGCACCACGTCTCCTTCTGGGTTTCTTACCAACATCAGTCCATTCTTGATTAGCGCCAGTGGTGGTTTCGTTAACTTTCGTCTCAGTAGAATTAGGACAAGTGAATGTGTCATGTCCAACAACATTGCAAAGAGAACATTTGAGAGGTTTCCAGTCATATTCAATCTGAATTTCTGCCTCTTTCCCATTAGGAAGGTCGACAAAGGTGCTAATCGGGAGATCCTTCTGGATATTCATTTCAACACAAACTCTTGCATAACTGAGATGTGAGTGTGCGTCAGTTTTCGTATGCACAGTAGGTCGAACCATAATTATAGGCATCATAAATTAGCTCAGACATATTGTTCCCTAAAGCACTTCTTTTCTTCAGGTGTTTTATCAAACACCTTGAGTGCACATCATAACAGGCATGCATTTGTATAAGTTTTCTCATGTAAAGAGATATATAATTTGTGTCTAAGTTTCCTGATGCCAAGTTCACCTTGGCATTCTATCGAACACCTTAAGTGTTTTGCTAAGAACACATACTGATAGATGTCTGCCAAACTAATGTTATTTCTAGATAACATCACATATTATAATCAAAATGCAAGGATAATGATGAACATGCTGTAAGTGATGTTCGGGACATTATTATGCACATATATATGTCTTCTTTTAAGCTATGATACAAGCATGTTATGGTATGAAAAAATAGTAGCATAGACTCGGCTAGTCACGTTGTGTAACACGACAATCATTAGATATCTTGTCGAAACAACAAGGTTGAGAATTGTGAGTGAATCATGCACTTTAATTAGGCAGTAGCTCGCATAACATGAACATACTGACTGATAAAGACAATATCAGTGCCTTATCATTGAACTAAAATGAAGCATATAGTTAACATGAATGTATAGCATGTAAATACTTAGCAAACTGGGTGATCAACTTAATGTAATAAGCAATCAATAGATGGTAGCTAGCATAGGGCAAGTATTATCGTTACTTATCCTGCACAAATGTGGTTTCTCAGTAGGATAATCCTTCGTTTCCCACATACGGCGCCAAACTATTAAGGCAAAACTTGGCAGCCCCGAACTCCTTCCAGGGCTGGATGAGTTCCCTTATCTGAATAATATTTTGTATGCTCTATCCACCTTGCAGTCCTCGTAAATCTGGGGCAGACTATTAGCGGGTTGTTATCAGCCCCGTGGGCTAACATTACCCAGGGCTACAGCTCCAGTCTTTCATTCCTGATGGGGCTTAATGATCAGGGCTGGTATGTCTGGTCTGCTCCTTATCCTTGTCGTAAACCCCTCCTGCTAGGTACTATGATAGGTCCCTACTTATTACCATGTCAGCGAGGGCCGCATCAGATTTGTGCATCAAGACTCGTTGTCCTAGAGCTCCGAGGTCTGACCTTATGTCCCTGGTCAATGCTCGATGGCCTGGGCTGACCTGTTTGGCAGGGCTGAACGAGCCCCGTCAGCCTATGCTGTACGGACTGTAGGGGCTGGAATATACTATTTGAGGCTCCATCAGCTTATTTCCTGCAAAAACAAGAACCCCTTGGGGGTACTCGGGGGCCTCCTCTAACGCTCAAATTAGTTATGGGAGCAAGAGATTGTTTAATAGCATTAAAGTATTGTGTGAGAGCAAAGTGGTTGCTTATGAGCAATTAAGAGAGAGCTTGTAAGCATTAGAACAAGAAACCTGTACTTTTAATGTCTACCTGTATATATAATTGCTGAAATATGGAGTTGTAAGATAGGATAAACATAAATCCCACGATATTAGGCTTAAAGAGATAATATCAAAGGAAATAAGACAAATCCCTTATCTTTAGGCTCAAAGGGATAATATCCATATCCCTTATCTTTAGGAATCCAGCAAAATCATTGTGTACTTATCCTTATCTAAAAACTCCCTTGTTATTCGTTTGCTGCCCAGCACTCCCCATGAGCCCAAGTCAGGACATTGACAGGGCTACCCCTTGTGAGCCCAGGTCAGGACGCTAGTAGGGATCCCAACTCCGTGGGCTGGATCTTTCTGTTTGCTGCCCAAAGCTCCTTGTGAGCCCAGGTCCGAACAGTGGCACCGCTACCCCAGCTCTGTAGGTCGGATCTTTTTGGGGCTCGAGATCTACCCTATCATTGACAATTACCTGTCAGTTCATACCACAAGACTAAAACGCAAAAGGTCATAACCCACCTTATAGAAGATGGGCATTGTCCAGATGTAACATTTAGTCCCTAATATAACCGGCAACCGTAATCTCTCAAGTCTGAGGATTAATTTGCACAATTCTTAACTAAATAGTAAACTATTAGCCTGAAATCATGTAGTTCACTATTTATTGTCACATTTAATTATCTGTACATAGACGATCACTCATATGTTTATTAGTCCACATCACCATGCTGTTTTGGCTTTTTGCACGCCATCCTTTATCATTAACATCACTATGTTAATCAAAGGTAATAACATATGATAAACCGTACTCGATTATTCTAGTCCCGGTTGAATAATCTGAAGGGCTATGAATTGTTTCTTAATGCTTATCATGTCGAAGAAAAAGTGCAAAATATCCTAAACCCTTTTAGAATCCTACAAATCATATAGTGTATAAAACACATAAACATATTCTTATTAAACCCTAATAAGGTCATCTCAAACTTTAGCATTAGGGCATATCCCCAACACCAATGTGCTTATGTGAACTTGTGTACTTAACATGCTATACTTGCTTCTTACTTATGTGTAACCTATGTGTTAGGAGCAATGTTAATGCACATATTCACATCTCATGTCATGCCTATATAACTTGTAACTGTGAGTGGTATCTGTTCTATATCTATATATGGCAGGACATAACACCCACAACAACCCTGGACCTCAAGGAACTGGGAATGAGAATCAAGGTAATCCGGGGACAGCCATGTTTAATTTGATGGTAACTGCCATTGATCGGATGAGCAGGGCTATGGAACAGCAAGCAGCAACTACAGCAGCCACAACAGCAACAGTGGGTAATAGTAATGGCAACAATCAAGGTGCTGGTAACAATCCCAACCACAATAGAGGAAATGGGAATGATACGTTGAAGGACTTTCTCGGTTATGGACCTAACTGATTCCTAGGTGAGCCTGATGATGGGTAGAGGGTTGGCTGGCAAAGGTTGAGAAGATATTTGTTGCTCATGACTATACATATGAGAAGAAGGCGGCTTATGTAGCCTACTTGTTAGAGGAATATGCAGAATAGTGGTGGAGAACAGAACATATTCGTTTGGAGCACAGGGGGACGCCGGTTACGTGGGCTAACTTTGTTACTTCCTTCAAAGGGAATTATATTCCGTGATGCGAACCAGCCATCCACATTCAATGAACCAATTGAGCATCCACATTCAATGAACCAATTGAAGCGTCCACATTCAATGAACCAATTGGGCGTCCACATTCATTGAACCTTTTGGGCGAATTTTCCAGCAAAGATTCAAGTCAAGATTCTATTTTCAAGATTCAAGAACTTCAAGATTCTTCAAGAAGTTTCAAGAAGATTTGAAGATTTAGTCAAGATTTGATTTCTTTGTAATTCTATCCTAGTTTTAGTTTTCAGTTTTAGTTTAATTCCCTATGGACGAATTTAGGTGTTCACACTCGGAAAGAGACTTTCTTGGGCTGCAAGATTGCTTCCTTTTTAGTTACTATTCACATCACTATTCATGTGAATAGTTAATAGGAGTCTTTTCTTGGTCTCCAAGTTTGTTTCCTTTTGATGAGAACCAGCCTTGAACGTCCACATTCAATGAACCAATTGAGCGTCCACATTCATTGAACCTTTTGGGCGAATTTTCCAGCAAAGATTCAAGTCAAGATTCTATTTTCAAGATTCAAGAACTTCAAGATTCTTCAAGAAGTTTCAAGAAGATTTGAAGATTTAGTCAAGATTTGATTTCTTTGTAATTCTATCCTAGTTTTAGTTTTCAGTTTTAGTTTAATTCTCTATGGACGAATTTAGGTGTTCACACTAGGAAAGAGACTTTCTTGGGCTACAAGATTAAGTGTTCACACTAGAAAGGAGCTTTTCTTGGGCTGCAAGTTTGCTTCCTTTTTAGTTACTATTCACATCACTATTCACGTGAATAGTTAATAGGAGTCTTTTCTTGGTCTCCAAGTTTGTTTCCTTTGACCTAGTTACTATTTACGTTTTTCTATTTCAGCTAGGGTTTATGAGTCTTTTCTAATTAGGAAACTTATTTGTTCTTTGCCTATATAAGGCTGATTTGCAAGAAATAATAAAAAGACAACTTTGATATTAAATTTGTGAGATTATTCTCCTTAAGTTCTCAAGGACTTTTTCGAACTTATCAAGATTATTCTTGCGGCGTTCAACTCTGACTTATCAAACGAGATCTCCATCCTCGTTTGTGGCGTCCTCAACTATACCAAGGTTCTAGCTTTGCTAAGCATAGGGTCGCAGTTCCATCCATTCCTGAAAGGTCTTGGGGTCGTTTGCCATATTTGGTGTTGGACAACCTTTGACCACCTATCCTCCTCCACCTCCATTCAACATAACTTCAATTTACTCATTCTAAAACACTACACCAGCAAATCTTCCCCCTCATGGGGGGGAAGAAGGAACCTTCTACCTCCTCTAGGTCCAGTGCTAGGCTTAAAGCCAGAGCTCAGGCTGCTCTTGCATTGAAACCTGCTCAAGTTCTGGAAAATTCATGTTCAAGTTCTCAAGGGGAAGATGATGAATTTTCTATTTCTGAATCGGGTGATTTTTCCTCTTCCTCGGTTTCTAACAAGGAACACCAACTTGTTATTGACTCTATTTCAGCAATGGGACTGATCCCTGATTCGTCATTACTGGTCAATCTTAGTGAAGGTGACGATCTCACTTCTTCCTCTAATGCGCATGGTGAAAGATCTAATTCCAGTCTTGAATTAGAGCGTGCATTCAATGATATTCAATCCAAGATTTCTTTGCCCGACAATCAGAAAGAAGATCATCATTTGAATACTCAAGCAACAAATTCGTTTGCCTTGATTTCTACAGAAGTTGTTTCCGTGCAAGGTACGACTCCTAAGCCACTTGGTACTAGCCCGAATTGCATTGCTCTTCCCAGCCAACAACGGTCAAACATTGGTTATAGCCCACCTGATTTGGACAACTTGGATGGCAAAAATAATTCAGCTGGATCCAATTTCAATGGTGGGCCCGTGGACACCTTTGGTGGAAGAAAGAATTCTGCTGTTTCTAATTTCAATGGTGGGGCCATAGCTCTTGACTCAAACATTAACCAACTTGAGAAGTCTAACAATACAGCCATACCACGTGAGATGCGTGATACTTTTGGTGGTAGCAATAATATCGTGGGTCCCTCTGGTAATCCAACTAGTGTGCACGAGAATTCTGGTCAAGCTGAGGGAAAAAATCTTTTACTTTCGGTGGGTCCATCAACACATGGGGATGTCGTGCCTGCATTGAATAATTCTTTGAAGTCCAATTCACACGGAGTTCAAACTCTACAAGATGTTCCAATTCAAGTATCCAATTTTCAAATGCATGGGAATAAAAGTCTGGGTGGTCCCGATTTTGCACACACCAACTTTAGTGAGCATGCTAATGCTGACCTTGCCATTTCGGATGGGCAAGCTTTGGATTCTTTCTCTTCAGCCGATGCTAGACAAATTAGGGAACACGATGCCCCACCATCTGAATTGGCTCATGGTAATTCAAATGTTTGGCTTTCCAGTCCATTTCTGCATCATACGAGTTTCTACTCAAACGCTCCTTTGGACAAATCTTTACCCCTCTCACCTGGAGATCATATTAATTCATTTTTTGAGGGAGTTAACACCCCTGTTCCGGTTAATGGCCATACTGATAAGTCTTTTTTGGAGAATTTCCCTGCTCTTCATCATGCATCTACGAGTATTTCCTCTCAGAAAGCAAAGACTGATTCTCCTCAACAACCTAGGCCACGAAAATAGAATGATTTTGTAAATGAGGGCAGCCAAATTCATCCTTCACAGAAAAATTGGAAGGATTTCTTTGTTGGTAATCTTCAAAGCTCGCTCAAGCTTGACTTTTTCCCCTCTGACATCAGTGATGAAGATGGAGAACCAATTGCTTGCCCCCCCAAGGAGGTTTATGATGAAGGTAATATCCTATGGGATAATTGTCTTATTGGCCAATTTATTGGTAAACCACCACCATTTTTTCTCATTGAGACTATGGTTAACAATCAGTGGAAAAAGTTTGGGCATGTGGATATTAAATCTACAGACAAAGGACTGTATGTGTTCAGTTTCGAGAATCCTTCCATTTGTGACGCTGTTCTGGAAGAATTATGGCATGTTAATCACAGGCCTCTTCTCTTACGCAAATGGGATCCGGATATCCAACTTGTTGACTTCAAAGCTGATAGGGTTCCAATGTGGATGAAACTCAAAAATGTCCCAATTTCGCTTTGGACAAGAGCCGGATTGAGCTATGTGGCCAGTACTATTGGCTATCCTTTACAAATGGATTCTGTTACTGCCTCTAGGAATCATCTTCGGTATGCTCGGGTTTGCATTGAAGTTAATCTTGAGAAGCCTCTTAAGGATACCACCAAAGTGAAACTTCGTAATGGCCAGATTGCTTTAGTTGATATTGAGTATGCTTGGAAGCCCCAAAGATGTAGTCACTGTAACATTATTGGTCATAGTTCCAATAATTGTCCCACCTATGTTCCGATAACCAATGTTAGTGTTGGTCCTCTTGTTGCTGTTGCTGTGGAATCCAAAGACTCAGAGTGGCAAAATGGTAGTAAAAAGAAGCGGAACGCAAAGCGTAACAAGAGTCGGGGTGCTCAAGTCAGCAACCAAAATTCTGGAACCGTGAGCAAAAATCAATATGAGATTTTGAGTTCAAATGAAAATGCGAATGCAGAAACTACTGCTAGCAAGCTGGAAACTGAAAACCATCGTGGTCAAAAGGAAACTGCATTGAAAACAACTGCCTTTTCTAAAGGCTCAGGTCCATCAAAGGAAATTAATGATCGGGTTCAAGGTAAAAGTACTTTGAAGTTTAACAGTAAGGAGAAAGGTGAATCCTCCAAGTATCACAGTAAGGAATGGAAACCTTCTCTCTCGAAGGCCTTTAATGAGTACATGAAACAGAATATCCCTCCGGACTTAGATGATGGTACTCTTGATTTTTAGAGCTTTGAGGGCTATGGGCTTTTATGATCTTCGTGTCTTATGGGTTTTCCCTGTTTTCTTTGTAGGTTCATTGTTGGTTTCTCTGTAATTCTTTGTTGTCTTTCTCGATCTTTGATTTGTTCATTGATCGGTTTTTGTACCATGTACCTCATTTTTTTGGCAATGATATTCACTGATCTATCAAAAAAAAAAAAAAATGTTGGCGTGGTTCGTATCAGTTGGTAATCAGAGCTTAGGTTTATCAAGTTTGCCTATCCTTTTCTTGTTTTTCTTGGTTAATTCCTTGAGTCTAGTTCTTTGTTGTGTCTTGATTCCGTTCTTGTTCTTTTAATTTCGTGTCTTGAGTCTTGTTCTCCGTTTCTTGAGTCTTGTCTTTAATTTTGTTTTCTTGCTTTCAATTTCGTTTCTTGTTAAGCTTTCAATTGGCCAAACCCTAGAATCTTGAATTAGGGTTTCTTGTGTTTCTAAATTCGAAGTCTTGGTTACTTGCTCATTGTCTTTGTTTCTGAAAATCAAGAAAAGAACATCAAGAAAGAAAAGAAACTTCAAGGAAAAAAAAAATTTCGGAGCTGAAAAAAAAAAAAAAGGCAAAATAGTGAACAGTAAAAGAACTTGTTTCTGTTGAATTAGCCTTCGTGGCCAAGCTTTTCTGAAGGAAAACGACGTTCTGAGCATAACCCACAGCATAGCTGTGGGCACCACCCTCTTAGGGCCAAATTCCAACGTTTTCTATGAGTTTTGGGCATTTTTGTGTTTTAGAATAGGGTCTTTGCAACTTTCCTTATTTTTCTAGGTTTCCTTCTTCGAGTTTTATTCAAGTTTCTTTCTCTAACCTTGTTTCCAGAGTATTAGAGGTCTTAAAAAATAAAATTATCAAATTTCAAAAAAAAAAGTAATACGCTGCTTTAGTGCCTATCTTGGTACTCTTGATTAGTTCTAGGGAACTTGAAGGAGAATACGAGAGGAAAAAGGCAGAGTACGTGAGATTAATAGAGGGTAAAAGCCAAATTGAGTTGAGTGAAACACATGAGGGAGTGAAATTTAATCATGTCTCAAAATCAAGTAGACAACATTAATGAAGGTGTTAAACAACCCGTTGGACAGAACTTACAGATGCAGGCATTGATGGGAGAGATGAGACGAATGATGAAGGCTGAATTTGATCAACTACATGAGAGGATGGATAGAGAAGAATAGAGAACACCAAGGGTACAGCCACCAGTTGCTCCAAACGCACCACGGAGGAACAGGTTGCATCGAAGAGAAATTGAAGTTGTGGATGAATTTGAAGAAGAAGATATAGATGAGGAACTTGATAGGATGTCAGTGGCCAGCCATGGGAGACATGGACGAGATCGAGAAGCTAGGAACCGTGTTGATAACAATTTAGGATGCATCAAGATGAAGATTCTTGCTTTTCAAGGAAGGAGTGATCCTGAAGCATATCTTGAGTGGGAGAAGAAGATGGAGTTGGTTTTTGATTGTCATAACTATGTTGAATTGAAAAAGGTAAAACTTGCTGTAATTGAATTTACTGATTATGCTATTGTTTGGTGGGATCAGTTGTGCATCAATAGGAGGCGGAATGGAGATCGTCCTATTGCAACTTGGGATGAGATGAAGAGAGTGATGAGGCAACGATTTGTACCATGTCATTAATATCGAGATTTATACCTCAAGCTGCAAGGTCTTCATCAAGGTAATAAGAGTGTTGATGAATATTATAAAGAGATGAAGATGGCTATGATTAAAGCCAATGTGGAGGAAGATCGAGAGGCAACAATGGCAAGATTCTTGAATGGGCTAAATCAAGAGATTGCTAACACTATAAAGTTGCATCATTATGTGGAATTAGAGGATTTTGTGCATAAAGCAATTAAAGTGGAGAAGCAACTCAAGAGGGGTGGTACACGACCAAGACAAGCACTACAATACTTGAGGGCATCACCTTCACCTTGGAGGACAAGTTATCTAAAGGATGAAGAAAATCCGTCTACTTACAAGGCCAAGCCCGAGCTCAAACCATCCACTATTGCCATGACTTCTAAAGTTAATACAACCTCTACTATGACTCAATCTAGTGAGATTCAATGTTTTAAATATCAGGGACAAGGACACATAGCAAGCCAATGCCCAAACAAGCGAGCAATGGTAGTCTTGGAAAGTGGTGAGATTGAATCTGAAGACGAAACATATTCTGATGACATGCCTATATTAGAGGACACCAAAGTAAGCGAAGAAGAGTTCGGGGCAGATTATGGAGAGATGCTTGGATTAGTGGCACGACGAGCTTTGAGCTTGCAAGCTAAAGAGGATGAAGAAGTAGTGCAACGTGAGAACATCTTTCATACCCGCTGCCACATGAAAGATAAGGTATGTAGTGTTCTTATTGATGGTGGTAGTTGTACTAACGTTGCTAGTGCTTCAATGGTTGACAAGCTAGGGCTCACAACAATTAAGCATCCACGTCCATACAAGTTGCAATGGTTGAATGATTGTGGTGAGGTAAGGGTTACAAAACAGGTTGTGGTGCCGTTTCGCATTGGAAAATATGAGGATGAAGTATTATGTGATGTGGTACCTATGCAAGCTGGACATCTTCTTTTGGGAAGACCATGGCAATTTGATCGACGTGTACAGCATGATGGCTTCACCAACAAGTACTCATTCATGTTCAATCAACGGACAATCACTCTAGTTCCAATGACACCAAAACAAGTCTATGAGGATCAAGTGAGGTTACAAAAATTGAGTGATCAAAATAACTTGAGTGATCAAAAGAATTTGAGTGAACAAAAGAATTTGAGTGATCAAAAGAATGAGAGTGAAAAGAAAACGAGCAAGGCTGAAGCTAGAGAGGTAGTAAAAAGAGAAAAGAGCTCTTCCAAGGAGGTAAAAACAGAGGGAAAACAAAGAAATTTCTATGCAAAAGCAAGTGAGGTTAAGAGAGCTTTGATTTCAAAAAGGCCAATGATTGTACTTATGTACAAAGAGGCTATTTTAAATACTAACCAGCTTGACTTTGCATTACCTAGTGTTGTTGTTTCTCTCTTACAGGATTTTGAGGAAGTGCTTCCTGAGGACATACCACATGGTCTACCACCAAGGCTGATCTTTGAGCCTGGTGGATTTGAGGACAAATCCTTCTTAAGAGGGGGGGAATGATGAGAACCAGCCTTGAACGTCCACATTCAACGAACCAATTGAGCGTCCACATTCATTGAACCTTTTGGGCGAATTTTCCAGCAAAGATTCAAGTCAAGATTCTATTTTCAAGATTCAAGAACTTCAAGATTCTTCAAGAAGTTTCAAGAAGATTTGAAGATTTAGTCAAGATTTGATTTCTTTGTAATTCTATCCTAGTTTAGTTTTCAGTTTTAGTTTAATTCCCTATGGACGAATTTAGGTGTTCACACTAGGAAAGAGACTTTCTTGGGCTGCAAGATTAGGTGTTCACACTAGAAAGGAGCTTTTCTTGGGCTGCAAGTTTGCTTCCTTTTTAGTTACTATTCACGTCACTATTCATGTGAATAGTTAATAGGAGTCTTTTCTTGGTCTCCAAGTTTGTTTCCTTTGACCTAGTTACTATTCACGTTTTTCTATTTCAGCTAGGGTTTAGGAGTCTTTTCTAATTAGGAAACTTATTTGTTCTTTGCCTATATAAGGCTGATTTGCAAGAAATAATAAAAAGACAACTTTGATATTAAATTTGTGAGATTATTCTCCTTAAGTTCTCAAGGACTTTTTCGAACTTATCAAGATTATTCTTGTGGCGTTCAACTCTGACTTATCAAACGAGATCTCCATCCTCGTTTGTGGCGTCCTCAACTATACCAAGGTTCTAGCTTTGCTAAGCATAGGGTCGCGGTTCCATCCATTCCTGAAAGGTCTTGGGGTCGTTTGCTATATTTGGTGTTGGGTCGCGTCACATGTTGGCGTGGTTCGTATCACCTTTGACCTAGTTACTATTCATATTTTCCTATTTCAGCTAGGGTTTAGGAGTCTTTTCTAATTAGGAAACTTATTTGTTCTTTGCCTATATAAGGCTGATTTGCAAGAAATAAAAAAAAGACAATTCTGAAATTAAATCTGTGAGATTATTCTCCTTAAGTTCTCAAGAACTTTTCCGAACTTATCAAGATTATTCTTGTGGCGTTCATCTCTGACTTATCAAACGAGATCTCCATCCTCATTTGTGGCGTCTTCACCATACCAAGGTTCTAGCTTTGATAAGCATAGGGTCGCGGTTCCATCCATTCCTGAAAGGTCTTGGGGTCGTTTGCCATATTTGGTGTTAGGTCGCCTCACATGTTGGCGTGGTTCGTATCAGTTGGTAATCAGAGCTTAGGTTTATCAGGTTTGCCTATCCTTTTCTTGTTTTCTTAGTTAATTCTGTGAGTCTAAGTCTAGGTTTAAATTCCTTTCTTTGTTCTTGATTGTGTCTTACTACCAATTCGTTTTAGGTTGTGTTTCAATTCCGTTCTTGCTTCAATTTCGTTTCTTATCTTGTGTTTCAAGTCTGTTTTCTTGTTGAAATCCGTGTCTTGCTTTCAAGTATTTTCTTGTTTTCTCATCAAATCCGTGTGTAAGGTTAAGGTTTTCAATTAGGACAAAACCCTAATTGGTTGTGTGCTCAAATCTGAAATCTTGGTTACTTAGTCATTGTTTTCGTTTCTGAAAATCAAGAAAAGAACATCAAGAAAAGAAAAGGAACATCAAGAAAAGAAAAGGAACATCAAGAAAAGAAAAGGAACATCAAGAAAAGAAAGGTCAAGAAAAGATCAAAAAGAGAAAAAAAAATAGTTCGGAGCTGAAAAATCGAAAAATAGTGAACAGTAAAAAATGTTTTTTGGTTAAAATAGCCTGTGAGGCCAAACTTTTCTAAAGGAAAATGACGTTCTGAGGATAACCCACATCTTTGCTGTGGGCACCACCCTCTTAGGGCCAAATTCCAACGTTTTCTATGAGTTTTGGGCATTTTTGTGTTTTAGAATAGGATTTTTGCAACTTTCCTTATTTTTCTAGGTTTCCTTCTTCAAGTTTTATTCAAGTTTATTTCTCTAACCTTGTTTCCAGAGTCTTAGAGGTCTAAAAAAAAATAAAAAATCATCAAATTTCGAAAAAAAAAAGTAATACGCTGCTTTAGTGCCTATCTTGGTACTCTTGATTAGTTCTAGGGAACTTGAAGGAGAATACGAGAGGAAAAAGGCAGAGTGCGTGAGATTAATAGAGGGTAAAAGCCAAATTGAGTTGAGTGAAACACGTGAGTGAAATTTAATCATGTTTCAAAATCAAGCAGACAACATTGATGAAGGTGTTCAACAACCCGTTGGCCAGAACTTACAGATGCAGGCATTGATGGGAGAGATGAGACGAATGATAAGGGCTGAATTGGAGCAGATTCATTAGAGGTTGGATAGGGTAGAACAGAGGCCGGAAAGGGTGCAAACACCAGTTGCTCTGAATGTACCCAGGAGGAACAGAATGCGGCAAAGAGTGGAAGATGTTTTTGACTATGAAATTGTGAGATTATTCTCCTTGAGTTCTCCAAGAGACTCTTTTGAACTTATCACGGGATTCCTTGTGGCGTTCACCCTCGACTTATCAAGCGGATTTCCATCCCCGTTTGTGGCGTCTTCACCATACCAAGGTTCTTGCTTTGGTAAGCAACGGGTCGCGGTTTCCATCATATTCACTATACCAAGGTTCTTGCTTTGCTAAGCAAAGGGTCGCGGTTTCCATCATTCTTGAAAAGATCTTGGGTTTGTTTTACCATTCTTGGTGTTGGGTCTCGTCACATGTTGGCGTGGTTCGTATCATTCCGGAGGTGGCCCGAGAGAAAAGAAGAAGAATTTCTCAACTTGAGGCAGGGTGCAATGACAATGGGGCAGTATGAGGCCCGATTCAACAAGCTGTCCCACTACATCCCTGAATTGGTTCAGACTGAGAGTAGGCGAATTAAGCAATTTGAATGGAGATTGAGGCCCGAGATCCGAGACTCTTTAGCTTCACACTGCTTTACTTCATATGGGGAGATGTTGGATTCGGCATCCCGTGTTGAGAAGAGGAAGTTTGAGCAACAAGGTGGACCGAGTCAACCTAACAAGAAGCCATTCTTAGGCCAAGCACCATAGAGACCTTATCAGACTCAAGGTCAAGGATAGACTCAAGCGAGGCCAGCTACTACCAAACCCCAGTATAATACCCCAACCACTCAACCAGCTCGGGGTACAGCAGGCATTGCTACTACTTCTCAGAATGTCATATATGGTTATTGTGAGAATATGGGGCTATGGAATGCCAGTGTTGGAGGAAGACGAGCAAGTGTATGAGGTGTGGAAGTAGTCAACACCAGATTAAAGATTGTCTGAATATGCCGAATAGGGCTGCACCAAATCAACCCGCCAGAAATGCTCTAGCCCAAAGAGTTCAAGTTCCAACCTATGCAATGGATCAAGAATAAATTCTAGATGATGCAGCGGTTGTTGAAGGTACTTTCTTGATTCAAAATCAATGTGTTAAGGTACTTATTGATACTGAAGCCACGCATTCATTCATAACCCCCAAATGTGCACATCAAACTAAGTTGCCAATGGAGAACTTACCATATCATGTAGAAGTTAGCACCCCGATGAGCTCTAAATGTGCTACCAGGTTAGCTTGTAAAGCATGCAAGATATGGATTGGAGATCGAGAGTTTTTTGGCTGATCTCGTAGTGCTAATCTTCCAGGATTATGAAGTTGTTTTGGGGATGGACTGGTTGTCACGATATCATGCATAGTTAGATTGTCGAACGAAGGTTATAGAGTTCCGGGTACTGGGGCAACCTGTGCTTAAGGTGAAAGGTAAGCGTGATTTGTCAGAGAAGATGGTGATATCCTCAATCAAAGCTGTGAAGTATAAGGAGAGGTTGTAAAGGATATTTGGCTTATCTGATCAACAAGCCAACGGATTTTGCAAGTTAGCGGAAGTGCTGGTGGTTAAGGAATATGTTGATGTGTTTCCAGAAGAGTTGTCGAGATTACCACCCGAGAGGGAGATTGAGTTCGTGATTGATACACTATCGGGTACATAACCAATCTCTAAGGCTACGTACCGCATGGCTCCGACCGAATTGCAGGAGTTGAAGGTTCAATTACAAGGCTTGTTGGAGAAGGGATTTATACAACCTAGTTTGTCTCCATGGGGATCACCAGTCTTATTTGTGAAGAAGAAGGGCGGAACGTTGAGGTTGTGTATTGACTACAGGGGGTGAGAATAAGTACCCGTTGCCATTGATTGATGAGTTGTTTGATCAACTTCAAGGAGCCAAGGTTTATTCAAAATTTGACTTGAGGCAGGGCTATTATCAACTCCGCATCAAGCAGGAAGATGTGCCTAAGTTAGCCTTCAGAACGAGGTACGGGCATTATGAGTTTGTTGTGATTTGGACTAACCAATGCCCCTGCCGCTTTTATGGACTTGATGCATAGAGTGTTTCAACCGTATTTGTACCAATTTGTAGTGATCTTCATTGATGATATCCTAGTGTATTTGAAGACCGAGGAGGAACATGAGAGGCATTTACATTTGGTGTTGCAGAAGCTGAGAGAGCATCAGTTGTTTGCCAAGTTTAGTAAGTATGAGTTTTGGCTCAAACAAGTGGTATTCTTGGGTCATGTGATATCTCAAGAAGGGATTGTGGTGGATCCGTCCAAGATTAATGTTGTACAATTGTGGAACATTGAGATTGAATATGATTGGACTCCACTCAAATGTTCTCATTGCAACGTTGTTGGACATGACACATCCTCATGTCCTAATTCTATTGAGGAGAAAGTGAATAATAATGTCACTAGTTCAAATTTGGATTGGACTGATGTTGGTAAGAAACCGAGAAGGAGACGTGGTGCTTCCCGCAAAGAGAATAAGGGTAATGCGAACAGATTTAATGTTCTCAATGTTATTGATGAGGATAATGATGAACCTTCTCTTGATCGTTCTCAGAAAAACAATTCCAATTCTGGGAATCTTGGCAATCATCAAGGTACGGGAGTTTACCATGGACAACAGAAGTCCCAAATGAAAAAGGTCACTTATTCAGCCAAGCCTTCAAATGGGACTAATGTGAATATCCCTAAGCTTCAAAATTCTGGAAACCAAGCTCAGAAAATGTCGATCACCCCCCGTTCCCACCACAAGGTTCTAAAGACAAAAATTCCACAACTGCTGTAGGCAAAGTCATTTCAAATTTCAGTTCTTCTGGCAAGGAAAATTCCGTTGCCTCAACTTCAAGAGTTAAATCCTCTTTTGACTATACTCGGGCAGTCCAAGGCATCTTCAATCGAAGACCACCTGATCAAAAAACTCAATGATGATGTTGTTGTTTCATTTGCCCGTTTTCATGTTTTTCTTTTGTAACTTACGGTCTGCGACCGATCTGATTTTCTCGCTTCTTCATTTTTCTCTTTTATGACACTAGTTGTCATATAGTTTGTACTTTGATGTACTTTTTCTTTTTTCTTTCAATAAAATCCCACTGAATTAACAAAAAAAAAAAAAGGTATGTAGTTTTCTTAGCTTGGCAGGTTACTACCGGAGGTTTGTGAAGGATTTTTCAAAGCTTGTTAGGCCACTCACGAAGCTCATACAGAAGAAGATTAGATTTGAGTGGAATGATAAATGTGAAAACAACTTCCAAGAGTTGAAGAGGAAATTGATGACTCCCCATGTTTTAGCATTGCCCGAGGGAAGTCAAGGGTTTGTTATCTATAGTGATGCCTCGAAGGAAGGATTGGGATATGTTTTGATGCAAAACAATCAAGTCATAGCTTTATACATCACAGAAGCTGAAGCCTTACGAGGTGAATTATCCTATGCATGATTTAGAGCTTGCAGCTATTGTGTTTGCCTTGAAGAAGTGGAGGTATTACTGTGGGGAAGTAAGTTTGAGATATTCACTGACCATAAGAGTTTGAGATATCTTTTTTTTCACAAAAGGAGTTGAACATGTGACAGAGGAGGTGGATGGAACTTTTGGATGACTACAATTGTACCATAAATTATGTGCCCGGAAAGGCATATGTTGTAGCAGATGCATTGAGCTGGAAGGCAAGTTTGGTAAGGTTGGAGATCAAGGAACCTACCTTGTTGTCTCAGATCTGGGAGTACCAACAGCAAGATCCTCAACTTCAAAAGATAAAGGACAGTAATCCGGATTTCAAGTTGCATGAAGATGGGTTGTGAAAGTTCAGGAATCGGATTTGTGTGCCAGATAATTCAGAGTTGAAAAAGAAGGTACTTGGGAAAGCTCATCATTCTAGGTACACTATTCACCAGGGAGGTACAAAGATGTATCGAGACCTAAAATAATACTATTGGTAGAACAACATGAAAGGGAGATTGCAGAGTTTGTGTCTCGATGCTTAACATGTCAACAGGTGAAGGCAGAACATCAAAGACCTGTAGGGCTTCTACAGCCTTTGGAGATTCCGCAATGGAAGTGGAAACATGTGACCATGGACTTTGTCATGGAATTGCCGAGGTCTCCTCGGGGAAATGATACAGTTTGGGTCATTGTGGATAGATTAACGAAGACTGCTCATTTTATTGCGATGAACAAGACAGATAACCTCAAGAAATTAGCAGATATGTATGTGGCAAACATTATAAGGCTACATGGGATGCCAACTAGCATCGTGTCTGATAAAGATCCAAGATTCATGTCTTAGTTACGGCAGAAGTTGCAGGAAGCCTTGGGAACATAATTGAAATATTCAGCATACCACTCTCAAACTGATGGACAATCAGAAATAAGCATCCAGGTTTTGGAGGACATGTTGAGGGCTTGTGTGTTGGATTTTGGAGGTTCGTGGGAGAAACATTTACCTGTGGCGGAATTTGCTTATAATAATAGTTATCACGCAACAATTGGCATGACACCATACGAGGCTTTGTATGGGCAGAAGTGTAGGTCACCATTGTATTGGGACGAAGTCAGTGAGATGAAAACTATCGACCCTACTTTACTTCCGGAGTTAATAGAGAAGATTGAGAATGTACAATTAATTAGGAAGAGGATGCTCACGACACATAGTAGGCAAAAGAGTTATGCCGATAAACGGAGGCGAGACTTGGAGTTTGTAGTTGGTGATCGGGTGTTCTTGAAATTATCGCCCCGAAGAGGATTGATCAGGCATGGAAAAGGAGGGAAGCTAAGCCTGAGGTATGTGGGGCCATTTGAAATTGTGGATCGAATCGGCAAGTTGGCATATCCGTTGGATCTACCACCAACTCTCTCCAACATTCATAATGTGTTTCATGTGTCGATGTTGAGAAAGTATCATCCCGACCCCTCTCATATTTTGGAATCGCAGCTGCTAGAGCTTCAGGAGAATTTATCGTATGAGGAGAAGCTTATACGAATTCTAGATGAACAAGATCAGGAGTTGTGCAGCAAGAGTATTCTCATGATGAAGGTACTTTGGAATAACCATGGAGTTGAAGATACAACTTGGGAAAGGCGTGACCAGATGGAGCAACAATACTCGTTCTTGTTTGCGAGGTAATCAGGGAATTGCGAGGGTGCAATTCTTTCAAGAAGGGGAAGTTGTAAGGCCCAACACGAGACCTCATGAGCATATAGGTCATATTATACATGGTTAAATTATTTTATATGCAATTACCTTGTTTTATACGCTTTTAAATTGATTTATATGCATTTATCTCGATTACGCACTTTTTATCGTTTAACGTGCATTTATGTTCAAATACAAGAGTTTTAGTTATTGTAGGAATTAATTAAGCATTATTATCCTAGAATAGCAACTAATTAGTCAAGATATAACTAGAAGGGCAAACTAGTAATACATAAGCAAGTTGGAGGGCACTCTTGTCCTAAGGCAATTTAGCAAAATATCCTAACACAATACATACACTACACTACACTATAGACACACACACACATCAAAAAACACGTACACACTCACACGATACACACACCACACTCAGATTTTCGTCCATAGAGAAGAGGGAAAGAAGAGAGAAAATAGAAGAAGGAAGAAGAAGCAGAAAGAAAGGAAGTAGTTGAGCCATTTTAGAGCATTTTCTTGGCATTTCAAGCATTCTTCAAGTGTGTATCTTGCATCTCTTTCTTCTAGACTTCAAGAATAAGTGAGGGATTCTTTAAAACTTCTTTGAAAAGTTCATTTAAGATTGTTTGGTGTGCATTTGGTGCTAGTCTTGTTGTAGTGTGCATACAAGAGCTTAAATGTGGAGGTTGAGTATATGTGTGTGTTGTAGATCTAGGGCTTGCCTAACTTGTGTTGGATGATCTTGATGAATTGTTGATTAGCTAGGTATTGTTCTTGTATATGTTTGAATGTAAATAACTTGTTTGCAAGGGTTGAGAGCATGAATCTAACATTTTAAGACTTAGATGGTAATCTTGTTGTTTGTGAGCCATTGTTGATTCTTGGGGTTTTGGATGTTGATTGTAGATGGAGGAGTGTTATGGTTGGTTTTTGAACTCATAAATGTTGCTTATTAAATCATCTTGAGTATGCTAGAATGCTAGTTGAAGGTTGGGAGAAAGATGGCAAGATATTGTGCAAAAGATGAAAATTTACAGGTGTGTTTTGCCCAGGTCGATTGACTAGGCCGGTCGACTAAACTCGCCCGACTAATCGACTGACATTTGACTAAACTCTCTATCTAGGCCGGTCGACTAGCTCGCCCGACTTACTCGTCCAACTGTCTCTTTCCTTTTGCGCAGCGTTTTTGTAGAGGCCATATCTCACTCAATTCAACTCCGAATTGAGTTTCATTTGATTCTAGGACTATCTACTTTCAATAAGATTTAATTCTATACCAAAATAAAGTTGTTTGGAGTTTGGGAGAGTAGGAAAACTAACTATTTAAGTTAGGCTATTGTAGAAACATTGAAGTTGATTCATAGTGTCGCTCATGTTTGCATTTTGTTTCTGTTTTAAGTAGTCTATTGATGTCTTTTCACTATCTTATGATACTTGGAAATATTTGAAGCACCATAAATGCGATATATGCATGATCATTATATGCTTGGTTGATATGCCATTGATTAATCATTTATTACAGCAAGAGGTTTCTGTGCTTACTCGCCTTATCTTGTTATTACTATTGTGACGGAAACAACCTACTTTGTTGCTATCCTAGTCCCTCTCTCTCTTGGTGACGTCCCTTGGAGAGAGGGACTAGGACCTATTCTCTATCTTTGAGGGGAGTTATCTTGTTATTACATGTGCATTCTTATGTACGTGGCATGATTTCTCGAATTGTTTGCAAAATGGGAAAACCATTGCGAAAACCCTTCTTATTTCATCTTCACTAAACTATAAGCAAGATTAGCTCACCCTTTTCTCTATCATTTCAGGTGAGGCAGAGCCTGAGCAGGCCCCTCCAGGTGTTAGCGAAACTCCTTGGTGTGACATCGAGGATTTCTGCCTTATTGAAGTATTTAGTTATAGCATGGTTGACCAAAAGAATAGGTTATTACATCACATAGTTTTCAAGTACTTCAACAAGTAGGGTCATCCCTACTTGTTGAAGTACTTGAAAACTATGTGATGTAATAACCTATTCTTTTGGTCAACCATGCTATAACTAAATACTTCTATTCTTTTAAGACCTAGATACCTGAATGTTGGCTAGACTTTATGTATGGACAGGTGGTTCGAGGTCTTGTATATATGTAATTAGTTATGGCTTCCTTTTCTAAGGCCGATGTAATTGGAAGACTCTTGAACTTTTATGGAGTATATATGAATGTACAGGTTATTAAGTTATCAATTTTATAGATTTTCGAGTTACGAAAGTCACGTACCAGCCTTAGCCTTCGCAGGTGTCCAGGTTGAGGCGTGACATTATAACTTTGGGATATTGTTTTATTTATAGATGGCTAGAGATGGATTGAGGAGGGGCAGTGAGACCCATGGGACAAAGAGTGCAACTCAAACTAATGCTAGGGATCTGGTTATTAACCAAATGGCTGCTACTATGGATAGGATGACTCAAGTTTTGGAGCAGCAATCAAAAGGACATGTGAGGAGTAACAACAAGAGTGGTGCTATTAGTAGTAGCAGAGGGAATGGAAATGGAAGAAACGATATGTAGTAGGAATTCCTGAGATATGGGCCAACAAAATTCTATGGAGAACCGGATGATGAAAAAGCCGAGAAATGGCTTCCGGAGGTTGAGAAAGTTTATGAAGTCCTTGACTATACTGATGAGCAGAAGGTCTCTTTTGCATCCTTTTTACTGAGAAGGGATGCACAATAGTGGTGGAGAATGACGAAGTTACAGTGGGAAGCCTAGCGTACTCCTTACATTTGGGCGAATTTTGTGAGGTCTTTTAAAGACAACTACATTTCGGAGATTGCTCAGGAAAGATGAGATGAAGAGTTTATGACCCTCCGGTATGAGAATATGACCGTGGTACAATATAAAGCTCGCCTCAACAAATTGTCCCAATATGTACTACAGTTGGTCCAACCGCTGAGCTAGAGAATTAGGAGGTTTTTGCAAGAGTTAAGGCCTGAGATACAGGACCATTTATCATCACACCAGTTTACTGTATATGTTGATGTGGTTGATGCAGCTACTTGGGTAGAAAAGAAAAAGTTGGAGACAAGAGTTGGGGCCAGTCAATAGAATAAGAGGTCGTTTGTATCTTAGACTCGGCAAAGGCCGTATCAGACCCAGAGCCAAACTAATCAGAGTCAGTATAAGTCGACTGCTCCTAGACCACAACTTAACGTATAAATGGCATCAGCACATAGACCGACAAGTACAACTGCCACTTCCCAAGCTGTTACTTGTGCATTTTGTAATAAGAAAGGGCATACAGAGGCCCAATGCTGGAGGAAGATTGGAAGATGTACAGGCTGTGGGAGTGACCAACACAAGGCTAAAGATTGCCCAAGGTGGCAAGGAGGCCAGGGACAAACTACAGGTAGGATGGTTCAGGGCAGACCTACAGACAATGTTCCAGCCCAGAGGGTTCCAGCCCGGGTCTATGCGGTAGATCAAGATAAGCTTCCTGATGAGGCAGCAGTTGTGGAAGATACTTTTCTGATTTCGAAACAACTGGTTAAAGTGTTAATTGATACTGGTGCTACACATTCATTCATAACTCCCCTATTTGTGCAACGTATGAATTTGCAAGCTGAACTGTTACCATATAAAGTGGAAATTAGTACTCCTATGGGTTCCAAGTTTATCACTAACTCTGTTTGTAAAGCCTGTAAAGTACAGATAAAAGGGTAGGAATTTTTGGCTAACCTTATAGTATTCCCCTTTCGAGCCTATGACGTTATCTTAGGGATGAACTGGCTATCTAAACATCATGCACAACTAGACTGCCAAACAAAAGTTGTAAGTATTCAGACGCCAGGCCAACCCATTGTCGAAGTGAAGGGCAAGGGTAATTGTCCAGGTAAACCTATCATCTCAGCTATAAAGGTCGTGAAGATGGTAAGGAAGGGCTGTAAGGGGTATTTAGCTTACTTGATTAATAAGCCTTCGGATAAAGCCAAGCTGGAGGAAGTAGCGGTGATAAAAGAATATGATGCGAACCAGCCATCCACATTCATTGCACCATTTGGATGAATTTTCCAGCAAAGATTCAAGTCAAGATTCTATTTTCAAGATTCAAGAACTTCAAGATTCTTCAAGAAGTTTCAAGAAGATTTGAAGATTTGGTCAAGATTTGATTTCTTTGTAATTCTATCTTAGTTTGAGTTTTAATTTAATGTGAATTCTAGTTTATTGCCTAGAGTCCAATATGGACAAAATTAGGTGTTCACACTAGGAATGAGACTTTCTTGGGCTCCAAGTCTACTTCTTTGACCTAATTACTATTCATATCACTATTCATGTTAGGGTTTAGGAGTTCTTTTCCAAATAGGAAACTTATTTGTTCTTTGCCTATATAAGGCTGATTGTCATGAAATAAAAGTAAGACTTTTTTTACTATTAAAATTGTGAGATTATTCTCCTTTGAGGTCTCCAAGAGACTCTTTCGAACTTAACAAGGGATTCCTTGTGGCGTTCAACCTCGACTTATCAAACGGATTTACATCCCCGTTTGTGGCATCTTCACTATACCAAGGTTCTTGCTTTGCTAAGCATCGGGTCGCGGTTTCCATCATTCTCACTATACCAAGGTTCTTGCTTTGCTAAGCAAAGGGTTGCGGTTCCATCATTCTTGAAAAGATCTTGGGTTTGTTTTACCATTCTTGGTATTGGGTCTCGGCACATGTTGACCAGGTTCGTATCAGTTGGTAATCAAAGCTTAGGTTTATCAGGTTTGCCTATCCTTCTTCTTGTTTTCTTGGTCAATTCGTGTGTCTTGTTTTAGGTCTTAGATTTCTTTTGCGTTCTTGATTGTGTCTTGCTTCCAATTCATTTTCTTGGTTGTGTCTTGATTCCGTTCTTGCTCTTTAATTTTGTGTCTTGAGTCTTGTTTTTCAATTCCGTTTCTTGCTTTCAATTGGCCAAACCCTAGAAACGTGAACTAGGGTTTCTTGTGCTTCTAAATTTGAATTCTTGTGACTTGCTCATTGTGTTTCATTTTTGGAAAAGAAAAAAACAGAAAAGAAAAGTCAAGAAAAGAAAGAAAAACAAACAAAAATGAAAAAAAAAAAGATAATGAAGGTCTGAAAAAACAATGTTGAATCAGCCTTCAAGACCAAACTTTTCTGAAGGGAAACGATGTTATGAGCATAACTCACTGTTAAATAGTGAGCACCACCCTCTTTTGACCAAATTCCATCGTTTACTAAGTGTTTTTGATGTTTTGTGTGTTTTCGCATAGATTTTCTTTAACTTTTCTAATCACTTTAGGTTTCTTTTTCCTTCTTTGTCTTAATTCTTGGTTCTAAAAAAACAAAAAACAAAAATTCAAAAAAAAAAAACGAAAATTCAGATTTCGTGACAAATTTGTTACGCTGCTTTGGATCCCTTCTTGATATTCTTGGTTAGTTTCTAGAGAACTTAAAGAAGAATACGAGTGGTAAAAGGCAGTGTGTGTGAGATTAATAGAGGATAAAGCCAAAGTGAGTTGAGTGAAACACGTGAAGGAGTGAAATTTCAATCATGGCTCATAATCAAGAGGATGACATCAATGTAGAGGGTCAACAACCTGTAGTCCCGAATTTACAGATGCAAGCTTTGTTGGGAGAGATGAGACGAATGATGAGGGCTGAATTTGGTCAACTACATGAGAGGTTGGATAGGGCTGAAGAGAGAGTACAAAGGGCACAGCCACAAGTTGCTCCAAATGCACAAAGGAGGAACAGGTTGCACAGAGGAGTTGAACTGTTTCCCGAGGACATACCACATGGTGTACTACCTAGGCTGGTCTTTGAGCCTGGTGGATTTGAGGACAAATCCTTCTCAAGAGGGGAGGAATGAGAATACAAAGATTAACCTACTCTTCCTTAAAATAACTACATACATGCATTCAAACTAAGCATTCTCTCTCTAGAAAATTTCTCTCTGCCTTCTCTCTACATACCAGTCCTTGTCCACCCTTTGACCACCCTTCAACCACCCCAAAACAACCACAAACACCACCAAAATCATTAAATTTGACCAGAAAAAACTTATTTCCGTCCCCTATGGGGGGAAGAGGTAAGAACACCTCTTCCTCCTCTCGTCGTTCAAGTGAACGATTAAAAGATAAGTCCAAGTCTACTAGCAGTATGGACAAGGTTGACGAAGAAGATTACTCACCCTCATCCGCCTCTTCTGCTAAAGGTGAAGAATCGTTCAATTCAAGCCAACAGCTTGAGCAAGCTTTTAAGGATATTCAAGCCAGGCAGGCCGCGTTTTTTGAATACGATGAAGGAATTGATATGAGTGAAGATGAGTATGAAATCGATGACTATTCTGAAATTCGTTCAGCTCCAAGCCTTGATCGATTTCTCAAAGGTTCAAGATTAGAAGGTGTTCGTGACTCCATTATAGCAATGGGGCTTGATCCGAATGATCCTCGACTGGGAATCCCTCCAAATTCGTCTGAAAAGAATGTTGAAAATGCATCGAAATATCGTCATTCTAGTGGCCATTCTCCTAAATCCGACAAGGATAACTCTGTTAATTCTGTCCATTTGGTCAAAAGCGCGGGGCCCACAAATGTTGGTACTCAAAATAGCCGTTCTCAATTGGCTATTGATTCAGGCTACTATGGTCCAAATGCCACGGGGACCACCCTTACAGCCAGCCACATGCTTAGTCAAAAAGAGCAAAGTGCCAATGTGATTCAATTGCCTAATACCACGGCTGATCAAAAGAATTTCAATGCTTTGGAGGTCCCGCATGCGAATATTGACCAATACAATGCACAATCAACTGTCATCACTTCTGTCTCGCATGTGAATATTGGCGGAAATGCTTTTGATGATAGTATTGGCAAACATGTCAGCCCTACACATTTCGAACAAAGTGCTGATGATAAAATTATTCAACGTAATGTGCCCTTGGGTAATCTGAATAGCCAATTCGCGGGTCCCTTCAACTTGATTCCTTCCAAATTGTCGGTTGTTCAAGGAAATGTTAGTGGAGATCATTTGAATATTGATGATAATTTTTTGGAGGCTGATAATCACGCGGACCCGCATACAATTTTGTCTCAACATGCGCATGGGACCTTGTCCTTGCACGCGGGTCAAGAGAAAGAATTTGCTGCTGATGGCATTCTCTCTCCTATGCCAAGCTTTTCACCAAATATTCAGACGCCTAGTGGAGCTCATGTGGTCCATGTGCCTCACGTGGGCTCACTTGAAGACAACTTGCAGGGACAAGCTTTTGACAAAAGTGCCCACCATATTCCTATGCACGTGGGCTCTAGTTGGAATTTGAAGAACCAAGGAAATAATATTCAAAGTTCTCATGTGGACGCCAACTTGCATTCCACGGCTGACCACTTGGATGATGTGCAAAGGCGCCAACGAGACCAAGTTGCGGCCATCATTCAAAGTATTCCGAATCTCTAGCCACTTTCGGTGACCAACGCACCTACTAATTCAAATTCAGATGACGCTCCTTCACTTGGCGTGAATCCAAGACTTGCAGATGACAATGAGCACAAGGCAGTGGGCCATAATGCTGGGAAAACACATGAGAATTTGGCTTCTTGGAATTCTAAGTCGGCTGATTCTCTCGCGTTTGGCGTGAAGGATAGCTCTAATCATACTGAAGATCCATTTGGTCACAACTTGCCAATGCAGTTCAACAATGACCTCTTTGTGAATTTGTAAAATGAGTTTCCTTCTCTGCCGAATTCCACAAAAGCTCATGATCCTGCAGCCAGAGAGTTTGTTCCTATGCAACGTTCCATTTGGGGTCAAAATAGTTCTTCTGGAACAAATCACATTACCAACAATTGGCAAAAGCACTTTTTGGGTGAGTTGAATGATTCACTTAAATTGAACTTCTTTGACAATTTCAAAATCAAGGATGGGAGAACAATTGCTATTCCGCCTGAAAGGGTCTTCCAGGAAGGTGCTCAACATTGGAATTGCTGCCTTATTGGTCAATTTATCGGTCAGCCACCCCCTTTCTTCTTAATTAGGGGAATGGTAGATACTCAATGGAAAAAGTTTGGCCACGTTGATATTCAATCAAATGACTTTGGGTTGTTTGTGTTCCATTTTCAATCACAAGAATTTTGCGACCGTGTGATGCAAGAGCTATGGCATGTCCACCACCGCCCTCTTCTCTTAAGACGTTGGGAAATTGGCCTCCAACTCATAAAGATTAACTCCGAGCGGGTGCCAATGTTGTTAAAGCTGAGAAATGTCCCACTTGATCTACTCAACAAAGATGGTCTCAGTTATGTCTCGAGCACAATTGGTCTCCCTCTTCAAATGGATTCCAAAACTGCCTCACGCTTACATCTCGGTTATGCAAGAGTTTGTGTGGAAATGAATATCCAGAAGGATCTCCCGAATAGCAACTTTGTCAAACTTCCTAATGGGAAATAGGCAGAAATTCAGATTGAATATGATTGGAAACCTCTAAAATGTTCTCTGTGCAATGTTGAACATGACACATCCACCTGTCCTAATTCTACTAAGACGAAAGTTAACGAAAACACCAATGGCGCTAATCCAAAATGGACTGATGTTGGTAAGAAACCTAGAAGGAGACGTGGTGCATCCCGAAAAGAGAACAAGGCTACAACCAACAGATTTAATGCTCTCAATGTTATTGATGAAGATCATTCTAATCAATCGTTTGTTCATCCTCAGGACAACTTTACTAGGTCAAAGGTGGTTGATCATCATCTTTCCTTAGGTACGGGTGTTTATCACAAGCAAACAAACTCCCCAAAGAATCAGGTTAATTTTCTGCCTGCCAACACTTTGAGTAGGGTTAATGTGGAAGTGCCAAGCTCTCAAATTTATGAAAAACAAATTCAAAGAATGTTAGTCACCCCATTCTCATCACAAGTTTCCAAGGATAAAAATTTCACAGCTGCTCCAAGCAAAGATAGATCAACTATTAGTTCGTTTGGTCATGATAACGCCAAAGCCTCTACTTCTAGGGCAACCTCAAGCGCAACTCCTTCGTTCAACTACACTCGGGCTGTTCAAGGCATCTTCAATGGAAGACCCCCAGATCGACCTATTAAATGAGGAGATTCTCTTTGTTTTTTTGTCCGTTTTCATGTCTTTTGTTGCCTTCGGTCTGCGACCGATTTAGCTTTTGCTTTTTTCTGCATTTTCTAGATTGTGACACCAATTGTCATGCTTTGTGTACTTTGATGTACTTCTCTTTTTTCTTTCAATAAAATACCACTGAATTAACAAAAAAAAAAAGGGGGAGGAATGATGTGAACCAACCACCCACATTCATTGCACCATTTGGATGAATTTTCCAGCAAAGATTCAAGTCAAGATTCTATTTTTAAGATTCAAGAACTTCAAGATTCTTCAAGAAGTTTCAAGAAGATTTGGTCAAGATTTGATTTCTTTGTAATTCTATCTTAGTTTGAGTTTTAGTTTAATTTGAATTCTAGTTTATTGACTAGAGTCCAATATGGACAAAATTAGTTGTTCACACTAGGAAGGAGACTTTCTTGGGCTCCAAGGAAAGGAGTCTTTCTTGGGCTCCATGTCTACTTCTTTGACCTAGTTACTATTCACATCACTATTTATGTTAGGGTTTAGGAGTTCTTTTCCAAATAGGAAACTTATTTGTTCTTTGCCTATATAAGGCTGATTGTCATGAAATAAAAGTAAGACTTTTTTTACTATTAAAATTGTGAGATTATTCTCCTTTGAGTTCTCCAAAAGACTCTTTCGAACTTATCAAAGGATTTCTTGTAGCGTTCAACCTCGACTTATCAAGCGGATTTACATCCCCGTTTGTGGCGTCTTCACCATACCAAGGTTCTTGCTTTGCTAAGCAACGGGTCGCGATTTCCATCAATCTCACTATACCAATATCAAAGATGAAGTGTTGACTAAGACCAAGGTTGGAAGTGGTTTCAAGGACTCATCATTCAATCGTCACTTTGTGGCGCGTGCATCAATTGATATCCTACTTACCTAAAGTGTTGCCTGCGTGCAACTTTGATTTTATTTTTACTTAGTTTTTCTTTCAGTTTCTTTTATTTTATTGTTGCCTATGTGTAATTTGTTGTTATTATCTTCTGTTTCATGTGGTGATTTTCTTCACACATGTTTGATTGCCTACGGGCTTGTATATTCCCTGTAATCTCTTTTCTTCTTTTATAAAATCCATTCTTGCTGACCCAGCAAAAAAAAAGGTTCTTGCTTTGCAAAGCAAAGGGTCGCGATTTCCATCATTCTTGAAAATATCTTGGTTTTGTTTTACAATTCTTGGTATTGGGTCTCAGCACATGTTGATCAGGTTCGTATCACTTTGTGATCGAGGTGTTTCCGGGTACACAACCGATATCAAGAGCCCATTACTGTATACACACCCATGGAGCTTCAAGAATTAAAGATCCAGCTACAAGAATTGTTGAAGAAAGGGTTTATACGACCTAGTTCGTCTTCTTGGGATGCACCTGTCTTATTTGTGAAGAAGAAGAATGGGACTTTGAGGTTGTGTATTGATTATCGGGGGCTGAACCAGGTAACTATTAAGAATAAATATCCATTGCCTTTGATTGATGAATTATTTGATCAACTTCAGAGAGCCAAGATTTTCTCTAAATTTGATTTGCGGCAAGGCTATTACCAATTGCGGATTAAGGAAGAAGATATTCCTAAATCAGCTTTCAAAACTAGGTACAGGCACTACAAATTTGTGGTAATGCATTTTGGATTAACTAATGTACATGATGCTTTCATGGATTTGATGCATAGGGAGTTCCAACCATATTTGGATCAATTCGTGGTAATCTTTATTGATGATATCTTGGTTTACTTTAAGTCTCAAGATGAGCATGAGCAGCATCTGCATCTGGTATTACAGAAGCTTCGGGAACATCAGTTATATACCAAGTTCAGCTAGTGTGAATTTTGGCAATAGCAAGTGGCATTCTTGGGACATATTATCTCCCAGGAAGGAATTGCAGTTGATTCAGCTAAGGTCGAAGTGGAGTTATCCGAGAAAAAACCAGAGAATGTTACAGAAGTGCGGAGTTTTCTGGGTCTTATAGGATATTATCGGAGATTTGTAAAGGACTTCTCCAAGATTGTTGGACCTCTTACAAGACTTACTCAGAAAAGGACAAGGTTCACCTGGGATTATAAGTATGAGAGTAGCTTCCAAGAGCTGAAACTGAGATAACTTCCGTGCCCATCCTTGCCTTGCCATAAGGGACGCAAGGATTTTTCATTTACAGTGATGCCTCTAAGGAAGGTTTGGGTTGTGTCTTGATGCAAAATTGTCGTTATGCCTCCAAAAAGTTGAAGTCGTATGAGATAAATTATCCCACACATGATTTGGAACTAGCTGCGATAGTTTTTTCTTTGCAAAAGTGGAGACATTATTTGTGGGATAATAAGTTTGAGGTGTTCACCGACCACAAAAGTTTAAAGTATCTATTCTCTCAAAAGGAACTTAATATGAGGCAAAGTCGATGGATGGAGTTATTCGATGATTATAATTGTACCATCAATTATGTGCCTAGGAAAGCGAATGTGGTGGCAGACGCTTTAAGCCGAAAGACAAGTATTAGGAAAATAGAGGTAAAGGAGTGGGAGATGCTTGAAGAAGCCTGTCAGTGGAAACCGAGGTTGACAAGAAATGGAGTTCTATTTGCTAGCTTGCAAGTACAACCATCGTGGCTAGTAGAAATTAAAGAAGCTCAACAACGGGACCCCTATTTCCAAAAGATTAAAGATAACAGTACGAATTTCAAAAGGCAGGATGATGGACTGTGGAGGTTTTGAACATGAATCTGTGTGCCTAATGATCCCGAATTGAAAAGAAAGATCTTAGAAGAAGCTCATAATTCCAAGTACACCATCCACCCAGGGGTTATAAAGATGTACCGAGATTTAAAGCAACATTACTAGTGGAATGATATGGAAAGGGAGATTGCGGGATTTGTAGCTAAGTGCTTGACATGCCAAAGAGTAAAAGCTGAACACCAGAGACCGGTAAGATTGTTACAACCCTTGGAGATACCACAATAGAAATGGGAGCATGTGACTATGGATTTTGTGACGGATTTGCCAAGATTTCCACGGGGGTATGATGCTATATGGGTTGTTGTTGATTGTTTGACAAAGACAGCACATTTTTTTCCAATAAGTAAACAAGATGATTTGGGGAAATTAGCAGACTTGTATGTAACACACATAGTGAGAATGCATGGTGTGTTTTCCAGTATTGTATCAGATCGGGATCCTGGGTTCACATCTAAGTTTTGGCAGAAGTCACAGGCTGCATTGGGTACAAAGTTGAGTTTCAGTATGGCCTATCATCCTCAGATGGACAGACAATCGGAGAGGACCATCCAAATATTGGATGATATGTTACGGGCATGTGTGTGAGATTTTGGGAAGAGTTGGGAGAAACATTTGTCGTTGACCGAGTTTGTTTACAATAATAGTTATCAAGCTACGATTGGCATGGCTTCTTATGAAGCATTGTATGGGAAAAAAAGTAGATCTCCGTTGTACTGGGACGAAATTGGGGAAAAGAAGATCACAGACCCAAAGCCGACAAAAGAGCTATGCCGACAAGAGAAGATAAGACTTGGAGTTTGAGATTGGAGATCGGGTGTTTCTAAAGCTCTTTCCTCGTAAAGGGTTGGTACGACATGGCAAGGGTGGTAAATTGAGCCCTAAATACATCAGACCATTTGAAATTATAGAGAAAATCAGCAAGTTGGCTTATCGGTTTGTGTTACCTCCAAATCTCTCAAAACTTCATAATGTGTTCTTTGTATCCATGTTAAGGAAGTATAACCCCGATCCTTTACATATATTGGAGACGGAGCCATTACAACTACAGGAGAACTTGTCTCATGAAGAAAAGTCGGTTCGAGTATTGCAAGAACAAGATCCGGAGCTAAGGACCAAGAAGATTCCTATGGTCAAGATTTTATGGAACAACCATGGAGTTGAGGAAGCTACCTGGGAGTGGAAGGATCAAATGGAACAGCAATACCTAGAGTTATTTATGAGGTAAATAAATTGCGAGGATGTAATTCTTTTAAGGGGGGAGGATGTGAGATCTAGTCCCGAATCTACGTGTAATATTATTGTATTATGTGTAATTACTCTAGTGTTATATAGGTCCTAATTATATGTTGAATGCCTTAGAAATAAGCTAGAAACTAAGATAGAATAAGATAAGATTAAAAAATTAGGAAGATTAACTTTCGGGTGACTAACTATTAGAGACTTTAAGGGCTAAAGTGTAATTACTTAAATTATTATGTTAAACATTAAGCGAAGCCTTGAATTAGAGTTAGAATTTACCTAATTGTACTTAGACCCTAACGACCAAAGAAGAAAAAATAAACAAGGCACAAGTGCAACTAGCAAGAAAAAAGAGGGGCAAAACTAGAATTTTTAAAACTTTTGACTTTTCTTCCAAGCGTATTAACTAAAATAAAATAACTCTCTACCTACCAAAGCCCCCCCAACCCACGGCACACTTAAGCAAAGAAGAAGAGAAAAAAAAAAAGTGTGAAAGAAGCTAGGAGAAGAAGGTGGAAGAAGGCAAGATCAAAAGTAATTCAATCAACTAGCTTAGGAAGTTCAACTTTTTGGCAACTTTGCAAGAGCTGGTCATCTTTTCTTAAGAAATCAAGGTGAGGGGACTCTTTTAAACTGAATTTTAGAAGTCTATAATGCATAAATATGTATTGTTGGGTAAGATTTTGATGTATTACACTAGATTAGATGTGAATATTCTTGTAGGAATTGGTTAGAGCAGTTATATTGTGTGAACTGTTTGAGCAGGTATATTTTGTGGGAAAATTTTGAATAAATTCTATGTTAATCTAAACTCTTAGAAGGAAAAACTCTTATGTTGCAAGGGTTTTGAGGAAAAATCATTTACTTGCCTGAAATTGCTAAAATCCGAGAGGTACTGTAGTTGAGCTGGAATTGGACAGTTTTGCTTGTTCGAACTTCATGGTGTTTTTAACCTAGTAAACCTACTTGAAAAATTCTGAAATGTTTACAGGGCATAGTTTGGTCAGTTTGTAACAAGTTTTGTTTTAGGTGTTAAGGCTAGTTCCACCGTTTAGTGCCTCTAAAAAAATAAAACCGAAGGTTGACAGAAAACATCGCTAATCTAGACAGCTTTGCGCAGTTGTAATAAAACCGAATTTAGCTCATAATTGAGTTCCGTTTGATTCTAGAGTTATCTACACTCAAAGAGCTTCGCTTACATATAAAAATCAGTTTAATTGAAGGTCATTTACCTGGGTAATTAAGCTGCCAAAGTTTAGCTACTACTGAAATTCTGAAACTGTTGAACTTGATTATTTGTGCTATTATTGACTTTTGTGGCTGAAGTATGAACTATGAGATATTGTTGTTGGGTGACACATGCCATGAACTATGTGAGTATGTGTCAAGACCAAAAGTGTTGCGATGCACTATACGATGTGGTTACCTATGTGATATACAACATATTACGTGATTAATGTACATTGTATAAACTAATGTGTTTGGAAGGGTTGCAACCTATTTTTGGTGTGGTAGTGTCGAGAAACTCCGGGTGGCATCGGGCTTGCCGATCTAGCTCGGCTACCATGGTTATCAATTCCCCTTTCGCTAAAGAACTTTACTACCCTGGGGGAGTGGGTCATAAGCTTTGGGTATATCCGGAATACCCCGTGTTGGGAGACATAAGGGATTTGATGGGCTATTTGGCCAGTCACCTCATGTTATACGATGTGATGCGTTATGTTAGCATAAGCATATTCTTACCCTTATATGTGTTAAAGACTTGTTACAAAATGATGTGATGTATTACTAACTGATGTTGTTATGTGCATTGAATTCACAAGTTTTCTAACAGATTTTTGAAAGAAAAAATGATTTCAAAAACCCTTCCCCTATTCCCCCCTCGCTGAGCTTAAGTTGTTGTAAGTTCACCCCGTTTTATGTTCCCCTTTTAGGTGAAAATGAATCCGACTGTGCTAACCAGGTTGATGAGAATATGCATCCATGTGATGAAGCCGATTTCTATTTACTTTGAACAAGACTTGCTTGCTTGGATCAAATCTGGGAATGTTGACTGTAATTGTGATACTATGAAATCAAGTGATGTATAAATCTCTGAAGCAGATACTATAGTAGTATGTTATGGACTTGTATATAGGTTTAACATAGTCTTAATGTGTATATAGTTAGTAATCTATTTTGGGGGCTAAGTTAAACTCATATACAAGTATTACATGTAGTCAATTTTGTTTTTGCCTATGACTGCATGTTGGTAGGGTAAGTCTTGGACTGTAAGAATAACCAATGTTATCCAGTTATTAGGAGCATCTTCACCAAAGTCATTAGGAGCTAACATAAAGGTCAGTACAACGGCCAACAAATATGGAGCTCTTGCTGATGCTGACATTGATGAGGCTGATCGTGAACCTGGAGAAATCCATGAGGAGGAGGAAGAGAAGCAATCAGGTTTTATTCCTACCGTGGCTGTTCCCAGCTATGGTAATCTCCTGGATGATCAGGCCGGTCCTACTACCTGGTCAACCCAAGCCAATTTCCCATGATTATTTCCTCCTGGAAGATAAGGGGGTTCAATGCTCCCCTAAAGCAGAAAAAAGTGTTGAAATTTGTAAATAAATTTTATGTTGATATTTTTTGTATTGTGGAAACAAAAATCAAAAAAGGAAATGAAAATAACATAATCTATTGCAGGTTTAGTAATTATGGTTTCATCCATAATTACAATTTCTGCTCTACTGGCCAAATTTGGGTACTCTGGAACAAAAGTCTTTTTGATATTACTCAAATTGATGCTACTGACCAAGCTATCCTTTGTCTGATTACATCAAAAATAGATAATAATCAGGTTTACGCCTCATTTGTCTTGCTTCCAACAGGCAACTCCTATGGTCTAAAATTGAAGACTGGAACACTCTTTGTGCCTCTGTCCCTTGGTGTATCATGGGAGATTTCAATGAAGTCCTTTCTCCGAATGACAAATCATCTCATTTCCTTCCAAAAAGTGCTGCTGATTTCAAAAACTGCATCAATAATTGCAACCTCATTGATCACCCTAGCAACGGGCCTCTTTACACTTGGACAAATAAAAGTTCTAGCACTCATTTCAAGGCCAGCAAGCTTGATCGTGCCCTTGTGAATGCAAATTGGATGATTAGGTTTAATCATTCTAATCTCCATATTGAAATGCCTGGACCTTCTGATCATTGTCCTATTATTCTGTATTCCTCTCTTCCTAGAACTTCAAGACCAAAACCTTTCAAGTTCTTCAATGCTTGGACTTCTCATGATCTTTTCCTTGGTGTTGTAGAGCAGAACTGGAATTTTTATGTTGCAGGTTCTCCTATGTTCCGGCTTGTACAGAAACAGAAAGCTTTGAAGCACGCTCTCAAGGCTTTTAATGTCTCACACTTCTCTAATATTCCAACTAGAGTTCAAAGCCTTCAAGAGGAAATCAATTCTATTCAACATTTATCCTTGGTGGCAATTTTGATGAGCAGCTTATCACTCGTGAAAAGAATCTTCTGCATGAAGTTGAATCACTTTCAAAAGCTCAAGATGAGATTCTCAAACAAAAGTCAAGAATTCAATGGCTTCGTGAGGGTGACTCTAACACAAGCTTCTTCCACAAGGTTATTCATGGAAGACAGGCTCGTAACCTTATCACCAAGCTCACATGCACTGATGGTAGAGATACTATGAATGATGCTGAGGTGCGTGGTGAAATTCTTAATTTCTATACTAATCTTCTTGGTCCTGTTCAGAATTGGGGTGCTATTTCTATGGAGAACATTCAGCCTTATGTCTCTAATTCTATTCCTTTGGAGGCTGCTAACATGTTAACTGTTCCAATCACTGCTGATGAAATTAAGCAAGTTATGTTCTCTCTCAACAGCAACAAGAGTCCTGGTCCTGATGGGTTCACTGCTTATTTCTATAAAATTGCCTGGAACATTGTGGGTAATGATGTTATTGAGGCTATTCTCTCTTTCTTTAGCTCTTCTTCTATTTTGAAGGAAATCAATTCTACTATTATTGCACTAATTCCTAAAGTTGGTTCTCCTTTGATGGTCAAAGATTTTAGGCCAATTTCATGTTGTAATACTATTTATAAATGTATCTCTAAGATCATTGCCTATTGTATGAAGAGCTTCCTTCCACACATCATTTCCCACAACCAATCTGCTTTTGTGGAAAACATATCAATTTCTGAGAATATTCTCATTGCACAAGACATTGTGCGGAATTACTCCAGGAAGAATCTTACTCCTCGTTGCACTATGAAAGTGGATATTATGAAAGCATTTGATTCTGTCAATTGGGACTTCATCATCCTTTCTCTCAAGGCATTCGGATTTCCTGATATCTTTATTGGTTGGATCCGAGAGTGTATCACAACAACTAGATTCTCTATTTCCATCAACGGGAGTCTTGAAGGCTATTTTCCAGGTTCAAAGGGTGTTCGGAAAGGTGACCCCCTCTCACCTTACCTCTTTGTTATTGCTATGGAGATTCTTATTGGTATGTTTAATTAGCTCCATTGTACTAGAGATTTTCATTTTCATCCAAGATGTGCTAAACTCAAGCTGAATCATCTTTCCTTTGCGGATGACCTACTTATCTTCTGCAAAGCGGATGAACTTTCTGTTAGAAGCATTATTCGGACACTTGATAACTTTCATACAGTTTCTAGGTTAAGGTATAATCCTGACAAGAGTCAGATTTTCTATGGTAGCTGCACTCCTGATACCATTAATCTTATTAATGGCATTCTTGGTTTCTAAGAGGGTGAATTGCCTATTCGTTATTTGGGGGTTCCCCTTATTTCTAGTAGACTCCATAAAAGTGATTGCCAAATGCTTCTCGACAAAATCTCTAAACGTATTAATCATTGGGCGAATAGATGGCTTTCTTTTGCAGGCAAGCTCCAACTGATCAAGTCAATCTTGTCCAGTATGTACTCTCACTGGATCAGTACACTTTTTATTCCTAAAGGTGTCATTTTGGATATGGAAAGAATGTTCAAAGCTTTTCTTTGGAGGGATAGTGGTCCTAAAATTGCTTGGGATCTTATTTGCAAACCAATTGATGAAGGTGGACTTAGAATCCGTAGTATTGAGAAAGCCAATAAAATTGCTCTCCTTAAGCTTTTTTGGAGGTTTTACTCAACACGGGATACTCTCTGGGCCTCATGGGTATGGTCAAACCATATCAAAGATAAATGTATTTGGACACTCACTATTCCGCAGGATATTTGTTGGACGTGGAGAAAAATGCTTCATATCAGGAACTTGGCAAAAAATTCCATTACTCACCTTATTGGTAATGGAAATTTGACACATTTCTGGTATGATAATTGACACCCTTCAGGTAACTTGTTACATGAATTTAGTGTTGATGTTACTTTTCCTTCCATCAATGCTCGTGTTTCTGATGTCATTCATGATACTAATTGGATCTGGCCTCATCATCCACCTTCTCTTGCCGATCTCAACCCCTACAATCTTATTGATTTGGCTTCCAATATCTCGGATTCTTTTAATTGGGCACACTGTAGAAATGGTATTTTTTCTTTCAAGGACACTTGGAATGCAATTAGGAAATGTGGGCAAAAAATTCAATGGTTCAAACTTGTTTGGTTTCCTAATTGTATTCCAAAACACAGCTTCATCACTTGGCTTGCGTTCTAGAACAAACTTGCTACTCGCCAAAGGCTTGTTTCTTGGGGGATTCAAGACAATTCAAACTGCATCTTCTGCTACTTGGTGTGTGAAACAAATGAGCATCTTTTCTTCTAATGTTCATTCACAAAGAGAATCTGGAAACAGGGATTAACTGCACTCTCTATTGATCACTCTATATCTTCATTACCAAGCATCATGGGAATTGCTACCTCTATTCAACACAAAAGTGGGGATCTTAAAACCCAGATTTTTCAAACTTACCTTTGTGCAACCATCTACAACATTTGGTTGGAACGTAACCGTAGAATTTTCAACAATGAAGCTCTTACTGAAGAACAATTATTGAACACCATTCGATATGAGGTTACTTTAAAGATCTTTCTCAGTCGTTGTTTCAACAACTCAACTCTAAACAATAGAACTCTGAACAGCTGGGGAGTTTAATTTTATTTTTATTCTCTGTTTTTGTTTTTCATCTATTTGTGATCCAAGAAATTTTCTTGGACATTTTGATTGTTTTTCCTTTTGTTTCTTTTGTTTTTTCCACTTTGGTTTGATGTACTTTTGTTGTACTGTTCTTCTTTTTTAATAAAATCACACTGAATTAACCAAAAAAAAAAAATTGACTGTTGGTAATTGGTGGTTGTGCTGGATAGGTTGGATTGGTTTGTGAACTTTTACTTTGCAGGTGAAGAACTACAATGTCCGAGAAATAGAGGAGACTCTGTCTGATTTTTTGTTACGCTTGGACTTAATCTCTTTCAGGTTGGGTCGGGGCATGGCATCTTAAGCTTGTAGTCCAGGGCAACGACCCACTCACTCATCCATCTGTTTGCATTAGCAACGGTTGAATGACACTCCCTCTAGCAACAGACAAATATCTGCTTGCATCGACTTGACGAGGTAGAAGTTTCTCCGCTCGTTCTAGTTTTTGAGCTCGGCTAAGGCTTAATCACTATCGGTTCAGCATGAACTATTTTGAAACAAGGTGCCTATGTTCTCTACCGGTATCTCCAGCCCCTCTAACTTGTTTAAGGGCGATGCATTGTCGACCCTTTCTTTAGACATTGGTGAATCTGGCCATGTGGTCCACCTCGACCTCGCCCTAAGTCTATCTAACCTCGAGGATCTGACACTCATCATCACTGTCTCCCTGAGGTAATGTTGGCCTTGACCTCTCCTTTTGTGGGGATGAAGTACTTGAACTCTCTTCTGGCTGGTCCCGCTGAGGTGGGGTCCCTAAGATGGAAGGGTTCTCCTCCTCCCCACCATAAGACATGGCCTTCATGGCTTGACTGTCTTCGAAATTTGACCTCCCCATACTTGGATGCAAATGTAAAGAGGAAAAGAAGTCAAAAGAGGGAAATGAGGACGTACCTAACATCTAAATGGGCTGGAAGTGTTTTGAGCTGGTGAGACGAGCTTAAATCTCCTAGTTCTCTGAGCTGGGTACTTCGAGCTTAACTGTATTGCCAAGGGTTCCTTGCTCTCGATTGCAAAAAAAAGTGAAAGTGAATTCTAAAGTAGCCAAGTCCTATTTATAGGCAAAAGTCGTAACTGCCTCGGGAATACCAACTGTCGCGTCAAAATAGTTACATGTCAGCATCTCAGCTAAAGGCAGGATGACGTGGCAGTTATCCTATCTAGATCGGTCATATCTAGCACGGGAGGGTACGCCACTTCTCTAGAACCCCTTATGAGTTCTAGACTGAGGGGAAGGAGAAATGATAGGGGTATAAACACGAGCCCAAGAAGGCTTTCCCTACTTGGGATTGTGCAGTCGACCCTGTGCCCGACCCACTTTGTTTTCTCAGCATGACAGTCATTTATGAGGTGACATAAAGGCGATGCCCGAGTTGGACCATTGGACAATAGCTTTACCCGCTGGATAATAGCTTTAACCATTGGACAATGAGTCCGGGTAGGTGTGAACAGTGTCAGACAAGAGTTAGTATTAATTCCTGTCTGACATTGGAAGTAGTATAAATAGCTCCTCCACTTACCATCATGAGGTAATTCTCGCACATTAATTGCTCTTAACTACTTGCCGTTAAGCTCGGACATACTAATCACTCTCACACCCAAAGAAAAACATGGGTTGCCACCCCTGCGATTTTTTCTCTTATTTTGCAAGTCAAATAATTGAGATCGAATCACTAAACTCAAACGAATATTCATTTTTCACCCTCATCGATGGCTTTATTCCTTATTATAGCTAAAATAGTGAATACATGGACAGGTTATTTACCTTATTTAACCAATCGAGGCACTTTTAATGCATGAAAATAATTATGTCATTGTATGATATTAATATAACTATTCGTTTGTATTTGCATAGCATCGCATGGCACTTTGATTTTGTGTTTTAATGCCAAAAAGTAAATTAGAGTGCGACGCAATCACATCTAGTAACTTGCCACAAGAGCTTAATGTCAAGTGGTATATAACTCAGATATATAAATTAGAGGATGTCCACTCGAATCTTGTTAATTACGTTATACAGATTTAAGTTTTTTTTTTTTTTAAAAAAAAAAATCACACCTAGTAGGAAAATGGAGATTTTCCCATCTCCGTGCATGGTACCGAGTAATTTTTCTTTTGTGGTTTAAAAAAAAAATTAATTTGAGTTCGTACGGTTCAAGTGTCCAAACTTCACGACAAGGTGAACTCTGTGTGTTTGGATCTAAAATTCATGTGAGGTCGGATGCTCCAACTAACCCGACCTAAGAGAGTTCCTTAGAGTAGTTTTATGTTACTGAAGGAATGCTTTGAGCATATTTTTTCTCTAAAATATAATGCTTCTATTAATCATAAAAGTTACAAATTCAGATCCACAATCTGGCAAATCCAAAAGCATTAATCTAACTAAATTAGGAGGGATAACTAAATTCCAATCAAATTGGCTTTTCTATCAACAGATCTAAACTTAGATTTATTTCAATCAGTCCGTTTCGATATCAACCTTTCAAATATTAATGAAATCTACACTTGTAAATCTCGCTTATTATATTAGAGGCTGACTTATCAGTCCGACTTACAAAAAAAAATAGGAAAAAGGATTAAAATTGCAAAGTCGTACTCTAGGATCTTTATTAAAAGGTAGAAGGCCAGATTCTTGCACAAGATTTCGACTTAACCAATTAAATCGGTTACATAAAGATGTATGTATGAAATAGCAATAATACTTAGCATACAGAGACATACTTTGCTTATTGGTCTATGGACAGAAAGGTCTACCTAAGCGAGTCCTATGACTTGGAATTGTGAAACGCCTTATTCTGCCCTCTTCTTCTGTAAGATATCCCTGACAAAGAAAAGCCTTGGAGAAGTTATCTTCCACAGATCTATCAACATCATGCACAAAAACATCAGTTTCACCATTTTCCCTATTCCTAGCAATCAAACCAGCAGTGTAAATGGCTTTCATCCTTCCTGGTGTTTCGTCATGCCAACCAGTTGGTGCATCGACCATAATCATATCCCATTCTGTCTCATAAATCTCGTTTGGCAGATCCTTCATTGCAAGTTGACACTTTGAAATTCTTGGATCACTCACAACTTTACACTCCTCTTGCATACCAACTTTCAATAGTTCATCAGCTTGAGGCACCTTGGTATCATACATAACATGGTACGACTCCAAGGAGGGGAATTGACTCTTGATTTGCTGAATCCATGATTGATCTTCTTCCAAAAACACTGTGCGACCGCCGTGATTGAGAGCTGTCCACATGAGGCTGTCATGACCTAAACCAAATACTAGAAAGTTGCAGGGTGACTTCTTTTCGAGTACCCTCATTGACACCGACACCTCTTTAAGAGTTTGTTGTGGGGTAACATTTGATGTTGCATAGTGTACTAAAGCTTCTGCTAAAGATGGTGCAATTTTAGTGCATGTTGGTGTCAAAGGAGCAGATGAACAATCATCTGTTGACTGCTTTTCTTCTTGATGAGAATCTGCTAAATTTGATGAGTCAAGTGCTACTGAGATAGGTGATGAATTTTGCTGCGAAGATGAGAAACTTTCTCTAAGAATTAAAAAGATGAGGAAAAGAAAGAAAAAGAAGAACAAGATGAGCTTAAGATTTACTGGGCATTGAGCTTTGGATCTCATGTTTCTTGTGACATTCACAAGCAAAACGAGGTCTTTTAGCTTTGTGTGTGTGTGTGAGAGAGAGAGAGGGAGAGAGAGAGAAGGGATTGTATTATTGTAGTTGATGATGGATTGGGAGAGTAGAGAAAAGGGTGCTGAGGAGGTGTTTGCTGTACGTGTGGGTCTGCTACTGCTTTCCAGTAGTTATGCCGACTTACTTTTTTCTTCTAAGTTAAAATGAAAGCAAGTACAGATACTAGAATAGACAGAGACAAGAAAGCTAATGAGGTTGCTGATCATGCAAGACAAAACATCGTTCGGTATGAAAGAACCTATTAGTGTAAGTGGAATACATACTTTGATAGTCTTTCACCTAAAGTTCGTCACGAAGTTGGTGAACTTTACATATTTTTGTGCCGTAAGCTCATGAACTTTGTACTATTGTATCTTTACAAATGTCTCTTTACAAATGGCAACCCTTCGTTAGGTAATGGATGATACCATCCATCATTTCTTATTTTTTTGGTTTTGTGAGATCATTTATTGTTTTCACCATGCGTGACTTGCTCCACCGGCACCCGAATCACGGTGGCATGGATCTCCATCCAATTACATGGCGCCACTTGGTATGTCTCTGACAATTTTATTTAAATTCTTTTAAAAAAAATTCAATCAATTTAAATTGAGATCATTCTATCATATTATTAAAATCTACTTGTGTAAATCCACCAATAATGTGAAAAACTAAATAAATCAGTCTGACCAAAATATTTTTCAGTTCTGTTTCTTCCTTGCCTTAGCTTTGTGAATTTTCTGATAAAAAAAAAGGTCTCTAAATTTGAGAACAATTCTTTAGGCTATTTTCAATAAATGCTCTAAATTAAGAGGCTTTATAAATAAATTTAAAGCTCTATTACTTTTTAGAACCTCATTTAGAGACCCTTGTATTTTTTAGTACCTCTAAAAAAAAATTATTCTCAATGAGAAGCTCAATAAAATTGAGTCTCTATATTGTGTTAAATTTAATTTTACAAATTAATTTGAATATGTGTTATTTTTTATCGTGTGTTAATTTTCTTTTGATAAATTATTATTTATATTATCATAATTTTTTTTTACAAACATTTCGACAAAAAAATTAATTGATTATGACAAGGTAAAAATTATTGAATTATGATGATGTTTAATTACGTTTGATTTTTTTCCTTTTACTTAATTAAATTTTAGAGTAATTAAATTAAAATCTCTCAAAAAAAAAAAAAAAAAAAAACTCTGAAAAAACCCAAAACCCTAAATATACACCCCCCCCCCCCCCCCCTCCATTTTTTTTTAGCACCCCAATGGATTTTTTTTATTTTTGAAGATTCAACTTGCAACGACTAATTTTTTTTTTTTTTAGATTTGTGTCCTTTTTTTTTTAATTTGTCAGTTTTCTTTTTTTTGGTTATTCGTTGTCAGATCTGACGTCATTAGATATCAAATCTGATTTGTTGAAAAAACTCATCTGGTCTCTAAATTTTTTTTGTCTTTTTCTTGAGTCTATTTTTTTTTCAACAAATTTGTTGAAGAAAATGGAGACTAGTTTTGTTAAAATGTGTTAAATTTGAACCAAAACTTTAGATTTGGGTCTCTAAAATGTCCATTGGTGTTGCTTTTTTTTTTTTTTTCAAGAGTCGCTATTTTTAATAAAAAGTAGTAATCATTGCAATTTAAAGCCCTCCATTGAGGATACCCTTACTAGATCAAATTACCCAACTAGGTCCCTACCTCATGTTACTACTCATTATAATTAACGGCGAAACGACAATATTGTCATTATAATTTCTCTATTAAAAAAATAAAATAAAAGTGCATTAACGAATCTACAAGTTGTTCCTTCTTTAAGGTCTCACAAGATGATAATCATCGGCAGCTCCATTGAGGAATTAATGGTATATTAAGCCTTCATCCTTTCACCCTCGAGAGGGGTCTTGGACAAAACAATCCTCTTTCACCTTAATTGTTCTCTATCCTGACTCAAGCCCTATCGGCCCTTATTGCCAACTATCATCAAAGAGGCCTTATGAAAGGTTTGAAAATTACTAGGAATTGTCTGTCACTAACCCATCTTTTGTTGCTAGATGATTCTCTATTCTTTATGGAAGCTACCATATCGGAAGCCCTTTCCTTCCAAGACCTATTATATCACTGCTATTTTGTCTCAAGACAAAGTTTCAACTTGAGAAAGTCTGGCATGTTGTTCAGTCACAATACACCTGAAGACATATGGTCTAACATTTCTGAGGTTTTTTGAATCAAATAGGTCAAAAATCATTGGAAGTACCTGGGACTTCCAACAACCTGGGCGAATTCTAAAGTTCAAGCTCTCAATTGGGTGAAGAACAAAATCAATGAAAAGATGGAGAGTTAGAAATGCTTATTCCTGTTTGATAGTGCCAAAGAAATCCTTATTAATTTTGTTGTTCAAGCTATCCCAGCTTACTCCATGTCGATTTCCTATTCCTGAAAAACTATTTACAAGCAATTAAGTACAGAAGTCGCAAAGTTCTGGTGGAAAAAAAGAATCAAAAAGTAATTCAATGGCTTATCTGGAATTCTCTATTATCCGCTAAATCAGTTGGAGGTTTGGGATTCAAAGATTTCCAACATTTGAACATTGCTCTGATTGCCAAATAAGCATGGAGAATTCATTAGAATCCAGATTCATTAGTCGCTTCAATCCTTAAAGGAGTCTACTTCAAATTTGGTTCTTTCTGGAATGCAAAGATGGGTATTAATAGGTTGTGGATAGGATGGCAACAAATATCCGTTCTACCTAAAACTGACGGGTATCTGCCCGATAAAAACTCGATAACAAAAATCGATGGGAATCCATTAGGTTTTGGATTTTATAAGTGATAATCGACGGATAAACCGATAGGTTTTTTTTTTTAACTTTAAAAAAAAAATCAAAAACCGAAACCTAATTATTAATTTGCTATATATAATATATATATATATATATATATATATATATATATGTATTAAATAATATAAAATTTACTTTTACTACATTGTTTCTTTTTTCTATCTACTCAACTTTCTCTCACTAAAAAAACAACACTAAAAGACAACACATTATAATTCCAACTTCACCTTTTCTACTCCACTTTTTCTTATACGATTTTTCCCTCTCTCACACTCCAACCTCACCTTTCTATCACTAACTTTTCTCTCTCTACTCTACTTTCTCAATCTTTCCAACTTCTTTCTCATCTACACATACAAGAGATGTGAAGAGAGCAAAACTTTGCCAGCAACGCCAACAATAGCCAGACGCAACTCCTACGTATAAGAAGAAAAACAAAATTAGTTTTCAATTAGTTTTCTACTCCACTTTTTCTATACAAATTGAAATGGTGTAGATTAGATACTTTGATGTGTGTGTGTATGTATATATATATATATATATGTATATGTATATTGTATGGTTTCAATGATATATCTCTCTATGTTTAATATTGATTTGTTTATGATTTGAATGTGTATTTATTTAAAGTTGAATTTTCGTTCGATATATAATTTTTTAGCTATTTACACAAAAATTTTCAGATCATCGATTTTTTTTTGAATTTTTATTGTTTGTGGTCAGATTTTTTTGTATTAATATATTGCAATTTTTTGTATCAATTTTTTTGCTACTTTTGGAGTGATTTTTTATTTAAATTTATTTTTTTTAAAGCTAGCGGTTTCAGTTTTGGTTATCCGCATTTTTTCTATTAGTTTTCGGTTTCAATTTTGGATAATGATTTTCAAAACTGTCGGTTTTCGGTTTCGATTTCGGTTTTTGGTTTAGGTTATGTTAATCGGTTTCGGTTTCGGTTTTTTCAAAAACTGCGGTTAACCGACCCGCTGTCATTCCTAGTCGTGGAGCTAGAAAAGTATTATCAAAGGCCATAATTTCTTGAAAGTTGAACTCTATGGGCTATTGGAAATGGAGATAGTATCAACATTTGGTAAGACCCATAGCTAAGAAGTCGTAAAAGTTTGGAGAAACGTACCAAGCTATTCAACAAAGTTTTTTTTATCTTTTCTCTGGGGGAACAAAATCATGGAATATTTCTCTTGTGTTAAGCCTTTTTCCCAAGAATATTGCAGATGAAGATTTGACCACATACATCCCTGACCGTGACTGTCAAGACTTTATTGTTTGGCTTTTTGCACCTGATGGAATTTACAACGTGAAGACAAACTACCATGTTTCAAAGAGGCAGTCTGTTAGGATTAGGGTATGCTCAAAAGACCACTAGCACTTTTATCATTAATGTATCTGGATATTTGCAATTATTGATTAATTTCATCTTACTTTTATGAGCATATTTCTCTCTTATGTGGTTGACTTATATATACGTATGTTAAGGTTTATTGTTTCGAGTGTTGACTTGGGTACATGGTGATTACGTGCAGAAGGTCCAAGTGATGGTTATTTGCCAAAGCATAAATGTTGTCCATAACTAAGTAGTAGAGGTAGACACTCTACCAGAAGTTATTGTGAGTAAGTTCTGTTTACAATAGAGTGGTCTACTGCTTTGATCATGGATATAGTTCTAGACTTACTTCATTTATTCATGTGTTATGCATTGGACGGGGCTACTATAGGTGTGATCTTGAAAAAAGTACTATCACAAAAAGAGGTCACCTATACCTACTAGCTACTAAGTGGACTTGTGCTCTAAATCTTGAGTATATGTGGATGAATTGATGAAGTCAAGTTCTTGCACCTAGCCCATGTGTGGGACGCCTAGGCCATGTGTGAACGAAATGTGGAAGAGTTTTTCCATGTATTAAACTGGATTAGGATAATTCAAAGTCATAAACTCTTTTTGACTTGTAAGTTGATTCATACAGAATTACCTTGCTTAGGTTTTTCTATATAAAGGCCTGTACCCCAAGCTTAACAATTGCATCATATCTTCTGAGATCTCTCTCTCTACATGTGTAAGACTCTCTTAGATGCAACACGAAACACTACTTTTTTAGTTTAGTTTTGTAAGATCGAGTCTCACAACTTGATCAACATTTTAGGTAGGAGATTGGCATAGGAAGAAATATCAGAATAGCGGAGTAGAAGCTCAAGCTCTAGGCATGCAAAGCTTATTCCTCTAAGGTGAAGTTTTTTTGAGTTTCGTTTATCGTGAATTTACATAAAATGTTCTATTAGTTATTTCATGTGTTATTTTATTTTAAAGATCCATGCATGAATTTTTTTCACGTTATTTTTTTTTTTTGATAATTCAATAAAATTTTATTCAAAGAAAAAACAAACTACAATTACAACTAAGGAAAACCAAAAAAGACAAAAAACAAAATTAATGAAAAAGAAAGAACAAAAAACAAAAAAGCAAATGAATTACTAGTTAAAGTAATTCAGTAGCCCCCATCGCTCCAAAACATCACGATTGATAGACATGTTCTTGAATTTTTTGCTCGTGAGGATTTTGGAGTTAACATCATTCTGGATAGACTTAAAGATTTGTTCTTCAATAAAGGCTTCTTCTCTGAAAATACATCTATTCCTCTCGATCCATATATGATAAACAGCAGCACAGAGAAAAGTTCTGAAAATCTGGACTTTGGAATCATAATTCCAGATATCAATAGAGCTAGAAGTATCCAAAATTTTGGGAATAGTGAACAATGAACAATCAATGGAAAGTGCCGACAATCCCTGTCTCCAGATTCTCCGAGTGAAGGAACATTCAAAAAATAAGTGCTCATTTGTTTCACATCCCATGTAGCAAAAAACACAATTAGAATTATCTTGAATGCCCCAAGAAACAAGTCTGTACTTAGTTGTCAACTTATTCAAGATTGCAAGCCAAGTGATGAAATTATGTTTAGGGATGCAATTGTTAAACCAAATAAGCTTTTACCAATGAATCTTATCCTTTTTAACTCTAATGTTTCCCAAGTCTTTTTCAAAAAGAACTTCCCATTAGAAACATGAACCCAGTTGAAAGTATCATCATCATCATTAGGAGCTAAAATAGCACCGGGGTGGAGATTTGCCAATGAAGGAGGGTGATGAGGCCAAATCCAGTTATTGTTATAGATGATATCTGCAACTCTAGCATCAAAAGATGGATAGAAGGTGTCTATCCCATAAAGAGAACGAAGATTTCCTGAAAAATGACAGTTATCATGCCAGAAAAAAGTAGAGATACCATTACCAATACAGTGAGTAATGAAGGTTTTAGCCAAACATCTGAGTTGCAAGATTTTCCTCCAAGTCCAGCTACAATCTTTGGGGATAGAGAGAGTCCAAATGCATTTGTCTTTGATGTGGTTAGTCCAAACCCAATTCGCCCAAAGAGAATAACGAGATGAATAAAATCTCCAGAAAAGCTTCAAAAGTGCAGTTTTGTTTGTTTTCTCAATTTTCCGAATACCAAGGCCACCCTCATCAATTGGTTTACAAACATTGGCCCAGGCAACCTTCGGGCCAACTCCACCCCACAAGAAAGCACGAAATTTGCCTTCAATGACAGAAATAAGGCCTTTTGGAAGAAAGAGTGAGCTAGTCCAATGAGTATACATACCAGACAAAATAGACTTGATCAATTGAAGGCGACCTGCAAACGAAAGCCAGCGAGTAGTCCAGTGATCAATTCTTTTCAAAATTTTATCAATGATAGCTTGGCAATTAGATTTTCGGAGTCTGCCAGAAATGAGAGGAACACCAAGATATTTAACTGGAAAGGAACCCTCTTCAAAGCCAAGGATAGCAAAAATCAAGTTAATCTTCTCCTGAGAACAATTGCCATAGTAAATTTCACTCTTTTCAGGATTGCAAAACAATCCTGAACATTTGTGGAAATTAGCCAGAGTAGTAGAGATAGATCTAATAGTATGCTCATCAGCTTTACAAAAAATAAGGAGATCATCCACAAAATAGAGATGGTTGAGCTTAAGTTCTGCACATTTTGGTGTGAAACAGAAATCCAGTGGAGGAGTGAAGCTTGTTCAACATACCAGTCAAAATTTCCATAGCAATGACAAATAGATAGGGTGAAAGAAGATCACCTTGGCGAACACCTTTAGATCCAGGAAAATAACCTTCAAGACTTCCATTAATGGCAACAGAAAATCTTGTGGTACAAATACATTCCATTATCCAGCCAACAAACATATCAGGAAACCCAAATCCACGAAGAGCTTGATAGATAAAATCCCAGTGGACAGAATCAAAAGCTTTCATAAGATCCACCTTCATAGTGCATCTTTGAGTAAGGCCACCCCTGAAATAATTTCTAACAAGATCCTGAGCAATAAGAACATTATCCAACATCATTCTATTCTCAATAAAAGCAGATTGATTATGAGAGATAATATGAGGAAGACAACCCTTCAGACGATTCGCAATGATCTTAGAGATGCATTTATAAATAGTATTACAACAAGAAATGGGCCTAAAGTCCTTAACCAATGAGGGAGAGCCAATTTTGGGAACAAGTGCAATAATGGTTGAATTGATCTCCTTCAAAAGAGAAGTAGAATGAAAGAAAGAAAGAACAGCTTCTGTAACATCTTTTCCCACAATATGCCAAGTAATCTTGTAGAAATGAGCAGTAAAGCCATCAGGACCAGGACTTTTACTGCCATTGAGAGAAAACATCACCTTCTTAATTTCATCGGCAGTCACAGGAGCAATCATTTGATGGCGATTCTCCATAGGGACAGTTTGACGCACAAAGGGAAGAATATCTTCCATAAGAACAGGCCTGTGTCTAGGTGAATTAGGACCAAGAAGATTAGAAAAGAAATCCACAATCTCAGTACGCACCTCATCCTCATTCATGGTAGAACTACCATCAGAACGAGAAAGTTTAGTGATAGAATTGCGAGAATGTCTGCCTCTGATCACCTTATGAAAGTAGGCCGAATTAGAGTCACCATATTTAAGCCATTGGATCCTGGATTTCTGCCTGAGAATATCATCTTGAGCAATGGAAAGGGACTTCACTTCCTTGAGAAAAGATTTCTCCTGAGCAATAATATTGTCATTCCCATGACTAGAAAGTAAAAGATGCTGGAGATGAGAGATTTTATCCTGAAGAGACCGAATTCTGGTATTAGCATTGTGAAAAAAATTAGCATTGAAATCCTTGAGTGCTTTCTTTAGGACTTTTTGTTTCTAGACAAGCCGGTACATAGGTGAACCTGAGACATAAAAATTCTAGTTCTTTTCCACAACATCAAAGAAAAGCTCGTGAGAAGTCCAAGCATTAAAGAATTTAAAAGGCTTCAGTCTGGAAGATCGTGGAAGGGAAGTGTACATAATAAGTGGACAGTGATCGGAGATACCAGGCGTTTCAACATGGAGAGATGAATGTGGATAAATGTCAAGCCATTTAGCATTGACAAAGGCTTTGTCAAGCTTACTGGCTTTGAAATGCCTACCAGAACTTTTGTTAGACCAAGTGAAGTATGGTCCAATGCTAGGATGCTCAATGAGATCAGCCTGAGAAATGCAATTTATGAAATCCTCAGAGCTCTTTGAAATGTACTTTGTAGAACGGTCTGCTTGGGAGAGGACTTCATTAAAGTCTCCAATGATACACCAAGGTCGAGATGCACTAGTAGAGCTCCATTGAACAAGCTTAGACCAAAGGGCTTTCCTGTCAGAAGAAATACTTTCACCATAGACAAAAGTGAGAAAAGTAAATGAGCTATCCGTCAAAGATTTGACAAGGCAATGGATAGCTTGGTCAGTTGAATCAATTTCTGTGATGTCAAAGCGATCAGATTTCCACAAAATCCATATACGACCAGAAGAGCTAGCATGATAGTTGTATAGAAACCCAAAACCATCAAACTTACGAGAAATGATATCATTTTCATTTCCCGCTTTAATTTTAGTTTCAACAATGCTAAAAATATCAATAGAGAATTTATTTACAAGCTGAAGTACTGTTTTTTGTTTTTGGGAGCTACTAAGCCCCCTGGTGTTCCAGGATGAAAAAATCATTGGTGGGTTAAAGGAGTGGACCAGGTTGGAGACCCCGCCTGGTTTGGGGGTTTATCATCATTAATCGAAATATCCACATTTTGCTCAATATCATTTTGCTCAATATTAGGATCAATTTCACCTGGGTCAAGATCTTATCCCAAGTTGAGAGCTTCAAATTGATTGTTAGAAACCATAACATCACCTGGAGTTGGAACAACTCTAGTCCTCCTTGGAGAAACCACTCCATCATGGACAGGAACGACATTATCTGACTTAGAAAAAGAATCTCTTCCTAAAGAAAAGACAGAGGCCTTTCCCTTGGAAGGCGAACTTTTCCAAGAGCTTCCAGGACTGATCGGCTTCACTCTTGATCAGGAAGTGGATAAACCCAAATTTGTTTGTTGAATAGCATTGCAAGTGCCATCATGAGTCTTCTCATGAGAATTTGATTGGGGAACAATTGCTGGAAGAGAAGATTTCCTCCTGACATCAGTCCATCCACTAGAACTGGATGGTTGTTGTTGTGCCTTTTGGTCAATATGAGTAGAAGGGCAGTTTGGCGCCAGGTGACCTATGAGGAGACAATTAGTGCATTTTCTAGGCTTCCAAGCATATTCAACTAAGACATCAACCCATTCTCCTTTTTGGTTTTGAACATCCACCATCTCTAAAAGTTCATTTTCCAGATTAACTTCTACACACACCTTAGCAAAACCAAGATGTGAACGAGTGGCAGTGAGAGGGTCCACTTGGAGAGGAGTACCCAAAGTGCTGGCAACACAACTTAATCCTTCAATGGACCAAAGACTGAAAGGAACGTTGCGCAGTTTAATCCACATAGGAATTTTATCACATTTGAATTCAACCTTCTGAGTGTTAGGATCCCATTTTCTTAGAAGAAGAGGATGATCATTAACATGCCATAATTGTTCAAGGATTATTGGAATGACTTCCTGATTTTCAAAAGTGAAAATGTACAGATCGTTGTCTGTTGAGCGAACTTGGACAGAGCCAAACTTTTTCCATTTGTTGTTGATGAAATTTCTAATGAGAAAGAAAGGTGGAGGTTTCTCAAGAAACTGTCCTAGAAGGCAACATTCCCAATAAGAATTTCCAACATCATGAACATCTTGGGGAGCTGAGCACGCCGGCTTGCCATTTCTGATTGTTGGTTCAAAGTACTTCAATTTGTACGATTCAGCAACAGAGCCCATGAACATTTCTTGCCAATTGTTAGTCGTTTTTTTTTGTTGATAATTTAGTGAAAATTTATTGAAATCCAAAGAAGATGGTACAAGTACATGGATGTTGACAAAAAACGTCAAAACAAGATCAAGACAGGTAATCAGAAAAGAATCAGTCCAACAAGGACTAAATGAACAAAAGACAAGAAAACCAAAAACACAAAAGGATCAAAGAAAAACAAATCTCCTTAATGAGCTTTCCGACCAGGGGGCCTTCCATTAAAAATTCCTTGGACTGCCTTAGAGTAATCGAAAGAAGTTGATGCCTTGGAAGTAGAGGCATTGTTGAAAGAGTTGTCAACAACATGAACGGTAGAGATGGCTTTGCCAATATTGTGCGTAGTTACCTTATCCTTAGAACCTTGAGATGGGTACGGGGTGACCGAAATATGCGAAGTAGGCTGATGTACATTAACCCGGTTAGGGATGTTGACCTTTCGAACATTGGTATTTTTGTGGAAAACACCAGTTCCTACAGTTTGATTCTCAACAATCATGGACTTATTAAAATTTAACTCACGAGCATCAATTTGATCACCATGAACATCATCAATGTCAAGAGCATTAAATCTGTTATTGCTAACCAGATTCTCATTTAGACGTGAAGCACCGAGCCTTCTCCTATTCTTTTTCCCAGCCTCATTCCATTCCGGTTTAGGGTCAGCTGGTATTTTATCATCTCTATCTTCCTGTGAATTAGGACAATTAGAAGTGTCGTGACCTGCAACATTACAAAAAGTACATTTCGGTGGTTTCCAATCATATTCGATTAGAATCTCAGCCTCTTCACCATTAAGGAGTTCAACAAAGGTCCTATCCGGGAGATCTTTCAGAATGTTCATTTCAACACAAACTCTTGCAAACGAAGCTGAGACCATCTTTGGTAAGTAAGTCAAGTGGGACATTTCTCAATTTTAACCAGATTGGCACTCTTTCGCAGTTGAGCTTGATGAGTTGGAGACCGGTTTCCCAACATCTAAGGAGAAGGGAGTGATGGTGAACATGCCAAAGCTCTTGCATCACACGATCACAAAATTCTTGAGATTCAAAACGGAAAACAAACAACCCAGACTCATTGGATTGAATATCAACATGACCAAATTTCTTCCATTGAGTGTCAACTATTTTTCTAATTAAGAAAAAAAGGGGTGGTTTGCCTATGAATTGACCAATAAGACAGCAATTCCAGTGTAATGATCCTTCCTGGAAAACATTTGCTGGTGGAACAACAATTTTTCTCCCATCCTTGATTTTGAACCCATCAACGTAATTCAATTTGAGTGAGTTATTTAACTCACCCAGAAAGTGCCCTTGCCAGTTGTTGGTAAGCCAATTGTTAGTCATTGTCCATGCTTTAGGTTGAGGTTGATGCTTAGATCCCTTTATTGGACGGGCATTTTTTTTCGGTTGAAGGTTAGAACTAGGCTGTTTAAAGTTGTTTGATGGTGCATTGGTGTTTGCAGTTTGAGTGGTGTTTGCATTTCGAGTAGAGTTTGCATTTCGGTTGAAACTTGGTTGTTGAGAAGAGGTAGCTAAATGTTGACTATGATTGCTGATAGGAGCTTTCAAGTTTTCATTCTGGAGAGAGGGGAATTGAGCAGTGTAGGCATGCTGTTCAGATGAAAGATTAATTTCACTTTTGTTACTATTGTCTCCATGCTGATCCAAAACTTTTTCAGAATTATTCTGAGATTGGACAATCACATGGTGGTCCCCACGAGGGTGGAGAGAATTGAGAGAGTTAATTCGTGTGATATCCATGAAATAGTTAACTATTTAATTGAATTCATTAAAAACTAAGAATTAAGGTAGCTTCTCTATTAGAATACTAAAATTCTGAAAATTCAGATTTATTATGTACTATTTGACGCATGGAAATATATGTTCTAATTTGTTTCTATGAATATTAGATTAATTCTAGATAATTAAATTGTTTGTGATTTTTAATTAGAATTTGAATCTTGGTTAAATTGCTTAGCTAATAGTAGTTTAAAAGGTTACAACTAATAGAATTTAAAACTATTTTAAACTCCTTAGAAAATACATATGAATTATTGGAATTAATTTTTCTTGTTAAAGTTTGCGATAAAAATTCTTGTGTTAATTAAATTTCACAATTATGCAAAATAAATATGGATTATTGGATCGGGTCAGAAGAATATTAAAGTCAACCCATAGAGGCCATAATCCAAGATGGCATGAAAAGAAAAAAAAATTCAATCAACACACGATCATCGCGTAGTCAAATGGGCGATCAATTTTTTTTTTTTATTTCGCATGGTATTTTTTGATGTTAATTCTATTTGCTAAATGATGAGGACATCAAGGCTGCTAGGTAATCTCCTGGATGATCAGGCCGGTCCTACTACCTGGTCAACCCAAGTTAGTTTCCCATGATTATTTCCTCCTGGAATATAATGGGGTTCAATGCTCCCCTAAAGCAGAAAAAAGTGTTGAAATTTGTAAATAAATTTTCTATTGATATTTTTTGTATTGTGGAAACAAAAATCAAAAAAGGAAATGAAAGTAACATAATCTCTTGCAAGTTTAGTAATTATGGTTTCATCCATAATTAGAATTTCTGCTCTACTGGCCGAATTTGGGTACTCTGGAACAAAAGTCTTTTTGATATTACTCAAATTGATGCTACTGACCAAGCTATCCTTTGTCTTATTACATCAAAAATGGATAATACTCAGGTTTACGCCTCATTTGTCTATGGGGATAGTCTTGCTTCCAACAGGCAACTCCTATAGTCTAAAATTGAAGACTGGAACACTCTTTGTGCCTCTGTCCCTTGGTGTATCATGGGAGATTTCAATGAAGTCCTTTCTCCGAATGACAAATCATCTCATTTCCTTCCAAGAAGTGCTGCTGATTTCAGAAACTGCATCAATAATTGCAATTTCATTGATCACCCTAGCAACGGGCCTCTTTACACTTGGACAAATAAAAGTTCTAGCACTCATTTCAAGGCCAGCAAGCTTGATCGTGCCCTTGTGAATGCAGATTGGATGATTAGGTTTAATCATTCTAATCTCCATATTGAAATGCCTAGACCTTCTGATCATTGTCCTATTATTCTGTATTCCTCTCTTCCTAGAACTTCAAGACCAAAACCTTTCAAGTTTTTCAATGCTTGGACTTCTCATGATCTTTTCCATGGTGTTGTAGAGCAGAACTAGAATTTTTATGTTGCAGGTTCTCCTATGTTCCGGCTTGTGCAGAAACAGAAAGCTTTGAAGCATGCTCTCAAGGCTTTTAATGTCTCACACTTCTCTAATATTCCAACTAGAGTTCAAAGCCTTCAAGAGGAAATCAATTCTATTCAACATTCTATCCTTGGTGGCAATTTTGATGAGCAGCTTATCACTCGTGAAAAGAATCTTCTGCATGAAGTTGATTCACTTTCAAAAGCTCAAGATGAGATTCTCAAACAAAAGTCAAGAATTCAATGGCTTCGTGAGGGTGACTCTAACACAAGCTTCTTCCACAAGGTTATTCGTGGAAGACAGGCTCGTAACCATATCACCAAGCTCACATGTACTGATGGTAGAGTTACCATGAATGATGATGAGGTGCGTGGTGAAATTCTTAATTTCTATACTAATCTTCTTGGTCCTGTCCAGAATTGGGGTGCTATTTCTATGGAGAACATTCAGCCTTATGTCTCTAATTCTATTCCTTTGGAGGCTGCTAACATGTTAACTGTTCCAGTCACTGCTGATGAAATTAAGCAAGTTATGTTCTCTCTCAACAGCAACAAGAGTCCTGGTCCTGACGGGTTCACTGCTCATTTCTATAAAATTGCCTGGAACATTGTGGGTAATGATGTTATTGAGGCTATTCTCTCTTTTTTTAGCTCTTCTTCTATTTTGAAGGAAATCAATTCTACTATTATTGCACTAATTCCTAAAGTTGATTCTCCTTTGATGGTTAAAGATTTTAGGCCAATTTCATGTTGTAATTCTATTTATAAATGTATCTCTAAGATCATTGCCAACCGTATGAAGAGCTGCCTTCCACACATCATTTCCCACAACCAATCTGCTTTTGTGGAAAACATATCAATTTCTGAGAATATTCTCATTGCACAAGACATTGTGCGGAATTACTCCAGGAAGAATCTTACTCCTCGTTGCACTATGAAAGTGGATATTATGAAAGCATTTGATTCTGTCAATTGGGACTTCATCATCCTTTCTCCTAAGGCATTCGGATTTCTTGATATCTTTATTGGTTGGATCCGAGAGTGTATCACAACAACTAGATTCTCTATTTCCATCAACGGGAGTCTTGAAGGCTATTTTCCAGGTACAAAGGGTGTTCGGCAAGGTGACCCCCTCTCACCTTACCTCTTTGTTATTGCTATGGAGATTCTTACTGGTATGTTTAATCAGCTCCATTGTACTAAAGATTTTCATTTTCATCCAAGATGTGCTAAACTCAAGCTGAATCATCTTTCCTTTACGGATGACCTTCTTATTTTCTGCAAAGCGGATGAACTTTCTGTTAGAAGCATTATTCGGACACTTGATAACTTTCATACAGTTTCTGGGTTAAGGTATAATCCTGACAAGAGTCAGATTTTCTATGGTAGCTGCACTCCTGATACCATTAATCTTATTAATGGCATTCTTGGTTTCTAAGAGGGTGAATTTCCTGTTCGTTATTTGGGGGTTCCCCTTATTTCTGGTAGACTCCGTAAAAGTGATTGCCAAATGCTTCTCGACAAAATCTCTAAATGTATTAATCATTGGGCGAATAGATGGCTTTCTTTTGCAGGCAGGCTCCAACTGATCAAATCAATCTTGTCCAGTATGTACTCTCACTGGATCAGTACACTTTTTATTCCTAAAGGTGTCATTTTGGATATGGAAAGAATGTTCAAAGCTTTTCTTTGAAGGGATAGTGGTCCTAAAATTGCTTGGGATCTTATTTGCAAACCAATTGATGAAGGTGGACTTAGAATCCGTAGTATTGAGGAAGCCAATAAAACTGCTCTCCTTAAGCTATTGGAGGTATGGTTTGACCATACCCATGAGGCCTGGAGAGTATCCCGTGTTGAGTAAAACCATATCAAAGATAAATGTATTTGGACACTCACTATTCCGCAGGATATTTGTTGGACGTGGAGAAAAATGCTTCATATCAGGAACTTGGCAAAAAATTCCATTACTCACCTTATTGGTAACGAAAATTTGACACATTTCTGGCATGATAATTGGCACCCTTCAGGTAACTTGTTACATGAATTTAGTGTTGATGTTACTTTTCCTTCCATCAATGCTCATGTTTCTGATGTCATTCATGATAATAATTGGATCTGGCCTCATCATCCACCTTCTCTTGCCGATCTCAACCCCTGCAATCTTATTGATTTGGCTTCCAATATTTCGAATTCTTTTAATTGGGCACACTGTAGAAATGGTATTTTTTCTTTCAAGGACACTCGGAATGCAATTAGGAAATGTGGGCAAAAAATTCAATGGTTCAAACTTGTTTGGTTTCCTAATTGTATTCCAAAACACAGCTTCATCACTTGGCTTGCGTTCCAGAACAAACTTGCTACTCGCTGAAGGCTTGTTTCTTGGGGGATTCAAGACAATGCAAACTGCATCTTCTGCTACTTGGTGTGTGAAACAAATGAGCATCTTTTCTTCTAATGTTCATTCACAAAGAGAATCTGGAAACAGGGATTAACTACACTCTCTATTGATCACTCTATATCTTCATTGCCAAGCATCATGGGAATTGCTACCTCTATTCAACACAAAAGTGGGGATCTTAAAACCCAGATTTTTCGAACTTACCTTTGTGAAACCATCTACAACATTTGGTTGGAACGTAACCGTAGAATTTTCAACAATGAAGCTCTTACTGAAGAACAATTATTGAACACCATTCGATATGAGGTTACTTCAAAGATCTTTCTCGGTCATCGTTTCAACAACTCAACTCTAAACAATAGAACTCTGAACAGCTGGGGAGTTTAATTTTATTTTTATTCTCTGTTTTTGTTTTTCATCTCTTTGTGATCCAAGAAATTTTCTTGGACATTTTGATTGTTTTTCCTTTTGTTTCTTTTGTTTTTTCCACTTTGGTTTGATGTACTTTTGTTGTACTGTTCTTCTTTTTTAATAAAATCACACTGAATTAACAAAAAAAATAAAATAATAGGCTGTCCTATGTAGATATTAAGCTCTAGATAGTCAAGTGCATAATTAATCTAGATTTAGGCTAGTCAATTAAGGTCTAAAAATTAAGTAATTTGAGATTGATATTGGTTTAGGAAAAGTATTAAGATGACTATTTTTGCCTTAGACTCTTAGACTTGACTAGAGGCTTGAGAAAGCCTTACCTAAGGTTTAATAAGAACCTCGGCTAGGTTATGTGATTTAAAAATAATACTTAAAGATTTTAGATAAAATAATTATATGTTTAATCTAGTTTTTTGGGATAACCCAAGAATTAAATATTAAAGGATAATTACAAGAATAGAAACGTTTAGGCCAAATAATCGAGTAAGAGAGGGAAGTAGGAAATTCCATGGCTTTTCATGTCCAATTCATGCTAAGGTTTGATGCCATCTCGTTTTACCATGCAGAATGCTCCCTTCGGAGGGTGACATCAAGTCTAGATTTAGCAAGATGACCTAAAATTGAGAATTCACATAAAAGAAGTTAGTGGAATGGCCACCCCATCGGTGGAGTTTTAGGCTAAAGACCACTTGTGAGACCCGAGTCTCGAATTACGTATTTTTACTTGCTTATATGTTATTTGAATTAATATATGTGCATATATGTGATTTACTAAAAGTTATTAAGTTAAATGTACATTTTAATTCCATTTGAATTGCATTTTTGTAAACTTTTTCATCTTCTTTGACTAAACTAGGGCATTATACTTTTAATTACATGAAATAATATGCTTAATTTAGTGTTTTGTCATCTTAAATATTCCTAGAATGGCATAATAGAAGTTAGGATAAAAAAATGAAGGCTAACTTAGTCTTTTGTCACTTAAATAATAATATAGCCATAATTGACCTTCTTTGACTTCTACATAAGCTTATTTCACATACAAAACAAGCCAAAAAATTCCACAAATACACACACACATTCAACGGTGACCCAAGTGATGCGAACCAACCATCCACATTCATTGCACCATTTGGCTGAATTTTCCAGCAAAGATTCAAGTCAAGATTCTATTTTCAAGATTCAAGAACTTCAAGATTCTTCAAGAAGTTTCAAGAAGATTTGAAGATTTAGTCAAGATTTGATTTCTTTGTAATTCTATCTTAGCAAACTTACCAATGAAAGCACGCAAAACATGATTCATTAAGCGCATGAAAGTACTAGGTGCATTAGTTAGTCCAAAAGGCATAACTAACCACTCATACAATCCATATTTAGTTTTAAACGATGTTTTCCATTCATCTCCTTCTTTCATTCTTATCTGATGATATCCACTTTTAAGATCAATTTTAGAAAACACACAAGAACCATGCAATTCATCTAACACATCATCTAAGCGAGGAATAGGATGTCTATACTTAACCGTTATGTTATTGATGGCTCTGCAATCAACACACATCCTCCATGTCCCATCCTTCTTAGGCACTAAAATTACAGGAACTGCACAAGGACTCATGCTTTCTCTCACGTACCCTTTCTCCATCAACTCTTCGACTTGCCTTTGAAGCTCCTTCGTCTCCTCTGGATTGCTCCTATAAGCTGGACGATTTGGAATTGAGGCTCCAGGTACGAAATCTATCTGATGTTCAATTCCTCGAAAAGGTGGTAGACCATGTGGTATCTCATTGGGAAACACATCCTCAAAGCCCTGCAAGAGAGAAACAACAACACTAGGCAATGCAGAGTCAAGTTGGTTAGTGTTTAAAAGAGCCTCTTTGTACATAAGTACAATCATTGGCCTTTTTGAAATCAAAGCTCTCTTAACCTCTCTTGCTTTTGCATAGAAATTTCTTTGTTTTCCCTCTGTTTTTACCTCCTTGGCCGAATTCTTTTCTCTCCTCACTACCTTTCCAGATTCGGCCTTGCTTTTGTTCTTTTCATTCTCAATCTTTTGCTCACTCAAATTCTTTTGATCACTTAAGTTATTTTGATCACTCAATTTTTGTAACCTCACTTGATCCTCATAGACTTGTTTTGGTGTCATTGGAGCTAGAGTGATTTGTCCGTTGATTGAACATGAATGAGTACTTGTTGGTGAAGCCATCATGCTGTACACGTTGATCAAATTGCCATGGTCTTCCCAAGAAAAAATGTCCAGCATGCATAGGTACCACATCACACAACACTTCATCCTCATATTTCCCAATGCGAAATGGTACCACAACCTGTTTTGTAACCCTTACCTCACCACAATTGTTCAACCATTGCAGCTTATATGGACGTGGATGCTTAATTGTTGTGAGCCCTAGCTTGTCAACCATTGAAGCACTAGCAACGTTAGTACAACTACCACCATCAATAATAACACTACATACCTTATCTTTCACGTGGCAGCGGGTATGAAAGATGTTCTCACGTTGCACTACTTCTTCCTCCTCTTTAGCTTGCAAGCTCAAAGCTCGTCGTGCCACTAATCCAAGCATCTCTCCATAATCTGCCCCAAATTCCTCTTCTTCACCTACTTCGGTGTCCTCTAGTATTGGCATGTCATCAGATTGCGTTTCATCTTCAGACTCAATCTCCCCACTTTCCAAAACTACCATTGCTCTCTTGTTTGGACATTGGCTATCTATGTGCCCTCGTCCCTGACATTTAAAGCATTTAATATCACTAGAACGAGTTGTAGGAGGGGCTGTTTTACCTTGAGAAGTCGTGGTATGGGTGGATGTTTTGGGCTCGGTCTTGACCTTGGAAATAGACGAACTGTCCTCCTTTCTTGGGTAGCTCGACCTCCAAGGTGATGCACTTGAGTGTTGCAGGGCTGGTCTTGGTCGTGAACTACCCCTCTTCAATTGCTTTTCCACCTTAATTGCCATATGCACCAAATCTTCTAACTCAACATAATGATGCAACTCAATGGTGTTGGCAATTTCTCGATTCAGCCCATTCAGAAACCTAGCCATTGTTGCCTCTCGATCTTCCTCTACATTGGCTCTAATCATAGCCATCTCCATCTCTTTGTAATAATCATCCACACTTTTATTACCTTGATGAAGTCCTTGCAGCTTGAGGTATAAGTCCCTGTAGTAATGACTGGGTACAAATCGCCTCCTCATCACTCTCTTCATCTCATCCCAAGTTGCCACATGATGTTCTCCATTCCGCCTCCTATTGAGACACAATTGATCCCACCACACAATAGCATAATCAGTAAATTCAATTGCAGCAAGCTTTACCTTTTTCAACTAGGAATAGTTGTGGCAATCAAACACCAACTCAATCTTCTTTTCCCACTCAAGATAGGCTTCCAGATCACTCCTTCCTTGAAACGCATGAATCTTCATCTTGAGGCTTCCTAAGTTGTTATCAACACGATCAACATGATCCCTAGCATCTGTATCCCGACCATGTCGCCTATTGCTGCCCACCGAAATTCTGTCAAACTCTTCATCTAAACCTTCCTCATCGATCTCATCAACATCTTCAACATCTTCCACTCTTTGCCGCATTCTGTTCCTCCTGGGTACATTCGGAGCAACTGGTGGTTGCACCCTTTCCGGCCTCTGTTCTACCCTATCCAACCTCTCATGAATCTGCTCCAATTCAACCCTCATCATTCGTCTCATGTCTCCTATTAATGCCTGCATCTGTAAGTTCTGTCCAACGGGTTGTTGAACACCTTCTATGTTGTCTGCTTGATTTTGAGACATGATTAAATTTCACTCCCTCACATGTTTCACTCAACTCAATTTGGCTTTTACCCTCTAATATTCTCACACACTCTGCCTTTTTCCTCTCGTATTCTCCTTCAAGTCCCTAGAACTTACCAAGAATACCAAGCAGCGTAATAATCTATTTCGGAATCTGACTTTTTTTTTCCAGACTTCTAAGACTCTGGAAACAAGGTTAGAGAAATAAAATTGACCAAAACTTGAAGAAGGAAACCTAGAAAAATAAGAAAAGTTGAGAAACCCCTATTGGAAAACACAAAAACACCTAAAACTCATAGAAAACAACGAAATTAGGCCCTAAGAGGGTGGTGCCCACAGCATCGCTGTGGGTTATGCTCAGATCGTCATTTCCCTTCAGAAAAGTTTGGCCTCGCAAAAGTTTGTACTTTGATTGTACCTTGATGTACTTTTATTTTCATTTTAATATACTACCACTGAAAAAGAGTTTGGCCTCACAAGCTAATTCTCCCAAAAAAACAAAAAAAATTACTGTTCACTATTTTTTTTTTTCAGCTCCGAACTTTTTTTTTTTTTTTGATCTTTTCTTGACCTTTCTTTTCTTTTCTTGATGTTCTTTTCTTGATTTTCATAAGCGAACACAATGAGCAAGTCACCAAAAATTCAAATTTGACACTAAGACAATAAATGGGATTGAGCACACAACCAATTAGGGTTTTGTCCTAATTGAAAACCTTAACCCTACCCACATATTTGATGAGAAAAGCAAGAAAATACTTGAAAGCAAGACATGGATTTCAACAAGAAAACAGACTTGAAACACAAGATAAGAAACAAAATTGAAGCAAGAACGGAATTGAAACACAACCTAAAATGAATTGGTAGCAAGACACAATCAAGAACAAAGAAAGGAATTTAAACCTAGACCTAGACTCACGGAATTAACTAAGAAAACAAGAAAAGGATAGGCAAACCTGATAAACCTAAGCTCTGATTACCAACTGATACGAACCACGGCAATTTGAATCTTGAAAATAGAATCTTGACTTAAATCTTTGCTGGAAAATTTGCCCAAATAAATGGTTCATTGAACTTGGGTGCTTAAGGCTTGTTCTCATCAAAGACAACTAGGCGTCCACATTCATTGAACCATTTGGGCGAATTTTCCAGCAAAGATTCAAGTCAAGATTCTATTTTCAAGATTCAAGATTCTTCAAGAAGTTTCCAAAAGATTCGAAGATTTAGTCAAGATTTGATTTCTTTGTAATTCTATCCTAGTTTCAGTTTCAGTTTTAGTTTAATTCCCTATGGACAAATTTAGGTGTTCACACTAGGGAAAAGACTTTCTTGGGCTGAAAGATTAGGTGTTCACACTAGAAAGGAGCTTTTCTTGGGCTGCAAGTTTGCTTCCTTTTTAGTTACTATTCACGTGAATAGTTAATAAGGGTCTTTTCTTTGTCTCCAAGTTTGTTTCCTTTGACCTAGTTACTATTCACGTTTTCCCTGTTTGAGCTAGGGTTTAGGAGTCCTTTTTCAAATAGGAAACTTATTTGTCTTTGCTTATATAAGGTTGATTTGCATGAAATAAAAGTTAGACAACTTTGATATTAAATTTGTGAGATTATTCTCCTTAAATCAAACGAGATCTCCATCCTCGTTTGTGGCATCCTCAACTATACCAAGGTTCTAGCTTTGCTAAGCATAGGGTCGCGGTTCCATCCATTCCTGAAAGGTCTTGGGGTCGTTTGCCATATTTGGTGTTGGGTCGCGTCACATGTTGGCGTGGTTCATATTAGTTGGTATCAGAGCTTAAGTCTATCAGGTTTGCCTATCCTTTTCTTGTTTTCTTAGTTTATTCCGTGAGTCTAGGTCTAGGTTTAAATTCCTTTCTTTGTTCTTGATTGTGTCTTGCTGCCAATTCATTTTACGTTGTGTTTCAATTCCGTTCTTGCTTCAATTTCGTTTCTTATCTTGTGTTTCGAGTCTGTTTTCTTGTTGAAATCCGTGTCTTGCTTTCAAGTATTTTCTTGTTTTTCTCATCAAATCCGTGGGTAGGGTTAAGGTTTTCAATTAGGACAAAACCCTAATTGGTTGTTTGCTCAATCTCATTTATTGTCTTAGTGTCAAATTCGTATCAAGCTTATCTGATTAACAAGCCATCTGATAAGCTAAAGTTGGAAGAAATTCTGATAGTTCAAGAATATCCAAATGTATTTCCCGATGAGTTGCCAAGACTGTCGCCGGAGAGAGATATTGAGTTTATGATTAATGTGCTTCCAGGTACTTAACCAATCTCTGAATCAGCATACCATAGTACCAGCAGAGCTTAAAGTGTTGAAAATCCAATTGCAAGAGTTATTAGAGAAAGGTTTTTATTCAACAGAGTTCATCACTGTGGGGAACGCCAGTATTATTTGTGAAAAAGAAAGATGGCACCTTGAGATTATGCATTGATTATCGGGGTTTGAATCAGGTGACAATCAAGAACAAATATCCTCCGCCGCTGATTGATGAGTTGTTTGATCAATTACAGGGAGCTAAAGTTTATTCTGAATTTGACTTGAGGCAAGGGTACTATAAGCTCTGGATCCGTAAGGAAGATGCGCCAAAGTCTCATTTCAGAACTCGGTATGGGCATTATGAATTTGTAGTTATTTCCTTTGGACTAACTAATGCACCTGCAGCATTCATGGATCTTATACACTGAGTATTCCAACCATACTTGGATTAGTTTTTGGTAATCTTCATTGATGATATCTTGGTATATTCTAAGAATGAATATGAGAATGAGCAACATCTACGACTTGTTATGCAGAAGCTTCAGCAACACCAATTGTTTACAAAGTTTAGTAAGTGTGAATTCTTGTTATAGCAGATATCTTTTCTGGGTCATGTGATTACACAGTAGGGTATTTTAGTGGATCCCACTAAGATTGAGGTTGTGATGTCTTGAAAAAGGCCGGAGAACGTGACGGAGGTTCGTAGATTCCTTGGATTGGCGGGTTACCACCACTGATTTGTGAAGGACTTCTTTAAGATCATAGGGCCACTTTTTAAACTAACTTAGAAAAGAACGAGCTTTGTGTGGGATGAGAAGTGTGAAAATGGTTTCCAGGAGTTGAAAAAAGAGGTTGACTTCTGCTCCAATACTTGCTTCGCCAGAGGGAAATAATCTTGTTATCTATAGTGATGCATCCAAGGAAGGCTTGGGTTGTGTACATATGCAAAATGGTCGAGTAATTGCCTATGCTTCTCAGAAGTTAAATCCATATGAGGTGAACTATCCGATTCATGATCTGGAGTTGGTAGCCATAGTATTTGTTTTGAAAAAATGGTGTCACTATCTTTGGGGTAATAAGTTTGAAATCTTCCCTGATCATAAAAGCTTGAAGTACTTGTTCTCTTAGAAGGAATTGAATATGAGGCAAATGAGATAGATGAAGCTTCTAGATGATTATAATTGTTCTTTCAATTATCTGCCAAGGAAGGCTAATGTTGTGGCGGATGCTCTTAGCCGGAAGGTGAGCATTGCGAGGTTGGCAATCAAAGAGTGGGCGTGGCTTGAGGAAGCTAACTATTGGAAACCAGAGTTGACTCAAGTTGGAATAATGTGCGCACACTTGCAGATTCAACCATTATTGTTGTCTCAGATTAGAGAAGCTTAGGAACTTGATAAGTAGCTTCAGAAAATCAAGGATCAGATCAAGGATGATAAATCAAACTTCAAATTACATGATGATGGTGTGCTTCGATTTCAGAACAAGGTGTGTGTTCTCGATAAACATCTGAGGAGAGGAATTCTTAAGGAAGCTCACAATTCAAAATACACCATTTATCCTAGTGGAAACAAGATGTACCGGGATTTGAAACAACACTATTGGTGGAATAATATGAAGAGGGACGTTGCTCAGTTTGTATGTACATGTTTGACTTGTCAGCGGGTGAAAGTAGAGCATCAACAACTAGCGGGGTTACTTCAACCGTTGGCAATACCTGAATAGAAGTGGGAGCATGCCACCATGGACTTTGTCACTAATTTACCCAGCTCACCGAGAGAATTTGATGCGGTATGGGTTGTGGTGGACAGATTGACCAAGACTGCTCACTTTATTTGGATGAATAAGCAAGATAATCTTGAGAAGTTGGCAGATCTTTATGTGGCGAACATTGTTAAACTCCATGGGGTTCCGGTGAACATTGTATCTGATCGAGATCTTCGGTTTACTTCTCGATTTAGACAGCGTCTACAGGAAATGTTGGGCATTAAATTGAATTTTAGCACAACGTATCATCCTAAGACTGATGGTCAATTAGAGAGAACTATACAGATTTTGGAAGATATGCTGAGGATTTGTGTGCTAGACTTCGGGAAGAGCTGGGAGAAACATTTTCCACTAGCTGAGTTTGCCTATAACAATAGTTATCAAGCGACCATTAGGATGACACCTTATGCAGCTCTGTATGGGTGTAAATGCCGATCACCTTTGTATTGGGATGAGGTAGGGGAGGTGAAAGTTGTTGATCCAACTTTGATGCCAGAACTTCTAGAGAAAATTGAGAATGTACATCTGATCAGGCAAAGAATATTGATAGCTCATAGCAGATATAAGAGTTATGCTAATAAACGCCGATGGGATTTGGAGTTCGAGGTTGGAGATTTTGTTTTCTTGAAATTATCTCCTCGTAAGGGCTTTGTTCGACATGGTAAATGTGGTAAATTGATTATGAGGTTTGTTGGGCCGTTTGAGATTTTGGGCAGAGTTGGCAAATTGGCATATCGATTGGCTTTACCACAAAATCTCTCCAATATTCATGATGTCTTCTACCTGTCTATGCTGAGGAAATGTCATCCAAATCCTTCTCATATATTAGAACCAGAGTCGTTGCAGCTTGGTGAAAATTTATCTTATGAAGAATGACCAATTCGTGTCCTAGTTCAGAAGGATTGAGAGTTGCGCACAAAGAGAATTCCTAGGGTGAAAGTATTGTGGAATCATCATGGCATAAAAGAAACTACTTGGGAAAGAAGAGATCAGATTGAGTAACAGTATCTATATTTATTCCGAGTAGCAAGTAAGAATTTCGAGGATGAAATTTCTTTAAGGAGGGGGAGGATGTGAGACCCGAGTCTCGAATTATGTGTTTTCACTTGCTTATATGTTATTTGAATTAATATATGTGCATATATATGATTTACTAAAAGATATTAAATTAAATGTGCATTTTAATTCCATTTGAATTGCATTTTTGTAGCCTTTTCTTCTTCTGTGACTAAACTAAGCATTATACTTTTAATTGCATGAAATAATATGCTTAATTTAGTGTTTTGTCATCTCAAATATTCCTAGAATGCCATAATAGAAGTTATAATAAAAAATGAAGGCTAACTTACTCTTTTGTCACTTAAATAATAATATAGGCATAATTGACCTTCTTTGACTTCTACACAAGCTTATTTCACATACAAAACAAGCCAAAAACACCACAAACACACACATTCAGCTGTGACCCAAGCAAAAGAAGAAAATAGTGTTTTCTAGGTTTTCAAGTCAAATTTTGAAGAAAAGTCTTGATTCAAAGCTAATTACTTCCATCCAAAGCTTGATTTTGCTTGTTCCTAGCGCATTCCACCTATTTCTAACCATTCTTTCCATATAAGGTGAAGAAAAAAACTGTATGTTAAAATTAAATTTTGTGCTTATATTGAATTGTGTTTCATTGCTTGTATATGAGGTGTACATGCTTATTTGTACTTGTCTTGCATAGAATAGTGAAGTTATAACGCAAAAATAATGAATTGTTGATGGCGTTTATGGGCTGAAAATTCCAGCTGCTTAGCACGGTGTTGTCCGGCTGATTAGGCTGTTTTTGGGTGGTTTTTGGGCTGCCCTTGGGGTGGTTTAGGTGCATGCTTTAGTGGTTAATTGATAGGAGGTGCTTCGGGGGTTGTTGGTTGTGTAGTTGATAGATATGTTGCTCAAAGTTATCTTTGATGTTGCTAGGAGTTGGATTGAATGTTGTTTGCATTCCTTTGTGTTGTAATTGTTGTTAGAGCTTGAGTTAGAGCCAAGTAGGGTTCGAAGTGGTTAATTTTTGGTTGTATGTGCTTGAGGTTAGGTAACCTACTTTGTTACCTAACCAATGTGTTCTAAGTGCTTTTCAAGTGTTGATTAGTTATGTGTTGAGTTGTTGGTTGTTAAATGTTGTAGTGTAGGGAGACAACCTACTTTGTTGTTCTCTCTGAATGTTAAGTGTTAAGTGTTAAATGTTTGTGAGACATGATAGAGTTGTGTCACCTCGGGTAGTATAGGACTTGTCGGGTTGCATTGGCATGACTATCATTTCTATCCTCTATCCCGCATGGTCATAAAATGTTCATGGGGTATGGGTTTAGTTTGGGTACATCTGGATTGTATCAGTGGGAGAGATAAAAAGTCGGTTGAGTTCGTGATGGAGGTATAAGGAGCGGTATCAACAAGTGTTAGTGTATCCTTATTGATCGGTTACTTATTTTGCTTTATTTGGGTTATTGTTGTTTATTGTGCATCATTGTTTGCAAGTGCGTTTTCAAAAGGGTTTTCATGAACATGTTTTCAAAACCCCCTATCTAACCCTCACTGAGTTGGTGGAAACTCACCTTCTTTGCTAACCTTTCAGGTGAGCCTGAGCCTGTGCTAGGGTTCGTGCCTCAGGAGGTTAAGGCTGAGCCTTATGTTGATGAGTTTTGTGTTCCAGAGCCCCACCCTTGAGTGCTTGCTTGGGATGTCTCATATGTTGTCTTTATGTTTATGTTGTATTGTATGAAGGACTTGGAGTTATGTAATGTTTAGCTTACTTTAAGTTGGTGGTTTATAGTTTTTTGTTGAATGAACAAAGTAAGCTTGGCTTCTATCTAATGCTAGCTTAGTTAGTTTATTTTGAATATGCATATATTGTTAGGCTTAAGCTAGCTTGGTAATCTATTTTGAATATATGTATATTATGGCTTGTCTTCAATGGTTAAGACAGAGGAAGTATACTTTGGTTTAATGTTGGTTGGTTGAAGTGTTGAATGTATTGGTTACCTTGTGGTTTTGTGAAATATTTGTTGGTTGTGGTTTGTATGAAGTTTGATCCGGTTTAGGGTTCTGAGTCCGTGTTACAGATGTTATAATGCCAAAATTCTGTCGTGTCCTAACTTGATCATAAGTGGGGTCGTCTTGGGGCGGGACACCACCTTATAAATATTGATAAGTGTAACCTCCCCATCGAAGGCTCGAGTTAGAATATTATAGGCAATCCCATAAAGAACAGTGTTTACACTCAATTGAAGATAGTTAGCAATCTCCCTTCAGAATAAGTGCCATCGGATCTTGAGAAGCCAAAAACATATAAGTAATAAGGTTGTCACTAGGGCACTAATCATAGTTTAAAGGGTCATCTATGTTGTGCTTATGGATTTATGAGTCCCTTTATTATTATTCTTATACATGCAATACATGTAGTCATACATAAATGCTCATTACTTAATTATATTGCATGAATATTCATAGAGATGGTATATATTTCTTCTAGTCCAATGTCTATTTTACGACCAGAGGGAAAATTTACTGGGTATAATTTTAAAGACTGGAAAAAGAAACTAGACATATTACTCGATGGTAAAGGGTATAGTTATGTCCTAACCCAACCATGTCCGGATGTACGACCCACTTTTGACCTTCATAGAAGGTAGGCAGAAAGTCGATGAAGGAGAGTTGATTGGTTAGCTGGTTGTTATATCCTGGCCACTTTATCTAACACTTTGTGCGCTCAACACATGGATATGGATACTACGTCTGATATGGTTACCTCTTTGGCCATTCTTAGTGAACTTAAGACCACTAGGATAAAGAAAGGTGCGAGTATGATGGATAGCATCACAATTTTTAGAATCCTAGGTGCGAGTATAAGTCTTATAGAGAAAAAAGGATTTGGTTCTTGAAACTTTGCCCGAGTCTTTTGATCAGTTTAGATGACAATCCCAAGATGCTGGGAGAAACTGGATGACTGAGTAGTTGATTAAGGAATTTGAGAATGCAGAGATTGACAAGAGTAATAAAGGTCAAGGTATCAGACAAAAGCGTCGGTAATGAAAAGGGCAGGTAATAAGTCTAGAGGAAAATGCTTTAGTTATGGCCAAAGAGGTTGGAGAAATGATTGCCCTAAGTACCTAGCCAGAAACAAGAAAGGTATGAACTTTACTTTCCTTGTTGAAACTTGTTTGGTGGTTGATTCTAAGGATTCCTGGATAGTAGATTATGGAGCCACTAACTATATCTGCAATTCTCTGCAGGGGCTTTAGAGAACGAAGAGACTAAGTAAAGGAGAATTCACTCTGAAGGTTGGAAATGGAGCGAAAGTTTGGGCTGCTGCTATTGGAAGAGTTTCTTAATGTTTTAGTGATAGGGTTTTAGAATTAGACAATGTTTATTATGTTCTAGACATGCTAAGGAATCTTATTTCAGTTTTTCATTTAGTTAATAGTGGTGTTGTAACTTTTTATACTGACTTTACTATCAGTAGAAATGGAGAATTTATTTTTTCTGGTAGAATGGATGATAATTTATTCTATATCTATCCAACTATTTCCAACATGCATAATGTAGAAACTGAATGCTCTAATTCTCTTAAAAGGAAGATTTCATCCACCAATGACACATACTTGTGGCACCTACTTTTGGGTCACATAAACCAGATATGATTCAGAGGTTGGTCAAGGATAGACCCTTGGGCTCATTAGATCTCGAACTATGGGCTTAGTGTGAATCTTTCCTAAAAGGGAAGATGACCAAAAGACCATTTTCTTCTAAAGGGCATAGGGCAAATGAAGTGTCGGAATTGGTGCACATTGATGTGTCGACCCATGAGCATAGCAGCTCAAGGAGGCTTCGAGTATTTTATCACCTTCACCGATGATTACTCAAGATATATATATGTTTTCCTAATGTGACGCAAGTTTGAATCCTTTGTCAAGTTCATAGAGTTCAAAGCATAAAAAAACCCATAGATCAAGGTAGAGAATACCTCTCAGGTAGGTTCAAAGATTATCTCACACATAGGGGATTGTGTCTCACCTGACTACACTTGACACTCCTCAGTAGAATGGCGTATCTGAGAGACGAAATCGGACACTCCTAAACATGGTAAGATCAATGATGAGTTAGCGACTCTGCCTATATCTTTTTGGGGGTATACCTTAGAGACGACATGATACATCTTGAACCTAATGCCTTCGAAATCGGTACCTAAGATACCTTATGAGTTATGGTCGGGTCGCAAGCCCAGTTTAAGGCATATCCACATTTGGGGTGTCCAACTTATGTATTGAATAGCTCCTCATCCAAGCTTCAGCCAAGGTTTGAGATGTGCCATTTCATAGGATATCATAAGGAAAAAAGAGGTGAAATTTTTTACCATCCTAAGAAGTAGAAACTGCTAATTAGTACTTATGCTAAATACTTGGAGGATGATAATATAATCCATCAAGAGCTAAATTCAGAAACTACGCTAGAAGAAGTTTCTACTGAGACTTCTATTACACCAAAACCTATAAGCGAAACAACAAATGAACAACATATTCCTCAAAGTACCCCGGGGCCTCGTCGTATTGGGAGGATATCAAAACAAAAAGATCGATATTGTGGAGAGTGTTTCAAGGAAATCTCTGATCATCAGGTTGATGATCCCACTAGCTACGATTAAGTAGTAATGGACGTAGATGCAAACCATTGGCACAAGGCAATGGAATTGGAGTTGAACTCAATGTATTCCAACAAAGTCTCAGATCTTGTAGCTACACCTGAAGGGGTTAAACTCATAGGGTACAAATGGGTCTACAAGAGAAAGAGAATAGTGGACAAAAAGGTAAAAACCTTCAAAGTAAGGCTGATGGCAAATGGATACACTCAAAAAGAGGGTATGGACTATGAGAAGTTCTCACCAGTAGCCATGCTAAAGTACAAAAGGATTCTCTTAGGCATCGCTTGTCACTATAACTATGAGATATAGCAAATGGACATCAAGACTGCATTCCTTAACAAAAATTTTGATGAATGCATCTACATGATGGAACCAGATGGATTCGTTGTGAAAGGTCAAGAGAATATGGTCTGTAAACTTAAGAGATCCATTTATGGACTTAAACAAGTATCTAGGGAATGGAACATTCTATTCAACGAAGCGATCAAAGCCTTTGGTTTTGAGCAGAACATTGACAAACCGTGTGTGTACAAAAAGAAAGATAGTCATGTTGTTGCGTTTCTTGTTCTTTATGTGGATGACATCCTACTAATTGGGGATGATGTGGGGATGTTGACATCCATAAAGGTTTGGTTGTCTTTTCAATTTCAATCAAGGACTTGGGATAAGGTAGCTATGTTATGGGGATTAAAATTTTGCGTGATCACAAGAACAAGGTACTAGCATTATCCCAAGCAGCATATGTTGAGAAGATGCTGGTCAAGTTTAACATGTAGGACTCCAAGAAGGGTCTTTTTCCCTCCAGGCATAAAGTTCCTCTTTCTTGGGATTAGTGTCCCAAAACTATTGATGAGGAAGAGAGCATGAGGCGAATTCTATATGTGTCAACAGTTAGTAGCCTCATGTATGCCATGTTATGTACTAGAACAGATATCTGTTTTGTCGTTGGCATGGCTAATCGATATCAATCAAACCCAGGACAAGCTTATAGGTATCCATCAAACATATATTCAAGAATTGTCAGAGAATGAAAGATTATATGCTAGTCTACCAAGCTAAGGATCTAACACTGCTAACATACATAGACTAAGACTTCCAGTCAGATAGGGATTCCAGGAGGTCTACTTTTGGGTACGTTTTTACCCTATCAGGAGGTGTTATTTCATGGAAAGTGTGAAGCAATCCTGCATTGCAGATTCTACCATAGAAGCTGAGTATATAGCGGCATCAAAAGCTGCAAAAGAAGTTGTTTGGCTAAGGAAGTTTTTATTAGAGCTAGGGGTCATACTTGCCGTGGAGAAGCTCATAGTCATATATTGTGATAACAGTAGAATGGTAGCACAAAGCAAAGAGTCTAGAAATTATAGGAAAGGCAAACATATTGAGAGAAGTACCACTTAATCCGGGAATTCATCACAAGAAGAGACATAGTGGTAGATAAGATAGCCTCTACAAATAACTTAACATATCTTTTTACTAAGACTCTTACAAAGAAAGTTTTTTCTATTCATGTGGAGTCCGTGGGAGTTAGGTTGTTAGGTAGTAATTATAGTATAGCCTGGTGCTCGTTTGTGCAAGTGAGAGTCTGTTGGGATTAGGGTATGTCCAAAAGACCACTAGCATTTTTGTCATCAATGTATCTAGATATTTGCAATTATTGATTATTGTCATCTTACTTTTATGAACATATTTCTACGTGGTGGTTACGTAAAAAAGCTCCAAGTCATTGTTACTTGTCAAAGCATAAATGTTATCCATAACTAAGTAATATAGGTAGACACTCCACTATGGTATAAGTTATTGTGAGTAAGTTTCCTTTATAGTAGGGTGGTCTCCCTTGATCATGGATAGAGTTCAAGACTTACTTCACTTATGCATGTGTTATGCATTAGACAGGACCACTATAAGTGTCATCTCGAAATAAGTACTATCACAAAAAGAGAGCACTTATACCTACTAGCTACTAAGTGGACCTATGCTTTTAATGTTGAACATATATGGATGAATTGATGAAGTCAAGTTCTTGCACTTTTAGTCATTATGAATGAGATCTTGTATGGGTCAGCAACTCTATGATTTGGGTGTGTGGACTTGGTTAGAAATGACATACATATGAAATAAGGAATTTATACAATAATCATTCACTTAGAATGGCCCGGGTTGATCATCTTGAATCTATGCATAGTGATATAGTTTAGGTGTTGTATTGGTTGTTACACTTATAGGTCACTCTCGTGGTCAAATGGATGACTCCCAGAGGATGGTTAGCTTATGGAGTAGAAGTTCTAAGGATATAGATATAGTGAAAAGGTGATATGCAAGCTATTTACCAGTTTTGGATATGAGTAAGTATATAGGGACAATATGGTCATTATCACTTAGTTGGTCTAAAGACATAGTCTTATACTAATGCATTGTATGTCCCATAATAGGTCCCATTCTTCTACCCTTTCCCGGAAGTCGATGACTATTCATAGCTATTACCTTGACACCAAAGAAGAGTTCGACCCAATGCTTTATTTCTGTCCTAGTTGATCCTGATTCTACATTAGAAGTATATTGATTTTTCCCCAATAACCGAATACTTTTGTCTGTAAATACTGCATATTTGATTCCATCCATAAATCTATTTTCTTCCCTCTGAGTTCTAGTCTCAATAAGAATGCTAGTTCTTAATGCAGCCGTTGTAACGCCCCGACCCCTCACGAGATCGAGAATTCTATTAAACATGTAATACTCAACCCAATACCAATCCCGGGCACAAAATTTAGGGAAAACGGTGATGAGGACATCAAGGCTGCTAGGAATGTTCCAGATTCAATGCAAGTGCCAATTGGTCCAGTGACAAGAGCTCGCGCTAAAAGGTTCAAGGAAGAGCTGAATAATTTGGTTGAGAAAGTTCTACAGCAAGAGGAAAGCGTGTTGGCTAGTAGAGATGAAGAAATGCTGGTGTTACTCCTACAAGTAGATCCACAAGACAACCAACTAGGCGTCCACATTCATTGAACCATTTGGGTGAATTTTCCAGCAAAGATTCAAGTCAAGATTCTATTTTCAAGATTCAAGAACTTCAAGATTCTTCAAGAAGTTTCAAGAAGATTCGAAGATTTAGTCAAGATTTGATTTCTTTGTAATTCTATCCTAGTTTTAGTTTCAGTTTAAGTTTAATTCCCTATGGACGAATTTAGGTGTTCACACTAGGAAAAAGACTTTCTTGGGCTGCAAGATTAGGTATTCATACTAGAAAGGAGCTTTTCTTGGGCTGCAAGTTTGCTTCCTTTTTAGTTACTATTCATGTTACTATTCATGTAAATAGTTAATAGGAGTCTTTTCTTGGTCTCCAAGTTTGTTTCCTTTGACCTAGTTACTATTCACGTTTTTCTATTTCAGCTAGGGTTTAGGAGTCTTTTCTAATTAGGAAACTTATTTGTTCTTTGCCTATATAAGGCTGATTTGCAAGAAATAAAAGTTAGACAATTTTGATATTAAATTTGTGAGATTATTCTCCTTAAGTTCTCAAGAACTTCCTCAAACTTATCAAGATTATTCTTGTGGCGTTCATCTTTGACTTATCAAACAAGTTTTCCATCCTCGTTTGTGGCGTCCTCAACTATACCAAGGTTCTAGCTTTGTTAAGCATAGGGTCACGGTTCCATCCATTCCTGAAAGGTCTTGGGGTCATTTGCCATATTTGGTGTTGGGTCGCGTCGCATGTTGGCGTGGTCCGTATCAAATGGACAAAGTCTCCCCTGTATATAGGACGAATAGTTCACCTGCACACATAATATAAATGGACTAGTATCGTGACCAAACATTCAACAACTCCTCAAGGCCATTCGAGCCTTGGTTCTCAACAAACAAATACACGCAATAATACATTTCCAAATTCAATGGCTATCCTAACTCTTTTTCCTTTAGACAAGCACGAACATGCAATGAATTTAAACATTACCAACCTATTACATAAACTAGGTTTTCATACCACTCTAATGACCTAGTTAAACTTAAATTACATCTCTTTCTACATCGAGTATATACAATTCATAGAAGTAAAACTTTACAACTTTTACAACTCCAGCAAAAAAATGTAAGGCAACTCCTCAAGTACGAACTATCACATAAACATGAACTTTCTTGCTGACACAGTATTTCCTGAAAGGTTGGTAATGAGGAGTGAGTTTACAATCATGTATACCAAGGGAGGGAGGGGAACAGTATATGGGAAGCATTTACAAGGGGATTTGTGCAATGCAATAGTTATCTACAAGTAAAACCATTAAACAATTAATATGACAAATAAGCAATAAGATACCAAACATTAAAAAGGATACGATTCACTTTAACCACAAACACTCCAAAATTCACTTGATCTTCAATCACGAACCACGAACCTCGATCAGTGTACCGACATAAACCCCAAACACGCCAGTGGGTGCACTCCGAATGTACCCCAAAAATCCTACGACCCAACACCCCCTGGAAATCTCCGGATCAGGCAGGTGAGGGACTCAAGCACGGAGATCGAATATCAGCTGGCAAGCCTGCTGCTACCCAGCCAATATCTAATACATCCGCCCCAGACACTATGGTTGTGCAACCACTATGCAATGCACTTAAAGACAATGACAATATGACAATAATATGAAGCGATATAGAGCAAAATAATAAATGAGAGACAACAAAGTAGGTCGCCCTCAGAAATCACTGAATTACAAGCAATAACATTAAAATAACCGATTGAGCACGAAGATATAAAAATCATAATCTTTCGTGGAACCTTACCAAAAACTAACATAAACCTTTGGACTACATTTAAGCATACTATAAATGACTGCAAGGCAATGTAAGGGCTAAAAATCCTCAACTCCACTTTTCACCTTTGTTAACATAGGCTATTTAGATTCTAACCGAAAGACAGGTTCACAATTCACAAACGAACTATCCTACCCTCCAACCCCCACATTATGGCACCCTTTTAACCCTCAAGTCCACCCAACAGCCTCGTTTCCTACAAAACACCAATTTTTCCCTTTATGCGTTTGAACTACACATACTGTAAACGATGCCCAAACAAGCGTTAGGAAAGCATATCTAACACCTATACCCTAAGAATAATAGATATATCAATCAAATCACCCCAGATTCACTTTTACCTCGAAACCCCTTGGTTACCTAAGCTAAATTTGTATTTTTAACCAAGATTTAAGCAAACTAAGTCCATACAACCACTTTTATATGTTTATTAACATCTCTAGAATCTATAGGAAGCAAGAAATCAATCTAATAAGCAACTTTTTATCAAATCCCCATTTTGACACTATTCATCATCTTCTTTAACTTGCCATTTCAAAATCTAGCCATAAACTATGCCAATAGCTTGCAAAAGAATGTTCACTAATCATTTTAGAAGGTTTTAGAAGCATTCATAAGCATTTATATCACAATATACAACAATTGCAACAATTGCAAAATTCAACATAAACCCTAACATTAAAAAAAAAATGCATATAAAATGATTCTCCCTCACCTTGGAAAGCTAAACCTGTAAAAATTTAGCTAAGAACTCTTTCCATATTCTCCGAATGCTCCCACTCCTTCCATTCAACTACATAATACAATCAACTATTTGTATAAGAAGTTATAAATTCATTCTCAACTAGAGCAAGTTTATAATTCCATTAACTTATTCATCTACATTTGATTCCATTGAACTATCAACACTATCAAATACATTTCTTTATTTAGCACGCACCACATTCACTACCTTAAACAACACATTAAACATTCTCTGATTAAACCCACAATTCGATAGGCATATAAACATTAGCAATTAGATCAACCATAAAACATATTCAATTCACATAACACATAAGAGTACACAAGTGCACTTAAACAAGTCAAATAGACTCACAATAACCACTAAAACACATCTCCAAGCCAAACCAACATGCCCCTTCAACTACCAACATTTTTCCTACCTAAATACAAGTCACTAAACCATATTATAGCCTAAAATAAGCAATTTAAGGATGGCATAAAACTGCCCAACTTGGTCAGCCCCTAAATGCCCAAAAACTGAAAATTTTAGCAAAGTCATTCTATGTTTTCTTGCACTATTTGACTTGTTTAAGCTATCTAACTAAGTTAGAATGATACAATAACGTTTATAAACATCACATTTAGGCTAGGAAACAAGCTAACACATAATCAAAGGTATAATATCATCAAAATACTCCTAGAAATTAACTACAACAAAATTTATCTCTATACAAGTTATAAAGTAAGAAATATGTCCTCTAGCACCTAAATAACAAGTATTAGGCATAGATTTAGCAATATCTAACATAAATAATAACTTTTGAAAAACGGGTTAGAAAATGCCCTCACATTTTTTGGCAAAATAAATTAAAAATAAACTACTAGAAAGATGCTAGACGTCGCCACGAACTCAAAAATGTAGGAATTGCGCCTTTGTTCCACTCCAAACTCAAGATATTAGCTATAATGTGAAAGGGTTACTATTCATGTAAGAAAATGGCTCTTGGCTGGTGGAGAAGAAGATAAAAATGTTTTTGGCTTTGTTTGGATGAAAATAACTTAAATAGAAGGTCAAAAGGTCAAAGGTTCGGTCAAACCCACGTAGGCAAGACAACTCTATGCCACCTTACAAAAACGGTCGTAACTTCTTCTAGAAAACTCCAATTCACGAACAGTTTGAAGCCCTAGAAGCTAGACTCATAGAGCTTTCTAACATATATAATTTGGCACCTAACTCTTCCCTAATTGGTTCAAATTTAATTCCAAGTTGACCCAAAATTTGACAAACATAACCTTGCATTTTTGTTTCTAATCCCAAGTTTACCCTTCATTAAACATTTCAAAAATTTCCACCTTGTCCTAGTTGGTCAATGTAGATGAAAAGTCAACTAGTTTGGCCAAAGAAGGTGAAAGTCAATAAGATGCAATTTAAATGAACTTTAAATACAATGTTAGTTTTAAAACACTAAATAAGTCATGTAAATGCACATATTATTTTTCAAATAATGATTAAAATAAATGAATGCACATGTTACGAACGCTCGGGTCCTCACAAATGGTCCATTTAAAAAGTCAAAACTAGCTATTTAGTTGGAAACAAAGTTAATAATGCAAGGAAACGAAACCAAATTTTAAAAATAATCAAAATAGTTAATATTCATTTAAAATAACTAATTAAACTATTATCCAAATATTTAAAAAGAACTATGAAAATAATGCCTCAATATGAAGGAATAAATTAATGTAAGCACGTAATTATGCAATTAAATGATATTAAGTATACGTCGGGTTCGGGGTAGCACATCCTTCCCCCCTTAAAATAATTGTGTCCACGCAATTCTTCTTTCAAAAGAGCTCAGAATCATTTGAAATCCAATTCTGGTTACTCTTCATTGATTGCTGCAGTAAGAACACTAAATAAGAATGCCCATAAGAACACCCAAGAAGAAATCCCAATAGTACTGCCTAAGAGCTCCCAAGTAATAAGGCCAAATAAAGGCTCCAATGAAAATCTGAATGAGAATCCCAGCATGTACACCGATATATTTACATAGCAACATAGTCCTTAAGAGAAATACCCAATTAGAAGAACCAAATAAATCCCGAGTACTGCTATCAAATGCTAAGAGCAATGTCAAAGGGAATATCAAAGAAAATACCAAAGAAAATATTGTGCATCCAATAAGATAGTCAAGTTTAATACTGAATATAGATCCCCGGCTTGACGAGAAAGCTGAGTGAGAATATAGTATGAATTTACCATTAAGGGAACCTAAGGAGAAATCCACAGAATACCACAGGCAATATAGAGTAATCATTCTACATAGAACCCCAAATACGAAACTTGTTGAGGAGTGCTAATAAGAAAGTACCAGAAGAATGACCAACAAGAAAATACTAATGAAATGCTCTAGAGAACTATCATATAGAAATCCCCAAGAAGCTACTCATTTCTGACTACTGAGCATAGATGAATGCCTGAGAAGAATCCCAATAACTGAGCTCTAACTATAAATATCAACTCCCAATTAAAAGGCTAATCAACTGCTTCTCATTCCGCTAATCCACATAACTTGGAGGGCCTGCTTGATACGAACCTGGTCAACATGTGCCAAGACCCAACACCAAGATTGGTAAAACAAACCCAAGATCTTTCAAGAATGGATGGAACCGCGACCCTTTGCCTAGCAAGACAAGAACCTTGGTATAGTGAATATGATGGAAACCGCGACCCGTTGCTTAGAAAAGCAAGAACCTTGGTATGGTGAAGACGCCACAAACGGGGATGGAAATCCGCTTGATAAGTCAAGGTTGAACGCCACAAGGAATCCCTTGATAAGTTCAAAAGAGTCTCTTGGAGAACTCAAGGAGAATAATCTCACAATTTAATTTCAGAATTGTCTTCCTTTATTATCACAAAAAGTGCCTTATATAGGCAATAACAAATAAGTATCCTGCTTGGAAAAGGACTCCTAAACCCTAGCCCGAGTAGGAAAAACGTGAATAGTAACTAGGTCAAAGGAAACAAACTTGGAGACCAAGAAAAGACTACTATTAACTATTCACGTGAATAGTGACGTGAATAGTAACTAAAAAGGAAGCAAACTTGCAGCCCAAGAAAAGCTCCTTTCTAGTGTGAACACCTAATCTTGCAGCCCAAGAAAGTCTCTTTCCTAGTGTGAACACCTAAATTCGTCCATAGTGGACCCTAGGAAATAAACTAGAATGCAAATTAAACTTAAACTAAAACTATGATATTACAAAGAATTCAAATCTTGACCAAATCTTCAAATCTTCTTGAAACTTCTTGAAGAATCTTGAAGTTCTTGAATCTTGAAAATAGAATCTTGACTTGAATCTTTGCTGGAAAATTCATCCAAATAGTGCGATGAATGTGGATGGCTAGTTCGCATTATTCCCCCCCTCTTGAGAAGGATTTGTCCTCAAATCCTCCAGGTTCAAAGACCAGCCTTGGTGGTAGACCATGTGGTATGTCCTCGGGAAGCACTTCCTCAAAATCCTGTAAGAGAGAAACAACAACACTAGGCAATGCAAAGTCAAGCTGGTTAGTGTTTAAAAGAGCCTCTTTGTACATGAGTACAATTATCGGCCGTCTTGAGATCAAAGCTCTCTTAACCTCACTTGCTTTTTCATAGAAATTTCTTTGTTTTCCCTCTGTTTTTACCACATTGGAAGAGCTCTTTTCTCTTTTTACTACCTCTCTAGCTTCAACCTTGCTCTCTTTCTTTTCACTCTCATTCTTTTGATCACTTAAATTCTTTTGTTCACTCAAGTTCTTTTGATCACTCAATTTTTGCAACCTAACTTGATCTTCATAAACTTGTTTTGGTATCATTGGAACTAGAGTGATTGTCCGCTGATTGAACATGAATGAGTACTTGTTGATGAAGCCATCATGCTGCACACGTCGATCAAATTGCCATGGTCTTCCTAAGAGAAGATGTCCAATATGCATAGGTACCACATCGCACAATACTTCATCCTCATATTTTCCAATGCGAAATGGCACCACAACCTGTTTTGTAACTCTTACCTCACCACACTCATTCAACCATTGCAGCTTGTATGGACGTGGATGCTTAATTGTTATGAGTCCTAGCTTTTCAACCATGGAAGAACTAGCAACGTTAGTGCAACTACCACCATCAATAATAACACAACATACCTTGTCTTTTACGTGGCAACGAGTATGAAAGATGTTCTCACGTGGTACTACTTCTTCCTCTTCTTTAGCTTGTAAGCTCAAGGCTCGTTGTGCCACTAGTCCAAGCATCTGTCCATGATCCGCCCCAAACTCCTCTTCTCCCACTACGGTGTCCTCTAGTATGGGCATGTCATCAGAATGTGATTCATCCTCAGATTCAATCTCTCCATCATCTAGGATTACCATTGTTCGCTTGTTTGGACATTGGTTTGCTATATGTCCCCATCCCTGACATGTAAAACATCTAATATCACGAGATCGAGTTGTAGAAGCCGATTTACCTTGGGAGGTCGTGGTATTAGTGGATGGTTTTGGCTCAGGCATGGCCTTGGAAGTGGACAAATTTTCTTCTTCCTTTGGGTTGCTCGTCCTCCAAGGTGAGATTGGTCTTGGTCGTGTACCACCCCTCTTTAGTTGTTTCTCCACTTTAATTGCCATATGTATCAGATCTTCTAATTCAACATAATGATACAACTCAATCATGTTAGCAATCTCATAATTCAACCCATTCAAAAATCTAGCCATTGTTGCCTCCCGATCTTCCTCTACATTAGCTCTTATCATAGCCATCTCCATCTCTTTGTAATATTCTTCCACGCTTTTATTACCTTGATGAAGACTTTGCAGCTTGAGGTACAAATCTCGATAGTAATGACTTGGGACAAACCGCCGCCTCATCACTCTCTTCATCTCATCCCAAGTTGCAATAGGACGATCTCCATTCCGCCTCCTATTAACGTACAATTGATCCCACCAAACAATAGCATAGTCAGTAAATTCAATTGCAGCAAGTTTTACCTTTTTCAAATCGGAATAGTTGTGGCAATCGAAAACCAACTCCATCTTCTTTTCCCACTCAAGATAGGCTTCCGGATCACTCCTTCCTCGAAAAGAAGGAATCTTCATCTTGATGCTTCCCAAATTGTTATCAACACAATCCCTAACTTCTCTAACTCGACCATGTCTTTCATCGCTGCCCATAGACATCCTATCAAGCTCCTCATCAACATCTTCAACTTCCCTTCTTGGCACCATGTTTCTCCTTGGTGTGTTTTGAACAACTTGTGGCTGCCTTCGTTGTGCTCTATCTTCTACTCTATCCAACCTCACATGTATTTGTTCTAATTCAGCCCTCATCAACTGTCTCATCTCCCCCATCAATGCTTGCATCTGCAAATTAGGGACTACAGGTTGTTGACCTTCTACATTGATGTCATCCTCTTGATTATGAGCCATGATTGAATTTCACTCCCTCACGTGTTTCACTTAACTCACTTGGCTTTTACCCTCTAATAATCTCACACACACTGCCTTTTACCACTCGTATTCTCCTTCAAGTTCCCTAGAACTAATCAAGAGTACCAAGATAGGCACTAAAGCAGCGTATTACTTTTTTTTTCAAAATTTGATGATTTTTTTTTTAGACCTCTAAGACTCTGGTCAACAAGGTTAGAGAAAGAAAATTGACCAAAACTCGAAGAAGGAAACCTAGAAAAATAAGTAAAGTTGAGAAAAATCTAATAGAAATCACAAAAACGCCCAGAACTCATACTAAACGATGGAATTTGGCCCTAAGAGGGTGGTGCCCATAGTTTACTATGGGTTCTGCGCAGAACACCGTTTTCCTTTAGAAAAGTTTAGTCTTGAGGGCTAATTCAATGAAAATAAATTTCTGCCTCTATTTTTTTTTTTCTGTTTTTTTGTATTTTCTTGACTTTTTTTTTTCTTTCTTCTTTTCTTTTCTTAATTTTTTCAGAAACGAAACCAATGAGAAAATAACAAGAACTCAAGTTTAGAAGCACAAGAAACCCTAATTCAAGATTCTAGGATTTGGCCAACTGAAAACAAGAAACGGAATTGAAAAAAATCCTAGCAAGAAAAGGAATTGAAAACTAGAAAAACACAGAATTGAAAAACTAGCAAGAACAAGGAATCAAGAAAAGGAATTGAAACAAGACTCAATCAAGAACGAATAAAGGAATTTAAATACCTAAACCTAGACACACGAATTGACCAAGAAAACAAGAAAAAAGATAGGCAAACTTGATAAACCTAAGCTCTGATTACCAACTGATACGAACCTGGTCAACATGTGCCAAGACCCAACACCAAGATTGGTAAAACAAACCCAAGATCTTTCAAGAATGGATGGAACCGCGACCCTTTGCCTAGCAAGACAAGAACCTTGGTATAGTGAATATGATGGAAACCGCGACCCGTTGCTTAGAAAAGCAAGAACCTTGGTATGGTGAAGACGCCATAAACGGGGATGGAAATCCGCTTGATAAGTCAAGGTTGAACGCCACAAGGAATCCCTTGATAAGTTCAAAAGAGTCTCTTGGAGAACTCAAGGAGAATAATCTCACAATTTAATTTCAGAATTGTCTTCCTTTATTATCACAAAAAGTGCCTTATATAGGCAATAACAAATAAGTATCCTGCTTGGAAAAGGACTCCTAAACCCTAGCCCAAGTAGGAAAAACGTGAATAGTAACTAGGTCAAAGGAAACAAACTTGGAGACCAAGAAAAGACTCCTATTAACTATTCACGTGAATAGTGACGTGAATAGTAACTAAAAAGGAAGCAAACTTGCAGCCCAAGAAAAGCTCCTTTCTAGTGTGAACACCTAATCTTGCAGCCCAAGAAAGTCTCTTTCCTAGTGTGAACACCTAAATTCGTCCATAGTGGACCCTAGGAAATAAACTAGAATGCAAATTAAACTTAAACTAAAACTATGATATTACAAAGAATTCAAATCTTGACCAAATCTTCAAATCTTCTTGAAACTTCTTGAAGAATCTTGAAGTTCTTGAATCTTGAAAATAGAATCTTGACTTGAATCTTTGCTGGAAAATTCATCCAAATAGTGCGATGAATGTGGATGGCTAGTTCGCATTACTGCTACTAATCTCCTCTCTTCAGGGGAAGGAAGAAGTCTTTCTTACCATTTCGACGGGTTTTGCATGAATGCCAAGATATCACATATGTATAAACATTCTTTAAGCTATTATGCAAGCATGATTATAAAAGAGTTTATAAAAGCAGTTTAATCAACAAAGTCATTCAAGTGCAAATCACAACATAACTAATTCAAATCACAACACAACCAATTCAAGACATTCAATTACACACATTACAAGCAATAAGCAAATAACAATTCATGAGGTTACTTCAATTTACGAGGTCAATTTGATTCACATTTAGTCCCTTCACTTCACTTAACACGCACTAACACATAACACACTACTATATCACATGGATGCACACATTCAAGTTGAGACACACAATCTCACATACAAGCATACACTTCCAAGACATACTTAACAAGCATACATTCAAGGCTTATTACCCAACAGACCAAGGACCCTGTCCCAGCTAAAAGCTAACTAAGCTCTGATATCAACTGTAACGCTCCGACCCCTCACAAAATCGGGAATTCTATTAAACATGCTATACTCAACCCAATACCAATCCCAGGCACAATTTAGGGAAAACAGACAGAGTCTCCCCTGTATATAGGACGAACAGTTCACCTACACACAGAATATAAATGGACCAGTATCGTGTCCAAACATTCAACAACTCCTCAAGGCCATCTGAGCCTTGGTTCTCAACAAACAAACACAAGCAATAATACATTTCCAAAGTCAATGGCTATCCTAACTCTTTTCCCCTTAGACAAGCACGAACATGCAATGAATTTAAACCTTACCAACCTATTACATAAACTAAGTTATCATACCACTCTAATGACCGAGTTAAACTTAAATTATATCTCTTTATACATCGAGTATATACAATTCATAGAAGTAAAAACTTTACAACTTTTACAACTCAAGCCACATAATACGTAAGGCAACTCCTCAAGTATGAACTATCACGTAAACATGAACTTTCCTGCTAACACGCCATTTCCTGAAAGGTGGGTAATGAGGAGTGAGTATACAATCATGTATACCCAGTGAGAGAGGGGAATAGTATACGGGAAGCATTTACAAGTGGATTTGTGCAATGCAACAGTTATGTACAAGTAAAACCATTAAACGATTAATATGACAAATAAGCAATAAGATACCACACATTAAAAATGATGCGATTAACTTTAACCCCAAACACTCCAAAATTCACTTGATATTCAATCACGAACAACGAACCTCGAACCACGAACCTCGATCAATGTACCGACATAAACCCCAAACACTCCAGTGGGTGTACTCCGGATGTACCCCGAAAATCCTACGACCTAACTCCCCATAGCAATATTTGAACCAGGCAGGTGAAGGACTCAAGCACGGAGATCGAATATTCACTAGCAAGCCCACTACCACCCAGCCGATATCTAATACATCCTCCTCTGACATTATGGTTGCGCAACTACCATGCAAAATAATAAATGAGGGACAACAAAGTAGGTCGCCCTCAGAAATCACTGAATTACAAGCAATAACATTAAAATAACCGATTGAGCACAAAGAGATAAAAATCATAATCTTTCACGGAACCTTACCAAAAACTCACATAAACCTTAGGACTACATTTAAGCATACTATAAACCATGACAAGGCAATGTAAGGGCTAAACACCCTCAACTCCACTTTTTCCCTTTGTTAACATAGGCTATTTAGATTCTAACTGGAAGACAAGGTTCCCAATTCACAAACGAACTATCCTACCCTCCAACCCCCACATTATGGCACCCTTTTAACCCTTAAGTCCACCCGATAGCCCTCGTTTCCTACAGAACACTGATTTTTCCCTTTATCCGGTTGGACTACATATACCCTAACCGATGCCCAAACAAGCGTTAGAAAAGCACATCTAACACCTATATACCCTAAGAACACTAGATATATCGATCAAATCCACCCGGATTTGCTTTCGCCCCGAAACCCCTTTGTTACCTAAGCTAAATTTGCATTTTTAACCAAGGTTTAAGCAAACTAAGTCCATACAACCACTTTTCTTTGTTTATTAACATCTCTAGCATCTATAGGAAACAAGAAATCAATCTAATAAGCAACTTTTTATCAAAACCCAAATTTGACACTATTCATCGTCTTCTTTAACTTGCCATTTCAAAATCTAGCCATAAACTATGCCAATAGCTTGCAAAAGAATGTTCACTAATCATTTTATTCAAGTCAAGATTCTATTTTCAAGATTCAAGAACTTCAAGATTCTTCAAGAACTTTCAAGAAGATTTGAAGGTTTGGTCAAGATTTGATTTCTTTGTAATTCTATCTTTGTTTTAGTTTTAGTTTAATTTGAATTCTAGTTTATCAGGTGTTCACACTAGGGAGAAGTCTTTCTTGGGCTGCAAAGTTAGGTGTTCACACTAGGAAGGAGCCTTTCTTGGACAACAAGTTTGCTTCCTTTTTAGTTACTATTCACGTTACTATTCATGTGAATAATTAATAGGAGTCCTTCTTGGGCTCCAAGTCTACTTCTTTGACCTAGTTACTATTCACATTTTTCCTCCTTGGGCTAGGGTTTAGGAGTCATTTTCCAAGCAGGATACTTATTTGTTATTGCCTATATAAGGCTGTTTTTTTTTTGTGATAATAAAAAAAGACAATTTTGATATTAAATTTGTGAGATTATTCTCCTCAAGTTCTCAAGAACTTTTTTGAACTTATTGAGATTATTCTTGTGGCGTTCATCCTTGACTTATCAAACGGGTTTTCCATCCTTGTTTGTGGCGTCTTCAACTATACCAAGGTTCTAGCTTTGCTAAGCATAGGGTTGCGGTTCCATCCAATCCTAAAAGATCTTGGGTTTGTTTTACCATTCTTTGTATTGGGTCTCGGCACATGTTGACTAGGTTCGTATCAGCTAACCAAGTTATGACTTGACTGGTTGTAATCAGATAAGACTTAAGCTTCTGAGAATTCAAAGTTGAGAGCTTTTGCCTTAGATAAAGCCATACAAACATTAATTGGGGTACCTTACACACATTTCTTTCCAAATGTGCCAACAAAAATGTGCAATTTTTTATTCCCCAAAATTCTTTGCAAAACCTGCTTGTTTGAAAGTAGAGGACATGTTAAGGATCCAAGAGTCCAATCTCAAAATTGAAACATAGTCGATACAAATATGCAATGAGCTGCCCCACCAGAATTGTTGTGACCATGCGCAAGTTAGAAGTATGTTTTCAACTATCTCATGACCAGTTTTGCAAATCTGACAAGTGAGGGGTTGCTAATCTTTTCCTTCTATAAAGATTGTCTTGTGTTGGAAGAACATTAGGGCAAGCCCTGAAGACAAAGTTTTGAACTTTTGGTAACACCTTTAGGGACCATATTAGATTTCAAATTGAAGCAGGTGCTTGAGAGGAGTTGTTCTCTCTGTTGGTAGGGGATGGGGATTCTGAAGGAAAACGTTATAGCGCATGAAACAAATCAATCCTAAGCTAATTGAGGATTGAATAAGGCAGAAAAATTCATGAATAGATCTTTAAAATCGAATAACACATGAAACAACTAATAGAACATTCAAACAGGTCAAAGTTTAATTTAAATGCAATAGTTATTCAGAATATATATAAATTCAAGATTAATGAAACTCAAAAAAACTTCACCTTAGAGGAATAAGCTCCATAGGCCTAGAGCTTGAGCTCCTAGAGATTGAGCTTCTACTTTGCTACTCTGATCTTCCCTCCTATGCCAATCTCCTAGCTAAAGTGTTGACCAAGTTGTGGAATTCGATCTTGCAAAACTAAACTAAAAAAAGAGTATTTCATGTTTCCTTTAAGAGAGACTTACACGTGTAAAAAGAGAGATCTCAGAAGAGATGGTGAAATTGATAAACTTGGGGTAGTGGCCTTTATATAGGAAAAGCTAGGCAAGGTAGTTCTGTATGAATCAGCTTACAAGTCAAAAAAAGTTTATAACTTTGAATGATTCTAATCAAGTTTAATACAGGAAAAAACTTTTCCACCTTGCGTCCACACATGACATAGGCATCCTAAACATGGGCGAAGCACCTAGAGCCCTTTTCCATCTAATTCAGGCCATGGTTCAACCCCAAATTTAATCCAAGTAATTATTACGTAGTCAAGGTCCACATTTTACTCAACCGTCAAGAATAGAAACACCTTCCAAGAATGGAAGTCTACTTCATGACTTCTAGTTGTCATTGGACTCTTCTTCTCTCGTATTTAACAACACCCAAGTTTAGTAACTACACTAATAAGGTAATGGGCCAGAAGACCGACCAAAGAAATAATTACCCTTTCATTAAACAATGACCAAATTGCCCTTGCTAGTTTCCTAGTAACATTTGTCACTTTACCCTTAGTCAATTCCACTAGAAGACTACGACTGTGGTACCCCGAACCTGGCATATACTTAATATCATTTAATTGCATTTAATTACTAATGAGAACCAGCCTTAAGTGTCCAAGTTCAATGAACCATTTATTTGGGCAAAGATTCAAGTCAAGATTCTATTTTCAAGATTCAAGAACTTCAAGATTCTTCAAGAACTTTCAAGAAGATTTGAAGGTTTGGTCAAGATTTGATTTCTTTGTAATTCTATCTTTGTTTTAGTTTTAGTTTAATTTGAATTCTAGTTTATCAGGTGTTTACACTAGGGAGAAGTCTTTCTTCGGCTGCAAAGTTAGGTGTTCACACTAGGAAGGAGCCTTTCTTGGGCAACAAGTTTGCTTCCTTTTTAGTTACTATTCACGTTACTATTCACATGAATAATTAATAGGAGTCTTTCTTGGGCTACAAGTCTACTTCTTTGACCTAGTTACTATTCACAGTTTACCTACTTGGGCTAGGGTTTAGGAGTCATTTTCCAAGCAGGATACTTATTTCTTATTGCCTATATAAGGCTATTTTTTGTGATAATAAAAAAAGACAATTTTGATATTAAATTTGTGAGATTATTCTCCTCAAGTTCTCAAGAACTTTTTCGAACTTATAAAGATTATTCTTGTGGCATTCATCCTTGACTTATCAAATGGGTTTTCCATCCTCGTTTGTGGCGTCTTCAACTATACCAAGGTTCTAGCTTTGCTAAGCATAGGGTCGTGGTTCCATCCAATCCGGAAAGATCTTGGGTTTGTTTTACCATTCTTGGTATTGGGTCTCGACACATGTTGACTAGGTTCATATCAGCTAACCAAGTTATGACTTGACTGGTTGTAATCAGATAAGACTAGAGCTTCTGAGAATTCAAAGTAGCCTATAAATTTAGTGGGACTTGATGCACTTAACAAGTCTTGTGAATTTATGATACCTTCGTTCGCCAAGGTCCAATTAAATTTGATGCGAACCAGCCATCCACATTCATTGCACCATTTGGATGAATTTTCCAGCAAAGATTCAAGTCAAGATTCTATTTTCAAGATTCAAGAACTTCAAGATTCTTCAAGAAGTTTCAAGAAGATTCGAAGATTTAGTCAAGATTTGATTTCTTTGTAATTCTATCCTAGTTTTAGTTTCAGTTTTAGTTTAGTTCCCTATGGACGAATTTAGGTGTTCACACTAGGAAAAAGACTTTCTTGGGCTGCAAGATTAGGTGTTCACACTAGAAAGGAGCTTTTCTTGGGCTGCAAGTTTGCTTCCTCTTTAGTTACTATTCATATTACTATTCACATTAATAGTTAATAAGAGTCTTTTCTTGGTCTCCAAGTTTGTTTCCTTTGACCTAGTTACTGTTCACATTTTTCTATTTCAGCTAGGGTTTAGGAGTCTTTTCTAATTAGGAAAGCTGATTTTCAAGAAATAAAAGTAAGACAATTTTGTTATAAATTTGTGAGATTATTCTCCTTAAGTTCTCAAAAACTTCCTCGAACTTATCAAGATTATTCTTGTGGCGTTCATCTTTGATTTATCAAACGAGATTTCCATCCTCGTTTGTGGCGTCCTCAACTATACCAAGGTTCTAGCTTTGCTAAGCATAGGGTCGAGGTTCTATCCATTCCTGAAAGGTCTTGTGGTTGTTTGCCATATTTGGTGTTGGGTCGCGTCGCATGTTGGCGTCGTTCGTATCAATTGGTAATCAGAGCTTAGGTTTATCAGGTTTGCCTATCCTTTTCTTGTTTTCTTAGTTAATTCTGTGAGTCTAGGTCTAGGTTTAAATTCCTTTATTTGTTCTTGATTTTGTCTTGCTGCCAATTCATTTTAGGTTGTGTTTCAATTCCGTTCTTGCTTCAATTTCGTTTCTTATCTTGTTTTTCAAGTCTGTTTTCTTGTTGAAATATGTGTCTTGCTTTCAAGTATGTTATTGTTTTTCTCATCAAATCCGTGGGTAGGGTTAAGGTTTTCAGTTAGGACAAAACCCTAATTGGTTGTGTGCTCAATCCCGTTTATTGTCTTAGTGTCAAATTCGAATTTCTGGTGACTTGCTCATTGTGTTCGCTTCTGAAAATCAAGAAAACAACATCAAGAAAAGAAAAGAAAGGTCACGAAAAGATCAAAAAAAAAAAATAATAGTTCGGAGATTTTACTCAACACGGGATACTCTCTGGGCCTCATGGGTATGGTCAAACCATATCAAAGATAAATGTATTTGGACACTCACTATTCCGCAGAATATTTGTTGGACGTGGAGAAAAATGCTTCATATCAGGAACTTGGCAAAAAATTCCATTACTCACCTTATTGGTAACGGGAATTTGACACATTTCTGGCATGATAATTGGCACCCTTCAAGTAACTTGTTACATGAATTTAGTGTTGATGTTACTTTTCCTTCCATCAATGCTCGTGTTTCTGATGTCATTCATGATAATAATTGGATCTGGCCTCATCATCCACCTTCTCTTGCCGTTCTCAACCCCATCAATCTTATTGATTTGGCTTCCAATATTTCTGATTCTTTTAATTGGGCACACTGTAGAAATGGTATTTTTTCTTTCAACGACACGTGGAATGCAATTAGGAAATGTGGGAAAAAATTCAATGGTTCAAACTTGTTTGGTTTCCTAATTGTATTCCAAAACACAGCTTCATCACTTGGCTTGCACTCCAGAACAAACTTGCTACTCGCCAAAGGCTTGTTTCTTGGGGGATTCAAGACAATTCAAACTGCATCTCCTGCTACTTGGTGTGTGAAATAAATGAACAACTTTTCTTCGAATGTTCATTCACAAAGAGAATCTGGAAACAGGGATTAACTGCACTCTCTATTGATCACTCTATATCTTCATTGCCATGCATAATGGGAATTGCTACCTCTATTCAACACAAAAGTGGGGATCTTAAAACCCAGATTTTTCGAACTTACCTTTGTGCAACCATCTACAACATTTGGTTGGAACGTAACCGTAGAATTTTCAACAATGAAGCTCTTACTAAAGAACAATTATTGAACACCATTCGATATGAGGTTACTTCAAAGATCTTTCTCGGTCGTCGTTTCAACAACTCAACTCTAAACAATAGAACTCTGAATAGTTGGGGAGTTTAATTTTATTTTTATTCTCTGTTTTTGTTTTTCATCTCTTTGTGATCCAAGAAATTTTCTTGGACATTTTGATTGTTTTTCCTTTTGTTTCTTTTGTTTTTTCCACTTTGGTTTGATGTACTTTTGTTGTACTGTTCTTCTTTTTTAATAAAATCACACTGAATTAAAAAATAAAAAATATATATATTTTTGTTTAGAGAATTAGCTTGCGAGGTCAAACTTTTATAAAGGGAAACGACGATCTGAGCATAACCCACAGCTATGCTGTGGGCACCCTCTTAGGGCCTAATTCCGTTGTTTTCTATGAGTTTTAGGTGTTTTGTGTTTTCCAATAGGGTTTTCTCAACTTTTCTTATTTTTCTAGGTTTCCTTCTTCGAGTTTGGGTCAATTTTCTTTCTCTAACCTTGTTTCCAGAGTCTTAGAGGTCTGAAAAAAAAAAGTCAGATTCCGAAATAGATTAATACGCTGCTTGGTATTCTTGGTAAGTTCTAAGGACTTGAAGGAGAATACGAGAGGAAAAAGGCAAAGTGTGTGAGAATATTAGAGGGTAAAAGCCAAATTGAGTTGAGTGAAACACGTGAGGGAGTGAAATTTAATCATGTCTAAAAATCAAGCAGACAACAATAATGAAGGTATTCAACAACCCGTTGGACAGAACTTACAGATGCATGCATTGATGGGAGAGATGAGACGAATGATGAGAGCTGAATTGGAGTAGATTCATGAGAGGTTGGATATGGTAGAACAAAGGCCGGAAAGGGTGCAACCACCAATTGTTCCGAATGCACCAAGGAGGAACAGATTGTAGCAAAGAGTTGAAGATGTTGATGAGATCGATGAGAAAGGTTTAGATGAAGAGTTTGATAGAGTTTCGGTGGGCAGAAATAGGCGACATGGTCGGGATAGAGATGCTAGGGACCGTGTTGATAGCAACTTAGGAAGCATCAAGATGAAGATTCATGCGTTTCAAGGAAGGAGTGATCCGGAAGCCTATCTTGAGTGGGAAAAGAAGATTGAGTTGGTGTTTGATTGCCACAACTATTCCGAGTTGAAAAAGGTAAAGCTTGCTGCCATTGAGTTTACTGATTATGCTATTGTGTGGTGGGATCAATTGTGTCTCAATAGGAGGCGGACTGGAAAACATCCTGTGGCAACTTGGGATGAGATGAAGAGAGTAATGAGGAGGCGATTTGTACCCAATCATTATTACAGGGACTTATACCTCAAGCTGCAAGGTCTTCATCAAAGTAATAAAAGTGTGGATGATTATTACAAAGAGATGGAGATGGCTATGATTAGAGCCAATGTAGAGGAAGATCGGGAGGCGACAATGGCTAGATTTCTGAATGGGCTGGATCAATAAATTGCTAACACCATTGAGTTGCATCATTATGTTGAGTTAGAAGATTTGGTGCATATAGCAATTAAGGTGGAGAAGCAATTGAAGAGGGGTGGTTCACGACCAAGGCCAGCCCCGCAACACTCAAGTGCATCACCTTGGAGGTCGAGTTACCCAAGAAAGGAGGAGAGTTCGACTACTTCCAATGTCAAGCCCGAGCCCAAAACATCCACCCATGCCACGACTTCTCAAGGTAAAACAGCCCCTCCTACAACTCGTTCTAGTGATATTAAATGCTTTAAATGTCGGGGACGAGGGGACATAGCTAGCCAATGTCCAAACAAGAGGGCAATGGTAGTTTTGGAAAGTGGGGAGATCGAGTCTGAAGATGAAACGCAATCTGATGACATGCCCATACTAGAGGACACCGAAGTAGGTGAAGAAGAGGAATTTGGGGCAGATTATGGAGAGATGCTTGGATTAGTGGCACAACGAGCTTTGAGCTTGCAAGCTAAAGAGGAGGAAGAAGTAGTGCAACGTGAGAACATCTTTCATACCCGCTGCCATGTGAAAGATAAGGTATGTAGTGTTATTATTGATGGTGGTAGTTGTACTAACGTTGCTAGTGCTTCAATGGTTGACAAGCTAGGGCTCACAACAATTAAGCATCCACGTCCATACAAGTTGCAATGGTTGAATGATTGTGGTGAGGTAAGGGTTACAAAACAGGTTGTGGTGCCGTTTCGCATTGGAAAATATGAGGATGAAGTATTGTGCGATGTGGTACCTATGCATGCTGGACATCTTCTTTTGGAAGGCCATGGCAATTTGATCGATGTGTGCAGCATGATGGCTTCACCAACAAATACTCATTCATGTTCAATCAACGGACAATCACTCTAGTTCCAATGACACCAAAACAAGTTTATGAGGATCAAGTGAGGTTACAAAAATTGAGTAATCAAAATAACTTGAGTGATCAAAAGAATTTGAGTGAGCAAAAGATGGAGAGTGAAAAGAAAAAGAACAAGGCCGAATTTGGAAAGGTAGCGAGGAGAGAAAAGAATTCGGCCAAGGAAGTAAAAACAGAGGGAAAACAAAGATTCAAGTCAAGATTCTATTTTCAAGATTCAAGAACTTCAAGATTCTTCAAGAAGTTTCAAGAAGATTTGAAGATTTAGTCAAGATTTGATTTCTTTGTAATTCTATCCTAGTTTTAGTTTCAGTTTTAGTTTAATTCCCTATGGACGAATTTAGGTGTTCACACTAGGAAAAAGACTTTCTTGGGCTGCAAGATTAGGTGAACACACTAGGAATGAGTTTTTCTTGGGCTGCAAGTTTGTTTCCTTTTGACCTAGTTACTATTCACGTTTTCCTATTTGAGCTAGGGTTTAGGAGTTCTTTTTCAAATAGGAAACTTATTTGTCTTTGCCTATATAAGGCTGATTTGCATGAAATAAAACTTAGACAATTTTGATATTAAATTTGTGAGATTATTCTCCTCAAGTTCTCAAGAACTTTTTCGAACTTATCAAGATTATTCTTGTGGCGTTCATCCTTGACTTATCAAACTGGTTTTCCATCCTCGTTTGTGGCGTCTTCAACTATACCAAGGTTCTGGCTTTACTAAGCATAGGGTCGCGGTTCCATCCAATCCTGAAAGATATTGGGTTTGTTTTACCATTCTTGGTATTGGGTCTCGGCACATGTTGACCAGGTTCGTATCAGCTCACCAAGTTATGACTTGACTGGTTGTAATCAGATAAGACTTGAGCTTCTGAGAATTCAAAGTTGAGAGCTTCTAATCAAGTTTGAATGATTATAACTTTGAATAAAAACTTTGAATGATTCTAATCAAGTTTAATACAGGAAAAAACTTTTCCACCCTGCGTCCACATATGACATAGGCGTCCTAAACATGGGCGAAGCACCTAGAGCCCTTTTCCGTCTAATTCAGGCCATGGTTCAACCCCAAATTTATTCCAAGTAATTATTACGCAGTCTAGGCCCACATTTTACTCAACCATCAAGAATAGAAACACCTTCCAAGAATGGAAGTCTACTTCATGACTTCTAGTTGTCATTGGACTCTTCTTCTCTCGTATTTAACAACACCCAAGTTTAGTAACTACACTAACAAGGTAATGGACCAGAAGACCGACCAAAGAAATAATTACCCTTTCATTAAACAATGACCAAATTGCCCTTGCTAGTTTCCTAGTAACATTTGTCACTTTACCCTTAGTCAATTCCACTAGAAGACTACGACTGTGGTACCCTGAACCTGGCATATACATAATATCATTTAATTGCATTTAATTACTAATGAGAACCAGCCTTAAGTGTCCAAGTTCAATGAACCATTTATTTGGGCAAATTTTCCAGCAAAGATTCAAGTCAAGATTCTATTTTCAAGATTCAAGAACTTCAAGATTCTTCAAGAACTTTCAAGAAGATTTGAAGGTTTGGTCAAGATTTGATTTATTTGTAATTCTATCTTTGTTTTAGTTTTAGTTTAATTTGAATTCTAGTTTATCAAGTGTTCACCCTAGGGAGAAGTCTTTCTTGGGCTGCAAGTTAGGTGTTCACACTAGGAAGGAGCCTTTCTTGGGCAACAAGTTTGCTTCCTTTTTAGTTACTATTCACATTACTATTCACATGAATAATTAATAGGAGTCTTTCTTGGGCTACAAGTCTACTTCTTTGACCTTGTTACTATTCACATTTTTCCTACTTGGGCTAGGGTTTAGGAGTCATATTTCAAGTAGGATACTTATTTGTTATTGCCTATATAAGGCTGTTTTTTTGTGATAATAAAAAAAGACAATTTTGATATTAAATCTGTGAGATTATTCTCCTCAAGTTCTCAAGAACTTTTTCGAACTTATCAAGATTATTCTTGTGGCGTTCATCCTTGGCTTATCAAACGGATTTTCCATCCTCGTTTGTGGCGTCTTCAACTATACCAAGGTTCTAGGTTTGCTAAGCATGGGGTCGCGGTTCCATCCAATCCGGAAAGATCTTGGGTTTGTTTTACCATTCTTGGTATTGGGTCTCGGCACATGTTGACCAGATTCATATCAGCTAACCAAGTTATGACTCGACTGGTTGTAATCAGATAAGACTTGAGCTTCTGAGAATTCAAAGTAGCCTATAAATTTAGTGGGAGTTGATGCCCTTAACAAGTCTTGTGATTTTTTTTTTCTGATAATTCAGTAAAATTTTATTCAATGAAAAAAAACACAAAGTACAAGTACAACTAAGGAAAACCAAAAAAGACAAAATACAAAATCAATGAAAAAGAAAGAACAAAAAGACAAGAAAGCAAATGAATTACTAGTTAAAGTAATTCAGTAGCCCCCATCGCTCCAAAACATCACGATTGATAGATGTGTTCTTGAATTTCTTGAATTCAGTAGCCCCCATCGCTCCAGACATCGCTCTGGATAGACTTAAAGATTTGCTCTTCAGTAAAGGTTTCTTCTCTGAAAATACGTCTATTTCTCTCGATCCAAATATGATAAACAGCAGCACAGAGAAAAGTTCTGAAAATCTGGACTTTGGAATCATAACTCCAAATATCAATAGAGCTAGAAGTATCCAAAATTTTGGGAATAGTGAACAGTGAACAATCAGTGGAAAGTGCCGACAATCCCTGTCTCTAGATTCTTCGAGTGAAGGAACATTCAAAAAATAAGTGCTCATTTGTTTCACAGCCCATGTAGCAAAAAACACAATTAGAGTTATCTTGAATGCCCCAAGAAACAAGTCTGTACTTAGTTGTCAACTTATTCAAGATTGCAAGCCAAGTGATGAAACTATGTTTAGGGATGCAATTTTTAAACCAAATAAGCTTAAACCAATTAATCTTATCCCTTTTAACTCTAATGTTTTCCCAAGTCTTTTTGAAAATCAAGAAGAGAACATCAAGAAAAGAAACGAAACATCAGGAAAAGATCAGAAAAGTCAAGAAAAGAAAGAAAAGAGAAAAAAAAATATAATTCGGAGTTGGAAACGTCAAAAAAGAGCAAAGCAGTGAACAGTAAAAAAATTTTTGGGGAATTAGAATGCGAGGCCCAACTTTTCTGAAGGGAAACGACGTCCTGAGCATAACCCACACCTATGCTGTGGGCACCACCCTCTTAGGGCCAAATTCCATTGTTTTCTATGAGTTTTAAGTGTTTTTGTGTTTTCCAATAGGGTTTTCTCAACTTTTCTTATTTTTCTAGGTTTCCATCTTCGGGTTTTGTTCAATTTTCTTTCTCTAACCTTGTTTCCAGAGTCTTAGAGGTCTGACAGAAAAAAAAAAAAAAAAACGTCAGATTCCGAAATAGAGTAATACGCTGCTTTAGTGCCTTCCTTGGTATTCTTGCTTAGTTCTAGGGGAACTTGAAGGAGAATACGAGAGAAAAAAGGCAAAGTGTGTGAGAATATTAGAGGGTAATGCGAACTAGCCATCCACATTCATTGCACCATTTGGATGAATTTTCCAGCAAAGATTCAAGTCAAGATTCTATTTTCAAGATTCAAGAACTTCAAGATTCTTCAAGAAATTTCAAGAAGATTCAAAGATTTAGTCAAGATTTGATTTCTTTGTAATTCTATCTTAGTTTTGGTTTTAGTATTAATTTGAATTCTAGTTTATTAGGTGTTCACACTAGGAAAAATACTTTCTTGGGCTGCAAGAATAGGTGTTCACACTAGAAAGGAGCTTTTCTTGGGCTGCAAGTTTGCTTCCTTTTTAGTTACTATTCACGTTACTATTCACGTGAATAGTAAATAGGAGTCTTTCCTTGGTCTTCAAGTTTGTCTCCTTTGACCTAGTCACTATTCACGAAATACTATTCACGTCACTATTCATGTTAGGGTTTAGGAGTTCTTTTCCAAAAAGGAAACATATTTGTTCTTTGCCTATATAAGGCTGATTTTCGTGATAATAAAGGGGAGACTTTTTTACTATTAAATTGTGAGATTATTCTCCTTGAGTTCTCCAAGAGACTTTTTTGAACTTATCAAGGGATTCCTTGTGGCATTCAACCTTGACTTATCAAGCGGATTTCCATCCTCGTTTGTGGCGTCTTCACCATACCAAGATTCTTGCTTTGCTAAGCAATGGGTCGCGGTTTCCAACATATTCACTATACCAAGGTTCTTGTCTTGCTAGGCAAAGGGTCGCGGTTCCATCCATTCTTGAAAGATCTTGGGTTTGTTTTACCAATCTTGGTGTTGGGTCTCGGCACATGTTGACCAGGTTCATATCAGTTGGTAATCAGAGCTTAGGTTTATCAGGTTTGCCTATCCTTTTCTTGTTTTCTTGGTCAATTTTGTGTGTCTAGGTTAGGTTTCAATTTTTCTTTCTTTGTTCTTGATTGAGTCTTGTTTCAATTCTTTTTCTTGATTCCTCGTTCTTGCTAGTTTTTTCAATTCCGTGTCTTTTTAGTTTTCAATTCTGTTTCTTGCTAGGCTTATTTTTTTTGGGTTTTTCAATTTCGTTTCTTGCTTTCAATGGGCCAAACCCTAGATTCTTGAATTAGGGTTCCTTGTGCTTCTAAATTCGAATTCTTGGTTACTTGCTCATTGTTTTCGTTTCTGAAACTCAAGAAAAGAACATCAAGAAAAGAAGAGAAAAGTCAAGAAAAACAGGAAAAAAAAAAAAAAAAAACAGAGGCATAATTTTTTTTTTGGTGGAACTAGCCATCGAGGGTAAACTTTTTTGAAGGAAAACGGCGTTCTGAGCAGAACCCATAGCTATGCTATGGGCACCACCCTCTTGAGGCCAAATTTCATCTTCTACTAGGCGTTTTAGGTGTTTTTTGTGTTTTTGCATAGGTTTTCTTTAACTATTCTTATTACTCTTGGTTTCTTTTTTCTGTTTTGTCTTAATTCTTTTTTCTAATCTTGTGCCCACTTCTTAGAGTCCTATTTTCCAGAACCTTTGTTTGTCAAAAAAAAAAAAATATTCAGATTCCGTGACAGAATTATTTTCGCTACTTGGTTCTTCTTGATAGTATTGATTAGTTTCAAACAAACTAAAGGGAGGATACGAGAGGAAAAAGGTAGAGTTTGAGATTATTAGAGGGTAAAAGCCAAGTTGAATTTGAGTGAACAAAAGAATTTGAGAGATCAAAAGAATTTGAGTGAGCAAAAAATAGAGAGTGAAAAGAAAAAGTGCAAGGCCGAATCTGGAAAGGTAGTGAGGAGAGAAAAGACTTCAGCCAAGGAGGTAAAAATAGAGAGAAAACAAAGTAATTTTTATGCAAAAGCAAGTGAGGTTAAGAGAGTTTTGATCTCAAAATGGCCAATGATTGTACTCATGTACAAAGAGTCTCTTTTAAAATTTAACCAACTTGACTCTGCATTGCCTAGTGTTGTTGTTTCTCTCTTGCAGGATTTTGAGAAAGTGTTTCCCGAGGACATGCCATATGGTCTACCACCAAGGCTGGTCTTTGAACCTGGAGGATTTGAGGACAAATCCTTCTCAAGAGGGGGGGAATAATGCGAACTAGCCATCCACATTCATTGCACCATTTGGATGAATTTTCCAGCAAAGATTCAAGTCAAGATTCTATTTTCAAGATTCAAGAACTTCAAGATTCTTCAAGAAGTTTCAAGAAGATTCAAAGATTTAGTCAAGATTTGATTTCTTTGTAATTCTATCTTAGTTTTGGTTTTAGTATTAATTTGAATTCTAGTTTATTAGGTGTTCACACTAAGAAAAATACTTTCTTGGGCTGCAAGAATAGGTGTTCACACTAGAAAGGAGCTTTTCTTGTGCTGCAAGTTTGCTTCCTTTTTAGTTACTATTCACGTTACTATTCACGTGAATAGTAAATAGGAGTCTTTCCTTGGTCTTCAAGTTTGTTTCCTTTGACCTAGTCACTATTCACGAAATACTATTCACGTCACTATTCATGTTAGGGTTTAGGAGTTCTTTTCCAAAAAGGAAACATATTTGTTCTTTGCAGATAAGGCTGATTTTCGTGATAATAAAGGGGAGACTTTTTGACTATTAAATTGTGAGATTATTCTCCTTGAGTTCTCCAAGAGACTCTTTCGAACTTATCAAGGGATTCCTTGTGGCGTTCAACCTTGACTTATCAAGCGGATTTCCATCCCCGTTTGTGGCGTCTTCACCATACCAAGGTTCTTGCTTTGCTAAGCAATGGGTCGCGGTTTCCATCATATTCACTATACCAAGGTTCTTGTCTTGCTAGGCAAAGGGTCGCGGTTCCATCCATTCTTGAAAGATCTTGAGTTTGTTTTACCAATCTTGGTGTTGGGTCTCGGCACATGTTGACCAGGTTCGTATCAGAGGGTAAAAGCCATATTGAGTTGAGTGAAACACGTGAGGACAGATTTTAATAATGTCTAACAATCAAGAGGGAAATGCAAACGAAGGTGTTCAACAACCAGTTGGAGAGAATTTACAGATGCAGGCATTGATGGGAGAGATGAGATGGATGATGAGGGCTGAATTGGAACAAATACATGCGAGGTTGGATAGAGTAGAAGATAGAGCACAGCAAGGGCAGCCGCAAGTTGCTCAAAACGCACCAAGGAGGAACAGGTTGCAACAAAGAGTTGAAGATATTGATGAGATCGATGAGGAAGGTTTAGATGAAGAGTTTGATAGAATTTCGGTGGGAAGCAATAGAAGACATGGCCGAGATAGAGATGCTAGGGATCGTGTTGATCGTGTTGATAACAACTTAGGAAGCATCAAGATGAAGATTCCTGCGTTTCAAGGAAAGAGTGATCCTGAAGCCTATCTTGAGTGGGAAAAGAATATAGAGTTGGTGTATGATTGCCATAACTATTTTGAGTTGAAAAAGGTAAAACTTCAATTTACTGTGTGGTGGGATCAATTGTGTATCAATAGGAGGCGGAATGTAGAACATCCTGTTGCAACTTGGGATGAGATGAAGAGAGTGATGAGGAGGCGATTTGTACCCAGTCATTACTACAGGGACTTATACCTCAAGCTGCAAGGTCTTCATCAAGGTAATAAAATTGTGGATGATTATTACAAAGAGATGGAGATGGCTATGATTAGAGCCAATGTAGAGGAAGATCGGGAGGAGACAATGGCTAGATTTCTTAATGGGCTGAATCGAGAAATTGCTAACACTATTGAGTTGCATCATTATGTTGAGTTAGAAGATTTGGTGCATATGGCAATTAAGGTGGAGAAGCAATTGAAGAGGGGTGGTTCACAACCAAGGCCAGCCCCGCAACACTCAAGTGCATCACCTTGGAGGTCGAGTTACCCAAGAAAGGAAGAGAGTTTGTCTACTTCCAAGGTCAAGCCCGAGCCCAAAACATCCACCCATGCCACGACCTCTAAAGGTAAAACAGCCCCTCCTACAACTCGTTCTAGTGATATTAAATGCTTTAAATGTCAGGGACGAGGTCACATAGCTAGCCAATGTCCAAACAAGAGGGCAATGGTAGTTTTGGAAAGTGGGGAGATTGAGTCTGAAGATGAAATGCAATCTGATGACATGCCCATACTAGAGGAAATCGAGGTAGTTGAAGAAGAGTTTGGGGCAGATTAAGGTGAGATGCTTGGACTAGAGGCACAACGAGCTTTGAGCTTGCAAGCTAAAGAGGAGGAAGAAGTAGTGCAACGTGAGAAAATCTTTTATACCCGCTGCCACATGAAAGATAAGGTATGTAGTGTTATTATTGATGGTGGTAGATGTACTAAAGTTGCTAGTGCTTCAATGGTCGACAAGCTAGGGCTCACAACAATTAAGCATCCACGTCCATACAAGCTGCAACGGTTGAATGATTATGGTGAGGTAAGAGTTACAAAACAGGTTGTGGTGCCGTTTCGCATTGGAAAATATGAGGATGAAGTATTGTGTGATGTGGTACCTATGCATGCTGGACATCTTCTCTTGGGAAGACCATGGCAATTTGATCGACGTGTGCAGCATGATGGCTTCACCAACAAGTACTTTTTCATGTGCAATCAGCGGACAATCACTCTAGTTCCAATGACACCAAAACAAGTTTATGAGGATCAAGTGAGGTTAAAAAAATTGAGTGATCAAAAGAACTTGAGTGAACAAAAAGAATTTGAGTGAGCAAAAGATTGAGAGTGAAAAAAAAAAGAACAAGGCCAAATCTGGAGAGGAAGTAAAAAGAGAGAAAAATGTTTTAAACACTAACCAACTTGACTCTGCATTGTGATGAGGACATCAAGGCTGCTAGGAATGTTCCAGATTCAATGCAAGTACCAGTTGGTCCAGTGACAAGAGCTCGCGCTAAAAGGTTCAAGGAAAAGCTGAATAATTTGGTTCAGAAAGTTCTACAACAAGAGGAAAGCTTGTTGGCTAGTATAGATGAAGAAAGGCTGGTGTTACTCCTCCAAGTAGATCCACAAGAAAGCCAACTAGGCGTCCACATTCATTGAACCATTTGGGCAAATTTTCCAGCAAAGATTCATGTCAAGATTCTATTTTCAAGATTCAAGAACTTCAAGATTCTTCAAGAAGTTTCAAGAAGATTCGAAGATTTAGTCAACATTTGATTTCTTTGTAATTCTATCATAGTTTTAGTTTTTGTTTTAGTTTAATTCCCTATGGACGAATTTAGGTGTTCACACTAGAAAAAAGACTTTCTTGGGCTGCAAGTTTGCTTCCTTTCTAGTTACTATTCATGTGAATAGTTAATAGGAGTCTTTTCTTTGTCTCCAAGTTTGTTTCCTTTGACCTAGTTACTATTCACGTTTTCCTATTTGAGCTAGGGTTTAGGAGTTCTTTTTCAAATAGAAAACTTATTTGTCTTTGCCTATATAAGGCTGATTTGCATGAAATAAAAGTTAGACAACTTTGATATTAAATTTTTGAGATTATTTTCCTTAAGTTCCCAAGAACATTTCCGAACTTGTCAAGATCATTCTTGTGGCGTTCAACTCTGACTTATCAAACGAGATCTCCATCCTCGTTTGTGTCGTCCTCAACTATACCAAGGTTCTAGCTTTACTAAGCATAGGGTCGCGGTTCCATCCATTCTTGAAAGATCTTGGATTTGTTTTACCACTCTTGGTATTGGGTCTCGGCGCATGTTGGCGTGGTTCGTATCATATTTCCTGGTGTTTTTGTTTCTCTCTTGCAGGATTTTGAGGAAGTGTTTCCCGAGGACATACCACATGGTCTACCACCTAGGCTGGTCTTTGAACATAGAGGATTTGAGGACAAATCCTTCTCAAGAGGGAGGGAATGATGAGGACATCAAGGCTGTACGAACTATTCAAGAAAGAGCCAAGAACCAGCCATACATGTCCACGTTCATTGAGCATACACGTCCACATTCGTTGAACCATTTGGAAGTCCACATTCAATCAACCATTTGGACGAATTTTCCAGCAAAGATTCAAGTCAAGATTATATTTTCAAGATTCAAGAACTTCAAGATTCTTCAAGAAGTTTCAAGAAGATTTGAAGATTTGGTTAAGATTTGATTTCTTTGTAATTCTATCTTAGTTTTAGTTTTAGGAAGGAGTCTTTCTTGGGCTCCAAGAAAAGGAGACTTTCTTGGGCTCCAAGGAAATGAGTCTTTGTTGGGCTCCAAGGAAATGAGTCTTTGTTGGGCTCCAAGTCTACTTCTTTGACCTAGTTATTATTCATGTCACTATTCATGAAACACTATTCACGTCACTATTCATGTTAGGGTTTATGAGTTCTTTTCCAAATAGGAAACTTATTTGTCTTTGCCTATATAAGGCGGATTTGTATGAAATAAAAGTTAGACAATTTTATATTAAATTTGTGAGATTATTCTCCTCAAGTTCTCAAGAACTTTTTCGAACTTATCAAGATTATTCTTGTGGCATTCATCATTGACTTATCAAACGGGTTTTCCATCCTCGTTTGTGGCGTCTTCAACTATACCAAGGTTCTAGCTTTGCTAAGCATAGGGTCGCGGTTCCATCCAATCTTGAAAGGTCTTGGGGTCGTTTGCCATATTTGGTATTGGGTCGCATCACATGTTGGTGTGATTCGTATCAACTGGTCACCTCTGGAAGTGTTATCGAAATTATACTTTGTAACATGATGTGATTAAGTACTCTCGTTTGGTCCCTAGATGACCTCAGAGATGAAGAATTGTTTATCTATATGTCGCTACTGTTATTGATACATGATTCGAATGTGATAGAAATCTCTATATGTTATCGTTTACCATATGTGGATGGTACATTAATGTTATCCTATGTGTAGTGCATCGTATCATGATTTTCAAAAGCCCTAAAACGTTTTTAAAACTCTCCTATTCCATTGTATAGTGCATCGTATCATGATTTTCGGAAGCCCCAAAACGTTTTTAAAACTCTCCTATTCCATCCTCACTAAGCTTTCAAAGAGCTCACCCTCTTTCCCCCCCCCCCCCCCTTGCAGGTAAAGTTTAGCTTGAAATGGAAGTTAACATTGTGTGCCAAAGTGGATCGATTACATGCTCGAAGTTCTTTGCCTATCATGTGCTGATATATGATTCAAGTTATAAAGGCTAGAAGTACTCTCAGGTAAAAGGGTAGTTGTTGTTGAAACCTGAAAGATAGTTCAAACACAAGATCACGTCTAAGCACACATCATATGTTAGTTCCAAGATCGCGAAAGATATGTATGGATAGTGTGCTAGGGTCGAACCATATACGGGATATTTCAAAAAAATTCAAGCTTTCTATCTAACATCAACATACATTCTCTGAACCATGTCCGTAAACTAACTATATACAAGCATTATATATCACATATATATTATGAGATAGAAAGCTTATATATCACATAGCACTTTCACTCTTGAATCCTTCTAACTTGAAGGGTCTAGTTGGTCCACCACGTATCCAAAGCTCAACCCAAGACTTCAAGAGTGAAAGTGCTAGTTTATCTTCAAGCTTTTTTAAGAATGTATAATGGTTACACAATAAAAGCAATGATGTCTCTTCTTTCTTCCTATGGCCGAGAATAGCACTTAGAGAAGATGAAGTTGGTTGCTCCTACTTGTGTGTATGTGTCGTGTATGTGAGACCTTGACCCAACTGCATATGCATTACTATTCCACTATATGTAATTAAGTGTAATTCCATGTTATATGTATGTATATATACTAAATACTTGTAAACCCTAAATGCATGCTAGATACAATAGTATTAGGCTAGGAAATAAGCTAGAAGAAAACGGACTAAGTAGAAAAACTTCGGGGTAACTTTGTAATATTGGAAAACTTCGGGGCCAAAGTATAATTAACTAAAATTCACCTGGACACCAATTAAATAACCAAAATCAAGAATTAACATTTCAAAAAGTCCAAGAACTAGAGTTCTTTAAAAGTTAGGGGCAGAGATGGTGACTTTGGAACTTTCAGGGTCAAAAGTGCAATTATGAAAACTAATACTTGGAGACTGAGTTTGGCATTCTAAACTGGATATTGCATACACTAAATCGTACAAGGAACACTCGGTCGAATTTGAAAGGAAACAGAGGAACTTTTACATTTTAGGAAAACACGAGGGGATGACTAGAAAACTTATAAACTTATAACCTAGCATCCAAGAGGAGTATAAAAATAGTTATCATCATCTTTTCCCTTCATATACCCCCCCCCCCCCCCCCTCCAATAGGAGTTTAGAGAGCATTTTGAGCATTTTCCTTGAAAGACTTTGTGAAGAAGAACAACAACTAAGCTGAATTCCAAGCTTGCTAGGTGGTCATAAGGCATTATCAAGGTAGTTCTTGCATTTCCAACCAAAACCAAAGGTGAGGGTTCTTTCAAAATGAGTATTTATGATATATAAATTCATATTGATGGTTTTATGAGGCTTGTATGGAGTTATAAATGCAAATCCATGGTTGAAATGTTGTTGGAGCTTGTTGTTAATGGTTTGAATCAAAGATTTGTTGCTGGAATTTTTGAATGTTCTTGATGATGAAACTTGTATCTATCTTTGTAAATATGTTGATTGTTGCTTATTTAGGTTGCTAGAGGTTGCTTGATTGTATAGTAGTTGATGTTTATGATTTAGAAGCTAGAACATGCAATAATTTTCGGAATGACTTTACTGGAAAGATTTGTCCAACCCGAAATGTTAGCCCGTTTTTATGGCTAGATGATTTTATAAAAATCTGGAAAATTTGGAAGTGTAGAAAACATATAGAGGAACATTTCTTCTGTTGGACATGTCATGAGGAAAAATCTTGTTCATTCTCGAAAACACACAAGATAGTAGGTTACGGGATTTTTGTTAATTCTGACAACTCACTGCCTTAAGTTTCTTTTGCACATTAAAAGGAGTAAACGACTTCAGAATTGAACGAAACTTTCACAGTATCTATATTAGGCAGTTAGGAACAACTTTTGTGTTTTACAAAACATCGGATTCCATCGTTTTAAATAACAGAATTTTCCATTTTCAAAATAACCCCAGAATAGTCTTCAATCTGGACTGTCAAGACATAGATGCATTAAATTGGGTATAACTCTGTCAATTTAGATTGTAATTGAGTTTTTCTTGATTCCAGAATTATTTACACTCGAAGTGATTTAATTCTATACCAAATTCAAATAATTTGGAGATCGGGAAGATATGTTACTGATTAGCTAAAGTTAGACTAATGCAGTGATATAAACATTGTTTTAAGTCAATAAGTTTAGCTCTAATGTAAATTGCTATTGATTGAATGTCTAAGTACTTGGGTTATTAATGCGTAGTGTTATTATATGATCTATATATGTGTTAGAATATCTGTGGAGACATTAATTTGAATTATATTATTTGATTACTTGTTGAATTACCCGATATGCTATAAATGATCATATTACTTGAACTTGAATTTGAATTGGTGTCAAAAGGGGGTGCAACCACCAAGTCTTGGCATGGTAGTATGCATACTACGCCGGACATCTTAGGGGTGTCGGTGATCTTATGTCTACCATGGTCTATATTCCCCTCTCGCTCGGAAACTTTGATTTTCTTGGAGAATCGGGTCGTAGGATTCGAGTATTATCCATAATACTCTATTTGGGTGAGATAAGGAAGGAGATGTTGAACATCTCAGTTGCTATTGCTTGAATCAGATTCACTTGGAAAGAGTAAGTTGTTTCTTAATTCCAATGTGATATATGACTTGAATATGTATAATTGAACTGTTCTTGACTGCAGATGTCGTTTGCATTGCATCCACAGGTTTACAAAATGATTTACGAAAATGAGAAAAATGTATTCGAAAACCCTTCCCATATTTTTCCCCCTCATTGAGCTTAGTGTTGTTATAAGCTCACCCTCTTTGTTCCCCCCTTTCAGGCAATGAAGAGAGGTTTGTAGAATACTATGAGGATAATCCTTATCATACTAGACTGGAAGTGCCCGATAGGTGATATACACCTATCTTGGGTGTGTTGTGGACTTAGATGACTTGAACAATTAAATGTATATATTATTTTGTGTATATGGATAGTTTTAATACCATAATCTTGTATAAGTGAACTAACTTAGTCATTGGTTATAATTGGTCAAAAAATTGGTTTAATGACTTAGTTAGCCATTATACAAGTGACTCACGTATCCGGTTTTGTTTTTGGGAAGTTGGCTACGTGTCGGCTGTCAGGAGGTGGATGTTGTTAAAACCTTCTCTTAATGCAAGTAACAGATGTATATTTTCATATTGAACTTCTAATTGATTATATCATGTTGGTAAATGAATGAACTGTGTTGCAGTTTTGAATTGTGATGTTGAGAAGAAAGGTTGGGAGAAGTAGATGGTGACTTTTCTGTTTGAAGATTAAAGAAAAAAAGGGAAACTATTTTGTCCATAGTACAGCCGTTATGCTACCCAATTTTCGAGGAAACTAATAATAAGTTAAAAATTTGACTAACTATGGATTGATAATTGAATTAACGGTCTCCCTAGGACTTAGTCCTACGCAGGTTGGGTTCGGGGCGTGACAACTTTAGTGGTATCAGAGCTTAGCTAGTTGGCTAGGTGTAGTTGGGTTTTAGAATCCCATGCAAGTGGGTAGATGTCTCGCTTTGAATAGGTAACTTAAGTAGTTATGTGCATATTTGTGAATTATGTACTATGTGATAAACTTATGTGAACAACATGCCTTGAATTGTTATATGGTTATGTGAGTTAGTTATATGGTATATGTATCTTGTATATATCGTATCTTGTATAGTATATTAAATATTACTTCCTTAACCCTTGCAAACATATAACGGTGAATGGGCATCTGTTCTCATAGATGACAGGAGGTCCAAGGACACGGGGTAATCAGAGAGACGAGAAAGATGGTAACACCAGCGGAGATGGTTGACTGTCAGTAGATGATCAGGTATTACAACATATGGCAACCACGATGGCCCAATGGTTCAGGTTATGAGTCAACAAATAACAGCTGGCCTAGGCCCCAGTGGTGGTGTATATGTTGCAAGAGATAGTGGCAGAGACGGAGGCAATAAGGGAAATGATACTTTGAAAGATTTTCTGACCTATGGCCCTCCGAAAATCATGGGTCAACTGAATGATGAGGAAGCGGAATATTGGCTTTACCAAATAGAGATGATTTATGCTGCCACAAATTATACAAATCAGAAGAAGGTAAATTTTGCGATCTTTCAGTTGGAAGGCGACGCTGAAACATGGTGGCAGGCAGTAGCAGAACAGTGGGAAATCTAACGCACTCCGTGATGAGGACATCAAGGTTGTACGAACCATTCAAGAAAGAGCCAAGAATCAGCCGTCCACATTCATTGAACTGTCCACATTCATTGAACCATCTATGTTTATTGAACCATTTATTTGGGTGAATTTTCCTGCAAAGAATCAAGTCAAGATTCTATTTTCAAGATTCAAGAACTTCAAGATTCTTCAAGAAGTTTCAAGAAGATTTGAAGATTTGGTCAAGATTTGATTTCTTTGTAATTATATCTTAGTTTGAGTTTTAATTTAATTTGAATTCTAGTTTATTGCCTAGAGTCCAATATGGAAAAAATTAGGTGTTTACACTAGGAATGAGTCTTTCTTGGGCTCCAAGAAAAAGGAGACTTTCTTGGGCTCCAAGGAAATGAGTCTTTCTTGGGCTCCAAGTCTACTTCTTTGACCTAGTTACTATTCACGTCACTATTCTCGAAACACTATTCACGTCACTATTCATGTTAGGGTTTATGAGTTCTTTTCCAAATAGGAAACTTATTTGTTCTTTGCCTATATAAGGCTGATTGTCATTAAATAAAAGTAAGATGTTTTTGACTATTAAATTGTGAGATTATTCTCCTTGAGTTCTCCAAGAGACTCTTTCGAACTTATCAAGGAATTCCTTGTGGTGTTCACCCTCGACTTATCAAGCAGATTTCCATCCCCGTTTGTGGCGTCTTCACCATACCAAGGTTCTTGCTTTGCTAAGCAACAGGTCGCGGTTTCTATCATTCTCAATTATACCACGGTTCTTGCTTTGCTAAGCAACGGGTCACAGTTTCCATCATTCTTGAAAAGATCTTGGGTTTGTTTTACCATTCTTGGTGTAGGGTCTCGGCACATGTTGACCAGGTTCGTATCAGATGGTATCAGAGCTTAGGTTTATCAAGTTTGCCTATCCCTTTCTTATTTTCTTGGTCAATTCCATGAGTCTAGGTCTAGGCTTTAATTCCTTTCTCCGTTCTTGATTGTGTCTTGCTTCCAATTCGTTTTCTTGGACATCTTTATTCCTTTCTTGCTCTTTTAATTTTGTTTGTTGAGTCTTGTCTTCAATTATGTTTTCTTGTTTTCTCATCAAATCCGTGGGTAGGTTAGGGTTTTCAATTAGGACAAAACCCTAGTTGGTTGTGTGCTCAAATTTGAAATCTTGGTTACTTAGTCATTGTTTTCGTTTCTGAAAATCAAGAAAAGAACATCAAGAAAAGAAAAGGAACATCAAGAAAAGAAAAGAAAAGTCAAGAAAAAAAAAAAAAAAAAAACAGAGGCATAAATTTTTTTTTGTGGAACTAGCCATCGAGGCCAAGCTTTTTTGAAGGAAAAAGGAATTCTAAGCAGAACCCATAGTTATGCTATGGGCACCACCCTCTTAAGGCCAAATTCTATCGTCTACTAGGAGTTTTAGGCATTTTTTTTTGTTTTTGCATAGGTTTTCTTTAGCTATTCTTATTACTCTAGGTTTCTTTTTCTAGATTTGTCTTAGTTTTCTTGTTCTAATCTTTTTTCCACGTCTTAGAGGTCTGTTTACAAAAAAAAAAAAGAAAAAAAAATTCAGAATCCGTGACAAGAACATAAACGAAAAAAAGTCAACAAGCCGCTGTTCTGAACTTACAGATGAAGCTTTGTTGGGAGAGACGAGAAGGATCATGCGAGTGGAAATTGACCAACTACATGAGAGGTTGGATAGGGTTGAAGAGAGAGCACAAAGGGCACGACTACCAGTTGGTCCAAACGCACAAAGGAGGAACAGGTTGCACAGAGGAGTTGAACTGTTTCCCGAGGACATACTATATGGTCTACCACCTAGGCTGGTCTTTGAACCTGGAGGATTTGAGGACAAATCCTTCTCAAGAGGGGGGGAATGATAAGGACATCAAGGCTGTACGAACTGTTCAAGAAAAAGCCAAGAATCAGCCGTCCACATTCATTGAACCATCCATGTTCATTGAACCATTTATTTGGGTGAATTTTCCAGCAAAGATTCAAGTCAAGATTCTATTTTCAAGATTCAAGAACTTCAAGATTTTTCAAGAAGTTTCAAGAAGATTTGAAGATTTGGTCAAGATTTGATTTCTTTGTAATTTTATCTTAGTTTGAGTTTTAGTTTAATTTGAATTTTATTTTATTGCCTAGAGTCCAATATTGACAAAATTAGGTGTTCACACTAGAAATGAGTCTTTCTTGGGCTCCAAGAAAAAGGAGACTTTCTTGGGATCCAAGGAAATGAGTCTTTCTTGGGCTTCAAGTCTACTTCTTTTACCTAGTTACTATTCACAAAACACTATTCACGTCACTATTCATGTTAGGGTTTATGAGTTCTTTTCCAAATAGGAAACTTATTTGTTCTTTGCCTATATAAGGCTGATTGTCATGAAATAAAAGTAAGATGTTTTTGACTATTAAATTGTGAGATTATTCTCCTTGAGTTCTCCAAGAGACTCTTTCAAACTTATCAAGGAATTCTTTGTGGCGTTCACCCTTGACTTATCAACCGGATTTCCATCCCCGTTTGTGGCATCTTCACCATACCAAGGTTCTTGCTTTACTAAGCAACGATCGCGGTTTCCATCATTCTCAATTATACCAAGGTTCTTTCTTTGCTAAGCAACGGGTCGCAGTTTCCATCATTCTTGAAAAGATCTTGGGTTTGTTTTACCATTCTTGGTGTAGGGTCTTGGCACATGTTGACCAGGTTAGTATCACTTCTTATACTTGGAGAAACTTTTCCATGGTGTTCAAAAAAAAAATACATATTCGAGGTTTCCAAGGATAGAAGGATGAAGGAGTTTATGTATCTAGAGCAAGGAGGTATGACTGTAGCCGAATATAGGGCGAGATTTGATAAACCTTCACAGTACGCACCACACATGGTCCAGACTCCTGCCGCCAAGATTTGGAATTTTAAACAGGGGTTGAGGCTAGAGATTCAAGATGGTTTAGCAGTGGTTGAGTTCAATACTTATAATGCAATCTTTGATGCTGCATCAAGGGTAGAAGAACAAAAACTAGCAATGAGAGTTGGCTTGTCTCAGCAGAACAAAAGGCCCTTCTAGACTCAGGGGCAATCACAGACATTCCAGGTGCAAAGTAGCCAAGCTAGGCCGGCAGCTCCCCGGCCTTAGTCAAGAGCGTCGGTAGCTTTTACGGCACGTGGGGAACAAGTACCACCCCTACAAGCCCGGTTGTTACATATTCGTTTTGTGAGAAGAAGGGCACACTGAGGCCCAGTGTTGGAGAAAATCAGGGAACCGTATCGGGTGCGACAGTGATCAACACTGGGTGAGAGATTGTCCGAAGAGGTAGATAGGTCAGATTTAGGCCAGTGGGGGAGTAGCACAGACTAGGCCCGGATAAATTGTCCCAGCACCGGGGATGCAAGCTCGGGCATATGCCATAGATGTACAGGAAATCCCACATGAGGTGGCTGTTGTTGAAGGTTCTTTTCTAATCTCAAATCAGTTGGTTAAAGTACTTATTGATCCTGGTGCTACACACTCATTTATAACTCCTAAATGTGCATTTCGTACAAAGTTGCTAGTTGAAAATTTACCTTACCATGTACAAGTTAGTACACCAACGGGTCCCAAATGTGCTAGTAGATTAATATGTAGAACAAGTAAGATACAGATTGGAGATCAGGATTTTTTGGCGGATCTCATAGTATTTATCTTTCGGGACTATCACGTTGTTCTGGGAATGGACTGGCTAGCACGACATCATGCAAGACTGAATTGTCAAACGAAAGTAGTGAAGTTTAAAGTGTCGGGTCAGCCTGTTTTTGAACTAAAGGGAGGAGGAGTTTGACCAGGGAACCGACCATTTCATCCCTAAAAGCAGTAAGGATGATCAATAAGGGATGTCACAGATTTCTTGCCTACATGATCAACAAACCGGCGGATAAGGTCAAAATGGAAGAAGTACCTATAACGACCCCAACCCGGCCTTTCTCAAGACTAGGTCAAAGTCTATGTTCACTGTTGCTGCGGTCTCATGTAAATAATTAACATAACCTTAAGAGAAAAAAAAATACAGAAAACTATTCAATAATAAGCTTACTAACATAGCGCTAAGCTGATATTCCTAAATAATTTCCATTTGTCGATACTTAAATTGTCCACTCTAGACTTTTATTATTCTAACGAAAAATAATAATATTGATATAAGTTAGTATCTCTAACTTGCTAGATTAATTTCTTAATTTGCATTTGTTGGCAAACATTTAGTAACAAACTTAGATATTTTCCAATTATCTAACTAAACTACTTAGCTATCTACTTATTTATATTTTCCAAACTATACCATTCCTAGCAAAACTTAATTAGGACAATTAATTAGTAGAACAAACCAAGTAAACCATATATTAACTCAGTTCTTTAACATTCTTAATTAAAAACCTAGGTAGTGCTAGTACTAAAGCAAATTACTTAATTTATTATCCTTGCACTTATCTTGCAATAAATTTTCCTTCTCCTATAGTTCTACATGCTTATATTTGACCAACCTAATTCTATTATCTGTAATAAGTTGTTGTACTAATTTCTTTCTTTATTTCCTAAGCTAGCTATTCATTTTCTAACAAATCCTACCTAAAATAATCAATCAATAGAAGCTTATCTAATCCAAATAGATTTAGTACGACTAACCTTTTTAGTGCTCAGCTATTCAAATTTGGATTGGACTGATGCTGGTAAGAAGTCGAGAAGGAGACGTCGTGCTTCCCGCAAAGAGAATAAGAGTAATGTGAACAGATTTAATGTTCTCAATGTTCTAGATGAGGATAATGATGATCTTGATCGTTCCCTGAATTCCAAATCTGGGAATCTTGACAATGATCAAGGTACGGGAGTTTACCATGGACGACAGAAGTCCCAAATGAAACAGGTCACTTTTTCAGCTAAGCCTTCAAATGAGTCTAATGTGAGTATCCCTAAGCTTCAAAATTCTGGTAACCAAGCTCAGAAATTGACGGTCACCCCGTTCCCACCACAAGGTTCTAACGACAAAAATTCCACAGCTGCTGCAGCCAAAGTCATTTCAAATTTCAGTTCTTCTGGCAAGGAAAATTCCGTTGTGATACGAACCTGGTCAACATGTGCCAAGACCCAACACCAAGATTGGTAAAACAAACCCAAGATCTTTCAAGAATGGATGGAACCGCGACCCTTTGCCTAGCAAGACAAGAACCTTGGTATAGTGAATATGATGGAAACCGCGACCCGTTGCTTAGAAAAGCAAGAACCTTGGTATGGTGAAGACGCCACAAACGGGGATGGAAATCCGCTTGATAAGTCAAGGATGAACGCCACAAGGAATCCCTTGATAAGTTCAAAAGAGTCTCTTGGAGAACTCAAGGTGAATAATCTCACAATTTAATTTCAGAATTGTCTAACTTTATTATCACAAAAAGTGCCTTATATAGGCAATAACAAATAAGTATCCTGCTTGGAAAAGGACTCCTAAACCCTAGCCCAAGTAGGAAAAACGTGAATAGTAACTAGGTCAAAGGAAACAAACTTGGAGACCAAGAAAAGACTCCTATTAACTATTCACGTGAATAGTGACATGAATAGTAACTAAAAAGGAAGCAAACTTGCAGCCCAAGAAAAGCTCCTTTCTAGTGTGAACACCTAATCTTGCAGCCCAAGAAAGTCTCTTTCCTAGTGTGAACACCTAAATTCGTCCATAGTGGACCCTAGGAAATAAACTAGAATGCAAATTAAACTTAAACTAAAACTATGATATTACAAAGAATTCAAATCTTGACCAAATCTTCAAATCTTCTTGAAACTTCTTGAAGAATCTTGAAGTTCTTGAATCTTGAAAATAGAATCTTGACTTGAATCTTTGCTGGAAAATTCATCCAAATAGTGCAATGAATGTGGATGGCTAGTTCGCATTACGTTGCCTCAACTTCAAGAGTTAAATCCTCTTTTGACTATACTCGGGCAGTCCAAGGCATCTTCAATGGAAGACCACCTGATCAGAAAACTCAATGATGTTGTTGCTGTATCATTTGTCCGTTTTCATGTGTCTCTTTTGTAACTTACGGTCTGCGACCAATCTAATTTTCTCGTTTCCTCATTGTTCTTGTTTATGACACCTGTTGTCATTCAAGTTGTACTCTGATGTACTTTTCATTTTCTTTCAATAAAATCCCACTGAATTAACAAAAAAAAAAAAAAGTTAATCTTCCTTTTTAATTGAAATGAATGCTTAGTTTGAAATACTAGACTTTCCCATTTTCTAAGTTTAAATTAATCCTTATCATGAGAAACACGAACACCGAGCACATAAATAATGCTTAATTAATATATTAATGCACGTTCCCAAAAATAATACGAAGTAGTGAAGCAAATAAAATGTAATAAAAATATTATAGATGAACTGCTAGGCTCGGGTATTACATCTTCCTCCTCTTATAAAAATTGCGTCCTCGCAATTTATTAGATAACCTCTTCCTGAGCTACAGTTCCTCTACATGAGATGCCAAGTAAGAATTCTAGGCATAAGCCTCAAATAGGAATACCCAGATGAGAATACCAAAGAAGACCATACAAGAATACCGTGCGAGAATACCAAGAAATCCCTAAAATGCCAAATAAAGGCAATATGAATGCCAAATAAAGGCTCAACTTCAGATATGCAATTCAGAATGCCAAATAAGATTACCTAGTAGAAGTCCAAAGAAAATACCAGTTAAGAATTCCAAGGATTCCGAGTGACGATTCAAAGAAACTACCAACAGCCGATCGAGCTCCGAGCATTGAACACTATTTCCAGACCACCATGAACCACCGATCAGTTGTTCCTACTTCCGTTGATCCACATCAAGGAGATTCGGTATTGGCCGATTCTTTCAGGGGAGGGGACTACTTGCCATTTTACGGGTAATGCATATATGCAGTTAATAATATATTCAATCAATTCTAGCACAATTAAAGACTTACACTTAGTAGATAAGCACATATTATCACATATTCCTAAAAGATGACTACCCACTAATCGAAGATCCTATCCCTTCTTATGAGCTATCTAAGCTCTGATACCACCTGTGACGACCCCAACCCGACCCTTCTCAAGACTAGGTCAAAGTCTATGTTCACTGTTGCTGCGGTCTCATGTAAATAATTAACGTAACCTTAAGAGAAAAAAAAAACATAAAACTATTCAATAATAAGCTTACTAAATAGCACTAAGCTGATATTCCTAAATAATTTCCATTTGTCGATACTTAAATTTTCCACTCAAGGAACATATCTTCAGTTGGCCATATCATGTGGAAAAATAATTTTCATGCTCAAAAACACAAGAGACAGTAGGTTACGGGATTTTTGTTAATTCTGATAGCTCACTACCATAAGTTTCTTTTGCGCATTAAAAATAGTAAATGACCTCGGAATTCAACAGTTAATGATAAACATGATAAGAGAACCTTTACATAGTTTTCACAAATAGATACTGTTTTTGCTTCGGAGTACATATTTAGAAATAAACTAAGCAAATTAAGTTCAATCTAATCCCAACTTTCAAGACTTGCAAACAGATTGGACTTTGACATTCTCACCTTTATTTGCAATCAAACTCTTGATCATGTCTTAAACCTTTTTACATTTGCCAGAAATATAAAAGTACAACTTATAATATCTCTATATAGTGTTCAGTTTCCTTTGCTTTATGGATATCCTATTTAGAGGGCTTTCAGGCCAACAATCCCCAGCCATTATGGACTGAGGTTGCCAAGTTTTAAAGGGACCCCTACGTGCCTTAATCACCCGAGATATCCAGGCTCGAAACCTTACACTATTGCACATACAACATATTTATATCACAATTATTCAACAGTAAAGGTATGTACAACTTTTTTTTCGTTTTTCTATTTTTTTTTTTGTTTTCTTTGCCTTTTTTTTCTTTTTTTTTTTCTTCTTCTTTTTTCAGAGTGTACATACAAATATAGTAACATAACATACTATACAGACATGGCATAAGGGTTCAGGTTTCAATCACAAGGAGTTCTCATAACAAACGGTAATCCTATCTCAGTTCTTTCATAATCATATAACTCATTTGCAAAATCTCTTTGTAGATTACAACAAATTGTCTCACTAAAAAATGCTTTCTTGCAACAATAATGAAATGAGACTTATAATTATTACAAAGCCATCCAATGAAATACAACCATTCATCATTCAATAAGCTAAGTCCATGATCCACCCATCAATCACCATTCATCAAATATTGAATATGCATCACATGCAACCATTCAATACAAGTTCATAAAGCATTGAACATGCATCCAATGCATACATTGAAGAAAGCTAAATGAACAAATAGCACATTCTCATGTAAGAGTTCAATTACTTCAAATTTCATACTTTGAACCTTAAACATTTCATGTTTAACAATTAAATAAGATTATGAACATAAATTAAAATCATGGTTTTGCATAACATATCACATATATATGCATCACTATGAATAATATATGTTTACAATCAAAACAAAGCTAAAAACAACCTCTCTAATCAAGTTGGTCGAGTCAGTCGGTTGAGCCACTCGACTGACTTGGGCAGTGGGAGTTGGTTGAGCCAGTTGAACGAGCCACTCGTCCGACTTAGCTCAATCGGTCCTTACACAAAGGCCATTTTGAGCATAGTTCTTGGGTTTAGTTTGCTTTTGCCCACTATGAAACTAATCTAACATGATTTCTAAATACAAATCAAACGCTAACAACAAACCTCAAATGTTCAATTGCAAGTATATCTCATATATTCAAAAACTTCTTAATGTTCAAAGCATAGAAACAAGGAAACAATAATGTAAACATATGAAAATCAAGCATAGTCTCTGATACAACTTGGAAGGACCTCAACAAGGATATAGAGAGACATAGCTTAAAACCAAGAGAGATCCATGGCTAGAATTTCAAAAATTCTATAACAAAGCTATGTTTGATTGCCTACAGGCTTGTATATTCCCTGTAATCTCTTTTCCTCTTTTATAAAATCCATTCTTGCTGACCCTGCAAAAAAAAAGTCTATAAACTCGTTAATGATGCAAACATCTAATAGTTGGAATGAGAGATGACATCCATGGAAATGCTTTTCAATCTTTCATGCCCTAGCCAAGGACTTCCTCATTCTACAACCAAAATTAGATTGCATAGGAATATACAAGGAATATAATATGCAAGAGGCCATAACTCATCTTGACAAATCAAAGACGAGCATTGTCGTACTAGTATTAAATTCCTGATATATGTTACAGTTGTAATTTCTCAAGTCTAAGGATAATGTGTACATTCGCAACGAATAACGAACTATTAATCCGAAATCATGTAGCTTGTTATTCACGTCACATTCAATGATCTATTCTACCAATAATCATTCACATGATTGTTAATCGCATCATATGCAGTTATAGTTCATGGCTCACCATCCTTTATCATTAATATCAAATATCAATCAAAGATAACAATTCATGTGATAGTCCATAATAGATTATTTTAGTCCCAGTCAAATAATCTAAGGACTACGAACAACTTTAGATATTCTTCATATAGAAATGAAATACGCCAAGATATTCTAAACAACTTTTAGAATATATTTCCTTTATGAAGATATTAGGGGACACATTCATATAATTGAAAGCGAAGAATATGAATATCATTAAAATGCCATTAATTGAGAAAACAAGTTTACATTAAAATGCCCAAGATAGGTCATCAAACTACATAGCATTAGGGCATATTACTAACCAACTCCCACTTGCACTAATGCCATAATATACTTTTGACACGGAAGATATGATGTAGAACATAGCCATATTGTTGGCTCTCTTCCATTGACTTTCAAAAATTCGCTCCTCCAAAGTTGACTCAGGGGTGATGATAGGGCAGGGTTGAAATAAAACATGGTCATAACCTCTGGCAATGAGTATCATTACCAAATTTCTTTCCTAGTCATAATAATTTGAGCCAATCAATTTATTCTCAAGCAAAATACTGACAAGTGGAATAGAAGAACCAACTGACATCTCTGGATATTTACAAATAGTTTAATAAGTCTAATGAGCTATTTGATATGCATGCAAATGAATGATTATTAAAGGAAAATAGTTGTTAAACCCTTAAACTACTTGGATCTCACAGTGTCTTAATCCTACTCACAATATTCCACTGAAAGGATGGTCATATTGCAATTTTGATTAAGTTGAGCTACACTTATTTGAAATATCATTAGCTGAACAGACTCTATCCAATGATACTCCAATCACTGATTCATATTTGGCTTCATTAGAGTAATGGTAAGAACTCCGAAGGGAGGATACCATCCTTTAATGTCAAGCGATTAACCATTTTTCCATGAGCCTTTTTTATGCGAACCAGCCATCCACGTTCAATGAACCATTTTGGGCATTTTTAGGGCAAAGAATCAAGTCAAGATTATGTTTTTAAGATTTAAGAAATTCAAGATTCTTCAAGAAGTTTCAAGAAGATTTGAAGATTTGGTCAATATTTGATTTCTTTGTAATTCTATCTTACTTTTAGTTTTAGTTTAATATGAATTCCAGTTTTTCAGGTGTTCACACTAGGGAGAAGTCTTTCTTGGGCTGCAAGTTAGGTGTTCACACTAAAAAGGAGCCTTTCTTGGGCTGCAAGTTTGCTTCCTATTTAGTTACTATTCACATGAATAGTTAATAGGAGTCTTTCTTGGGCTCCAAGTCTACTTCTTTGACCTAGGTTACTATTCACGTTTTTCCTACTTGGGCTAGGGTTTATGAGTCCTATTCCAAGCAGGATACTTATTTGTTATTGCCTATATAAGGTTGTTTTTTGTGATAATAAAAAAGACAATTTTTGATTGATAAAACTTGTGAGATTATTCTCTTTTGAGTTCTTCAAGAAACTTTTCGAACTTATCAAGATAATTCTTGTGGCGTTCAACCTTGACTTATCAAACGGGTGGGTTTTCCATCCTCGTTTGTGGCGTCTTCACCATACCAAGGTTCTTGTTTTGCTAAGCATAGGGTCGCGGTTCCATCCAATCTTGAAAGGTCTTGGTGTCGTTTGCCATATTTGGTGTTGGGTCGCGTCGCATGTTGATGTGGTTCGTATCACTTTTAACTTAGATTATTCTTAATTTGAGCCTACCGAAGGCTTGTTATCCCAAATCAATAATCTATGAACATGATGAAAATCCCACCGAAGGGATGGTTGCTCCTGTCAACACTTCGGTTGAAAACTCATTGTAATCTAATCTTGCTAAGTCTTAGTAAAGACACTACCCTCCGAAGGGAATGACCCACGTGAGCTCAAAATAGCTCCCACTATTAGCATAGACCAAAATAGAAAGCCTTAGGATTCTTTCCTAAATCTTTCTACCACTTGATATTTTGATTTGTATGGGTTTTTATAAACTCTAACTATGTCTTTGTAATTTGATCCTTAGTTTTAATCCAAGCAAACCCAGCCCAAAGACCTTTGCTTATTAAAACAATCTTTAAATTACAATAGTTATACACCTTTTAATTATAACTATGTCTTGCAATTTGACTTTTGTTTTAATCCAAATAAGCTTGGTCCATAGACCCTTGTTATAAAACATATTTAATTGCAATAGTTATAACCTGATTCGGGTTTAGGTGAGGCCACTTAGGGTGATCTAGGCTAACTAAAGCTCTTAGGTTCATAATAGGCATTTAATCCTAAGTTAATTCATAATCTCTAGTTCTTGATGCGAACCAGCCATCCACATTCATTGCACCATTTGGATGAATTTTCCAGCAAAGACTCAAGTCAAGATTCTATTTTCAAGATTCTTCAAGAAGTTTCAACAAGATTTGAAGATTTGGTCAAGAATTGATTTCTTTGTAATTCTATCTTAGTTTGAGTTTTAATTTAATTTGAATTCTAGTTTATTGCCTAGAGTCCAATATGGACAAAATTAGGGGTTCACACTAGGAAGGAGTCCTTCTTGGGCTCCAAGTCTACTTCTTTGACCTAGTCACTATTCACGAAACACTATTCACATCACTATTCATGTTAGGGTTTAGGAGTTCTTTTCCAAATAGGAAACTTATTTGTTCTTTGCTTATATTAGGCTGATTGTCATGAAATAAAAGTAAGATGTTTTTGACTATTAAATTGTGAGATTATTCTCCTTGAGTTCTCCAAGAGACTCTTTCGAACTTATCAAGGGATTCCTTGTGGCGTTCACCCTCGACTTATCAAGTGGATTTCCATCCTCGTTTGTGGCGTCTTCACCATACCAAGGTTCTTGCTTTGCTAAGCAATGGATCGCGGTTTCCATCATTCTCAATTATACCAAGGTTGATACGAACCTGGTCAACATGTGCCGAGACCCAACACCAAGAATGGTAAAACAAACCCAAGATCTTTTCAAGAATGATGGAAACCGCGACCCGTTGATTAGCAAAGCAAGAACCTTGGTATAATTGAGAATGATGGAAACCGCGACCCGTTGCTTAGCAAAGCAAGAACCTTGGTGATGAGAACCAGCCTTAAGCGTCCACATTCAATGAACCAATTGAGCGTCCACATTCAATGAACCAATTGAAGCGTCCACATTCAATGAACCAATTGGGCATCCACATTCATTGAACCTTTTGGGCGAATTTTCCAGCAAAGTTCAAGTCAAGATTCTATTTTCAAGATTCAAGAACTTCAAGATTCTTCAAGAAGTTTCAAGAAGATTTGAAGATTTAGTTAAGATTTGATTTTTTTTTTTGTTAATTCAGTGATATTTTATTGAAAGAAAAAGGAAAAGTACATCAAAGTACACAATGCATGACAACTGGTGTCACAATCTAGAAAATGCAGAAAAAAGCGAAAGCTAAATCGGTCGCAGACCGAAGGCAACAAAAGACATGAAAACAGACAAAAAAAACAAAGAGAATCTCCTCATTTAATACGTCGATCTGGGGGTCTTCCATTGAAGATGCCTTGAACAGCCCGAGTGTAGTTGAACGAAGGAGTTGCGCTTGAGGTTGCCCTAGAAGTAGAGGCTTTGGCGTTATCATGACCAAACGAACTAATAGTTGATCTATCTTTGCTTGGAGCAGCTGTGAAATTTTTATCCTTGGAAACTTGTGATGAGAACAGGGTGACTGACATTCTTTGAATTTGTTTTTCATAAATTTGAGAGCTTGGCACTTCCACATTGACCCTACTCAAAGTGTTGGCAGGCAAAAAATTGACCTGATTCTTTGGGGAGTTTGTTTGCTTGTGATAAACACCCGTACCTGAGGAAAGATGATGATCAACCGCCTTTGACCTAGTAAAGTTGTCCTGAGGATGAACAAACGATTGATTAGAATGATCTTCATCAATGACATTGAGAACATTAAATCTGTTGGTTGTAGCCTTGTTCTCTTTTCGGGACGCACCACGTCTCTTTCTAGGTTTCTTACCAACATCAATCCATTCTGGATTAGCGCCATTGGTGTTTTCGTTAACTTTCGTCTCAGTAGAATTAGGACAAGTGGATGTGTCATGTCCAACAACATTGCACAGAGAACATTTTAGAGGTTTCCATTAGTTAAGATTTGATTTCTTTGTAATTCTATCCTAGTTTTAGTTTTCAGTTTTAGTTTAATTTCCTATGGATGAATTTAGGTGTTCACACTAGGAAATAGACTTTCTTGGGCTGCAAGATTAGGTATTCACACTAGAAAGGAGCTTTTCTTGGGCTGCAAGTTTGCTTCCTTTTTAGTTACTATTCACGTCACTATTCACGTGAATAGTTAATAGGAGTCTTTTCTTGGTCTCCAAGTTTGTTTCCTTTGACCTGTTACTATTCACGTTTTTCTATTTCAGCTAGGGTTTAGGAGTCTTTTCTAATTAGGAAACTTATTTGTTCTTTGCCTATATAAGGCTGATTTGCAAGAAATAATAGGAAGACAATTTTGATATTAAATTTGTGAGAGTATTCTCCTTAAGTTCTCAAGAACTTTTTCGAACTTATCAAGATTACTCTTGTGGCATTCAACTCTGACTTATCAAATGAGATCTCCATCCTCGTTTGTGACGTCCTCAACTATACCAAGGTTCTAGCTTTGCTAAGCATAGGGTCGCGGTTCCATCCATTCCTGAAAGGTCTTGGGGTCATTTGCCATATTTGGTGTTGGGTCACGTCGCATGTTGGCGTGGTTCGTATCACTTGGTATGGTGAAGATGCCATAAACGGGGATGGAAATCCGCTTGATAAGTCAGAGGGTGAACGCCACAAGGAATCCCTAGATAAGTTCAAAAAAGTCTCTTGGAGAACTCAAGGAGAATAATATCACAATTTAATATCAAAGTTGTCTATTATTTCTTGCAAATCAGCCTTATATAGGCAAAGAACAAATAAGTTTCCTAATTTGAAAAGACTCCTAAACCCTAGTTGAAATAAAAAAAATGTGAATAGTAACTAGGTCAAAGGAAACAAACTTGGAGACAAAGAAAAGGATCCTATTAACTATTCACGTGAATAGTAACTAAAAAGGAAGCAAACTTGCAGCCCAAGAAAAGCTCATTTCTAGTGTGAACACCTAATCTTGCAGCCCAAGAAAGTCTTTTTCCTAGTGTGAACACCTAAATTCGTCCATAGGGAATTAAACTAAAACGGAAACTAAAACTAGGATAGAATTACAAAGAAATCAAATCTTGACTAAATCTTCGAATCTTCTTGAAACTTCTTGAAGAATCTTGAAGTTCTTGAATCTTGAAAATAGAATCTTGACTTGAATCTTTGCTGGAAAATTTGCCCAAATAAATGGTTCATTGAACTTGGACGATTCAATGAATGTGGACGGTTCAACGAATGTGGACGTCTAATTCCTGGCTCTTTTGTTGCTCTTTCTTGAACGATTTGTATAGCCTTGTGTCCTCATCATTCCCCCCCTCTTGAGAAGGATTTGTCCTCAAATCCTCTAGGTTCAAACACCAGCCTAGGGGGTAGACCATCTGGTATGTCCTCAAGAAACACTTCCTCAAAATCCTGCAAAAGAGAAATAACAACACTAGGCAATGCAGAGTCAAGTTGGTTAGTGTTTAAAAGAGCCTTCTTGCGCATGAGTACATTCATTGGCCGTTTTGTCACCAAAGCTCTCTTAACCTCACTTGTTTTTTCATAGAAATTTCTTTGTTTTCCCTCTATTTTTACCTCCTTGGCTGAATTCTTCTCTCTTTTTATTTCCTTTCCAGATTCGGCCTTGCTCTTTTTCTTTTCACTCTCCATCTTTTGCTCACTCAAATTCTTTTGATCACTCAAGTTATTTTGATCACTCAATTTTTGTAACCTTACTTGATCCTCATAAACTTGTTTTGGTGGCATTGGAACAAGAGTGATTGTCCGCTGATTGAACATGAATGAGTACTTATTGGTGAAGCCATCATGCTGCACATGTTGATCAAATTGCCATGGTCTTCCCAAGAGAAGATGTCCAACATACATAGGTACCACATCGCACAACACTTGATCCTCATATTTTCCAATACGAAACGGCACCACAACCTGTTTTGTAACTCTTACCTCACCACAATCATTCAACCATTGCAGCTTGTATGGACGTGGATGCTTAATTGTTATGAGCCCTAGCTTTTCAACCATGGAAGAACTACCAACGTTAGTGCAACTACGACCATCAATAATAACACTACCTACCTTGTCTTTCACATGGCAACGAGTGTGAAAGATGTTCTCACGTTGTGGTACCTCTTCTTCTTCTTTAGCTTGCAGGCTTAAGGTTCGTTGTGCCACTAGTCCAAGCATCTCTCCATGATTCACCCCAAACTCCTCTGCTCCCATTGTGGACTCTAATATGGGCACATCATCAGAATATGTTTTGTCTTCAGATTCAATCTCACCACTTTCCAAGACTACCATTGCTCGCTTGTTTGGGCATTGGCTTGCTATGTGTTCTCGTCCCTGACATTTAAAACATTGAATCTCACTAGATCAGGTCATAGTAGAGGTTGTATTACCTTGAGAGGTCATGGCAATAGTGGATGGTTTGAGCTCGGGCTTGGCCTTGGAAGTAGACGGATTTTCTTCATCCTTTGGGAAACTCATCCTCCAAGGTGAAGGTGATGCACTCAAGTATTGTGGTGCTTGTCTTGGTCGTGTACCACCCCTCTTGAGTTGCTTCTCCACTTTAATTGCCATATGCACCAAATCCTCTAATTCCACATAATGATGCAACTCTATAGTGTTAGCAATCTCTTGATTTAGCCCATTCAAGAATCTGGCCATTGTTGCCTCTCGATCTTCCTCCACATTGGCTTTAATCATAGCCATCTCCATCTCTTTGTAATACTCATCAATACTCTTATTACCTTGATGAAGACCTTGCAGCTTGAGGTATAAATCTATGTAGTAATGATTGGGTACAAATCGCCTCCTCATCACCTTTTTCATCTCATCCCAAGTTGCAATTGGACGATCTCCACTCCGCCTCATATTGATGCACAACTGATCCCATCATACAATAACATAATCAGTAAATTCAATTGTGGCAAGTTTTACCTTTTTCAGTTCGGAATAGATGTGACAATCAAAAACCAACTCTATCTTCTTTTTCCACTCCAAATATGCTTTGGGATCACTCCTTCCTTGGAAAGCAGGAATTTTCATCTTGATGCTTCCCAAATTGTTATCAACATGATACCTAGCTTCTCTATCTCGGCTATTGATACGAACCTGGTCAACATGTGCCGAGACCCAACACCAAGATTGGTAAAACAAACCCAAGATCTTTCAAGAATGAATGGAACTGCGACCCTTTGCCTAGCAAGACAAGAACCTTGGTATAGTGAATATGATGGAAACCGCGACCCGTTGCTTAGCAAAGCAAGAACCTTGGTATGGTGAAGACGCCACAAACGGGGATGGAAATCCACTTGATAAGTCAAGGTTGAACGCCACAAGAAATCCCTTGATAAGTTCGAAAGAGTCTCTTGGAGAACTCAAGGAGAATAATCTCACAATTTAATAGTCAAAAAGTCTCCCTTTTTTTATCATAAAAATCAGCCTTATATAGGCTAAGAACAAATATGTTTCCTTTTTGGAAAAGAACTCCTAAACCCTAACATGAATAGTGACGTGAATAGTAACTAGGTCAAAGAAGTAGACTTGGAGCCCAAGAAATACTCCTTTCCTTGGAGCCCAAGAAAGTCTCCTTTTCTTGGAGCCCAAGAAAGACTCATTCCTAGTGTGAACACCTAATTTTGTCCATATTGGACTCTAGGCAATAAACTAGAATTCAAATTAAACTAAAACTCAAACTAAGATAGAATTACAAAGAAATCAAATCTTGACCAAATCTTCAAATCTTCTTGAAACTTCTTGAAGAATCTTGAAGTTCTTGAATCTTGAAAATAGAATCTTAAATTGAATCTTTGCTGGAAAATTCTCCCAAAAGGTTCAATGAATATGGATGCCCAATTGGTTCATTGAATGTGGACGCTTCAATTGGTTCATTGAATGTGGATGGCTGGTTCGCATCAGCTATGTCTTCCATTGCTGCCTATTGACATCCGATCAAGTTCCTCATCTATCCCTTCTTCTTCAAATTCATCCACAACTTCAATTTCTCTTTGATGCAACCTGTTCCTCCTTGGTGCATTTGGAGCAACTGGTGGCTGCACCCTTGGTGTTCTCTGTTCTACCCAATCTATCTTCTCATGTAGTTGATCAAATTCAGCCCTCATCATTCGTCTCATCTCTCCCAACAAAGCATGCATCTATAAGTTCGGAACAATGGCTTGTTGACCTTCTTCGTTTATGTCATCCTCTTGATAACCCATGATTGAAATCAACACTCCCTTACGTGTTTCACTCAAATTCAACTTGGCTTTTACCCTCTAATAATCTCACACACTCTGCCTTTTTCCTCTCGTATACTCCCTTTAGTTCGTTTGAAACTAATCAACACTATCAAGAAGAACCAAGCAGCAAAACAAATCTGTCACAAAATCTGAATTTTTTTTTTGTTTTTTTTTTTGGCAAACAGTCCTCTAAGACATGGGGAACAAGATTAGAACCAAGAATTAAGACAAAGAAGGAAAAAGAAACCTAGAATGATTAGAAAAGTTAAAGAAAATCTATGCGAAAACACAAAAATCGTCAAAAACACCTAACGATGGAATTTGGTCAAAAGAGGGTGGTGCTCACTGCAAAGCAGTGAGTTATGCTCAGAACGTCGTTTCCCTTCAGAAAAGTTTGGTTTTGAAGGCTGATTCAAAAAAAAAATTTCAGACCTTCACTATCTTTTTTGTTTCGTTTTTGTTTGTTTTTCTTTATTTTCTTGATTTTTCTTTTCTGTTTTTTATTTTTTTATTTTCCAGAAATGAAACACAATGAGCAAGCCACAAGAATTCAAATGTAGAAGCACAAGAAACCCTAGTTCATGTTTCTATGGTTCGGCCAATTGAAAGCAAGAAACATAATTGAAAAACAAGACTCCAGAAACAGAATACAAGACTCAAGAGACGGAATTGACACAAGATAAAAACGAGGAAAGCAAGAAAAGGAATTGACCGCAAGACTCAATCAAGAACGAAGAAAGAAAATTGAAACCTAACTTAGACACACGAATTTGACCAAGAAAACAAGAAAAGGGATAGGCAAACCTGATAAACCTAAGCTCTGATTTCCAACTGATACGAACCTAGTCAACATGTGCCGAGACCCAACACCAAGAGTGGTAAAACAAACCCAAGATCTTTTCAAGCATGATGGAAACCGCGACCCGTTGCTTAGCAAAGCAAGAACCTTGGTATGGTGAAGACGCCACAAATGGGGATGGAAATCCACTTGATAAGTCGAGGATGAACGCCACATGGAATCCCTTGATAAGTTCGAAAGAGTCTTTTGGAGAACTCAAGGAGAATAATCTCACAATTTAATATCAGAGTTGTCTACTTTTATTTCTTGCAAATCAGCCTTATATAGGCAAAGAACAAATAAGTTTTTTTTTTTCGTTAATTCAGTGGTATTTTATTGAAAGAAAAAGGAAAAGTACATCAAAGTACATAATGCATGACAACTGGTGTCACAATCAAGAACAATGCAGAAAAAAGCGAAAGCTAAATCGGTCGCAGACAAAGGCAACAAAAGACATGAAAAAGGACAAAAAACAAAGAGAATCTCCTCATTTAATACGTCGATCTGGGGGTCTTCCATTGAAGATGCCTTGAACAGCTCGAGTGTAGTCGAACGAAGGAGTTGCGCTTGAGGTTGCCCTAGAAGTAGAGGCTTTGGCGTTATCATGACCAAACGAACTAATAGTTGATTTGTCTTTGCCTGGAGCAGCTGTAAAATTTTTATCTTTGGAAACTTGTGACGAGAATGGGGTGACTGACATTCTTTGAATTTGTTTTTCATAAATTCGAGAGCTTGGTACTTCCACATTGACCCTACTCAAAGTGTTGGCAGGCAGAAAATTGACCTGATTCTTTGGGGAGTTTGTTTGCTTGTGATAAACACCCGTACCTGAGGAAAGATGATCAACAGCCTTTGACCTAGAAAAGTTGTCCTGAGGATGAACAAACGATTGATTAGAATGATCTTCATCAATAACATTGAGAGCATTAAATCTGTTGGTTGTAGCCTTGTTCTCTTTTCGGGACGCACCACTTCTCCTGCTGGGCTTCTTACCAACATCAGTCCATTCTGAGCATTAATCAGGTTTGCCTATCCTTTTCTTGTTTTCTTGGTTATTTCCGTGAGTCTAGGTCTAGGTTTTATCTTCTTTCTTCGTTCTTGATTGTGTCTTGGTTCCAATTCGTTTTCTTGGTTGTGTCTTGATTTTGTTCTTGCTCTTTTAATTTTGTTTGTTGAGTCTTGTCTTCAATTCTGTTTTCCTGCTTAAATCCATTTCTATTTTCTTGTGTCTCATCAAATCCGTGGGTAGGGTTAGGGTTTTCAATTAGGACAAACCCTAGTTGGTTGTGTGCTCAAATCTGAAATCTTGGTTACTTAGTCATTGTTTTCGTTTCTGAAAATCAAGAAAAGAACATCAAGAAAAGAAAAGGAACATCTAGAAAAGAAAAGAAAGGTCAAGAAAATATCAGAAAATAGAAAAAAAAAAAAAAAAAGGAGCTCGGAGCTGAAAGAAAAAGCAAAAACAATGAACAATATTTTTTTTTTGGGGAATTAACTTGCGAGGCCAACTTTTCTGAAGGAAAATGACGATCTGAGCATAACCCACTGCTATGCTGTGGGCACCATCCTTTTAGGGTCAAATTCTATTGTTTCCTATGAGTTTTAGGTGTTTTTGTGTTTTCCAATAGGGTTTTCTCAACTTTTCTTATTTTTCTAGGTTTCATTCTTTGGGTTTTGGTCAATTTTCTTTCTCTAACCTTGTGTCCAGAGTCTTAGAGGTCTGAAAAAAAAAAGTCAGATTTCGAAATAAACAAGACGCTGTTTTAGTGCCTTGTTTGGTATTCTTGGTTAGTTCTAGGGAACTTGAAGGAGAATACGAGCGGAAAAAGGCAGATTGTGTGAGAATATTAGAGGGTAAAAGCCATATTGAGTTGAGTGAAACACGTGAGGGCAGATTTTAATAATGTCTAATAATCAAGAGGGAAATGCATACGAGGGTGTTCAACAACCAGTTGGACAGAATTTACAGATGCAGGCGTTGATGGGAGAGATGAGACGGATGATGAGGGCTGAATTGGGGCAGCTACATGAGAGGATGGATAGAGTAGAAGGTAGAGCACAGCAAGGGCAGCCACAAGTTGCTCAAAACACACCAAGGAGAAACATGGCGCCGAGAAGGAAAGCTGAAGATGTTGATAAGATCGATGAGGAAGGTCTAGATGAAGAGTTTGACAGAATTTCAATGGGTAGCAATCGAAGACATGGTAGCGATAGAGATGCTAGGGATCGTATTGACAACAACTTAGGAAGCATCAAGATGAAGATTCCTGCATTCCAAGGGTGGAGTGATCCCGAAGCCTATCTTGAGTGGGAAAAGAAGATAGAGTTGGTGTTTGATTGCCACAACTATTCTAAGTTGAAAAAGGTAAAGCTTGCTGCAATTGAATTTAATGATTATGCTATTGTGTGGTGGGATCAATTGTGTATCAATAAGAAGCGGAATGGAGAACATCCTGTGGCAACTTGGGATGAGATGAGGAGGGTGATGAGGAGGCGATTTATGCCCAGTCATTACTACAGGGACTTATACCTCAAGCTGCAAGGTCTTCATCAAGGAAATATAAGTGTGGATGATTACTACAAAGAGATGGAGATGGCTATGATTAGAGCCAATGTAGAGGAAGATCGGGAGGCAACAATGGCTAGATTTCTGAATGGACTGAATTGAGAAATTGCTAACACCATTGAGTTGCATCATTATGTTGAGTTAGAAGATTTGGTGCATATGGCAATTAAGGTGGAGAAGCAATTGAAGAGGGGTGGTTCACGACCAAGGCCAGCCCCGCAACACTCAAGTGTATCACCTTGGAGGTCGAGTTACCAAAGAAAGGACGAGAGTTCGTCTACTTCCAAGGTCAAGCTCGAGCCCAAAACATCCACCCATGCCATGACTTCCCAAGGTAAAATAGCCCCTCCTACAACTCGTTCTAGTGATATTAAATGCTTTAAATGTCAGGGACGAGGTCACATAGCTAGACAATACCCAAACAAACAAGCAATGGTAGTCTTCAAAAGTGGTGAGATTGAATCTAAAGAGGAAACATATTCTGATGACATGCCCATACTAGAGGACAGTGAAGTAGGAGAAGAGGAGTTTAGGGCAGATCATGGAGAGATGCTTGGACTAGTGGCACAACGAGCCTTGAGATTGCAAGCTAAAGAAGAGGAAGAAGTTGTGCAACGTGAGAACATCTTTCATACTCGTCGTCATGTGAAAGATAAGGTATATAGTGTTATTATTGATGGTGGTAGTTGTACTAACGTTGCTAGTGCTTCTATGGTTGAAAAGCTAGGGCTCACAACAATTAAGCATCCACGTCCATACAAGCTACAATGGTTGAATGATTGTGGTGAGGTAAGGGTTACAAAACAGGTTGTGGTGCCGTTTCGCATTGGAAAATATGAAGATCTTCGCGATGTGGTACCTATGAATGCTGGACATCTTCTCTTAGGAAGACCATGGCAATTTGATTGACGTGTGCAGCATGATGGCTTCACCAACAAGTACTCATTCATGTTCAAACAGTGGACGACTCTAGTTCCGATGACACCAAAACAAGTTTATGAAGATCAAGTTAGGTTGCAAAATTTGAGTGATCAAAAGAACATGAGAGTGCAAAAGAATGAGAGTGAAAAGAAATAGAGCAATGCTGAAGCGGGAGAGGTAGTAAAAAGAGAAAAGAGCTCAGCCAAGGAGGTAAAAACAGAGGGAAAACAAAGAAATTTCTGTGAAAAAGCAAGTGAGGTTAAGAGAGCTTTGATGACAAAACGGCCAATGAATGTACTCATCTGCAAGAAGGCTCTTTTAAACACTAACCAAACTTGACTCTGCATTGCCTAGTGTTGTTATTTCTCTTTTGCAGGATTTTGAGGAAGCGTTTCCCAAGGACATACCAGATGGTCTACCCCCTAGGCTGGTCTTTGAACCTGGAGGATTTGAGGACAAATCTTTCTCAAGAGGGGGGGAATGATGAGGACATCAAGGCTATACAAATTGTTCAAGAAAGAGCCACGAAAGAGCCAGGAATTAGACGTCCACATTCATTGAATCGTCCAAGTTCAATGAACCATTTATTTGGTCGAATTTTCCAACAAAGATTCAAGTCAAGATTCTATTTTCAAGATTCAAGAACTTCAAGATTCTTCAAGAAGTTTCAAGAAGATTCAAAGATTTAGTCAAGATTTGATTTCTTTGTAACTCTATCCTAGTTTTAGTTTTAGTATTAATTTGAATTCTAGTTAATTAGGTGTTCACACTAGGAAGGAGTCTTTTTTGGGCTCCAAGAAAATGAGACTTTCTTGGGCTCCAAGGAAATGAGTCTCTCTTGGGCTCCAAGTCTACTTCTTTGACCTAGTTACTATTCACGTCACTATTCATGTCACTATTCATGTTAGGGTTTATGAGTTCTTTTCCAAATAGGAAACTTATTTGTCTTTGCCTATATAAGGTGGATTTGTATGAAATAAAAGTTAGACAATTTTGATATTAAATTTGTGAGATTATTCTCCTCAAGTTCTCAAGAACTTTTTTGAACTTATCAAGATTATTCTTGTGGCGTTCATCCTTGACTTATCAAATGAGTTTTCCATCCTCGTTTGTGGCATCTTCAACTATACCAAGGTTCTAGCTTTGCTAAGCATAGGGTCGCGGTTCCATCCAATCCTGAAAGGTCTTGGGGTCGTTTGCCATATTTGGTGTTGGGTCGCGTCGCATGTTGGCGTTGTTCGTATCATAGTATGTATAACAAAATAAAATAATAAGGAATAAGAGGCCTTAATGGCCGGCTATAGCAAGGAAGAAAGAAAAATGATAGTTGGCCTTGAGGTGTAATCGTGTTTTGTGCTAGTTGTTTTGCCATGTGTCTTTTGTGCTCAGCTTCTTTGCCAATTGAACTATATTTGCCAGATTAGTTACCTTTTAGTTTCAATATAATTGAGTAACTAATTATTTAACTAACTAATTCCTACTTAATCTCATATTAGTAGCTAAACCACTAACTTCAACTAATTAACTAGTAATTAACCAAGCTCCTATCTAACTAATTGGTGTTCACATCTAGGAAATGAGCACTACACTTATTACTTAACAAACAATATAAAATAGGAGAAAAAGGAAACAAGTGGTCAGCCATCCTAGAGAAAAAGGAAATAGAAAATGTTAGAGTGTTTATGTGGTTTGTCAAAGTGTAGTAGTGTCCTTTTATGCAACTTGCCTAGCCATCATGCCATAACTCTATATTACATTGTATGACATGTTAATATAGCAAAAACCAAGGCCAAGTGGCCGGCCATGCACATGGAAAAAGGAAGAGAAAAGTTGACTGCTTGTAGTGCTTAAATGGTTTGTCATATGTAATGATGCTTTTGTGCAACTTGTTTAGCTATCATTTCATCACATTGTGCTTAGCATAATACAAGACACAAGACAAAAGCTAAAGGACAAGCCTCATGGTCAACCAAACAACTGAAGAAATGTTTGGACAACGACTAACAATTGGCAAGAAATGTTCATGGGCTCTGTTGCTGAATCCTACAAATTGAAGTACTTTGAACCAACAATAAGAAATGGAAAGCTGGCGTGCTCAGCTCCTCAAGATGTTCATGATGTTGGAAATTCTTATTGGGAATGTTGTCTTCTTGGACAGTTTCTTGAGAAACCTCCACCTTTCTTTCTCATTAGAAATTTCATCAACAACAAATGGAAATAGTTTGGCTCTGTCCAAGTTCACTCAACAGACAACGATCTGTACATTTTCACTTTTGAAAATCAAGAAGTCATTCCAATAATCCTTGAACAATTATGGCATGTTAATGATCGTCCTCTTCTTCTAAGAAAATGGGATCCTAACGCACAGAAGGTTCCTATATGGATTAAACTGCGCAACGTTCCTTTCAGTCTTTGGTCCATTGAAGGATTAAGTCGTGTTGCCAGCACTTTGGGTACTCCTCTCCAAGTGGACCCTCTCACTGCCACTCGTTCACATCTTGGTTTTTCTAAGGTGTGTGTGGAAGTTAATCTAGAAAATGAACTTCTAGAGATGGTGGATGTTCAAAACCAAAAAGGAGAATGGGTTGATGTCTCAGTTGAATATGCTTGGAAGCCCAGAAAATGCACTAATTGTCACCTCATGGGTCACCTGGCGCCAAACTGCCCTTCTACTCATATTGACCAAAAGGCACAACAACAACCATCCAGTTCTAATGGATGGACTGCTGTTGGGAGGAAATCTTCTCTTCCAGCAATTGTTCCCCAATCTAATTCTCTTGAGAAGACTCAGGATGGCACTTGCACTGCTGTTCAACAAACAAATCTGGGTTTATCCACTTCTCGATCAGGAGTAAAGCCGATCAGTCCTGGAAGCTCTGGGAAAAATTCGCCTTTCAAGGGAAAGGCCTCTGTCTTTTCTTCAAGAAGAGATTCTTTTTCTAAGTCAGATGATGCCGTTCCTGTCCATGATGGAGTTGTTTCTCCAAGGAGGATTAGAGTTGTTCCAGCTCCAGGTGATGTTGTGGTTTCTAATAATCAATTTGAAGCTCTCAACTTGGGAGAAGATCTTGAACCAGGTGAAATTGATCATAATATTGAGCATAATGAGCAAAATGTGGATATTTCAATTAATGATGATAAACCCCCAGACCAGGCGGGGTCTCCAACCTGGTCAACTCCCTTAACCCACCAATGATTTTTTCATCCTGGAACATCAGGGGGTTTAATAGCTCCCAAAAACAAAAAACAGTTCTTCAGCATGTAAATAAATTCTCTATTGATATTTTTAGCATTGTTGAAACTAAAATTAAAGCGGGAAATGAAAATGATATCATTTCTCGTAAGTTTGATGGTTTTGGGTTTCTACACAACTATTATGCTAGCTCTTCTGGGCGTATTTGGATTTTGTGGAAATCTGATCGCTTTGACGTCACAGAAATTGATTCAACTGACCAAGCTATCCATTGCCTTGTCAAATCTTTGACGGATAGCTCATTTACTTTTCTCACTTTTGTCTATGGTGAAAGTATTTCTTCTGACAGGAAAGCCCTTTGGTCTAAGCTTGTTCAATGGAGCTCTACTAGTGCATCTCGACCTTGGTGTATTATTGGTGACTTTAATGAAGTCCTCTCCCAAGCTGACCGTTCTACAAAGTACATTTCAAAGAGCTTTGAGGATTTCATTAATTGCACTTCTCAGGCTGATCTCATTGAGCATCCTAGCATTGGACCGCACTTCACTTGGTCTAACAAAAGTTCTGGTAGGCATTTCAAAGCCAGTAAGCTTGACAAAGCCTTTGTCAATGCTAAATGGCTTTCCATGTTGAAACGCCTGGTATCTCCGATCACTGTCCACTTATTTTATGTACACTTCCCTTCCACGATCTTCCAGACCGAAGCCTTTTAAGTTCTTTAATGCTTGGACTTCTCATGAGCTTTTCTTTGATGTTGTGGAAAAGAACTGGAATTTTTATGTCTCAGGTTCACCTATGTACCGGCTTGTCCAGAAACAAAAAGTCCTGAAGAAAGTTCTCAAGGATTTCAATGCTAATTTTTTTCACAATGCTAATACCAGAATTCGGTCTCTTCAGGATAAAATCTCTCATCTCCAGCATCTTTTACTTTCTGGTCATGGGAATGACAATATTATTGCTCAGGAGAAATCTCTTCTCAAGGAAGTGAAATCCCTTTCCATTGCTCAAGAGGATATTCTCAGGCAGAAATCCAGGATCCAATGGCTTAAATATGGATACTCTAATTCGGCTTACTTTCATAAGGTGATCAGAGGCAGACATTCTCGCAATTCCATCACTAAACTTTCCCGTTCTGATGGTAGTTCTACCATGAATGAGGATGAGGTGCGTACTGAGATTGTGGATTTCTTTTCTAATCTTCTTGGTCCTAATTCACCTAGACACAGGCCTGTTCTTATGGAAGATATTCTTCCCTTTGTGCATCAAACTATCCCTATGGAGAATCGCCATCAAATGATTGTCCTGTCACTGCCGATGAAATTAAAAAGGTGATGTTTTCTCTCAATGGCAGTAAAAGTCCTGGACCTGATGGCTTTACTGCTCATTTCTACAAGATTGCTTGGCATATTGTGGGAAATGATGTTACGGAAGCTGTTCTCTCTTTCTTTCATTCTACTTCTCTTTTGAAGGAGATCAATTCAACCATTATTGCACTTGTTCCCAAAATTGGCTCTCCCTCATTGGTTAAGGACTTTAGGCCCATTTCTAGTTGTAATACAATTTATAAATGCATCTCTAAGATCATTGCGAATCGACTTAAGGGTTGTCTTCCTCATATTATCTCTCATAATCAATCTGCTTTTATTGAGAATAGAATGATGCCGGATAATATTCTTATTGCTCAGGATCTTGTTAGAAATTATTCCAGGGGTGGCCTTTCTCCAAGATGCACTATGAAGGTGGATCTTATGAAAGCTTTTGATTCTGTCCACTGGGATTTCATCTATCATGCTCTTCGTGCATTTGGGTTTCCTGATATGTTTGTTGGCTGGATTATGGAATGTATTTGTACCACAAGATTTTTTGTTGCCATTAATGGAAGTCTTGAAGGTTATTTTCTTGGATCTAAAGGTGTTCGCCAAGGTGATCCTCTTTCACCCTATCTCTTTGTCATTGCTATGGAAATTTTGACTGGTATGTTGAACAAGCTTCACTCCTCCACTGGATTTAAGTTTCACCCCAAATGTGTAGAACTTAAGCTCAACCATCTCTGTTTTGCGGATGATCTCCTTATTTTTTGTAAAGCTGATGAGCATACTATTAGATCTATCTCTACTACTCTGGCTAATTTCCACAAATGTTCGGGATTGTTTTGCAATCCTGAAAAGAGTGAAATTTACTATGGAAATTGTTCTCAGGAGAAGATTAACTTGATTTTTGCTATTCTTCGCTTTGAAGAGGGTTCCTTTCCAGTTAAATACCTTGGTGTTCCTCTCATTTCTGGCAGACTCTGAAAATCTGATTGCCAGGCTATCATTGATAAAATTTTGAAAAGAATTGATCACTGGACTAGTCGTTGGCTTTCTTTTGCGGGTCGCCTTCAATTGATCAAGTCTGTTTTGTCTGGTATGTATACTCATTGGACTAGCACCCTTTTTCTTCCAAAAGGCCTTATTTCTGTCATTGAAGGCAAATTTCGTGCATTCTTGTGGCGTGGAGTTGGCCCGAAGGTTACCTGGGCTAATGTTTGTAAACCATTTGATGAGGGTGGCCTTGGTATTCGGAAAATTGAGGAAACAAACAAAACTGCTCTTTTGAAGCTTTTCTAGAGATTTTATTCATCTCGTTATTCTCTTTGGGCGAATTAGGTTTGGACTAACCACATCAAAGACAAATGCATTTGGACTCTCTCTATCCCCAAAGATTGCAGCTGGACTTGGAGAAAAATCTTGCAACTCAGATGTTTGGCTAAAACCTTCATTACTCACTGTATTGGTAATGGTATTTCTACTTTTTTCTGGCATGATAACTGGCATTTTTCAGGAAATCTTTGTACTCTTTATGGGATAGACACCTTCTATCCATCTTTTGATGCTAGAGTTGTAGATATCATCTATAACAATAATTGGATTTGGCCTTATCACCCTCCTACATTGGCAAATCTCCACCCTGGTATTATTTTAGCTCCTAATGATGATGATGATACTTTCAACTGGGCTCATGTTTCTAATGGGAAGTTCTCTTTCAAAAAGACTTGGGAAAACATTAGAGTTAAAAGGGATAAGATTCATTGGTTTAAGCTTATTTGGTTTAAAAATTGCATCCCTAAACATAGTTTCATCACTTGGCTTGCAATCTTGAATAAGTTGACAACTAAGTACAGACTTGTTTCTTGGGGCATTCAAGATAACTCTAATTGTGTTTTTTGCTACATGGGCTGTGAAACAAATGAGCACTTATTTTTTGAATGTTCCTTCACTCGAAGAATCTGGAGACAGGGATTGTCGGCACTTTCCATTGATTGTTCACTGTTCACTATTCCCAAAATTTTGGATACTTCTAGCTCTATTGATATTTGGAGTTATGATTCCAAAGTCCAAATTTTCAGAACTTTTCTCTGTGCTGCTGTTTATCATATTTGGATCGAGAGAAATAGAAGTATTTTTAGAGAAGAAGCCTTTACTGAAGAGCAAATCTTTAAGTCTATCCAGAGCGATGTCAACTCCAAAATCCTCACGAGCAAAAAATTCAAGAACACATCTATCAATCGTGATGTTTTGGAGCGATGGGGGCTACTGAATTACTTTAACTAGTAATTCATTTGCTTTCTTGTCTTTTTGTTCTTTCTTTTTCATTGATTTTGTATTTTGTCTTTTTTGGTTTTCCTTAGTTGTACTTGTACTTTGTGTTTTTTTTCTTTGAATAAAATTTTACTGAATTATAAAAAAAAAAAACCAAACAACTGAAGAAAGGAATTATAACGTGCTTTTGTGTGTAAACATGGTGGTGTCATAGAATGAAATGATAAAGTTTTGTCATCAATCTTCCACCATCTTGCATTAACTACATAGACCACTTGCACCACTTACATTACATTTAAAACACTAAAAGGAGTCTGAAATGGCCATGCTTGGCCGGCTATGCATGTGGGGAAGGAAGGGATATGGTAGTTGCTTAGAGTGTAAAGCTAGGTTGTCATAAAGATCATCATTGCTTTGACCATTAAATCCCACAACCACTTCCATTTCACTTCAGCCTTCAAACCACTATCTATCACACTCATAGCACACTTCACAATCAGATACAAGGAAAGGAGAGAGGGCACGACTGAGGTAGAGAGAAAGAGAGAGAGATAAAAACAAGAGTGATATGAACCACGCCAACATGTGACAAGACCCAACACCAAGAATGGTAAAACAAACCCAAGATCTTTTCAAGAAAAATGGAAACTGCGACCCTTTGCTTAGCAAAGCAAGAACCTTGGTATAGTGAATATGATGGAAACCACGACCCGTTGCTTAGCAAAGCAAGAACCTTGGTATGGTGAAGACGCCACAAACGGGGATGGAAATCCGCTTGATAAGTCGAGGGTGAACGCCACAAGGAATCCCTTGATAAGTTCGAAAGAGTCTCTTGGAGAACTCAAGGAGAATAATCTCACAATTTAATAGTAAAAAACATCTTACTTTTATTTCATGACAATCAGCCTTATATAGGCAAAGAACAAATAAGTTTCCTATTTAGAAAAGAACTCCTAAACCCTAACATGAATATTGACGTGAATAATGTTTCGTGAATAGTGATGTGAATAGTAAATGGGTCAAAGAAGTAGACTTGGAGCCCAAGAAAGACTCTTTCTTTGGAGCCCAAGAAAGTCTCCTTTTCTTGGAGCCCAAGAAAGACTCCTTCCTAGTGTGAACACCTAATTTTGTCCATATTGGACTCTAGGCAATAAACTAGAATTCAGATTAAACTAAAACTCAAACTAAGATAGAATTACAAAGAAATCAAATCTTGACCAAATCTTCAAATCTTCTTGAAACTTCTTGAAGAATCTTGAAGTTCTTGAATCTTGAAAATAGAATCTTGACTTGAATATTTTCTGGAAAAAAAACACCCAAATAAATGGTTCAATGAACATGGATGGTTCAATGAATGTGGACGGCTGATTCTGCACATGTTGACCAGATACAAGCTTTGTTGGGAGAGATGAGACAGATGATGCGAGTAGAACTTGACCAACTACATGAGAGGTTGGATAGGGTTGAAGAGAGGGCACAAAGGGCACAGCCACCAGTTGGTCCAAACGCACAAAGGAGGAATAGGTTGCACAGAGGAGTTGAACTGTTTCCCGAGGACATACTACATGGTCGACCACCTAGGCTGGTCTTTGAACCTGGAGGATTTGAGGACAAATCCTTCTCAAGAGGGGGGAATGATGAGGACATCAAGGCTGTACGAACCATTCAAGAAAGAGCCAAGAATCAGCCGTCCACATTCATTGAACCGTCCACATTCATTGAACCATCCATGTTCATTGAACCATTTATTTGGGTGTTTTTTTCCAGCAAATATTCAAGTCAAGATTCTATTTTCAAGATTCAAGAACTTCAAGATTCTTCAAGAAGTTTCAAGAAGATTTGAAGATTTGGTCAAGATTTGATTTCTTTGTAATTCTATCTTAGTTTGAGTTTTAGTTTAATTTGAATTCTAGTTTATTGCCTAGAGTCAAATATGGACAAAATTAGGTGTTCACACTAGGAAGGAGTCTTTCTTGGGCTCCAAGAAAAGGAGACTTTCTTGGGCTCCAAAGAAAGGAGTCTTTCTTGGGCTCCAAGTCTACTTCTTTGACCCAGTTACTATTCACATCACTATTCACAAAACATTATTCACGTCAATATTCATGTTAGGGTTTAGGAGTTCTTTTCTAAATAGGAAACTTATTTGTTCTTTGCCTATATAAGGCTGATTGTCATGAAATAAAAGTAAGATGTTTTTTACTATTAAATTGTGAGATTATTCTCCTTGAGTTCTCCAAGAGACTCTTTCGAACTTATCAAGGGATTCCTTGTGGCGTTCACCCTCGACTTATCAAGCGGATTTCCATCCCCATTTGTGGCGTCTTCACCACACCAAGGTTCTTGCTTTGCTAAGCAACGGGTCGCGGTTTCCATCATATTCACTATACCAAGGTTCTTGCTTTGCTAAGCAAAGGGTCGCGGTTTCCATCATTCTTGAAAAGATCTTGGGTTTGTTTTACCATTCTTGGTGTTGGGTGTCACATGTTGGCGTGGTTCGTATCAAAGAGAGAAAGGAAAAAGGTTTAGGAGAAAGAGGAAAGCTGGGATTTCAGTCAGTTCTTACCCTTTTTCCAACTTTTCTTTTAGTTCTCCTTGCATTGCAGAACTAAGGTGAGGGAATAAACTATTTTCTAGAAGGTTCATAAGCATTACAAGTGTTATTTTGCCATGCATGTTGCTAGAATTTATGATAATGCAACATATTTGAGTATAGGTAGTTTGTACATTTTTGTGCAGTGAATTCGTTTGCTTTATTTGACATAGTAAACCTTGATGGAATTTGATGATTTTCAAATATGTTATGCACAACTGACAATGGAACAACTTTTATGTTTGGTGCATGTGCTAGATTTGTGATTAAAGGTATGAATCTATGCGATTTCAGTCCACTACTGCTTGGTTGCTCAAAATCTTGTATATTTTCTTTGTATGTCTATTTTGAGGTAGTAGATCATCATGTTTGTGGCTGGTTTTCACTCATGACATACTAGACTTATAGTAGAACATATCTCATGTTGGATACTTGTGCTAATTTCGTGGTTAAAAGACATGATTGAAGGTCATTTCAGTAGGACATATGCACACGAACTTACTGTATGCAGAAACATAACTTGATAACCTACACACTGATTTTGTCTAACTATTTTGACATAGTAAACCTTAACGAATGGAGCCCGTTTTCCAATATGTTATGCACAAGACATAAAGGAACAACTTTCTTGTTAAGTGTCTTATAGAATCAAACTAGAACCATTTCTTTTTAAGCCATTCTAGTGAGTTAGGTGTTCACGTGCTGGACTGGCAGATTTGCACAACAATTTTGTAAAAGCTATAACTTGCCCATTTCAACTTTGAATCCGAATTTGTTTGATTCTAGGACTATCTTCCTGTGCAATTTTAGCCATATCTAAGAACTGGACAAGATCATGCATGTGTGAATTAAACTTCTTAGTTTGCATTTCTTGGAGTTTTTTTTTGGATGATTTAGTGAATTTTATTTCCAAAAAGCAACGCAGTAACAGGTACAAGGAAATACAAAGTACATGAACGGTCAAAAGACCGCAAAATCTTAAACAAGTACAAAAGTAACAGAGTTAAAAGGACACTAGACTACAAAACATATCAAAGAAAACAAGGAAGATTAATGGTAATCAAACCAAACAGGTCGAGTGTTTGGTGGAGTCGGCTTTCCATTCAATAGATCCTTGATATCCTGTGAAAGCTTGCTCGGGACTACTTTATCATCCTTGTTTAGGGGCTTTGATGATTCCCCCTTATCAAAGTTTTATGCAGGGATAAATTTACTTTGTGTACGAAGGGATACCTTTCTCGATGAAGAATTAATCGGAGTGACCGAAGTAAGCTTGTTTAGATCATTTACCATGGAAGGTAAATCAATCTTCTCATTGTTAACTACAACAATCTCTTGCTCATGTTCACCTGAACTTAAAGTCTCAAACTAATTGTTACGATTATTAGCCTGAGAAGCACGGTTCTACATTCTGCTTCACTTTTTTCTTTTAATTCTTGGTCATTTCCCAACCCGGTTCTGCATTCTCAGTAGCATTAGCTAGTTGAGCATCACTTCTGTCAATTCCATTGACAGGAGTTTCACTGACTGGTAGGACGTAGTTGGGGCAATTTTTGGTATTATGGCCAATAATCTTGCAGTGATTGCATTTTTGCAACTTCCATGCATACTCAATGTCAACGAAAGCAATGTTTCCATTTGGAAGTTTGACTTTGGTGACATCCTTGAGAGGCTTCTCCAAATTGACTTCAATGCACACCCGTAGGTGATTTCTTGACACTGTCACTAAATCCATATGCAAAGGAAATCCAATGGTGCTAGCAACATAACTCAACACTTTTCTGGTCCATAGAGAAAGTGGAACATTTTTCCGTTTCATCCACATTGGAACGCAATCAGCTTTAATGTCAATAAGTTGAATATTCGGATCCCATTTCCGAAGGAGGAGTGGTCTGTGATTAACATGCCACAATTCTTCTAAGACAACATCACATATGGACTTGTTATCAAATTGAAAAACATACAATCCCTTATCCGTAGATTTGATGTCCACATGTCCAAATTTATTCCACTGATTTTTCACCATAGTTTCAATGAGAAAAAATGGGAGAGGTTTTCCAATAAACTGGCCGATAAGACAATTGTTCCAGAGCGCATTGCCTTCTTCATAAACACCTTCAGGAGGAGTAGCCACAGCTTCACCATCGTAATCCGTTTCATCAGAGAGAAAAAAATCAAGTTTGAGTGAACTTTGAAGATTACCCACGAAAAAATCTTTCCAGTTAGACACGTTCTGATCTCCCCTCGCTGTCGTCTGTGGATGAGCAGAAGGCTGTTGAAGCGGTGGAAAAATTTCATGATACGTTACAGGTGGTTGAGCCGCATCATGAGTAAAAGTTTGGTCCAAAAAGTGTTGAACCGTGCTACTTTTCTTGACTGCAAGTTGGGGTCCTGTATTGGCAGGTGTTGAATCGTCATTCGCAATAGTACCAATAGCCGCGGAATTAAGTGCAACTGTCAGACCCACATGTTGTGTTAAAGAGCCGTTGAGAGTCTCCACATTTTTAGAATTGGCATGTGAGTAAGAACTCGCGTGCATGTTGGAGTCGACATTTGTGGCAGAAACATTGAGTGCCACACTAAGTTGAGAATTGATATTCAAATTTGAACCAATGACAGCCGGGTCCACATGTTCCCCTTGGTGAACGTCCACCTTTGAATGGTCCAATGCATCGGCCAAAGTGCTAGGGACCACTGATGAAGCTTTCTCGTTATTAAATGATGGCTGAGATTATCTCCAAGCTTGTCATGTGCCGTGGGACCTGTTTGTCCCCCACTTTTATCAAAAGATTGTCCATTCAAATTACTCAAGAGCACATTATGCTGAATATTTTTATCATTAGCACTTCCTTCGAAATATGCAGGGCTGACATGTTTGCAATTTTCATTATCAAAAGTATTTCCGTCAATATTCGCATGCAGGACAGTAGTGATGACCGTTGAATGTGCATTGTGCTGGACAATATTCGCATGCGGGACCTGACTGATATTCCCTTCAACGGGGCTGGATTCATCATGCGAATTTTGAGGAAATGGAGCACTATCGAGGCCAACTGTGACTTGTTTACCCGAGGAAAATTTGACAAAATTAATTCTTGTGGGGCCGGCATGTGAAGGCGAATATTGACCAACTGAGTTGGACGCATGCAAAGTTGTTCCTTGAGCGAACGCGAAATCTCCTTGGGTTAACTCGGTTGAAATGAGTCCATCTTCAAACGTATCAAAACTGGAATCCATGGAATGAGGACTAGTACTACCTTGAGCATTGGCTGACGAAGATTTACCAGAATCCTTCAATTGAGCTTTGGTAGCAGAAGTATTGTCGGACTCTGAGAACTCTTCATTTTCCTTTGATGTAGATATGGATGGAGAGGGCGAGCTGGATTGTTGATTAGTAATATAGGTAGGAACACCTCTCATCCGACGAGGAGGAAAGAAATCAATTTCGCTTCCAGTGATTAAAACAGTTTTTGCTTGAATAGCATCAAAAACCTTTTCTAGTTCTAGACTAGAGTTTGAACCATCAGAAGCATACCCTTCATCTCCTTTAGTAGCTTTCTTCTTCCTAGAAAGCTGCGTTTTTTGGTCCGCCTAAACTTGAGCTTGCAGCCTAGCACTACACCTAGAGGGTGAAGAGGTCTTCTTCCTCCCCCTCATAAGAGGGGATTTGGTGGTAGTGTGGTCAGAGGTTACTAGGCTGAAATTTCAGGTTAAAAGTTGTTGTTCAAGGGAGGTTTATGGGCGGTCAAGGGAGGTCAGCGGGCTGGTTTGTACAGAGAAGGCAGAGAGAAAACTTATCAATAACTTCTTTTTTTTTGTTAATTCAGTGGTAGTATATTAAAATGAAAATAAAGGTACATCAAGATACAATCAAAGTACAAATAAGCTCATGAACAAAATGAAAACAAAAAATTGAAAAAAGCCAACATTGAATCAGGCAAAATCGTAAATCCCCCAATCGAACAAAGTTCGTCTGTTGAGATTGGAGGGAGAAAATTTTTGACCCATGATGATCTTCGATGTGACCTCACTACGAATGTTGTTGAAAATGTGTTCCTCAGTGTAGGCTTCCTCATTGAACAATCATCGATTTCTTTCCGTCCAAATGTGGTAAATTGCTGCACAAAGAAAAGTTCTGAAAATTTGTGTCTTTGCATCATAGTTCTTGTGTTGGATAGTATGTGAGATGTCCATGAAGCTCGAAAGGTTATAAAGTGATTGATCAAGAGAGAGAGCAAGTAGACCTCGTTGCCAAATTCTTTTAGTGAAAGAGCATTCAAAGAAAAGATGCTCATTTGTTTCACATCCCATGTAGCAAAGAATGCAATTAGAATTGTTTTGAATGCCCCAAGAGACGAGTCTTTGAATAGTGGCTAGTTTATTCTGAAAAGCAAGCCAGGAGATGAAACTGTGCTTCGGAATGCAGTTTTGGAACCAAACAAGTTTATACCAATGAATTTTCACTCTAATTTCCCTGATTTTGTTCCAAGTTTTCTTGAATGAGAAAATCCCATTATTGCAATGAGCCCAATGAAAAGTGTCACATGAGTTATTTGGCACCAACTCATTGGGAAAAAGACGAGCAAGAGAAGGGGGATGATGAGGCCATATCCAATTGTTATTGTGAATAATCTCACCAACTCTAGCATTGATTGGAGGATATGAAACATCAACACCGAACTCATTAAACAAGTTACCTGAGGGGTGCCAATTATCATGCCAGAAATAAGTCTGACTACCATCCCCAATGTGATGGGTAATGAATCTCTTTGCTTTGTTCCTGACTTGAAGGATTTTCCTTCACGTCCAGTTAGTGTCCTGGGGAATTTTGATAGTCCAAATGCATTTGTCACTGATATAATTAGACCAAACCCAAGAGCCCCAAAGAGAGTCACACGCCAAAAGAGCTTAAGAAGAGCAGTTTGATTTATTTCCTCTATGCTTCTAATACCAAGACCACCTTCATCAATCGGCTTACAAATACGTTCCCAAGCAATTTTAGGTCCTCTGTCCCTCCATAAGAATGCTTTGAACTTACTTTCAATGACTGAGATGACACCTTTGGGAATAAACAGTGCACTGATCCAGTGAGAGTACAAGCTTGATAAGATCAATTTGATCAATTGAAGTCTACCTGCAAAAGAAAGCCATCTATTTGCCGAATTATCAATCTGCTTTGAAATTTTGTCAATGAGAGCCTGGCAATCAGATTTACGGAGTCTTCCAGAAATAAGAAGGATCCCTAAATATGGAACAGGCAATTCACCTTCCTCAAATCCAAGATTAGCATTGATAAGGTTAATTGTATCCTGATTGCAGCTACCAAAGAATATTTGACTCTTATTAGGATTATACCTCAATCCAAAAAAATTGTGAAATTTATCAAGTGTCTGAATAATGCCTCTGACAGCATGAAGATCTGCTTTACAAAAAATCAAAAGATCATCTGCAAAACAGAGATGATTTAACTTGATTTTGGCACATTTGGGATGAAACTGAAAATCTCCAGCAATATGAAGCTTATTAAGCATCCTCGTGAGAATTTCCATGGCAATGACAAAAGATAGGGTGAGAGTGGGTCACCTTGTCGAACTCCTTTAGTACCAGGGAAGTAACCTTCAAGACTTCCATTAATAGTGATAGAGAATCTGGTTGTTGAGATACATTCAAGGATCCATTTCACAAAGATATCCAGGAATCCAAAAGCCTTAAGAGAAAGAGCAAGGAAATCCCAGTTCACAGTATCAAATGCTTTCATGAGATCAACCTTCATTGTGCATCTAGGAGTAAGATTTTTCCTGCAATAGCTTCTAACAAGATCCTGGGCAATAAGAATATTCTCAAAGATAGATCTGTTCTCAACAAAAGCAGATTGATTATGAGAAATAATGTGAGGCAAGTAGCTCTTCATGCGATTGGCAATAATCTTAGAGATATACTTGTAGATTGTATTACAACAAGAGATAGGTCTAAAATCTTTGACCATTGAAGGGGATTCAACTTTAGGAACCAGAGCAATAATAGTTGAGTTGAGTTCCTTCAAAATAGAAGAAGAGCGAAAGAAAGAAAGAATAGCCACAATAACATCATTACCCACAATGTGCCAGGCAACCTTGTAGAAATGGGAAGTGAACCCATCAGGACCAGGGATTTTGTAGCTGTTGAGTGAGAACATAACCTGTTTAATCTCATCAGCGGTGACAGGAGCTGATAACATGCTAGCAACTTCCATTGAGATAGTTTTAGAAACAAAAGGCTGAATGTCCTCCAATGTAACAGCAGGTTGACTCTGAGAAGGACCAAGAAGGTGAATATAAAAATTAACAATTTCATCACGCACCTCAATTTCATTCATTGTCTCCCTTCCATCAGAACACTTCAATTTTGTGATAAGGTTGCGTGCTTGTCTTCCACGAATAATCTTGTGAAAGTAAGCAGTGTTAGAGTCACCATCCCGAGGCCATTGAATTCTTGATTTTTGCTAAAGAATCTTGTCCTAAGCCTTAGAAAGAGAATCTATCTCACTGAGAAGATATTTTTCCCGACTGAAAGTTTGTTCATCAATATTACCACAAAGGATGGAATATTGGATTGAGCTGATTTCCTCATGGAGGCTTTGAATCCTAGCTGGGATGTTGGAGAAGAAAGAAGCATTGAAACCTTTAAGAGCTTGCTTAAGAGCTTTCTGTTTCTGAACAAGTCTGTACATTGGGGAACCTGCAATAAAGAAATTCCAATTTCGTTCGACAACTTGTAGAAAAAGGTCATGAGATGTCCAAGCATTGAAAAATTTAAAAGCTTTAGGCCTTGAGCTTCTTGGAAGATCAGTGTAAAGAATAAGAGGACAGTGATCAGAGAGTCCTAGCATTTCAATATGGAGCTTAGAATGGTTGAACTGCTTCATCCATTCTGCATTCACAAGTGCACGATCAAGTTTGCTGGCCTTGAAGTGTGAGGAAGTGCTTTTGTTGCTCCAAGTATAAAGAGGGCCATTGTTGGGATGATCAATGAGGTTAGCTTGACAGATACAATTCTTGAAGTCAATAGCAGAACTAGGGAGATTTTGAGATGATCTTTCATCCTGGAAAAGTGTTTCATTGAAATCTCCTAAGATGCACCATGGCCGAGTAGCACAAGTTGAACTCCAAGCAACAATCTTGGACCAGAGCAATTTTCTGTTGATTGCAAGATTGTCTCCATAAATCATGGTTGCATGTTTGTTTATGAAGTCATAGAGTATATATATGCATGCTAAAACTTCTTATACTTGGCATGTGTGTGCAACGGTTGTTACAAAAGCATGTTTACAAAGCCAAGCTTGCATGTTGATTTCGTGCGGCTCCATTGTGTGTTTAATTCCTAATATGCCGATAACATGAACCATTGGTCAGTGTACACTACAATTGTTTCAAGAGTAATGACATGTTAAAAGAATACTAAAGGACGGGTGACCTACTTCGTTACCCGATCCTACTTGTTTAACTACAAAATGACGTGTTTACATGTTGTGTGTTCTATAATGATACTAATGTGAATGTGATAACGAAGCAAATGGTTGGAACCATACAATAGATGCAGTAGCGTTCATGTTGCACTGTGTAGCATTGGGCTTACCAAGCGATGATACGAACCATGCCAACATGTGACGCGACCCAACACCAAATATGGCAAACGACCCCAAGACCTTTCAGGAATGGATGAAACCGCGACCCTATGCTTAGCAAAGCTAGAACCTTGGTATAGTTGAGGACGCCACAAACGAGGATGGAAATCTCGTTTGATAAGTCAGAGATGAACGCCACAAGAATAATCTTGATAAGTACGAAAAGTTCTTGAGAACTTAAGGAGAATAATCTCACATATTTAATTTCAGAATTGTCTTTTTATTATTTCTTGCAAATCAGCCTTATATAGGCAAAGAACAAATAAGTTTCCTAATTAGAAAAGACTCCTAAACCCTAGCTGAAATAGAAAAACGTGAATAGTAACTAGGTCAAAGGAAACAAACTTGGAGACCAAGAAAAGACTCCTATTAACTATTCACGTGAATAGTGACGTGAATAGTAACTAAAAAGGAAGCAAACTTGCAGCCCAAGAAAAGCTCCTTTCAAGTGTGAACACCTAATCTTGCATCCCAAGAAAGTCTTTTTCCTAGTGTGAACACCTAAATTCGTCCATAGGGAATTAAACTAAAACAGAAACTAAAACTAGGATAGAATTACAAAGAAATCAAATCTTGACTAAATCTTCGAATCTTCTTGAAACTTCTTGAAGAATCTTGAAGTTCTTGAATCTTGAAAATAGAATCTTGACTTGAATCTTTGCTGGAAAATTCGCCCAAAAGGTTCAATGAATGTGGACGCCCAATTGGTTCATTGAATGTGGATGGCTGGTTCGCATCAAGCGATGACACGACTACCGAGGTTTGTGTGTAGGGGAAAGATCATGTTGGTGATATAAGATGATGGCATCAGTGAAGCGAACGTATCCTCTATAGTTGCATGGCATGATTTCAAGAGGGTTTTCAAACTAAAATGTTTTATAAAATCCCCCTATCCCTTTTCCCTCACTAAGTTTTGTGAAAACTCATTCCTGTTTTCTAACCTTTCAAGTGAGCCTGAAATAGTGTATGTGCAGTATGTGACTGAGGAGGTCGTGGTTGAACCTGATGTCTCATATGCTTGTGGAATGATGTTATCTTGACTTGGATCTGTACCTACTTGTGTTTGGAATCCTCCTTGTGTATGTTAAGTATGATGACGTTTCTAATTGTCTGTGGTAGACTTTTGAAGTAGGATATTAGCCTACTTAGCATGTTTATATTTGCTAGACTTACTATGGTACATTTTGAATCCAGTACCCGGATTTATATATTAACTCGTGTTCTTGTCTTGTGATTTTGAATTATAGCTTTGTGGCATGTACGTATTTGCGGGTTTAACGTTTTTGGACTTTGCTATTTGTCGTTAGGCTTCCATCCAATGCTTAGTTGCGATGTTAGACCTTAACGGGTAAAATCAGGTAGTTCTGGATCCAAATAAATCTCATCGCGATAATACTGTTAGGTTAATCACTTATTGAAGTGATGATGTTGTAGCTGCCATTCTCGGATTATTTATGTTTCCATCTCCTGAGGAAGAAATCATTGCATCTATTGATTTGGATTACTTTCCTAAAGTATTGCCTGCGTACAACTTTGCTTTATTTTTACTTAGTTTTTCTTTTCGTTTGGATTACTTTCCTAAAGTATTGCCTGCGTGCAACTTTGCTTTATTTTATTGTTGCCTGTGTGCAATTTGTTGTTTTTACCTTCTGTTTCATGTGGTGATTTATTCACGCATGTTTGATTGCCTACGGGCTTGTATATTCCCTGTAATCTCTATTCATCTTTTATAAAATCCATTCTTGCTGACCCAGCAAAAAAAAATGTTGTAGCTGCCATTCGAATTTTCATTTCAGAAGAGCTTAGGCTCCGGGAATTAGATAGTAATAATCCTAAGTGAGTTATGATACGAACCTGGTCAACATGTCCCAAGACCCAACACCAAGATTGGTAAAACAAACCCAAGATCTTTCAAGAATGGATGGAACCGCGACCCTTTGCCTAGCATGACAAGAACCTTGGTATAGTGAATATGATGGAAACCGCGATCCGTTGCTTAGCAAAGCAAGAACCTTGGTATGGTGAAGACGCCACAAACGGGGATGGAAATCCGCTTGATAAGTCAAGGTTGAACGCCACAAGGAATCCCTTGATAAGTTCGAAAGAGTCTCTTGGAGAACTCAAGGAGAATAATCTCACAATTTAATAGTCAAAAAGTCTCCCCTTTATTATCACAAAAATCAGCCTTATATAGGCAAAGAACAAATAAGTATCCTGCTTGGAAAATGACTCCTAAACCCTAGCCCAAGTAGGAAAAACGTGAATAGTAACTAGGTCAAAGGAAACAAACTTGAAGACCAAGAAAAGACTCCTATTTACTATTCACGTGAATAGTAACGTGAATAGTAACTAAAAAGGAAGCAAACTTGCAGCCCAAGAAAAGCTCCTTTCTAGTGTGAACACACCTATTCTTGCAGCCCAAGAAAGTATTTTTCCTAGTGTGAACACCTAATAAACTAGAATTCAAATTAATACTAAAACCAAAACTGAGATAGAATTACAAAGAAATCAAATCTTGATCAAATCTTCAAATCTTCTTGAAACTTCTTGAAGAATCTTGAAGTTCTTGAATCTTGAAAATAGAATCTTGACTTGAATCTTTGCTGGAAAATTCGCCCAAATAAATGGTTCATTGAACTTGGACGCTCATGGCTGGTTCGCATCAAGTTAGGGTGACCTAAAGAAGATGCAAATGTGACCCCCGAGAACATTGCCATACTTTCATTAACTGTTGCATCTACTGTTTGTGCGAAAAACTGTGTCTTACTTGTTATCTTCTTAGTCACTATTCATTGCATTTTTCAATTACTCATTTTCTTCAAATTAGCATTTTTCCTAAACTACATTAATTATTTTAGGGATGAGAAAAATGAGTGTTTGAGCAATTAGTGTTAGGAAGGCTCGTTTAGAAATGTTTTAGCGGTTCGTTGAATAGTGTTACGTAGTTTAGCATGGTTTTTGGAGCTAGCTACTATTTAGTTACACTATTAGACTATTTTAAGTTAGTTTGACTGATGAGAACCAGCCTTAAGAGTCCAAGTTCAATGAACCATTTATTTGGGTGAATTTTCTAGCAAAGATTCAAGTCAAGATTCTATTTTCAAGATTCAAGAAACTCTCGATCATTCTTATGGCGTTCAATCTTGACTTATCAAACGGGTTCTCCATCCTCGTTTGTGGCATCCTCAACTATACCAAGGTTCTAGCATTGCTAAGCATAGGGTCGTGGCTCCATCCATTCCTGAAAGGTCTTAGGGTCGTTTGCCATATTTGGTGTTGGGTCGCATCGCATGTTGGCGTGGTTCGTATCAATTGGTTTCAATTTTCTTTCTTCGTTCTTGATTGAGTCTTGCTGTCAATTCCTTTTCTTGCTTTCCTCGTTTTTGTCTTGTGTCAATTCCGTGTCTTGATTCTTGTGTTCTGTTTCTTGAGTCTTGTTTTACAATTCCGTTTCTTGCTTTCAATTGGCCAAACCATAGAAATGTGAACTAGGGTTTCTTCTGCTTCTAAATTTGAGTTCTTGTGACTTGCTCATTGTGTTTCATTTCTGGAAAAGAAAAAGAAAAAAGAAAAGAAAGAAAAACAAACAAAAACGAAAAAAAAAGATAGTGAAGGTCTGAAAAAAATATTTTGTTGAGTCAGCCTTTAAGACCAAACTTTTCTGAAGGGAAACGATGTTCTGAGCATAACTCACTGCTTTGCAGTGAGCACCACCCTTGTTTGGCCAAATTCGATCATTTACTAGGTGTTTTTGATGTTTTTTGTGTTTTCTGCATAGATTTTTCTTTAGTTTTTCTTATTTCTCTAGACTTATTTTTTTTTTTTTCTTAATTCTTTGTTCTAATCTTGTTCTCCACGTCTTGGAGACCTGTTTGCCAAAAAAAAAAAATGAAAATTCAGATTCCCTGACAGAATTGTTTCACTACTTGGTTCTTTTTGATAGTGTTGATTAGTTTCAAACGAACTAAAAGGAGAATACAAGAGGAAAAAGGCAGAGTGTGTGAGATTATTAGAGGGTAAAAGCCAAGTTGAATTTAAGTGAAACACATGAGGGAGTGTTGATTTCAATCATGGGTCATAATCAAGAGGATGACATAAACGAAGAAGGTCAACAAGCTGCTATTCCGAACTTACAGACGCAAGCTTTGTTGGGAGAGATGAGACGAATGATGAGGGCTTAATTTGATCAACTACATGAGAGGATGGATAGGGTAGAACAGAGAACACCACGGGTACAACCACCAGTTGCTCCAAACGCACCGAGGAGGAACAGGTTGCATTGAAGAGAAATTGAAGTTGTGGATGAATTTGAAGAAGAAAGGATAGATGAGGAGCTTGATAGAATGTCTATGGGCAGCAATGATAACAATTTGGGAAGCATCAAGATGAAGAAACCTGCTTTTCGAGGAAGGAGTGATCCCGAAGCTTATCTTGAGTGGGAGAAGAAGATGGAGTTGGTTTTCGATTGCCACAACTATCCCGATTTGAAAAAGGTAAAACTTGCTGCAATTGAATTTACTGACTATGCTATTGTTTGGTGGGATCAGTTGCGCGTTAATAGGAGGCGGAATGGAGAACGTCCTATTGCAACTTGGGATGAGATGAAGAAAGTGATGAGGCACCGGTTTGTCCCAAGTCATTACTATCGAGATTTATATCTCAAGCTGCAAAGTCTTCATCGAGGTAATAAAAGTGTGGATGAATATTACAAAGAGATGGAGATGCCTATGATAAGAGCCAATGTAGAGGAAGATCGGGAGGCAACAATGGCTAGATTTTTGAATGGGTTGAAATGTGAGTTGCTAACACGATTGAGTTGCATCATTATGTTGAATTTGAAGATCTGGTACATATGGTAATTAAAGTGGAGAAGCAACTAAAGAGGGGTAGTACACGACCAAGACCAGCCTCACCTTGGAGGACGAGCAACCCAAATGATACGAACCTGGTCAACATGTGTCGAGACCCAACACCAAGAATAGTAAAACAAACCCAAGATCTTTTAAAAAATGATGGAAACCGCGACCCGTTGCTTAGCAAAGCAAGAACCTTGGTATGGTGAAGAAGCCACAAACGGGGATAGAAATCCGCTTGATAAGTCGAGGGTGAACGCCACAAGGAATCCCTTGATAAGTTCGAAAGAGTCTCTTGCAGAATTTCAGGGAGAATAATTTCACAAATTTAATATCAAAATTGTCTCTTTTATTATCACAAAAATAGCCTTATATAGGCAAAGAACAAATAAGTTTCCTGCTTGGAATAGGACTCCTAAACCCTAGCCCAAGTAAGAAAAACGTGAATAGTAATATAAATAGTAACTAAAAAGGAAGCAAACTTGCAGCCCAAGAAATGCTCCTTTCTAGAGTGAACACCTAACTTGCAGCCCAAGAAAGACTTCTCCCTAGTGTGAACACTTGATAAACTAGAATTCAAATTAATACTAAAACTAAAACTAAGATAGAATTACAAAGAAATCAAATCTTGACCAAATCTTCCAAGCTTCTTGAAGAATCTTGAATTTCTTGAATCTTGAAAATAGAATCTTGACTTGAATCTTTGCTGAAAAATTCGCCCAAAGAAATGGTTCATTGAACTTGGACGCTTAAGGCTGGTTCTCATCATTCTCCCCCTCTTGAGAAGGATTTGTCCTCAAATCCTCCAGGTTCAAAGACCAGCCTAGGTGGTAGACCCGGTATGTCCTCAGGAAACATTTCCTCAAAATTCTGCAAGAGAGAAACAACAACACTAGGCAATGCAGAGTCAAGTTGGTTAGTGTTTAAAAGGGCCTCTTTGTACATAAGTACAATCATTGGTCGTTTTGATATCAAAGCTCTCTTAACCTCACTTGCTTTTGCATAAAAATTTCTTTGTTTTCCCTCTATTTTTACCTTCTTGGCCGCATTCTTTTCTCTTTTTACTGCCTCTCCCGATTCGGCCTTACTCTTTTTTTCACTCTCATTCTTTTGCTCTCTCTGATTCTTTTGATCACTCAAATTCTTTTGTTCACTCAAGTTCTTTTGATCACTCAATTTTTGTAACCTCACTTGATCCTCCTAAACTTGTTTTGGTGTCATTGGAACTAGGGTAATTGTCCGCTGATTGAACATGAATGAGTACTTGTTGGTGCAGCCATCATGCTGCACACGTCGATCAAATTGCCATGATCTTCCCAAGAGAAGATGTCCAGCATGCATAGGTACCACATCGCACAATACTTCATCCTCATATTTTCCAATGTGAAACGGTACCACAACCTGTTTTGTAACTCTTACCTTACCACAATCATTCAACCATTGCAGCTTGTATGGACGTGGATGCTTAATTGTTGTGAGCCCTAACTTCTCAACCATGGAAGAACTAGCAACGTTAGTACAACTACCACCATCAATAATAACACTACATACCTTATCTTTCACGTGGCAGCGAGTATGAAAGATGTTCTCACGTTGTACTACTTATTCCTCTTCTTTAGCTTGCAAGCTCAAGGCTCGTCGTGCCACTAATCCAAGCATCTCTCCATAATCTGTCCCAAACTCTTCTTCTCCCTCTGCGATGTCTTCTAGTATGGGCATGTCATCAGAATGTGTATCATCTTCAGACTCAATCTCACCACTTTCCAAAACTACCAATGCTTGCTTGTTTGGGCATTGGCTTGCTATGTGTCCCTATCCCTGACATTTAAAACATCTAATCTCACTAGATCGAGTAGTAGTAGAAGCTGATTTACCTTGGGAAGTCATGGCATTGGTGGATTGTTTGGACTCGGGCTTGACCTTATATATTTGTTCAAGCCTCTCATGTATTTGTTCAAATTCAGCTCTCATCATCCGTCTCATCTCTCCTAACAAAGCTTGCATTTGTAAATTTGGAACATCGGCTTGTTGACCTCCTTCGTTGGTGTTGTCTACTTGATTTTGAGCCATGATTGAATTTCACTCCCTCACATGTTTCACTCAACTCACTTGGCTTTTACCCTCTAATAATCTCACACACTCTGCCTTTTTCCTCTCGTATTCTCCCTTTAGTTCGTTTGAAACTAATCAACACTATCAAGAAGAACCAAGCAATGAAAACAATTCTGTCACAGAATGTGAATTTTTTTTTTTTTTTTTTGACAAACAAAGGTTCTGGAAAACAGGACTCTAAGATGTGGGAACAAGATTAGAAAAAAGAATTAAGACAAAACAGCAAAAAGAAACCTAGAGGAATAAGAAAAGTTAAAAAAAACATATGCGGAAACACACAAAAAAAAGCCTAAAACTCCTAGTAGACGACGGAATTTGGCCTCGAGAGGGTGGTGCCCATAGATTAACTATGGGTTCTGCTCAGAACGCCGTTTTCCTTCAGAAATGTTTGGTCTCGAGGGCTAATTCAACGAAAAATAATTTCTGCCTCTGTTTTTTTTTTTTTCTAGTCTTTTCTTGACTGTTTTTTCTTTCTTCTTTTCTTTTCTTGATTTTTCAGAAATCAAACTAATGATCTTACAAGAACTCAAGTTCAGAAGCACAAGAAACCCTAATTCAAGATTCTAGGGTTTGGCCAATTGAAAGCAAGAAACGAAATTTAAAACCTAGCAAGAAACGGAATCAAGAAAAGGAATGGAAAGCAAGACGCAATCAAGAACGAAGAAAGGAATTTAAAGACCTAAACCTAGACACACGAATTGACCAAGAAAACAAGAAAAAGGATAGGCAAACCTGATAAACCTAAGCTCTGATACTAACTGATACGAACCTGGTCAATATGTGCCGAGACCCAATACCAAGAATGGTAAAACAAATCCAAGATCTTTTCAAGAATGATGGAAACTGCAACCCGTTGCTTAGCAAAGCAAGAACCTTGGTATGGTGAAGACGCCACAAACGGGGATGGAAATCCGCTTAATAAGTCGAGGGTGAATGCCACAAGAAATCCCTTGATAAGTTCGAAAGAGTCTCTTGGAGAACTTAAGGAGAATAATCTCACAAATTTAATATCAAAATTGTCTCTTTTACTATCACAAAAACAGCCTTATATCGGCAAAGAACAAATAAGTTTCCCACTTGGAATAGGACTTCTAAACCCTAGCCCAAGTAAGAAAAATGTGAATAGTAACTAGGTCAAAGAAGTAGCCTTGGAGTCCAAGAAAGACTCCTATTAACTATTCACATGAATAGTAATATAAATAGTAACTAAAAAGGAAGCAAACTTGCAGCCCAAGAAATGCTCATTTCTAGACTGAACACCTAACTTGCAGCCCAAGAAAGACTTCTCCCTAGTGTGAACACTTGATAAACTTGAATTCAAATTAATACTAAAACTAAAACTAAGATAGAATTACAAAGAAATCAAACCTTGACCAAATCTTCCAAGCTTCTTGAAACTTCTTGAAGAATCTTGAATTTCTTGAATCTTGAAAACAAAATCATGACTTGAATCTTTGGTGGAAAATTTGCCGAAATGAATTGTTCATTGAACTTGGACGCTTAAGGCTGGTTCTCATCACTAATGGAAGAAGAAAATTCGTCCACTTCCAAGGCCATGACTGAGCCAAAATCATCCACTAATGCCACGACCTCTCAAGGTAAATCAGCTTCTACAACTCGATCACGTGATAATAGATGTTTTACATGTCAGGAATGGGGACATATAGCAAGCCAGTGTCCAAACAAGTGAGCAATGGTAGTCTTGGAAAGTGGTGAGATTGAATCTGAAGATGATATGCATTCTGATGACATGCCCATACTAGAGGACACCGAGGTAGGAGAAGAAGAGTTTGGGGCAGATTATGGAGAGATGCTTGGATTAGTGGGACGACGAGCCTTAAGTGTGCAAGCTAAAGAAGAGGAAGACGTAGTGCATTGTGAGAACATTTTTCATACTCGCTGCCACGTGAAAGATAAGCTAGGGCTCACAACAATTAAGCATCCACGTCCATACAAGCTACAATGGTTGAATGATTGTGGTGAGGTAAAGGTTACAAAATAGGTTGTGGTGCCGTTTCGCATTGGAAAATATGAAGATGAAGTATTGTGTGATGAGGTACCTATGCATGCTGGACATCTTCTCTTAGGAAGACCATGGCAATTTGATCGACGTGTGCAGCATGAAGGCTTTACCAACAAGTACTCATTCATGTTACAAAAATTGAGTGATTAAAAGAACTTGAGTGAACAAAAGAATTTGAGTAATCAAAAGAATCAGAGAGAGCAAAAGAATGAAAGTGACAAAAAGAGTAAGGCCGAATAGGGAGAGGTAGTAAAAAGAGAAAAGAATGCGACAAAGGAGGTAAAAATAGAGGGAAAACAAAGAAATTTTTATGATATCAAAACGACCAAAGATTGTACTTATGTACAAAGAGGCTCTTTTAAACACTAACCAACTTGACTCTGCATTGCCTAGTGCTGTTGTTTATCGCTTGTAGGATTTTGAGGAAGTGTTTCTCGAGGACATATCACATGGTCTACCACCTAGGCTGGTCTTTGAACCTAGAGGATTTGAGGACAAATCCTTCTCAAGAGGGGGAGAAATGATGACAACCAGCGTTAAGAGTCCAAGTTCAATGAACCATTTATTTGGGCGAATTTTCCAGCAAAGATTCAAGTCAAGATTCTATTTTCAAGATTCAAGAACTTCAAGAAGTTTCAAGAAAATTTGAAGATTTGGTCAATATTTGATTTCTTTGTAATTCTATCTTAGTTTTAGTTTTAGTTTAATTTGAATTCTAGTTTATCAGGTGTTCACACTAGGGAGAAGTCTTTCTTGGGCTGCAAGTTAGGTGTTCACACTAGAAAGGAGCCTTTCTTTGGCTGTAAGTTTGCTTTCTTTTTAGTTACTATTCATATTACTATTCACATGAATAGTTAATAGGAGTCTTTCTTGGGCTCCAAGTCTACTTCTTTGACCTAGATTACTATTCACGTTTTTCCTACTTGGGCTAGGGTTTAGGAGTCATTTTCCAAGCAGGATACTTATTTGTTATTGCCTATATAAGGCTATTTTTGTGATAATAAAGGAAGATAATTTTGATTCATAAAATTTGTGAGATTATTCTCCTTTGAGTTCTTTAAGAAAACAAAGATAGCCTCAGTTATGTCTCGAGCACAATTGGTCTCCCTCTTCAAATGGATTCCAAAACTGCCTCACGCTCACATCTTGGTTATGCAAGAGTTTGTGTGGAAATGAATATCCATAAGGATCTCCTAAATAGCACCTTTGTCGAACTTCCTAATGGGAAAGAGGCAGAAATTCAGATTGAATATGATTGGAAACCTCTAAAATGTTCTCTGTGCAATGTTGTTGGACATGACACATCCACTTGTCCTAATTCTACTGAGACGAAAGTTAACAAAAACACCAACGGCGCTAATCCCGAATGGACTGATGTTGGTAAGAAACCTAGAAGGAGACGTGGTGCATCCCGAAAAGAGAACAAGGCTACAACCAACAAATTTAATGTTCTCAATGTCATTGATGAAGATCATTCTAATCAATCGTTTGTTCATCCTCAGGACAACTTTACTAGGTCAAAGGCGGTTGATCATCATCTTTCCTCAGGTACGGGTGTTTATCACAAGCAAACAAACTCCCCAGAGAATCAGGTCAATTTTATGCCTGCCAACACTTTGAGTAGGGTCAATGTGGAAGTGCCAAGCTCTCAAATTTATGAAAAACAAATTCAAAGAATGTCAGTCACCCCATTCTCATCACAAGTTTCCAAGGATAAAAATTTCACAGCTGCTCCAAGCAAAGATAGATCAACTATTAGTTCGTTTGGTCATGATAACGCCAAAGCCTCTACTTCTAGGGCAACCTCAAGCGCAACTCCTTCGTTCAACTACACTCGGGCTGTTCAAGGCATCTTCAATGGAAGACCCCCAGATCGACGTATTAAATGAGGAGATTCTCTTTGTTTTTTTTGTCCGTTTTCATGTCTTTTGTTGCCTTCGGTCTGCGACCGATTTAGCTTTCTCTTTTTTCTGCATTTTCTAGATTGTGACACCAGTTGTCATGCATTGTGTACTTTGATGTACTTTTCCTTTTTCTTTCAATAAAATACCACTGAATTAACAAAAAAAAAAAAGAAACTCTCGAGCTTATCAAGATCATTTTTGTGGCATTCAACCTTACTTATCAAACGGGTTCTCCATCCTCGTTTGTGGCATCCTCAACTATACCAAGGTTCTAGCTTTGCTAAGTATAGGGTCGTGGTTCCATCCATTCCTGAATGGTCTTGGAGTCGTTTGCCATATTTGGTGTTGGGTCGCGTCGCATGTTGGCGTGGTTCGTATCATTGACTCATTTTAGTAGTCAACACTTATACACCAACATAATATATAATATATACACTTAATTATATACATACATAACAATCTAGGCTAAGAAACAAATGAAAAAATTACCCCCAAGTCCCCCCCAAAACTCGACAACCTCAAGAGGAAAAAAGTGGGAATTTTTGCTCATCAATTCTTGGTTTCAAGGCTTTCCAAGCTAGGACCAAATGATTTTGAGAGTTTGCAAGCCATCTACAAGCTTCTACACACCTATTGTGAGGGATTTTTGCATTCTTTGTGAATTTCAAAGTTTATGCCATTTCTAGATTTGATGATTTTCGTTCATGAATTGATTTAAACTTGTTATATATGTTACCCACATGTTGTAGAGACTATGTTTATGCATTTGTTCCGCTTTTTAAACGGTTAAATTCGTTCGTTGATTCTAGGGCAGTGAGTAGTGACGTTTTTCTAGGGTTTTGAGAAAATGTGCATTATTGATACGAACCTGGTCAACATATGCCGAGACCCAATACCAAGAATGGTAAAACAAACCCAAGATCTTTTCAAGAATGATAGAAACCACGACCTTTTGCTTAGCAAAGCAAGAACCTTGGTATAGTAAAAATGATGGAAACCGCGACCCGTTGCTTAGCAAAGCAAGAACCTTGGTATGATGAAGACGCCACAAACGTGGATGGAAATCCGCTTGGTAAGTCGAGGGTGAACGCCACAAGGAATCCCTTGATAAGTTCAAAAGAGTCTCTTGGAGAACTCAAGGAGTATAATCTCACAATTTAATAGTAAAAAATATCTTACTTTTATTTCATGACAATCAGCCTTATATAGACAAAGAACAAATAAGTTTCCTATTTGGAAAAAGAACTACTAAACCCTAGCTCAAATAGGAAAATGTGAATAGTAACTAGGTCAAAGGAAACAAACTTGGAGACCAGGAAAAGACTCCTATTAACTATTCACATGAATAGTAATGTGAATAGTAACTAAAAAGGAAGCAATCTTGCAGCCCAAGAAAGTCTTTTTCCTAGTGTGAATACCTAAATTTGTCCATAGGGAATTAAACTAAAACAGAAACTAAAACTAGGATAGAATTACAAAGAAATCAAATCTTGACTAAATCTTCGAATCTTCTTGAAACGTCTTGAAGAATCTTGAAGTTCTTGAATCTTGAAAATAGAATCTTGACTTGAATCATTGCTGGAAAATTTGCCCAAATAAATGGTTCATTGAACTTGGACGATTCAATGAATATGGACGGTTCAACGAATGTGGACGTCTAATTCCTGGCTCTTTTGTGGCTCTTTCTTGAATGATTTGTATAGCCTTGATGTCCTCATCATTCCCCCACTCTTGAGAAGGATTTGTCCTCAAATCCTCCAGGTTCAAAGACCAGCCTAGGGGGTAGACCATCTGGTATGTCCTCGGGAAACACTTCCTCAAAATCCTACAAAAGAGAAATAACAACACTAGGCAATGCAGAGTCAAGTTGGTTAGTGTTTAAAAGAGCCTTCTTGCACATGAGTACATTCATTTGCCATTTTGTCATCAAAGCTCTCTTAACCTCACTTGCTTTTTCATAGAAATTTCTTTGTTTTCCTTCTATTTTTACCTCCTTGGCTGAGATCTTTTCTCTTTTTACTACCTCTCCCGCTTCAGCATTGCTCTCTTTCTTTTCACTCTCATTCTTTTGCACGCTCGTGTTCTTTTGATCACTCAAATTTTGTAACCTAACTTGATCTTCATAAACTTGTTTTGGTGTCATCGGAACTAGAGTGATTGTCCGCTGATTGAACATGAATGAGTACTTGTTGGTGAAACCATCATGCTGCACACGTTGATCAAATTGCCAAGGTCTTACTAAGAGAAGATGTCCAGCATGCATTGGTACCACATCACACAATACCTCATCTTCATACTTTCCTATTCGAAATGTCACAACAACCTGCTTGGTAACCCTTACTTCACCACAATCATTCAACCACTGCAGTTTGTATGGACGTGGGTGCTTAACTGTGTTGAGCCCTAGCTTTTCAACTATAGAAGCACTAGCAACGTTAGTACAACTACCACCATCAATAATAATACTACATACCTTATCTTTCACGTGGCAGCGAGTATGAAAGATGTTCTCATGTTGTACTACTTCTTCCACTTCTTTAGCTTGCAAACTTAAGGCTCGTCGTGCCACTAATCCAAGCATCTCTCCATAATTTGCCCCAAACACTTCTTCTCCCTCTGTGATGTCATCTAGTATAGGCATGTCATCAAAATGCGTATCATCTTCAAATTCAATCTCACCACTTTCCAGAACTACCGTTGCTCGCTTGTTTGGACATTGGCTCGCTATGTGACCTTGTTCCTGACATTTAAAGCATTTAATATCACTAGAACGAGTTGTCGTAGGAGCTGATTTACCTTGGGAGGTCGTGGCATTAGTGGCTAGTTTAGGCTCGGGCTTGGCATTGGAAGTTGACGAACTCTCCTCTTTCCTAGGGTAACTCGATCTCCAAGGTGATGCACTCGAGTGTTGCGGGGCTGGTCTTGGTTGTGAACCACCCCTCTTCAATTGCTTCTCCACCTTAATTGCCATATGCACAAGATCTTCTAACTCAACATAATGATGCAACTCAATGGTGTTAGCAATCTCTCGATTCAGCCCTTTCAAAAATCTAGCCATTGTCGCCTCCCGATCTTCCTCTACATTGGCTCTAATCATAGCCATCTCCATCTCTTTATAGTACTTATCGACACTCTTATTACTTTGATGAAGACCTTGCAGCTTGACGTATAAATCTCTGTAGTAATGACTAGGTACAAATCGCCTCCTCATCACCTTCTTCATCTCATCCCAAGTTGCTATAGGACGATCTCCATTCTGCCTCCTATTAAGGCACAATTGATCCCACCAAACAATAGCATAGTCAGTAAATTCAATTGCAGCAAGTTTTACCTTTTTCAAATCGGAATAGTTATGGCAATCGAAAACCAACTCCATCTTCTTCTCCCACTCAAGATAAGCTTCGGGATCACTCCCTTGAAACACAGGAATCTTCATCTTGATGCTACCTAGTTGTTATTAACTTCATCCACATCTTCATCTTCCATTACTGCCCATAGACATTCTATCAGGCTCCTCATCTAAACCTTCATCAACTTCATCCACATCTTCAACTCTTTGCTACAACCTGTTTCTCCTTGGTACATTCAGAGCAACTGGTGGTTGCACCCTTTCTGCTCGTTGTTCTACCCTATCCATCCTCTCATGTAGTTGACCAAATTCAGCCCTCATCATTCGTCTCATCTCTCCCAACAAAGCTTGCATCTATAAGTTCGGAACAGCGGCCTGTTGACCTTCTTTGTTTGTGTCATCCCTTTGAAAAGACATGGTTGAAATTACACTCCCTGATGTGTTTCACTCAAATTCAACTTGGCTTTTACCCTCTAATAATCTTACACACTCTGCCTTTTTCCTCTCATATTCTCCCTTTAGTTAGTTTGAAACTAATCAACACTATCAAGAAGAACCAAGCAGCAAAACAATTATGTCACCAAATCTGAATTTTCGTTTTTTTTTTTTTTGATTTTGTTTTTTTTTTTTTTTGCAAACATTCCTCTAAGACGTGGGGAACAAGATTAGAACCAAGAATTAAGACAAAACAGCAAAAAGAAACCTAGAGGAATAAGAAAAGTTAAAAGAAAACCTATGCGAAAATACACAAAACGTCAAAAACACCTAGTAAACGATGGAATTTGGCCAAAAGAGGGAGGTGCTCACTGCCTAACAGTGAGTTATGCTCAGAACGTCGTTTTCCTTTAGAAAAGTTTGGTCTTGAAGGCTGATTCAACAAAATATGTTTTTCAGACCTTTACTATCTTTTTTTTTTTTGTTTCATTTTTGTTTGTTTTTCTTTCTTTTCTTGACTTTTCTTTTCTGTTTTTTTCTTTTCCAGAAACGAAACACAATGAGCAAGTCACAAGAATTCAAATTTAGAAGCACAAGAAACCCTAATTCAAGATTCTAGGGTTTGGCCAATTGAAAGGTAAACAAGAAACGAAATTGACAGCAAGAAAACGGAATTGAAAACTCGAAAGACACGGAATTGAAAAACTAGCAAGAACGAGGAATCAAGAAAAGGAATAGAAACAAGACTCAATCAAGAACGAAGAAAGAAACTTAAACCCTAAACCTAGACACACGAAATTGACCAATAAAAAAAGAAAAGGATAGGCAAACCTGATTAACCTAAGCTCTGATACCAACTGATACGAACCTGGTCAACATGTGCTGAGACCCAATATCAAGAATGGTAAAACAAACCCAAGATCTTTTCAAGAATGATGGAAACCGCGACCCTTTGCTTAGCAAAGCAAGAACCTTGGTATAATGAAAATGATGGAAATCGCGACCCATTGCTTAGCAAAGCAAGAACCTTGGTATGGTGAAGACGCCACAAACGGGGATGGAATGAGAACTCAAGGAGAATAATCTCACAATTTACTAGTAAAAAACATCTTACTTTTATTTCATGACAATCAGCCTTATATAGGCAAAAAACAAATAAGTTTCCTATTTATAAAAAGAACTCCTAAACCCTAACTCAAATAGGAAAACGTGAGTAGTAACTAGGTCAAAGGAAACAAACTTGGAGACCAAGAAAAGACTTCTATTAACTGTTCATGTGAATAGTAACGTGAATAGTAACTAAAAACGAAGCAAACTTACAACCCAAGAAAAGCTCCTTTCTAGTGTGAACACCTAATCTTGCAGCCCAAGAAAGTCTTTTTCCTAGTGTGAACACCTAAATTCGTCCATAGGGAATTAAACTAAAACTAGGATAGAATTACAAAGAAATCAAATCTTGACTAAATCTTCGAATCTTCTTGAAACTTCTTGAAGAATCTTGAAGTTCTTGAATCTTGAAAATAGAATCTTGACTTGAATCTTTGCTAGAAAATTCGCCCAAATAAATGGTTCAGTGAACTTGGACGATTCAATGAATGTGGACGGTTCAACGAATGTGGACGTCTAATTCCTGGCTCTTTTGTGGCTCTTTCTTGAACGATTTGTATAGCCTTGATGTCCTCATCAATTATAGCTTGATTAAATGATTCAATTGATGCTTTAGATGTTAATGAAGGTAGATTAATAACCCCGTGAAGTTTAATTGCTCGTAACTTGGTAAAAATGCGAATTTAGCGACTTTTAGAAAGGGATTTCGGGGGTAATGCAAATCTGGGTTGATTTGGGCATAACATTTGGTATTCTTAGGCTATGTAAGTGCCAGATATGCTTTTCTAACTCACGGTTGGGTTTCGGTTAGAGTACGTGTAATACAAACTCACAAAGGGGCAATCGGGGCTTTTGTGCTAATAGTGGGTAATTAGGTAGTTTTGAAGGTCCTAGGGGTGCCATAAGGAGTAATTAGAAGTATTGGATAGCTCACTTGTGAATAGCTTTGTCTTTTGTTTTGGAATCAAATGGCTTAAGTTGCAAAGGGGAAAAGTAGGGAATTGGTCGTTTTGCACTCCTATGACCTTGAAAATGCTTATTAGGTGTTTAAATGCACTTTTAAGTTAATTGTGAGCTTTTTGTAATGTTTTGGGGAAAATATGTAATTTACCCCTTTGTATTCATTTAGTTGATTCTATGTTAATGCCTATATTTTAACTGTTTTCAAGGGCAACTGATACGAACCACGCTAACATGTGACGCGACCCAACATATGGCAAACGACCCCAAGACCTTTCAGGAATGGATGGAACTGCGACCCTATGCTTAGGAAAACTAGAACCTTGGTATAGTTGATAATAAGGACATCAAGGCCGGTTTTACTCATCCAAGTTGATCCAAAAGAGAGCCAAGAACCAGCCATACACGTCGACGTTCATTGAACATGCACGTCCACATTCAAAGAACCATTTGGGCGTCCACATTAAATGAACCCTTTGGGCATCCACATTCGTTGAACCCTTTGGGCATCCACATTCGTTGAACCCTTTGGGCGAATTTTCCAGCAAAGAATCAAGTCAAGATTCTATTATCAAGATTCAACAAATTCAAGATTCTTCAAGAAGTTCAAGAACATTTGAAGATTTGGTCAAGATTTGATTTCTTTGTAATTCTATCTTAGTTTCAGTTTTAGAATTAATTTGAATTCTAGTTTATCAGGTGTTCACACTAGAGAGAAGTTTTTCTTGGGCTGCAAGTTAGGTGTTCACACTAGAATCCCTTTCTTGGGCTGCAAGTTGGCTTCCTTTTTAGTTACTATTCATGTTACTATTCATATGAATAGTTAATAAGAGTCTTTCTTGGGCTCCAAGTCTACTTCTTTGACCTACATTACTATTCACATTTTTCCTACTTGGGCTAGGGTTTAGGAGTCCTTTTCCAAGCAGGATACTTATTTGTTATTGCCTATATAAGGCTGTTTTTGTGATAATAGAAGAAGACAATTTTGATATTAAATTTGTGAGATTATTCTCCTTAAGTTCTCAAAAACTTTTTCGAACTTATCAAGATTATTCTTGTGGCGTTCATCTTTGACTTATCAAACGAGATTTCCATCCTTGTTTGTGGCGTCCTTAACTATACCAAGGTTCTAGCTTTGCTAATCATAGGGTCTTGGGGTCGTTTGCCATATTTGGTGTTGGGTCGCATCGCATGTTGGCGTGGTTCGTATCAGTTGGTATCAGAGCTTAGGTTAATCAGGTTTACCTATCCTTTTCTTGTTTTCTTGGTTATTTTTGTGAGTCTAGGTCTAAGTTTTAAGTTTCTTTCTTCGTTCTTGATTGAGTCTTGTTATCAATTCCGTTTCAATTTTGTTTTAGGTTGTCCTAAATTCGTTATTGCTTTCAATTTCGTTTCTTGTCTTGTGTTTCCATTCCGTCGTGCTTCAAATCCGTTTTCTTGCTTAGCTGTCAATTGGTCAAACCCTAGAATCTTGAATTAGGGTTTCTTGTGCTTCTAAATTCAAGTTCTTGGTTACTTTTCTCATTGTGGTTGTTTCTGAAAATCAAAAAAAAAAAAAAGAACATCAAGAAATGAAAAGAAAGGTCAAGAAAAGTAAGAAAAGAGAGAGAAAAAAAACAGTACGGAGCTGAAAAATCGAAAAACAGTGAACAATAAATTTTTTTTTTTAGTGAATTAGCCATCAAGGCCAAACTTTTCTGAAGGGAAACGACGTTCTGAGCATAACCCACAAGTGGCTGTGGGCACCACCCTCTTAGGGTCAAATTCTGTCGTTTACTAAGGTTTTTGGGTGTTTTTGTGTTTTCGAGTAGATTTTTTTCAACTTTTCTTATTTCTCTAGGTTTCTTTCTTCGGGTTTTGTTCAATTTTCTTTGTCTAACCTTGTTTCCAGCGTCTTAGAGGTCTGTCAAAAAAAAATTCAGATTTCGTGACATAATTGTTTTCGCTGCTTGGTTCTTCTTGATAGTGTTGATTAGTTTCAAATGAACAAAAGGGAGAATACGAGGGGAAAAAGGCAGAGTGTGTGAGATTATTAGAGGGTTGAGTTGAGTAAAACATGTGAGGGAGTGAAATTCAATCATGGCTCAAAATCAAGTGGACAACACCAACGAAGGAGGTCAACAAGCAGCCGCTCTAAATTTACAGATTGCAAGCTTTTTTGGGAGAGATGAGACGGATGATGAGAGCTGAATTTGAACAAATACATGAGATGCTTGAACAAATATATAAGGTCAACCCCGAGCCCAAACAATCCACCAATGCCATGACCTCCCAAGGTAAATCAGCTTCTACTATGACTCGATCTAGTGAGATTAGATGTTTTAAATGTCAGGGATGGGGACACATAGCAAGCCAATTCCAAAACAAGCAAGCATTGGTAGTCTTGGAGAGTGGTGAGATTGAGTCCGAAGATGAAATACATTTTGATGTCATGCCCATACTAGAAGACATCACAGAGGGAGAAGAAGAGTTTGTGGCATATTATGGAGAGATGCTTGGATTAGTAGCACGACGAGCATTAAGCTTGCAAGCTAAAGAAGAGGAAAAAGTAGTACAACGTGACATCTTTCATACTCGTTGCCATGTGAAATATAAGGTATGTAATGTTATTATTGATGGTGGTAGTTGTACTAACGTTGCTAGTTCTTCCATGGTTGAGAAGTTAGGGCTCACAACAATTAAGCATCCACGTCCATACAAACTGCAATGGTTGAATGATTGTGGTGAGGTAAGGGTTACAAAACAGGTTGTGGTGCCATTTTGCCTGGTGTTGTTGTTTATCTCTTGTAGGATTTTGAGGAAGTGTGTCCCGAGGACATACCACATGGTCTACCACCTAGGCTAGTCCTTGAACCCAGAGGATTTGAGGACAAATCCTTCTCAAGAGGGGGCGAATGATGAGGACTTCAAGGCTGGTTTTACTCATCCAAGTTGATCCAAAAGAGAGCCAAGAACCAGCCATACACGTCCACGTTCATTGAACATGCACGTCCACATTCAATGAACCATTTGGGCGTCCACATTCGATGAACCCTTTGGGCATCTACATTCGTTGAACCCTTTGGGCGAATTTTTCAGCAAAGAATCAAGTCAAGATTCTATTTTCAAGATTCAAGAAATTCAAGATTCTTCAAGAAGCTTCAAGAAGATTTAAAGATTGGGTCAAGATTTGATTTCTTTGTAATTCTATCTTAGTTTTAGTTTTAGTATTAATTTGAATTCTAGTTTATCAGGTGTTCACACTAGGGAGAAGTTTTTCTTGGGCTGCAAGTTAGGTGTTCACACTAGAAAGGAGTCTTTCTTGGGTTGCAAGTTGGCTTACTTTTTAGTTACTATTCACATTACTATTCACATAAATAGTTAATAGGAGTCTTTCTTGGGCTACAAGTCTACTTCTTTGACCTATGTTACTATTCACATTTTTCCTACTTGGGCTAGGGTTGATGCGAACCAGCCATCCACATTCATTGCATCATTTGGATGAATTTTCCAGCAAAGATTCAAGTCAAGATTCTATTTTCAAGATTCAAGAACTTCAAGATTCTGCAAGAAGTTTCAAGAAGATTTGAAGATTTGGTCAAGATTTGATTTCTTTGTAATTCTACCTTAGTTAGAGTTTTAGTTTAATTTGAATTCTAGTTTATTAGAGTCTAATATGGACAAAATTAGGTGTTCACACTAGGAAGGAGTCTTTCTTGGGCTCCAAGAAAAGGAGACTTTCTTGGGCTCCAAGGAAAGGAGTCTTTCTTGGACTCCAAGTCTACTTCTGTGACCTAGTTACTATTCACGTCACTATTCACGGAACACTATTCATGTTAGGGTTTAGGAGTTTTTTCCAAGTATGATACTTATTTGTTATTTGCCTATATAAGGCTGACTTTCAAGATAAATAATAAGATGTTTTTTACTATTAAATTGTGATATTATTCTCCTTGAGTTCTCCAAGAGACTCTTTCGAACTTATCAAGGGATTCCTTGTGGCGTTCAACCTCGACTTATCAAGTGGATTTCCATCCCCGTTTGTGGCGTCTTCACCATACCAAGGTTCTTGCTTTACTAAGCAACGGGTCGCGGTTTCCATCATTGTCACTATACCAAGGTTCTTGCTTTGCTAAGCAATGGGTCGCGGTTTTCATCGTTCCTGAATGATCTTGGGTTCGTCTTCGCCATATTTGGTGTTGGGTCGCATTGTATGTTGACGTGGTTCGTATCAGTTGGTAATCAGATCTTAGGTTTATCAAGTTTGCCTATCCTTTTTCTTGTTTTCTTGGTCAATTCGTGTGTCATGTTTTAGGTCTTAGATTTCTTTTGTCGTTCTTGATTGTGTCTTGCTTCCAATTCGTTTTCTTGGTTGTGTCTTGATTCCGTTCTTGCTCTTTAATTTTGTGTCTTGAGTCTTGTTTTTCAATTCCGTTTCTTGCTTTCAATTGTGCCCTAGAAACGTGAACTAGGGTTTCTTGTGCTTCCAAATTTGAATTCTTGTGACTTGCTCATTGTGTTTCGTTTCTTGAAAAGAAAAAAACAGAAAAGAAAAGTCAAGAAAAGAAAGAAAAACAAACAAAAAAGAAAGAAAGAAAAAAAAAAGATAGTGAAGGTTTGAAAAGAAAAAAAATTTGTTGAATCAGCCTTCAAGACGAAACTTTTCTGAAGGGAAACGACGTTCTGAGCATAACTCACTCCTTAGCAGTAAGCACCACCCTCTTTTGGCCAAATTCCATCCTTTACTAGGTGTTTTTGATGTTTTGTGTGTAATGCCCCGATCCCTCACGAGACCGGAGGCTCTAATAACCAAGCTATTCTCAATCCAATTCCAACCCAGTCTCAAAATTTTAGAGAAAAATGGACAGAGTTTCCCCTGTATTGTGGACATTCTGAAAACCTGAAAACATTCAATAAGATATAGAACAACAATAAAGCCATTTCCAAAATAAAGATCCCAACTTTAAGGCCATCCGAGCCTTAAGACATACAAACAGTTTAGATACACACAAGCATGCATTCATAACTTAACTTTTTTACAAAACCACTTATCATGCCATTCCATGACAGCTTTTAATCATTCTTAGAAATTGAAAACAACCAGTCATTCACTCCCAAGCATGCAAAAAATCTAAGAGCAGAAATATAAGTTATTACATGCCATAGTTCATATCTCCCACTACAATCAACTAGCATTTAGCTTACAATCACTCAAACATGTACATAACCACTTAGGCTACAAAATAGAAAATAAGGTAAAGCAAACAAGATCTCTACATAACAGCAAGAACATAACCACCTCAAGCCACTAAGCACAGCAACTAAGGCAAAGGATCAGTCTGAACTTCCTCCTCCTCTTCTACTATCACCTCAACTAGCTGGGGATCACCCTCAGCACATCCTGAAACATATATTGAGGTATGAGCAACCACTGTTGCCCAGTGAGGGATAAAGTCTCCCGGGGTGTGCAATGCAACAAGTAAAGCAATTGGACAATAAAGCAGTTAATCATTCAGAAATAACAAGCTCTAGTAACCACACAATAAAAGGATACGTTTCACTTAACCCCAACACCAAAACTTCAATCCACGAACACGATCCACCAACCACGATCACGATAACGATAATGATAAGCCGGCATAATCCCAAACACTCCAGTGGGTGTACTCCGGATGTACCCCTATAATCCTACGACCCAACACCCCCTGGCAATCTCCGGACCAGGCGAGTGAAGGAATAGAGCACGGAGTTTGAATATCCACTGGCAAGCCCTCTGCCGCCGAGCCGATATTCAACACATCCGCCCCTGACACTATGGTTGCGTAACCACTATGCAATGCACTTTACAATAGCAAGTTAATATCAATAATATAAGCAATAACACGTAGGAGGATCAACAAAGTAGGTTGACCTCGATGCAGTTAGAATAGAAGCAATTTATACAAACAAATAAGTAGTTTTACAAAGAAGTATATACAAGACAAGCATAGAATCATGCCAAGAGCTCTAAAACAACTTGAAGTCACATTTAAACACTCAAGAAGTCGTGCCAAGGTCTTAGAAGCGCGAGACAACCGAATTTGCACCTAAACCCCTTTGTTTTCCAAACTATTTCTCTTCCAAACCAAAGTTAACGATTCAATTTCAAAGGAAAACTATACCAACCTTCTAACTAACCCTCAAGGAACCCTTTCAACCCTCAAACACATTCAAAAGCCCGCAATTACCCCGAAAGCCCCAAATTTCCTCTTCTAGCTTCAAACTACACATGCCTCATCCGGGCTTCAAACAAGGGCTAGCAAAGCTTCTATAGCACCTAGGTAGCCTAAGAATACTAATAGTGAAACCTGAATCCACCCGGATTCGACTTAACCCCGAAACCCCTTTGTTAAAGTCGCCTAATTCATGTTTTATGCGATTTTAGAGCAATTCAAGTGTACGGGGCTATTAGACTATCTTCATTAGCACCTAAAGCATCTATTAGGAGTGTTGAATCAAGCTAATACGTGCAATTACACAAAACTCTAGAAAAACGTCACTATTCACCTCATAAATCAAACTAACGATTCTAACCGTTTAAAAAGCGAAACAATGGCTCAAATATGTTCTCTAGCACTCATATACAAGGTATAATAGCATAGATAATCAATACAATAACATTTGGTCACATTTTCAACAAATCAAGAAATTGACAACTATTTTAAAATGCAAAAATAAGCCGTGAAATCCCTCACCAATGAGCGTAGGAGCACCTAGGAAGCTTGCACATACCCTAAACTACTAGCTCTAGGCTTGGATTGGCTTGGCTTGAAGAGTTGAAGAGCAAAATCACCTTTTTTCCTTCTCCTTGGTGTTTTCGGCCCTGCTACAGTAATTCCTGCATATTGTTTTCTTTTGTTTTGTGTTTTGGTGCTTATAAGGTTATATAGTGAGGTTAAGTTGAGGTGGTGATGAGGACATCAGGGCTGCTAGGAATGTTCCAGATTCAATGCAAGTGCCAGCTGGTCCAGTGACAAGAGCTCGCGCTAAAAGGTTCAAGGAAGAGCTGAATAATTTGGTTGAGAAAGTTCTACAACAAGAGGAAAGTGTGTTGGCTAGTAGAGATGAAGAAGGGCTGGTGTTACTCCTCCAAGTAGATCCACAAGAAAGCCAACTAGGCATCCACATTCATTGAACCTTTTGGGCGAATTTTCCAGCAAAGATTCAAGTCAAGATTCTATTTTCAAGATTCAAGAACTTCAAGATTCTTCAAGAAGTTTCAAGAAGATTTGAAGATTTAGTCAAGATTTGATTTCTTTGTAATTCTATCCTAGTTTTAGTTTTCAGTTTTAGTTTAATTCCCTATGGACGAATTTAGGTGTTCAATTAGGAAAGAGACTTTCTTGGGATGCAAGATTAGGTGTTCATACTAGAAAGGAGCTTTTCTTGGGCTGCAAGTTTGCTTCCTTTTTAGTTACTATTCACGTCACTATTCACATAAATAGTTAATAGGAGTCTTTTCTTGGTCTCCAAGTTTGTTTCCTTTGACCTAGTTACTATTCACGTTTTTCTATTTCAGCTAGGGTTTAGGAGTCTTTTCTAATTAGGAAACTTATTTGTTCTTTGCCTATATAAGGCTGATTTGCAAGAAATAATAAAGAGACAATTCTGAAATTAAATCTGTGAGATTATTCTCCTTAAGAGTGAAAAGAAAAAGAGCAAGGCCGAATCTGGAAAGGTAGTGAGGAGAGAAAAGAACTTGGCCAATGAGGTAAAAATAGGGGGAAAGCAAAGAAACTTTTATGCAAAAGCAAGTGAGCTTAACAGAGCTTTGACTTTGTATTGCCTAGTGTTGTTGTTTCTCTATTGTAGGATATCGAGGATATGATTCCTGAGGACATACCACATGGTCTACCACCTAGGCTAGTCTTTGAACTTGGAGGATTTGAGGACAAATCCTTCTCAAGAGGAGGGAATGATAAGGACATCAAGGCTATACAAATCGTTCAAGAAAGAGCCAGGAATTAGACGTCCACATTCGTTGAACCGTTCATATTCATTGAATCGTCCAAGTTCAATGAACCATTTATTTGGGGGAATTTTCCAACAAAGATTCAAGTCAGGATTCTATTTTCAAGATTCAAGAACTTCAAAATTCTTCAAGAAGTTTCAAGAAGATTTAAAGATTTGGTCAAGATTTGATTTCTTTGTAATTCTATCTTAGTTTAAGTTTTAGTTTAATTTGAATCTAGTTTATTAGAGTCCAATATGGACAAAATTAGGTGTTCACACTAGGAAGGAGTCTTTTTTGGGCTCCAAGAAAAGGAGACTTTCTTGGGCTCCAAGGAAAGGAGTCTTTCTTGGACTCCAAGTCTACTTCTTTGACCTAGTTACTATTCACATCACTATTCATGTTAGGTTTTAGGAGTTCTTTTCCAAGGACGATACTTATTTGTTATTTGCCTATGTAAGGCTGACTTCCAAGATTAATAAAAATATGTTTTTGACTATTAAAATTGTGAGATTATTCTCCTTTGAGTTTTCCAAGAGACTTTTTCGAACTTATCAACATTATTCTTGTGGCGTTCATCCTTGACTTGTCAAACGGGTTTTCCATCCTCGTTTGTGGCGTCTTCAACTATACCATGGTTCTAGCTTTGCTAAGCATAGGGTCGCGGTTCTATCCAATCCTGAAAGGTCTTGGGGTCGTTTGCCATATTTGGTGTTGGGTCGCGTCACATGTTGGCGTGGTTCGTATCATACTAGGTGCATTAGTTAATCCAAAAGGCATGACTAACCACTCATACAATCCATATTTAGTTTTAAATGTTGTTTTCCATTCATCTCCTTCTTTCATTCTTATCTGATGATATCCACTTTTAAGATCAATTTTAGAAAACACACAAGAACCATGCAATTCATCTAACATATCATCTAAGCGAGGAATAGGATGTCTATACTTTACTGTTATGTTGTTGATAGCTCTGCAATCAACACACATCCTCCATGTCCCATCCTTCTTAGGTACTAAAATTATAGGAACTGCACAAGGACTCATGCTTTCTCTCACGTACCCTTTCTCCATCAACTCTTCGACTTGCCTTTGAAGCTCCTTCGTCTCCTCTGGATTGCTCCTATAAGCTGGACGATTTGGAATTGATGCTCTAGGTACGAAATCTATCTGATGTTCAATCCCTTGAAGAGGTGGTAGACCATGTGGTATCTCCTCGGAAAGCACATCCTCAAAATCCTGCAACAGAGAAACAACAACACTAGCCAATGCAGAGTCAATTTGGTTAGTGTATAAAAGAGCCTCTTTGTACATAAGTACAATAATTGGCTGTTTTGTCATCAAAGCTCTCTTAACCTCACTTGCTTTTGAATAAAAATTTCTTTGTTTTCCCTCTGTTTTTACCTCCTTGGCCGAATTCTTTTCTCTTCTCACTACCTTTCCAGATTCGGCCTTGCTCTTTTTCTTTTCACTCTCCATCTTTTGCTCACTCAAATTCTTTTGATCACTCAAGTTATTTTGATCACTCAATTTTTGTAACCTCACTTGATCCTCATAAACTTGTTTTGGTCCGTTGATTGAACATGAATGAGTACTTGTTTGTGAAGCCATCATGCTGCACACGTCGATCATATTGCCATGGCCTTCCCAAAAGAAGATGTCCAGCATGCATAGGTACCACACCGCACAATACTTCATCCTCATATTTTCCGAAGCGAAACGGCACCACAACCTGTTTTGCAACCCTTACCTTACCACAATCATTCAACCATTAGAGCTTGTATGGACATGGATGCTTAATTGTTGTGAGCCCTAGCTTGTCAACCATTGAAGCACTAGTAACGTTAGTGCAACTACCACCATCAATAATAACACTGCATACCTTATCTTTCACGTGGCAGCGGGTATGAAAGATGTTCTCACGTTGCACTACTTCTTCCTCCTCTTTAGCTTGCAAGCTCAAAGCTCGTCGTGCCACTAGTCCAAGCATCTCTCCATAATCTGCCCCAAACTTTTCTTCACCTACCTCAGTGTCCTCTAGTATGGGCATGTCATCAGATTACGTTTCATCCTCAGACTCAATCTCCCCACTTGACTGGCTATGTGACCTCGTCCCTGACATTTAAAGCATTTAATATCACTAGAACAGTTGTAGGAGGGGCTGTTTTACCTTGAGAGGTCGTGGCATGGGTGGATGTTTTGGGCTCGGGCTTGATGTTGGAAGTAGCCGAACTCTCCTCCTTTATTGGGTAACTCGACCTCCAAGGTGATGCACCTGAGTGTTGTGGGGCTGGCGTTGGTCATGAATGATACGAACCACGCCAACATGTGACGCGACCCAACACCAAATATGGCAAACGACCCCAAGACCTTTCAAGAATGGATGGAACCTCGACCCTATGCTTAGCAAAGCTAGAACCTTGATATAGTTGAGGACGCCACAAACGAGAATGGAAGTCTTGTTTGATAAGTCAAGGTGAACGCAACAAGAATACTCTTGATAAGTTTGGAAAAGTTCTTGAGAACTTAAGGAGAATAATCTCGCAAATTTAATATCAAAATTGTCTTTTTTTATTTCTTGCAAATCAGCCTTATATAGGCAAAGAACAGATAAGTTTCCTAATTAGAAAAGACTCCTAAACCCTAGCTGAAATAGAAAAACGTGAATAGTAACTAGGTCAAAGGAAACAAACTTGGAGACCAAGAAAAGACTCCTATTAACTATTCACGTGAATAGTAACGTGAATAGTAACGTGAATAGTAACAAAAAATGAAGCAAACTTGCAGCCCAAGAAAGACTCCTTCCTAGTGTGAACACCTAACTTGCAGCCCAAGAAAGACTTCTCCCTAGTGTGAACACCTAATTTTCGTCCATAGGGGGTTCTAGAGAATAAACGAGAATTCAAATTAAACTAAAACTAAAACTAAGATAGAATTACAAAGAAATCAAATCTTGACCAAATCTTCAAATCTTCAAATCTTCTTGAAACTTCTTGAAGAATCTTGAAGTTCTTGAATCTTGACTTGAATCTTTGCTGGAAAATTCGCCGAAATAAATGGTTCATTGAACTTGGACTCTTAAGGCTGGATCTCATCATTCCTCCCCTCTTGAGAAGGATTTATCCTCAAATCCACCAGGCTCAAAGACCAGCCTAGGTGGTATATCATGTGGTATCTCCTCGAGAAACACATCCTCAAAATCCTGCAAGAGAGAAACAACAACACTAGGCAATGTAGAGTCAAGTTGGTTAGTGTTTAAAAGAGCCTCCTTGTACATGCGTACACTTGCTTTTGCATAAAAATTACTTTGTTTTCCCTCTGTTTTTACCTCCTTGGCTGAAGTCTTTTCTCTCCTCACTACCTTTCCAGATTCGGCCTTGCTCTTTTTCTTTTCACTCTCTATCTTTTGCTCACTCAAATTCTTTTGATCACTCAAATTCTTTTGTTCACTCAAGTTCTTTTGATCACTCAAGTTCTTTTGATCACTCAATTTTTGTAACCTCACTTGATCCTCATAAACTTGTTTTGGTGTCATTGGAACTAGAGTGATTGTTCGCTGATTAAACATGAATGAGTACTTGTTGGTGAAGCCATCATGCTGCACACGTCGATCAAATTGCCATGGTCTTCCCAAGAGAAGATGTCCAGCATGCATAGGTACCACATCACACAATACTTCATCCTCATATTTTCCAATGCGAAATGGCACCACAACCTGTTTTGTAACCCATACCTCACCACAATCATTCAACCATTGCAGCTTGTATGGACGTGGATGCTTAATTGTTGTGAGCCCTAGCTTATCAACCATTGAAGCACTAGCAACATTAGTACAACTACCACCATCAATAATAACACTACATACCTTATCTTTCACGAGGCAGCGAGTATGAAAGATATTCTCACGTTGCACTACTTCTTCCTCTTCTTTAGCTTGCAAGCTCAAAGCTCGTCGTGCCACTAGTCCAAGCATCTCTCCATAATCTGCCCCAAACTCTTCTTCACTTACTTCGGTGTCCTCTAATATGGGCATGTCATCAGACTGCGTTTCATCTTCAGATTCAATCTCCCCACTTTCCAAAACTACCATGGCTCTCTTGTTTGGACATTGACTAGCTATGTGACCTCATCCCTGACATTTAAAGCATTTAATATCACTAGAACGAGTTGTAGGAGGGGCTGTTTTACCTTGAGAAGTCGTGGCATGGGTGGATGTTTTGGGCTTGAGCTTGACCTTAGATATAGACGAACTCTCCTCCTTTCTTGGGTAACTCGACGTCCAAGGTGATGCACTTGAGTGTTGCGGGGCTGGCCTTGGTCGTGAAATGCTTCTTCACCTTAATCGCCATATGCACCAAATCTTCTAACTCAACATAATGATGCAACTCAATGGTGTTAGCAATTTCTAGATTCAGCCCATTCAGAAATCTAGCCATTGTCGCCTCCCGATCTTCCTCTACATTGGCTCTAATCATTGCCATCTCCATCTCTTTGTAATACTCATCAACACTCTTATACCTTGCAGCTTGAGGTATAAGTCCCTGTAGTAATGACTGGGTACAAATCGCTTCCTCATCACTCTCTTCATCTCATCCCAAGTTACAACAGGATGTTCTTCATTCCGCCTCCTATTAATGCATAATTGATCCCACCACACAATAGCATAATCTGTAAATTCAATTGCAGCAAGTTTTACCTTTTTCAACACGGAATAATTGTGGCAATCAAAAACCAACTCGATCTTCTTTTCCCACTCAAGATATGCTTCAGGATCACTCCTTCCTTGAAATGCAGGAATCTTCATCTTGATGCTACCTAAGTTGTTATCAACACGATCAAAACGACCCCTAGCATCTCTATCCCAACCATGTCTCCTATTGCTGCCCACTGAAATTCTATCAAACTCCTCAACTAAACCTTCCTCATCGACTTCTTCAACTTCATCAACATCTTCAACTCTTTGTTGCAATCTGTTCCTCCTTGGTGCATTCGGAGCAGCTGGTGGTTGCACTCTTTCAGCTCTTTGTTCTACCCTATCCAATCTTTCATATAGCTGCTCTAATTCAGCCCGCATCATCCGTCTCATCTTTCCCACCAAAGCTTGCATCTGTAAATTTGGAACAGCAGCTTGTTGACCTCCTTCGTTAGTGTTGTCCGCTTGATTTTGAGACATGATTAATTTTCACTCCCTCACGTGTTTCACTCAACTCAATTTGGCTTTTACCCTCTATTAATCTCACACACTTTTCCTTTTTTCTCTCGTGTTCTCCTTCAAGTTCCCTAGAACTAACCAAGAATACCAAGAAAGGCACTACAGCAGCGTATTACTCTATTTCGGAATCTGACTTTTTTTTTCAGACCTCTACGACTCTGGAAACAAGGTTAGACAAAGAAAATTGAACAAAACCCGAAGAAGGAAACCTAGAGAAATAAGGAAAGTTAAGAAAAATCTAATAGAAAACACAAAAACGCCCAAAACTCATACCAAACGATGGAATTTGGCCCTAAGAGGGTGGTGCCCATAGCTTAGCTGTGGGTTATGCTCAGAACATCGTTTCCCTTCAGAAAAACTTGCCCCGAAGGCTAATTCAACAAAAAAAAGTTTTTTAACTGTTCACTGTTTTCTCTTTTTTTTTTTTTTTTTTTTTGAATTTTATTGATGTTTCTTTTCTTTTCTTGAAGTTCTTTTCTTGATTTTTAGAAACAAACGCAGTGAGCAAGTAACTAGGACTTCGAATTTAGAAACACAAGAAACCCTAATTCAAGATTCTAGGGTTTGGCCAATGGAAAGTTAAACAAGAATGAAATTGTAGCTGGAAAACGGAATTGAAGCAAGAAAACGAAATTGAAAACAAGACTCAAGAAGCGGAAAACAAGACTCAAGACAAGAAATTAAAAGAGCAAGAACGGAAACAAGACACAAGCAAGAAAACTAATTGGAAGCAAGACACAATCAAGAACGAAGAAAGGAAATAAAACCTAGACCTACTCACGGAATTTAACCAAGAAAACAAGAAAAGGATAGGCAAACCTGATTAACCTAAGCTCTGATTACCAACTAATACGAACCACGCCAACATGTGACGCGACCCAACACCAAATATGGCAAACGACCCCAAGACCTTTCAGTAATGGATGGAACCTCGACCCTATGCTTAGCAAAGCTAGAACCTTGGTATAGTTGAGGACGCCACAAATGAGGATGGAAGTCTCGTTCGACAAGTCAAGGTGAACGACACAAGAATACTCTTGATAAGTTCGGAAAAGTTCTTGAGAACTTAAGGAGAATAATCTCATAAATTTAATATCAAATTTGTCTTTTTTTATTTCTTACAAATCAGCCTTATATAGGCAAAGAACAAATAAGTTTCCTAATTAGAAAAGACTCCTAAACCCTAGCTGAAATAGAAAAACGTGAATAGTAACTAGGTCAAAGGAAACAAACTTGGAGACCAAGAAAAGACTCCTATTAACTATTCACATGAATAGTTACATGAATAGTAACTAAAAATGAAGCAAACTTGCAGCTCAAGAAAAACTCCTTCCTAGTGTGAACACCTAACTTGCAGCCCAAGAAAGACTTCCCCCTAGTGTGAACACCTAATTTTCGTTCATAGGGGGTTTTAGAGAATAAACGAGAATTCAAATTAAACTAAAACTAAAACTAAGATTGAATTACAAAGAAATCAAATCTTGACCAAATCTTCTTGAAACTTCTTGAAGAATCTTGAAGTTCTTGAATCTTGAAAATAGAATCTTGACTTGAATCTTTGCTGGAAAATTTGCCCAAATAAATGGTTCATTGAACTTGGACGATTCAATGAATGTAGACGGTTCAACGAATGTGGACGTCTAATTCCTGGCTCTTTTGTGGCTCTTTCTTGAACAATTTGTATAGCCTTGATGTCCTCATCACTCTGCCTTTTTCATCTCGTATTCTCCTTCAAGTTCCCTAGGACTAACCAAGAATACCAAGGAAGGCACTAAAGCAGCGTATTACTCTATTTCGGAATCTGACTTTTTCTTTTCAGACCCCTTAGACTCTAGAAACAAGGTTAGAGAAAGAAAATTGAACAAAACCCGAAGAAGAAAACCTAGAAAAATAAGAAAAGTTGAGAAAACCCTATTGGAAAACACAAAAACACCTAAAACTCATAGAAAACAATGGAATTTGGCCCTAAGATGGTGGTTCCCATAGCTTTGGTTATGCTCAGATCGTCGTTTCCCTTCAGAAAAGTTTGGCCTCATAGCCTAATTCTCCAGAAAAAGAAATTTACTGTTCACCATTTTTTTTTTTTTTTTTTTTCAGCAACAAACTGTATTTTTTTTCTGATCTTTTCTTGACCTTTCTTTTCTTTTCTTGATGTTCTTTTTCTTTTCTTGATTTTCATAAACGAAAACAAGGACTAAGTAACCAAGATTTCAGATTTGAGCACACAACCACTAGGGTTTTTTCCTAATTGAAAACCCTAACCCCACCCACGGATTTGATGAGAAAACAAGAAAACAGAAACGGATTAAGGGAAGACAACAGAATTGAAGACAAGACTCAACAAACAAAATTAAAAGAGCAAGAACGGAATCAAGATGTCCAAGAAAATGAATTGGAAGCAAGACAATCAAGATCGACGAAAGGAATTAAAACCTAGACCTAGACTCACGGAATTAACAAAGAAAAACAAGAAAAAGGATAGGCAAACCTGATAAACCTAAGCTCTGATTACCAACTGATACGAACCACGTCAACATGCGATGCAACCCAACACCAAATATGGCAAACAACCCCAAGACCTTTCAGGATTGGATGGAACCGCGACCCTATGCTTAGCAAAGCAAGAACCTTGGTATGGTGAAGACGCCACAAACGAGGATGGAAACCCATTTGATAAGTCAAGGTTGAACGCCACAAGAATTATCTTGAAATTGTCTAACTCTTATTTCATGCAAATCAGCCTTATATAGGCAAAGACAAATAAGTTTTCTATTTGAAAAAGAACTCCTAAACCCTAGCTCAAATAGGAAAACGTGAATAATAACTAGGTCAAAAGAAAACAAACTTGCAGCCCAAGAAAAACTCCTTCCTAGTGTGAACATCTAATCTTGCAGCCAGAGAAAGTCTTTTTCCTAGTGTGAACACCTAAATTCGTCCAAGAGAATTAAACTAAAACTAAAACTAAAACTAAGATAGAATTACAAAGAAATCAAATCTTGACTAAATCTTCGAATCTTCTTGAAACTTCTTGAAGAATCTTGAAGTTCTTGAATCTTGAAAATAGAATCTTGACTTGAATCTTTGCTGGAAAATTCGACCAAAAATGGTTCAACGAACATGGACGCCCAAATGGTTCATTGAATGTGGACTTCTAAATGATTCATTGAATGTGGACGTGCATGGCTGGATCTTGGCTTTCTTGTGGATCAACTTGGAGGAGTAAAACCAGCCTTTCTTCATCCCTACTAGCCAACACGCTTTCCTCCTATTGTAGAACTTTCTGATCCAAGTTATTCAACTCTTCCTTGAACCTTTTAGCACGAGCTCTTGTCACTGGACCAACTGGCACTTGCACTGGACTTGGAACATTCCTAGTAGCCTTGATGTCCTCATCCCTAATGGGTACTCCGGATGTACCCGATCGTACGACCCATACCCCCTGGCATCTCCAAACTAGGCGAGTGAGGGACTAGGGTATAGAGCTAGGGCAACCAACACTAGCAAGCCCGATGCCGCCCAGAGCGGCCCATCGCATCCGTCCTGATGATAAGGTTGCGCAACCATCGATACGATAACACAAATAGCAACAATAATAGCAATATAACATCAAAATCCAATAAACACATAAATGTGAAACAAAAAAGTAGGTTGCCCTCGCACATGAATTACAATCAATAAGCAATAGTGCTTAGCTCAACCAATCACTTAGGTATCATTCTTGATGAGGACAAAGGCTGGTTTTACTCATCAAATTTGATCCAAAAGAGAGCCAAGAACCAGCCCTACAACATGTCCACATTCATTGAATCGTCCACATTCAATGAACCATTTGGGCGTCCATGTTCGTTGAACCATTTTTGGTCGAATTTTCCAGCAAATATTCAAGTCAAGATTCTATTTTCAAGATTCAAGAACTTCAAGATTCTTCAAGAAGTTTCAAGAAGATTCAAAGATTTAGTCAAGATTTGATTTCTTTATAATTCTATCCTAGTTTTAGTTTTCAATTTTAATTTAATTCCCTATGGACGAATTTAGGTGTTCACACTAGGAAAAAGACTTTCTTGGGCTGGGAAAAAGACTTTCTTGGGCTGCAAGATTAGGAGTTCACACTAGAAAGGATTTTTTCTTGGGCTGCAAGTTTGCTTCCTTTTTAGTTACTATTCATATTACTATTCACGTTAATAGCTAATAGGAGTCTTTTCTTGGTCTCCAAGTTTGTTTCCTTTGACCTAGTTACTATTCACGTTTTCCTATTTGAGCTAGGGTTTATGAGTTCTTTTTTCAAATAGGAAACTTATTTGTCTTTGCCTATATAAGGCGGATTTTCCTGAAATAAAAGTTAGACAATTTTGATATTAAATTTGTGAGATTATTCTCCTTAAGTTCTCAAGAACTTTTTCGAACTTATCAAGATTATTCTTATGGCATTCATCTCTGACTTATCAAACGAGATCTCCATCCTCGTTTGTGGTGTCCTCAACTATACCTGAAGGGTCGCGGTTCTATCCATTCCTGAAGGGTCTTGGGTCATTTGCCATTTTTGGTGTTGGGTCGCGTCACATTGAAGATGTTGAAGATGTTGGTGAGATCGATGAGGAAGGTTTAGATGAAGAGTTTGACAGAATTTCAGTGGGCAGCAATAGGCGACATGGTCGGGATAGAGATGCTAGGGATCGTGTTGATCGAGTTGATAGCAACTTAGGAAGTATCAAGATGAAGATTCCTGCGTTTCAAGGACGGAGTGATCCGAAAGCCTATCTTGAGTGGGAAAAGAAAATTGAGTTGGTGTTTGATTGCCACAACTATTCCGAGTTGAAAAAGGTAAAACTTGCTGCCATTGAATTTACTGATTATGCTATTGTGTGGTGGGATCAATTGTGTCTCAATAGGAGGTGGAATGGAGAACATCCTGTGGCAACTTGGGATGAGATGAAGAGAGTAATGAGGAGGCGATTTGTACCCAGTCATTATTACAGGGACTTATACCTCAAGCTGCAAGGTCTTCATCAAGGTAATAAAAGTGTGGATGATTATTACAAAGAAATGGAGATGGCTATGATTGAGCCAATGTTGAGGAAGATCAGGAGGAGACAATGGCTAGATTTCTAAATGGGCTGAATTGAGAAATTGCTAACACCATTGAGTTGCATCATTATGTTGAGTTAGAAGATTTGGTGCATATGGCAATTAAATGCTAGCTAGCCAATGTCCAAACAAGAGAGCAATGGTAGTTTTGGAAAGTGGGGAGATTGAGTCTGAAGATGAAACGCAACCTGATGACAAGCCCATACTAGAGGACACCGAAGTAGGTGAAGAAGAGGAGTTTGGGGCAGATTATGGAGAGATGCTTGGATTAGTGGCACGACGAGCTTTGAGCTTGCAAGCTAAAGAGGAGGAAGAAGTAGTGCAACGTGAGAACATCTTTCATACCCGCTGCCACGTGAAAGATAAGGTATGTAGTGTTATTATTGATGGTGGTAGTTGTACTAACGTTGCTAGTGCTTCAATGGTTGACAAGCTAGGGCTCATAACAATTAAGCATCCACGTCCATACAAGCTGCAATGGTTGAACGATTGTGGTGAGGTAAGGGTTACAAAACAGGTTGTGGTACCGTTTCGCATTGGAAAATATGAGGATGAAGTATTGTATGATGTGGTACCTATGCATGCTGGACATCTTCTTTTGGGAAGGCCATGACAATTTGATCGACGTGTGCAGCATGATGGCTTCACCAACAAGTACTCATTCATGTTCAATCAATGGACAATCACTCTAGTTCCAATGACACCAAAACAAGTTTATAAGGATCAAGTGAGGTTGCAAAAATTGAGTGAACAAAAGAATCTGAGAGATCAAAAGAATATGAGAGAGCAAAAGAATGAGAGTGAAAAGAAAAGTAAGGCCGAATCTGGAGAGGAGGTAAGGAGAGAAAAGAGCACTGCCAATGAGGTAAAAACAGAGGGAAAACAAAGATATTTGTATGCAAAAGCAAGTGAGGTTAAGAGAGCTTTGATATCAAAACGGCCAATGATTGTACTTTTGTACAAAGAGGCTGATGAGAACCAGCCTTAAGCGTCCAAGTTCAATGAATCATTTATTTGGGCGAATTTTCCTGCAAAGATTCAAGTCAAGACTCTATTTTCAAGATTCAAGAACTTCAAGATTCTTCAAGAAGTTTCAAGAAGATTTGAAGATTTGGTCAATATTTGATTTCTTTGTAATTCTATCTTAGTTTTAGTTTTAGTTTAATTTGAATTCTAGTTTATCAGGTGTTCACACTATGGAGAAGTCTTTCTTGGGCTGCAAGTTTGGTGTTCACACTAGAAATGAGTCTTTCTTGGGCTGCAAGTTTGCTTCCTTTTTAGTTACTATTTATGTTACTATTCACATAAATAGTTAATAGGAGTCTTTCTTGGGCTCCAAGTCTACTTCTTTGACCTAGTTACTATTCACATTTTTCCTACTTGGGCTAGGGTTTAGGAGTCCTATTCCAAGCAGGAAATTTATTTGTTCTTTGCCTATATATAAGACTGTTGTTGTGATAATAAACGAAGACAACTTTGATATTAAATTTGTGAGATTATTCTCCCTAAGTTCTCAAGAACTTTTTCAAACCTATCAAGATTATTCTTGTGGCGTTCATCCTTGACTTATCAAACGAGTTTTCCATCCTCGTTTATGGAGTCCTCAACTATAGGTTCTAGCTTTGCTAAGCATAGGGTCGTGGTTCCATCCGTTCCTGAAAGGTCTTGGGTCGTTTGCCATATTTGGTGTTGGGTCGCGTCACATGTTGGCGTGGTTCGTATCAGTCTTGATGTCCTCATCATTCCCTCCCTCTTGAGAAGGATTTGGTGCATATGGCAATCAATGTGGAGAAAAAACTCAAGAGGGGTGGTACACGACCAAGACAAGTACCAAAATACTTGAGTGCTTCACCTTCACCTTGGAGGACGAGTTACCCAAAGGATGAAGAAAATTCGTCTACTTCCAAGGCCAAGCCCGAGCTCAAACCATCCACCATTGCCATGACCTCTCAAGGTAATAGCTCTACTATGACTCAATCTAGTGAGATTCAATGTTTTAAATGTCAGGGACGAGGACACATAGCAAGCCAATGCCCAAACAAGGGAGCAATGGTAGTCTTGGAAAGTGGTGAGATTGAATCTGAAGACAAAACATATTCTGATGACATGCCCATACGAGAGGACACCGCAATGGGAGCAGAGGAGTTTGGGGCAGATCATGGAGAGATGCTTGGACTAGTGGCACAACGAGCCTTAAGCCTGCAAGCTAAAGAAAAGGAAGAGGTAGCACAATGTGAGAACATCTTTCACACTCGTTGCCATGTGAAAGACAAGGTAGGTAGTTTTATTATTGATGGTGGTAGTTGCACTAACGTTGGTAGTTCTTCCATGGTTGAAAAGCTAGCGCTCATAACAATTAAGCATCCACGTCCATAATTGGGAAATATGAAGATGAAGTATTGTGCGGTGTAGTTCCAATGCATGCTGGATATCTTCTCTTAGAAAGACTTGGGCAATTTGATCGATGTGTGCAACATGATGGTCTCACCAACAAGTACTCATTCATGTTCAATCAGCAGACAATCACTCTAGTTCCAATGACACCAAAACAAGTTTATGAGGATCAAGTTAGGTTGCAAAGCTTGAGTGATCCAAAGAACTTAAGTGAACAAAAAGAACTTGAGTAATCAAAAGAATTTCAGTGAACAAAAAAATGAGAGCGAAAAGAAAAAGGGCAAGGCCGAATCTGGAAAGATACTGAGGAGAGAAAAGAATTCGGCCAATGAGGTAAAAATAGAGGGAAAACAAATAATTTTTTATGAAAAAGCAAGTGAGGTTAAGAGAGCTCTGATATCAAAATGACCAATGATTGTACTATGTACAAAGAGGCTCTTTTAAACAATAACCAACTTGACTTTGCATTGCCTAGTGTTGTTGTTTCTCTCTTGCAAGATTTTGAGGAAGTGTTTCCTGAGGACATACCACATGGTCTACCACCTAGGCTGGTCTTTGAACTTGGAGGATTTGAGGATAAATCCTTCTCAAGAAGGGGGAATGATGAGAACCAGCCTTAAGCATCCAAGTTCAATGAATCATTTATTTGGGCGAATTTTCCAGCAAAGATTCAAGTCAAGACTCTATTTTCAAGATTCAAGAACTTCAAGATTCTTCAAGAAGTTTCAAGAAGATTTGAAGATTTGGTCAAGATTTGATTTCTTTGTAATTCTATCATAGTTTTAGTTTTAGTTTAATTTGAATTCTAATTTATCAGGTGTTCACACTAAGGAGAAGTCTTTCTTGGGCTGCAAGTTAGGTGTTCACACTAGAAAGGAGTCTTTCTTAGGCTGCAAGTTTGCTTCCTTTTTAGTTACTATTCATGTTACTATTCATGTAAATAGTTAATAGGAGTCTTTCTTGGACTCCAAGTCTACTTCTTTGACCTAATTACTATTCACATTTTTCCTACTTGGGCTAGGGTTTAGGAGTCCTATTCCAAGCAGGAAACTTATTTGTTCTTTGCCTATATAAGGTTGTTTTTGTGATAATAAACGAAGACAACTTTGATATTAAATTTGTGAGATTATTCTACTTAAGTTCTCAAGAACTTTTTTAAACTTATCAAGATTATTCTTGTGGCGTTCATCCTTGACTTATCAAACGAGTTTTCTATCCTCGTTTGTGGCATCCTCAACTATACCAAGGTTCTAGCTTTTCTAAGCATAGGGTCGCGGTTCCATCCGTTCCTGAAAGGTCTTTGGGTCGTTTGCCATATTTGGTGTTGGGTTGCGTCACATGTTGGCGTGGTTCGTATCAGAGGCTCTTTTAAACACTAACCAACTTGACCCTGCGTTGCCTAGGTTGTTGTTTCTCTCTTGCAGGATTTTGAGGATGTGTTTCCCGAGGAGATACCACATGTTCTACCACCAAGGCTGGTCTTTGAATCTGGAGGATTTGAGGACAAATCCTTCTCAAGAGGGGGGGAATGATGAGGACAAAGGCTGGTTTTACTCATCAAATTTGATCCAAAAGAGAGCCAAGAACCATCCGTACAACATGTCCACATTCATTGAATCGTCCGCATTCAATGAACCCATACACGTCCACATTAAATGAACCATTTGTGAGTCCATGTTCGTTGAACCATTTTTGGGCGAATTTTCCATCAAAGATTCAAGTCAAGATTCTATTTTCAAGATTCAAGAACTTCAAGATTCTTCAAGAAGTTTCAAGAAGATTCGAAGATTTAGTCAAGATTTGATTTCTTTGTAATTCTATCCTAGTTTTAGTTTCAGTTTTAGTTTAATTCCCTATGGACGAATTTAGGTGTTCACACTAGGAAAAAGACTTTCTTGGGCTACAAGATTAGGTGTTCACACTATAAAGGAGCTTTTCTTGGGCTGCAAGTTTGCTTCCTTTTTAGCTACTATTCAGGTTACTATTCACATAAATAGTTAATAGGAGTCTTTTTTTGGTCTCCAAGTTTGTTTCCTTTGACCTAGTTACTATTCACGTTTTCCTATTTGAGCTAGGGTTTAGGAGTTCTTTTTTCAAATAGGAAACTTATTTGTCTTTGCCTATATAAGGCGGATTTGCATGAAATAAAAGTTAGACAACTTTGATATTAAATTTGTGAGATTATTCTCCTTAAGTTCGCAAGAACTTTTTCAAACTTATCAAGATTATTCTTGTGGCGTTCATCTCTAACTTATCAAACGAGATCTCCATCCTCGTTTGTGGCGTCCTCAACTATACCAAGGTTCTAGCTTTGCTAAGCATAGGGTTGCGGTTCCATCCATTCCTGAAGGGTCTTGGGTCGTTTTCCATATTTGGTGTTAGGTCGCGTTACATGTTGCCGTGGTTCGTATCAATTCTTTAAGTTCCAAGTAATCCACGGAGACAATAGCATAATAAATAACATATACATTAGCATTGACAATTCATATAAGTAGGAACACCATAAATCAACTAACCAATAAGTTACACAAGCATAGCCAAAATTAGAGATGCAAATATAATGCAAGTCTCTCACCTTTTAGAAAGTCAAACCTGTTCGAATTTAGCCCAGAACTCCCGCAATTCACCAAAAGTCCCAATTTCCTTCAAATACAATGACATAATACAATATTACAATCATTACTTAAACAACACCTTAACATTATTTTATTAGTCCTACAATCTGACAGGCATATTATTATTGGCAATTAGAACAATTCATAAAGCATAATCAATCTACGCATTTATACATATTACAAATCATAATTGGATAGCTCTTAACTTCCAGAATCTCTTCAAACATCTATGTATTAATACAACCATACTTAACACTCTTACAAATAGACAATAGAATACTTTTAATAGTTAAACAAGCAATACTAATTCCAAAAAGTAAAAACTACAAAAAAAACTATTCAATCTCTAACTTTCAAAGGCTATTATTTTTTTTGCTGGGTCAGCAAGAATGGATTTTATAAAAGATGAATAGAGATTACAGGGAATATACAAGCCCGTAGGCAATCAAACATGCGTGAATAAATCACCACATGAAACAGAAGGAAAAAACAACAAATTGCACACAGGCAACAATAAAATAAAGCAAAGTTGCACGCAGGCAATACTTTAGGAAAGTAATCCAAACGAAAAGAAAAACTAAGTAAAAATAAAGCAAAGTTGCACGCAGGCAATACTTTAGGAAAGTAATCCAAACCAATAGATGCAATGATTTCTTCCTCAGGAGATGGAAACATAAATAATCCGAGAAAAAGATTATGTAAGGAAGATATCCATTGAAGCACACGCCACAAAGTGGCGATTGAAAGATGAGTCCCTGAAACCACTTCCAACTTTTGTCTTTGTCAGTACTTCTTCTTTAATGTTGGAAAGGATTTCTTCTTCAGTAGCAGTAGTATTCTCGAAAAGTATGTTGTTCCTTTCTCTCCAAATATGGTAAATAGAAGCACAGAGGAGCAACCGGAACATGTATTCCCTGATGTTTCCTTTACCTACAAAAGATTGATGAAGCATTATAATATCAGAAAAGGAATACATATTAGCATCAATATAAAGTAATTGCAAACCTCCCTTCCAGATTCTTTTTGTGAAGCAGCATTCAAAGAATAAGTGATCCCGGGTTTCTGGGCCTTGATGACAGAAAATGCAATGAGCATGGGAGATAGTGCCCCAACAAAGAAGGCGGTAGCGAGTAGGAAGGCAATCCAGGCAAGCAAGCCAAGCAATGAAACTGTGACGGGGAATGTTGCGAGTGAACCAAGTGATGGAAGACCAATTAACAGAAGGACCTCTATCTCAGATAAAGTCCCATGCTTTACGAAATGAGAAGGAGCTACCAGTTGTAAGCTTCCAAGTAAATGTATCAGGACAAACAGGATTGGTAGTAGGAAGATAGGTGGAAGGGTCAAGACTGGCAATATCAGGAGGGTGAAAAGGCCAGTTCCAATTATTATTGATAAACACATCTGAAACTTTTGCATTCCAAGAAGGGTAGAACACATCAATCCCAAATAAATCGGAGAGGACTCCACGGGGATGCCAGTTATCATGCCAAAAGAAAGTGTTGTTGCCATTACCAATTTTGTGAGAAATAAGCTCTTTGACAACTGGTCTCAACTGAAGAAGTTTACTCCAAGTCCAGCTGGTGTCAGCGGGAATACTCATAGTCCAAATGCATTTGTCTTTGATGTGATTGTTCCAAACCCAACGACTCCAGATAGTGCCTCTCATAGAGTACATCCTCCAAAACAACTTCATAAAAGCAGCACGATTGACTTCATCAAGGGATCTAATACCGAGACCACCTTCATTGAAAGGCTTGCAGATCTTATTCCAAGCAACTTTAGGGCCAGTACCTCTCCAGAGGAAAGCAGCAAATTTTCTCTCAATCTCAACAAGAATGCTTTTAGGGATAAGGAGAACCGAAGCCCAAAAGAGGTGCAAGTGGTTGAGAACAGACTTGATGAGTTGAAGCCTTCCAGCAAAAGTGAGCCAGTTATGGGTCCAATGATCAATTCTATTCGAGATTTTATCAAGCAAATTATGACAATCTTGCTTTCTCAGCATGCCAGAGATAAGAGGGACCCCTAGATAACGGACATGGAGTTTGCCTTCTTTGAATCCCAAAAGACCAATAATGGATTGCCTAAGAGCAAATGAACCTCCTCCAAAAAAACCTTCACTCTTGTCCGGATTAAGCTAGAGACCAGAAAGACGATGAAAGGTGTTGAGAGTATTGATAAAGTCTTGAATTGTAGCAGGCTCAGCTTTAAAGAAAAGGAGGATATCATCAGCAAAGCAGAGATGGTTGAGCTTCATCATTGAGCAACAAGGGTGAAAGCCAAAGTTGCTTTTCAAGGTCAAGATATTAAGCATGCATGTAAGAATCTCCATGGCGATGACAAAAAGATATGGAGAAATAGGGTCCCCTTGTTTGACACCATTTGTACCGTGAAAATACCCCTCAAGACTACCATTGATTGAGACAGAGAACCGAGGAGAAGAAATACAAGCACTGATCCAACTGATGAAGACATTGGGAACACCAAAGGCTTGCAAAGTCAGAAGAACAAAATCCCAACGGAGCGAGTCAAAAGCCTTTAAAAGGTCAACCTTGAGAGCACATCTAGGAGTTGGATTCTTCCTGTTATAGCCCCTCACAATATCTGGAGCAATCAAAATATTATCCGAAATGAGTCTCTTTTCAACAAATGCAGATTGGTTCCTGGAGATGATAAGAGGCAGGCAGCGTTTGATACGATTGGCCAAAATCTTAGTGATGCACTTGTAGATGGTGTTGCAGCATAAAATGGGCCTGAAACGAGTTATGGGATTGGGAAACCGACTTCACTACCCATTCCATATTATGGCACGATTCTACGCTACAAAACCTCACTTTCTCAATAGTGCCACGAAAGTACACCCAACACGTTTGGACTACAGCTATACTAACCGAACACCCAATCAGTGCTACAACCATGGAAAAAGTGCTTCCATGCCCCACTATGACTATGCCATCACTCAAAACGAGAAAAGTCAGCACTTAGTCAAACGGACTCTTTGTCTATTAACATAATTTGACTCACAATCGAAGGACAAGGTTCAAGATTCTCAAACGAACTATTTCGTTCTCCCAATTACCCTTTATGATACCCCTAGGACCTCGAGTTCACCCATTAGCCCACAATTACCACAAAAGCCCCAAAATTACCTTTATGTGTTTTAACTACAAGTACCTTGATGCGAACCAGCCGTCCACGTTCAATGAACCATTTTGGGCATTTTTAGAACAAAGAATCAAGTCAAGATTCTGTTTTCAAGATTCAAGAACTTCAAGAAATTTCAAGAAGATTTGAAGATTTGGTCAAGATTTGATTTCTTTGTAATTCTATCTTAGTTTGAGTTTTAGTTTAATTTGAATTCTAGTTTATTGCCTAGAGTCCAATATGGACAAAATTAGGTGTTTAGACTAGGAAGGATGATGCGAACCAGCCAACCACGTTCATTGCACCATTTGGGTGAATTTTCCAGCAAAGATTCAAATCAAGATTTTATTTTCATGATTCAAGAATTTCAAGATTCTTCAAGAAGATTCGAAGATTTAGTCAAGATTTGATTTCTTTGTAATTCTATCTTAGTTTTAGTTTTCAGTTTTAGTTTAATTCCCTATGGACAAATTTAGGTGTTCACACTAGGAAAGAGACTTTCTTGGGCTGCAAGATTAGGTGTTCACACTAGAAATGAGCTTTTCTTGGGCTGCAAGTTTGCTTCCTTTTTAGTTACTATTCACGTCACTATTCACGTGAATAGTTAATAGGAGTCTTTTCTTGGTCTCTAAGTTTGTTTCCTTTGACCTAGTTACTATTCACGTTTTTCTATTTCAGCTAGGGTTTAGGAGTCTTTTCTAATTAGGAAACTTATTTGTTCTTTGCCTATATAAGGCTGATTTGCAAGAAATAAAAAAAAGACAACTTTGATATTAAATTTGTGAGATTATTCTCCTTAAGTTCTCAAGGACTTTTTCGAACTTATCAAGATTATTCTTGTGGCGTTCAACTCTGACTTATCAAACGAGATCTCCATCCTCGTTTGTGGCGTCCTCAACTATACCAAGGTTCTAGCTTTGCTAAGCATAGGGTCGCGGTTCCATCCATTCCGGAAAGGTCTTGGGGTCGTTTGCCATATTTGGTGTTGGGTCGCGTCACATGTTGGCGTGGTTCGTATCAGTTGTTATCAGAGCTTAGGTTTATTAGGTTTGCCTATCCTTTTTCTTGTTTTCTTGGTCAATTTCGTGTGTCTAGGTTAGGTTTCAATTTTCTTTCTTGGTTCTTGATTGAGTCTTGCTTTCAATTCCTTTTTCTTGAATTCCTCGTTTTTAGTTGTGTCTAAATTCCGTGTCTTGTTTTCTTTTTCAATTCCGTTTCTTGTTTTCTTGTCAAATCCGTTTCTTGCTTCAATTCCGTTTTCTTGTGCTTCTAAATTTGAATTCTTGTGACTTGCTCATTGTTTTCGTTTCTGAAAAGTCAAGAAAAGAAATAAAAGAGAGAGAAAAAAAAATAGTTCGGAGCTGAAAAATCGAAAAACAGTGAACAGTAAATTTTTTTTTGGTTGAAATAGCCTGCGAGGCCAAACTTTTCTAAAGGAAAACGTCGTTCTGAGCATAACCCACAATTATGCTGTGGGCACCACCCTCTTAGGGTCTAAATCAATCGTTTACTAGGGTTTTTGGGCATTTTTGTGTTTTGAATAGATTTTTTTTTTAACTTTTCTTATTTCTCTAGGTTTCTTTTTGCTGTTTTGTCTTAATTCTTTTTTCTAATCTTGTTCCCACATCTTAGAGTCCTGTTTTTCAGAACCTTTGTTTGTCAAAAAAAAAAATAGAAAAAAAATTCGGATTCCGTGACAGAATTGTTTTCACTGCTTGGTTCTTCTTGAACTAGTTGATTAGTTTCAAACGAACTAAAGGGACAATACGAGAGGAAAAAATGTAGAGTGTGTGAGATTATTAGAGGGTAAAATCCAAGTGAGTTGAGTGAAACACGCGAGGGAGTGAAATTCAATCATGGCTCAAAATCAAGTGGACAACACCAACGAAGGAGGTCAACAAGCCACTATTCCAAATTTACAGATGCAAGCTTTGTTGGGAGAGATGAGACGGATGATGAGAGCAGAATTTGAACAAATACATGAGAGGCTTGAACAAATATATAAGGTCAAGCCCAATTACAAACAATCCACCAATGACATGACCTCCCAAGGTAAATCAGCTTCTACTATGACTCGATTTAGTGAGATTAGATGTTTTAAATGTCAGGGATGGGGACACATAGGAAGCCAATGCCCAAACAAGCAAGCATTGGTAGTCTTGGAGAGTGGTGAGATTGAGTCCGAAGATGAAATACATTTTGATGTCATGCCCATACTAAAGGACATCACAGAGGGAGAAGAGGAGTTTGGGGCAGATTATGGAGAGATGCTTGGACTAGTAGCACGACAAGCCTTAAGTTTGCATGCTAAAGAGGAAGAAGAAGTAGTACAACGTGAGAACATCTTTCATACTCGCTGCCACGTGAAAGATAAGGTATGTAGTGTTATTATTGATGGTGGTAGTTGTACTAACGTTGCTAGTGCTTCTATGATTGAAAAGCTAGGGCTCAACACAATTAAGCATCCACATCCATACAAGCTGCAATTTGATCGACATGTGCAGCATGATGGCTTCACCAACAAGTACTCATTCATGTTCAATCAGCAGACAATCACTTTAGTTCCGATGACACCAAAACAAGTTTATGAGGATCAAGTGAGGTTACAAAAATTGAGTGATCAAAAGAATTTAAGTGATCAAAAGAATATGAGAGAACAAAAGAATGAGAGTGGGAAAAAGGTCGAATCTGGAGAGGAAGTAAGAAGAGAGCAAAATCTTTTAAACACTAACCAACTTGACTCTGCATTGCCTAGTATTGTTGTTTCTCTCTTGCAGGATTTTGAGGAAGTGTTTCCCGAGGACATACCTCGTGGTCTATCACCAAGGCTGGTCTTTGAACCTGGAGGATTTGAGGACAAATCCTTCTCAAGAGGGGGGGAATGATGCGAACCAGCCAACCACGTTCATTGCACCATTTGGGTGAATTTTCCAGCAATTATTCAAATCAAGATTTTATTTTCTAGATTCTAGAATTTCCAGATTCTTCAAGAAGATTCGAAGATTTAGTCAAGATTTGATTTCTTTGTAATTCTATCTTAGTTTTAGTTTTCAGTTTTAGTTTAATTCCCTATGGACGAATTTAGGTGTTCACACTAGGAAAGAGACTTTCTTGGGCTGCAAGATGTTCACACTAGAAAGGAGCTTTTCTTGGGCTGCAAGTTTGCTTCCTTTTTAGTTACTATTCACGTCACTATTCACGTGAATAGTTAATAGGAGTCTTTTCTTGGTCTCCAAGTTTGTTTCCTTTGACCTAGTTACTATTCACATTTTTCTATTTCAGCTAGGGTTTAGGAGTCTTTTCTAATTAGGAAACTTATTTGTTCTTTGCCTATATAAGGCTGATTTGCAAGAAATAAAAAAAAAAGACAACTTTGATATTAAATTTGTGAGATTATTCTCCTTAAGTTCTCAAGAACTTTTTCGAACTTATCAAGATTATTCTTGTGGCGTTCAACTCTGACTTATCAAACGAGATCTCCATCCTCGTTTGTGGCGTCCTCAACTATACCAAGGTTCTAGCTTTGCTAAGCATAGGGTCGCGGTTCCATCCATTCCTGAAAGGTCTTGGGGTCGTTTGCCATATTTGGTGTTGGGTCGCGTCACATGTTGGCGTGGTTCGTATCAGTTGTTATCAGAGCTTAGGTTTATTAGGTTTGCCTATCCTTTTTCTTGTTTTCTTGGTCAATTTCGTGTGTCTAGGTTAGGTTTCAATTTTCGTTCTTGGTTCTTGATTGAGTCTTGCTTTCAATTCCTTTTTCTTGAATTCCTCGTTTTTAGTTGTGTCTAAATTCCGTGTCTTGTTTTCTTTTTCAATTCCGTTTCTTGTTTTCTTGTCAAATCCGTTTCTTGCTTCAATTCCATTTTCTTGTGCTTCTAAATTTGAATTCTTGTGACTTGCTCATTGTTTTCGTTTCTGAAAAGTCAAGAAAAGAAAGAAAAGAGAGAGAAAAAGAAAATAGTTCGGAGCTGAAAAATCGAAAAACAGTGAACAGTAAAATTTTTTTTAGTTGAAATAGTCTGTGAGGCCAAACTTTTCTAAAGGAAAACGTTGTTCTGAGCATAACCCACAGCTATGCTGTGGGCACCACCCTCTTAGGGTCTAAATCAATCGTTTACTAGGGTTTTTGGGCATTTTTGTGTTTTGAATAGATTTTTTTTTAACTTTTCTTATTTCTCTAGGTTTCTTTTTGCTGTTTTGTCTTAATTCTTTTTTCTAATCTTGTTCCCACATCTTAGAGTCCTGTTTTTCAGAACTTTTTTTTGTCAAAAAAAAAAAAATAGAAAAAAAATTCGGATTCCGTGACAAAATTGTTTTCACTGCTTGGTTCTTCTTGAACTAGTTGATTAGTTTCAAACGAACTAAATGGACAATACGAGAGGAAAAAATGTAGAGTGTATGAGATTATTAGAGGGTAAAAGCCAAGTGAGTTGAGTGAAACACGTGAGGGAGTGAAATTCAATCATGGCTCAAAATCAAGTGGACAACACCAACGAAGGAGGTCAACAAGCCACTATTCCAAATTTACAGATGCAAGCTTTGTTGGGAGAGATGAGACGGATGATGAGAGCAGAATTTGAACAAATACATGAGTGGCTTGAACAAATATATAAGGTCAAGCCCAATGCCAAACAATCCACCAATGACATGACCTCCCAAGGTAAATCAGCTTCTACTATGACTCGATTTAGTGAGATTAGATGTTTTAAATGTCAGGGATGGGGACACATAGGAAGCCAATGCCCAAACAAGCAAGCATTGGTAGTCTTGGAGAGTGGTGAGATTGAGTCCGAAGACGAAATACATTTTGATGTCATGCCCATACTAAAGGACATCACAGAGGGAGAAGAGGAGTTTGGGGCAGATTATGGAGAGATGCTTGGACTAGTAGCACGACAAGCCTTAAGTTTGCATGCTAAAGAGGAAGAAGAAGTAGTACAACGTGAGAACATCTTTCATACTCGCTGCCACGTGAAAGATAAGGTATGTAGTGTTATTATTGATGGTGGTAGTTGTACTAACGTTGCTAGTGCTTCTATGATTGAAAAGCTAGGGCTCAACACAATTAAGCATCCACATCCATACAAGCTGCAATTTGATCGACGTGTGCAGCATGATGACTTCACCAACAAGTACTCATTCATGTTCAATCAGCAGACAATCACTTTAGTTCCGATGATACCAAAACATGTTTATGAGGATCAAGTGAGGTTACAAAAATTGAGTGATCAAAAGAATTTAAGTGATCAAAAGAATATGAGAGAACAAAAGAATGAGAGTGGGAAAAAGGTCGAATCTGGAGAGGTTGTAAGAAGAGAGCAAAATCTTTTAAACACTAACCAACTTGACTATGCATTGCCTAGTATTGTTGTTTCTCTCTTGTAGGATTTTGAGGAAGTGTTTCCCGAGGACATACCACGTGGTCTATCACCAAGGCTGGTCTTTGAACCTGGAGGATTTGAGGACAAATCATTCTCAAAAGGGGGGGAATGATACGAACCAGCCAACCACGTTCATTGCACCATTTGGGTGAATTTTCCAGCAAAGACTCAAATCAAGATTTTATTTTCAAGATTCAAGAATTTCCAGATTCTTCAAGAAGATTCGAAGATTTTGTCAAGATTTGATTTCTTTGTAATTCTATCTTAGTTTTAGTTTTCAGTTTTAGTTTAATTCCCTATGGACGAATTTAGGTGTTCACACTAGGAAAGAGACTTTCTTGGGCTGCAAGATTAGGTGTTCACACTAGAAAGGAGCTTTTCTTAGGCTGCAAGTTTGCTTCCTTTTTAGTTACTATTCACGTCACTATTCACGTGAATAGTTAATAGGAGTCTTTTCTTGGTCTCCAAGTTTGTTTCCTTCGTGAATAGTTAATAGGAGTCTTTTCTTGGTCTCCAAGTTTGTTTCCTTTGACCTAGTTACTATTCACGTTTTTCTATTTCAGCTAGGGTTTAGGAGTCTTTTCTAATTAGGAAACTTATTTGTTCTTTGCCTATATAAGGCTGATTTGCAAGAAATAAAAAAAAGACAACTTTGATATTAAATTTGTGAGATTATTCTCCTTAAGTTCTCAAGGACTTTTTCGAACTTATCAAGATTATTCTTGTGGCGTTCAACTCTGACTTATCAAACGAGATCTCCATCCTCGTTTGTGGCGTCCTCAACTATACCAAGGTTCTAGCTTTGCTAAGCATAGGGTCGCGGTTCCATCCATTCCTGAAAGGTCTTGGGGTCGTTTGCCATATTTGGTGTTGGGTCGCGTCACATGTTGGCGTGGTTCGTATCAAATGAGTCTTTCTTGGGCTCCAAGAAAAGGAGACTTTCTTGGGCTCGAAGGAAAGGAGTCTTTCTTGGGCTCCAAGTCTAGATCTTTGACCTAATTACTATTCACGTCACTATTTACGAAACACTATTCAAGTCACTATTCACGTTAGGGTTTAGGAGTTCTTTTATAAATAGGAAACTTATTTGTCTTTGCCTATATAAGGCTGATTTTCATGAAATAAAAGTAAGATATTTTTTACTCTCATATTTTTAGATTATTCTCCTTGAGTTCTCCAAGAGACTCTTTCAAAGTTATCAAGGGATTCTTTGTGGCGTTCACCCTCGACTTATCAAGCGGATTTCCATCCTCGTTTGTGGCGTCTTCACCATACCAAGGTTCTTGCTTTGCTAAGCAATGGGTCGCAGTTTCCATCATTTCACTATTCTAAGGTTCTTGCTTTACTAAGCAACGGGTCACGGATTCCATCCAATCCTGAAAGGTCTTGGGGTCGTTTGCCATATTTGGTGTTGGGTCGAGTCGCATGTTGACGTGGTTCATATCAGTACTGATATGAACCTGGTCAACATTTGCTGAGACCCAATACCAAGAATGGTAAAACAAACCCAAGATCTTTTCAAGAATGATGGAAACCGTGACCCGTTGCTTAGTAAAGCAAGAACCTTAGTATAGTGAAAATGATGGAAACCGCGACCCGTTGCTTAGCAAAGCAAGAACCTTGGTATGGTGAAGACGCCACAAACGGGAATGGAAATCCGCTTGATAAGTCGAGGGTGAACGCCACAAGGAATCCCTTGATAAGTTCGAAAGAGTCTCTTGGAGAACTCAAGGAGAATAAGCTCACAATTTAATAGTCAAAAACATCTTACTTTTATTTCATGAAAATCAGCCTTATATAGGCAAAGACAAATAAGTTTCCTATTTATAAAAGAACTCTTAAACCCTAACATGAATAGTGATATGAATAGTAATTAGGTCAAAGAACTAGACTTGGAGTCCAAGAAAGACTCTTTTCCTTGGAGCCCAAGAAAGTCTCCTTTTCTTGGAGCCCAAAAAAGACTCCTTCCTAGTGTAAACACTTAATTTTGTCCATATTAGACTCTAGGCAGTAAACTAGAATTCAAATTAAACTAAAACTCAAACTAAGATAGAATTACAAAGAAATCAAATCTTGGACAAATCTTCAAATCTTCTAGAAACTTCTTGAAGTTCTTGATTCTTGAAAACAGAATCTTGACTTGATTCTTTGCTCTAAAATTGCCCAAAATGGTTCATTGAACGTGGATGGCTGGTTTACATCATTCCCCCCATCTTGAGAAGGATTTGTCCTCAAATCTACCGGGTTCAAAGACCAGCCTAGGTGGTAGACTATGTGGTTTGTCCACGGGAAACACTTCCTTAAAATCTTGCAAGAGAGAAACAACAACACTAGGCAATTCAGAGTCAAGTTGGTTAGTGTTTAAAAGAGCCTCTTTGTACATAAGTACAATCATTGGCCGTTTTGATATCAAAGCTCTCTTAACCTCACTTGCTTTTGCATAAAAATTTATTTGCTTTCTTTCTGTTTTTACCTCAATGGCATAGTTCTTTTCTCTCCTCTACCTCTCCAAATTCGGCCTTGCCCTTTTTCTTTTCACTCTCATTCTTTTGCTCTCCCAAATTCTTTTGATCACTCAAACTCTTTTGTTCGCTCAAGTTTTTTTGATCACTCAATTTGTGTAACCTCAGTTGATCCTCATAAACTTGTTTTGGTGTCATCGGAACTAAAGAGTTTGCCGCTGATTGAACATGAATGAGTACTTATTGGTGAAGCCATCATGCTGCACACGTCAATCAAATTGCCATGGTCTTCCCAAGAGAAGATGTAATCACACAATACTTCATCCTCATATTTTCCAATACGAAACGACACCACAACCTATTTTGTAACCCTTACCTCACCACAATCATTCAACCATTACAGTTTGTATGGACGTGGATGCTTAATTGTTGTGAGCCCTAACTTCTCAACCATGGAAGAACTAGCAACATTAGTACAACTGCCATCATCAATAATAACACTACATACCTTATCTTTCACGTGGCAGCGAGTATGAAAGAGGTTCACACGTTGTACTACTTCTTCCTCTTCCTTAGCTTGCAAGCTCAAGGCTCGTCGTGCCACTAGTCCAAGCATCTCCCCATGATCTGTCCCAAACTCTTCTTCTCCTACCTTGGTGTCCTCTCTAGTATGGGCATGTCATCAGAATGCGTATCATCTTTAGATTCAATCTCACCACTTTCCAGGACTACCTTTGCTCGCTTGTCTGGACACTGGCTTGCTATGTGTCCCCATCCCTAACATTTAAAACATCTAACTCACTAGATCGAGTCGTAGTAGAAGCTGATTTACCTTGGGAGGTCGTGGCATTGGTGGATTGTTTGGACTCGGGCTTGACCTTATATATTTGTTCAAGCCTCTCATGTATTTGTTCAAATTCTACTCTTATCATTCGTCTCATCTCTCCTATCAAAGCTTGCATCTATAAATTTGGAACAACAATTTGTTGACCTCCTTCGTTGGTGTTGTCCGCTTGGTTTTGAGACATAATTAAATTTTACTCCCTCACGTGTTTCACTCAACTCAATTTGGCTTTTACCCTTTATTAATCTCACGCACTCTGCCTTTTTCCTCTCGTATTCTCCTTCAAGTTCCCTAGAAACTAACCAAGAATATCAAGAAAGGAACCAAAGCAGTGTAACAATTCTATCACGAAATCTGAATTTTCATTTTTTTTTTGAATTTTGAATTTTTTTTTGCAAACAGTCCTCTAAGACTCTGGAAACAAGGTTAGAGAAAGAAAATTGACCAAAACCCAAAGAAGGAAACCTAGAAAAATAAGAGAAGTTGAGAAAACCCTATTGAAAAACACAAAAACACCTAAAACTCATAGAAAATAATGGAATTTGGCCCTAAGAGGTTGGTGCCCACAGAATTGTTGTGGGTTATGCTCAGCTCATCGTTTCCCTTAAGAAATGTTTGGCTTCGCAAGCTAATTCTCCAAAAAAAAAAAAAATTACTATTCACTATTTTTGCTTTTTCTTTCAGCTCCAAACTGTATTTTTTTTTTTTCTCTTTTTTGATTTTTTCTTGACCTTTCTTTTCTTTTCTTGATGTTCCTTTCTTGATTTTCAGAAACGAAAACAATGACCAAGTAACCAAGATTTCAGATTTGAGCACACAACTAACTAGGGTTTTGTTCTAATTGAAACCCCTAACCCTACCCACGGATTTGATGAGAACACAAGAAAACAGAAACGAATTTAAGCAAAAAAACAGAATTGAAGACTCTACAAACAAAATTAAAAGAGCAACAACAGAATCAAGACACAACCAAGAAAATGAATTGGAACCAAGACACAATCAAGAACGAAGAAAGAAAATAAAACCTAGACCTAGACTCATAGAAATAACCAAGAAAACAAGAAAATGATAGGCAAACCTGATTAACCTAAGCTCTAATTACCAACTAATATGAACCTGGTCAACATGTGCCGATACCCAATACCAAGAATGGTAAAACAAACCCAAGATCTTTTCAAGAATGATGGAAACCACGACCCATTGCTTAGCAAAGCAAGAACCTTGGTATGGTGAAGACGCCACAAACTGGGATGGAAATCCGCTTGATAAGTCGAGGGTGAACGCCACAAGAAATCCTTGATAAGTTCGAAAGTGTCTCTTGGAGAACTCAAGGAAAATAATATCACAATTTAATAGTCAAAAACATCTTACTTTTATTTCATGAAAATCGGCCTTATATAGGCAAAGACAAATAAGTTTCCTATTTATAAAAGAACTCCTAAACCCTAACATGAATAGTGACATGAATAGTAATTAGGTCAAAGAAGTAGACTTTGAGCCCAAGAAAGACTCCTTTCCTTGGAGCCCAAGAAAGTCTCATTTTCTTGGAGCCCAAGAAAGACTCTTTCCTAGTGTGAACACCTAATTTTGTCCATATTGGACTCTAGTCAATAAACTAGAATTCAAATTAAACTAAAACTCAAACTAAGATAGAATTACAAAGAAATCAAATCTTGACCAAATCTTCTTGAAACTTCTTGAAGTTCTTGAATCTTTGATACGAACCACGCTAACATGTGATGCGACCCAACACCAAATATGGCAAACGATCCAAGACCCTTCAGGAATGGATGGAACCACGACCCTATGCTTAGCAAAGCTAGAACATTGGTATAGTTGAGGACGCCACAAACGAGGATTGAGATCTCGAAAATAAGTCAGAGTTGAACGCCACAAGAATAATCTTGATAAGTTCGAAAAAGTTCTTGAGAACTTAAGGAGAATAATCTCACAAATTTAATATCAAAGTTGTCTAACTTTTATTACATGCAAATCCGCCTTATATAGGCAAAAGACAAATAAGTTTCCTATTTGAAAAAGAACTCCTAAACCCTAGCTCAAATAGGAAAATGTGAATAGTAACTAGGTCAAAGGAAACAAACTTGGAGACCAAGAAAAGACTCCTATTAACTATTTACATGAATAGTAACTAAAAAGGAAGCAAACTTGCAGCCCAAGAAAAGCTCCTTTCTAGTGTGAACACCTAATCTTACAGCCCAAGAAAGTCTTTTTCCTAGTGTGAACACCTAAATTCGTCCATAGGGAATTAAACTAAAACTAGAATAGAATTACAAAGAAATCAAATCTTGACTAAATCTTTGAATCTTCTTGAAACTTCTTGAAGAATCTTGAAGTTCTTGAATCTTGAAAATAGAATCTTGACTTGAATCTTTGCTGGAAAATTCACCCAAATAAATGGTTCATTGAACTTGGATGATTCAATGAATGTGGATGGTTCAACGAATGTGGACGTCTAATTCCTGGCTCTTTTGTGGCTCTTTCTTGAACGATTTGTATAGCCTTGATGTCCTTATCAATCTTGAAAATAGAATCTTGACTTGATTCTTTGCTCTAAAAATGCCCAAAATGGTTCATTGAACGTAGACAGCTGGTTCGCATCATACCTCAACCGATCACCCAATCAACTCCATAATCACACCGCAATCACTTTCTAGCCTATCTAAGATCATACAACCACTCAAAACATGCCCGCTCCATACTTCGTTCAAACATCCCCTTTATAACCTAATGCAAATTCTCCGATTCCAACAATGTAACAAGCATTGAAATGTTGCATTTGGGCTTCTAAACATTTATGGCACCTAACCAAAGTGATAGAACACAATTCGGAATGAAAACCCCAATTTTCTGATTTTACTATTCATAATCACTCTTCATCATCTTCCCCAACTTGCATTTTCAATTTCTAGCCATAAACTTTGCAATCTAACCATAAAATAGTGTTCTATAATCACAATAGAAGGTATTTGAAGCATAAACAAGAATAGATACACAATATGTTTTGTTTGTTCATTTTCATGATTTTTGTTGCTGAAGTCTGCAACCGATTTAGCTTTCGTTTATTTCTTCATTGTTCTGGATTGTGACACCAGTTGTCATGCATTGTGTACTTTGATGTATTTTTCCTTTTTCTTTCAATAAATTACCACTGAATTATCAAAAAAAAAAAAAGATACACAATATATAGCTAAATCTCAAAATTAAAGTTTGAAACTAACTTTGAAAATATGCAAGAATGGATGCATTCCCTCACCTTTATGCAAGAGGAAGAAAGCTTAAAGAAGTCCTAGAGAAGTCCCTTGAGCAATCCTAGAAGCAATGGAGCAAGAAAATGAAAGCAATATTTTTTGAAGAAAGCTATGGAGCTCACGGCCAAAATGGCTTCTTTTGTGCTTTTTTTTTTGTTTTGTTTTGGCTTATATTGTGTTTAAAAGATGACAACTAAGTCAAAGGGTCAAATGGGTCAAAGCTTGGGTCAAGTTCTTGGAGCAATGGGATCAAATTTTAAGCAAAATGGGTCAAGAATAGTAAAATTAAAAAGTTGGAAAATTTTCGCTATTCATTACGCTCACTTACGAATTTTTTCCCGTAGCTCCCAATGGATGTATGCACGCAAACTCAATGGATGTATGCATCTAAAATTCAAGTATTAAGGGAAAAATATGAAATCCAGAAAAAGAAACAGAAAAAATTTTCATGTTCACACTCAGGTTTTACAGTAAACACATAATTCTATTCTAGCATTCAAAATAAAACCTAGTTAAATGCAAACATGTATTAATTTCTATATGCCGGGTTTAGGGTATCACACTAGCAACAAACGTGCCATGAGAATGTACCCGATAATGAAGAAGCAGTCTATCTATGAATCCATTTACTATTGAGAATTACCGTACAGTCTCATCCTTCTATTAAAATGTCCCGATCGGGAAAAGGACCATGAAAAGGTTAAGTCCACATCTGATACTGTGAATAGATCTAAAACGGTGAAACGAGAGATGACTACCATGGAAAAACCCCTTTCCATCAATTCATACTTGCCTTGGCCAAGGACTTCCTCATTTATCTATCGACTTTAGATATCACAGGACATCCACTCACACCAGGGGTTTAACAGATCCTATCTCGACAATTACCTGTGTAATACCCGAGCCCGGAACATGAAATTTTTCTATTTCTTTTTTTGAAAATTATATTTTTCTTATATTATGTGATATTTAAATGTTATTCGTTCATCGTTGCAAGGTGCATTGCATATCGAGAGTGGTAGCTAAAAAATGATTTCTAGTCCTCAGCAAATAGTGAAAATAGTTTTTAGTCTTTTAATTTTTAGTATTTAGTATTGTAGTTGTTTGTTGAGTGAAATTAGAGTTTTATGCCTTGTTTTAAGCCTAACATGCCAACAAGTCATGTCCAACAACGTTGCAATGAGAACATTTGAGTGGAGTCCAATCATATTCAATCTCAATTTCAGCCAAACCTCCTTTAGGGAGCTCAACAAAGGTCACTTATTCAGCCAAGCCTTCAAATGGGACTAATGTGAGTATCCCTAAGCTTCAAAATTCTGGAAACCAAGCTCAGAAAATGTCGGTCACCCCGTTCCCACCACAAGGTTCTAAAGACAAAAATTCCACAACTGCTGCAGGCAAAGTCATTTCAAATTTCAGTTCTTCTGGCAAGGAAAATTCTGTTGCCTCAACTTCAAGAGTTAAATCATCTTTTGACTATACTCGGGCAGTCCAAGGCATCTTCAATGGAAGACCACCTGATCGAAAAACTTAATGATGATGTTGTTGTATCATTTGTCTGTTTTCATGTTTTTCTTTTGTAACTTACGGTCTACGACCGATCTGATTTTCTCGTTTCTTCATTGTTCTTGTTTATGACACCAATTGTCATACAGTTTGTACTTTGATGTATTTTTCCATTTTCTTTCAATAAAATCCCGCTGAATTAACAAAAAAAAAAAAAGCTAGCTTTGACTAAGGACTTAAGACCTTTGACCTTTGACTTAAGTTATCATCTTTTATAAACATATTATACATACAAAAATCAAAGAAAAGCTGGAAAATAAAAGGGGAAGGCCGAAACTTGAGGGAGAAAGAAAAAAAAAGATTTTCAAGCCAAATCTTCGCGTGGGGTTGCTTGGGATCATTTCTGGAGCTTCCAACATTGTTTTTCTAGCATCTAATAGCGGCTAAGGTGATGGATGCATCGTTATTTGCGCATTTAATATTTTGTATCTTAACTTTAATTTTTGAGATTTATGCGTAGATCATTATTTTAACTGTTTTGTTGCTTGAAGAATGTTCCTTGATGATTGTAGAACATGTATTTACAATTTTTTAACATTTTCTACGGTTGAATTCGGCTATTGCAATTTAAAATGAGAATGGAATAGTAAATTATGAATAGTAAAACCCTCGTTTTTAATTATTGTTTCGTATTGCATTCTGTTGATGTGGGAGAGTGCTAGATATGCTAAAATGCTTAAATGTATGGTTTATTTGGGTTGTGCAATGAAAAAATAGAGGAAAATGCCTTGGTTCATGTTGGGGTCGTTTTGGTCAAGTTTGGAGTTTTCTCGTTTTGTGTGATGTCATTGTCTCGGGAGGCCATGGAAGCACTTTTGGTATGGTTATGGCATTGGTTGGGTGTTTGGTTAGGGTAGCTGTAGTTCAAACGAGCAAAGGGGGAAATCGGGACTTTGCAGGAAATCTAGGTTAAAAGTAGGGTTTCGTGACTTTTAGTCGTGCCTTGTGATGTCCTAGGATGAGTGGTGAAGCCGGTTTCTAAATCTCGTGGCTCGTTTGGAAGTAGTAGCATTTTGAAAGTTGGGGTCGTGATACGAACCACGCCAACATGTGACGCGACCCAACACCAAATATGGCAAACGACCCCAAGACTTTTCAGGAATGGATGGAACCGCGACCCTATGCTTAGCAAAGCTAGAACCTTGGTATAGTTGAGGACGCCACAAACGAGGATGGAAATCTCGTTTGATAAGTCAAAGATGAACGCCACAAGAATAATCTTGATAAGTTCAAAAAAGTTCTTGGGGTCGTTTGCCATATTTGGTGTTGGGTCGCGTCACATGTTGGTGTGGTTCGTATCAGTTGGTAATCAGAGCTTAGGTTTATCAGGTTTGCCTATCCTTTTCTTGTTTTTCTTGGTTAATTCCTTGACTCTAGGTCTAGGTTTTAATTCCTTTCTTCGTTCTTGATTGTGTCTTGCTTCCAATTCGTTTTCTTGGTTGTGTCTTGATTCCGTTCTTGTTCTTTTAATTTCGTGTCTTGAGTCTTGTTCTCCGTTTCTTGAGTCTTGTCTTCAATTTTGTTTCTTGCTTTCAATTTTATTTCTTGTTAAGCTTTCAATTGGCCAAACCCTAGAATCTTGAATTAGGGTTTCTTGTGTTTCTAAATTCGAAGTCTTGGTTACTTGCTCATTGTCTTTGTTTCTGAAAATCAAGAAAAGAACATCAAGAAAGAAAAGAAATAAATAAATAAATAAATTCGGAGCTGAAAAAAAAAAAAAAAAAAGGCAAAATAGTGAACAGTAAAAAAACTTGTTTTTGTTGAATTAGCCTTCAGGGCCAAGCTTTTCTGAAGGGAAACGACATTCTGAGCATAACCCACAGAAAAGCTATGGGCACCACCCTCTTAGGGCCAAATTCCAACGTTTTCTATGAGTTTTGGGCATTTTTGTGTTTTAGAATAGGGTTTTTGCAACTTTCCTTATTTTTCTAGGTTTCCTTCTCTAACCTTGTTTCCAGAGTATTAGAGGTCTAAAAAAAAAAAATCATCAAATTTCAAAAAAAAAGTAATACGCTGCTTTAGTGCCTATCTTGGTACTCTTGATTAGTTCTAGGGAAGTTGAAGGAGAATACGAGAGGAAAAAGGCAGAGTACGTGAGATTAATAGAGGGTAAAAGCCAAATTGAGTTGAGTGAAACACGTGAGGGAGTGAAATTTAATCATGTCTCAAAATCAAGCAGACAACATTAATGAAGGTGTTCAACAACCCGTTGGACAGAACTGACAGATGCAGGCATTGATGGGAGAGATGAGACGAATGATGAGGGTTGAATTGGAGCATATTCATGAGAGGTTGGATAGGGTAGAACAGAGGCCGGAAAGGGTGCAACCACCAGTTGTTCCGAATGCACCAAGGAGGAACATATTGCAGCAAAGAGTTGAAGATGTTGATGAGATCGATGAGGAAGGTTTAGATGAAGAGTTTGATAGAGTTTCGGTGGGCAGCAATAGGCGACATGGTCGGGATAGAGATGCTAGGGATCATGTTGATCGTGTTGATAACAATTTAGGATGCATCAAGATGAAGATTCCTGCTTTTCAAGGAAGGAGTGATCCTGAAGCATATCTTGAGTGGGAGAAGAAGATGGAGTTGGTTTTTGATTGTCATAACTATGATGAATTGAAAAAGGTAAAACTTGCTGTAATTGAATTTACTGATTATGCTATTATTTGGTGGGATCAGTTGTGCATCAATAGGAGGCGGAATGGAGATCATCCTATTGCAACTTGGGATGAGATGAAGAGAGTGATGAGGCAACGATTTGTACCAAGTCATTACTATCGAGATTTATACCTCAAGCTGCAAGGTCCTCATCAAGGTAATAAGAGTGTTGATGAATATTATAAAGAGATGAAGATGGCTATGATTAAAGCCAATGTGGAGGAAGATCGAGAGGCAACAATGGCCAGATTCTTGAATGGGCTAAATCAAGAGATTGTTAACACTATAAAGTTGCATCATTATGTGGAATTAGAGGATTTGGTGCATAAAGCAATTAAAGTGGAGAAGCAACTCAAGAGGGGTGGTACACGACCAAGACAAGCACTACAATACTTGAGTGCATCACCTTCACCTTGGAGGACAAGTTATCTAAAGGATGAAGAAAATCCATCTACTTACAAGGCCAAGCCCGAGCTCAAACCATCCACTATTGCCATGACTTCTCAAGGTAATACAACCTCTACTATGACTCGATCTACTGAGATTCAATGTTTTAAATATCAGGGACAAGGACACATAGCAAGCCAATGCCCAAACAAGCGAGCAATGGTAGTCTTGGAAAGTGGTGAGATTGAATCTGAAGACGAAACATATTCTGATGACATGCCTATATTAGAGGACACCAAAGTAAGCGAAGAAGAGTTTGGGGCAGATTATGGAGAGATGCTTGGACTAGTGGCACAACAAGCCTTAAGTTTGCATGCTAAAGAGGAAGAAGAAGTAGTACAACGTGAGAACATCTTTCATACTCGCTGCCACGTGAAAGATAAGGTATGTAGTGTTATTATTGATGGTGGTAGTTGTACTAACGTTGCTAGTGCTTCTATGATTGAAAAGCTAGGGCTCAACACAATTAAGCATCCACGTCCATACAAGCTGCAATTTGATCGACGTGTACAGCATGATGGCTTCACCAACAAGTACTCATTCATGTTCAATGAACGGACAATCACTCTAGTTCCAATGACACCAAAACAAGTTTATGAGGATCAAGTGAGGTTACAAAAATTGAGTGATGAAAAGAATTTGAGTGATCAAAAGCATTTGAGTGAGCAAAAGATGGAGAGTGAAAAGAAAAAGAGTAAGGCCGAATCTGGAAAGGTAGTGAGGAGAGAAAAGAATTCGGCCAAGGAGGTAAAAACAAAGGGGAAAAAAAGAAATTTATATGAAAAAGCAAGTGAGGTTAAGAGAGCTTTGATCTCAAAACAGCCGATGATTGTACTCAAGTACAAGGAGACTCTTTTAATCACTAACCAACTTGACTCTGCAATGCCCAGTGTTGTTATTTCTCTTTTGCAGGATTTTGAAGAAGTGTTTCCCGAGGATATACCAGATGGTCTACCCCCTAGGTTGGTCTTTGAACCTGGAGGATTTGAGGACAAATCCTTCTCAAGAGGGGGGGAATTATGAGAACCAGCCTTGAGCGTCCACATTCAATGAACCAATTGAGTGTCCACATTCAATGAACCAATTGAAGCGTCCACATTCAATGAACCAATTGGGCGTCCACATTCATTGAACCTTTTGGGCGAATTCTCCAGCAAAGATTCAAGTCAAGATTCTATTTTCAAGATTCAAGAACTTCAAGATTCTTCAAGAAGTTTCAAGAAGATTTGAAGATATAGTCAAGATTTGATTTCTTTGTAATTCTATCCTAGTTTTAGTTTTCAGTTTTAGTTTAATTCCCTATGGACGAATTTAGGTGTTCACACTAGGAAAGAGACTTTCTTGGGCTGCAAGATTAGGTGTTCACACTAGAAAGGAGCTTTTCTTGGGCTGCAAGTTTGCTTCCTTTTTAGTTACTATTCATATCACTATTCACGTGAATAGTTAATAGGAGTCTTTTCTTAGTCTCCAAGTTTGTTTCCTTTGACCTAGTTACTATTCACGTTTTTCCTACTTGGGCTAGGGTTTAGGAGTCCTTTTCCAAGCAGGATACTTATTTGTTATTGCCTATATAAGGCACTTTTTTGTGATAAAAAAGGGAGACTTTTTGACTATTAAATTGTGAGATTATTCTCCTTGAGTTATCCAAGAGACTCTTTCGAACTTATCAAGGGATTCCTTGTGGCGTTCAACCTTGACTTATCAAGCGGATTTTCATCCCCGTTTGTGGCGTCTTCACCATACCTTTGTTCTTGCTTTGCTAAGCAACGGGTCGCGGTTTCCATCATATTCACTATACCAAGGTTCTTGTCTTGCTAGGCAAAGGGTCGCGGTTCCATGCATTCCTGAAAAATCTTGGGTTTGTTTTACCAATCTTGGTGTTGGGTCTCGGCACATGTTGACCAGGTTCGTATCAGGTCGTTTTGTATTTTTGTTGGTTTTTTTGTAGTGCGTTGCTTTTAAAATGCTTATTGTGGCTTATTATGCTTGATACGGTTGTTTATGATTGAAATATATATATCAATTGTTGCTAGTGCGTGCGAGGGTAACCTACTTTGTTGTTCTCCCACGCGTGGCTCTATTGCTCGATTGTTGCATTGTATATTGTATTACATTCATAGAGTCAGGGGCGGGTGTGATGGGCCTCTCTAGGAAGCCTCAGGTTGGCAGGGTTGGTTGCTCTAGCTTCGTGTCCTTATTCCCTTTCTTGCTTGGGTTGCCGCCCAGGGAGATTTGGGTCGTATTATTGATTGGGTACTTCTGGGGTATTCCAAACTAAAGTTATAAGGTGTTTGGGCCGACGCATCGTCATCGAATTCTTGAATTTTGCTCGTGGAAAGTGAATTGTATCCTTTAATTGAGTGGTTATAGCCTTAGTGCTTAAAATGCTTGTCTTTACTTGTTTGATTGGCTTAGTCCTGTGTCCTTAAATGTTTAGATTGACTGACCTACTTGACTATTTGCATTGCACTCTTCTCTCACCTCCATCCCGTGAGACGGTTTAACCCTCGCTGAGCAATAGTTTTTGCTCATCCCTTTCTATACCATATTTTACAGGAGTAGTTGAGGTTGTTCTTATTAAGGTGGTTGAGGAGGAGAAGGAGCAAGTGGAGGTGTTCCCTTGATTGTGCTTTCTTTGCTTAGCTGGCGATTGGTTACCAAACTTTTGTGGCGGGCCATGCTTGATATACCTGTTGCTTGGTTGTCGCTTTATTTTGAGGCTTGTAGCCTTGTATGTAGTTTCTATTTTGAGGCTCTATGGTCTTGTGCTATAAAAGCTAAAAGTTTGTAAAGTTGTAAAGACTGTACTCGAATGACCAGCGAACGGATTGCATGCTAATGGCTTTAACTACTTAGTGGCATAAGTGCCTATATAGTATGCATGACATTTTAGGTTTTTATCAAGTTGGTTACTGAAAGAATGTATGTTTTCACAGGAAGTTGTCTTGTTTCAAATGAATATTGTAGTTTCTGCATGTATTCTATTGAATATAGGGATTTCGGATCGTCCACGGTACAGAGGAGACTCCGTCCGTGTGTCGGGTCCGGACTTGGCCTTTTGCGAGGTCGGGTCCCGGCGTGACAACTTGTCAGTATATATCAAAAGACTAATGTGAAAGGGCGTAACTGACATTTACAAAAGGTGGGTATTGTCCAGAAGCAATGTTTAGCCCTTGATATAACCGGCAACCGTAATTTCTCAAGTCTAAGGATTAATTTGCTCAATTCTCAACTAAATAGTAAATTATTAACCTGGAATCATGTAGTTCATTATTTATTATTACAATCAATGATCCATACCACGGACAATCACTCATATGTTAATTAGTCCACATCCTCATGTCATTCTGACACTTCGCATGTCATCTTTTATCATTAACATCACCATGCTAATCAAGGGTAATTACATATGATAACCCGTACTCTATTATTCTAGTCCCGGTCAAATAATCTGAAGGGATAAGACTCGGTTCTTAATATTTATCAAGTCGAAGTAGAACAGCGAAGCACTCTAAACCCCTTTTAGAATGTTCTCACTTCTCCAATAAACATTAGGGACACATTCATATCAAAGCGAAGAATATGAACATCCGAAAACACCATGGTGTGTAAAACACACATATTCTTGTTAAAAGCCTAATAAGTGAAGGATGCATAAAGGCGTCAACTTCATAATGAAAGCGCAAAAGGCGTCAGCTTCAAAATGAAGGCGCGTAAAAGCATCAGCTTCAAAAACGGGAGCACAACGGGATCGTCTCGAGATATGTAAATAACAAAAAACATGCAAGCGCAGCGGGAATAATAACAATTAAAACTTTGCATGTAGACAAGTTGTATTCACAAAATCTCAAGAGTAAATCCGTAACTAGTACATAAAAGAAAATACATAAAAGTATATACAACTATATACAAATGTATTGAAAACGAAATACCTCGCGTGAAGAACTCGGATGTAGACACTTGAAGAAGATCTTGACTCGGGCAAAGCTCCTTCGCACGTGCAAAGGTCCTAGTCGGTCCACGGGTATCCAAAAGAAAAGGACAACTAACTAATTATAGTGCTAGCTTAGTTAAGTTCGAGAGCTTAGGTATACATGAGTGGAGAATTAAAAGCAAAACGTTTCCTATCTCAACTAGCCTTGGCTGAAAATACCAAGAGAAATAGAGATAACTTTTGCTTCTAAAAGTATGAGAATTTCGGCCAAGAGGTGCTCAAATGAATGAACTTGTCTTCTATTTATAGATGGACAAACTTGTTCATCTAATGCCAAGTGTCATGATCTAAACAAATCAAGAAACCAAGTGTCATCATCCTACACATGGCCGGCCATAGGAGGGCTTTTTGGACAAATTTCACTTGGAACTTGTTGTTTGTCTTTTAGTGCAAGTTGTCTTTTGTTCTTTTGTGTTTTGTCTTTTAGTACAACTTGTTGTTTTTCTTTTAGTGAAGACAAACATTAATTAATTCTAAACCCCTTTAGAATAATTAATTACAGATTGACCCCTCAATTTATTTGCACTCTTGGCCCAATATTTTTCAGTATTTAAACTTTGGCCCCAAAACTTTTGAAAATTAATATTTTGGCCCACTAACTGATAATGTCCAAAATAACACCGTTAACACTTTAACATGTTTCCAACTCAATACCAAGCTCAGAAATTGTTTTATTCATGATACCCTTTATAGTTGCAAATTAGTGTGCAGTCTGATCCTTTTGTTAAAATGTCCCGATCGTTGTGGGGACTATGAAATGATTAAGTCCGCTATACAATTCTATGCATAGATATAATTCTGTGGAATGAGAGGTGACATCTATGGAAAAACACCTTTCCATCGTTCAACTACCCCGGCTGAGGATTTCTCATTTTAGACGACTAACACTAGATCGCATAGGACATCACCTCACTGTCGGAGGTTAACAGATCCTATCTTGACAATTACCTATCAGTCTCTATATCACAAGACTAAACTGCAAGAGGCCGTATCTCACCCTCAAAGAAGGCGAGCATTGTCCAAACGCAAGATTTATCCCCTGATATAGCCAGTAGCCGTAATTTATCAAGTCAAAGGATTAATTTTTACAATTTGCAACGAATGACAAACCATTAATCCAAAGTCATGTAGTTTTGTCATTCCGGTCACATTCAATGATCCGTTCAACCAACGATCATTCATATGTGAGTTAATCGCATCCCTATGCTGTTGTAGCTCAATGCTCACTATTCTTTATCATTAACATCTCTATGTTAATCAAAGGTAACTACATATGATAGTCCGTACTTGATTATTCTAGTCCTGGTTGAATAATCTAAGGACTATGAATGCTTTTGAATGTTTATCACGTCGAAGAAATATGCAGTCGAATTCTTAACACATTAAGAATATACTTCTTCTCAGAAAAACATTAAAGACATATTCATATAATTGAACGGATAATATGAACATCCAATAAATATGCAATTCAAATTTACATCAAAATGCCCTATATAGGTCATCTAACTATATAGCATTACGATTTGTTATCTTGACAATTACTGTCGGTCTCTATATCACAAGACTAAACTGCGAGAGGTCGCTACCCACCTAGAAGGCGAGTTTTGTCCAAACGCAAGATTTAGCCCCTGGTTTATCCGGCAGTTGTAATCTCTCAAGTCAAAGGATTAATTGTGCAACGAAGTATCAAACTATTAATCCAGAGTCATAGTTTGACATCTCGGTCACATTCAATGATTCGTTCTACTAACAATCACTCATATGCGAATTAATCGCATCCCTATGCTGTTGTAGCTCAACGCTCACTTCCATTTATCATTAACATCTCCATGTTAATCAAAGGTAACTACATAGCCGTACTTGATTATTCTAGTCCCGGTCAAATAATCTAAGGACTATGAATGCTTTAAAATGTTTATCATGTCAAAGAAATATGCCGTTGTATTCTTAACACTTTAAGAATATATTTCTTCTCAGAAAAATATTAAGGACGTATTCATATAATTGAACGGAGAATATGAACATCCATATAACATGCCATTCAGATTTACACCAAAATGCCTTATATAGGTCATCTAACTATACAGCATTACACCAAAATGGTCTAACTAACCCTAGCTTAAATAGGAAAACGTGAATAATAACTAGGTCAAAAGGAAACAAACTTGCAGCCCAAGAAAAACTCCTTCCTAGTGTGAACACCTAATCTTGCACCCCAAGAAAGTCTTTTTCCTAGTGTGAACACTTAAATTCGTCCATAGAGAATTAATCTAAAATTGAAACTAAAACTATGATAGAATTACAAAGAAATCAAATATTGACTAAATCTTCGAATCTTCTTGAAACTTCTTGAAGAAACTTGAAGTTCTTGAATCTTGAAAATAGAATCTTGACTTGAATCTTTGCTGGAAAATTCGCCTAAATGGTTCAATGATTGTGGACTCCCAATTGGTTCATTGAATGTGGACTTCTAAATGATTCATTGAATGTGGACGTGCATGGCTGGATCTTGGCTTTCTTGTGGATCAACTTGGAGGAGTAAAACCAGCATTTCTTTATCCTTACTAGCCAACACGCTTTCCTCCTGTTGTAGAACTTTCTCAACCAAGTTATTCAACTCTTCCTTGAACCTTTTAGCGCGAGCTCTTGTCACTGGACCAACTGGCACTTGCACTGGACCTGGAACATTCCTAGCAGCCTTGATGTCCTCATCAGCAACTTACTTTGTTGTTCCTCCTAAGTGTTATTGCTTTACAATGTCATTATATTGTCATTAGTTTAAGTGCATTGCATAGTGGTTGCATAACCATAGTGTCAGGGGCGGATGTATTGGATATCAGCTGGGCGGCAGCGGGCTTGCAAGTAGATATTCGATCTCCGTGCTTTAGTCCTTCACTCGCCTGGTCCGGAGATTGCCATGGGGGTGTTGGCTCATAGGATTCTTGGGGTATATCCAGAGTACACCCACTGGAGTTGATACAAACCACGCCAACATGTGACGCGACCCAATACCAAATATGGCAAACGACCCCAAGACCTTTCAAGAATGGATGGAACCGCGACCCTATGCTTAGCAAAGCTAGAACCTTGGTATAGTTGAGGACGCCACAAACGAGGATGGAAATCTCATTTGATAAGTCAAAGATGAACGCCACAAGAATAATCTTGATAAGTTCGAAAAGTTCTTGAGAACTTAAGGAGAATAATCTCACAGATTTAATTTCAGAATTGTCTTCCTATTATTTCTTGCAAATCAGCTTTATATAGGCAAAGAACAAATAAGTTTCCTAATTAGAAAAGACTCCTAAACCCTAGCTGAAATAGAAAAACGTGAATAGTAACTATAATGCGAACTAGCCATCCACATTCATTGCACCATTTGGATGAATTTTCCAGCAAAGATTCAAGTCAAGATTCTATTTTCAATATTCAAGAACTTCAAGATTCTTCAAGAAGTTTCAAGAAGATTCGAAGATTTAGTCAAGATTTGATTTCTTTGTAATTCTATCTTAGTTTTGGTTTTAGTATTAATTTGAATTCTAGTTTATTAGGTGTTCACACTAGGAAAAATACTTTCTTGGGCTGCAAGAATAGGTGTTCACACTAGAAAGGAGCTTTTCTTGGGCTGCAAGTTTACTTCCTTTTTAGTTACTATTCACGTGAATAGTAAATAGGAGACTTTTTTTTTACTATTAAATTGTGAGATTATTCTCCCTGAGTTCTCCAAGAGACTCTTTCGAACTTATCAAGGGATTCCTTGTGCCGTTCAACCTTGACTTATCAAGCGGATTTCCATCCCCGTTTGTGGCGTCTTCACCATACCAAGGTTCTTGCTTTGCTAAGCAACGGGTCGCGGTTTCCATCATATTCACTATACCAAGGTTCTTTTCTTGCTAGGCAAAGGGTCGCGATTCCATCCATTCCTAAAGGGTCTTGGGTCGTTTGCCATATTTGGTGTTGGGTCGCGTCACATGTTGGCGTAGTTCGTATCAAACTAGGTCAAAGGAAACAAACTTGGAGACCAAGAAAAGACTCCTATTAACTATTCACGTGAATAGTGATGTGAATAGTAACTAAAAAGGAAGCAAACTTGCAGCCCAAGAAAAGCTCCTTTCTAGTGTGAACACCTAATCTTGCAGCCCAAGAAAGTCTCTTTCCTAGTGTGAACACCTAAATTCATCCATAGGGAATTAAACTAAAACTGAAAACTAAAACTAGGATAGAATTACAAAGAAATCAAATCTTGACTAAATCTTCGAATCTTCTTGAAACTTCTTGAAGAATCTTGAAAATAGAATCTTGACTAGAATCTTTGCTGGAAAATTCATCCAAATGGTGCAATGAATGTGGATGGCTAGTTCGCATTATTCCCCCCCTCTTCAGAAGGATTTGTCCTCAAATCCTACAGGTTTAAAGACCAGCCTTGGTTACCGACCATGTGGCATGTCCTCGGGAAACACTTTCTCAAAATCCTGCAAGAGAGAAACAACAACACTAGGCAATGCAGAGTCAAGTTGGTTAAATTTTAAAAGAGCCTCTTTGTACATGAGTACAATCATTGGCTATTTTGAGATCAAAACTCTCTTAACCTCACTTGCTTTTGCATAAAAATTACTTTGTTTTCTCTCTGTTTTTACCTCATTGGCCGAGTTCTTTTCTTTCCTTACCTCCTCTCCAGATTCGGCCTTACTTTTCTTTACACTCTCATTCTTTTGCTCTCTCAAATTATTTTGATCACTCAAATTCTTTTGTTCACTCAAGTTCTTTTGATCACTCAATTTTTGTAACCTCACTTGATCCTCATAAACTTGTTTTGGTGTCATCGGAACTAGAGTTATTGTCCGCTGATTGAACATGAATGAGTACTTGTTGGTGAAGCCATCATGCTGCACACGTCGATCAAATTGCCATGGTCTTCCTAAGAGAAGATGTCCAGCATGCATTGGTACCACATCACACAATACCTCATCTTCATACTTTCCTGTTCGAAACGGCACCACAACTTGTTTTGTAACCCCTTCCTCACCACAATCATTCAGCCACTTATCTTTCACGTGGCAACGAGTATGAAAGATGCTCTCACGTTGTTCTACCTCTTCCTCTTCTTTAGCTTGCTGGCTTAAGGCTCGTTGTGCCACTAGTCCAAGCTTCTCTCCATAATTTTCCCCAAACTCTTCTTCTCCCTTTGCGGTGTCCTCTAGTATGGGCATGTCATCAAAATATGTTTCGTCTTCAGATTCAATCTCACCACTTTCCAAGACTACCATTGCTCGCTTGTTTGGGCATTGGCTTGCTATGTGTCCCCATCCCTGACATGTAAAGCATTTAATATCACGAGATCAAGTCGTAGTAGAAGTTGATTTACCTTGGGAGGTCGTGGCATTGGTGGATTGTTTGGACTTGGGCTTGACCTTATATATTCTTTCAAACTTCTCATGTATTTGTTCAAATTCAGCTCTCATCATCCGTCTCATCTCTCGCAACAAAGCTTGCATTTGTAAGTTCGAAACAGCGACTTGTTGACCTTCTTCGTTTGTGTTGTCCCCTTGAGTTTGAGACATGGTTGAAATTACACTCCCTCACGTGTTTCACTCAAATTCAACTTGGCTTTTACCCTCTAATAATCTCACACTCTGCCTTTTTCCTCTCATATCCTCCCTTTAGTTTGTTTGAAACTAATCAATACTATCAAGAAGAACCAAGCAGCGAAAATAATTCTGTCACGGAATCTGAATTTTTTTTTTTTGTTGAATTAGCCTTCGAGACCAAACTTTTCTGAAGGGAAACGACGTTCTGAGCATAACTCACTGCTATGCAGTGAGCACCACCCTCTTGAGGCCAAATTTCATCTTCTACTAGGCGTTTTAGGTGTTTTTTGTGTTTTTGCATAGGTTTTATTTAACTATTCTTATTACTCTTGTTGGTATAGCCCAAGAAAAGCTCCTTTCGAGGAATTGAACATCAGATAGATTTCGTACCTAGAGCCTCAATTCCAAATCGTCCAGCTTATAGGAGCAATCCAGAGGAGACGAAGGAGCTTCAAAGGCAAGTCGAAGAGTTGCTGGAGAAAGGGTACGTGAGAGAAAGCATAAGTCCTTGTGCAGTTCCTGTAATTTTAGTGCCTAAGAAGGATGGGACATGGAGGATGTGTGTTGATTGCAGAGCCATCAATAACATAACGGTTAAGTATAGACATCCTATTCCTCGCTTAGATGATATGTTAGATGAATTGCATGGTTCTTGTGTGTTTTCTAAAATTGATCTTAAAAGTGGATATCATCAGATAAGAATGAAAGAAGGAGATGAATAGAAAACAGCGTTTAAAACTAAATATGGATTGTATGAGTGGTTAGTTATGCCTTTTGGACTAACTAATGCACCTAGTACTTTCATGTGCTTAATGAATCATGTTTTAAGTTGGAAAAAAAATGGAAGAGAGAGAAAATTCTCTCCCTTCTCTCTAGACATCAGACACCACCACCTCCAATCAGCACCACCACCAATCATCACCATTCACCATTTTGTTTCAAGCTTCAACCTTTGCAACTTAAACACTATTCCAAACCCATCCCTCAGCCACTTCATTTTTTCTTTTTACCATGGCAGGTGGTAAGAAAAATCCAACACGTGCTAGTGATAGGCTTAAGGCCAAAACCAAGTCTACTAATGTTTCAGAAAATTATGATGATTCATCTTCAGTTGCAGCCTTTGAAGAAGAAGAATCGTTCAACTCAAGTAAAGTGCTTGAGGAAACTGCTCTTCTTAATCTCTTTTGGCGGTGTTACGCAATGCGTGACTCTCTTTGGGGCTCTTGGGTTTGGTCTAATTATATCAGTGAAAAATGCATTTGGACTATCAAAATTCCCCAGGACACTAGCTGGACGTGGAGGAAAATCCTTCAAGTCAGGAACAAAGCAAAGAGATTCATTACCCATCACATTGGGGATGGTAGTCAGACTTATTTCTGGCATGATAATTGGCACCCCTCAGGTAACTTGTTTAATGAGTTCGGTATTGATGTTTCATATCCTCCAATCAATGCTAGAGTTGGTGAGATTATTCACAATAACAATTGGATATGGCCTCATCATCCCCCTTCTCTTGCTCGTCTTTTTCCCAATGAGTTGGTGCCAAATAACTCAAGTGACACTTTTCATTGGGCTCATTGCAATAATGGGATTTACTCATTCAAGAAAACTTGGAACAGAATAAGGGAAATTAGAGTGAAAATTCATTGGTATAAACTTGTTTGGTTCCAAAACTGCATTCCGAAGCACAGTTTCATCTCCTGGCTTGCTTTTCAGAATAAACTAGCCACTCTTCAAAGACTCGTCTCTTGGGGCATTCAAAACAATTCTAATTGCATTCTTTGCTACATGGGGTGTGAAACAAATGAGCATCTTTTCTTTGAATGCTCTTTCACTAAAAGAATTTGGCAACGAGGTCTACTTGCTCTCTCTCTTGATCAATCACTTTATACTCTTTCGAGCTTCATGGACATCTCACATACTATCCAACACAAGAACTATGATGCAAAGACACAAATTTTCAGAACTTTTCTTTGTGCAGCAATTTACCACATTTGGATGGAAAGAAATCGACGATTGTTCAATGAGGAAGCCTACACTGAGGAACACATTTTCAACAACATTCGTAGTGATGTCACATCGAAGATCATCATGGGTCAAAAATTTGCTCCCTCCAATCTCAACAGACGAACTTTGTTTGATTGGGGGATTTACGATTTTGCCTGATTCAATGTTGGCCTTTTTCAATTTTTTGTTTTCATTTTGTTCATGAACTTATTTGTACTTTTTTTTTTTTTTGGTTAATTCAGTGGGATTTTATTGAAAGAAAAAAGAAAAAGTACATCAAAGTACACACTATATGACAACTGGTGTCATAAACAAGAAAAATTAAGAAGCGAGAAAATCAGATCGGTCGCAGACCGTAAGTTACAAAAGAAAAACATGAAAATGGGCAAATGAAACAACAACATCATCATTGAGTTTTTTGATCAGGTGGTCTTCCATTGAAGATGCCTTGGACTACCCGAGTATAGTCAAAAGAGGATTTAACTCTTGAAGTTGAGGCAACGGAATTTTCCTTGCCAGAAGAACTGAAATTTGAAATGACTTTGCCTGCAGCAGTTGTGGAATTTTTGTCTTTAGAACCTTGTGGTGGGAACGGGGTGACCGACATTTTCTGAGCTTGGTTTCCAGAATTTTGAAGCTTAGGGATACTCACATTAGTATTTGTACTTTGATTGTACCTTGATGTACTTTTATTTTCATTTTAATATACTACCACTGAATTAACACAAAAAAAAAAGTGCTTGAGGAAACCTATAGGAATATTCAGTTAAAGAATCGATCCATTGATATGGTTAATGAGCTTGAAGAGTTGTCCTCGTCAGATCATAGGGGATTTCCCGTAGCACCTGCTATCCTTGATGCACACGGTACAAGCAAAGGTATTGCTCAGTCTTCTTCTCCAGCCATGGGTACTACTTCGCAAGCCATTGGTACAACTTCATTGCCACTTAACTCCAGCGTTATGGTGGGCCGAATTATTTTGGCAATCAGAATAATGGTATGGAACAGCTGCACATGGGCCATGTTACAAACAATTTGATCATTGGTCAACATCATGTTTCCAACAACTCTCACGCGGGCCTAGAGAATATTGGCAATCCTCATGGCCAAATTATGCGGGCTGCAATTGATTTTGACAATCTCAAAACCGTGGGGTCACAACATGCAATGATTCAGCATAATTTGAATGAGATACCAAATATAATGCATGCGGCCCATTCAACTTTTGGTGGTCAACACATGGGGCATTTCTTCAATGCCGTTGGACCAAGCAATTCCTACTCCAATCCACGTGGGCCATCTCCACATGGGGCTGCAGCTGCTCCTTTTGATAATTTCTCAAATCCGGCTTTTAATCAAGTGGGTCTTTCGCACATGGGTATGCTTCCAACGTTCAATTTTCAACAACCTTCCCATGTGCAAAATCATGCTTTGGACCCACGTGGACCAGCTCCACATGGAGCAGCGGGTGCTCCTTTTGACAATTTTTCAAATCAAGCTCTTAATCAAGTGAGTCATCGGCACACGGGTTTAACAGCTCATACAATTTCTGCTTTTGACCAAGCCCCAGCAAATCACGTGGATGTACAGTCTCAGAATAATTCTAACAAGGTTTTGGATCAGCGTGGAGACAATAGTAACAAAAGTGAAATTAATTTTTCACCTGAACAGCATGCCTACACTGCTCAATTCCCCTCTCTCCAGAATGCGAACTTGAAAGCTCCTATCAGCAATCATAGTCAACAATTAGCTTCCTCTTCTCAACAACCAAGTTTCAACCGAAATGCAAACACAACTCAAAATGCAAACACCACTCAAATTGCAAAGACCACTCAAACTGCAAACACCAATGCTCCATCGAACAACTTTAAACAGCCTAGTTCTAACCTTCAACCGAAACAAAATGCCCGTCCAAGAAAGGGACCTAAGCATCAACCTCAACCTAAAGCATGGACAACGACTAACAATTGGCAAGAAATGTTCATGGGCTCTGTTGCTGAATCCTACAAATTGAAGTACTTTGAACCAACAATCAGAAATGGAAAGCCGGCGTGCTCAATCCTCAAGATGTTCATGATGTTGGAAATTCTTATTGGGCATGTTGTCTTCTTGGACAGTTTCTTGAGAAACCTCCACCTTTCTTTCTCATTAGAAATTTCATCAACAACAAATGGAAAAAGTTTGGCTCTATCCAAGTTCGCTCAACAGACAACGATCTGTACATTTTCACTTTTGAAAATCAGGAAGTCATTCCAATAATCCTTGAACAATTATGGCATGTTAATGATCGTCCTCTTCTTCTAAGAAAATGGGATCCTAACGCACAGAAGGTTGAATTCAAATGTGATAAAATATCTATGTGGATTAAACTGCGCAACGTTCCTTTCAGTCTTTGGTCCATTGAAGGATTAAGTCGTGTTGCCAGCACTTTGGGTACTCCTCTCCAAGTGGACCCTCTCACTGCCACTCGTTCACATCTTGGTTTTGCTAAGGTGTGTGTGGAAGTTAATCTGGAAAATGAACTTCTAGAGATGGTGGATGTTCAAAACCAAAAAGGAGAATGGGTTGATGTCTCAGTTGAATATGCTTGGAAGCCCAGAAAATGCACTAATTGTCTCCTCATAGGTCACCTGGCGCCAAATTGCCCTTCTACTCATATTGACCAAAAGGCACAACAACAACCATCCAGTTCTAATGGATGGACTGATGTTGGGAGGAAATCTTCTCTTCCAGCAATTGTTCCCCAATCTAATTCTCTTGAGAAGACTCAGGATGGCACTTGCACTGCTGTTCAACAAACAAATCTGGGTTTATCCACTTCTCGATCAGGAGTAAAGCCGATCAGTCCTGGAAGCTCTGGGAAAAATTCGCCTTCCAAGGGAAAGGCCTCTGTCTTTTCTTCAGGAAGAGATTCTTTTTCTAAGTCAGATGATGCCGTTCCTGTCCATGATGGAGTTGTTTCTCCAAGGAGGATTAGAGTTGTTCCAGCTCCAGGTGATGTTGTGGTTTCTAACAATCAATTTGAAGCTCTCAACTTGGGAGAAGATCTTGAACCAGGTGAAATTGATCATAATATTGAGCATAATGAGCAAAATGTAGATATTTCAATTAATGATGATAAACCCCCAGACCAGGCGGGGTCTCCAACCTGGTCAACTCCCTTAACCCACCAATGATTTTTTCATCCTGGAACATTAGCTCCCAAAAACAAAAAACAGTTCTTCAGCTTGTAAATAAATCCTCTATTGATATTTTTAGCATTGTTGAAACTAAAATTAAAGCGGGAAATGAAAATGATATCATTTCTCGTAAGTTAGATGGTTTTGGGTTTCTGCACAACTATTATGCTAGCTCTTCTGGGCGTATTTGGATTTTGTGGAAATCTAATCGCTTTGACGTCACAGAAATTGATTCAACTGACCAAGCTATCCATTGCCTTGTCAAATCTTTGACGGATAGCTCATTTACTTTTCTCACTTTTGTCTATGGTGAAAGTATTTCTTCTGACAGGAAAGCCCTTTGGTCTAAGCTTGTTCAATGGAGCTCTACTAGTGCATCTCGACCTTGGTGTATTATTGGTGACTTTAATGAAGTCCTCTCCCAAGTTGACCGTTCTACAAAGTACATTTCAAAGAGCTCTGAGGATTTCATTAATTGCACTTCTCAGGCTGATCTCATTGAGCATCCTAGCATTGGACCGCACTTCACTTGGTCTAACAAAAGTTCTGGTAGGCATTTCAAAGCCAGTAAGCTTGACAGAGCCTTTGTCAATGCTAAATGGCTTGACATTTTTCCACATTCATCACTCCATGTTGAAACGCCTGGTATCTCCGATCACTGTCCACTTATTATGTACACTTCCCTTCCACGATCTTCTAGACCGAAACCTTTTAAGTTCTTTAATGCTTGGACTTCTCATGAGCTTTTCTTTGATGTTGTGGAGAAGAACTGGAATTTTTATGTCTCAGGTTCACCTATGTACTTGTCCAGAAACAAAAAGTCCTGAAGAAAGCTCTCAAGGATTTCAATGCTAATTTTTTTCACAATGCTAATACCAGAATTCGGTCTCTTCAGGATAAAATCTCTCATCTCCAGCATCTTTTACTTTCTGGTCATGGGAATGACAATATTATTGCTCAGGAGAAATCTCTTCTCAAGGAAGTGAAATCCCTTTCCATTGCTCAAGAGGATATTCTCAGGCAGAAATCCAGGATCCAATGGCTTAAATATGGAGACTCTAATTCGGCTTACTTTCATAAGGTGATCAGAGGCAGACATTCTTGCAATTCCATCACTAAACTTTCTCGTTCTGATGGTAGTTCTACCATGAATGAGGATGAGGTGCGTACTGAGATTGTGGATTTCTTTTCTAATCTTCTTGGTCCTAATTCACCTAGACACAGGCCTGTTCTTATGGAAGATATTCTTCCCTCTGTGCATCAAACTGTCCCTATGGAGAATCGCCATCAAATGATTGCTCCTGTCACTACCGATGAAATTAAAAAGGTGATGTTTTCTCTCAATGGTAGTAAAAGTCCTGGACCTGATGGCTTTATTGCTCATTTCTACAAGATTGCTTGGCATATTGTGGGAAATGATGTTACGGAAGCTGTTCTCTCTCTCTTTCATTCTACTTCTCTTTTGAAGGAGATCAATTCAACCATTATTGACTTGTTCCCAAAATTGGCTCTCCCTCATTGGTTAAGGACATTAGGCCCATTTCTTGTTGTAATACGATTTATAAATGCATCTCTAAGATCATTGCGAATCGACTTAAGGGTTGTCTTCCTCATATTATCTCTCATAATCAATCTACTTTTATTGAGAATAGAATGATGCTGGATAATATTCTTATTGCTCAGGATCTTGTTAGAAATTATTCCAGGGGTGGCCTTTCTCCAAGATGCACTATGAAGGTGGATCTTATGAAAGCTTTTGATTCTGTCCACTGGGATTTCATCTATCATGCTCTTCGTGCATTTGGGTTTCCTGATATGTTTGTTGGCTGGATTATGGAATGTATTTGTACCACAAGATTTTCTGTTGCCATTAATGGAAGTCTTGAAGGTTATTTTCCTGGATCTAAAGGTGTTCGCCAAGGTGATCCTCTTTCACCCTATCTCTTTGTCATTGCTATGGAAATTTTGACTGGTATGTTGAACAAGCTTCACTCCTCCACTGGATTTCAGTTTCACCCCAAATGTGCAGAACTTAAGCTCAACCATCTCTGTTTTGCGGATGATCTCCTTATTTTTTGTAAAGCTGATGAGCATACTATTAGATCTATCTCTACTACTCTGGCTAATTTCCACAAATGTTCGGGATTGTTTTGCAATCCTGAAAAGAGTGAAATTTACTATGGCAATTGTTCTCAGGAGAAGATTAACTTGATTTTTGCTATTCTTCGCTTTGAAGAGGGTTCCTTTCCAGTTAAATACCTTGGTGTTCCTCTCATTTCTGGCAGACTCCAAAAATCTGATTGCCAGGCTATCATTGATAAAATTTCGAAAAGAATTGATCACTGGACTACTCGCTGGCTTTCTTTTGCGAGTCGCCTTCAATTGATCAAGTCTGTTTTGTCTAGTATGTATACTCATTGGACTAGCACCCTTTTTCTTCCAAAAGGCCTTATTTCTGTCATTGAAGGCAAATTTCGTGCATTCTTGTGGCGTGGAGTTGGCCCGAAGGTTGCCTGGGCTAATGTTTGTAAACCATTTGATGAGGGTGCCCTTGGTATTCGGAAAATTGAGGAAACAAACAAAACTGCTCTTTTGAAGATTTTCTGGAGATTTTATTCATCTTGTTATTCTCTTTGGGCGAATTGGGTTTGGACTAACCACATCAAAGACAAATGCATTTGGACTCTCTCTATCCCCAAAGATTGCAGCTGGACTTGGAGAAAAATCTTGCAACTCAGATGTTTGGCTAAAACCTTCATTACTCACTGTATTGGTAATGGTATTTCTACTTTTTTCTGGCATGATAATTGGCATTTTTCAGGAAATCTTCGTACTCTTTATGGGATAGACACCTTCTATCCATCTTTTGATGCTAGAGTTGCAGATATCATCTATAACAATAATTGGATTTGGCCTCATCACCCTCCTGCATTGGCAAATCTCCACCCTGGTGTTATTTTAGCTCTTAATGATGATGATGATACTTTCAACTGGGCTCATGTTTCTAATGGGAAGTTCTCTTTCAAAAAGACTTGGGAAAACATTAGAGTTAAAAGGGATAAGATTCATTGGTTTAATCATAGTTTCATCACTTGGCTTGCAAGCTTGAATAAGTTGACAACTAAGTACAGACTTGTTTCTTGGGGCATTCAAGATAACTCTAATTGTGTTTTTTGCTACATGGGCTGTGAAACAAATGAGCACTTATTTTTTGAATGTTCCTTCACTCGAAGAATCTGGAGACAGGGATTGTCGGCACTTTCCATTGATTGTTCACTGTTCACTATTCCCAAAATTTTGGATACTTCTAGCTCTATTGATATTTGGAGTTATGATTCCAAAGTCCAGATTTTCAGAACTTTTCTCTGTGCTGCTGTTTATCATATTTGGATCGAGAGAAATAGACGTATTCAGAGAAGAAGCCTTTACTGAAGAGCAAATCTTTAAGTCTATCCAGAGCGATGTCAACTCCAAAATCCTCACGAGCAAAAAATTCAAGAACACATCTATCAATCGTGATGTTTTGGAGTGATGGAGGCTACTGAATTACTTTAACTAGTAATTCATTTGCTTTCTTGTCTTTTTGTTCTTTCTTTTTCATTGATTTTGTATTTTGTCTTTTTTGGTTTTCCTTAGTTGTACTTGTACTTTGTGTTTTTTTTCTTTGAATAAAATTTTACTGAATTATAAATAATAAAAAAAATGAATCATGTTTTGCGTGCTTTCATTGGTAAGTTTGTTGTTGTTTATTTTGATGATATTCTGGTTTATAGCAAGAGTTTGCATGAACATGTCTCACATTTAAATTCAGTTTTGGATGTGCTTAGGAAGGAGAAGTTGTATGCTAACCTCAAAAAGTGTACGTTTTGCACCGATAAGCTTGTTTTCCTAGGTTTTGTTGTTAGTGCTAAAGGTATTGAGGTTGATGATGAGAAGATCAAAGCCATCCAAGAGTGGCCAACCCCCTCAAGTGTAGGTGATGTTAGAAGTTTCCATGGATTTGCTGGTTTTTACAGGAGGTTCGTGAAAGATTTTAGCAACATCGCAGTACCACTCACTGAAGTTATCAAGAAAAACGTTGGGTTCAAATGGGGTGAAGATCAAGAGAAGGCGTTTCAACTTATTAAATACAAGCTTACTCATGCTCCTTTACTTGCTTTACCTAACTTTACTAAAACGTTTGAAATTGAATGTGATGCCTCAGGTGTAGGTGTAGGCGCTGTTCTTATGCAGGAAGGAAGACCCCTTGCATACTTTAGTGAGAAGCTCAGTGGGGCTGCACTTAACTACCCCACCTATGACAAAGAGTTGTATGCTTTGGTTCGAGCTTTGGAGACATGGCAGCACTACCTATGGCCAAACCCTAGAATCTTGAATTAGGGTTTCTTGTGTTTCGAAATTCGAAGTCTTGGTTACTTGCTCATTGTCTTTGTTTATGAAAATCAAGAAAAGAACATCAAGAAAGAAAAGAAACTTCAAAAAAGAGAAAAAAAAAATTCGGAGCTGAAAAAAAAAAAAGCAAAATAGTGAACAGTAAAAAAAACTTTTTTTTTTTGTTGAATTAGCCTTCGTGGCCAAGCTTTTCTGAAAGGAAACGACGTTCTGAGTATAACCCACAGCATAGCTGTGGGCACTACCTCTTAGGGCCAAATTCCATCGTTTAGTATGAGTTTTGGGCATTTTTGTGTTTTCTATTAGATTTTTCTCAACTTTCCTTATTTCTCTAGGTTTCCTTCTTCGGGTTTTGTTCAATTTTCTTTGTCTAACTTTGTTTCCAGAGTCTTAGTGGTATATAAAAAAAAAAAAGTCAGATTCCGAAATAGATTATTACGCTACTTGGTATTCTTGGTAAGTTCTAGGGACTTGAAGGAGAATACGAGAGGAAAAAGGCAGAGTGTGTGAGAATATTAGAGGGTAGAAGCCAAATTCAGTCGAGTGAAACACGTGAGGGAGTGAAATTTAATCATGTCTCAAAATCAAGTAGACAACATTAATGAAGGTGTTCAACAACCCGTTGGACAGAACTTACAGATGCAGGCATTGATGGGAGAGATGAGACGAATGATGAGGGCTGAATTGGAGCAGATTCATGAGAGGTTGGATAGGGTAGAACAGAGGCCGGAAAGGGTGCAACCACCAGTTGTTCCGAATGCACCAAGGAGGAACAAATTGCAGCAAAGAGTTGAAGATGTTGATGAGATCGATGAGGAAGGTTTAGATGAAGAGTTTGATAGAGTTTCGGTGGGTAGCAATAGGCGACATGGTCGGGATAGAGATGCTAGGGATTGTGTTGATCGAGTTGATAGAACTTAGGAAGCATCAAGATGAAGATTCTTGCGTTTCAAGGAAGGAGTGATCCGGAAGCCTATCTTGAGTGGGAAAAGAAGATTGAGTTGGTGTTTGATTGCCACAACTATTTCGAGTTGAAAAAGGTAAAGCTTGCTGCCATTGAATTTACAGATTATGCTATTGTGTGGTGGGATCAATTGTGTCTCAATAGGAGGCGGAATGGAGAACATCCTGTGGCAACTTGGGATGAGATGAAGAGAGTAATGAGGAGGCGATTTGTACCCAGTCATTATTATAGGGACTTATACCTCAAGTTGCAAGGTCTTCATCAAGGTAATAAAAGTGTGGATGATTAATACAAAGAGATGGAGATGGCTATGATTAGAGCCAATGTAGAGGAAGATCGGGAGGTGACAATGGCTAGATTTTTTAATGGGCTGAATCAAGAAATTGCTAACACCATTGAGTTGCATCATTATGTTGAGTTAGAAGATTTAGTGCATATGGCAATTAAGGTGGAGAAGCAATTGAAGAGGGGTGGTTCACGACCAAGGCCAGCCCCGCAACACTCAAGTGCATCACCTTGGAGGTCGAGTTACCCAAGAAAGGAGGAGAGTTCGACTACTTCCAAGGTCAAGCCTGAGCCCAAAACATCCACCCATGCCACGACTTCTCAAGGTAAAACAACCCTTCCTACAACTCGTTCTAGTGATATTAAATGCTTTAAATGTCAGGGACGAGGGCACATAGCTAGCCAATGTCCAAACAAGAGGGCAATGGTAGTTTTGGAAAGTGGGGAGATTGAGTCTGAAGTTGAAACGTAATCTGATAACATGCCCATACTAGAGGACACCGAAGTAGGTGAAGAAGAGGAATTTGGGGCAGCTTATGGAGAGATGCTTGGATTAGTGGCACGACGAGCTTTGAGCTTGCAAGCTAACGAGGAGGAAGAAGTAGTGCAACGTGAGAACATCTTTCATACCCGCTGCCATGTGAAAGATAAGGTATGTAGTGTTATTATTGATGGTGGTAGTTGTACTGACGTTGCTAGTGCTTCTAATGCGAACTAGCCATCCACATTCATTGCACCATTTGGATGAATTTTCAAGCAAAGATTCAAGTCAAGATTCTATTTTCAAGATTCAAGAACTTCAAGATTCTTCAAGAAGTTTCAAGAAGATTCAAAAATTTAGTCAAGATTTGATTTCTTTGTAATTCTATCTTAGTTTTGGTTTTAGTATTAATTTGAATTCTAGTTTATTAGGTGTTCACACTAGGAAAAATACTTTCTTGGGCTGCAAGAATAGGTGTTCACACTAGAAATGAGCTTTTCTTGGGCTGCAAGTTTGCTTCCTTTTTAGTTACTATTCATGTGAATAGTAAATAGGAGTCTTTTCTTGGTCTTCAAGTTTGTTTCCTTTGACCTAGTCACTATTCACGAAATACTATTCACGTCACTATTCATGTTAGGGTTTAGGAGTTCTTTTCCAAAAAGGAAACATATTTGTTCTTTGCCTATATAAGGCTGATTTTCGTGATAATAAAGGGGAGACTTTTTGACTATTAAATTGTGAGATTATTCTCCTTGAGTTCTCCAAGAGACTCTTTCGAACTTGTCAAGGGATTCCTTGTGGCGTTCAACCTTGACTTATCAAGCGGATTTCCATCCCCGTTTGTGGCGTCTTCACCATACCAAGGTTCTTGCTTTGCTAAGCAATGGGTCGCGGTTTCCATCATATTCACTATACCAAGGTTCTTGTCTTGCTAGGCAAAGGGTCGCGGTTCCATCCATTCTTGAAAGATCTTGGGATTGTTTTACCAATCTTGGTGTTGGGTCTCGGCACATGTTGACCAGGTTCGTATCAGCTTCAATGGTTGACAAGCTAGGGCTCACAACAATTAAGCATTCACGTCCATACAAGCTGCAATGGTTGAACGATTGTGGTGAGGTAAGGGTTACAAAACAGGTTGTGGTGCCATTTCGCATTGGAAAATATGAGGATAAAGTATTGTGCGATGTGGTTCCTATCCATGTTGGATGTCTTCTTTTGGGAAGGCCATGGCAATTTGATCGACGTGTGCAGCATGATGGCTTTACCAACAAATACTCATTCATGTTCAATCAACGGACAATCACTCTAGTTCCAATGACACCAAAACAAGTTTATGAGGATCAAGTAAGGTTACAATAATTGAGTGATCAAAATAACTTGAGTGATAAAAAGAATTTGAGTGATCAAAAGAATTTGAGTGAGCAAAAGATGGAGAGTGAAAAGAAAAAGAACAAGGCCGAATCTGGAAAGGTAGTGAGGAGAGAAAAAGAATTCGGCCAAGGAGGTAAAAACAGAGGAAAAACAAAGAAATTTTTATGCAAAAGCAAGTGAGGTTAAGAGAGCTTTGATTTCAAAATGGCCAATGATTGTACTCATGTACAAAGAGGCTCTTTTAAAATTTAACCAACTTGACTCTGCATTGCCTAGTGTTGTTGTTTCTCTCTTGCAGGATTTTGAGAAAGTGTTTCCCGAGGACATGCCACATGGTCTACCACCAAGGCTGGTCTTTGAACCTGGAGGATTTGAGGACAAATCCTTCTCAAGAGGGGGGGAATAATGCGAACTAGCCATCCACATTCATTGCACCATTTGGATGAATTTTCCAGCAAAGATTCAACTCAAGATTCTATTTTCAAGATTCAAGAACTTCAAGATTCTTCAAGAAGTTTCAAGAAGATTTGAAGATTTGGTCAAGATTTGATTTCTTTGTAATTCTATCATAGTTTTAGTTTAAGTTTAATTTGCATTCTAGTTTATTTCCTAGGGTCCACTATGGACGAATTTAGGTGTTCACACTAGGAAAAAGACTTTCTTGGGCTGCAAGATTAGGTGTTCACACTAGAAATGAGCTTTTCTTGGGCTGCAAGTTTGCTTCCTTTTTAGTTACTATTCACATAAATAGTTAATAGGTGTCTTGTCTTGGTCTCCAAGTTTGTTTCCTTTGACCTAGTTACTATTCACGTTTTTCTATTTCAGCTAGGGTTTAGGAGTCTTTTCTAATTAGGAAACTTATTTGTTCTTTGCCTATATAAGGCTGATTTGCAAGAAATAAAAAAAAGACAACTTTGATAATAAATTTGTGAGATTATTCTCCTTAAGTTCTCAAGAACTTTTCAAACTTATCAAGATTATTCTTGTGGCGTTCATCCCTGACTTATCAAACGGGTTTTCCATCCTCGTTTGTGGCGTCTTCAACTATACCAAGGTTCTAGCTTTGCTAAGCATAGGGTCGTGGTTCCATCCAATCCTGAAAGGTCTTGGGGTCGTTTGCCATATTTGGTGTTGGGTCGCGTCACATGTTGGCGTGGTTCGTATCAGTGGCGTCCTCAACTATATCAAGGTTCTTGCTTTACTAAGCAATGGGTCGCGGTTTCCATCATTCTTAATTATACCAAGGTTCTTGCTTTGCTAAGCAACGGTTCGCGGTTCCATCCATTCCTGAAAGGTCTTGGGGTCGTTTGCCATATTTGGTGTTGGGTCGCGTCACATGTTGGCGTGGTTCGTATCAGGAGTGATTGGGGTTTTATGCCGGCACATTGATCGGGTTCGTGATTGAAGATCAAGTGAATTCTGGATGTTGGGGTTAAGTGATTTGTATCGTTTTTAATGTGTGGTAACTTGACATTTACATTGCTATTTTGTTGTTTAATTTCTTTATTTGTATTAACTATTGCATTGCATACCCCGGTAGACTATATCCCTCACTAGGCAATTGTGGTTGCTCATACCTCGCTAACATGTTTTAGGAGGTGTTGAGGTTGATCCCCAGCTTATTGTTGTTGAGGGAGTGGAAAAGGAGGTGCAGACTGAGGAGTTACCTTGATTCTTGTACTTGTTGAGGTTGGAGTATGATTGTGGTTATGTGGAGACTTTGCTTGTTGTATATTACGTTCTATGTTCTGCCTATGGGCTTGTATCTATGTGTGATGTTTTGAAAAGATTGTAATATTGGACTGTAGTAGTTATAACTCTGCCGCTAGTTTTATTGCATGCTTAGGTGTGACTGCAAGAGTTGAATGGTTGGTTTTAAACTATAACAATGTTTAAATGATATCATAGAGTGGTATGACAAGCGGACAAAAAGGTTCTAGGATTGTGAATTGCATGCTTGTATGTGTTTTTAATGTTTTGAGTTGCTTAAGGCTCGAATGGCCTTGAAGTTGGGAATTAGTTAAAGATGGAGTTGTTGAAGTTCTAGTTTTGTATTGTGGTTTTATGTGATGTTTACAGGTGTCCAGAATGTCCACAGTACAGATGAGACTCTGTCCCTTTGTTGGGTCCGGACTTAACCTTTTAGTGTGGGGTTGGGTCAGGGCGTGACATTTAGGTGGTATTAGAGCTTATAGAATGCATGAGCCGGGATAGGTTTCTCGGTCTGTGGGTAGAGGTCTATTATGTACAAGTATAATTGTGTGAATAAGTATTTCTTTTGATTGAATAAGTAAAAGATTGATTGGATAAAGAACATGCTAGCATGGAAAATGAGAATGTGAAATGTCTTTTATGAGTTATGGTACGAATGTGAAAAGTTTAGAATGAAAAGTATGATTAAGTGTCTTATTTATATCTCCTGTATATAAAGTACTTGTATGATCTTATATGTGAATTTATTTGAACTTCTCCTTATGTGATTTACTTGCGAATTACATATATGTTTGTTATAATACTTTGCAATCTACACGAGATGGGGCCCTGTCGTCAGACCAAAAATCAGAATGCCGGGGAAGAAGAAGTAGATCAATAGACTATTAATGCACAGTTGACTGCTGCAATAGGTTAGATTGCACAAGTATTGCAGAGGCAGGGAGAAAATGTACCCGCAAGTAATCTGGGTCAAGGCCAAAGTGGTACAGAGGGCAGTAGTGGTAAAATCTTGAGAAATTCTTGCATCGTGGTCCGTCTAGTTTCTTCGGAGACCCGATGATATGTTGGCTGAGCAATGGTTAAATAAAGTGGAGAAAATTCTTACTAGCCTCGAGTACACCGATGCGAGGAGGGTTGATTGCGCTGAGTTTCTGCTCGAGGGAGATGCTAAACAATGGTGGCATACCGTGAAATCCAGATGGGAGGCTAAGGCAATACTGCGGACGTGGGATGAGTTTGTCAGAGAGTTTCGGGAGAAATTCATTACAAAGATAGCTATTGAGAGACGGGAGCAAGAGTTTATTAATCTGAAATAGGGCAACATGTCAATTGATCAGTATGATGCTGCTTCACCCGCTTGTCCCGTTATGTGCCAACCTTAGTGCAGCCAGAGAGCAGGAGGATTCAGAAGTTTATTATGGGGCTGAGGCCCGATATTTTGTTGAATTTGTCTACCCAATATTATCCCACTTACGCTGCAGCAGTCAGGATAGCTGGCAGATATGAGAAACGGAAAGCAGATCTGTTTGGAGAGCCTAGTCAGCCCAGTAAATGACCATATTAGACAAAAAGTCAGGGGTTTCAGAGGCAGACTGTTTCAGTTGGTCAGAGTCAGTAGCTGAGGCAGACTTAGAGTTATACCAGGCCTACTCAGACTCAGGCACGACCAATTCAGAGTCAGAATCATGGGTAGTCTCGTCTAGTTGTGGCACGATCTCAGCAGGGTAGTTCAGCTACCTCTACTTACAGAGCTCCTACGAGAGGCACTGTTGCAAGACGTCGTCACCAGCAGTACAGTTTATGTCAGCGCCAGGGCCATACAAAGGAGAATTGCTGGAAGAGATTGAACAAGTATATAGGTTGCAGGAGTGACTAGCACAGGGTCAAGGATTGCTTGAAATTCATGAATACCAGAGGTCAGACATCTGGTCAGGGTACTCAGACTAGGGCACCAACTGCAGCACCAGAACCACGGGGACATGCCCGAGTATTTGCTTTGGATGCGGAGGAACTCCCTGATACAACTACAGTTGTTGAAGATACTTTTCTTCTCAATAATAAATCAGTCACAGTTTTAATTGATTCTGGGTCTACACACTCATTTATCACACCTATGTGTGCATAATCTTCTACATTGAAAATTGATAAATTTCCTTATAAGATTAAGGTTGGTTCACCTATGGGCCCTAAGTTTTTAACTGAATCTATGTGTAAAGCCTGTGAATTGTGTATTGGGAGTCAAGTCCTTCCTGTTGATTTGATTATCCTGCCTTTTAAGGACTTTGAAATAATTCTGGGTATGGACTGGTGGAGCACTAACGTTGCTAGTGCTTCTATGATTGAAAAGCTAGGGCTCAACACAATTAAGCATCCACGTCCATACAAGCTGCAATGGTTGAATGATTGTTGTGAGGTAAGAGTTACAAAACAGGTTGTGGTGCCGTTTCGCATTGGAAAATATGAGGATGAAGTATTGTGCAATGTGGTACCTATGCATGTTGGACATCTTCTCTTAGGAAGACCATGGCAATTTGATCGACGTGTGCAGCATGATGGCTTCACCAACAAGTACTCATTCATGTTCAATCAGCAGACAATCACTTTAGTTCCGATGACACCAAAACAAGTTTATGAGGATCAAGTGAGGTTACAAAAATTGATTGATCAAAAGAACTTGAGTAAACAAAAGAATTTGAGTGATCAAAAGAATCAGAGAGAGCAAAAGAATGAGGTAGTAAAAAGAGAAAAGAATACGGCCAAGGAGGTAAAAATAGAGGGAAAACAAAGAAATTTTTATGCAAAAGCAAGTGAGGTTAAGAGAGCTTTGATATCAAAACGACCAATAATTGTACTTATGTACAAAGAGGCTCTTTTAAACACTAACCAACTTGACTCTGCATTGCCTAGTGTTGTTGTTTCTCTCTTGCAGGATTTTGAGGAAGTGTTTCCCGAGGATATACCACATGGTCTACCACCTAGGCTGGTCTTTGAACCTGGAGGATTTGAGGACAAATCCTTCTCAAGAGGGGGGGAATGATGAGAACCAGCCTTAAGAGTCCAAGTTCAATGAACCATTTATTTGGGCAAATTTTCCAGCAAAGATTCAAGTCAAGATTCTATTTTCAAGATTCAAGAACTTTAAGATTCTTCAAGAAGTTTCAAGAAGCTTGGAAGATTTGGTCAAGATTTGATTTCTTTGTAATTCTATCTTAGTTTTTGTTTTAGTTTAATTTGAATTCTTATTTATCAAGTGTTCACACTAGGGAGAAGTCTTTTCTTGGGCTGCAAGTTAGGTGTTCACAATAGAAATGAGCCTTTCTTGGGCGGCAAGTTTTCTTCCTTTTTAGTTACTATTCATATTACTATTCACGTGAATAGTTAACAGGAGCTTTCTTGGGCTCCAAGTCTACTTCTTTGACCTAGGTTACTATTCACATTTTTCTTACTTGGGCTAGGGTTTAGGAGTCATTTTCCAAGCAGGATACTTATTTGTTATTGCCTATATAAGGCTGTTTTTGTGATAATAAAAGAAGAAAATTTTGATATTAAATTTGTGAGATTATTCTCCTTAATTTCTCAATAACTTTTTCGAACTTATCAAGATTATTCTTGTGGCGTTCATCTTTGACTTATCAAACAAGATTTCCATCCTCGTTTGTGGCGTCCTCAACTATACCAAGGTTCTATCTTTGCTAAGCATAGGGTCGCGATTCCATCCATTACTGAAAGGTCTTGGGGTCGTTTGCCATATTTGGTGTTGGGTCGCGTCGCATGTTGGCGTGGTTCGTATCAAAGATGCATATGTGGAGTTCTCTTGAAAGAAGAAATTAAGAGGGCAAAATTTGTTTAAGGGGGAGAAAGTAGGACGCCCGAGCCCGAGTACACACATATGATATTCATTTGCATATATTTGTGTGCATTTATTACTTAAAATGTTTACCTAAAATAGTTATTATTCACAAGGATTTTTGACTACTTTATTTTTCTGATTTGCATTTTTCCCATGTTACTTGACGTTTATGAGGCATGAAAAAATTGGAATTACATGTATATCATATCGGGAGTGTTAGATATAAAATGTTTTGGGTATCGTATGAATAGTAACCACTAGTTTGCATTTTAGAGCTTAAACATTGCTTTAGCATTTTCCTTAGCCAAATTAAAACCAGCCTAGCAATTATTCCCCAATAACCCAACCCATTGATGTCACGACCCTAATTTTTCAATCGCTAATACAATCTCTGATGCCATAATAAAACCGCGAAAATTCTTGGGACCGTGATGCCACGGGCTTAAGAAGATCACTCCGCCTAAGTCCTCTAAGGCACAATTACGATAGCCCAAACACTATAATCATAATTCAATTTTGCCAAAGCTATCAAATAGTTTATTCCCAAATGCCAAATTCCAAATTACTAAATTCCATTTATCTTAGTCGAGGGACTAAATCTGGTTATGGCTTAGTTGATTTAATTACCAATCCATACTTAGTCAAATCATTTACCATTCCATACTTTGTCAAATTTTAAGCTTATTATTAGTTTCCTCGAAAATTGGGCAGCATAACGGCTGTATTATGGACAAAACAGTTTTCCTTTTTTCTTCAATCTATAAACAGAAAAGCCACAATCTACTTCTCCCAATCTTTCTCCTAAACATCACAATTCAAAACTCCAACACAATTCATTCATTCACCAACATGATATAATCAATTGTAAATTCAATATGAAAATATACATCTGTTACTTGTATTAAGAGAAGGTTTTAACAACATCCAGATTACTTCCTAACAGCTGACACGTAGCCAAGTGCCCAAAAACAAAACCAGCTACGTAAGTCACTTGTACAATGGCTAACTAAGTCATTAAACTTATTTCTTGACCAATTATAACCAATGACTAAGTTAGTTCACTTATACAAGATCATGATATTAAAACTACCCATACGATGAGGACATCAAGGCTGCTAGGAATGTTCCAGATTCAATGCAAGTGCCAGTTGGTCCAGTGACAAGAGCTCGCGCTAAAAGGTTCAAGGAAGAGCTGAATAATTTGGTTCAGAAAGTTCTACAACAAGAGGAAAGCGTGTTGGCTAGTAGAGATGAAGAAAGGCTGGTGTTACTCCTCCAAGTAGATCCACAAGAAAGCCGATTAGGCGTCCACATTCATTGAACCAGTTGGGCGAATTTTCCAACAAAGATTCAAGTCAAGATTCTATTTTCAAGATTCAAGAACTTCAAGATTCTTCAAGAAGTTTCAAGAAGATTTGAAGATTTAGTCAAGATTTGATTTCTTTGTATTTCTATCCTAGTTTTAGTTTTCAGTTTTAGTTTAATTTCCTATGGATGAATTTAGGTGTTCACACTAGGAAAGAGACTTTCTTGGGCTGCAAGATTAGGTGTTCACACTAGAAAGGAGCTTTTCTTTGGCTGCAAGTTTGCTTCCTTTTTAGTTACTATTCACTTTACTATTCATGTGAATAGTAAATAGGAGTCTTTTCTTGGTCTTCAAGTTTGTTTCCTTTGACCTAGTTACTATTCACATTTTTCCTACTTGGGCTAGGGTTTAGGAGTCCTTTTCCAAGCAGGATACTTATTTGTTAATTTTTGTGATAATAAAGTTAGACAATTCTGAAATTAAATCTGTGAGATTATTATCCTTAAGTTCTCAAGAACTTTTCGAACTTATCAAGATTATTCTTGTGGCGTTCATCTTTGACTTATCAAACGAGATTTCCATCCTCGTTTGTGGCGTCCTCAACTATACCAAGGTTCTAGCTTTGCTAAGCATAGGGTCGCGGTTCCATCTATTCCTGAAAGGTCTTGGGGTCGTTTGCCATATTTGGTGTTGGGTCGCGTCACATGTTGGCGTGGTTCGTATCACCATATACACAAAATAATACATTTAATTGTTCAAGTCATATAAGTCAACAATACATCCAAGAAAGGTGGGTGTATATCACATATCGGGCGCTCTGGTCCAGTATGATGAGGATTATCCTCATAGTATTCTACAAACTCCTTTTCATTGCCTGAAAGAGGGAACAAAGAGGGTGAGCTTATAACAACACTAAGCTCAGCGAGAAGGAAATCTAGGAAAGTTTTCGAATACATTTTTCTTTTTTCATAAACCGTTTTGTAAATCCGTGGATGCAATGCAAACAAGATCTAAAATCAGGAAACAGTTCAAATATATATATATATGCAAGTCATATATCACATACGAAGTAAGAAATAACTTACTCTTTCCAACATCTCCGAGGGAGTCAATGCCCCCAAGCGAGAAGAGGATTATAAATCACATAGCAACTTATTCTTTCCAAGCGAATCTGATTCAAGCAATAGTACTAAGATGTTCAACATTTCCTTCCTTATCTCCCCCAAGTAGAGTATTCCGGATAATACTCGAATCCTACGACCCGATTCTCCAAGGAAATCAATGTTCCCGAGCGAGAGGAGAATACGAACCATGGTAATTTAAGATCACCGACACCCCTAGGATGTCCGACGTAGTATGCACATTACCATGCTAAGACTAGGTGGTTGCAACCCTTTTTGACACCATTTCAAGTTCAAGTTCACATAATATGAGCATTTATAGCAACCAAATAAGCATCGAGTTCAAAACATTCACATAGTTATACGTTTATAGCAAACCGGTATTTAACGAGCAACAAGCAATTTAATCCATGTAAATGATCACACAAGTGTCCTAACATATCTAGAGGTCATATAATATCATTGTACATTAGTAGAAAGGGAGAATAGCATGAGTAGTTCCCATTGTTTCCAAAAAAAATCAGTTTAGTCCCCATTGTTTTAAAAGGTTAAAAAAGATCCCTGTCACCTAGTGATAAATCTATCACAATTGCTCCTTTGACCGAGGCACCTAATTGTGGGTCGCAGCAGCTTGGTTCTAATGATGCTAATGGTAATATCGCGGAGTGCAACAAATCAGAGAATGTTCTTTCTGATGGCCAACAATTGGACCCTTGTTCACATGGCCGCACATCTATCAAGACTACACAGCAAGCTATTGTGGAAAATATTCATTTTGAGCACAATGCACATGCGACAAACTTCACGGCTGCAAATGCTAAAAACATTCCTGATGGTCCACGTGGGGATCATACACTGGTGGACAATTCAGATAATGCACATGGGCTCCTCGGTATTCCAATTTCAAAGGCACAACCTTTTTTTTTTGGTCAGGTGGTGAATGAGAAGAATAATGAGAATTCTACACCAGCTGTGGGTGCCAGTCTCTCAATTCCTACTCTCAACGTGAATCAGCCATCTAATAGCCAACCAATCACTAAAGTCTCTCTGGAAGATTTTCCTCCACTTCGAGGGAAAGAGGAGAACACCAAGAATGCTCAACATGATGATTCTTTTGTTAACAAGAATAATGCTCAAGCATTCTCTCTCTAGAAAATTTCTCTCTGCCTTCTCTCTACATACCAGTCCTTGTCCACCCTTTGACCACCCTTCAACCACCCCAAAACAACCACAGACACCACCAAAATCGTTAAATTTGACCAGAAAAAACTTATTTTCGTCCCCTATGGGGGGAAGAGGTAAGAACACCTCTTCCTCCTCTCGTTGTTCAAGTGAACGATTAAAAGCTAAGTCCAAGTCTACTAGCAGTATGGACAAGGTTGACGAAGAAGATTACTCACCCTCATCTGCCTCTTCTGCTAAAGGTGAAGAATCGTTCAATTCAAGCCAACAGCTTGAGCAAGCTTTTAAGGATATTCAAGCCAGGCAGGCCGCGTTTTTTGAATACGATGAAGGAATTGATATGAGTGAAGATGAGTATGAAATCGATGACTATTCTGAAATTCGTTCAGCTCCAAGCCTTGATCGATTTCTCAAAGGTTCAAGATTAGAAGGTGTTTGTGACTCCATTAGAGCAATGGGGCTTGATCCGAATGATCCTCGACTGGGAATCCCTCCAAATTCGTCTGAAAAGAATGTTGAAAATGCATCGGAATATCGTCATTCTGGTGGCCATTCTCCTAAATCCGACAAGGATAACTCTGTTAATTCTGTCCATTTGGTCAAAAGCGCGGGGCCCACAAATGTTGGTACTCAAAATAGCCGTTCTCAATTGGCTATTGATTCGGGCTACTATGATCCAAATGCCACGGGGACTACCCTTACAGCCAGCCACATGCTTAGTCAAAAAGAGCAAAGTGCCAATGTGATTCAATTGCCCAATACCACGGCTGATCAAAAGAATTTCAATGCTTTGGAGGTCCCGCATGCGAATATTGACTAACACAATGCACAATCAACGGTCATCACTTCTGTCTCGCATGTGAATATTGGCGGAAATGCTTTTGATGATAGTATTGGCAAACATGTCAGCCCTACACATTTCGAACAAAGTGCTGATGATAAAATTATTCAACGTAATGTGCCCTTGGGTAATCTGAATAGCCAATTCGCGGGTCCCTTCAACTTGATTCCTTCCAAATTGTCGGCTGTTCAAGGAAATGTTAGTGGAGATCATTTGAATATTGATGATAATTTTTTGGAGGCTGATAATCACGCGGACCCGCATACAATTTTGTCTCAACATGCGCATGGGACCTTGTCCTTGCACGCGGGTCAAGAGAAAGAATTTGCTGCTAATGGCATTCTCTCTCCTATGCCAAGCTTTTCACCAAATATTCAAACGCCTAATGGAGCTCATGTGGTCCATGTGCCTCACGTGAGCTCACTTGAAGACAACTTGCAGGGACAAGCTTTTGACAAAAGTGCCCACCATGTTCCTATGCACGCGGGCTCTAGTTGGAATTTGGAGAACCAAGGAAATAATATTCAAAGTTCTCATGTGGATGCCAACTTGCATTCCACGGCTGACCACTTGGATGATGTGCAAAGGCGCCAATGAGACCAAGTTGTGGCCATCATTCAAAGTATTCTGGATCTCCAGCCACTTTCGGTGACCAATGCACCTACTAATTCAAATTCAGATGACGCTCATTCACTTGGCGTGAATCCAAGACTTGCAGATGACAATGAGCACAAGGCAGTGGGCCATAATGCTGGGAAAACACATGAGAATTTGGCTTCTTGGAATTCTAAGTCGGCTAATTCTCTCGCGTTTGGCGTGAAGGATAGCTCTAATCATACTGAAGATCCATTTGGTCACAACTTGCCAACGCAGTTCAACAATGACCTCTTTGCGAATTTGCAAAATGAGTTTCCTTCTCTGCCGAATTCCACAGAAGCTCATGATCCTACAGCCAGAGAGTTTGTTCCTATGCAACGTTCCATTTGGGTTCAAAATAGTTATTCTAGAACAAATCACATTACCAACAATTGGCAAAAGCACTTTTTGGGTGAGTTGAATGATTCACTTAAATTGAACTTCTTTGACAATTTCAAAATCAAAGATGGGAGAACAATTGCTATTTCGCCTGAAAGGGTCTTCCAAGAAGGTGCTCAACATTGGAATTGCTGCCTTATTGGTCAATTTATCGGTCAGCCACCCCATTTCTTCTTAATTAGAGGAATGGTAGATACTCAATGGAAAAAGTTTGGCCACGTTGATATTCAATCAAATGACTTTGGGTTGTTTGTGTTCCGTTTTCAATCACAAGAATTTTGCGACTGTGTGATGCAAGAGCTATGGCATGTCCACCACCGCCCTCTTCTCTTAACACGTTGGGAAATTGGCCTCCAACTCATAAAGATTAACTCCGAGCGGGTGCCAATGTGGTTAAAGCTGAGAAATGTCCCACTTGATCTACTCAACAAAGATGGTCTCAGTTATGTCTCGAGCACAATTGGTCTCCCTCTTCAAATGGATTCCAAAACTGCCTCACGCTCACATCTCGGTTATGCAAGAGTTTGTGTGGAAATGAATATCCAGAAGGATCTCCCGAATAGCACCTTTGTCGAACTTCCTAATGGGAAAGAGGCAGAAATTCATATTGAATATGATTGGAAACCTCTAAAATGTTCTATGTGCAATGTTGTTGGACATGACACATCCACTTGTCCTAATTCTACTGAGACGAAAGTTAACGAAAACACCAATGGCGCTAATCCAGAATGGACTGATGTTGGTAAGAAACCTAGAAGGAGACGTGGTGCGTCCCGAAAAGAGAACAAGGCTACAACCAACAGATTTAATGCTCTCAATGTTATTGATGACGATCATTCTAATCAATCTTTTGTTCATCCTCAGGACAACTTTACTAGGTCAAAGGCGGTTGATCATCATCTTTCCTTAGGTACGGGTGTTTATCACAAGCAAACAAACTCCCCAAAGAGAATTTGGAAGGGAGGTTTGCAATTACTTTATATTGATGCTAATATGTATTCCTTTTCTGATATTATAATGCTTCATCAATCTTTTGTAGGTAAAGGAAACATCAGGGAATACATGTTTCGATTGCTCTTCTGTGCTTCTATTTACCATATTTGGAGAGAAAGGAACAACAGACTTTTTGAGAATACTGCTACTACTGAAGAAGAAATCCTTTCCAACATTAAAGAAGAAGTACTGACAAAGACAAAAGTTGGAAGCGGTTTCAGAGACTCATCTTTCAATCGCCACTTCGTGGCGCGTGCTTCATTGGATATCCTCCTTACATAATCTTTTTCAAGGATTTTTTACGTTTCCTTCTCTTGAAGAAGAAATCATTGCATCTATTGATTTGGATTACTTTCCTTTAAGTATTGCCTGCGTGCAACTTTGCTTTATTTTTACTTAGTTTTTCTTTTCGTTTCTTTTATTTTATTGTTGCCTGTGTGCAATTTGTTGTTTTTACCTTCTGTTTCATGTGGTGATTTGTAATCGCCTACGGGCTTGTATATTCCCTGTAATCTCTATTCATCTTTTATAAAATCCATTCTTGCTGACCCAGCAAAAAAAAAACAAACTCCCCAAAGAATCAGGTCAATTTTCTGCCTGCCAACACTTTGAGTAGGGTCAATGTGGAAGTGCCAAGCTCTCAAATTTATGAAAAACAAATTCAAAGAATGTCAGTTACCCCGTTCTCATCACAAGTTTCCAAGGATAAAAATTTCACAGCTGCTCCAAGCAAAGATAGATCAACTATTAGTTCGTTTGGTCATGATAACGCCAAAGCCTCTACTTCTAAGGCAACCTCAAGCGCAACTCCTTCGTTCAACTACACTCGGGCTGTTCAAGGCATCTTCAATGGAAGACCCCCAGATCGACGTATTAAATGAGGAGATTCTCTTTGTTTTTTTGTCCGTTTTCATGTCTTTTGTTGCCTTCGGTCTGCGACCGATTTAGCTTTTGCTTTTTTCTGCATTTTCTTGATTGTGACACCAGTTGTCATGCTTTGTGTACTTTGATGTACTTTTCCTTTTTCTTTCAATAAAATACCACTGAATTAACAAAAAAAAACAAGAATAATGCTCATCCTTGCAACGTCTCAACCAACTGGAGGGGTATCTTCATGGGAGATCTTAACAACTCACTTAAGCTTAAGTTCTTTGAATTTGAAGAGAAGGATGGTAAACCAATTGCTTGTCCTCCTCCTGAAATTTTTCATGCTGGAGCTACACACTGGCAACACTGGTTGATTGGTCAATTCTTTGACAAACCACCTCCATTCTTCTTGATTCTATGAATGGTCGACACAAAATGGAAAAAATTTGGTCCGGTGGACATCAGATCTACTGAATCTGACATGTATGTGTTTCAATTTGAGACGGAAGCTATCTGTGATGTGGTTCTTGAAGAGCTCTGGCATGTTTATCACCATCCTATCTTGTTGAGGCGTTGGACTCCAGGCACTCGGTTGATTAATCTACAATGTAATAGAGTTCCAATTTGGATCAAACTTATTGATGTTCCACTGGATTTGTGGGATCAAGATGGTCTCAGTTATGTGTCAAGCACCATTGGTTTTCCTCTTCAAATGGATTCCCTACTGCTTCTCGCCGACACTTAGGGTATGCACGAGTTTGTGTCGAAATGAATGTTGAAAAGGAGTTCCCGAAGTCTACCTCGGTTAGGCTTCTTGATGGGTCAGTTACCGAAATTCAAATTGAGTACACTTGGAAACCAAAGAAATGCACTTATTGCAAGGTTTTCGGTCATAATGAGGTGACCTGTACTGCCATCCCAAAGGAAACAGTATTCGATCCAGTGGAAACAGTTTTCGCTCCAGTGCAGAATGTTACCCAATCTAAGAAAGTTACCAAAGAAAATGAGTGGAAGACCGCTACCAATGTTTCGAAGAAGAATAACAAGACTTCTTCAACTATAGCCTTTACAAAAAACAAGTTTGATGTTTTCTCGGAGAATCCATAAATTGGTACTATGCAACCAATTGACCCAACTGCCGTATCAACTAGTCAATGAAATGTTGCAAACAAGAATGCAATTCCTCCCATTCCTAGTAAATCTGTGGACCAAGCAAGGAAAAATCCAAAGTATCCTCAAAAAGCTTCTGATGATTTCAATTCTCGTGGCAAGAATAAGATCGATTTTAAAGTGTGCGGAAAAATGCGCAAGGATATTCTTTAGTCCATTTCTGGCCCTGCTCATGAAACAAATGCCTTTGAGGACTACTCTGACAGAGAACCCCCTGATTGGATGCATTGAGTTTTTCCTTTCTGGTTGGTCTCTGAATTTTTACGTCATTTTTTTGATGTGATCTGTTTGTCATTTTTCGAATTGGCCGCGACCACCTTGTAACCGATCGGTACCCATGTACTGTCTTTTTTGGATTCAATAAACACTGAATTAACAAAAAAAAAAAAAGATCCCTAATATTTTTCAAAAGATTCAGTTTAGTCCCCATTGTTTCACAAGGTTTGAAAAGGTTCCAAATGTTTCTCAAAAGATTCAAAAACGTCCCCAATGTTTCTCAAAAAGTTCAAAAAGGTCCCCAATATTTTTCAAAATATTTGGTTAGTCCCCATTGTTTCAAAAGGTTCAAAAAGGTCCCTAATGCTTCTCAAAAAACTCAAAATGATCCTCACCGTCAAAACAACTGTTAAATTTGATAGAATCTCTTTCATAATACAGTCTAACACGTGACAAAATTTAATTGGTTCGCTACTAATATGCAAAACAACGTCGTATGAGTTATCTTATTCTTCATGAAATTCGAAAAAAAATTACAGATTATGCATAATCTTTAAAAAATCGTAATTCCTTCAACCATTCATAATCTGTAATGGTCACGTGATTCAAATTTTTAAAAAAAAATTCTTTTGCCGAAATTGCCCTTCAAAGACTGTGACATGACATGCACGTGGCTATTATTCTGTCAAAGTTAATGGTTGTTTTGATGGTAAGGACTAGTTTGAGTCTTTTGGAAAATATTGGGGACCTTTTTGAACCTTTTAGGAAACATTGGGGACTAAATTGAATCTTTTGGAAAATATTAGGGACCTTTTTGAATCTTTTGAAATAATGGAAACTAAACTGAATCTTTTGGAAAACATTGGGGATCTTTTTGAACCTTTTGAAATAATGGAGACTAAACTGAACCTTTTAGAAAATATTAGGGACCTTTTCAAACATTTTGAAACAATGGGGACTAAACTGAATTTTTTGGAAACAATGGGGACTATTCATGCTATTCTCCCTTAGTAGAAACTAATAACTTAGCCATTTAATCAAATACACTAAGCATTAGAACCTAACTAATCCATCTAAGCCAATGCCTAAGCCACTACAATGACCTAACTTTGGCAAATTAGTTACCTATCTTCCTGAACTCCAATTACTCTGTTTTCTATATAGAATTAAAGCACTTCGAGTGTAGATAATTCTGGAATCAAGAAAAGCTCAATTCAATCTAAATTGACAAAGTTATAACCAATTTAATGCATCTATGTCTTAACTGTCCAGATTGAAGGCTATTCTAGGGTTATTTTGAAAGTGGAAAATTCAAATATTTAAAATGATGGAATGTGTGAGACCCTGATTTTGCTCTTATTTGCAATTACATGTTTTGACCTGTTTATATGTTATTTGAATTAAAATGTGATAATTATGTGATTATTACTTCTATTATATGATAAGTGAGTATTCATTAAATTTTCATAAAAATCTAGATTGAAAATTTTATCGTTGAGTTTTGTGAATAGTATTTTTGAAACACGTCCGCTATAATTTTGAAACTGGTCTTCTAAACGTTTGAAAATCTAGTCCTCTGTTATTAATAGACCTGTGTTTGATAAAAATTGATTCTGAACGAAATAGGAATTTTTTTTTTTTTGATAATTCAGTAAAATTTTATTCAAAGAAAAACAGAGTACAAGTACAACTATGGAAACGAAACAAAAAAAAGAAAAACAAAAACAAAGCCGAAGGAAAAAGAAAGAACAAAACAAAAAAGCAAATGAATTACTAGTTAAAGTAATTCAATAGTCCCAAGCCTTCCAAAACATCACAATTAAGAGATGTGTTATTGAATTTTTTGCCCGTGAGGATTTTGGAGTTGACATCATTCTGGATAGACTTATATATTTGTTCTTCAGTAGGCTTCTTCTCTGAAAATATGTCTATTTCTCTCAATCCATATATGATAAACAGCAGCACAGAGAAAAGTTCTGAAAATCTGGACTTTGGTATCATAACTCTTGATATCAATAGAGCTAGAAGTATCCAAAATTTTGGGAAGAGTGAAAAGTGAACAATCAATGGAAAGTGCCGACAATCCCTGTCTCTAGATTCTCCGGGTGAAGGAACATTCAAAGAATAAATGCTCATTTGTTTCACAACGAAATAGGAATTTAAATAGACTTTTCGGGCAAAAAGTAGCATTTTTTAACCAAATAGTGATTTCTACTGAACCCGATTCTTACGTTGACTTTTGTTGACCTAGTATATATTATAAATGATATATATGAATTTATATGTGATATTAAGTTATTATATATTGGTTGTGCATTTAAAACACATTTGCAAAACAAATAATGTGACTTTTCAACTTCTTTTGCAAAATTGAATTTTATACCCTAGTTGTATGTATATGATGCATTTATATAATGTCGTCAACTATTTTTACTTAACTATAACCAAAGTTGTCAACTTTGACTTTTTGCAAAACTTTGACTACGCTTATATATATTCAATATACATACATAGTACATAAAAATAAGCTCAAACACACTCAAAAAACACACAGTTGGTCAAAAATCCAAGGAGAAAAAAAAAAGAAGTTTGCAAGGGTTTCAAAGTAATTGCTTCATAGATTTTGCAATTCAAGGCCAAATCACTTCATTCAAAGCTTGAAATTGCTTGTCTTTTTTTTTTTTTTTGATAATTTCAGTCATAATCCAGCGCACGGTAGCTTCGCACCACTGGCTTTTCAACCAAGCGCGATCACCAATTGTACAAATCAACGGATCTCATACTAGGTTGAATTACTATTGCGACACTGTCATCAGTAGGGTAAAACTAACCTGTCTCATGACGGTCTAAACCCAGCTTGAAATTGCTTGTTGGGCATCTCTTCTACACATTTCTACCATTGCTTGGCATCAAAGGTGAGAGAAAAATATAGTTCATTATTTCAAAGTTGAGTTGAGATTTTAGTTGATGCATTGTTAGTTGTTATTTTGTTAAATTGATGTTAGATTATTGCTTAGAAGATGACAAGGACCAATTTTATGAGTTTATATCCATTTTGAACGGTAATAGCATGTATTTCTAATTTTCGGACATTTAAATTGATTTATTGGCTTATAGTTGAATAATTGTTATTGTAGTGGTTGGAATTGAATGGTTATTGCTTCTATAGGCTTGTTAATTATTGTGTAGTAATGATGAATGCCAAATTTTCAATTTGAATGCCGTAGCAAAAGTCTGAAAAATTCAGCCAAGGTGCATTGCCAAAATTAGGGTTGTTGGGCTTGTTTTGGATGACTTTTGGTTGGTTTCCGATGGGGTTAATGTAGTTGCATGTGTGGTTAAGTGATAGGAAAAGGTTCATGGGTTGTTTGATTAGTAGATTGTAAGTTATGAATCTTAGAAGTTTGTGTAGTCTTTCTTTGAAATGTTAAAATGTTGTCTTAGTTGATTGGTTGTGGTTGTGTAGTTGTTTCTTGGGTTGTTGTTGAGTAGGATTGAGTTTGAAAGCATGTATAGATGTGTGTTGAGTTGGGTGGCCTACTTTGTTATCTAACTTGGGTGTCTTAATTGTTTGATTAAATGTTGAGTTGTTATAGTGTTGTAGAAAGTATTAATGATTGTTAAGGTGCCGGGAGACAACCTACTTTGTTGATCTCTCGGAATGCTAAATGTTAAGTGTTGTCTGATGAAAGCATGATAGTATTGTGTCACCTCGGGCGGCATCGGGCTTGTCAGGTTGCCAACACAGCTATCTCGTGTGGTCGGAGAGTGCCATGGAGTGTGTGGGCTAGTTGAGGTACTTTCGGAATGTATCAGTGGGTGTTATAAGAAGTTGCTTGAGATCGTAACGGCGTATGGAGCTATACCAACTAGTGTATCCTTTTTAATTGAATGGTTATTAATGTGTCTTGAAATGAAATGTTGATGTTAATGAAGATTAATGTGTGTTGTTCATAGGATGATTTCCCGAGTGGCAAAGTAAATGTTTTCAAAACATCTTTCGAATCCTCACTGAGCTTTGTTATATATAAGCTCACCCTCATTTGTTTATTGTTATCAGGTGTAACTAAGCTAGTTTTTGGGTACGTCCCTCAGGAAGCTGAGAATGTGCCTTTTGTTGAGGAGTCATATGTGCTAGAGTCTTATCCATGATGTCTTGGCTGAAGTTCTCTATTTGCTATCTTGTATGATAGAACCAGTTGTATTGTACTTACTTTGAAGTATGTATTGTATAAGATGTTATAATGATAGTGAAAAGTACAATGCTAGTTTAGCTGTCTTACTTTGGATAATGAGTAGGTTGATAGTCTAGTTTTATATCAAGTATGCCTATGTATAGTATAACTTGTGGTATGTTGTTGAAACGGAGGCATATGACTTGTGGTTGGTATGTTGTATGGTGTTGGATGTATTGAATGTTGATGATGGTTGTGGAGTTATTGTTGAAATTTGGAGTTGGTTGTGTGATGTTATAAAGGGTTTAGAGCCCTATTGTCCATATTATAGACGTTATATTGCCGAAATTTCGTTGCGTCCTGACTGATCATAAGTGGGGTCGAGTTGGGGCGGGACAAAATCTGACGTTTTGTAAAACATGAAAGTTGTTCCTAACTGCCTAATATAGCTACTGTGAAAGTTTCGTTTGATTCCGAGGTCATTTACTATTTTTAATGCGCAAAAGAAACTTAAGGCAGTGAGATATCAGATTTAACAAAAATCCCGTAACCTACTATCTCGTGTGTTTTTAGCATGAAAACGATTTTTCCTCAAGTTTTGTCCAACAAAACAAATGTTTCTCTATGAGTCTACTTAGAAATGGCAACGGGTCGAATACCTGTTAAAATTTATAAAACCAAATCCGAACCTGTTTAAATTATATTTTACCAAACCCGTGACGAAAATTCGTCGGGTTTAGATTTTGCTTACTAAACCCGAACCCGTTAAATATTAAAAAACCCACGGATATCCGACCCAACCCGTTAATGAATAGAAAAAAGAATTATTTTAAAAGAAAAACTTAAAAAGTTTTTAAAGAAAAAAAGTACTAAAATAATGACAAATCGCAATAGATTAGAAAACGTAAATTAAATTTATTGTCTATTATCAAACTTAAACTTAATAGAAACATTCAACAAAATATTTATGTTAAGAAGTTATCATACTTCCACAACAATATGAAATAACCTAAAGAAAAAAGAACATAAAGTATTTGTCACAATTATACACTCTCATTTGAATTATTCAGTAATTGAGCAGTTGTATTAGTTGAATTAGATAAAAAGAATAGGTAAACATAAATAATAATAGTTGGGCTATATCCCACAACTATTAATCTTAGAACAATATTAAAAAAATTATATTTTCTCAAGTAATATATTATTTGTATATATATGTAAACATATAAATATTTTTATTAATTTATTTTTACTAAATTACTAATCGGGTTCTCGGGTTTCGGGTTTTTTAAAATTGCTTTTACCAAATCCTACCAAACTACCCATCGGTAATCACTTGTAAAAATCAAACCCTAATAGATACTTTATCGGTTTTGTAAATGGTCAAGTCGGATACCCGTCGAATTCGGATTTAAACCCTACCCGTTGCCATCCCTTAGTCTACTACATCCTGAAATTTTTCCAATTTTTTTCTAAAATCATCCAACCATAAAAACAGGCTAAAATTTCTAATTGCACAAATCTGTCTAGAAAACTATTCCGAGAATTCTTACATGTTTAGCTTCCAAATCATCAAGAACATTTGCTATACATTCTAGCAACCTCTAGCAACCTAAATATACATCAAACAAGCTTACATTCATAGCTAGATACAAACAACTTCATCCAAGAAGCTTCAACCAACAAAAATTGCACTTTGGTTCAAATCTTCAACAAACAAGAGTCAACAAAATCCATAGATTTGTTAATATATCACCATACAAGACTCATAAATCCATAGATATGCATTTATATCTCATAAATATCCATTTTGAAAGAACCCTCACCTTTGATTTTTGGTTGAAAATGCAAGAATCACCTTGAAAATGGCTTAGAATCACCTTGCTAGCTTGTTAATCACCTTTGTTGTTGTTGTTGTTCACCAAGTTTGCAAGGGAAAAAACTCAAAAATCTTCTCTAGGACTCCTATGGTGGGCTGCCCATTTGGAGAAGAAGATGACAAGAAATATCTTCTTATTCTTCTCTTGGAAGCTAGGTTAGATTTATTGCCTAATTGCATTATAACCCTTATTGTCTTTTTACTTTGTAGATTGACCCCCATTTTGCCTAGCTTTAGTCGTGGGGTCCCTTAGGTAATTAGCCAACTTAAATCCTAGGTGTAATTGCAATCTTGGTCCCCAAGTTTAACTTTTGGTATTTGTAATTTAGCCCCTAAAGTTTGTAAGTTGCTAGTCATCCCCTCATGTTTTCCCAAAATGTAAAAGTTCCTCCATTTCTTTTCTAATTCGACCAAGGTATTCCTTGTACAATTTAGTGTATGCGATATCCAGTTTAGAATGCCAAACTCGGCCTCCAAGTATTAGTTATCATAATTGCACTTTTGACCCCGAAAGTTCCAAAGTCTCTATCTCTGCCCCTAACTTTTAAAGAACTCTTGTTCTTGGCTTTCTTTTCTAATTTCCTATAGTCTTAGGGTTCTAGTAGGATTTTGGAAATGTTAATTCTTGATTTTGGTTATTTAGTTAGTGTCCGGGTGAATTTTTAGTTACCCCAAAGGTTACTTTACTTAATTCCTATATTTCTAATTTATTTCTATTGCACCTAGTAAACATTTAAGATATATATGGCATTAAAAGATATTTAGTTAATGTCTACTTTATCCAAAACACTCAATGCACGTAAAACGATGTAAATGCATATGTCTATGAATGCAAGTAAGATAATATAAGTGCACATTGAATACTCATAAGCTCATATAAATAAATGCATGAATGTGTGCGGGGCTTCACAATTGACCCATTGACCCAACTTAAACTCTTATAACCCAACTAATACCTAAACAAAACAAAAGATTAAAAAAAAAGGCCAATCGGCCAAGAGAGGAAAAAATAGAGAAAATAGAAAATCTTCTAGGGTTTGATTCTTGACTTCAATCCAAGCTTGCAAGGCTTTTTTTTTTTTTTTGATAGTTCAGTAAATTTTATTTCTCAAAAAAAAAACGAGGTACATGGTACAAAAAACCATCAATGAACAAATCAAAGATCGGGAAAGACAACAACAATGAGATACAGTTGTTTCTTCATTGTTCTTGTTTATGACACCAGTTGTCATGCAGTTTGTACTTTGATGTACTTTTCCATTTTCTATCAATAAAATCCCACTGAATTAACAAAAAAAAAAACAATGAGATACAATGAACATACAAAGAAAAATAGGGAAAACCCAAGACAACCAAAAACAAGTAGATCAAGAGTGCACAAAGCCCTCAAAGCTCTAAAAGTCAAAGGATCCATCTTCTAAGTCAGGAGGGATTCTCTTTCCATTCAAGAAAGCATTAAAGGCCTTCGAGAAGGCAGGTTTCCATTCCTTATTGCGGTACTTGGAGGATTCTCCTTTCATCATGTTGTTAAACGTCAAAGTACCTTTACTTTGAACTTGATCATTAATTTCCTTTGATGGACCCGAGCCTTTTGGAGAGGCAATCTTTTTCAATGCAATATCTTTATGACCATGATGGTTATCATTTTCCAGCCTGCTAGCAGTAGTTTCCGCATTCATATCATTTGAACTCAAAATCTCATATTGATTTTTGTTTTGGGCTTCAGAAATTTGGTTGTTGGCTTGGGTACCCCGACTCTTGTTACGCTTTGCATTCTGCTTCTTTTTACTACCAGTTTGCCAATCCGAGCCTTTGGGCTCCATAGCAACAGCAATAGGAGGATCAACACTATTCTTGCAAGGAGAGCTTTGAGCCATCACAAAGCCATTTCCAAGCTTCTCCATCTTAATTTGGTGAGGGATTTCATCTTATGTGCATTCTAAAGCTTTACCTAGTTTATGTAAAATTTTTAGATTTGTTGTATATGCTTTGTAACAGCCTGATCCCTCACGAGACTGGAGCCCCGATCCTAAAACCCAAGGCACGAAAAAATGAGGGGAAACGGACAGAGTCTCTCCTATTTATAGGACAATCCAAAACCTGTACAAGCAATTATAACATCAAAATTAAAGTCCAACTTCCTCCATAACTCTCAACTTCCTCTATCCATCTTCCTTATGAATTACAATAAAGTAAAGAATACAAGTTATTGCATACCATTACAATTATCACATCTTACAAACATTAACTATCTATTACAATCCTTCCCAACATGAATCAAATACACACACAAGACTTCTATTTTACAAATTTTACTATCACGAGCAAGCAACACCTCAATGCTCAGGAAGCCAAATAGCTTGTAGGCTCTGCAGTTGTTTCGTTAGTAACCTGGAAATGTTAGAAAGAGGGGTGAGCATACAATACATGTATACTCAGTGAGGGAGGAAACATATATTCAGGAAGTTTTTGAAAATATTTTCATGCAATGCAACAAATAAGGAAGGTACAAGAAATCAATATAAAATAACCACTAGATAGACAATACTTTTCCACACAAAGGAAAGAACCAAGTAGCAATGCGAGGTACAATAGCAATTAATAACTAAATAGCTCATGTAAAGGAATATAATTACAGTTAACTCTCCTGTGGTAGATCTGTATGTCCCAACGAGGTAGATCAAGCCACTGTGGTAGTGGATTATACCACAGTGAGAGGTTCTAAAAAGGATATAGTTAACTCTCCTGTGGTAGATCTGTATGCCCAAACGAGGTGGATCAAGCCTCTAGGGTAGTGGATTATGCCCCAGTGAGAGGTTCTAAAAAGGATATATTACCGATCGCGAGCACGAACCATGAACCACGATCCACGAATCACAAGAAATATTTACTATATCAATAAGCCAGCACAAAACCCCTTATAAGTTCCATGGGTGTACTCCGGATGTACCCCAATCCTATGACCCATATCTCCCGTGATAGGTCCGTATGCCCCAACGAGGTGAACTACTCCTTTGGGGGAGGGGAGTGCCTCGGCAAGATAGGGTCTGGAAACCATGGTAGCTGAGGGAGCACGGCAAGTCCGATGCCACCCGTGTTACTCGACACTACCATTCCCGAAAAGGTTGCGCAACCCCAAGTCAAGATCATAAGAGCCAAGTAACATATACATATAATTTACAAGCAATATAGGCAAGATAACAATATAAGCTAAATAACTATCATTTATAGCATAGGCATTATCCAACATAATTTATATACAACAGAGAAATGCAAATAAGATGCAACTCCCTCACCTTGGATTAAGCCAAGCATGCAAGAAAATAGCTTACATTCACTCCAACCTCCTTGAATTGGCTCAACTATGCAATCTCTAGCTTGTTCCTATAAATATAACACTTTAGCAAATAACCCACAGTTCACATCACATAATCAGTTTAGCAACACAACAAGATAGGGTCACACATTAAACAAGTAATCATGCCAATTGTTATAGAAACTTCAACCAAAAGGATAAACATACTATGTAACCCATTTGAACTCTTAGCTAAGCAATTAAAGGCTCGTTACCAATCACAATCATAACCTTACACATATAATACAATTAACAAGCAATATAACCAATATAAACTAAATATAATCGTTTTCATTCAATCTTTAACGAGTAACATGTACTTCAACTTACGAACTTCTCTAAATAGATGAACATGTTATACATGAACAATTAAATACTTATCCAATCAATTAATGAGTCAATTAACAACAATTATTAACATGGTTCATAACTAGTTTCTTTAGTCCTCTTTCAAGTTCATACTAAACTAAAGTCATGCAAACCAAATAACTTAATTCACAAAACTTCACTACTATGATACATACGCTATACTAAGGCATATAAACATCTAATTACTCAATTATAAAGCAATTATCATGAAATTAGCTATGCGAACACAAAGGGGTCAATATTATACTTTTCACAAAACTTTACCAAAGGCTCACACATGCCTTAGAATTTTATTTAGACACGCTAGGAGCAACTACAAAGCAATACAAGTACTAAAACACTTAATTCCTATATTTCCCCTTCGTTTACTAAGACTATTTGACTCAAAACCAAAGGACGATGTTCAAGATCCTCAAACAAGTCATTCAAATCTTCTAATGACACTTTATGACACCCTTAAGACCCTTGAAACCACTCTTTAATCTGTAATCACCGCAAAATTTTTGAAAGCCCCCTTATGCGTTTTAACTACAAGTACCTTAACCGATGTTCAATTAAGTATCATAACTACTCATTTAGCACTACCTCAGCCTAAAAACACTAAATAGAATGTTCAATTCCACCTGGATTCGCATTTCACCCGAAACCCCTTTGATTCCAAGCCAATTAAGCACATCTGCCCAAGTTCCATTCAATCCAAACACATTTAATCACCAACCTAGGTTCACTAGCACCCATAGAACCCTTAGATATCACACCATCAAGCTTCAATCACCCTACCTCAAAACTCAAAACAAGTCAAGTTAGAGTTCCATGAAAGCATGCCCTTTTCCAATTCTTCTAACAGAACCCTAAATTTATCAAATTATTTCCCTATGATATTGGTCTCCAAATTCTCTGATTTATATGTATAAATGTATCTCTTCAAGTGTAGATGACTTTAGCCTCAAGTGGAACTCAATTCTGATCTAAATTCCACAAGTTACGTCCCTTTTTCATGCAACTGCGCAAACTGGCCCGGCACCAGCGATTTTCAGACACATTTCTGAAATGCTTAAATCAGAGGGTCAAAACGTTAGAATTAGCTTTAGCTCTAGAAATCAACATTTGTTCAAAACTTCCTAATCTAGCTGCTGTGTAAATTTTGTTAATTTTCGAGCATGTTTGCTATGTCAAAAATGGTTCCAAAAGTGACTGTCAGTGCACTAACCAAATCCGAGTTTTGCTTACTTATCATCTTTTCTTGTTAAACAACTAAGTTAACACTTCTCTTAGACCTTTTATCAAACATTAGAGCTTCAATATGATTCACAATAGGAAGACATAATAAACAACTAAGATAGCATGCTAACAAGTACTACAAATACTTTAGAGAGTTACCACAACATTATACACACATATTTACTCACCATCCATGCATTTCTTGCTCTTTTGAACCTTTATCTACAACATAGATCACAAATATACAACAATATAATCAAATAAAACACAAGCAAAGATGATGCCTCACCTATTTTTGGCTAGAGCAAGGCTTAAACTTCTCTTTTCCTCCTTCTTTCTTCTTCCTTTTTGCTTCTTCTTTCCTGTTATGTGTTTAGACGTGTTTAGTGTGTGTGTGTGTGTGTGTGTGTCTGATTTTTGTGTGTGCTGTTGTGTTTTAATCGTGTGTGTGTGTGTGTATATATGTAGTGGTTTTAATTATTTTTATTTTGTGTGGTGTATGTAATTGTATGATATGTGTCTAAGTATATATATGTATATGATATGTGTAGGTAGATGTATATAAGTGTAGGATGGGCTTGGGTCATGGTTTGGGCTTAGTTTAGTTTGGTTTAAGTGAAATAATTGTCCAAAAGCTAGCTCAATTCTTAATGGCCCAAAATGCTTACTAGCTTATACTATTCACTCGGGGACACTAACAATTTTATATTTCACGTTCGAGATATGCTATGCACATACTTTTAGTTAACGAATACTAGATAAATACCAAGCTTGTAACATGAGAAAAATGAAATTTTAGAAAAATAGAAGACTTAAAAATTTAACCCGGGCTCGGGTGCTACTTATTCAATTAATTGAAAATAATGTAAACTAGCACCTAAATGCAATAAAATAATTTCTAATAACTATTTTCCAAGGTAATTGCCTCATTTAAATTTACTAAATATTGTTTACACGTATTCCAAGAAATATGAAAATAGTGTAAATAAATGAATAATTTAACATAAACATGTAATTATAACCAAACATTTAAAGTAAACACATAATTACATGCAAGTAGGTACTATTCGCTACATGGTGGGTCAGGGTGTCACATGCTTAATTTATGGTTATAATTGCTTGTATTGCTCATTATTTAGTATGTAGAACACTCTTTTGAAGTTATACTGCATTTGTAATGGTTGAAAATGGTGGTTTGGCATTGGAAAAGATGATGAATAGTAGTTTTGTATGTAATTCTATTTTATTGAGTTAATACTTGTTCCAATGTTTAAAACTTGTGTCATAGGTTTTTTTTTTTTGTTAATTCAGTGGGAGTTTTATTGATATCCAAAGGAAGTGGTACAAGTACAAGATTGTTGACAGAACAACATCAAAACAAGATCAAGGAAAGCAGAAGAGAAATAGTCCAAACAAGGACTAAAAGAACAAAAAGACAGGAAAGCAAAGGAAAAAGTGTCATAGGTATTGCTGAGACTAGAATTAGGAGTTTTGGGTATAGAATAGCTAATGGAAGGCTTGAACTTGAAAATCTTGATTGAGACCGAAAAGGGCCACGTGACACCACCTAACATGTAGTGAATAATACCCCTTTACATATATTTATGTGTTTATTCAAGCGTTTGGATGTAAATTGTGTGTTTACTTAGTAGTTTACATTTGTTAACTAGAATACTATTTATATTTCTTAAAGTATTTTATTTTATGAAATTAAACTATTTTATTTTATGAAATTAAACTATTTTATTTTATGAAATTCTTGTTTTTTTCCTTATTATATACTTGTTTCTAATTATATGTTCATAAATTTTATTTGCATAGCACTTCGGGAAGGCGGGTAGAAAAATATTTTGTTTCCCGTATGAATAGTGTTAACATTTTTGAGCTATTGTTAGACTAAACTAGTATTTGGGCCACCATTAACTATCTAAAATAAATAATTTAAAGCCCAAGCCCAAACATTTATTTTATTACTTTCTATTTATTTATTTCAGTAATTAACATTACGTGAGAAATGTACATTACTAATTTCTTGTTTTTATTTAATGTATATGGCTAGCTCGGGACACCTACCTTATTGTTTTAATTATTTAAAATCATTTTACATGATTTTAAATTAATTTGTTTTATTGTTCGAACAAGAAGTCCGGGCCCGGACCTGAACGAGCTAGTTTATTATTTTTAATAATTACATTTATTAAACTACATTTAAATGATTTACATGAAGTAAATAATTTATTATTTTATTATTTGTGTACATTTAATTGAGCCCACAGTGGATTTTATTTTATTTTATTTATTTTATCTGCTTCTATATTTGCTTTAATTATTTTATTTTGTGACTTTGTTCAGTGTTCGTTCTGTGCGTTGTATGCCCGGAAGGGTAGAATTAAGTGATTTTGATCTGTTCGGCCTTAAGTGTTATTTTACTTGGGCCTAGATTTTATTTCATTTAGGCATTAGTAGACATTATAAATGCATTAACTTAGTCTTTACAATAATTAGTTTTTATATTAGTTAACTACAACATAAGACAAAAAAAAAAGTCAACCAAATCAATGCAATAGCTTTAGTCTTTTGTTTTAATTAATCAAGTCCACCGTGTCATCAGAAGGCAATAACTTAGCTTAGTTTTATAATAGATAGCCTACTCTAGTCAGCAATAAAACAAAAAGAATTGGAGTGGTTTATTGTGAAGCTTAGCCGTGAAAAAAAAAAGAGAAAAAAAACAGATTGGACCGAAGCCAAACAAAACAAAAAAACGTCAAATGGTGCAAAGTGGACGGTTGTTTTTGGTTTCATTGGCTTTTGTTTATTATCCTACTAGTATAGCTAAGTCTTAGGAGCACTAAGTAAACAACATAAAAAATAAAAATAAGATCTTTTATATATATTTTTATAAGATTTGAACCATTATAGCATGAATTTTATTTTTCGGGTATTAAAAGTTGAGTTATTGGCTATTTGTTAAATATTTTGAGTTGTAGTGGTTGGAATCGATTGCCGTTGATTTTTAAAAGTTTTTTAAATACGGGGTAGTATCGTTGTAATGATGGCTGACGGCCAACCAAGGGAAAAAAAAGAGAAAATTTTTCGTGCTTCATCCATTTGTGTGATCATCCAAGGCTTTCTCAAGTATTTTCAAGCTTCCTCAAGCCTATTCCTTGCATCTATTAGCCCTATTTGGTGAGGGATTAGCATTTTCTTGCATTTTCAAGTTTATGTCAAGTTCTGAAATTTTCTAGATTTGTTGATATATGCTTATAATATGCTTGGTTATTGTATAATATAGTGTTTACATGTTATATCTACTTGTTTTGTATAGTTGAATGGCTTAGTTTATGATTTATTGCAAAGGGTGTATTAAAGAAGATAATGAATAGTAGAATTCTAGAGTTTTTGTTAAATTTTGATTGTGAGCTTAATTTTATGCTATCTAATGATGTCATAGGTGCTAGTGAATCTAGGTTAGTGATGCGAACCAGCCATCCACATTCATTGCACCATTTGGATGAATTTTCCAGCAAAGATTCAAGTCAAGATTCTATTTTCAAGATTCAAGAACTTCAAGATTCTTCAAGAAGTTTCAAGAAGATTTGAAGATTTAGTCAAGATTTGATTTCTTTGTAATTTTATCCTAGTTTTAGTTTTCAGTTTTAGTTTAATTTCCTATGGATGAATTTAGGTGTTCACACTAGGAGAGAGACTTTCTTGGGCTACAAGATTAGGTGTTCACACTAGAAAGGAGCTTTTCTTGGGCTGCAAGTTTGCTTCCTTTTTAGTTACTATTCACGTCACTATTCACGTGAATAGTTAATAGGAGTCTTTTCTTGGTCTCCAAGTTTGTTTCCTTTGACCTAGTTACTATTCACTTTTTTCCTACTTGGGCTAGGGTTTAGGAGTCCTTTTCCAAGTAGGATACTTATTTGTTATTGCCTATATAAGGCACTTTTTGTGATAATAAAGTTAGACAATTCTGAAATTAAATTTGAGATTATTCTCCTTGAGTTCTCCAAGAGACTCTTTTGAACTTATCAAGGGATTCCTTGTGGCGTTCATCCTTGACTTATCAAGCGGATTTCCATCCCCGTTTGTGGCGTCTTCACCATACCAAGGTTCTTGCTTTTCTAAGCAACGGGTCGCGGTTTCCATCATATTCACTATACCAAGGTTCTTGTCTTGCTAGGCAAAGGGTCGCGGTTCCATCCATTCTTGAAAGATCTTGGGTTTGTTTTACCAATCTTGGTGTTGGGTCTTGGCACATGTTGACCAGGTTCGTATCAGTAATGATGCGAACCAGCCATCCACATTCATTGCACCATTTGGATGAATTTTCCAGCAAAGATTCAAGTCAAGATTCTATTTTCAAGATTCAAGAACTTCAAGATTCTTCAAGAAGTTTCAAGAAGATTTGAAGATTTAGTCAAGATTTGATTTCTTTGTAATTTTATCCTAGTTTTAGTTTTCAGTTTTAGTTTAATTTCCTATGGATGAATTTAGGTGTTCACACTAGGAGAGAGACTTTCTTGGGCTACAAGATTAGGTGTTCACACTAGAAAGGAGCTTTTCTTGGGCTGCAAGTTTGCTTCCTTTTTAGTTACTATTTACGTCACTATTCACGTGAATAGTTAATAGGAGTCTTTTCTTGGTCTCCAAGTTTGTTTCCTTTGACCTAGTTACTATTCACGTTTTTCCTACTTGGGCTAGGGTTTAGGAGTCCTTTTCCAAGCAGGATACTTATTTGTTATTGCCTATATAAGGCACTTTTTGTGATAATAAAGTTAGACAATTCTGAAATTAAATTGTGAGATTATTCTCCTTGAGTTCTCCAAGAGACTCTTTTGAACTTATCAAGGGATTCCTTGTGGCGTTCATCCTTGACTTATCAAGCGGATTTCCATCCACGTTTGTGGCGTCTTCACCATACCAAGGTTCTTGCTTTTCTAAGCAACGGGTCGCGGTTTCCATCATATTCACTATATCAAGGTTCTTGTCTTGCTAGGCAAAGGGTCGCGGTTCCATCCATTCTTGAAAGATCTTGGGTTTGTTTTACCAATCTTGGTGTTGGGTCTTGGCACATGTTGACCAGGTTCGTATCAGTTGGTAATCAGAGCTTAGGTTTATCAGGTTTGCCTATCCTTTTCTTGTTTTTCTTGGTTAATTCCTTGAGTCTAGGTCTAGGTTTTAATTCCTTTCTTCGTTCTTGATTGTGTCATGCGTCCAATTCGTTTTCTTGGTTGTGTCTTGATTCCGTTCTTGTTCTTTTAATTTCGTGTCTTGAGTCTTGTTCTCCGTTTCTTGAGTCTTGTCTTCAATTTTGTTTTCTTTCTTTCAATTTCGTTTCTTGTTAAGCTTTCAATTGGCCAAACCCTAGAATCTTGAATTAGGGTTTCTTGTGTTTCTAAATTCGAAGTCTTGGTTACTTGCTCATTGTCTTTGTTTCTGAAAATCAAGAAAATAACATCAAGAAAGAAAATAAACTTCAAGAAAAGAAAAAAACAAAAAAAAAAATTCGGAGCTGAAAAAAAAAAAAAAAGCAAAACAGTGAACAGTAAAAAAAACTTGTTTTTGTTGAATTAGCCTTTGTGGCCAAGCTTTTCTGAAGGGAAACGACGTTCTGAGCATAACCCACAGCAAAGCTGTGGGCACCACCCTCTTAGGGCCAAATTCCATCGTTTAGTATGAGTTTTGGGCGTTTTGTGTTTTTGCATAGATTTTCTTTAACTTTTCTAATCACTCTAGGTTTCTTTTTCCTTCTTTGTCTTAACTCTTGGTTCTAATCTTGTTCCCCACGTCTTAGAGGACTGTTTGGAAAAAAAAATTCAAAAAAATTCAAAAAAACGAAAATTCAGATTTCGTGACAGATTTGTTACGCTGCTTTGGATCCCTTCTTGATATTCTTGGTTAGTTTCTAGAGAACTTAAAGAAGAATACGAGTGGTAAAAGGCAGTGTGTGTGAGATTAATAGAGGATAAAAGCCAAATTGAGTTGAGTGAAACACGTGAGGGAGTGAAAAATAATCATGTCTCAAAATCAAGCGGACAACACTAATGAAGGAGGTCAACAAGCTGCTGTTCCAAATTTACAGATGCAAGCTTTGTTGGGAGAGATGAGACGAATGATGAGGGCTGAATTTGATCAACTACATGAGAGGATGGATAGGGTATAACAGAGAACACCAAGGGTGCAGCCACCAGTTGCTCCAAACGCACCACGGAGGAACAGGTTGCATCGAAGAGAAATTGAAGTTGTGGATGAATTTGAAGAAGAAGGTATAGATGAGGAACTTGATAGGATGTCAATGGCCAGCCATGGGAGACATGGACGAGATCGAGAAGCTAGGAACCGTATTGATAACAATTTAGGAAGCATCAAGATGAAGATTCCTGCTTTTCAAGGAAGGAGTGATCCTGAAGCATATCTTGAGTGGGAGAAGAAGATGGAGTTGGTTTTTGATTGTCATAACTATGCTGAACTGAAAAAGGTAAAACTTGCTGTAATTGAATTTACTGATTATGCTATTGTTTGGTGGGATCAATTGTGTCTCAATAGGATGCGCAATGGAGAACATCCTGTGCCAACTTGGGATGAGATGAAGAGAGTGATGAGGAGGCGATTTGTACCCAGTCATTACTACAGGGACTTATACCTCAAGCTGCAAGGACTTCATCAAGGTAATAAAAGTGTGGATGATTATTACAAAGAGATGGAGATGGCTATGATTAGAGCCAATGTAGAGGAAGATCGAGAGGCAACAATGGCTAGGTTTCTGAATGGGCTGAATCGAGAAATTGCCAACACCATTGAGTTGCATCATTATGTTGAGTTAGAAGATTTGGTGCATATGGCAATTAAGGTGGAGAAGCAATTGAAGAGGGGTAGTTCACGACCAAGACCAGCCCTGCAACACTCAAGTGCATCACCTTGGAGGTCAAGCTACCCAAGAAAGGAGGATAGTTCGTCTATTTCCAAGGTCAAGACCGAGCCCAAAACATCCACCCATGCCACGACTTCTCAAGGTAAAACAGCCCCTCCTGCAACTCGTTCTAGTGATATTAAATGCTTTAAATGTCAGGGACGAGGGCACATAGCTAGCCAATGTCCAAACAAGAGAGCAATGATAGTTTTGGAAAGTGGGGAGATTGAGTCTGAAGATGAAACGCAATCTGATGACATGCCAATACTAGAGGACACCGAAGTAGGTGAAGAAGAGGAATTTGGGGCAGATTATGGAGAGATGCTTGGATTAGTGGCACGACGACCCTTAAGCTTGCAAGCTGAAGAAGAGGAAGAAGTAGTGCAACATGAGAACATCTTTCATACTCGCTGCCACGTGGAAGATAAGGTATGTAGTGTTATTATTGATGGCGGTAGTTGTACTAATATTGCTAGTGCTTCTATGGTTGAAAAGCTAAGGCTCATAACAATTAAGCATCCACGTCCATACAAGCTGCAATGGTTGAATGATTGTGGTGAGATAAGTGTTACAAAACAGGTTGTGGTGCCATTTCGCATTGGAAAATATGAAGATGAAGTATTGTGCGATGTGGTAACAATGCATGCTGGACATCTACTCTTAGGAAGACCGTGGCAATTTGATCGACGTGTGCAGCATGATGGCTTCACCAACAAATATTCATTTGTGTTCAATCAGCGGACAATCACTCTAGTTCCGATGACACCAAAACAAGTTTATTAGGATCAAGTGAGGTTACAAAAATTGAGTGATCAAAAGAACTTGAGTGAACAAAATAATTTGAGTGATCAAAATAATTTGAGAGAGCAAAAGAATGAGAGTGAAAAGAAAAGTAAGGCCGAATCTGAAGAGGAGGTAAGGAGAGAAAAGAACTCGGCCAATGAGGTAAAAACAGAGAGAAAACAAAGTAATTTTTATGCAAAAGCAAGTGAGGTTAAGAGAGTTTTGATCTCAAAATGGCCAATGATTGTACTCATGTACAAAGAGTCTCTTTTAAAATTTAACCAACTTGACTCTGCATTGCCTAGTGTTGTTGTTTCTCTCTTGCAGGATTTTGAGAAAGTGTTTCCCAAGGACATGCCATATGGTCTACCACCAAGGCTGGTCTTTGAACCTGGAGGATTTGAGGACAAATCCTTCTCAAGAGGGGGGGAATGATGCGAACCAGCCATCCACATTCATTGCACCATTTGGATGAATTTTCCAGCAAAGATTCAAGTCAAGATTCTATTTTCAAGATTCAAGAACTTCAAGATTCTTCAAGAAGTTTCAAGAAGATTTGAAGATTTAGTCAAGATTTGATTTCTTTGTAATTTTATCCTAGTTTTAGTTTTCAGTTTTAGTTTAATTTCCTATGGATGAATTTAGGTGTTCACACTAGGAGAGAGACTTTCTTGGGCTACAAGATTAGGTGTTCACACTAGAAAGGAGCTTTTCTTGGGCTGCAAGTTTGCTTCCTTTTTAGTTACTATTCACGTCACTATTCACGTGAATAGTTAATAGGAGTCTTTTCTTGGTCTCCAAGTTTGTTTCCTTTGACCTAGTTACTATTCACGTTTTTCCTACTTGGGCTAGGGTTTAGGAGTCCTTTTCCAAGCAGGATACTTATTTGTTATTGCCTATATAAGGCACTTTTTGTGATAATAAAGTTAGACAATTCTGAAATTAAATTGTCAGATTATTCTCCTTGAGTTCTCCAAGAGACTCTTTTGAACTTATCAAGGGATTCCTTGTGGCGTTCATCCTTGACTTATCAAGCAGATTTCCATCCCCGTTTGTGGCGTCTTCACCATACCAAGGTTCTTGCTTTTCTAAGCAACGGGTCGCGGTTTCCATCATATTCACTATACCAAGGTTCTTGTCTTGCTAGGCAAAGGGTCGCGGTTCCATCCATTCTTGAAAGATCTTGGGTTTGTTTTACCAATCTTGGTGTTGGGTCTTGGCACATGTTGACCAGGTTCGTATCAGTTAGTGTTTAGAATGAATGGAACTTGAATGAACTTGTAAAATTGGCTTGGGTTCAAAAGGGGACTTGCGTAGACTGGTAGTTCGGATGTAATTGAATCCTATAGTTAGTATTTATTATGTTAGGTAGTATCTAAAATGTAATTATGGTATTGACTTGAGGGGTGGTTTGGGTAGTTGTAGTTCAAAGTGACCTTGGGGTTTTCGAGGCTTTTATGATAAACGTAATTAAAAATGGGTTTTCATACCTCTGAGTGGTGCCATAAAGTGTCCTTAGAAATGTAGAATAGCTAGCTTGTGGATTATGTGACTTGTGTTTTGTATGTGCATTGAATTGAACTAATAGACTAATAGCTTGGAGTTCTCTTTCATGTGATTTTAATGACTATTGTGTGGCTTATATATGGTAACTTACGTGCGAGGACAACCTACTTTGTTGTCCCTCAATTATGTGTTTATCGACTTATCTTGTTATATTGCTATTGTTATTGCTATTTGTGTTATCGAATCGATGGTTGCATAACCTCATCGTTAGCACGGACGCGATGGGCCTCCCTCAGAGGCATCGGGCTGCCAGGGTTGGTTTTTTTTTTTTTTGTTAATTCAGTGGGAGTTTTATTGCTATCCAAAGGAAGTGGTACAAGTACAAGATTGTTGACAAACAGCATCAAAACAACATCAAGGAATGCAGAAGAGAAATAGTCCAAACATGGACTGAAAGAACAAAAAGACAGGAAAACAAAGGAAAATCTCCTTAGTGGGTTCTTCGATCAGGGGGTCTTCCGTTAAAAATGCCCTGAACTGCCCTAGTATAATCAAAGGAAGGTGTCGCCTTGGATGTAGATGCAGTGTTGGAAGAGATGCCAACAACACGATTGGTAGAGATGGCTTTGCCAAAAGTATGAGAAGAAACCTTATCCTTAGAACCTTGAGATGGGTATAGAGTAACCGAAATGTGAGAAGTATGATGTTGTACATGTGCCTGCGTAGGGATGTTCACCTTTTGGACATTGGTTTTTTTGTGGAAAACACCCATTCCAGCAGTTGTATTCTCTACAGTCTTGGACTTAGAAAAATTTTCCTGGGAACGTTCATCAATTTGATCTCCATGAGCTTCATCTGAGTTAAGAATATTAAATCTGTTATTGCTAACCAGATGCTCTTTTTGACGTGAAGCACTGCGTCTCCTCCTATGCTTTTTATCCGCTTCATTCCATTCTGAATTGGTGCCTGAAGGTTTATCCTCAACCCGATTGTCTAGAGAATTAGGACAATTGGAAGTGTCATGACCTGCAACATTACAAAAAGTACATTTCTGTGGTTTCCAATCATATTCGATAAGGATCTCAGCCTCTTCCCCATTAGGGAGTTCGACATATGTCCTATCTGGGAGATCCTTTAGAATATTCATTTCCACACATACTCTTGCATAACCGAGATGTGACCGTGAGGCAGTTTTCGAATCCATCTGAAGAGGGAGGCCAATTGTGCTTGAAACGAAACTGAGACCATCATTGTTAAGTAAATCAAGCGGAACATTTCTCAATTTTAACCAGATTGGCACTCGTTCACAGTTGAGCTTGATGAGTTGGAGACCAATTTCCCAACATCTAAGGAGAAGGGGATGATGGTGAACATGCCAAAGCTCTTGCATCACACTATCACAAAACTCTTGAGATTCAAATCGGAACACAAACAACCCAGACTCATTAGATTGAATCTCAACATGACCAAATTTCTTCCATTGAGTATCGACCATTCTCCTAATTAAGAAGAAAGGGGGAGGTTTGCCAATAAACTGACCAATAAGACAAGAATTCCAATGTTGAGCACCTACATGAAAGACGCTTTCTGGAGGGACAGCAATGGTTCTCCCATCTTTGTTTTTAAAATTCCCAAAGAAGTTCAGCTTGAGTGAAACATTTAATTCACCCAGAAAGTGTTTTTGCCAGTTGTTTGTGACAAAATTAGGAGTGTGATGAATAGGTTGATGTCCCAAAGTTGCTGAATTCTTAACACCATGGTTGTTAGCTTGCTGGACCGATGGAAATTGGTCAAAGAATGAAGTATTTGCATGGATATTGTCTTGAAATTGATCAGAACCATGAGCTTCAGCAGGTTTAGAAAAAGTTTGCTGCAAGGAAGGAAATTCATTTTGTAAATTCGCAAAGAGGCCATTGTTGAAATGAGCTGGAAGATTTTGGCCAAAAGGATCACCAACAAGATGATCCACTTCAGATGAATTGTGAATCTGATTCGCATTGAAAGCAGCATTATTTGCGTCGACTCCCTGTGAAAGAGGACCAGGGGCGGCCCATGCATTGTTGAGAGGAAGACTCGAATTCCCATTGGAAATTCTAGCTTGACTTTCGGCATTGGCATTCACGTTGGATAAGGCATGTGTAATAGCAATTTGCTGCATGTGCGCATAGGGCTGAAGTTGATGCGTGGGGCTCCGCAATTTCTCATTAGGCTCTGCATTCTCATTTTTGTCCACAATATCAATGGACATAATTGAGTTGGCATTTTCGGTCAAAGCAAGAGCACTTTGGCCAATGTTCACTTTTTCCACATGCATATTGTTGGCAGAAGGTTGAATCAAATTGTTGGGGACCACATGTTGGCCACCAGAAAGAGCATCATCCGATTTTTTGTTTGCAATTGAAACCGTGTAATCACCATCATTCGCATGGCCCACGTTTACAATCGGATCCGTGTGAAGACTTGGGGCATTAACCTGTTTGTCCTTATGCTGACTAGCGTGAATTGCGGCAATTGATATGTCTGAAGGCTCAATAGTAGAGGCATGGCTGGCAACTCGAGTGGCTTGGACAAACCCATGTGCTTGCGGGCCCGTCGCATTATTATTGAGAATATTTGAATTGGCATTGTCGTCCAAAGCAAGAGTCTCGTGGCCAATGTTTTCTTCATCTGCATGCGTAATATTATCGTGCAATTGTCCAAGGTGGCCCACATGCTTATCACTTTGAATTGCTTGCTTAGAAGAATTGGAGTCAATAACATGTGCCGGAGGTTGCTATTCCTTGACACGCCTGGTCAGGAGATTGTCAAAGGGTGCTGGGTCATAGGTATCGGGTACATCCGAAATACCTTTCAGTGTTTGGGATGCTAGCATATCGAGATTGAGTTCGTGGTTCGTGGTTCGTGGTTCGTGAAACAAAGATTTAGAGTGATAAAGGTTATCGAATTGTATCCTTTTTAAAGTGTGTGGTACTTAGTTGTTTAATCGCTTCTATATTGTTTAGTTACCTATTCCTGTGTTTAACTGCTGCATTACACGAAAATATTTTTGAAAACGCCCCTGGTTAACTATATCCCATCCCTCACTGAGCAACTATGTTCACTCATTCCTCTTTTTAACATCTTTCAAGAGGAGCTGAGGTTGATCCCCAATGGTTAGCTGTAGTAGAAAGAAAAGAAGAAGTTCTAATTGATCAAGTGCTTTGATTGTGATTGTCTGAGGTTGGAATGCTTGTTGTGTGACTTGCTTGCCCATTCAGTGTGTAAGATGTGGAAGAATGTGATTATGTTGTGCTTGTGATCTATTTTGAGACCTCAGGGGTCTTGAATGTGTTTGCGTTTCTTTCGGAGGATTGTATAATTGGATAGTAGTAGATGGCATGTAATAACTCTAAAGCTTTAATATATTGCCTGGATATCTTGCATGCTTGTAAGGTGTAAAATGGAAGATGGTTGAATGACTTAAAATCTAAGAAAATGAAGTAGAAAAGATTAGAGTAGTATGATGATCGGAGTTATAACCATAGTATTTCAATAGCTAATGGAAATGCATGCTTGTATGTTTGTTTTGTTATAGTCGAAAGGCTCGGAAGGCCTTAGAGTTTACATTATTGTTGTGGTTATTTCTTCTGAGTACAGGTTTGTGGTTAGCCCTAGAAATAGGGAAAACTCTATCCATTTTCCCTCAATATTCGTGACCTCAGGATTTAGATTGGGGATCCGGTCTCGTGAAGGATCGGGGAGTTACAGGCCATGTGTGTGAAGTATTGACCAGGTGTATTTGAGCATGTTGTATAGTCTTAGATATGCTAGATAATGATTATGATGCGTTTGTGGCGTTGAATTAGTGATCGGGTTTGGTAGTTGTAGTACAAATGAACTAAGGGGCTAATTGGGGTTTAGTAGTAGCCATGGTTTAAAGTGAGGTTTCACGTGGTCTAAAGGTGTCATAAAGTGTCTACGAGTGATTGGTCTAGTTGGGTTGAGGATTGAATGGCTTGGGTTGTGAATTCTTGCTAATGACTAAAGGTTGAAGAAGATGAATAAGCTAAATGTTATTTCTTGAGTATAAGCTTGATTATACGATATCTAAATGTGCCATAGGTGATATTGAACCTAGATTAGTGTTTAAAATTGTTAGAACTTGATTAAAGCTTGGTTAATTGGATTGAACACAAAAGGGGCCATGTGTCGATTGGTTGTCTAGGTGTGTTTGGATGTATTGGCTGGTGTTAAATATGCTAGGTAGTGACTATGGTGCATTTATGGCGTTGTTTTGTTAAATTTTGATATGAAGGTTAGTGATTAGAATGGTTAAAATTTGGGTAAACTTGAGTGAACTTGTAAGATTGGCTTGGTTACAAATGGGGCTTTGCATAAATTGGTTGTTCAGGTGTGATTGAATGCCATGGCTAGTGTTCATTATGTGAGGTAGTGTTTAAAATATAATTATGGCATTGATTTGAGGGGTGGTTTGGGTAGTTGTAGTTCAAAGTGACCACAGGGCTTTTGGGGATTTTGTGGTAGAAGTGATTAAAAGTGAGATTTCTTAGTTTATAAGGGGGTCATAAAGTGTCATTTGAAAGATAGAATTGTCGGATTTTGGTTGCATAGCATTTGTTTTGTATGAGCTTGAATTTGAACTAAGGGGTTGGTTTATAGAAAGTTGGAAAGGATGTTGATAATTGACTTATAGTTGAATAGTTAAGTGTTTGAACGCATTTGTATGGCTTCTGTAATCTATTAGTGAAGTTCATGAGTTGAGCTACATGTTTGCTTGTTGGGGATTGAGTGAATATTATGATGTTAATGAGATTCTAGTCAGATTATTAACTTTTGGTGTTGGTTAGACGATTTGGTTGGAATTCGTGAGAGTTAATGATAAAGGGGCCTTTGTTGTTAAGTGTAGTTGTATTAATATATAGATTTTTGAAGAGATTCTGGAAGTTGATAGCTATCTAGTTATGATTTGTTAAATGTATGGTTGCGTGGATTGTATATGCTTATTCCCTTGTCTATATTGCTAGTTATGGTGCAAGGAGAGAAGGTTGAAAGAGTTTGTGGCTTTTTAAGGTGAGGGATCATTCCTATGTGCATTTAAGTGCTTTATTTTACTATATGTTATATGTCGTGCTTGTTGATATAGAACCTTTTCAAGCTGTGTGACATAAGAAATGTTTTCAAGTTTTGAAAAGTAAATAATGTTTTATTGGTTAAGTTTTCTGTAAATGTTATTTTGCTGAAGTAAGTGCAAAGAATGTTTTCAAAGCGTGGCAAGTAGTTCAAGTAATGTAGCACATGATTAATAGTGTTAGAGCATGTTAAAGTATACATATGCATGAGAGTGGCATCTTTTGTCACTTCTCACTAATGTGCATTCATTATATTGTAATGATAAGTGCTTCTTCGTGGCAACGTGTTATGTGCTATGTATTGTCTCAAGTGAACTAACAAAGCTAACAAGAATTCTAGCGTTTTTGTGTTTTCATGATTGCAACCATCGCGTTTCAGGTGTACTCTCGCTTGGACCCTATGTCACTGGAAAATCAGTTTTGGGTGTACTTTCGCTTGGACCCTATGTCCTTGGAGAATCATTTGCGTTTCATGCGTAACCCTTGCTTGGGCCCTACGTCTTTGGAGAGTTACATGCGTTATCTTATCCATGTGTAACTCTCGCTTGGACCCTATGTCCTTGGAGAGTTACTAGCGATATCCTTTTTAAAGTGTTTATTTAGCGTTTAATGCTTTAGTGCTTATCATGTTCAGTGTTATCTTTTAGCATAGCTTATAATGTTAGTTTAATGCTATTATATGCCATAACTGTATTGCATGAAAATGATTTCCTAAAGCTCCCCATATAATTCATCCCTCACTGAGTATATATGTAATGTATGCTCACCCCTTCTTTCTAACACTTTACAAGTAAGACAGATTTCGTTCCTCCAGAGTCTATGGAGAAGGAGGCTCAAGAGTCTACTTGATTCCTTGTTACTAGCTTAGATTTAAATGTTGTCTGTATAATTTGTAAATGTTTATGTATATTCTTTTGAGGCCTGCGTGCCTTGTTTATATTAGTGATTGTAGTAAATGTAACTAAGGAAGACTCACCTAGTGATAGTGATCTGTAATAACTTCTAATGTTTTACCTTATTGCCTAGTTTGGCTTGCATGCTCGAATGAGAATAAGTGAAGGTTGGTTGGTAACTTAATATCTAAGAAAGTTAAATAGAAAATATTAAAGTGGTATGATAATCAAAATCATGACATTAGTATTTTGGCAACCAAGGAAATGCATTCTTGTATGTTTATTTTTGCTAAGTAGAAAGGCTCGGATAGCCTTAGGAACTTGAGTATATTATCATATGAATGTTATATTATGTTTTATGGTTCATTTCTACTGAGTACAGGTATGTGATTTGGTCTAGAAATGGGGGAGACTCTATCCGTTTTCCCCCGTTTTTCGTGCCCAGGGTTAGGGTCGGGCTAATGCTAGTGGAGTGAATAGGAGTCCTGGCTCCGTGAGGGGTCTGGGCGTGACAATGGAGGCTCTGATCGCGTGAGGGATCGGGGTGTTACAACATGAATAACGAATTACATGACATCAAATTAATAATTTGTTATTCGTTATGATTGTGCATGTAATCCTTTGACTTGAGACATTACAGTTGTCATATGTATTAAGGTTTAATACAACAGTTGGACAATGCTGGTCTTCGTTAATGAGATGAGATATAGCCTCTTGTAGTTTTATTCTTCCGGTATAGTGATTGAAAGGTAGTTTGTCAAGAGAGGATCCATTAACCCCCAACGTGAAGCGATGTCCTATGCAATCTAATTTTGGTGATTGAATGAGGAAGTCCTTAGCCAAGGCGTGCATGACAAAAAAGAGTTTTTCCATGTGTCATCTCTCATTCCACTATTTGGATCTATGCATAGTATCGAGTTTGTGAACTTAATCGTATCCTAGTTCTTACTCGATCGGGACGAATTAATGGAATGATTGAATTGCATGGTAGTTCGCGACTATAAATAGATTTACTTAAATTGGACTTTTTGGCCTTATAAATTATCTTGATATGTTGCTAGATGTCACTCAAGACCTTGAGGGTATTTTGAGAATGAGGGAGACATTCTCAAAATAGATTAAAAGAGTTTTATTGATGCGAACCAGCTATCCACATTCATTGCACTATTTGGAAGAATTTTCCAGCAAAGATTCAAGTCAAGATTCTATTTTCTAGATTCAAGAACTTCAAGATCCTTCAAGAAGTTTCAAGAAGATTTGAAGATTTGGTCAATATTTGATTTATTTGTAATTCTACCTTAGTTTGAGTTTTAGTTTGATTTGAATTCTAGTTTATTGCCTAGAGTCCAATATGGACAAAATTAGGTGTTCACACTAGGAAGGGGTCTTTCTTGGGCTACAAGAAAATGAGACTTTCTTAGGCTCCAAGGAAAGGAGTCTTTTGATAAGAACCAGCCTTAAGCGCCCAAGTTCAATGAACCATTTATTTGGGCGAATTTTCCAGCAAAGATTCAAGTCAAGATTCTATTTTCAAGATTCAAGAACTTCAAGATTTTTCAAGAAGTTTCAAGAAGATTTGAAGATTTAGTCAAGATTTGATTTCTTTGTAATTCTATCCTAGTTTTAGTTTCAGTTTTAGTTTAATTTCCTATGGACGAATTTAGGTGTTCACACTAGGACAAAGACTTTCTTGGGCTGCAAGATTAGGTGTTCACACTAGAAAGGAGCTTTTCTTGGGCTGCAAGTTTGCTTCCTTTTTAGTTACTATTTACGTAACTATTCACATGAATAGTTAATAGGAGTCTTTTCTTGGTCTCCAAGTTTGTTTCCTTTGACCTAGTTACTATTCACGTTTTTCTATTTCAGCTAGGGTTTAGGAGTCTTCTCTAATTAGGAAACTTATTTGTTCTTTGCATATATAAGGCTGATTTGCAAGAAATAAAAGTAGACAACTTTGGTATTAAATTTGTGAGATTATTCTCCTTAAGTTCTTAAGAACTTTTTTTGAACTTATCAAGATTATTCTTGTGGCGTTCAACTCTGACTTGTCAAATGAGATCTCCATCCTTGTTTGTGGCGTCCTCAACTATACCAAGGTTCTAGCTTTCCTAAGCATAGGGTCGTAGTTCCATCCATTCCTAAAGGGTCTTGGGTCGTTTGCCATATTTGGTGTTGGGTTGCGTCACATGTTGGCATGGTTTGTATCAGTTGGTAATCAGAGCTTAGGTTTATCAGGTTTGCCTATCCTTTTCTTGTTTTCTTAGTTAATTCCGTGAGTCTATGTCTAGGTTTAAATTCCTTTCTTTGTTCTTGATTGTGTCTTGCTGCCAATTCGTTTTAGGTTGTGTTTCAATTCCGTTCTTGCTTCAATTTCATTTCTTATCTTGTGTTTCAAGTCTGTTTTCTTGTTGAAATTCGTGTCTTGCTTTCAAGTATTTTCTTGTTCTTCTCATCAAATCCGTGGGTAGGATTAAGGTTTTCAATTAGGACGAAACCCTAATTGGTTATGTGCTCAATCCCGTTTATTGTCTTAGTGTCAAATTCGAATTTTTGGTGACTTGCTCATTGTGTTCGCTTCTGAAAATCAAGAAAAGAAAAGAAAGGTCAAGAAAAGATCCCAAAAAAAAAAAAACAGTTCGGAGCTGAAAAGAAAGCAAAACAGTGAACAGTAAAAAAAATTTTGGTGCATTAGCTTGCGAGGCCAAACTTTTCTAAAGGGAAACGACGATCTGAGCATAACCCACAGCTATGCTGTGGGAACCACCCTCTTAGGGCCTAATTTTATTGTTTTCTATGAGTTTTAGGTGTTTTTGGTTTTCCAATAGGGTTTTCTAAACTTTTCTTATTTTTCTACGTTTCCTTCTTCGAGTTTTGGTCAATTTCTCTAACCTTGTTTCCATTGTCTTAGAGGTCTGAAAAAAAAAAAAAAGAAGTCAGTTTCCGAAATAAATTATTACGCTAAATTGAAGTCAGGTTTCCTTCTTCGAGTTTTGGTATTCTTGGTAAGTTCTAGGGACTTGAAGGAGAATATGAGAGGAAAAAAGGCAGAGCGTGTGAGAATATTAGAGGGTAAAAGCCAAATTGAGTTGAGTGAAACACGTGAGGGAGTGAAATTTAATCATGTCTCAAAATCAAGCAGACAACATTAATGAAGGTGTTCAATAACCCGTTGGACAGAACTTACAGATGCAGGCATTGATAGGAGAGATGAGACGTATGATAAGGGCTAAATTTGATCAACTACATGAGAGGATGGATAGGGTAGAACTGATGAGAACCAGCTTTGAACGTGCACATTCAATGAACCAATTGAGCGTCCACATTCATTGAACCAGTTGGGCGAATTTTCCAACAAAGATTCAAGTCAAGATTCTATTTTCAAGATTCAAGAACTTCAAGATTCTTCAAGAAGTTTCAAGAAGATTCGAAGATTTAGTCAAGATTTGATTTCTTTGTAATTATATCTTAGTTTTGGTTTTAGTATTAATTTGAATTCTAGTTTATTAGGTGTTCACACTAGGAAAAATACTTTCTTGGGCTGCAAGAATAGGTGTTCACACTAGAAAGGAGCTTTTCTTGGGCTGCAAGTTTGCTTCCTTTTTAGTTACTATTCACGTCACTATTCACGTGAATAGTAAATAGGAGTCTTTTCTTGGTCTTCAAGTTTGTTTCCTTGACCTAGTTACTATTCACGTTTTTCCTACTTGGGCTAGGGTTTAGGAGTCCTTTTCCAAGCAGGATACTTATTTGTTATTGCCTATATAAGGCACTTTTTGTGATAATAAAGTTAGACAATTCTGAAATTAAATTGTGAGATTATTCTCCTTGAGTTCTCCAAGAGACTCTTTTGAACTTATCAAGGGATTCCTTGTGGCGTTCAACCTTGACTTATCAAGCGGATTTCCATCCCCGTTTGTGGCGTCTTCACCATACCAAGGTTCTTGCTTTGCTAAGCAACGGGTCGCGGTTTCCATCATATTCACTATACCAAGGTTCTTGTCTTGCTAGGCAAAAGGTCGCGGTTCCATCCATTCCTGAAGGGTCTTGGGTCGTTTGCCATATTTGGTGTTGGGTCGCGTCACATGTTGACCAGGTTCGTATCAGTTGGTAATCAGAGCTTAGGTTTATCAGGTTTGCCTATCCTTTTCTTGTTTTCTTAGTTAATTCCGTGAGTCTAGGTCTAGGTTTAAATTCCTTTCTTTGTTCTTGATTGTGTCTTGCTGCCAATTCGTTTTAGGTTGTGTTTCAATTCTGTTCTTGCTTCAATTTCGTTTCTTATCTTGTGTTTCAAGTCTGTTTTCTTGTTGAAATCCGTGTCTTGTGTCAAGTATTTTATTGTTTTCTCATCAAATCCGTGGGTAGGGTTAAGGTTTTCAATTAGGACAAAACCCTAATTGGTTGTGTGCTCAAATCTGAAATCTTGGTTTCTTAGTCATTGTTTTCGTTTCTGAAAATCAAGAAAAGAACATCAAGAAAGAAAAGAAACTTCAAGAAAAGAAAAAAAAAATTGGGAGCTGAAAAAAAAAAAAAAAAAGGCAAAACAGTGAAAAGTAAAGAAACTTGTTTTTGTTGAATTAGCCTTCGTGTCCAAGCTTTTCTAAAGGGAAACGACGTTCTGAGCATAACCCACAGCATAGCTGTGGGCACCACCCTCTTAGGGCCAAATTCCAACGTTTTCTATGAGTTTTGGGCATTTTTGTGTTTTAGAATAGGGTTTTTGCAACTTTCCTTGTTTTTATAGGTTTCCTTCTTCGAGTTTTATTCAAGTTTCTTTCTCTAACCTTGTTTCCAGAGTCTTAGAGGTCTAATAAAAAAAAAATCATCAAATTTCGAAAAAAAAAAATAATACGCTGCTTTAGTGCCTATCTTGGTACTCTTGATTAGTTCTAGGGAACTTGAAGGAGAATACGAGTGGTAAAAGGCAGTGTGTGTGAGATTATTAGAGGGTAAAAGCCAAGTGAGTTAAGTGAAACACGTGAGGGAGTGAAATTCAATCATGACTCATAATCAAGAGGATGACATCAATGTAGAAGGTCAACAACCCGTAGTCCCTAATTTGCAGATGCAAGCATTGATGGGGGAGATGAGACAGATGATGAGGGCTGAATTAGAACAAATACATGTGAGGTTAGATAGAGTAGAAGATAGAGCACAACGAAGGCAGCCACAAGTAGCTCAAAACGCACCAAGGAGAAACATGGTGCCAAGAAGGGAAGTTGAAGATGTTGATGAAGAGTTTGATAGAGTTTCTATGGGCAGCAATGAAAGACATGGTCAAGTTAGAGAAGTTAGGGATCGTGTTGATAACAATTTGGGAAGCATCAAGATGAAGATTCCTTCTTTTCGAGGAAGGAGTGATCCTGAAGCTTATCTTGAGTGGGAGAAGAAGATGGAGTTGGTTTTCGATTGCCACAACTATTCCGATTTGAAAAAGGTAAAACTTGCTGCAATTGAATTTACTGACTATGCTATTGTTTGGTGGGATCAATTGTGCATTAATAGGAGGCGGAATGGAGATCGTCCTATTGCAACTTGGGATGAGATGAAGAGAGTGATGAGGCGGCGGTTTGTCCCAAGTCATTACTATCGAGATTTATACCTCAAGCTGCAAAGTCTTCATCAAGGTAATAAAAGCGTGGAAGAATATTACAAAGAGATGGAGATGGCTATGATAAGAGCCAATGTAGAGGAAGATCGGGAGGCAACACTGGCTAGATTTTTGAATGGGTTGAATTGTGAGATTGCTAACACGATTGAGTTGTATCATTATGTTGAATTAGAAGATCTAGTACATATGGCAATTAAAGTGGAGAAACAACTAAAGAGGGGTGGTACACGACCAAGGCCAGTCTCACCTTGGAGGATGAGCAACCCAAAGGAAGAAGAAAATTTGTCCACTTCCAAGGCCATGCCCGAGCCAAAACCATCCACTAATACCACGACCTCCCAAGGTAAATCGGCTTCTACAACTCGATCTCGTGATATTCAATGTTTTACATGTCAGGGATGGGGACATATAGCAAGCCAATGTCCAAACAAGCGAACAATGGTAATCCTGGATGATGGAGAGATTGAATCCGAGGATGAATCACATTCTGATGACATGCCAATACTAGAGGACACCGAAGTAGGTGAAGAAGAGGAATTTGGGGCAGATTATGGAGATATGCTTGGATTAGTGGCACGACGAGCTTTGAGCTTGCAAGCTAAAGAGGAGGAAGAAGTAGTGCAACGTGAGAACATCTTTCATACTTGCTGCCACATGAAAGATAAGGTATGTAGTGTTATTATTGATGGTGGTAGTTGTGCTAACGTTGTTAGTGCTTCAATGGTTGACAAGCTAGGGCTCACAACAATTAAGCATCCACGTCCGTACAAGCTGCAATGGTTGAACGATTGTGGTGAAGTAGGGGTTATAAAGCAGGTTGTTGTACCGTTTCGAATTGGAAAGTATAAAGATGACGTAGGAAGACCGTGGCAATTTGATCGACGTGTGCAGCATGATGGCTTCACCAACAAGTACTCATTCATGTTTAATCAGCGAACAATCACTCTAGTTCCAATGACACCAAAACTAGTTTATGAGGATCAAGTGAGGTTACAAAAATTCAGTGATCAAAATAACTTGAGTGATCAAAAGAATTTGAGTGAACAAAAGAATTTGAGTGATCAAAAGAATGAGAGTGAAAAGAAAGCGAGCAAGGCTGAAGCTAGAGAGGTAGTAAAAAGAGAAAAGAGCTCTTCCAAGGCGGTAGAAACAAAGGGGAAACAAAGAAATTTCTATGAAAAAGCAAGTGAGGTTAAGAGAGCTTTGATCTCAAGACGACCGATAATTGCACTCATGTACAAAGAGGCTCTTTTAAACACTAACCAGCTTGACTTTGCATTGCCTAGTGTTGTTGTTTCTCTCTTACAGGATTTTGAGGAAGTGCTTCCTGAGGACATACCACATGGTCTACCACCAAGGCTGATCTTTGAGCCTGGTGGATTTGAGGACAAATCCTTCTTAAGAGGGGGGGAATGATGAGAACCAGCTTTGAACGTGCACATTCAATGAACCAATTGAGCGTCCACATTCATTGAACCAGTTGGGCGAATTTTCCAACAAAGATTCAAGTCAAGATTCTATTTTCAAGATTCAAGAACTTCAAGATTCTTCAAGAAGTTTCAAGAAGATTCGAAGATTTAGTCAAGATTTGATTTCTTTGTAATTATATCTTAGTTTTGGTTTTAGTATTAATTTGAATTCTAGTTTATTAGGTGTTCACACTAGGAAAAATACTTTCTTGGGCTGCAAGAATAGGTGTTCACACTAGAAAGGAGCTTTTCTTGGGCTGCAAGTTTGCTTCCTTTTTAGTTACTATTCACGTCACTATTCACGTGAATAGTAAATAGGAGTCTTTTCTTGGTCTTCAAGTTTGTTTCCTTGACCTAGTTACTATTCACGTTTTTCCTACTTGGGCTAGGGTTTAGGAGTCCTTTTCCAAGCAGGATACTTATTTGTTATTGCCTATATAAGGCACTTTTTGTGATAATAAAGTTAGACAATTCTGAAATTAAATTGTGAGATTATTCTCCTTGAGTTCTCCAAGAGACTCTTTTGAACTTATCAAGGGATTCCTTGTGGCGTTCAACCTTGACTTATCAAGCGGATTTCCATCCCCGTTTGTGGCGTCTTCACCATACCAAGGTTCTTGCTTTGCTAAGCAACGGGTCGCGGTTTCCATCATATTCACTATACCAAGGTTCTTGTCTTGCTAGGCAAAAGGTCGCGGTTCCATCCATTCCTGAAGGGTCTTGGGCCGTTTGCCATATTTGGTGTTGGGTCGCGTCACATGTTGGCGTGGTTCGTATCAAGAACAGAGAACACCAAGGGTGCAGCCACCAGTTGCTCCAAACGCACCAAGGAGGAACAGGTTGCATTGAAGAGAAATTGAAGTTATGGATGAATTTGAAGAAGGGATAGATGAGGAATTTGATCGGATGTCAATAGGCAGCAATGGAAGACATAGCCGAGATAGAGCAGCTAGGAAACGTGTTGATAACAATTTGAGAAGCATCAAGATGAAGATTTCTACTTTTGAAGGAAGAAGTGATCCCAAAGCATATCTTGAGTGGGAGAAGAAGATGGAGTTGGTTTTTGATTGTCATAACTATTCTGAACTGAAAAAGGTAAAACTTGCTGTAATTGAATTTACTGATTATGCTATTGTTTGGTGGGATCAGTTGTGCATCAATAGGAGGCGGAATGGAGATCGTCCTATTACAACTTGGGATGAGATGAAGAGAGTGTTGAGGCGGCGGTTTGTCCCAAGTCATTACTATCAAGATTTATACCTCAAACTGCAAAGTCTTCATCAAGGTAATAAAAGCGTGGAAGAATATTACAAAGAGATGGAGATGGCTATGATAAGAGCCAATATAGAGGAAGATCGGGAGGCAACAACGGCTAGATTTTTGAATGGGTTGAATTGTGAGATAGCTAACACGATTGAGTTGCATCATTATGTTGATTTAGAAGATCTGGCACATATGGCAATTAAAGTGGAGAAGCAACTAAAGAGGGTGGTACACGACCAAGACCAGCCTCAGCTTAGAGGATGAATAACCCAAAGGAAAAAGAAAATTCATCCACTTCCAAGGCCACACCAGAGCCAAAACCATCCACTAATGCCATGACCTCCCAAGGTAAATCAGCTTCAACAACTCGATCTCGTGATATTTGATGTTTTACATGTCAGGGATGGGGACATATAGCAAGCCAATTCCCAAATAAGCGAGCAATGGTAGTTGTGGAAAGTGGTGAGATTGAATCCGAAGATGATACACATTCGGATGACATGCTCATACTAGAGGACATCACAGAGGGAGAAGAGGAATTTGGGGCAGATTATGGAGAGATGCTTGGACTAGCGGCACGACAAGCCTTAAGTTTGCAGGCTAAAGAAGAAGAAGAAGTAGTACAACGTGAGAACATCTTTCATACTTGCTGCCACATGAAAGATAAGGTATGTAGTGTTATTATTGATGGTGGTAGTTGTACTAACATTGCTAGTGCTTCTATGGTTGAAAAGCTAGGGCTCAACACATTTAAGCACCCACGTCCATACAAACTGCAGTGGCTGAATGATTGTGGTAAAGTAAGGGCTACCAAGCAGGTTGTTGTACCATTTCAAATTGGAAAGTATGAAGATGAAGTATTGTGCAATGTGGTACCTATGCATGCTGGACATCTTCTCTTAGGAAGACCTTGGTAATTTGATCGATGTGTGCAGCATGATGGTTTCACCAACAAGTACTCATTCATGTTCAATCAGCGGACAATCACTCTAGTTCCGATGACACCAAAACAAGTTTATGAGGATGAAGTGAGGTTACAAAAATTGAGTGATCAAAAGAACATGAGAGAACTAAAGAATGTGAGTGAAAAAAAGAGAGCAAGGCTGAAGCTGGAGAGGTAGTAAAAAGAGGAAATAGCTCGGCCAAGGAGGTAAAAACAAAGCGAAAAATAAGAAATTTATATGAAAAGGAAAGTGAGGTTAAGAGAGCTTTGATCTCAAAACAGTCGATGATTTTACCCACTTACAAGGAGACTCTTTTAAACACTAACCAACTTGACTCTGCAGTGCCCAGTGTTGTTATTTCTCTTTTGCAGGATTTTGAGGAAGTGTTTCCCGAGGACATACCATATGGTCTACCCCCTAGGCTGGTCTTTGAACCTGGAAGATTTGAGGACAAATCTTTCTCAAGAGGGGGGAAATGATAAGAACCAACCTTAAGCGCCCAAGATCAATGGCTCCTATGGACGAATTTAGGTGTTCACACTAGGACAAAGACTTTCTTGGGCTGCAAGATTAGGTGTTCACACTAGAAAGGAGCTTTTCTTGGGCTGCAAGTTTGCTTCCTTTTTAGTTACTATTCTTGTTACTATTCACATGAATAGTTAATAGGAGTCTTTTCTTGGTGTCCAAGTTTGTTTGTTCTTTGCCTATATAAGGCTGATTTGCAAGAAATAAAAGTAGACAACTTTGATATTAAATTTGTGAGATTATTCTCCTTAAGTTCTCAATAACTTTTTTCAAACTTATCAAGATTATTCTTGTGGCGTTCTACTCTGACTTATCAAACGAGATCTCCCTCCTCGTTTGTGGTGTCCTCAACTATACCAAGGTTCTAGCTTTGCTATAAAGCCCGAGAAAGATTATACGAACCACGCCAACATGTGACGCGACCCAAAACCAAATATGGCAAACTATCCAAGACCCTTCAGGAATGGATGAAACCGCGACCCTATGCGAACCAGCCATCCACATTCATTGCACCATTTGGATGAATTTTCCAGCAAAGATTCAAGTCAAGATTCTATTTTCAAGATTCAAGAACTTCAAGAACTTCAAGATTCTTCAAGAAGTTTCAAGAAGATTTGAAAATTTGGTCAAGATTTGATTTCTTTGTAATTCTATCTTAGTTTGAGTTTTAGTTTAATTTGAATTCTAGTTTATTGCCTAGAGTCCAATATGGACAAAATTAGGTGTTCACATTAGGAGGAGTCTGTCTTGGGCTCCAAGAAAATGAGACTTTCTTGGGCTCCAAGGAAATGAGTCTTTCTTGGGCTCCAAGTCTACTTCTTTGACCTAGTTACTATCATGTTACTATTCACGTCACTATTCATGTTAGGGTTTAGGAGTTCTTTTCCAAATAGGAAACTTATTTGTTCTTTGCCTATATAAGGCTGATTGTCAAGAAATAAAAGTAAGATGTTTTTTACTATTAAATTGCGAGATTATTCTCCTTGAGTTCTCCAAGAGACTCTTTCGAACTTATCAATGATTCCTTGTGGCGTTCACCCTCGACTTATCAAGCGGATTTCCATTCCCGTTTGTGGCGTCTTCACCATACCAAGGTTCTTGATTTGCTAAGCAACGGGTCGCAGTTTCCATCATTGTCACTATACCAAGGTTCTTGGTTTGCTAAGCAACGGGTCGCGGTTTCCATCGTTCTTGAACGATCTTGGGTTCGTCTTTGCCATATTTGGTGTTGGGTCGCGTCGTATGTTGACGTGGTTCGTATCAGTTGGTAATCAGAGCTTAGGTTTATCAGGTTTGCCTATCCTTTTTCTTGTTTTCTTGGTCAATTTCGTGTGTCTAGGTTAGGTTTCAATTTTCTTTCTTGGTTCTTGATTGAGTCTTGGTTTCAATTCCTTTTTCTTGAATTCCTCGTTTTTAGTTGTGTCTAAATTCCGTGTCTTGTTTTCTTTTCAATTCCGTTTTCTTGTGCTTTTAAATTTGAATTCTTGTGACTTGCTTATTGTTTTCGTTTCTGAAAAGTCAAGAAAAGAAAGAAAAGAGAGAAAAAAAAAATAGTTCGGAGCTGAAAAATTGAAAAGTAGTGAACAGTAAAAAAATGTTTTGGTTGAAATAGCCTGCAAGGCCAAACTTTTCTGAAGGAAAATGACGTTCTGGGCTTAACCCACAATTTTTCTGTGGGCACCACCCTCTTAGGGTCTAAATCCATCGTTTACTAGGGTTTTTGGCAGTTTTTGTGTTTTTGAATAGATTTTTTTTAATTTTCCTATTTCTTTAGGTTTCGTTCTTGCTGATTTGTCTTAGTTTCTTGTTCTATTCTTGTTCCCAAGTCTTAGAGGTCGAAAAAAAAATCCGTGAGAAAAAAAAAAACAAAAAAAATTCAGATTCGTTGGTTTGTTTCTTGTCTAGAGTAGCTGCCTTAATCTTCTTGATACAATTGTTTGATTAGTTTCGAGAGAACTAAAAGAAGAATACGAGTGGAAAAAGGCAGTGTGTGAGAGTAATAGAGGGTAAAAGCCAAATTGAGTGGAGCGAAACATGTGAGGGAGAATTTGTTGTAATCATGTCTCAAAATCAAAGAGAACACGCAAACGAAGAAGCTCAACAATAGGGAGTTCCGAATTTGCATATGCAGGCATTGATGGGGGAGATGAGATGGAAGATGAGGGCTGAATTGGAACAAATACATGTGAGGTTGAATAGAGTAGAAGATAGAGCACAGCGAGGGCATCCACAAGTTGCTCCAAACGCACAAAGGAGGAACAGGTTGCACAGAGGAGTTGAACTGTTTCCCGAGGACATACCACGTGGTCTACCACCTAGGCTAGTGTTTGAGCCTAGTGGATTTGAGGACAAATCCTTCTCAAGAAGGGGGGAATGATGAGAACCAGCCATTCACATTCATTGCACCATTTGGATGAATTTTCCAGCAAAGATTCAAGTCAAGATTCTATTTTCAAGATTCAAGAACTTCAAGATTCTTCAAGAAGTTTCAAGAAGATTTGAAGATTTGACTTCTTTGTAATTCTATCTAAGTTTGAGTTTTAGTTTAATTTGAATTCTAGTTTATTGCCTGAAGTCCAATATGGACAAAATTAGGTGTTCACACTAGGAAGGAGTCTGTCTTGGGCTCCAAGAAACTAAGACTTTCTTGGGCTCCAAGGAAATGAGTCTTTCTTGGGCTCCAAGTCTACTTCTTTGACCTAGTTACTATTCATGTTACTATTCACGTCACTATTCATGTTAGGGTTTAGGAGTTCTTTTCCAAATAGAAAACTTATTTGTTCTTTGCCTATATAAGTCTGATTGTCATGAAATAAAAGTAAGATGTTTTTGACTAATAAATTGTGAGATTATTCTCCTTGAGTTCTCCAACAGACTCTTTCGAACTTATCAAGGGATTCCTTGTGGCGTTTACCCTCGACTTATCAAGCGGATTTCCATTCCCGTTTGTGGCGTCTTCACCATACCAAGGTTCTTGCTTTGCTAAGCAACGGGTCACGGTTTCCATCATTGTCACTATACCAAGGTTCTTGCTTTGCTAAGCAACGGGTCGCGATTTCCATCGTTCCTGAACGATCTTGGGTTCGTCTTTGCCTTATTTGGTGTTGGGTCGCGTCATATGTTGACGTGGTTTGTATCACCAAATCTACTTCTTTAGTTATTATTCACGTCACTATTCATGAAACACTATTTACGTCACTATTCATGTTAGGGTTTAGGAGTTCTTTTCCAAATAGGAAACTTATTTGTTCTTTGCCTATATAAGGCTGATTGTCATGAAATAAAAGTAAGACGTTTTTTACTATTAAATTGTGAGATTATTCTCATTTGAGTTCTCCAAGGACTCTTTCGAACTTATCAAGGGATTCCTTGTGGCATTCAACCTCGACTTATCAAGCAGATTTCCATCCCCGTTTGTGGCGTCTTCACCATACCAAGGTTCTTGCTTTACTAAGCAACGGGTCGCGGTTTCCATCATTATCACTATACCAAGGTTTTTGCTTTGCTAAGCAATAGGTAGCAGTTTCCATCGTTCTTGAATGATCTTGGGTTCGTCTTTGCCATATTTGGTGTTGGGTCACGTCGTATGTTGACGTGGTTCGTATCATTAATGGTCCCTCATTGGTATTTGGCGGTGAATCTAGAGTCACACACAATAAAGCATGATGAATATTTTTCTATTAACTTGTATCATGTTACTCTTGAATTGTTAAGGTGTTCACAATGATGTAATTAACCATTAAGAGTTAATGGGGACTAATATATAATTGTCGTTAATTATAGAGGCCAATGTGCAAATATAGAAAAGTTATTTCTATAATTTAAAGTAATGATGATTAGTTTAATTATGTATTTGCACAATTAGGAACATTAATTAATTAATTAATTATATATATATATATATATATATATATATATATATATATAAGTGTATATGTATATAATTAGTCTTCCAAAGGAAGATTCCAAATACAATTGGCCACGTCACCTACTTAATGACTAAGTTATGCATATGTGGACTAGAATACACAAGACATATAGTATGCAATTTTGAATTGGCAAAATAAATGTATTAGTTGTATGTATATGTAGGAGATAGAAATATCTCATTAAGCATCTTGAGTAAGCTTTGCACATCATACGAAAAGGCAAGAGAAAAACAAAACAAGAACACTTCTCTACCTACCAAGATCGTTCGGCCATGAGAAGAAAAATAGAGAGAAAAAGTTGTTTTGCTCTTCTAACCCTACAAGCTCAAATTTCTACTTGGATTAAGGTAGCACAACTATCCTATAAGATCATGGAGTCCATTCTTTTGCTTCTGTGGACGGACTAGACCTCTTCCACCTGTGAGAGAATCGGTCTTGCATCTTGTGAACAAATCTTGGTCTTGTCTTCAAGAGGTAAACCGTGGATCTAACTCTTGATTATATATACTTTCCATATATTGGGTTTGTTATGTTGATTACATAACATCAAGCTTAGGGTTTTTATGAACATATTCTTATAATGTCAAGAAATTTTAAATTCCTAGTCTTGCTTCCACTTACTTTATGAGCTTGATTATGTGCTAAACCCTAAAAGATCCTTTTTTTCTTTTTTTTTTTTGTTAATTCAGTGGTATTTTATTGAAAGAAAAAGGAAAAGCACATCAAAGTACACAATGCATGACAACTGCTGTCACAATCAAGAACAATGAAGAAATAAGCAAAAGCTAAATCGGTCGCAGACCGAAGGCTACAAAATCATGAAAACGGAGAAACGAAACAACATCAGCATCATTGAGTTGATCGATTAGGGGGCCTTCCATTGAAGATACCTTTGATTGCCCGAGAGTAGTCGAACGAAGGAGTTCCACTTAGAGTTGCCTTTGAAGTAGAGGCTTTGGAATTATCATGGCCAAACGAACTAATATTTGATCTAACTTTGCCTGCAGCAGCTGTGAAATTTTTATCCTTAGAAACTTGTGACGGCAACGGAGTGACAGACATTCTTTGAATTTGTTTTTCATAAATTTGAGAGCTTGGCACTTCCACATTTACCTCACTCGAAGTATTGGCAGGTAGAAAATTGACCTGATGCTTTGGGAAGTTTGTTTGTTTGTGATAAACACCCGTTCCTGATGAGTGATGATGATCAACAACCTTTAACCTAGAAATTTTTTCCTGAGGACGAACATACGATTGATCAGAATAATCTTCATCAATAACATTAAGAGCATTAAATCTGTTGGCGGTAACCTTATTCACTATTCTTGTTCACAGTTTTTTTTTTTTTTTGTTAATTCAGTGGTAGTATATTAAAATGAAAAAAAAAAAAAGTACATCAAGGTACAATCAAAGTACAAATAAGTTCATGAACAAAATGAAAACAAAAAAAAATTGTAAAAAGCCAACATTGAATCAGGCAAAATCGTAAATCCCCCACTCAAACAAAGTTCGTCTGTTGAGATTGGAGGGAGCAAATTTTCGACCCATGATGATCTTCGATGTGACATCACTACGAATGTTGTTGAAAATGTGTTCCTCAGTGTAGGCTTCCTCATTGAACAATCGTCGATTTCTTTCCATCCAAATGTGGTAAATTGCTGCACAAAGAAAAGTTCTGAAAATTTGTGTCTTTGCATCATAGTTCTTGTGTTGGATAGTATGTGAGATGTCCATGAAGCTCGAAAGAGTAAAAAGTGTTTGATCAAGAGAGAGAGCAAGTAGACCTCGTTGCCAAATTCTTTTAGTGAAAGAGCATTCAAAGAAAAGATGCTCATTTGTTTCACATCCCATGTAGCAAAGAATGCAATTAGAATTGTTTTGAATGCCCCAAGAGACGAGTCTTTGAAGAGTGGCTAGTTTATTCTGAAAAGCCAGCCAGGAGATGAAACTGTGCTTCGGAATGCAGTTTTGGAACCAAACAAGTTTATACCAATGAATTTTCACTCTAATTTCCCTTATTCTGTTCCAAGTTTTCTTGAATGAGAAAATCCCATTATTGCACTGAGCCCAATGAAAAGTGTCACCTGAGTTATTTGGCACCAACTCATTGGGAAAAAGACGAGCAAGAGAAGGGGGATGATGAGGCCATATCCAATTGTTATTATGAATAATCTTACCAACTCTAGCATTGATAGGAGGATATGAAACATCAATACCGAACTCATTAAACAAGTTACCTGAGGGGTGCCAATTATCATGCCAGAAATAAGTCTGACTACCATCCCCAATGTGATGGGTAATGAATCTCTTTGCTTTGTTCCTGACTTGAAGGATTTTCCTCCACGTCCAGCTAGTGTCTTGGGGAATTTTGATAGTCCAAATGCATTTGTCACTGATATAATTAGACCAAACCCAAGAGCCCCAAAGAGAGTCACGCATTGAGTAACACCGCCAAAAGAGCTTAAGAAGAGCAGTTTGATTGATTTCCTCTATGCTTCTAATACCAAGTCCACCTTCATCAATCGGCTTACAAATACGTTCCCAAGCAATTTTAGGTCCACTGTCCCTCCATAAGAATGCTTTGAACTTACTTTCAATGACTGAGATGACACCTTTGGGAATAAACAGTGCACTGATCCAGTGAGAGTACAAGCTTGATAAGATTGATTTGATCAATTGAAGTCTACCTGCAAAAGAAAGCCATCTATTTGCCCAATTATCAATCCGCTTTGAAATTTTGTCAATGAGAGCCTGGCAATCAGATTTACGGAGTCTTCCAGAAATAAGAGGAATCCCTAAATATCGAACAGGCAATTCACCTTCCTCAAATCCAAGATTAGCATTGATAAGGTTAATTGTATTTGGATTGCAGCTACCAAAGAAAATTTGACTCTTATCAGGATTATACCTCAATCCAGAAAAATTGTGAAATTTATCAAGTGTCTGAATAATGCCTTTGACAGAATGAAGATCTGCTTCACAAAAAATCAAAAGATCATCCGCAAAACAGAGATGATTTAACTTGATTTTGGCTGGATTGGTTTTGAACGAGAGATTGTTGATTATTGTTGTACAATCAAATTTTTTTTTTTTGGAGTAGTTTGGGCCTCCTCCTCAAAAGTTGTCTTTTCCTCCTCAGTTACTCATTCCTCTCTATCTTTGCCTAAAGAAAGCTTGAGTATGGTCAATTGACAATTGTTGTTATTCTTTTACAAGATATAGTAGTTCAAAATTTTGTGATTACATGATAAATTCATTTTAAACATAGGAAATAAAGGTTTAGATAAAACAACAATTCGAAATTTCTTGTATTTGGATGTAAGTGCTTTTGGGACTACCCCAGTTTTATCAACATCAGACATATGACTTCCCGATGGCAGGAAACTTGTCATAGATTTCTTTGAACTTTTGGTGCAAGACTCAGTTTCGAAAGCATAACTTTATTATTGCTTGGCTTGCTTACCATGACTGTCTCTCCACTAGTTATCAATTTCTTACTTAGGGTACTATTGTGGACCCTTATTGTATGAGTTATGAAACAAGAGATCATTTGTTTTCCGATTGTTGCTTTACAAAAAAGGATTTGGTTGAAAGGTCTTGTAATGCTCAATAGTTTATTGCGCCTCACATCATCACATACTGAATTTTCTCGCCCTTCATTTAGCTTTGGAGAGCTTCAAAACAACCACTTTGTGACAGTACATTTGCACTTTAATTTTCCATATGTAGACCAAGGGGAGCAAACGTATTTTTAGTAATAAAAGAAGACCGAAAAGACTAATTTTTCTCTTATTTGTAATGGTGATATTAGGACAAAAATTGTATTCTGGTAGGAGGTTTAAAATCCCTTGACTCGATAAATCAATTTGTGTTAATTAGAACCTCAATGATGATGTGCTCAGATAGGATGGGCCTTGACCTTCTTAACTCTTGTCATAGGCCACATGGTAAAATTTTGGGGTAAATTACCAAACAGTCGTATATCTTTGGTGTTTTGTGACAATTTAGTATTCTATCTTTTAGAATGAGCTTTTTAGTCCTTTAACTATTATCCGTGTGATACCGTTAGTCCTATTTGATAACTCCGTAAAAAATTAACCATTTTCCCATGCCTTGCTCACGTGCACACTAAAAGCTAATTTTTTTAAGGGCATTTCCATATGAACAATGCTTTCTTGGCTTCAATTTTTTTTTTTTTTGGTTAGCTTTTTTGCCTTCAATTATGCAACATATCAGAATTTTTTTTGGGTCAAACAACATATCGAATCTACCTCTAACTCATTTACTTCACAGACTCATTCATATCTCTCAATTTGCTCTCAACACTTTCTCAAATTATTCACTTCACGAACTCAAGTGTAATATTATCTTTTGCTACTGCTTGCTCGATTATGCAATGCCCGCAAGAGATGGCAACAAAATGAAATCAAACTCATTCGAACAAATTGCGTAGCACCCCACGCTGTTTCCACTATGATCTTGCACCAGCATGATTGCACCGACATGTTTATATGCACTAAATCATTGGTAGGTGGTTGAACAATAGCGCTGGCATGATTTAAGCAGACAAAAATTTGTATTTCTCATAAGGTATGCATCCAATGTGTTTGTCAAAAAGCCAAGGTGGACTTAGATACCTATTATGAACTTTGGCATAATATACCTTTTTTGAAATATGCCCTGAAGGTGTTTGATAAAAACCCGAGGCATTCGAAAGGAAAAAAAATCCGAGATTGTTTCAATTTCGTTTTTTTGTCTTGTGTCAATTCTGTGTCTTGAGTCTTGTTTCTCAATTCCGTTTCTTGCTTTCAATTGGCCAAACCCTAAACGTGAACTAGGGTTTCTTGTGCTTCTAAATTTGAATTCTTGTGACTTACTCATTGTGTTTCATTTCTGGAAAAGAAAAAAGAAAAAGAAAAGGAAAGTCAAGAAAAGAAAGAAAAACAAACAAAAACGAAGAAAAATAAAAAGATAGTGAAGGTCTGAAAAAAATATTTTGTTGACTCAACCTTCAAGACCAAACTTTTCTGAAGGGAAACGACGTTCTGAGCATAACTCACTGCTAGGCAGTGAGCACCACCCTCTTTTGACCAAATTCGATCGTTTACTAGGTGTTTTTGACGTTTTTTGTGTTTTCTACATAGATTTTCTTTAGTTTTTGTTCTCTAGACTTCTTTTTCTTGTTTTTTTTTTTAATTCTTTGTTCTAATCTTGTTCTCCACGTCTTGGAGACCTGTTTTCCAAAAAAAAAAAAAAAACGAAAATTCAGATTCCGTGACAGAGTTGTTTCGCTACTTGGTTCTTCTTGATAGTGTTGATTAGTTTCAAACGAACTAAAGGGAGAATATGAGAGGAAAAAGGCAGAGTGTGTGAGATTATTAGAGGGTAAAAGCCAAGTTGAATTTAAGTGAAACACGTGAGGGAGTGTTGATTTCAATCATGGGTCATAATCAAGAGGATGACATAAACGAAGAAGGTCAACAAGCCGATGTTCCGAACTTACAGATGTAAGCTTTGTTGGGAGAGATGAAACGAATGATGAGGGCTGAATTTGATCAACTACATGAGAGGATGGATAGGGTAGAATAGAGAACACCAAGGGTACAGCCACCAGTTGCTCCAAACGCACCAAGGAGGAATAGGTTACATCGAAGAGAAATTGAAGTTGTGGATGAATTTGAAGAAGAAGGGATAGATGAGGAACTTGATCGGATGTCAATAGGCAGCAATGGAAGACATAGCCGAGATAGAGAAGCTAGGAACCGTGTTGATCACAATTTGGGAAGCATCAAGATGAAGATTCTTGAGTAGGAGAAAAAGATGGAGTTGGTTTTTGATTGTCATAACTATGCTGAACTAAAAAAGGTAAAACTTGCTGTAATTGAATTTACTTATTATGCTATTGTTTGGTGGGATCAGTTGTGCATCAATAGGAGGCGGAATGGAGACCGTCCTATTGCAACTTGGGATGAGATGAAGAGAGTGATGAGGCGACGATTTGTACCAAGTCATTACTATCGAGATTCATCAAGGTAATAAGAGTGTCGATGAGTACTAAAAAGAGATGGAGATGACTATGATTAGAGCCAATGTGGAGGAAGATCGAGAGGCAACAATGGCAAGATTTTTGAATGGGTTAAACAGAGAAATTGCTAACACTATCGAGTTACATCATTATGTGGAATTAGATAATTTGGTGCATATGGCAATTAAAGTGGAGAAGCAACTCAAGAGGGGTGGTACACAACCAAGACCAGCCCCACAATACTCGAGTTCACCTTGGAGGACGAGCTACCGAAAGGAAGAGGAAAATTTGTCTACTCCCAAGGCCAAGACCGAGCCCAAACAATCCACCAATGCCACGACCTCTCAAGGTAAAACAGCCTCTCCTACAACTCGTTCTAGTGATATTAAATGCTTTAAATATCAGGGACAAGGTCACATAGCGAGCCAATGCCCAAACAAACAAGCAATGGTAGTCTTGGAAAGTGGTGAGATTGAATCTAAAGAGGGAACATATTCTGATGACATGCCCATACTAGAGGACATTGAAGTAGGAGAAGAGAAGTTTGGAGTAGATTATGGAGAGATGCTTGGACTAGTGGCACGACGAGCTTTAAGCTTGCAAGCTAAAGAAGAGGAAGAGGTAGTACAACGTGAGAACATCTTTCATACTCGTTGCCACGTGAAAACAAGATATGTAGTATTATTATCGATGGTGGTAGTTGTACTAACGTTGCTAGTGCTTCTATGGTAGAAAAGTTAGAGCTCAACACAGTTAAGCACCCAGGTCTATATAGACTGCAATGGTTGAATGATTGTGGTGAGGAAAAGGTTACAAAGCAGGTTGTAGTACCGTTTCGAATTGGGAAATATGAAGATGAAGTATTGTGTGATGTGGTTGTTGAACACCTTTGTTTGCATTTCCCTCTTGATTATTAGACATTATTAAAATCTGCCCTCACGTGTTTCACTCCACTCAATATGGCTTTTACCCTCTAATATTCTTACACACTCTGCCTTTTTCCTCTTGTATTCTCCTTCAAGTTCCCTAGAACTAACCAAGAATACCAAGCAAGGCACTAAATGATGAGGACATCAAGGCTGCTAGGAATGTTCCAGATTCAATGCAAGTGCCAGTTCATCCAGTGACAAGAGCTCGCGCTAAAAGGTTCAAGGAAGAGCTGAATAATTTGGTTCAGAAAGTTCTACAACAAGAGGAAAGCGTGTTGGCTAGTAGAGATGAAGAAAGGCTGGTGTTACTCCTCCAAGTAGATCCACAAGAAAGCCGATTAGGCGTCCACATTCATTGAACCAATTGGGCGAATTTTCCAACAAAGATTCAAGTCAAGATTCTATTTTCAAGATTCAAGAACTTCAAGATTCTTCAAGAAGTTTCAAGAAGATTCGAAGATTTAGTCAAGATTTGATTTCTTTGTAATTCTATCTTAGTTTTGGTTTTAGTATTAATTTGAATTCTAGTTTATTAGGAGTTCACACTAGGAAAAAATACTTTCTTGGGCTGCAAGAATAGGTGTTCACACTAGAAAGGAGCTTTTCTTGGGCTGCAAGTTTGCTTCCTTTTTAGTTACTATTCACATTACTATTCACGTGAATAGTAAATAGGAGTCTTTTCTTGGTCTTCAAGTTTGTTTCCTTTGACCTAGTTACTATTCACGTTTTTCCTACTTGGGCTAGGGTTTAGGAGTCCTTTTCCAAGCAGGATACTTATTTGTTATTGCCTATATAAGGCACTTTTTGTGATAATAAAGTTAGACAATTCTGAAATTAAATCTGTGAGATTATTCTCCTTAAGTTCTCAATAACTTTTCGAACTTATCAAGATTATTCTTGTGGCGTTCATCTTTGACTTATCAAACGAGATTTCCATCCTCGTTTGTGGCGTCCTCAACTATACCAAGGTTCTAGCTTTGCTAAGCATAGGGTCGCGGTTCCATCCATTCTTGAAAGGTCTTGGGGTCATTTGCCATATTTGGTGTTGGGTCGCGTCACATGTTGGCGGGGTTCGTATCAGTTGGTAATCAGAGCTTAGGTTTATCAGGTTTGCCTATCCTTTTCTTGTTTTCTTAGTTAATTCCATGAGTCTAGGTCTAGGTTTAAATTCCTTTCTTTGTTCTTGATTGTGTCTTGCTGCCAATTCGTTTTAGGTTGTGTTTCAATTCCGTTCTTGCTTCAATTTTGTTTCTTATCTTGTGTTTCAAGTCTGTTTTCTTGTTGAAATCCGTGTCTTGCTTTCAAGTATTTTCTTGTTTTCTCATCAAATCCGTGGGTAGGGTTAAGGTTTTCAATTAGGACAAACCCCTAATTGGTTGTGTACTCAAATCTGAAATCTTGGTTACTTAGTCATTGTTTTCTTTCTGAAAATCAAGAAAAGAACATCAAGAAAAGAAAAGAAAGGTCAAGAAAAGATCAAAAAAGAGAAAGAAAAAAAAAAAGTTCGGAGCTGAAAAATCGATAAACAGTGAACAGTAAAAAAAATTTCTGCTTGGCCAAACTTTTCTAAAGGGAAACGACGTTCTAAGCATAACCCACAGCATAGCTGTGGGCACCACCCTCTTAGGGCTAAATTCCATCGTTTAGTATGAGTTTTGGGCGTTTTTGTGTTTTCTATTAAATTTTTCTCAACTTTCCTTATTTCTCTAGGTTTCCTTCTTCAGGTTTTGTTCAATTTTCTTTGTCTAACCTTGTTTCCAGAGTCTTAGAGGTCTGAAAAAAAAAACAAAAACAAAAAAACAAAAAAACAAAAAAAAAAAGTCAGATTCAGAAATAGAGTAATACGCTGCTGTAGTGCCTTTCTTGATATTCTTGGATAGTTTCGAGAGAACTAAAGGGAGAATACGAGTGGTAAAAGGCAGTGTGTTTGTGAGATTATTAGAGGGTAAAAGTCAAAGTGAGTTGAGCGAAACACGTGAAGGAGTGAAATTCAATCATGGCTTATAATCTAGAGGATGACACAAAAGCAGAAGCTCAACAACCAGTTCTGAATTTACAGTTGCAAGCTTTTTTGGGAGAGATGAGATGGATTATGAGAGCTGAATTTGAACAAATACATGAGAGGTTTGAACAAATATACAAGGTCAAGCCTGAGTCCAAACAATCGACCAATGCCACGACCTCCCAAGGTAAATCAGCCTCTACTATGACTCGATCTAGTGAGATTCAATGTTTTACATGTCAGAGACGAGGACACATAGCAAGCCAATGCCCAAACAAGCGAGCAATGGTAGTTTTGGAAAGTGGTGAGATTGAGTCTGAAGATGAAATACAATCTGATGACATGCCCATACTAGAGGACACTGAAGTAGGTGAAGAAGAGGAATTTAGGGCAGATTATGGAGAGATGCTTGGATTAGTGGCACGACGAGCTTTGAGCTTGCAAGCTAAAGAGGAGGAAGAAGTAGTGCAACGTGAGAACATCTTTCATACTCGCTGCCACGTGAAAGATAAGGTATGTAGTGTTATTATTGATGGTGGTAGTTTTACTAACGTTGCTAGTGCTTCAATGGTTGACAAGCGCTCATAACAATTAAGCATCCACGTCCATACAAGCTGCAATGGTTGAACGATTGTGGTGAGGTAAGGGTTACAAAACAGGTTGTGGTACCGTTTCGCATTGGGAAATATGAGGATGAAGTGTTGTGTGATGTGGTACCTATGCATGCTGGACATCTTCTCTTGGGAAGACCATGGCAATTTGATCGACGTGTACAACATGATGGCTTCACCAACAAGTATTCATTCGTGCTCAATCAACGGACAATCACTCTAGTTCCGATGACACCAAAACAAGTCTATGAGGATCAAGTGAGGTTGCAAAACTTGAGTGAACAAAAGAACTTGAGAGATCAAAAGAATTTGAGCGAGAAAAGAATGAGTGAAAAAAAAAGAGTAAGGCCGAATTTGTAGAGGAGGTAAGGAGAGAGAAGAGCTCTACCAAGGAGGTAAAAATAGAGGGAAAACAAAGATATTTGTATGCAAAAGCAAGTGAGGTTAAGAGAGCTTTGATATCAAAATGGCCAATGATTGTACTTTGTACAAAGAGGCTCTTTTAAACACTAACCAACTTGACTTTGCATTGCCTAGTGTTGTTGTTTCTCTCTTGCAGGATTTTGAGGATGTGTTTCCCGAGGAGATACCACATGGTCTACCACCAAGGCTGGTCTTTGAACCTGGAGGATTTGAGGACAAATCCTTCTCAAGAGGGGGGAATGATGAGGACAAAGGCTGGTTTTACTCATCAAATTTGATCCAAAAGAGAGCCAAGAACCAGCCCTACAACATATCCACATTCATTGAATCGTCCACATTCAATGAACCATTTAGGCGTCCATGTTAGTTATTTTTGGGCGAATTTTCCAGCAAAGATTCAAGTCAAGATTCTATTTTCAAGATTCAAGAACTTCAAGATTCTTCAAGAAGTTTCAAGAAGATTTGAAGATTTGAAGATTTAGTCAAGATTTGATTTCTTTGTAATTCTATCTTAGTTTTAGTTTTAGTTTAATTTGAATTCTAGTTTATCAAGTGTTCACACTAGGGAGAAGTCTTTCTTGGGCTGCAAGTTAGGTGTTCACACTAGGACGGAGCCTTTCTTGGGCTGAAAGTTTGCTTCCTATTTAGTTACTATTTATGTTACTATTCACGTGAATAGTTAATAGGAGTCTTTCTTGGGCTCTAAGTCTACTTCTTTGACCTAGTTACTATTCACATTTTTCCTACTTGGGCTAGGGTTTAGGAGTCCTATTCCAAGCAAGATACTTATTTGTTATTGCCTATATAAGGCTGCTTTTTGTGATAATAAAAAAAAGGCAATTTTGATATTAAATTTGTGAGATTATTCTCCTCAAGTTCTCAAGAACTTTTTCAAACTTATCAAGATTATTCTTGTGGCGTTCATCCTTGACTTATCAAACGGGTTTTCCATCCTCGTTTGTGGCGTAACTATACCAAGGTTCTAGCTTTGCTAAGCATAGGGTCGCGGTTCCATCCAATCCTGAAAGGTCTTGGGGTCGTTTGCCATATTTTGTGTTAGGTCGCGTCACATGTTGGCGTGGTTCGTATCAGCTTTAATCATAGCCATCTCTTTGTAATAATCATCCACACTTTTACTACCTTGATGAAGACCTTGCAGCTTGAGGTATAAGTCCCTGTAGTAATGACTGGGTACAAATCGCCTCCTCATCACTCTCTTCATCTCATCCCAAGTTGCCACGGGATGTTCTCCATTCCGCCTCCTATTGATACACAATAGATCCCACCACACAATAGCATAATCAGTAAATTCAATTGTAGCAAGCTTTACCTTTTTCAACTCAGAATAGTTGTGGCAATAAAACACCAACTCTATCTTCTTTTCCCACTCAAGATAGGCTTCGAGATCACTCCTCCCTCGGAATGAAGGAATCTTCATCTTGATGCTTCCTAAGTTGTTGTCAATATGATCCCTAGCATCTCTATCTCTACCATGTCTTCGATTGCTGCCCACTGAAATTCTGTCACACTCTTCATCTAGACCTTCCTCATTGATCTCATCAACATCTTCAGCTTCTCTTCTCGGTGCCATGTTTCTCCTTGGTGTGTTTAGAGCAACTTGTGGTTGCCCTTGCTGTGCTCTACCTTCTACTCTATCCATCCTCTCATGTAGCTGCTCCAATTCAGCCCTCATCATCCGTCTCATCTCTCCCATCAACGCCTGCATCTGTAAATTTTGTCCAACTGGTTGTTGAACACCTTTGTTTGCATTTCCCTCTTGATTATTAGACATTATTAAAATCTGCCCTCACGTGTTTCACTCCACTCAATATGGCTTTTACCCTCTAATATTCTTACACACTCTGCCTTTTTCCTCTTGTATTCTCCTTCAAGTTCCCTAGAACTAACCAAGAATACCAAGCAAGGCACTAAATGATGAGGACATCAAGGCTGCTAGGAATGTTCCAGATTCAATGCAAGTGCCAGTTCATCCAGTGACAAGAGCTCGCGCTAAAAGGTTCAAGGAAGAGCTGAATAATTTGGTTCAGAAAGTTCTACAACAAGAGGAAAGCGTGTTGGCTAGTAGAGATGAAGAAAGGCTGGTGTTACTCCTCCAAGTAGATCCACAAGAAAGCCGATTAGGCGTCCACATTCATTGAACCAATTGGGCGAATTTTCCAACAAAGATTCAAGTCAAGATTCTATTTTCAAGATTCAAGAACTTCAAGATTCTTCAAGAAGTTTCAAGAAGATTCGAAGATTTAGTCAAGATTTGATTTCTTTGTAATTCTATCTTAGTTTTGGTTTTAGTATTAATTTGAATTCTAGTTTATTAGGAGTTCACACTAGGAAAAAATACTTTCTTGGGCTGCAAGAATAGGTGTTCACACTAGAAAGGAGCTTTTCTTGGGCTGCAAGTTTGCTTCCTTTTTAGTTACTATTCACATTACTATTCACGTGAATAGTAAATAGGAGTCTTTTCTTGGTCTTCAAGTTTGTTTCCTTTGACCTAGTTACTATTCACGTTTTTCCTACTTGGGCTAGGGTTTAGGAGTCCTTTTCCAAGCAGGATACTTATTTGTTATTGCCTATATAAGGCACTTTTTGTGATAATAAAGTTAGACAATTCTGAAATTAAATCTGTGAGATTATTCTCCTTAAGTTCTCAATAACTTTTCGAACTTATCAAGATTATTCTTGTGGCGTTCATCTTTGACTTATCAAACGAGATTTCCATCCTCGTTTGTGGCGTCCTCAACTATACCAAGGTTCTAGCTTTGCTAAGCATAGGGTCGCGGTTCCATCCATTCTTGAAAGGTTTTGGGGTCACTTGCCATATTTGGTGTTGGGTCGCGTCACATGTTGGCGGGGTTCGTATCAGTTGGTAATCAGAGCTTAGGTTTATCAGGTTTGCCTATCCTTTTCTTGTTTTCTTAGTTAATTCCATGAGTCTAGGTCTAGGTTTAAATTCCTTTCTTTGTTCTTGATTGTGTCTTGCTGCCAATTCGTTTTAGGTTGTGTTTCAATTCCGTTCTTGCTTCAATTTTGTTTCTTATCTTGTGTTTCAAGTCTGTTTTCTTGTTGAAATCCGTGTCTTGCTTTCAAGTATTTTCTTGTTTTCTCATCAAATCCGTGGGTAGGGTTAAGGTTTTCAATTAGGACAAACCCCTAATTGGTTGTGTACTCAAATCTGAAATCTTGGTTACTTAGTCATTGTTTTCTTTCTGAAAATCAAGAAAAGAACATCAAGAAAAGAAAAGGAACATCAAGAAAAGAAAAGAAAGGTCAAGAAAAGATCAAAAAAGAGAAAGAAAAAAAAAAAGTTCGGAGCTGAAAAATCGATAAACAGTGAACAGTAAAAAAATTTCTGCTTGGCCAAACTTTTCTAAAGGGAAACGACGTTCTAAGCATAACCCACAGCATAGCTGTGGGCTAAATTCCATCGTTTAGTATGAGTTTTGGGCGTTTTTGTGTTTTCTATTAAATTTTTCTCAACTTTCCTTATTTCTCTAGGTTTCCTTCTTCAGGTTTTGTTCAATTTTCTTTGTCTAACCTTGTTTCCAGAGTCTTAGAGGTCTGAAAAAAAAAAACAAAAACAAAAAAACAAAAAAACAAAAAAACAAAAAAAAAAGTCAGATTCAGAAATAGAGTAATACGCTGCTGTAGTGCCTTTCTTGATATTCTTGGATAGTTTCGAGAGAACTAAAGGGAGAATACGAGTGGTAAAAGGCAGTGTGTTTGTGAGATTATTAGAGGGTAAAAGTCAAAGTGAGTTGAGCGAAACACGTGAAGGAGTGAAATTCAATCATGGCTTATAATCTAGAGGATGACACAAAAGCAGAAGCTCAACAACCAGTTCTGAATTTACAGTTGCAAGCTTTTTTGGGAGAGATGAGATGGATTATGAGAGCTGAATTTGAACAAATACATGAGAGGTTTGAACAAATATACAAGGTCAAGCCCGAGTCCAAACAATCCACCAATGCCATGACCTCCCAACGTAAATCAGCCTCTACTATGACTCGATCTAGTGAGATTCAATGTTTTACATGTCAGAGACGAGGACACATAGCAAGCCAATGCCCAAACAAGCGAGCAATGGTAGTTTTGGAAAGTGGTGAGATTGAGTCTGAAGATGAAATACAATCTGATGACATGCCCATACTAGAGGACACTGAAGTAGGTGAAGAAGAGGAATTTAGGGCAGATTATGGAGAGATGCTTGGATTAGTGGCACGACGAGCTTTGAGCTTGCAAGCTAAAGAGGAGGAAGAAGTAGTGCAACGTGAGAACATCTTTCATACTCGCTGCCACGTGAAAGATAAGGTATGTAGTGTTATTATTGATGGTGGTAGTTGTACTAACGTTGCTAGTGCTTCAATGGTTGACAAGCGCTCATAACAATTAAGCATCCACGTCCATACAAGCTGCAATGGTTGAACGATTGTGGTGAGGTAAGGGTTACAAAACAGGTTGTGGTACCGTTTCGCATTGGGAAATATGAGGATGAAGTGTTGTGTGATGTGGTACCTATGCATGCTGGACAGCTTCTCTTGGGAAGACCATGGCAATTTGATCGACGTGTACAACATGATGGCTTCACCAACAAGTACTCATTCATGTTCAATCAACGGACAATCACTCTAGTTCCAATGACACCAAAACAAGTCTATGAGGATCAAGTGAGGTGACAAAAATTGAGTGATCTAAATAACTTGAGTGATCAAAAGAATTTGAGTGAGCAAAAGATTGAGAATGAAAAGAACAAAAGCAAGGCCGAATCTGGAAAGGTAGTGAGGAGAGAAAAGAATTCGGCCAAGGAGGTAAAAGCAGAGGGAAAACAAAGAAATTTCTATGCAAAAGCAAGTGAGGTTAAGAGAGCTTTGATTTCAAAAAGGCCAATGATTGTACTTATGTACAAAGAGGCTCTTTTAAACACTAACCAACTTGACTCTGCATTGCCTAGTGTTGTTGTTTCTCTCTTGCAGGACTTTGAGGATGTGTTTCCCGATGAGATACCACATGGTCTACCACCTTTTCGAGGAATTGAACATCAGATAGATTTCGTACCTGGAGCCTCAATTCCAAATCGTCCAGCTTATAGGAGCAATCCAGAGGAGACGAAGGAGCTTCAAAGGCAAGTCGAAGAATTGCTGGAGAAAGGGTACGTGAGAGAAAGCATGAGTCCTTGTGCAGTTCCTGTAATTTTAGTGCCTAAGAAGGATGGGACATGGAGGATGTGTGTTGATTGCAGAGCCATCAATAACATAATGGTTAAGTATAGACATCCTATTCCTCACTTAGATGATATGTTAGATGAATTGCATGGTTCTTGTGTGTTTTCTAAAATTGATCTTAAAAGTGGATATCATCAGATAAGAATGAAAGAAGGAGATGAATGGAAAACAGCGTTTAAAACTAAATATGGATTGTATGAGTGGTTAGTTATGCCTTTTGGACTAACTAATGCACCTAGTACTTTCATGCGCTTAATGAATCATGTTTTGCGTGCTTTCATTGGTAAGTTTGTTGTTGTTTATTTTGATGATATTCTGGTTTATAGCAAGAGTTTGCATGAACATGTCTCACATTTAAATTCAGTTTTGGATGTGCTTAGGAAGGAGAAGTTGTATGCTAACCTCAAAAAGTATACTTTTTGCACCGATAAGCTTGTTTTCCTAGGTTTTGTTGTTAGTGCTAAAGGTATTGAGGTTAATGATGAGAAGATCAAAGCCATCCAAGAGTGGCCAACCCCCTCAAGTGTAGGTGATGTTAGAAGTTTCCATGGACTTGCTGGCTTTTACAAGAGGTTCGTGAAAGATTTTAGCACCATCGCAGCACCACTCACTGAAGTTATCAAGAAAAACGTTGGGTTCAAATGGGGTGAAGATCAAGCGAAGGCGTTTCAGCTTATTAAAAACAAGCTTACTCATGCTCCTTTACTCGCTTTACCTAATTTCACTAAAACGTTTGAAATTGAATGTGATGCTTCAGGTGTAGGTGTAGGAGCTGTTCTTATGTAAGAAGGAAGACCCTTGCATACTTTAGTGAGAAGCTCAGTGGGGCTGCACTTAACTACCCAACCTATGACAAAGAGTTGTATGCTTTGGTTCGAGCTTTGGAGACATGGCAGCACTACCTATGGCCAAAGGAGTTTGTAATTCGTACAAATAATGAATCCTTGAAGCATTTAAAGGGTCAACACAAGCTGAATAAGAGACATGCTAGGTGGGTTGAGTTCATTGAGACTTTTCCAATGTCATTCGTTATAAACAAGGTAAGGAAAATGTGGTTGCAGATGCATTGTCAAGAAGGTATGCCTTAATCTCTACTCTTGATGCTAAATTTCTGGGTTTTGAGCATATTAAGGACCTATATCAAGATGACCACGACTTTAGTGAAGTTTATAGTGCTAGTGAGAAATCTGCAGAAGGTAAGTTCTATAGGCATGAAGGGTTTTTGTTTAGAGAAAATAAGTTGTGTGTGCCTAACTGTTCTTTAAGAGACTTGTTAGTTAGGGAATCCCATGGTGGTGGTTTAATGGGACACTTTGGGATTGCTAAGACTTTAGCTATTTTGCAAGAGCACTTTTATTGGCCACACATGAAACGGGATGTTGAGAGAACTTGTGGAAGATGTGTTACTTGTAGGCAAGCTAAGTCTAGGGTTCAGCCACATGGATTGTACACACCACTACCTATTCCTAGTTCACCTTGGATTGATATTTTAATGGATTTTGTTTTGGGTTTACCTAGGAGTAGGCGTGGAAGGGATTCAATTTTTGTTGTTGTGGATAGATTTTCTAAGATGGCTCATTTTATCCCTTGTCATAAGACTGACGATGCTTCTACTATTGCAGATTTGTTCTTCAGGGAGATTGTTAGGTTGCATGGTATGCCTAGGACAATGGTTTCAGATCGTGATGCTAAGTTCTTAAGTTACTTTTGGAAGACTTGTAGGGCAAGCTAGGGACAAAACTTTTGTTTTCTACAACTTGTCATCCTCAAACTGATGGTCAAACAGAAGTAGTTAATAGGACTTTATCTTCATTGTTAAGGGCTATCCTAAGTAAGAACATTAAAACTTGGGAGGATTGTTTACCACATGTTGAGTTTGCTTATAATCGTACTGTTCATTCTGCTACTAAGTTTTCACCTTTTGAAATTGTTTATGGTTTTAATCCCTTAACCCCTTTGGATTTATCACCTTTGCCTGTTTCTGAGCATGTGAACTTAGATGGTAATAAGAAGGCAGAATTTGTGCAACAACCCCATGAGCGAGCACGACTCAACATAGAGAGGAGGACTGAGCAATATACCAAGCAAGCTAACAAGGGACATCGCAAGCTGGTCTTTGAGCCTGGAGATTGGGTGTGGGTACACATGAGGAAAGAAAGATTTCCAGCACAGAGGCGTTCTAAATTGCTACCTAGAGAAGACGGTCCTTTTCAAGTCCTCGAGCGGATTAATGACAATGCCTACAAACTTGATTTGCCAGGTGAGTACAGTGTTAGTGCTACTTTCAATGTTACTGATTTAAGTCCTTTTGATGTAGGTGATGATTTGAGGGCAAATCCTTCTCAAGATGAGGGGAATGATGAGGACATCAAGGCTGCTAGGAATGTTCCAGATTCAATGCAAGTGCCAGTTGGTCCAGTGACAAGAGCTCGCGCTAAAAGGTTCAAGGAAGAGCTGAATAATTTGGTTCAGAAAGTTCTACAACAAGAGGAAAGCGTGTTGGCTAGTAGAGATGAAGAAAGGCTGGTGTTACTCCTCCAAGTAGATCCACAAGAAAGCCGATTAGGCGTCCACATTCATTGAACCAGTTGGGCGAATTTTCCAACAAAGATTCAAGTCAAGATTCTATTTTCAAGATTCAAGAACTTCAAGATTCTTCAAGAAGTTTCAAAAAGATTCGAAGATTTAGTCAAGATTTGATTTCTTTGTAATTCTATCTTAGTTTTGGTTTTAGTATTAATTTGAATTCTAGTTTATTAGGTGTTCACACTAGGAAAAAATACTTTCTTGGGCTGCAAGAATAGGTGTTCACACTAAAAAGGAGCTTTTCTTGGGCTGCAAGTTTGCTTCCTTTTTAGTTACTATTCACGTTACTATTCACGTGAATAGTAAATAGGAGTCTTTTCTTGGTCTTCAAGTTTGTTTCCTTTGACCTAGTTACTATTCACATTTTTCCTACTTGGGCTAGGGTTTAGGAGTCCTTTTCCAAGCAGGATACTTATTTGTTATTGCCTATATAAGGCACTTTTTGTGATAATAAAGTTAGACAATTCTGAAATTAAATATGTGAGATTATTCTCCTTAAGTTCTCAAGAACTTTTCGAACTTATCAAGATTATTCTTGTGGCGTTCATCTTTGACTTATCAAACGAGATTTCCATCCTCGTTTGTGGCATCCTCAACTAAACCAAGGTTCTAGCTTTGCTAAGCATAGGGTCGCGGTTCCATCCATTCCTGAAAGGTCTTGGGGTCGTGATGCGAACCAACCATCCATATTCATTGCACTATTTGGATGAATTTTTCAGCAAAGATTCAAGTCAAGATTCTATTTTCAAGATTCAAGAACTTCAAGATTCTTCAAGAAGTTTCAAGAAGATTCGAAGATTTAGTCAAGATTTGATTTCTTTGTAATTCTATCCTAGTTTTAGTTTTCAGTTTTAGTTTAATTCCCTATGGACGAATTTAGGTGTTCACACTAGGAAAGAGACTTTCTTGGGCTGCAAGATTAGGTGTTCACACTAGAAATGAGCTTTTCTTGGGCTGCAAGTTTGCTTCCTTTTTTAGTTACTATTCATTTCACTATTTACGTGAATAGTTAATAGGAGTCTTTTCTTGGTCTCCAAGTTTGTTTCCTTTGACCTAGTTACTATTCACATTTTTCTATTTCAGCTAGGGTTTAGGAGTCTTTTCTAATTAGGAAACTTATTTGTTCTTTGTCTATATAAGGCTGATTTGCAAGAAATAATAAGAAAAGACAACTTTGATATTAAATTTGTGAGATTATTCTCCTTAAGTTCTCAAGAACTTTTTCGAACTTATCAAGATTATTCTTGTGGCGTTCAACTCTGACTTATCAAACGAGATCTCCATCCTCGTTTGTGGCGTCCTCAACTATACCAAGGTTCTAGCTTTACTAAGCATAGGGTCGCGGTTCCATCCATTCCTGAAAGGTCTTGGGGTCACATCACATGTTGGCGTGGTTCGTGTCCTCAACTATATTTGCTGCCAATTCGTTTTAGGTTGTGTTTCAATTCTGTTCTTGCTTCAATTTCGTTTCTTATCTTGTGTTTCAAGTCTGTTTTCTTGTTGAAATCCGTGTCTTGTGTCAAGTATTTTATTGTTTTCTCATCAAATCCGTGGATAGGGTAGAATAGAGGCCGGAAATGGTGCAACCACAAGTTGCTCCGAATGTACCCAGGAGGAACAGAATGCGGCAAAGAGTGGAAGATGTTGATGAGATCGATGAGGAAGGTTTAGATGAAGAGTTTGACAGAATTTCGGTGGGCAGCAATAGGCGACATGGTCGGGATAGAGATGCTAGGGATCGTGTTGATCGTGTTGATAACAACTTAGGAAGCATCAAGATGAAGATTCCTGCGTTTCAAGGAAGGAGTGATCCGGAAGCCTATCTTGAGTGGGAGAAGAAGATGGAGTTGGTTTTTGATTGTCATAACTATGCTGAACTGAAAAAGGTAAAACTTGCTGTAATTGAATTTACTGATTATGCTATTGTTTGGTGGGATCAGTTGTGCATAATTAGAAGGCGGAATGGAGATCGTCCTATTGCAACTTGGGATGAGATGAAGAGAGTGATGAGGCAACGATTTGTACCAAGTCATTACTATCGAGATTTATACCTCAAGCTGCAAGGTCTTCATCAAGGTAATAAGAGTGTTGATGAATATTATAAAGAGATGAAGATGGCTATGATTAAAGCCAATGTGGAGGAAGATCGAGAGGCAACAATGGCCAGATTCTTGAATGGGCTAAATCAAGAGATTGCTAACACTGTAAAGTTGCATCATTATGTGGAATTAGAGGATTTGGTGCATAAAGCAATTAAAGTGGAGAAGCAACTCAAGAGAGGTGGTACACGACCAAGACAAGCACTACAATACTTGAGTGCATCACCTTCACCTTGGAGGACAAGTTACCTAAAGGATGAAGAAAATCCATCTACTTCCAAGGCCAAACCCGAGCTCAAACCATCCACCATTGCCATGACCTCTCAAGGTAATACAACCTCTACTATGACTCAATATAGTGAGATTCAATGTTTTACATGTCAGGGACGGGGACACATAGCAAGCCAATGCTTAAACAAGCAAGCATTGGTAGTCTTGGAGAGTGGTGGGATTGAGTCCAAAGACGAAATGCATTTTGATGACATACCCATACTAGGAGACACCACGGAGGTTGAAGAAGAGTTTGGGGCAGATTATGGAGAGTTGCTTGGACTAGTGACCCGACAACCCTTAAGCTTGCAAGCTGAAGAATAGGAAGAAGTAGTGCAACATGAGAACATCTTTCATACTCGTTGCCACGTGGAAGATAAGGTATGTAGTGTTATTATTGATGGTGGTAGTTGTACTAATGTTGCTAGTGCTTCTATGGTTGAAAAGCTAGGGCTCAACACAGTTAAGCACCCACGTCCATACAAACTGCAGTGGCTGAATAATTTTTTTTTTTGTTAATTCAGTGGTAATTTATTGAAGTCCAAAGGAAATGGTACAAGTACATGGATGTTGACAAACAGCGTCAAAAAAGATCAAGACAAGAAAAGAAAAGGAATCCGTCCAACAAGGACTGAAAGAACAAAAGACAAGAACCAAAAAAAAAAAAAAAAAAAACAAAGGGATCAAAGAAAACCCACCTCAATGAGCTCTTCGATCAGGGGGCCTTCCATTAAAAATGCCTTGAACTCCCCTAGTGTAATCGAATGAAGTTGATGCCTTGGAAGAAGAGGCATTGTTGAAAGAGTTGCCAGCAGCATGAACGGTAGAGATGGCTTTACCAATATTGTGTGTAGGAACCTTATCCTTAGAACCTTGAGATGAGTACGGGGTGACCGAAATATGCGAGATAGGCTGATGAACATGAACCGGATTAGGGATGTTGACCTTTTGGACATTGGTATTTTTGTGGAAAACACCAGTTCCTGCATTTTGATTCTCAACAATCATGGACTTATTAAGTTTCAACTCAGGTCGAGCATCAATTTGATCACCATGAACATCATCAATGTCAAGAGCATTAAATCTGTTACGCGGCCTGCCTAGCTTGAATATCCTTAAAAGCTTGCTCAAGCTGTTGGCTTGAATTGAACGATTCTTCACCTTTAGCAGAAGAGGCGGATGAGGGCGAGTAATCTTCTTCGTCAACCTTCTCCATACTGCTAGTAGACTTGGACTTAGCTTTTAATCGTTCACTTGAACGACGAGAGGAGGAAGAGGTGTTCTTACCTCTTCCCCCCATAGGGGACGAAAATAAGTTTTTTCTGGTCAAATTTAACGATTTTGGTGATGTCTGAGGTTGTTTTGGGGTGGTTGAAGGGTGGTCAAAGGGTGGACAAGGACTGGTATGTAGAGAGAAGGAAGAGAGAAATTTTCTAGAGAGAGAATTTGCAGCTGCTCCACATCTATCCTTAGGTTTGCAGTGGCTGAATAATTGTGGTGAATTAGGGGTTACAAAGCAGGTTGTTGTACCGTTTCGAATTGGAAAGTATGAAGATGAGGTATTGTGTGATGTGGTAACAATGCATGCTGGACATCTACTCTTAGGAAGACCGTGGCAATTTGATTGACGTGTGCAGCATGATGGCTTCACCAATAAGTGCACATTCATGTTCAATCAGCGGACAATCACTCTAGTTTCCATGACACCAAAAAAAGTTTATGAGAGTGAACAAAAGAATTTGAGAGAACAAAAGAATTTGAGTGGGCAAAAGATTGAGAGTGAAAAGAAAAAGAGTAAGGTCGAATCAGGAATGGTAGAGAGGAAATAAAAGAATTCAACCAATGAGGTAAAAACAGAGGGAAAGCAAAGAAATTTTTATGCAAAAGCAAGTGAGGTTAAGAGAGCTTTGATTTCAAAAAGGCCAATGATTATACTTATGTACAAAGAGGCTCTTTTAAACACTAACCAACTTTACTCTGCATTGCATAGTGTTTCTTTCTTGCAGGATTTTGAGGAAGTGTTTCCTGCGGATGTACCACATGGTCTACCACCAAGGGTGGTCTTTGAACCTGGTGGATTTGAGGACAAATCCTTCTCAAGAGGGGGGGAATGATGCGAACCAACCATCCATATTCATTGCACTATTTGGATGAATTTTTCAGCAAAGATTCAAGTCAAGATTCTATTTTCAAGATTCAAGAACTTCAAGATTCTTCAAGAAGTTTCAAGAAGATTCGAAGATTTAGTCAAGATTTGATTTCTTTGTAATTCTATCCTAGTTTTAGTTTTCAGTTTTAGTTTAATTCCCTATGGACGAATTTAGGTGTTCACACAAGGAAAGAGACTTTCTTGGGCTGCAAGATTAGGTGTTCACACTAGAAAGGAGCTTTTCTTGGGCTGCAAGTTTGCTTCCTTTTTTAGTTACTATTTACGTCACTATTCACGTGAATAGTTAATAGGAGTCTTTTCTTGGTCTCCAAGTTTGTTTCCTTTGACCTAGTTACTATTCACGTTTTTTTATTTCAGCTAGGGTTTAGGAGTCTTTTCTAATTAGGAAACTTATTTGTTCTTTGCCTATATAAGGCTGATTTGCAAGAAATAATAAGAAAAGACAACTTTGATATTAAATTTGTGAGATTATTCTCCTTAAGTTCTCAAGAACTTTTTCGAACTTATCAAGATTATTCTTGTGGCGTTCAACTCTGACTTATCAAACGAGATCTCCATCCTCGTTTGTGGCGTCCTCAACTATACCAAGGTTCTAGCTTTGCTAAGCATAGGGTCGCGGTTCCATCCATTCCTGAAAGGTCTTGGGGTCGTTTGCCATATTTGGTGTTGGGTCGCGTCACATGTTGGCGTGGTTCGTATCAGGTCGTTTGCCATATTTGGTATTGGGTCGCGTCACATGTTGGCGGGGTTCGTATCACTAAAGCAGTGTATTACTCTATTTCGGAATCTGACTTTTTTTTCAGACCTCTAAGACTCTGGAAACAAGGTTAGAGAAAGAAAATTGACCAAAACCCGAAGAAGGAAACCTAAAAAAATAAGAAAAGTTGAGAAAACCCTATTGAAAAACACAAAAACACCTAAAACTCATAGAAAACAATGGAATTTGGCCCTAAGAGGGTGGTGCCCATGGCAAAACCGTGGGTTATGCTCAGACTGTCGTTTCCCTTTAGAAAAGTTTGGCCTCGCAAGCTAGTTCTGCAAAAAAAAAAAAAATACTATTCACTGTTTTGCTTTTGATACGAACCTGGTCAACATGTGCCGAGACCCAACACCAAGATTGGTAAAACAAACCCAAGATCTTTCAAGAATGGATGGAACCGCGATCCGTTGCTTAACAAAGCAAGAACCTTGGTATAGTGAAGATGATGGAGACCGCGACCCGTTGCTTAGCAAAGCAAGAACCTTGGTATAGTGAAGACGCCACAAACGGGGATGGAAATCCGCTTGATAAGTCAAGGTTGAACGCCACAAGGAATCCCTTGATAAGTTCGAAAGAGTCTCTTGGAGAACTCAAAGGAGAATAATCTCACAATTTAATGAATCAAAATTGTCTCCTTGACATTTAAAACATCTAATCTCACTAGATCGAGTCGTAGCAGAAGCTGAGTTACCTTGGGAGGTCGTGGCATTGGTGGATTGTTTGGACTCGGGAAGACCTTATATATTTGTTCAAACCTCTCATGTATGTGTTCAAATTCAGCTCTCATCATCCGTCTCATATCTTCCAACAAAGTTTGCATCTGCAAATTCAGAATTACGGGTTGTTGACCCTCTATATTCATGTCATCCTCTTGATAATGAGCCATGATTGAAATCAACACTCCCTCACGGGTTTCACTCGAATTTAATTTGGCTTTTACCGTCTAATAATGTCACACACTCTGCCTTCTTCCTCTCGTATTCTCCTTCAAGTTCCCTAGAACTAATCAAGAGTACCAAGATAGGCACTAAAGCAGCGTATTACTTTTTTTTTTTCAAAATTGGATGATTTTTTTTTTTTAGACCTCTAAGACTCTGGAAACAAGGTTAGAGAAAGAAACTTGAATAAAACTCAAAGAAGGAAACCTAGAAAAATAAGGAAAGTTGCAAAAACCCTATTCTAAAACACAAAAATGCCCCAAACTCATAGAAAACGTTGGAATTTGGCCCTAAGAGGGTGGTGCCCACAGCTTTTCTGTGGATTATGCTCAGAACGTCGTTTCCCTTTAGAAAAGCTTGGCCACGAAGGCTAATTCAACAAGAACGAGTTTTTACTGTTCACTATTTTGCCTTCTTTTTTTTTTTTTTCTTTTCTTGAAGTTTCTTTTCTTTCTTGATGTTCTTTTCTTGATTTTTAGAAACAAAGACAATGAGCAAGTAACCAAGACTTCGAATTTAGAAACACAAGAAACCCTAATTCAAGATTCTAGGGTTTGGCCAATTGAAAGCTTAACAAGAAATGAAATTGAAAGCAAGAGAACAAAATTGAAGACAAGACTCAAGACACGAAATTAAAAGAACAAGAATGGAATCAAGACACACCAAGAAAACGAATTGGAAGCAAGACACAATCAAGGAACATTCTGTTGCCTCAACTTCAAGAGTTAATACTTCTTTCGACTACTCTCGGGCAATCCAAGGTATCTTCGATGGAAGACCCCCTGATCGATCAACTCATTGATGCTGATGTTGTTGTTTAGTTTGTCCGTTTCATATTTTTGTTGCCTTCGGTCTGCGACCGATTTAGGTTTCGCTTTTTTTTTGCATTGTTCTTGTTTGTGACACCAGTTGTCATGCATTGTGTACTTTGAAGTACTTTTCCTTTTTCTTTCAATAAAATATCACTGAATTAACAAAAAAAAAAAAGAAGGGAATTAAAACCTAGACCTAGACTCAAGGAATTAACCAAGAAAAACAAGAAAAGGATAGGCAAACCTGATAAACCTAAGCTCTGATTACCAACTGATACGAACCACGCCAACATGTGACGCGACCCAACACCAAATATGGCAAACGACCCCAAGACCTTTCAGGAATGGATGGAACCGCGACCACTTAGCAAAGCTAGAACCTTGGAAATCAGCCTTATATAGGCAAATCAGCCTTATATAGGCAAAGAACAAATAAGTTTCCTAATTAGAAAAGACTCCTAAACCCTAGCTGAAATAGAAAAACGTGAATAGTAACTAGGTCAAATGAAACAAACTTGGAGACCAAGAAAAGACTCCTATTAACTATTCATGTGAATAGTGACGTGAATAGTAACTAAAAAAGGAAGCAAACTTGCAGCCCAAGAAAAGCTCCTTTCTAGTGTGAACACCTAATCTTGCAGCCCAAGAAAGTCTCTTTCCTAGTGTGAACACCTAAATTCGTCCATAGGGAATTAAACTAAAATTGAAAACTAAAACTAGGATAGAATTACAAAGAAATCAAATCTTGACTAAATCTTCGAATCTTCTTGAAACTTCTTGAAGAATCTTGAAGTTCTTGAATCTTGAAAATAGAATCTTGACTTGAATCTTTGCTGAAAAATTCATCCAAATAGTGCAATGAATATGGATGGTTGGTTCGCATTAGCTTTTTTCTGATCTTTTCTTGACCTTTCTTTTCTTTTCTTGATGTTCCTTTCTTGATTTTCAGAAACGAAAACAATGACTAACCAAGATTTCAGATTTGAGCACACAACCAACTAGGGTTTTGTCCTAATTGAAACCCTAACCCTACCCACGGATTTGATGAGAACACAAGAAAACAGAAACAGATTTGCAAGAAAACAGAATTGAAGACAAGACTCAACAAACAAAATTAAAAGAGCAAGAACGGAATCAAGACATAACCAAGAAAGAAGAAAGAAAATAAAACCTAGACCTAGACTCATGGAAATGACCAAGAAAACAAGAAAAGGATAGGCAAACCTGATAAACCTAAGCTCTGATTACCAACTGATACGAACCACGCCAACATGCGACGCGACCCAACACCAAATATGGCAAACGACCCCAAGACCTTTCAGGAATGGATGGAACCGCAACCCTATGCTTAGCAAAGCTAAAACCTTGGTATAGTTGAGGATGCCACAGATGAGGATGGAAATATCGTTTGATAAGTCAAAGATGAATACCACAAGAACAATCTTGATAAGTTCGAAAAAGTTCTTGAGAACTTAAGGAGAATAATCTCACAAATTTAATATCAAAATTGTCTTCTTTTATTATCACAAATTTAATATCAAAATTGTCTTCTTTTATTATCACAAAAACAGCCTTATATAGGCAATAACAAATAAGTATACTGCTTGGAAAAGGACTCCTAAACTCTAGCCCAAGTAAGAAAAACGTGAATAGTAACCTAGGTCAAAGAAGTAGACTTGGAGCCCAAAAAAGCTCCTATTAACTATTCATATGAATAGTAACATGAATAGTAACTAAAAAGGAATAAAACTTGCAGCCCAAGAAAGGCTCCTTCCTAGTGTGAACACTTGATAAACTAGAATTCAAATTAAACTAAAACTAAAACTAAGATAGAATTACAAAGAAATCAAATCTTGACCAAATCTTCCAAGCTTCTTGAAACTTCTTGAAGAATCTTGAAGTTCTTGAATCTTGAAAATAGAATCTTGACTTGAATCTTTGCTGAAAAATTTGCCCAAATAAATGGTTCATTGAACTTGGACGCTTAAGGCTGGTTCTCATCAATTGGTCTTGTAGGTATTAGAATTACTATGGAAGATTGTAATGTAAAATTTAAAGTTTTGCATGAATTGATAGTGATAGGTGGCTTGTAATAACTTAAAGGTTTACTTTATCGTCTAATTGTCTTGCGTGCTTGCTTGGGTTAATGGAATTGATTGACGGACTTAATAGACAAGAAACTTGAATAGAAAAGATTAGAGTGGTATGATAATTGAATTGTTGTTAAATGGAATTTCAATAGTGAATGGAATGCATGCTTGTGTGTTGATAGAAAGACTCGGATGGTCTTATAGGCTTGGAAAGTCATGATATAAATGGTATATATTGTTGTTGTGGTGATTTCTTCTAAGTGTAGGGTTTTGGTTAGTTCTAGAAATAGGGGAAACTCTGTCCATTTTTCCTCGTTTTCTATGACCTTGAGTTTTGGATCGGGGCTTAGGTCTTGTGAGGGATCAGGGTGTTACACAAATGCTATATAAAACGTGTTATATCATGTTTACGTGTTACGTGCTATCAAAGTGTTTAAGCGAGACTAGCAAGCTAACAAGTAATTATCTCGTGTATCTCGTGTCAATGGTTGTAACCATCTCGTTCAGGGCAAATGTGTTGGGCCTCCCTGGGCGGCATCGGGCTTGCCAGTGGCTGGTTGTGTAACCTCCATACCTTTTTCCCTCTCTCACTAGGGACTTTGCCACCCTGGGAGAGTTGGGTCGTAGGATATTTGGGGTACATCCAAAGTACACCCACTGGTGTTCGGGATTTATCGGCTTTATTATCATGTTTGTGCTCGTGTTTATGCTCGTGCTTGTGATCGAGATCGTATCCTTTTTATATGTGTACTATCTAGTTTCATACAGCTTGAATGATTATCTCATATAAGTGTTATACTCTCGTTCTTATTATCTCGTATTGATATTAGATCCTTGTGCTTATCGATATGTATTATTACTTGGTTATATGACTTGCTTATTTGCATTGCACGAAAAAGGCTTTCGAAAACTCCCTGGTTTTATCCCTTTCTCATTGAGCATAGTATATGTTCACCCTTTTCGTCTACCATTTTCAAGTGAAGCAGAGATAGTTCCTTAGTTTGTAAAGGAAGAAGAAGTTGAAGTATTTCTTTGAACTTGCTTAATTGCTAAGGTGGATGCCTTGTGTTATGTTGATCGAAGTGTGTTGTAAAATGAAGTTTTATTTGTTATAGTGAATATGTATCTATTTTGAGGCTTAAATAGTCTTGTATGTATTTCATGTATAAGGGACTTGTAACTAAAGTTGTAGTTAGCTAGTTATGTGCCATGTTTGGTACTTATATAACTGCTTAAGTTTAATGGTCGTCTAGTCTAAAATGTGAATGTATGTTGTCAAAGTAAAAAAACGCTAGGCCTACCATGCAGACTTGAATGGAATTTATGTGGTATTGTGTTGTTGCATATTGTTGAGTTTGATTGACCAAGTTTGGTCTGGCCTAAGTACAGGGGAAACTCCATCTGTTTTCTTTTTGTTTTTCGTGCCTTGGGGTTTGGTCGGGTTGTTACTAGTGGTCCTGATTCCGTGTGGGATCGGGGCATTACATGGGGGACACCATTAAAAAATAGATTTCAATTACATCTTGAATTTTTTGGGGAAAAATGACACATGTATAGAAGTTTTTAGTGTACATAATCATTGACAATATGATAAGACGTTCTCAAGATGAAATTAAAGTTGAAGTTAATGATGATACACAATATTTGGAATCGATGTCACTCAAGGAAGCACTCAAAGCATCAATAACATTTTGTTGCAATACAAAAAAGCAAACCTATGACGTTTAAACACATTGCGCACAATTAAATATGAGTCACCTAGATTTGAAGTTCAACAAAAGTCAAGCTATTGTTAATTCATATTTTGAGAGGATAAATTTCACATTTAATTCCTATAGTTTACATATTTTTTCAAAGTCATCTTTAATATTCTAAAAGATTGACAGTAGTCCCTATTGTTTACAAAATTGATTCAAAATGGTCCCTTTTGTTCAATATTAGCTAATTTGGGACTTATTATTTTCAAAAAAAAGTTCAATTTAGTCTCTATTGCTTTCTAAAGTTTTTTTGGAAATAATATGGATAAAATTGGCTACTTTGAACGATATGGATCATTTTGAATCACTTTTGTAAACATTAGAGACTAGTATGATTTTTTTTTGGAACATTAAGGACTAACTTGAGAAAATGTGTAAACAATAGGGACTATATGCATAATTTACCCTTTTGAGAAAGTCTCATAATCAATTTGTTATGTATTTTTAGCTAGTTATTAATTTGTAGAATATTAAAGTATCTGAAATACAAATGAAATATTTTAATATACAGGATCAAAAAAATTATTATTTAAAAGAAATTATTAATTTATCGAGTATTAATTTAAAAATATTCTATATTATAACATAAAACACATATCTACTGGTAAATAATGCATTGCTACATACTTTAGACTATATTAACACATACATACATAGTGATATAATAGTTTTGATGTATTTTAGAGTATATAAGAATATACCCATAAGATAAAACATTACCTTAATAACAAATCTCCACTTATTAAGTGTAATTTATCATTTGCACCATGTTTGTCATTATTCACAATGTCATTATAATAATCTAAGGGAAGCAACAATAGAAATTATTAGTTTGTTTGTTAAATTTTGTTGTACCTATATATTAAATGGTACACAGGTTATACTAATTCATTCACTACGTATTAATTTAAAGTAGTTACATGTGGATTCTTTGTTCAAATGTCATGTTACTTATATCTTATTTGATTTATATTACCATTAATTAGTTGGTTTACTATGATTGGACATTTAAGAAGTAATAGGCAACATCATAATAATAAATATATATGGGTCCATTTCCCCAATATAGTACATACTATATCATAGGAACAAATACATACGCATAAATACCCTAAACATACTATATCATATGAACAAGTACATACACATAGATACCCTATCTCTAGGGGAAAACATCTACACAGTAATATACATCTGTACAGATTTTATTACAACATATAGTATTATAGCATAATAAAACATATCTACCGATTAATACTATATTGCTACATAATTTAGACTATGTTAACACATGCCTATAAATTAATATAATGATTATAGTACATTTTAGAGCATATAAGAATATATCCATAAGATCACTATAACATTAACTCATAATAAAAGTCTCTACTTATTAGTATAACACGTGTACTATTTAGCATACTTGCACTACAAAATTTATATAAGAATATATCCATAAGACGATTATAACATTAGCTCATAATTAAAAATCTCAACTTATTAGTATAACACGCGTACAATTTAGCATACTAGCACTACAAAATTTAACAAATTAAATAACAATTTCTCTTCTTGTAAATATAATATGTACAAATTATAAATTACACATAATATTTGAATTCCTAAGCTAAAATTGGTGGAACATAGATTATATGTGAGACCCGGTTTTCAAATTCGCATGCATTAACATTTATTATGTGAAATTAAATATAAATTAATGCTTTATATATATATTAATGCTTGTATACCCTAAATGCTTACTAGATACAATAGATCTAGCTTAGGAAATAAGTTAGAAATATAGGAGCTAAGTAAAGTAACTTTCGGAGTAACATTGCAAGCATTGGAAACTTTAGGGCCAAAGTACAATTATCTAAACTTTGTCTTGGAGACTAATTAAACTACTTAGGACTAGGATTGTCTTATAAACTACACTTATAACACACGGCTCTAGGATGAAAAGAAAAGGAAAAGATTTGCAAAGCTAGAAAAACACTTAGGCTCAAATAGCAAAACTTATAAACTTTAGGGGTTAGTTTGCAAATATCAAAAGCTATACTTGGGCACCAAGTTTACATTTAAAACTAGATCTAAGTTTCCTAAAACTACCCTAGAGCCCCTCGGCCAAAGGAAGAGGAAAAATAGGGCTAGTTTACAAATGAGAAAAGTTATAGGGTCAAAATATAAATTAGCAAAGTTATAACTTAGCCTACATGACATCCTAGGATATTTTGTTATTCTCTTGTTCTTCAAGCCACCCGACACCATACAGAAGGAAGAGCAAAGTTTTTCTATCCATTTTCTTGAGCAATTTTGTGAAGAACAACTACTACTTAGGTGATTCCAAGGCTTAGCAAAGGATTTTCAAAGCTTATACAAGGTTTATTCTAGCATTTTCATCAAGAAATCTCAAGGTGAGGGTTCTTCAAAACTTGGTTTATTTGCAATAAAAATGCATAGATATGATTTGTGGAGATTGTATATTGATATGATAGCAATATCATGGATTAAATATGTTAGAAACATGCTTGTAGGTAATCATATCAAAATCTACCATTAATGTTGCTTGAAGCTTCTTGAAGAAAAATAATGGATACTAGCCATGTATAGGTGCTTACATGATGCTTTTAAATGTTGCTAGAGATCGCTAGAGTTTGTAGAAGATGTTATCGTGAATATAGAAGCTAAACATGCAAGATTCATATAATAGCATTCTCTGGACAGTTTTGTGCAGTTAGAAGTTTTGAATCGTTTGAATGGATGTACCACGTGGGACAAATCTGGAAAAATTCTATTGTATTCTAGACTCATAGAGGAACAATTCTTGTGTTGAAAGTTTTATGAGAAAAAATCATTTTCATACTCAAAATAGCTCATTACAGTATGTTTAAGAAATTTTGCTAAAAACTGGACAATCTACTGCCTTTGGTATCTTTTGCATTTTAAAAATAGTAAATGTGCTTAAAAATTCTGAAATTTTGATGGTAGGTAGAATGGTCAGTTTTTAAAAAATGTTGTTTTGAGTACTTGAGCTAATTTTATCGTTTAGAACCTCTGAAAAATCAGAAACCACAAAGTACCTGATACGAACCACGCCAACATATGACGCGACCCAACACCAAATATGGCAAAGCTAGAACCTTGGTATGGCCACAAGAATAATCTTGATAAGTTCGGAAAAGTTCTTGAGAACTTAAGGAGAATAATCTCACAAATTTAATATCAAAGTTACCTTCTTTTATTATCACCAAAAACAGCCTTATATAGGCAAAGAACAAATAAGTTTCCTGCTTGGAATAGGACTCCTAAACCCTAGCCCAAGTAGGAAAAATGTGAATAGTAACTAGGTCAAAGAAGTAGACTTGGAGCCCAAGAAAGACTCCTATTAACTATTCATGTGAATAGTAATATGAATAGTAACTAAAAAGGAAGCAAACTTGCAGCCCAAGAAAGACTCCTTTCTACTGTGAACACCTAACTTGCAGCCCAAGAAAGACTTCTCCCTAGTGTGAACACCTGATAAACTAGAATTCAAATTAAACTAAAACTAAAACTAAGATATGATACGAACCACGCCAACATGTGACGCGACCCAACACCAAATATGGCAAACGACCCCAAGACCTTTTAAGAATGGATGGAACCGCGACCCTATGCTTAGCAAAGCTAGAACCTTGGTATAGTTGAAGACGCCACAAACGAGGATGGAAAACCCGTTTGATAAGTCAAGGATGAACGCCACAAGAATAATCTTGATAAGTTCGAAAAAAGTTCTTGAGAACTTGAGGAGAATAATCTCACAAATTTAATATCAAAGTTGTCTTTTTATTATTTCTTGCAAATCAGCCTTATATAGGCAAAGAACAAATAAGTTTCCTAATTAGAAAAGACTCCTAAACCCTAGCTGAAATAGAAAAACGTGAATAGTAACTAGGTCAAAGGAAACAAACTTGGAGACCAAGAAAAGACTCCTATTAACTATTCACGTGAATAGTGACGTGAATAGTAACTAAAAAGGAAGCAAACTTGCAGCCCAAGAAAAGCTCCTTTCTAGTGTGAACACCTAATCTTGCAGCCCAAGAAAGTCTCTTTCCTAGTGTGAACACCTATATTCGTCCATAATGGACCCTAGGAAATAAACTAGAATGCAAATTAAACTTAAACTAAAACTATGATAGAATTACAAAGAAATCAAATCTTGACCAAATCTTCAAATCTTCTTGAAACTTCTTGAAGAATTTTGAAGTTCTTGAATCTTGAAAATAGAATCTTGACTTGAATCTTTGCCGGAAAATTCATCCAAATGGTGCAATGAATGTGGATGGCTAGTTCGTATTATTCCCCCCCTCTTGAGAAGGATTTGTCGTCAAATCCTCCAGGTTCAAAGACCAGCCTTGGTGGTAGACCATGTGGCATGTCCTCGGGAAACACTTTCTCAAAATCCTGCAAGAGAGAAACAACAACACTAGGCAATGCAGAGCCAAGTTGGTTAAATTTTAAAAGAGCCTCTTGAGAAGGATTTGCCCTCAAATCATCACCTATATCAAAAGGACTTAAATCAGTAACATTGAAAGTAGCACTAACACTGTACTCACCTGGCAAATCAAGTCTGTAGGCATTATCATTGATCCGCTCGAGGACTTGAAAAGGACCATCTCCTCTAGGTAGCAACTTAGAACGTCGTTGTGCTGGAAATCTTTCTTTCCTCATGTGTACCCACACCCAATCTCCAGGCTCAAAGACCAGCTTGCGACGTCCCTTGTTAGCTTGCTTGATATATTGTTCAGTTCTTCTCTCTATGTTGAGGCGTGCTCTCTCATGGAGTTGTTTCACAAATTCTGCCTTCTTCTTACCATCTAAGTTCACATGCTCAGACACCGGTAAAGGTGATAAATCCAAAGGAGTTAAAGGATTAAAACCATAAACAATTTCAAAAGGTGAAAGCTTAGTAGCAGAATGAACAGTACGATTATATGCAAACTCAACATGTGGTAAACAATCTTCCCAAGTCTTAATGTTCTTACTTATGATAGCCCTCAAAAATGAAGATAAAGTCCTATTAACTACTTCTGTTTGACCATCGGTTTGAGGATGACAAGTTGTAGAAAACAAAAGTTTTGTCCCTAGCTTGCCCCACAAAGTCTTCCAAAAGTAACTTAAGAACTTAGCATCACGATCTGAAACAATTGTCCTAGGCATACCATGCAACCTAACAATCTCCCTGAAGAACAAATCTGCAACATTAGAAGCATCGTCAGTCTTATGACAAGGGATAAAATGAGCCATCTTAGAAAATCTATCCACAACAACAAAAATTGAATCCTTTCCACGCCTACTCCTAGGTAAACCCAAAACAAAATCCATTGAAATATCAATCCAAGGTGAACTAGGAATAGGTAGTGGTGTGTACAATCCATGTGGCTGAACCCTAGACTTAGCTTGCCTACAAGTAACACATCTTCCACAAGTTCTCTCAACATCCCGTTTCATGTGTGGCCAATAAAAGTGCTCTTGCAAAATAGCTAAAGTCTTAGCAACCCCAAAGTGTCCCATTAAACCACCACCATGGGATTCCCTAACTAACAAGTCTCTTAAAGAACAGTTAGGCACACACAACTTATTTTCTCTAAACAAAAACCCTTCATGCCTATAGAACTTACCTTCTGCAGATTTCTTATCATTCGTCTCATCTCTCCCAACAAAGCTTGCATCTGTAAGTTTGGAACGGCGGCTTGTTGACCTTCTTCGTTTGTGTTGTCCCCTTGAGTTTGAGACATGATTGAAATCAACACTCTCTCACGTGTTTCACTCAATTTCAACTTGGCTTTTACCCTCTAATAATCTCACACACTCTGCCTTTTTCCTCTCATATTCTCCCTTTAGTTCGTTTGAAACTAATCAACACTATCAAGAAGAACAAAGCAGCAAAACAATTTTGTCACGGAATCTGAATTTTCTTTTTTTTTTTTTTGAATTTTTTTTTTTGGACAGACCTCTACGACTCTGGAAACACGTATAGACAAAGAAAATTGAACAAAACCTGAAAAAGGAAACCTAGAGAAATAAGGAAAGTTGAAAAAAATCTATTCAAAAACACAAAAACACCCAAAACTTCTAGCAAACTATAAAATTAGGCCCTAAGAGGGTGGTGCCCATAGCATTTCTATGGGTTCTTCTCATAACGCCGTTTTCCTTCAGAAAAGTTTGGTCTTGAGGGCTAATTCTCCAAAAAAAAAAAATTACTGTTCATTATTTTGCTTTTTTTTATCTTTTCTTGACCTTTCTTTTCTTTTCTTGATGTTCCTTTCTTGATTTTCAGAAACGAAAACAATGACTAAGTAACCAAGATTTTAGATTTGAGCACACAACCAACTAGGGTTTTGTCTTAATTGAAACCCTAACCCTACCCACGTATTTGATGAGAACACAAGAAAACAGAAACGGATTGAAGCAAGAAACAGAATTGAAGACAAGACTCAACAAACAAAATTAAAAGAAAGAACAAGAACAGAATCAAGACACAACCGAGAAAACGAATTGGAAGCAAGATACAATCAAGAACGAAGAAAGAAAATAAAACCTAGACCTAGACTCACGAAAATAACCAAGAAAACAAGAAAAGGATAGGCAAACCTGATAAACTTAAGCTCTGATTACCAACTGATACGAACCACGCCAACATGTGACGCGACCCAACACCAAATATGGCAAACAACCCCAAGACCTTTCAGGATTGGATGGAACCGCGACCCTATGCTTAGCAAAGCTAGAAACTTGGTATAGTTGAAGACGCCACAAATGAGGATGGAGATCTCGTTTGATAAGTTAGAGTTGAACGCCACAAGAATAATCTTGATAAGTTCGAAAAAGTTCCTGAGAACTTAAGGAGAATAATCTCACAAATTTAATATCAAATTTGTCTTCTTTTATTATCACAAAAACAGCCTTATATAGGCAATAACAAATAAGTATCCTGCTTGGAAAAGGACTCCTAAACCCTAGCCCAAGTAGAAAAAATGTGAATAGTAACCTAGGTCAAAGAAGTAGACTTGGAGCACAAGAAAGACTCTTATTAACTATTCATGTGAATAGTAACATGAATAGTAACTAAAAAGGAAGCAAACTTGCAGCCCAAGAAAGGCTCCTTTCTAGTGTGAACACCTAACTTGCAACCCAAGAAAGACTTCTCCCTAGTGTGAACACCTGACAAACTATAATTCAAATTAATACTAAAACTAAAACTAAGATAGAATTACAAAGAAATCAAATCTTGACCAAATTTTCAAATCTTCTTGAAACTTCTTGAAGAATCTTGAAGTTCTTGAATCTTGGAATCTTGACTTGAATCTTTGCTGGAAAATTCGCCCAAATAAATGGTTCATTGAACTTGGACACTTAAGGCTGGTTCTCATCATTGGACTCTAGGCAATAAACTAGAATTCAAATAAAAGTAAAACTCAAACTAAGATAGAATTACAAAGAAATCAAATCTTGACCAAATCTTCAAATCTTGTTGAAACTTCTTGAAGAATCTTAAAGTTCTTGAATCTTGAAAATAGAATCTTGACTTGAATCTTTGCTGGAAAATTCATCCAAATGGTGCAATGAATGTGGATGGCTGGTTCATATCATTCCCCCCTCTTGAGAAGGATTTGTCCTCAAATCCACCAGGCTCAAAGACCAACCTAGGTGGTAGACCATGCTGTTGCCAACTCTGTTTCGGTCACACTGAAAAGTTCTTCTCGGAAAACGTTGACATCTCGTACTCAAAGTAAATTTATCCCTGAGTTTAAGAACAATGATAGGGGGAATCTTCTAAACCCCAAAGCAAGGAAGATACAGCTATCCCGAGCAAGCTTTCACAAGATTTGAGAGATTTTTTGAACGGAAAGCCAACTCCGCCAGGCACAGCGCATGCTTGGCGTAACAATTTTTAATCTTTCTTGTTCATTTTTCTGGTTTTTTGTTTTCAATTTTGTTTTCTTGACTCTTTTAATTTTGTAATTGAGTCTTGTTTTTTGATTTGTGGTCTTTGACCATCCATGTACCTTGTTACTCATTGTACTTGTTACTGTGTTGTTTTTGGAAATAATATTCACTGAATCATCCAAAAAAAAATAGTTCAACTTGAGGATGCCCTCGTTGTGCTCTATCTTCTACTCTATCCAACCTCACATGTATTTGTTCCAATTCAGCCCTCATCATCCGTCTCATCTCCCCCATCAATGCCTGCATCTGCAAATTTGGAACTCCCTGTTGTTGAGCTTCTTCGTTTGCATGTTCTCCTTGATTTTGAGACATGAAGGAGTTTATATATTATATATGTGTTATGGTGATGTACTTTGAGAAATGCCACGTCATCATCCTAGTTGTCAAAAGGTGAATTGCAAATTAATGACTAGATATTTGCATGTGGCATATGCATGTAGAGATTGATGACTTGGATTATTCATGTTGTCAATCCTAGTCATTTGAATTTGAAATGGATGGATAGGATTAACTTTTGTATAAAGACAAAAGAATCTTGACCATTGCTTTTGATGATAGAACCTTTTTGCCAAGTGTCAAGAGAGAGAATAAAGTTAACCTTTGGATTGTAATGATTACAATCCTAGGATTTGCATGGCTTTAACTTTATAAGAAAGCAATTGTGATTGACTATCTAATAAAGTAGGATTATATATATATATAATAATAGAAGACAACATTCTCTCTCCATCCACTTGCATTTTTCAGCCAAGCCTAGGAGGAGAGAGAAGGTTGTCATCTTATCATCTAATACTAATCATTAAGATCAAAAGGCTTGCATGGCTTCTCAAAAAAGGTGGCAAATGTGATTGGTCATCTATTATGATGATGGTTCATTATAATATAGAATTGACAACATATTTCTCTCTCATGTAAGGCCTCTCACTCACACGACATAACCAACATAGAAGCAAAGAAAAGTTTAACTTTTTCCCTTGCAATTTTCGGCCATAGCCAAAAAGAAAAAGAAAGTTTTCTTGTTTTGCTTAGTAACATTCATACATAGTTTCAAAGCTTGAAGATATACTAGCACACTTAATCTTCAAGTGGTGGTAGAGCTTTGGATGCTTGGTGGATCAACTAGAGCCTTCAAGTTAGAAGGGTTCAAGGGCTAATCTTTCATCTTCACCTTCTCCAAAGTTGACTACAAGAGGTATACCTTGTACCACCCTTTGATTATATATATTGTTGATATATATATATATATATATATATATATATATATATATATATATATATATATATTGTTTATCAACTTTACTAGTATATGGACATGGATGAAAGAATGTATGTTGTTGTTAGCTAGAAATTTTTGAAATTTGGCCTAGTCATTTTCGGCCCTAGCAAGCTATCTATGCATGTCTTTCTCGATCTTGAATCCAACATATGTATATGTAGTGACATGATCTATAATGTTGCCTAGTACTTTCATATGTATATATATATATATATATACATCCACTAATTTGTGTAATTAATTAATTAATTCTAATCTCTATTAGAATAATTAACTTTCTTTAATTACACAATGGATCCGAAACTTTGAATAATTACACAAATGGTCTAATGCCATTTATTAATCATTCAAACACCCAACACTTTCATTAACCACTTTAAGACACGGCCCAACACTTTTAATAATTATGCAATCGGCCCAAAACTTTTGATAATTTTGCAATTGGCCCATTAACTCTCAATGGCCAAAAGGGATGACGTTAACTCTTTAACGTACTTTCCAAATCACATATAAGCACATCAATTGCTCTATTGATGATGTTCTTTTAGTGTGTGTCCATCTAGATTAATAACCGTATACCGATGAGGGACCAATAGACACCACTAATCTATTCCAAGAATTCCTTCACGTTCAAGAGTTATGCCTAGCAATATACGTGTCAAGACAGTTTATTCAGTAAATGAAGTCCGACTTATATGAATCTATTTATAGTTGCGAATTAGCGTGCAATCCGATCCTTCCATTAATGTGTCCCGATCATTACAGAGACTATGATACGATTGAGTCCACTGAACTGATACTATGCATAGATCTAAATGGTGGAATGAGAGACGACACCATGGAAAAACCCATTTCCATCATTCATTACGCCTTGGCCAAGAACTTCCTCATTCTATGACCGTAATAAGATCGCATAAGACATCGCCTCACGCCGGAGGTTAATGGATCATCTATTGACAATTACCAGTCAGTCTTTATATCACAAGACTAAACTGCGAGAGGCCGTATCTCACCTTATATAAAGGCGAGCTTTGTCTAAACGATATATTTAGCCCCTGATATATTCGGCAACCGTAATTTCTCAAGTCAAATGATTAATTTGCTCAATCCGCAACAAATAATAAACTATTAATCCGAAGTCATATAGTTTATTATTTACGTGACATGTTCAATGACCCCTTCCACTAATGGTCACTCATATGTAAATCAATCGCATCACTATGTTGTTATGGCACGAGGCTCACCATCCTTTATCATTAACATCCTCATGTTAATCAAAGGTGATCACATATGATAGCCCGTAATTGATTATTCTAGTCCTTGTCAAATAATCTGAGGGCTATGAACAGTTCTAGTATTTTTATCATATCGAATAAATATGCCGACGTATTCTAAACGCTTTTAGAATATATTTCTCCTCCAAAAAAAAATACTAGGGACATATTCATATATATATATATATATATATATATATATATATAATATTCGGAGAATATGAATGTCCTGCCATTATGAGAGACACACATTCACATGAATACATCCCTATATAGGTCATCCAACTATAGCGTTAAGGCATATCTCTAACAATCTCCCACTTCCACTAATGCCATATCGCATAGAGCAAGTGCACTATACATACGTATCATATATTCATCTTCTCTAAGATGGTGATCAACTGTGATTAACTCACAGGATCAGTAGGTCAACTACATTTTTCAGTGTAGGAAACTTTCTGCAAAATACTATATCCTTTCGAGCAATACTTTCTCGAATAACATGAAAAAGTCCTTTTCATTTGTTTGGATCTTTGGTGAGATCTCGGTTTCTTTAGTTGGTGCAACAACCTCATTGTTATCGTTTGACAACGATTCAATGATCAAAACCACTTTTAGCTCAATTAAGAACCTTTTCTTATCCAAACATCTATTGCAGCATAGAATGCCGCAATGTATTCGGCTTTATTAATAAAGTCAGTAGTTTCTGGCAGTTCGGAACTCTTTCCAACTTACAGTTTCTTTATTGCATATCAAAAAATTCCAAAATTAGCTCTCCTTTTCTTTATTCATGTTTTAAAAACAGAATCAGTGAATTCATCTCTACGAAGTTCACTTATTTCCATAAGATCCTTAGTTTATCACTCGGATTATACTGATATCTACTCGTATCTCTTTACAGCAAGTTTTATATCAGATTGTGTACATTCCATAGTACATATCGAAGATTGACCATGGTCGAATCATAAGACACATGATCCATACGTTCTCTTTTTACTTCAATATTATAGACGTTTCTAAAAGAAAAGATGGAAACCCCACTTCAGAAGCCGGAGACCAAACATTTCTTAGAATCCTCTATCTTGGATCTCTTCAAGATTTGTTCAATGTACACACTATGAGATAAGCCTAATTTGATCTCTTCGCTCTATCTCTAAAGACAAGAATCCTCGAGATACAATAGGCTCGTCCCAAGTATTATGGAACATTGCTCAACTAGATGCTAGTGATACGCAAATAAGTCAACTTCCCTTTATTCATAATTGAAATGTCATTGATATACAATATATGGTAAGTGGAGTTGCTCCCACTAACCTTATTGCAAACTCAGGATTCATCTTCATATTTTGATGAAAAAAATCTCTATTATTTCATCTCTATATAAGATTTTTTTTTTTTTTTGATAATTCAGTGAAAATTTATTGAAGTCCAAAGGAAATGGAACAATTACAAGGGTGTTGACAAACAGCGTCAAACAAGATCAAAACAGGTAAAAGAAAAGAATCAGTCCAACAAGGACTGAAAGAACAAAAGACAAGAAAACCAAAAACACAAAAAGATCAAAGAAAAATCCTTAATGAGCTCTTCGATCAGGGGGCCTTCCATTGAAAATGCCTTGAACTGCCCTAGTGTAATCGAATGAAGTTGATGCCTTGGATGTAGAGGCATTGTTGAACGAGTTGCCAGCAACATGAACGGTAGAGATGGCTTTACCAATATTGTGTGTGGGAACCTTATCCTTAGAACCTTGAGATGGGTACGGGGTGACCGAATTATGCGAAATAGGCTGCTGAACATTAACCCAATTAGGGATGTTGACCTTTCGGACATTGGTACTTTTGTGGAAAACACCAGTTCCTGCAGTTTGATTCTCAACAGTCATGGACTTTAACTCAGGTCGAGCATCAATTTGATCACCATGAACATCATCAATGGTAAGAGCGTTAAATCTGTTATTGCTAACCAGATTCTCATTTCGACGTGAAGCACCGCGCCTTCTCCTATTCTTTTTCCCAGCCTCATTCCATTCTGGTTTAGGGTCAACAGGTATTTCATCATCTCTATCTTCCAGAGAATTAGGACAGTTGGAAGTGTCGTGACATGCAACATTACAAAAAGTACATTTCGGTGGTTTCCAATCATATTCGATTAAAATCTCAGCCTCTTCACCATTAAGGAGTTCAACAAAGGTCCTATCTGGGAGATCTTTCAGAATGTTCATTTCAACACAAACTCTAGCATAGCCGAGATGTGAGCGGGAAGCAGTTTTTGAATCCATCTGAAGAGGGATGCCAATTGTGCTAGAAACGAAGCTGAGCCCATCTTTGGTAAGTAAATCAAGTGGCACATTTCTTAATTTTAACCAGATTGGCACTCTTTCGCAGTTGAGCTTGATGAGTTGAAGACCAGTTTCCCAACGTCTAAGGAGAAGTGAGTGATGGTGAACATGCCAAAGCTCTTGCATCACACGATCACAAAACTCTTGAGATTCAAAACGGAAAACAAATAGCCCAGACTCATTGGATTGAATATCAACATGACCAAATTTCTTCCATTGAGTGTCAACCATTCTTCTAATTAAGAAAAAAGGGGGTGGTTTACCAATGAATTGGCCAATGAGACAGCAATTCCAGTGTAATGATCCTTCCTGGAAAACATTTGCTGGTGGAACAGCGATTTTTCTCCCGTCCTTGATTTTGAACCCATCAACGTAATTCAATTTGAGTGAGTTATTTAACTCACCCAGAAAGTGCTCTTGCCAGTTGTTGGTGGCAAGATTAGTGACGTTAGCCCCATTTTGACCCTAAGCAGAGCGGTAATTGGAACCTCTATCCATTGCAGAGTCAGTTGGTTTAGTTGAAGCGTTCTGAAGAGGAGGAAACTCTTTTTGCAGATCAGCAAAGAGGCCATTGTTGAACGGCGTTGGTGAATTTTGGCCAAAAGGATCGCCTACTGAGCCAAGGTTATGGATATCAGTCTATGAAGTAGTTTGATGAAGAATATGTGAAGATGAGCCATCCCTGTTGCTTTGTTGACCATTTGCAAACGCTGAACCAATGGGAGCAGGTCCATGAGCAGGTGGATGTTGTGAAGAAAAAGTTTGCTGTTGAATATTAGTGGGAGGACCCATGAGAAAAGAGTTGTTGTTATCATCATATGGCAAGGATTCATCGTGACATGGTGAAATGTTTCCAAAACTCATATTTGGATTCAAAACTCATAACTATTCCATATAGGCATCTTCTCTAAGATAACTATCTGGGATCATAGTTTGCAGTAGATACAAGTTCGAGCCCTATGGAGTAAAGTAATTGGCAATAAAAGTTTCGTCATAACCAACTTCCCGCTATAATGACAATCCCTTTTATAGCTAGTTTCACTTTACATGTCTCCACATCTCCATCCTTTCCAAAATTCTCTTTGGAACCTATGAAGTCCATATTTACTTGTACTACTTGCTTCTAATCCTCAAAATTGATAGTGTATATCGCTTATCTAAATAGTCATTATCCCTTTTACAAATAACCTTTGTACTTTCTCTAGAAGATATATTTATCATTCTTGAGAACGGGATGTACTACTTAAGATACAAGGAACCCGTGCGATGACTTTGTTCAGGATTGGTCTCAAGATTATTGTTTTGGTCATTTCAGAAAGTTTTAGAGGACCCTTCCTCAACTTTCTTCCTCCTATATCTTTCTTGAACAAACTCCAATTCAAGAAAAGAAAAATAGCATCTCGGTTTGATCAACAACTTTGGATCAAAATGGAGACTCTATCCTTTAATGATTAATTTTTACTAAAGTCTCAAAAACCCTTGAACTCTTTCAAAGTTTCAGACTTATTCATAATTGTATTATTGAGCTCTCATTAATAAAATTATGAAGTAAAACAATCATTGTAAGTCATTTCTCCAAATGATTTACATATGATATCATGTTTCAATGTTAACAATCTAACGGCACTTTACATCCCCTTTTATGAATAAAAGTGACTTTAATCATTTCATAAGAATACTATGATTCACATGTAATATTGGGCTAGCATCCCATTAAACCAAATGGTTTATACATGTTAATCTTTTATTGTTATCATGATGAGGTCTCTAAGTGCCTTAGCTTGTATTACATTGAAATGATCATTCATAGGATGGGCTTTCCCTTAACATGCTTACTTTAGTTTCGTTTAAAGACAAGTTTTTCAAAAAAAAAAAAAAACAAAGATATGCGAAAGTTTTCATTAAACAAACTTTTCGTATACATATCTTACAAGGGACAACTCCCAAGTAAGAAAAGGAAAAAACTTTTCCTAAAAGATTTTTAAAAACAAAAAACTAAAGCACCGAGCAAGCATATATCACACTTTGCTAGGGCTTAAGGTCACAACCAGCCGACCTTCAAACAAACATGTTAAAATGACCACCCATCATCAAAGACTGAATTTACAACAGTGGTAACCAGCTCTCATTATCCTCACATCATTCCCATCCCGTATAGCCACACTCCCTGGAGTGGATTAGTTCCTTCTATTTCTCCTCTTCCTCTTTCTCAAGATTTTCAAAGGACTAACACTTGAGGAAGACGAAGCAACATCTGGAACTTTCTCCATACCATTACCCACTATCTCAGATTGCCAGGCAATCAATACATTATGAAGCTCGGGTATGGTAAGATCCACCTTATGCATATGATAGTCCATGATCAAAGGGGAGAAAGATGGTGGCAGTGACATCAAGATCAAGTCTATATGGAATTGAGGATCCATGAAAAAACCATATGCCTCAAGCTAAGTCAACAGATAAATCATCTGAAGGCAATGCTGGTTAACATCAGACCCCTCCTCCATCTTAAGACTAAACAACTCTTTAGATAGCTCATATCTCACCACCTGACTATGCTCACCAAACTGATCCTACAAAGCATGAATAATGTTTGTAGCATGAGACATGTTCTAATAGTATGGCTGCAGGTCTTTACTCATCGATGCAAGGATATAAGCTCTGGCGCGCATATCATTTTTTTTTTTTGCTGGGTCAGCAAGAATGGATTTTATAAAAGATGAATAGAGATTACAGGGAATATATAAGCCCGTAGGCAATCAAACATGCGTGAATAAATCACCACATGAAACAGAAGGTAAAAACAACAAATTGCACACAGGCAACAATAAAATAAAGCAAAGTTGCACGCAGGCAATACTTTAGGAAAGTAATCCAAACGAAAAGAAAAACTAAGTAAAAATAAAGCAAAGTTGCACGCAGGCAATACTTTAGGAAAGTAATCCAAATCAATAGATGCAATGATTTCTTCCTCAGGAGATGGAAACATAAATAATCCGAGAAAAATATTATGTAAGGAAGATATCCATTGAAGCACGCGCCACAAAGTGGCGATTGAAAGATGAGTCCCTGAAACCACTTCCAACTTTTGTCTTTGTCAGTACTTCTTCTTTAATGTTGGAAAGGATTTCTTCTTCAGTAGCAGCAGTATTCTCGAAAAGTCTGTTGTTCCTTTCTCTCCAAATATGGTAAATAGAAGCACAGAAGAGCAACCGGAACATGTATTCCCTGATGTTTCCTTTACCTACAAAAGATTGATGAAGCATTATAATATCAGAAAAGGAATACATATTAGCATCAATATAAAGTAATTGCAAACCTCCCTTCCAGATTGTTTTTGTGAAGCAGCATTCAAAGAATAAGTGATCCCGGGTTTCTGGGCCTTGATGACAAAAAATGCAATGAGCATGGGAGATAGTGCCCCAACAAAGAAGGCGGTAGCGAGTAGGAAGGCGATCCAGGCAAGCAAGCCAAGCAATGAAACTGTGACGGGGAATGTTGCGAGTGAACCAAGTAATGGAAGACCAATTAACAGAAGGACCTCTATCTCTGATAAAGTCCCATGCTTTACGAAATGAGAAGGAGCTACCAGTTGTAAGCTTCCAAGTAAACGTATCAGGACAATAAGGATTGGTAGTGGGAAGATAGGTGGAAGGGTCAAGACTAGCAATATCAGGAAGGTGAAAAGGCCAGTTCCAATTATTATTGATAAACACATCTGAAACTTTTGCATTCCAAGAAGGGTAGAACACATCAATCCCAAATAAATCGGAGAGGGCTCCACGGGGATGCCAGTTATCATGCCAAAAGAAAGTGTTGTTGCCATTACCAATTTTGTGAGAAATAAGCTCTTTGACAACTGGTCTCAACTGAAGAAGTTTTCTCCAAGTCCAGCTGGTGTCAGCGGGAATACTCATAGTCCAAATGCATTTGTCTTTGATGTGATTGTTCCAAACCCAAAGACTCCAGATAGTGCCACTCATAGAGTACATCCTCCAAAAAAACTTCATAAAAGCAGCACGATTGACTTCATCAAGGGATCTAAGACCGAGACCACCTTCATTGAAAGGCTTGCAGATCTTGTTCCAAGCAACTTTAGGGCCAGTACCTCTCCAGAGGAAAGCAGCAAATTTTCTCTCAATCTCAACAAGAATGCTTTTAGGGATAAGGAGAACCGAAGCCCAAAAGAGGTGCAAGTGGTTGAGAACAGACTTGATGAGTTGAAGCCTTCCAGCAAAAGTGAGCCAGTTATGGGTCCAATGATCAATTCTATTCGAGATTTTATCAAGCAAATTTTGACAATCTTGCTTTCTCAGCATGCCAGAGATAAGAGGGACCCCTAGATAATGGACAGGGAGTTTGCCTTCTTTGAATCACAAAAGACCAATAATGGATTGCCTAAGAGCAAATGAACCTCCTCCAAAAAAAATTTCACTCTTGTCCGGATTAAACTGGAGACCAAAAAGACGATGAAAGGTGTTGAGAGTGTTGATAAAGTCTTGAATTGTAGCGGGCTCAGCTTTACAGAAAAAGAGGAGATCATCAGCAAAGCAGAGATGGTTGAGCTTCATCATTGACCAACGAGGGTGAAAGCCAAAGTTGCTTTTCAAGGTCAATATATTAAGCATGCATGAAGAACCTCCATGGCGATGACAAAAAGATATGGAAAGATAGGGTCCCCTTGTCTGACACTATTTGTAGCGTGAAAATACCCCTCAAGACTACCATTGATTGAGACAGAGAACTGAGGAGAAGAAATACAAGCACTGATCCAGCTGATGAAGACATTGGGAAAACCAAAGGCTTGCAAAGTCAGAAGAACAAAATCCCAACGGAGCGAGTCAAAAGCCTTTAAAAGGTCAACCTTGAGAGCACATCTAGGAGTTGGATTCTTCCTGTTATAGCCCCTCACAATATCTTGAGCAATCAGAATATTCTCCGAAATGAGTCACTTTTCAACAAATGCAGATTGGTTCCCAGAGATGATAAGAGGCAGGCAGCGTTTGATACGATTGGCCAAAATCTTAGTGATGCACTTGTAAATGGTGTTGCAGCATGAAATGGGCCTGAAATCCTTAACCATACAAGGGTTTGCAACTTTAGGAACCAGAGCAATAAATGTAGAGTTGACTTCTTTAAGGAGAGAGGAAGATTGAAAGAAAGACTGAACAGCAGAAATGACGTCTCCTCCGACAATGGTCCAAGCAGTTTTATAAAAGTGGGACGTGAAGCCATCTGGTCCCGGGCTTTTACTTCCATTTAAACTAAACATAGTAGCTTTGATTTCATCAGCAGTAACTGGCAATGAAAGATCAGTGGCAAACTCAGAGGGGATGGTTTTCTGCACAATGGACTGGATGTCATCCAGGCTGAAACGTTCCCTGTGCACATCAGATGAGCCAAGTGAGTTAGTGAAAAAATTAAGAATTTCATTTTTTACCTCATCATCCCTGGTGAGAACATTTCCATTGTCGTCCACATGTCTAGAAATGGTGTTCCTGGCAAACCGGCTTTTGATAGCTTTGTGGAAGAACGCAGTATTTGAATCCCCATCCTTAATCCATTGAATTCTAGATTTTTGGAGAAGAATTGAATCAAATGAATTTGAGAGGGATTCAAGTTCCAGGCCAAGAGCATTTCCCTGAATAATATCATATGTGGTTGCTGTACCTGAAAGCATTGCCTGTTGGAAGAAAGCAAGTTTTTCTCTGACAGAGAAAATTTGATCAGCAAGATTAGAGAAATACAACTGGTTAAAACTTTTAAGCGCTAACTTGAGCTTTTTCTGTTTCTGAACAAGTCTAAACATGGGGGAACCGATAATGGGGCAGTCCCAAACCTCCCGAACAGTATCAAGGAATTTATCATGACCAATCCAAGCATTAAAAAACTTAAAGGGTTTGGGTTTGGGGAGAACAGGAATGGAGGTGTAAAGGACCAGGGGGGCATGATCAAAGGGACCGGGGTTCTCAATATGGACAGTAGAGTGATCAAACATGTCAAACCAAAGCTGATTAACAAAGACCCTATCAAGTTTAGAGGCTTTAAAATTATCCCCCAAGCTTTTGTTGCTCCAAGTGAAGAAAGAGCCTGAACTAGGGTGGTCATAAAGAGAAGCTGATGAAAGACAATTTCTGAAATCAACAAGGGAAGAAGACTGGGAGCAATTTTCAGTTCTGTCTTCAACTTCAAGAATCTCATTAAAATCACCTAAAACACACCAGGGGAGTGAATGAGCATTCCAATGAGATATTCTAGACCAAAGACTCCTTCTTTCGGAAACAGTATTCCTGCCATAAACAAAGGTAGCCAAGAGAGACGAATCATCAATAAGGGAGTGAACCTGGCAGTGGATGGCTTGATCCATGGAGCCAAGTTTAATGAGCCCTGCGTAAATTCCAAAAAATCCAAATACGACCAGAGTGACAGGAATCATGGTTATGAATGAAACCAAATTGTTGAAAACGATTACCAATGACTGAGTTAGCTTTAAAACTTTTAACTTTGGTTTCAAGAATGCCAAAAACATCAATAGAGTGTTTATTTACAAAATGTAAAACTTCTTTCTGTTTGAAGGGTTTATGGAAACCCCTTATGTTCCAAGAGCAAAAAATCATAAAAAACGGGAAGGGGTAGCAAGAATGCCCGGAGGGACTCCTATAGGGGGCAAAGGAGTCTTACCATCCACCAGAGATTTAACAGCTAATGAGAGATCACTAGGAGTTGAGGTATTCAAGGGATCTTCAATGATCTTATCACCACCCACATTTTGGAGAGGGTTGAATTTATTCATGCTTGGGTTGGGAGGGGAGAAAGGTTTAGGAGGTAAGCGAGAAGTTGAGGGGAGGGAAGAGGGGGTGATAGAGCTTGGGGTAGGGAGAAGCCCTTTTTAGGGATGGGTCGTAGGTATTGGAAGGGGGACAAAGGTACTGTCAATGGTTGAGGTTGCAATTAGGTTCTCACCAGTTTTCGGATTCATAGGGATAATATTTTCTTTCGGGAGATCGTTTCTGACTTGAGTTTCAGATTCAAGTATCGTAGCTTGGTACCTCCTAGGAGCATACTGATTACCCTTTCGGGAGACAGATTTCCATTCATCATTCTTTCATTGCTGCTTTTTCGGACCATCAGCCACATGTTCTTTGACAGGTTGCTTAGGACAGTTGTTATTGTTGTGACCAACAACATTACATTGGGTACATCTTGAAGGTTTCCAATTGTATTCAATATCAATCTTCACACGTTGGCCGTACCTGTTATAAGCCCAGGTATGATCTGGTAGGTCTTTGCTGATATCCATTTCGATGCAAACTCTAGCATACCCGAGGTGAGCTCTAGCCTCAGTCTTAGCGTCCATTTGCAGAGGAAACCCAATGGTGCTGCCAATATAACTGAAGCCTTGTTGCGACCAAAGGTCAAGTGGGACATTTTTAAATTTCAACCAAATGGGAACTTTTTCGCAGGTTAGATTGACCAGCTGAGTATCTGGAGACCATCGTCGGAGAAGGAGAGAGCGATAATTGACGTGCCATAGTTCCTGCAAGATAGGCTCAATGACATTTTCATTTTCAAAACGAAAGACAAATAGATCATTGTCAGTTCGTTTGACATCAATGTTGCCAAACTTCTTCCATTGAATGGCCAGGAATTTCTCGATCAGAAAGAAAGGAGGAGGCCTATCAATGAACTGGCCGATGAGGCAGCAATTCTAGTAATGATCATTTTCTTCATAGACATCAATAGGCGGGGCAGCAATTTTCATTCCAAGTTCCTCACAATCTTCACATTCCTCAAAGCTAAGTTTGAGGTTATTCTTGAGGTTACCAACAAAAACGCTCTTCCAGTTTGAGATAACATTTGTACCAACAGCATGCTTGTATGATAGCGGACCACTGTTAGAGCTAGGGTCCATAGCATTCTGATCATGAATCAAAGGAGCATTAATTTTTCTGTCAGGTGCACGTAGAGGAGGAAAGTTCGCGTCCAGAGGGAGAGGTTGGGAAAATGAAGTGTTTGTGAATTGTGAATGCAAGGGATGGGGATGGAGGGAACTGGAATGAGTGTGATGAGGTAGAGTGGCGACATTAGGGTCCAGATTATTCGAATTTTGGCCAGCTTGGCCAGGAATATATGAATAATTTGGCAAAGTGTCCACATGCACATTGAGGCTTGAACCGACTGAATGTTCTGACAAAACGTTTGAACCATGCGTGACATGTGCAGTGGTAGTAGGAGCATTCACGGTATTGGCAATAGGAATAGAATTGTTTAAGGAAAATGATGCATGGGGCACAGAACCAATTGGGGAAGTGGGAAAGGAATTAACCATATTCTAATATGCATATGGGGAGATAGATTGGGAGGAATTATGGGCAATAGTTGCAGCTAACACGGGTGAGGGAGTGGAAGCATGTGCAGCATGTGCTGCATGTGCAGCATTGGCACTTGGCATAGAATAGTTTAAAGGAACGGACGCATGGGGGGCATGACCAAGTGGGGAAGTGGGAAAAGTGTGAATAAGATACTGAATTGCATTGGGGTCATGCGTAGAAAAAATAGAGGAATTATGGGTGTTGGAGGCAGCCATGACGGGTGTGGGGGACAAAGGGTAGACAACTTTTTGATTATTGTCAAAAGAGGGGGACAACTTCTCAGAAAATTTAAGGTTACTTTCTGCAGTGTTTGAAGGAAAAATGTTATTTTGTGCCAAGCAGGAGAGAGAAGAGTCTTTTCCGTTCTTGACCATCTGATTTGAATTAGGCAATTCAACGGCAAGGGAGGTGGGGTTGGCCGGCGGTGAACATGAGTGAGGAGAGAGAGGATTAATGGAGTTGGAGGAGGGACCATGACTTACCTCATCATTGTCGTGCACTTGGTTCAAATTAACAACATTGTTATTAACTCTATCATCAGCAAACGAGTTGGCTTCATCCAAATCAGAAGATGCTTCATGTGTTTGGACATTGACTTCATGGGTCTTAGCGTTGAGATTAGCAGCATTAACATGACTAGGAGAACTGTGTAGAGCCATTTTTCTAGCATGCACCTTAGGTTGCGGAGTAGCAGAACCTGAAGAAGAGGAGTCCTCTTCCTTCTGATTAAAACGAATGTGTTTAGCATGCAGGACCTTGGAGTTTGAAGCTAAATTTGTGGTAGGTTGTTTTGGGCGATTTTTGGATTTGGTTGAAGAAGAAGAAGAAGGGGATGACTTCTTCTTCTTTTTGTTGTTTCCCATGATCCGAAGATGATTGAAGTGAGTAATGGTAGGAAGGAAAAAGGTGTGAAATGGTTATAGGTTAAAAGCTACGGCTGAATGTTTGATGGCTGAAATGGTGTTTGGGTGGTGACAAATGGTGTTTGGGTGGCGGTTATAGGCGGACTGTTTGGTGGTGGATGGTGGTGGTGGTGGCTGAATTTTAGAGAGAAGGGAGAGTATTTTCTCTCTCATCTCATTGCATATTTTGACTTCATTGGGCGAGAGCGCGCATATCATGCTCAACACATTAATCATATATCACACAGTCAGCCACGGTGGTCATCTTAAATAGGGTAGTCGCAGGGGAAAAATCCAGAACATATTCAATCTTTTCAAATCGTAGAACTATTCTCAAATTTTGACACCAAACAGGGAAATTGGGTCCAGTTAAGCAATCAAGAATGGGAGCTATTAGATTTGTCAATGAAGCCATGAACACAAACTGCAGGAAAATAAGTATTACAGAAAGTAAGAAAGCTAATTGATGTGATCATGCAAATCTATTTAAATATGGGCTTTTAAATAAATAGTTCCTCCCACTAATTTTTATCGAATCTCATACTCCCTAGATGAGAAACGGGAATCTATAAAGACTCTTAGTGGGTTGACCAAATTCACTTAACACAAATAACCCTCAACCTTTGTGGTATTCTTGAGATGTAGGTGTTAAAAGTCAACAACTCTTTGTTGTCTATTTCCCCAAATAGGCTATGGTCAATTTCATTTAGTCCCTAAATCACTTTGATCTCAGCTTTAATGCGTTTTTGATTAAATGATCTAGTTAGATTAGAGCCGCCATCTCCAGTTATTCGACAAATTGAATCTAATGACCTCAGCCTTTGTGGTACTCTTAGTCATTTGATTTTGAAAAACAACTACATCTCTATGTTATACTAGTGACTCAATAAAGTTATTATGAACCATATCCCTCTACCTTTGGGTTAGACCAAACATAATTCACTTTAAGTTCCTTTAAGTCCTAGGATGGCGGAGGACTACGATAAAACCCTTTTTACCGTTTTTATCAATCTAATATTAGTTTGCACGTAGTGAGGTTTGAATTTGTTTGTTTGAGATCTCATCAAGCACACATATCTAATTATAAGCAACTAATACATTAGAGCAAATAATAGCATGCATGCAACACACAATGGAATGGTAGATCATGGAATTGGGCTTAGGGAAATAATAAAGAAATTAAAGACTATTCTAAAGCACATCACTATGTCGTCCTAGCCTTCAACCTCTTGGGCCCACCAATGGTCCTCCAACTCCTTGGAAGCCTCCAAATGGTCTTCTTGCATTTCATTCTTGAAAGATTACATATAGTCCTCATTACATAATTCTCTCATTGCAAGAATAATAAAAATGAGACTCATGTCTCAATTACAAATCAAATGATATAGCCTACCAATTCCAAATCCATGATCAAAATAACACCATTCAACCATCCACATATGCTAATATGCTTAGATCAAACATATCCAATATAATAATCCAAGAAAGACAAGCTAGTTAACACTTAATGCATCATATACATAAAGTTAACTCAAGCATACATTATTTAAGCCTAGTCAACAACACTTTCTTAATCATTTATGCAAGATCCATATGATCACTTAAATTATAACTCATTGTAATATGCATGCAAGCTTAGATTACTTCAAAATAGAAAGACACTTGACCACTCAAAAAACCAACAACCATTCGGCCATGGCCTTTTAAATTAGGCACACAAGTTTTTCATAATGCTATATTATACCCACATATAACATTGACAAAGTAAAAGCAACCAAAATTCCTTTTAGTCCTTAAACTTTATAATATGCTTTTCAAATTGAGTCATATCAAGGAAATAGGTAATAAGGCACTTAATCATGCAATGTTATATCACATATGTAATATTCACAAAGTCAAGATTCCTAAAAAACACCTTTCAGTTAATCTAACTTTGTTGATCATGATTCAAGCCTTCAACTTTTCCCTAGCATGCATTCAGCCATATGAACAAGTAAAGCAAGTCTTGCCATTTTAACATATTACACTATATACCAATGAAATATATTCAAAGTTTAAAGGATCTAAAACACCTTCTAACCCCTTTTCAACTATTAAAAGTTAGATCTTTCATATTCTAGCATTCTTTGACATGGCAAGTTTAAATCCAACAAACTCACATGTAATCATGCTATGTTCATGAAAATCCAGTAATCATTACATGCATGCACGGATCAACAACCATTCTCATAGATCTACACATGAAAGTAAGAATCCAAGCTAGATCTAAACATGCATGTATGTAGTCATTGAAGAAATTCATTCTTGCATATTTTAAAGGCTACCAAACGGCCATGCATACATACATTTCATGGACATCTTATCCTGGCTCGGATACCACTTGAAACGTATGATTAAACGATATATCACAAAGGAAGCTCGACAAAGAATCATGTAGATAACATGCTATGGCCGAAAATAATAGGATGGATTCCAAAAATTTTACTTAGCAACAAAGCTTGTATCAACACATATTCTTTGTATAATATCCATAAAACTAACATGCAAGCCATAATATATATCAACCATATATGAAACTAAGGTATAAGAGAAGATATACCTTCAATGGATAGCCAACAAACTTGTAGATGCTCCTTCATGATGCGGACTTGCTCCTCCTCAAGTGTGAAGGATCTCGGCAGAAACACCGAACATCCAAATGCAATCTACACCAAAGGACTAAATGTGCTAGCTTGTCTTTTGATGGTTAAGGCCTATATGTGTATAAAAGAAGAAGAAACAATCTTCTTCTTCTTTATCTAGCTAGGGTCGAATGCAACAGAGAAGAAAAGAAAGTTTTTCTCACTCATATCATCTTCATAACATTCATATGTGTGTATATGTGCAAGATAACATTTTTTATCTCCTATTTCTTCTCTCTCCTAGCCGATTGGTTTGCACACTTAGAACAAAAACAACTCTTGCTCTTCTTGTATATGTTTGGCCGTGTATATGCATGTATATAAGAGAGAGAGAGAGAGAGAGAGAGAGAGATTATCTTCATAATCTTATCATATCTCCATATGATTAGTTGAGTGTTCAAGTGGCTAGAAGTGATTTTTTCTCTCTAATCCACTTGCAAAAGTAATCATTACTACTAATCCACTTGCAAAAGCAATCATTACAATAGAAAGTCATGCATTGAACTTACCTTTCAGGATTAGATCTTGGCCATCCATTTTGAATTAGTGGGATGTGACATCATCATAAGATGACATGGCAAACCTTATCCACATAATACAATATTATATATATATATCCACACGCCATATATCTATATATACATCCACTAATTTGTGTAATTAATTAATTAATTCTAATCTCTATTAGAATAATTAACTTTCTTTAATTACACAATAGCCCCGAAACTTTGAATAATTATACAATTGGCCCAATGCCATTTATTAATCATTCAAACACCCAACAATTTCATTAACCACTATAAGACATAGCCCAACACTTTTAATAATTACGTAATTGGCCCAAAACTTTTGATAATTATGCAATTGGCCCATTAACTCTCAATGGCCAAAAGGGATGACGTTAACTCTTTAACGTACTTTTCAAATCACATATAAGCACATCAATTGCTCTATTCATGATGTTCTTTTAGTGTGTGACCTTTTAGATTCATAACCGTATAGCGATGAGGGACCATTAGACACCACTAATCTATTCCAAGGAATGTCTCCGTCATTCGATGGAATTCCATCATGTTCAAGAGTGACACTAAAAGGGGAGTGCAACGGGATCATCTCGAGATACGTATAAATAACAATATATACATGCGCAACAAAAGCCAAATATATTTAAAATTTCTCAAGATAGACAATTGTATTTACATATTTCTTGAAGAACACGGAATTGCACTAAAAGAATATCTTGGCTAAGACAAGCTTTCTCCGCACGTGCAAAGGTCCTAGTCAGTCCACAGGTATCCAAAAGCAACAAGACCACAAACTAATAGAAATGCTAGCCTTAGTTGATGATCTAGAGCTTATGTATGTTTGTTTTTAAGTAAGAAACAAAAGTCTGCTATTTTTTTCTTGCCAAGGCCAAAACACCAAGAGAAGAAAAAGAAGACTTAGAAAATTTCTATGCTTGTATATGTGTGTGTCGTCCAAGCTAGGAGGAGGAAGAAAAGAAGTCTTCTTGGCCCTATTTATAGAAGCAAGACTTGGTCTTGTTTGTGCCAAGTGGCAAAGATCAAAAGTTATCAAATCCAAGATGATGCCAAGTATCCTTTTTCTTCTTCTATGGGGCGGCCAAGTGTCCATGCAAGAGGAAGATCTTATCTCTTTATTTGCTTATGTGACAAGTGGCAAGAGAGAGAAAAATATCTTCGTAATATCTTTTTCCTTTTGCCAAGTGTCATAATTTTTGAATTCCCAAGTTTGTGCCATGTGTCAAACATGCACAACTTTCAACTATATATTCTTAATCCTCATTAGAATAATTAATTATGAATAGGGACTTTTCTTATTTATACTTTGGCCCCAAAACTTTTCATAATTACACTTTTGGCCAGCTTAACCATTAACGTCCAAAATGACACGGTTAACACTTTAACGCATTTCTAACCTTATACTAAGCTCATAATTTGCTTTGTTCATGATACCCTTTTTGTGTGACTTTCTAGGTTCACGACCGTACAGCGATGAGGGATCATTAAACACCTTTAATCTATTCCAAGAATGTCTCCTTCGTCTCCCAGAATACCCTCATATTCATGAGTGACGCGCTAGCAATGAGCGTATCATGATAATATATACAATAATGAAGTCCTATTCTTACGAACCTATTTATAGTCCACTAATATATACAATAATGAAGTCCTATTTTTACGAACCTATTTTTCCATGGGTGTTAGCGATCGAATGAGGACCATGATTTGATTAAGTCCACTAATTCAACTCTGTGCATAGATTTAATCTGGTGGAATGGGAGATAACACCCATGGAAAAATACCTTTCTACCATTCAACTACCCAGGCCGAGGATTTCTCATTTTAAACAACCGATACTAGATTGCATAGGACATCTCCTCACTGTCGGAGGTTGACAGATCCTATATTGACAATTACCTACCGGTTTCTATATCAAAAAACTAAACTGTAAGGGGTCGTAGTCCACCCTGAGAAAGGCAGATTTTGGTCCAAATGCTAAATTCATCCCCTGATATATCCGGCAACCGTCATTTCTCAAGTCAAATGATTAATTTGCATAATTTGCAACTAATAATAAACTATTAATCCTAAGTCATGTAGTTTATTATCCTGGTCACATTCAATGATCCATTCCACTAACAATCACTCATATGTGAGTTAATCGCATCCTTATGATGTTATGGCACAAGGCTTGCCACCCTTAATCATTAACATCTCTATGTTAATCAAAAGTAACTACATATGATAGCCCATACTTGATTATTCTAGCCCCAGTCAAATAATCTAAGGACTATGAATGCCTTTAAATGTTTATCATATCGAAGAAATATGTCGTTGTATTCTAAACACTTTAAGAATATATTTTTTCTCTGAAAAACATTAGAGACACATTCATATAATTAAAACGGAGAATATGAACGCCTATTTAAGATGCCATTCAGATTTGCACTGATATGCCCTCTATAGGTCTCCTAATTATATAGCATTAGGGCATATCTCTAACAGATGCCTAGCAACATACGTGTCAAGACAGTTTATACTGTAAATGAAGTTTGACTTATATGAATCTATTTATAGTCGCGAATTAGCGTGCAGTCCGATCCTTCCATTAATGTATCCTGATCGTGACGGGGACCATGATATGATTAAGTCTACTAAACTAATACTATGCATAGATCTAAATGGTAGAACGAGAGATGATACCATGGAAGAACCCCTTTCCATCATTCATTCACGCCTTGGCCAAGGACTTCCTCATTCTACGACCGTAATAAGATCGCATAGGATATCACCTTACGCCGGAGGTTAATGGATCCTCTATTGACAATTACCAGTCGGTCTCTATATTACAAGAGTAAACTACGAGAGATCGTATCTCACTTTATATGAAGGTGAGCTTTGTCCAATCGCTATATTTAGCCCCTGACATATCCGGCAACCGTAATTTCTCAAGTCAAAGAATTAATTTACACAATTCGCAACAAATAATAAACTATTTACGTCACATGTTCAATGACCCATTCCACTAATGGTCACTCATATGTAAATCAATCACATTACCATGCTGTTATGGCATGAGACTCATCATCCTTTATCATTAACATCCCCATGTTATTCAAAGGTGATCATATATGATAGCCTGTAATTGATTATTCTAGTCCCTGTCAAATAATCTGAGGGCTATGAACAGTTCTAGTGTTTTTATCATATCGAAGAAATATGCCAACGTATTCTAAATGCTTTTAGAATATATTTCTCCTCCGAAGAAAACACTAGGGACACATTCATATATATAATATATATTATATTCAGAGAATATGAATGTCCTGCCATTATGAGAAACACACATTCACATCAATACATCCCTATATAGGTCATCCAACTATAGCATTAGGGCATATCTCTAACAGGTAAATCGTGTGTAAATGTTAAAAGTGGTTGTCTACTTTGCTATCACTAAGTGTGTGACTGCTTTAAGTGTTATATTCTTTGTTTAAAGTCTTAAGTGCTTGAGAGGCAACCTACTTCGTTATCCCCTCATTTTACGTGCTTATTGAATGATTTTTTTAATGAATGTCTAAGTGATTTATCGAGTGTTATCTAAGGTTGCAACCTTTTATCGAGGCACGGTAGTATCATGTCTCTTCTGGGCAGTGGCAGGCTTGCCAATGGTTGGTTACACGACCTCCGCATCCTATTCCCTCACTTTATTGGTCGGTGAAGGCCTCGGGGTATTGGGTCGTAGGTTATTGGGGAACATCTGGAGTACACCTACCGGTGGTATAAGGTGATTATCGATATCGTAAATGCATTGAAGCAAAAGATGTGGGAATGATAAGGTGGATCGAGAATCGTATCCTTTTCTCAAGTGTTTATATAGTTTCATAAAGCTTGATCGAATGCTTATTTCTCCATGTTATCGTGTGGTGTCTATTTTAAGTTTATCTATCGTTGATTCATGCTACTTGGCTTACGTGCATCATGAAAAGGTTTTCAAAAACCTCCCTGTATTATTTCCCCCCTCACTGAGCATGTGGTTGCTCACCCCGTTTGTTCAACATTAGGTGAGGCCTAGGTGGTCCCTGAAGAAGAAGTCTGAAGCTAAGTTCCATGCTTGCTTGAGAGGTTGGATAATTTTTTTTCTTTGATCTAAAGATGTGGATTATGATGTGTCTTGCAAGTTGTATAGCCTACTTTGCATTGGAACTCCATTTTGCACGTGATAGATCATAGTTTTGTCTTGATGTTGTCAAGAGAATGTTACAAGTTTCAAGTTATTTTGAAAATGTATTTAATGTGTACTTAGCCTATTTTGAACTTGGTAAGCCTTGTCAATGGCTGTAATCATTTGGAGAACTTGTAACTAAAGTTAAAGCTAGCTAGTGTCGTGGGACTTAGAAGTTCTGTTGGTCATGCTTTTATTTACTTAGGCTTGCATTGCAAAGGTTTGAGATAAGGAATGTTATGTTTTATATGCTATGCTTGAACTAGACTTCGAAAAATGTATTCTTGTACAATTGTTGTTGGCAATGTGTTCACTTGTTCAGATGTTGGAATGACCGTAGTGCAAGGGAGACTCTGTCCTTTTTTTCTCGTACGTCGTGTCCGGTCTCAATTTCTAGGTTGGGGTTGGGTAGGGGCGTGACAATCTACAAGAAATTTCAATTAAGAAAAAGAAAAATAATATGTCAAAATGACAAAATAAGAGGAAAAATTAATTACCCAAGATATCAAAAAGTAACAAAATTTTCTAAAAGAAAAGAAGATCATTCGCAGCACTCACCAGCAATGCATTCGAAGCTTTATAGTGAAGAAAATATCTCCTTTATAATGTGTTTGGATGTAAGCAATTGAAGGGAATTTTGTCTTACAATATGTGTATTTGATTAATGGATATAGCAAAAGGAAAAACTCCAAAAGCCCCATGTACTGAGCATATAGATTGCTTAAAAGTTGGACAAAAAATGACACGGGGCGTATTGCACAACTTATTAAAGAAAACATGGTGTTTAATACTAGAATCAATTATCTAAACCACAGGGGATATTTAGAAGTTTACCCAAACTCTTTTAAGAAAAATTAACATTATTATAATTGGATTATACAAAAGCAAATACTGTCATAGGATTTTGGCGGCGTGGAGTCGGCACTTAACAATGTCTTGACTACAACATATTCATGTTAATATCGTAAATTACAATGTCTTAACTACAATATATTCATGTGATTCTTCACTTTTTGTCTCCTCTCTAAAAAGAAAACTGCAAATTAGAGAATAGATTAAAGTTGGTCTGGCGCTTTATAAGAAAGGGCAGAGCAACAACAATCCATCATGGCTAACCTCCATAGTCCAATCGATAATCCTATTCCAACACATAAAAACAGGCTTTAATCTTCATAGTCAAGGCTTACAAATCAGAAATTTGACCCCTGTATGGGGTAGGGCCTAAAAAGAATGTAACTTCAACTAATATGTTGAATACACCGAAATTGACAAAGCTATGCCCAGGGAAGAAGAAAAGTTAAAAATGGAAATGTTGGCATTACACCTCAGAAAATCCAGCAATCTGCAAACAGAATGCCAAAGTGGCGACATAAAATGGCCATACTTCTTATCTACAAAGACATGGATTACAAATACTACAAAAAACTACTGTAACATGATTCGAGCTCAACAAGAGCTAGCCATCAACGAGCAGCAAACAAACAACCACGCCAGGAAGAATGCCCGAATCAATTTGTCTTGAAAAAAATCTAATCTAGAATCTGTAACCAGAACCAGACTGGGGCGGTGCAGGTGGCAACCGATTAGGAGTACGACGCCTACTGGAGTTTGGGCTTGGGTTTACATCACCATTTTCGGAAGGGTCACTATACCGACGACTGTGACCACTAGATCCAGACTGAGACAAGCCCCCAAAAGAATCAGCCCGACCATTAGCAGCAGCATCAAATGCAGATCTCCATTCATCACCTGATGAAGGCCCAGGAGTTCTTGGACTACTTTCTGCATGAGATAACACAAGAATGAGCTTACATCTAGAGACATGAAAAAGCAGGCAAGGCAAGCCACCACTTAAATCATTATTTTAAAAAAAAAATCTTAGCTTAGGTAGGTCAGCTGTCAATCTAAATGTAGAGAATATCTCCCAAATGAAAAACAATAAAAAATTTAAAATGAGCACGCAGATTGTGTCCACAAACAATTTTCTTATTATAAGTTCGGATGTATGCCTGCAACTATCAACGAAGCCTTAATTTCCATTTTGAAGTTAACAGTCGGGTAAAAGCTCAAGCATACTAATCTTTGGGCTCATATTACCTTACAGGCAAAATTATGTATATACATACTTACATTTGTGTGTATATATATTTGTGGATGCTTTCTGTACCAGAAAATCACATGACGACAAAGAGAGTTTTTTCAACATAATACTACCTAACAACTAAACAAGATTAAAAACCCCCACACAATTATGTGTGCATATATACGTGAATGCTTTCTGTACCACAAAATTACATGACGATGAAGCAAAAAAGTTTTTTTTAACATAATACTACCTAACAATTAAACAAGATTAAAACCCCCATATTAATATAATTGAGTGTCCCAAAGAATCCAATATGCATATTCACATTTATATATCTACAGGAACACCCGGACCACCACCACTTCCTCTTTCTCTTCAAACACACACACATATGTGAAATGTACCCACAAATTTAGAGGGATGAGAAGAATAACAGACAGCAAGAACAAGAACTATACAAACTGGAACTTGGAAGATATCACTACCTGCTCCACCACTATCTGAGTAACTAGCAGCAGCTGCTCGATTATCATGAATACTAAGTTGCCTAGTAAGCTTAGAAAGAATGGATGATTGTTTCTGATAACGTTCCCTCCTTCGCTTCACATTCTGATCCTCCTGAAGCAGCTCCTCAATCCTTGCTGTACTTTGAGTACTACCAACCCAATCAAAAGAGAATTGAAGTAGTGAAACAGGAAAAACAATACCAACAGAATAAGTTCACTCTTTCAAGTAGAGGGGGGATCAGTGGATAAGTAAATAACCACAACTAAAATTGAGAATTGCTATGCAGTAAACATATGTAAGAATTGAAAAATTGTTTAGCAAGTATGGCATATACATACATTATAAGTGTATATTCTAAATCAGTTACTCAAGAAGGGAAATAACAAAAAATCACAGAGCAAGCAAATTTTGAGCATGTTTGAACCACCAGTAAATAGAATATAAGAGCAAACCTGATAGAACTGTATAACTTGGTAAGCATATCTTCTTTCGCTTTCTCTACTTGACAAAGAACAACAGCCTGCCCGACCAAGTCAATAGTACAAGACGTGATTATGTCTGTAAATACATTTAAAAAGAAAATAAATTACAATATAGAGAAGCTTTACACCAATAAAACTGACTTTTGGAACATTAGCACCAAGGCTGTTGAGAACAGCTTCAACATAGCCACGCACTTCCTGAGCCATCCATCGAAGTTCTTCTTCCGGATCAGCAGGTCTTCTAGTCATTGTATCCTACAATAATCACCCCAAATTTCATTTCTAAGCACTGTTTCAAGCAACCTATAGAAGTTTATTACTTGATGTAACATAGACCAATATGATCAACAACAATCAGATCACAGTTGAATGAAAAGAGCACTTGAATAGTATCAGAAAAGTAATATCAGAGAAGGAGCCAGATGTAGACATTGTGAACGTAGGACATTAGCCTAAAGTGTACAACTTATGACAATGGCCACGAGAAAACCAAGAAATATGAGACATGGAACAAATTATTGTGCAAATTGAGCAACAGAATTCGAGTATAGCATCGTATAATTACTCACAAGAGAACCTTCCGAAAGACTTTGCCGCATAGGAGGACCAGATTCACCACCCTTCACCTGACCTCCTTTGGAACTGATCACGCTTCTCAACTTGTTTATCCACTCAGTCTTATCTCCCATACTCTCAGCCTTCAAAACAACAGCACTATGAGCTGCAATTGAGATTGGAAAATGCGTCAGGGTTTCTTTTGCATTATCAACAGGAAAAACTGATATATTTACACTAGGCAGTAAAGCAACAGACATGATAATGTACCTTTCAGAACAGTTTTGTATGGCACCCTGCTGGTTATCTTGAACACAAGACTAGGTGTTTTGGCTGTATCAGGCCCATTTGCCTTTTTATCCTTGGAACTCTTTGGTGGAACTTCTTCTTCATCGGAAACTTCTTCAAGGTTACAATCCTGAGGATTTCAGTAGTAGGTCACTGGATTAGTTCAACTGGATACTACTGTTTCTAGTGAATACTCATTCCAACCATGAACTTGGTTCAGAGAAGGCAGAAACAACAATATCCTCCCTCCCAAAGTCAATCATATAAGTTCATTCTAGCGCCTTTGCATAAAGCGACCACAACCTAAATCACAAAAGAATCCCAAACCAAATTCGAGTATAGTGGTTTTCCATTATAACTTGCATCAATTATGGGAATCTCTATTGATATGATCTATGACCCGAAAAGCGTCACAGAAAAAAAGGATCATTGTCAATCATTCTCAAAATTCACATTTCAAGATAAGAGAAACCAAACTAGAGCTTTTTCTGTAAATCCAATATTGATAGTCTCTACTCACCTCCAAAGTTATCACACCACGAAAATGCCGCTCTTCCTGCTTTTTTGTGTACCCAAGCTGCAGAAGAAGGTTTTAATAATACATGATATCGATCAGAGAAAATCACAAAACAAAACCATCTATTGTGTCCACAGAAGAAACACAAGATGCATATCATCAATCAGTTGCGTCCAAAGGCTAACAGAAGACATGAATAATCAATCTATGCCATGGTTTTGCATTTGGTAATTCTATAATTGGGTCCAGGGTGAAGACAACAAGTCTGATTAACATGTCTTAGACTTAGATCATGTTAATATTTACTATTAGCAGGCTTTTCTCACTCTAATGAAGACAAAACCAACAAGAAATCTAGTGCTCGCCAGTGTATAAAAAGGCGTAAGACCCACTAAGGCGCTAGGGGGGTCCTAGTGCCTAGGCGAAGGCGAGCGCCTTAGCAACGTGAGGCGCATTTCTTATATTATGAAAAATAAGCTATTAAATCAAAGAAGATATATATATTCATCAAAAGGCATTACATTATATATCATCAACATCATCATCGTGACTAGATGCTTTTGTCTTCTTTTTCTTCTTCTATTGTTTCTTCTTCTGTCTTCTTTTTCTTTTTTTTGGGTTTGACTTAGAAATATCTAGAAGTCAAGGAATAATCAAGTACTTTGCACACATACTAACAAATAAAAAAGAAAATTTATCGAAAAAATAAATAAATATACAAAGGCGCAGCAAGGCGCGCCTTGGTACCCCTTGCCGAAATCGCCTTGCCTTAGCCTGTTAAGGCGCTAAGGGTGAGCCTTGCCTCTAAGGCATGCCTTTTAATACACTGGTGTTCGCCCATCAGGGCTCAACTCTAACATACTCAAAGGAGCCTACAACATGGAGAAGTACATACATCATCCCATATTAGCACTAGTTAAATTAAAATGGCATTTAGTTAAAAACTTCCATTTCATTAAGGTGCAGTTGAACAGGTTATATTACTTACCTTTCCAGTTTTCTCATTCAAAACAAACCATCGCCTACTCCACCCATTTGTTTTGGCACTTCTCTTCAATAAGAACCCTGTAACATTAAGTGAAGAACTTCAATCAAACAAATTGCGCAGAAAAACTGCATTTTGAGCTTAGCAAAAGTTGTTTATCAGAAAATCTAAAGGACAGACAATCAATTATCCACTTTTTTATGCAACAGAGACTACGCCGTGAAAACAAATTGTTAAAATACTCGAGCAATAAAGATATCTGCCTGAAATATGGTAGTGGACTCCTACGGAAACAAAGAGGGGTCGACATCTATTGATAACCATCTAGAGAAAGGAAGAAATCCTCTTTGGTGCAAAGTCAAAAGGACCATATATACAATGAGAAATTAAGAATTTTTATTGAATAATCATGCAATTCATACTTGTCTTCTATGCTAAGACAAACCCGTTTTTCTATTGCGCTTTCCTTTCTCTCTTCAGGGTACAGGGGGTCCAGAAGTTCTTTATCTGGATTACATATACACTGTGATTTGTAAGTTTCAGACAGAAAAATGAATGGCCACACTAACAACTGCTTAAAGCGAATATACAATCGGAATAGGACACAAGAAAGTTACATGACAACAATACCCCTACACTGAACATAATCAAAGTGAAAGGCAACCTGAACTTTGCTTCACATATTCTATGAAATACCATATAAATTATAAAGCGATCAACATTTAAACCATTTTTAACTAACAAACCTGCTGTTATCTCCCCCTCAGGGCCTGCAGTCTTCAAAGCGGATCCTTCTTGAACATCCTTATCTTGCTGACCAGGTTTATCCTTCATTGATTTTAAGCTGCCCCCACTTTGCTGGCCCCCAGTTTGTGGACTAGCTGCCTAATTATAGCATTAAGGAACTTATATGATGATAGGAATTAAATGAAATATAAGGGGGGAGAGGAAGGGAAAGAGAGAGTGAGTGAGAGGGGGGGGGGGGGGGGGGGTGGACAATCTAGGTAAAAACTGAAGAAAATTACCATAGGGGAATTCAAGAATTTCCCAGGCATAACATGAATATATTTCATTATGTAATCCTCTTCAATTAACTTTGCAGAAAGATGATAGAATAAGATATTTAAAGGCAAGTGAGAGTAAGATAAGTCTCGAGGAACTTATCTCTATTTTCAAATAGTTGGCTTTTTACCCCTTAGAAGAAAATACAGTGTGTTACATGATGATAAGGTCATAGTCATCCAAGGAAACTGGACATCATTTTGTGAATGTGCTCTACTTGGGACAGAGGGACTGCCAAAGTAGGGTGCAGATTTACCCTATTCATTATAGATTGTTCAGCCTCATTTGCCTTCTTAGAAGAACGATTTTTCAGCTCATCTTCACGCCGCTGCCGATCCATCCTGGAAGAACCAATAGAATAGTTAGATGTCATAAAAAGCTACCTATCAGTGATATAAATAGGATCATATCGCAGCACAAACAGACATTAACATCACAAATAATGTCAATGACTTGGAACAACTGCTTAACATAATCAACTAATTATGAGTAAAAAAAGAGCATAACATGTTGAAGCCCCCAAGACAAGCCTAGTTTGCATAGTATAATTATAAACGAGAGATTATTCTTATGACTTCATAAATCATACCATTTCAAATATCATGGCTTTGAAATCTCATATGTCATGATTTATCAGTTCATCTATTCTTATAATTTAGATTTCTATCTGTGATTAACGCCATTTTGTACAAATGAGATTTTTCACTTCAACAATAGATTTTGCTCTCTTTTTCTTGATTCCAATATATTCACTTAGCCAATTCAACCAAGGTGCCCACCAGCAATTTAACTGTCCAGAAAGAAATTGAAGAGAAACCCAACAACTGCACACAAACATTAATTGAATTATCCAAATGATATAATTTCCTTGCTTGTTAAACACCAGTGCAACAACAATTCCTTAAAGGTGAGGTTAAATGTTATACAAGTGTAGAACTCAGAAAGTAAAGAGTATGACTATCGCTAGGCAGAAAACAATATTTAGAAACTGTAATTTACGGAAGGAAATCGAAGAAATCGAAGGAGCTCAAACAAATTCTTAATTCAGTTACATTTTTATATGGAATCGACCAAAAACAATTAGCAGTAATGAAAGAGTAAAATATACCAAGTAGCATTGCACACAGTAAAAACAAATCCTAACCATTATTTAACATAATAAGACGCTTAAATGAAGGAGAAGAATTTCTGAACAGAGGAATTCAAGACTTCCCTTCACAGCTCAGTAGAGATGAATGGAAAAGAAAAGGACAAATATTGTTAATTGTTGTCAATAATGAACATACCGCCTCTGAACTAAGCGGATAAAATGCTGTGGCGGAACAAATGCCCTCTCCATGTCAACAAGGGCAACTACCATAATCTTTGCTTCACTCTTAAACCCTTCCAAAGCAGCAGTAGCAATCGCAACAACCTAGATAGATGACATACCAATATATTTTGATTTTTTAAGGTCCAAAAATCAAGTATGAAGCAGCAGATCACAAGTTAATTTGCATTGAGTGAGATGCTATAAAATGTGATAACCTCTCGCTTGAAAGGAGGATATCTTCCAAGACCAGGTGTAGCATTTGCAGCAGCTGAAACAATTTCAACAAGTACACGATGCACCTATCACAAGGTTTCACATGAAGTAGCTTAGACAGTAATAAAAAAGTATATAACAATAAAAAACAACAGGACTGCCAGCATGACTCGAAAGGAAATAGATGTATGTTAAAATCTCAAAGCCATGTCATCTGTTATCATGAATTCATGGCCCATCTTATAGATCACATAGCCTTGCACTGAATGGCAGGCCACTGATGAATAACCAATATAATAAATGCTTCATTGTGAAGTACAATATTTCCTGAAAGGTAATAAATACTTCACCGAGAAGTATAATAATTCCTGAAGCATAATCAAATAAAAGAAGACTTGAAAGCAATTCAACAAGCAATGAAGTGTAAGGAATTAGGACAATGAGAATGGATAGGCAGGAAGAAGTAGAAGCAATTCCCAGCTATCAATAGGTCCCATGAAACTAATGTGAGCATTAAAATTCACATAATACATACCAAGAAACAGCAAAACAATTTAAGGAGATGAAGAGTTCAAGGAAGAGAAGGAAACAAGAGAATTGGAAAATTCCAAATATAAGTCACAATTCTTGGGCAAGCTGAATACAGAAATATCCTGATTTAATTAGGAAGAAAAATATAATAGAAGTCAAACTTCAAATATAACAAATCAAAATACACTTAGACAAGTTACAAAATACGAGATTTTTCGGGTTCATTTGTATAAATTATTTTTCATAAAAGAGAAAATAAAATGTTTAGCTCCACTCTCCCCACCCGTATATGGCATTTGGCATATTAAGTAAATAGTTTGAATAAAACTTAGAAAAAGAAAAGTCTACGTAGAACTAAAATTATTAATCTTTCTACATAGAACTAAAATTATTAATCTTTCGTTTCATCCTTCTAGCAAGGGTTTGAAGAGGGGATTGGTAGCTAGGAAAGTGAGGAAGGCGCTTTACTATTGGGAAAGTAGAGGTTATAGTCTCGGCTTTGTTGTAGCTTTGCTAACTTTTAATTTATTATGAGCCCAAACAACACTTCTTTGGATTAGTGGGGAAAATAAATAAATAAATAAAGATTGCTACGTGATTTTGTTAGCCACTGATGCAGTTAGCTCAAAAGGGAGTTCAGTCACCACCGGATTCAATGAAATGATTGTTGAAGGAACAAAGCCAAGTTAGTAGACGTTTTAAGTTGCCAAGGAAAGGGATGAAGTTCTTAGGCGGGGACAGGGTTCGAACCTGCTCTCCCTCCCCCTCTTTTCTCTTTTTTCCCTTTTTTAAAAAAGCGAGGATGTTCATTCAATGACTTTGGCACTGGAAGTTCCCAAAAGGAATTAGATTTTTGCAAGGCAATTTACAAAGATGAATAAGGTAAAAAGTTTGAATCTTAGAAGATAAACTAGGAGAAAGTAAATCCAAATACAGGGCAAAGAAACTTTTTTTTATACTTGTAAATCTAATATAAATCTCTCATGATGTAAAATGTGGAGTGCAGAAATCAATTCTCATCTGATCTAAAGATGTTCCTTTTCCAGTGTCAAAAGAAATTGGTATTTGATGTAGAATCTATTAGTCACCAGCTACCAGAAAATTTTTAATAGGCACATCATGTGCAGTATCGGTAACAAACCCACACTTCACTAAGTTAATATTTGTCACTTTAAAAAGAACTCAATAGTCAATGCATCAATGTGCTTATGCTACTGCATTTTGTCTATTTTGCATACCTCATCAACACAAAGACGTGAAGGTTCTTTTGCCAGCTCTAATACACCCTTTATCAAAGATCTTAGTCCCTTCTCAGGAGAAATAAGGTATGGCTGATAACCATCTGCTTCTAGCACAATCTGACATCAACTTTAACTGGTCATTAAAGAGTCGGAGAACAGAAATAAGTTATAATATGGAAGACTAAAATGGAAAATTAAAACTCACTCTCTTGACATTGTTAATGTCAAAGTGTCTATCTAAAGGAAGCTGTTTGATCCTGTTGGGGAAATTCCCCTCAAAACTTGCAACAACTTTCCAGCCATCGCCCTACAGATGTATATGGCGTCAAAATCAGAACGAACCACATAAATTAGATTAATTATTTTATCCAAAAAATACAGTTGTATTAACCCTGCATTGTAATTCAAATAATGTATGAAAATAATACAGGACAACTTTTTTTCCCAGAACAAAAGGAGCAATGATAGCTAAAAGTCTATAGGGCAACACAGTATCAGCAGTGAATTAAAGAATAAACTCATGCAGAAATGGGAAGGGACCTTTCTTGATCTGCATATCTTCAGGAACTCTAGTTTTTATTTCTTTCCTTTTTTATTTTGGAGGGGCATCATATGTATCAAAATAAATGTATTAACCGACTTTAATGCCTCTGATCCAGGAAGCAGCACATACTTATACTGAAAAGCAACACTAGTCAATCACAGCCCAATGCTTCCACCCCTGAAGTCACGCCTTTCAGTAATGGGACTCAAGTCAAGTACTTTCGAGTTTCTCTTTTGCCCAAAGCCCTCCGTCCGACTTAGAAATACGAAATATAAATTAGCTTTAGCATCTATTGATAAGAAAAGGTCTTTATAGGGCTAAGGGAAGGTTTGGAACCCTAGTAGCAGGATGGAATCAGTTTACCGGTGTTAAAATATACACTTGTCCCACATAAAAAAATCATAAACTCTTAGACCACTTAATAAGATCCTGGGCTACTCCACTTGGCACCAATTGGTTTTAAATGGAAACCCACTTTCATGCCAACACGAGTAGTTTAATCCATCACTACCACGTAAGGGCATTAAGAATTGTTTTTGCTCTTTTGTTATAAACGTAGTAATAAAAGGTATTCAGATAGCCTTTCCATAGTTTAGGAATTCTCCTTAGTAGGGACCTAAACACAAGAATGGCTTCTATAAGAGTCAGACCACACCTTATGACGAAAGAGGGAAAAAGGACAGATCACCTATCGATTTGTGATCAAAGAAAACTATACCTGAAGAATGGGATTCAGATTGACAGGCACAAAAGCCATATCTATTCATCTAGGCTCATTGATGAGACGGGGACATCAAGAAGAAAGTGTACCCTATGTCATGATGTTCATTTGCTTCAAAAGGAAGCAATACACTGAGAATTTGTTTGTGATCATCGAGTTTTGTTTTCTGTCTTTACAGAGTGCAATCAGATACCTTGTGGCCCTCAAGAAAAAGCTAGAGTAATACTTCCCATAGGCTAAGCAGAAAATGCAAATGGAGCAGGGCAACGGAGTTGCCCATTGCAAAGAGAATGTAATACCCATATTCAGTGACTGAAGCAAAGCATGCTGGAACCACAATAAGTAGCCCACAAGCTAGGCACAGCAAACTTTGTACATCAATTTAGAAACATAAATATGTTTTTGCCTCCATGTACATTGTCAGTTTGAAACTGAATTTCTAACTGTACTTCACCACTTGAAGTCAAATCAACACCTCGTCTTCAATGTCTAAAAGCTATTACAAAGGGATGTAAATAACTAAATCACAATTTGAGACACCCTCATCCAGCAGCTTGCTTCAACCAAAATCACAAGACTATATGAGATAGATGCTTGATTAAGCAGTAGAAGTCAGTGTTTAAAGCCTTATTCAAGAAGATAAAAGCATTTTGAAACATATAAGAATTATTGTTGAGTTAATACTCTTCTATGCTACAGTGTATTCAAACTTCTATGTTAAGCTAATGGGAAAATCTCACATTTAGACCCTATTGTTTGCAAAGTGTCTCAGTTTAGTCCTTATTGTTTAAAATGTCTCAATTTAGTCCCTATTGTTTCCCTAAAAGTTTCAATTTAATCCCTATTGTTTGAAGTTTTCAATTTCGTCCTTATTGTTTCCCAAAAACTTTCAATTTCGTCTCTATTGTTTTCAAAAAGTTTCAAATTCATCCCTATTATTTCTCAAAAAAATTTAATTTAGTCATTGGATAATAGGGACGAATTTGAAACTTTAAAAGAACAATAAGGATGAAATTGAAACTTTTTAAAAACAACAGGGACGAAGTTGAAACTTTTTAAAAAACAATAGGGACTAAATTGAGAAATATTAAACAATAGGGATAAAATTGAAACTTTTGGTGAAACAATAGGGACTAGATTGAGACATTTTAAACAATAGGGACTAAACTGAGACACTTTGCAAACAATAGGGACTAAATGTGAAATTTCCCCTTAAGCTAATATTAGAAGTTAGAACAAACATATTTCTTTTTCACTCTAAAAAGCCAAAGACCCGCTAATTACACTCAGTATGAAAATCAAATGAGCATCACAAATTCCCTTGAACAACACATAGCATCACATCATGGAACGAAAAGAACTTGTCTGGTTATTTTTAAAATTCTCCATACATCTATTCAGAGGATGGATGACTGATAAATCTTTCAAAATTCTCACCTCACCACTAGTAATGTGCTGGAGAAACTTATCCTCGAATTCACGACAAAGCTCAAGAGCTAAAGCTCTTGTACCTTCAGCACTATGAACCATTTGCTCGCCAAGCCTTACTAATTCATCCTGTACTATCTGAGACTTCCCTTGAAGCCTGCAAGAGTTGTTGAAATAGAACTGAAAATCAAAAGAGAACTGAAAGCTTATGCAGAAGAGACAACACATGAGCAAGTAGAAGCACGCCAACGCGGCAGCACTACTTTGAGGAAGTTGAATTTACTCAACTAGATGACTCATCAAAGCGAAAAACAACAAGAAAGGAGAGATTAGATTAGAAGTAAATTTCATTAATTGAAAACGTCAGCGAACACCATAAGCCAAGACATAATTTGTCCTACATCTGATGATGTAGTATCCAGCATTGAAGAAAGTTTTTTTTTTTTTTTTTTTTTTTTTTTTTGGGGGGGGGGGGGGGGGGGGGGGTGGAACTTAAAAAAGTAAAAATAAACAAAAAGGTGCCAGTAGAGGTAAGAAAGCCAAAGCATGATCACATATTTCAGCTGTAGTACGAAACAGAAGTCTTTACACAGTAATCATTTCCTTAAAAAACCTAAGGACAAGCATTTGATAAACAGAATATACCCTGAGAGAAGATTTGGAAGCCTGACTTTCATACGCTTACGAATCTGATGTGCAAGGGTCTCTACTAAAGCCAACCTACCAAGCTTGCTCTGAGGGGCACCAGTTAATATAGATTTTAAGCTTTCACTCTCAGCTCGCCATGCAGTTTCTAAGGAGTTATCAGAGCCAACATTCCCCGACTGGGCCGAGGCAATAGAAATGGATTGACCAATCAAAGCGACCCAAGGGATCTCCAATGTGCTTCGTGGTCCTTGATTCAACAACAGAGCCTGTACAGCTGCAAGAGCTTTCGTGTCCGAAGCTACTTGATCAATCTTGCTGATAATACCTACCGTTCTGGTACCTATAATGGACAATTAAAAGTTGACATCACTAAAGAACGCATATGCTGAGTAAAGATTATAAATTGCTTTTTCTTTTGCAGTAATAACCATATACAAATTTTTGGTAACCCACTTTCTCCATCATAATCCTTTGCAATTCTTAGAGCTTTGGATGACGATATTTCTGGAGCCTGAGCAGCAGGAATTATAACCAGCAATATAGCATCACTGTGCTCAGCATATCGACTCTGTTACAGAGAAATTCCCCCATTATATGTCGTTTTGATAAAAATAAAAACAAAAAACTTTAAAATCTCAAATTTGCTTCAGAAAGTTATTCAACGAAATTGCAGAATTGAAGAAGTAGGTGAAAATATCCACACAATAGAGCAACTGACCAATGAATCATCAAGATTTCCTTTATCAACTCCGGGCAAATCAATCAACTTCAATGGTGGAGCTGCAAAAAGTAAAGAACATACATTAAGAAAATGTTAACACTTCTAACATTATAAACAAAGATAAACCAAGCATAGTTTTTTATGGTTACAAAGCAGAGCTATCAAAATTATACGCACCTGTACTTGTTCGAAGGTTCAAATATATTTCATCACGACTTTTGCTAGAAATTTTGCTGAGCCTATCCTGTAAAGAATGTCTAAGGGCACCTATGATGGAAAAGATAGTTGTCGCTATAAGAAAACCATCTTAAAAAGCTATTAATGGTTTTTTTTTCTTTTCGTCAGAGGCCTCAATCTATAATGCATGATAATAATCTACTCAAGAGTAAAAGACGACTCACTTGCAGAAACTTGCTGAGATTTACTATCAATCTGTAAGATAATTGATTTGCTGCTCAGAGAACTATCCCTTGTTAAATCAACACAAATTGGAGCACGAGTGGCACCACCTTCACCAGTTGGCTGTCCAAATAAAGGTATAAAAGAAAACATAACAAAAATTAATCGAGCAAAAGCATATGAGCAATAAAGTACAATGAATATAAAGCTTAAAATAGAAGACAAGGACTTGAAGCAACTAGAACTTACCAAAGCAGGATGTCCAATGAGACTGTTCAATACAGCTGACTTACCTGCACCCTGAATGAGTTGTCCACAATTGGAATATAAAGTAATCATTATCATGAGTTCATAACAAGAGAAAAGAAAGCAACACAGTTACAACTCAGATATTTGATATTTATCTGCACTTTCCAAACTACGCAAGAGAACAATTTCTCATATAGTATACACCATATAGTACACACCATATAGTACTCAGTTCTCAACAAATGGAGAGTATGTTGCCTAATCATCATATGTTAATCCATCCCACTCCCCTTTCTTTTGTTTTAGGCCAAAAATAATCTAAAGAGTTGGATTATTGATAGCTCCTGCTCAATGAACTCCTCCAAGATAGTTCAACTAATAATGAAACCAAGTCAAGCTTAGATATAAGCTCATTTCGGGAAAAAAAAGGGGTTTGAGCTCAAAGACTCATATGCTTCATTTTAATGACCAAAAACAAAAATTTAAGCTTGTATTGGCTTGAGCCAAATGGCTAGGCATCATCAGATTATTGATTACATGACCATTCCAAGCCTAGGATTTGAGCAATTGCCACGAAGAAAGTATATATTAGACAAGTATTTTAGCTGTTTTTTTCCAACAATTCTTCCAATTCTCCAATTTTCAATGTTCTTGTAATCTAAACCTCATGTCATCAGTGGACTTCAAATAAGCACACACACACACATGCGCGCGCACACACACACACACACACATATATATATATGCATATTTGTCCATGTATCGACATTTAGAAATAGAAAGTGTATTCTCATGCTGAATTACAGATACTTTGGCCAGACGTTTCCTTCAAATCCTGAAGTTAATAAATCACTCACCTTAAGAAGAAATGAAGACACTGAAAAGATTAAACTGTAGTTGCTTCAGAGTACAGCCAAAAATGATGATACAAATAGTCTAAAATGATACTAGCTATTCACTAGCTGAAGCTGGAACAACAATTCAGCAAAAGACAAGCTCATCCATGACAGCTAGAAAAGGAGTATACACCGCCAGAGCTTTTGTGCTAAATCGCCGTCTTATTTTTACAAGACATGTCTCCCCGTTCTCAAATTTAGTGGAAAGGACTTTGATGGTTGAAAAACTTGTATCTTTCACCATAAAGGCATTACTAGGAGGTTCTAGATACCAACTTTGGCTTCTTATTAAGTGCAAAACAGTCTCTTCTAGTTTCTTTTCTACTTCTTTTAGCAGAGAAAGGCTATTCCTATTTTTCTCCAATCTTATTAAGGAATGAAGAGGAGAAGAATTTGGTAAGGCATGTCAAAATTACTATGAACAGCCAGGCAAGAAGTATCGAATGATAATCAGTTTAAGCTTAAGCCTTCGAACAAAATATTACAATTTCCAAGCTGATATATGAGCTTAACAATACCTTTAACAGTTGTGATGAGTTTTTTATTATGGACAAGTTGTATGATATACTTAAAACCATAATACTGGTGCATCAACTAATTTACTACTATTCCACCAGACAAGCTTTTTCAATGGTGGACGTAACTGGAGTCTCTGACAATTTACAGTGAGAAAACATAAACATCACTTAATAAAGAATATGCAATTCCCTCATCGTATATGAATGTGATCTTTACATTAGAAAGAAACAAGGAACTCAGGACGATATCATAACTATACTCCTCTTGTAAATTACTGTATATTCTTTGAGGAGACCAGAAGCAACATGATGAAGTCCAAAGCAATAAAATTCAAGCATCTATGGGGGAAACATAAGACATTCAATGTTATTTTCTTGAGTACTGCCTCTTATGCTCTCTAAAATTTTAAGCTGATTTTATAGTAAATCATTTGTATGTTCTCTTCCTTCTGGTCATTTTTCACTACGCAACTACCAAGAAATGTACTCTTACACTTGTCATACTTCATAATTATGAGTCACTCAGTTTGGATAGACGCTGTAATATACACGGTCTATTTGTGCCTGTGAACCTTCAGGTTTCAGCAATTTCCTCCAAGTCACGTCATGTTCAGAAAATGTGTTCATCAGTTCTTTCACCTCATAATGTAAAAATCTTTCTCACCTTATTTTCCCAAAAGTACCTTCCCCTCTTTTATCCTTTCATCAAGAGTATTGAATTTACCTACAATCTCTAATTTACATCACGATCACTTGTCAGTAAATGTATGCCTGCACTTATAATCATAGGCCTAACAAAGCTTCTAAATACAGCATCCATAATCAGAAAGAAGCAATCTCTAGTCCTCCTTGGTTTTCTCTTTAACTATCATGACAAAAGTTATCCAACATTTTGGCATTCACACTTGTGCTACTTCAAGCTTCTCTTTTGCTGGGTTCTCATGCATAGAACTATCTCTACATCTCATACAATCACAAAAATCTATTCCAATCATGACGAACTCTCTAATGGAAGCTCTGGCCACCACGAGATCAAGCTTTGCCATTTCATTAGGTAAGTTAAACCAAGCCAAGCGGAATCCAACGAACATTTGAAAATAAAATTTGCTTGGACATAATTGACAACCCATCATGACCTGAATAGAGCTCTACTAGTTAGAGACATATTAAAGAGCACAGACAGCCTGCAGCATGATTGTTTTCTGCAGAGGCTTAGCCCAACTTCCCACATCACAAACCTCGATAGAAAATTATAATCTCCAAAACCTCACCCTCCATCCCAGCTGCTCAAACCAAGTCATTAGCACACAATTTAATTTCCTTTAATTATATGATACGAACTAAGGGTAGGAAAGCAGGTAAAGATCACTATAGAGAATTTTCCTTAACAAGCTCGCTTCTTCTGCCTCTTAAATTAACCTATATAACTAGCCATAAATAATTGCAGAAGCTCAAAAGATCACTTACCACTTGCTCAATCTAGCAACACTTGATTGCTATCGGATACTACCTAGATCAGAAAGGCGATCTCTCCACAAGAACTATTCTAGTCTCTTTATATATAATTCAGATATCATCACTTCAAATAGCGAAAACAATAACTAAACAAAGGTTATTCACAGATCAATAAAACACAATTTAAACCTAATTGCATAAAACTCGAGATCAAAAGCAGCAAAATCTAGAGATCCAAAACTGAATCGATTGAAAAATCAGTGAAGTTGCAACTTACGGTGTTTCCAAGAGCCACAACATTGAGGAAAGTCGAGGACCGCTTCGACGATGATGTTGACGTCGTCTCATCTACATCCTCGTCGGCAAGCAGCGCCGACGCTTGCCGCATCGCATCGGAGAGCTGCGACAGTTCCTCAATCGCATCCATTGCTTTCTACTCTTTACCTCTCTCCCACAAAGACCAACGACCGAGATTTATCGACGATGAAAACTAGTAGAACTCCAGTAGATCGAATCAACTGAAGAGATCAAATATCTGAAATCGATATGTATGTATATGCAGAGAGAAATAATCCTAGATCGAGTGATGTGTGAGTGTGTGTTGTTAGGGTTTCAGGTGAAAAGATTCAAATGTTTGAAATTTTGGAAAGGGAAAAATGTTGAGAGAGAGAGAGAGAGAGGAGAAAATATATGACGCGGTGAAGGCGAAAATCTCTCGCTCTCGGCTTTCCCTCGTTGTCTCACTAGACTTTCGTTCAATGTAGGCTGACTATTCTTTAGACGGCATAAATCCACCTGGTGTGTTTTTTGTTTTTTTGGTCAAAAATCTTCCTGGTAGGATTCTTTTACAGCATGGTAGGATTCCTTTACAGCGTGTTTGGATTGAGGGGAATGCGGGGGAACGGAAGGGAAGTGAAGGGAGGGGTTTAGACTTTCCTTGTTTGGTTTGAGAGGTAAAGTGTGGTTGGAATAAAGAGAAATAAGACTAGCACCTTCACTAATTAAAATTTAAATCATAATCATCTCAAATTGAAGTAAAATGGAGGGGAGGAAAGTTTTATTTTTTGTGATGACAATTTTACCCTTTATTTTTTGTTTAATTACAATCAAACCAACTAAATTCCTAATCTGTAATTTATTTACCTAAGCCGCTCCTGCTTGTTTTCAATTGCTTCAAACAGCCACAAATTAGTGTATATATCTGGGTATGGTGCAGTGATGAGATAAGGTCGTGCGTGTGAATATCAATTGTTTTGTGCGTGTGTGTGTGTTAAACCATGTATTGTATGTGTGTGTTTTGCATATGTATCACTAGTGGTAATATCAAATAAGAAGAAGAGTAAAATATAGAATAGTGATTGGATGCGTATTTGTCTTCGTGTGTGTTGACCATGGAGGTGTATGTGTGTTTTCTTGGGGCAAATTTCACAAATAGTCCCTATTGTTACCTTTTTATTTCAGTTTAGTCTCTATTGCTCTATTTGTCTCAATTTAGTCCCTATTGTTTGCAAAAAAATTTCAAAATATTGAGGACTTATTTGAAACATTTTTAAAATATTGAGGACTTATTTGAAACATTTTTAAAACATTGAGGACCTATTTGAAACATTTTTAAAACATTGAGGATCTATTTGAAATATTTTTAAAATATTGAGGATTTATTTGAAATATTTTTAAAACATTGAGGACTTATTTGAAATTTTTTAAAACATTGAGGACTCAAATGAAACTTTTTCAAAACATTGAGGACTAAATTGAACTTTTATTATTATATTCCAAAATTGCCCCTGAGACCGTGGTCACGTGCGGTGCACGTGACCAACTTTCTGTTAGATTTAACACTTATTTGACGGAAGGGACCAAATTGAAATTTTTTTACAAACAATAAGGACTAAATTGAGACAAATAGAACAATAGGGACTAAACTGAGACAAAAGGGTAACAATAGGGACTATTTGTGAAATTTGCCCGTTTTCTTGTGTGTATCAGTGCAGTGGTGTAATATCAAAGAACAAGAAAATGAATATAAAAGACATTTTATATATAAAACTTATCCCTTCCTTCTATCTTCTTTTTAATTTAAATAAAAAAAATTCATCATTATTTATGATCCTCTCTTCTTATAAAATTATTCATTACAAACATAATTTAATCCTCTCATGCCTTTCCCCTTATAATACTCTTTTTTCCTCTTCTTGATTAAACTTCCCCCTTAAATCCAAACAAACCCTTAAGAACTAGATTATGCGCGATTGTATTTTTAGAAGTTAGTGTATTATTTGGGTAGTAATGAATTATTTTAAAAAAAAAAAATTGGCAAAGATAATTAATGCTCTGATCCTTTTGAGACATTAGGATTCTTTTAAAAACTAGATTTATGCTCGGGTTATGCGTGATTGTATTTTTACAAGTTAGCGTATTATTTGGGTAGTAATGAACTATTTAAAATTTATTAAAAATGAACTTTTTGGGCAAAGATAATCCTCTGATCCTTTTGAGACATTAGGATTCTTTTAAAAACTAGATTTATGCTCGAGTTATGCGCGATTGTATTTTTACAAGTTAGCGTATTATTTGGGTAGTAATGAACTATTTAAAATTTATTAAAACTGAACTTTTTGGGCAAAGATAATCCTCTGATCCTTTTGAGACATTAGGATTCTTTTAAAAACTAGATTTATGCTCGGGTTATGCGTGATTGTATTTTTACAAGTTAGCGTATTATTTGGGTAGTAATGAACTATTTAAAATTTATTAAAAATGAACTTTTTGGGCAAAGATAATCCTCTGATCCTTTTGAGACATTAGGATTCTTTTAAAAACTAGATTTATGCTCGGGTTATGCGCGATTGTATTTTTACAAGTTAGCGTATTATTTGGGTAGTAATGAACTATTTAAAATTTATTAAAGATGAACTTTTTGGGCAAAGATAATCCTCTGATCCTTTTGAGACATTAGGATTCTTTTAAAAACTAGATTTATGCTCGGGTTATGCGCGATTGTATTTTTACAAGTTAGCGTATTATTTGGGTAGTAATGAACTATTTTAAAATTTATTAAAAATTAACTTTTTTGGCAAAGATAATTAATCCTCTGATCCTTTTGAGACACTAGGACTCTTTTCAAAATTAGATTTATGCTCGGGTTATGTGCGATTGTATTTTTACAAGTTAGCGTATTATTTGGGTAGTAATGAACTATTTAAAATTTATTAAAAATGAACTTCTTTTGGCAAAGATAATTAATCATCTGATCTGTTTGAGACACTAGCATTCTTTTAAAACTAGATTTAGGCTCGGGTTATGCGCAATTTTGTATTTACAAGTTACCGTATTATTTGGGTAGTAATGAACTATTTAAAACTTGTTAAAAATGAACTTTGAAAAAATTTAGAAAACACATAACATAACATATATGATAAGATACTACTAAAGTATCTTTTAAAAGACACTAAAAACAAATTATACTCCCAAATTTATGAAAAAGTACGACATAAGACTTACGTAGTGTTTGAAAACACTTGTAGTATGAAATTTATTTCATTTATAAATGAATTCTATAAGGATTTATATTTACAAATAAATTCTTTTGTTTGTAATTGTAAAATAATATTAAATCAATTATGTTATTTGTAAATCCAAATTATGTTTGAAACACATGTGAAATTAGAATTAATAGTTATATTTTACTTAAAAACCTTCCTTTTATTCAATCGAAATTAGGCTATTATATAAGTATTTTTTTTTTTATCTTTCCATTATTAATTATTGATATTATCATAAAATTGTCCAAAAAAACTTTTAAAAAAAAATTTATCAAAAAAATTAAACATTACGAGATAATCATAAAATTTTCTCTATGTTTCCCGTTATATATATATATATATATATATATATATATGCATGGCATTCAATAAGACCCACCACATATTAATACTAATAAATATTAGTAGTGCCTATCACATTATTTTATTATTCAAGAACAGGGTAAACATACAAGATAATTATATAAGGATACATATTGCACAATAAAGTTACTAATATTTGATAATAAAAGAGAAATTGCAAAAAACTTTGCAAGGAAAATCAAACAAGTACCTGAAAGAGAAAGAGTGAAACGTATGCTTGACAGGTTCGAAAAAGAAATAATGGAAGATGTCGACTTCTTTTTCTGTCATCAAAGAGAAGTAGGAAAAAACTTTTTTTTATTTTTTTTTGGGTTTTTTACTATTTAACCTAGAAAAGCCAATCACTTAAACTTGATGTTAGTTTTGTACTCAAAAGACTAGCAACAAATTTAAAAAACATAGATTTGCAAATTCCACCTCTTGGGCTTTGATTTGAGTAAGGCTTGTGTAAATCCAAAAATTGTAAATCTTAGATTTCAAATTTTTTAAAAAGGTGTAACCAAATACAAAAATTTGGATTTGTAAATGAATTCCACAAAATTTATTCACAAAATTTTATAAAATTCATTTATTCCAAACAGTCTATTAGTGACAATGACAAACAACCAGCGTACACAAAATTGTAGGAAGCATCACATAGTTCAAAATATATATTTAAACGAGAGTAAAGGGACATGGTGTTTTCTCCATTGCAAGAACCTTAGCCTTTATTCGTGACAAACACAACAAGGTGGACTGGGATTTTCTTCTCTAGAATAACCCAAGAATTCCAAATACTGTTTTTGTATGTGGCTTGCCATTCTTGATAGGCTGCCTACAAAGGCAAGGCTTCTCAATTGGGGGATGCTTGTGAAGGATCTATTAGGGCTGTGAACATCATCTATGCAATAATCATAGCAGAAGCAAGCATAAATTTCAAGATTAAAGCATTATGTTCATATGAAACCCTAACTTAAATTCATGTAATTAACATAATCAAACATATATTGTCACGCCTCAACTTGATCCCACTTACAATCAGTCAGGACGCAACAGAATTTCAGTAGTATAAGGACTGTAACACGTACATCAGGGCTCTATACTAACCCTTTATAACTTATACATCTAACTCCAAAGATCAACAACTCCACAACCATTTCCATATATTAAATAACCATTCACTAGTTCATCCATAGGTTATACGCCTCCGTTCCAACATCAACTATACTCCAACCATACACATGCATAACATATATATATATAAAACTAGTCTAGCAACCTATTCAAGTTCCAAAAGTAAGACAACTAAACTAGCATTATATGTTTCACTATCTTTATAGCATCTTATACAATATGACCTCAAAGTAAATACAATACCACATGTTCTAATATACAAGACATCAAAATAAAACTTCATCCATAACATCAAGGATAGGACTCGGGCACATAAGACTCGTCCACAGAAGGCACATACTCAGCTTCCTGAGAAACGTACCCTAGGTCTGGTTCAGTTACACCTGATGATAATAAATGAATAAGGGTGAGCTTATATATAACAAAGCTCAGTGAGGATTCGAAAGATCTTTTGAAAACATTTACTTTACCATTTGGGAAATCATCCTATGAGCAATAATAACAACAACTTCATTAACATCAACGTTTCAATTCAACCACATAAATAACCATTCAATGTGAAAGGATACACTAGTTGATGTAGCTATACACGCCATCACGATCTCAACCATCTTCTTATAACTCCCATAATACATAACCGAGGCACCTCATCTAGCCCCTCCCTCTATGGCATCTCTACCCATGCGAGTTGGGGGTAGTCTATGATAGTTATGTCGTTATCAACCCGACAGCCCGATGCTATCCGAGAGGTGGCACACACTATCAAGACTCATGACAATAATCATAAATATCTCATATTCTGGAAAGACAACAAAGTAGGTTGTCCTCCAGATCATCAGCAATCATCAATCAGTTAATAACATTCCAATCAACATAACATCAATTAAACAACTAAAACAACTAAGTTAGATGATAAAGTAAGCCACACAACTTAACATACATTTAAACATGCATTCAGTCCCGAACCTACCTTACAATAACTCAAGATGCAACTACACAAACACCACCCAACAACCGAAGGCAACATTTCAACATTTTAAATAAAGACTATAAAAACTTCTAAAATTCATAACTTACATTCTACTAATCCAATAACCTTCAAATCACTTCCTATCACCCAACCACACATGCAACTACATTTCTTCCATCGGAAACCAACCAAAAGTCATCCAAATCAAGTCCAACAACCCTAATTTGGCAATGCACCTAGGCTGAAATTTCTAGACTTTCGCTATAACATTCCTATCAAAAATTCGGCATTACAACATTACTACCTCATAATTAACAAAATTTTAGAAGCCACAACCAATCAATTCCAACTACTACAGCAACAATTATTCAACAATGAACCAATAACTCAACTTTAATACCCGAAAAATAAAAATACATGCTACTACCGATCAAAACATCTATGAATACATATAAATGATCATTGGCAACTACTGAGCAATAATCTAAAGACAATTCAACAAAACATCAGATGAAAATACAATTATATGAAATTGACAAAAAATAGCATTTCTAGATCTAGAATTTTTCTCTCACCTTTGATGCCAAATGACGCTAGAAATGTATGCAATGGATGTCCAACAAGCAAAATCCAACTTTGGATGACAAGATTTGGCCTTGGATTGCAACTTCTATGCAAAAATTGCTTTGAAAAATAGTTGAAAAACCTTCTCTTTTTTTGTCTATGGGGTTTCGGCCATGTGTGTGTGTGTTTCAAGTGTTTTGAGCTTTGTTATATAATATAATGTATGTATTATGTATATATATGCAAAGTCAAATAATTTAAATAAAGTCAAAGTTGCCAATTTTTAGTCCTTTAATTGTCTTTTTTGTCTATATACATGCATATATATATATAACACTTAGACTATCTTAAGTAGTTTATTTTTAGTTGACAACAATAAATACATACATACATACATATACATGCATATAGCTATAAAACTCAATCTTTTGCAAAAGAAAGTGTAAAACCCTTTTAAATTTCTAATTCGTTTTAAAATCCGTTTTAATCAAACACGGTTTTATTAATATCTGAGGACTAGGTTTTCAAACACTAAAAAGACCAATTTCAAAATTTTAGCGGATGTGTTTCAAAAATACTATTCACAAAACTTGACGATAAAATTTTCAATACCAATTTTTATGAAAATTCCATGAATGCTCAAATAGCATGTAATAGGAGTATAAATCATAGAATAAGCGCATTCTAACTCATATAACACATATACAGGTCAAAACACACAATTTCACGTATAGATGAAATTTGGGGTTTCACATATATATAACAAATATATGTAAACAATAGTTAGTATAGCAATATACCTCTTGAAAACAAGCCATAAAAGCCATGAAAACCAAGTTTTCTTCACTTGATGGAAGACATCATCTCTCACAAGTGTAAGAGCTCTAGTTGGTCCACACAAACAAAGAATGGTCCTTTCCACCTTCTAAGTTATTTGTGCTAACTAACTTTGAAGATGAATGAGTTTGGATGTTGAAGATTTGAAGAATAAAACTTTTCTTCTTCTTTTTTCTTCAAATCTCGTAGGTCCCCTTTAGAAGAGGAAAAAATGTGATTTTTTGCTTTCTTTTGTGTGTTATTATAGGTTGTCTTAGTTGGTCAAAGACCCCTTGACTTAGATATTATCTTCTACCAACATATACATGCATAGCATACATATATAATACACATATATGCTAGCATATCTATAATTGTGCAAATTGTGCAAATACATAATTAAGCTAATCACCGTTGCTTTAAATTATGAAAATAACTTTTTTATAATTGCACATTAACGCCATAATTAACAATTAATTACACATTGACCTTATAATTAACAATTAATTATACATTGGCCCATTAACCTTTAATAGCCAATTACACCATTGTTAACTCCTTAACAATACAAGATAAACAAAAACACAATTGTTAATACTTTAACAATTAAAGAGACACAAGATTCAAGCTCAATAGAAAAACCATTCATAAGTGCTTTATTGTGTGTGACTTTCTAGATTTATCGCCAAATAGTAATGAGAAAACGTTGAATACTTTCGATGTTAATCGAACTTTTCAATTTATTTAGAGAGTGTCTCCCGTTATTCTCTAAACACCCTCAAAGTTCTTGAGTGACGCCTAGCAACTAACGTATCGAGATAGTTTATAAGACAATGAAGTCCAGTTCAAGTGAATCTATTTATAGTTTCTGATTACTGTGCAATTCAATCCTTCCATAAATATGTCCCGATCAAGTACGAACCATGGATATATTAAGTTCATTGACTTGATTCTATGCATTGATCTAAATGGTGTAATAAGAAATGACACATGGAAAAACCCTTTTCATCATTCACACATTGGCCAAGGATTTACTCATTCAACAACCATATTTAGATTGCATAGAACACCACCTCAAGACGGAGGTTAATGGATCATCTCTGGACAACTATCTGCTACTCACTATATTGCAAGTATTTACTGCAAGAGGCCCTAACTCATCTCGTGCTCGAAAACAAGCATTGTCCAAACGCAAGTATTATACCCCAATACATAGGACAACCATAATGCCACAAGTCAAATGATTACTTGCACAACACTAACGAATAACAAATCATTAATCCAAAATCATATAATTTGTTATTCACGTCACATTCAGTGATCTATTCCATTAATAATCACTCAAATGTTTGTTAATCGCATCCCATGCTATTATGACACATGGCTCACCATCCTTTATCACTAACATTTCCATGTTAATCAAAGGTCACAACACATGTGATAGTCCATAATAAATTATTAAAATCCTGATCAAATAATCTAAGGACTATGAGTACTTTAAGTATTTATCATACTAAAAAAATATGTCAACATATTCTAAACTCTTTTAGAATACATTTCTCTAATGAAAATACTAGGGACTCATTTATATACAGAAAGAATAAGAATATGAATGTCACTTACATGTCAATATGTAAACAAACACATAGACAATATTGCCACAAAGTATAAGTTAATGTCAAAATGTCCAAAATATGTCATCCAAATATATAACATTAGGGCATATCTCTAACTACTTGTTCCTAGTAGTTGTGAGCTCTATCATATGGGAATGGAAAGTCGGGATCATATTTTCTTTAAATGCATATTTAACAAATGTATTTGGAGGAAAAGTATCAAGTTTGCTATGGCAAGTGTGGGAAGCATACAATGGAATAGGGTCTTTCATTTTATTAATAAGAATTGCTGGGATGGTAAGGTTAATGCAACACTTCTCAAGCTTGTCTTTCCTGTCTGCATCTACCGCCTATGAAAAGAACGTAATAGCTGACTGTTTAGGAACGGAGTCACGACTAAGGACCAAATTGTGGAGAAGATCCGTGAAGATGTGAGAATGAGAACGCTTGGGGAGTCCCTTTACTGCAAATCTTAGCAATAAAACCCTTTGTACTTATTGGATTCTTAATGCAATTCTCAATTAGTTTCGAGTTTTTGTTAGGACAAACTATTACATTGTAAAGGTTATTTGTTTTTGAAGTGGAATGAAATCTCTTACCAGCTTAACCACAAAAAAGGTACGTCATATACAACCATAATAGGACCTCTAAAAGATTACATGTGCAAGTAGAGAGTCAATTATAGAATCTAAAAATATATTGAATAAAGTCTCCCTCGTGTTTTCTTTTCCATTATCTATCTTTTAACTCATTTTTCTTCAACTACACAATATCCAACAGTGGTACCAATGGTAGTTGTGATACCCCGAACCTGGCATGTATTCAATAGCATTTAAAGTTCATTTAAATTGCATTTTATTGACATTTCAGCTTCTTTGACCAAACTAGTTGACTTTTCATCTACATTGACCAACTAGGACAAGGTGGGAATTTTTGAAATGTTTAATAAAGGGCAAACTTGGGATTAGAAATAAAAAAATGCAATGTTAAATTAGTCAAATTTTGGGTCAACTTTGGAATTAAATCTGAACCAATTGGGGAAGAGTTAGGTAGCAAATTATATATGGTTGGAAAGCTCTATGAGTCGAGTTTCTGAGGCTTCAAACCGTTCGTAAATTGGAGTTTGCTAGAAGAAGTAATGGCCGTTTTCGTAAGGTCACGTATAGCTGTTTTGGTTTAGCGGGTTGACCGAAGCTTTGACCATTTGACTTCAACTTGTCATCTTATATATGCATAATACATTACAAAAACAAGCAAAAATCTGGAAAAAAAAAAAGAAAGGGCCAAAACCATAGGAGAAAAAGAAAAAAAAGATTTCAACATCAAAACTTCAAATCTTCGCGAGAGCTTGCACGGGGTTGTTTCCGAGGCTTCCAACGTGGTTTTCCTAGCATCTAGTAGCGTCTAAGGTGAGGGTTTCATCGTTATTTGCGCATTTGAAATTATTATGCGTAAACTTTAATTTTTAGGAATTATGCGTAGATCGTTATTTTATTTGTTTTGATGCTTAAAGAATGTTCCTTGATAATTGTAGAACACATATTTGTAGACTTTTAGCATTTTCTACGGTTGAAAATAGCAATTGAAATTTTAAATGCGAATGGAATAGTAAAATATGAATAGTAAACCCTCGTTACGTTAAAGTTGCTTCGTTTTGCGTTCTGTTTATGTATGAAGGTGCTAGATATGCTAGAATGCCTAAATGTATGGTTTAATTGGATTGTGTAATGGAAAAACGAGGAAAAATGCCTTGGTACAAGTTGGGGCCATTTAGGTCGAGTTTAGCGTTTCCCCGTAATGCGTGAAGGCGTTGTCTCGGGAGGCCATGGAAGCACTTTTGGTGCAGTTATGACATTGGTTGGGTGATCGGTTGAGGTAGCTGTAGTTCAAACGAGCAAAGGGGGAAATCGGGGCTTTGCGAGAATTCTAGCGTAAAGTAGGGTTTCGTGGACTTTAGACGTGCCTTATAGTGTCCTAGGAGGAGTGGTGATGTCGGTTTCCAAAACTCGTAGCTCGTTTGGAAGTAGTAGCATTGAGAAAGTTGGGGTCATTTAGTGTTTTAGTTGATTTTTATAATGCTTGCTTATATAATGCTTGTTGTGGATTATTATGCTTGTTATACTTGATTATGATTGAATTGTATATCAATTGTTGATAATGCTTGTTAGTGTTGTTGTTATTTTATTGATTGTAAATGCTTATTGTATCGCATGTTGATACTAATCTGCACTTCAGTGCCTTGCTCGATTATCGTTATATCCCTCGTATTGCATTGCATTGTGTCAGGCGCGTGAGTGACGGGCCTCTCTGGGTAGTCTCGGGCTGCCAGGGTTGGTTGCTCTAGCTCCGTGTCCTATTCCCATTCTCGCTTGGGTTGCCGCCTAGGGAGTTTTGGGTCGTAGAATTGACAGAGTATGTTCGGAGTACTCTAACGGAAGTTATAAGGTGGGTGAGCCGGCGCGTCATCGTTAAAGTCATCGAAATCATGATTGGTACATTACTCGTTCGAGTGAACCGTAGCCTTCAAAGTGTGGTATAGCTTTGAATGGTTGTGTTAATGCTTTCTTTAATTGTACATTGTATTGTCGTTTATATTGAAAGCTTTCTTATTGATTAAATTGCTTAACTGTACCTATTTGTATTGCACGATCTTCTTTCTCTCCACCTCGATATCTGTCTCGCCCTCACTGAGTATACGTGTTGTGTATACTTACTCCTCACCACCACATTTCAGGAAATGCCTTGTTAGCTAGAAAGTTCGTGGTTACCTGAAAGATCGTGTGCTATGTGACTTGAGTTGTCAAAGATGCAAAGATGTATATTTTCATGTAATGTATGTGTTTAATGTTAAAAGGAATGTAATTTAAGTTTTACTAGATTATTGAAGTGGTTTGATAAGCTAGTTTATGTATATAGTTAGTATAGTTTAACTTCAATGCATGTTTGTAATGTCCAAAGGAAAAGAGTTAGAATGGTATGATAGTCTATTTTATGCAATAAGTTAGTTTAGTTTAGTTGCCAAGCATGAATGTACTTGTCAAAGATAAGAAGAGATAGGTTAGCATTTAAACTGGAAATGTATATTTACTTGTGTTTGCTTGTTGAGAACCAAGGCTCGGATGGCCTTGAGGTGTTTATATGGTTGGACACGGTGCTGGTCCACTTATATGCTATTACAGGTTTTACATTTTGCCTAGAAACAAGGGAGATTCCGTCCGTCTTTCCCTAAAAATTATGCCCGGATTTGGAATTGGGTTGTGATTAGATTGATTGATAGAACTCCCGGTCTCGAGAGGGATCGGAGTGTTACAGGTGGTATCAGAGCTTGTTTAGCTCATAAGCCAGGACAGGGTCCTCGGTCTGGCGGGTAGTGATCCTTGAATGTGTGCTTGTTAAGTGTGTCTTGAAAGTGTATGCTTGTATGTGAGATTGTGTGTCTTGACTTGAATGTATGCACCTATGTGATATAATTATGTGTTATGTGTTAAATGTTTCTCAAGTAAAGTGAAGTGTCTAGTTGTGCATTGAATTGACCTATTGAATTGACATGGTGAATCAAATCGACCTTGTGAATTGTTATTTGCTTGAAGTATTGCTTGTAATGTGTGTATTGAAATGTCTTGAATTGGTTATGCCGTGATTTGAATTGATTATGTTGTGCTTGACTTGATTGTCGTGCTTGAGTGACTTTGTTGAATAAACTGTTTTATAAACTCTTTTGTAAACTTGCTTGCATAATAGTTTAAGGCATGTGTATAAATGTGATATCTTGGCATTCATACATGTCCTATTGAAATGGTAAGAAAGACTTCTTCCTCCCCTGAAGAAAGTGGTTCACAGCTGGCCTTTCAATGTGTATAGATTGGCAGGAAATGAATGGCATTTAATTAGCCTTTATTTGGGAGTTGGTGTTTGTCTTTGGAGCTCGGTTATTGGCATACTTCTAAGACTCTTCTTCGTGGTTGGCAATCATAAAAAGATAACTTTCATTGGGGTTTCTGTATGATGGCTCTTGGTAGCATTCTTTTGGAATTCTTATTGGGTTTTCTTATTGGCAAGGTTGTATGAAGTACTCACTTGGCAAACAGTGCAGGGGCCTCGGAGTTCGGTTTTGTATATTGTGCACCAGCTCGGTATTTTTCCTTAGGGTTTTCGTGTAGCTGGGAAACTATATTGGTTATTCAACTTGATTATCTTATTGGGCAATTCTTGGTACTTTCTTACTGGAGCATTGTTCGGGTATTTTTTTTGGCATCCCTCAGTTGGTTTGGTAATTGGAATTCCTATCGGACTTGTTGTGTAATATTACTTATGGTATTCTTTGGAATTCTTATTGGGCATTCTACTAGTATTTTTCTTATTGGCATTTATTTGAAGATCCTACACTTGGAATTCTACTTGGCATTTCTTATTAGCAAAGCAACGGGTCGCGGTTTCCATCATATTCACTATACCAAGGTTCTTGTCTTGCTAGGCAAAGGATCGCAGAAATTTGACACATATCTGGCATGATAATTGGCACCCTTCAGGTAACTTGTTACATGAATTTAGTGTTGATGTTACTTTTCCTTCCATCAATGCTCGTGTTTCTGATGTCATTCATGATAATAATTGGATCTGGCCTCATCATCCACCTTCTCTTGCCGATCTCAACCCCTGCAATCTTATTGATTTGGCTTCCAATACTTCGGATTCTTTTAATTGGGCACACTGTAGAAATTGTATTTTTTCTTTCAAGGACACTTGGAATGCAATTAGGAAATGTGGGCAAAAAATTCAATGGTTCAAACTTGTTTGGTTTCCTAATTGTATTCCAAAACATAGCTTCATCACTTGGCTTGCGTTCCAGAACAAACTTGCTACTCGCCAAAGGCTTGTTTCTTGGGGGATTCAAGACAATTCAAACTGCATCTTCTGCTACTTGGTGTGTGAAACAAATGAGCATCTTTTCTTTGAATGTTCATTCACAAAGAGAATCTGGAATCAGGGGTTAACTGCACTCTCTATTGATCACTCTATATCTTCATTGCCAAGCATCATGGGAATTGCTACCTCTATTCAACACAAAAGTGGGGATCTTAAAACCCAGATTTTTTGAACTTACCTTTGTGCAACCATCTACAACATTTGGTTGGAACGTAACAGTAGAATTTTCAACAATGAAGCTCTTACTGAAGAACAATTATTGAACACCATTCGATATGAGGTTACTTCAAAGATCTTTCTCGGTCGTCGTTTCAACAACTCAACAATAAACAATAGAACTCTGAACAGTTGGGGAGTTTAATTTTATTTTATTCTCTTTTTTTGTTTTTCATCTCTTTGTGATCCAAGAAATTTTCTTGGACATTTTGATTGTTTTTCCTTTTGTTTCTTTTGTTTGATGTAATTTTGTTGTACTGTTCTTCTTTTTTAATAAAATCACACTGAATTAACAAAAAAAAAAAAAAAAATCTTGGTGTTGGGTCTCGGCACATGTTGACCAGGTTCGTATCAGTATTGTTACGGCTTCTCCATCGGCCTTTTCACTTAGGGGAAATCTATACTTGCTGTTTTACTAAGATGTTGCGGTAGGGACTCAGTGATTGGAGGATTTCATTTAGAGATTGGCCTTTGGCATTCTTCTTTATATTCTTTTACAGAACTTTCAGCTAGGTCTACTTACGGTAATCAGCACTGCATGAGGTGCATCTACTCTGGCTATCTTTTAACTTTCTTATTTGGTACTTGTTAGACTTCTATTGGAGATTCGTGTGTGGGGTATTCTTCTTGTCGTTATTGTGCGGTATTAGTGACATCTACAGTATCTCTGCTTCAGTCTTTAGTTGGTATTTTCTCGGCATTCTTGGTTGGAATTTCTATTAGGGTTCTCCTACGAGCATCCTTATTCACTATCTTGCTCAGCAACCAATGAAGATTAGTCAGAGTTGGATTTCAGATGATGATGAGTTCTATTGGAAGAAGAATTACGAGGACGCAATTGTTTTATGGGGGGAAGGATGTGATACCCCGAACCTGTCATGTATTCAATAGCATTTAAAGTTCATTTAAATTGCATTTTATATTCATCTACATTGACCAACTAGGACAAGGTGAGAATTTTTGAAATGTTTAATAAAGGGCAAACTTGGATTAGAAATAAAAAAATGCAATGTTAAGTTAGTCAAATTTTGGGTCAACTTTGGAATTAAATCTGAACCAATTGGGGAAGAGTTAGGTAGCAAATTATATATGGTTGGAAAGCTCTATGAGTCTAGTTTCTGAGGCTTCAAACTGTTTGTGAATTGGAGTTTTCTAGAAGAAGTTATGGCCGTTTTTGTAAGGTCGCGCATAGCTGTTTTGGTTTAGCGGGTTGACCGAAGCTTTGACCATTTGACTTCAACTTGTCATCTTATATATGCATAATACATTACAAAAACAAGCAAAAATCTGGAAAAAAAAGAAAGGGCCAAAACCATAGGAGAAAAAGAAAAAAAAAAGATTTCAACATCAAAACTTCAAATCTTCGCGAGAGCTTGCACGGGGTTGTTTCCGAGGCTTCCAACGTGGTTTTCCTAGCATCTAGTAGCGTCTAAGGTGAGGGTTTCATCGTTATTTGCGCATTTGAAATTATTATGCCTAAACTTTAATTTTTAGGAATTATGCGTAAATCGTTATTTTATTTGTTTTGATGCTTAAAGAATGTTCCTTGATAATTGTAGAACACATATTTGTAGACTTTTAGCATTTTCTATGGTTGAAAATAGCAATTGAAATTTTAAATGCGAATGGAATAGTAAAATATGAATAGTAAACCCTCGTTACGTTAAAGTTGCTTCGTTTTGTGTTCTGTTGATGAACGAAGGTGCTAGATATGCTAGAATGCCTAAATGTATGGTTTAATTGGATTGTGTAATGGAAAAACGAGGAAAAATGCCTTGGTACAAGTTGGGGCCATTTAGGTCGAGTTTAGCGTTTCCCCGTAATGCGTGAAGGCGTTGTCTCGGGAGGCCATGGAAGCACTTTTGGTGCAGTTATGACATTGGTTGGGTGATCGGTTGAGGTAGCTGTAGTTCAAACGAGCAAAGGGAGAAATCGGGGCTTTGTGAGAATTCTAGGGTAAAGTAGGGTTTCGTGGACTTTAGACGTGCCTTATAGTGTCCTAGGAGGAGTGGTGATGTCGGTTTCCAAAACTCGTAGCTCGTTTGGAAGTAGTAGCATTGAGAAAGTTGGGGTCATTTAGTGTTTTAGTTGATTTTTATAATGCTTGCTTATATAATGCTTATTGTGGATTATTATGCTTGTTATACTTGATTATGATTGAATTGTATATCAATTGTTGATAATGCTTGTTAGTGTTGTTCTTGTTATTTTATTGATTGTAAATGCTTATTGTATCGCATTTTGATACTAATCTGCACTTCAGTGCCTTGCTCGATTATCATTATATCCCTCGTATTGCATTGCATTGTATCAGGCGCGTGAGTGACGGGCTTCTCTAGGTAGTCTCGGGCTGCCAGGGTTGGTTGCTCTAGCTCCGTGTCCTATTCCCATTCTCTCTTGGGTTGTCTCCTAGGGAGTTTTGGGTCGTAGAATTGACAGAGTATGTCCGGAGTACTCTAACGGAAGTTATAAGGTGGGTGAGCCGGCGCGTCATCGTTAAAGTCATCGAAATCATGATTGGTATATTACTCGTTCGAGTGAACCGTAGCCTTCAAAGTGTAGTATAGCTTTGAATGGTTGTGTTAATGCTTTCTTTAATTGTACATTGTATTGTCGTTTATATTGAAAGCTTTCTTATTGATTAAGTTGCTTAACTGTACCTATTTGCATTGCACGATCTTCTTTCTCTCCACCTCGATATCTGTTTCGCCCTCACTGAGTAAACGTGTTGTGTATACTCACTCCTCACCACCACATTTCAGGAAATGCCTTGTTAGCTGGAAAGTTCGTGGTTACGTGAAAGATCATGCTTGAAAAGTTGTCTTGCGTGGTATGTGGCTTGAGTTGTCAAAGATGCAAAGATGTATATTTTCATGTAATGTATGTGTTTAATGTTAAAAGGAATGTAATTTAAGTTTTACTAGATTATTGAAGTGGTTTGATAAGCTAGTTTATGTATACAGTTAGTATAGTTTAACTTCAATGCATGTTTGTAATGTCCAAAGGAAAAGAGTTAGAATGGTATGATAGTCTATTTTATGCAATAAGTTAGTTTAGTTTAGTTGCCAAGCATGAATGTACTTGTCAAAGATAAGAAGAGATAGGTTAGCATTTAAACTGGAAATGTATATTTACTTGTGTTCACTTGTTGAGAACTAAGGCTCGGATGGCCTTGAGGTGTTTATATGGTTGGACACGGTACTGGTCCACTTATATACTATTACAGGTTTTACATTTTGCCTATAAACAAGGGAGATTCCGTTCGTCTTTACCTAAAAATTATGCCCGGATTTGGAATTGGGTTGTGATTAGATTGATTGATAGAACTCCCGGTCTCGAGAGGGATCGGGGTGTTACAGGTAGTATCAGAGCTTGTTTAGCTCATAAGTCGGGACAGGGTCCTCGGTCTGGCGGGTAGTGATCCTTGAATGTATGCTTGTTAAGTGTGTCTTGAAAGTGTATGCTTGTATGTGAGATTGTGTGTCTTGACTTGAATGTATGTACCTATGTGATATAATTATGTGTTATGTGTTAAATGTTTCTCAAGTAAAGTGAAGTGTCTAGTTGTGCATTGAATTGACCTATTGAATTGACATGGTGAATCAAATCGACCTTGTGAATTATTATTTGCTTGAAGTATTGCTTGTAATGTGTGTATTGAAATGTCTTGAATTGGTTATGCCGTGATTTGAATTGATTATGTTGTGCTTGACTTGATTGTCGTGCTTGAGTGACTTTGTTGAATAAACTGTTTTATAAACTCTTTTGTAAACTTGCTTGCATAATAGTTTAAGTCATGTGTATAAATGTGATATCTTGGCATTCATACATGTCCTATTGAAATGGTAAGAAAGACTTCTTCCTCCCCTGAAGAAAGTGGTTCACAGCTGGCCTTTCAAGGTGTATAGATTGGCAGGAAATGAATGGCATTTAATTAGCCTTTATTTGGGAGTTGGTGTTTGTCTTTGGAGCTCGGTTATTGGCATACTTCTAAGACTCTTCTTCGTGGTTGGCAATCATAAAAAGATAACTTTCATTGGGGTTTCGTATGATGGCTCTTGGTAGCATTCTTTTGGAATTCTTATTGGGTTTTCTTATTGGCAAGGTTGTATGAAGTACTCACTTGGCAAACAGTGCAGGGGCCTCGGAGTTCGGTTTTGTATATTGTGCACCAGCTCGGTATTTTTCCTTAGGGTTTTCGTCTAGCTGGGAAACTATATTGGTTATTCAACTTGATTATCTTATTGGGCAATTCTTGGTACTTTCTTACTGGAGCATTGTTCGGGTATTTTTTTTGGCATCCCTCAGTTGGTTTGGTAATTGGAATTCCTATCGGACTTGTTGTGTAATATTACTTACGGTATTCTTTGGAATTCTTATTGGGCATTCTACTAATATTTTTCTTATTGGCATTTATTGGAAGATCTTACACTTGGAATTCTGCTTGGACTTATTATCCTGTATTGTTACGGCTTCTCCATCGGCCTTTCCACTCAGGGGAAATCTATACTTGCTGTTTTACTAAGATGTTGCGGTAGGGACTTAGTGATTGGAGGATTACATTTAGAGATTGGCCTTTGGCATTCTTCTTTATATTCTTTTACAGAACTTTCAGCTTGGTCTACTTACGGTAATCTGCACTGCATGAGGTGCATCTACGCTGGCTATCTTTTAACTTTCTTATTTGGTACTTGTTAGACTTCTATTGGAGATTCGTGTGTGGGGTATTCTTCTTGTCGTTATTGTGCGGTATTAGTGACATCTACAGTATCTCTGCTTCAGTCTTTAGTTGGTATTTTCTCGGCATTCTTGGTTGGAATTTCTATTGGGGTTCTCCTACGAGCATCCTTATTCACTATCTTGCTCAGCAACCAATGAAGATTAGTCAGAGTTGGATTTCAGATGATGCTGAGTTCTATTGGAAGAAGAATTACGAGGACGCAATTGTTTTAAGGGGGGAAGGATGTGATACCCCGAACCTGGCATGTATTCAATAGCATTTAAAGTTCATTTAAATTATATTTTATTGACCTTTCAGCTTCTTTGACCAAACTAGTTGACTTTTCATCTACATTGACCAACTAGGACAAGGTGGAAATTTTTGAAATGTTTAATTAAGGGCAAACTTGGGATTAGAAATAAAAAAATGCAATGTTAAGTTAGTCAAATTTTGGGTCAACTTTGGAATTAAATCTGAACCAATTGGGGAAGAGTAAGGTAGCAAATTATATATGGTTGGAAAGCTCTATGAGTTTAGTTTCTGAGGCTTCAAACCGTTTGTGAATTGGAGTTTTCTAGAAGAAGTTATGGCCGTTTTCGTAAGGTCGTGCATAGCTGTTTTGGTTTAGCGGGTTGACCGAAGCTTTGACCATTTGACTTCAACTTGTCATCTTATATATGCATAATACATTACAAAAACAAGCAAAAATCTGGAAAAAAAAAGAAAGGGCCAAAACCATAGGAGAAAAAGAAAAAAAAAGATTTCAACATCAAAACTTCAAATCTTCGCGAGAGCTTGCACGGGGTTGTTTCCGAGGCTTCCAACGTGGTTTTCCTAGCATCTAGTAGCGTCTAAGGTGAGGGTTTCATCGTTATTTGCGCATTTGAAATTATTATGCCTAAACTTTAATTTTTAGGAATTATGCGTAAATCGTTATTTTATTTGTTTTGATGCTTAAAGAATGTTCCTTGATAATTGTAGAACACATATTTGTAGACTTTTAGTATTTTCTACGGTTGAAAATAGCAATTGAAATTTTAAATGCGAATGGAATAGTAAAATATGAATAGTAAACCCTCGTTACGTTAAAGTTGCTTCGTTTTGCGTTCTGTTGATGTAGGAAGGTGCTAGATATGCTAGAATACCTAAATGTATGGTTTAATTGGATTGTGTAATGAAAAAATGAGGAAAAATGCCTTGGTACAAGTTGGGGCCATTTAGGTCGAGTTTAGCGTTTCCCCGTAATGCATGAAGGCGTTGTCTCGGGAGGCCATGGAAGCACTTTTGGTGCAGTTATGACATTGGTTGGGTGATCGGTTGAGGTAGCTGTAGTTCAAATGAGCAAAGGGGGAAATCGGGGCTTTGCGAGAATTCTAGGGTAAAGTAGGATTTCGTGGACTTTAGACGTGCCTTATAGTGTCCTAGGAGGAGTGGTGATGTCGGTTTCCAAAACTCGTAGCTCGTTTGGAAGTAGTAGCATTGAGAAAGTTGGGGTCATTTAGTGTTTTAGTTGATTTTTATAATGCTTCCTTATATAATGCTTATTGTGGATTATTATGCTTGTTATACTTGATTATGATTGAATTGTATATCAATTGTTGATAATGCTTGTTAGTGTTGTTCTTGTTATTTTATTGATTGTAAATGCTTATTGTATCGCATGTTGATACTAATCTGCACTTCAGTGCCTTGCTCGATTATCGTTATATCCCTCGTATTGCATTGCATTGTGTCAGGCGCGTGAGTGACGAGCCTCTCTGGGTAGTCTCGGGCTGACAGGGTTGGTTGCTCTAGCTCCGTGTCCTATTCCCATTCTCGCTTGGGTTGCCGCCCAGGGAGTTTTGGGTCATAGAATTGACATAGTATGTCTGGAGTACTCTAACGGAAGTTATAAGGTGGGTGAGCCGGCGCGTCATCGTTAAAGTCATCGAAATCATGATTGGTACATTACTCGTTCGAGTGAACCGTAGCCTTCAAAGTGTGGTATAGCTTTGAATGGTTGTGTTAATGCTTTCTTTAATTGTACATTGTATTGTCGTTTATATTGAAAGCTTTCTTATTGATTAAATTACTTAACTGTACCTATTTGCATTGCACGATCTTCTTTCTCTCCACCTCGATATCTGTCTCGCCCTCACTGAGTATACGTGTTGTGTATACTCACTCCTCACCACCACATTTCAGGAAATGCCTTGTTAGCTTTAAAGTTCGTGGTTACGTGAAAGATCATGCTTGAAGAGTTGTCTTGGGTGCTATGTGGCTTGAGTTGTCAAAGATGCAAAGATGTATATTTTCATGTAATGTATGTGTTTAATGTTAAAAGGAATGTAATTTAAGTTTTACTAGATTATTGAAGTGGTTTGATAAGCTAGTTTATGTATACAGTTAGTATAGTTTAACTTCAATGCATGTTTGTAATGTCCAAAGGAAAAGAGTTAGAATGGTATGATAGTCTATTTTATACAATAAGTTAGTTTAAATAGTTGCCAAGCATGAATGTACTTGTCAAAGATAAGAAGAGATAGGTTAGCATTTAAACTGAAAATGTATATTTACTTGTGTTTGCTTGTTGAGAACCAAGGCTCGGATGGCCTTGAGGTGTTTATATGGTTGGACATGGTGCTGGTCCACTTATATGCTATTACAGGTTTTACATTTTGCCTAGAAACAAGGGAGATTCCGTCCGTCTTTCCCTAAAAATTATGCCCGGGTTTGGAATTGGGTTGTGATTTGATTGATTGATAGAACTACCGGTCTCGAGAGGCATCGGGGTGTTACAGTAGTTTATCCCTAACTTTCTTAAGCTGTGATTGGTACATTGAAATGAATTTGGACATGAATGAAATGAGCTGAGGAATTGAATGGAACTAGGAATGAAAATGACATACTTGATATAGTCTATGAATGAAAATAGGAATTGATATATTAATTCCAAATCCATGTTTGGTTGTTAATATATAAGAGTATAATGAGAATAATTTGTATAATATGACATGATTTGTGACTCCCGAGACCACTACTGTACTTCCCATTAACTGTTGCATTCACTATTTGTGCATCCTAATGTGCATTTATTATTTTTCCAATAGCTACTATTCAACATAAAATTTTACTGTCTAATTTCTCTGAATTAACATTTTTCTTATACTATATGACCTATTTAAGGAATGAGAAAAATGTGGATTCGAGTGCATTAGGAGAGCTCGTCTAGAAAATAGTTCTCAATTCGTGTGATTAGTGAAATATTGTCTAACATTGATTTTGAGCTAGCTAACATTTAATTAAATATTGAGCTTAATTTTTACTTAGTCTTGCATTTTTTTGGGCTAAATAAACTAGCTAAATATTATATGATACGAACCACGCTAACATGCGACGCGACCCAACACCAAATATGGCAAACGACCCCAAGACCTTTCAGGAATGGATGAAACCGCGATCCTAACATGAATAGTGACATAAATAATGTTTCGTGAATAGTAACTAGGTCAAAGAAGTAGACTTGGAGCCCAAGAAAAACTCATTTCCTTGGAGCCCAAGAAAGTCTCCTTTTTTTGGAGCCCAACAAAGACTCATTTTCTTGGAGCCCAAGAAAGACTCCTTCCTAGTGTGAACACCTAATTTTGTCCATGTTGGACTCTAGGCAATAAGCTAGAATTCAAATTAAATTAAAACTCAAACTAAGATAGAATAACAAAGAAATCAAATCTTGACCAAATATTCGAATCTTCTTGAAGAATCTTGAAGTTCTTGAATCTTGAAAATAGAATCTTGACTTGAATCTTTGCTGCAAAATTCATCCAAATGGTGCAATGAATGTGGATGGTTGGTTCGCATCATTCCCCCCTCTTGGGAAGGATTTATCCTCAAATCCACCAGGCTCAAAGACCAGCCTAGGTGGTAGACCAGTATGTCCTCGGGAAACAGTTCAACTCCTTTGTGCAACCTGTTCCTCATTTGTGCGTTTGGAGCAACTTGTGGATGTGTCCTTTGTGTTCTCTCTTCAACCCTATCCAACCTCTCATGTAGTTGGTCAAGTTCTACTCGCATCATCTGTCTCATCTCTCCCAACAAAGCTTGCATCTGTAAGTTCGGAACAGCGGCTTGTTGACTTTTTTCGTTTGTGTTGTCCCCTTGAGTTTGAGACATGGTTGAAATTAAACTCCCTTACGTGTTTCTCTCAAGTCAATTGGCTTTTGCCCTCTAATACTCTCACCACACTGCCTTTTTCCTCTCGTGTTCTTCTTTAAGTTCTTTAGAAACTAACAAAACAATAAAGATCCAAGATGATAAACAAACCAAACGATTATAATGTTCTTGTTACGGATTCTGAATTTTTTTCTCGTTTTTTTTTTTGTAAACAGACCTCTAAGACGTGGAAAAAAAATTAGAACAATAAAACTAAGACAAATCTAGAAAAAGAAACCTAGAGTAATAAAAATAGTTAAAGAAAACATATGCAAAAATACAAAAAGGCCTAAAACTCCTAGTAGATGATGGAATTTGGCCTTAAGAGGGTGGTGCCCATAGCAATGCTATGGGTTTTGCTCAGAACGCCGTTTTTCATCAGAAATGTTTGTTCTCGCGGGCTAATTCAACCAAAAATAATTTCTGCCTCTGTTTTTTTTTTTTTTTTTTTCCTGTTTTTCTGTCTTTTCTTGACTGTTTTTTCGTTCTTCTTTTCTTTTCTTTATTTTTCAGAAATGAAACCAATGAGCAAATAACAAGAATTCAAATTTAGAAGCACAAGAAACCCTAGTTCACGTTTCTAGGGTTTGGCCAATTGAAAGCAAGAAACGGAATTGAAAAACACTCAAGAAACGGAATTGACACAAGACAAAAAGGAAATTGAAAGCAAGAACAGATTTAAGACAACCTAAAACAGAATTGAAACAAGGTAAGAAACGGAATTGATAACAAGACTCAATCAAGAACGAAGAAAGAAACTTAAAACCTAAACCTAGACACACGAATTTGACCAAGAAAACAAGAAAAACAAGAAAAGGATAGGCAAACCTGATAAACCTAAGCTCTTATTTCCAACTGATACGAACCACACCAACATGCGACGTGACCTAACACCAAAATGGCAAACGACCCCAAGACCTTTCAGGAATGGATGTAACCGCGATCCTAACATGAATAGTGACGTGAATAGTGTTTTGTAAATAGTAACTAGGTCAAAGAAGTAAACTTGGAGCCCAAGAAAAACTTATTTCCTTGGAGCCCAAGAAAGTCTCATTTTCTTGGAGCCCAACAAAGACTCGTTTTCTTGGAGCCCAAGAAAGACTCATTTGATACGAACCTGGTCAACATGTGCCCAGACCCAACACCAAGATTGGTAAAACAAACCCAAGACCTTTCAAGAATGGATGGAACCGCGACCCTTTGCCTAGCAAGACAAGAACCTTGGTATAGTGAATATGATGGAAACCGCGACCCGTTGCTTAGCAAAGCAAGAACCTTGGTATGGTGAAGACGCCACAAACGGGGATGGAAAATCCGCTTGATAAGTCAGGGTTGAACGCCACAAGGAATCCCTTGATAAGTTCAAAAGAGTCTCTTGGAGAACTCAAGGAGAATAATCTCACAATTTAATTTCAGAATTGTCTAACTTTATTATCACAAAAAGTGCCTTATATAGGCAATAACAAATAAGTATCCTGCTTGGAAAAGGACTCCTAAACCCTAGCCCAAGTAGGAAAAACGTGAATAGTAACTAGGTCAAAGGAAACAAACTTGGAGACCAAGAAAAGACTCCTATTAACTATTTACGTGAATAGTGACGTGAATAGTAACTAAAAAGGAAGCAAACTTGCAGCCCAAGAAAAGCTCCTTTCTAGTGTGAACACCTAATCTTGCAGCCCAAGAAAGTCTCTCTCTTAGTGTGAACACCTAAATTTGTCTATAGGAAATTAAACTAAAACTGAAAACTAAAACTAGGATAAAATTACAAAGAAATCAAATCTTGACTAAATCTTCAAATCTTCTTGAAACTTCTTGAAGAATCTTGAAGTTCTTGAATCTTGAAAATAGAATCTTGACTTGAATCTTTGCTGGAAAATTCATCCAAAAGGTTCAATGAATGTGGACGTCTAGTTGGCTTTCTTGTGGATCTACTTGGAGGAGTAACACCAGTCTTTCTTCATCTCTACTAGCCAACACACTTTCCTCTTGTTGTAGAACTTTATCAACCAAATTATTCAGTTCTTCCTTGAACCTTTTAGCGCGAGCTCTTGTCACTGGACCAACTGGCACTTGCATTGAATCTGGAACATTCTTAGCAACCTTGATGTCCTCATCATTCCCCTCCTCTTGAGAAGGATTTGCCCTCAAATCATCACCTACATCAAAAGGACTTAAATCAGTAACATTGAAAGTAGCACTAACACTGTACTCACCTGGCAAATCAAGTCTGTAGGCATTATCATTGATCCGCTCGAGGACTTGAAAAGGACCATCTCCTCTAGGTAGCAACTTAGAACGTCGTTGTGCTGGAAATCTTTCTTTCCTCATGTGTACCCACACCCAATCTCCAGGCTCAAAGACCAGCTTCCGACGTCCCTTGTTAGCTTGCTTGATATATTGCTCAGTTCTTCTCTCTATGTTGAGGCGTGCTCGCTCATGGAGTTGTTTTACAAATTCTGCCTTCTTCTTACCATCTAAGTTCACATGCTCAGACACAGGTAAAGGTGATAAATCCAAAGGAGTTAAAGGATTAAAACCATAAACAATTTCAAAAGGTGAAAGCTTAGTAGCAGAATGAACAGTACGATTATATGCAAACTCAACATGTGGTAAACAATCTTCCCAAGTCTTAATGTTCTTACTTATGATAGCCCTCAATAATGAAGATAAAGTCCTATTAACTACTTCTGTTTGACCATCAGTTTGAGGATGACAAGTTGTAGAAAACAAAAGTTTTGTCCCTAGCTTGCCCCACAAAGTCTTCCAAAAGTAACTTAAGAACTTAGCATCACGATCTGAAACAATTGTCCTAGGCATACCATGCAACCTAACAATCTCCCTGAAGAACAAATCTGCAACATTAGAAGCATTGTCAGTCTTATGACAAGGGATAAAATGAGCCATCTTAGAAAATCTATCCACAACAACAAAAATTGAATCCCTTCCACGCCTACTCCTAGGTAAACCCAAAACAAAATCCATTGAAATATCAATCCAAGGTGAACTAGGAATAGGTAGTGGCGTGTACAATCCATGTGGCTGAATCCTAGACTTAGCTTGCCTACAAGTAACACATCTTCCACAAGTCCTCTCAACATCCCTTTTCATGTGTGGCCAATAAAAGTGCTCTTGCAAAATAGCTAAGGTTTTAGCGACTCCAAAGTGTCCCATTAAACCACCACCATGGGATTCTCGAACTAACAAGTCTCTTACAGAACAATTAGGCACACACAACTTATTTTCTCTAAATAAAAACCCTTCATGCCTATAAAACTTACCTTCTGCAGATTTCTCACTAGCCCTATAAACTTCACTAAAGTCGTGGTCACCTTCATAAATGTCCTTGATATGCTCAAAGCCCAGAAATTTCGCATCAAGAGTAGAGATTAAGGCATACCTTCTTGACAATGCATCTGCAACAACATTTTCCTTACCTTGTTTATAACGAATGACATATGGAAAAGTCTCAATGAACTCAACCCACCTAGCATGTCTCTTATTCAGCTTGTGTTGACCCTTTAAATGCTTCAAGGATTCATGATCTGTACGAATTACAAACTCCTTTGGCCATAGGTAGTGCTGCCATGTCTCCAAAGCTCGAACCAAAGCATACAACTCTTTGTCATAGGTAGGGTAGTTAAGTGCAGCCCCACTGAGCTTCTCACTAAAGTATGCAAGGGGTCTTCCTTCCTGCATAAGAACAGCGCCTACACCTACACCTGAGGCATCACATTCAATTTCAAACGTTTTAGTAAAGTTAGGTAAAGCAAGTAAAGGAGCATGAGTAAGCTTGTATTTAATAAGCTGAAACGCCTTCTCTTGATCTTCACCCCATTTGAACCCAACGTTTTTCTTGATAACTTCAGTGAGTGGTACTGCAATGGTGCTAAAATCTTTCACGAACCTCCTGTAAAAACCAGCAAGTCCATGGAAACTTCTAACATCACCTACACTTGAGGGGGTTGGCCACTCTTGGATGGCTTTGATCTTCTCATCATCAACCTCAATACCTTTAGCACTAACAACAAAACCTAGGAAAACAAGCTTATCGGTGCAAAAAGTACACTTTTTGAGGTTAGCATACAACTTCTCCTTCCTAAGCACATCCAAAACTGAATTTAAATGTGAGACATGTTCATGCAAACTCTTGCTATAAACCAGAATATCATCAAAATAAACAACAACAAACTTACCAATGAAAGTACGCAAAACATGATTCATTAAGCGCATGAAAGTACTAGGTGCATTAGTTAGTCCAAAAGGCATAACTAACCACTCATACAATCCATATTTAGTTTTAAACGCTGTTTTCCATTCATCTCCTTCTTTCATTCTTATCTGATGATATCCACTTTTAAGATCAATTTTAGAAAACACACAAGAACCATGCAATTCATCTAACATATCATCTAAGCGAGGAATAGGATGTCTATACTTAACCGTTATGTTATTGATGGCTCTGCAATCAACACACATCCTCCATGTCCCATCCTTCTTAGGCACTAAAATTACAGGAACTGCACAAGGACTCATGCTTTCTCTCACGTACCCTTTCTCCAGCAACTCTTCGACTTGCCTTTGAAGCTCCTTCGTCTCCTCTGGATTGCTCCTATAAGCTGGACGATTTGGAATTGAGGCTCCAGGTACGAAATCTATCTGATGTTCAATTCCTCGAAAAGGTGGTAGACCATGTGGTATCTCATCGGGAAACACATCCTCAAAGTCCTGCAAGAGAGAAACAACAACACTAGGCAATGTAGAGTCAAGTTGGTTAGTGTTTAAAAGAGCCTCTTTGTACATAAGTACAATCATTGGTCTTTTTGAAATCAAAGCTCTCTTAACCTCACTTGCTTTTGCATAAAAATTTCTTTGTTTTCCCTCTGTTTTTACCTCCTTGGCCGAATTCTTTTCTCTCCTCACTACCTTTCCAGATTCGGCCTTGCTTTTATTCTTTTCATTCTCAATCTTTTGCTCACTCAAATTCTTTTCATCACTCAAGTTATTTTGATCACTCAATTTTTGTAACCTCACTTGATCCTCATAAACTTGTTTTGGTGTCATTGGAACTAGAGTGATTGTCCGTTGATTGAACATGAATGAGTACTTGTTGGTGAAGCCATCATGTTGTACACGTCGATCAAATTGCCATGGTCTTCCCAAGAGAAGATGTCCAGCATGCATAGGTACCACATCACACAACACTTCATCCTCATATTTCCCAATGCGAAACGGTACCACAACTTGTTTTGTAACCCTTACCTCACCACAATCGTTCAACCATTGCAGCTTGTAGGGACGTGGATGCTTAATTGTTGTGAGCCCTAGCTTGTCAACCATTGAAGCACTAGCAACGTTAGTACAACTACCACCATCAATAATAACACTACATACCTTATCTTTCACGTGGCAGCGGGTATGAAAGATGTTCTCACGTTGCACTACTTCTTCCACCTCTTTAGCTTGCAAGCTCAAAGCTCGTCGTGCCACTAATCCAAGCATCTCTCCATAATCTGCCCCAAATTCCTCTTCTTCACCTACTTCGGTGTCCTCTAGTATTGGCATGTCATCAGATTGCGTTTCATCTTCAGACTCAATCTCCCCACTTTCCAAAACTATCATTGCTCTCTTGTTTGGACATTGGCTAGCTATGTGCCCTCGTCCCTGACATTTAAAGCATTTAATATCACTAGAACGAGTTGCAGGAGGGGCTGTTTTACCTTGAGAAGTCGTGGCATGGGTGGATGTTTTGGGCTCGGTCTTGACCTTGGAAATAGACGAACTATCCTCCTTTCTTGGGTAGCTTGACCTCCAAGGTGATGCACTTGAGTGTTGCAGGGCTGGTCTTGGTCGTGAACTACCCCTCTTCAATTGCTTCTCCACCTTAATTGCCATATGCACCAAATCTTCTAACTCAACATAATGATGCAACTCAATGGTGTTGGCAATTTGTCGATTCAGCCCATTCAGAAACCTAGCCATTGTTGCCTCTCGATCTTCCTCTACATTGGCTCTAATCATAGCCATCTCCATCTCTTTGTAATACTCATCAACACTCTTATTACCTTGATGAAGACCTTGCAGCTTGAGGTATAAGTCTCGATAGTAATGACTTGGTACAAATCGTCGCCTCATCACTCTCTTCATCTCATCCCAAGTTGCAATAGGACGATCTCCATTCCGCCTCCTATTGATGCACAACTGATCCCACCAAACAATAGCATAATCAGTAAATTCAATTACAGCAAGTTTTACCTTTTTCAGTTCAGCATAGTTATGACAATCAAAAACCCACTCCATCTTCTTCTCCCACTCAAGATATGCTTCGGGATCACTCCTTCCTTGAAAAGCAGGAATCTTCATCTTGATGCTTCCCAAATTGTTATCAACACGGTTCCTAGCTTCTCTATCTCGGCTATGTCTTCCATTGCTGCCTATTGACATCCGATTAAGTTCCTCATCTATCCTTTCTTCTTCAAATTCATCCACAACTTCAATTTCTCTTCGATGCAACATGTTCCTCCTTGGTGCGTTTGGAGCAACTGGTGGCTGCACCCTTGGTGTTCTCTGCTCTACCCTAGCTATCCTATCATGTAATTGATCAAATTCAGCCCTTATCATTCGTCTCATCTCTCCCAATAAAGCATGCATCTGTAAGTTCGGAACAGCGGCTTGTTGACCTTCTTCGTTTATGTCATCCTCTTGATTATGACCCATGACTGAAATCAACACTCCCTCACGTGTTTCACTCAAATTCAACTTGGCTTTTACCCTCTAATAATCTCACACACTCTGCCTTTTTCCTCTCGTATTCTCCTTCAAGTTCCCTAGAACTAACCAAGAATACCAAGAAAGGCACTACAGCAACGTATTACTCTATTTCGGAATCTGACTTTTTTTTTTCAGACCTCTAAGACTCTGGAAACAAGGTTAGACAAAGAAAATTAAACAAAACCTGAAGAAGGAAACCTAGAGAAATAAGGAAAGTTGAGAAAAATCTAATAGAAAACACAAAAGGCCCAAAACTCATACTAAACGATGGAATTTGGCCCTAAGAGGGTGGTGCCCATAGCACTGCTATGGGTTCTGCTCAGAACGCCGTTTTCCTTTAGAAAAGGTTGGCCTCGCAGGCTATTTCAACCAAAAAAAAAAATTCTGCCTCTGTTTTTTTTTTTTTTTTTTTTTTTCTGTTTTTCTTGACTTTTCTCTTCTTTTCTTGATGTTCTTTTCTTGAGTTTCAGAAACGAAAACAATGAGCAAGTAACCAAGAATTAGAATTTAGAAGCACAAGAAACCCTAATTCAAGAATCTAGGGTTTGGCCCATTGAAAGCAAGAAACGAAATTGAAAAACCAAAAAGTCACGGAATTGAAAAAACTAGCAAGAATGAGGAATCAAGAAAAAGAATTGAAACAAGACTCAATCAAGAACAAAGAAAGAAACTTAAAGACCTAAACCTAGACACACGAATTGACCAAGAAAACAAGAAAAAAGATAGGCAAACCTGATAAACCTAAGCTCTGATACCAACTGATACGAACCTGGTCAACATGTGCCCAGACCCAACACCAAGATTGGTAAAACAAACCCAAGACCTTTCAAGAATGGATGGAACCGCGACCCTTTGCCTAGCAAGACAAGAACCTTGGTATAGTGAATATGATGGAAACCGCGACCCGTTGCTTAGCAAAGCAAGAACCTTGGTATGGTGAAGACGCCACAAACGGGGATGGAAAATCCGCTTGATAAGTCAAGGTTGAACGCCACAAGGAATCCCTTGATAAGTTCAAAAGAGTCTCTTGGAGAACTCAAGGAGAATAATCTCACAATTTAATTTCAGAATTGTCTAACTTTATTATCACAAAAAGTGCCTTATATAGGCAATAACAAATAAGTATCCTGCTTGGAAAAGGACTCCTAAACCCTAGCCCAAGTAGGAAAAATGTGAATAGTAACTAGGTCAAAGGAAACAAACTTGGAGACCAAGAAAAGACTCCTATTAACTATTCACGTGAATAGTGACGTAAATAGTAACTAAAAAGGAAGCAAACTTGCAGCCCAAGAAAAGCTCCTTTCTAGTGTGAACACCTAATCTTGCAGCCCAAGAAAGTCTCTCTCTTAGTGTGAACACCTAAATTTGTCTATAGGAAATTAAACTAAAACTGAAAACTAAAACTAGGATAAAATTACAAAGAAATCAAATCTTGACTAAATCTTCAAATCTTCTTGAAACTTCTTGAAGAATCTTGAAGTTCTTGAATCTTGAAAATAGAATCTTGACTTGAATCTTTGCTGGAAAATTCATCCAAAAGGTTCAATGAATGTGGACGCCTAGTTGGCTTTCTTGTGGATCTACTTGGAGGAGTAACACCAGTCTTTCTTCATCTCTACTAGCCAACACACTTTCCTCTTGTTGTAGAACTTTATCAACCAAATTATTCAGCTCTTCCTTGAACCTTTTAGCGCGAGCTCTTGTCACTGGACCAACTGGCACTTGCATTGAATCTGGAACATTCTTAGCAACCTTGATGTCCTCATTATCATTCCTAGTGTGAACACCTAATTTTGTCCATATTGGACTCTAGGCAATAAACTAGAATTCAAATTAAACTAAAACTCAAACTAAGATAGAATTACAAAGAAATCAAATCTTGACCAAATCTTCAAATCTTCTTGAAACTTCTTGAAGAATCTTGAAGTTCTTGAATCTTGAAAATAGAATCTTAACTTGAATCTTTGCTGGAAAATTCATCCAAATGGTGCAATGAATGTGGATGGCTGGTTCGCATCATTATATATACATAGTATATACTTAATATTACACATATACATACAACATAGCTCAGAACAAATCATAAAATTCCCATTATATCCCCCCAAACCCGATAGGCAGCCAAGGGAAAAAGGAGAAAAATTATTCATCCACTCTTGCATTTCAAGCTCTACCAAGCTAGGATCAAGTGTTTTTGAGGGTTTTCTAGCTTCCTACTAGCTCCTACACAAGTTTGGCGAGGGATTTTTGCATTATTTGTAAATTCAAAGTTTATGTCATAATATGCAATTTCTAGATTTGATGTTATTAGCTTATGAGATGGTTAAATCTTGCTTTATATGTTACCTACATGCTATAGAGACCATGTTTGTGTGATTGCTTAGCTTCATTAATGGTTAATTGCAAAGTTTAGTTTGAGAAGACAATGAATAGTCAAATTTTTAGGGTTTTGATAAAATGTGCTTTAGAGATTGATTTAATGCTTCAATTAGGTGCTTTAGGTGTTAATGAGGATAGTCTAATGACCCCGTGTAGTTTAATTGCTTGAAACTTAGTTAAAACGTGAAATTAGCAAAATTTACAAAGAGGTTTTGCGTGTAATGTAAATCCGGGTTGATTTGGCATTGTATTTGGTATTTTTAGGGAAAAGAGGTACTAAATGTGCTTTTCTAACTCTCGGTTGAGCTTCGGTTTAGGTACTTGTAGTACAAATGCATAAAGGGGTAATCGGGGCTTTTGTGGCAAACGTGGGTATTTGGATAGTTTCGAGGGTCCTAGGGATGCCATAAAGTATAATTAGAAGTACGGAATAGCTCGCTTGTGAATCTAAAACCTTGTCTTTCGGTTTGCAGTCAATTAGCCTAAGTTAACAAAGGGGAAAAGTGGATAATCGGTTGTTTTGCACACCTATTGACTTGTAGATGCTTATAATGTGTTTAAATGAAATCCTAAGGTAATTGTGAGCTTTTGGTAAAGTTTTGTGAGAAATATGCCATTGACCCCTTTATGTTCATATAGCTAATTTCGTGCTAACGCTTATATCTTAATTGTTTTCGAGGGCAACCTACTTTGTTGTCCCTCTTATGTGTTATTGCTTTATATTATTGTTATATTGCCATTGAATTTAAGTGCATTGCATAGTAGTTGCGCAACCATAGTGTCAGGGGCGGATGTATTGGATATCGGTTGGGCGGTAGCGGGCTTGCTAGTGGATATTCGATCTCCGTGCTCGAGTCTCTCACTCGCCTGGTCTGGAGATTGCTAGGGGGTATTGGGTCGTAGATTATCGAGGTACATCCAAAATATACCCACTAGAGTATTTGGGGTTTATGCCGACACATTGATCGAGGTTCGTGGATCGAGGTTCGTGGCTGAAGATTAAGTGAATTTTGGAATGTCTGGGGTTAAAGTGAATCGTATCCTTTTAATGTGTGGTATCTTATTGTTTATTCATACTTTAGTTATTTAACTGCTTTACTTGTATTTAATTGTTGCATTGCACTAGCACGCCCCGGTAGACCCTATCCCTCACTGAGCCATTGTGGGTTGCTTATACCTCGCTAAACATGTTTTAAGAGGTGCTGAGATAGACTCCCAACTCTTAGCTGTCGAGGGAGAAGATGAGGTGCAGGTGGAGGAGTTGCCTTAACTGTTGTGTGCTATTGCTTGAGGTTGGAGTGTTGCTTGCTAGATCGTGTGAAGACTTGCTTGTATTGTATTATGTTCCATTTTGAGCCTATGGGCTTATGTATATTTGTGTGGTTGTAAGCTTATAAAAGATAGATGGATGTAGTATGGTTTGTGTAGCCGTGGCATGTAATAACTTATAACTCTGCTTATTATTTTGTTGCATGCTTGTGTGTTAATGAGGTGGACGGTTGGTTAGCTTTAATTTATAAGTATGTTTAAATGATAATATTAGAGTGGTAAGATAAGTGGTTTTAAAAGAATGAATTTCATTGACTTTAACCATGCATGCTTGTGTGTTGTGATGTTTTGTCTTGCTTAAGGCTCAAATGGCCTTGAAGTTGGGAAATGGTGGAGTTGGAGTTGGAGAATGTTGTGGTTTGTATTTGTGGTTTTATTTTCTGTTTACAGGTAACCAGATAGTCCACGGTACAAAGGAGACTCTGTCCGTTTGTCGGGTCCGGACTTAACCTTTTAGCGTGGGGTTGGGTCGGGGCGTGACATGATTACCCTTCCATTATTATTGTATTAAAATAAACGTAAACAACATAAACATAATAATAATAATAATAATAATAATAATAATAATAATAATAATAATAATAATGATGATGATGATATATACTATTACTATAACAAATAATAAAAGTAAGAATAATAAATCTATGTGCCCTCCGAGCATCAAACATTTTCAAAATAATTCTAAAAATAATAATATAATATTAATGAATATTATTATTATTATGTTTATTTTTAAACTGCTTGTGATTTTTGTTCACTTCTTTGACATTTCGTGATTAAGCAAGTGTCCCTAAATAGGCTTTAGAAGGATCCGAATATGAAAGAAAACGTTATAACGCATGAATCAAATTCTATTAAACAAGAATAAGGCGGAAACATTCATGCATGGATTTTTAAAATTCGAATAACTAATGAAATAGCTAAAGAACATGTAATAGTTCATAGTTTAATCTAAAAGCAAATAAAGTTTTTCACAATACCTCGTAATGGCAAAATTGAAACTTGAAAAACTTCACCTTTATTGGTTCTTGCTCCACACGTCTGAGGTTAGGCTTTCGCTCATCTACTTTGATCTTCCCTCTTATGCCAAATCCTAGCTAAAGTGTTCATAAAATTGTGGGATTTGATCTTTCAAAGGTAAGCTAAAAGAAAAGTGTTTTGTGTTTCCTCTTAAAGAGGTTTACACATGAGAGAAAGAGAAAGAGAGAGAGAGAAAGAGAGAGAGAGAGAGAGAGAGAGAGATCTCAAAAGAGATGATGCAATTGTTGAGCTTGGGGTAGAGGCTTTATACAGGTGAAAACCATGCTAGGTAGTTCTGTCTAAATCAGAAACCAAAATAGAAAAGGATTAGGACTTTGGGCTCCGTTTGTTTGCCGTAAAACAACTTGCTTGTGGAAAATATTTTCAAAGGAAAATATTTTCATGGAAAATAAAATATTTTCCTTGGCTCTATTTGTTTGCCGTAAAATAACTTGTTGGGTAAAAATATTTTCCTGAAAAATAGAATACTGGAAAACATTTTCTGATGTTTGAATTCCGAAAAATATTTTCTTTTCCTCAAAGACAAGAAAATATTTTTCCAAACTTTATACTAGCTGTAATATTTGACCGGAAAATATTTTCCTGTTGACCAATTTTTTGGTATTACTAAACAGTAGAAAATTGGAAAAAAAGTTGCCATCATTTTTTACTGGAAAATATTTTATAGTTGACCAATTTTTTGGTGTTACCAAACACCGAAAAATTGGAAAAATATTTTCCCATTACGGCAAACAAACGGAGCCTGAATTATCCTTTAATTCTAAAATAATATTGAAAAAACCTTTTCATAAAAAATTCACCATGCCATATGGCTAGCCCATGGTGGGACGCCTAGAGCCTTGCTCCATGCGTGTGGGCTTAAGTGATTTAGCCCAAGTCTGTTCTAATTAATTATAATTAAATTTAAGTCCAAATCTAGTCCACTTTTAAGAATAAAACTCCTTCCAAAAATGGAAAGTTTATCTGTTTACTCTTAGAAGCCTTTAGACTTTAATTTTCTCACACATTTAACAACACCCAAGTTTAATAATGACACTTATAAGGTAAATGGTTAGAAGACATAATTACCCTTCTACTGAAAATGACCAAAATACCCTTGCTAATTTCTAGTAATATTTTGTCACTTTAACCTTAATCTATTCCACTAAAAGACTATGGTTGCATTACAGGATAATTACTATATGAACAAGAGTTAGTCAAAAATATATGACACTCAATCTTTAGACCAATTAAGTGATAATGACCATGTTGCCTCTCTATACTCATTCATATCCAAGACAGGTACACCACTTGCACTATCATCTCTTTGACTACAACGTTTTCTTCTTAGAACCTCTAACCCATAATCCAACCATCATCTGGAAGTTATCCACTTGGTCAAGGGAGCTACCCACAAGTGTAACATCCGATACAAACTATACCACTATGCATAGATTTAGGATGATCAACCTGGATCATTCTAAGGGAGTGATTATTGTATAGATTTCTTATTGCATATGCATATCCCTTCTAACCAAGTCTAGACACCTAAATCATAGAACTATTGACTCATACAAGATCTTACCCATAGTGACTCAAAGGGTAAGAACTTGACTTCATCAGTTTATCCACATATGCTCAAGATTAAGAGTAATGGCCCACTTAGAAGCTACTAGGTATAGGTAATCTCTTTCTTTGATAGTACTTGCTTAGAGATCGCACCTACGGTGACCTGTTCAATGCATACATATCCATATGTAAGGTAAGTCTGGAACTTTATCCATGATCAGGGCAGATCACTCACTGTAAAAGGAACTTATTCATAATAACTTCTACCATAGTAGAGTGTCCGGCTCTACTACTTAGTTATGGACTAAACAGTTCTGGTTGACAATCAACCATGACTTAAACCTTTTGTATGTAACCACCACGTACCTAAATCAACACTTGAAGCAAGAACCTTATACACATACATAAGTTTACCACATAAGAGATAAATATACTTGTAAATGTAAGATGCCATTATTTATTCATTGCAAATATTCAGATACAATGATGACAAAGTGCTAGTGGTCTTTTAGGCATATTCTAATCCCAACAGACTCCCACTTGCATGAAAGAGCACTAGGTTGTGTTACCTAACAACTTAACTCCCATTGACTCAACATGTACAGAAAAAACCTTATACGTAAGGGTCATAGTAAAAAGATCTGCTAAGTTATTCATAGAGGCTATTTTATCTACCATTATGTCTCATCTCTGTATAAATTCTCGAATTAAGTGATATTTTATCTCAATGTGTTTGCTCTTTCTATGATTCCTCGGCTCTTTGCTTTGTGCTACCGCTCCACTGTTATCACAATATATAACTATTGGTTTCTCTACGACATGCACGACTCCCAACTCTAACAAGAACTTTCTTAACAAAACAGCTTCTTTAGCAGCTTCTGATGCCCCTACATACTCAACTTCTATGGTAGAATCTATAATGCACGATTGCTTCACGCTTCTCCATAAAATTGTACCTTCTGACAGGGTAAAAACGTATCCAAAAGTAGATCTCCTATAATCCTTATTAGATTGGAAGTCAAGTCTGTGTATGCTAGCAGAATCAAATCCTCAGCTCAGTAGACCAACATATAATCATTCGTTCACTGAAGATACTTGAATATATGTCTAACCGCTACCCAGTGAGCTTGTCTTGGGTTTGACTGATATCGGCTAACCATGCCAACAACAAAATAGATATATGGTCTAGCACATAATATGGCGTACATGAGACTGCCAATTGTTGACGCATATGAAATCCATCTCATGCTTTCTTCCACATCAGGAGTTTTGGGGCATTGATCTCGAGAAAGTGGAACTCTATACCTGGAGGGTAACAAACCACCCTTCTTGGAGTTTTGCATGTTAAACTTAACCAATATCTTCTCAATATATGCAACTTGGGAAAATACTAGTACCTTGTTTTTGCAATCTCATAGGAGTTTAATCCCTAGAACATAGCTAGCTTCTCCCAAGTCCTTCATTTAAAATTAAGAAGACAACCAAATCTTTATGGATGTCAACATGCCTACATCGTCCCTAATTAGCAAGATGCCATCCACATAAAGGACAATAAATGCAATAGCATGACTATCCCTTTTCTTGTACACACATGGTTCATCAATGTTCTGCTCAAAACCAAAAGCCTTGATTGTTTTGTTGAATCAAATATTTCATGCCCTAGATGCTTGCTTAAGTCCATAGATAGACCTCTTAAGCTTACATACCATATTATCTTGGCCTTTGACAACAAAACCGCCCGTGCATCATGTAGATGCTCTCGTCAAGATTCCCGTTAAAGAATGCAGTCTTGACATCCATCTTGATACGAACCTGGTCAACATGTGCCAAGACCCAACACCAAGATTGGTAAAACAAACCCAAGATCTTTCAAGAATGGATGGAACCGCGACCCTTTGCCTAGCAAGACAAGAACCTTGGTATAGTGAATATGATGGAAACCGCGACCTGTTGCTTAGAAAAGCAAGAACCTTGGTATGGTGAAGACGCCACAAACGGGGATGGAAATCCGCTTGATAAGTCAAGGATGAACGCCACAAGGAATCCCTTGATAAGTTCGAAAGAGTCTCTTGGAGAACTCAAGGAGAATAATCTCACAATTTAATTTCAGAATTGTCTAACTTTATTATCACAAAAAGTGCCTTATATAGGCAATAACAAATAAGTATCCTGCTTGGAAAAGGACTCCTAAACCCTAGCCCAAGTAGGAAAAACGTGAATAGTAACTAGGTCAAAGGAAACAAACTTGGAGACCAAGAAAAGACTCCTATTAACTATTCACGTGAATAGTGACGTGAATAGTAACTAAAAAGGAAGCGAACTTGCAGCCCAAGAAAAGCTCCTTTCTAGTGTGAACACCTAATCTTGCAGCCCAAGAAAGTCTCTTTCCTAGTGTGAACACCTAAATTCGTCCATAGTGGACCCTAGGAAATAAACTAGAATGCAAATTAAACTTAAACTAAAACTATGATATTACAAAGAATTCAAATCTTGACCAAATCTTCAAATCTTCTTGAAACTTCTTGAAGAATCTTGAAGTTCTTGAATCTTGAAAATAGAATCTTGACTTGAATCTTTGCTGGAAAATTCATCCAAATAGTGCAATGAATGTGGATGGCTAGTTCGCATTACATCTGCCATATCTCGTAATCATAATGACAAGCGATGGCTAAAAGAATCCTTATGGACTTTAGCATGGCTACCAGTGAGAAAGTCTCCTCATAGTCAATACCCTCTTTTTGAGTGTATCCTTTTGCCATCAACCTAGCTTTGAAGGTTTCCACCTTCCCGTCTACTCGTCTCTTTCTCTTGTAGTCCCATTTGCACCCTATGGGTTTTACTCCAGGTGCAACGAAAAGATTCCAGACTTTGTTGGAATAAATGGACTCCAACTCAGATTCCATTGCCTTATGCCAATGATTTGCATCTACGTCCGTTACTGCTTCATCGTAGCTAGTAGGATAGTCAACCTGATCAGAGATTGCCTAGAAAGACTCTCCATAATATCGATTTGGTTGTCTCAATATCCTTATACTACGATGAGGCTCTGGGGTACTTAAGGAAATTTGCTGCTCATTTGCTGCTTCGGTTATAGGTGCAAGTATAGTAGAATCTCAAAAGAAACTTCTTCTAACATAGTTTTTGAATTTAACTTTCGATGAATTACACTATCATCTTCCAAGTATCTAGCATGTGTACTTATTAGCACCTTCTAGTCCTTAGGATAGAATATTCCATCTCTTGTTCCCTTGGGATATCCTATGAAATAACACATCTCAAACCTCGGCTCCAACTTGAAAGCGGAGTTGTTCAGTACATAAACTGGACACCCCCAAATGTGGATGTGGCTTAAACTGGGCTTGCGGCTCGTCCACAACTCGTAAGATGTCTTAGGTAACGATTTAGAAGGCACTAGGTTCAAGATGTATGTTGTCGTCTCTAAGGCATTACCTTAAAACGATATGGGTAGAGTCGAGTGACTCATCATGGATCTTACCACATCTAGTAGAGTTTGATTTCGTCTCTCAAATACACCATTCTGCTGAGGAGTGCCAGGTGTAGTCAACTGAGACACAATACTTTGTTGTGTGAGATAGTTTTTGAACTTACTCAAGAGGTCTTCCCCACCTCGATCAGACCGAAGTGTTTTTATGGGTTTTCCTAATTGCCGCTCTGCTTCTTCCTTAAACTCTTTTAACTTGTCAAAGGATTCAGACTTGCTTCGCATTAGGTAAATGTATCCATATCTAGAGTAATCATCGGTGAAAGTGATACTCAAAACCTCCTCGATCCGGTGTGCTCATGGGTCCACACATATCAGTGTGCACCAATTCTAACACTTCACTTGCCCTATGCCCTTTGAAGGTAAATGGCCTTTTGGTCATCTTTCCCTTTAGGCAAGATTTACAATGAGTCAATGGTTCAAGATCTAATGAGCTCAAAGGCCCATCCTTGACCAATCTCTAAATCCTGTTCAAGTTTATATGACCCAAATGTAGGTGCCACGAGTATATGTCATTGGTGGATGAAATCTTTCTTTTAATGGAATTAGAGCATTCAGTTTTTACATTATGCACATTGGAAATAGTTGGATAGAGATAGAATAAGTTATCATGCATTCTTCCAGAACAAATAAATTTTTCATTTCTACTAATAGTGAAATGAGTATGGAAAGTAACATAAAAACCTCTATTAACTAATTACAAACCAAAATAAGATTCTTTCGCATGTTTTGAACATAATAAACATTATCTAATTCTAAAGCTCTATCATTAAATCGTAAAACAACCCTTCCAACTGCAGCAGCCCAGATCTTTGCTCTATTGCCAACCTTTAGAGCGAATTACTCAGCTTCTTTGTTGTCTGAAACCCCTGCAATGAATTGTAGATATGGTTACTGGCTCTAGAATCTACTATCTAATAATCCGTAGAATCAACCACCAAACAAGTTTCAACGAGAAAAGTAAAGCACGTACCTATTTTGCTTTTGGCAAGTTACTTGGGACAATCATCTTTCCAGTGACAATGAAGTATCTCCCACTGGTCCTTTTACTTGCCCTTTTCATAACCATCGCCTTGATTGTCGTCTTTGACCTTCAATTTTCTTGGCACTCCTTACTATCTCCAATTCCTTAATCAACCGCTCAGTCGTCCAGTTTCTCCTATTTGATTGGGACTGTCATTTGAACTGATTAAAATATTTGGGCAAGGTCACAAGAATCAAATCTGTTTGCTCCATAAGACTAATCCTAGCATCTAGGGATTTAGATAAGGTGATGCTATCCATCATTTTTAATACGTGTGTTTCGATGGAATCACCTTCCTTCATCCTAGTAGTCTTGAGCTTACTTAGTGTGGCCAAAGATATTATCATGTCAGATGAGGTCCCCATATACATATGTTGAGGCCGTAAAGTATCAGATATGGAGGCAAGAATAATTGTGTCGGCTTGCTTGTTGGCCTGCCTCCATCGCCTTTCTGTCCCTCTTCTATAATAGTCAAAAGTAGTCTCAACTTTAGGACATGGTTGGGTAAGGACATATGCATACCTTCTATTTTCGAGTATTATGCCCAAATTCTCTTTCCAGTCTCTATAGTTATATCCAGTCAATTTTCCTTCTGAATCGAATATAGACATAGGAATAGAATACTTGTATGCCATGTTAATCTGAATATTCATGCAACATAATTAAATATGAGCAAATTATGTAAGACATGTATGTGTGGCATGCATGAGATTATGTAACAAGGAACTCATAAATGCTTGTGCACAACATAGATAACCCTATAACCTATGATTAGTGCTATCGTGATTACCCTATCACTTATATGTTTGGCATTTCAAGATCTAATAGTACTTACTCCGTAGGAATGATATTACCTATCCTGAGTCGGGTGTTTGTACCATTCCTTATGTGGTTCCTTAGAATATTTTGACTTGAGCCTCTGATGGGAAGGTTCCTCTTATTAATATATATAAGGTGATCTATAGCCTAGAACTCTACTGATGGGGTAGTCGTTCCACTAACATCTTTTATATGAATTCTTAATTTTAGAACATTCTACTAACTTTAGGCATAATGTCACCCTCCGAAGGGAGCATACCGCATGGTAAGGTGAGGTGACATCACCCTTTAACATGATCCAGACATGGAAATCTATGAGATTTCCTAGCTCCCTCTCCCACTCGATTATTTGGACTAAGAGTTTCTTCTTATGTGATTTTCTCTAATACTTAACTCTGGTTTTTCCCAAAGGTTTTTTCCAAAGTTATATTAAAGCCTATAATCATTTTGTATAAAACCTTTAAGTATAATCTTTAAATCACATAAACCTAATCCAAGTTATTTACCTAACCATTGGTAAGACTTTCTTTAAGTCTCCAGTCAAGTCTAGGTTTCTAAGGTAAAATAGTCATCTTAATATTTTTCCTTAACCAATTTCTATCTCTAATTTAATTAATCTTTAGACTTTAATATTACTAGTCTAATGTCTAGATTAATTTGACTTGACTATCAAAAATTTAATTCTCATATATATGAGATTGTCTATTATTTAATCCTATATTCAAATCTTAATGCTAGACTATTTCACATAAAATTAATTATGTAACATGCACATAATTAAGCAAAATATAAATTATAGCATATAATAGATAAATAATTCTTGATGACTCCCATAAGAAATAATTATTTACACTTTGTATAACAAAGTTTCTGTAAAAATTGTCTCCATATTAATCCATGCAAAAAATAAATAAAAAAGGGGAGAGGGAGGGTCACGCGCGTGTTCTCACTCAAAATGGGTGCCTTCACTTTCTTGGTGAAGTTTGTCCATGCGTACGGCCAACAGTGGACACAAAGGCACACACATATACAAAATTTTTTTGGTCCTAAATCCTTGGCTAACATGGATTAACTTATTCAAGTTGTCTAATTCAATTCCATAACCAATATTCGCATGAATGTGAATTTCTATCAGACACAGTAATTTTTATCGCGAACTTTCACGAAAAAATAATTTCTATTAATTCCTACATTATTTCTAGGGAGTTTAAAGTGGTTTAAAAAATTATTAGTTGTAACTTTTTAAACTACTATTAAACAAGTAATTTAATCAAAGTTCAATTCTAATAAAAAACAACAAATAAATTCATCATCAAAAATTAATCTAATAAACATAGAAACTAATAAGAACACATAATTCCATGCATCAAAATGCATATAATTAATTCTGAATTTTTCGGTGTTCTAAATAAACAATCAATTTATTCTCTTAGTTTCTATGATATTCGATTAAACTATTTAACTATTTTATGGTTCAATTTGAAGTGTCTCTGATACCACTGAAGGAAAACGTTATAATACATGAATCAAATTTTATTAAACAAGAATAAGGCAGAAATATTCATGCATGGATCTTTAAAATTTGAATAACTCATGAAACAGCTAAAGAACATGCAAACAGTTCATAGTTTAGTCTAAAGGCAAACAAAGTTTTTTAGAATTTCTCGTAATGGCAAAATTGAAACTTCAAAAACTTCACCTTCTTGTTTCTTGTTCCATACGCCTGAGGCTAGGCTTCTGCTACTCTACTTTGATCTTCCCTCCTGTGCCAAATCCTAGCTAAAATGTTGATCAAATTGTCGGATTTGATCTTGCAAAGTTAAACTAAAAGAATAGTGTTTCGTGTTTCCTCTTACAGAGGATTACACATGAGAGAGAGAGAGATCTCAAAGGAAATGGTACAATTGTTGAGCTTGGGGTAGAGGTCTTTATATAGGTGAAAACCATGCTAGGTAGAAATCAAAATAGAAAAAGATTAGGACTTTGAATTATCTTTTAATTCTAAAATAATATTGGAAAAACTTTTTCCTAGCAAAATTCACCATGCCACATGCCTAGCCCATGGTGGGACGCCTAGAGCCTTGCTCCATGCGTGTGGGCTTAAGTGATTTAACCCAAGTCTGCTCTAATTAATTATAATTAAATTCAAGTCCAAATTTAGTCCACTTTTAAGAATAAAACTCCTTCCAAAAATGGAAAATTTATCTTAAACTCTTAGTAGCCTTTATACTTTAATTTTCTCACACATTTAACAACACCCAAGTTTAGTAATGATACTTATAAGTTAAATGACTAGAAGAAGGACCAAAAACATAATTACCCTTCTACTAAAAATGACCAAAATACCCTTGCTAATTTCTAGCAATATTTTGTCACTTTAACCTTAATCTATTCCACCCAAAGACTATGACTGAATTATAGGATAATTATTGTATGAACAAGAGTTAGTTAATAATATATGATGCTCAATCTTTAGACCAACTAAGTGATAATGTGTTGCCCCTCTATACTCACTCATATCCAAGACAGGTACACCACTTGCACTGTCACCTCTTTGACTACAACGTTTTCTCCTTAGAACCTCTAACCCATAATCCAACCATCCTCTGGAAGTTATCCACTTGGTCAAGGGAGCTACCCACAAGTCTAACATCCGATACAAACTGTACCACTATGCATAGATTTAGGATGATCAAACTGGATTATTCTAAGAGAGTGATTATTGTATAGATTCATTATTGCATATGCATGTTCTTTCTAACTAAGTCTAGACACCTAAATCACAGAGCTATTGACCCATACAAGATCTCACCCATAGTGACTCAAAGTGTAAGAACTTGACTTCATTAGTTCATCCATATGCTTAAGATTGAGAGTAATGACCCACTTAGAAGCTACTAGGTATAGGTAATCTCTTTCTTTGATAGTACTTGTTTAGAGATCGCACCTATGGTGACCCGTCCAATGCATACACATGCATATGTGAGGTAAGTCGTGAACCATATCCATGATCAAGGTAGATCACCTCACTGTAAAGGAAACTTATTCACAATAACTTCTACCATAGTGTCCAACTCTACTACTTAGTTATGGACTAAACAGTTCTGCTTGACAAGCAACCATGACTGAGACCTTTTGTACGTAACTACCACGTACCTAAGTCAACACTTAAAGCAAATGCCTTACACACATACATAAGTTTACCACATAAGAGAGAAACATACTCATAAATGTAAGATGACATTAATTATTCATTGCAAATATTCAGATACAATGATGACAAAGTGCTAGTGGTCTTTTGGGCATATCCTAATCCCAACATAATATTGTCAAAACAAATGAGAAAAATGACGTATCTATAGCAACAAAACAATCTTCGTTTCCCTAGCAACAAATAAAAACTTGTCAAAATGTTGACTTTATTTTTAGGCTTTTCTTTTTCAATTTTTTCCACCATCTCAATAGGTCTTCCAGCTTGTTCCCCAGTGGCATAGTCATTCCCAAAAACCTCTATCAACTCATCATAAAAAAAAAGGCTTTAGTCTTGCGAATTGCAGCCTTGGAATGACTTTGCAAAAAAATTCAAGTGTCTAAAGATTAAACAACAAATTACTATAAACATTGCAGAATTGAGCTTGCACTTAAGCAACAAATTATAGGAAACAACCAATAGTAAACCTGCAAATATGTATCCCAAACTTCTTTCCCAGTAGTAAGACTTTTTGTAACTGGGTCCATGCCAAATCCACTAGTATGCTGGCTATAAATCATGTCATACACAATGCAAAAGTCCCTCTTTAAGACCTTAATTATTGATTCAATGTGTGGTCTTGCTTTTAGATCTGTAATAGGCAAAGAAACTTGTAGCTTTTCCTCAAGGTATTTCATATAGCCTGGTTTGAATCCATTATCAATTTGAATAGTCCACAATTTTGAATCCATTATCAATTTGAATAGTCCACAATTCACCATCTCAACAAGTGTAGCCACAAGTGTAGAATCCTCATTGTTACCCCCACTTACTTTTGTTTTTACCAAGCCCTCTACTATCTTGAGATTCTCTTTCCATTTGCCTATTTGTATATTATATTGTAAGGTGACAAGGTGACCAAATATTGCAATAATAATAACTATAAATAACCAATCTTGATAATGGTAATATTTGTGTCAAAAGAATAACCCTATAGTTTAAAAAATATAGATATAAATAGAAAGTTAGATGAGAATTTAAACCAAACAACATAACAAAACATTTTCACCATTAACAATAAACTTTGTGTTGACAGAAAAAAAAAAGTTATTATAAATACCAAAGTTATCAATAATGATAAAATCATGCAATAAAAATAACATTATCTAGTATTTTTATGTTCCCTCCAAGCATCAAACATGTTCATAGCAAGATTATCTCTAAAAGTAATATATTCTTCAGATGTTGTAACCGAAGATACTGCAACCACTTTCTCGTCATTATTTACTTGCTCTCCTTGCTTTTCATCATCATTTTCATCTTCTAGCATGTGAAAGTTCTCAAATGGATACACATTCATCTCTTGTCTTATGAAACTATGTAGCAAGCAAGAAAGTGGATATTCCGTGGTCCCATCAAGCATGCAAAACAGGAATCAAAGTTCTGTTGGGGGTGATTTATTGCATAAGGCGTCTTCTGCGGCCCCACGTGGTGAATCTAATCAAGAAAGTCCTGGTTTTAATTCAAATTCAAAGAATGCCAATTTTCAGGTTGGTGACACTGGCTTTACCGTGGGTCCTGCCATTAACTCACAACAAAGCAAAGATGCTCCTGGTCCACAATCACATGGGGTTGATGCCAACTTTTCAGCAAGCAAGGCAGATCCGATTCAAACTACTACTGGCAAGACTTCAGGCATTCCTATCCCAAATGCGTGGGCCACCCCACTTGAATCCCTTCCAGCTGAGTATTCAGCCAATACCTACCATGTCCATGAAAAAATCCATGCTGGAGTGAACGAGAACCATGATGATGCAAATTCTGACTCTCTCTCATTTGGCATCAAGGATAGCTCAAATCATATTGGCGATCCATTTGGTCACAATTTGCCAACGCAATTCAACAATGGCCTCTTTGCGAATTTGCAAAATGAGTTTCCTTCTCTGCGGAATTCCACAGAAGCTCATGATCCTGTAGCCAGAGAGTTTCCTATGCAACGTTCCATTTGGGGTCAAAATAGTTCTTCTGGAACAAATCACATTACCAATAATTGGCAAAAGCACTTTTTGGGTGAGTTGAATGATTCACTTAAATTGAACTTCTTTGACAATTTCAAAATCAAGGAGGGGAGAACAATTGCTATTCCACCTGAAAGTGTCTTCCAGGAAGGTGCTCAACATTGGAATTGCTGCCTTATTGGTTAATTTATCGGTCAGCCACCCCCTTTCTTCTTAATTAGGGGAATGGTAGATACTCAATGGAAAAAGTTTGGCCACGTTGATATTCAATCTAATGACTTTGGGTTGTTTGTGTTCCGTTTTCAATCACAAGAATTTTGCGACCGTGTGATGAGTTATGGCATGTTCACCACCGCCTTCTTCTCTTAAGATGTTGAGAAATTGGCCTCCAACTCATAAAGATTAACTCCGAGCGGGTGCCAATGTGGTTAAAGCTGAGAAATGTCCCACTTGATCTACTAAACAAAGATGGTCTCAGTTATGTCTCGAGCACAATTGGTCTCCCTCTTCAAATGGATTCCAAAATTGCCTCACGCTCACATCTCGGTTATGCAAGAGTTTGTGTGGAAATGAATATCCAGAAGGATCTCCCGAATAGCACCTTTGTCGAACTTCCTAATGGGAAAGAGGCAGAAATTTAGATTGAATATGATTGGAAACCTCTAAAATGTTCTCTGTGCAATGTTGTTGGACATGACATATCCACTTGTCCTAATTCTACGGAGACGAAAGTTAACGAAAACACCAATAGCGCTAATCCAGAATGGACTGATGTTGGTAAGAAACCTAGAAGGAGACGTGGTGCATCCCGAAAAGAGAACAAGGCTACAACCAACAGATTTAATGCTCTCAATGTTATTGATGAAGATAATTTTAATCAATCGTTTGTTCATCCTCAGGACAACTTTACTAGGTCAAAGGCGGTTGATAATCATCTTTCCTCAGGTATGGGTGTTTATCACAAGCAAACAAACTCCCCAAAGAATCAGGTCAATTTTCTGCCTGCCAACACTTTTAGTAGGGTCAATGTGGAAGTGCCAAGCTCTCAAATTTATGAAAAACAAATTCAAAGAATGTCAGTCACCCCGTTCTCATCACAAGTTTCCAAGGATAAAAATTTCACAGCTGCTCCAGGCAAAGATAGATCAACTATTAGTTCGTTTGGTCATGATAACGCCAAAGCCTCTACTTCTAAGGCAACCTCAAGCGCAACTCCTTCGTTCGACTACACTCGGGCTGTTCAAGGCATCTTCAATGGAAGACCCCCAAATCGACGTATTAAATGAGGAGATTCTCTTTGTTTTTTTTTTCCATTTTCATGTCTTTTGTTGCCTTCAGTCTGCGATCGATTTAGCTTTTGCTTTTTTCTGCATTTTCTTGTTTGTGACACCAAGTGTCATGCATTGTGTACTTTGATGTACTTTTCCTTTTTCTTTCAATAAAATACCACTGAATTATAAAAAAAAAAAAAAAACTATGTAGCAAGCAACACGTCAATATAACGCGATTATGGATATTGGTAAGAAAAAATGATTGGCTTCTAAGAATTGCCCAACGTTTCTTTAGAATGCCAAAACACCTCTCTATTACATGTCTTGTTGAAGAATGCTTCATATTAATTTTTTTTTTAGCATTAGTAGGTTGATGCCCCTGTCTCCATTCATTTAAATGGTACCTTTGGCCTTAATATAGAGCAAAAAATTCCTCACCATTTGTATATCCAGCATCAACAAGATAGTCCAAATCTCTACATGGTAAAACATTTAAATTAGTAAGACATTTATATATTTAATTTTTCTTATTGGGTAGTTGTGATTAAAAATTATTACCACGAGGAACAACTAACCCATTCCTCTTATCCAATACATCTTGCAACATTCTACCATCAACTGTTGACTCTTCCCAACCTATCAATATATAGATAAATTGTATGTCTTGTGAGCACACTTCTAATACATTGGTGGCAATTTTATTTTTTCATGTTCGATATCTTGGCTTGTCCTTAGTCATACATATTTGTATGTGGGTACCATCTAAAGTGCCTAAACAACCTTATTATTAACTAAAGTAATTTAACTTATATTTTTCGGTTTATCTATTAAATAATAAATAATGTAACTTACCTTGAACCACTTCCATATCTTTTTAGCAGAATTTTCAGTACTAGTTCTAGTCTCTTAAGCAACTCACCTTGAAGCCTAATAATAGAGTTTATTATTTTTCTAAAATTTCAACCAATGGTCTCACTAGATCGTCCAAAATTAGTATTTATAACTCTCTACTTCTGATGATGCGCTAATATATGTAAGATCATAACAACTTGTTGATCCACTAACATATTCTTTGTGGGGGAATCTATCAGTTGTTTGAAGCCTAGAGCACAAATGTACAAAATCTTGCATGTTCAATCTATATTGATTTACACATACGGTGTCACTTGCATTAATCAATTTTTAATATATTTTTTTCTCTAGAAAAAGTTATATTCATACATTACTTTTAGACACATAGACTTATTAACAACTTCTATCATCTCTAAGATAATGACAAAAAACCAATTCACAAGTTGCATTATGCTCAAACAAAGTGAAACATTGCAAGGTTATTTCTTTTCCTTCTCAACTTTTTTGTGGCTGTGCTCAATCTTGTCATTCCCATACATAAGCCCATAACTCGACTTAGGGTAAAAGAAGAGAAGGGGACAACTCAAATATATACACCAAATTGACAAATTTTTGACAAATGAATGTCGCCGTAATACATTCACCAAATTTGAAATTCATTTCAGTTCTCACACATACACATAATGACACACAAAATTGCTTCTAGAAATGCTTTTAGCGAGGAAAAAAAACAACTATTAGAACAAAGAAGTAGATTGGCAAGTAAGATGTTGGAAGTATTTTTGTGCATGAAGGATTGGAATGATGCTAACATAGTGTTTGAAATCATTTGAGGTGTGAAATTCATTTGATTTATAAATGAATTTCGCGATAATTTGTATTCACAAATAAATTCCCTCGTTTGGAATTGTAAAACAGTATTAAGTCAATTATGTTATTTGAAAATACAAATGATGTTTGAAATACATGCAGAATTGAAATTAATACTTATATTTTACCCAAATGCCTTTTTTATGCTATTGAAATTAGGCTTATTATATAGAGGTTATCATCTAATTCCATTATTAATTATTGCTATTATCATAAGATTGTCAAAGAAAAAACAAAAAACCAACAAAGAAAAATTGTCAATAAAGTTAAACATTACAAAATAATTGTAACTTCAATCATTAGTTCAAGATTACAAAATAAACCTACATTTCACATGACAAAATAACATTAAGTTCAATCATACGTTTAATATGAAAAAATAATCTTAAGAGAAAGGATGAGAAAAACATTTTTTTTTTTTTTTGCTGAAAGAGAAATAGTGAGGAGGTAATGATTTTTTTTATCTTTTTATTTTATCCAAAATCCATCTCTTAAACCTAAGGGCAATTTTGTCCTTAAAAGATGAGCAATGAATTTAGAAAGAATGGATTTATAAATTCCACCACTTGAGCAAGAATTTGGATAAAACATAAGTAAATCTAGGATTTGTAAATCTTTGATTTCTAACTTTTTAAAAGGGTACTTCCAAACATCAAAATTTGGATTTGTAAATAAATTTCATAAAATTTTACGGAATCTATTTGTTCCAAACAGCCTGTAAAAGACGTACACAAGGATTGTCAAAGTTGAAAAAAGATTCTTAAGAAGATATGTACTATGAGGGATCTAACTCACATAGTAAAGATCCCTAAGATCAATTTTAGGAAGAACAATATTAGTTGAAAAAGAAAGAAGTTAAAACATTACTTTGTAATCTTTTTGTTTGTTTTACAACTAAAAATAATTAGTTTGAATATGAATTTTTTATTATTTCTTATATCAAATTTCAATTTTGTAAGTTCAAAATTAACTTAGTAACATTTTGAGTTATTTTTAAAATTTTGTATTGTCTTAGGATTTAGTAATTCATTGATATATATTACTTATTTTTTTCCTTAAAAAAATGGGTTGGCTCAAACCCAACACAATTAACACATTTAACTCGTGTAAAATTAATGGATCAAGCTAATTCAGTCCAATTATTAATCAGGCTAAATGAGTTTATGGGTCTGGCTAGCCCAGCTTAGCTCAAATACTGTATCCAACATAAGCTTGCCATAAAGAGTATGACCTTTGTCTTTAACCTAATAAGCAAAATAACCAAAATGCCCTTCTATACTCACTCATAGCCAAGATAGGTCTTTTATTTGTACTATCACCTTTTTGATTATGTGTTATCCTTAGAATTTTAGTCCACAACTGAACCATCCACCAAACACTATCCACTTGACCTAAGGAGTAACCCACAAGTGTATAATATATGGCATAGTTCAAAAGACTATATCACTAGGTATCGTTTAGGATGATTAATTGGATAACTCTAAGAGAATGATTACGATATAGACTCTATATCACATATGCATATCCTAACTCATCAAATGCAGATACCCAAGCCACGAAACTATTGACCCATAACACAGACTCAAAAAAAAATGACTTTGTTAGTTCATCCACATATACTTAAGATTGAGAACACTAGCCCGCTTAGGGTATCTCCAGTGGTGGAGACTATTCACAAAAATTTACTATTTTTGGCTATTTTAGAGACCCAGGTCTCTAAATTTAGAGCCAAAATAGATGAGACCCACAACTTTTATCAACTTTTTGGCCAAAATAGAGATCTAATCACTTTTTGGGTCTCTAAATTTAGAGCCAAAAAAATAAATCGGGTCTCTATTTTAACTCAAATCTCTAAAATTGTATGGGCCCCATGTATTTTAGCTCTAAATTTAGAGACCCAGTATCTAAAAATTACCAAAAATGGCAAGTTTTTGTAAATAGTATCTCCCATTGAAAATATCCTTAGTAGCTATAGGTGTATTTGACCTCTATACATTGATATTATTATTCCAGAGATCCATGTTCAATACATGACAGATGCACTTGTAAGAGAATTCTAAAAGGACCTCCAATGATCAAGGCAAGTCACCTTACACGGAAGACTCTCTCATTACAACTTATACCACCGTTGAGTGTCCAACTCCACTATTCAGTTATGAACTAAGTTTTTATACGAACAAGTAGCTGTGACTATTTTGTACGTAATCACCACATAACCCAAGTCACTTACTCAAATCAATTGACCTTATACATATGTGAGAGAAAACATGCTCAAATAAAAACATGATATTAATTACCAAATGCAAATATTCGTATGATACAGATGATAATATGCTAATAGTCTTTCTGGCATACATTAATCCCAACATTAAAATCCTATTATGCAAATTGCGAACTTAGTCTACCTCAACGTGACGAGCGCCAAACTTGACCAATCAATACAATATACCACTTCCTCAAAAAATCTTACGTAGGACTTTCAAGCCATTTTAATGCACTAATTGGACGCTTCACAAAACTCTAGAGGCCATCGTCTTTGAAACGGTTGGGCATATTTTTACTTGGATCGCTACATTAAATGCGTCCAACGTTAGACAACTTTACTATCATTGTATTTCTAAGCAACTTCCACTGTTGATGAATTCCACATGGCAAAGCAGAAATTGAATCGTAGAAAAGAAATGATAGCTCAAATAGAAGAAATGAAAATAATTATCATTGATAAGAATTAACAATTACAAAGAGAAAACTTCCAATACTAAGCAATAGAGAGTTTATACTTAAAAGTGCCAACAACTCAAGGAGGTAAAGTATATGCTCTCGTCGCCCAAAATCTGATGAGAAGACCTCCTCTAGTTCTTGCAAGCCACTTGCCGATTTTACTAGTTAGGTGCACATGGGGCTGAAAACCACTTCTCTTCTAGCAACTCCAGATATTATTCCTAGTAACTGCAGTACATTACATGGCTCATCACTGTACAACAAACTAGAAAAGAAACAATAAAATGAATACAATTGTGGATTTAATTGGGAAAACAATAGATTACTAAAGGGCAAAGTGACGAAAATACTTAGTTACAATTCACAAAAGCTCAATTTCTGATAATAATTAAACAATATCACAAAATGCCAGAATCAATTAACATAGTCCAAGATAACAAGTTGAAAAGCGTTTAAGAATGTAATAATAAAACATAATTTAATTTGTATAACCTAGGTTGAATATATATATATATTTATACCTGAGCTATACGCCAACTAAGAAAACAGCTTGTAATTTTTGGCGGAAAGGATGATGGAGCGAGCTCCTCCTATAGGTCCCAAGATAGTTATTAGGATCCCAATGGTGGCTGACACCTGAAAACCAACCAACAAAACAAAAAAGGGAAAAACAAAAAATTATAAAGTTTGCCATGTATTCTTTATGATAATTGTTGCAATTTCATCTAGAACATGGTGACAAAGTTTTTATAATCTGAATTGCTTATAAACTGTAGAAGAATACACGTTCAAGAATATGGTCCTGAAAAGTTTGAGTGAGAAAATTTGATAATGAACATTTATTATTGTATTGCAAGGCTTAGTGTACGTACCCAAGAAGCAAACCAATGAAAGCTCCACCTTTTAGGTTGATGGACGACAAGCCAAATGATGCAAGGGAACTACCAAGATGCATACATGCATGTACAATCAATTAAATATTATCATCATAATTTACAAAACATAAAAATCCTAACCTAATAATAATTAAGAAAGAATATTTATGATGAGAAGGAGTAAATTGCTTGCCGTCCCCTTGTGTTTTGCCCGAAATATTCATTCACTCCCTGTGTTTTTAAAATAGGCTTATTACCCCTCTGTGTTTTTTTGATTAAATTGACGCACCCAAAATCTCTTATTCCGTTAGCAAATGTTACCAAATTAGTTAATTGATCGTTATACCCTTACATAAAGTTAAAATCAAAAAACATAAGGGGGTAATGAGTCTATTTTAAAAACACAGGCGGTGAATGAATATTTCAGGAAAAACACAAAGGGGCGGCAAGCAATTTACTAAAAAGGTATTTTTGTCCAATAACGAATTTATTTAAACCAAAAGCATAAAAAAATCACATTTTAAGCGCGTGTGTTGCAATTGCCGTTAAATTAGACGATTTTTCTAACGGAGGGGGGCGGTCAGCTATATTCTGAAAATCACAGGGGGGTAATGAGCCTAATTTAAAAACACAGGGGTGAATGAGTATTTCGAGCAAAACACAGGGAGGCGACAAGCAATTTACTCATGATGAGAAGCTAAAACTCACAAAGTATGATGTTGATGCGAATGCTAACCCTCCAAAGAAGCCCAGTAGTCCTCCAAAGAAAGGAATGCAAATTGCAATAAAGGCCGTCAAAACTGCCAGAATATCATAGTATGTGTAAATATAAATATACTAAAGAATTGAATATCATAGTATGTACATGTGTAAATATAAATATAAGAAAGAATTAAAGTTTTAATTTGTTCTCCTAATAAAAGAACATTTAAAAAAAAAATGCAAATAGCATCAATTACCAACATATATACTTCGCGCAATTAGGCGTAGAGGTCGTCCAGGAGAGAAGTGTTGATTTTTTACCAAATATGACTCAATTGTGTCAAAGACGGGCATCGCAAATACCTGCGCAACAAGTGATCATTTGGATAAAATCTTTGAAGGGTTCTCTTTTTCTTTCTCTCCCTCTCTCTTGGTGAGATGAGATCACATAATTACCTGATAACTTCCAATGACATGCAGAAACACCATAAAATTAGCGGCACTGATAAGCCAAGCGGGTTTTTCCAGTGAGATGAGGACATTATCATCTACAAGATTACCAAAAGCCCAAAATCCAGAGATAGCAACAGAAAAATAGCAAAATGCTACGATAATATAGGCTACGATGACGCCTCTCCACATTGGTTTCTTTGATGGTTTTTCAGGGGAAGAAGGGATTGTAGCTTGAATCTCAAGCACCACACTATGGCCTGCAAAGGCGAATGCAATTGTTCCAAGGCTGTTGAATATGTCAAAGATTATACCAACCGTAGTATGGGATCGGACGCCGTATCTAACAGGTTGATGGTGATGGCTACCTCTTGTTAGTGATGTAACACAAGCTACCATTGAGTAACTGCATGCAGAATTAGTACCCAAGAAAAAAAAAAAAAAAAAAAACGAAGTATTGATTTCATTCGAGAGATATATATATCCTTAATTCATCATAAAATAAATAAATAAAATTGAGATTAAGAGTAAGTTTACCTAAATGACATGACTGCAGCTGTCAAAGAAACCACTTTCAAGGAATTAAAATTAGGAACTTGAGATAGTATCAAGTGTATAGATGCAAATATGATGATGAAATTAGTCTGTCTAATTCCATGAGACCATGGAAGCAAAAGGTCAATGCTCTTTTTCAGCGATTTTCCACCAGTAACCATATACACTATATCAGAAGCAACTTGTACCATCAATTGCTGTGGCATAATAATCCAGTAACCAAGTTTATTTCCAAAAGCATGCTGTCCTAGTTCTGGATACCGATCAAATCGCTTTCCTGGTACCAATTCATGCAATTCAACCAATTGCCACAATGAGTATAACGTGACTAACCAAGAAACCAGTATTGCAATAATGCCTGGAACCCTACACCGTAATTAACGAGTTTCGTTTTAGCAAATTTATAAAAGTGTAAGAAAATTTATCTATATATATATAGAAATTATCTTCACCAACCATCCCAGTGTTGACATGGCAAATGGTAATCCTAGTACCCCTGCACCAACCATAGCAGTCACATTGTGGAAAGTTGAGTACCACCATTTTGCCTTTCTCGACGCTGTTACCGGAAGCCAACTATTCAGGTCCAACTGTTGCTGATTTCTCGTTGACGACGTAGTAGTAGTAGTAGAAGATCCACTTATAATATTGTCTCCCTGTGCACGAGGAATTTGTATAGAAGAAAGAAAATTGTGTATTAATTAGAGAGACTAATTTGATAATGTTGGAAATGCGTACATGTTACCAATTACTCATAGTGATTTGTTGTTTAAATTCCTGTGGTGATCTTCCAATATTCATTTTAGTTGTTGAGGAAAGTGTAAGGTCACATACCATAGGATGTGATAGGGACTTGTTGCTTAGCAGATGCCTAAGTGTAGCAAAATTCTCGTGCAGCAGGCGAAAGCTTCTGTAGACAAAGATACAGAAGAATTATGTGAATAGTTGAGTAAGATTAGATTACTTTAATATATTGAGATCCTTATCTATTGGAGGTCTTGAAGGAGTCTTGTAATTCCGGCCACAGTATTTTATAAAAGAAACTGAAAAAGAGACACGTAACAAACTGTTTCAAGAAAATTAGGAAAATTTGGATAAAGCTTTTATCCACTACCTAATTATAGATGCCACTAGTGGAGTTTAATTGCTTCACTAGCTACTTCATCCACCCTCGTCGCTTTCTGAGCTCAGAAATTGCCAATTGTTTGCCAATAAAGTATAACAGGAATCACATAGTTTTAGCTAGATGGTCAATCAACATATTGAATTTCAGTCCCATCATCTCACGCTTCTTTTTTCCGATTCCATGATGTTGGATTATATGCTCTAAAAACTAATTTTAGAACATAACAATTATATTATATTATTTATTTAATATGAGCAGCTTATTTAAATATTATTAATAAGATTAACTATTTAAATAAAAATCCTTAGAATAATATTTATAGATTCTATCCTTAAGAGTAAGGATATAATTGACAGAATCTATATTCATGAATATATTCTAAAATAGTCCCCGATCGTAGGATAAATTAATTGGGCGTTAATTTATCTGAAAAAATCGGATTGCAGTCTACCATTCAAATAATATAGGATATTGATTTGGCGATTAGTTTCATATCGTATGGTAGATGTATAAGTACTTGTTGAGAACAAATGACTGGACATGACCGCTAGTACAACGAATTACATGGTATGGTCAATAATTCGTTGTACAGTGTAATGGTGCAATTAATTCTTAGACTTGAGACATCACGGTTATCTTGTGTTAGGGATAACGTAATTTGCTGGTGCAATAAAGCTAGTCCTCATCAAGGATTGAATAATGTACTCAGTGGTTATGATCTATTCCGGCATGGAGATACGTGGATGTAGATACGGAATCTATCAATTAGGGATCCTATGCGATCTATTAATCGAGTAACTAAAAATCCTTGGCCGAGGTAGAATAGTGGAAGTCGTTCCACGTATTATTCATAAGTTACTGATTAAATAGATTTGGACATATGATTGAGGTGGGTTAAAGTGAATGGGCCCCAATTCCACTAAGAAAAACACCTTATTGTTTAACTGTTTTCCACTAGGGAAGTGTGGGATTCAAAAAATTTAGTGGGGGTTACTATTTGATTTAAAGACCCAAATCAAATGGTTAATAATATAATTATCTAACATCCTTAGAAATTACTGCCTATATAATATCGGATAGGAACCCAACCTTCTATTTTGACTAAGACCAAACTTCGATGACTAGCTCAATAGTTTGAGAATTGTTCTCAAATCCGATAAAGTCATACACGTTCTAGATGCCTAAATAAGTTATCAAACGATGCAAGAGAACATGGATAATGTATCCATCATTAATTACTTACAAGAGTTGTGAAGTAAGCAAGATAGGACAACTAGATATGAGATATCTAGAAAATTGTTCCAAAGAAAAACTAGAGGAATTGATTTGAGAGCATGTGTTCTCAGGATGAGTATCTTGAGTCCATGAGTTTATTCATGGTTTATCATATGCAGACAAATCTAATCCTCAAAGTAAATTATTAGTTTTCTCTTGTCATTCAAAATGGATTTATCCATGTGAATACATTTGACACAACCTTTGGACATAAAAGTCTAGATCTGGAAAGGTGAAACTTAATTGGTAAAAAGACTTTATTTCCACTGCAAAAAATGAGAATTACTGGGAGAGGAAAATCCAAAGGACTTCAAAGAGTTTGAAGAGAGATGGATATCTTCTATAAATACATCTCGTCTTCTCGTTTGCCCATCTGGGTATTCATTAATTTTGGAATGCTTGTTGTTCATGTGTTTCATTTATTTGGGAAATAAATGAATTGACACTGGTAAATTAATGAACGAGTTTTATATGCATGATGCAAAACGTGATAAACAAATAATATGAGAGATCAAGAGATACTGATAACTCTAGATTATCATGGAACTTATGATTAAGTCGTAGAGAAGAAACATGAATCACTTAGTTGGTGAAAGAAGGACTGGTAAGCCCTTGAGGCCCTGGGACATTCCCAACACGTGAATCTTGTGTTCTTAAAAATGATCAAATCAGCCTTTTTGGGACAAAGTCAAAAGACCACAAATATTTAAGGTTTATACATAGAGATGTATATGGGCCTTTTGGTGAAATAGCCTAATAAGGATTTAGCTACCTTACATATATTTATGATTGTCATAAGTATGAATTTGAATCGTTTGAAGTGTTCAATGAATTCAGAGCTAAAGTAGTAAATCAAACTAGAAATGAGAAGTAAGTCTCAATGATGAGATCATGGAGAATTCTTAGCCTCAATTTCCAATAGTATCTCAAAGGAAAATAACATAGTTACTTCATTAACTCCTTGTGGTATTGCAATGCTTGATGAAGTGTTGGAGAGAATGGGTTGGACCTTATTGGACATGGTTTGTAATTGATAAACTATGTTGATTTATAATTTAGCTTGTGAGGTTATATTCTCTTTATAACAGTCCATCTCTTGGATAAGGTCACTTCCTAATTAATCTTAAGTACTTCATATAGGATATGAGAAAACAGGGTACCTAGTCTTAAGGTGTTAAGAATGAGGGTTATCCTGCTTTCAATCAAATGCTTGAGATTGATAAATTGGAAATGAGATTGGACAAGGTTAATTGGTTATCCCAAGGATTTGTTGGGATATATCTTTTATTCCCTTGCTGACTAGAGTATCTGTTAGCAAGTACAACTTCTTCTTGGAAGAATAGTTCATCTAAGAAGATAGTGTGAGAAGAAAAGTATGACTCAGAAGGAGTCACTAACAACCAGCTAATCCGAGTCACATCTAGGATTTGATTATATAAAACCCAATCCAAGAGCAACTGATTATTTCACAGTTTTTCCAGATTAATAAGATGACAATAATCATGTTGATAATTTTTGTCAGTTATAAAAAGCTATGTTTGATATAAGCTTAAATGGCTTGAGGCCATAAAATCTTAAATGGACAAAGATCCACATTTAAGACAAATGGTAAAAGATTATTGTCATAGGCAAGAAGTTGACTATGAGGAAATCTTTTCACTAATTGTTAAAATTCATTATGATTTATTGGCCATATAATTGCACACTACTATTATGAGATATGGTAGATGGATGAAAAAATGGCATTTCATAATGACTTCATTTATGAAGACATTAATATGGGATTGCCAATATGTTTTGAGTCCAGTGATGAATCACAAAGAGCGCAAGCTAAAGAGATCCATTTATGAACTTAGCCAACTCTAAACAATCTAGAACATTCGGTTTGACTTCATTGAGAATGAAGATTATACCTTGACTACACAAGTAGGTCTAAGTTATTCAAATGAATTCTCCAAGTAAACTTTGGAATAATCTGCCTAAATCCTTGGAAGACGTTCTATAGCGATATATCAAAAGGATTAATGGATTTTTCCAAAAAAGGTGTTAAAGGTGTTTAACATGTACATAGATTTTAAAAGAGAATTGTTCTATTTTAAGACATGACATTTATCTCTCTAGGACTGAGAGTCCTGAGACTGCTAAAGAGAGAGAGACTGGACACATAAGGTTCAAAGTGCTGCAGTAATTAAGAATCTTATATACGTCATACTGTGTATAAAGACATGATATCATAAATGCTATAATTGTTATGAGCAGATATCTGTCTGATCCAGGTTAGGAACGCTGGAAAGCAATCAAGAACATTCTTAAGCACTTGAGAAGCACTGAAGAAATATTCTTAGTATGTGGAGAATGTGAAACTAGAAGTTTTACAAATTCAGACTGAGAGTCTGAAGTGGATTATTGGAAATCCATATTGGGGTTCATACTCACTTGTAACGAAAGAGCAATTATTTGGAAATGTTCCAAATATTGGTACAATTGCAAATTCCAGAGGTTGAGTGTATCGTTGCATCAGATGTAACAAAAGGAAGCGGTTTGGATCCAGGAGTTCGTAACTAAACTAAGGATGATTCTTTCCATTAAGTCAAACGGGTAGTGCTGTGACGACAATGGAGTTGTAGCACAAGCTAAAGAACCAAGGTCTCACTAGAGATCCAAGTGCGTTAAAAAGGCATTACCACATCGATCAGAGATTGTGGAAAGAATGATATTGTGCAGTAAATAACATCAACAGTTGACGGTGCTAGTCCACTGACTAAGGCATTATTCAGCAGTCATTTGATTACCATCTTGAGAAGATGGGTATGAGATACCAGAGTAATTGGCTTTAGTGCAAGTGGTGGATTGTTGGATTATATGCCCTAAAAGCCAATTTTAGGACATAATAATTATATTATATTATTTATTTAATATGGGCAGTTTATTTAAATATCATTAATGCGCTTAACTATTTAAATAAAAGTCCTTAGAATAATATTTATAGATTCTATCCTTAAGAGTAAGGATATGATTGACAGAATCTATATTCATGAATATATTCTAAAATAGTCTCCGATCGTAGGATAAATTAATTGAGCGTTAATTTATCTGGAAAGATCGGATTGCAGTGTACCATCCAAATAACATAGGATATTGATTTGGTGATTAGTCTCATATCGTAGGGTAGATATATAAGTACTTGTTGAGAACAAGTGACTGGACATGACCGCTAGTACAACGAACTACATGGAATGGTCATTAATTCATTGTATAGTGTAATGGTGCAATTAGTCCTTAGACCTGAGACACCACGGTTATCTTGTGTTAGGGATAACATAATTTGCTTGTGCAATAAAGCAAGTCCTCATCAAGGATTGAATAATGTACTCAGTGGTTACGATCTATTCCGGCATGGAGATAAGTGGATGTAGATACGAAATCTGTCAATTAGGGATCCTATGCGATCTATTAATCGAGTAACTAGAAATCCTTGTCCAAGGTAGAATAGTTGAAGTCATTCCACGTATTATTCATAAGTTACTGATTAAATAGATTTGAACATATGATTGAGTAATAGAGTTTGACGACCTTATCCATGACACTGACTCAATCGAGATAATTTCGACAGAAGGAATTGATTGCATAATTGTTAATAAGGGTTCGTAGAATTTACACATCATCATTAGTTGGGTGGTCGTGATATACTGCTAAGTATCACTCACGACCTGTGAGAATTAAATTAGAAGAGTTCTAATTAAATATTAATTAGATTAATATTATTTCGCTGTCAATTAATTATGAATCCGAGAGGTCACACACAAATGAAATTTGTAAATTAATTGGATTAGAGAAAAGATTAAATTTAGGATCGTCCTAAATATTAATTTAATTAGGCTCGTAGTAATCGCATGATGATCTGGTTATTATGGAGCCCAAGACTGGTTAGTTTAAGTCCAGTCCACATATGGCCCTAGGTTACATGTGTCTCTTATATATTGTACTATTCTGACAGGTTTAACTAGCACAAAAATCATAGTCAGAATAATATGTAGGATTTCTCTAGAAAAACGTAGTAGGGGTGAAATCCAATTAAGGGTGCAGATTTTGTGTGGATACTTTTGGAGGCTTCATAAATGGGGAGCTTTGGATCGTTCAAATCCTATGTCAGATTTAGCATCGTAAAGGTAATCCTGAAATCTTACTATGCGTAATTAATATCGATTATTTATGCATGATAGTAATTGATGAGGACATCAAGGTTGTACAAACCGTTCAAGAAAGAGGCAAGAATCAGACGTCCACATTCATTGAACCCATACACGTCTTCATTGAACCATTTGGGCGAATTTTCCAGCAAAGAATCAAGTCAAGATTCTGTTTTCAAGATTCAAGAAATTTAAGATTCTTCAAGAAGTTTCAAGAAACTTGGAAGATTTGGTCAAGATTTGATTTCTTTGTAATTCTATCTTAGTTTTATTTTTAGTTTAATTTGAATTCTAGTTTATCAAGTGTTCACACTAGGGAGAAGTCTTTCTTGGGCTACAAGTTAGGTGTTCACACTAGAAAGGAGCCTATCTTGGGCTGCAAGTTTGCTTTCTTTTTAGTTACTATTCATTTTACTATTCACGTGAATAGTTAATAGGAGTCTTTCTTGGGCTCCAAGTCTACTTCTTTGACCTAGGTTACTATTCACATTTTTTCTACTTGGGCTAAGGTTTAGGAGTCCTTTTCCAAGCAGGATACTTATTTGTTATTGCCTATATAAGGCTATTTTTGTGATAATAAAAGAAGACAATTTTGATATTAAATTTGTGAGATTATTCTCCTCAAGTTCTCAAGAACTTTGTCGAACTTATCAAGATTATTCTTGTGGCGTTCATCCCTGACTTATCAAACGGGTTTTCTATCCTCATTTGTGGCGTCTTCAACTATACCAAGGTTCTAGCTTTGCTAAGCATAGGGTCGCGGTTCCATCCAATCCTGAAAGGTCTTGGGGTCATTTGCCATATTTGGTGTTGGGTCGCGTCACATGTTGGCGTGGTTCATATCAATTGGTAATCAGAGCTTAGGTTTATCAGGTTTGCCTATCCTTTTCTTGTTTTCTTGGTTATTTATGTGAGTCTAGGTCTAGGTTTTATTTTATTTCTTTGTTCTTGATTGTGTCTTGCTTCCAATTCGTTTTCTTGGTTGTGTCTTGATTCTGTTCTTGCTCTTTTAATTTTGATTGTTGAGTCTTGTCTTCAATTCTGTTTCTTGCTTAAATCCATTTCTGTTTTCTTGTGTTCTCATCAAATCTTGTGGTAGGGTTAGGGTTTCAATTAGGACAAAACCCTAGTTGGTTGTGTGCTCAAATCTGAAATCTTGGTTACTTAGTCATTGTTTTCGTTTATGAAAATCAAGAAAGGAACATCAAGAAAAGAAAAGAAAGGTCAAGAAAAGATAAAAAAAAAAAAAAACAGTTCGGAGTTGAAAAAAAAAAAGCAAAATAGTGAACAGTAATTTTTTGTTTTGTTTTGAGAATTAGCTTGGGAGGCCAAAATTTTCTAAAGGGAAACGATGATCTGAGCATAACCCACAATCAAGCTGTGGGCACCACCCTCTTAGGGCCTAATTCCGTTGTTTTCTATGAGTTTTAGGTGTTTTTGTGTTTTCCAATAGGGTTTTCTCAACTTTTCTTATTTTTCTAGGTTTCCTTCTTCGAGTTTTGGTCAATTTTCTTTCTCTAACCTTGTTTCCAAAGTTTTAGAGGTCTGAAAAAAAAAAGTCAGATTCCGAAATAGATTATTATGCTGCTTGGTATTCTTGGTAAGTTCTAGGGACTTGAAGGAGAATACAAGAGGAAAAAGGCAAAGTGTGTGAGAATATTAGAGGGTAAAAGCCAAATTGAGTTGAGTGAAACATGTGAGGGAGTGAAATTTAATCTTGTCTCAAAATCAAGCAAACAACATTAATGATGATGTTCAACAACCCGTTGGACAAAACTTACAGATGCAGGCATTGATGGGAGAGACGAGACGAATGATGAGGGCTGAATTGGAGCAGATTCATGAGAGGTTGGATAGGGTAGAACAGAGGCCGGAAAGGGTACAACCACCAGTTGCTCCGAATGTACCAAGGAGGAACAGATTGCAGCAAAGAGTTGAAGATGTTGATGAGATCGATGAGGAAGGTTTAGATGAAGAGTTTGATAGAATTTCGGTGGGCAACAATAGGCGACATGGTCGGGATAGAGATGCTAGGGATCGTGTTGATAGAGTTGATACCAACTTAGGAAGCATCAAGATGAAGATTCCTGCGTTTCAAGGAAGGAGTGATCCGGAAGCATATCTTGAGTGGGAATAGAAGATTGAGTTGGTGTTTGATTGCCACAACTATTCTGAGTTGAAAAACGTAAAGCTTGCTACCATTGAATTTACTGATTATGCTATTGTGTGGTGGGATCAATTGTGTCTCAATAGGAGGCGGAATGGAGAACATCCTGTGGCAACTTGGGATAAGATGAAGAGAGTAATGAGGGGGCGATTTGTACCCAGTCATTATTACAGGGCCTTATACCTCAAGCTGCAAGGTCTTCATCAAGGTAATAAAAGTGTGGATGATTATTACAAAGAGATGGAGATGGCTATGATTAGAGCCAATGTAGAGGAAGATCGGGAGGCGACAATGGCTAGATTTCTGAATGGGCTGAATCGAGAAATTGCTAACACCATTGAGTTGCATCATTATGTTGAGTTAGAAGATTTGGTGCATATGGCAATTAAGGTGGAGAAGCAATTGAAGAGGGGTGGTTCACGACCAAGGCCAGCCCCGCAACACTCAAGTGCATCACCTTGGAGGTCGAGTTACCCAAGAAAGGAGGAGAGTTCGACAACTTCCAAGGTCAAGCCCGAGCCCAAAACATCCACCCGTGCCACCACTTCTCAAGGTAAAACAGCCCCTCCTACAACTCGTTCTAGTGATATTAAATGCTTTAAATGTCAAGGACAAGGGCACATAGCTAGCCAATGTCCAAACAAGAGGGCAATGGTAGTTTTGGAAAGTGGGGAGATTGAGTCTGAAGATGAAACGCAATCTAATGACATGTTTATACTAGAGGACACCACAGTAGGAGCAGAGGAGAGCAAAGAAGAGGAAGAGGTAGTACAACGTGAGAACATCTTTCATACTCGTTGCCACATGAAAGACAAGGTATGTGATGTTATTATCGATGGTGGTAGTTGTACTAACGTTGCTAATGCTTCTATGGTTGAAAAGCTAGAGCTCAACACAGTTAAGCACCCAGGTCCATATAGACTGCAATGGTTGAATGATTGTGGTGAGGTAAAGGTTACAAAGCAGGTTGTAGTACCCTTTCGAATTGGGAAATATGAAGATAAAGTATTGTGTGATGTGGTGCCAATGCATTCTGGCCATCTTTTCTTAGGAAGACCTTGGCAATTTGATTGACGTGTGCAGCATGATGGTTTCACAAACAAGTACTCATTCATGTTCAATTAGCGGACAATCACTCCAGTTCCGATGACACCAAAACAAGTTTATGAGGATCAAGTGAGTTTACAAAAATTGAGTGATCAAAAGAAATTGAGTGATCAAAAGAACATGAGAGAACTAAAGAATGAGAGTGAAAAAAAAGAAAGCAAGGCCGAATCTGGAGAGGTAGTAAAAAGAGAAAACAACTCAGCCAAGGAGGTAAAAACAGAGAGAAAACAAAGAAATTTTTATGTAAAAGCAAGAGAGGTTAAGGGAGCTTTGATCTCAAAACGGCCAATGAATGTACTCATGTACAAGAAGGCTCTTTTAAACACTAACCAACTTGACTCTGCATTGCCTAGTATTGTTATTTCTCTTTTGCAGGATTTTGAGGAAGTGTTTCCCGAGGACATACCAGATGGTCTACCCCCTAGGCTGGTCTTTGAACATGGAGGATTTGAGGACAAATCCTTCTCAAGAGGGAGGGGGGGGGGGGGGGGGGGAATGATGAGGACATCAAGGCTGTACAAACCGTTCAAGAAAGAGCCAAGAATCAGACGTCCACATTCATTGAACCCATACACGTCCACATTCATTGAACCATTTGGGTGAATTTTCCAGCAAAGAATCTAGTCAAGATTTTGTTTTCAAGATTCAAGAAATTCAAGATTCTTCAAGTTTCAAGAAGCTTGGAAGGATTGGTCAAGATTTGATTTCTTTATAATTCTATCTTAGTTTTAGTTTTAGTTTAATTTGAATTCTAGTTTATCAAGTGTTCACACTAGGGAGAAGTCTTTCTTGGGCTGCAAGTTAGGTGTTCACACTAGAAAGGAGACTATCTTGGGCTGCAAGTTTGCTTTCTTTTTAGTTACTATTCACGTTACTATTCACGTAAATAGTTAATAGGAGTCTTTCTTGGGCTCCAAGTCTACTTCTTTGACTTAGGTTACTATTCACGTTTTTTCTACTTGGGCTAGGGTTTATGAGTCATTTTCTAAGCAGGATACTTATTTGTTATTGCCTATATAAGGCTGTTTTTGTGATAATAAAAGAAGACAATTTTGATATTAAATTTGTGAGATTATTCTCCTCAAGTTCTCAAGAACTTTGTCGAACTTATCAAGATTATTCTTGTGGCGTTCATCCCTGACTTATCAAATGGGTTTTCCATCTTCGTTTGTGGCGTCTTCAACTATACCAAGGTTCTAGCTTTGCTAAGCATAGGGTCACGGTTCCATCCAATCCTGAAAGGTTTTGGGGTCATTTGCCATATTTGGTGTTGGGTCGCGTCACATGTTGGCGTGGTTCATATCAGTAATCTATATAAATAGCCACGAACGTGATGCATGTGTATTTATTATTTCCGTTGCGTTTATTCTGATTATAAAATTTTAAAATACCATGCACGATTCTCAACGCATGAAAATGGGAAGATGAGTCTTCAAGGTTCGTATTATTTTTTGGAGTCTCCAAGGTCCTCACTTTTCGTCGTGAAGAGATAAAGGTAGTATCCTGTTTGCTTAGCATTTCAACCTTGAAATAAAGATTATATTACCTAAAAAGGAAAAAATAATTAATTAAGGTCATTGAGCTTTAAGTTGAGACTGCGTAAAATTTTCTAAAATAAGATTACATCTAAGCTAATACAATCTGAAGATAGTCTGTGTTGAGGTAAAAAATTCGGAGAGCTGAACTACGCTCCGGCCTGCAAAAGGAACGCTGTAGGTTGAGCCCACATTAGCACTCCGACAATCAAGTTAGTAACCTTCTTAGTAATGAAGAAGATAGATCTGAAAAAGAGTGTGTAACTTATATTTGATACTGTTGGTCCTTGAAAACCTAAGAGGGGGGAGGGGTGAATTAGGTTGTTTGGCAAGGTTAAGCAATTTAAAAAATTCTTGATGCGGAAATAATGTCTAGTGAAAGTTGATAATACTCTAGAAGTTCTTGTAGGCAATTTATCAAACACTTAGTGAGCACACAAGTATATAATACTAGATAAGCAATTAGAACTTCAAAAATAAATTCCAAATAGATAACTCAACAATTATCAAACAATTAATATGAGCAATATCCACACGAAGGTAAATGACTTGAAAATAAAGAGAGTAAAGTAAGAGAAATCAAACATGATGATTTTCAAGTGGTTCGCACTCCCGGAGGCCTAGTCCACCACCTAAGGTCTTCCCTTCCCTTAGGATTTAACAACTCTTCACTAAGATGCTTCTTCAAATGTTGGTGCAGCAAAAAACCAACTACAATTACTCTTGAGTCCACAAGAGTTACACAAGCTCCTTCAAGTGTCGGTGAAGCTTAACCTACTATCCTCTCTTCCTTTGAGTCCACAAAGGATTACAATACTTCTTCTCACAATGATTCTCTCAATCTATGTGAAAGATTACATTACAAAGATTGTGTGATAAAATGAATGGCAATTGCAACTCCTATTTGAGTTTGATATTACAATTGAAGAATAATAATTTGTTTAGAAATCTGAAGATTAAGGCTTGGAGAGATGTTTGAGATGGTAAGAGAACATGGCTTAAAAAGAGCGAAAAGTTAGACACAAAACGGATATAATGCAAAAATCCAGGATTTTCCCGTTAAGCCATCCGGTCGCTGAGGCCTCCATCTGGTCGACGAAATGAGCCAGGTAACGCCCGGACTAGAGCTCTCTGCTGGGCATTGTGGCCTTCATCCGGTCGGCCAGATAAAGCTAGTAACGCCCGGATGCTTAAAATGCTGAAAAGTGACATTTTTCAGCCCTAAAACAATTTGTTAAATATTAAAGTATTTGGACATTTTTGAGGGCACCTATAAAAAAGTATTTCTAGCATTTTTTGACATCTCAAAACATTTTCAAAAACTCTTAAAAAGATATAGAACAATTTTTATGTCACAAGAGTTTGACATCCAAAAAGTTTTTTTTTTTTTTCTTCTTAAAGATGAGTTTGTAATGACCTTTTGAAAATATATGTTCAAAGGATATTTTGCAAATAGAAAATCTTTTGTGAAAAACCTTTTTGGAGACATTATGAGCTACACAAGTCATACTCAGGCAAAAAACATTTTTTAATGCCGGTACCCCTGATGTCACCATGTCTCCTTCCTTGTAACTCCCTTCTTATCGTGGAATCTTCAACTTCACTTCTTTGAGTTGACAAGTCTTTGTCTTCGGGTATTCATAGCTTGATTCCTCATGAGAGACTTCATTTGAATGAGACAAGTTATAAGAATACCTTTTGGGATTTTAATATAGTTTCTGATTGGGCTTTGACTTTGATCCAATATATTTGAAGATAGCATTTGATCCTTTTGAATGAGCAAGTTGATGTGGGCTTTGCTTAGGACAATCATGTGTTGATGAATTTGAATAACTTACCCAAGATACAAATAAGAATGCTTAAATCATAATTAAGATGTTTTGTTATTATCAAAATAAAGATTATAAGCTTTTTAGGCCAACAATCTCCCCCTTTTTGATGATGATAAAACATTGAAATTTAAAAAACATGAAATAGTAGAATATTGGAAAATCAAACAAGATTTGAGGTCTCCCCCTCAATTTGTGCTTGATTGAATCATTTGCTTGCTCATGAAATGCAAGCTCCCCCTGAATATATAGTCAGTCAACCATATATAAGTATTTTCATGCTGGATTTCAATATTCTTTTTTTGATTTCAATATTCTTTTTCTTCCCCTATTTGAGATCAACAAAATATAGTTAACAGACCATAGAAGAGCAAATAGGCATAAGAGGAGTGAAAGCCAAAAAAAAATTGAAACATTAAAGAAGCAAATCAAAGTATCCAATCAATGTTAAAGCAAGATTAAAAAAATGCAAGGGGAGTACACAAGTAAAACATAAAATCTAAAAAGTTGTTTGAAGGAAAACAAGTCTCAAGGCATCCACAAACTAAGAACCAAGATGGTGGTCATGTAATGCTTTCAACATTTGCTCCATTTGATCCAAACGAACATCTTGTGCATCCAGGCAAGCAATGATTTCATCAGATAATTACATGGAGGATTGAGAAGAAGATGCTTTCAACATTTGCTCCATTTGATCCAAACTAAGAACCAAGATGGAGGATTGAGAAGAAGATGCTCAAGCTATTTTTGCCCAAAGAGGCAGGAAGTCTTCAGATAATTTCAATACTCGTGCTAAAAGCAAGTTCGATTCCAGAGCACGTGACAAAGCACGCAAGGATATTCTCCAGTCCTTCTCAAGCCCCTCTCATCAAACAGATCAATCTCAAGCTTTTGAGGACTATTCTGATGGAGAACCCCCTGATGGGGTCGATTTTTAGTTGATCATTTTCAGTTTGTTTCTCATGATCAATTTTTGTTATTTGATGATATTTTCTGCATTTGCAATTTTTCTTTGTAATGGCTTACAGCTAAGCTTTTTCCAATTGTACCATGTACTGCCTTTTTTAGGATTCAATAAACACTGAATTAACAAAAAAAAAAAAAAAACTACCAGTGTCTTGTCCTTCCATTAGGTCTCTGAAGGAATCGGGATTGATATCAAAAGATTCAAACACAATAGTATCACCACTTGTATCCTCATGAACATCAAGAACTTGGTTGTTATGAAGCTTCAACTTTTGATGAGAGATGCTAGTGTGATTTAGAAGATAAGATCTAGCCTTGATAGACTCAAACTCTTGATCTCGGGGAACATCTAAAGAGTCAAGAAGATGTGTTAAGGGCACCCCATAAGCAAGTTGGTTTTCTGCTTGCTTAGTGTGGACGATGTGGTTGATAATGAAGCGTGGAAGATTGATCCTTTTGGCCTCAAACATCAGATACATCAACAAAGTAGTGAATTTCGGAATAGAACCATCCTTAACTTCTCTAGCAATATCACTAGCAGTAAGTTCTAACACCTTGTCCTTAACTTGGCTTGCAATTTCATGGTGTTAAAATCTAAGTTAGCATAGTAGTAGAATTCTCTAATCCACAAAGTACAACCTTTGTTCACAAACCTTAACATAGGAAGCCAGCCTTGAGCATCTAGAAGTTTTAAAATTCTAGTTCCATTAAGCAAAGTAGGAGGATCCAAAGTCTTACCCCATAGGATGTTTTGTTGTGAGAAGGCATCGGGAGTGACAACGATTTGAGGAGCGGAGGATGAAGATTCTCCCGTCTTGCGCTTCTTAGAGTCAGCTCTTGTGGTGCCATTGAGAATGTATAAAAAAATTAAGTCTTTTTTGAAGAAGATTGTCTTTGAGGAATTTCGTCAAACACCTTGTAGGCAAAGTTTTTGAAGGCTTTTCTTTGAAAGATTTTGAAGCTTTTAAAGATGTAAAGTCAAGGTTTTGATGATATAGGAGAGTTTCGAGGGTATTAGGGGATAATAAGCAAAGTAATTGCAAATTAAAATACTTCAGCATATATTGATAGAGATGGAACTTACAAAACATAAGAGGGCTGCGGAAAGAGAAACAAAAGCGAACTTCTAAAAACAAAGAAAGCTTTAAAACTAAGAATGAATTTTAGGATGCTCAGAATGAAACTAAGGCCTTCCTTTTATAGGAGAAGGAGGCGGAACATTGGATACCTAACACACCAATAACAAAAGTAAAAGACAAAAGCTATAATTCAGCTTTAGAAAAAGTTGGAATGCCAACGGTGGGGCCAGTAGGTGAAGACTTTTGAGTCCTTTGTTTTTGCTTTAAGTCACGAGAGAACTTTAAGTCCTTTTCATTTATGCTTTTGGTAGATGACAAAAGACTTTAAGTCTTTTTCTTCTTTTTGCTTTTCCCCAAAGACTACTTTAAGTCTTGTTATCTGCTTTATTCACGTGAGACTTTAAGTCTCTTTAATCTTGCCGACACTTTACCTACCCCAAATGAGACATAAAGTCTTGCATGTAGGCGTCGCCGTCAGTGCCATCTGTTTCGTCATAGGGGTCCTGTGCGTCTTGATATAGATCATTAGTGGCTTTTCCCTTCTTTATTTCTTTAAGGGCAGCTGTGAGTGAATCTCGAAGCGCCTTTTTAGGCGTGGAGGACAGGAGGTCCTTGAAAAGATCTTTGAGATCTGAAGGTGGGGAATCTGGTGGTGGTGCAATCCCTTTCTTACGTACAGTTTTTCCTTCAAAGTGAAACTTACTCCACCATTTGATCATGATTCGTCTGTAGAGCCAGACATGAGAGGCTTTGAGCCCATCCATACATACCTCTGGAATTGTTTCTAGCACATAATCCCATTTAACAATCCAGGGAATCTGTTCTATTAAGACAAAATTAAGAAGGCCATTGACTCCTTCTTTTACTTCAGTAGGTAATGACTGAATGAATTCTTCGTAATGTTTACGAATGAACATTGGGATGCTGGAGGGGAAGAGACCCCAAGTTTTGTACTAGTTTAAAAACCATTGAGGAAAAGTCTGATCAGGGTCCTTAAGGCGAAATTGAATGAACCTTGTATGTTTTCTTTGCCTGTTCTCGTAAAGAAGAGCAAGCTCCCAGGCAGACACATAATCAAAATAATTATAAACTTCGTGATGAAAAGCATAATACTTTAACCTTTTCTCTATGAAGAGATCATCACCCCAGTCTGCTAGATTAAGTATCGATCTAATTGAGATCGTGCAGTATGCTACCTCTTCAGTAGATTTCGTTCTCCAAGTTGGGTTGAACGTTACTGATCCTGATTCTATGAGAATCTGTTGATAAAAATAAACATTCTTTTGACCATATTTAGGAAGAATGTCATCCTTTAGTGCAATTTTTGCAATCTGATTCGGGGCCATTCTGATATTGCTTTCTTCAGCAATATATAATGGATGATGCCCGGTGATGATGATAGGATGTTTTCCCTGACTGTGAGGGTCAGCTCTCGCATAAGCATCTTGTGAGAGTGAGTCATCAACTTCGTCCTTCTTTTGAGAAGACGATGGAATATCCCTGATCCTTTTAGGATTGGGGGATCTGTCCGCCATTAGAGTTCTGGAGAAATTCTCTGGTTAAGAAATTAGGTAAAGAATTAATATCTCCTTTAATAAACTCGATATCAAAGTCGAAAGCAGATAAAAGTCCTTGCCATCTAGCAAAAATATGTTTTGAAGCAAGGTTTTTCACATCTTTAATTAAGACATCTTTTGCAGATTTGCAATCGATTCTTAGTAAAAACTTTTGATTTAATAAATTGCTTTCAAATTTTGAAATGCAAAGGACCATAGCTAGAATTTATTTTTTAATGGTCAAGTAGTTTTGCTGAGCTGGTTTCTATAGGCCTGAAGTGAAGCGAACCAGCTTTTCCTTTTCTTGAATCCTTTGTTTGAGGATTCCGCCATAGCCAAGTTCAGACGCATCTGTCTCAACTATTTTGAAGGCCTCTGGATTTGAAAGGACAAGACAAAGAAGAACCTTGACTTTCCTCTTAATGCCTTGAACCGCCTTCGTATGCTCCGTTGTCCATGGCTTAGGATTCTTTTTTAGCTGTGCGTATAGTAACTTGCAATCTTGGGCTAAACTAGGATAGAAGTCTGCAACATAATTAAGACTTCCAAGAAACCTTTGCAGTTGTGTTTTCTCCTTAAGTTCATCAGGGAACTTATCTTCTTTGTTGAGACCGCTAATCCTGCTTGCTTGGTGGCCTGGATAAACACTTTTAAGTGTTTAATATGCTGATCAATACTTTGAGAATAAACCAGCACGTCGTCGATGTAGACGATAATGAATTCTGAGTATGGATTGAATATCTCATTCATTATTCTCTGAAATTTTGAAGGGGCGTTCTTTAACCCAAATGGCATTACTTTCCATTCAAAATGCCCAAAAGGTACTATGAATGCTTTTTTGTACCTTTCTTCTTCTTTGATCTGAATCTGCCAATATCCAGATTTCATATCAAATTTTGAGAATAGATTTGCTTTGAGCAATCTGTTGAGTAGATCTCTTTTATTAGGTAAAGGATACCTAATCCACCTCAAAGCCTTGTTCAAGGGCTTATAATTGATTACTAGGCTCGGAGCACCTCTTTCGAGTTTTGCGGCATTCTCCACATAGAACGCTGGACAACTCCATGGGCTGTAGCTAGGTCTAATGAGACCTTTCTGCTATAATTTAGCAATCTCCTTCTTGCATAATTCAAGAAATCTCGGACCCATAGCAATTGGTCGGGCCTTTGTAGGGATTGATCTTTTATCAAAATTCGGCTCATATGGTAGTTCTACCACATGCCTCTTCCTCCCCCAAAAAGCATTTGGTGCTTCTGCACAAACTTCTTTTTTGATAAGATCATCAAGGGAGCAAATTTTCTCAATCATTTTAGGACTATTGAGTCCTTCTTTCACTTGACAAAAACTGATTTCTTCTTTGAGAGAAAGTAAGAAGTTTTCTTTTGAGGTGATAACCTCTGAAAGTGTATCAAGGAATCTTTCATTTCGTTCGGACATGAAAGGGAGTTTAAAAGGTATTCCTTGGATTTCTGCTTCAATTCCTGACTCATCAATTTTATGAATCGGAAATAAGGAATGAAGAAATGGGTTTTCGAGAATAACAGGATGGGTTAACACTGGAACCATGAGAAATGGAAGTTTGAAACAAGTGTTTCCTTGACATATGGCAGCATCGGAAACTTTGTACTGAATTCTCAAGGGAGTACTATCTGCTTGAGATAGTCCTTGACTTGTTTCTCAAGGTATTTGGCTGGAATTAAGCCTTCTCTTATGCAGTTCAGATCTGCTCCTGAGTCTATTAAGACTATCGTTTTTACTTTGTGCTCTCCTCTGATTATAAGAGTGAGTTCAGAGTACCACTTGAACGTAGTGACTCTTTCAATAACATTGACCCAATTTAATAAGGCCAATTTAGGTGCTTTGAGCGCCTTTTCTTCACTGCTTGGCTCATTAGAGATATTTGCTTCTGCTTCAAGATCGGTAACACGCTTTTGTAACAGGATAACTTCTGCCTGAAATAAGCCTTTGAGGCTAAGCAGTTCATTCTTTATCTCACGGACCTCATGTTGAAGTTCACCAGTTGTTGGTTCCTTCGTTGTTGTCTTTGGAGAGTTTTGAACTCTTTCTAGAACCATTTTATAAGAGTAGAAATCAGGTTGCCTGACCTCTGGCTCAACCTTTTGAGGCTGAGTTAACTCTTGAGTCATTGAGACCTCAATATATTTCGAAAGCATTTGAGCTTTACTAACTGGATCATGGATCTGATTTATAAGATCAAGAATAAGATTGTCTTGGGCTGAGAGAACATTTAAGCCCAGAGCGTTGATGTTATCAGCGAAGCAATCCTCGCATCCACCATTGCAAGAACAATCCTTTTTGTTTGAATTGGTTGGATGACTGGATTCCTCTTCATCTGTTTCAGACTTTGAGTCTAATTCTGAATCACTTTCTTCCTCTGAGGTATATGAACCTATGAGGTTCACTTCAAGATCTTCTCATTCGTCGTCTGATGGAGTAAGGAAGATATGACATAAAGATCTTTTAAGACCTTCATCGAGATCGAGAGCGTGAATACACTTCTTTACCATACATTTGTTCTGGTAGTGCCCAATCTTTCCGCACTTCCAACAAACTGGAGCCTTGTCATGACTCTCTTTTTTGTGTGAGGTTGAAGCTTTATCAGGCTTCTTTATAAACCTCTTTCTTTTCTCATACTTTTTCTTATGAAACGGAGGCCGTTTCTTGTCATACTCCTTTCTATGAGATTGGTAGTATGACTTCTTTCTTTTTTCTGTGTGTGGCTGAAAGCCCATTTGTTCACAGAAATCTCCCAAGGTATGCTTGCCTTTAAGCTTTTGACTGTCGAGATGGCGTTTGAGTTTCAAGTCGTTACAGAGATGCATTCCCTCTGTAATTACTTCAGTCGCCAATTGACCAAATGTATATTGGGAGTATGGAATTGTTCCTCCATTTTCATCTTTGAGACGAGTCCTAAGCTTTTGACCGAATGCCGCTGGAAGACCATCATTGTACTTTTCCTTCCAGTAACTGGCTGCTGAATCATCTCTAGTGTAGAGTTTACTAAGGAAAACATCCTTATACCACTTAAAGTCGGCTAGAGATCTGCATCTTAGATTGGAGAGTTGTTCTTCAGTCTTTTCTTTTAGCTTGCCAGTAGATCCAACAAATGTTGTTGTGATCGTATAGATCAAGGTGTTGACAGTATCGGCTTTGAGCCCTGTCTGTATTCCACCTTCATATACAGGTGTTGTGGAAGCATAGATCTGATCTTTAGTAGTTGAACTAAGATAATTGTCCTACCAACCCTGTAGTTGACCAGAAAATCCAGAAACAATTGCCCTAGCAATTTTCTGATCATCTTTTCCACGAAGCCTAAAAGCTTGAGCAAACTTGAACATTTGTTTGACAGTGTTCATGACCAGCTGTTCAGAATAGCCGTCAATATTCCATTCGACTATATTATCTCCGGCGAAAACAGAATTTCCTTTATAGTCTTCATGTAGGAGATCTGGTGGTGAGGGCCTCGGGTAATAAGGTTCACTTGTTTGCCTCTATGTGACAGCATTTTGAGTTATCACATTGAGTGTGGAGGCTTTGTCCTCTGCTACTGCTTTGCCCTGATCTTTGATCTTAATTCCTCCAACAAGACTAGTCAATTGATCAACAATTTCTTGTTTGACTGGATCTTTCAGAGTAAATTTTTTCAAAGATATTGATGGCGGTGGCTGGATCATGGGTGGAGATGGCTTTTCTTCTATTATTTCCTTTTCTTCTTCTTGATTACCTTTTATGGTAATCGCTGCCATAGCTGCAACCATGTGGTCAATTTATTTTCCAATCGCCTGCAAATAGAGATTTGTATAGTTGCTTTGCTCTACCAATGGGCCAATAGAAGTAACTGCATCCTTTGAGGATCCTGGTTGTTCTATGCTACTATTGAATGGAGTAGTGATTGCTTCCTTAGAACCTCGTTGAATTACAACGGTGCAATCTGGAGGATACTTGGCTTTAACAATATCGCCTTTAAATGTTTTGTATCCTTGAACGGTTGAACTTAGAACATTTAGAAAAGATTGGTCCTGAAAGTTAGGCCAATTGAACCTTTTCTTTGTGAACACCATTTCAAGCCATTTGAAGAAGTCAGCTTTACTCCTGGTTTTCTCCAACCATTCTTCAAATCGATCAGCATAGAAACTTTGAGTTTCTTTACTTAGCTTAGTAGTATACCAAGCTCTTTGATACTGGTATCTTTCATCAAAGAACTTTGACTCTTTGAGAGTGTTAGGTTTAGAAATAACCCCAATTGAATAATTGTACCCATATCTGAGAAGGTCGGCGAGGTAGCCTTTTTGCTGCCTTCTGCTGATTCAGGGACTTCAACCTTGTATTGAGGTTGTGAAATTCCTTCACTAGATCTTTTGAGATCTGTAACAACACAAGCTGGCTGTTCCTTTTGAGGAATTGAGGATGTAGATGTTCTCCGGGAAGATCCTTCGAACTCTATTTTTACCTTCCTTCTTTCTGAGAATTTTATGACCGCATCACCACCTTCGTATTGAATGATATTCTCGATGGTCATTGGTTCTTCTCTGAAAGGAGGTGTGATAGCCTCTAGCTTCTATCGTTCTGGTAGAGTAACTTGACTCCACTGTATGGTCTTTGGGACGTTGATGGTTGCCTTTCTGAGGTTTGTGGTGAGAAGAGTGGTCTCACCTCTTCATGCCTGAATCTGTTTAGTTCTTGGGAAAACAGTATTCATGGCTTTGTAGCAGACTCTGTAAATGAGAGCTACTTGTTCTCTTCCTTCTTTTGTGTGGTAACCACTGGTTTGAACAGTAAGGGAGAGTGTATCTAAGATGTGTGGATCTGTGAGAGAGACCGTAAAATTTGGAAAACATGTAAAATGTATAGGTCCGTCACAGAGTGTAGATTCAACAACACCTAGTAAGGAATCATCTAAAATGAGATGACTGGCGTCCCTAAGCATGATTAAGGCTGACACGTTTAAGCCTAATCTTGTCAATGGTTTAATCGCAACTTGTACAAAACCAAAATGTAAATATTTATATTTTTGTCTATGAACTTCTATGAGATGTTTAGAAAGTAGTTTAAAAGATTGATGTCCTTCTTTGAGAGGGACTGTTTCTTCAACAGTTTTTATAACATAGTCTGAGGCAAAAGTAAAACTGCCTTGTTGAAAAATAGTAGAGGGGTGCATGGATGGTAGTTTCCAAGCTAGCATCTGATTTTCAATATTTTCAAAAACTTGAATTTCTTTGTTCTTAGCTCCTGAACTGGAGGCTTCAGAACCAGACCTAGACCTAGACAAACTCCTTCTTAGACGATCCATAATATCTTGTAAGTTATCGCTGCCAAAGACTAATTATTGCCCTCACAAGCCTTCACACGGCACAACGGGTCTTATAACTCTGACGATTGCGTAACTTCATAATATTAAGGAAGCTAAGAAAACAATAGGTATAAATCTAAAATATGGCTCTGATACCACGAGGGTATCAGGGGATAATAAGCAAAGTAATTGCAAATTAATTTAAAACACAGAGTGCTCCAGGAAATGACTTTAAATACTTCAGCATATATTGATAGAGATGGAACTTACAAAATGTAAGAGGGCTGCGGAAAGAGAAACAAAAGCAAACTTCTAAAAACAAAGAAAGCTTTAAAACTAAGATAAAAATTTGTTAGTATCTTGGTGTTGAAATAGGTGGTATTGAGAGAAAATAGAGAGAATTTGAAGTTTAGTAGGGAAGATTTTGAAAAAAAAGGCCAAATCCCGTTTTTCAACCAGCGCGATCCGGTCGATAGGGCCCTGATCCGGTCAACTGGATAAGGGCAGTAACGCCCAACAGTGAAGCGTGATCCGATCGTTGCATGCTTCATCCGGTCGACCGAATGAATACAATAACTCCCGGATCCCCTATTTTAGAAAAAAAATGCAATTTTTCAAAAATCAAGTGACCCAAAACATTCCTAATTCTCTTCTAATGGCACAAAATTGATTTTCATGCAATGGTTTTGTAAAAATGTCAGCCAATTGATGCAAAGAATCAACAAATTCAAGTTCAATATCACCTTTTTGCAGATGATCTCTTAGAAAATGATGACGAATTTCAATGTGCTTAGTTGTAGAATGTTGAATTGGATTCTTTGATAGACTTACAACACTTGTATTATCACATTTGATCGGCACACGATCATATTCTAAACCAAAGTCAATCAAAGTTTGTTTCATCCAAAGAATTTGTGCAACACAACTTCCCATAGCTACATACTCGGCTTCAGCCGTTGAAAGAGTTACACTATGTTGTTTCTTGCTAGACCATGAAACTAAAACATGTCCTAGAAATTGGCAACTACTACTAGTGCTTTTTCTATCAATTTTACAACCAGCATAATCGGCATTGGAATATCCCAAAAGTTCAAGAGATGTGCCTTTAGGGTAAAGAAGTCCTAAATCAATAATACCTTTAAGGTATCTAATAATCCTTTTTACCGAATTTAAGTATGATTCCCTAGGAGAAGATTGGAAACCAGCACATAAGCACACAAAAAACATAATATAAGGTCTTGAGGCAGTTAAATAGAGAAGGCTTCCAATCATACCTCGATATTGTTTTTCATCAACCGATATACCTTTTTCATCTTTGTCAAGCTTGATTGACGTTCCCATAGGAGTCCTAATTTCTTTTGAGGTTTCAAGCCCGAACTTCTTGATGAGTTCCTTAATGTACTTGGCTTGATTTATGAAGATCCCTTCTTTTGTTTGTTTGATTTGAAGTCCAAGGAAGAAATTTAATTTTCCCATGATGCTCGTTTCAAATTCTTTATGCATACATTCAGAAAAATACTTGCAAAGGGATTCGTTAGTAGCACCAAAGATAATATCATCAACATATATTTGAACAAGCAAGATATCTTTAGCTTTTCTTTTTACAAATAATGTAGAGTCTAGTTTACCTCTAGAAAAGCCGTTATCAAGTAGATAATTACTTAATCTATCATACCATGCCCTAGGTGCTTGTTTAAGTCCATAAAGAGCTTTTTGAAGTTTGAATACATGACTTGATAAATTTGTATTTTCAAAACCGGGTGGTTGTTCAACATAAACTTCTTCTTGAAGATAACCATTTAAGAAAGCACTTTTGACATCCATTTGATAAAGTTTGAAGTTCATAAAACATGCAAAAGCTAGCAACATTCGAATGGATTCAAGTTGAGCTACCGGTGCAAAGGTTTCTTCATAGTCATACCTTCTTCTTGATTATACCCTTGTGCAACCAATCTAGCCTTAGTTACATTACCGGATTCATCTAGTTTGTTTCGGAAAACCCATTTTGTACCAATAATCGGGTAATTACTAGGTCTTTCAACTAAGGTCCAAACTTGATTTCTTTTGAATTGATTAAGCTCTTCTTGCATAGCAATAATCCAATCATCATCCAATAATGCTTCTTTTATATTCTTAGGTTCAATTTGAGATATAAAAGCAACATGTTCACAAAAAGTATTTAGATTGGAACGAGTTCTTACACCTTGTGATGGATCTCTGAGAATTTGATCATTTGGATGATTTTTGACAAATTTCCAACATTTTGGAAGATCTTGATTTGTTGATATGATTTGATCATTTGATGTTGGTTGTTCTTCCTCAATTGGAGTATCAATTAGACTGCTTGTGGATGTATTACCTTCTTCACTTGTAGAAATAGGTTGACGTTGTTCTTCAACTTGTTGAGTGCTTAGATCATCATCTTCATCTTTTCTTGACATAAAGTGGTTAGTTTCATCAAAATTAATATGCATAGATTCCTCAATTACCGAGGTTCTTTTATTGTAAACTCGATATGCCTTGCTTCTAGAAGAATAACCAATAAAAATACCTTCGTCGGATTTACATCCAAAAACTTTAAAATATGAAATATTTGGAGTACGTCCTTTCCATAGATCATATGGAGTTTTCTTGAGAGAAGGTTTAATTAAAACTCTATTTAAAACATAGCAAGCCGTATTGACAACTTCTCCCCAAAAGTATGTAGGCAAGTTATTTTCTTTTAACATTGTTCTTGCCATTTCTTGTAGAGTTCGGTTTTTCCTTTCAACAACCCCATTTTGTTGAGGAGTTCTAGGAGCCGAAAAGTTATGCTCAATGCCATTTTGTTCACATAATTCCACAAAAGATGCATTTATGAATTCCGTGCCTTGATCACTATGAATGCATGAAATGTAATATCCTTTCTCATTTTGCACTCTTTTACAGAATTTTGCAAACTCATTGAAAGCATCACTTTTGAGAGCAAGAAACATGACCCATGTGTATCTAGTATAATCATCAACAATAACAAAAACATATCTAGATCCTCCTAGACTTATTACATCCATTGGTCCAAAAAGGTCCATATGAAGTTTTTGTAAAGCTTTTGATGTGGTCACAAGGCTAATGGTTTTGAAAGATGCTTTATGTTGTTTTCCAAATTGACATGCATCACATAAATGATCTTTTTCAAACTTGGTCTTAGGAAGGCCTCTTACAAGATCCTTTCGAGAAAGTTTACCAAGTAGATCCATGCTAATATATCCTAATCTTTTATGCCATAACCAAGAACTTTCATTTGTTGTGATTAAACAATCAATATTTTGGCATGATGTACTTTCAAAGTCAATGATATAGACATTTTCATGTCTATTTGCAATAAACAACACATTTTTCATTTTGTCAAAAACGGTGCAACATGATGATTTAAATTCAACTTGATAATCATTATCACATAGTTGACTTACACTTAGCAAATTATGTTGCAAACCTTTCACAAGTAGCACATCATGGATAGATATATTATTTTTATTTCCAATGCTACCTTTACCAATAATTTTACCTTTCTCATTATTTCCAAAGCTCACAAAACCTTTGTATTATTTGATAGGCTCATAGAAAAAAGATGGATCACCAGTCATATGTCTTGAACATCCACTATCAATGACCCAATTTCCTTCATACTTCATCCTAAGCGTAACCTATATACAAAAACAGAATTTAGGTCTCCAAGTTCTATTGGGTCCTATAATGTTAGTATTGACTTTTAGCACATTTAATAATCTATTTTGGTTTAAGCCAAGAAGGAATTTTAGAGTCTCTTCCTACCATATTTCGAAATTTACAATGTGATGTTATGTGACCTTGTTTTTCACAATAGGTGCTTGTTTTTTGAAATCCTTTTGATGTTGATGCTTCATTTGTAGAAGATGATGCTTTACAAAATAAATTTTTAGAGATTTTTGTTTTGAAGAAGGTTCATATCCTATTCCACTTTTATCAAAAGCCATTTTTTTGTGAGCCAAGCATTTTATCAAGATTTTCTTTTTCTTTTGCAAATCTTGCTAGGCTTCCATTTAATCCTTGATTTTCTTTTTCAAGCATTTCAATTTTTCTTTGAAGATTATCATTTTCAAAATGAATCTTAAGTGCCTTTTCATGGGCACAATTTTGATCTTTTTCAAGCAACTTATTTTCTTCTTTTAAGGTTTTTTTTTTTTGGTTAATTCAGTGGGATTTTATTGAAAGAAAATGGAAAAATACATCAAAGAACATTCATCATTTTGAAGAGGATTTTTTTTTTCGATCTTCTTTTAAGGTATTATTTTCCTTTTGAAGTTCATGTATCTTGATAATTGCAATTTCAAAACTATCATGCATTTTAGAAAATTCATATTGTAATTCTTCAAAAGAACATTCAAGAAGAACATACCTCATCATCCTCTTTTGTCATAAGACAAGCGATGTTTGCCACATCTTCATTTTTGCTTTCTTCACCGGTTGATACATTGTCATCAATGTATGTTGCTTTCAAAGCTTTTCTTCCTTTGTTTTTGATTGGTTTTGGACAATTTGCTTTTATGTGACCCATCTTGTCACAATTGAAACATCTTCCTTCTTCTTTTGGTTTATTTCTCCCTTTGTTCATAAACTTATTGTAAGAAGCTTTGCTTACCTTTTTGAATTTGGGAAATTTCTTAAAGTTCCTTGTAAGAAGAGCTATCTCATCATCGGACCTCTTCATCACTTGTGTGAGCCTTTAATGCAAGAAGTGCAAGTGACTTCTTGTTATTTCTTTTTTCTTCTTCTCGGTCTTTCTTCTTCAACTCATGGCTCATAAGAGATCCCATAAGTTCACTAAGAGTAAGAGTTTTGAGGTTTCTAGCTTCCTCAATAGCCGAGCTTCCAATGGGTCGGTTAAGCTTCAGAGAACTTTTCCTACAAATTCTTCGTAAAAATACTATTTTCCAAGAGATTTTAGAGCATTAACAATATCGGTAAATCTAGAAAACATTTGTTCAATATTTTTATCAAAGGACAATTAGAACATTTCATATTTATGAACAAGCATGTTTATTCTAGTTTCTTTAACTTGGTTAGTTCCCTCATATGTGACTTCTAATTGATCCCAAATTTTTTTAGCACTTTTGCATCCGAAAATTTTGTTGAACTCATTTGAATCTAAAGCAAGATATAACGTGTTAATAGCTTTAAAGTTTCTTTCACACATTTTGAAATCATCATCATTATAGTCTTTTTCTGGTTTAGGGACAGTGATACTTTGTTCTCCTTTCTTTTTAGTTAGAGTAGGATTGGTTGGTCCATTTTTTATCACATTCCAAACTCTTATGTCATTTGCTAGAATATAGATTCTCATCCTAGTTTTCCAAAAAGAATAGTTTGGTCCATTAAACAATGATGGTCTAGAGGAAGATTGTCCTTCAACTATATTAGACATTGATGAGCTTGCCATAGGGATCCTCTACTAGATGTTAAGCTATATGTAGAGTACTAGCTCTAATACCACTTGTTCGTCCTTGATAACTGAAGAGAACCAGCCTTAAGCTCCCAAGTTCAATGAACCATTATTTGGGCAAATTTTCCAGCAAAGATTCAAGTCAAGATTCTATTTTCAAGATTCAAGAACTTCAAGATTCTCAAGAAGATTTGAAGATTTGAAGATTTGGTCAAGATTTGATTTCTTTGTAATTCTATTTCAGTTCTAGTCTCAGTTTGTTTTGAATTTTAGTTTATTTCCTAGGGTCCACTAAGGACGAAAATTAGGTGTTCACACTAGGGACTCTTTCTTGGGCTGCAAGTTAAGTGTTCACACTAGGAAGGAGACTTTCTTGGGCTGCAAGTTTGCTTCCTTTTTATTTACTATTCGTATTACTATTCACGCAAATAGTTAATAGGAGTCTTTCTTGGGCTTCAAGTCTACTTCTTTGACCTAGGTTACTATTCACGTTTTTCCTACTTGGGCTAGGATTTAGGAGTCCTTTTTCCAAGCAGGATACTTATTCGTTATTGCCTATATAAGGCTGTTTTTTGTGATAATAAAGAAGACAATTTTGATTCATAAAATTTGTGAGATTATTCTCCTTTGGGTTCTTCAAGAAACTCTTCGAACTTATCAAGATAATTCTTGTGGCGTTCAACCTTGACTTATCAAGCGAGTTATTCCATCCTCATTTGTGGCGTCTTCACCATACCAAGGTTCTTGCTTTGCTAAGCATAGGGTCGCGGTTCCATCCAATCCTGAAAAGTCTTGGGGTCGTTTGCTGATACGAACCACGCCAACATGTGACGCGACCCAACACCAAATATGGCAAACGACCCCAAGACCTTTCAGGAATGGATGGAACCGCGACTCTATGCTTAGCAAAGCTAGAACCTTGGTATAGTTGAGGACGCCACAAACGAGGATGGAAATCTCGTTTGATAAGTCAAAGATGAACGCCACAAGAATAATCTTGATAAGTTCAAAAAGTTCTTGAGAACTTAAGGAGAATAATCTCACAGATTTTAATTTCAGAATTGTCTAACTTTATTATCACAAAAAGTGCCTTATATAGGCAATAACAAATAAGTATCCTGCTTGGAAAAGGACTCCTAAACCCTAGCCCAAGTAGGAAAAACGTGAATAGTAACTAGGTCAAAGGAAACAAACTTGAAGACAAAGAAAAGACTCCTATTTACTATTCACGTGAATAGTAACGTGAATAGTAACTAAAAAGGAAGCAAACTTGCAGCCTAAGAAAAGCTCCTTTCTAGTGTGAACACCTATTCTTGCAGCCCAAGAAAGTATTTTTCCTAGTGTGAACACCTAATAAACTAGAATTCAAATTAATACTAAAACCAAAACTAAGATAGAATTACAAAGAAATCAAATCTTGACTAAATCTTCGAATCTTCTTGAAATTTCTTGAAGAATCTTGAAGTTCTTGAATCTTTGTTGGAAAATTCGCCCAACTGGTTCAATGAATGTGGACGCCTAATCGGCTTTCTTGTGGATCTACTTGGAGGAGTAACACCAGCCTTTCTTCATCTCTACTAGCCAACATGCTTTCCTCTTGTTGTAGAACTTTCTGAACCAAATTAATCAGCTCTTCCTTGAACCTTTTAGTGCGAGCTCTTGTCACTGGACCAACTAGCACTTGCATTGAATCTGGAACATTCCTAGCAGCCTTGATATCCTCATCATTCGCCTCCTCTTGAGAAGGATTTGCCCTCAAATCATCACCTACATCAAAAGGACTTAAATCAGTAACATTGAAAGTAGCACTAACACTGTACTCACCTGGCAAATCAAGTCTATAGGCATTGTCATTAATCCACTCGAGGACTTGAAAAGGACCGTCTCCTCTAGGTAGCAATTTAGAACGCCTCTGTGCTGGAAATCTTTCTTTCCTTATGTGTACCCACACCTAATCTCCAGGCTCAAAGACCAGCTTGCGACGTCCCTTGTTAGCTTGCTTGGTATATTGCTCAGTCCTCCTCTCTATGTTGAGTCGTGCTCGCTCATGGAGTTGTTGCACAAATTCTGCCTTCTTCTTACCATCTAAGTTCACATGCTCAGAAATAGGCAAAGGTGATAAATCCAAAGGGGTTAAGGGATTAAAACCATAAACAATTTCAAAAGGTAAAAACTTAGTAGCAGAATGAACAGTACGATTATAAGCAAACTCAACTTGTGGTAAATAATCCTCCCAAGTTTTAATGTTCTTACTTATGATAGCCCTTAACAATGAAGATAAAGTCCTATTAACTACTTCTGTTTGACCATCAGTTTGAGGATGACAAGTTGTAGAAAACAAAAGTTTTGTCCCTAGCTTGCCCCACAAAGTCTTCCAAAAGTAACTTAGGAACTTAGCATCACGATCTGAAACAATTGTCCTAGGCATACCATGCAACCTAACAATCTCCCTGAAGAACAAATCTGCAATATTAGAAGCATCGTCAGTCTTATGACAACGGATAAAATGAGCCATCTTAGAAAATCTATCCACAACAACAAAAATTGAATCCCTTCCATGTCTACTCCTAGGTAAACCCAAAACAAAATCCATCGAAATATCAATCCAAGGTGAACTAGGAATAGGTAGTGGCGTGTACAATCCATGTGGCTGAATCCTAGACTTAGCTTGCCTACAAGTAACACATCTTCCACAAGTCCTCTCAACATCCCTTTTCAAGTGTGGCCAATAAAAGTGCTCTTGCAAAATAGCTAAGGTTTTAGCGACTCCAAAGTGTCCCATTAAACTACCACCATGGGATTCCCGAACTAACAAGTCTCTTAAAGAACAATTAGGCACACACAACTTATTTTCTCTAAATAAAAACCCTTCATGCCTATAAAACTTACCTTCTGCAGATTTCTCACTAGCCCTATAAACTTCACTAAAGTCGTGGTCACCTTCATAAAGGTCCTTGATATGCTTAAAGCCCATAAATTTAGCATCAAGAGTAGAGATTAAGGCATACCTTCTTGACAATGCATCTGCAACCACATTTTCCTTACCTTGTTTATAACGAATGACATATGGAAAAGTCTTAATGAACTCAACCCACCTAGCATGTCTCTTATTCAGCTTGTGTTGACCCTTTAAATGCTTCAAGGATTCATGATACGAACCTGGTCAACATGTGCCAAGACCCAACACCAAGATTGGTAAAACAAACCCAAGATCTTTCAAGAATGGATGGAACCGCGACCCTTTGCCTAGCAAGACAAGAACCTTGGTATAGTGAATATGATGGAAACCGCGACCCGTTGCTTAGAAAAACAAGAACCTTGGTATGGTGAAGATGCCACAAACGGGGATGGAAATCCGCTTGATAAGTCAAGGATGAACGCCACAAGGAATCCCTTGATAAGTTCGAAAGAGTCTCTTGGAGAACTCAAGGAGAATAATCTCACAATTTAATTTCAGAATTGTCTAACTTTATTATCACAAAAAGTGCCTTATATAGGCAAAACGGACTCCTAAACCCTAGCCCAAGTAGGAAAAACGTGAATAGTAACTAGGTCAAAGGAAACAAACTTGGAGACCAAGAAAAGACTCCTATTAACTATTCACGTGAATAGTGACGTGAATAGTAACTAAAAAGGAAGCAAACTTGCAGCCCAAGAAAAGCTACTTTCTAGTGTGAACACCTAATCTTGTAGCCCAAGAAAGTCTCTCTCCTAGTGTGAACACCTAAATTCATCAATAGGAAATTAAACTAAAACTGAAAACTAAAACTAGGATAAAATTACAAAGAAATCAAATCTTGACTAAATCTTCAAATCTTCTTGAAACTTCTTGAAGAATCTTGAAGTTCTTGAATCTTGAAAATAGAATCTTGACTTGAATCTTTGCTGGAAAATTCATCCAAATGGTGCAATGAATGTGGATGGCTGGTTCGCATCATTCCCCCCCTCTTGAGAAGGATTTGTCCTCAAATCCTCCAGGTTCAAAGACCAGCCTTGGTGGTAGACCATATGGCATGTCCTTGGGAAACACTTTCTCAAAATCCTGCAAGAGAGAAACAACAACACTAGGCAATGCAGAGTCAAGTTGGTTAAATTTTAAAAGAGACTCTTTGTACATGAGTACAATCATTGGTCATTTTGAGATCAAAACTCTCTTAACCTCACTTGCTTTTGCATAAAAATTACTTTGTTTTCTCTCTATTTTTACCTCATTGGCCGAGTTCTTTTCTCTCCTTACCTCCTCTTCAGATTCGGCCTTACTTTTCTTTTCACTCTCATTCTTTTGCTCTCTCAAATTATTTTGATCACTCAAATTATTTTGTTCACTCAAGTTCTTTTGATCACTCAATTTTGTAACCTCACTTGATCCTCATAAACTTGTTTTGGTGGCATTGGAACTAGAGTGATTGTCCACTGATTGAACATGAATGTGTACTTGTTGGTGAAGCCATCATACTGCACACGTCGATCAAATTGCCATGGACCTAAGAGAAGATGTCCAACATGCATTAGTACCACATCACACAATACCTCATCTTCATACTTTCCTATTCGAAATGGCACCACAACTTGTTTTGTAACCCCTTCCTCACCACAATCATTCAGCCCCTTATCTTTCACGTGGCAACGAGTATGAAAGATGTTCTCACGCTGTACTACCTCTTCCTCTTCTTTAGCTTGCAAGCTCAAAGCTCGTCGTGCCACTAGTCCAAGCATCTCTCCATAATCTGCCCCAAACTCTTCTTCGCTTACTTTGGTGTCCTCTAAAATAGGCATGTCATCAGAATATGTTTTGTCTTCAGATTCAATCTCACCACTTTCCAAGACTACCATTGCTCGCTTGTTTGGACATTGGCTTGCTATGTGTCCTTGTCCCTGATATTTAAAACAATGAATCTCACTAGATCGAGTCATAGTAGAGGTTGTATTACCTTGAGAGGTCATGGCAATAGTGGATGGTTTGAGCTCGGGCTTAGCCTTGGAAGTAGACGGATTTTCTTCATCCTTTAGGTAACTCGTCCTCCAAGCTAAAGGTGATGCACTCAAGTATTGTAGTGCTTGTCTTGGTCGTGTACCACCCCTCTTGAGTTGCTTCTCCACTTTAATTGCTTTATGCACCAAATCCTCTAATTCTACATAATGATGCAACTTTATAGTGTTACCAATCTCTTGATTTAGCCCATTCAAGAATCTGGCCATTGTTGCCTCTCGATCTTCCTCCACATTGGCTTTAATCATAGCCATCTCCATCTCTTTGTAATACTCATCAACACTCTTATTACCTTGATGAAGACCTTGCAGCTTGAGGTATAAGTCTCGATAGTAATGACTTGGTACAAATCGTCGCCTCATCACTCTCTTCATCTCATCCCAAGTTGCAATAGGACGATCTCCATTCCGCCTCCTATTGATGCACAACTGATCCCACCAAACAATAGCATAATCAGTAAATTCAATTACAGCAAGTTTTACCTTTTTCAGTTCAGCATAGTTATGACAATCAAAAACCCACTCCATCTTCTTCTCCCACTCAAGATATGCTTCGGGATCACTCCTTCCTTGAAAAGCAGGAATCTTCATCTTGATGCTTCCCAAATTGTTATCAACACGGTTCCTAGCTTCTCTATCTCGGCTATGTCTTCCATTGCTGCCTATTGACATCCGATTAAGTTCCTCATCTATCCTTTCTTCTTCAAATTCATCCACAACTTCAATTTCTCTTCGATGCAACATGTTCCTCCTTGGTGCATTTGGAGCAACTGGTGGCTGCACCTTTGGTGTTCTCTGCTCTACCCTAGCTATCCTATCATGTAATTGATCAAATTCAGCCCTTATCATTCGTCTCATCTCTCCCAATAAAGCATGCATCTGTAAGTTCGGAACAGCGGCTTGTTGACCTTCTTCGTTTATGTCATCCTCTTGATTATGACCCATGACTGAAATCAACACTCCCTCACGTGTTTCACTCAAATTCAACTTGGCTTTTATCCTCTAATAATCTCACACACTCTGCCTTTTTCCTCTCGTATTCTCCTTCAAGTTCCCTAGAACTAACCAAGAATACCAAGAAAGGCACTACAGCAGCGTATTACTCTATTTTGGAATCTGACTTTTTTTTTTTTTTTTTCAGACCTCTAAGACTCTGGAAACAAGGTTAGACAAAGAAAATTAAACAAAACCCAAAGAAGGAAATCTAGAGAAATAAGGAAAGTTGAGAAAAATCTAATAGAAAACACAAAAAGGCCCAAAACTCATACTAAACGATGGAATTTGGCCCTAAGAGGGTGGTGCCCATAGCATTGCTATGGGTTCTGCTCAGAACGCCGTTTTCCTATAGAAAAGGTTGGCCTCGCAGGCTATTTCAACCAAAAAAAAAAATTCTGCCTCTGTTTTTTTTTTTTTTTTTTTTCTGTTTTTCTTGACTTTTCTCTTCTTTTCTTGATGTTCTTTTCTTGAGTTTCAGAAACGAAAACAATGAGAAAGTAACCAAGAATTAGAATCTAGGGTTTGGCCCATTGAAAGCAAGAAACGAAATTGAAAAACCAAAAAGACACGGAATTGAAAAAACTAGCAAGAATGAGGAATCAAGAAAAAGAATTGAAACAAGACTCAATCAAGAACAAAGAAAGAAACTTAAAGACCTAAACCTAGACACACGAATTGACCAAGAAAACAAGAAAAAAGATAGGCAAACCTGAGAAACCTAAGCTCTGATTACCAACTGATACGAACCTGGAACCTTGGTATAGTGAATATGATGGAAACCGCGACCCGTTGCTTAGAAAAGCAAGAACCTTGGTATGGTGAAGACGCCACAAACGGGGATGGAAATCCGCTTGATAAGTCAAGGATGAACGCCACAAGGAATCCCTTGATAAGTTCGAAAGAGTCTCTTGGAGAACTCAAGGAGAATAATCTCACAATTTAATTTCAGAATTGTCTAACTTTATTATCACAAAAAGTGCCTTATATAGGCAAAACGGACTCCTAAACCCTAGCCCAAGTAGGAAAAACGTGAATAGTAACTAGGTCAAAGGAAACAAACTTGGAGACCAAGAAAAGACTCCTATTAACTATTCACGTGAATAGTGACGTGAATAGTAACTAAAAAGGAAGCAAACTTGCAGCCCAAGAAAAGCTCCTTTCTAGTGTGAACACCTAATCTTGTAGCCCAAGAAAGTCTCTCTCCTAGTGTGAACACCTAAATTCATCCATAGGAAATTAAACTAAAACTGAAAACTAAAACTAGGATAAAATTACAAAGAAATCAAATCTTGACTAAATCTTCAAATCTTCTTGAAACTTCTTGAAGAATCTTGAAGTTCTTGAATCTTGAAAATAGAATATTGACTTGAATCTTTGCTGGAAAATTCATCCAAATGGTGCAATGAATGTGGATGGCTGGTTCGCATCAATTCATGATCTGTACGAATTACAAACTCCTTTGGCCATAGGTAGTGCTGCCATGTCTCCAAAGCTCGAACCAAAGCATACAACTCTTTGTCATAGGTGGGGTAGTTAAGTGCAGCCCCACTGAGCTTCTCACTAAAGTATGCAAGGGGTCTTCCTTCCTGCATAAGAATAGCGCCTACACCTACACCTGAGGCATCACATTCAATTTCAAACGTTTTAGTAAAGTTAGGTAAAGCAAGTAAAGGAGCATGAGTAAGCTTGTATTTAATAAGCTGAAATGCCTTCTCTTGATCTTCACCCCATTTGAACCCAACGTTTTTCTTGATAACTTCAGTGAGTGGTATTGCGATGGTGCTAAAATCTTTCACGAACCTCCTGTAAAAACCAGCAAGTCCATGGAAACTTCTAACAACACCTACACTTGAGGGGGTTGGCCACTCTTGGATGGCTTTGATTTTCTCATCATCAACCTCAATACCTTTAGCACTAACAACAAAACCTAGGAAAACAAGCTTATCGGTGCAAAAAGTACACTTTTTGAGGTTAGCATACAACTTCTCCTTCCTAAGCACATCCAAAACTGAATTTAAATGTGAGACGTGTTCATGCAAACTCTTGCTATAAACCAGAATATCATCAAAATAAACAACAACAAACTTACCAATGAAAGCATGCAAAACATGATTCATTAAGCGTATGAAAGTACTAGGTGCATTAGTTAGTCCAAAAGGCATAACTAACCACTCATACAATCCATATTTATTTTTAAACGCTGTTTTCCATTCATCTCCTTCTTTCATTCTTATCTGATGATATCCACTTTTAAGATCAATTTTAGAAAACACACAAGAACCATGCAATTCATCTAACATATCATCTAAGTGAGGAATAGGATGTCGATACTTAACCGTTATGTTATTGATGGCTCTGCAATCAACACACATCCTCCATGTCCCATCCTTCTTAGGCACTAAAATTACAGGAACTGTACAAGGACTCATGCTTTCTCTCACGTACCCTTTCCCCAGAAACTCTTCGACTTGCCTTTGAAGCTCCTTCGTCTCCTCTGGATTGCTCCTATAAGCTGGACGATTTGGAATTGAGGCTCCAGGTACGAAATCTATCTGATGTTCAATTCCTCAAAAAGATGGTAGACCATGTGGTATCTCATCGGGAAACACATCCTCAAAGTCCTGCAAGAGAGAAACAACAACACTAGGCAATGCAGAGTCAAGTTGGTTAGTGTTTAAAAGAGCCTCTTTGTACATAAGTACAATCATTGGCCTTTTTGAAATCAAAGCTCTCTTAACCTCACTTGCTTTTGCATAGAAATTTCTTTGTTTTCCCTCTGTTTTTACCTCCTTGGCCGAATTCTTTTCTCCCCTCACTACGCTTCCAGATTTGGCCTTGCTTTTGTTCTTTTCATTCTCAATCTTTTGCTCACTCAAATTCTTTTGATCACTCAAGTTATTTTGATCACTCAATTTTTGTAACCTCACTTGATCCTCATAGACTTGTTTTGGTGTCATTGGAACTAGAGTGATTGTCCGTTGATTGAACATGAATGAGTACTTGTTGGTGAAGCCATCATGCTGTACACGTCGATCAAATTGCCATGGTCTTCCCAAGAGAAGATGTCCAGCATGCATAGGTACCGCATCACACAACACTTCATCCTCATATTTCCCAATGTGAAATGGTACCACAACCTGTTTTGTAACCCTTACCTCACCACAATCGTTCAACCATTGCAGCTTGTATGGACGTGGATGCTTAATTGTTGTGAGCCCTAGCTTGTCAACCATTGAAGCACTAGCAACGTTAGTACAACTACCACCATCAATAATAACACTACATACCTTATCTTTCACGTGGCAGCGGGTATGAAAGATGTTCTCACGTTGCACTACTTCTTCCTCCTCTTTAGCTAAAGCTCGTCGTGCCACTAATCCAAGCATCTCTCCATAATCTGCCCCAAATTCCTCTTCTTCACCTACTTCGGTGTCCTCTAGTATTGGCATGCCATCAGATTGTGTTTCATCTTCAGACTCAATCTCACCACTTTCCAAGACTACCATTACTTGCTTGTTTGGGCATTGGCTTGCTATGTGTCCTCGTCCCTGACATTTAAAACATTGAATCTCACTAGATTGAGTCATAGTAGAGGTTGTATTACCGTGAGAGGTCATGGCAATGGTGAATGGTTTGAGCTCGGGCTTGGCCTTGGAAGTAGACGGATTTTCTTCATCCTTTGGGTAACTCGTCCTCCAAGGTGAAGGTGCACTCAAGTATTTTGGCGCTTGTCTTGGTCATGTACCACCCCTCTTGAGTTGCTTCTCCACATTGATTGCCATTTGCACCAAATCCTCTAATTCCACATAATGATGCAACTCGATGGTGTTAGCAATTTCTCGATTCAGCCCATTCAGAAATCTAGCCATTGTCACCTCCCGATCTTCCTCTACATTGGCTCTAATCATAGCCATCTCCATCTCTTTGTAATAATCATCCACACTTTTATTTCCTTGATGAAGACCTTGCGGCTTGAGGTATAAGTCCCTGTAGTAATGACTGGGTACAAATTGCCTCCTCATCACTCTCTTCATCTCATCCCAAGTTGCCACAGGATGTTCTCCATTCCGCCTCCTATTGATACACAATTGATCCCACCACACAATTGCATTGTCAGTAAATTCAATGGCAGCAAGCTTTACCTTTTTCAACTCGGAATAATTGTGGCAATAAAAAACTAGCTCGATCTTCTTTTCCCACTCTTGATATGCTTCAGGATTACTCCTTCCTTGGAATGCAGAAATCTTCATCTTGATGCTGCCTAAGTTGTTATCAACACGATCAAAACGATTCTTAGCATCTCTATCCCGACCATGTCTCCTATTGCTGCCCACCAAAATTCTATCAAACTCCTTATCTGAACCTTCATCAACTTCATCCACATCTTCAACTCTTTGTTGCAATCTGTTCCTCCTTGGTGCATTCGGAGCAACTGGTGGTTGCACTATTTCAGCTCTTTGTTCTACCCTATCCAATCTTTCATGTATCTGCTCTAATTCAGCCCGCATCATCCGTCTCATCTCTCCCACCAAAGCTTGCATCTGTAAATTTGGAACAGCAGCTTGTTGACCTCCTTCGTTAGTGTTGTCCGCTTGATTTTGAGACATGATTAATTTTCACTCCCTCACGTGTTTCACTCAACTCAATTTGTCTTTTACCCTCTATTAATCTCGTGCACTCTGCCTTTTTCTCTCGTGTTCTCCTTCAAGTTCCCTAGGACTAACCAAGAATACCAAGAAAGACACTACAGCAGCGTATTACTCTATTTTGGAATCTGACTTTTTTTTTTAGACCTCTAAGACTCTGGAAACAAGGTTGGATAAAGAAAATTGAACAAAACACGAAGAAGGAAACCTAGAGAAATAAGCAAAGTTGAGAAAAATCGAATAGAAAACACAAAAACGTCCAAAACTCATAGTAAACGATGGAATTTGGCCCAAAGCGGGTAGTGCCCATAGTAATCTTGTGGGTTATGCTCAGAACGTCGTTTCCCTTCAGAAAAGCTTGGCCACGAAGGCAAATTCAACCAAAAAAAAAAGTTTTTTACTGTTCACTATTTTGCTTCTTTTTTTTTTTCAGCTCCGAAATTTTTTTTTTCTTGACTTTTCTTGATGTTTCTTTTCTTTTCTTGATCTTGATGTTCTTTTCTTGGTTTTCAGAAACAAACACAATGAGCAAGTAACTAAGACTTCGAATTTAGAAGCACAAGAAACCCTAATTCAAGATTCTAGGGTTTGGCCAATGGAAAGTTAAACAAGAATGAATTTGCAGCTGGAAAACGGAATTGAAACACAACCTAAAACGAATTGGCAGCAAGACACAATCAAGAACAAAGAAAGGAATTTAAACCTAGACCTAGACTCACGGAATTAACTAAGAAAACAAGAAAAGGATAGGCAAACCTGATAAACCTAAGCTCTGATTACCAACTGATACGAACCACGCTAACATATGACGCGACCCAACACCAAATATGGCAAACGACCCCAAGACCTTTCAGGAATGGATGGAACCGCGACCCTATGCTTAGCAAAGCTAGAACCTTGGTATAGTTGAGGACGCCACAAACAAGGATGGAAATCTCGTTTGATAAGTCAAAGATGAACGCCACAAGAATAATCTTGATAAGTTCGAAAAGTTCTTGAGAACTTAAGGAGAATAATCTCACAGATTTAATTTTAGAATTCTCTAACTTTATTATCACAAAAAGTGCCTTATATAGGCAATAACAAATAAGTATCCTGCTTGGAAAAGGACTCCTAAACCCTAGCCCAAGTAGGAAAAACGTGAATAGTAACTAGGTCAAAGGAAACAAACTTGAAGACCAAGAAAATACTCCTATTTACTATTCACGTGAATAGTAACGTGAATAGTAACGTGAATAGTAACTAAAAATGAAGCAAACTTGCAGCCCAAGAAAGGCTCCTTTCTAGTGTGAACACCTATTCTTGCACCCCAAGAAAGTATTTTTCCTAGTGTGAACACCTAATAAACTAGAATTCAAATTAATACTAAAACCAAAACTAAGATAGAATTACAAAGAAATCAAATCTTGACTAAATCTTCAAATCTTCTTGAAATTTCTTGAAGAATCTTGAAGTTCTTGAATCTTGAAAATAGAATCTTGAATTGAATCTTTGTTGGAAAATTCGCCCAACTGGTTCAATGAATGTGGACGCCTAATCGGCTTTCTTGTGGATCTACTTGGAGGAGTAACACCAGCCTTTCTTTATCTCTACTAGCCAACACGCTTTCCTCTTGTTGTAGAACTTTCTGAACCAAATTATTCAGCTCTTCCTTGAACCTTTTAGGGCGAGCTCTTGTCACTGGACCAACTGGCACTTGCATTGAATCTGGAACATTCCTAGCAGCCTTGATGTCCTCATCATTTGCCATATTCGGTGTTGGGTCGCGTCGCATGTTGATGTGGTTTGTATCAGTTGGTAATCAGAGCTTAGGTTTATCAGGTTTGCCTATCCTTTTCTTGTTTTCTTGGTTATTTCCGTGAGTCTAGGTCTAGGTTTTATTTTCTTTCTTCGTTCTTGATTGTGTCTTGCTTCCAATTCGTTTTCTTGGTTGTGTCTTGATTCCGTTCTTGCTATTTTAATTTTGTTTGTTGAGTCTTGTCTTCAATTCTATTTTCTTGCTTAAATCCATTTCTATTTTCTTGTGTCTCATCAAATCCGTGGGTAGGGTTAGGGTTTTCAATTAGGACAAAACCCTAGTTGGTTGTGTGCTCAAATATGAAATCTTGGTTACTTGGTCATTGTTTTCGTTTCTGAAGAGCCCGCAACACTCGAGTGCATCACCTTGGAGGTCGAGTTACCCAAGAAAGGAGGAGAGTTCGACTACTTCCAAGGTCAAGCCTGAGCCCAAAACATCCACCCATGCCACGACTTCTCAAGGTAAAAAAGCCCCTCCTACAACTCGTTCTAGTGATATTAAATGCTTTAAATGTCAAGGATGAGGGCACATAGCTAGCCAATGTCCAAACAAGAGGGCAATGGTAGTTCTAGAAAGTGGTGAGATTGAATCTGAAGATGATACGCATTTTGATGACATGCCCATACTAGAGGACATCGCAGAGGGAGAAGAAAAGTTTGGGGCATATTATGGAGAGATGCTTGGATTAGTGGTACGACGAGCCTTAAGTTTGCAAGCTAAAGAAGATGAAGAAGTAGTGCAATGTGAGAACATCTTTCATACTCGCTGCCACGTGAAAGATAAGGTATGTAGTGTTATTATTGATGGTGGTAGTTGTACTAACGTTGCTAGTGCTTCTATGGTTGAGAAGCTAGGGCTTACAACAATTAAGCATCCACATCCATACAAGCTGAAATGGTTGAATGATTGTGGTGAGGTAAGGGTTACAAAACAGGTTGTGGTGTCGTTTCGCATTGGAAAATATGAAGATGAAGTATTGTGTGATGTGGTACCTATGCATGCTGGACATCTTCTCTTAGGAAGGCCATGGCAATTTGATCGACATGTGCAGCATGATGGTTTCACCAACAACTACTCATTCATGTTCAATCGGCAGATAACCACTCTAGTTCCGTTGACACCAAAACAAGTTTATGAGGATCAAGTGAGGTTACAAAAATTGAGTGATCAAAAGAACTTGAGTGAACAAAAGAATTTGAGTGATCAAAAGAATTTGAGTGAGCAAAAGATTGAGAGTGAAAAGAAAAAGAGCAAGGCTGAATTTGGAAAGGTAGTGAGGAGAGAAAAGAATTCGGCCAAGGAGGTAAAAACAGAGGGAAAACAAAGAAATTTTTACGCAAAAGCAAGTGAGGTTAAGAGAGCATTGATCTCGAAACGGCCAATGATTGTACTCATGTACAAGGAGGCTCTTTTAAACACTAACCAACTTGACTCTGCATTGCATAGTGTTGTTGTTTCTCTCTTGCAGGGTTTTGAGGAAGTGTTTCCTGAGGACATACCACATGCCTAGGCTGGTTTTTGAGCCTGGTGGATTTGAGGTCAAATCCCTCTCAAGAGGAAGGGAATGATGAGAACCTGCCTTAAGCGTCCAAGTTCAATGACCCATTTATTTGGGTGAATTTTTCAGCAAAGATTCAAGTCAAGATTCTATTTTCAAGATTCAAGAACTTCAAGATTCTTCAAGAAGTTTCAAGAAGATTTGAAGATTTGGTCAAGATTTGATTTCTTTGTAATTCTATCTTAGTTTTAGTTTTAGTTTAATTTGAATTCTAGTTTATTCTCTAGAATCCCCTATTTACGAAAATCAGGTGTTCACACTAGGGAGAAGTCTTGGGCTACAAGTTAGGTGTTCACACTAGGAAGGAGCCTTTCTTGGGCTTCACGTTTGCTTCCTTTTTAGTTACTATTCATATTACTATTCATGTGAATAGTTAATATGAGTCTTTCTTGGGCTCCAAGTCTACTTCTTTGATCTAGTTACTAATCATATTTTTCCTACTTGGGCTAGGGTTTAAGAGTCCTTTTCCAAGCAGGATACTTATTTGTTATTAAATTTGTGAGATTATTCTCCTTAAGTTTTTTTTTTTTTTTTGATAATTCAGTGAAAATTTATTGAAATCCAAAGGAGATGGTACAAGTACATGGATGTTGACAAACAGCATCAAAACAAGATCAAGACAGGTAATCAGAAAAGAATCAGTCCAACAAGGACTGAAAGAACAAAAGACAAGAAAACCAAAAACACAAAAGGATCAAAGAAAAACAAATATGGGCCTTCCATTAAAAATGCCTTGGACTGCCTTAGTGTAATCGAAAGAAGTTGATGCCTTGGAAGTAGAGGCATTGTTGAAAGAGTTGTTAACAACATGAACGGTAAAGATGGCTTTCCAAACTTATCAAGATTATTCTTGCGGCATTCATCTTTGACTTATCAAACGAGATTTCTATCCTCGTTTGTGGCGTCTTCAACTATACCAAGGTTTTAGCTTTGCTAAGCATAGGGTAGCGGTTCCATCCATTCCTGAAAGGTCTTGGGGTCGTTTGCCATATTTGGTGTTGGGTCGCATCACATGTTGGCGTGGTTCGTATCAAGGTATAAAAATGTATCGAGACCTAAAGCAACATTACTGACATGTTAGCGGGTGAAGGCAAAACATCAAAGACCTGCAGGGCTTCTACAACCTTTGGAGATTTTGCAATGGAAGTAGGAGCATGTAACTATGGACTTTGTAATGGAGTTGCCGAAGTCTCCCAGGGGATGTAATGCAGTATGGGTTGTTGTAGATCAGTTGACAAAGACCGCTCATTTCGTTGCAATGAACAAGAAGGATAGCCTCAAGAAGTTAGCTGATTTGTACGTGGCTAACATTGTAATACTGTATGGTTTGTCAGTTAGCATTGTATCAGACAGAGATCCAAGGCTTACATCTCGATTTTGGCAAAAGTTGCAAGCAGCCTTGGGGATAAAATTGAGCTTCAGTATAGCATACCACCCTCAAATTGGCACAAGCGTTCAAGGCAATCAAGAGGCGGGTCTCGGTCTTATCTCTCCACATGCAATTGCTGACGGAAAACACCATGTGAGGTCCGCAATCAAACAAATGTCATTGACTTTCAATCGACTTGGTGACAGCCAATTCCACGTAGACTAGCCAGCATCTTCAGGCGTACATGATCAAAATGAAAATGGCTTTTCAAACTCAAGTGGCGAACACTCGGGCCCAATTGTTCCTTTGACCGAGGCACCTAATTGTGGGCAGCAGCTTGGTTCTAATTATGCTAATGGTAATATCGCGGGGAGCAACAAATTTTCAGAGAATGTCTTTCTGATGGCCAATAATTGGACCCATGTTCACATGGCCGCACATTTATCGAGACTACGCAGCAAGCTATTGTGGAAAATATTCATTATGAGCACAATGCACATGCGACAAACTTCACGGCTGCAAATGCTAAAAATATTCCTGATGGTCCACGTGGGGATCATACACTGGTGGACAATTCAGATAATGCACATGGGCTCCTCGGTATTCCAATTTCAAAGGCACAACCTGATGATGGTCAGGTGGCGGATGAGAAGAATAATGAGAATTCTACCCCAATTTTGGGTGCCAGCCTCTCAATTCCTACTCTCAATTTGAATCAGCCATCTAATGGCCAATTAATCAATAAAGTCTCTAGAAGATTTTCTTCCACTTCGAGGGAAAGTGGACAACACCAAGAATGCTCAACATGATGATTCTTTTGTTAACAAGAATAATGCTCATCCTTGCTACGTCTCAACCAACTGGAGGGGTATCTTCATGGGAGATCTTAACAACTCGCTTAAGCTTAAGTTCTTTGAATTTGAAGAGAAGGATGGCAAACCAATTGCCTATCCTTCTGCTGAAAATTTTCATGCTGGAGCAGTAAGGGAATCCATTTGAAGAGGAAAACCAATGGTGCTTGCCACATAACTGAGACCATCTTGATTCCACAAATCTAGTGGAACATCAATAAGTTTGAGCCAAATTGGAACTCTATTACATTGCAGATTAATCAACTGAGTACCTGGATTCCAACGCCTCAACAAGAGAGGGCGGTGATAAACATGACAGAGCTCTCCAAGAACCACATCACAGATAGCTTCCATTTCAAATTGAAACACATACATGTCAGATTCAGTAGATCTGATGTCTACCGGACCAAATTTTTTCCATTTTGTGTCGACCATTCGTTGAATCAAGCAGCGTTGCCAGTTTGTATCGAAATGAACGTTGAAAATGAGTTCCCGAAGTCTACTTCAATTAGGCTTCTTGATGGGTCAGTTGCTGAAATTCAAATTGAGTACACTTGGAACCCAAAGAAATGCACTTATTGCAAGGTTTTCGGTCATAATGAGGTGACCTGTACTGCCATCCCAAAGGAAACAGTATCCGCTCCAGTGCAGAATGTAACCCAATCTTAGAAAGTTACCAAAGAAAATGAGTGGAAGACCGCTACCAATGTTTTGAAGAAGAATAATAGGACTTCTTCAACAACAACCTCTACCAAAAACAAGTTTGATGTCTTCTCGGAGAATCCAGAAATTGGTACCATGCAGCCAAATGACCCAACTGCTGCATCAACTAGTCAACGAAATGTTGTAAACAAGAATGCTACTCTTCCCATTCCTGGTAAATCTGTGGACCAAGCAAGGAAAAATCCAAAGTATCCTAAAAAAGCTTATAGAAATGCCCAAGCCATTTTCGCCCAAAGAGGTAGGAAGTCTTCTGATGATTTCAATTCTCATGGTAAGAATAAGATCGATTTTAGAGCGCGCGACAAAATGCGTAAGGATATTCTTCAATCCATTTCTAGCCCTGCTCATGAAATAGATGCCTTTGAGGACTACTCTGACAGAGAACCCCCTGATTGGATGCATTATTAGTTGATCATTTCCTTTTTGGTTGGTCTCTGTTTTACGTCATTTTTTGATGTGATCTGTTTGTCTTTTATTTTGAATTGGCCAGCGGCCACCTTGTAACCGATATGTACCCATGTACTGTCTTTTTTTGGATTCAATAAACACTGAATTAACAAAAAAAAAAAATTGTCTTTGGCAGAATTTGCTTATAACAACAGCTACCAAACAACTATTGGTATGACACCATACGAGGCTTTGTATGGTAGAAAGTGTAGATCACCTTTGTATTGGGACGACATTGGTGAGATGAAGGCAGTGGATCCCACATTATTGCTGGAATTAATAGAGAAGATTGAGAATGTGCATTTGATTCGGAAGAGAGTGCTCACGGCCCAAAGCAGACATAAGAGCTACGCAGATAAGCGGAGGCGGGACTTAGAGTATGAAGTTAGTGATCGGGTATTCATGAAGTTGTCGCCTCATAAGGGATTGATTAGGCATGGCAAAGGTAGAAAATTGAGCCCGAGGTACGTGGGATCGTTTGAGATTATAGGAAGAGTCAGCAAGTTAGCATATCGATTGGATCTACCCCAACATCTCTCAAACATTCACAACGTGTTTCATGTCTCGATGTTATGAAAGTATCATCCCGATCCATCTCACATTCTAGAGCCGAAACTGCTAGAACTTTGGGAGAACTTGTCTTATGAGGAAAGACCCGTATGGATCGTAGAGGAGCAAGAGCGGAAATTACGCAACAAGAGTATTCCCATGGTGAAGGTACTTTGGAATAATCATGGGGTTAAAGAAGCCACGTGGGAGAGATGCTACTAGATGGAGCAACAATACCCGACGTTGTTTACAAGGTAAGAAAAAATTTTGAGGACGAAATTCTTTTAAGGGGGGGAGGATGTAAGGCCCCGCACGAAACCCCATATGCATATCATATCATTTAGTATGTGTTTGTATCAATTTATGTGTATGTGCATCGTTTTACGTGCATTTATGTTCATTTATGTGTATTTAGGCGTTTTAGATATTGTGGTAATAGTTAAACTTTATCGGATTAGGTATAGATAACTAAATCAATTGGAACTCAACCAAATGGAAAGCTAGAAAATAATCTTTAATTAAAAGGGCACTCTTGTCATTTGGCTAACTAGCAAAATATCCTACTTTACATTTTTATTCCAAACTAAGCAAAACTCACACACACACACACACATGATTTACATACTCACACACACACTACACGGTTGAGACAAGGAAGAGAGAAGAAAGAAAAGAGAAAGAAGAAAGACGAAGAAGAAGAGGGAAGAAGAAGGAAGTTCAATCTAATTCTAAGCATTTTCAAGCCATTTTCTAGCCTCTACAAGTTTTGTTTTGCATTTGTTGCTACATTTAAGGTGAGCGATGTTTTCCAAAAGCTTTGTGAAAGTCATATAATGCATGATTGATGGGTTCTATATGTGTGTTGAGCATGACCATGATTATTTATGTGCTAGATGGTGAATTTGAACTCAAAATGAATATCTAGGGTTTCAAGATGTGGTAACAGTGTTTCATTTGGCTTGAACTTGTCTCTTATGGTTTTGGTGTTATGATAACTATTACATGAGTTATATGAAGTAATATGTGTGAAGTTTGTTCAAATGGGTTGCAAAGAGAAGAAGGGAAAGATTGAGCTTGAGTGGTTATGCTAAGTTGTGGTAGTGGAGTTTGTGATGCGAACCAGCCGTCCACGTTTAATGAACCATTTTGGGCATTTTTTTTAGAGCAAAGATTCAAGTCAAGATTCTATTTTCAAGATTCAAGAACTTCAAGATTCTTCAAGAAGTTTTAAGAAGATTTGAAGATTTGGTCAAGATTTGATTTCTTTGTAATTCTACTTAGTTTTAGTTTTAGTATTAATTTGAATTCTAGTTTATCAGGTGTTCACACTAGGGAGAAGTCTTTCTTGGGCTGCAAGTTAGGTATTCACACTAGAAAGGAGCCTTTCTTGGGCTACAATTTTGCTTCCTTCTTAGTTACTATTTATGTTACTATTCACATGAATAGTTAATAGAATTCTTTCTTGGGCTCCAAGTCTACTTCTTTGACCTAGGTTATTATTCACATTTTTCCTACTTGGGCTAGGGTTTAGGAGTCCTTTTCCAAGCAGGATACTTATTTGTTATTGCCTATATAAGGCTGTTTTTGTGATAATAAAATAAGACAATTTTGATTCATAAAATTTGTTAGATTATTCTCATTTGGGTTCTCCAAGAGACTCTTTTGAACTTATCAAGGGATTCCTTGTGGCATTCAACCTTGACTTATCAAGCGGATTTCCATCCCCATTTGTCGCGTCTTCACCATACCAAGGTTCTTGCTTTGCTAAGAAACGGGTCGCGGTTTCCATCATTGTCACTATACCAAGGTTCTTGCTTTGCTAAGCAACGGGTCATGGTTTCCATCATTCCTGAACGATCTTGAGTTTGTCTTTGCCATATTTGGTGTTGGGTCGCGTCACATGTTGACGTGGTTCGTATCAGTTGGTATTAGAGCTTAGGTTTATTAGGTTTTCCTATCATTTTCTTGTTTTTCTTGGTTAATTCTGTGAGTCTAGGTGTAGGTTTAAATTCTTTTCTTCGTTCTTGATTGTGTCTTGCTTCCAATTCGTTTTCGTGGTTGTGTCTTGATTCTGTTCTTGCTCTTTTAATTTCATTCTTGAGTCTTGTTTTCCGTTTCTTGAGTCTTCAATTCCGTTTTCTTGCTTTCAATTTCGTTTCTTGTTTAGCTTTCAATTGGCCAAACCCTAGAAACGTGAACTAGGGTTTCTTGTGCTTCTAAATTTGAATTCTTGTGACTTGCTCGTTGTGTTTCGTTTCTGAAAAAAAAATAGAAAAGAAAAGTCAAGAATAGAAAGAAAAACAAACAAAAACGAAGAAAAAAAAAAAGATAGTGAAGGTCTAAAAAAAAAATTTGTTGAATATCAGCCTTCAAGACCAAACTTTTCTGAAGGGAAACGACGTTCTGAGCTAGCACCACCTTCTTTTGGCCAAATTCCATCGTTTACTAGGTATTTTTGACGTTTTGTGTGTTTTCGCATAGATTTTCTTTAACTTTTCTAATCACTCCGGGCAGCAACGGGCTTGCCGGTATATCTCTCCTACCATGGTATTGATTTCCTCTCTCGGCGGGATCCATTGATAACCCAGGAGAACCCTCTTCCTGGTATCCAATGATACCCCAGGAGAGTTGGGTTACATGATCGATATTGAATTTGTGTCACATGATTGATATTGTATTTATGTTACATAATTGACAATGTGTTCATTATGTCTTCTGATGATTGTTCACCTATGCATGGCACGAGTGTTTTAAAAGTGATTTCAAAATGATAAAATGATTGCGAAAATTCCCTTCCCGTTATCCCTCGCTGAGCTAGGTGTAGCTCATCCCTTTTCTTAACAATTACAATTGAGGCAGAGCCAGAGCCAGAGCCAGCTCCAAGGTTAAATGAGATGTTCATTTGTGTGATGAGATCAACTTCTGCTTAATGTGATCCATGATTGCTTGATATTGAAGATGTAACTTTTTTTTTTTGATAATTTAGTGAAATTTTATTGATAGAAAATGGAAAAGTACATCAAAGTATAAACTGCATGACAGCTGGTGTCATAAACAAGAGCAAAGAAGAAAACGAAGAAACCTAGTACGGTCGCAGACCATTAGCTACAAGAAACATGAAAACGGACAGACAAAACTACAACAACAACATTGTCATTGAGTTGTTCGATTAGGTGGTCTTCCATTGAAGATGCCTTGGACTACCTGAGTGTAGTCGAAAGAGGAGTTAACTCTTGAAGTTAAGGCCACAGAACTTCCCATGCTAGAAGAACTGAAAGTTGAAATGACTTTGCCTGCAGCAGCTGTGAAATTTTTTTCTTTAGAACCTTGTGGTGGGAACGGAGTGACCGACATTTTCTGAGCTTGGTTACCAGTATTTTGAAACTTAGGGACATTCATATTAGTCTCATTTGAAGGTTTGGCTGATAAATAAGTGACCTAATTCTTTTGGGACTTCGGTTGTCCATGGTAAACTCCTGTACCTTGATTGCCAAGATTCCCGTATTTAGAATTGTTTTTCTGAGAACGATCAAGAGAAGGGTCATCTCTATCTTCATCAATAGCATTGAGAACATTAAATCTGTTCTCGTTACCCGTTTTCACCTTGCGGGAAGCACCACGTCTCCTTCTCGATTTCTTACCAGCATTAGTCCAATCCAAATTTGAACTAGTGACATTTTCATTAACTTTCTCCTCAATAGAATTAGGACATGAGGATGTGTCATGTCCAACAACATTGCAATGAGAACACTTGAGTGGAGTCCAATCATAATCAATCTCAATTTCAGCCATCAGTTTCGTTTCAAACACAATTGGCCTCCCTCTTCAGATGGATTCGAAGGCTGCCTCACGGTCAAATCTCGATTATGCAAGAGTATGTGTAGAAATGAATATTCTAAAGGATCTCCCAAATAGGACATATGTCGAACTCCCTAACAGGGAAGAGGCTGAGATCCTAATCGAATATGATTGGAAACCACAGAAATGTACTTTTTGTAATGTTGCAGGTCATGACACTTCCAATTGTCCTAATTCTCCAGACAATCAGGTTGAGGATAAACCTTCAGGCACCAATTCAGAATGGAATGAAGCAGATAAAAAGCATAGGAGGAGACGCGGTGCTTCACATAAAAAAGAGCATCTGGTTAGCAATAATAGATTTAATATACTTAACTCAGATGAAGCTCATGGAGATCATGGTGATCAAATTGATGAACGTTCCCAGGAAAATTTTTCTAAGTCCAAGACTGTAGAGAATAAAACTGCTGGAACAGGTGTTTTCCACAAAAAAACCAATGTCCAAAAGGTGAACATCCCTACACAGGCACATGTACAACAACATACTTCTCACATTTCGGTTACTCCGTACCCATCTCAAGGTTCTAAGGATAAGGTTTCTACTCATACTTTTGGAAAAGCCATTTCTACCAATCGTGTTGTTTGTATCTCTTCCAACACTGCATCTACATCCAAGGCGACACCTTCCTTTGATTATACTAGGGCAGTTCAAGGCATGTTTAACGGAAGACCCTCTGATCGAAGAACCCACTAAGGAGATTTTCCTTTGTTTTCCTGTCTTTTTGTTCTTTCAGTCCTTGTTTGGACTAATTCTCTTCTGCTTTCCTTGATCTTGTTTTGATGCTATTTGTCAACAATCTTGTACTTGTACCACTTCCTTTGGATATCAATAAAACTCCCACTGAATTAACAAAAAAAAAAAAATAAAGGTTCTGTCCGGAAGATCCTTTTGGATATTCATTTCAACACAAACTCTAGCATACCCAAGGTGAGAGCGGGAGGCCGTTTTTGAATCCATTTGAAGAGGGATACCAATTGTTGGACTTGTATTAAGTATGAACAAGGGAAATTTAGGTCTTGTATATTTGTAACAAGTGATGAAATCTTATATTGCCAATGACTTGGGCAAATTTTTGAAGTTAATTGGCAATATAAGATTTCATCAAAACAAGTCCAAGTATTAACTATTCAACACATCGCGTCCCGGCCTTAACCTCTGCGGTTCTTGGTCTCGGGGCGTGACAAGATGCCCATCTAGAAGCACCTATTCCAGCCTAAGCACTTGTAGAGCTTGTCTCTCCGTCTAACGACTTTGATGAGCTCCAACCCTTTGCTGCCCTAGGTTGCAACTGTAGCTCCACCTGCACTGAGAGGGTGAACCTAGAAAATAAGGATGTTTTCCCCCTGGGGTATATGGTGAGAGTACCTCGGCATAGAGATTGGGATTGCCGACCCTAGGAAGGGGAGACAACAATTTACCATTTCATTTTTGAGTTCATGTTTCTCCCCATTCCTCCATTCATCGAGCGAATCCTCCAATTCTTTGACATTGCCCCCAACCAGTGTCACGATTCCTTTTTCTTAATTACTATAATAGCCTTTGATACTGCATTAATGACAAGAAAAGAGATATATCCAAACTTATAATAACCCCGAACATTTGGGATCGTGATGCCACGGGCTTAAGAAGATCGCTCCCCTTAGGTCCGCTAAGCACAAATTACTAGCCCGAGCTCTAAAGTCCATAAAACCATACAACCAAGTTGCTAGTATTAATATTACATCACCAATTGGTTACATCAACACTAATAAAAAATTGCAACCATCAGATACATATTTAAAAGACCCAGATTCTTCAATTTACATCATATAGATTCAACTACTACAGTTAGGCTCCAAAAGAAGTATTTACAACCCGTGTATCCAAAAGTGTAGTTACAATCCTTCCAATGCCCAAATTACATAACATAGTAATATAACATAAGAATGTACACCATGCTAGTAGGTATGTTTATAAGAGGCAGAAAATCCAACTCAACAAAGTACTGGAACTTTTCCTTCCAAGGTAGGCTCAACGACACTTGAAATTGTCAAGAAAAAAGGATGAGTTACACCTAGCTCAGCGAGGGTTAAAGGGAAGGGAATTTTAGCAAGGGTTTTTATCCTTTTTAAAAACCATTTAGAAAAACATGTTATACAACCGTGAAAACTTAACAGGTAGCAAGATTGACGAGGATCACAATTTATGTCATACATGAAGATACATGAGTCGCATGTAGACATCGTAGCATCATGAACATATAACAAGAAACAAAAATAGGCATAATGTCAATAATAGTAAAACAAGTACTCAATTGGCAAGCCCAATGCCGCCCAAGCGGTATAGGAACTTCTACCATGGGGTCCATTAGATTACTTAATTGTATCATTTATATACCTTCCATCTCTCCAAAGAGAATTCACCAAGCAAAAGTGGGTTTCAAATGTAGAAACAAGCTCGGAGGCAACAAACTAGGTTGCCACCGGTTAGTAATAATAATAAAAAATATAATAGTGTAATCATGATTCAAATAGAGTTCATATAACACATAAACATCCATGAGAAGATAGACCAAGTAGGATTCCTCTGATAACTAAGCATAATCATTAATGCAGCAAGAGGTTCCTGCTAATTCGATGCTCATAGCTAGGTTCTAATGCAATTTATTACATATGTAAGATAAAGGCTAACTTATATGTTCAATGCTTACCAAATAAGAGTCCAAGAAGGTTCAATGCTCACATTACCAACAATTGGCAAAAGCACTTTTTGGGTGAGTTGAATGATTCACTTAAATTGAACTTCTTTGACAATTTCAAAGTCAAGGAGGAGGGAACAATTGCTATTCCGCCTGAAAGTGTCTTCCAGGAAGGTGCTCAACATTGGAATTGCTGCCTTATTGGTCAATTTATCGGTCAGCCACCCCCTTTCTTCTTAATTAGGGGAATGATAGATACTCAATGGAAAAAGTTTGGCTATGTTGATATTCAATCTAATGACTTTGGGTTGTTTGTGTTCCGTTTTCAATCACAAGAATTTTGCGACCGTGTGATGCAAGAGTTATGGCATGTTCACCACCGCCCTCTTCTCTTAAGACGTTGGGAAATTGGCCTCCAACTCATAAATATTAACTCCGAGCGGGTGCCAATGTGGTTAAAGTGAGAAATGTCCCAATTGATCTACTAAACAAAGATGGTCTCAGTTATGTCTCGAGCACAATTGGTCTCCCTCTTCAAATGGATTCCAAAACTGCCTCACGCTCACATCTCGGTTATGCAAGAGTTTGTGTGGAAATGAATATCCAGAAGGATCTCCCGAATAGCACCTTTGTCGAACTTCCTAATGGGAAAGAGGCAGAAATTCAGATTGAATATGATTGGAAACCTCTAAAATGTTCTATGTGCAATGTTGTTGGACATGACACATCCACTTGTCCTAATTCTACGGAGACGAAAGTTAACGAAAACACCAATAGCGCTAATCCAGAATGGACTGATGTTGGTAAGAAACCTAGAAGGAGATGTGGTGCATCCCGAAAAGAGAACAAGGCTACAACCAACAGATTTAATGCTCTCAATGTTATTGATGAAGATAATTTTAATCAATCGTTTGTTCATCCTCAAGACAACTTTACTAGGTCAAAGGCGGTTGATCATCATCTTTCCTCAGGTACGGGTGTTTATCACAAGCAAACAAACTCCCCAAAAGAATCAGGTCAATTTTCTGCCTGCCAACACTTTTAGTAGGGTCAATGTGGAAGTGCCAAGCTCTCAAATTTATGAAAAACAAATTCAAAGAATGTCAGTCACCCCGTTCTCGTCACAAGTTTCCAAGGATAAAAATTTCACAGCTGCTCTAGGCAAAGATAGATCAACTATTAGTTCGTTTGGTCATGATAACGCCAAAGCCTCTACTTCTAAGGCAACCTCAAGCGCAACTCCTTCGTTCGACTACACTCGGGCTGTTCAAGGCATCTTCAATGGAAGACCCCCAGATCGACGTATTAAATGAGGAGATTCTCTTTGTTTTTTTTGTCCATTTTCATGTCTTTTGTTGCCTTTGGTCTACGACCGATTTAGCTTTTGCTTTTTTCTGCATTTTTTTGTTTGTGACACCAGGTGTCATGCATTGTGTACTTTGATGTACTTTTCCTTTTTCTTTCAATAAAATACCACTGAATTATCAAAAAAAAAGTGAAGAGAGACAGGGGAGTTGGGCAAGACCTAACTTAAATAGTTAATTTCCCTACCTTCCCAAACTCCAAATAATCTAATTTTGGTTTAGAATTAAATTTTATCGAAAGTAGATAGTTTTAGAATTAAACAAAACTTAATTCAGAGTTGAAATGAGTGAGATATGCCCTCAAGAAAAACATTGCATGATGAGAACCAGCCTTAAGCGTCCAAGTTCAATGAACCATTTATTTGGGCTGATTTTCCAGAAAAGATTCAAGTCAAGGTTCTATTTTCAAGATTCAAGAACTTCAAGATTCTTCAAGAAGTTTCAAAAAGATTTGAAGATTTGGTCAAGATTTGATTTCTTTGTAATTCTATCTTAGTTTTAGTTTCAGTATTAATTTGAATTCTAGTTTATCAGGTGTTCACACTAGGGAGAAGTCTTTCTTGGGCTGCAAGTTAGATGTTCACACTAAAAAGGAGCCTTTCTTGGGCTGCAAGTTTGCTTCCTTTTTAGTTACTATTCACGTAACTATTCATGTGAATAGTTAATATGATTCTTTCTTGGGCTCCAAGTCTACTTCTTTGACCTAGTTACTATTCACATTTTTCCGACTTGGGCTAGGGTTTAGGAGTCCTATTCCAAGCAGGATACTTATTTGTTATTGCCTATATAAGGCTGTTTTTGTGATAATAAAGTAAGACAATTTTGATTCATAAAATTTGTGAGATTATGCTCCTTTGAGTTCTTCAAGAAACTCTCGAACTTATCAAGATAATTCTTGTGGCGTTCAACCTTGACTTATCAAACGGGTTCTCCATCCTCGTTTTTGGCGTCCTCAACTATACCAAGGTTCTAGCTTTGCTAAGCATAGGGTTGCGGTTCCATCCATTCCTAAAAGGTGTTGGGGTCGTTTGCCATATTTGGTGTTAGGTTGTGTCGCATGTTGGCGTGGTTTGTATCAGTTGGTAATCAGAGCTTAGGTTTATCAGGTTTGCCTATCCTTTTCTTGTTTTATTGGTCAATTTCGTGTGTCTAGGTTTAGGTTTTAAGTTTCTTTCTTCGTTCTTGGTTGAGTCTTGTTATCAATTCCGTTTCTTGCCTTGCTTCAATTCTATTTTAGGTTGTCCTAAATTCGTTTCTTGCTAGGTTTTGAATTTCGTTTCTTGCTTTCAATTGGCCAAACCCTAGAATCTTGAATTTGGGTTTCTTGTGCTTCTAAATTCGAATACTTGGTTACTTGCTCATTGTTTTCGTTTCTGAAAAAGAAAAAAAAAGAACATCAAGAAAAGAAAAGAAAGGTCTTGAAAGATCAGAAACGAAAGAAAAGGAAAAAAAAATAGAGTTCGGAACTGAAAAAAAAAAACAAAAATAGTGAACAGTAATTTTTTTGTTTCGGAGAATTAGCCTGCGAGGCTAAACTTTTCTGAAGGGAAACGATGATCTGAGCATAACCCACAATTTTGTTGTGGGCACCACCCTCTTAGGGCCAAATTCTATTGTTTGCTATGAGTTTTAGGTGTTTTTGTGTTTTCCAATAGGGTTTTTTCAAACTTTCCTTATTTTTCTAAGTTTCCTTTTTCGGGTTTGGTTCAATTTTCTTTGTCTAACCTTGTTTCCAGAGTCTTAGAGGTCTGTAAAAAAAAAAAAAAAAAAAAATTCAGATTCCGATAGAGAGTTGATACGCGGGGGTGAAATTTAATCATGTCTCAAAATCAAGCATACAACACCAACGAAGGAGGTCAACAAGTTGTTGTTCCCAATTTACAGATGCAAGCTTTGGTGGGAGAGATGAGACAGATTATGCAGGCTGAATTAGAGCAGCCACATGAGAGATTGGATAGGGTAGAATAGAGAGTTGAAAGGGTGCAACCACCAGTTGCTCCAAATGCACCAAGGAGAAATAGGGTGCAGCAAAGAGTTGAAGATGTGGATGAAGTTGAGTATGACAGAATTTCTATGGGCAGCAATAGGAGACATGATAGAGATAGAGATGCTAGGGATCGTGGTGATCGTGTTGATCGTATTGACAACAACTTAGGAAGCATCAAGATAAAGATTCCTGCATTCCAAGAGAGGAGTGATCTTGAAGCCTATCATGAGTAGGAAAAGAAGATAGAGTCGGTGTTTGATTACCACAACTATTATGAGCTGAAAAAAGTAAAGCTTGCTGCCATTGAATTTACTGATTATGCTACTGTTTGGTGGGATCAATTGTGTATCAATAGGAGGCGGAATGGAGAACGTCCTGTTGCAACTTGGGATGAGATGAAGAAAGTGATGAGGAGGCGATTTGAACCCAGTCATTATTACCAAGATTTATACCTCAAGCTGCATGGTCTTCATCATGGTAATAAGAGTGTGGATGAATAATATAAAGAGATGGAGATGGCTATGATTAGGGCCAATGTAGAGGAAGATTGAGAGGCGACAATGGCCAGATTTTTGAATGGGCTGAATCGAGAGATTGCTAACACCATTGAGTTGCACCATTATGTTGAATTGGAGGATTTGATGCATATGGCAATTAAGGTAGATAAGCAATTAAAGAGGGGTGGCACACGACGAAGACAAGCCCCACAATACTTGAGTGCACCTTGGAGATATTAAATGCTTTAAGTGTCAGGGACGAAGTCACATAGCAAGCCAATGTCCAAAAAAAGCGAACAATGGTAATCCTGGATGATGGAGAGATTGAATCTGAGGATGAATCACATTCTGATGACATGCCCATACTAGAGAACATCACAGAGGGAGAAGAAGAGTTTGGGGCAGATTATGGAGAGAAGCTTGGACTAGTGGCCGACGAGCCTTAAGTTTGCAAGCTAAAGAAGAAGAAGAAGTAGTACAACGAGAGAACACCTTTCATACTCGCTGCCACGTGAAAGACAAGGTATGTAGTGTTATTATTGATGGTGATAGTTGTAGTAACGTTGCTAGTTCTTCCATGGTTGAGAAGTTAGGGCTCACAACAATTAAGCATCCACGTCCATACAAGCTGCAATGGTTGAATGATTGTGGTGAGGTAAGGGTTACAAAACAGGTTGTGGTGCCATTTCGCATTGGAAAATATGAAGATGAAGTATTGTGCGATGTGGTACCTATGCATGCTGGACATCTTCTCTTAGGAACACCATGGCAATTTGATTGACGTGTGTAGCATGATGGTTTCACCGACAAGTATTCATTCGTGTTCGGTCAACGTACAATCACTCTAGTTCAGATGACACCAAAACAAGTCTATGATGATCAAGTGAGGTTGCAAAAGAACTTGAGTGAAAAAAAGAATTTGAGTGATCAAAAGAATTTGAGTGAGCAAAAGATTGAGAGTGAAAAGAACAAGAGGAAGGCCGAATCTGGAAAGGTAGCGAGGAGAGAAAAGAATTCGTCCAATAATGTAAAAATAGAGGGAAATCAAATAAATTTTTATGCAAAAACAAGTGAGGTTAAGAGAGCTTTGATATCAAAACGGTTAAAGATTGTACTTATGTACAAATAGGCTCTTTTAAACACTAACCAACTTGACTTTACATTGCCTAGTGTTGTTTCTCTGTTGTAGGATTTTGAGGATGTGTTTCCCGAGGACAAACCACATGGTCTACCACCAAGGCTGGTCTTTGAACCCGGTGGATTTGAGGACAAATCCTTCTCAAGAGTGGGGGAATGATGAGAACCAGCCTTATGCGTCCAAGTTCAATGAACCATTTATTTGGGCGGATTTTCTAGCAAAGATTCAAGTCAAGATTCAAGAACTTCAAGATTCATCAAGAAGTTTCAAGAAGATTTGAAGATTTGGTCAAGATTTGATTTCTTTGTAATTCTATCTTAGTTTTAGTTTTAGTATTAATTTGAATTCTAGTTTATCAGGTGTTCACACTAGGGAGAAGTCTTTCTTGGGCTGCATGTTAGGTGTTCACACTAGAAAAGAGCCTTTCTTGGGTTGCAAGTTTACTTCCTTTTTAGTTACTATTCATATTACTATTCACATGAATAGTTAATAGGAGTCTTTCTTGGGCTCCAAGTCTACTTTTTTGACCTAGTTACTATTCACTTTTTTCCTACTTTGGCTAGGGTTTAGGAGTCCTATTCCAAGCAGAATACTTATTTGTTATTGCCTATATAAGGCTGTTTTTGTGATAATAAAGTAAGGCAATTTTGATTCATAAAATTTGTGAGATTATTCTCCTTTGAGTTCTTCAAGAAACTCTCGAACTTATCAAGATAATTCTTGTGGCGTTCAACCTTGACTTATCAAACGGGTTCTCCATCCTCGTTTGTGGTGTCCTCAACTATACCAAGGTTCTAGCTTTGCTAAGCATAGGGTCGTGGTTCCATCCATTCGTAAAAGGTCTTGGGGTTATTTGCCATATTTGGTGTTGGGTCGCGTCGCATGTTGGCGTGGTTCATATCACTGCGCAAAGCTGAAACCATCCGGACGAGGCCCTCGTCCGGACCCCTCGACTGGACCAAGGGCAGATTCACTACCCTTCATCCAGGCTAGACCATCCGAGCGAGGCACCAGTGTGTGCCTCGATCGGATCATGCACAAAACCAACATTTTGACTTTTTTTCTTCCAAACTTATTTCTTTAAGCTCAATTCAAGTAGGAAACTCAATTAAGTCATAAACATCATAATTCAACAAATTAGCATAACCACTTTATCTTACTCTTCTTCTCTTTGTAACCAATTAGACATGCTACACACATATAAATACTTCATGTATCTTATACTAAACTCTTCAAGATCCTTAAAAGCTATAAAATACAAGTGCAAGACAAAGATAACATTAACACAACAATTGAAACCCTAGTTTGAACATAGAAAGCTCAAATTCACCAAGCAAGCTTATATCTATCATCATCATGCCCAATATACATATATAACACATAATCATGTACCATGTGACAATTACAAAACATTTTGAAAACATCCCTCACCTCAAATGTAGCTATAAATGCAAAGAAACAGGTCACTTATTCCGCCAAGCCTTCAAATGGGACTAATGTGAGCATCCCTAAGCTTCAAAATTCTGGAAACCAAGCTCAGAAAATGTCGGTCACTTCGTTCCCATCACAAGGTTCTAAAGACAAAAATTTTACAATTGCTACAGGCAAAGTCATTTCAAATTTCAGTTCTTCTAGCAAGGAAAATTCCATTGCCTCAACTTCAAGAGTTAAATCCTCTTTTGACTACACTCGTGCAGTCCAAGGCATCTTCAATGGAAGACCACCTGATTGAAAAACTCAATGATGTTGTTGTTGTTGTTTCATTTTGTCTGTTTTCAAGTTTTTTTATTTGCTTACGGTCTGCGACCGATTTTGATTTTCTCTTGTTTCTTCATTGTTCTTGTTTATGACACCAGTTGTCATGCAATTTGTACTTTGATGTACTTTTTCATTTTCTATCAATAAAATCCCACTGAATTAACAAAAAAAAAAAAAAAGCTTTCTAATGGCTTAGTTCTCCCTCCTTCTCTTTCTTCTTCTTCTTCTTCTTCTTCTTCTTCTTCTTCTCAGTCGTGTGTGTGTGTGTGATCAGACGTGTGTGTATGTTCAGATGTGTGTGTGTGTGTGTGTGTGTGTTTTATGTGTGTGTGAGTGTGTATATGTTTGTTTTGTAGAGATTGGTGGGTAGGATATTTTAATTTTTAGGCCAATGACCAATTTGCCCTCTAACTAAATGCTTATTTTCTAGTTTGCCATTATTGTTGCAATCTAATTATCCTAATTAGCTATTATAATTTAATATAAATTTAATTAATGTTTACAATGTCCAAAATATCCCAATGCACGTAAAACGATACTAATACACATTATTAAATTTAAATGCATGTTAAACGATATAAGTACACGTAAAACGATGCAAATGCATGTAAAATAATTCAAATGCACATATCGATATAAACACATATTAAATGATATGATATGCATATGGGGTTTCGTGCGGAGGGGCTTCACAGCCAGCTTCCCCCAAACAATTGGAGACAAATAGTAGCTTTTTACATGTGGGTGAGATTTGTTGGACTGACCCCCACATTTAATCTCTTTCTCTATTTCCATATACTCAAACACAACCCCGAAAATTCGTTCGGCTAGTATTGCTTCTCCCCGAGGTCTAGCCCTAATATTTTCTTTGACTGGCCTTCGAATAATAAGGGTTGGCATTCAAAGTTTTTTTTTCATAAAATACCCTACTAGGTGGCCTATTAGGAGAAGGTGGCATATCGTTCCCGAGGTTACCTTCAAGCTTCTTCAAAAAGAACCTCTTCTAACCTCAGCCGAGGTTAGTATTAGAGACTTTTTGTTAGGAATGGCAAAAACTTGTTAATCTTGGAGAGTTACGTATCTTTGGGGTTATATGACTTAGATGAGAAACCTCAAGTAGGCGGCGAAGAGACCTCGGGCCATGCGCATGTACTAGAAGAGTCTGAGGGGAGAGCTTTTTTCTCTTATTATATACACTTGTAATGTTCTCTTATATTTGTTGATACGAACCACACCAAATGCGACGCGAACCAACACCAAATATGGCAAATGACCCCAAGACCTTTCAGGAATGGATGGAACTGCAACTGATACGAACCTGGTCAACATGTGACGTGACCCAACACCAAATATGGCAAACGACCCCAAGACTTTTCAAGATTGGATGGAACCGCGACCCTATGCTTAGCAAAGCTAGAACCTTGGTATAGTTGAAGATGTCACAAACGAGGATGGAAAACCCGTTTGATAAGTCAAGGATGAACGCCACAAGAATAATCTTGATAAGTTCGAAAAAAGTTCTTGAGAACTTAAGGAGAATAATCTCACAAATTTAATATCAAAGTTGTCTTCCTTTTATTTCTTGCAAATCAGCCTTATATAGGCAAAGAACAAATAAGTTTCCTAATTAGAAAAGACTCCTAAACCCTAGCTCAAATGTGAAAACGTGAATAGTAATTAGGTCAAAGGAAACAAACTTGGAGACCAAGAAAACACTCCTATTAACTATTCACGTGAATAGTAACGTGAATAGTAACTAAAAAGGAAACAAACTTGCAGCCCAAAAAAAGCTCCTTTCTAGTGTGAACACCTAATCTTGCAGCCCAAGAAAGTCTTTTTCCTAGTGTGAACACCTAAATTCGTCCATAGGGAATTAAACTAAAACTGAAACTAAAACTAGGATAGAATTACAAAGAAATCAAATCTTGACTAAATCTTCGAATCTTCTTGAAACTTCTAGAAGAATCTTGAAGTTCTTGAATCTTGCAAATAGAATCTTGACTTGAATCTTTGCTGGAAAATTCGCCCAAATAAATAGTTCTCATCATTCCCCCCCCCCCCCCCCTCTTGAGAAGGATTTGTCCTTAAATCCTCCTGGTTCCAAGACCAGCCCAGGTGGTAGACCATGTGGTTTGTCTTCGGGAAACACTTCCTCAAAATCCTGCAAGAGAGAAACAACAACACTAGGCAATGCAGAGTCAAGTTGGTTAGTGTTTAAAAGAGCCTCTTTGTACATAAGTACAATCATTGGCCATTTTGATATCAAAGCCTCTTTGTACATAAGTACAATCATTGGCCGTTTTGATATCAAAGCTCTCTTAACCTCACTTGCTTTTGCATAAAAATTTCTTTGCTTTCCCTCTGTTTTTACCTCATTGGCCGAATTCTTTTCTTTCCTCACTACATTTCCAGATTCGGCCTTGCCCTTTTTCTTTTCTCTCTCATTTTTTTGTTCACTCAAATTCTTTTGATTACTCATGTTCTTTTGTTCACTCAAGTTCTTTTGATCACTCAATCTTTGCAACCTAACTTGATCCTCATAAACTTGTTTTGGTGTCATTGGAACTAGAGTAATTGTCCGCTGGTTGAACATGAATGAGTACTTGTTGGTGAAGCCATCATGCTGCACACGTCGATCAAATTGCCATGGTCTTCCCAAGAGAAGATGTCCAGCATGCATAGGTACCACATTGCACAATACTTCATCTTCATATTTTCCAATGTCAAACGGTACAACAACCTGCCTGGTAACCCTTACTTCACCACAATCATTCAACCATTGCAACTTGTATGGACGTGGGTGCTTAACTGTGTTGAGCCCTAGCTTTTCAACCATAGAAGCACTAGCAACGTTAGTACAACTACCAGCATCAATAATAACACTACATACCTTATCTTTCACGTGGTAGCGAGTATGAAAGATGTTCTCACGTTGCACGACTTCTTCCTCCTCTTTAGCTTGCAAGCTCAAAGCTCGTCGTGCCACTAATCCAAGCATCTCTCCATAATTTGCCCCAAATTCCTCTTCTTCACCTACTTCGGTGTCCTCTAGTATGGGCATGTCATCAAATTGTGTTTCATCTTCAGACTCAATCTCCCCACTTTCCAAAACTACCATTGCCCTCTTGTTTGGACATTGGCTAGCTATGTGCCCTCATCCTTGACATTTAAAGCATTTAATATCACTAGAATGAGTTGTAGGAGGGGCTGTTTTACCTTGAGAAGTCGTGGCATGGGTGGATGTTTTGGGCTCAGGCTTGACCTTGGAAGTAGTCGAACTCTCCTCCTTTCTTGGGTAACTCGACCTCCATGGTGATACACTTGAGTGTTGCGGGGCCGGCCTTGGTCGTGAACCACCCTTCTTCAATTGCTTCTCCACCTTAATTGCCATATGCACCAAATCTTCTAACTCAACATAATGATGCAACTCAATCGTGTTAGCAATTTCTCGATTCAGCCCATTCAGAAATCTTGCCATTGTCGCCTCCCGATCTTCCTCTACATTGGCTCTAATAATGACTAGGTACAAATCGCCTCCTCATTACTCTCTTCATCTCATCCCAAGTTGCCACAGGATGTTCTCCATTCAATAGCATAATCAGTAAATTCAATGGAAGCAAGCTTTACCTTTTTCAACTCGGAATAGTTGTGGCAATCAAACACCAACTCAATCTTCTTTTCCTACTCAAGATAGGCTTCTGGATCACTCATTCCTTGAAACGCAGGAATCTTCATCTTGATGCTTCCTAAGTTGCTATCAACTCGATCAACACGATCCCTAGCATCTCTATCCCGAACATGTCACCTATTGCTGCCCATCGAAATTCTGTCAAACTCTTCATCTAAACCTTCCTCATCGATCTCATCAACAACTTCAACATCTTCAACTCTTTGCTGCAATCTGTTCCTCCTTGGTGCATTCGGAACAACTGGTGGTTGCACCCTTTCCGGCCTCTGTTCTACCCTATCCAACCTCTCATGAATCTGCTCCAATTCAGCCCTCATCATTCGTCTCATCTCTCCCATAAATGCCTACATCTGTAAGTTCTGTCCAACGGGTTGTTGAACACCTTCATTAATGTTGTCTGCTTGATTTTGAGACATGATTAAATTTCACTCCCTCACATGTTTCACTCAACTCAATTTGGCTTTTACCCTCTAATATTCTCACACACTCTGCCTTTTTCCTCTCGAATTCTCCTTCAAGTCCCTAGAACTTACCAAGAACACCAAGCAGCGTAATAGTCTATTTCGGAATTTGACTTTTTTTTTTCAGACCTCTAAGACTTTGGAAACAAGGTTAGAGAAAGAAAATTGACCAAAACTCGAAGAAGGAAACCTAGAAAAATAAGAAAAGTTGACCCTATTGGAAAACACAAAACACCTAAAACTCATAGAAAACAACGGAATTAGGCCCTAAGAGGGTGGTGCCCACAGCTTAGCAGTGGGTTATGCTCAGATCGTTGTTTCCCTTTAGAAAAGTTTGGCCTCGCAAGCTAATTCTCCAAAAAAAAAAAATTTACTGTTCACTATTTTGCGTCTTTTTTTTTTCAGCTCCGAACTGTTTTTTTTTTTTGATATTTTCTTGACCTTTCTTTTCTTTTCTTGATGTTCTTTTCTTGATTTTCAGAAGCGAACACAATGAGCAAGTCACCAAAAATTTAAATTTGACACTAAGACAATAAACGGGATTGAGCACACAACCAATTAGGGTTATGTCCTAATTGAAAACCTTAACTCTACCCACGGATTTGATGAGAAAACAAGAAAATACTTGTAAGCAAGACACGAATTTCAACAAGAAAATAGACTTGAAACACAAGATAAGAAACGAAATTGAAGCAAGAACGGAATTGAAACACAACCTAAAACGAATTGGCAGCAAGACACAATCAAGAACAAAGTAAGGAATTTAAACCTAGACCTAGACTCACGAAATTAACTAAGAAAACAAGAAAAGGATAGGCAAACCTGATAAACCTAAGCTCTGATTACCAACTGATACGAACGTGGTCAACATGTGATGCGACCCAACACCAAATATGGCAAACGACCCCAAGACCTTTCAGGATTGGATGGAACCGCGACCCTATGCTTAGCAAAGCTAGAACCTTGGTATAGTTGAAGACGCCACAAATGAGGATGGAAAGCCCGTTTGATAAGTCAAGGATGAACGCCACAAGAATAATTTTGATAAGTTTGAAAAAAGTTCTTGAGAACTTAAGGAGAATAATCTCACAAATTTAATATCAAAGTTGTCTTCCTTTTATTTCTTACAAATCTGCCTTATATATGCAAAGAACAAATAAGTTTCCTAATTTGAAAAGACTCCTAAACCCTAGCTCAAATAGGAAAACGTGAATAGTAACTAGGTCAAAGGAAACAAACTTGGAGACCAAGAAAAGACTCCTATTAACTATTCACGTGAATAGTAATATGAATAGTAACTAAAAAGGAAGTAAACTTGCAGCCCTTGAGCTCATTTCTAGTGTGAACACCTAAATCTTGCAGCCCAAGAAAGTCTTTTTCCTAGTGTGAACACCTAAATTCATCCATAGGAAATTAAACTAAAACTGAAACAAAAACTAGGATAGAATTACAAAGAAATCAAATCTTGACTAAATCTTCGAATCTTCTTGAAACTTCCTGAAGAATCTTGAAGTTCTTGAATCTTGAAAATAGAATATTGACTTGAATCTTTGCTAGAAAATTCGCCCAAATAAATAGTTCATTGAACTTGGACGCTTAAGGCTGGTTCTCATTAGCGACCCTATGCTTAGCAAAGCTAGAACCTTGGTGTAGTTGAAGATGCCACAAACGAGGATGGGAAACCCATTTGATAAGTCAAAGGTTGATCGCCACAAGAATTATCTTGATAAGTTTGAGAGTTTCTTGAAGAACTCAAAGGAGAATAATCTCACAAATTTTATGAATAAAAATTGTCTAACTTTATTATCACAAAAACAGCCTTATATTGGTAAAGAACAAATAAGTTTCCTGCTTGGAATAGGACTCCTAAACCCAAGCCCAAGTAAGAAAAATGTGAATAGTAACTAGGTCAAAGAAGTAGACTTGGAGCCCAAGAAAGACTCCTATTAACTATTCACATGAATAGTAAGTAAAAAGAAAGCAAACTTGCAGCCCAAGAAAGGCTCCTTTCTATTGTGAACACCTAACTTGCAGCCCAAGAAAGACTTCTCCTTAGTCTGAACACCTGATAAACTAGAATTCAAATTAATACTAAAACTAAAAGTAAGATAGAATTACAAAGAAATCAAATCTTAACCAAATCTTCCAAGCTTCTTGAAGCTTCTTGAAGAATCTTGAATTTCTTGAATCTTGAAAATAGAATCTTAACTTGATTCTTTGCTCTAAAAATACCCAAAATGGTTCATTGAATGTGGACGGCTGGTTCGCATCATTCCTTGCCTCTTGAGAAGGATTTGTTCTCAAATCCACCGGGTTCAAAGACTAGCCTAGGTGGTATGTCCGCGGGAAACACTTTCTTAAAATCCTGAAAGAGAGAAACAACAACACCAGGCAATGCAGAGTCAAGTTGGTTGGTGTTTAAAAGATTTCTCTCTCTTTTTACTTCCTTTCTAGATTCGGCCTTACTTTTTTTCCCACTCTCATTCTTTTGCTCTCTCATATTCTTTTGATCACCCAATTTTTGTAACCTCACTTGATCCTCATAAACTTGTTTTGGTGTCATTGAAATTAGAATGATTGTTCGTTGACTGAATATGAATGAGTACTTGTTGGTGAAGCCATCATGCTGCACACGTCGATCAAATTGCCATGGTCTTCCCAAGAGAAGATGTCCAGCATGCATAGGTACCACATCGCACAATACTTCATCTTCATATTTTCCAATGCGAAATGGTACAACAACCTGCCTGGTAACCCATACTTCACCACAATCATTCAACCATTGCAGCTTGTATGGACGTGGGTGCTTAACTGTGTTGAGCCCTAGCTTTTCAACCATAGAAGCACTAGCAACGTTAGTACAACTACCACCATCAATAATAACACTACATACGTTATCTTTCACGTGGCAGCGAGTATGAAAGATGTTTTCACGTTGTACTACTTCTTCTTCTTCTTTAGCTTGCAAACTTAAGGCTCGTCGTGCCACTAGTCTGAGCATCTTTCCATAATCTGCCCCAAACTCTTCTTCTCCCTCTGTGACGTCCTCTAGTATGGGCATTTCATTAGAATGTGTATCATCTTCAGATTCAATCTCCCCACTTTCCAAAACTACCATTGCTCTATGTGACCTCGTCGCTGACATAACATTGAATCTCACTAGATCGAGTCATAGTAGAGGTTGTATTAACTTGAGAGGTCACGGCAATGGTGGATGGTTTCAGCTCGGGCTTGGCCTTGGAAGTAGACATATTTTCTTCTTCCTTTGGGCAACTCATCCTCCAAGGTGAACTCGAGTATTGTGGGGCTGGTCTTGGTTGTGTACCACCCCTCTTGAGTTGCTTCTCCATTTTAATTGTCATATGCACCAAATCCTCTAATTCCACATAATAATGTAACTCGATAGTGTTAGCAATTTCTCTGTTTAACCCATTCAAAAATCTAGCCATTGTTACCTCTCGATCTTCCTCCACATTGGCTATAATCATGGCCATCTCCATCTCTTTGTAATACTCATCAACACTCTTATTACCTTGATGACCTTGCAGCTTGAGGTATAAATCTTGATAGTAATGACTTGGCACAAATCGTCATCTCATTATCCTTTTCATCTCATCCCAAGTTACAACAGGATGTTCTCCATTCCGCCTCCTATTAATGCATAATTGATCCCACCACACAATAGCATAATCTGTAAACTCAATTGCAGTAAGTTTTACCTTTTCAACTCGGAATAGTTGTGGCAATCAAACACCAACTCTATCTTCTTTTCCCACTCAAGATAGGCTTCGGGATCACTTCTTCCTTGGAATGCAAGAATCTTCATCTTGATGCTTCCTAAGTTGTTATCAATACGATCAACACGATCCCTAGCATCTCTATCTCGACCATGTCTTCCATTGCTGCCCATAGACATTCTATCAAGCTCCTCTTCTAAACCTTCCTCATCGATTTCATCAGCATCTTTAACTCTTTGGTGCAACCTGTTCCTCCTTGGTGCATTCGGAGCAATTGGTGGTTGCGCCCTTTCCGCTCTCTGTTCTACCCTATTCATCCTCTCATGTAGTTGTTCTAATTCAGCTAGCTTCATCCGTCTCATCTCTTCCATCAATGCTTGCATCTGTAAATTTGGAACTCCCTATTGTTGAGCTTCTTCGTTTGCGAGTTCTCCTTGATTTTGAGACATGATTACAACAAACTCTCCCTCACGTGTTTCGCTCCACTCAATTTGGCTTTTACCCTCTATTACTCTCACACACTGCCTTTTTCCTCTCGTTTTCTTCTTTTAGTTCTCTCGAAACTAATCAAACAATATCAAGAAGATTCCAAGCAGCTACTCTAGACAAGAAACAAACCAATGAATCTGATTTTTTTTTTCTCACGGAATTTTTTTTGACCTCTAAGACTTGGGGAACAAGAATAGAACAAGAAATTAAGACAAATCAGCAAGAACGAAGCCTAGAGAAATAAGAAAAGTTAAAAAAAATCTATTCAAAAACACAAAAATGCCCAAAAACCCTAGTAAATGATGGAATCTGGCCCTAAGAGGGTAGTGCCCACAGCAAAGCTATAGGTTATGCTCACCCTTGCAACGTCTCAACCAACTGGAGGGGTATCTTCATGGGAGATCTTAACAACTCGCTTAAGCTTAAGTTCTTTGAATTTGAAGAGAAGGATGGTAAACCAATTGCTTGTCCTCCTCCTGAAATTTTTCATGCTGGAGCTACACACTGGCAACGCTGCTTGATTGGTCAATTCTTTGACAAACCACCTCCATTCTTCTTGATTCAACGAATGGTCGACACAAAATGGAAAAAATTTGGTCCGGTGGACATCAGATCTACTGAATCTGACATGTATGTGTTTCAATTTGAGACAAAAGCTATCTGTGATGTGGTTCTTGAAGAGCTCAGGCATGTTTATCACCGTCCTCTCTTATTGAGACATTGGACTCCAGGCACTCAATTGATTAATCTACAATGTAATAGAGTTCCAATTTGGCTCAAACTTATTGATGTTCCACTGGATTTGTGGGATCAAGATGGTCTCAGTTATGTGTCAAGCACCATTGGTTTTCCTCTTCAAATGGATTCCCATACTGCTTCTCGCCGACACTTAGGGTATGCACGAGTTTGTGTCCAAATGAATGTTGAAAAAGAGTTCCCGAAGTCTAATTTGGTTAGGCTTCTTGATGGGTCAGTTGCCGAAATTCAAATTGAGTACACTTGGAAACCAAAGAAATGCACTTATTATAAGGTTTTCGATCATAATGAGGTGACTTGTACTGCCATCCCAAAGGAAACATTGTCCGTTCCAGTGGAAACAGTTTCAGCTCCAGTGCAGAATGTTACCCAATCTGAGAAAGTTACCAAAGAAAATGAGTGGAAGACTGCTACCAATGTTTCGAAGAATAATAACAAGACTTCTTCAACTATAGCCTTTACCAAAAACAAGTTTGATGTTTTCTCGGAGGATCCAGAAATTGGTACTATGCAGCCAATTGACCCAACTACTGCATCAACTAGTTAACGAAATGTTACAAACAAGAATGCAACTCCTCCCATTCCTGGTAAATATGTGGACCAAGCAAGGAAAGATCCAAAGTATCCTAAAAAAGCTTATAGAAATGCCCAAGCCATTTTTGCCCAAAGAGGTAGGAAGTCTTCTGATGATTTCAATTCTCGTGGCAAGAATAAGATTGATTTTAAAGTGCGCAAAAAAATGCTCAAGGATATTCTTCAGTCCATTTCTGGCCCTACTCATGAAACAGATGCCTTTGAGGACTACTCTGACAGAGAACCCCCTGATTGGATGCATTGATTTTTTCCTTTCTGGTTGGTCTCTGAATTTTTACGTCATTTTTTTTATGTGATCTGTTTTTCATTTTTTCGAATTGGCCGCGGCCACCTTGTAACCGATCTGTACCCATGTACTGTCTTTTTTGGATTCAATAAACATTGAATTAACAAAAAAAAAAGTTCGAGAGTTTCTTTAAGAACTCAAAGGAGAATAATCTCACAAATTTTATGAATCAAAATTGTCTAACTTTATTATCACAAAAACAACCTTATATAGGCAAAGAACAAATAAGTTTCCTGCTTGGAATAGGACTCCTAAACCCTAGCCCAAGTAAGAAACACGTGAACAGTAAGTAGGTCAAAGAAGTAGACTTAGAGCCCAAGAAAGACTCCTATTAACTATTCATGTGAATAGTAACATGAATAGTAACTAAAAAGGAAGCAAACTTGTAGCCCAAGAAAGGCTCCTTTCTAGTATGAACACCTAACTTGCAGCCCAAGAAAGACTTCTCCCTAGTGTGAACACCTGATAAACTAGAATTCAAATTAATACTAAAACTAAAACTAAGATAGAATTATAAAGAAATCAAATATTGACCAAATCTTCCAAGCTTCTTGAAACTTCTTGAAGAATCTTGAATTTCTTGAATCTTGAAAACAGAATCTTAACTTGATTCTTTGCTCTAATGATTCGAACCTGGTCAACATGTGCCGAGACCCAACACCAAGATTGGTAAAACAAACCCAAGATCTTTTCAAGAATGATGGAAACCAGGACCCGTTGCTTAGCAAAGCAAGAACCTTGGTATAATTGAGAATGATGGAAACCGCGACCCGTTGCTTAGCAAAGCAAGAACCTTGGTATGGTGAAGACACCACAAATGGGGATAGAAATCTGCCTGATAAGTCGAGGGTGAACGCCACAAGGAATCCCTTGATAAGTTCGAAAGAGTCTCTTGGAGAACTCAAAGGAGAATAATCTTACAATTTAATAGTCAAAAACATCTTATTTTTATTTCATGACAATCAGCCTTATATAGGCAAAGAACAAATAAGTTTCCTATTTGGAAAAGAACTCTTAAACCCTAACATGAATAGTGACGTGAAGAGTGTTTCGTGAATAGTAACTAGGTCAAAGAAGTAGACTTGGAGCCCAAAAAAGACTCCTTTCCTTGGAGCCCAAGAAAGACTCATTCCTAGTGTAAACACCTAATTTTGTCCATATTGGACTCTAGGCAATAAACTAGAATTCAAATTAAACTAAAACTAAAACTAAGATAGAATTACAAAGAAATCAAATCTTGACCAAAATTTCAAATCTTCTTGAAACTTCTTGAAGAATCTTGAAGTTCTTGAATCTTGAAAATAGAATCTTGACTTGAATCTTTGCTGGAAAATTCTTCCAAGTGATGCAATGAATGTGGATGGCTGGTTCGCATCATCTAAAAACGCCCAAAATGGTTCATTGAACGTGGACGGCTAGTTCGTATCATTTGTATTGCAAATCTGATGCTTTACCCCCTTTTTACTTATGCAGGAATGGACACACAAAATATGGCATCTGAGATTGAATGAAGGAGGCATGAGGAGAGGGTGATGTGAACCAGCTGTCCATGTTCATTGAACCATTTGGGAGGATTTTCCAAAAAAGATTCAAGTCCAGATTATATTTTTCAAGATTCAAGAAATTCAAGATTCTTCAAGAAGTTTCAAGAAGCTTGGAAGATTTGGTCAAGATTTGAATTCTAGTTTATTCTCTAGAGTCCACTATGGACGAGAAAAGGAGTCTTGGGCTCCAAGAAAAGGAGTCTTTCTTGGGCTCCAAGAAAAAGGAGACTTTCTTGGGCTCCAAGGAAAGGAGTCTTTCTTGGGCTCCAAGTCTACTTCTTTGACCTAGTTATTATTCACATCACTATTCACGAAACACTATTCACATCACTATTTATGTTTTTTTCCTAGTGGGATAAGGTTTAGGAGTTCTTTTCTAAATATGAAACTTATTTGTTATTTGCCTATATAAGGCTGATTTTCATGAAATAAAAGTAAGACATTTTTTACTATTAAATTGTGAGATTATTCTCCTTTGAGTTCTCCAAGAGACTCTTTCGAACTTATCAAGGGATTCCTTGTGGCGTTCAACCCGGATTCGCTTTTATCCCGAAACCCCCTTGTTACATAAGCTAAATTGCATTTTTAACCAAGGTTCAAGCAAACTAAGTCCATACAACTACTTTTCTATGTTTATTAATATCTCTAGCATCTATAGGAAGCAAGAAATCAATCTAATAAGCAATGTTTTGTCAAAATCCCAATTTGACACTATTTATCATCTTCTTTAACTTCCCATTTCAAAATCTAACCATAAACTATGCCAATAGCTTGCAAAAGAATGTTCACTAATCATTATAGAAGATTTTAGAAGCATTCATAAGCATTTAAACCCTAACATTCAAAAAAAAGCATATGAAATGATTCTCCCTCACCTAAAACGTGCAAGGAAGCTAGGAGAAGGCTTGGAAGCTATGAAAATCCCTTAGAGATGGCTTTGTAAGGCTTGTATTGCAAGATTGGAGGAGAAAAAATCCTCCTCCTTGGCTAGGAGAGCTCACAACTCAAAAGGGGGACAAGGGGGAATTTTTTATATTGTTTTTTTTTGAGCTTATGAAGTCTAAGTGTTGTTTTAAGTATATAAGCTAGGTGGTCAAGGTTTGACTCTACTATTTTTTCAAGACTTGGTTAATAATTTACTCAAAACACAATTAAATGCTAACTAGTTAAATTCTATGCTATAACATGTTTTTACTAGTCATACGATAGAAAGAATATTTTCTAAACGCGTTCTCCTGAGGTCCAATACCCAAAACTCCACTAGTCTTGTTCCTTTTATATGTTATATAACCTAGGAAAATTATAAAATCAAGTAATTTGAACAGTAAATTTTTCTTATGAATAGTACCTATATTGAAAGTAAAGAAATGCATAATTAAATACACATAGAAATGCACAAAAGGAATGTATGCAACAGTTAATATAATGCAATGAATTATCGGGCATCACAGATATGATCAAGTCTTAAGTGCTATAATTGTTTTGGATTAGTTTGGTTATCTTGAAGTCACTTTCCTTTTGAAGTAGTAGTTGAAACAAATGTAACATGCATACATTCATTGACATCAAGATGATACAGTCCATTTACCAGAGTAGCCTTGCCAACATATTCATTAAAATAACGAATATTACAACAATTGTTAACAAAAGAAAATTCATAATTTTCATTAACAAGTTTAGGAATAGACACTATATTTCTAACAACTTTTGGTACATACAAAACATCATCAAGGTGCAAGACTCGCCCGGTAGACATATGTACATCCATACTACCCTTAGCCAAGGCAGCAACATTTGCTCCGTTGCCAACCTTCAAAATCATTTCACCCTTCCTAAGTGCAACCCTGTCATTTAGATTCTGTATAGAAACACAAACATTAGTTGTAGTACCAGAATCCAAAATCCAAGAAGTATAATTGTGACTAATAGAAAGATTAGTCTCAATCACAAACATAAAAAAAACTAGCTCGCTGCTCATTCAACTATTGAAGATACAAAGGACAGTTTCTCTTCCAATGATCATCTTGTTTGCAGTGGAAACAAGTACCCTTAGGTGCCAATTCTTTTCCCTTTTTCTTTTTGACACCTCATGTGGCCTTAGGGCCAGAGTTTTTATTCTTGTTGTTCTTCTTCTTCTTTTTCGGCTTAGAGCTAGAAAATGAAGCAACAATCAAGACAGACTCCTTCCCTTTGCCACCCTTTAACTAAGACTGAGTAGTTTTTAACATGTTTAATAACTCAGACAAAGAACATTCAAGCTTGTTCATGTTGAATTTGATGATAAACTGAATGATGGTAGCAGAGACTGAAGGATCAAATGTGTTTGTAACTAACAATCCATCATAAAGTCAAATGCCTTAAGTTCGGCGATCAAAGTAATCATCCTGAGGGTATGTTTATTAACACCAATACTTTCTTCCATACATGCACAGAACAATTCCTTTGATATCTCGTACCTAATAGTACGACCCTGTTCTCCATACAATTCTTGCAAATTGAGAATCATACTCTTAGCATGAGACATTTTCCCATGCTATCTTTGCAATTCATTGCTCATGGAGTCCATGATATATGCCTTCGCACGCATGTCATGTTCATGCCACAAATCAAATGTCACACGTTCAGCTTCAGTTGCACCTTCTGGGAGGGCATGAGGAGGGGCTGTTTCTAGAACATATTCTAGCTTTTCTATACTCAGAACAAATTTTAAATTACAAAACCAATCCCCGAAGTTGGGTCCGGTTAAACAGTTACTGTCTAAAATGTGAGCTAACGGGTTTGCAACAGAAGCCATTTTATATAATTTGCAAGAAAATAAATACTGTAGAAAATAAGTGATCGTTACTCAGTTGACAAATAAAAATGTGCAAAAATATCTAAGTTTTAATAACCCACAAGTGCGTATGTGATGAGAACCAACCTTAAGCATCCAAGTTCAATGAACTATTTGGGCGAATTTTCCAGCAATGATTCAAGAACTTCAAGATTCTTCAAGAAGATTTGAAGATTTGGTCAAGATTTGATTTCTTTGTAATTCTATCTTAGTTTTAGTTTTAGTTTTTGGTCAAGATGGGAGAACAATTGCTATTCCACCTGAAAGGGTCTTCCAGGAAGGTGCTCAACATTGGAATTGCTGCCTTATTGGTCAATTTATCGGTCAGCCACCCCCTTTCTTCTTAATTAGGGGAATAGTAGATACTCAATGGAAAAAGTTTGGCCACGTTGATATTCAATCAAATGACTTTGGGTTGTTTGTGTTCCGTTTTCAATCACAAGAATTTTGTGACCGTGTGATGCAAGAGCTATGGCATGTCCACCACCGCCCTCTTCTCTTAAGACGTTGGGAAATTGGCCTCCAACTCATAAAGATTAACTCCGAGCGGGTGCCAATGTGGTTAAAGCTGAGAAATGTCCCACTTGATCTACTAAACAAAGATGGTCTCAGTTATGTCTCGAGCACAATTGGTCTCCCTCTTCAAATGGATTCCAAAACTGCCTCACGCTCACATCTTGGTTATGCAAGAGTTTGTGTGGAAATGAATATCCAGAAGGATCTCCCGAATAGCACCTTTGTCAAACTTCCTAATGGGAAAGAGGCAGAAATTCAGATTGAATATGATTGGAAACCTCTAAAATGTTCTCTGTTCAATGTTGTTGGACATGACACATCCACTTGTCCTAATTCTACTGAGACGAAAGTTAACGAAAACACCAATGGCGCTAATCCAGAATGGACTGATGTTGGTAAGAAACCTAGAAGGAGACGTGGTGCGTCCCGAAAAGAGAACAAGGCTACAACCAATAGATTTAATGTTCTCAATGTCATTGATGAAGATCATTCTAATCAATCGTTTGTTCATCCTCAGGACAACTTTACTAGGTCAAAGGCGGTTGATCATCATCTTTCCTCGGGTACGGGTGTTTATCACAAGCAAATAAACTCCCCAAAGAATCAGGTCAATTTTTTGCCTGCCAACACTTTGAGTAGGGTCAATGTGGAAGTGCCAAGCTCTCAAATTTATGAAAAACAAATTCAAAGAATGTCAGTCACCCCGTTCTCATCACAAGTTTCCAAGGATAAAAATTTCACAGCTGCTCCAAGCAAAGATAGATCAACTATTTGTTCGTTTGGTCATGATAACGCCAAAGCCTCTACTTCTAGGGCAACCTCAAGCGCAACTCCTTCGATCAACTACACTCGGGCTGTTCAAGGCATCTTCAATGGAAGACCCCCAGATCGACGTATTAAATGAGGAGATTCTCTTTGTTTTTTTTGTCCGTTTTCATGTCTTTTGTTGCCTTCGGTCTGCGACCGATTTAGCTTTCGCTTTTTTCTGCATTTTCTAGATTGTGACACCAGTTGTCATGCATTGTGTACTTTGATGTACTTTTCCTTTTTCTTTCAATAAAATACCACTGAATTAACAAAACAAAAAAAAAAATTCTAGTTTATTCTCTAGAACCCCCTATGGACGAAAATTAGGTGTTCACACTAGGGAGAAGTCTTTCTTGGGCTGCAACTTAGGTGTTCACACTAGGAAGGAGCCTTTCTTGGGCTGCAAGTTTTCTTCCTTTTTAGTTACTATTTATATTACTATTCACGTGAATAGTTAATAGGAGTCTTTCTTGGGCTTCAAGTCTACTTCTTTGACCTAGTTACTATTAACATTTTTCCTACTTGGGCTAGGGTTTAGGAGTCATTTTCCAAGCAGGATAGTTATTTGTTATTGCCTATATAAGGCTATTTTTGTGATAATAAAAGAAGATAATTTTGATTCATAAAATTTGTGAGATTATTCTCCTTTGAATTCTTCAAGAAACTCTTCGAACTTATCAAGATAATTATTGTGGCGTTCAACCTTTGACTTATCAAATGGGTTTTCCATCCTTGTTTGTGGCATCTTCACCATACCAAGGTTCTTGCTTTGCTAAGCATAGAGTCGCGGTTCCATCCAATCCTGAAAAGTCTTGGGGTCGTTTGCCATATTTGGTGTTGGGTCGCGTCACATGTTGACGTGGTTCGTATTAGTTGGTATCAGAGCTTAGGTGAATCAGGTTTGCCTATCCTTTTCTTGTTTTCTTGGTTATTTCAGTGAGTGATCTAGGTTTTAATTCCTTTCTTCGTTCTTGATTGTCTTGCCGCCAATTTGTTCTAGGTTGTCTTAAATCCGTTCTTGCTTTCAATTTCGTTTCTTATCTTGTGTTTCAATTCCGTTCTGTCTTCAATTCTGTTTTTCTTGCTGGAATCCATTTATGTCGTTCAAGTCTTTTTCTTGTTTTCTCATCAAATCCGTGGGTAGGGTTAGGGTTTTCAATTAGGACATAACCCTAATTGATTGTGTGCTCAAATCTGAATTCTTGGTTAATTAAGCATTGTTTTCGTTTCTGAAAATCAAGAAAAGAACATCAATAAAAGAAAAGAAACATCAAGGAAAGAAGAGAGAGAAAAAAAAAGCAAAACAGAGAACAGTAAAAAACGTTTTTGTTGAATTAGCCTTCAAGATCAAACTTTTCTGAAGGAAAAAGACGTTCTACACTTAACTCACAGCTATGCTGTGGGCACCACCCTCTTAGGGCCAAATTCTTGTGTTTGCTAGGAGTTTTTGGTGTTTTTGTGTTTTCGAATAGATTTTTTTCAACTTTTCTTATTTTTCTAGGCTTCCTTCTTCGGGTTTTGTTCAATTTTCTTTGTCTAACCTTGTTTCCAAAGTCTGATACGTTGCTTTGGTTCTAGGGAACTTGAAGGAGAATACGAGAGGAAAAAGGCAGAGTGCGTGAGATTAATAGAGGGTAAAAGCCAAATTGAGTTGAGTGAAACACGTGAGGGAGTGAAATTTAATCATGTCTCAAAACCAAGCGGACAACACCAACGAAGGAGGTCAACAAGCTGCTGTTCCAAATTTACAGATGCAAGCTTTGATAGGAGAGATGAGAGCTGAATTTGAACAAATACATGAGAGGCTTGAACAAATATATAAGGTCAAGCCTAAGTCCAAACAATCCACCAATGCCATGACCTCCCAAGGTAAATCAGCATCTACTACGACTCGATCTAGTCATATTAGATGTTTTAAATGTCAGGGATAGGGACACATAGCAAGCCAATGCCCAAACAAGAAAGCATACCATCTTGGAGAGTGGTAAGATTGAGTCTGAAGACGAAATGCATTTTGATGACATGCCCATACTAGAGGACATCACAGAGAGAGAAGAGGAATTTGGGGTAGATCATGGGGAGATGCTTGCACTAGTGGCACGATGAGCCTTGAGCTTGCAAGCTAAAGAAGAGGAAGAGGTAGCACAACGTGAGAATATCTTTCACACTTTTAATTGTTGTTATTATTGATGGTCGTAGTTGTACTAATGTTGCTAGTGCTTCTATGGTTGAAAGGCTAGGGCTCAAAACAATTAAGCATCCACATCCATACAAGCTACAATGGTTGAATGATTGTGGTGAGGTAAGGGTTACAAAACAGGTTGTGGTACCATTTCACATTGGAAAATATGAAGATGAAGTATTGTGTGATGTGGTACCTATGCATGCTGGACATCTTCTCTTAGGAAGACCATGGCAATTTGATCGACGTGTGCAGCATGATGGCTTCACCAACAAGTACTCATTTTATGAGGATCAAGTGAGGTTACAACAATTGAGTGATCAAAAGAACTTGAGTGAACAAAAGAATTTGAGTGATCAAAATAATGAGAGTGAAAAAAAGAGTAAGGCCGAATCGGGAGAGGTAGTAAAAAGAGAACAGAATGCGGCCAAGGAGGTAAAAATAGAGGGAAAACAAAGAAATTTTTATGCAAAAGCAAGTGAGGTTAAGAGAGCTTTGATATCAAAACGACCAATGATTGTATTTATGTACAAAGAGGCTCTTTTAAACACTAACCAACTTGACTCTGCATTGCCTAGTGTTGTTGTTTCTCTCTTGCAGGATTTTGAGGAAGTGTTTCCCGAGGACATACCACATGGTCTACCACCTAGGCTTGTCTTTGAACCTGGAGGATTTCAGGACAAATCTTTCTCAAGAGGGAGGGAATGATAAGAACCAACCTTAAGCGTCCAAGTTCAATGAACCAATTATTTGGGCGAATTTTTCAGCAAATATTCAAGTCAAGATTCTATTTTCAAGATTCAAGAACTTCAAGATTGTTCAAGAAGATTTGAAGATTTGGTCAAGATTTGATTTCTTTGTAATTCTATCTTAGTTTTAGTTTTAGTTTAATTTGAATTCTAGTTTATTCTCTAGAACCCCCTATGGACAAAAATTAGGTGTTCACACTAGGGAGAAGTCATTCTTGGACTGCAAGTTAGGTGTTCACATTAGGAAGGAATCTTTCTTGGGCTGCAAGTTTGTTTCCTTTTTAGTTACTATTCACATGAATAGTTAATAGGAGTCTTTCTTGGGCTCCAAGTCTACTTCTTTGACCTTGTTACTATTCACATTTTTCCTACTTGGGCTAGGGTTTAGGAGTCACTTTCCAAGCAGGATACTTATTTGTTATTGCCTATATAAGGATGTTTTTGTGATAATAAAAGAAGACAATTTTGATTCATAAAATTTGTGAGATTATTCTCCTTTGAGTTCTTTATGAAACTCTTCGAACTTATCAAGATAATTCTTGTGGCATTCAACCTTGACTTATCAAATGGGTTTTCCATCCTCATTTGTGGCGTCTTCACCATACCAAGGTTCTTGCTTTGCTAAGCATAGGGTTACGGTTCCATCCAATCCTGAAAGGTCTTGGGGTTGTTTTCCATATTTGATGTTGGGTCGCGTCAAGTACAGATAGATTGATTGGGTGATAAATTGATTATATCATGTTGGTGAATGAATGAACTGTGTTGGAGTTTTGAATTGTGATGTTGAGGAGAAAGGTTAGGAGAAGTAGATTGTGGCTTTTCTATTTGCAGATTAAAGGAAAAAGGGAAACTGTTTTGTCCACGGTACAGCCGTTATGCTGCCTAATTTTTTAGGAAACTAATAATAAGTTGAAATTTTGACTAAGTATGGATTGATAATTGAATTAATGGTCACCCTCAGACTTAGTCCTATGCAGGTTGGGTTCGAGGCGTGACAGTGTGATTGTATGTGTTAGAGAGAGAGAGAAAGTTGTCATCCTTTTTTTAATATAAAAAATTATCATTATAAGTAGCCAATCAAAATTGCTACCTTTTCATGACAAGCCATGCATGTCCTAGGATTACAATCATTATAATTAGATGACAATAGGAAACCAAAAACTCAGCCTCTCTCTAGATTTTTCTCTCTGCATTCTCTCTTAAAACTTGGTCGTTGACCCATCTTTGACCACCAATAAACCACCCTAAAATCTCCCAATCACCACCAAAACACTCTCTACTTGTCCCGGAAAACACTATTGCACCCCCTATGGGGGGAAGAGGCAAGAAAACTGCCCCTTCCTCCTCACGTTCTAGTGCTAGATTGAACGAGATTGCTAACACTAATAATCCAGCTGCTATGGAGTAGGTGAATGAAGATGAGGAATCCTCCGCTAAAGGTGTTGTTTCATTTAATTCGAGTGAACTTGGGCAAGCTTACAAGGCTAACCAAGCAGAACATGCAGCTTTCTTTCAACATGATACTCCTTATAATGGTGATGAATCATTCAACTCTAGTAAGGAACTGCAAGCAGCTTATGATGCCATTCAAGCTAAGCAAGCTGGGTTTTTTGAATATGATGAAGGCATTGACATGAGTGATGAAGAGTTCGAAATCGGGGACTATGCTGAGATTTGTCTGAGAAGAATGTTGAAAACACATCGAAGTCTAATTACAACAAATCTGGAAATCAATCTCCCAAGTCCGATGGTGGCATTTCTATTAATTCGAGCAATAGTGCTATGGCACGTGATGTACAAAGTCGCCAACGGACCCCAACAACATGGCCTTCAATTCTATTATTCCCGTGGTCCCCTCAAGCATGCCAATTGATATTCAAAGTTCTGTTGGGCATGCTCAAATTGCTTCTACCGAGATTCCAGCTGGTCAATTTCAAAATGAGCCAAAAAGTCCAACAATCGGCGCCCATTTGACCCCACGTGCCCATGGTTATTCACATGGTGATTTTGGAAATATTCCATCAGACAATGGAATTAACTCGACCCCACCAGTGCAATTTTCAAATCAACCACATTCTGTTCAAATTTCTAGTGGAAAACAAGTGGAGCTTTCAGGTGTTGTCCCCCACGCGGACCAGCATGACAACTTGGACTCAACTCTCGAATTGAAGAATGAAGCAAATAAATTGGCTATCCTTGATAGTGACAATCCGATGGGGACCACAACTTATTCACCTAGTTTGTCGTCATTGCACACTCAGCCTTCAACTTTTGACCAAATTAAAGGCAATTTCAGGTCACATGATTCAATTGTGCAAGCTGGCCAATTAGGTGAGAAGACTGGGGTGGGGAACATTGAAAATCATGTGACCCTACTGTCACATGGAGTTGACGCCAATTCTTCACAATATACACCTGCTCATGGACCCACTCCCATTGGTTCAGCATTTGCAAATGGTCAACAAAGCAACAGGGACATCTCATCTTCACATTTCCTTTATCAAAATACTTCGCAAACTGATATCCATAACCTTGGCTCAGTAGGCGACCCTTTTGGCCAAAATTCACCAATGCCGTTCAACAATGGCCTCTTTGCTGAATTGCAAAAAGAGTTTCCTCCTCTTCAGAATGCTTCAACTAAACCAACTGACTCTACAATGGATAGAGGTTCCAATTACCTCTCTGCTTGGGGTCAAAATGGGTCTAATGGCAATAATCTTGTTACCAACAACTGGCAAGGGCACTTTCTGGGTGAGTAAGGATGGGAGAAAAATCGATGTTCCACCAGCAAATGTTTTCCAGGAAGGATCATTACACTGGAATTGCTGTCTTATTGGTCAATTCATAGGAAACCACCCCCTTTTTTTCTTAATTAGAAGAATGGTTGACACTCAATGGAAGAAATTTGGTCATGTTGATATTCAATCCAATGAGTCTGGGTTATTTGTTTTCCGTTTTGAATCTCAAGAATTTTGTGATCGTGTGATGCAAGAGCTTTAGCATGTTCACCATCACTCCCTTCTCCTTAGACGTTGGGAAACCGGTCTCCAACTCATCAAGGTCAACTGCGAAAGAGTGCCAATCTGGTTAAAATTGAGAAATGTCCCACTTGACTTACTTACCAAAGATGGTCTCAGCTTCGTTTCTAGCACAATTGGCATCCCTCTTCAGATGGATTCAAAAACTGCTTCCCGCTCACATCTCGACTATGCAAGAGTTTGTGTTGAAATGAACATTCTGAAAGATCTCCCGGATAGGACCTTTGTTGAACTCCTTCATGGTGAAGAGGCTGAGATTCTAATCGAATATGATTGGAAACCACCGAAATGTACTTTTTGTAATGTTGCAGGTCACGACACTTCTAATTGTCCTAATTCATAGGAAGATAGAGATGATAAAATACCAGCTAACCCTAAACCAGAATGGAATGAGGCTGGGAAAAAGAATAGGAGAAGGAGCGGTGCTTCACGTCGAAATGAGAATCTGGTTAGCAATAACATATTTAATGCTCTTGACATTGATGATGTTCATGGTGATCAAATTGATGCTCGTGAGTTAAATTTTAATAATTCCATGATTGTTGAGAATCAAACTGCAGGAACTGGTGTTTTCAACAAAAATACCGATGTTCAAAAGGTCAACATCCCTAACCCGGTTAATGTACATCAGCCTACTTTGCATATTTCGGTCACCCTGTACCCATCTCAAGGTTCTAAGGATAAGGTAACTACGCACAATATTGGCAAAGCCATCTCTACCGTTCATGTTGTTGACAACTTTTTCAACAATGCCTCTACTTCCAAGGCATCAACTTCTTTTGATTACACTAAGGCAGTCCAAGGCATTTTTAATGGAAGGCCCCCTAATTGGAAAGCTCATTAAGGAGATTTGTTTTTCTTTGATCCTTTTGTGTTTTTGGTTTTCTTGTCTTTTGTTCTTTCAGTCCTTGTTGGATTGATTCTTTTTTGATTACCTGTCTTGATCTTGTTTTGATGCTGTTTGTCAACATCCATGTACTTGTACCATCTCCTTAGGATTTCAATAAATTTTCACTGAATTATCAAAAAAAAAAAAATTAGATGACAATATTTCAATCTTCTCTCTCCTCCTATGCTTGGCCGAAAAAGTGAGTAGAAAGAGAGAGAGTGTTGTCTTCTTTTATTATATATATATTAATCTTACTTTATTAGATGGCCAATCACTATTGCTATCTTCTAAAGTTAAATAAGACAAAGCCATGAAAATCCTAGGATTGTAATCATTGCAATCCAAAGTTTCACTTTATTATCTCTCTTGACACTTGGCAAAAAGCACTTATCATCAAAAGCAAAGGCTATGATTTATTTGTCTTTATTCAAGACTTAATCCTAGCCATCCAATTCAAATTCAAATAACTAGGATTGATGACATGGACAATCCAGTCACTAATTTGCCATTCTCTTTTGACGACTAGGATGATGACGTGGCATTTCCCAAATTACATCATCATTACATATATATATATATATATATATATATAAAGACCTTATATATATATATATATATATACTTTGAAACAACCTTTCAATAATTGCAGTTTAGCCCTAAAAAGTTTTGGTAATTACAATTTGACCCAAAAACTTTTTAAAACTATACTTTTGTCCCAAACACCAATATAGATGACTCTTAACACTTTAAAGCCACTAACCATATTATACAAGCTTCCGGTGAACTTATTCTTAATACTTATTAGTGTGTGACCTTCTAGATTCATAATCCCATACCGATGAGGGACTAATAAACCTCCTTATCTATTTCGAAAATGTCTCCATCATTTACCGAAATAACCTCATGCTCATGAGTGACGTACTAGCAACAAACGTACCATGAGAATGTAAACAATAATGAAGACATTGTCTTTTATGAAGACATTTAACTGTCAAGAATTAGCGTGCAGTCCGATCCTTCTATTAAGAATGCCCCGATCGGGAAAGGACCATGAAATGGTTAAGTCCACCTCTGATACTATGAATAAATCTAAACCGGTGAAATGAGAGATGACAACCATGGTAAAACCCCTTCCATCACTTCATACTCGCCTTGGCCAAGGACTTCCTCGTTTAATGATCGATCTCAGATATCATAGGACATTGCCTCATGCCGGAGGTTAACAGAACATATCTTGACAATTACCTGTCAGTTCATACCACACCTAAAATCATGTAGTTCACTATTTATTGTCACATTCAATGATCTGTACACTGACGATCACTCATATGTTTATTAGTCTACATCATCATGTTGTTCTGGCACTTCACACGTCATCCTTTATCATTAACATCATTATGTTAATTAAAGGTAATAACATATGATAACCCGTACTCAATTATTCTAGTCCCGGTCGAACAATCTGAAGGGCTATGAATCGATTCTTAATGTTTATCATATCGAAGAAGAACTGCGAAATATCCTAAATGCTTTTAGAACATTTTTCTCCTCGGATAAGTATTAGGGACACATTCATATCGAAGCGGAGAATATGAATATCCTTGAAATAACATAGTGTATAAAACAAATAAATATATTCTTATTAAACCCTAATTCATGTCATCTCAACTATAGCATTAGGGCATATTCCTAACAAAACCCTAATTGCATAGCAGCTGGGTAGTTTCCATGTCTTGGGTGGTGATATAATACCCTTTTGTACTTGAGCTATTGTGTAATAGCTATTTATTGAGTAGATCCCTATATTTCATTTCTTTTAATGTTATTGGAAATTATAAACTTAGGATCGTAACGACAGTGAACGCAAACTCTAACCTTATCCTGAGAAGGGTCGAGGAGAGGTCGTTACAGGTGGTATCAAAGCTTAGTTATTTAACTAGGCATAAGCCAAGTCTAGAACCCCTGGACTTTGGGTAGAAGTTTTAAGATGAATCTGTCTAGGCGATTATGTGCTTATGTGTGTTACGTGTGAACTTGTTCGATATGCCTTATGTGTTCTATATGAAACTAATGTGTGATGCCATTTCGTGTTTCCTTTGATAATTGTGTGGAATTCAATAATGTACAATGTGTATTAAATGTGTGTTGTGATATTCAGAGTATGCGTTAGTCTAGTAAGGTTTCAACTTTCATTAGAATGTGTTAACTTGAATATAACTCAGAGTATCAGTTGATTATATGATAAACTAGAGTTTGATGGTAGATGTAACACGATCTCACTAAAGCTAGATACCTTAGTTTCTTAAATCGTTATAACTAAAAGATTATTCAATACCTGGAAGTTGTAAGGAAGAAAGATCTTGGAGGAAGCTTGTTATAAAAGAAATCCATCTGCTGAGCTTTCACTTGGTGAGTCTCGACCATGGCGGTACCCAAGGAGTATCTCAATAAATAGGTAAGTAAATTGCGAGGATGCAATTTTTGTAAGGAGGAGAGGATTTGAGGACCCGTACTCAAATCCCGAGTATTAATATATTCGTGCTTAGTGTTCATATTTCTTATATTAAGAATTAAATTAAACTTAGAAAACATATCGAACTAAGCATTCGTTTCAATTAAAGGGAAAATAATAACTTGGTAGGTGCATTTGGATAGTTTGAATGTTAAGAAGTTTATTAAATTTAATACTTTACTTTTCATTTGGATTAAATAAACTTATATAGCGTTAAAGCATGGGTTAGTTTGATTAAGTTAGGGTTTACTAGGAATGATATAGTTTATAATCTTGAAAATATAGATAAAAGGTACTATGCAGCCAATTGACCCAACTGCTGCATCAACTAGTCAACGAAATGTTGCAAACAAGAATGCAACTCCTCCCATTCCTGGTAAATCTATGGACCAAGCAAGGAAAAATCCAAAGTATCCTCAAAAAGCTTATAGAAATGCCCAAGCCATTTTCGCCCAAAGAGGTAGGAAGTCTTCTGATGATTTCAATTCTCGTGGCAAGAATAAGATCGATTTTAAAGCGCGCGAAAAAATGCGCAAGGATATTCTTCAGTCCATTTCTGGCCCTGCTCATGAAACAGATGCCTTTGAGGACTACTCTGACAGAGAACCACCTGATTGGATGCATTGATTTTTTCCTTTCTGGTTGGTCTCTGAATTTTTACGTCATTTTTTTGATGTGATCTGTTTGTCATTTTTCGAATTGGCCGCGGCCACCTTGTAACCAATCTGTACCCATGTACTGTCTTTTTTGGATTCAATAAACACTGAATTAACAAAAAAATATATATATAGATAAAAGGTAATCACTATATAGAATTCATAACTTGTGAAATGAAACATAAAAATAAAAATAAACGAAAAGCTAAGCCATCTAATCAAAAAACAAGCTTATCGGTGCAAAAAGTACACTTTTTGAGGTTAGCATGTAACTTCTTCTTTCTAAGCACAACCAAAACCAAATGCAAATGTGTGACATGATCATGCAAACTCTTGCTATAAACTAGAATGTCATCAAAATAAATGACAACGAATTTACCAATGAAAGCATGCAAAACATGTTTTATTAAGCGCATGAAAGTACTAGGTGCATTAGTTAATCCAAAAGGCATGACTAACCACTCATACAATCCATATTTAGTTTTGAATGATGTTTTCCATTCGTCTCCTTCTTTCATGCGTATTTGATGATACCCACTCAGAAGATCAATCTTAGAAAACACACAAGAACCATGCATGATGCGAACCAGCCGTCCACGTTCAATGAACCATTTTGGGCATTTTTAGAGCAAAGAATCAAGTCAACATTCTGTTTTCAAGATTCAAGAAATTCAAGATTCTTCAAGAAGTTTTAAGAGCTTGGAAGATTTGGTCAAGATTTGATTTCTTTGTAATTCTATCTTAGTTTTAGTTTTAGTATTAATTTGAATTCTAGTTTATCAAGTGTTCACACTAAGGAGAAGTCTTTATTGGGCTGCAAGTTTGCTTCCTTTTTAGTTACTATTCATGTTACTATTCATGTGAATAGTTAATAGGAGTCTTTCTTGGGCTCCAAGTCTACTTCTTTGACCTAGTAGTAATTCACGTTTTTCCTACTTGGGCTAGGGTTTAGGAGTCTTATTCCAAGTAGGATACTTATTTGCTCTTTGCCTATAACCTAGTTACTATTCACATTTTTTCTACTTGGGCTAGGGTTCCAAGCAGGATACTTATTTGTTTTTTTTGCCTACATAAGGCTGTTTTTGTGATAATAAAGGAAGACAATTTTGGTTCATAAAACTTGTGAGATTATTCTCCTTTGAGTTCTTCAAGAAACTCTCGAACTTATCAAGATAATTCTTGTGGCGTTCAACCTTGACTTATCAAACGGGTTTTCCATCCTCGTTTGTGGCGTTTTCACCATACCAAGGTTCTTGCTTTGCTAAGCATAGGGTCAAGGTTCCGTACAATCCTGGAAGTTCTTGGGGTCGTTTGCCATATTTGGTGTTGGGTCACGTCTCATGTTGACGTGGTTCGTATCAGTTGGTATCAGAGCTTAGGTTTATCAGGTTTGCCTATCCTTTTCTTGTTTTTCTTGGTTAATTTCGTGAGTCTAGGTCTAGGTTTTAATTCCTTTCTTCGTTCTTGATTGTGTCTTGCTTCCAATTCATTTTCTTGGTTGTGTCTTGAATCCATTCTTGCTCTTATATTTTCGTTTCTTGAGTCTTGTTTTTTTCCGTTTCTTGAGTCTTGTCTTCAATTCCGTTTTCTTGCTTTCAATTTCATTTCTTGTTTAGCTTTCAATTGGCCAAACCCTAGAATCTTGAATAAGGGTTTCTTGTGCTTTTAAATTCGAATTCTACCTTACTTGCTCATTGTTGTCGTTTCTGAAAATCAAGAAAAAAAACATCAAGAAAAGAAAAGAAAAGTCAAGAAAAGAGAAAAAAAAAATATGATTCGGAGCTGAAAAGTCAAAAAAAACGCAAAACAGTGAACAGTAAAAAGCACAAGGGTTTTTGGGTGAACAGTGAGAGGGGTAAACGATGTTCTGAGCATAACCCACAGCTAGCTGTGGGCACCACTCTCTTAGGGCCAAATTCAGTCGTTTACTAGGGTTTTTGGGTGTTTTTGTGTTTTCGAGTAGATTTTTTTCAACTTTTCTTATTTCTCTAGGTTTCTTTCTTCGGGTTTTGTTCAATTTTCTTTGTCTAACCTTGTTTCTAGAGTCTTAGAGGTCTGTCAAAAAAAAAGGGAAAAAAAAATTCAGAATCCATGACAAATTGTTTCGCTGCTTGGTTCTTCTGTTGATTAGTTTCAAACGAACAAAAGGGAGAATACGAGAGGAAAAAGGCAGTGTGTGTGAGATTATTAGAGGGTAAAAGCTTCGAGTTGAGTGAAACACGTGAGGGAGTGAAATTCAATCATGGCTCATAATCAAGAGGATGACATAAATGCAGAAGCTCCACAACCAGTCCCGAATTTACAGATGCAAGCTTTGTTAGGGGAGATAAGACGGATGATGAGAGCTAAATTTGAACAAATACATGAGAGGTTTGAACAAATATATAAGGTCAAGCCCGAGTCCAAACAATCCACCAATGCCATGACCTCCCAAGGTAAATCAGCTTCTACTACGACTCGATCTAGTGAGATTAGATGTTTTAAATGTCAAGGATGGGGACATATAGAAAGCCAGTGTCCAAACAAGCGAGCAATGGTAGTCCTGGAAAGTGGTGAGATTGAATCTTAAGATGATACGCATTCTAATGAAATGTCCATACTAGAGGACACCGAAGTAGGAGAAGAAGAGTTTGGGATAGATTATGGGGAGATGCTTGGACTAGTGGCATGACGAGCCTTAAGTTTGCAAGCTAAAGAAAAGGAAGAAGTAGTACAACGTGAGAACATCTTTCATACTTGCTGCCACGTGAAAGATAAGGTATGTAGTGTTATTATTGATGGTGGTAGTTGTACTAACGTTGCTAGTTCTTCCATGGTTGAAAAGCTAGGGCTCATAACAATTAAGCATTCACGTCCATACAAGCTGCAATGGTTGAATGATTGTGGTGAGGTAAGGGTTACCAGGCAGGTTATTGTACCGTTTCACATTGGAAAATATGAAGATGAAGTATTGTGCGATGTGGTACCTATGCATGCTCAATGGCGGTCCCAGGGGGGGACTAGGGGAGCCCGGGTCCCCCCAACTTCTAGCCAAAAAAAAAAATTGAGTAAATTTTTTTTTTAAAAATGCATTTGGCCCCATCAACGTCTAACAGCCAACCAAATTTTTTATTGATTAATGTATGTGTATGTATAGCTAAATAGAATTTTTACACTTATTTATGTTTAAAATATTTGTTATCATTATTCTTTCTAAAAAACACACAACCAAATTTTCTTAATTAAATTTCGGCACCCCCTATACTTGATACGAACCATGCCAACATGTAATGCGACCCAACACCAAATATGGAAAACGACCCCAAGACCTTTCAAGAATGGATGAAACCTCGACCCTATGCTTAGCAAGGCTAGAACCTTGGTATAGTTGAGGACGCCACAAACGAGAATGGAAGTCTCGTTTGATAAGTCAAGGTGAACGCCACAAGAATAATCTTGATAAGATCGAAAAGTTCTTGAGAACTTAAGGAGAATACTCTCACAAATTTAATATCAAAATTGTCTTCTTTATTATCACAAAAAAGAGCCTTATATAGGCAATAACAAATAGGTATCCTGCTTGGAAAAGGACTCCTAAACCCTAGCCCAAGTAGGAAAACGTGAATAGTAACTAGGTCAAAGGAAACAAACTTGGAAACCAAGAAAAGACTCCTATTAACTATTCACGTGAATAGTGACGTGAATAGTAACTAAAAATGAAGCAAACTTGCAGCCCAAGAAAAGCTCCTTTCTAGTGTGAACACCTAATCTTTGTAGCCCAAGAAAGTCTCTTTCCTAGTGTGAACACCTAAAATTCGTCCATAGGGAATTAAACTAAAATTGAAAACTAAAACTAGGATAGAATTACAAAGAAATCAAATCTTGACTAAATCTTCGAATCTTCTTGAAACTTCTTGAAGAATCTTGAAGTTCTTGAATCTTGAAAATAGAATCTTGACTTGAATCTTTGCTGGAAAATTCATCCAAATGGTGCAATAAATGTGGATGGCTGGTTCGCATTAATACTAATTTCTTGGATCCGCCCCTGTGCATGCTAGACAAGCTTGGGAAGACCATGGCAATTTGATCGACGTGTGTAGCATGATGGCTTCACCAACAAGTACTCATTCGTGTTCAGTAAACGGACAATCACACTAGTTCCGATGACACCAAAACAAGTCTATGAGGATCAAATGAGGTTGCAAAAATTGAGTGAACAAAAGAACTTGAGTGAACAAAAGAATTTGGGTGATCAAAAGAATATGAGAGAACAAAAGACTAAGAGTGGGAAAAAGAGTAAGGCCGAATCTAGAGAGTCTTAGAGGTCTGGAAAAAAAAAAGTCAGATTCCGAAATAGATTATTACGCTGCTTGGTATTCTTGGTAAGTTCTTGGGACTTGAAGGAGAATACGAGAGGAAAAAGGCAGAGTGTGCGAGAATATTAGAGCGTAAAAGCCAAATTGGGTTGAGTGAAACACGTGAGGGAGTGAAATTTAATCATGTCTCAAAATCAAGCAGACAACATTAATGAAGGTGCTCAACAACCTGTTAGACAGAACTTACAAATGTAGGCATTGATGGGAGAGATGAGACGAATGATGAGGGCTGAATTGGAGCAGATTCATGAGAGGTTGGATAGGGTAGAAAAGAGGCCAGAAAGGGTGCAACCACCAGTTGCTCTGAATGCACCAAGGAGGAACAGATTGTAGCAAAGAGTTGAAGATGTTGAAGATGTTGATGAGATCGATGAGGAAGGTTTAGATGAAGAGTTCGACAGAATTTCGGTGGGCAGCAATAGGCGACATGGTCGGGATAGAGATGCTAGGGGTCGTGTTGATCGAGTTGATAGCGACTTAGGAAGCATCAAGATGAAGATTCCTGCATTTCAAGGAAGGAGTGATCTAGAAGCCTATCTTGAGTGGGAAAAGAAGATTGAGTTGGTGTTTGATTACCACAACTATTCCGAGTTGAAAAAGGTAAAGCTTGCTGCCATTGAATTTACTGATTATGATATTCTATGGTGGGATCAATTGTGTCTCAATAGGAGGCGGAATGGAGAACATCCTGTGGCAACTTGGGATGAGATGAAGAGAGTGATGAGGAGGCAATTTGTACCCAGTCATTACTACAGGGACTTATACCTCAAGTTGCAAGGTCTTTATCAAGGAAATAAAAGTGTGGATGATTATTACAAAGAGATGGAGATGGCTATGATTAGAGCCAATGTAGAGGAAGATCAGGAGGCTACAATGGCTAGATTTCTGAATGGGCTGAATCGAGAAATTGCTAACACCATTGAGTTGCATCATTATGTTGAGTTAGAAGATTTGGTGCATATGGAAATTAAGGTGGAGAAACAATTGAAGAGGGGTGGTTCACAACGAAGGCCAGCCCCGGAACACTCAAGTGCATCACCTTGGAGGTCGAGTTACCCAAGAAAGGAGGAGAGTTCGACTACTTCCAAGGTCAAGCCCGAGCCCAAAACATCCACCCATGCCACGACTTCTCAAGGTAAAACAGCCCCTCCTACAACTCGTTCTAGTGATATTAAATGCTTTAAATGTCAGGGATGAGGGCACATAGCTAGCCAATGTCCAAACAAAAGGGCAATTGTAGTTTTGGAAAGTGGGGAGATTGAGTCTGAAGATGAAACGCAATCTGATGACATGCCCATATTAGAGGACACCGAAGTAGGTGAAGAAGAGGAATTTGGGGCAGATTATGGAGAGATGCTTGGACTAGTGACACGACGAGCTTTGAACTTGCAAGCTAAAGAGGAGGAAGAAGTAGTGCAACGTGAGAACATCTTTCATACCTGCTGCCACGTGAAAGATAAGGTATGTAGTGTTATTATTGATGGTGGTAGTTGTACTAACGTTGCTAGTGCTTCAATGGTTGACAAGCTAGGGCTTACAACAATTAAGCATCCACGTCCATACAAGCTGCAATGGTTGAACGATTGTGGTGAGGTAAGGGTTACAAAACAGGTTGTGGTGCTGTTTCGCATTGGAAAATATGAGGATGAAGTATTGTGCGATGTGGTACCTATGCATGCTGGACATCTTCTTTTGGGAAGGCCATGGCAATTTGATCGATGTGTGCAGCATGATGGCTTCACCAACAAATACTCATTCATGTTTAATCAACGAACAATCACTCTAGTTCCAATGACACCGAAACAAGTTTATGAGGATCAAGTGAGGTTACAAAAATTGAGTGATCAAAAGAATTTGAGTGAGCAAACGATGGAAAGTGAAAAGAAAAAGAACAAGGCCGAATCTGGAAAGGTAGTGAGGAGAGAAAAGAATTCGGCCAAGGAGGTAAAAACAGAGGGAAAACAAAGAAATTTATATGAAAAAGCAAGTGAGGTTAAAAGAGCTTTGATCTCAAAACAACCGATGATTGTACTCAAGTACAAGGAGACTCTTTTAATCTATAACCAACTTGACTCTGCAATGCCCAGTGTTGTTATTTCTCTTTTACAGGATTTTGAGAATGTGTTTCCTGAGGACATGCCACATGGTCTACCACCAAGGCTGGTCTTTGAACCTGGAGGATTTGAGGACAAATCCTTCTCAAGAGGGGAGGAATAATGCGAACTAGCCATCCACATTCATTGCACCATTTGGATGAATTTTCCAGCAAAGATTCTATTTTCAAGATTCAAGAACTTCAAGATTCTTCAAGAAGTTTCAAGAAGATTTGAAGATTTGGTCAAGATTTGATTTCTTTGTAATTCTATCATAGTTTTAGTTTAAGTTTAATTTGCATTCTAGTTTATTTCCTAGGACCCACTATGGACGAATTTAGGTGTTTACACTAGGAAAGAGACTTTCTTGGGCTGCAAGATTAGGTGTTCACACTAGAAAGGAGCTTTTCTTGGGCTGCAAGTTTGCTTCCTTTTTAGTTACTATTCATATCACTATTCACGTGAATAGTTAATTGGAGTCTTTTCTTGGTCTCCAAGTTTGTTTCCTTTGACCTAGTTACTATTCACGTTTTTCTATTTCAGCTAGGGTTTAGGAGTCTTTTCTAATTAGGAAACTTATTTGTTCTTTGCCTATATAAGGCTGATTTGCAAGATATTAAATTTGTGAGATTATTCTCCTTAAGTTCTCAAGAACTTTTTCGAACTTATCAAAATTATTCTTGTGGCGTTCAACTATGACTTATCAAATGAGATCTCCATCCTCGTTTGTGGCGTCCTCAACTATACCAAGGTTCTAGCTTTGCTAAGCATAGGGTCGAGGTTCCATCCATTCCTGAAAGGTCTTGGGGTCGTTTGCCATATTTGGTGTTGGGTCGCGTCACATGTTGGCGTGGTTCGTATCAGATACCAACTGATACGAACCACGTCAACATGCGACGAGACCCAACACCAAATATAGCAAAAACGAACCCAAGATCTTTCAAGAATGATGGAAATCATGACCCGTTGTGATACGAACCTGGTCAACATGTGTTGAGACCCAACACCAAGAATGGATGGAACCGCGACCCTATGCTTAGCAAAGCTAAAACTTTGGTATAGTTTAGGACACCACAAACGAGGATGGGAAACCCGTTTGATAAGTCAAAGGTTGAACGCCACAAGAATTATCTTGATAAGTTCGAGAGTTTCTTGAAGAACTCAAAGGAGAATAATCTCACAAATTTTATGAATTAAAATTGTCTAACTTTATTATCACAAAAACAACCTTATATAGGCAATAACAAATAAGTATCCTGCTTGGAAAAAGACTCCTAAACCCTAACCCAAGTAGGAAAAACGTGAATAGTAATTAGGTCAAAGAAGTAGACTTGGAGCCCAAGAAAGACACCTATTAACTATTCATGTGAATAGTAACATGAATAGTAACTAAAAAGAAAGCAAACTTGCAGCCCATGAAAGGCTCCTTTCTAGTGCGGCCCAAGAAAGACTTCTCCCTAGTGTGAACACCTGATTTTCATCCATAGGGGATTCTAGAGAATAAACTAGAATTCAAATTAAACTAAAACTAAAACTAAGATAGAATTATAAAGAAATCAAATCTTGACCAAATCTTCTTGAAACTTCTTGAAGAATCTTGAAGTTCTTGAATCTTGAAAATAAAATCTTGACTTGAATCTTTGTTGAAAAATTCACCCAAATATGGTTCAATGAACATGGATGATTCAACGAATGTGGACGGTTCAACGAATGTAGACGTCTAATTCCTGGCTCTTTCTTGAACGATTTGTATAGCCTTGATGTCCTAATCACGTTGCTTAGCAAATCAAGAGCCTTGGTATGGTGAATACGCCACAAACGGGAATGGGAAGTCCGTTTGATAAGTCGAGTTTGAACGCCATAAGGAATTCCTTGATAAGTTCGGAAGAGTTTCTTGAAGAACTCAAAGGAGAATAATCTCACAATTTTAATGAATCAAAAAGGTCTATTGAATAATCTTGAAAGTTAGCCTTATATAGGCAAAATAACAAAGAAGTATCCTACTTGGAAAATAACTCCTAATTCTTATCCTAAGTAGGAAAAACGCCTAAAGTAACTAGGAAAAAGGAAGTAGACTTTGAGTCAAGAAAGACTCCTTCTAATTACGAATTTGACTCAAGATTGGAATTAGAGTTGGACTCAAGATTCCAATCTTCTAATTATCGTCCATCTTGGACTCTAAACAATAAACTAGAATTCAAATTAAACTGCAACTAAAACTAAGATAGAATTACAAAGAAATCAAATCTTGACCAAATCTTCCAAGCTTCTTGAAACTTCTTGAAGAATCTTGAATTTCTTGAATCTTGAAAATAGAATATTGACTTGATTCTTTGCTGAAAAAAAATGCCCCAATGGCTCAATGGACGTGTATGGCTGGTTTTTGGCTATTTCTTGGATCCACTTTGATGAGTAAAACCATCTTTTGTTCACCCTTAGTAGTGAACATGTTTTCATGTTGTAGAACTCTTTGGACTAAGTTATTCAACTCTTCTTTGAACCTTTTAGCGTGAGCCCTTGTTACTGGACCAACTGGGACTTGAATTGGGTTTTGAACATTCCTTGCAACCTTGATGTCCTCATCACCAATGATCAAACCGGGAGCCTAACCAATTTAATCTCTAAGTGTGTAGCTGAAAAAGAAAAAATGAAAAGAGAGAAGAGTGAATCTACCTTCTATGTTTCTCAATTGAAGGTTAATTCTGGCAAGGGAAAAGAGAAATTTAAAAACTCGTATTTTTCTAAGAAAAATGAGAACTCTGAGAGGCATAATAATGATTAGTTTCAAGGTAGAGAAAAAGTCAAATGGCAAGAACAAGAGGTTCAAGTGCTTTTATTGCAATAAGAAAGGCCATAAGAAAGCTAAATGTTGGAAGTATGAAGGTTCTCTAGAAAATATTAGGTTAGTGGGAGAAAATTTAATCTTTCTTGTGCTTTGTGTTAATAATATTATGCTGGCTAATAGTGATGTAAAACTACTAAAGAAATCAAACAATTTTTATCGACAAACTTAGATATGAAGGATCATGGTAGGTTTCCTTTTGGTTTTGGAAATAGAGCTTCATTAAGATTGATTCTACAATATCCTTGGATTGTTGCTAAGAAAGTCATAAGATACTTGTAGAGTGTCACCCCCTGACCCAACCCCACGCTAAAGGTCAAGTCTGGACCTGACAAACGGACAGAGTCTCCTCTATACCGCAGACTACCTACACTCAGAAGAAATGGACCACAAACAACAATATAACATTCATAAATCATATACAACCTTCTTTTGACATATCAACCCAAGTTCTTAAGGCTATCCAGGCCTCCTACCATAGCAAAATAAAACATTCATGCATTCACTTCCATTAGCTTCTAATATGCTAAGGATACAAACAAGATTATCATACCACTCTAATGTCCCTTACTTAACTAACACAGTTATAAGACATATTACAAGCCATTCAAACAAACTTTAATTTATACAAGCTATTACAACCACTTAATACAAACAAGGCACTATGGCCTTAAAATAGAACAAGTCATAAACACAGTCTTCACACTTAACCACATAGGCATCCAACCTTGATCTACAAGCATACAAGTCACGGAAACTCAACAGTCTCCTCCTCCTCCACTACAACCAAAGGGACACTGTGGGTCTAGCTTGACAGCATTTGAAATGTGGTAGAAAAGGGTGAGCAAACACTATGCTCAGTGAGGGAGGGATAAACGGGAAACTTTTCGAAAACCTTTTCGTGTAAAACATATGACATTTAAATAACATCTAGCTAAACATTATAAGTTACACAGAAGAGTAACACTAACATGATAGGCATTAAAGCATTAAAAGCACTAATAAACACTTTAAAAGGATATTGATAACTCCATGGAACGCTCCGTCCATGCGAGCTCACTTCACTTTCACTACGCTTCTCTTCCACTTGACATTTCACTAGCCGACTTCACTTATCGCTCCATTGGGCGTACTCGGGACACGGGGAAGGGTTAAGATATCCACGACAATGGACCGCCGTGCAACAAGGCCCAGTGGGTCGAACCCTACACCTACATGACCCAAATTGTACACACACACACACATTAGTTCTAAACATAATCTAACCATTTTAGGCACTTATATTGCTATACAAACATGTATCTAACTTCAATTAATCACTAGAACACACCATTTGCACTTACACATTATTCTTTAAGCAATAGTACTATTCATCATCTTCTACATTGCATATACATACAAAGATCAAAAGTCTACTATACAACATCTCTAGCTAGCATTTCATATATTAGAAGCTTTAAATCAACATTTATCAACAATATCAAATTTTTATTACAACTAGAAATCAAGAAAAATGTATATAATAATGACTCCCTCACCTTGCACAAGCTAGAAATGGTGGAAAAATGGCTAGAGAACACTTTGATCACTTCAAAAATTGCTCAAAATGGATGAAAATACCAAGCCCTAACTATTTTCCCTCTTTTTCTTTTCCCTTGAACCCATCGGGTTCCTCTTACTCTTTTTTTTATGTTTTGTTTTTTCTAATGTGTATGTATGTATATTATAGGTATATATGTATAGATATAATGTGGGTTGGGTGTATATTATAGGTATATATGTATAGATATAATGTGGGTTGGGCTTAATTAAATAAGGTTTGGGGTTGGTAGAATAGATTAAAGCTAGCTAACATTCTAATGGCCCAAAATGTTCCTACATGTTCCTATTTACTCGGGACACTAAGTATTTTATATCTCACACTCCGAACATGCAATGCACATAATTCAAATGAACGAATACATTAAATATGATGTATAATGGGAGAAAAATATAAAATACAGAAAATAAAATAGTTAAAAATTCACTTCGAGCACATACTAAACTTAGATTTTCAACAAACGAATGCAAGATAAAAGTCAAATAAGATAAATATGCATATAGAAAAATTAAATAATTTAAATTAAAGATCTCTTTGGGCTCAGGTGTCACGACCCCAATTTTTCAATCGCTAATATAATCTCCAATACCATAAATAAACCACCAACATTCTAGGGATCGTGATGCCACGGGCTTAAGAAGATCGCTCCGCCTAGGTCCGCTAAGGCACAATTATAAAAGCCTGAGCACTATTATCATAATTCAATATTACAAGACTTTTAAAAACAATTATTTTCCAATTGCTAAATTCCAAATTTCAAATTTTCATTTACCTTAGTCGAGGGACTAAATCTGGTTGTAAATTAGTTGATTTAATTACCAATCCAAACTTAGTCAAATTTTCAACCTATTATTAGTTTCCTCGAAAATCGGGCAACACAACGACTGTAGTTTTCCATTTTTCACCTGCAAACAAAAAAGCCACAGCCACAACTCCAAATCCTTCACTGTAGCTCCTCAACTCCAACATTCCAACAACATTTTATAGTTCGCCCTACACATTTTAAAACGACAATCTAATTCCAAAGTATAACATATATCATTTGTATAACCAAAACTTATATATATATATATATATATATATATATATATATATATATATATATAAGTACGACATCTAACTATTACATTAATCCAAATACCACATATTATACAAACTTCATCACTAGAGATTAAAGTCACGAACATATCCTTAGCACACAATCACCAAATATCGTACTCCGGCTTACCTATACCTAAAAGGGGGGGGGGGGGAAGGGGGGAAATAAGGGTGAGCATATAATAACATTAAGCTCAGCGAGGGGGGAATCTGGGAAGGGTTTTCGAATACATTTTTTTTTCTTTTGATAAACCTTTTGGAAACCCGTGGATGCAATGCAAACAAGATTTGCAGTCAAGAAACAGTTCAAGTATACATATTCAAGTCTAAGTGATATACATAGTAAGAAATAACTTACTCTTCACAAGCGAGTCTGATTCAAGCAATAGCAACTAAGATGTTCAACATCTCCTTCCTTATATCACCCAAATAGAGTATTCCAAATAATACTTGAACTACGACCCAACATCTCCGAGAGTGGTACTAGTCCTAAGAGAGAGGGGAATACGGACGATGGTAGACATAAGATTACCGACACCCCTAAGATATCTAGCGTAGTATGCACACTGCCATGCCAAGACTAGGTGGTCGCAAGCCCTTTTGGACACCAATTCAAATTCAAGTTCAAGTAATACGATCATTCATAGCATATCAGGTAATTCAACAACTAATCGAGTAACACATGTAAAGATCATATAATAACATTACACATTAATAATCCAAGTATTTAGTCATTCAATCCATAGCAATTTACATTAGAACTAAACTTATTGGTTTAAATCAATGTTTATTTCACTCCAATAGCTCAATTTTACCTATTAAGTTCTTGACCTTCCCGAACTGTAAATTATTCAATTTAGGTATAGAATTAAAGCTCTTCCAATGTAGATAATTCTAGAATCAAGAAACGCTCAATTCCGATCTAAAACGACTGAGTTATAACCTATTTCGTGCAACTACATTTTTTCTATCCAGATTGCAAGCTATTCTTGCATCATTTCGGGAATGGAAAATTCAGACCATTTTAACGATAGAATTTGATGATCCAGAAAACACAAAGTTTGTCCAGTGGCAGCAAAATTCACAAAACTGACTATCTTCAGTGTTTTTGAGTGTGGAAACGATTTTTCCTCATGATATGGCCAACTAAAGAAATGTTCCTCTATGAGTTTTCTACATTTCCTGAATTGTCCAGATTTTTATAAAATCATCCAACCATAAAAATGGGCTAAATTTTGAGTTTGTACAAATATGTCCAATGGCAGCAAAATTTCTAATACCTACTGTCTTGTGTGTTTTTTAGCATGAAAATGATTTTTCCTCATGACATGGCCAACAGATGAAATGTTCCTCTATGAGTTTTCTACATTTCCTGAATTTTCCATATATTTATAAAATCATCCAGCCATAAAAAGGTCTAAAATTTGTGATTGCACAAAACTATCCAGAGAACTATTTCGAGAATTCTTGCATGTTCTAGCCATATCTAGATACAAGCTCATCATCAAGACTATTCAGAAATTTCAGAAAACATAACCTTGGTTTAAATCATCAACAAGCATGCTTCCAACAATTCTAATCCATGGAATTGCAATTATAACTCCATACAAGCCTCATAAATCCATCAATATGCATTTATATATCATAAATACTCATTTTGAAAGAACCCTCACCTTGGCTTTGGAAGATATTGGCTAAAATACTTCAAATATGCAAAGAAATCACTTGAATATGCCAAGGAATCAATTGTGTAGCTTCCAAATTTCTTGTATCTCTTCTTCTCCCTCCCTCTCTCTCACATTTTCTCTCTCTTTTTTCTGAATTTTTTTCAGCCTTGTGGTGTCTAGAATAAGCTTAGGAAGTATGTCTTGTAAGCTAGCTAACTTGGAAGACAAGTGGCTTCCACAAGAAGCCAATTTAATCTATGCTTGTTTGCACTTTAACCCCAATTGTTTAGTAGCTTTGCAATTCTTTCCCCTCTTCTTTTTCTTTTTATTGTTGTGGGCCTCCTAGGTAATTTAGGAAAGTTTAGATCTTAGTTTAGTTAGAAACTTGGTGCCCAATTATTATTTTCAAGTAATCGCAATTCAACCCCTATTGTTTCCAAAGTTTTCAATTTGACTCCCAATAGTTTTCTCCTTCTCCTTTCCTATAGCCAGGGGTCATGAGGGTAATTTAGGATAGTTAAAACCTAGTTTATTTAGTTTACTTGTTGTCCAAGTCCAATATTTCAATAATTATAATTTGACCCCAAAAGTTTACAAGCTTTACTATTTGACATCAAATGTTTGCAAAATCTCCTCTTTTCTTTCTTCTTGAGCTGTGGGGTTCTAAATATAATTTTGCAAACTTGATCCTAGTTATACTTTTAAACTTGGTGCCCAAGAAGGTCTTTTGGTAGTTGCAAATTGGCCCCCTAAAGTTTGTAAGTTTTGTTAATCGACCGCTCATGTTTTCTAAAATATAAAAGTTTCTCCGTTTCTTTTCTAATTCGACTGGGGTGTTCCTTATACAATTTAGTGTATGCGATATCCAGTCTAAAATGCCAAACTTGGTCTCCAAGTATTAGTTCTCATAATCGAAATTTTGACCCCGAAAGTTCCAAAGTCTCCACTTTTGCCCATAACTTCTAAAGGATTTATGTTCTCGGCTTTCTTTTCTAATTTCTTATAGTCTTACGGTTCTAATGGAATTTTGGAAATGTTAATTATTGTTTTTGGTTATTTAATTAGCGTATGAGCATAACTTAGTTAATTACACCCGTAAGTTTTCCAATATTTACAAAGTTACCCTGAAAGTTACCTTACTTAACTCTTATAGTTCTAACTTATTTCTACTGTACCTAGTAAACATTTTATATATATAAGACATTAAAAGATATTTATCTAATGTCTACTTTATCTAAAAACTCAATGCACGTAAAACGATGTAAATGGACATAGAAGCTTGTGAGTGCAAGTAAGATAATACAAGTGCACATTAGTACTCATAAACTCATATAAGTAAATGCATAAATATGTGCGGGGCTTCACATCCTCCCTTACTTAAAAGAATTGCGTCCTCGCAATTTCTTCATATGCAACTCTTCATCGAGCTACAACGACTCCGGCTGCAAGAAATAGATTACTAATGATTGAATCCGGAATATCACATGCCAAGCCGAGCCCGAGTACCAATTGCCGAACTAAATTCCCAATTTCCATCACCGAAAATACCAACATTGGACGTCATATACCGTAAGGTATGCCAGTTAAGAATTCCAAATAAAATGCCGAATGTCGAAGTTCGAATACCAAATAAGAATTCCCGAGTAAGAATATTGATTAATAGATAAGATTACCTAGTGAGAACGCCAAGTACAATCACCATTCTGAGTAAGAGTATGATCACCGGATAATAATTACATGTAAAATGTCTCAATAAGAGTTCCGAAGCAGAACATCAATTAAGAATACCGATGAAATTACTCCATAAGAACGCCAAGCAAGAATTTCGAGATAAAATACCGATTGTGATTGCCAAAGAAGAATACTAAATAAGGAGACCACATAGGGCCCCAAATACTGGATATCAATTACTGAATAGAAGCCCAAAATAATAATTCCCAAGTAAAGTACCGTGTTTTTGCTTCACGTACTACTCAATCATCAATTCAACGCCATGCACGTGTTTTACTTTCGTTATATAAGGCAACCTCTTTACTTGAATCTCAATACGTTGTTTCTAAAGAAATGTACATAAAGGATGGATGACATTAAGTCCAAGTAATATTTTATTCTACAGATTTAAAAATCAATGGTTACCTTCAGTCATGGTTACTACTTGCAGTTTGGGCAAGGTTCTTCTACCACCTCGAACAATTCCTGGCTCTATGTTGGTCATTCTCACACCCCATGCACCTACCAGACTTTTTTTTTTTGTTAATTCAGTGGTATTTTATTGAAAGAAAAAGGAAAAGTACATCAAAGTACACAAAGCATGACAACTAGTGTCACAATCTAGAAAATGCAGAAAAAAAGCAAAAGCTAAATCGGTCGCAGACCGAAGGCAACAAAAGACATGAAAACGGACAAAAAAACAAAGAGAATCTCCTCATTTAATACGTCGATCTGGGGTCTTCCATTGAAGATGCCTTGAACAGCCCGAGTGTAGTTGAACAAAGGAGTTGCGCTTGAGGTTGCCCTAGAAGTAGAGGCTTTGGCGTTATCATGACCAAACGAACTAATAGTTGATCTATCTTTGCTTGGAGCAGCTGTGAAATTTTTATCCTTGGAAACTTGTGATGAGAACGGGGTGACTGACATTCTTTGAATTTGTTTTTCATAAATTTGAGAGCTTGGCACTTCCACATTGACCCAACTCAAAGTGTTGGCAGGCAGAAAATTGACCTGATTCTTTGGGGAGTTTGTTTGCTTGTGATAAACACCCGTACCTGAGGAAAGATGATGATCAACCGCCTTTGACCTAGTAAAGTTGTCCTGAGGATGAACAAACGATTGATTAGAATGATCTTCATCAATAACATTGAGAGCATTAAATCTGTTGGTTGTAGCCTTGTTCTCTTTTCGGGACGCACCACGTCTCCTTCTAGGTTTCTTACCAACATCAGTCCATTCTGGATTAGCGCCATTGGTGTTTTCGTTAACTTTCGTCTCAGTAGAATTAGGACAAGTGGATGTGTCATGTCCAACAACATTGCACAGAGAACATTTTAGAGGTTTCCAATCATATTCAATCTGAATTTCTGCCTCTTTCCCATTAGGAAGTTCAACAAAGGTGCTATTCGGGAGATCCTTCTGGATATTCATTTCCACACAAACTCTTGCATAACCGAGATGTAAGCATGAGGCAGTTTTGGAATCCATTTGAAGAGGGAGACCAATTGTGCTCGAGACATAACTGAGACCATCTTTGTTGAGTAGATCAAGTGGGACATTTCTCAGCTTTAACCACATTGGCACCCGCTCGGAGTTAATCTTTATGAGTTGGAGGCCAATTTCCCAACGTCTTAAGAGAAGAGGGCGGTGGTGGACATGCCATAGCTCTTGCATCACACGGTCGCAAAATTCTTGTGATTGAAAACGGAACACAAACAACCCAAAGTCATTTGATTGAATATCAACGTGGCCAAACTTTTTCCATTTAGTATCTACCATTCCCCTAATTAAGAAGAAAGGGGGTGGCTGAGCTTTAATGTGCCCCTTCCTATTGCAGTAATTACAGATAATAGTGATACGAACCATGCCAACATGTGACGCGACCCAACACCAAATATGGCAAACGACCCCAAGACCTTTCAAGATTGGATGGAACCGCGACCCTATGCTTAGCAAAGCTAGAACCTTGGTATAGTTGAAGACGGCACAAACGAGGATGGAAATCTCGTTTGATAAGTCAGAGTTGAACGCCACAAGAATAATCTTGATAAGTTCGAAAAGTTCTTGAGAACTTAAGGAGAATAATCTCACAGATTTAATTTCAAAATTGTCTAACTTTATTATCACAAAAAAGTGCCTTATATAGGCAATAACAAATAAGTATCCTGCTTGGAAAAGGACTCCTAAACCCTAGCCCAAGTAGGAAAAATGTGAATAGTAACTAGGTCAAAGGAAACAAACTTGGAGACCAAGAAAAGACACCTATTTACTATTCACGTGAATAGTGACGTGAATAGTAACTAAAAAAGGAAGCAAACTTTCAGCCCAAGAAAAGCTCCTTTCTAGTGTGAACACCTAATCTTGCAACCCAAGAAAGTCTCTTTCCTAGTGTGAACACTTAAATTCGTCCATAGGGAATTAAACTAAAACTGAAAACTAAAACTATGATAGAATTACAAAGAAATCAAATCTTGACTAAATCTTCAAATCTTCTTGAAACTTCTTGAAGAATCTTGAAGTTCTTGAATCTTGAAAATAGAATCTTGACTTGAATCTTTGCTGAAAAATTCGCCCAAATAAATGGTTCATTGAACTTGGACGGTTCAATGAATGTGGATGGTTCAACGAATGTGGATGGTTCAATGAATGCGGACAGTTCAATAAATGTGGACGGCTGATTCTTGGCACTTTCTTGAATGGTTCGTACAGCCTTGATGTCCTCATCATTCCCCCCCTCTTGAGAAGGATTTGTCCTCAAATCCTCCAGGTTCAAAGACCAGCCTAGGTGGTAGACCATGTGGTATGTCCTCAGGAAACACTTCCTCAAAATCCTGCAAGAGAGAAACAACAACACTAGGCAATGCAAAGTCAAGTTGGTTAGTGTTTAAAAGAGCCTCCTTGTACATGAGTACAATCATTGGCCTTTTTGAAATCAAAGCTCTCTTCACCTCACTTGCTTTTGCATAAAAATTTTTTTGTTTTCCCTCTGTTTTTACCTCTTTGGCCGAATTATTTTCTCTCCTTACTAACTCTCCAGATTCGGCCTTACCTTTCTTTTTACTTTCATTCTTTTGCTCTCCCAAATTCTTTTGATCACTCAAATTCTTTTGTTCACTCATGTTCTTTTGATCACTCAATTTTTGTAACCTCACTTGATCCTCATAAACTTGTTTTGGTCTCATTGGAACTAGAGTGATTGTCCGTTGACTGAACATGAATGAGTACTTGTTGGTGAAGCCATCATGCTGCACACATCGATCAAATTGCCACGGTCTTCCCAAGAGAAGATGTCCAGCATGCATAGGTACCACATGGAACAATACTTCATCTTCATATTTTCCCATGCGAAATGGCACCACAACCTGTTTTGTAACCCTTACTTCACCACAATCATTCAATCATTGCAGCTTGTATGGATATGGATGCTTAATTGTTGTGAGCCCTAGCTTATCAAACATTGAAGCACTAGCAATGTTAGTACAACTACCACCATCAATAATAACACTATATACCTTATCTTTCACGTGGCAACGAGTATGAAAGATGTTCTCACGTTGTACTACTTCTTCCTCCTCTTTAGCTTGCAAACTTAAGTCTCGTCGTGCCACTAATCCAAGCATCTCTCCGTAATCTACCCCAAACTCTTCTTCTCCCTCTGCGATATCCTCTAGTATGGGCATGTCATCAGAATGTGTATCATTTTCGGATTCAATCTCCCTACTTTCCAAAACTACCATTGCTCGCTTGTTTGGACATTGGCTTGCTATGAGACCGCAGACCTAACATTTAAAGCACTTAATATCACTAGAACGAACTGGAGTAGAAGCTAATTTACCTTGGGAGGTCATGGCATTAGTGGCTGGTTTTGGCTCGGGCCTGGCCTTGGAAGTGGACGAATTTTCTTCTTCCTTTGGGTTGCTCGTCCTCCAAGGTGAGGCTAGTCTTGGTCGTGTACCACCCCTCTTTAATTGTTTCTCCACCTTAATTGCCATATGCACCAAATCCTCCAATTCAACATAATGATGCAACTCAATGGTGCTAGCAATCTCTCAATTCAGCCCATTCAAAAATCTGGCCATTGTTGCCTCTCGATCTTCTTCCACATTGGCACAATCATAGCCATCTCCATCTATTTATAATATTTATCAACACTCTTGTTACCTTGATGAAGACTTCGCAGCTTGAGGTATAAATCTCGATAGTAATGACTTGGGACAAACCGCCGCCTCATCACTCTTTTCATCTCATCCCAAGTTGCAATAGGACGATCTCCATTCCGCCTCCTATTAACGCACAATTGATCCCACCAAACAATAGCATAGTTAGTAAATTCAATTGCAGCAAGTTTTACATTTTTCAAATCGGAATAATTATGGCAACCAAAAACCAACTCAATCTTCTTTTCCCACTCAAGATATGCTTCAGGATCACTCCTTCCTCACGATCAAAACGGTCCCTAGCATCTCTATCTCGACCATGTCTCCTATTGCTGCCCACTGAAATTCTATCAAACTCTTCACTAAACCTTCCTCATCGATCTCATCAACATCTTCAGCTTCCCTTCTCGGCACCATGTTTCTCCTTGGTGCGTTTTGAGCAACTTGTGGCTGCCCTTGTTGTGCTCTATCCTCTACTCTATCCAACCTCACATGTACTTGTTCCAATTCAGCCCTCATCATCCGTCTCATCTCTCCCATCAATGCTTGCATCTGTAAATTCGGGACAGCAGCTTGTCGACCTCCTTTGTTGGTGTTGTTAGCTTGATTTTGAGACATGATTAAATTGCACTCCCTCACGTGTTTCACTCAACTCAATTTGGCTTTTACCCTCTATTAATCTCACACACTCTGCCTTTTTCCTCTCATATTCTCCTTCAAGTTCCCTAGAAACTAACCAAGAATATCAAGAAAGGATCCAAAGTAGCATATCAAATTGTCACGGATTCTGAATTTACTATAAAAAAAATTTTGGATAGACCTCTAAGACTCTGGAAACACGTATAGACGAAGAAAATTGAACAAAACCGGAAAAAAGAAACCTAGAGAAATAAGGAAAGTTGAAAAAAATCTATTCAAAAATACAAAAACACCCAAAACTCCTAGCAAACGATAGAATTAGGCCCTAAGAGAGTGATGAGAACCAGCCTTAAGCATCCAAGTTCAATGAACCATTTATTTGGGCAAATTTTCTAGCAAAGATTCAAGTCAAGATTCTATTTTCAAGATTCAAGAACTTCGAGATTCTTCAAGAAGTTTCAAGAAGATTTGAAAATTTGGTCAAGATTTGATTTCTTTGTAATTCTATCTTAGTTTTAGTTTTAGTGTTAATTTGAATTATAGTTTGTCAGGTGTTCACACTAGGGAGAAGTCTTTCTTGGGCTGCAAGTTAGGTGTTCACACTAGAAAGGAGCCTTTCTTGGGCTGCAAGTTTGCTTCCTTTTTAGTTACTATTCACATTACTATTCGCGTGAATAGTTAATAAGAGTCTTTCTTGGGCTTCAAGTCTACTTCTTTGACCTAGGCTAATTCACGTTTTTTCTACTTGGGCTAGGGTTTAGGGGTCCTTTTCCAAGCAGGATACTTATTTGTTATTGCCTATATAAGGCTGTTTTTGTGATAATAAAAGAAAACTTTGATATTAAATTCGTGAGATTATTCTCCTTAAGTTCTCAAGAACTTTTTCGAACTTATCAAGATTATTCTTGTGGTGTTCAACTCTGACTTATCAAACGAGATCTCCATCCTCGTTTGTGGCGTCTTCAACTATACCAAGGTTCTAGCTTTGCTAAGCATAGGGTCGCAGTTCCATCCAATCCTGAAAGGTCTTGGGGTCGGTTGCCATATTTGGTGTTGGGTCGAGTCACATGTTGGCGTGGTTCATATCAATTGGTAATCAGAGCTTAGGTTTATCAGGTTTGCCTATCCTTTTCTTGTTTTCTTGGTTATTTCCATGAGTCTAGGTCTAGGTTTTATTTTCTTTCTTCGTTCTTGATTGTATCTTGCTTCCAATTCGTTTTCTTGGTTGTGTCTTGATTCCATTCTTGTTCTTTCTTTTAATTTTGTTTGTTGAGTCTTGTCTTCAATTCTGTTTCTTGCTTCAATCCGTTGCTGTTTTCTTGTGTTCTCATCAAATCCGTGGGTAGGGTCAGGGTTTCAATTAGGACAAACCCCTAGTTGGTTGTGTGCTCAAATCTGAAATCTTGGTTACTTAGTCATTGTTTTCGTTTCTGAAAATCAAGAAAGGAACATCAAGAAAAGAAAAGAAAGATCAAGAAAAGATCAGAAAAAAAAAAAGCAAAATAGTGAACAGTAATTTTTTTTTTTTGGAGAATTAGCCCTCGAGACCAAACTTTTTTGAAGGAAAACGGCGTTCTGAGAAGAACCCATAGCAATGCTATGGGTACCACCCTCTTAGGGCCTAATTTTATCGTTTGCTAGAAGTTTTTGGTGTTTTTGTGTTTTCGAATAGATTTTTTTCAACTTTCCTTATTTCTCTAGGTTTCTTTTTTCAGGTTTTGTTCAATTTTCTTTGTCTATACGTGTTTCCAAGTCGTAGAGGTCTGTCCAAAAAAAAATTCAAAAAAAAAAAAATTCAGATTCCGTGACAAAATTGTTTCGTTGCTTGGTTCTTCTTGATAGTGTTGATTAGTTTCAAACGAACTAAAGGGAGAATACGAGAGGAAAAAGGCAGAGTGTGTGAGATTATTAGAGGGTAAAAGCCAAGTTGAATTTGGGTGAAACACGGGAGAGAGTGTTGATTTCAATCTTGTCTCAAACTCAAGGGGAACACAAACGGAAGAAGGTCAACAAGCCTCCGTTCCAAACTTACAGATGCAAGCTTTGTTGGGAGAGATGAGACGAATGATAAGAGCTGAATTTGAACAAATACATGAGAGGCATGAACAAATATATAAGGTCAAGCCCGAGTCCAAACAATCCACCAATGCCACGACCTCCCAAGGTAAATCAGCTTCTTCTACAACTCAATCTCATGATATTAGATGTTTTACATGTCAGGGATGGGGACATATAGCAAGCCAGTCTCCAAACAAGCGAGCAATGGTAGTCCTGGAAATTGGTGAGATTGAATCTGAAGATGATACACATTCTGATGATATGCCTATACTAGAGGACACCAAGGTAAGAGAAGAAGAGTTTGGGGCAGATTATGGAGAGATGCTTGGATTAGTGGCACGACGAGCCTTAAGTTTGCAAGCTAAAGAAGAGGAAGAAGTAGTGCAATGTTAGAACATCTTTCGTACTCGCTGCCACGTGAAAGATAAGGTATGTAGTATTATTATTGATGGTGGTAGTTGTACTAACATTGCTAGTTCTTCTATGGTTGAAAAGCTAGGGCTCAACACAGTTAAGCACCCACGTCCATACAAACTGCAGTGGCTGAAGGATTGTGGTGAAGTAAGGGTTACCAAGCAGGTTGTTGTTCCATTTCGAATAGGAAAGTATGAAGATGAGGTATTGTGTGATGTGGTACCAATGCATACTAGACATCTTCTCTTAGGAAGACCTTGGCAATTTGATCGACGTGTGCAGCATGATGGTTTCGCCAACAAGTACTCATTCATGTTCAATCAGTGGACAATCACTCTAGTTCCGATGACACCAAAACAAGTTTATGAAGATCAAGTTAGGTTGCAAAATTTGAGTGATCAAAAGAACATGAGAGTGCAAAAGAATGAGAATGAAAAGAAAGAGAGCAATGCCGAATTGGGAGAGGTAGTAAAAAGAGAAAAGAATGCGACCAAGGAGGTAAAAAATAGAGGGAAAACAAAGAAATTTTTATGCAAAAGCAAGTGAGGTTAAGAGAGCTTTGATATCAAAATGACCAATGATTGTACTTATGTACAAAGAGGCTCTTTTAAACACTAAACAACTTGACTCTGCATTGCCTAGTGTTGTTGTTTCTCTCTTGCAGGATTTTGAGGAAGTGTTTCCCAATGACATACCACATGGTCTATCACCTAGGCTGGTCTTTGAACCTAGAGGATTTGAAGACAAATCCTTCTCAAGAGGGGGGGAATAATGAGAACCAGCCTTAAGCGTCCAAGTTCAATGAACCAATTATTTGGGCGAATTTTCCAGCAAAGATTCAAGTCAAGATTCTATTTTCAAGATTCAAGAACTTCAAGATTCTTCAAGAAGTTTCAAGAAGATTTGAAAATTTGGTCAAGATTTGATTTCTTTGTAATTCTATCTTAGTTATAGTTTGTCAGGTGTTCACACTAGGGTGAAGTCTTTCTTGGGCTGCAAGTTAGGTGTTCACACTAGAAAGGAGCCTTTCTTGGGCTGCAAGTTTGCTTTCTTTTTAGTTACTATTCATGTTACTATTCACATGAATAGTTAATAAGAGTCTTTCTTCCGCTCCAAGTCTACTTCTTTGACCTAGGTTACTATTCACATTTTTTCTACTTGGGCTAGGGTTTAGGAGTGCTTTTCCAAGCAGGATACTTACTTGTTATTGCCTATATAAGGCTGTTTTTGTGATAATAAAAGAAGACAACTTGGATATTAAATTTGTGAGATTTTTCTCCTTAAGTTCTCAAGAACTTTTTCGAACTTATCAAGATTATTCTTGTGGCGTTCAACTCTGACTTATCAAACGAGATCTCCATCCTCGTTTGTGGCATCTTCAACTATACCAAGGTTCTAGCTTTGCTAAATATAGGGTCGCGGTTCCATCCAATCCTGAAAGATCTTGGGGTCGTTTGCCATATTTGGTGTTGGGTCGCGTCACATGTTGGCGTGGTTCGTATCAGAGAGTGGTGCCCATAGCAAAGCTATGGGTTCTGCTCAAAACACATTTTTTCTTCAAAAAAGTTTGATCTCAAGGGCTAATTCAACAAAAAAAATTTATGCCTCTGTTTTTTTTTCTGTATTTTCTTGATTGTTTTTTCTTTGTTCTTTTATTTTCTTGATTTTTCAGAAACGAAACCAATGAGAAAATAACAAGAACTCAAGTTTAGAAGTACAAGAAACCGTAATTCAAGATTCTAGGTTTGGTCAATTGAAAACAAGAAACGAAATTGAAAAAAAAAATAACCTAGAAAGAAACGGAATTGAAAACTAGAAAGACACGAAATTGAAAAACTAGCAAGAACGAGGAATCAATAAAAGGAATTGAATACAAGATCAGTGGGTCAATTATAATATATATAGGAACCTTTCTGTTAAACCCTTCTATTTTTCAAAAAGGAAATTCTCGAAAAGCGTGAGAAAATCCTTTTCTTTATGTTTGGATCTTGATGAGACCGAGTTCCTAAAGCTTGTGCAAGAAACATTTATTGTAGTTACCAAATAAAGGTATCGATAACCATCAATAAATAGAACCACCTTTATTTTTCTAATAAAAATACTATATCCAAACACCATTCATAATGTTAGGTATGCATTTAGGCTTAAGTAACAGGATAATGGTTTGTTAATATTCGGAACTCTTTCCAATCCTTTTACGGTCTTTTCATAAATCAACTATAAATCTAATAATGTTTCATTCAATATGTGAACTCTTCTCTAAGAACTTCACTATTTCCATAGACTTTGAAGATTCCAAGTTTTTGTAAAAACTGGGATTACTACAACCACAATAAGATCATCAATACCTATACTTAGATCCTTTCCGATGCAACCCTTTACATCATATTGTCCCATGTACTCACCTTTGCATTGTTGGAGACTGCAAATGGCTAAAGTGTGAAGTACGTGATCCCCTCGCTACCATTCCTTACTATAGTCAGAAGGCAGTCTAAAAGAAAAGACAGATACCCCGCCTCAGAGGCTGGAGACCATTCATTTCTTAAAAACCTCCATCTTAAGATTTTAAGATTTTGACTTAGCATATAGGCTGTGAAGTAAACTAAATAATCATAGCATTGTATTTCATAGAAATGATCCTACAAGATATAACTGGTTCACCCTATGTTTGTGGTGTTGTTACATTATTCAACTAGACCTCAGAGAACTTCGATAATTAGTAGTCTTCCATTAACTGGAGATATCACCAATTTATAAGACTTGTTAAGGGCACAGGCTCCCACTAACCTTCTTATAAATATAGGGATCATCTTTCTTTGAAATCGATCTCCATCATTTCATATTTAAGAATGTGAATATTTATACTTTGATTGTTTCTTGGTTAAAAACTCATTGACCATTCATCATAGTTGTTTTCACTAAAGAACTATGCATGAATATGAGTTTAAATTCTATCCTGTCATAGAATTACAATCATAGTGCATATAACAAAGACAAGCTCAAAATGGTTTGAAGAACTTTGGTAATAAAGGAGGCATTCCCTAATGGTCTTTGATAACCAAACATATTTTTCAACCGCCCCATCGTTTCCAATAACATCTTTGGAACAAATCACCATTAATTTCTCTAAATGAACAAATCATTCATCTAAAGTCATTACATTTCTTTTGATGATGATTCAAGGAACTTTAATGTGATAACTATGTTCTGGTTAAACTTCATTTCTTCCCACTATCTCTATTGGACAAACTTTTTTACCAAGAGAATAGTAAATCTATCAAACTCTTTGAGCACCTCAAAGTTTAAGACTCACATGACGACTTCATTTATCAAGATTTAGTCATTATTTAGATATTAGCCATTTCATAAATGCTACGTTATGAAATATGAATGTTTATGCGGTTTTACATTTGAAGACATTCTTCTTTTTGATATGCATTCCGAATATTCCATTACTATAATGAAACTTTATACAAAAATGCAAATCTTTTCTTACATAGGGCAAATTCAAAATTTCCTTAGTAAGATAAGATTGAAGCAAATAGTCACTACTATTTTCATCACCTAAAAAGAAGAGAGAAAGAAACTTCAAATTAAACCAAACATTTACACAATCATTTTTCAAAATAGGATCACATACCAAGCCGATCCTCAAAACAACTAAATCATTGTAGATGAAGGAAGTTCATAACTCTGGCTTTACACATAGTCAGAAACCCCTCGTGAAGATAGATTTCCCAGTAAGAATCGAGCGGCCCGGTACCTCTTGAGTCTCATTCTTCTCCTTCTTCTATTGTGACTAGATCTAGCCACAGAGGGAGAAGAGTCAACATGGGGAGTAGGCTCTACATCCAAACCAAGTCTCTACCAGCTAGTCAGAATATCAGGCAGCTCAGATAGTGTGCACTCAATTCTATGCACATGAAAATTCCAGTATCAAAGGAAAGCAAGACGGTGGCAAAGACTACAAGATCAGGTTTATCTAAAGCTGAGGATCCATGACGAAACCATATGCCTTTAGTTGAGTCACCAAGTAAATCATCCTAAGGCAATGCTGCTTAACGTCACCTCCCTCCTCTAGTCTCATACTAAATAGCTCTCAGGTCAACCCATATCTTATACCACAACTATGCTCACCGAAGGATTCCTTCAAAGATCGAATGATATCCACGGAATGAGAGATACCCTCATAGTATCGACGTAGATCATCACTCATCGATGAAAGGATATACCCTCTGGAGCATGTGTCATCCTGGACCCATTTATGGTAGGTGATCTTATCGGCCTCAGGTGCAGTCTCATCAATAGGAAAAGTCCAGAACATATTCAATTCTCTCAAACTGGAGAACGACTCTTAAGCTTTTATACCATTTTTCAAAGTTCGGTCCAGTTAAGTAGTCGTGGTTAAAAATGGAAACAATAGGATTTACAAAAGAAGCCATAAGCATACAAACTGCATAAGAGTTATGTAACAGAAAGTAAGATTGTAGGCTAACAAGAATATACAAAGCTATTTAAAAATAAAATAGCAGGTGAATCTATTAAAAGACTCTAAGTGGGATGACCAATTTTCTCTGATTAGACATATTTCTCAAGCCTTTGTGGCTATGTTGAAATACAAATACCAAAGGTCAACAATTCCTTTGTTGTCTATTTCTCTAAATAGGCTATGGTCAACTTTAGTCCCTCAATCACTTTGGTCTCAAACCTTTGTGGCTATGTTGATTAAGTGATCTAGTTGGATTTCTATGAATTCGAAATTATTGATGGTAAGAAAGTTGCTTCACCCACAACGGATGTCTTTGATCAAGGAACTCAACTTTGGAATAACTGTCTCGTTGGACAGTTCATTGGAAAGCCTCCTCCGTTCTTTCTTATTCAACGTGTTGTTGACAACCAATGGAAATGCTTTGGTGCAGTGGAAATTCAATCATTAGAAAATGATCTCTTTCTTTTTCGGTTCGATTCTGAAGAGATTTGTGATACAGTCTTGGATCAATTGTGGCATGTCAACCATCGGCCATTATTATTGCGAAAATGGGAACCGAATACCCAGCTTGTTAATTTGACATGTGATAAAGTCCCTATGTGGTTACTTTTGAGGAACGTTCCTCTTGTTCTCTGCCTGGACTCAGTTATGTTGCTAGTACCATTTGGTTATCCTCTCTAGATGGATGCAAAGACAGCCTCAAGATCACATCTTGGTCACGCTCGAGTTTGTGTGGAGATGAATCTCAATAAAGCACTTCCACACGAGACTTATGCAAAACTCCTTAATGGGGAATATGCTGTTATTGACATTGAGTATACCTGGAAACCTGCTAAATGTTTATCATGCAAGTTGTTAGGCCATTCTACCTCTTCATGCCCTTCAGCTCAAGCTCAGCCTACTCAAGCTCAGCCTGGTGGCATTCAGGTCTCTGTTCCTCAAGTATCTGTGCCTAATGAACCTGCTATTAATCAGCCTGAGTGGACCACTACTCGTATGAAAAAGAAGAACAAGAAAAAAAATGGCAATACCAAAAAGCAACAACTTGAAACAAATGTTTCCAATGTTTCCTTGGAACAACCTCGATCCTCTAGTGCTACAACCACATCGCCCCCAACCTCCAAGAGTACTCCTTCAGACTTGACCTTAAAGGTCTCCCGCAACAGATTTGAAGTTTTTCAGGGTGATAAGTAGTTATCGACCGGCCCGTCAACCTCATATGGTATTCATGAGTTACATCGCCAACCATCTCCTCCTAGATCTGACCTTTCCAAAGATATTCAAACTTTAGTTTCAGGGAAGTGGTTTGATCCTAGAGAGAGACCTGGGGAATTCTCTATTCCCCATATCACTGAGTTGTAATCTTCTTTGTTTTTTACTGTTTACGACTTAGATTCTTTAGTTAATTTTTGACTTGGTTTCTTTGTTGTATTCTGATCTTTGACCCACATTTTGTACCTTCATTTTAATTAATGAAATCTTTTTTCGGCTGACCCAGCAAAAAAAAAACCTCTGTGGCTATGTTGGTCATTAGATTTTAGAACATAACTACATCTCCATGTTCATACTAGCGATTTTAATAAACTTATCATGAAACATTTCCTCAAACCTTTATGACTATGTTGGATTGTATTCATTTCAAGTTTCATTAAATCCTAGGATGACGAAGGACTATGATAAAACTCCTTTTACCGTTTATATCAATCTAATATTGGTTTGCACATAGGGAGTTCATTAGTTTGTATTCGATCTCATCATATAGAATAATCATAATTACAGCACATTATAGAATATGAATGCAAAGATGTATAAACGGTGGATCATGGATTTGGGTTTGGATATTAGGCATTAAAACTATCCTATAAAAGATCTTCAACTCCTTGAAATCTTCATTGGGCCTCTAACTCCTTGGATTGTCCATTGGCCCTTCTTGCAAATATCTCTCTTGAAGAATTACATAAGCGTCCTCAATATATTATTCTCTCAAAAACAAGAATATAAAAATGAGACTTATGTCTCAATTACAACCCAAATCAAAAAATAACCCTAAAGCCCAAATCCGTGATCAAATTCACCATTTCAAAATGTATATGATCATTCATATCAAATATATAATAACCATAACATAATTAGCTAGCAATTAAGTTTAATTATCTCATCCTATGAATAATCAAACCCCTTTCATTCTTGTTACATAATCGAAAAACATTTTTCATTATTAATGCAAGTTGAGTTGGCCCATTTACCCATAACACATTATAGTAACTCATGCATGTCCAAGTCCAAATTGAAGATAGCAAGTCCATGCCCAAACACATAAAATGGCCCTATAGGCTTTTTAAACACAAACACATGTACACATGGCCCAAGCCCAAATCCAAATGCCTTCGGCCCATGCACACAAACTTAGCCCAATAGTTCTTCTTAAAAGCATTATATCATCATATAATTACTTTTTAAATTTCTTAAATTTAGAAATATTTACACAACATTTTAGACAAATCCCAAATCTAAATCAAGAACCAAAAAGTCTACAATTCGGCCATACCAAGACAAAATAGAAAAAAGTTGCTTTTTGATTATTAAATACTTTCAATCATCAACAAGTGCTTCTTTCAATTCACATATGTCAATCATTGAATAAATTTAAAACTATCAACACATGTGACAGCATCATACATATCTAATATTCATGCTGTGGACTTCCAAGACAACTTTTCACAACTTTACATGTCTAATATCATATAGTATCCTAAAAGTTAGCATAGAAAATGCCATCTTTTAGATCTAACATGATACCCAACATGCATGTCCAAGATCAAGCCATATTTCTCAAGTTTCTAGTCATGCATGTGAATAAAAACAAGAGATATACATAGATCTTACATTTTAAAGAATGGATCTAAAGTTACTACACATTTTTAAGAAAAACATGAATCTAGCTCGGATACCACTTGAAAGTCCAACTTATCATTAAAAGATCGTTAGATAAACAAGTTGTATACAACAACTACATACCAAAACAAGCTAGCATTTTAAAATTTTGGCATGTTAACACTTTGTAACAACATGTAAATCTAATAGAAGTTCTTAAGATAACATACATGTACCTTCTACTCTAATAGTCACTAGTGAAGACAAAGCTTTGAAGACTAGCTTGAATCCTTCTAACTTGAAGGCTATAGAAAAGTCCACCAAGCATCCAAAGCTCACCAAAAGCTTGAAAACTAAAAAGTGCTAGTATTGTTTTCAAGATATATAGCTAAATGTGTGGTTTGTTTTTGCAAAAGAAAAGCTTTCTCTTTCTTCTTAGCTATGGCCGAAACTCAACCTCAAGAAGAAGATGTCTTCTTCTTTTTGCTTAGTATGGCCGTGTATGGCTATGCATGGAGGAGAGAGAATTATATTCTATTAATATATTATAATCTCTATTATAATATATATTATTTGCATGCTAATTATCCAATCAAAAAGGCTTTAATGAGTGCATGATTGGATAAGCTTGTGCATGACATTGGATTGTAATCATTACAATCTAATGGTTACCTTTTTCTCTCTCCTAAAATTTGCAAAAGTAATCATTATCATCTAATGACATGTGGACACCTTGATTTAATCGAGATTAAATCTCCACATTCAAATTGGTGGATAAGATTAATCCTAGAATAAATGACATGGACAATCCACTCGTCCTACATGTGCCAACTCACACGCCACATGTATTTCATTATCCAATAATTTATTTTGTCATTTGATGACTAGGATTTACAATTTGGCCCCAAAATTTTTATTTTTTATGTTTTGACCCCAAAACTTCGCAAAATTACACTTTTGGCCCAAAGACCAATCTTGATACAAACCACGCCAACATGTGACGCGACCCAACACCAAATATGGCAAACGACCCAAGACCCTTCAGGAATGGATGGAATCGCGACCCTATGCTTAGCAAAGCTAGAACCTTGGTTTAGTTGAGGACGCCACAAATGAGGATGGAGATCTCGTTTGATAAGTCAGAGTTGAACACCACAAGAATAATCTTGATAAGTTCGAAAAAGTTCTTGAGAACTTAAGGAGAATAATCTCACAAATTTAATATCAAAGTTGTCTTTTTTTTATTTCTTGTAAATCAGCCTTATATAGGCAAAGAACAAATAAGTTTCCTAATTATAAAAGACTCCTAAACCCTAGCTGAAATAGAAAAACGTGAATAGTAACTAGGTCAAAGGAAACAAACTTGGAGACCAAGAAAAGACTCGTATTAACTATTCACGTGAATAGTGACGTGAATAGTAACTAAAAAGGAAGCAAACTTGCAGCCCAAGAAAAGCTCCTTTCAAGTGTGAACACCTAATCTTGCAGCCCAAGAAAGTCTCTTTCCTAGTGTGAACACCTAAATTCGTCCATAGGGAATTAAACTAAAACTGAAAACTAAAACTAGGATAGAAGTACAAAGAAATCAAATCTTGACTAAATCTTCGAATCTTCTTGAAACTTCTTGAAGAATCTTGAAGTTCTTGAATCTTGAAAATAGAATCTTGACTTGAATCTTTGCTGGAAAATTCATCCAAATGGTGCAATGAATGTGGATGGCTGGTTTGCATTAAATCTAGATGACTCTTAACACTTTAAAGTCATTAACCACATTATACAAGCTACCGGAGAACTTATTCATGATGCTTATTTGTGTGTGACTTTCTAGATTCATAACCGCATACAGATGAGGAACCATTAAACCTCTTAATCTATTTTGGGAATGTCTCTGTCATTACTTGAAATACCCTTATGTTCATGAGTGACGCACTAGCAACAAACGTACCATGAAAATGTATGCGATAATGAAGACTCGGTCTTTTATGAATCTATTTATTGTCGAAAATTACCGTGCAATACAATCCTTCTATTAAAATGTCCCGATCGGGAAAAAGACTATGAAATGGTTAAATCCACTACCAATTCTATGAATATATCTAAAATGGCGAAACGAGAGATGACCACTATGGAAAAACTCATTTCCATCAATTTCATTCTTGCCTTGGCCAAGGACTTTCTCGTTTATCGACCGATTTTAGATATCATAGGACATCGCCTCTCAACGAAGGTTAATAGATCCTATCTTGACAATTACCTGTCAGTCTCTATATCATAAGACTAAAATGCAAAAGACCATAACTTACCTTATAGAAGGCAGGTATAGTCCAGACGCTATATTTAGCCCCTGATATATCCGTCAGCCATAATTTCTCAAGTCTGAGGATTAATTTGCATAATTCTCAACTAAATAGTAAACTATTAACCTGAAATCATGTAGTTAGTCCACATCCTCATGTTGTTTTGACACTTCGCATACCATCATTTATCATTAACATCACTATGTTAATTAAAGGTAATAACATATGATAACTCGTACTCGATTATTCTAGTCCCGGTCAAATAATCTGAAGGGTTATGATTCGATTCTTAATGTTTATCATATCGAAGAAAAACAGCTAAGTATTCTAAACCCTTTTAGAATGTTTTTCTTTTCCAATAAACACTAAGGACATATTATATAAAAGCAGAGAATATGAATATCCAAAAACATCATTGTGTAGAAAGACATGTATATTCTTATTAAACCGTAATTAGGTCATCTAATCTATAGCATTAAGGCATATCCCTAACAACTTTAGCCACGTATAACACATTTAGACTCTTCATGTGCGCATATTGGACATTATGACTCTCACATTAGACATTAATGAAGCATAACACTTTCACATTTTGACCTCTACCTACATGGACTGAGAATCATTTCTTGGCTCATGTACTCTATATGCTCTAATACCACCTAAATGTCATGCCCCGACCCAACCTCACGCTAAAGGTCAAGTCTGGACCCGATAAATGGGCAAAGTTTCCTCTGTACCACGAACTACTTGTACTCAAAAGAAATGGACCACAAACAACAATATAACATTCATAAATCATATACAACCTTCTTTTGACATATCTACCCAAGTTCTTAAAGCCATCCAAGCCTCCTACCATAGCAAAATAAAACATTCATGCATTCACTTCCATTAGCTTCTAATATGCTAAGGCCACAAACAAGATTATCATACCACTCTAATGTCCCTTACTTAACTAACATAGTTATAAGACATATTACAAGCCGTTCAAACAACCTTTAACTTTACACAAGCTATTACAACCACTTGATACATACAAGGCACTACGGCCTCAAAATAGAACAAGTCATAAACATAGTCTCCACACTTAACCACGTAGGCATCCAACCTTGATCTACAAGCACATAAGTCAAAGAAACTCAGCAGTCTCCTCCTCCTCTACTACAACCAAAGGGACCTGTGGGTCTAGGTCAACAGCACCTGAAATGTGGTAGAAAATGGTGAGCAAACACTATGCTCAGCGAGGGAGGGATAAACGGGGAGCTTTTCGAAATCCTTTTCATGCAATGCATATAAGACTTTTAAATAACATCTAGCTAAACATTATAAGCTACGCGGAAGAGTAACACTAACATGATAGGCATTAAAGCATTAAAAGCACTAAATAAACACTTTGAAAAGGATATCGCTAACCCCATGGAACGCTCTGTCCATGCAGGTTCACTTCACTTCCACTATGCTTATCTTCTACTTGACATTTCACTAGCCGACTTCACTTATCGCTCCTCTGGGGGTACTCCGGATGTACACCGATTCCTACGACCCGTGTCCATGCGACTAAGGAATAGCCCATGACGGGTTAGCATCCACTGGTAAGCCCTCTACCGCCTAGTGAATGATTACCACATCCGGGCTGATGCTTAAGGTTGCAACCTTCACTACGCTGAATGCTTGTTAGCACTGTTAGTTTGCTTAAGACAGTATATAACACATAACACGTAGCCATGTTGAAGCACTTTATCATTAGAACATAATAAATGCACATAAGTGAGAAGTGACAAAAGAGGCTACTTTCATGCACATATCACTCACATGCTCTATAATCAATAAACGTGAGCTACAATGCTTTGAACTACATAGTATGTCTTGATAACACTCTTTAGTTCACATAATTTGCATTCATTCTCAAACCTTTCACTTAACATACTAGGGTTCTATTGCATTTAAACTCACTAAACACATTAATTTCACTTTAGTTACTAAGTTATAACATTCTAATTACTTGACTACGACTAAACTAAAATCATGTTCAAACATTGCACTTTCACTTAACACTAAAATATAATCACTTTTAGCATACTTGGGACACGGGGAGGGGTCAAGATATCCACAACAATGAACCTCCGTGCAACAAGGCCCAATGGGCCAAACCCTACACCTACACAGCCCAAATTGCATACACACACACACACACTAGTTCTAAACATAATCTAACCATTTTAGGCACTTATATAGCTATACAAACATGTATCTAACTTCAATTAATCACTAGAAAACACCATTTGCGCTTACACATAATTCTTTAAGCAATAGTACTATTCATCATCTTCTACATTGCACATACATACAAGACTCTAGCTACACATGTGTAAAAAGCTCAAAAGTCTACTCTACAACATCTCTAGCTAGCATTTCATGTATTAGAAGCTTTAAATCAACATTTATCAACAATATCAAATTTTCATTACAACTAGAAATCAAGAAAAATGCATATAACAATGACTCCCTCATCTTGCACAAGCTAGAAATGGAGGAAAAATGGCTAGAGAACACTTTGATCTCCTCAAAAATTGCTCAGAATGGATGAAAATACCAAGCCCTAACTATTTTCCCTCTTTTTCTTTTCCCTTGAACCCATCGGGTTCTTCTCACTCTTTTTTTTATATATGTTTCGTTTGCTCTAATGTGTATGTATGTATATTATAGGTATATATGTATAGATATAATGTGGATTGGCCTTAATTAAATAGGGTTTGGGCTTGGTAGAATAGATTAAAACTAGCTAACATTCTAATGGCCCAAAAATGTTCCTACATGTTACTATTCACTTAGGACACTAACTATTTTATATCTCGCACTCTGAACATGCAATGCACATAATTCAAATGAACGAATACATTAAATATGATGTATAATGGGAAAAAATATAAAATTTAGAAAATAAAATAGTTAAAAATTCACTCCGGACACGTACTAAACATAGATTTTCAACAAACAAATGCAAAATAAAAGTCAAACAAGATAAATATGCAAACAGAAAAATTAAATAAGTTAATTAAAGATCTCTCCGGGCTCAGACGTCACATAGAGAACCAAAGTTTTTATATTGTATACAAGAGAAAAAATAAACTTGAAGATGGTAGATATTCTGATTAAGGTTTTGGTGGTTGCGCGATAACTTGAAGTCCATTTCTAGGCATATCCTTGTGCTTGCAAGAGGGGCTATAATGTCTCATAGACAGGACTTGGTTAAAATAAAATAAATAAGACATTATTATTGTCTTTCGTTTTGAAAATGAAAATGTCATTGAGCCTATCTTGCAGGAACTATGGCACGTCAACCATCGCTCTCTCCTTCTCCGACGATGGTCTCCAGATACTCAGCTGGTCAATCTAACCTGCGAAAAAGTTCCCATTTGGTTGAAATTTAAAAATGTCCTACTTGACCTTTGGTCGCAACAAGGCTTCAGTTATATTGGCAGCACCATTGGGTTTCCTATGCAAATGGACGCTAAGACTGAGGCTAGAGCTCACCTTGGGTATGCTAGAGTTTGCATCGAAATGGATATCAGCAAAGACCTACCATATCATACTTGGGCTTATAACAGGTACGACCAACTTGTGAATATTGATATTGAATACAATTGGAAACCTTCAAGATGTACCCAATGTAATGTTGTTGGTCACAACAATAACAACTGTCCTAAGCAACCTGTCAAAGAACATGTGGCTGATGGTCCGAAAAAGCAGCAACGAAAGAATGATGAATGGAAATCTGTCTCTCGAAAGGGTAATCAGTATGCTCCTAGGAGGTACCAAGCTACAATACCTGAATTTGAAACTCAAGTCAGAAACGATCTCCCGAAAGAAAATATTATCCCTATGAATCCGAAAACTAGTGAGAACCTAAACGCAACCTCAACCATTGACAGTACCTTTGTCCCCCTTCCAATACCTGCGGCCCATCCCCAAAAAAGGCTTCTCCCTACCCCAAGCTCTATCACCCCCTCTTCCCTCCCCTTAACTTCTCGCTTACCTCCTAAACCTTTCTCCCCTCCCAACCCAAGCATGAATAAATTCAACCCTCTCCAAAACGTGGGTGGTGATAAGATCATTGAAGATCCCTTGAATACCTCAACTCCTAGTGATCTTTCATTAGCTGTTAAATCTCTGGTGGATAGTAAGACTCCTTTGCCCCCTACAGGAGTCCCTCCGCACATTCTTGCTACCCCTTCCCGTTTTTTATGATTTTTTGCTCCTGGAACATAAGGGGTTTCCATAAACCCTTCAAACAGAAAGAAGTTTTACATTTTGTAAATAAACACTCTATTGATGTTTTTGGCATTCTTGAAACCAAAGTTAAAAGTTTTAAAGCTAACTCAGTCATTGGTAATCGTTTTCAACAATTTGATTTCATTCATAACCATGATTCCTGTCACTTTGGTTGTATTTGGATTTTTTGGAATTTACGTAGGGCTCATCTCATTAAACTTGACTCCATGGATCAAGCCATCCATTGCCAGGTTCACTCCCTTATTGATGATTCGTCTCTCTTGGCTACCTTTGTTTATGGCAGGAATACTGTTTCCTAAAGAAGGAGTCTTTGGTCTAGAATATCTCATTGGAATGCTCATTCACTCCCCTGGTGTGTTTTAGGTGATTTTAATGAGATTCTTGAAGTTGAAGACAGAACTGAAAATTGCTCCCAATCTTCTTCCCTTGTTGATTTCAGAAATTGTCTTTCATCAGCTTCTCTTTATGACCACCTTAGTTCAAGCTCTTTCTTCACTTGGAGGAACAAAAGCTCGGGGGATAATTTTAAAGCCTCTAAACTTGACAGGGTCCTTGTTAATCAGCTTTGATTTGACATGTTTGATCACTCTACTATCCATATTGAGAGCCCCGGTCCCTCTGATCATGCCCCCTTGGTCCTTTACACCTCCATTCCTATTCTCCCCAAACCCAAACCCTTTAAGTTTTTTAATGCTTGGACTGGTCATGATAAATTCCTTGATACTGTTCGGGAGGTTTGGGACTGCCCCATTATCGGTTCCCCCATGTTTAGACTTGTTCAGAAACAGAAAAAGCTCAAGTTAGCGCTTAAAAGTTTTAACCAGTTGTATTTCTCTAATCTTGCTGATCAAATTTCCTCTGTCAGAGAAAAACTTGCTTTCTTCCAACAGGCAATGCTTTCAGGTACAGCAACCACAGATGATATTATTCAGGGAAATACACTTGGCCTGGAACTTGAATCCCTCTAAAATTCATTTGATTCAATTCTTCTCCAAAAATCTAGAATTCAATGGATTAAGGATGGGGATTCAAATACTGCGTTCTTCCACAAAGCTATCGAGAGCCGGTTTGCCAGGAACACCATTTCTAGACTTGTGGACGACAATGGAAATGTTCTCACCAGGGATGATGAGGTAAAAAATAAAATTCTTAATTTTTTCACTAACTCACTTGGCTCATCTGATGTGCACAGGGAACGTTTCAGCCTGGAAGACATCAAGTCCATTGTGCAGAAAACCATCCCCTCTGAGTTTGCCACTGATCTTTCATTGCCAGTTACTGCTGATGAAATCAAAGCTACTATGTTTAGTTTAAATGGAAGTAAAAGCCCGGGACCAAATGGCTTCACGTCCCACTTTTATAAAACTGCTTGGACCATTGTCGGAGGAGACGTCATTTTTGCTGTTCAGTCTTTCTTTCAATCTTCCTCTCTCCTTAAAGAAGTCAACTCTACATTTATTGCTCTGGTTCCTAAAGTTGCAAACCCTTGTATGGTTAAGGATTTCAGGCCCATTTCATGCTGCAACACCATCTACAAGTGCATCACTAAGATTTTGCCCAATCGTATCAAACGTTGCCTGCCTCTTATCATCTCTGGGAATCAATCTGCATTTGTTGAAAAGAGACTCATTTCGGAGAATATTCTGATTGATCAAGATATTGTGAGGGGCTATAACAGGAAGAATCCAACTCCTAGATGTGCTCTCAAGGTTGACCTTTTAAAGGCTTTTGACTCGCTCCGTTGGGATTTTGTTCTTCTTACTTTGCAGGCCTTTGACTCGCTCTGTTGGCCTTTGCATCTATTGATTTGGATTACTTTCCTAAAGCATTGCCTGCGTACAACTTTGCTTTATTTTTACTTAGTTTTTCTTTTCGTTTGGATTACTTTCCTAAAGTATTGCCTGCGTGCAACTTTGCTTTATTTAATTGTTGCCTGTGTGCAATTTGTTGTTTTTACCTTCTGTTTCATGTGGTGATTTATTCACGCATGTTTGATTGCCTACGGGCTTGTATATTCCCTGTAATCTCTATTCATCTTTTATAAAATCCATTCTTGCTGACCCAGCAAAAAAAAAGGCCTTTGGTTTTCCCAATGTCTTCATCAGCTGGATCAGTGCTTGTATTTCTTCTCCTCGGTTCTCTGTCTCAATCAATGGTAGTCTTGAGGGGTATTTTCACGGTACAAATTGTGTCAGACAAGGGGACCCTATCTCCCCATATCTTTTTGTCATCGCCATGGAGGTTCTTACATGCATGCTTAATATCTTGACCTTGAAAGGCAACTTTGGCTTTAACCCTCGTTGCTCAATGATAAAGCTCAACCATCTCTGCTTTGCTGATGATCTCCTCCTTTTCTGTAAAGCTGAGCCCGCTACAATTCAAGACTTTATCAACACTCTCAACACCTTTCATCGTCTTTCTGGTCTCCAGTTTAATCCGGACAAGAGTGAAGTTTTTTTTGGAGGAGGTTCATTTGCTCTTAGGCAATCCATTATTGGTCTTTTGGGATTCAAATAAGGCAAACTCCCTGTCCGTTATCTAGGGGTCCCTCTTATCTCTAGTATGCTGAGAAAGCAAAATTGTCAAAATTTGCTTGATAAAATCTCGAATAGTATTGATCATTGGACCCATAACTGGCTCACTTTTGCTAGAAGGCTTCAACTCATCAAGTCTGTTCTCAACCACTTGCACCTCTTTTGGGCTTCGGTTCTCCTTATCCCTAAAAGCATTCTTGTTGAGATTGAGAAAAAATTTGCTGCTTTCTTCTGGAGAGGTACTGGCCCTAAAGTTGCTTGGAACAAGATCTGCAAGCCTTTCAATGAAGGTGGTCTTGGTCTTAGATCCCTTGATGAAGTCAATCGTGCTGCTTTTATGAAGTTGTTTTGGAGGATGTACTCTATGAGAGCCACTATCTGGAGTCGTTGGGTTTGGAACAATCACATCAAAGACAAATGCATTTGGACTATGAGTATTCCCGCTGACACCAGCTGGACTTGGAGAAAACTTCTTCAGTTGAGACCAGTTGTCAAAGAGCTTATTTATCACAAAATTGGTAATGGCAACAACACTTTCTTTTGGCATGATAACTGGCATCCCCGTGGAGTCCTCTCCGATTTATTTGGGATTGATGTGTTCTACCTTTCTTGGAATGCAAAAGTTTCAGATGTGTTTATCAATAATAATTGGAACTGGCCTTTTCACCCTCCTAATATTGCTTGTCTTGACCCTTCTACCTATCTTCCCACTACCAGTCCTGATTGTCTTGATACGTTTACTTGGAAGCTTACAACTAGTAGCTCCTTCTCATTTCGTAAAGCGTGGGACTTTATCAGAGATAGAGGTCCTTCTGTTAATTGGTCTTCCATCACTTGGTTCACTCGCAACATTCCCCGTCATAGTTTCATTACATGGCTTGCTTGCCTGGATCGCCTTCCTACTCGCTACCGCCTTCTTTGTTGGGGCACTATCTCCCATGCTCATTGCATTTTCTGTCATCAAGGCCCAGAAACCCGGGATCACTTATTCTTTGAATGCTGCTTCACAAAAACAATCTGGAAGGGAGGTTTGCAATTACTTTATATTGATGTAATATGTATTCCTTTTCTGATATTATAATGCTTCATTAATCTTTTGTAGGTAAAGAAAACATCAGGGAATAAATGTTCCGGTTGCTCTTCTGTGCTTCTATTTACCATATTTGGAGAGAAAGGAACAACAGACTTTTCGAGAATACTGCTGCTACTGAAGAAGAAATCCTTTCCAACATTAAAGAAGAAGTACTGACAAAGACAAAAGATGGAAGCGGTTTTAGGGACTCATCTTTCAATCGCCACTTTGTGGCGCGTGCTTCATTGGATATCTTCCTTACATAATCTTTTTCAAGGATTTTTTACGTTTCCATCTCCTGAGGAAGAAATCATTGCATCTATTGATTTGGATTACTTTCCTAAAGTATTGCCTGCGTGCAACTTTGCTTTATTTTTACTTAGTTTTTCTTTTCGTTTCTTTTATTTTATTGTTGCCTGTGTGCAATTTGTTGTTTTTACCTTCTGTTTCATGTGGTGATTTGTTCACGCATGTTTGATTGCCTACGGGCTTGTATATTCCCTGTAATCTCTATTCATCTTTTATAAAATCCATTCTTGCTGACCCAGCAAAAAAAAAACAACATGCTGAGAATATGGGCGTTATAGAGTCACTTGAATTTTTGGGTTTGTGGGAGTCTATTATAATATGAGATTTGAATAATGGCTCTGTTTTCTATTTTCTCATTATATGTTATATCATCTGATTAATAAATTGAATCATTTTGATGATCATCATTGTCGTTTATTATTTGAGTTGTCTCCATTATTGTTTGTTATTTGAAATCTCAAGATATTATGATTGGAGACATATTGACTAGTTGCAGTCAAAAGGATTTCACTTGCTAGGCATACAAGTTATGCGAAATGGTAAACATGAGCTCGTCGGAGTCATGTAATTTCACACATTAGGCGTAAAGGAAAATGAAATTAGAAATATAATGGCCACACAATTTCATTGCTTATTTTTTAAGCATACGGTTGAAGTGAAAATTGGAGCCATGTTGACTCAATAGAGTAGGACAATTTCGCTTGCTTAGTATATGAGCTTTAAGCTAGGCGGTTTGAGCGAAATTGTGGAGAACCGATAAGGAAATAACTATTGTTGTGATCACATGGTTGGCTATTCCTCACTACACTACTAGACTATGATCCATGTCGATTTGATTGATAATATTTGTGATTTTGGATAGGTCATGTGTCAATGATGGGCATATCGATCACCACAGTCCGATATTAAAGATCAAATTGGACTGGATTGGTTCAAGATATTTTCTCAGGACTATTATTTTGAAATCGTCGCCACGTCAACTGTTTTTTTGTTGTTATTAACCTGAGAGTCGTTTAAAATAAATAAAACTATTTTATTTAAATTCAATTGGTTAATTAATGTAGTCCAAGTGTCCTCGAATGGTAAGCCCATATATGGTTGTATGATTATTGGGCTCAGCATCTTAGTTATTAAAAGTTTAGTTGGACAGTTAAGTGTAGCTTATTAGTTTTATTGAAGCCCGTGATAGGAGGGCCTAATAAAACTTCTATATGAGCTAGGTCCGCTCTCTAACCCTTACACTATAAAAAGGATCTTACACGTGTGTAATGATATCCTGAACTAGCCTCATTGAAAGCTGCCAGAAAAGCAAGGGGATAGGGAGGAAAACCGAGTGCGTTGTAAAATTCAATAGATCACATGGCTCAAATAGGTATGTTTATTCATCTTTTAATTTGGTGTTCTAAATTTATATATAAATCCTGGAATTTTAAGATGTTAGCAATCATGATTGTTTCATGAAGAATACTACATCTTTGACATCCCATCGATTTTGTTTGTACCGCGAATGAGATATATCCATTGCTCAATTGGTTCAACAAATCGCAAATGGGACTTTTAACTTTAGGGGCACTGAGTATGTTGTGACGAAATCTCTAAGTAAACTCCATATACAATTGACTTGGTCAAGAGATGGTAAATGATGAAGAAATAAGATGAGGGATGTAAAGTGACCAAATTTAAATGCCGGAACTCGAATTGGAACATACAAAAATAAAAAGAAAAGGGCTATTATATTCTTTCACCATCAAAATTTTCGTTACTCTCCCCCAAGAAAAATGAAATTCTTGTTTAATCCCCGGTTGCACATCAACCAATTCTTATTAGCACTTCCGTTTTTTTTTTTTTTGACTGATTGAAGACAACTGTAGCTTGCCAGCTCTGATGAAGCTGGATCTAGCAATTATAGAGTATTATATATTTCTGAATTTCGAAAGGCTGTTCCTCCATCACAGGATGTTTCTTGGAGTTTAGTCCTTAGGGAAAGCTAATGCTGTTGCTGCATTATATATGATCATAAAAATAAGGCTGATAGACTTGCCCAATTCTGTCTCCGCAGACCAAGCTGCATCAGTATTGCACTTGAGGAGTTGGACTTGGCTGCATCGGCTGGCCATCCTGAGTAGATATATAAGTGTCTGTGGGGAATGCTTGTATTGCATGATCAAATTCATGCCATTAGAAACAGCTGCAGAAGGATTAACTGGTTTGCCCCAAATAGGAATGCATTTCGACCCTTCCAAACATGTCAACTAAGTGAAAAATATCAGAGCTAGAAAACTAGTCATCTCTTAGCACATACTCAAGTTTATTTTAAGCAAAATATCATAGCTGTACCAAGTTTTAACATTTCTCTCAAAACAAACTACACTATTCAATTACTTACATTCATAGATACCAAGTTCCCACCCAGACAGAGATGATAGATGAATTCTACTAGTTAAAAATCTACCCCCAGCATACTGTACAGTTGACTTCACACAGACTTAAGTTCAGCTATGCTACACCTCAATTGTAGCATTTTTCTTGTTTCATTGGCCTTGGGCTGGATAAACTAAATGTCTTGCTTCGGCTTACGACTCAATTCGGAGTAGTGGCCACCCATTAGTTGCAAAATCTCTTCCCACAAACCTTCTGATGAAGAATTTTGCGAACCACCAAAGATCAGATTTGCACTACATGCAGCAACATACCAATAATCGGATTCAATCTCCTCTCTCAATTGGTCCAACTGCCACCCTGCATATCCGAAAAAGAATCTGAAATCATGGGGCTTAAGCACCCCTTTCTTTATTAATCCACCAGCTTCATCTAAATTGTTCCGAGAACCAAAGCACACTCCAGGAATCACCTCCTCAAAGGCGGGAAGATCTGAATGTTCCCCAGCTCTTAACAAGAACATACTTGCCTCAAGGGGCCCCCCAAAATGCAAAGAGCAATCAGCAAATGTTGTTGCGAGATGAACATTATTGGGTTTCATATGTTTGATCTTCTTGTGAAGTGGACGATTTATGACAACTCCAAAAGGTCCCTCTTGTGGGTGTCTGGTTCCAGATCTAAGCAGAAGAACTACAGTTCTCTCGAAGGTTCGAACTCCATCAAGCTTTTCAGTGGCAACAAGGAGACAGCCATTCTCTGGTGCTGAAATAGGATGAGCCCACTTGAAGGGAACTGATCTGGACCCAAATGATGCCTTTTCTAGCTTGTGCGTGTCGGATACTGCAAAATCAGCCTACCAAAAACATTCCACAATGAACCCTAGTTGGTGAAGAAGAAAACACTTTTGCAATTTATCGAAAAGATTATGTATAGTGTACATGTTTGAAATTACTCGGAGCTGATATTAGAAATCTGCATTCTCTGCTCAATGTTACATCTTTGGAGGAACAGAGGTGGCAGTGGATGACATCCTGGACAATCTCCACTAACTTGTAAGGTGGCAGTCAAGATGTCGGACCAACTATTTTATTACTTCATTTATTTATGTTTTATAACTAAGCAGCAATCACATTTATTTATTATATCTACTGCATGTTAGCTACGCTCCTCCATAGTGAAAATTAATTTCTTAAGGAAAAGGAAAAACTGTACCAGCCAAATGCGGATGAGGATAGGTCTCGCTGGGTTACAACAGTAGCTGGTAGATGATATGCAGTTATTGTAACTTTCGTGGAATTTTTCTGGTTGTGGCAATGATTGAAAGTTTGATGGACTCCGGGGGATTTTACCAGGGACAAAGCTTTATGACCTGGACTTAACGAGCCAAGAGTACCAGATCCAGGGCTGGTTCTAGAATATCAAATCAACAAGGGCTAAGTAGGGGCTACGTGGAGGCTAAGTGGTTTAGTGAGTTTCATATGGTTTACAGACTAAAAATACCTGAAAATAACAAGAGATTCTAAAGAACTTTGTGGGGCAAATTGGGGCTGCAACCTCTGCACCCCTCAATTTAGATTCGTCCCTGACCAGATCCATATTCCATATAATCTTTGATGAGAACCACCAACTCAGCACACTATGAAGAATCCAAAAGAGATGGTTTCAATTTAGTCGGAATCATTGGGTAACTCATTTACACCCATTGGAAGGGAGGGTGGTGATTGGTGACCAAACTTCACCTGACAACTATAAAAAGCTCTAGCCAAATCCGTTTACAGTGTGGCAGATTTTGGTAGATAAAAGGACCAAGTTTGCTGGGTCTATCTGGCACCTCTGGATAAGCAAATTATGTAATGCAGATCAAGAAATAATGCATTAAAATTCGGTTCCACTTCACTGGACCATCAATTAATATAGTAGCCAGGAAAAGATCCGCAAAAATCTCAGGTAACTTCTTTGTTTGAAATGTCATAATCAACCCTAGACAACCGAATACAGTATAGCCCCAAAACTTAAAGAGGAAGAACATGCTACAAGAGTAGAAAACAGATAAATGCATGAGCAAATAAGGGTTATCTCAGATACAAAAAAAAACACACACAGAAAAATGTAATTTCATAATGCCAGGAGGATGTGATTTGGTTCTCTTTAGATGTTATAGAAGCTGTTTTCAGAATTCTAGGTTCATTCTGGAAAAAGTGCTATTCATGAATCTCATGAGATATAGAAGTAACACCTGCTCATTAGTGTAAAGAAGCGCTCTAAACTCCCTCCAGTCCAAAGATTTAGAATGGGCCTTCTGAGAGGCAGCATCATTTGATTCATTCTTTTCAGAAGAAGGATTCCCCCCTTCAAGGCCATCTCCTTCAGGAATTGACTGATCACCATTCCCTAAAATTGCAACATCCACATATATGTGACTTTTGTCAAGGGGTATATGATAAGGTTAACACAATGCATGTCAATGTGAAACTATAGGAATATATAGAAAGATCGGATCAAAATTCAAAGAACCTGAAACATCTATTTCTTTGACAACCAATAGTGAGAAAAACTTGCCAATCCACTCATACTTCCCAACCATTTTCTCTTCTATCGCACAGGATAAAAAACAGGGAAGGGGTGAGAGAGGAAGAGAGTGTGATCGTCTCTCTGTTTACGTCAGCACAAACACACACGCATATCTTACATTTTTGTGAGTGAGAAACTCTAATAAAGTAATCACTCTAGAACAGAGTAACATAACTAGTTTCTCAGTAACAATCTTCTTGTAAGTATTTACCCACATACGTAACTCAAAGATACCATACATGTATATTAATATATATATTCCGGTATACATGACTTTACAGCACAATATACAAATATAAATTAGCAGCAGAATCACATACATATTTAAGTCATGATAAAGCAAGTTATAATCGTTACCCGATTATTGACAAAAATCTTCCTCTCCCTACCCTCTTCAAGATTAACTACTATTAATGGGAACAGTCAGTTAGGGCTAAAGTAGGAGAGGGGACCTAGCCATGTACTTATAGTTTATTCTAACAGGCCAACCTATAAAAGGCTTTGTGAGAATATACACGCCTCCACACAAGTTATAGACTTATAAGGTGGGCAATCTACGAATCAAAAATCCGGCCTATTGTATATATAAAAAATAATTAACGACATCCCACATAATAAAAAAATATTCCAACATGCGTGGAAGATGACACAAGTGGAAAAAGATTAACACACGTATAACCTAATTTGAGAAGGGTCACATGAAAAATGAATATGCATTATGACACACTGGGAAGATGCAAAAGACTAAACCAAGGGCCTAACTTTCATACCATGTTAAGAATCACGGGATTACATCGTAATATCAATTGGTGCTAGGTGGAGTAGCTTAGGATCTTATAAGCTGGTCTTGGAGTTATGATTTTTCTAATATGGGACAAGTGTATATTCAACCCCTTCATTCTAAAGTTATAGGTTAATTCACGTATAGGAGACATGATGTCAAATAAGCACTATACTGTATTTTGGAATGATCAAGGATGTCACTTGTTTGGTGGAAAGTTAGTTGGATAACTACTAACTACTTCTCAAACACCCTTGACAAACGCTATTGCTAATATTCGCAGAATGAATGCATAGTTATAAACCAGCGAAAGAATAACTTAAACTAAGCTAGGTAATAAACACTGAGTAAACATTTGAAGAAAATGTCCTCAAGGCAACACATAAAAGACTTCAGAGGTCAAAGACTTATTGAGCATTCATCCTTCTCAAATTTGATTTACATTTTCCTTTCTATCTTAGACTTGTTGCTTCTAAGTTAATGCCTATGTTAATATCTTCACCTGGTCAAAATATCCCACCCTTTAGGACCTAGTTTCTTCATATATTTGCACATCGCAATCAACATTTGTTGAATGAGCTCAGCAAATCTCATAGCGTTGGGCCTCCCAAAACTTCATATGGTCTAAACTCTAAACTTCAAGACAAAAATGTCACTTTTAATGGCTATTCTTACCTCCCTCCCTCTCTCGCTCTCAATATATTGCCAAAAGCTGTCAAACCACTTTCACCCTAACTTGATTTTTCCCATTTGTTTTTCCAAGAAAATCCCCATAATATTTCCTCATGACTGAATGAAGTAGGAGAAAAGTCTAGAATACAAAGAGAGCACACCTCACCGTTACAATTTCTAATCGCATTAACCAATAATTTGAAAATTCTTGAAAACTGATTATTTCAAAAGCACTATTTCAGAAGTCACTCCTCAACAATTGCTTTTGGCAAATCCGGTAGATATCTTCCATGCATGCTTCAGGGGCATCAGGCCAATGACTAGTCGATTTTGATAATTCATACTATCATGTATTAAACAAGGGATTAATTACATTGATTTATATTTCATATGGAAAATATACAGCCATTGGACTTCGGGCTAATAAAAAATTAAAAAGGCCATAAATTTCTGGAATGTAGTAAATTAATATCACTGAGAAAGTGCCGGACAATTGAGAAAACTGAAAATAAAAAACAAGAAAAATGAAAACTTATTTCCCCACGCACTCATCCAAGAAAAGTGAAAAAAAAAAAAACAACAACAACAAAGGAGAAACAAAAGAAAAAGTCAACGTCACTGAAATCTCCCAATAAAAGGGCAGCTTGTGCACGAGCCTCGCGCTTTGCATTTTTACAATAGCGGTTTCTACAACTTAAAAAGCACCTCCAGGTAACTAAAATTTTACAGTCTCCCCTTGCCAAAATCTCCCAATAGACTATGTAAAACTTAACATAGAAATTTCTAATTTTTTCAGACACAAACACATAATCTCAGTATTCCAATAAAACAAATTCGCATTAAAAACTAGAAAAGGAAAAAAACAAACATTGATCTTTACCTGAAGAAGAAGAAGAAGAAGAGGAATTTGAATTGTGGGGGTTCTTTTTTCCCATAGCTTTAACCACAAATGATGATGGATGACCTCTGGAATAATAATAACAAGTCTTATTTCTGGAAACCCTGATCTCAAACACACTCCAATCTTTGATCCCAAGAGACGCAGATGGAGATATTGCGTTCTTCATGTTCCAAGAGGGAATTGAATTCCTCGGGAGAAGGAAATGACTCCGATTGGTGGTGGTGGTTGACTTGTTCTTCACATGTACAGACCAGATATCCATAGTTTAAATAGATTATGAGAATGGAAAAAAGGAAACTGAAATTCTCCTTTCCTTGTTTTTTCTTTCTTTTCAGATTTTTTTTTTTTTTAATTTCGAAGGGAATTGAATTATTCCCTACTACGGGAGCACGTTATGAACGACGACGACGACGATGACGATGACGATGAATGAGAGGGGAAGGGGAGAGAGAGAAACAGAGGAAATGGAAGAAAACGACTTTGCTTGGGTGGGGAGAGGAATATGCTTTCTATTTTAACCGAAAGATCTAAAAAGAGTGACGAATGTGCAAAGTTCACTCCAGTGATAATTCACAAATTTTGACCAACAAAATAATAATAATAAATCAGTTGAGTGATTTCATATAATGAACAAAAAAAAGTTGGGTAAATTACCGAAACAGTCCTATATTTTTGGTGTTTGGGATAATTTAGTATTCTATTTTTTAAAATGAGCTTTTTATCCTCTAACTATTACCTGTGTGATGCCGTGCCGTTAGTCCTATTCGATATCTCTGTCAAAAAATTAATGATTTTTGCATTCTTGAGTTACGCGCACACTAAAAGCTCATTTTTAAGGCTATTTGCGTCCGCACAATGCTTTCTTGCTTCAATTGTTCAACAAATATTGGAAAATTCTTCAAACCACCCGGGCTAATGGTTAGCCTGGGTGACTACCAATCAAAATTTGCCACGTCATCAACATGGGCCCTATAGTTAATGAAGTAAAATTGACTAATTAAAAAAGAAATGTGTGTAATTTACAACAATACCCTCATATAAAATATGCAAGTTATTATACTACTCTCATGGGTTCCATCACAATATCTATAAAAAATATTCCAATTACTTTATTACCCTCATGGATCCCACCACAATACTCATAAAATATGTTAAAATTACTATCTTACCGTCATGGTCCCACAAGAGTTAATTGATTAAGACATGTAATTGTCACATCAACATTTAATGCTTTTAAATGATTTTTCCTCCACTACAAAAAGAATCTCGCCAAAATATTTATAGAGTAAAGCAATGGCACAATATGTAATTGGTACATCTTGATGAGTAGTAAAAATATTGTAATTTGTAGTAAGACATTTATATCAAATGTACAAAAAGCACAAAAAATAACAAAATTTTGTATTAGAAAGAGTTATATAGAAATGACAAGTTAATTTATAGCTCTTATATGGTTATCTATAATTAAAGTGTAAAATTTCATAGACTATTGCTTGAAAAATGCCAAACAGTATTAAGCTCTATAATTAATGGTGGATGTAAATCTAATCATCATTATATCATAAATTAGTTACTCAATTACTTAAACAACCATAATAAATTACGCTTGATACTTATATAATAAATTGCGGTAGATAGTGTTTTATAATGTCACGCCCCGAATCCAATCCTGCATGGGACTAAGTTCGAGTACGACAATTGATCGATTATCATTTCTTACTTAGTCAAATTTTCATCTTATTAATAGTTTTCTAAAAAATCGAGCAGTATAACGGCTGTAATATAGACATAACATTTTTTTTTCTTCAACCTGTAAACAGAAAAGGCACAATTCCATATCTCCAAATCCTTCTCTTCAACACCATAACTCAAAACTCCAATACAGTTCATTCATACATCAACAGGATTTAAACTATTGAATAACCAACATGAAAATATACATCCATTACTTGCATTAAAGAAAGGTTTAACTACAACCATAATACTTTCTATTAGCCAACACGTAGCCAAGTGCCCAAAAATAAAACCGGCTACGTGCATCATCTGTATAGGAGCTAACTAAGTCATTAAACTAAGTTTTTTTCCAACGAATTACAAACCATGACTAAGTTAGTTTACTTATACAAGTTCTAGATGATTAAGATCACCTACTTATACAAAATAATATATACAATATAATTGTTCAAGTCATATCAATCAACCATACACCCAGAATAGGTGCATATCACATATCGGGTACTTTTGGTTTAGGATTATGAGGATTATCCTCATAGTATTGTACATACCCTTCCTTATCACCTGAAAGGGGAAAAAAAATAAGGTGAGCTTATCTGGTACCAAAACTCAGTGAGGGGGAAATCTGTGAAGGGTTTTCGAATACAATTTTCCTATTTCAAAACCATTTGGAAAACTCTGAATGCAATGCAAACAATATCTGCAATCAAGATCCAATTCAAGTATACATGTTCAAATCATATATCACATACTAAGTAAGAAATAGCTTACTCTTTCCAATCGAATCAATTCCAAGTAGTGGTTGATTGAGATGTTCAACATCTCATTCCTTATCTCACATATAGTATTCTGGATAATACTCGAACCTACGACCAACTCTCTGAGGAAATCAAAGTTCCCAAGCGAGAGAGGAATACAGACCATGGTAGACATACGATCACCGGCAAGCCCTATGCTTCCCGGTGTGGTATGCACACTATTATGCCAAAACCAGGGGGTTGCAACCCCTTTTAAACACCATTTTCAATTCAAGTTCATCTAATACAAGCAATATAGCAGTCATATTGGTATCGAGTGCACAACTACCACATAGTTGCACATTTGTAGCATATCGAGTGAATAACCATTAACTGTGCAATATAATTCATGTTAATGATTTCACAAGTGTCCTAACACATCTAGAGGTCATTTAACATCATTACACATTAGTAGAAACTAGTAACTTAGCCATTTAAACAACAACAATTTACATTAATACCTAACTAATTAGCCTAAAACAATTTCTATACTACTAAAATAGCCCAACTATAGTAATTCAGTTATCCTTCTGAACTCTAAATCACTTAAATTAGGTATAAAATTAAAGCTCTTCAAGTGTAGATAGTTTTAGAATCAAGCAAAGCTCAATTTTGATTTAAATTTCTTAAGTTATAAGCAAAACAATACAGTTGCACAAATCTGTCCAGTGACTAAAATTTTTTTAGCTACTTTCTGGTTTATGATTTTTCAGAGATTCTAAACGATGGAATTAGCTCGAGCATTCAGAACAACATTTGTTAGAAACTAACCAATCTACCTACATTAAAAATTTTAGAATTTTTCAAGTACACGTACTATTTTTAAAATGCAAAATAAACCAAAGGCAGTAGACTATCCAGTTTTCAGCAAAATTTCTTAAACCTACTATAATGAGCTATTTTGAGTATGAAAATGATTTTTTCTCAGAAAACTTTCAACACAAGAATTGTTCCTCTATGAGTCTAGAATAACATAGAATTTTTCCATATTTTTTCCACATGGTACAACCATTCAAACGACTCAAAACTTCTAACTACACAAAACTATCCAAAGAATGCTATTATATGAATCTTGCATGTTTAGCTTGTATATTCACACTATCATCTTCTACAAACTCTAGCAACCTCTAGCAACATTTATATGTATCATCTAATCACCTATACATGGCTAGTATCCATTATTTTTCTTCAAGAAACTTCAAGCAACATTAATGGTAGATTTTGTTATAATCACCTACAAGCATGTTTCCAACATATTTAATCCATGATATTGCTATCATATCAATATACAATCTCCACAAATCATATCTATGCATTTATATTGCAAATAAACCAAGTTTTGAAGAACCCTCACCTTGAGATTATCATTTGCTAAGCCTTGGAATCACTAAGTAGTAGTTGTTCTTCACAAAATTGCTCAAGAAAATGGCTAGAAAAACTTTGCTCTTCCTTGTGTATGGTGTCGGGTGGCTTGAAGAAGAACAAGAGAAGAACAAAATATCCTAGGATGTCTTGTAGGTTAAGTTGGAACTTTGCTAATTTATATTTTGACCCTATAACTTTTCTCATTTGCAAACTAGCCCTATTTTTCCTCTTCCTTTGGCCGAGGGGCTCTAGGGTAGTTTTAGGAAACTTAGATCTAGTTTTAAATGTAAACTTGGTGCCCAAGTATAGCTTTTGATATTTGAAAATTAACCCTTAAAGTTTATAAGTTTTGATATTTGAGCCTAAGTGTTTTTCTAGCTTTGCAAATCTTTTCCTTTTCTTTTCTTCCTATAGCCGTGTGTTATAAGTGTAGTTTATAAGCCAATCCTAGTCCTAGGTAGTTTAATTAGTCTCGAAGACAAAGTTTAGATAATTGCACTTTGACCCTAACAGTTTCCAATGCTTGCAATGTTACTCCGAAAGTTACTTTACTTAGCTGCTATATTTCTAACTTATTTCCTAACCTATTTCTATTGTATCTAGTAAGCATTTAGGGTATACAAGCATTAATATATATGAATATAAAGAATTAATTTATATTTAATTTCACATAATAAATGTTAATACATGCGAATTTGAAAACCGGGTCTTACATCTTTCCCTCCTTAAAAGAATTTCGTCCACAAAATTTTAATTACCCGTTACATAAGTTTGGATATTGTTGTTCCATCTAATCCCGTCACTCCCATGTTGCTTCTTCTACGCCATGATTGTTCCGTAGGACCTTTACCATCTGGATCTTCTTTGTCCTCAACTCCCGCTCTTGCTCATCCAAAATCCGAACCGGTTTCTCATCATATGACAAGTTCTCTTGAATTTGCAATGGCTCGGGCTCCAAGACATGAGACAGATCGGGATGATACTTCCTAAATGTCGATACATGGAACACATTATGCATATTTGTAAGATTCGGAGGCAACTCCAACCGGTATGCCAATTTCCTAATTCTTTCAGTAATCTCAAATGGTCCCACATACCTCGGGCTAAGTTTTCCACCTTTACCATGACGGATTGATGCGAACCAGCCATCCACATTCATTGCACCATTTGGATGAATTTTTCAGCAAAGATTCAAGTCAAGATTCTATTTTCAAGATTCAAGAACTTCAAGATTCTTCAAGAAGTTTCAAGAAGATTTGAAGATTTGGTCAAGTTTGATTTCTTTGTAATTCTATCTTAGTTTGAGTTTTAGTTTAATTTGAATTCTAGTTTATTGCCTAGAGTCCAATATGGACAAAATTAGGTGTTTACAATAGGAAGGAGTCTTTCTTGGCCTCCAAGAAAAGGAGACTTTCTTGGGCTCCAAGGAAATGAGTCTTTCTTGGGCTCCAAGGAAAGGAGTCTTTCTTGGGCTCCTAGGAAAGGAGTCTTTCTTGGGCTCCAAGTCTACCTCTTTGACCTAGTTACTATTCATGTTACTATTCATGAAACACTATTTATGTCACTATTCATGTTAGGGTTTAGGAGTTTTTTTCAAAAAAGGAAACATATTTGTTCTTTGTCTATATAAGGCTGATTTTTGTGATAAAAAAGGAAGACAACTTTGATATTAAATTTGTGAGATTATTCTCCTTAAGTTCTCAAGAACTTTTTCGAACTTATCAAGATTATTCTTGTGGCGTTCAACTTTGACTTATCAAACGAGATCTCCATCCTCGTTTGTGGTGTCCTCAACTATACCAAGGTTCTAGCTTTGCTAAGCATAGGATCGCGGTTTCATCCAATCCTGAAAGGTCTTGGGGTCGTTTTCCATATTTGGTGTTGGGTCGCGTCACATGTTGGCGTGGTTCGTATCAGTTGGCAATCAGAGCTTAGGTTTATCAGGTTTGCCTATCCTTTTTCTTGTTTTCTTGGTCAATTTTGTGTGTCTAGGTTAGGTTTCAATTTTCTTTCTTGGTTCTTGATTGAGTCTTGCTTTCAATTCTTTTTTCTTGAATTCCTCGTTTTTAGTTGTGTCTAAATTCTGTGTCTTGTTTTCTTTTCAATTTCGTTTCTTGTTTTCTTGTCAAATCCGTTTCTTGCTTCAATTCCGTTTTTTTGTCTTACTTTCAATTGGCCAAACCCTAGAATCTTGAATTAGGGTTTCTTGTGCTTCTAAATTTGAAGTCTTAGTTACTTGCTCATTGCATTTGTTTCTGAAAATCAAGAAAAGAACATCAAGATCAAGAAAAGTCAAAAAAGAAAAAGGATAGTGAAGGTCTGAAAAAAAAAAAAAATTTTGAATCAGCCTTCAAGACCAAACTTTTCTGAAGGGAAACAACGTTCTGAGCTTATAACTCACTGCTATGCAGTGAGCACCACCATCTTTTGACCAAATTCCATCGTTTACTAGGTGTTTTTGACGATTTTTGTGTTTTTGCATAGATTTTCTTTAACTTTTCTAATCACTCTAGGTTTCTTTTTCCTTCTTTGTCTTAATTCTTGGTTCTAATCTTGTTCCCCTATGTCTTAGAGGACTGTTTGAAAAAAAAAGGGGAGACTTTTTGACTATTAAATTGTGAGATTATTCTCCTTGAGTTCTCCAAGAGACTCTTTCGAACTTATCAAGGGATTCCTTGTGGCATTCAAAAAAAAAAAAGGGAGACTTTTTGACTATTAAATTGTGAGATTATTCTCCTTGAGTTCTCCAAGAGACTCTTTTGAACTTATCAAGGGATTCCTTGTAGCGTTCAACCTTGACTTATCAAGCAGATTTCCATCCCCGTTTGTGGCGTCTTTACCATACCAAGGTTCTTGCTTTGCTAAGCAACGGGTCGCAGTTTCCATCATATTCACTATACCAAGGTTCTTGTCTTGCTAGGCAAAGGGTCGCGGTTCCATCCATTCTTGAAAGATCTTGGGTTTGTTTTACCAATCTTGGTGTTGGTTCTCAGCACATGTTGACCAGGTTCGTATCACGGATCAAACCCCTTTGAGGTGATACTTTCAAGAATACCTGATCACCGATCTCAAACTCCAAATCCTGTCTTCGCTTATCTGCATAACTTTTCTGTCGACTCTGAGCGGTGAACATTCTCTTTCGGATTAGATGTACTTTCTCAATCTTCTCTACTAAATTTGACAACACAGTGCGGTCGACTGATTTCATTTTCCCAACTTCATCCCAATATCGCAAGATCTACACTTATGCCCATACAAAGCTTCATAGGGAGCCATCCCTATCGTTGACTGATAGCTGTTATTGTATGCGAACTCCTCCAATGGAAGATGTTTTTCCCATCCTTTACCGAAGTCTAGCACATAGGATCTCAACATATCCTCTAGTATTTGTATAATCCTTTCTGACTGTCCGCCTGTCTGGGGGTAATATACTGTACTGAAACTCAACTTTGTTCCCAGGGCTTTCTGAAATAGTGGCTAGAACCGAGATGTAAAGCGAGGATCCCTGTCCGATACAATACTTGCTGGTACACCATGTAATCTTACTATGTTAACCACATATAGCTCAGTCAGTTTCTCCAGATTATCCTGTATATTCATAGGAATAAAGTGTGCTGTCTTGGTCAGTTTGTCTACTACATCCCAAATAGCGTCACAACCTCTTGGTAATCTTGGCAGCTCTATTACAAAGTCTATCATTACATGTTCCCACTTCCATTGGGTCTCTAACGGTTGCAGTAACCCTACTGGTCTTTGATGTTTTGCTTTCACTTTCTGACAAGTCAAACATCAGGCCACAAATTGTGTAATCTCTCGTTTCATATTGTTCCACCAGTAGTACTGCCTCAAGTCTCGGTACATCTTTGTTCCACTGGGATGAATGGTGTATTTGGAGTTATGTGCCTTCTCAAGAATTATCCTTTTCAATTCAGAGTCGTTCGGAACACAAACTCGGCCTCGAAACCGTAATATTCCATCATTATGCACCTGAAAATTAGGTTTTTCCTTAGTGATTTCCTAGAGCCTTTTGTCTTGCTGCTAAGCTTCCTTAATTTATGACAACATCGTAGGTTGAACTTGTAGGTGAGCGAATAAGACTCCATTCTTTGTTAACTCCGGTTTCTAGCAACCCACATCCTTCAGCATTTCCAACTCTTTTATTCACAATCTTGCCAACCCGGCCTTCTAGCTTAAAGCATCAGCCACAATATTTGTTTTCCCTGGTACATAGTTGATTGAGTAGTTGTGGTCATCTAACAACTTCATCCATCTTCTCTGCCTCATGTTTAACTCCTTCTGTGAAAACAAATACTTTAGACTTTTGTGGTCCGTGAATATCTCAAACCTACTACCCCACAGGTAGTGTCGTCACTTCTTTAAGGCAAATACAATTGCTGCCAGTTCCAAATCATATGTGGGATAATTCACCTCATAAGTTTTCAGTTTTCGGGAGACGTAAGCAATTACCTTGCTATTTTGCATTAACATGCACCCTAAACCTTCTTTCGAGGCATCACTGTAGATGACAAAATTCTCGGTCCCTTCTGGTAGTGCAAGAATAGGTGTTGTGGTTAATCTCTTCTTCAGCTCCTGGAAACTATTCTCGCATTTGTCATCCCAATTGAAACTTATCTTTTTCTGGGTTAACTTGGTAAGTGGTCTAGCAATCTTCGAGAAGTCCTTAACAAACTTATGGTAGTAAACCAGCCAATCCCAGAAAACTCCGAATCTCTGTTACCGTTCCCGGCCGTTTCCAATCTTTGCCAGATCTACTGATATTCGTCCTTGGGATATAATGTGCCCCAAAAAGGCCACTTGATTCAACCAGAATTCACATTTGCTAAATTTGGCATATAATTTGTGCTCTTGAAGTGTCTGCAACACCAAATGCAAATGCTGTTCATGCTCCGCCTCAGATTTGGAGTAGACCAAAATGTCATCTATGAAAATCACCACGAACTGGTCTAAATATGGCCGGAACACTCTATGCATCAAATCCATGAATGCTACAGGGGCATTAGTCAGTCCAAATAGCATAACCACAAACTCATAATGCCCGTATTGTGTCCTGAAGGCTGACTTAGGTATATCCTCTTCCTTGATCCAAAGTTGATAATAATTTTGCCTCAAATCGAACTTCGAGTATACCTTAGCTCCCCGGAGTTGATCAAAAAACTCATCAATCAATGACAACAAATATTTGTTTTTGATAGTTGCCTGGTTCAATCCCCGATAATTTATACATAATCTCAATGACCCATCCTTCTTTTTTACGAGCAACACCGGTGCGCCCCACAAAGATGAACTCGGTTGAATAAATCCTTTCTCCAATAACTCCTGTAACTGAGCCTTCAATTCCTGTAATTCTGTGGGAGCCATCCGATAAGGAGTTCTTGATATCGGCTAAGTGTCTGGCAGTACCTCAATCACGAACTCTACTTCCCAGTCCGCTGGCAAACCTGGTAGCTCCTTTGGAAATACGTCCGCATATTCCTTAACTACTGGTACTTCCTCTATTTTGACTTTATCAGCTGGTTTGTTGATCATATATGCCAGATATCCGTTGCATCCTGTATTGATCAGTTTTACTGCTTTTGTGGATGAAATGGTAGGTTCCCTGGCCAAACTCATCTTTCCTCTTATTTTGATAACAGGCTGACTCGACACTTTAAATTTCACCATTTTTGTTCAGCAATTTAGTCTTGCATGATGTTGTGCCAGCCAATCCATTCCTAGAATAACTTTTTTTTTTGTTTTGTTAATTCAGTGGTATTTTATTGAAAGAAAAAGGAAAAGTACATCAAAGTACACAATGCATGACAACTGGTGTCACAATCAAGAAAATGCAAAAAAAAAAAGCAAAAGCTAAATCGGTCGTAGACCGAAGGCAACAAAAGACATGAAAACGGACAAAAAAACAAAGATAATCTCCTCATTTAATACGTTGATCTGGGGGTCTTCCATTGAAGATGCCTTGAACAGCCCGAGTATGATAACCCGAACCTGGCATGCATTTAATAGCATTTGACTGCATTTAATTAAATGTCTAATTAGTTAAATCAACCAATTTGCACTATTTTAATATTTCTCTTGGAAGCATTTAGTAGTTGTATATTGAATAATTAAAAGATCATTATCTATTTCTAATAATTATAGTAATTGAATTTATTCTCTTGTGATTAATTAAGTGTCATCTTAAATGTTAGTGTTTAATTGTATTTGACTACGTGTTTATATTAACTTTCATTTGTAGCTTAATATTAACTTCATAATTCTTTAAAATATTCTAGAAATAGTTAAATTAATTATTTTAAATGAATATTGATTACCTTGATTGTTTTGATTATTTTAATAATCGGTTTTGGTTGTCTTGCATTAAAATCACTCGGTTTTCAAATAAATGAGAAAAGTAACTCCGAGCCGGAGTGAATTTTAAACTATTCTACTATTCTACTTTTCAAAGAATTAAAGTTTTATATTATTGCTCATCACCTTATTAGCGATCGATTATTGACTGTTCGATCGCAGTATTTTGAAAATGAGAGTTAGAGAAATATTCTTCGGACTTAGTGAAAAATGTTTTTAGTTTAATTTAACTAGTTTTAGTTATTTTTCATTTAATTGCATTGTTTTAACTTGAATTAGATTTAATGGCATCAAAAAAAGCTTATTTGACTATTTTTAACTAAAGTTTGATTTTGCAAATGACCAAAATGCCCTTGTCATCTTTTAAATAATAAAACAAGACAAAAATCAATAAAAACATTTTGCAAAATGCCATCCAAGTCCCTTGCCATGGCCGAATGGTCATAAGGAGAAAAAGAAAAGATTTTCTTGCATTTTTCTTCTACAATTGCGCGTGGAATTGCTCGGGGGTCATGGCTCGGGTCCTTGCGGGTCTTGGTCTTCAATCTCTGTGAGGGTTTTCAAGCTTTTGTGCATTTAAATTCGAATTTGAATTTTGTGTCAAATTTTTAGATTTGATATATAATGTGTTATAATGCCTGTAAATGCATGATATAGCTTCCTTTGAGTTCGTAGAGCATTGTTTGATAGTTATTTAGCAATTTTTACGGTTGAAACTGCGTAATTGAAATTGGGGGAGAACATGAATAGTGAATTATGAATAGTAAATCCTAGAATTTTGGATTTTGATCTGAATTGCGATTGCTTGATTTGGATAGGTGCCATTAGTGATAGAAAGATAAAATGTGAAATAAAAACGGATCGGCCTTTCATAAAATTGGAAATTAGACAAAGAAACGTAAAGGGGCCGTTTGACCAAAAGTTAACCGTGCTCGAATTGGGTTGGGGGTTTTGCAATTGAGGGCATGGAAGCACTTTTGGCGCTGTTATGGCGTCGATTGAATGACCGGTTAACATAGCTGTAGTTCAAACGCAGTAGGTGGACTTTCGGGCCTCGGGTGAGAAAGTGAAGTTTAGTGACATAGAAACGTGCCTTGTAGTGCCTGAGTGAATGTAGTGAAATCGGTTTCCTAATCCCGTAGCTTGTTTGCTCGTGATTGCCTTTGGAAGTTAGGGATTGAATAGTGATAATTGTCGTTTTCGTGTTTGAACTGCTGTTACTTGTTTAATTGGTGTTATTGTGGCTATTAATGATAGTTATGCTTGACAAGTTAATTGAATACTAGTATTGATTGTAAATGCTTGATATCTCATTTATCGTCTCTAATCTGTATTGTTGTGCTATCGCTCGTTTATCGCCTTGTATCGAGTCTTGCATTGCATAGTATCAGGCGCGTGAGTGATGGGCCTCTCTGGGTAGCCTCGGGTTGCCAGTGTTGGTTGCTCTAGCTCCGTGTCCTATTCCTTTTTCTCGCTTGGGTTGCCTCCCAGGGAGATTTAGGTCGTAGAATTGATGGTTACTCCCAGGGTATTCCGAACTGAAGTTATAAGGTGGTTGCGCGCTTATTGTCATCGTTGTCAACATCAAGCTCGAGATTGATGTATCGCTCGTGAAATGGTACATTGCTCGTATAAGTGAACCATAGCCTTCAGAGTGTGGTATAGCTTTGAATGGTTGTGTTAATGCTTTCTTGATTGGTTATTATATTGTCGTTTGTATTGAATGTTTTTTTATTGACTTTATTGCTTAACTGTGTCTATTTGCATTGCATGAATTTCTTTCTCTCCAATTCGATATCTGTCTCGCCCTCACTGAGTATACGTGTTGTATATACTCACTCCTTACCACCACATTTCAGGAAATGTCATGTTAGCTGGAAAGTTCGTGATTTCGTGAAAGTTCGTGCTTGAAGAGTTGTCTTGCGTGCTATGTGGCTTGAGTTGTCAAAGATGCAAAGATGTATGTTCATATGTTGTATGTATTTATTGTTAAAAGAAATGTAATTTAAATCTAGCTAAGTAGTTGAGGTGAATTGATAAGCTAGTTTATGTAATCAGTTAGCATAACTTAACTTCAAAGCATGTTTGTAATGTCCAGAGGAAAAAAGTTAGAATGGCATGATAGTTTATTTTATGCAGTAGCTTAGTATGGTTTAATTGTCTAGTGTGAGTGTACTTGTCAAAAATGAAAAGAGATAGGTTAGCTTTTAAATTGGAAATGTATGTATACTTGCTGAGTTTAATTGTTGAGAACCGAGGCTCGGATGGCCTTGAAGAAGTTTTTATGGTTGGACACGGTGTTGGTCTATTTATATGCTATTACAGGTTTTGCATTTTACCTAGAAACAGGGGAGACTCTGTCTGTCTTTCCCTAAAATTTTGCCCAGGTTTGGATTTGGGTTGTGATTAGATTGATTGTTAGAACTCCCGGTCTCGAGAGGGATCGGGGTGTTACACCGAGTGTAGTCGAACGAAGGAGTTGCGCTTGAGGTTGCCCTAGAAGTAGAGGCTTTGGCGTTATCATGACCAAACGAACTAATAGTTGATCTATCTTTGCCTAGAGCAGCTATGAAATTTTTATCCTTGGAAACTTGTGACGAGAACGGGGTGACTGACATTCTTTGAATTTGTTTTTCATAAATTTGAGAGCTTGGCACTTCCACATTGACCCTACTCAAAGTGTTGGCAGGCAGAAAATTGACCTGATTCTTTGGGGAGTTTGTTTGCTTGTGATAAACACCTATACCTAAGGAAAGATGATGATCAACCGCCTTTGACCTAGTAAAGTTGTCCTGAGGATGAACAAACGATTGATTAGAATGATCTTCATCAATAACATTGAGAGCATTAAATCTGTTGGTTGTAGCCTTGTTCTCTTTTCGGGACGCACCACGTCTCCTTCTAGGTTTCTTACCAACATCAGTCCATTCTGGATTAGCGTCATTGGTGTTTTCATTAACTTTCATCTCAGTAGAATTAGGACAAGTGGATGTGTCATGTCCAACAACATTGCACAGAGAACATTTTAGAGGTTTCCAATCATATTCAATCTGAATTTCTGCCTCTTCCCATTAGGAAGTTCGACAAAGGTGCTATTCGGGAGATCCTTCTAGATATTCATTTCCACACAAACTCTTGCATAACCGAGATGTGAGCGTGAGGCAGTTTTGGAATCCATTTGAAGAGGGAGACCAATTGTGCTCGAGACATAACTGAGACCATCTTTGTTTAGTAGATCAAGTGGGACATTTCTCAGCTTTAACCACATTGGCACCCGCTCAGAGTTAATCTTTATGAGTTGGAGGCCAATTTCCCAACGTCTTAAGAGAAGAGGACGGTGGTGGACATGCCATAGCTCTTGCATCACACGGTCGCAAAATTCTTGTGATTGAAAACGGAACACAAACAACCCAAAGTCATTAGATTGAATATCAATGTGGCCAAACTTTTTCCATTGAGTATCTACCATTCCCCTAATTAAGAAGAAAGGGGGTGGCTGACCGATAAATTGACCAATAAGGCAACAATTCCAATGTTGAGCACCTTCCTGGAAGACACTTTCAGGCGGAATAGCAATTGTTCTCCCATCCTTGATTTTGAAATTGTCAAAGAAGTTCAATTTAAGTGAATCATTCAACTCACCCAAAAAGTGCTTTTGCCAATTGTTGGTAATGTGATTTGTTCCAGAAGAACTATTTTGACCCCAAATAGAACGTTGCATAGGAACAAACTCTCTGGCTGCAGGACCATAAGCTTCTGCGGAATTCCGCAGAGAAGGAAACTCATTTTGCAAATTTGCAAAGAGGTCATTGTTGAATTGCGTTGGCAAATTGTGACCAAATGGATCGCCAATATGATTTGAGCTATCCTTGATGCCAAATGAGATAGAGTCAAAATTTGCATCATCATGGTTCTCGTTCACTCCAACATGGATAACTTCATAACCCCGAAAGATAAGCATTAGATCGGCCAAAAATTTTCAATCCTCAACCTGTATCTTACATGCTTTACATGCCTGTCTAGTAGCACACATTTAGAAACTATTGGGGTATTATCTTCTATATGATAAGGTAAATTTTCAACTAGTAACTTTGTGCGATATGCACATTTAGGAGTTATAAATGAATGTGTAGCACCAGGATCAATAAGTACTTTAACAAATTGATTTGAAATTAGAAAAGCATCTTCAACAACGGGCGTCTCATCTGGAAGTTCTTATCCATCCATGACTTATGCCCGAGCTTGCACTCTTGGTGTTGGAGCATTTTTCCCGGGCCTGTTCTGTGCTACACCTCCTGTGAACCGAGTCTTACCTCTCTACCTCTTCAGGAAATCCTTCACCCGGTGTTATTCACTACCGCACCCAATGCACTTCCTTGACTTTTTCCAGCATTGGGTCTCAGTGTGTCCCTTCTTATCACAATAAGGGCACGTAACATTCTAGACTGTAGTAGTAGTACATGTTCTCCCACGTGCTATAGAGGCTACTGATGTACTTGGCTGCGACCGGGGAGCTGTCGGCCTAGTCTGGCTACTTTGAGTTTAGAATGTCCGAGATTGCCCCTAAGTCTGGAAGGGCCTCAGCGACAGCGTCATAAGTGTCAAACTCAGCAACTGCCAACCTATCCTAAATTTCAAGTCTCAATCCCTGAGTGAACTTCCAGATCTCTATGGTTGGAGTCTGTACCATATGCGGTGCATACTGAGAGAGTTTATCAAACTTGGCCCCATATTCAACCACTGACATACCACCCTACCTTAAATACATAAACTCTTTCATCTTCTTATCTCAGGAAACTTCAGATATGTATTTACTCTTGAATACCCCGACAAAAATTTCTCTAAGTATAGGGCGTGTGCTGAGTCTCCTATTGACCACTTACTGTATTCCACCACGTTTCAGTGTCACCCTCCAACTGAAAGACCGCAAATGTGACCTTTCGCTTATCCGTGTAGTCCATTGCCGCATAGATTTTCTCCATTCGAGAGAGCCAATACTCTGCTTTCTTATCATCTGGCTGACCCATGTATCATTTCCCCGATTACCTTCGTTTCCACCGTTGCTGCTGGCTCCGTTTCCGACACCATTGTTAGTACCAGATCCTCCAACTGGCTGTCGACCCATAACTTAGGGCATCTGAGCCATCGTTGCAGCAATCTGCTGCAGCACCTGATCCCCTACTGTCTACCGGCTTTCTATACCTGCATTATTCCCTTCCCCGTCCCTGTGATTACTATGGGTTCTAGGACCTCCTGCCATCTATAGAAACATACTTCTACTCATCGTTATATGTTATGCAAGTGTTAAGAAAGTAGTTTAAGATATACAATAAGAGATACATGTAATATATTCAATATCTAACTAACTCACATAACAATAGAACAATCTAAGGCACGTTGTTCATATAAGATTCATATGTAGCACATAATCACATATGTCATATATATAGACACAACTACTTAAGCTACCTATTCACATCAAGATTTGTACCCACTTGCTTGGGGTTCTAAACCCAACTACGTCTAACCAATTGGTTAAACTCTGATACTACTAAAGGTGTCACGCCTCGAACCCAACCCTACGTAAGACTAAGTATGAGTGTGATAGTTGAATCGATTATTATTTCTTACTTAGTCAAAATTTCATGTTATTAATAATTTACTCGGAAATCGGGCAGCATAACGGCTGTAATATGGACATAATAGATTTTTTTTCTTCAACTTGTAAACATAAAAGCCACAATTGGATATCCAAATCCTTCTCCTCAACACCATAACTCAGAACTCTAATACAATTCATTCATACATCAATAGAATTTAAACTATTGGACAACCAGCATGAAAATATACATCTATTACTTGCATTAAAGAAAGGTTTAACTGTAATACTTCCTATCAGCCGACACGTAACCAAGTGCCCAAAAACAAAACCGACTATGTGCATCACTTGTATAAGAGTTAGACTTAGTCTTTTTCCAACCAATTACAAACCATGACTAAGTTAGTTTACTTATACAAGTTCTTGATGATGAAGACCACTTACTTATACAAAATAATATATACAATATAATTGTTCAAGTCATATCAATCAACCATACACCCAAAATAAATGCATATCGGGTACTTCTGGTTCAGGATTATGGGGATTATCCTCATAGTATTGTACATACCCTTTCTCATCACCTAAAAGGGGAAAACAAAGAGGGTGATCTTATCTGACACCAAAACTCAGCGAGGGTGAAATCTGGGAAGGGTTTTGAATACAATTTTCCTATTTCAAAACCATTTTGGAAAACTCTGAATGCAATGCAAGCAATATCTGCAATCAAGTTCCAATTCAAGTATACATGTTCAAGTCATATATCACACACTAAGTAAGAAATAACTTACTCTTTCCAATCGAATCCATTCCACGAGGTGGCTGATTGAGATGTTCAACATCTCATTCCTTATCTCACCCAAATAGAGTATTTTGGATAATACTCAAACCTACGACCAACTCTCTGAGAAAATCAAAGTTCTCAAGCGAGAGAGGAATACAGACCATGTGATACGAACCAGCCGTCCACATTCATTGAACCTTTTGGGCGAATTTTCCAGCAAAGATTCAAGTCAAGATTCTATTTTCAAGATTCAAGAACTTCAAGATTCTTCAAGAAGTTTCAAGAAGATTTAAAGATTTAGTCAATATTTGATTTCTTTGTAATTCTATCCTAGTTTTAGTTTTCAGTTTTAGTTTAATTTCCTATGGATGAATTTAGGTGTTCACACTAGGAAAGAGACTTTCTTGGACTGCAAGATTAGGTGTTCACACTAGAAAGGAGCTTTTCTTGGGCTGCAAGTTTGCTTCCGTTTTAGTTACTATTCATGTCACTATTCACGTAAATAGTTAATAGGAGTCTTTTCTTGGTCTCCAAGTTTGTTTCCTTTGACCTAGTTACTATTCACATTTTTCTATTTCAGCTAGGGTTTAGGAGTCTTTTCTAATTAGGAAACTTATTTGTTCTTTGCCTACATAAGGCTGATTTGCAAGAAATAATAGGAAGACAACTTTGATATTAAATTTGTGAGATTATTCTCCTTAAGTTCTCAAGAACTTTTTTCGAACTTATCAAGATTATTCTTGTGGCGTTCATCCTTGACTTATCAAACGGGTTTTCCATCCTCGTTTGTGGCGTCTTCAACTATACCAAGGTTCTAGCTTTGGTAAGCATAGGGTCACGGTTCCATCCAATCCTGAAAGGTCTTGGGGTCGTTTTCCATATTTGGTGTTGGGTCGCGTCACATGTTGGCGTGGTTCGTATCACCATGATAGACATACGATCACTGGCAAGCCCTATGCCTTCCAGCGTGGTATGCATACTACCATGCCAAAATCAGGTGGTTGCAACCCCTTTTAAACACCATTTTCAATTCAAGTTCATGTAATACATGCAATATAGCAATCATATTGACATTGAGTTCACAACTACCATATAGTTGCACATTTGTAGCATATCAAGTGAATAACCATTAACTATGCAATATAATTCATGTTAATGATTTCACAAGTATCCTAACACATCTAGAGGTCATTTAACATCATTACACATTAGTATAAACCTACTTAGCCATTTAAACAACAACAATTTACATTAATACCTAACTAGTTAACATAAGTCAATTTCTATGCTACTGCAATAGCCCAACTTTGACAATTCAATTACCTATACTAACGAACTCCAAATCACTTGAATTAGGTATATAATTAAAGCTCCTTGAGTGTAGATAGTTTTAGAATCAAGCGGAGCTCAATTTTGATTTAAATTCCTTAAGTTATAAGCAAAACAATACAGTTGCACAAATCTGTCCAGTGACTGGAAAAGTTTTAGGTACTGATGAGAACCAGCCTTAAGCGTCCAAGTTCAATGAATCATTTATTTGGGCGAATTTTCCAGCAAAGATTCAAGTCAAGATTCTATTTTCAAGATTCAAGAACTTCAAGATTCTTCAAGAAGTTTCAAGAAGATTTGAAGATTTGGTCAAGATTTTATTTCTTTGTAATTCTATCTTAGTTTTAGTTTTAGTTTAATTTGAATTCTAGTTTATCAGGTGTTCACACTAGGGAAAAGTCTTTCTTGGGCTGCAAGTTAGGTGTTCACACTAGAAAGAAGTCTTTCTTGGGCTGCAAGTTTGCTTCCTTTTTAGTTACCATTCACGTTACTATTCACATGAATAGTTAATAGGAGTCTTTCTTTTTTTTTTTTTTCTGGGTCAGTAAGAATGGATTTTATAAAAGATGAATAGAGATTACAGGGAATATACAAGCCCGTAGGCAATCAAACATGCGTGAATAAATCACCACATGAAACAGAAGGAAAAAACAACAAATTGCACACAGGCAACAATAAAATAAAGCAAAGTTGCACGCAGGCAATACTTTAGGAAAGTAATCCAAACGAAAAGAAAAAATAAGTAAAAATAAAGCAAAGTTGCACACAGGCAATACTTTAGGAAAGTAATCCAAATCAATAGATGCAATGATTTCTTCCTCAGGAGATGGAAACATAAATAATCCGAGAAAAAGATTATGTAAGGAAGATATCCATTGAAGCACGCGCCACAAAGTGGCGATTGAAAGATGAGTCCCTGAAACCACTTCCAACTTTTGTCTTTGTCAGTACTTCTTCTTTAATGTTGGAAAGGATTTCTTCTTCAGTAGCAGCAGTATTCTCGAAAAGTCTGTTGTTCCTTTCTCTCCAAATATGGTAAATAAAAGCACAGAAGAGCAATCGGAACATGTATTCCCTGATGTTTCCTTTACCTACAAAAGATTGATGAATCATTATAATATCAGAAAAGGAATACATATTAGCATCAATATAACCATTAACTATGCAATAGAAGTCTTTCTTGGGCTCCAAGTGTACTTTGACCTAGTTACTATTTACGTTTTTCCTACTTGGGCTAGGGTTTAGGAGTCCTATTCCAAGCAGGAAACTTATTTGTTCTTTGCCTATATAAGGCTGTTTTTGGTGATAATAAAAGAAGACAACTTTGATATTAAATTTGTGAGATTATTCTCCTTAAGTTCTCAAGAACTTTTCCGAACTTATCAAGATTATTCTTGTGGCGTTCATCTCTGACTTATCAAACGACATCTCCATCCTTGTTTGTGGTGTCTTCACCATACCAAGGTTCTAGCTTTGTTAAGCATAGGGTCGCGGTTCCATCCATTCCTGAAAGGTCTTGGGGTCGTTTGCCATATTTGGTGTTGGGTCGCGTCACATGTTGGCGTGATTCGTATCAGTTGGTATCAGAGCTTAGGTTTATCAGGTTTGCCTATCCTTTTCTTGTTTTCTTAGTTAATTCCGTGAGTCTAGGTCTAGGTTTAAGTTTCTTTCTTTGTTCTTGATTGTGTCTTGCTGCCAATTCGTTTTAGGTTGTGTTTCAATTCCGTTCTTGCTTCAATTTCATTTCTTATCTTGTGTTTCAAGTATGTTTTCTTGTTAAAATCTGTGTCTTGCTTTCAAGTATTTTCTTGTTTTTCTCATCAAATCCGTGGGTCAAATTCGAATTTTTGGTGACTTGCTCATTGTGTTCGCTTCTGAAAATCAAGAAAAGAACATCAAGAAAAGAAAAGAAAGGTCAAGAAAAGATCAAAAAAAAAAAAAAAAAAACAGTTCAGAGCTGAAAAAAAAGAAGCAAAATAGTGAACAGTAAAATTTTTTTTTTTGGAGAATTAGCTTGCGAGGCCAAACTTTTGATGAGGACAAAGGCTGATTTTACTCATCAAATTTGATCCAAAAGAGAGCCAAGAACCAGCCCTACAACATGTCCACATTCATTGAATCGTCCACATTCAATGAACCAATTGAAGCGTCCACATTCAACGAACCAATTGGGCGTCCACATTCATTGAACCTTTTGGGCAAATTTTCCAGCAAAGATTCAAGTCAAGATTCTATTTTCAAAATTCAAGAACTTCAAGATTCTTCAAGAAGTTTCAAAAAGATTCGAAGATTTAGTCAAGATTTGATTTCTTTGTAATTCTATCCTAGTTTTAGTTTTCAGTTTTAGTTTAATTCCCTATGGATGAATTTAGGTGTTCACACTAGGAAAGAGACTTTCTTGGGCTGCAAGATTAGGTGTTCACACTAGAAAGGAGCTTTTCTTGGGCTGCAAGTTTGCTTCCTTTTTAGTTACTATTTCCATCACTATTTACGTGAATAGTTAATAGGAGTCTTTTCTTGGTCTCCAAGTTTGTTTCCTTTGACCTAGTTACTATTCACGTTTTTCTATTTTAGCTAGGGTTTAGGAGTCTTTTCTAATTAGAAAACTTATTTGTTCTTTGCCTATATAAGGCTGATTTGCAAGAAATAAAAAAAAAGACAACTTTGATATTAAATTTGTGAGATTATTCTCCTTAAGTTCTCAAGAACTTTTTCGAACTTATCAAGATTATTCTTGTGGCGTTCAACTCTGACTTATCAAACGAGATCTCTATCCTCGTTTGTGGCGTCCTCAACTATACCAAGGTTCTAGCTTTGCTAAGCATAGGGTCGCGGTTCTATCCATTCCTAAAGGGTCTTGGGTCGTTTGCCATATTTGGTGTTGGGTCGCATCACATGTTGGTGTGGTTTGTATCAACTTTTCTAAAGGGAAACGATGATCTGAGCATAACCCACTGCTATGCTATGGGCACCACCCTCTTAGGGCCTAATTCGGTTATTTTCTATGAGTTTTAGGTGTTTTTGTGTTTTCCAATAGGGTTTTCTCAACTTTTCTTATTTTTCTAGGTTTCCTTCTTCGAGTTTTGGTCAATTTTCTTTCTCTAACCTTGTTTCCAGAGTCTTAGAGGTCTGAAAAAAAAAGTCAAATTCCGAAATAGATTATTACGCTGCTTGGTATTCTTGGTAAGTTCTCGGGACTTGAAGGAGAATACGAGAAGAAAAAGGCAGAGTGTGTAAGAATATTAGAGGGTAAAAGCCAAATTGAGTTGAGTGAAACACGTGAGGGAGTGAAATTTAATCATGTCTCAAAATCAAGCAGACAACATTAATGAAGGTGTTCAACAACCCGTTGGACACAACTTATAGATGCAGGCATTGATGGGAAAGATGAGACGAATCATGAAGGCTGAATTGGAGCAGAATCATGAGAGGTTGGATAGGGTAGAACAGAGGCCGGAAAGGGTACAACCACCAGTTGCTCCGAATGCACCAAGGAGGAACAGATTGCAGCAAAGAGTTGAAGATGTTGATGAGATCGATGAGGAAGGTTTAGATGAAGAGTTTGATAGAATTTCGGTGGGCAGTAATAGGAGACATGGTCAGGATAGAGATGCTAGGAATCGTTTTGATCATGTTGATAACAACTTAGGCAGCATCAAGATGAATATTCCTGCATTCCAAGGAAAGAGTGATCCTGAAGCATATCTAGAGTGGGAAAAGAAGATCGAGCTGGTTTTTGATTGCCACAATTATTCCAAGTTGAAAAAGGTAAAGCTTGCGTGAATTTACTGACTATGCAATTGTTTGGTGGGATTAGTTATGCATTAATAGGAGGCGAAATGGAGAACGTCCTGTTGCAACTTGGGATGAGATGAAGAGAGTGATGAGGAAGCGATTTGTACCCAGTCATTACTACAGGGACTTATACCTCAAGCTGCAAGGTCTTCATCAAGGTAATAAGAGTGTTGATGAGTATTACAAAGAGATGGAGATGGCTATGATTAGAGCCAATGTGGAGGAAGATCGAGAGGCAACAATGGCCAGATTCTTGAATGTGTTAAATCAAGAGATTGCTAACTCTAACTCAAGAGGGGTGATACACGACCAAGACAAGTGCCACAATACTTGAGTGTATCACCTTCACCTTGGAGGACGAGTTACCCAAAGGATGAAGAAAATCTGTCTATTTCCAAGGACAAGCCCGAGCTCAAACCATCCATATTGCCATGACCTCTCAAGGTAATACAACCTCTACTATGACTCGATCTAGTGAGATTCGATGTTTTAAATGTCAGGGATGGGGACACATAGCAAGCCAATGCCAAGCAAGCATTGGTAGTCTTGGAGAGTGGTGAGATTGAGTTCGAAGACGAAATGCATTTTGATGACATGCCCATACTAGAGGACATCACAGAGGGAGAAGAAGAGTTTGGGGCAGATTATGGAGAGATGCTTGGATTAGTGGCACAACGAGCCTTAAGTTTGCAAGCTAAAGAAGTGGAAGAAGTAGTACAACGTGAGAACATCTTTCATACTCGCTGCCGCATGAAAGATAAGGTATGTAGTGTTATTAGTCATGGTGGTAGTTGTACTATCGTTGCTAGTGCTTCTATGGTTGAAAAGCTAGGGCTCAACACAGTTAAGCACCCACGTCCATACAAACTGTAGTGGCTGAATGATTGTGGTGAAGTAAGGGTTACCAAGCAGGTTGTTGTTCCATTTCGAATAGGAAAATATGAAGATGAGGTATTATGTGATGTGGTACCAATGCATGTTGGACATCTTCTCTTAGGAAGACCTTGGCAATTTGATCAATGTGTGCAGCATGATGGTTTCACCAACAAGTACTCATTCATGTTCAATCAGCGGACAATCACTCTAGTTCCAATGACACCAAAACAAGTTTATGAAGATCAAGTTAGGTTGCAAAATTTGAGTGATCAAAAGAAATTAAGTGATCAAAAGAACATGAGAGTGCAAAAGAATGAGAGTGAAAAGAAAGAGAGTAATGCTGAAGCGGGAGAGGTAGTAAAAAAGAGAAAAGAGCTCAGCCAGGGAGGTAAAAATAGAGGGAAAACAAAGAAATTTCTATGAAAAAGCAAGTTGACTTTGCATTGCCTAGTGTTGTTGTTTCTCTCTTGCAGGATTTTAAGGAAGTGTTTCCTGAGGACATACCACATGGTCTACCACCTAGGCTGGTCTTTGAACCTGGAGGATTTGAGGACAAATCCTTCTGAACAGGGGGGGAATGATGAGAACCAGCCTTAAGCATCCAAGTTCAATGAATCATTTATTTGGGCGAATTTTCCAGCAAAGATTCAAGTCAAGATTCTATTTTCAAGATTCAAGAACTTCAAGATTCTTCAAGAAGTTTCAAGAAGATTTGAAGATTTGGTCAAGATTTTATTTCTTTGTAATTCTATCTTAATGCGAACTAGCCATCCACATTCATTGCACCATTTGGATGAATTTTCCAGCAAAGATTCAAGTCAAGATTCTATTTTCAAGATTCAAGAACTTCAAAATTCTTCAAGAAGTTTCAAGAAGATTTGAAGATTTGGTCAAGATTTGATTTCTTTGTAATTCTATCATAGTTTTAGTTTAAGTTTAATTTGCATTCTAGTTTATTTCCTAGGGTCCATTATGGACGAATATAGGTCTTGGACTACAAGTTTGCTTCCTTTTTAGTTACTATTCACGTCACTATTCACGTGAATAGTTAATAGGAGTCTTTTCTTGGTCTCCAAGTTTGTTTCCTTTGACCTAGTTACTATTCACGTTTTTCTATTTCAGCTAGGGTTTAGGAGTCTTTTCTAATTAGGAAACTTATTTGTTCTTTGCCTATATAAGGCTGATTTGCAAGAAATAATAAAAAGACAACTTTGATATTAAATTTGTGAGATTATTCTCCTCAAGTTCTCAAGAACTTTTTTCGAACTTATCAAGATTATTCTTGTGGCGTTCATCCTTGACTTATCAAACGGGTTTTCCATCCTCGTTTGTGGCGTCTTCAACTATACCAAGGTTCTAGCTTTGCTAAGCAGAGGGTCGCGGTTCCATCCATTCCTGAAAGGTCTTGGGGTCGTTTGCCATATTTGGTGTTGGGTCGCGTCACATGTTGGCGTGGTTCGTATCAGTTGGTAATCAGAGCTTAGGTTTATCAGGTTTGCCTATCCTTTTTCTTATTTTCTTGGTCAATTCGTGTGTCTAGGTCTTGGTCTTTAAGTTTCTTTCTTTGTTCTTGATCGAGTCTTGTTTCAATTCTTTTTCTTGATTCCTCGTTCTTGCTAGTTTTTTCAATTCCGTGTCTTTTTAGTTTTCAATTCTGTTTCTTGCTAGGTTTATTTTTGGTTTTTCAATTTCGTTTCTTGCTTTCAATGGGCCAAACCCTAGATTCTTGAATTAGGGTTTCTTGTGCTTTTAAATTCGAATTCTTGGTTACTTGCTCATTGTTTTCGTTTCTGAAACTCAAGAAAAGTACATCAAGAAAAGAAGAGAAAAGTCAAGAAAAACAGAAAAACAAAAACAAAAAACAGAGGCAGAATTTTTTTTCGTGGAACTAGCTGTCGAGGCCAAGCTTTTTTGAAGGAAAACAGCGTTTTGAGCAGAACCCAAAGCTTAGCTATGGGCACCACCCTCTTGAGGCCAAATTCCATCTTCTACTAGGCGTTTTAGGTGTTTTTTGTGTTTTTGCATTGGTTTTCTTTAACTATTCTTATTTTTCTAGGTTTCCTTCTTCGAGTTTTGGTCAATTTTATTTCTCTAACCTTATTTCCAGAGTCTTAGAGGTCTGAAAAAAAAAAGTCAGATTCCGAAATAGATTATTACACTGCTTGGTATTCTTGGTAAGTGCTAGGGACTTGAAGGAGAATACGAGAGGAAAAAGGCAGAGTGTGTGAGAATATTAGAGGGTAAAAGCCAAATTGAGTTGAGTGAAACACGTGAGGGAGTGAAATTTAATCATGTCTCAAAATCAAGCAGACAACATTAATGAAGGTGTTCAACAACCCGTTGGACAGAACTTACAGCTGCAGGCATTGATGGGACAGATGAGAAGAATGATGAGGGCTGAATTGGAGCAGATTCATGAGAGGTTGGATAGGGTAAAACAGAGGCCGGAAAGGGTGCAACCACCAGTTGTTCCGAATGCACCAAGGAGGAACAGATTGCAACTTGGGAAGATTGTTTACCACATGTTGAGTTTGCATATAATCGTACTGTTCATTCTGCTACTAAGCTTTCACCTTTTGAAATTGTTTATGGTTTTAATCCTTTAACTCCTTTGGATTTATCACCTTTACCTGTGTCTGAGCATGCGAACTTAGATGGTAAGAAGAAAGAAGAATTTGTGAAACAACTCCATGAGCGAGCACGCCTCAACATAGAGAGAAGAACTGAACAATATATCAAGCAAGCTAACAAGGGATGTCGCAAGCTGGTCTTTGAGCCTGGAGATTGGGTGTGGGTACACATGAGGAAAGAAAGATTTCCAGCACAACGACGTTCTAAGTTGCTACCTAGAGGAGATGGTCCTTTTCAAGTCCTCGAGCGGATCAATGATAATGCCTATAGACTTGATTTGCCAGGTGAGTACAGTGTTAGTGCTACTTTCAATGTTACTGATTTAAGTCCTTTTGATATAGGTGACGATTTGAAGGCAAATCCTTCTCAAGAGGAGGGGAATGATGAGGATATCAAGGCTGCTAGGAATGTTCCAGATTCAATGCAAGTGCCAGTTGGTCCAGTGACAAGAGCTCGCGCTAAAAGGTTCAAGGAAGAGCTGAATAATTTGGTTGAGAAAGTTCTACAACAAGAGGAAAGTGCGTTGGCTAGTAGAGATGAAGAAGGGCTGGTGTTACTCCTCCAAGTAGATCCACAAGAAAGCCAACTAGACGTCCACATTCATTGAACCTTTTGGGCGAATTTTCCAGCAAAGATTCAAGTCAAGATTCTATTTTCAAGATTCAAGAACTTCAAGATTCTTCAAGAAGATTTGAAGATTTAGTCAAGATTTGATTTCTTTGTAATTCTATCCTAGTTTTAGTTTTCAGTTTTAGTTTAATTCCCTATGGACGAATTTAGGTGTTCACACTAGGAAAGAGACTTTCTTGGGCTGCAAGATTAGGTGTTCACACTAGAAAGGAGCTTTTCTTGGGCTGCAAGTTTGCTTCCTTTTTAGTTACTATTCACATCACTATTCACGTGAATAGTTAATAGGAGTCTTTTCTTGGTCTCCAAGTTTGTTTCCTTTGACCTAGTTACTATTCACGTTTTTCTATTTCAGCTAGGGTTTAGGAGTCTTTTCTAATTAGGAAACTTATTTGTTCTTTGCCTATATAAGGCTGATTTGCAAGAAATAATAAGAAGACAACTTTGATATTAAATTTGTGAGATTATTCTCCTTAAGTTCTCAAGAACTTTTTTGAACTTATCAAGATTATTCTTGTGGCGTTCAACTCTGACTTATCAAACGAGATCTCCATCCTCGTTTGTGGCGTCCTCAACTATACCAAGGTTCTAGCTTTGCTAAGCATAGGGTCGCGGTTCCATCCATTCCTGAAAGGTCTTGGGGTCGTTTGCCATATTTGGTGTTGGGTCGCATCACATGTTGGCGTGGTTCGTATCATAAGAGCTGAATTTGAACAAAAACATGAGAGGTTTGAACAAATATATAAGCTCAAGCCCGAGTCCAAACAATCCACCAATGCCACGACTTCCCAAGGTAAATCAGCTTCTTCTACAACTCGATCTCGTGATATTAGATGTTTTACTGTCAGGGATGAGGACATATAGCATGCCAGTGTCCAAACAAGCGAGCAATGGTAGTCTTGGAAATTGGTGAGATTGAATCTGAAAATGATACACATTCTGATGACATGCCTATACTAGAGGACACCAATGTAGGAGAAGAAGAGTTTGGGGCAAATTATGGAGAGATGTTTGGATTAGTGGCACGACGAGCCTTAAGTTTGCAAGCTAAAGAAGAGGAAGAAGAAGTGCAACGTGAGAACATCTTTCGTACTCGCTGCCACATGAAAGATAAGGTATGTAGTGTTATTATTGATGGTGGTAGTTGTACTAACATTGCCAGTGCTTCTATGGTTGAAAAGCTAGGGCTCAACACAGTTAAGCACCCACGTCCATACAAATTGCAGTGGCTGAATGATTGTGGTGAAGTAAGGGTTACCAAGCAGGTTGTTGTTCCATTTCGAATAGGAAAGTATGAAGATGAGGTATTGTGTGATGTGATACCAATGCATGCTGGACATATTCTCTTAGGAAGACCTTGGCAATTTGATCGACGTATGCAGCATGATGGTTTCACCAACAAGTACTCATTCATGTTCAATCAGCGGACAATCACTCTAGTTCCGATGACACCAAAACAAGTTTATGAAGATCAAGTTAGGTTGCAAAATTTGAGTGATCAAAAGTTATTGAGTGATCAAAAGAACATGAGAGTGCAAAAGAATGAGAGTGAAAAGAAAGAAAGCAATGCCGAATCGGGAGAGGTAGTAAAAAGATAAAAGAATGCGGCCAAAGAGGTAAAAATAGAGGGAAAACAAAGAAATTTTTATGCAAAGCAAGTGAGGTTAAGAGAGCTTTGATATCAAAATGACCAAGGATTGTACTTATGTACAAAGAGGCTCTTTTAAACACTAACCAACTTGACTCTGCATTGCCTAGTGTTGTTGTTTATCTCTTGCAGGATTTTGAGGAAGTGTTTCTCGATGACATACCACATGGTCTATCACCTAGACTGGTCTTTGAACCTGGAGGATTTGAGGACAAATCCTTCTCAAGAGGGGAGGAATGATGAGAACCAGCCTTAAGCGTCCAAGTTCAATGAACCATTTATTCAAGATTCAAGAACTTCAAGATTCTTCAAGAAGTTTCAAGAAGCTTGGAAGATTTGGTCAAGATTTGATTTCTTTGTAATTCTATTTTAGTTTTAGTTTTAGTTTAATTTGAATTTGAATTCTAGTTTAGGGAGAAGTCTTTCTTGGGCTGCAAGTTAGGTGTTCACACTAGACATGAGCCTTTCTTGGGCTGCAAGTTTTCTTCCTTTTTAGTTACTATTCACGTTACTTCTTTGACCTAGGTTACTATTCATATTTTTCTTACTTGGGCTAGGGTTTAGGAGTCCTTTTCCAAGTAGGATACTTATTTGTTATTGCCTATATAAGGTTGTTTTTGTCATAATAAAAGAAGACAATTTTGATATTAAATTTGTGAGATTATTCTCCTTAAGTTCTCAAGAACTTTTTCTAACTTATCAAGATTATTCTTGTGGTGTTCATCTTTGACTTATCAAACGAGATTTCCATCCTCGTTTGTGGCGTCCTCAACTATACCAAGGTTCTAGCTTTGCTAAGCATAGGGTCGCGGTTCCATCCAGTCCTGAAAGGTCTTGGGGTCATTTTCCTTATTTGGTGTTGGGTCGCGTCGCATGTTGGCGTGGTTTGTATCATTTTTTGTCTTTGATGTCTAAGTCAAATTCCTGAACTAATAGTAACCAATGGATCAAACGAGGTTTAGCATCCCGTTTGGTAAGTAAGTAACACAAAGCAACATGATCTGCATATACTATCACTTTTGGCCCTAGGATGTATGGCCTGAACATGTCAAGGGAGAATACAATAGCTAGCAATTCTTTCTCTGTGGTTGTATAATTCCTTTGAGTATCATCTAAGGTCTTTCTAGCGTAGTAGATCACATGAGGCAACCTATCCTTACGTTGTCCCAAAATAGCTCCCACTGCATAATCTGAAGCATCACACATAATGTCAAAGGGGAGGTTGTAATCAGGAGGCTAGATGATAGGTGCAGAGAAAAGTAAGGACTTCAACTTCTCAAAAGCCTTAGTACACTTATCATCAAAATAAAATAGAGTATCATGTGCTAAGAGACTTGAGAGAGATCGAGCAATGCGACTAGAGTCCTTAATGAAGCGTCGGTAGAAATTAGTATAACAAAGGATTGATCTAATGTCGTGCACCGTTTTGGGTGCAGGGAGCTTCTTTATCAATTCAACCTTAGCTGGGTCCATATGGATACCATTCCGAGATACCACATAACCAAGTACTATTCCTCGCCTTACCATCAAGTGACTTTTCTCCTTACTAAGCACGAAATTTATCTTAACACAACGTTCTAGGTCTAGGGAAAGATGTGTGAGGCACTCATCAAATGTAGCTCCAAAAACTGAGAAATCATCCATAAAGACCTCCAAAAACTTCTCAATTATGTCAGTGAAAATGGCCATCATGCACTTTTGAAAGGTCGCAGGGGCATTGCATAAACCAAAGGGCATGCAACGATAAGCATAGGTCCCATAGGGACAAGTGAAAGTTGTCTTTTCTTGGTCTTCGGGGAAGACTAGGATCTAATTATACCTAGAATACCCATCTAAAAAAAAGTAGTTGCCCTGTCCAGCTACTCTATCTAGTATCTGATAAAAAAAGAGTAAGGGGAAGTGGTCTTTCTAAGTCTTGGCATTGAGCTTTCTATAATTAATACAAACACGCTAACTAATGGTGGTGCGTATGGGAATGAGCTCACCTTTGTCATTAGGGACTACCATGATCCTAGACTTAGGCACAACTTGAATTGGACTGACCAATGAGCTGTCCTAGATCGTGTAGATAATACCAGTGCCAAGAAGCTTAATGATTTCTTTGTAGACAACCTCACTCATGTGTGGGTTTAGTCTCTTTTGCATTTCCCGAGAGGGAGTGGCACCCTTCTCAAGATGAATTTGATGCATGCAAACAGCGGAATCTATTCCTCTCAAATCATCTACGGTCTATCCTATGGCTATTTTATGTCTGCGCAGAACTTCCATTAATTTTCCCTTATGATCAGAGGTCAAGTCTGTGACACCTAAGCCCGGACTGAAATTTTTACTATTTTATTTTTCTGATTTTGCATTTTTCCCATATTACTTGACATATATCTAGTATTCGTTCATTGAACTTATGTGCATAGCATATTGGGAGTGTGAGATATAAAATAATTTGTGTATCATATGAATAGTAGTTTCTAGCTTGTTGTAAGTTATCTACCTAATAATTTAGCCCAATCCAAACACAACCCAATCCCAAGCCATTATATACACCTATATACATCATATTACACATAGAAAAACAAACAAAAGCAAGGAAAAAAAGGGAACCTGACAGTTCCAATGGAAAGGAAAATTTGGGGAAAATCTTAGGGTTTGGTCTTTGAGCAATCCCAAGCTATTTTGGGGGTGATCTAGAGCCATCTAAAGCCATTCCTTGCTTATTCAACCTTGTTCTTGGTGAGGGATGCATCTATATTTGCATTTAAAGTTATTGTTAGGTTTATGTAATTTAATATTTAGGTGATATATGGTGTTAAAATGAATGGATGATGTGTTCTTTGGTGTTCTCTAAGTATATGCACAAGTATTCTAGCCTTAGTAGCCAAAGATTGAGAAAGGTCATGTGTGAGGAGGATGATGAATAGTACTATTCTTGCTAGTTTGTAGTTTATGATTTAAATGCTTGTTTTAATGCATGACTCATGTGTCATAAGTGCTCATACAGCTAGATTAAGGCTTAAATTAGTTAGAATAGGGTTATAATTTAATCAATGTGTGTGTGCATAAAAAGGGCCATGTCTGTGTGTGATGTGTGATACCCCGAACCCGGCACGTATTTAATAGCATTTAATTGCATTTAAAGTTCATTTAAATTGCATCTTATTGATCTTTCACCTTCTTTGACCAAACTAGTTGACTTTTCATCTACATTGACCAACTAGGACAGGGTGAGAATTTTTGAAATGTTTAATGAAGGGCAAACTTGGGATTACAAATTAAAATGCAAGGTTAAGTAAGTCAAATTTTGGGTCAAGTTTGGAATTAAATAAGAATCAATTGGGGAAGATTTAGGTGGCAAATTATATATGGTTAGAAAGCTCTATGAGTCTAGTTTCTAGGGCTTCAAACCGTTCGTGAATTGGAGTTTTCTAGAAGAAGTTATGGCCGTTTTCGTAACATGTCGCAAAACTGTCTTTTTACACGGAAATTTACCTTTTGTTTGACCATTGATATGACTTTCACTTAAGCTTATAAAACAAAAAACAAAAAAAAAGCACGAAAATCAGCCATTTTTCTTCTTCATTTCAGCCAAGAGCTTCAACCAACAAGCATAGTAAATCCTTCCACATTTTAGCTAATATCTTGAGTTTGGAGTGGAACCAAGGCGCAATTCTAGCATTTTTGAGTTCGTGGCAACGTGTAGCATCTTTCTAGCGGTTTATTTTGCCAAAAAATGTGAGGGCATTTTGTAACCCATTTTTCAAAAGTCATTATTTATGTTAGATATTGCTAAATCTATGCTTAATACTTGTTATGTAGATGCTAGAGAACATATTTCTTGTTTTATAACTTGTGTAGAGTTGATTTTAGTTGGTGTTGATGCTTTGCTAGATGTGAATATAAATGTAGACAAGATGTTTGTTTAATGTTCTAAGTGAAGTATAAGGATGTGTTACATGCTAGATTAATGCCCATAGATAGCTCAAATGCAAGAAAACATCAAGAGAATTCAAGTATGCAAAATGTGAATTTCGGATAGTGCACTGTCTCTGTTTTTGGAGACTTTTTGACATAGTAAACGAGCTCAGAAATTAACGAAAATTTTACAACAGCTAGATTAGGAAGTTTTGAGCAAATGTTGATTCCTGGTGCTAAGGCTAATTCTAACGTTTTGACCCTCCGATTTAAGCATTTCCGAAATGTGTCCTGAAATCACTGGTGTAGGGCAGTTTAGAGTAATTGCACGGAAAAGGCCATAACTCATGGAATTCAACTCGGAATTAGGAACTGTTTGATTCTAAAATCATCTACACTTGAAGATATACATTTATACATAAAAACTAGAAAGTTTAGAGGTCAATAGAATAGGTATTAAATTTGATAAATTTAGGGTTCTATTAGAAGTTTTGAAAATGGGCATGTTTTCATGAAGATCTACTTGTTATGTGTTGTATTCCATATCTATCTTGTATATTAGAGTTCATAAGTGAGTAAGAGAATTCTTTTGATAGTTTAGAAGTTTTTATGGTTATTTTCATGTTAGATCAAGGATTAGTTAATAATGTATATATTGAAGACCAAGTGTTGAGTTTATGCTTGAATGAAGTGTTTTATGGTAGAAGTTTGAAAATGTTCTAATTAAGTGTTCTACATGTATTAACTTAGTAATTCTAGCAAGTTAAATGTCTAGTTAGTCTATGTGATTTAGAACCCCATGCATGCTAAGTGGAATACTCGAGAATGAATGTAAAGTTAACTTAGATGGTTAGATTGTTAATAAATGCCATAGTTAAAGAGTATTTAAAGTTATATGCATGTTGTTGACCAACAATTTAAGATGTTTGCAAACCATGATATAATGTAAAGAATGTTTTCAAACATGTTAGTGGGATAATGTAAAGTAGTTAAGTTTGATGTGTTAGTTAACTACAATCAAATCTAAATTGCTCTTATGATGAGGACAAAGGATGGTTTTACTCATCAAATTTGATCAAAAAGAGAGTCACGAACCAGCCCTACAACATGTCCACATTCATTGAATCGTCCACATTCAATGAACCAGCAAAAAACAATAGAACTCTGAAAACAAGTCTCACTTATCTCTCTAGAATTTTCTCTCTGCCTTCTCTCTAAAAACCAGGTCGTTGACCCACCTTTGACCACCAATAAACCACCCTAAAATCTCCCAATCACCACCAAAACACTCTCTACTTGTCCCGGAAAATACTATTGCACCCCTATGGGGGGAAGAGGCAAGAAAACTGCCCCTTCCTCCTCACGTTCTAGTGCTAGATTGAAAGAGATGGCTAACACTAAAAATCCAGCTGCTATGGAGAAGGTCAATGAAGATGAGGAATCCTCCACTAATGGCGTTTCATTTAATTCGAGTGAACTTGGGCAAGCTTACAAGGCTAACCAAGCAGAACATGCAGCTTTCTTTCAACATGATACTCCTTATAATGGTGATGAATCATTCAACTCTAGCAAAGAATTACAAGCAGCTTATGATGCCATTCAAGCTAAGCAAGCTGGGTTTTTCGAATATGATGAAGGCATTGACATGAGCGATGAAGAGTTCGAAATCGGGGACTATGCTGAGATTCGCTCAGCTCCATCCCTTGATCGTTTTCTTACAGGGACTAGATTGCAGAGTGTTTATGACTTCATTCGCGCAATGGGGCTTGATCCGAATGATCCACGACTGGGAATCCCTTCAATTCGCAACACTCCAAATTCGTCTGAGAAGAACGTTGAAAATGCATCGGAATATTGTCATTCTGGTGGCCATTCTCCTAAATCCGACAAGGATAATTCTGTCCAATTGGTCAAAAACGCGGGGCCCACAAATGTTGGTACTCAAAATAGTCGTTCTCAATTGGCCATTGATTCAGGCTACTATGGTCCAAATGCCGCGGGGACCACCCTTACAGCCAGCCACATGCTTAGTCAAAAAGAGCAAAGTGCCAATGTGATTCAAATGCCTAATATCACGGCTGATCAAAAGAATTTCAATGCTTTGGAGGTCCCGCATGCGAATATTGACCAAAACAATGCACAATCAACAGTCATCACTTCTGTCTCGCATGTGAATATTGGCGGAAATGCTACCGAGAATATGCACATGGCCGTTCATGCACATGGGATGGGCGCGGGCCATAGTGAGCAAGTTGATAAATCTGTATTTTTAGTAACTTTAACTCATTAAATCATGTATATTGCATTATTATTTCAAGCTTAATTGTATATTTTACACAAATTTAATGCAATATAGGTTCTGAAGAAGAAATAGCAAAAATGGCCACAAAAACCAACTTTTGAAGTGAATTTTCGGTGCAATACTAAAAGAAAAAGGAAGAACGACCTTGACACGAGCAAATCGAGATTGAATTTGGCCAAACGGAGTGCGAAAACGGATTCAGGACGTTGAAAAACCTCGAAGTAGCTTTGGTCAACTTTTTGGTCAAAGTCAAAGTCAACGGGTGAATAGTAAAAGTCAACTTTTGGTCAAAGTCAAAGTCAACTTTTGATCAAAGTCAAACTCAACTTTTGGTCAAAGTCAAAGTCAATTGATGAATAGTAAAAGTCAAAGTCAACGAATGAATAGTAAAGTCAACGTGTGAATAGTATCTTCGCTGACATCACGCTGACACAATGATGACCTAGGAAAATGATGTCACGCTGACACATTGATGATATCATGGTTTGAATAGTACTTGTGAATAGTATCAAAATTTCTCTATAAATACTTCATTCCTCATTTCATTTTTCTTGTACCATTTTCTTCTTAGCTTAGATTTTGCTCTTGTGTTTGAGTGCTTTAGTTATTATTCTGAGTTGTGTGCAAAGTTTTAATCCCAAAGGGAGGGGATAGTGAGCCATCATCATACCGAAATCATACCAGTCTACCAAAATCCGTTCAACACGATAAGTATTCTTTTATTTTGATTTTCGTTATGATTTCTTGTACTTTACAGTTTATTATGGCACACTAGACCCGAGATTCGGGGTGGTACGTGTGAGGTTACTCTTGTACATATGTTGTGATTCAGATTTATTAAAGTCTCGTACAAGAGTAACCTCACACGTACCACCCCGAATCTCGGGTCTAGTGTGCCAAAAATGCTCAAAAATGGTTAGAAGAAAGCATTTGTTATGGATTTCTTTGCTGCCTTTTTTTTTTGTTGAATCAACATTTTTTATATTTGAATGATGCTGAGCGAGTCATCTACACATTTTTTTTTTTCAAAGGAATATACCAATCTAGAAAAATAAGTCAAATTTTAATAAAACACAACATCTCACATTGAAAACATCTCAATCTACTCTTTTTTTGATAATTAATCAAAAACTTCTAATTAAATCATGTGACGCTGTTGGGATGTAATAATAGTTAACAAGGTTTTAAAAAAAAATCTAGATACAAACTCAACTCTTAGCGGCTAATCATTTTTCCATTCCAAATTCACAGTTAATTCAAATATTTTATCACAATCTAACCATATTTCAATAATTAACCACTCAATTTTAATTATTATGAATAAGTGAAGTAAATTTTTTTTTTTTTGGTATCAGGTTGGTATCAACTCTTTTTTTTTTTTCCTCCTCAAACTCAAACCTTACATTGTCCTCAATGAAAGAAAACTATGTAATGCAAAGTAAAAAGAAAGACACAACCTGATAAACAATCCAAGCAATGTTCCTCAAAAACTTTCTGAAAAAAGAATTGTCAAATAAAATCTCAAAAACCAACATTAGCCGTGAGGTTAAATAAAAACTAAAATATAAAAAAAACGATGAAATAACTAAAATAACATAAATAAATAAAAACACGCCACTGAATTACGATGGTGGTGGCGGCGGAGGACTTGAGCCTGAATCTCTCATTGAAGCAAGTTCAGCTCGTAATGTAGCAAACTCTTTCCTCTGTGACTGCTTAAATTCAGCAAATTCAGCTTTCAGTTCACCTATGTCTCCTAATCCTGCTGCAAGGTTAGTATGCATGGCTTGCAGTTCTCTTTACATTTTTTTCATTAATGATTCTTCAGATTGATCACCCTGTTGTTGGGAAGAATTTAATGCTAAGGGCAAATTGAGTGGAAGGTCGTGGAGCATTTAATGCTAAGGGCATTTTTCGAACAGCGCGCTCCAAATGTTTAAAACTCTTCGAGAACTCTGATTCACCATATGAAGTAATAGGGAGATCCATGTATGGCTCATCAGGTGCAAAAGGAAAATCAAACCGTTGAAGCAAAGAAATTATCAGTCGAGGAAAACGAAGTATAGATGTAGCATCAAACATCCTCATGTGGTCTATAAGACTCATCATGTTGTCCCCAATAACAGCTCCAACATCAAAAAGAGCACCTTGATAAATCCAATATAAAACTTGTAAAATAACGCCCGTCCTTTCATGATCATGACCATAAGGGCAAAGGTTCTTTTTAGCAATGATATCTGTTAACCACATGTCCCTTGGAAGGGAAGATCTCCTTACACCCACACCGTGTGGCAGAACTGGACCCCCACACAAATTTGTAGCAATGTCTAAATCAGTAGATGTAGCAGGGAAATCCATATTTTCCTCATAAAAATAATCATGCCCACACAGTATAGTCATGATATCAGCAGTAGTAAATTGAAATTCAAAACCATCAATTGATGCAGTAAATTTTTCTTTATCGTACGAAAGATGCTCATAAAAACGGCGAATAAGACGAGGAAACACAGGAACATCATCAAAAGGTGGGTGCAGAAAACAATCAAGAAAATACCCCTCAAAAAATTCAAAAGCACATTGCCCACCTTCGGAGGCTCTCAACGCATCCGAAAAATTAGTTTCGGCCTCAATTTGAGCATTGTCAAGTCTTGCAGTCAATGATAATTTCTGCCTTTTGGGAGCCATAATCTTAATAATAAACAACAACAAAAAAAAACTAAATCAGAAAAGTCACAAAACAAAATTATATATATATATATATATATATATATATATATATATATATATATATATATATTGTTTTTTTTAATGTACATAAATACTATTTATTCAAACAACACCAAATAACAACCGCAAAATCATCCTTAACACACAACATTATAAATCATCCGGTTAAATTCTATAACATGTAAATAATTTATAAATCTTAGATGTAGGGTAACAAAAATAATAGACATAAATGGATCTACATAAATTTGAATTTTTTTTTTTAAAATTTTCGGATTTTTTTTTTTCGTTTTTTTTTTTCAGAATTAAATTTAAAGGAATTCTAACATAAAATTTAAAATTAAAATCTAACCAAATTCTATATACATACACATATACATACACATAAACATTTATATATACATACATAAATCTGAAAAAATCATACCAAAACGAAGATTAAGAGTTATAGAACAACAATAAACTGAAAGGAAGCAGTAAGAATTATCGTAAAGCCTTCAAATATGCGTATATACATACGTAAATAAATATATAAAAATAGATCTAATACTTGAAATAAACTGAAAATAAATGCGAAAATAAGAAAGAAAGCATAAAAACTAACCTCTTAATGTAGATCTGGAGAAAACATGGGGTGGGGAAGGGTTTTGTTGAGGTTTTTGGGTGATTTCCGTGGGTGGGGGGTGTATTTTTTAGGTTTCAAGGCTGCTGTAATCGGGGCTTATAACATAAGCCCCGACTGTGGTTGGGCGCTCGAGCGCCTACAGGGCGCTCAAGCGCCCTGCTGCGTTCTTTCACTGATTTTTTTTTTTTTAATAGCAATAAATACATACATAGCAGACTAACATATATACATACATAAATTTATATACATTATTTAACATAAATATCTTAACATAAAAACACATAAATATATATATATATATATAGATTATATGAATACAAAAACCATAAACAAACCACACTATTTTATTAATCATAAAGACATTACATAAAAGAAATGAAAATACAACAACAGAAGACTATCCTTTAAACTTGGAAATACATGATTAACTTCAATCATTCCTAATATTCCTACGATCCCACTTGACTAGGAGATAAATAAAAAAAATGTAAAGGATGAAAATGCTTGCAAAATAGTACACAACCATGGCAAATTGATCAGGAGTGAGAGTTCCGAACATCATTGTGTTGAATGCAGCTAAATAGAGAAATGAAAAAAATTGAGAGAGAGAGAGAGAGGAGACGGCAGTGGAGAGAAAGGAAAATGAGAAAAAGAAGAAAGAAAGAGGGCTTTAAACCCGTCAGTTAGGGCATACCGCGCTCGAACGCCCTTTAAGTGCGTTCGAGCGTGATTCTTCCCGTTTCTGCCTTAAATGCTTTTGCAAATTCACAAAGTAGGAAGATATAATCTTCCTCAAACCTATTTCCTACAAGAGTTTTTTTTTTTTAAAATAAAATTGGTACATGAGAAAAATAAATACACGAATTTTAAACCATTTAAATATCCTAAAACAAGTGTAAGAATATACAAATGAACACCGACCAATAGTCATCCATCAAGATTCAAACCTTAAATATGCTTCCAAAAGGAACAGTTGGATCCAGATTTAATTTAAGAAAATTTGAGTTTAGACTAAATTTAGAGTTCATCAACTTCACGAAGAGTTGTCCGCCAGTTTGGAAGGCAACACTGGAAGCCTGAGAAAAGCAAAAATAGGATCCCAACCCTATTTCAGTTTCATACCTATGCAGCAAAGTAAACCACATCCGAACACCAAGTGAATGGCATTAAAATCTGGAAAGTAAATCTACCCGCCATAGCGTAAGAACTGGCCGAAGTAGAGGTGATGAATCACGTATCACTTACCCCTCAGAATGGTATAAGTTATCTTTCTCTCAAATACCATGAGAGCCACTATTTCCATAACAGTGGAAAAAGACCTCCTAACGTTGAAGTTAACGCCAATTTAAAGCTAATTGGTAACCAAACGACAACATCTAGGACAAACCTTGGAATGTTACCGCCACGAGATCCTAGATTACCCAGAGATCACTTGGGTTCATGTGAGGCACACACCCTAGTACAAACAATACCCTGTTTTATCCTCAGACAGTCACTACCGAATGTTGCCACTGTGTACCCATCCTCCTACCCATTTAGGATAAGTGCGTCACATAAATTGTCAGAGTTTTTCCTTCTAACCGGGAATGGGCACTGGAACCATTTAATGTCAGCCAGCAAGACATACACACACAGTTAAGTGCCGTAGTTTAACGCCTTCGGGCAAAATATATATTTTTTTTAAAATATATTAAAATCAAGGGACTAGCTCTTCCAGAGGTTTCTGTGTTCACGCCATCTAGTACTTTCCTTCGGCACTCACATGGGGCCACAGCCAGTTCCACAGGGTCAAGAGCAAGACAGTGGGGTTTTACGTTACAAACAATACCGTCTGGTGAATGCTCTTACTCCTAACTACCTTATCAAGTAATGCCCAAACAGACCCTAAACTACATTAAGCTGGTGGAGTGGCAAGTACTGTTAGACAGAGTTGCACTGGTCAGACAACCGCACACAGAAAACGTACAGTGACCACTAGTATCATGACAATTATACCTTTATGAGTGTTTTTCAGGGTTAAGACCCAAACTACTTTAAGCTGGAGAAAGACTCATTTGGTACTAATAAAAAAAAAAAGAATAAAAATAAAATTAAAAATCCTAGGTTGCCTCCTAGGAGCGCTAAGTTTAACGTCTTCAGCCAGACAGAATTACTTTGAAATTGTTACTCTGCAGGGATTGAATTCTTAAGTTCAATTGACTCTTCACCCCAATTCTTTAACTGGATCGCTGGTTTTCGCCTTTGTCCATTTACAAACATAGTTTTCCCATTTGTTTTATCTTTTATCTTGACAACCCCAGACGGAAAAACTTGTTCAACCTTAAATGGTCCATCCCACCTAGACCTCAATTTTCCTAGAAATAATCGTAACTTAGAATTAAATAACCACACATCTTCTCCAGGAATAAATGACTTACGAATAATCATTTTATCATGCGTTCTCTTCATTTTCTCACTGTAAATCTTGGCATTCTCATATGCCTCTAAACGCATTTCTTCAAGTTCATTTAGATGGAATAACCTGTTTTTACCAGCTTTCTGCAAGTCAAAATTCACAGTTCTAATTGCCCAATAAGCCTTATGTTGTAACTCAACAGGTAAATGACATGCTTTTCCATAAACTAAACGAAAAGGTGACATTCCTATGGGAGTTTTATATGCAGTTCTATATGCCCAAAGTGCATCATTCAATCGAGTGGACCAATCCTTCCTATCAGGTCTAACTGTCTTCTCAAGGATTGATTTAATTTCCCTATTAGAAACCTCAACCTGTCCACTAGTTTGTGGGTGATATGGAGTTGCAACCTTATGAATGACTGAGTATTTCTTCAACAATTTTTCAAAAGTTCGGTGAATAAAATGACTTCCACCGTCACTAATGATGGCTCGTGGAATTTCAAACCGACAGAAAATGTTTTCTTTTATAAATTTCATCACAACAGTGTGATCATTAATCCTTGTTGCAATTGCTTCAATCCATTTAGACACATAATCAACACCAACCAAAATGTATTGAAAACCAAATGAGATGGGGAAAGGACCCATGAAATCAATACCCCAAACATCAAAAAGTTCACAAACCACGATGGGATTTAAGGGCATCATATCCCTTTTTCCCATGTTACCTGTCTTTTGGCATCTTTCACATGCCTTGCAAAACTCATGAGTGTCCTTGATTAATGTGGGCCAATAAAACCCACTTTGCAGAACTTTGATAGCTGTCCGTTGTCCTCCAAAGTGTCCCCCACATTCCTGCAAATGACAAAATGACATGATGCTTAGCTGTTCAAACTCGGGTACACATCTACAAATAATTTGATCAGAACAAATACGGAACAGATGAGGATCCTCCCAGAAATAATTCTTTGCAATTGAGAAAAAACGATCTCTCTCAGCCTTGTTCCACTCCTTGGGTATTTTACCAACTGCAAGATAATTCACAATATGAGCATACCAAGGAAGTTTAGGAGTAGAAATTAATAGTAACTGTTCATCAGGAAATGTATCTCTCAGGGGTAACTCATTTTCTGTTTCTTGAGTTACAATCCTTGACAAATGATTAGCAACAACATTTTCTCGTCCTTTCTTATCCTTGATTGTTAAATCAAATTCTTGAATTAATAACAACCATCGAATAAGCCTAGGTTTAGCATCTTTCTTTTCCAACAGGTATCTTAATGCCGAGTGGTCAGAATAAATGATTATTTTTGACCCTAACACATAAGACCGAAGTTTTTCTAATGCAAAAACTACAGCAAGCAATTCTTTCTCTGTGGTGGTATAGTTTTTCTGGGCATCATCTAAAGTTCGGCTAGCATAATAGATCACACAAGGAACTCGATCCTTGCGTTGACCTAATACAGCTCCTATGGCATAATCCGAAGCATCACACATAATTTCAAAAGGAAGAGAGTAATCTGGTGGTTGAATCACTAGAGCAGTGGAAAGTGCATTTTTCAGTGTTTCAAAAGCAGTAACACATTTTTCATCAAATTGGAATGAAGTATCCTGTGCCAACAAATTTGATAAAAGTCTAGCAATTTTACTAAAATCCTTTATAAATCGTCGGTTGAAACCAGCATGTCCAAGGAACGATCTCACCTGTTTAACAGTTGTTGGAGGGGGCAAATCGGAAATAATATCAACCTTAGCTTTATCAACCCGAACTCCTTCCTTGGATATAATGTGTCCGAGAACAATTCCTTCTTGAACCATGAAATGACTTTTCTCCCAACTAAGTATGAGATTAGATTCCTGACATCTTTTCAGCACCAAAGAAAGATTATTCAAACAAATGTCAAATGAAGAGCCAAAGATAGAAAAATCATCCATAAAGACTTCAACAAATTCATCCATCATATCAGTGAAAATAGACATCATGCAGCGTTGAAAAGTGGCTGGTGCATTACAAAGGCCAAAAGGCATTCTTCTATAAGCAAACGTGCCAAAAGGACATGTAAAAGTTGTCTTTTCCTGATCTTCAGGGTCCACAGGGATCTGATTGTATCCCGAGTACCCGTCAAGAAAACAGTAATAACCTTGTCCTGCCAACCTGTCCAAAATTTGATCAATGAATGGTAAAGGAAAATGATCATTTCTTGTTGCAGCATTGAGTTTCCTATAATCAATACACACACGCCATCCAGTTGTGGTGCGGGTAGGTACCAATTCACCTTTATCATTTGTCACCACAGTGATTCCTGATTTCTTAGGTACAACCTGTATAGGACTAACCCATTTACTATCCGAAATAGGATAAATGATACCTGCATCTAACAACTTCACTATTTCCTTCTTTACAACTTCCCTCATGTTCGGGTTCAGCTTACGTTGCATCTCTCTAGATGTCTTGGCTCCATCTTCCAAATTAATCTTATGCATGCAAAAAGAGGGATCTATTCCTTTAAGGTCTGCAACAGTCCAGCCTAACGCTTCCTTATTCCTAGACAACACATCTACAAGTTTAGCTTCCTGTTCCAAAGAAAGATTAGAAGCAATAATAGCTGGAAGTGTTTGATCTGCCCCTAGAAAAACATACTTGAGATGACTAGGAAGTTGCTTCAGTTCCAACTCAGGAGGAGATTGTATAGAAGGAAGCATGGGTTCTTTAGAAAGAGTCAAGGATGATTCTATTGCACAAACTTGAAGTTTTTCATCAAATCTTAAATTGTTTTCTAAAAATTCATCAGATTCCTCCTCAAACCTACTCAACACTACTTCATCATCATTCAAAGTATTCTCCAAAAAATCTTTTTGCATAAGACTAAGAAAAGACTCTTCAATTAATCGATCAATCTTATCAAGAATAAAACATTCAAGACCATCATCTCCATCTGCAAACCTAGCAGCATTAGCAACATTCAGCTTTACCTTAATATCTCCAAATGTAAACTCCAATTCTCCAGTTGCACAGTGAATTTTTGCATTAGTTGTTGCTAAAAATGGTCTCCCTAATATAACTGGAGTTTGAAACTTTTGAATTTCTCCTGGTTCCATATCTAGCACAACAAAATCCACAGGAAAATAAAATTCATCAACCTTTATCAACACATCTTCAATCATGCCCCTAAGAATTCTAAGCGATCGATCAGCCAGTTGAAGGGTGACAGGAGTAGGTTTCAATTCTCCTATATCTAACTGCTCAAAAAGATTAAAGGGGAGAAGATTCACACTAGCTCCTAAATCAAGAAGGGCACGATCTACACAATGATTACCAATATAGCAAGGAATGGTAAATGCTCCTGGATCTTTCAATTTTGGTGGAACATGAAAAGTAAGAATGCTGCTTACCTTTTCAGTCAATCTTACTTTGTTTGATATCAAAGCTGAATTCTTTCTTTTCTGAGTGCATAAATCCTTAAGAAACTTTGCATAAGCAGGAATTTGCCTGATGATTTCTAACAGAGGTAAATTAATTTTAACTTGCTTAAAGGTTTCAAGCATGTCTTCCCTTTTTGAATCTTTATTAGGTGGATTACCTAATGCCTGTGGAAAGGGTGCCTTGGGACTCAGTGATAATGGAATATTTTCATGTGAAATGAAAGTTTCAGGTTCATTTGCAGTTTCGTTTGATGAATCAACAGTAACTTGAGACTTAGCTTTTTGCTTTGCAAGTCTTGCATTTTCGTAAGCTTCGACACTTACCTTGTTATCAACTTTCTTACCACTTCGCAATGTAATGACAGCTTGAAGATCCTCCACTATTTGACTTGTAGATGCTACATGGGCCTTACCTTTTGGGTTCCCATCTGGTTGGGCAGGGAGTGTTCCTTCTTCCCTTTTCTGAATTGTGTTAGCTAATTGCCCAATTTGTCTTTCCAAATTGGCAATTGCCTTTGTATGTGTACTTACCAGTTGCATAGTTGGTTCCCAACTGTGAAGCTTTTTCAAAACCTGTTCTTCAAAAGTAGTCCCATAAGAATTGGAACCTGAATTAGAGCTCGTAGGTACCTGTCCTTGTGGAACTGAATGAAATCCTGGAGGATAGCTTCTTGGTCTTTATTGTTGAACATCTTCCCGATTCTGATCCCATCGAAAATTTGGATGATCTCGTGTACCTGAATTATAAGTGTTAGAGAATGGATCATAAGTACGGGGATATCTATAAGCAGCACAAGCTTGCTCTGAAATTGAATTGGGATTTGATACAAGAACACCTTCACCTGAATCAACTACATACAATGATTCTTTCCTTTTGACCATTTTTTCCAATGCAAGGGTTAGATTTTCAATCTTTGATGTCAAAGAATTGTAATCATTTGATCCTACACTTTCTCTCTTTTCTCTAGATGAAGTTGCACGCTTTCGTGAATTGTTGCTCAGTTTTATGAACAATTCTGTGGCTTCTTCTGGGGATTTTTCAAGAAGTGAGCCATTACAAGCTGAGTCGAGCAAACTTTGATTATGCTCATTTAACCCTTGATAGAAATTTTGAGCTAATTGCCAATCTGGAATACTGTGGTGTGGACATTCATAAGTTAAGGTTTCAAATCTATCCCAACTCTCATGAAGTGCCTCTCCAGGTAACTGAGAAAAATTATTTAATTGATTCCTACATTCATTGGTTTTTGAAGAAGAGTAAAATCTTTCAAGAAATTCTCTTTGCAATTGATCCCAAGAAGTAATAGAACCAGATCGTAATCTGTAAAGCCAATTTTGTGCTTGACCCATTAAAGAGTAAGGAAACAATCTCAATTTAACAACCTCTTCTGAGGCAGTTCTAGTATTGATCGATCTGCATGTATGAACAAAAGTATTAATGTGATCATACGGGTTTTCATTAGAAAGACCGTGGAACAAGGGAAGCATTGAAATCATGTGAGACTTTATTTTAAAACCATCATCAGTTTCAGGTAAGGCAATAGATCGTGGAGGAACATAATATTGTGGTGTGGAAAAATCTTTTATGCTCCTCCTCACATTTCCTACTTCTCTACCTTCAACTTGATCCTGATTTTGGTTTTGATTCAGATGTTGATCAGCCATGATTAGAAAAGTTCGTGCTTTGATTCTGGATTTAAAGGTTTTCTCAATTTCTGAATCCAAGACAAAGATGGGTGGCTTTAAAGATCTCCGACCATGCATACAAAACTAAAACTCAAAAAGAAACAAAAAAAATAAAATATAAAAAATAATAATAATAATAAAGTCTATACAAAATAGCTAAATTGACTTAAATAAAAATAAAAATAAAAAACTAAAATATATACATATAAACACTTATACACATAAATCAAAGACTTACCTTATTTGATGAACACCGATCCCCGGTAACGGCGCCAAATTTTGATCGCGTCGTTTTGCGCTAAAAAATAGTAAGGTTAAATGATTGAAAATATTGCTTACCTTGAATTACCTCTAGCTGTGGCGAGTAGAGGGTCGATCCACGGAGATTGGGTTATCAAGTTAAGTTAAGTCCTTAATTTAGAATTGTTTGACTATCTCCCGTCACGGATAAGTTTGATTAAGTCCAAAAGTCCAAAAAGTCCAAAAGTACGGAAGTACGGAAAATTAAGTCCAAGAAATGTCCACAAAATGTCCAAAGATACGGTAGTAACAAAGTCCAAAAGTGAATTAATCAAAAGTACTAAATTAAAGAATCACAACACTCAACACTAAAAATCCAAAGGGTTAATGATTCAGGGTGGTTATAGCTCGGTATACGCAAGTATAAAGTTATTGATTCAAATTAAAAGTTAAGTCCTTCAGAAATAGGGCTACAAGCTCCCACTACTAAAATGAGCCTTTAATTACGTAAGTGATAAGATTAATTAATTAACAAGACTGGATGTGTTGGTACAACCTAACGATTTCCAATCTCTCAATTAATCTTTCACTTATGTAACCTGGAGGTGTCGGTACAACCAGACTAGAATCCATCCGAGGTAGTCTCGTATTGCCACTGGTTTACAAAACCGGGCGTATATGTACTTTCAATTAAATATAACATAACTACAAGTATACGTATAATTAATCAAAGAATACTTAAAAAAATAAATACGAGACTTTAATAAATCTGAATCACAACATATGTACAAGAGTAACCTCACACGTACCACCCCGAATCTCGGGTCTAGTGTGCCATAATAAACTGTAAAGTACAAGAAATCATAACGAAAACCAAAATAAAAGAATACTTATCGTGTTGAACGGATTTTGGTAGACTGGTATGATTTCGGTATGATGATGGCTCACTATCCCCTCCCTTTGGGATTAAAACTTTGCACACAACTCAAAATAATAACTAAAGCACTCAAACACAAGAGCAAAATCTAAGCTAAGAAGAAAATGGTACAAGAAAAATGAAATGAAGAATGAAGTATTTATAGAGAAATTTTGATACTATTCACAAGTACTATTCAAACCATGATATCATCAATGTGTCAGCGTGACATCATTTGCCTAGGTCATCATTGTGTCAGCGTGATGTCATTCACTTAAGTCATCATTGTGTCAGCGTGATGTCATTCACCTAAGTCATCATTGTGTCAGCGTGATGTCATTCGCCTAAGTCATCATTGTGTCAGCGTGATGTCAGCGAAGATACTATTCACACGTTGACTTTACTATTCATGCATTGACTTTGACTTTTACTATTCATCAGTTGACTTTGACTTTGACCAAAAGTTGAGTTTGACTTTGACCAAAAGTTGACTTTGACTTTGACCAAAGGTTGACTTTTACTATTCACCCGTTGACTTTGACTTTGACCAAAAAAGTTGACCAAAGCTACTTCAAGGTTTTTCAACGTCCTGAATCCGTTTTCGCACTCCGTTTGGCCAAATTCAATCTTGATTTGCTCATGTCAAGGTCGTTCTTCCTTCCTCTTTCAGTATTGCACCGAAAATTCACTTCAAAAGTTGGTTTTTGTGGCCATTTTTGCTATTTATTCTTCAGAACCTATATTGCATTAAATTTGTGTAAAATATACAATTAAGCTTGAAATAATAATGCAATATACATGATTTAATGAGTTAAAGTTACTAAAAATACAGATTTATCACAAGTGGAGATTAATTTTCAAAGCACTCATGCTCCAACACAAAGTGACGGTCAGCAAAGTAATATGCACTCGGATATTGTGCACAATAGCCAACATGCTGGAAAAGTCAATCTTGAAAATCATCTTGGGGATAATCCCGTGGGCCCTCACACCAATTTCCAGCAGCAAATTATTCCTCACGTGGAAGCCAATTCCATAGCTGATCACATGAACGTGAATGTTTTGGAAAGCAATCTGAATTCCATTTCACATGGAGACAAAACTCAAGTTGATGGCCCACTCTCCATTAATGCACATGGAGGACTTGCAAATAACTCCAACAACAATCAGCACATTGCCGTGGAAATTCAAAGTAATCATGCTTCAAGTCTAGGTGGCGGTCAACAAAGCATTATGCACTTGAATCAAGCTATTGGACATTCTGTGGTCCCATCAAGCATGCAAAACAGGAATCAAAGTTCCGTTGGGGGTGATATTTTGCATAAGGCGTCTTCTGCAGCCCCACGTGGTGAATCTAATCAAGTAAGTCCAGGTTTTAATTCAAATTCAAAGAATGCCAATTTTCAGGTTGGTAACACTGGCTTTACCGTGGGTCCTGCCATTAACTCACAACAAAGCAAAGATGCTCCTGGTCCACAATCACATGGGGTTGATGCCAACTTTTCAGCAAGCAAGGCAGATCCGATTCAAACTACTACTGGCAAGACTTCAGGCATTCCTCTCCCAAATGCGTGGGCCACCCTACTTGAATCCCTTCCAGTTGAGTATTCAGCCAATACCTACCATGTCCATGAAAATATCCATGCTGGAGTGAACGAGAACCTTGATAATGCAAATTCTGACTCTCTCTCATTTGGCGTCAAGGATAGCTCAAATCATATTGGCGATCCATTCGGTCACAATTTGCCAACGCAATTCAACAATGGCCTTTTTGCGAATTTGCAAAATGAGTTTCCTTCTCTGCGGAATTCCACAGATGCTCATGATCCTGCAGCCAGAGAGTTTGTTCCTATGCAATGTTCCATTTGGGGTCAAAATAGTTCTTCTGGAACAAATCACATTACCAACAATTGGCAAAAGCACTTTTTGGGTGAGTTGAATGATTCACTTAAATTGAACTTTTTTGATAATTTCAAAATCAAGGAGGGGAGAACAATTGCTATTCCGCCTGAAAGTGTCTTCCAGGAAGGTGCTCAACATTGGAATTGCTGCCTTATTGGTCAATTTATTGGTCAGCCACCCCCTTTCTTCTTAATTAGGAGAATGGTAGATACTCAATGGAAAAAGTTTGGCCACGTTGATATTCAATCTAATGACTTTGGGTTGTTTGTGTTCCGTTTTCAATCACAAGAATTTTGCGACTGTGTGATGCAAGAGCTATGGCATGTCCACCACCGCCCTCTTCTCTTGAGACGTTGGGAAATTGGCCTCCAACTCATAAAGATTAACTCCGAGCGGGTACCAATGTGGTTAAAGCTGAGAAATGTCCCACTTGATCTACTAAACAAAGATGGTCTCAGTTATGTCTCGAGCACAATTGGTCTCCCTCTTCAAATGGATTCCAAAACTGCCTCACGCTCACATCTCGGTTATGCAAGAGTTTGTGTGGAAATGAATATCCAGAAGGATCTCCCGAATAGCACCTTTGTCGAACTTCCTAATGGGAAAGAGGCAGAAATTCAGATTGAATATGATTGGAAACCTCTAAAATGTTCTCTGTGCAATGTTGTTGGACATGACACATCCACTTGTCCTAATTCTACGGAGACGAAAGTTAACGAAAACACCAATAGCGATAATCCAGAATGGACTGATGTTGGTAAGAAACCTAGAAGGAGACGTGGTGCATCCCGAAAAGAGAACAAGGCTACAACCAACAGATTTAATGCTCTCAGTGTTATTGATGAAGATTATTTTAACCAATCGTTTGTTCATCCTCAGGACAATTTTACTAGGTCAAAGGCGGTTGATCATCATCTTTCCTCTGGTACGGGTGTTTATCACAAGCAAACAAACTCCCCAAAGAATCAGGTCAATTTTCTACCTGCTAACACTTTTAGTAGGGTCAATGTGGAAGTGCCAAGCTCTCAAATTTATGAAAAACAAATTCAAAGAATGTCAGTCACCCCGTTCTCGTCACAAGTTTCCAAGGATAAAAATTTCACAACTGCTCCAGGCAATGATAGATCAACTATTAGTTCGTTTGGTCATGATAATGCCAAAGCCTCTACTTCTAAGGCAACCTCAAGCGCTACTCCTTCGTTTGACTACACTCGGGCTGTTCAAGGCATCTTCAATGGAAGACCCCCAATTCGACGTATTAAATGAGGAGATTCTCTTTGTTTTTTTTTTCCGTTTTCATGTCTTTTGTTGCCTTCGGTCTGCGACCGATTTAGCTTTTGCTTTTTTTTGCATTTTTTTGATTGCGACACCAGGTGTCATGCATTGTGTACTTTGATGTACTTTTCCTTTTTCTTTCAATAAAATACCACTGAATTATCAAAAAAAAAACACATTCAATGAACCATTTAGTCGTCCACGTTCAATGAACCATTTTGAGCGTTTTTAGAACAAAGAATCAAGTCAAGATTCTGTTTTCAAGATTCAAGAAATTCAAGATTCTTCAAGAAGTTTCAAGAAACTTGGAAGATTTGGTCAAAATTTGATTTCTTTGTAATTCTATCTTAGTTTTAATTTTAGTATTAATTTGAATTTTAGTTTATTTCCTAGGGTCCACTAAGGACGAAAATTAGGTGTTCACACTAGGGAGAAGTCTTTCTTGGGCTGCAAGTTAGGTGTTCACACTAGGAATGAGACTTTCTTGGGCTGCAAGTTTACTTCTTTGACCTAGTTACTATTCACATTTTTCCTACTTGGGCTAGGGTTTAGGAGTCCTATTCCAAGTAGGATACTTATTTGTTATTGCCTATATAAGGCTGTTTTTGTGATAATAAAAGAAGACAATTTTGATATTAAATTTGTGAGATTATTCTCCTTAAGTTCTCAAGAACTTCCTCGAACTTATCAACATTATTCTTGTGGCGTTCATCTTTGACTTATCAAACGAGATTTCCATCCTCGTTTGTGGCGTCCTCAACTATACCAAGGTTCTAGCTTTGCTAAGTATAGGGTCGCGGTTCCATCCATTCCTAAAAAGTCTTGGGGTCGTTTGCCATATTTGGTGTTGGGTTGCGTCGCATGTTGGCGTGGTTCGTATCAGTTGATAATCATAGTTTAGGTTTATCAGGTTTGCCTATCCTTTTTCTTGTTTTCTTGGTCAATTTGTGTCTCTAGGTTTAGGTCTTTAAATTCATTTCTTCGTTCTTGATTGAGTCTTGTTTCAATTCCTTTTTTTGATTTCTCGTTCTTGCTAGTTTTTCAATTTCGTGTCTTTCTAGTTTTCAATTCTGTTTCTTGCTAGGTTTTTTTTTTTCAATTTCGTTTCTTGTTTTAGGGTTTCTTGTGCTTCTAAATTCAAGTTATTGGTTAGTTGCTCATTGTGGTTGTTTCTGAAAATCAAAAAAAGAAAAGAATCAGAAAAGAAAGAAAAAAAAATAGAGTTCAGAGCTGGAAAAAAAAAAAAAAACAGTGAACAATATTTTTTTTTTTGGTGGAATTAGTTGTCAAGGCCAAACTTTTCTGAAGGGAAACGACGATCTAAGCATAACCCACTGCTAAGCTGTGGGCACCGCCCTCTTAGGGCCGAATTCCATTGTTTGCTATGAGTTTTAGTTGTTTTTGTGTTTTCAAATAGGGTTTTTGCAGCTTTTCTTATTTTTCTAGGTTTCCTTCTTCGGGTTTTGTTCAATTTTCTTTGTCTATACATGTTTCTAGAATCTTAGAGGTCTGTCCAAAAAAAAAAAAATTCAAAAAAAAAAAAAATTCAGATTCCATGACAAAATTTTTTCGCTGCTTGGTTCTTCTTGATAGTGTTGATTAGTTTCAAATGAACTAGGAATAGGTAGTGGTGTGTACAATCCATGTGGCTTAACCCTAGACTTAGCTTGCCTACAAGTAACACATCTTCCACAAGTTCTCTCAACATCCCTTTTCATGTGTGGCCAATAAAAGTGCTCTTGCAAAATAGCTAAGGTTTTAGAGACTCCAAAGTGTCCCATTAAACAACCACCATGGGATTCCCAAACTAACAAGTCTCTTAAAGAACAATTAGGCACACACAACTTATTTTCTCTAAATAAAAACCCCTCGTGCCTATAAAAGTTACCTTCTGCAAATTTCTCACTAGCCTTATAAACTTCACTAAAGTCATGGTCATCTTCATAAAGGTCCTTGATATGCTCAAAACCCAGAAATTTAGCATCAAGAGTAAAGATTAAGGCATACCTTCTTGAACTCAACCCACCTAGCATGTCGCTAAAGTATGCAAGGGGTCTTCCTTCCTGCATAAGAACAGCTCCTACACCTACACCTAAAGCATCACATTCAATTTCAAATGTTTTAGTGAAATTAGGTAAAACAAGTAAAGGAGCATGAGTAAGCTTGTATTTAATAAGCTGAAACGCCTTCACTTGATCTTCACCCCATTTGAACCCAATGTTTTTCTTGATAACTTCAGTGAGTGGTGCTGCAGTGGTGCTAAAATCTTTCACAAACCTCCTATAAAAGCCAGCAAGTCCATGGAAACTTCTAACATCACCTACACTTGAGGGGGATGGCCACTCTTGGATGGCTTTGATCTTCTCTTCATCAACCTCAATACCTTTAGTACTAACAACAAAACCTAGGAAAACAAGCTTATCCGTGCAAAAAGTACACTTTTTGAGGTTAGCATACAACTTCTCCTTTCTAAGCACATCCAAAATTGAATTTAAATGTGAAACATGTCCATGCAAACTCTTGCTATAAACCAGAATATCATCAAAACAAACAACAACAAATTTACCAATGAAAGCATGCAAAACATGATTCATTAAGCGCATGAAAGTACTTGGTGCATTAGTTAATCCAAAAGGCATGACTAACCACTCATACAATCCATATTTAGTTTTAAATGTTGTTTTCCATTCATCTCCTTCTTTCATTCTTATCTGATGGTATCCACTTTTAAGATCAATCTTAGAAAACACACAAGAACCATGCAATTCATCTAACATATCATCAAAGCGAGGAATAGGATGTCTATACTTTATGTTATGTTATTGATGGCTCTGCAATCAACACACATCCTCCATGTCCCAATCCTTCTTAGGCACTAAAATTACAGGAACTGCACAAGGACTCATGCTTTCTCTCACGTACCCTCTCTCCATCAACTCTTCGACTTGCCTTTGAAGCTCATTTGTCTCCTCTGGATTGCTCCTATAAGCTGGATGATTTGGAATTGAGTCTCCAGGTACAAAATCTATCAGATGTTCAATCCCTCGAAGAGGTGGTAGACCATGTGGTATCTCATTGGAAAACACATCCTCAAAATCCTGCAAGAGAGAAACAACAGCATTAGGCAATGCAGAGTCAAGTTGGTTAGTGTTTAAAAGAGCCTCTTTGTACATAAGTACAATCATTGGCCTTTTTGAAATCAAAGCTCTCTTAACCTCACTTGCTTTTGCATAAAAATTTCTTTGTTTTCCCTCTGTTTTTACCTCTTTGGCCGAATTCTTTTCTCTCCTCACTACCTTTCCAGATTCGGCCTTGCTCTTTTTCTTTTCACTCTCCATCTTTTGCTCACTCAAATTCTTTTGATCACTCAAATTCTTTTGATCACTCAAGTTATTTTGATCACGCAATTTTTGTAACCTCACTTGATTCTCATAAACTTGTTTTGGTGTCATTAGAACTAGAGTGATTGTCCGTTGATTGAACATGAATGAGTACTTGTTGGTGAAGCCATCATACTGCACACGTCGATCAAATTGCCATGGCCTTCCCAAAAGAATATGTCCAGCATGCATAGGTACCACATCACACAATACTTCATCCTCATATTTTCCAATGCGAAACGACACCACAACCTGTTTTGTAACCCTTACCTCACCACAATCGTTCAACCATTGCAGCTTGTATGGACGTGGATGCTTAATTGTTGTGAGCCCTAGCTTGTCAACCATTGAAGCACTAGCAACGTTAGTTACCACCATCAATAATAATACTACATACCTTATCTTTCATGTGGCAGCGGGTATGAAAGATGTTCTCACGTTGCACTACTTCTTCCTTCTCTTTAGCTTGCAAGCTCAAAGCTCGTCGTGCCACTAATCCAAGCATCTCTCCATAATCTGCCCCAAATTCCTCTGCTTCACCTGCTTCGGTGTCCTCTAGTATGGGCATGTCATCAGATTGCGTTTCATCTTCAGACTCAATCTCCCCATTTTCCAAAACTACCATTGCTCTGTTGTTTGGACATTGGCTAGCTATGTGCCCTCGTCCCTGACATTTAAAGCATTTAATATCACTAGAACGAGTTGTAGGAGGGGTTGTTTTACCTTGAGAAGTCGTGGCATGGGTGGATGTTTTGGGCTCGGGCTTGACCTTGGAAGTAGTTGAACTCTCCTCCTTTCTTGGGTAACTCGACCTCCAAGGTGATGAACTTAAGTGTTACGGGGCTGGGCTTGGTCGTGAACCACCCCTCTTCAATTACTTCTCCACCTTAATTGCCATATGCACCAAATCTTCTACCTCAACATAATGATGCAACTCAATGGTGTTAGCAATTTCTCAATTCAGCCCATTCAGAAATCTAGCCATTGTCGCCTCCCGATCTTCCTCTACATTGGCTCTAATCATAGCCATCTCGATCTCTTTGTAATAATCATCCACACTTTTATTACCTTGATGAAGACCTTGCAGCTTGAGGTATAAGTCCCTGTAATAATGACTGGGTACAAATCGCCTCCTCATTACTCTCTTCATCTCATCCCAAGTTGCCACAGGATGTTCTCCATTCCGCCTCCTATTGAGACACAACTGATCCCACAACACAATAGCATAATCAGGAAGTTAAAACTTTCCAAGATGCCGTGGGTCCTACCACTAGTTCGCAGCTCCAAAATATTCCAATTCATGTCTCCCCCAACGTTCACAATGGACTGTCAATTAATAATCCCGTGAGTCCTTCTTTGGATGTTAATGTTGGTGGTCCCGATTCTGCTCACTCCAATTTTAGTGAGCATGCCAATGCTGACCTTACCATATCGGATGGGCAAGCTTTCTCTTCAGCCGATTCCAGACAAAGTAGGGAACACAATACCCCACCATCTGAACTTGCTCATGGTAATTCAAAACTTTGGCTTTCTAGTCCATTTCTGCATCATACGAGTTTCTACTCAAATGCTCCTTTGGATGAATCTTTACCCCTCTCACCTGGAGATCATATTAATTCATTTTTTGAAGGAGTTAACACCCCTGTTCCAGTTAATGGCCATACTGATAAGTCTTTTTTGGAGAATTTCCCTACTCTTCATCATGCATCTACGAGTATTTCCTCTCAGAAAGCAAAGACTGATTCTCCTCAACAACATAGGCCACGACAACAGAATGATTCTATAAATGAGGACAGCCAAATTCCTCCTTCACAGAAAAATTGGAAGGATTTCTTTGTTGGTAATCTTCAAAGCTCGCTCAAGCTTGACTTTTTCCCCTCTGACATCAGTGATAAAGATGGAGAACCAATTGCTTGCCCCCCCCAAGGAGGTTTATGATGAAGGTAATATCCTATGGGATAATTGTCTTATTGGCCAATTTATTGGTAAACCACCTCCATTTTTTCTCATTGAGACTATGGTTAACAATCAGTGGAAAAAGTTTGGGCATGTGGATATTAAATCTATAGACAAAGGACTATATGTGTTCAGTTTCGAGAATCCTTCCATTTGTGACGTTGTTCTGGAAGAATTATGGCATGTTAATCACAGGCCTCTTCTCTTACGCAAATGGGATCCGGATATCCAACTTGTTGACTTCAAAGTTGATAGGGTTCCAATGTGGATGAAACTCAAAAATGTTCCAATTTCGCTTTGGACAAGAGCCGGATTGAGCTATGTGGCCAGTACTATTGGCTATCCTTTACAAATGGATTCTGTTACTGCCTCTAGGAATCATCTTCGGTATGCTCGAGTTTGCATTGAAGTTAATCTTGAGAAGCCTCTTAAGGATACCACCAAAGTGAAACTTCGTAATGGCCAGATTGCTTTAGTTGATATTGAGTATGCTTGGAAGCCCCAAAGATGTAGTCACTGTAACATTATTGGTCATAGCTCCAATAACTGTCCCACCTATGTTCCGATAATCAATGTTAATGTTGATCCTCATGTTGCTGTTGCTGTGGAATCCAAAGACTCAGAGTGGCAAAATGGTAGTAAAAAGAAGCGGAACGCAAAGTGTAACAAGAGTCGGGGTGCTCAGGTCAGCAACCAAAATTCTGAAACCCTGAGCAAAAATCAATATGAGATTTTGAGTTCAAATAAAAATGCGAATGCAGAAACTACTGCTAGCAAGCTGGAAACTGAAAACCATCGTCGTCAAAAGGAAACTGCATTGAAAAAAACTGCCTTTTCTAAAGGCTCAGGTCCATCAAAGGAAATTAATGATCGGGTTCAAGGTAAAGGTACTTTGAAGTTTAACAGTATAGAGAAAGGAGAATCCTCCAAGTATCACAGTAAGGAATGGAAACCTTCTCTCTCGAAGGCATTTAATGATTACATGAAACAGAATATCCCTCCGGACTTAGATGATGGTACTCTTGATTTTTAGAGCTTTGAGGGCTTTGGGCTCTAATGATCTTCGTGTCTTATGGGTTTTCCCTGTTTTCTTTGTAGGTTCATTGTTGGTTTCTCTGTAATTTCTTTTTGTTGTCTTTCTTGATCTTTGATTTGTTCATTGATCATTTTTTGTACCATGTACCTCGTTTTTTTTTGGCAATGATATTCACTTATCTATCAAAAAAAAGTAAATTCAATGGCAGCAAGGTTTACCTTTTTCAACTCGGAATAGTTGTGGCAATCAAACACCAACTCAATCTTCTTTTCCCACTCAAGATAGGCTTTCGGATCACTCCTTCCTTGAAACGCAGGAATCTCCATCTTGATGCTTCCTAAGTTGCTATCAACTCGATCAACACGATCCCTAGCATCTCTATCCCGACCATGTCGCCTATTGCTGCCCACCGAAATTCTGTCAAACTCTTCATCTAAACCTTCCTCATTGATCTCATCAACATCTTCAAATCTTTGCTGTAATTTGTTCCTCCTTGGTGCATTCGGAGCAACTGGTGGTTGCACCCTTTCCGGCCTCTGTTACCCCATCCAACCTCTCATGAATCTGCTCCAATTCAGCCCTCATCATTCGTCTTATCTCTCCCATCAATGCCTGCATCTGTAAGTTCTGTCCAACGGGTTGTTGAACACCTTCATTAATGTTGTCTGCTTGATTTTGAGACATGATTAAATTTCACTCCCTCACATGTTTCACTCAACTCAATTTGGCTTTTACCCTCTAATATTCTCACACACTCTGCCTTTTTCCTCTCGTATTCTCTTTCAAGTCCCTAGAACTTACCAAGAATACCAAGCAGCGTAATAATCTATTTCGGAATCTGACTTTTTTTTTTCAGACCTCTAAGACTCTAGAAACAAGGTTAGAGAAAGAAAATTGACCAAAACTCGAAGAAGGAAACCTAGAAAAATAAGAAAAGTTGAGAAAACCATATGGGAAAACACAAAAACACCTAAAACTCATAGAAAACAACGGATTTAGGCCCTAAGAGGGTGGTGCCCACAGCATAGCAGTGGGTTATGCTCAGATCGTCGTTTTCCTTTAGAAAAGTTTGGCCTCGTAAGCTAATTCTCCAAAAAAAAATTTACTGTTCACTGTTTTGCTTTTTTTTTTTTCAGCTCTGAACTGTTTTTTTTTTTTTGATCTTTTCTTGAACTTTCTTTTCTTTTCTTGATTTTCAGAAGCGAACACAATGAGCAAGTCACCAAGAATTCGAATTTGACACTAAGACAATAAACGGGATCGAGCACACAACCAATTCGGGTTTTGTCCTAATTGAAAACCTTAACTCTACCCACAGATTTGATGAGAAAACAAGAAAATACTTGAAAGCAAGACACGGATTTCAACAAGAAAACAGACTTGAAACACAAGATAAGAAACGAAATTGAAGCAAGAACGGAATTGAAACACAACCTAAAACGAATTGGCAGCAAGACACAATCAAGAACAAAGAAAGGAATTTAAACCTAGACCTAGACTCACGGAATTAACTAAGAAAACAAGAAAAGGATAGGCAAACCTGATAAACCTAAGCTCTGATACCAACTGATATGAACCACGCCAACATGCGACGCGACCCAACACCAAATATGGCAAACGACCCCAAGACCTTTCAGGAATGGATGGAACCGTGACCCTATGCTTAGCAAAGCTAGAACCTTGGTATAGTTGAGGACGCCACAAACGAGGATGGAAATCTCGTTTGATAAGTCAAAGATGAACGCCACAAGAATAATCTTGATAAGTTCTAGGAAGTTCTTGAGAACTTAAGGAGAATAATCTCACAAATTTAATATCAAAATTGTCTAACTTTTATTTCATGCAAATCAGCCTTATATAGGCAAAGACAAATAAGTTTCCTATTTGAAAAAGAACTCCTAAACCCTAGCTCAAATAGGAAAACGTGAATAGTAACTAGGTCAAAGGAAGGAAGCAAACTTGCATCCCAAGAAAAGCTCTTTTCTAGTGTGAACACCTAATCTTGCAGCCCAAGAGAGTCTTTTTCCTAGTGTGAACACCTAAATTCGTCCATAGGGAATTAAACTAAAACTAAAACTAAAACTAGGATAGAATTACAAAGAAATCAAATCTTGACTAAATCTTCGAATCTTCTTGAAACTTCTTGAAGAATCTTGAAGTTCTTGAATCTTGAAAATAGAATCTTGACTTGAATCTTTGCTGGAAAATTCGCCCAAATAAATGGTTCATTGAATGTGGACGCCTAGTTGGCTTTCTTGTGGATCTACTTGGAGGAGTAACACCAGCCTTTATTCATCTCTACTAGCCAACACGCTTTCCTCTTGTTGTAGAACTTTCTCAACCAAATTATTCAGCTCTTCCTTGAACCTTTTAGCGCGAGCTCTTGTCACTGGACCAACTGGCACTTGCATTAAATCTGGAATATTCCTAGCAGCCTTGATGTCCTCATCGCTTTGATATCAAAATGGCCAATGATTGTACTTATGTACAAAGAGGCTCTTTTAAACACTAACCAACTTGACTCTGCATTGCCTGGTGTTGTTGTTTCTCTCTTGCCGGATTTTAAGGAAGTGTTTCCCGCGGACATACCACATAGTCTACCACCTAGGCTGGTCTTTGAACCCGATGGATTTGAGGACAAATCCTTCTCAAGAGGGGGGGAATGATGCGAACCAGCTGTCCACGTTCAATGAACCATTTTGGGCATTTTTAGAGCAAAGATTCAAGTCAAGATTCTATTTTTAAGATTCAAGACCTTCAAGATTCTTCAAGAAGTTTCAAGAGATTTGAAGATTTGGTCAAGATTTGATTTCTTTGTAATTCTATCTTAGTTTGAGTTTTAGTTTAATTTGAATTCTAGTTTATTGCCTAGAGTCCAATATGGACAAAATTAGGTGTTTACACTAGGAAGGAGTCTTTCTTGGGCTCCAAGAAAAGGAGACTTTCTTGGGATCCAAGGAAATGAGTATTTCTTGGGCTCCAAGTCTACCTCTTTGACCTAGTTACTATTCACGAAAACTATTCATGTCACTATTCATGTTAGGGTTTAGGAGTTCTTTTCCAAATAGGAAACTTATTTGTTCTTTTCCTATATAAGGCTGATTGTCATCAAATAAAAATAAGATGTTTTTGACTATTAAATTGTGAGATTATTCTCATTGAGTTCTCCAAGAGACTTTTCCGAATTTATCAAGGGATTCCTTGTGGCGTTTATCCTCAACTTATCAAGCGGATTTTCATTCTCTTTTGTGGCGTCTTCACCATACCAAGGTTCTTGCTTTGCTAAGCAACGGGTCACGGTTTCTTTCATTGTCACTATACCAAGGTTCTTACTTTACTAAGCAATGGGTCGCAGTTTCTATCGTTCCTGAACGATCTGGGTTTGTCTTTGCCATATTTGATGTCGGGTCGCGTCGCATGTTGGCGTGGTTCATATCATAAACTATCTCAAAAAGTGTAGCCAATCACAATTGCTAACTTTTCTTGATAATGCATGTACATCATAGGATCACAATCTTTGCAATTAGATGGCAAGATGAATGTATTTTCTCTCCTCTTCCATATGGCCGAAAATCATAATGGAAAGAGAGAGAATGTTATCATCTTTTATATATTATTTAATCTCAATAATATAATATTGTAAGCATGCATAAAGAACCAATCACCATTATTCTCTTTCTTGCTTGAATCAACCAAGCCATGCATGGCCTTGGATTGTAATCATTACAATCCAAGGGACAACTTTTTCTCTCTCATGACACTTGGCAAAAAGGTTCTATCATCAAAAGCAATGGACGATCGTACATCTCACATGCCACATGTCAATGCCCTATCATTAATTTGCCTTTTTCATTTGATGACTAGGATGATGACATGACAATTCACAAATTTACCCTTAAATAAAAAAATAACAAAACCCTACACCTTTCATCCTGTTGTCCCTTAATTAAACCTAAGAGGGGAGGGGGGTGAATTAGGTTATATAGGCAATAATACAACTTTTTTGACTTGGCGATATACTAGCAATGATTAATCAATAAGAATCTTAAATAGATGTGCACTTTAGCAATATAAAATATGAGTGAGGCAATTTATCAAACACTTGGTGAGCAGAAAATAATGCAAAAAGAGAGTTAAGAGAAAGAGATTGCAAATTGCGATTTTAGCGTGGTTCGGCCCCCGCCTATGTCCACGACCCAAGCTCCCCACTTAGGATTTCAACAATCCTCACTATAATGGCTCTTCAAATGTTGGTGAGTCCACAAACCAACTACAATGGTAGTTCAAGCTTTTACAATAGAAAAGAACTCGTCTCAATACAAAGCTTTCACTCCAACACCTTTGACAAAGAAATCCTTCCTTACAAATTGTTTAACTCTCTCTTTTGATAAGTGTTTGAGAATCACAATAAAAAACCCTCTTTTTAGGGTAGATGAATACAATGAATGTTTTCTCACAATATTGCTCACAAATTCTTGCTCAGGTAGAGCTCAATGATGATTCAAAGATTAAGACGATGAAAGAACTCAAGAGTAAATGCTTTGAATCAATATATTCAAATTTTTTCAGTTGAGAGCACTTAATAGAGCTGAAAAAATGGTGTAATTAATGCTCCCAATGTTCACAAACGGTTATATTTTGAATCAGCATTTTTGGCCCGACCAGTCGACCCCTGTTCACCGGTCAACCAGTCGAGAGACCCTCGTTCGGTGGACAGGTCTCGGGCAGACGACCCTCTGGCCACTAGTCGACCGGTCGCCGAGGGGTCGTTCGGTGCAACCAAGACTGTCAAGCTTGGATTTTTTTAAAATGATTCTTTTGAACAAGTTTTGTAAGGTTGTTTGAGAATCACTATTGAGCATATACTATTTGCAAGCCCCAAAACCCCAGTCATGTCCCAACCGGTACCCCTTATAACTTCCGTCTCCATCTTTACCTCCATCTTCATTCTTTGAATCTTCTTCCTTGAATTGATGGATGTTCTTCTTCCTTCTTTAGCTTGATGATCTTGGAATCGGAGTCAATCTTGATTCATCTTTACTTATGCATACTTAACAAACTCATTAAACATATTTATGGTTTGTAATCATCAAAACCAAGATTTAGAAGCCTTTTAGGCTAACAATCTCCCCCTTTTTGATGTTGACAAAACTTATCTCAAATAATAACAATGTAAGCATAATGAGTTTGAGAGAGTATTTAGCATTTTGTGCAATTTGAGTTTGTTTGAACCTAAGATATAAGTTTGTTCAAAAATCTCCCTCAACAGGTGCATGCATAACAACTTCCCCTTAATGTATGAGTTCTTTTTAGATATGCTTCTATTATTTATACAATTTTTGGTATTATCTCCCCATTTTTGTCATTAGCAAAACATGAATGAGAATGAGGTGCGTACTGAGATTGTGGATTTCTTTTCTAATCTTCTTGGTCCTAATTCACCTAGGCACAGACCTGTTCTTATGGAAGATATTCTTCCCTTTGTGCATCAAACTGTCCCTATGGAGAATCGCCATCATACGATTGCTCTTGTGACTGCCGATGAAATTAAAAAGGTGATGTTTTCTCTCAATGGCTGTAAAAGTCCTGGACCTGATGGCTTTACTGCTCTTTTTTTTTGTTAATTTAGTGGTATTTTATTGAAAGAAAAAAAGGAAAAGTACATGAAAGTACACAATGCATGACAACTGGTGTCACAATCTAGAAAATGCAAAAAAAAGCAAAAGCTAAATCGGTCGTAGACCGAAGGCAACAAAAGACATGAAAACGGACAAAAAAAACAAAGAGAATCTCCTCATTTAAAGGAGATCAATTCAACCATTATTGCACTTGTTCCCAAAATTGGTTCTCCCTCAATGGTTAAGGACTATAGGCCTATTTCTTGTTGTAATACGATTTATAAACGCATCTCTAAGATCATTGCAAATTGTCTTAAGGGTAGTCTTCCTCATATTATCTCTCATAATCAATCTGCTTTTATTGAGAATAGAATGATGCTGGATAATGTTCTTATTACTCAGGATCTTGTTAGAAATTATTCCAGGGGTGGCCTTACTCCAAGATGCACTATGAAGGTGGATCTTATGAAAGCTTTTGATTCTGTCCACTGGGATTTTATCTATCAAGCTCTTCATGCTTTTGGGTTTCCTGATATATTTGTTGGCTGGATTATGGAATGTATTTGTACCACAAGATTTTCTGTTGCCATTAATGGAAGTCTTGAAGGTTATTTCCCTGGATCTAAAGGTGTTCGCCAAGGTGATCCTCTTTCACCCTATCTCTTTGTCATTGCTATGGAAATTTTGACTGGTATGTTGAACAAGCTTTACTCCTCCACTGGATTTCTGTTTCATCCCAAATGTGCAGAACTTAAGCTCAACCATCTCTGTTTTACGGATGATCTCCTTATTTTTTGTAAAGCTGATGAGCATACTATTAGATCTATCTCTACTACTCTGGCTAATTTCCACAAATGTTCGGGATTGTTTTGCAATCCTGAAAAGAGTGAAATTTACTATGGCAATTGTTCTCAAGAGAAGATTAACTTGATTTTTGCTATTCTTGGCTTTGAAGAGGGTTCCTTTCCAGTTAAATATCTTGGTGTTCCTCTCATTTTTGGCAGACTCCGAAAATCTGATTGCCAGGCTATCATTGATAAAATTTCGAAACGAATTGATCACTGGACTACTCATTGGCTTTCTTTTGCGGGTCGCCTTCAATTGATCAAGTCTGTTTTGTCTGGTATGTATACTCATTGGACTAGCTCACTCTTTCTTCCAAAAGGCCTTATTTTTGTCATTGAAGGCAAATTTCGTGCTTTCTTGTGGCGTGGAGTCGGCCCGAAGGTTGCCTGGGCTAATGTTTGTGAACCAATTGATTAGGGTGGCCTTGGTATTCGGACAATTGAGGAAACAAACAAAACTGCACTTTTGACACCTTCTATCCATCTTTTGATGCTAGAGTTGCTGATATCATCTATAACAACAACTGGATTTGGCCTCATCACCCTCCTTCATTGGCAAATCTCCACCCCGGTGCTATTTTAGCTCGTAATGATGATGATGATACTTTCAACTGGGCTCAGGTTTCTAATGGGAAGTTCTCTTTCAAAAAGACTTGGGAAAGCATTAGAGTTAAAAGGGATAAGATTCATTGTTTTAAACTTATTTGGTTTAACAATTGCATCCCTAAACATAGTTTCGTCACTTGGCTTGCAATCTTGAATAAGTTGACAACTAAGTACAGACTTGTTTCTTGGGGCATTCAAGATAACTCTAATTGTGTTTTTTGCTACATGGGATGTGAAACAAATGAGCACTTATTTTTTGAATGTTCCTTCACTCGGAGAATCTGGAGACAGGGATTGTCGGCACTTTCCATTGATTGCTCACTGTTCACTATTCCCAAAATTTTGGATACTTCTAGCTCTATTGATATATGGAGTTATGATTCCAAAGTCCAGATTTTCAGAACTTTTCTCTGTGCTGCTGTTTATCATATTTGGATTGAGAGAAATAGACGTATTTTCAGAGAAGAAGCCTTTACTGAAGAACAAATCTTTAAGTCTATCCAAAATGATGTCAACTCCAAAATCCTCACAAGCAAAAAATTCAAGAACACATCTATCAATCGTGATGTTTTGGAGTGATGGGGGCTACTGAATTACTTTAATTAGTAATTCATTTGTTTTCTTGTTTTTTGTTCTTTCTTTTTCATTGATTTTGTTTTTTGTCTTTTTTGGTTTTCCTTAGTTGTACATGTACTTTGTTTTTTCTTTGAATAAAATGTTACTGAATTATCAAAAAAAAAACACTTGACACAAAGTCACAAAGTAAAGCAAGTCATAGAAAGGAAAAAACTACCAAAGCAATGGAGTTGTTTGTTGGAAAACGAAAGTTGCAAAGTTTAATGAGAAAGGGGAAAGGGAAACATCCTAAGCATCGCATGGCAACGGGCTTAATCCTTCATGAATTTCTCATAGAGCTTCTCAAACATCTTGTTCATGCCCTTCGTCTCGGTCTTGACTTCACCAACAGTCAAGAATAACTGATCAACTTTTGAAGTCAGATTATCAACTTTGGTATTGACTTCTTCAAGAGTGACTGGACAGAGTCTGTTTTTTGTGGATGAACTAGCACCACCAATATCAACCCGTGAAGGACCAATATTAGCATCTCTGCCTTTGTGATCTCTTTCATCACTACTCTCACTCGCAGCTTCACTTTTATCACCCTCTTCCCCAAGGTCATAGCTCTCTAGATCATCAACTACCTCAGATTGAACCATACGGAATTGACATTGCTGAATGTAGATAATGTCATTATTTTCTTGAGCCATGGTTTGTCTATCCAGGCAGTATTTGTCAAGGAAGTAGGTAGACTCATTTAAGGGTGCAAACTGACCAACACGATCATTGCCCTTAAGACGGAAGAAGTGACACAAAAGCATCCCATAGGGCAAGGATTTCTTTTTAAAAGCCAACATGTGACTAAGCATGATGTGGGGAAGGTTGATTTTTTTTTTTCTGGGTCAGCAAGAATGGATTTTATAAAAGACAAATAGAGCTTACAGGGTATATACAAGCCCGTAAGCAATCAAACATGCGTGAATAAATCACCACATGAAACAAAAGGTAAAAACAACAAATTGCATACATGCAACAATAAAATAAAAGAAATGAAAAGAAAAACTAAGTAAAAATAAAGCAAAGTTGCACGCAGGCAATACTTAAGGAAAGTAATCCAAATCAATAGATGCAATGATTTCTTCATCAGGAGATGGAAACGTAAAAAATCCTTGAAAAAGATTATGTAAGGAAGATATCCAATGAAGCACGCGCCACAAAGTGGCGATTGAAAGATGAGTCCCTGAAACCGCTTCCAACTTTTGTCTTTGTCAGTACTTCTTCTTTAATGTTGGAAGGGATTTCTTCTTCAGTAGCAGCAGTATTCTCGAAAAGTATGTTGTTCCTTTCTCTCCAAATATGGTAAACTAAGGGAAGGTTGATTTTTACCTTTGTGTACATGAGGTGCATCACATAACCTGTGAAGGATGGAATTGTCCCATCTTTTATAATGCGAGGCATGATGGAGTGATTTAGAATGTAGAGGAGCAAACATTTCTCTACACAGAGTTGATCTCTCTTGGGCATAAACTCTTCCGATCTTCCCGAGTCTTTCCACAAAGTGGTAAACATCTCCGTTGGGGCAGTGTAATGTAATCCGCTTGGTAAGTTAGCGGCAAAATAGAGTTTTAAGCCACTATTTGGTATGCCAAGCAAATCAGCCAAATCCCATTCTCCTACATATATGTTAACTCTATTTACCCTACTCTTTAACCCACGCACACCCCTATCTTCTCCTTCTACCAAATATGCATAGAATTCCCGAACCCACATATCACAATTTATGTCCTCTAGTCCAAAAAAAGGAAGCCACCTTTGATATCTAAGCAACTTATGTGAGCGAGTGTTATCCAAAAAGTCTAAAGGATCAATAAGCTTACCCCATATTATTTTCTTTTTAGAAAAATCACCTGGTGCAATGATGTACATAGGATCCCATGGATCAATGGCATGAGGCCTAAATGTGGTCCCTTTGTCTCTTGGATGCTTGTCTAGATTATGATGCCATGAGGAGACGAGAGAATTTGCAAGAGAGTACAAAAAAGTTTGGTTTGGGAATTTTATCGAGCACTTGGTGGGCAAAGAAAAATTTGAAAAGTTTTTTACAAGAATTGAAAAGAAAGATACGCACTTGAGTGGGTTGTCAAGATTTAAGTCGCCTACGTTTTGTTTGTAGAACACATAATGAGTTTTGAAGATAATATGAGACAATGACGGGATTTGAGTGGGAGAGAATTAGGATGAGTTTTGATGAAGAAAGGAATGAGTTTTGAATGAATTTTGAGGTTTTAAAGCTTTTACCCATCAGTGCCACAACCGAACGAGGGTCCAAGCACCGGTCGACCTGTGCCAGACCCTCTTCCTCCTGAGGCACATCCACCGGACGAGGGGAACTCCACCGGTCGACCGGTGGGCACACCCTCTTCCGGTTGAGCATATTCTACCAAGAAGTAGTTTTGTGCTTATGAAACTTCATGAAATGCATTTACAATCATATTTTAAGCATGCCCAGCTCTCTTCTAATCACACAAAATTGATTCTCATGCAAAGGTTTGGTAAAAATATCAGCTAATTGATGCATGGAGTCAACGAAATTAAGCACAACATCCCCTTTTTGAACATGATCGCGAATGAAATGATGCCTAATTTCAATATGTTTGGTTCTAGAGTGTTGAATGGGATTTTTAGTGAGATTAATGGCACTTGTATTATCACATTTAATAGGCACACTATCGTACACAAGGCCATAGTCTAGTAAATTTTGTTTCATCCAAAGAATTTGAGCAACACAATTTCTGACATATACATATTCAGCTTCGGCCGTAGAAAGAGCTACACTATTTTGTTTTTTACTAGACCAAGAGATTAATGAATGTCCTAGAAATTGACAACATCCACTAGTACTCTTCCTATCTACTTGATCTCTTGCATAATCTGCATCCGAATACCCGATAAGTTCAAATGATGTGCCTTTCGGATACCATAGTCCTAAATCTATAGTCCCCTTAAGATTTCTAATGATTCTTTTTATAGCATTTAAGTGAGACTCTTTAGGACCGGATTGAAAACGAGCATATAATCACACAGCAAATACAATAGCGGGTCTAGAAGCAGTTAAATAAAGAAGACTTCCGATCATTCCTCGATATTGCTTTTCATCTACCTTATTACCTTCCTCATCTTTGTCAAGCTTGATTGATGTTGACATCGGTGTACTTATTTCTTTTGCTGACTCAAGCCCAAATTTTTTGATGAGTTCTCTAGTGTACTTGGCTTGATTGATAAAAGTACCCTCTAGTGTTTGTTTGATTTGGAGTCCAAGAAAGAAATTCAATTCTCCCATCATACTCATCTCGAATTCCTTGTGCATACTCATCAAGCTCAACTGTGAACGAGTGCCAATCTGGTTAAAATTGAGAAATGTTCCGCTTGATTTACTTAACAATGATGGTCTCAGTTTCGTTTCAAGCACAATTGGCCTCCCTCTTCAGATGGATTCGAAAACTGCCTCACGGTCACATCTCGGTTATGCAAGAGTATGTGTGGAAATGAATATTCTAAAGCATCTCCCAGATAGTCGAACTCCCTAATAGGGAAGAGGCTGAGATCCTAATCGAATATGATTGGAAACCACATAAATGTACTTTTTGTAATGTTGCAGGTCATGACACTTCCAATTGTCCTAATTCTCCAGACAATCGGGTTGAGGATAAACCTTCAGGCACCAATTCAGAATGGAATGAAGCAGATAAAAAGCATAGGAGGAGACGCGGTGCTTCACGTCAAAAAGAGCATCTGGTTAGCAATAACATATTTAATATACTTAACTCAGATGAAGCTCATAGAGATCATGGTGATCAAATTGATGAACGTTCCCAAGAAAATTTTTCTAAGTCCAAGACTGTAGAGAATAAAACTACTGGAACAGGTGTTTTCCACAAAAAAACCAATGTCCAAAAGGTGAACATCCCTACGCAGGCACATGTACAACAACATACTTCTCAAATTTCGGTTACTCCGTACCCATCTCAAGGTTCTAAGGATAAGGTTTCTACTCATACTTTTGGCAAAGCCATCTCTACCAATCGTACTGTTGGCATCTCTTCCAACACTGCATCTACATCATGTTTAACGGAAGACCCCCTGATCGAAGAACCCACTAAGGAGATTTTCCTTTGTTTTCCTGTCTTTTTGTTCTTTTAGTCCTTGTTTGGACTATTTCTCTTCTGCTTTCCTTGATCTTGTTTTGATGTTGTTTGTCAACAATCTTGTACTTGTACCACTTCCTTTGGATATCAATAAAACTCCCACTGAATTAACAAAAAAAAAAAAAAGAAATACTCACAAAGGGATTCATTAGTAGCACCAAAAATTATATCATCAACATAAATTTGCACGAGCAATATATCTTTACCTTTTGTTTTAACAAAAAGGGTTTAATCCAATTTTCTTCTAGTGAACCCTTTTTCAAACAAATAATTGCTAAGCCTATCATACCATGCTCTAGGTGCTTGCTTAAGACCTGCCTTATCTAGTTTATATACATGGTTTGGCAAGTTGGAATCTTCAAATCCGAGTGGTTGTTTCACATATACTTCTTCCTTGAGATACCCATTTAGAAAGACACTTTTTACATCCATTTGATATAATTTAAAGTTCATAAAATATGCAAAAGCAAGAAGCATACGAATGGATTCTAGTCTAGCTACTGGAGCAAAAGTCTCATCATAATCTATCCCTTCTTCTTGATTATATCCTTGAGCCACTAGTCTAACTTTGTTCCTAGTTACAACCCCGGATTCATTTAACTTATTTCTAAAAACCCATTTTGTACCAATTATAGGATAATCCTCAGGTTTTTTAACTAGATGCCACACTTTACTTCTTTCAAATTGATTTAATTCTTCTTGAATGGCAACTATCCAATCTTCATGATCTAAAGCTTCTTTAACATTTTTAGGCTTTACTTGAGAAAGAAAAGCAACATGTTCACAATATGCATTTAGATTAGAGCGAGTTCTTACTCCCTTTGAAGTATCACAAAGAATTTGGTCATTTGGGTGATCTCTTACAAACTTCCAACATTTTGGTAGATCATCATTTGTTGTCACTTCTTGGTTATTTTGCATTGGTTGTACATTTCCTTGTGGATTTTCTAGAGTTTCACTATCCTTTAAGGTTTGACCCTCTTAAACATTTGTCTCCTTTGGATCTCTTGAGGTTCCCTCGTTGCCGATGATTGTAGGTAAGATTTGAGTGTCAACTTCGGAAACACCTACATCATCATCATTCTTTCTCGGAGCAAAAGGATTAGTTTCATCAAAATTCACATGCATAGACTCTTCAATAAGTATATTTCTTTTGTTAAAGACTCTATAAGCTTTACTTCTTGAGGAGTAACCCATAAAAAGTCCTTCATCCGATTTCGAATCAAATTTGCTAAGATGTTGTTTTGTATTAAGGATGAAACACTTACAACCAAACACTTTAAAATGAGATACATTTGGTACTCTACCTTTCCATAATTCATAGGGTGTTTTCTTTAGAAAAGGTCTAATTAGCACACGATTTAACACATAACATGCGGTATTTACGGCTTCACCCCAAAAATATGTTGGCAAGTTGTTTTCTTTCAACATTGTTCTTGCCATTTCTTGTAGTGTTCGATTCTTCCTTTCTACTACCCCATTTTGTTGAGGAGTTCTAAGAGCCGAAAAATTATGTTCAATGCTACGTTCTTCACAATAATCCATAAAAGATGCATTTATAAATTCGGTGCCTTGGTCACTATGAATGCAATTTATGTAATAACCTTTCTCATTTTGCACCTTGTTGCAAAGTTTAGCAAATTCATTGAAAGCATTATTTTTATGTGCAAAAGGTCTTACCCAGATGTGTAATCATCTATAATAACATAGACATATCTAGATCCACCTAGACTTACCACATCCATTGGACCAAATAGATCCATATGTAATTTTTGTAAAGTTCTTGATGTGGTTACCTTGCTAATGGTTTTGAAAGATGTCTTATGTTGCTTTCTAAATTGACATGTATTACATAGATGGTCTTTTTGAAATCTAGTCTTAGGAAGACCTATGACAAGTTCTTTTCTCGAAAGCTTAGCAAGTAAATCCATATTAGTATGACCAAGTCTTCTATGCCATAACCATGAATCTTCATTAATGGTAACTAAGCATGTCACATTTTGGCACTTTAATTCATGAAGATTGATTACATATACATTATCACATCTATCTCCAACAAATATTACTTTATCATCTTTATCATACATCTGCAACAAGTAGATAGAAATTCAACTCTAAATCCATTATCACAAAATTGACTTACACTTAGTAAATTATGTTTAAGACCTTTAACATACGAGACATCATGAATGGAAAGAGAGTTTATATCTCCTATGCTACCTTTACCAATGACTTTGCCTCCTCCATTTCCTCCATAGCTAACTTTACCTTTGAAGTTTATGTCAATCTCATAAAAGAAATATACATCTCCCGTCATGTGCCTTGAGCACCCACTATCAATAACCCAAGTATTTTCATACTTCTCCTTTAGGGAAACCTATCATTTATAGAAACAAATCAAGTTCATTTTGGTCCCCAAGGTTCTATTGGGTCCTTTTGTGTTAGTATGAAGTCCTAACACATCTAACAACCCATTTGGGTCTAAGCCATAAAGGAATATGAGAATCTCTTCCCACCATGTTTTTAAATCTACATCGTGATGCATTGTGACCAATCTTCTCACAATAAGTGCATCTTTTAAACGATCCTCTTGATGTTGAGGCTACATTCCAAGAGGATCATGCTTTGACAAAATAATTTTGCAACCCTTTTTGATATGGCTTATAGCCGATTCCCTTTTTGTCAAATTGTACTTTTTGTGATTCTTTTAAAGGTGGATGGACAATTGAGGATTGAGAAGCTTTTACAAAGATAGTTTTTGAAGAATTTGGTTTAAAAGATGACTCATAACCAATTCCACCTTTGTCGAGTGGTGATTTTTTAGAACCAAGAATTTCATCCAAGGCCTTTGTTCCTTTTGAAAATCTAGCTAGATCATTTTGTAGGCCAAAAACTTGTTTTTCAAAATCTTTAATTTCTAATTTATTTTTGGACTTTAAATGATAGTATTCAAACATTTATTTGGTAAGAGTATGATTTTCATCCCTAAGTTCCTTAATTTCCTTTTGAAGTTAATCATTTTCTTTTTGAAGATTCTTTACTTTTGAATGTGCAAGAAGAAAACTATCGTGTAGTTTTGAAAATTCATTTGTTTTTTTTTTTTTTTGATAATTCAGTGAAAATTTATTGGAATTCAAAGGAGATGGTACAAGTACTCAGAAAAGAATCAGTCCAACAAGGACTGAAAGAACAAAAGACAAGAAAACCAAAAACACAAAAGGATCAAAGAAAAACAAATCTCCTTAATGAGCTTTCCGATCAAGGGGCCTTCCATTAAAAATGCCTTGGACTGCCTTAGTGTAATCGAAAGAAGTTGATGCCTTGGAAGTAGAGGCATTGTTGAAAGAGTTATCAACAACATGAACGGTAGAGATGGCTTTGCCAATATTGTGCATAGTTACCTTATCCTTAGAACCTTGAGATGGGTACGGGGTGACCGAAATATGCGAAGTAGGATGATGTACATTAACTCGATTAGGGATGTTGACCTTTCAAACATTGGTATTTTTGTGGAAAACACCCGTGCCTACAATTTGATTCTCAACAATCATGGACTTATTAAAATTTAACTCACGAGCATCAATTTGATCACCATGAACATCATCAATGTCGAGCATTAAATCTGTTATTGCTAACCAGATTCTCATTTCGACGTGAAGCACCGCGCCTTCTCCTATTCTTTTTCCCAGTCTCATTCCATTCCGGTTTAGGGTCAGCTGGTATTTTATCATCTCTATCTTCCTGTGAATTAGGATAATTAGAAGTGTCGTGACCTGCAACATTACAAAAAGTGTAATGCCCCGATCCCTCACGAGACCGGAGGCTCTAATGACCATGCTATTCTCAACCCAATACCAAACCCGGTCACAAAATTTTTCCTAATGGTTAAGTCCGGACCCGACACACGGACAGAGTCTCCCCTGTACCGTGGACATTCTGAAAACTTGTAAACACTCAATAAAGCCACAACATAACAAGACATTCATTTATAACTAAAGATCTTAGCTTTAAGGCCATCCGAGCCTTAAGACATACAAACAATTTAGATACAGACAAACATGCATTCATAACTTAACTTCTTGACAAAAACGCTTATCATGCCACTCCATGATAGCTTTTAAGTATTCTTAGAAATTGAAAACAACCAGTCATTCACTCCCAAGCATGCGAAGAAGCTAATAGCAGAAATATAAGTTATTACATGCCATGGTTCTAAATCTACCACTACATCATCTATCCCTCAATTTGCAAACTATATAATATACACATATCACTTAGGTTACAAAATAGAACATAAAGTAAAGAAAACAAGTCCTACTCTCATCAACAAGAACATAGTCCACCTCAGGCAACTAGACACAGCAACTAATGCAACTCCTCCAACTGCGCCACCTGAAACATGTTAGCGAGGTATGAGCAACCACTGTTGCCCAGTGAGGGATAAGGTCCCGGGGCATGCAATGCAACAGGTAATACAGTTAAACAACAATAGCAATTAAACAATTCAAGAAACAATGATAGCTTCAATAACCACACATTTAAAAGGATACATTTCACATAACCCCTATACTCCAATCTTCACTAGGTCTTCATTCACGATCCACGAACCATGATCATGATCACGATAAGCCGGCATAACCCTAAACACTCCAGTGGGTGTACTCCGGATGTACCCCGATAATCCTACGACCCAACATCCCCTGGCAATATCCGGACTAGGCGAATGAGGGACTAGGGCACGGAGTTTGAATATCCATTGGCAAGCCCTCTGCTGCCCAGTCGATATTTAACACATCCGCCCCTGACACTATGGTTGCGCAACCACTATGCAATGCACTTTACAATGGCAAGTTAATATCAATAATATAAGCAATAACACATAGGAGGATCAACAAAGTAGGTTGACCTCGATGCAGTTAGAATAGAAGCAATTATATAAGCAAATAAGCAGTTTTACAATGGGACATATACAAGATAAGCATAGAATCATACCAAAAGCTCCAAATCAACTTGAAACCACATATAAACACTCAAGAAGTCATGCCAAGGTCTTAGATGCGCGAAACAACCGAAATTGCACCTAAACCCCTTTGTTATTCAAGTTATTTCTCTTCCGAACTCACATTAATGATTCACATTCGAGGGGAAGCTACACAAATCCTCCAATTAACCCCTAAGGTACCCTTTCAACCCACAATTACGTCCGATTACCCGCAATTACCCCGAAAGCTCCAAATTCCCTCTTATAGCTTTAAACTACACGTACCTCATCTGGGCTTCAAACAAGGGTTATCAAAGCTTCTATAGCACCTAGGTAGCCTAAGAATACTAAAAGTAAAGCCCGAATCCACCCAGATTCTCCTTAACCCCGAAACCCCTTTATTAAAGTCGACTATTTTACGTTTTATGCGATATTAGAGAAATTCAAGTGCACGGGGCTATTAGACTACCTTCATTAGCACCTAAGGCATCTATTAGGAGTGTTGAATCAAGCCAATATGTGCAATTACACAAAACCCTAGAAAAATGTTACTATTCACCTCATAAATCAAACTAACAATTCTAACCGTTTAAAAAGCGAAACAATGGCTCAAATATGTTCTCTAGCACTTATAAACAAGGTATAATAGCATAGATAATCAATACAATAGCATTTGGTCACATTTTCAACAAATCAAGAAAATAGCAACTATTTTAAAATGCGAAAATAAGCCGTGAAATCCCTCACCAATGCATGTAGGAACTCTCAGGAGGCTAGCAAACACCCTAAAATACTTGCTCCTAGCTTGGCTTGGCTTGGCTTGAAGATTTGTTGAGCAAAAATCTCTATTTCTCCTCCTATGCTATTCTCGGATTTGCTACAGTAATTCCTGCATCTTTTTTTTTTCTTTTTTTTTTGTGTTTTGTTAAGTTATGAGCTAGGTGGTGTTGTATGAGCATATATATTAAATGGGGTCAAGTTAGGTGCTTAGTGGTCCACTAAAATGAATGTTGATAACCTTAAAACGAGCATAAGGTGAAGAATATATGCTAGCTAATTAAATTACTAAGTTATGTTACGTAATACTATTCATTGAACCATTAAAACATTTTCTAAACGAGTGCTCCTATCGCTCCTAGCTCAATTGCACATTTTTCCCATTCCTTTAACAATTAATATGATTTAATAAAAATGCTAATTCACTAATATAATGCAGTTTAAAAATGGAATGAATAGTGACCAAGAAAGACAACAGGTAAAGCACAGAATTTAATGCACAATTAATGGATGCAACATTTAAAAATGTGTACGGTAGAATCTTGGGCATCACAAAAAGTACATTTCAGTGGTTTCCAATCATATTCGATTAGAATCTCAGCCTCTTCACCATTAAGGAGTTCAACAAAGGTCCTATCCGGGAGATCTTTCAAAATGTTCATTTCAACACAAACTCTTGCATAGCCGAGATGCGAGCGGGAAGCAGTTTTTGAATCCATCTGAAGAGGGATGCCAATTGTGCTAGAAACAAAGCTAAGACCATCTTTGGTAAGTCAAGTGGGACATTTCTCAATTTTAACCAGATTGGCACTCTTTCGCAGTTGAGCTTGATGAGTTGGAGACCGGTTTCCCAACGTCTAAGGAGAAGGGAGTGATGGTGAACATGCCAAAGCTCTTGCATCACACGATCACAAAATTCTTGAGATTCAAAACGGAAAACAAACAACCCAGACTCATTGGATTGAATATCAACATGACCAAATTTCTTCCATTGAGTGTCAACCATTCTTCTAATTAAGAAAAAAAGGGGTGGTTTGCCTATGAATTGACCAATAAGACAGCAATTCCAGTGTAATGATCCTTCCTGGAAAACATTTGCTGGTGGAATAGCGATTTTTCTCCCATCCTTGATTTTGAACCCATCAACGTAATTCAATTTGAGTGAGTTATTTAACTCACCCAAAATGTGCCCTTGCCAGTTGTTGGTAACAAGATTATTGCCATTAGACCCATTTTGACCCCAAGCAGAGCGGTAATTGGGAACCTCTATCCATTGTAGAGTCAGTTGGTTTAGTTGAAGCATTCTGAAGAGGAGGAAACTCTTTTTGCAATTCAGCAAAGAGGCCATTGTTGAACGGCGTTGGTGAATTTTGGCCAAAAGGGTCGCCTACTGAGCCAAGGTTATGGATATCAGTTTACAAAGTATTTTGATGAAGGAAATGTGAAGATGAGATATCCCTGTTGCTTTGTTGACCATTTGCAAACGCTGAACCAATGGGAGCGGGTCCATGAGTAGGTGGATATTGTGAAGAATTGGCGTCAACTCCATGTGACAGTAGGGTCACCTGATTTTCAATGTTCCCCACGCCAGTCTTCTCACCTAATTGGCCAGCTTGCACAATTGAATCATGTGAGCTAAAATTGCCTTTAATTTGGTCAAAAGTTGAAGGCTGAGTGTGCAATGTTGACAAACTAGGTGAATAAGTTGTGGTCCCCATCGGATTGTCACTATCAAGGATAGCCAATTTATTTGCTTCATTCTTCAATTCGGGAGTTGAGTCCAAGTTGTCATGCTGGTCCGCGTGGGGGACAACACCTGAAAGCTCCACTTGTTTTCCACTAGAAATTTGAACAGAATGTGGCTGATTTGAAAATTGCATTGGTGGGGTCGAGTTAATTCCATTGTCTGATGGAATATTTGCAAAATCACCATGTGAATGACCATGGGCACGTGGGGTCAAATGGGCGCCGATTGTTGGACTTTTTGGCTCATTTTGAAATTGACCAGCTGGAATCTCGGTAGAAGCAATTTGAGCATGCCCAATAGAACTTTGAATATCAATTGGCATGCTTGAGAGGACCACGGGAATACTAGAATTGAAGACCATGTTGTTGGGGTCCATCTGTTGGCGACTTTGTACATCACGCGCCATAGCACTATTGCTCGAATTAACAGAAATGCCACCATCGGACTTGGGGAGATTGATTTCCAGATTTGTTGTAATTAGACTCCGATGTGTTTTCAACATTCTTCTCAGACGAATTTGGAGTATTGCAAATTGGAAGGATTCCTAGTCGTGGATCATTCGGATCAAGCCCCATTGCACGAATAGAGTCATAAACACCCTGCAATCTAGTACCTTTAAGATAACGATCAAGGGATGGAGCTGAGCGAATCTCAGCATAGACCCCGATTTCGAACTCTTCATTACTCATGTCAATGCCTTCATCATATTCGAAAAACCCAGCTTGCTTAGCTTGAATGGCATCATAAGCTGCTTGTAGTTCCTTGCTAGAGTTGAATGATTCATCACCATTATAAGGACTATCATGTTGAAAGAAAGCTGCATGTTCTGCTTGGTTAGCCTTGTAAGCTTGCCCAAGTTCACTCGAATTAAATGAAACAACGCCTTTAGCGGAGGATTCCTCATCTTCATTCACCTTCTCCATAGCAGCTGGATTATTAGTGTTAGCCATCTCTTTCAATCTAGCACTAGAACGTGAGGAAGAAGGGGCAGTTTTCTTGCCTCTTCCCCCCATAGGGGGTGCAATAGTGTTTTCCGGGACAAGTAGAGAGTGTTTTGGTGGTGATTGGGAGATTTTAAGGTGGTTTATTGGTGGTCAAAGGTGGGTCAACGACCTGGTTTTAGTGTTTTCCTTTGACCTAGTTACTATTCACGTTTTTCTATTTCAGCTAAGGTTTAGGAGTCTTTTCTAATTGAAAATTCATTTGTTAGTTCCTCCAATGTACATTCATCATCATTAGAAGACAAAGAAGAAGATTCATCACAAGATGAAGAAGTTACCTCATCATCTCTAGCCATGAAGCACACAAAGTTGGCCACTTCGGTTTCGCTTCCACTTTCATCACCGGTTGATACATCATCCTCAACACACGCCTTCATTGCCTTTTGCTTTCCTTTGATCAATTTTGGACATTTTTCTTTGATGTGTCCCGGTTTGTCACAATTGAAGCATTTTATTTCTTCTTTGGTCTTTTCTAATCTTTCTTTGAATCTTCTCTTGACTTTGTTGATGGGCTCCTCTCTCTTCATCTTTTTATACTTTAAAAACTTCTTAAAATTCTTTGCAAGAAGTGCAAGCTCATCATGATCGCTATCATCTTTGTCTTCATCAATACATTGAGATTGAGCAATGAGAGCAAGTGATTTCATTGTCTTCTTTTCTTCTTCATCTCGTATTTTTTCTTGATTCAATACAAGTTCCTCCGTTTCAAGGTTGCAAATGAGCTCATGCACCATAATCTTGGAGAGGTCGGTTGATTCTCTAATTGATGTCACCTTTGGTTTGTATTCTTTTGGAAGAGCCATAAGAATCTTCCAGTTGAGTTCTTCATTTGGATACTTCTTTCCGAGAGCACTCAAGTTGTTTACGATTTTGGAGAATCTTTGATGCATTTCATTTAGTGACTCTCTGGACTTCATACGAAACAACTCATACTCATGAATGTGAAGATATGATATGACATGTGTAACATTTTCCAAATATTCTTCACTTGAGACATTCCTTGATATGACATGTGTAACATTTTTCAAATTTCGTGAGCGGTTTCACATTGACTTACACGACTATACTCAGTTTCGTTTAAAGCACAATAGAGGATATTCTTGGCTCTTGAGTTCTTGGTCATCATGATTATGTCTTGATCATTGAACTCTCCCCTTTCTTTGGGCACTTGAGTGGTTTTGACTTTCTCGACTCCACTTGCACTTGAAGCTTCTTTAACGGTTACCTACTTCTTTGGAACATAAAGCCCATCTTCTACTACTGACCATAGATCATAGTCAACGGATTGTATGTATGTCTCCATCTTGTTTTTCCAATAATTAAAATTTGTATCTATAAACAATGGAGGCCTATTAGTAGAGTAACCTTCAAAATAAGGAGAAGTAGTATTGTTTGCCATTTATCTTTTCTTTGCTAGATGTTAAGCTATATGCAAAGTCCTAGCTCTGATACCACTTGTTGTCCCTTAATTAAACCTAAGAGGGGGGGGGGGGTGAATTAGGTTATATAGGCAATAATACAACTTTTTCGATTAGGCAATAGACTAGCAATGATTAATCAATAAGAATCTTAAATAGATGTGTACTTTAGCAATATAAAATATGAGTGAGGCAATTTATCAAACACTTGGTGAGCAGAAAATAATGCAAAGAGAGAGTTGAGAGAAAGAGATTGCAAATCGCGATTTTAGCGTGGTTCGGCCCCCGCCTGAGTCCATGACCCAAGCTCCCCGCTTAGGATTTCAACAATCTTCACTATAGTGGCTCTTCAAATGTTGGTGAGTCCACAAACCAACAACAATGGTAGTTCAAGCTTTTACAATAGAAAAGAACTCGTCTCAATACAAAGCTTTCACTCCAACACCTTTGACAAGGAAATCCTTCCTTACAAAGTGTTTAACTCTCTCTTTTGATAAGTGTTTGAGAATCACAATAAAAAACCCTCTTTTTAGGGTAGATGAATACAATAAATGTTTTCTCACAATATTGCTCACAAATTCTTGCTCAAGTGTAGCTTAATGATGATTCAAAGATTACGATGATGAAAGAACTCAAGAGCAAATGCTTTGAATCAATATATTCAAATTTTTTCTGTTGAGAGCACTTAATAGAGATGAAAAAATAGTGTAATTAATGCTCCCAACGTTCACAAATGACTATATTTTGAATCATCATTTTCGGCCCGACCGGTCGACCCCTGTTCGCCGGTCAACCGATCGAGAGACCCTCGTCCGATGGACAGGTCTTGGGCGAACGACCCTCTGGCCACTGGTCGACCAGTCGCCGAGGGGTCATCCAGTGGAACCAAGACTGTCAAGCTTGGATTTTTTTTAAATGATTCTTTTGAACAAGTTTTGTAAGGTTTAAAACACATATTTCAAAAACGTTGTTTGAGAATCACTATTGAGCATATACTATTTGCAAGCCCCAAAACCCCAGTCAAGTCTCAATTGGTACCCCTTATGACTTCCGTCTCCATCCTTATACCTCCATCTTCATTCTTTGAATCTTCTTCCTTGAATTGATGGATGTTCTCCTTCCTTCTTTAGCTTGATGATCTTGGAATCGGAGTCAATCTTGATTCATCTTTACTTATGCACACTTAACAAACTCATTAAACATTTTTATGGTTTGTAATCATCAAAACCAAGATTTAGAAGCCTTTTAGGCTAACACATCCCTAATCCCAACTTAACCCCACACGCCCCCACGCCCAACCCCAACCCCAACTCCAACCCCTCCTACGACTAAACCAAAACCCTAACCCTAAAATCTGATGACCTCCACCCCACGCGGACCTTACCCACCACAGCCCCACCCCACGCAGACCACCACCCCACAGTCCCACGACATGCTGACCACCACATCCATAGCCGCAGCTCACGCAGACCACCACCCCCACTATGTGGTACTGTGTGTGTGTGTTTTTGATTATGTGTGTACGTGTGCTTGTGAATGTTTGCGTGTGTGTTTTTTCCTTTTTTTTTTATTTTCTGTTATAATCTTTTTGATGTTGCAAGACAATATAAGATCCAAAATCAACTAGGATTTTGCCATTCTTTTACCAAGATTTGCATCTTTTGTTCTTGCTGTTTGTGTGTGTACGTGTTTGTGATTGTGTATATGTGTGTGTTTACATGTGACTGTGTCTATGTGCATGTTGTCACTATGTATGTGTGTGTGTTTGGTGTCTCACTGTGTGTTTTTAAAAGTTGTGTATGGATGTTGATGCTGAAAAAGGGGTATGTGTGTGGGGTATTGATGATAAAAGAGGTGTGGAAGAGTATTTTTCGTTGTTTGTGGGTGTTTAGATGGTAGGGGTATTTTTGGTAGATAATATGAACAGTAACACAATTAGTTAATTTTTTAACGTGAAGTTAAGAAGAGGGTTAATAAGTGGGTATTTTTAAAGATGAGGGGTAATAAATGCCACAATATATATAGGATAGGGGTACAAAGTGGATTTAACCCTAAATATATTAAAACTACTTTTCAATAATTACAGTTTGGCCCCAAAAGTTTTGATAATTACAATTTGACTCCAAAACTTTCCAAAATTATACTTTGACCCAAATACCAACATTGATGACTCTTAACACCTTAAAGCCATCAACCATATAATACAAGCTCCATGTGAACTTATTCATGATACTTATTAGTGTGTGACCTTCTAGATTCATAATCGCATACCAATGAGGGAACTGATAAACCTTCTTATCTATTTCGGAAATGTCTCCGTCATTTACCGAAATACCCTCATGCTCATGAGTGACGCACTAGCAATGAACGTACTATGAGTATGTAAACGACAATGAAGACGACGTCTTTCATGAATCCATTTAGCTGTCGAGAATGCGTACAGTCTGATCCTTCTGTTAAAAGTGCCCCGATTGGGAAAGGACCATGAAATGGTTAAACCCACATCCGATACTATGTATAAATCTGAATTGGTGAAAAACGAGATGACTACCATGGAAAAACTCTTTCCATCATTTCATACTCACCTTGGCCAAGACTTGCTCGTTTACCAACCGATCTCAGATATCATAGGAGATCGCCTCACGTCGGAGGTTAACAGATCCTATCTTGACAATTACCTGTCGATTCATACCACAAAACTAAAACGCGAAAGGTTGTAATCCAACTTATGGAATACGGGTATTGTCCAGACGCAGTATTTAGCCCCTGATATAATCGGTAGCTGTAATTTCTCAAGTTTGAGAATTAATTTGCACAATTCTCAACTAAATAGTAAACTATTAACCTGATATCATGCAGTTTACTATTTATTGTCACATTCAATGATCCGTACACAGACGATCACTCATATGTTTATTAGTCCACATCATCATGATGTTCTGGCACTTCGCACGCCATCCTTTATCATTAATATCACTATGTTAATCAAAGGTAATAACATATGATAACCCGTACTCGATTATTCTAGTCCCGATTGAATAATCTGAAGGGCTATGAATCGATTCTTAATGCTTATCATATCGAAGAAAAAGTGCAAAATATCCTAAACCCTTTTAGAACATTCTTCTTCTCGGATAATCATTAGGGACATATTCATATCGAAGTGGAGAATATGAATATCCTACAAGTAACACACTGTTTAAAAAACACATAAGCATATTCTTATTAAACCCTAATAAGGTCATCTCAAATTATAGCATTAGGGCATACCCCTAACAATCTCCTACTTGCACTATGTTATCAACCATAAGATCTAGTGCATTGTACATTCGTATCAACATACTCATCTTCTCCAAGACGGTGATCAACTGCAACTATCTTTACAGGATCAGTGGGTCAACTATAGAGGCATCTATAGGAACCTATTCTGTTAAATCATTTTTTATCAAGAGAGAAAATCTCGAATTGACTCTTTACAAGTTTGGACTCTTGATGAGATCGGGTTCTTTTAAGCTTGTGCAAAAAGCCTCTATAATAGTTACAATATCACATGATATCGGCTACCATCAATAGACAAAACCTCATAATTTCCAAACATCATAAAAGTCAAGCAGCATCTTGGCTCAAATAATAACATAACTATTACTTACTATTGTTCGAAACTCTTTCCAATAATTCACAAATCCACTAAATACACTCTTATCCTTTTAAGTGAATTCTTCACTAAGAACTTCATTATAACCATAAACCTTAAAATTCTAGGTTAAAGTTCATATAGAGATCATTATAACAATAAGATCATTAGAACTTATATGTATTCTCTCCGATATCTGTCATGTAACTAATTACATCATATCATGCCAAGTACTTGCCATTGCATTTAAAGGATTCGCAAACAACGAAAGGATTAGGTGGAAAAATCATTCGCAACCTTTCCTTAATAGTCAGAAGGAAATCTACAATAAAAGACGGATACCCTGTCATTAAGACTAGAGACCAAAATTTCTTAGATTCCTCCATCTTAAAGAAAAACTTTAAGATCGTGACTGGGCGTACAGGTCGTGAGAAAACAATCAATCATATCGTTGTACTTCATATACATGGTACTTACAAGACATGATCAGTTTACCCAAGAAATACAACATGATATAAAATTCGATTGGACCTTGGAGAACGAAGGTATCATAAATTCACAAGACTTGTTAAGGGTTTGAACTCCCGCTAACCTTTCTTATAAATTTAGAAATTACCTTCATTATTAATGAAAACGATCTCTATCTTTTCATTTTAACCATTTCATCATAGTTACCTTTCTCTAAAGAAACTATGCATGAAGGAGTTTAAATTCTATATGGCCATAGAATTAAAACATGGTATAAGTTTAAAATCAATTTGAAAGATTATAGTGATAAAAGATGCATTCTCTAATCTTCTTTTATAACCCAACATATTTTGGATAAGTCTCATATGCTCCATTTCATTCAATTATTTATTTTGAACAAACTCTTTTGTCACAAAGAATAATTAATCTATCAAACTCATTTGGATAGATAAATATAAGAATTCTAGTCTTTAAATATTGATCATTTCAAAGTTCAAGACAATATATGTATGATTTGGTATTTAGCCATTTCATTAAATGCTAAGCAATGAAATATAAATGTTTGAGTTTGAAGACATCATTTCTTTCGATACACACTCTGATCATTTTATTACTATTAATGAAGGATATACAAAATACAAATCATTTCTTACAAAGGATCAATTCCAAAATTACCCATAGTAAGAAAAGATTGATAATAGTCACTACTATTTAAAGAAACGTTCAAACTAATCTAAAATATTTATAAACATATTTCAAAACTGGGATCGCATAGCAAGCCGATCCAAAATGACCAAATCATGCATAACCAGTGTCTACTACTCAATCCCCTCCTGATGAGAGATCTCCTGGTAAGAATGCCACAACCCGGCTCCTCCTATGTCTCCTCATCCTCTTTCTTCTAATTTTATTTTGGCTGGGCTCAACCACAGAAGGAGAGGACTCAACATAGGGATCAGGTGCTGCACCCAAACCAAGGTTCTGCCAGCTAGTTAGAATATTTGGCAACTCATTCAGTGTGACCTCAATTCTATGTACATGAAAGTCCAAGATCAAGGGAGAGTAGGATGGTAGAAGATACTGGAAGATCAAGTCTACTTGAAGTCGGGGATCCACAACGAAACCAAATGCCTCCAATTGAGTTACCAAGTAAGTCATTCTGAGGCAGTGCTGGCTTATGTCACCCCCTTCTTCAAGTCTCATACTAAAAAGCTCACGGGTCAACTGGAATCTCATAGACTGACTGCGTTCGCCAAAGTATTCCTCCAAACAACGAATGATATCTACGGAATGAGACAACCCCTCATAGAATCGACGCAAATCATTGCTCATTGATGAAAGAATGACCTTATAGTAAGTGACCTTGTCGGTTTTGGAAGCAGTCTCATCAACAGGAGCAAATGTCGGGGCATCCAAAATGTACTCAATTCTCTCAAATCGGAGGACTACCCTTAAACTTTTGTACCATTTTTCGAAGTTTGGTCCAACTAAATAATCATGATTAAGGATGGATAAAATAGGATTTATGAATGAAGCCATAACAAACTACATAAAAAGTAAATATAACAGAAAGTAAGATTGCAGGCTAACAAGAATATATAAAGCTATAATATTGCAAAATAAAATAGCCACTCCCACTATTTGTTTTAAATCTCATACTCCCTTAATGAGAAAACATGAATCTATGATAAGATTCTAAGTGGGATGACCAAGTTCCTATGATCAGACATATTCCTCAAACCTTTGTGGCTATGTTGAAACATGAATACCAGAGGTCAACAACTCCTTGTTGTCTATTTCTCTAAATAGGGTATGGTCTACTTTAGTCCCTAAATCACTTAATCTCAAACCTTTGTGGTTATAATTGATTAGGTGATCTAGTTAAATTGTACCCGCCATCACTTAGTTATCCCTCAAATTGAATCAATAGCCTCAAGCATGTTGACCGTTAGATTTTGGCAGACAACCACATCACTATGTCTCATTCTAGCGATTTTAATAAACTTACTTTGAAACATATCCTCTACCTTTGGGTAAGAAGGATTGTATTCATTTGTGTCTTATTAAATATCCTAGGATGGCGGAGGACTACGATAAAACTCCTTTTACCATTTTTGAAAATCTAATATTTGTTTGCACGTAGAGAGTTAATATAATCTCATCAAATAATTAAGCATTCAACATACTATAAGCTAACAATCACAATTATAGCTATTTAAATAGTATGAATGCATAGATAAATGAATGATGGATCATGGGCTTGGCTTTTGGGCTTAAAGAAATAAAACTATTTACTTTAAAAGACGTTCAACTCCTTGAAATCTCCATTGGGCTTCCAACTCCTTGGAAAAGTCCATTGGGCTTCTTGTTAGCTCCTTTTGAAGAATTACATAAAAGTCCTCACTATATAATTCTCTGAAATGACAAGAAATAAATTGAGACTTATGTCTCATATTACAACCCAATAACTTTTGACCCTAAAGCCCAAATCCATGGTATTTCTAGATCAGACTTGCCAAGAGCTTTCTGTAGATATAAAGATCATTAAATTTGGCCGTAGAATGAGAAAGTTATGAATTATTGAAGATTTTATGTAAATTTGGAAAATTTGGGGCTAGTGTGTGTTCTTGGTGTAGTATGTGCTGTCGAAAATCGTGAAAAGATTGTTGAACATGGTCTGAACATGGGAGCCACGTGGCCCGACCACGGGTAGCCATGTGGTGAAGTATTTTATAGAAAAAAGTAATTATATATATATATATATATATATATATATATATATATATATATATATATATATATATATATATTGTAAAATCACGTCAGACGTGATTGACGTGATTACAATCATGTCTAATTGTTTCAAAGTCTAGATTATTTTAAAAGTGGCCTGGAAACTTTTTATGGTGGTGGGCCACGTGGCTCACTTAGGTTGAGCTACAGGGCCATGTGCCATTTATATAAATAAAAAAAAAAAAATTGTTTTTTAAAAAAAAAAACTGATATGTTAAGGCCCAACCATTAGCGCTGCATGGCAACCATGTTGTAGCCGGCGTTGACCATCACCCAGTGGTTTGACGGTGGCCGACGGCCTGTGGTAGTCCGGCAGCGGTCAGTACGTCTAGTCACTGTCGGAAAAAAAAGTTTATTATTTAAATAATACATTAAATGTATTAATTTAAAGGATGGTCTAATATCTGTGTGATATTTATAGATTTCACCCCATGTTCATTTTTGTGTCTTTATCTTTGTGATAATTATATTTTTACCCCATGTTCACTAAATGAGTTCTTATCTTTATGATAATCTCATTTTCGACCCCATGTTCTCAATTAAGGCCATTATATTTGTGATAATTGTGTTTTGGCCCTATTTCTTGTAAAACTAGTACATAACTTAAATTAATTTCAATTATAACATAAAATTATGAGTAATTTCATTGAATTGACCAAATTTTCGTAATTTAATTGTAATTATTAAAATTTAGGCATAAAAGTTTTTGTAATTTCATTTAAATGCCTAAAATTTGTGTAATGTAATAGTAATATTTACAATTAGGGGCATGAATTTTTTGTAAATTCACTTAAATATCTAAATTTGTGTAATTTTATTGTAATCTTTACAATTAGAGATGTGAAATTTTTGTAATTTCACTTCAAAGAATGAAATTTATGTAATTTTATTATACATGTTGGTGTGTCCAATATTGATACATGCTATGTGCATTATTAATTTTTGAAATTAATCTATTGGATAGTTATGTATTAAAGTTTGTTTATTTACCTGAGGGCTTTAGTAGTCATTCGAGAACTGTGCGAATTAAACAAACTACGAGAAAGATTTCCATCACTACTAGCCATACCGAACACGTACTATAATAGGCCTAAACTGATTATCCTATAAATCGTCTTACTTTTAATGAATATGTGTAATATTAAATATTTTATGGGATATCTTTGATGAGCATGTGATAGTCATACATAATTTCATGATCCATCAAGCACATACTCAATTTTCTTAGAGCCAAGTATGATTTTCATATTACAAAACCAGTCAACAAAATTTGGTCCAGTTAAGCAATTTTCGTTGAGGATGCTAGCAAGTGGATTCATATAGACAAAATAACTGCAAAAAATAATTAAATTATTAGACAATTGTATTATTAACTATTTGATTTCAGGATTTTTATTCAAATCGTGCCCCACTAAATTTTTTGAATCCTACACTTCCCGAGTAGAGAAAGGAAAATCCATTTGAACTTTCTTAATGGAATTGAGGGCCCATTTATTCTTTATCCACCTCATATGATAGATTATTGGTGAAGCAAAATAAATTGGTGAATAATACTTACTCAATGCATCAAACACAAACCTCAATTATTCTTGTCTTCAATTCCACCAAACTCTCATGATAGATTATTGGTCTCGTGAAATTGGTTAAATTGACCCATTATCTCTGACAAATTAGGGTCAATGCAACACTGACTCCTTACATGATAGATTATTAGAAATCATTGAGAAACCCAATTATGTCAGATCTAATGTTTAAAAATAGAGTAATTAGTATGTTAATCAAAACAAGTAACCACATGTGTCCATGTGAATTTACCTATCCAATTAACACACCAATCAATCTAAGATAATGGAAGGCAATAATATATTCTTCTCAAGATTATATTATTATTAACTCAATATTCTAGGTGGGAAGATTTGTTAGTCTTTAGTAAGGTCTTATTTTTTACATACTTTTGATTTCAATTGTATCTCATAAAATATAAGAACATAAGCATACATGCATTTATATATCTATCATATAAATAAATAGACGAATATATAAAGACAAGATAATCATGAACTTGGAGCACTATCAACCCGAGCCACTGAATTAAATTTTTAAAAGAAATAGAATAGTAAGGGGACCAATTAAATGGGCTGCTCCTGTTGGGCTTCATGAAACCCTTTTCGCAAACTGGGTCCACCAACTCTTAATGTCTTCATCTTCACTTTTATATTACATAGATTCCTAATCTAGTAGAGATACATAAATAAAAAAATAAGGGATTTACATCCTTAAAATGAGGATAAGAGACATACAAGCCCCATTAAAATTATATAAATACCCCAATGGGTGAATAACAAACATTAAATGGCATTCATTCATATTCATTCATCTATACATTCAACATTCACATAATACTAATCTATTATCATCCACATACATCACAAAGACAAATAAGGTAATCCTCGAATATGGCATAACTAATATATGTAATCTTAATATATAAGACATCCAATTTAATAAACTACTTTGAATTTGAAGTTTTAAATATCTCATATTTCTCGAGGATGAATAAAATTTATTTTTTTATCCTTTTTTGCTAATAAATACTTTATCAGCCCATGATGTCAATTAATGCTTTATTGGGCTCATCTATATCAAAACTAAAAGTTTTAAGGCCTAGATTAAATAAAGCTGGTCAAACCAGTATAAATCCAATCCAAGCCCAAAAATATTAAACAGGTTTAAATTAATTTAGTTCTAAGACAAGCCCAAAATTGCCCATAAGTCTTTAAAGAAAATAACTAAAACAACAAAAAAGAACTTTTGTGCATTGGGTCATGGATCCGGATCCATATTCGGACCAATGCCCCAATACTGGTTGGGTAGGGCCAAAACCCTACCCGAAAAACATATTTTTTCTTTCTTTCTTCCCAAGCAGCGCCCTCTTTTTCTCATAGCAACGACGTTACTGCCCTAGGTAGCAGCGCCTCTAGTGCTGCCTTCCGCAACACTGCTGCCTCTACTAGCATAATGTTGCCTCAGCAGTAGTGTCGGCTGCTATTGCCCTGCAACAACCTCATACTACTTAGGGCCACAATTTGTTTTTTTTTTAAAAACATAAACAATTTTTTTTTGGTAATTCTGAAAACAATAGAATGTAATTTTTTAGAAAAAAATTTTCAAAACTTTCTTGGGAATTCATAAGGCTAACAATTTAATCACATTAAACTAATGAGCATAATTAAACAGTCTTTAATTGCATCCATTTGACATCTTTATTACTGTGCCATATCCTATAAATTGCATACTAGGCATGAATGGTGGCTCTGATACTAATGCTGGATTCTACACATAATATTTAATTTAATTTTTTTTATAAATATAAATGCATCGGAATAATATCATGTATCCATTCATAGATATGTACGCAATTAATTCTACGCAAAATATCTAATAAGCGCGAAGGGTGTTTTAGGATTACCTCAAGCTGTCGAAGTCTAAAGAAGTTTATGAAACAATCCAAGCTCTCAAACGTGAAGCCTCATATTGAATCTACACAAAATCCCAGAGAATTGCAGTAAACCCCTACTTAGATTTCTAGAGAAGATTTACCGTGTAGGATTGATTGTGTGCTAGCTTTTCTTTCCTGCACAGCTTCCTTTATATAGAAAATAGGTTTGTTTTAGGGCTAGCTCTATAGGTCAATCTAAAACGTGGACTTGGACTGGCTATTTTATCAGACTGGTACTCTGATTAAAAGGCCTAAACCCTAAAATCCTAGTTACATATTAGATACTCTAATATTTAATTATTTTCTCTAACTAATAATTCTCCAAATTTCTTTTGTCTGCGACCTCTCAAGCTCATAAATTAATTAGTCGTGGAATTTTAGTTAATTCAATTAATTATTTAATTAGACAATTCTAATTAAATTTCAACAGTAATAAGTAACACCTAATAGTATATTACAACTACCTAACTAATTATGAAGTGGAATTGTGTGAACCCCTAATAATATAATTCTCGTATAATATTATCCTTCATCTACCCCGTCACTAAAAAGCAAGAGTCATAGATAGGATTTTCAAACTCTTCTAGCTTAATCATTTGGCCTAAACCAATTAATTTAGTAACTTTTAAATAAATAATAGAACACTATCTATTATTTAAGCTCGGCCAAAAATTTTCGGTTACTTAATTAATAGATCGCATATGACCCCTAATTGATGGATTAGGAATAAATCACGACCACTGAGCACATGAACCAGTCCATGGTTAGAACCAGTTTATTGTACTGAGCTAATCAATACATTCCATACATAAGATATTCGTTTTGTCTCAGGTCTAAGGATTACTTATATAATTATATATTATATGACAAATTATTGACTGTATATGTAATTTGTCATATAGTCGATCATGTCTAGTATTTGGTTCATAGCGAATACTTATACATTTACTCTAGCAATATGAGACTAATTGCTCTAATTAATATCACATATTATTTCAGATGGTAAATTGTATGGCAACCTATTTGAATAAATCAACACTCAATTAATTTATTTTATAATCGGGGACATATTTTAGATTATATCATTAATCGCGAATTTTGTCACTCATATTCATTACACCTTAAAGAATAAGACTCATGTATATAAATTTAAAGACTTTTATTTAAATATAATTAACTGATAATCATATATCAAATAAAGCTACCCATTAAATAAATAAATCATACAAAATTCATGTCTTAAAATACAAATAGATTGGCTTTTAGGGCACTAAGCCTAATAGTTAAGTTTTTCGTACTTTGATAAATAGTAAAAACTTCTAAGTGCTAATAACATGTTATAAAAATAAGAGAAAGAAAGAAGAAAGAAGAAAGAAGAAAGAAGAAAGAATAATGACTCTATTGATATTGATATATCAAAAGTTTTATTTATAAGAAAATATAACTTTTTGTCTGCGCATTTCTTATGCAACATTATAAGACTTTTGTCTTCTTGGATTTAGTTTGCCCATAATCAAACAGTAACTTTATGGTTCATGAATATCCCAATCCTATGTACATAATTTCATAACAGAAGAACGTAAAGAAAAAATATAATAGACTTAAGGAAGGGTTTTCTTAATTGTCTGTTTTTTTTTCCTTGGTCAAAAGATAGAGATCGTTGTAAGTATGTTTGCAAAATACTAATTAATTATTTTGTAAATGCCGTCCGTTTACGTGGCATTATATATAAAAGAGAGAGTCCCATCTCGTACTGCAATGCACGTTTGCAACATCCAACAAGTTGAGTTACAAGCCCGACACTTAGTTTAGGGGTTCAAACTTCAACAACTACCTGCGGCCGTGAAACTGACACACACACACACACACTTCTCTCTCCAACAAGCTCAAAGAAAGAGTTTTACTTTGCAAATATTGGAATAATGATGCATGCAGATATAGTTATACAGATAATTTAGTAGATATGCATGTGGTTGTATCTATGACGAAAAAAAGCTGCCAATATAAGCAAGGTACGTAGCTGTTCTTACATAACACAAAGTGTTGTTGAAATCTAAAAAAATTAAACCAATTTATAGAAACCAATGGCCATTCGTATTTTTAGGTGTCTTAAGGACCCCGTGATCTTCTCTCTCCCTCGTTGAATTATTATGGGTGATCAACAGTCTTGATATTACCAAGTACTTTTATCTTATCGTCTCTTTATTATTATTATTATTGTTATTATTATTTCCCTTGCAATTTTCAGCCACATTTCAATACTTTATATTGCTAAAATAGTAGCTTAAAATTATTATTATTTTTTTAATTATTTTGGGTTAATAATATTAATGGTCTGGATTATTAAAAGCTGAATTTCAATTTTTTTTTTTTTTTTTTTTTGGGAACCCAGAATCCCCCATTAGGTACCTTCATCACCTTGACCAGAACTCCTGCATCAAAAGAAAAAGCATAGTATCTATATACAATTTAACATAATAGTTGTATGTATGTATGTGTATATATTCATATGCTGCAATTCAAATATAAATAAATATTTGTAATGCTGGTTTTCTGGTCTGGGTTTTTCTCTAATTTGTATTGAACTTTTCTTCCTTGGCTTTTGATGGTCCGCTTCTCATTTTAAAATCTGCATGTGCATCCAAGATTTTAATTAGAAATTTATATGTGCATCCAACATTTTAATCTTTTTTTAAAGTTGTTCATATAAATGTGATCCTTGAACCTTTCTCTCCTGTAAATTTCTTCTTCCAAATATTGAGGTTTGGAATACATCAACTTTGAGCCAATTGTCTATATTTTATCAACTTATGCATTTGGGTTTTATCTCTATTTGTACATACTTTTGAAGATTAGCCTCTCTGGTTGAGATTTTGAGAGAAATTGGAATTTGTGTCAAATTTTAGGGAGATTCTGGCTTTGCATTGTCACAAGGAGCAGCAACTTTTCAGAGGGTTTTGAGGTTCGGCTCCATTGTTGTTTGGATGAACTTGAAAGCCCTCAGGAATTGAAACTTACAAATATTCCTCAGCTGATTGTCCAATTTTAAGGAATAAGGGGTCTACGTTTGGCACGATATTATAAAAATTTGATTTGGGAAAGTTATCTGCACATATCTGGAGCCCAAATCTTTGATGGAACATACAGTTTGAAAAACGATGGGCTGCATTTGCTCAAAAGGATCCTCTGCAGAAGATTATGTTGCTGAAAATGACAAAGATGACGAAATAAACAAGTGTTCAATACAGGTGATAGCTCCCTCACGAAGAGAGGAGATCATAGTAGAAGTAACTAAACCGTCAAATGATGGTTCTGTCCGTTCAAAATCAAAGCCAGGTTTAGACGCTAATGTAGGTGCTATCCCAGTAGCAAGAGTTGAGGAAAGTGGGAAAACAATAATTATCGAGAGGCCCAAAGGTGGCCACCATAGACGGTCTACAACGATAGATTTTACATTCGGTGGAGGGCCACAAACGATGTCTAGAATTGTAAGCATGCCACATGGTGCCAAAGGTGAACAGGCTGCTGCAGGATGGCCATCCTGGCTAAGTTCAGTGGCAGGAGAGGCAATCCAAGGTTGGGTTCCACGAAGTGCGGAGTCATTTCAAAAGCTTAACAAAGTCAGTCCTATAGTTTTTTCTCATTGCTGTAGTTTTTCTAGTTTTTTCCTAAAGTCTATTTCTACTTAATTTGAAATTGTTCTTGGAATTATATCATTCTCACTCACTTTAAATCGGTTTTGACTGTAAATTTTCTTTCCTTCATGTTGTTCAGTAGAATTTGAACTATTTATTGTTCTATGAGTGATCTGTAATATGCACACATACTGGATAGACATAATAACTCGAATAAAGAAATGGTGTGTAATTTTCATAAAAGTCCGTTGCTCTTTGTGGCCTATCATATATTTATCATAGCATATTGATGTTCTCTTTGGTTGCAAAACCATCATTTAACCAATATCAATTTGCTAAGCTGAACTAAAATTATGCTGTGTCCGATTGTTTTAATATATGTACAACTTTTTAGTAATACACTCTGGTTCCTTATGATATCAGAAGGACCTCATGGAATATCTGTATGTTAAGATGATTGTAAAATTATTAGTCTGGCTACATCTATGTGCCTCCTTTTGGCATGCATAAAACTTGAGAACTTGCAAAATAAATCTTTATTCTGGTTTTGATTTTTTGTCAATGCTTGTATTCAGGGATATCTATTGATGCCTTATTTGTACATATCATTGTATTTTGCAGATAGGCCAAGGAACTTATAGTAGTGTTTATCAGGCCCGGGACCTAACCACTAATAAAATTGTTGCAATGAAGAAAGTACGATTCGTGAATATGGACCCCGAGAGTGTCCGCTTCATGGCTAGGGAAATCTGTATTCTGCGCCGGCTAGACCACCCAAACATAATGAAACTTGAGGCTCTGGTCACATCAAAGATTTCAGGAAGCTTGTATCTTGTATTTGAATACATGGAACATGATCTTGCTGGTCTACTAGCATCGCCCAAGGTCAAGTTCACTGAACCAAAGGTAAATTGTTTTTCTTGTTTGCCAAGATTCTATGGCATCTATCTAATTACACATGATCCACCCCAACCCCCTCATCATTGAACTCTCAACCTTACAGGAGTTTCATTTATCTAATAACTATCAAGAATTTATTAGAATGCCACAATCATGAACCATTTATAGCTAATTTTCATTGCTTTAATATAAATACAAGTGGGTGATAACTACTTGCGAGCTATTTCATAAAGAGAACCAAAACGAAAATGATACAGCTCCCATGATTTAGAGTGTCTGCAGAGGAACAAAGAACTATAGTTGAAAATTTTATATGATGATCGAAATTGATATCAAATGCCAGGTAGAAATAGACACTTATAACTTTCCCCTGCTCCTTTTGTAGTTACTTGCATTTCATGTGATAACTACATTGCTATTCTATGCTGTTATTGCAGATTAAATGTTACATGCAACAATTATTTCGTGGACTTGAACACTGCCATAGTCGTGGAGTACTTCACCGGGACATTAAGGGTGCAAATCTTTTAGTTGACAATAATGGAATTCTAAAGATTGGGGACTTTGGACTAGCTAACTTTTTCCAGCCCAACCAGAAGGAGCCACTGACTAGTCGTGTTGTTACTCTTTGGTATAGGGCTCCTGAGCTCTTGCTTGGTGCAACCGAATATGGAGTTGCCATTGATATGTGGAGTGCTGGTTGCATTCTTGCAGAGTTGTTTGCAGGGAAGCCTATAATGCCAGGAAGAACTGAGGTACAATTCTTGAGTTAGAAAATCAAACTTGTTTAATCTCATACAAAAGATCCCTACGTTTCCATCCATCTTCGTCTATAACACTACATCTAGCTCTGAAATAGTTTGTCCACTCTTACAATGATATAATTTACTATTCTTACATTTATTATTATTGTATTTCTGTATCATATGAGATGATATATTCAAAAATCGCCAATTCAAACTTTCAATAATTCTTTACAAGTATGGTTAGTTTGGACACTGTATGATAACAGACCTGTCAGACAGATTATTGAAACTCCTTCATATTAAGTACCTTCGTTTTAGGACCTTATGTGTTTTATAACATGACTTTATAGATGACACTAGTTGGTTAAGGTTTTCTACATGACTGATTTCTCTAGTGCAGTGAGCAATTGCATCTTGATGTTCAACAAGTTCTGATGTTAAGAAGTTTAGTCTTGATTGTAATGCCCCAAGTATGTTGCTCTTGTCTCCTTTCTGACTAGTGGCGGAGCCAGGTATCGGAAGTCTGGGAGCAATACAAAGGCAGAGCCCAGAATTGGTAAAAATATATAACATTAATAAAGTGAAGAACTAACGTTTATGCCTCTATCCATGCTCATTGGACCACTAACTCCACTCAAATCCAGTTTTGTTAAAAACATTTTAAGTTTATCACATTTCGCTTCCTTTTCAAACATGTGACGGAATTTGTTGAACAATTCATGACCTTTGTCATTGAGTTCTTCAAAAAATTTCTTCGAAGATATGAATCAATCATCATCAGAGACATTTTGTCTTCTTCTGCAAGTGTTCTTTTTGAGAGTTCTTTGAAATTATAATTCTTTGAGAGACTTGGTCTGGAAGTCTCTCTTCAAGCATGTTGGAATCAGACACTATATAGTCAGCTAGTTTCAGAAAGATGTTGACAAAAAGATAGAGATGATAGATATCAGCCTTTTTCCATGAATCACTTATACACCTAATTGACATATAAACTTAATAAACTTTTTTCGTATTTTCTCACAGAGTTCTTACTCTTTTCTTTTGGCATGTCAACTAAGAATTGCTGAAAAAAAATGGTGTTGGTAAGCAACAACCCAGCATCAAATATCACTTGCACAGATAAGTTCTTTTTGGCCCGTCAAATAAGTGAAACCATGAATCTAGTCCCAAAGCAATAGATATGTAGCATAGCAACAAAGATATAAGCAACCCTCATTATGCATGTAACGTTTCAGTTTTCTTGTTCATTCTACATGCTCTTTTACTTCACCTACTATATAGTTTACCTCTATTTTACCTTATTTCAACCCATACGCTCACATGCATAGCACAAGTGTCCCCTTAATTTTATCACTTTTAGCAACTTCATTGTGTCCCTTCCAGGCACACCCTGGGCAAAGAGTGGTTCCACCACTGTTTCTGACAGTTACATGATAAGGTGGCTCTCAATATAGCACTGCAAATTGCGGTCTTGGCCTCTCTGAGACTTGCACTAAACAAAGTTATTCAACATAACTGTTATTTTATATGGGTTGTGTCAGGTTATATTTTATGTCAAAAAGTCATCTCAAATAAAATTTGCATATTGTTGATGTGGTCACCATATTTACTAGCTTTTTAAGCTTCTAAGCAAGGTTTCGTTAACTGGAACCAAATGACATGATTGAGTGAGAATTTTGATTGATTAGGTTTATTTTTCCTTCAATGTATAGAAATTTTTATGGTTATTTGATGTGAAACAACTTCCAGGTTGAGCAAATGCATAAGATTTTCAAGCTCTGTGGTTCACCATCTGAAGAATACTGGAGAAAATCGAAACTGCCACATGCTACCAGTTTTAAACCCCAGCAACCATACAGGCGCTGTGTTTCTGAGACATTCAAGGAATTCCCTTCTTCAGCTTTGGCTCTCATTGATGTCCTCCTATCAATAGAACCAGAGGAGCGGGGCACTGCTACTTCTGCACTCAATAGTGAGGTATTCGCAGAACTTGTCTTATTACGCTGACTTAATGAGTGTTCCTTAGCGAAAATCATCAAATATACTTATTTTACCTTTTATTTTCTTTAGCCAATCTGCTTTTCCTCTATACTCCACTAACTGATGGATTTTTGGCTTCATATTGTGCTGCTAAAAGATGGAGGCCAATGTATAGGGAACTTCGCGAAGTGAGACTAGTGAATTCAATATATAAAGGAAAATATTATTGTCATGTCTGATTAAAATTTGACCCAAAAATAAAGTCTGAATAAAAAGGAATATTTTCTACGTAACTTTCTGTTTCAATTTCCATTTAATGATATTTTATTAAGAATCAAGGCTAAAAAACAATAAAAAGTGAGGAAAATAAGAACATTAGGAAGGATCTTTGTTCAATATTTTCTGAGTTTTTGGCTTTTTGGCATCTGTTAGTTCAGAACATATATAATATCTATTTGTCTTGGTCAATAAAAAAAAAAAAATTGTATAACATATATTCAATGAATTTCTAATAAATTTTAGTAACAAACTCATATATTTATAGTATCTTCATCTTCTTATTAATGATGAAATCCTATGGAGTTTGGCAGTAGTCTTGGTAAAAATAATGTGCATTTAAAGGAGTAAAGGGATTAAATTTATCTTCCATTTTTCTATCCCACCTTGCAAAAGGTATTCAAGCAGTTTAATGCTATCAACGTACGTGATGGAGCAATTCCAAAATGAAATTGATCAAGACATTCAAAGTAAAGGTCAAAAGAGAATGGTAGGAGGGTTTTCCTTAAGGACGACAGTAGTGAGGGCAACTTGGGAGAGATAAATAGCGGCTAAGAAGGACAAGGAAGGCAATTAGACAACTTGACAACAAGGAAGAAGAAACAGAGGCGTTCAAGCTCCGAAAAGCCAGGGTAAAAAAGACTAAGGATATAAACCATGTAAAATGCATCAAAGATAAGGATGAAAGGGTTCAGGTCACAGAGGAGGAGATAATAAAGGAATATTGTAAGAGCTATTCGTGTAAGCTATGTAATGAGGGTGATACTAACAATATAACTTGGGGGCTATTAGCTCGAAAGAGGACCTAAATAGCTTGTTCTATCAGCAAATAAAATAAAAGAGGTTAAGGAACCCCTGAAAAGGATAAACATTGGGGAGGTTGTTGGCCCAGATGGTATTTCAAGTGAGGTTTTATAGGTGCATGGGTGAGAAAGGTGTAACTTAGTTGACAAGGTTATTAATGTAATCTTGAGGAGCAAGAACACGTCTCATACTTGGAGTGAGTACCCTAATACCCATTTACAAGAACAAAGGAGATATCCAAAACTGTGCCAATTACCATATGATTAAATCAATGAGTCATGCTATAGAATTATAGGGAAGTGTAATTGAAAGAAGATTAAGAAAGAATACAAATGTGTCAAAGAATCAGTTTGACTTCATCCTTGGAAGATGGGGCACTATCAAGAGTACATGATTGACTTTCACATAGTGTTTATTAGCTTCAAAAAGGCCAAGGGAATGCTTATAGAGAATGTTGAAGAAGGGTATATGTGTGATATATATATAGAAGTAATAAAAGACTTATACGACAAAACCATAACCTATGTAAGCACGAACGTCGTAGAAACCAGTGCATTTCCAATCATAGCCTGTCTGCACAAAGATCAACCCTTGAATATCCCTTAGCACTTATTATAGACAAGTTTATTAACCATATCTAGGATGAGGCATCAAGATACATGCTATTCGCAGATATTGATCATGGATGAGTCTAGAGAAGGTGCGATTGCTAAGTTATAGACAAGTTTATTAACCATATCTAGGATGAGGCATCAAGGTAAATGCTATTCGCAGATATTGATCATGGATGAGTCTAGAGAAGGTGCCACTACTAAGTTAGAATTATGTGTGGGAGATGTTGGAAGCAAATGGCTTTAAGTTAACTAAATCAAAAGAGTTTATGAAATGCAAGTTTACCAAAAGTAGGTTGAAGAATAGTTGTAAGAGTGAGGCAAAAATAAGGTTGGACATGGAAAGAATAATAATTAAATAACTTTAGATATTTTGAGTCTATAGTCCAAAAGGATGGAGAGAATAATGTTGAGATCAGTCACATGATCAACGCTAGATGGATGAAGTGGAGATAAGCGCATTAGCAAATTGTGTGGACCGGAAAAGACCTCTTAAGTTAAAAAGAAGTATTATAAGATAGTCATAAACCAGCTTTGGTCTATGGTATGCAATGTTGTTAGATAGTGAAGTACCAACATGTTTAAAAGATATCAAAAGATGTCAGGGACTCAAATAAGGTGACTATGATAAGTGCGGAAATTTCGGGAAGGGTAGGAATTAAATTGATACGATTTAGGAAAAGTGGGAGTGATCCCAATTGAAGATAGGATGAGGGAGAACCATTTGAGATTGTTTGGATATAGTAGGAGGTGACTAATAGAGACACCTATTAGAAGGTGTAAAGTTATGTAGGGCGTACATCAAAATTCTGCATGCATGGAGATAAAAGTGGAGATGGCATTCAACAGGATTGAATGGCAGCATCCGATCAATTTTCAGTTTGTAACATTAATGTTGAAATGTTTATTGTCTCCTGACCAATTAAAAGTCTACCTTAAATTACTATCAATATTAGAAAGAATAATATCAGTTGATATCTACTATATGATACAAAGGATTGTAAGTAATAGTTCTTTCTCCCGTGGTCAAATCCATGAATAAATTTAAAAGTTCTGATGCTAGATGAACTTCTTGATGTTTTGGCCTCCATTGGAATCTCCTTTGGTGGGAAAAATGGAATAGCTGCTGTCATCTATCATTTTGGCTCAAAAGATATCTGTTATCAGCTTTTTTATATTTGACCAGATTTATCCTGTTTCAAATGAAAAGGACATTTTGCTGGGTATAGCAGCAATTGCATTTTTCTCTAGATAAGATTCAACAGCTATTTTCTAGGGAGCTTTTATGACTCTGGTTCGAATCTCTTGATTATGCATGAAACTTAGCTATCATTTTGCAAGTATGACAAGTAGTACATTTTCACAGGAGCTGGAGATAAACTCAATAAGAAAGTAACCTAATTAGTTTAAAACTAAGAAATTATATAATCAGAAGTAAAATATTCTGAACATCAGCTTGCAAAAGTTCAATTTATGCTTACACTTTCATGTAGGACCAAGTGTTGTCAAACATTCTCCTAAGGTGTAAGCAGAGGAAGAATGGACTTCTCAAAGTTGTTTAGGGCTTGTAAAGATGTGAAAACATTGGGAAAGTGTGGCTGATGATTGTAGTGGTTAGAGAGAGGTTTTAGGATGAAAGAAGATGGAAAGAAGGCATTTTGAAGGAGGGTTGTGTGAGTAGTACCCAAGGATAGGGAAAGACAAAGTGAAGAAGAAGAAAGAGAGAGAGAGAGAGAGAGAGAGAGAGTGCACTTCAATCCCTATGAATTAGGCGAAACACACACAAGATATCAATTCTCATCATTCAACATTCACTATTGTATTGAAAAGATCAAATAACCTTAGGAAAGAAGACTTGATTAAGTTGATATGCCTTAAGAGGCTACTCACTCTAGCCTCTTCTAAGACAACTAGGAAACCTAATTAGACTAAAAGACCATTAAATATCTAAACTTAAGAATCTTGGACAAAAAATTAAGAAATTTCCCACAAATACGAGTACCTAAAAGCGTTCGACCCTAAAATATAAGAAATTCTAGATAAACATTCAAGCAGCTCATAAAAATAAAATTAATAACTATTTTCAATTCAAAACTAATAAATCGACTCCATAACATGTGAATAAAAGCAAATTTGATTTTTTTCTTTCTCCTTTTTCAAGGGTTCTGCATCATTGATCTGGATATTTTATCATGCTGAATCCAGATATATACATTATCTTGTGTGTATGAGGCTTGTCTCCAAATGGTGTTAGAGCCATTATATAAGTTGCCTTAACTTTGAGTCTTATTTCTATCTTTCAGTTCTTCACAACAAAGCCTCTTCCTTGTGATACATTTGATTTACCAAAATATCCTCCAAGCAAAGAATTTGATGCCAAATTGAGAGAGGATGAAGCAAGAAGGTATGTTAATCTCAGATGCCTACTTAGATGTTATACTAATGCCCATGCTATCATTGTCCGACTAACACATTCCTGTTATATACATACCAATATAGAAAGGATTGAAGTCTATTATTTTCTAGTTGAGTCTAAGCCAGAAATAGGGTGAAACCTCAACTAGTCACTTGTTGCTCTGAATTGTCTAGATTATTTCCTTTGCAGCATTATATTGGTGGATTGATATACTTAGGGTTTTCTTTGTGAATTAGTTTAATTACTAGATTATGACACTCTGAGCTCAAATCAATATGAATGATCAGCACATTGTTGGTGCTGAGGGACTACATCTAAAGAGCTGCCAACAATTTATCTTTCAGTAAAATCCTCTTTGTTTATTCTTCTGCAATGGTTTGTGCCTGCTTTGTAATTCTCTTGAAATAACATTTTCGTAAGAACCTGATGTAGTGATATTTATATATCACTACTACAATTATATCAGTCAACAGAAACATTCAGCGTTTTGATTGTTGTTTGGACTTGGTGAGATACAGAACAAAGCATCTAAGTTCTTTGTCCCTATAGAAAATTATCAGTCATCTGAATTGGGTCCCTGGGAGATATGAGGGAACCCGCATAAGATCTTTATCAGTAGAGAAAAGTGTTTGTTTCTTCTGTGATTGTGACAGATGAGATGAGCTCCACGCAAATAATTAACAAATTCTGCTTTTTGCTCTGATGTTAGCTATTTGCTTTCTTTTAGTATTTCAGATTGAAAGGATTTTGTAATTTCTAGGTGCTTTATGTTTTTCAATTAGCAGAACTACATGTCTGTTTTCTGTCTTGATACCAGGCAAAAGGCTGAGAGTTTGAAAGGACGTGGAGGTGAATCCATACGTAAGTCTTCTAGACCATCCAAGGGGGTTCCAACACCAGAATTTGATGACCAGGGACAGGTCTATATTCTTTTGCTATTCTAAAAGGTTTACTTACCTTCTCCATACTGAATATTCATCATCAGTATCATTCCTAAAATATGTACGCAGGGACAGCCAAGTAAGTGCATCAGTGTCAAATACAACCCACGGGTGGGTAGTGGAACTGGTTATTCAATGCAACCTTGCAGAGTAAATTCAAAGAACGGATTATCCCACTCGAGTTCAGTACTACACCCAAATGCAGTAGGATACCAATGGTCTACAAAAGGAAAAGAAGCAAGTCAAACAGTCTCAATGAGGAATTTTGGCTCTTCCCGACATCGAAGAGAGTTGATGAACCAGGGTTCTCAAAAGCGTCAAGGAACAGTACACTCATCAAGCATCCATCAAATTAGGGATGACAGGGGATCTGGACAGGAAACCATGGTACATTCTCGCAATTGACCATCCTACATTTTCTTGCTAGGAAGAACAAGAATTAAAACAAGAATCAAGCTATATCTTAATTACGGATCCTCATTATGAATGAAAATTTTCTTCTAAGTAAATTTTGATCTCATTTGCCATAAGAACTATGTCACCTTTTTCATTATCAGGAAGATACTCACTGTCCATCATGGGTGTTAACCTCACATGAAAAGCATAGGAGCATGCATTCAAGCATCCATCATAACACAAACATGCCAAGGATAGAATGAAGATTAACCAGTAGCTTCCCCAGCATTTGCATGTAGTTATAAAGCGAAGCACTTCGTAAGAATGGGAGCACCAATATGTACACACACATCAGTGCTTGACATATAATATTTGAGTGTGCAGAATCAATCTTGGAATAATGAATTGCTCGTTAGAGGGTTCAATGCAACTAATTACTTCCAAGTCACACGAGCAAGTGTAGAAGTCAGGAAAGAGCATTAAAACTATGTCAGTGAGAAAAATGAAAAAATAAAGTTCAGGGATACCTGTGACAAACTAATGTTATAAGAATGGAAAGAATAATGCTGATTGGCATTCAGGAGCAAGACGTTTTGAGATTCGCATGTTCTGCCCAAAAGTTTTTCTACATGTTATCTCTTTTTCTGAAAGCTCTCAGATACTTAAAAAGTTTTATTTGCCCTGTAATTTTAGGTGTATGTACCAAAGAGAAACAGGATCCATTGTTCTGGACCATTAATGCCTCCAGGAGGAAACATGGAAGACATACTAAAAGAGCATGAAAGACAAATCCAAGAGGCAGTTCGCAAAACTCGTGGTGACAAGTCCAAGGCCAAAAGACCATGACATCTTGCTGCATTGCTTGGCTGTTTATTCCATTGAATTCGACTCCTCTCATTAGATTAACAAAACTGTCACTTCCCATGGGAACACGAAGAAGATGAGGTTATGATCCGATTCAAGCAAGCGACTATGTAGATTATACACTCCAAAAGACTAGTTAAAGTTGATAGATTGAGGAGTAACCTTCTTAAGTGAGTGGACTTGTACCTTGTGCGCAGGAAATTTGCCTTGATTGATTTCCAAACTATGTAAATTCATTTATTCTTTTATAGTTTCCCTTTTCTTGTCTTTTTTTTTTTTTTTTTTCCCTTCCTTTTCTTCTCTGGACCTTCTCTTATAGATAGGTTATACTGAAATGACTAGGGCGAAGGCTTTTCTTTGTAACCCTGTTATTATATGGATTAACAAGATAGTGCAACACAGTACGTTGTTGTTGATTAACCAACTAACAGTTTCTGGCAATGCAGAGATGCAGATGTTACAGACATCAATTCTGTTTTGGTTTTCCCGCGCTTTAATAAGAATGAACAAGGGTCTGTAGGTTATAAACACTAAGACCGACCTGGCTCCCCTACAATACCTCTTCTCTCCAATTTCCCTCAATGTACTATGGATTGTGGATCTGAACAAACTCGACTTACCAAAAAAGGACAAATCCATAAACATTATCTCAGAACAATGAGAATACTTGCTACCTTTATGTTTCGACATTAGATGGCGTTCAGTTTAGTTCACTAACAACCTGGTACCAATTTCCAGTCCTTTCCGATGTATAATTAATGTGTTGTAATAGAAATTTAATTCCCTTCATACACTTTTCCTATACACAAAATTTTGTGCAGTGTCAACCAATAATAACATTGTGATCGGAATAATCCTGTACCTACTAATGTTGCCAAGACAACGTTATTTTTGCTAATTAGGCAGTGTGTTTCATTGATAAAATAAAAAAAAAAGTACAAAGGTAAGTCAAATGACCATTTACAATGAATAAAGGAAAGCTAAAAGAAGAAGCTAGCCTAACAAGGGATAGTCGTTGAGTACATGACTAGCTAAACAAACCTATTTGGATGAGATAGTCGGTCGGCCGTTCTCACATCGGTCTGGCTATCTTAGCCAAATGGGACAAACAAAAAATTAATTTTACAAGTCAACAAAGCATGAATCAAACAACAAAGTAAACAAGTACAAGAGCATCACAAATCATCATGAATCTTCAAGCTCTTCAAAAAATCAATGGAACTCCTTCCTCCTAGAGGTTGGGAGGAGGGGAAGCAAGAAAGCCCGGAGAGTCATTATACTGAGAGAGAAATTTGGATTTAGAGGAATTGAATTTGAATTGTGGGGAGTCATGTATGGATCAAGGGGATTTGGTTTTAAGGGTCTTTTTTTGTATAAAGGGGAGGGGGTTTTGGATTGGGGGATTTAAAAAGGCATGAACGTCATGAGAAAGGGAACCTTGGGGAATAGTGGAGTCACGTTAGGCTTCAGGCACCACAAGGCCTTGAGATTGGGCTTCAAATATCACGGGCTCAACAAGAAAACTCTTATTGGAATTATCCAACACTTCAAATCGATTAGTTGATTTGACTGTCTTTGGTAGGGGTGCCACAATGGAGGAATCCTTAGGAGCTCTTGGAGATTTCTTGCCATTCAGAAGCTTTTGGAGGGTAAGAGGTCTTAGTCTCATCTCAAGCCATAGGAACCTTGGCACAACTTGCAATTGTATGCACAACTACTTTACATTAAAAGCATCTAGGCGGCTTCCAAGCATGTTGAATATCAATCTCTGTAATAGATCTATCTAGGAGTTTGATGAAGGCGGAATTGGGAAGTTCTTCTTCGATGTTCATTTCCACACATATACAGGCATAGCTAAGTCTTGATTCTGTCATGCCCTGACCCAACCCCATGCTAAAGGTCAAGTCTGGACCCGACAAATGGACAGAGTCTCATCTGTACCGTGGGTTTTCCACATTCCTGCACTCAAAAGAAATGATCCACAAACAACAATATAACAATCATAGGATATCTTAATCTAGTTCCTAAAGCCATCCAAGCCTTTCTACTTACCAAAAATAGAACATACATGCATTACTACATTAGTTTCTAGCATTCTATGATCATAGTCTCGATTATTATACCACTCTAAAGTTTCCTACTTAACTAATTTAGATAATAAGTTACATTCAAGCCATCTACATAAGTTAACTTCATATAAACCATTATAAACAACTAACTTACTTTAAACTTTATACAAACCAACAACTTAAACTTTAATTCATCAAATACAACCATAAATACATATAAGGCACTAAGGCCCAAAAAGCAGGCAAACAAGAACACAATCACGGAAACTCAGCAGTCTCTTCCTCCTCAGCTACAACCACTACAGGGACCTATGGATCTAGCTTAACAACACCTGAAATATGGTAGAAAAAGGGTGAGCAAACACTATGCTCAGCGAGGGAGGGAATAAACGGGGAGCTTTTCAAAAACCTTTTCATGTAATGCAGATAGGACATATAATAGCATTAGACTAACATTACAAGTTACGCTGAAAGATAACACTTAACATGATAAGCATTAAAACATTAAATGCTAAATAAACACTTTAAAAAAGATATCGCTAACCCCATGGAACGCTCCGTCCATGCGGGTTCACTTCTTTTCTGTTGCGCTTCTCTTTCCCCTGACTCTTCACTTGCCAGCATCACTTATCCCTCCGTTGGGTGTACTCCGGATGTACCCTGAATCCTACGACCCACGTCCATGGAATGTTCCGTCCATGCGACTAGGGAATAGTCCATGGCGGGTTAGCATCCACTGGCAAGCCCGCTACTACCCAGTGAATGATCACCACATCCGGGCCGGTGCTTAAGGTTGCAACCTTCACTACGCTGAATACTTGTTAGCATTGTTAGTTCACTGAGGACAGTTATAACACATAACACATTGCCACGTTGAAGCATATATCACTAAGTTACACTAAATGCACATAAGTGAGAAGTGACAAAAAAGGCCACTGTCATGCACATTATCATTCACATGCACTAAGATCACTAAATGTGCGCTAAGCTACTTTAGACTACTTAACAACATTTATGACACTCTTTAGTTCACGAGCTTAGCATTCACTCACAAGTAAATCACTTAACATGTACAGGGTTCTAAGCTCCTAGAACACTAAGTGCATTCTTGAAGCTAGGATTACTGTGAGACCCCGAATTTGTCTTATGTGCAATTACGTATTTTCACCTGTTTAAATTCTATTAGAATTAATATATATGTATATATATGTGTTAATAAATAATCTTAGATTAAATGTGCATTGAAAAGACATTTGAAAAACAAATAATAAGGCTTTTCATCTTCTTTGGCAAAAATATGCATTGTATATTAATTGTATGTATATATATGCTTGTATATAATGTTGTCCCCAAAATAATAGCCTACTAAATATATAGTATAAGTTAGATTATATATATATGACTATTTTATGCAAAAATCAACTAAAACAACTAAATTTGCCAACTTTGACTTTGTGTCTTGCTTTGACTTTGCCTATATATGCATTATATACACAAAATAAGCTAAAACAAATTGTAAAACACCTCAATTTCTCACCTAGTTGGCCGTGAGCTTCAAGGAGGAAGGTGGAAAACATTTTCAAGGTTTTCAAAGCAATTTTTTTAAAGAAAAATCTCAAATCAAAGCCAAATATTTTCATTCCAAACTTTATTTTGTTTGTTGGGCTTGCATTCTACCTATTTCTAGCTTTGCTTTGCATCAAAGGTGAGGGAAAAACTAGATTCTATTTTTAAAGTTTATGTCAAATTTTTATTATTGCATATATAGTTGTTGTTTTGTTAAATTGACTTAATATTGTTGCTAGTTAGGTGTTGTAGACCAACTTAGTGTAATTATAGCCAATTTAAACAGTAGGAAGATGTACTTTTATTTTTCATGTATTATTTTGATAATTTGGCTATAATCTTGAATAATTGTTATTGTAGTAGTTGTTTTTAGGTTGTAGTTGCTTCTATATACTTTTTAATTATTGTGTAGTAATGTTGTAATGCCAAAATATTGAATTGAATGTTGGATTAAAAGTCCGAAATTTCAGCCTAGTGTGCATTGCCATTTTGGACTTGTTGGGCTTGTTTTAGATAGCTTTTGGTTGGTTTCCGAGGGGGTTTTGATACTTGCTTGAGTGGTAGGAAAAGGTTCGGGGGTTATTTGTGTTGGAGATATGCCCTAATGCTATATAGTTAGATAACCTATTTTGGGAATATTTTGACATTAACTTGTACCTAATGACATTTACGTCTATATGTTTGTTTACATATTGACTTGTTTGTGACGTTCATATTCTCCGTCATTCCCATTATATGAATGTGTCCTTAATGTTTTTCGGAGAAAAAATATATTCTAAAAGAGTTTAGAATATGTTGGCATATTTCTTTGATATGATAAACATTTAAATTGATTCATAGCCCTCAGATTATTCGACCGGGACTAGAATAATAAAGTACGGGCTATGTAAGGCCCAGCACGAGACCCCATTGTGCATATGGATCATATCATACGTAATTAAATCATTTTATATCATTTACCTTGTTTTATATGCTTTTATATTAGTTTATGTGCATTTATTTCGATTTACGTGCATTTCATCGTTTAACGTATAATTAAGTGTTTTAGATGTTGTAGGAATTTAATTAAAAACTATTAGACTAAGCCTAGCAACTAACTAGTTAGAATACAACTAGAATGGTATGGAATAAATAGCATTAAGTTGCAAGGGCAAGGTGGTCTTTTGGACTTTAGATATTATTCTATCAACACCATTATACATACATTACACCACACACACACACACAAAAACTCTACAACACACACTACACACACCACACTCTCTGATTTTTTGACTAAGGGAGAAGAGAGAGAGAAGAAAAAGAAGAGGAGAGGGAAGAGCAAGCAAAGTGCAGCTATTTTCCACTATTTTCTTGCATTCTCAAGCTTCCACTTGCATCTTGAACATCACCTCTTGCATCCAACTCCACATCTAGGCACTGGCGGAGCTATATTGGAGCCAGTGGGGGCTGCAGCTCCCACTGACCGATAAAAATCGTTAAAATTTCTATGTATTTTTTTTTTTAAAATTAGATATTTATGAATTTTTAGTTTTAAAAAAATTAATTAGCCCCCACTGAAAAATAAAAGTACTAGTATAGTTCAAAAATTATGAATTTTAGCCCCCACTGACCCATATAAACGTTAAATTTTTTATGTATTTTTTGAAAAAAAATTAGATATCTATGTATTTTTAGTTAAAAAAAATTAATTAGCCCTCACTGAAAAATAAAATTACTCGTACAATTCAAAAATTATAGATTTTAGCCCCCACTGGCCCATAAAAACATTAAAATTCTATGTATTTTTTGAAAAAAAATACTTGTATAGTTCAAAATTTATAAATTTTAGCCCCCACTGACAAAAATTCCTGGCTTCGCCCCTGCATCTAGGTGAGTGATTTTTTCAAAACTTGTTAATAAAGCTCATCCAAGGTTGTATGTTGTATATTGTTGAGTAATATTGCTTGTGAAGTTCATATATGTCCTCATTGTGAAGTTGGTTGTGTTTATGTGTTGTAGATCTAGGAATTGAAAATTATGTTGGGTGTTGTGGATTATTGAGGAAAGGTGATTAGGTGAAGTTTGAACCCTTGTATGATGCCTAATAGCCACCTTGAACTTGTTTGATTGTTGCTTAGGAGGTTGGGTTGTTGTAGGGTTGATTGTTAGAAGAATTTTTTTTTTTTTTTTATAACAGCACGATCGTGTAGTCGACCTGTGGAGGACCCCTTGTCCGCTGGTGGGGCTTTGGGCGGAAGACCCCCTAGGTTCGGTCGACCAGTTTTGTTAGGGTCTACTGGTTTGACAACTTTGCACAATGAACTTGTTTTAGTGATTTCGGGAGTTATAGATGTCGGATTGGGGCAGGTCGGAAGCGTTAGAACCGTATCGAACCCTAGTTTACTATAATGAACTTTAATTGGAGAATTTGTGTCTTGGATTGAAGCTAGGTAGTTGCTAACTTTTGTATGTTGCTTACGAGACTAACGAATGTGGACAATATAGGATGACAACTTATCCGACTCTTTATATGCATTATGCCATTCTTACGTTGACTTAGGTATGATGACCTACTTGTGGATTTCCGTTATCATGTGTTAGTATTAAAGGAGCTTACATGCTAGATGTTGTGTGTGCTACAAGATTGATTGAACTCGCATGTTTATGTAAAATGCGTATGTATATGAATTGTAATGCATGGTTAGGTTACAACCATAATTGTATGGGGTAGTGATGGGGAACTTCGGGCAGCATGGGGCTCGCCAGTATACCTCGGCTACCATGGTATTAATTTCTTCTCTTGCCGAGCACCATTGAATACCCCAGAACAATCTAATCGCCAGGAACCAATGATACCTCGGGGGAAGATATAGACAATGAATGTATTCGCTATGATATTCTATGCATTGCAAGATTTCTAAAACGGTTGCGAAATGATAAAACCTTGAAAACCCTTCCTATTCAATCCTCACTAAGCTATACGCAGGACTAGCTCACCCCTCTTTTGATCAATTACAGGTGAGGCAGTGCCCTAACATGCCCCTTAAGTTGATGATGGAGAACCATGGTTCGATGAAAATGACTTTTGCTTGTTGTGATCAGCTTATTTGTTAATGGAAGTCAAATACCATTTAGACATCTTGGAATATGTAATATTCTTTTGGACAGCTGTATGTAACTAAGTTTATTACTCTTATTCTTTTGAGACCTAGCTACCTGATTGTTGGTTAGCCCTTATGATTGAACAGGTGGATCGAGGTCTTGTATATATGTAACAGATTATGTGTCACGCCCCAACTCGACTCCACCTACGATCAGTCAGGACGCAATAGAAATTCGATAGTATAACGACAGTAATTAGGACATCGAGGCTCTAAACCAACCTCTTTAGAACATCATACATCAAACTCCATAAACAATCCCAACAATCAACTCCTCTATTAAGTTAACAACATACAACATAACCATATTATACAATAATCATTCTTAGTTATACGTCTCCGTTCCAACATAATACCTTAACTTTAACATACATATCAAAATAGATTATAAACCAACTTAGTAATCTAAATATGATCAAAAGAAGACTATTAAACCATTATACATAAGTCTTTACACTAAGGTAGGTTTTACAATACATCATATTACAATAACTATAAACAATCTCATGGCAAAGACTCCTGCACATAAGACTCATCCACGTAAGGTACATTTTCCCCTTCTGGAGGCACATACCCGTAATCTTGCTCAAGGACACCTGTAAGCATGCAATAATAAAGAGTGAGCTTATATAAAACAAGCTCAGTGAGGATCCGATAGATCTCTAACAGTATTTACTATACTCCTTGGAAATAATTCTCTGAGCAGTAAACACACAATAACATCAATAACAATATAATCACATAAACTATAATGACCAATCAATAAAGGATAGAGTTGGTGTAGCTCCAAACGCCATCACGATCTCAACCGTTTTTCTTGTAACTCCCTATTACTCACGCACCCAAGGTACCTCACTAGCCTCGCCCTCCATGACACCTCCGTCATGCGAGTTAGAGGTAGTCTCTAGTAGTCATGCCGTTATCAACCCGACAGCCCGACGCTGCCCAAGATGTGGCACACACATACCAAGACTCAGTAATAATAATAAACATCATTAGCAGGAGGACAATCTAGAAGAATTGCCTATCTCCCGGTTCATCAATCATCAATCAATAATCATCAATTATCATCAAGTAATCAATTAAACAACAAACAACTAAGTTAGATGACAAAGTAGGCCATCCAACTTAACATGCATTAAACACGAAATCTAACCCTAGTCTAACCATTTACAACTCACAATTCAATCACTCAAACACCACCCAATCATCTAAAGGCTCAATTCAACAATTTAAAGAAAGACAACCTAAACTCCAAATAATCATATCTTACATTCTACTAGTCCAAACAATTCCAAATCAGTTTCTAACACTTACCCATTCAATCAACTACATTAGCCCTCTTGGAAACCAACAAGACACATCAAAATCAAGTCCAACAACCCTAAAACCTCAATGCACCTAGGCTGAAATTTCTGGATTTTCACACAAACATCGCAATCGCAAATTCGGCATTATAACAGCTACCACATAATTAACAAACTTTTAGAAATCGACAGCAATCGATTCCAACCGCTACAACTCAAAATAATCAACAAATGGCCAATCTATCAACTTTAAATACCCGAAAATAAAAATTTATGCTACAACGGTTCAAATCTCACAAGAATACATATAAATGATCCCTAGCATGCACTGAGCAATAATATATCTTCAAATTAACATTCTAACGGTTCAAAATGCAATTATAAGCAAAAATATAAAAAATAAATTTTGAGATCTAGAATTTTTCTCTCACATTTGATGCGAAATAAGCCTAGATATGCGTGCAATACGTGCCTAACAAGCGGAATCCAACTCGGCATGAAAAACTACGGATAAAAACTAGGTTTTTCTATGAAAATTTGCTTTGAAAACCTTTGAAATTTCTTTCTCTTTTCTCCCTTGAAGCTCTCGGCTATGTGTGTGTTTTTGAGGGTGTGTTTGTGCTTTAAAAGTGTGTGTTGATGATATATCATGCCAAGGTCAACAATTAAAAATAGTCAAAGTTGAAACAAAGTCAATTTTTTAGTCTTTTCTTGTCTTTTAATTCATTTTATTGACTATTTCTTGCTCAACTATTAAATTAACACTTAAACTAATTCTAGACAATATATTTTAGGTGACAAAGAGTGTTACATTAAAACAGTTTCACCCGAGTCAGCTTAAAACTCGTTTTCTTGCAAAAGAAAGTGTAAAAATCTTTAAAATTCCAAAACCGATTCCAAATCTGTTTTAATCAAACACGGGTCTATTAATATCCGATGACTAGGTTTTAAAACGTTTAAAACACCTTTGTAAAAATTTTAGCGGACAGGTGTTCAAAAATACTATTTACCAAAACTGACGATAAAATTTCTAATTCCATTTTTGATGAAAATTTCATGAATGCACACTTAGCATGTATTAGGAGTATTAATTACATTTTGAACACATTCTAAGTCATATAGCACATAAACAGGTCAATTCACACAAAACGAGGTAAAACACGCAAATCGAGATAAGCAAAATATGGGGTCTCATCTTCTCCCCTCCTTAAAGAAATTTCGTCCCCGAAATTCTTACTTGCTGAACGGAAAAGATCTGGGTACTGCTGTTGCATCTGATCTCGCCTCTCCCAAGTAGCTTCTTCGATACCGTGATGCTTCCACAATACCTTAACCATCGGAATCTTCTTCGACCTCAACTCTCGTTCCATCTGATCAAGAATACGAATCATCCGCTCGTCATAAGTCAGATTCTCACGAAGTAGTAACGGCTCTGGCTCAAGAATATGAGAAGGATCCGAATTATATTTCCGCAAATTAGACACGTGAAATACATCGTGGACATTAGAGAAATTCTCCGGTAAAGCCAACCGATACACCAACTTGCCCACTCTGCCAGTAATCTCAAACGGCCCCACAAACCTCGGACTCAGCTTACCACCTTTACCATAATGAGCAAACCCCTTTCGAGGAGACAATCTCAAGAAAACCTGATCTCCGACTATAAACTCCAAGTCCCTACGACGCTTATCAGCATAACTCTTGAATCTGCTTTGTGCTGTAAGCATTCTCTGCCTGATCAACTGAACATTCTCAATCTTCTCTAGCAGCTCTGGAATAATAGTTGGATCAACAGTCTTCATCTCCCCTACTTCATCCCAATACATAGGTGAACGGCACTTACGACCGTAAAGAGCTGCAAAAGGTGCCATCCCAATAGTAGCTTGATAACTATTGTTATAGGCAAACTCGGCAAGTGGTAGATGTTTCTCCCAGTTCTTCCCGAAGTCCAGAACACAAGCCCTGAGCATATCTTCCAGAATCTGAATAGTCCTCTCGGATTGACCGTCGGTCTGTGGATGATACGCTGTACTGAAATTAAGCTGAGTACCCAAAGTCTCCTGAAGTTTCTCCCATAAACGAGAAGTAAATCGAGGATCTCGATCTGAGACAATACTAGATGGAATCCCGTGAAGTCTAACAATCTGATCCAAATAAAGATCCATCAACTTTGCAACTTCATCTCCCATCCGCAACGAAATAAAGTGTGTTGTCTTCGTCAAACGATCCACGACAACCCAAACTGCATTATTACCCCTCGGAGTTCTAGGCAAACTAGTGACGAAGTCCATCGTAATATGCACCAATTTCCATTGTGGTATAGCCAACGACTGAAGCAAACCTGGAGGTCGTTGATGCTCGACTTTCACTCGCTGACAAGTCAAACATCTAGATACAAATTGAGCAACTTCTCTCTTCATATTATTCCACTAGTAATGTTGCTTCAAGTCCCGATACATCTTGGTTCCACCGGGATGAATAGTATACTTAGAATTATGAGCCTCTTCCAGAATACCTCGCCTCAAGCCCGGTTCATCGGGAACACAAACCCTATTCCGAAACTGAAGAATACCATCCTTGTGCACTTTGAAGTCAGACTGATCATCCGTGATCTGATCCTTGATCTTCTGAAGTTTAACATCAAGTTGCTGAGCTTCTCTGATCTGAGACAACAATAAAGGCTGAATACGGAGATGTGAACACATCACCCCAACCTGAGTCAACTCCGGTCTCCAATAAGTGAATTCCTCAAGAACCTCCCACTTCTTGACAGCCAAACAAGAAACACTCGCCTTACGACTAAGAGCATCTGCCACCACATTTGCCTTCCTAGGCAGATAATTGATAGAACAATTATAATCTCCAAGAAGTTTCATCCACCTCCGCTGACGCATATTCAACTCCTTCTGTGAGAATAAATACTTAAGACTCTTATGATCAGTGAAAATCTCGAACTTACTGCCCCACAGATAATGACGCCACTTTTTCAGTGAGAAAACAACAACTGCCAGCTCAAGATCATGAGTCGGATAATTCACCTCATAAGGCTTCAACTTTCTAGAAGCATAGGCAATAACCCGGCCATTCTGCATAAGAACACATCCCAAGCCCTCCTTGGATGCATCGCTGTAAATGACCATATTATCGGTCCCCTCTGGTAGAGCAAGTACTGGAGCAGTAGTCAATCTCTTTTTCAATTCCTGAAATCCACTCTCACATTTCTCATCCCAAACAAAGCTAGTCTGTTTCTGAGTTAACTTAGAAAGTGGCCCTGCAATCTTAGAAAAGTCCTTGACAAACCTACGGTAATAACCCGCCAAGCCAAGAAAGTTACGAACCTCAAAAACATTCTCCGGACGTTTCCAAGACATAACCGATTCAATCTTAGTAGGATCTACAGATATACCGCTCTGTGTGATAACATGACGAAGAAAAGATATGTGTTGCAGCCGAAATTCACATTTGCTGAACTTTGCAAACAACTGATGCTCCTGCAGCTTCTGTAAGACAAGCCGTAGATGTTGCTCGTGCTTCAATTCAGACTTAGAATAAACCAAGATATCATCAATAAAGATCACCACGAACTGGTCTAAGTACGGCTGAAAAACCCGATGCATAAGATCCATAAATGCTGCCGGTGCATTAGTTAATCCAAAAGGCATAACTACAAACTCATAATGCCCGTACCGAGTCCTAAAGGCAGACTTCGAAACATCCTCCGTGCGAATCCAAAGCTGATAATACCCTTGCCTCAAGTCAAACTTAGAGTAGACTTTGGCTCCTTGAAGTTGATCAAACAACTCGTCAATCAATGGCAAAGGATACTTGTTCTTGATGGTCACTTGATTCAACCCACGATAGTCAATGCATAACTTCAAGGTACCATCCTTTTTCTTCACAAATAAAATAGGTGCTCCCCACGGTGAAGAACTCTGCTGAATGAAACCCTTCTCTATTAAACTATGCTGAATGAAACCCTTCTCTATTAACTCCTGCAACTGAGTTTTCAACTCCTTCAACTCAACTGGTGCCATCCGATACACTGATTTTGAAATAGGTTGAGTACCGGGAACAAGGTTAATCACAAACTCCACATCTCTTTCTGGCGGTAATCCTAGCAACTCCTCGGGAAATACATTGGGATATTCTCGAATAATAGGTACTTCCTCCAGCTGTAGCTTATCAGATGGCTTGTTAATCAAATAAGCTAGATAACCCGAATACCCCTTACTCACTAACTTAACGACTTTAGTTGCTGATATAACAAAACTCGTCTTTGCACCCCAGTTCCCTACTACCTCAACTACTGGCTGATCTGGCGAACGAAACTGTACTACCTTTGTTCTACAGTTCAACTTGGCATCATACTTAGAAAGCCAATCCATACCCAAGATAACATCGTACCCCCGGATAGGAAATAAGATAAGGTCCGTAGGAAATTATACTTCTTAACATGTATTATACAATCCTTATAAACTAGGCCAGTAATATACTTATCAGTCAAAGAGGTACTAATCTCAACCACATAAGACAGTCTTTTAGGTTGCACATTAACACGTTGCACACAAGCAAGAGTAATGAAAGAATGCGTAGCACCAGAATCAATCAGCACTTTAACAAGTTGATCAAGTATAAGGAAGTTACCTTCCACAACTGCAGTCTCCTCAAGCATCTCCTCCAAGTCAACTGTGTAAACCCGAGCCTGAACCCGCTGCTGCTGAGGTGCACTACCCGCAGGTTTACCTTGATAACCCTGAGTCGTTGCCCGACCCTCAGTCCTCTGATATCTAGGGCAATCCCTCGCCCTATGCTGATTGCTGCCGTAACCCAAATAAGCCCCTGTCTTCACCCTGCAGTCGGCCTCCACATGGCCTTGGCGCTTGCAGTAAGTACACTATGGTGATGAAGCACTGACACTGCCCCTAGAAGAACCAGAGCTGAGAATGCAGCTGTACCAGCCTGCTGCTGAGGTCTAACAACACTAGGCCTGTATTGACCCTGAGACTGGGCTGGCCTAAATTGAGACTGAGCCTGATAAGACCCCTGCTGAAACTGCGGCCGATAATAACTCTACTGACCCTGCGGTCTGTAAGAGCTCTGCTGTGTTGGCGGCCTGTACACAACCTGCTGTACTGAATGCCTATACATACCCTGCTGGCCTTGCGGCTGAAATGGCCTCTTGCTAGGCTGACTAGACACAATCTGTTCCCCATTTCTCTTCTCCAATCTAGAAGCTGCATCAAATGCCTCAATAAGTATATCATACCGATTCAGGGCCATCGCATCCTGAATCTCGGGTCTCAACCCCAACATGAACCTACGAGTCTTACGTTCCTCGTCAGCCACATACTCTGGTGCATACCAAGACAACCTAGTGAAAGTGGCCTCATACTGAGCCACTGAAGCATCTCCCTGCACTAAGGCTAGAAACTCTGCCTCTCTCCGCTCCCTCGTGATCCTCGGGACATACTCGCCCGGAAAGCTAACAGAAAGGTATCCCAAACATACGGAATACCCTGAGTCTCCCAGCTAGTTTTCACCGTGCGCCACCATTCCTCTGCCTCATCATCCAACAAGTACACGGCAAATGTGACCTTCCGCTCATCGGTATAATCAAGAGGGTCAAAAATCTTCTCCACCTTACTAATCCACGCCTCAACTTTCCTATCATCCGGCTCCCCTTGAAACCGCGGTGGATAATACCCTAAAAACTCTTTCAGTGTACCACAACCGTGGTACCCACCTTGTGCATTCAGTAACTGATTCTGCAATCCCTGAGTTTGGGCAGCCTGCCCTGCCAATAACTGTGCCTGATCGGCCATGATCTCGTTCATCCTATCAAAAGCTGCACCTATACGATCATCACCCCTAACTTGGCCTGGTGCCATATTTCTCGGAACCTCATCAGTTACCTAAAACCTACCTCTGATCCTCGGTCTACCAGTCATTCTACTAATCAAAGAGTTAGCACAGGTTATAGCACATAAACAACTATGAACAACTATTAACACATAAACAACAAACTCATATAAAGCACATAAATCACTTAAGTATCAATCACATAAACAAATTGATCACATAATCACATAAGCATTAAATCACATAATCACTAAATCACTTAACCATATTAACACATAGTTCACTTTTCTTTCACTTCATACATACTTTCATGCTAAGACTATTACCCACATTCTGAGAATACCCCGGCTGACAGTTAACATGCGCTCTGATACCACTTAAATGTCACGCCCCAACTCGACCCCACCTACGATCAGTCAGGACACAATGGAATTTTGGCAGTATAATGACAGTAATTAGGACACCGAGGCTCTAAACCAACCTCTTTAGAACATCATACATCAAACTCCATAAACAATCTCAATAATCAACTCCTCTATTAAGTTAACAACATACTACATAACCATATTATACAATAATCATTCTTAGTTATACGCCTCCGTTCCAACATAATACCTTAACTTTAACATACATATCAAAATAGATTATAAACCAACTTAGTAATCTAAACATGATCAAAAGAAGACTACTAAACCATTATACATAAGTCTTTACACTAAGGTAGGTTTTACAATACATCATATTACAATAACTATAAACAATCTCATGGCAAAGACTCATGCACATAAGACTCATCTACGTAAGGCACATTTTCCCCTTCTAGAGGCGCATACCCGTAATCTTGCTCAAGGACACCTGTAAGCATGCAATAATAGAGAGTGAGCTTATATAAAACAAGCTCAGTGAGGATCCGATAGATCTCTAACAGTATTTACTATACTCCTTGGAAATAATCCTCTGAGCAGTAAACACACAATAACATCAAAAACAATATAATCACATAAACTATAATGACCAATCAATAAAGGATACTCTAGTTGGTATAGCTCCAAACGCCATCACGATCTCAACCGTTCTTCTTGTAACTCCCCATTACTCACGCACCCGAGGTACCTCACTAGCCTCACCCTCCATGACACCTCCATCATGCGGGCTGGAGGTAGTCTCTGGTAGTCATGCCGTTATCAACCTGACAGCCCGACGCTGCCTGAGAGGTGGCACACACATACAAAGACTCAGCAATAATAATAAACATCATTCATAGGAGGACAATCTAGAAGAATTATCTATCTCCCGGTTCATCAATCATCAATCAATAATCATAAATAATCATCAATAATCATCAATTATCATCAAGTAATCAATTAAACAACAAACAACTAAGTTAGATGACAAAGTAGGCCATCCAACTTAACATGCATTAAACACGAAATCTAACCCTAGTCTAACCATTTACAACTCACAATTCAATCACTCAAACACCACCCAATCATCTAAAGGCTCAATTCAACAATTTAAAAAAAGACAACCTAAACTCCAAATAATCATATCTTACATTCTACTAGTCCAAACAACTCCAAATCAGTTTCTAACACTTACCCATTCAATCAACTACATTAGCCCTCTCGAAAACCAACCAAGACACATCAAAATCAAGCCCAACAACCCTAAAACCTCAATGCACCTAGGCTGAAATTTCCGGATTTTCATACAAACATAGCAATCGAAAATTCGGCATTATAACGGCTACTATGTAATTAACAAACTTTTAGAAATCGACGGCAATCGATTCCAACCACTACAACTCAAAATAATCAACAAATGGCCAATCTATCAACTTTAAATACACAAAAATAAAAATTTATGCTACAACTGTTCAAATCTCACAAGAATACATATAAATGATCCCTAGCATGCACTGAGCAATAATATATCTTCAAATTAACATTCTAACGGTTCAAAATGCAATTATAAGCAAAAACATAAAAAATGACTTTTGAGATCTAGAATTTTTCTCTCACCTTTGATGCGAAATAAGCCTAGATATGCGTGCAATACGTGCCCAACAAGCGGAATCCAACTCGGCATGAAAAACTACGGACAAAAACTAGGTTTTTCTATGAAAATTTGCTTTGAAAACCTTTGAAATTTCTTTCTCTTTTCTCCCTTGAAGCTCTCGGCTATGTGTGTGTTTTTTAGGGTGTGTTTGTGCTTTACAAGTGTGTGTTGATGATATATCATGCCAAGGTCAACAATTAAAAATAGTCAAAGTTGAAACAAAGTCATTTTTTAAGTCTTTTCTTGTCTTTTAATTCATTTTATTGACTATTTCTTGCTCAACTATTAAATTAACACTTACACTAATTCTAGAAAATATATTTTAGGTGAAAAAGAGTGTTACATTAAAACAGTTTCACCCGAGTCGGCTTAAAACTCATTTTCTTGCAAAAGAAAGTGTAAAAATCTTTAAAATTCCAAAACCTATTCCAAATCCGTTTTAATCAAACACGGGTCTATTAATACCTGATGACTAGGTTTTAAAACATTTAAAATACCCCTGTAAAAATTTTAACGGACAAGTGTTCAAAAATACTATTCACCAAAACCGACGATAAAATTTCTGATTCCGTTTTTGATGAAAATTTCATGAATGAACACTTAACATGTATTAGGAGTATTAATCATATTTTTAAGACATTCTAAGTCATATAGCACATAAACAGGTCAATTCACGCAAAATGAGGTAAAACACGCAAATCGAGATAAGCAAAATATAGGGTCTCACATTATGGTCATCCTATAAGGCCGATGTGATTGATAGACTTTGGAACCTCTATGGAATAGAAATCATGGTGTAGGTGGTTAAGCTTTCAATTTACAGATTTACTGGTTATGAATGTTGGGTTCCGGCCTTAGCCCTTGTAGGAATACGGGTCGGGGCGTTACAACTTTAGGTGGTATCAGAGCTTAGCTATTTAGCTAGGCGTAAGCTGGATTTAGAACCCTTGGTTGGTAGGTAGAAAGGCTTGGAAGGAGAACACGTTGTAGCATTTACTTTTAGGAACTAATGTGTTTGTGTGAATTTATGTACAAAACATGTTATACCTACTTCTTGCTTATGTGTAACCTATGCAATATGAGCGTGCACACATTCACATCTTATATCATGCATAAATAACCTATAACCACAAGTGGTACCTATTCTATATCTATATGATATGAACCACGCCAACATGCGATGCGACCCAACACCAAATATGGCAAACGACCCCAAAACCTTTCAGGAATGAATGGAACCGTGACCCTATGCTTAGCAAAGCTAGAACTTTGGTATAGTTGAGGACGCCACAAACGAGGATGGAAATCTCATTTGATAAGTCAAAGATGAACGCCACAAGAATAATCTTGATAAGTTCGAGGAAGTTCTTGAGAACTTAAGGAGAATAATCTCACAAATTTAATATCAAAATTGTCTTCTTTTATTATCACAAAAACAACCTTATATAGGCAACAATAACAAATAAGTATCCTGCTTAGAATAGGACTCCTAAACCCTAGCCCAAGTAGGAAAAATATGAATAGTAACTAGGTCAAAGAAGTAGACTTGGAGCCCAAGAATCATATTAACTACTATTCAAGTGAATAGTAACATGAATAGTAATTAAAAAGGAAACAAATTTGCAGCCCAAGAAAGGCTCCTTTCTAGGGTGAACACCTAACTTGCAGCCCAAGAAAGATTTCTCCCTAGTGTGAACACCTGATAAACTAGAATTCAAATTAATACTAAAACTAAAACTAAGATAGAATTATAAAGAAATCAAATCTCGACCAAATCTTCCAAGCTTCTTGAAACTTCTTGAAGAATCTTGAAGTTCTTGAATCTTGAAAATAGAATCTTGACTTGAATCTTTGCTCTAAAAATCCCCAAAATGGTTCATTGACCGTGGACAGCTGGTTCGCATCATTCCCCCCTCTTGAGAAGGATTTGTCCTCAAATCCACCGGGTTCAAAGACCAGCCTAGGTGGTAGACTATGTGGTATGTCCGCTGGAAACACTTCCTTAAAATCCTGCAAGAGAGAAACAACAACACCAGGCAATGCAGAGTCAAATTGATTAGTGTTTAAAAGATTTTACTATCTTCTTACTTCCTCTCCAGATTCGACATTTTTCCCACTCTCATTCTTTTGCTCTCTCATATTCTTTTGATCACTCAAATTCTTTTGATCACTCAATTTTTGTAACCTCACTTTATCCTCATAAACTTGTTTTGGTGTCATTGGAACTAGAGTGATTGTCTGCTGATTGAACATGAATGAGTACTTGTTAGTGAAGCCATCAAGCTGCACACGTTGATCAAATTGCCATGGTCTTCCCAAGAGAAGATGTCCAACATGCATAGGTACCACATCGCACAATACTTCATCCTCATATTTTTCAATACAAAACGGCACCACAACCTGTTTTGTAACTCTTACCTCACCACAATCATTCAACCATTGCAGCTTGTATGGACGTGGATGCTTAATTGTTATGAGCCCTAGCTTTTCAACCATGGAAAAACTACCAATGTTAGTGCAACTACCACCATCAATAATAACACTACCTACCTTGTCTTTCACATGGCAACGAGTGTGAAAGATGTTCTCACGTTGTGTTACCTCTTCCTCTTCTTTAGCTTGCAGGCTTAAGGCTCGTTCTGCCACTAGTCCAAGTATCTTTCCATGATTCGCCCTAAACTCCTCTGCTCCCATTGCGGTGTCCTCTAGTATGGGCACGTCATCAGAATATGTTTTGTCTTCAGATTCAATCTCACCACTTTCCAAGACTACCATTGCTCGCTTGTTTGGGCATTGGCTTGCTATGTGTCCTCGTCCCTGACATTTAAAACATTGAATCTCACTAGATCGAGTCAAAGTAGATGTTGTATTACCTTGAGAGGTCATGGCAATGGTGGATGGTTTGAGCTCGGGCTTGGCCTTGGAAGTAGACGGATTTTCTTCATCCTTTGGGTAACTCGTCCTCCAAGGTGAAGGTGATGCACTAAAGTATTGTGGTGTTTGTCTTGGTCGTGTATCACCCCTCTTGAGTTGCTTCTCCGCATTAATTGCCATATGCACCAAATCCTTTAATTCCACATAATGATACAACTTGATGGTGTTAGCAATCTCTCGATTCAACCCATTCAAAAATCTAGCCATTGTCACCTCCCAATCTTCCTCTATATTGGCTCTAATCATAGCCATCTCCATCTCTTTATAATACTCATCAACACTCTTATTACCTTGATGAAGACCTTGCAGCTTGAGGTATAAATCTCTGTAGTAATGACTGGGTACAAATTGCCTTCTCATCACCCTCTTCATCTCATCCCAAGTTGTAATTAGACGATCTCCACTCCGCCTCCTATTGATGCACAACTGATCCCACCATACAATAGCATAATCAGTAAATTCAATTGCGGCAGGTTTTACCTTTTTCAGTTCAGAATAGTTGTGACAATCAAAAACCAAATCTATCTTCTTTTCCCACTCCAAATATGCTTTGGGATAACTCATTCCTTGGAAAGTAGGAATTTTCATCTTGATGCTTCCCAAATTGTTATCAACACGGTTCCTAGCTTCTTTATCTCGGCTATGTCTTCCATTGCTACCTATTGATATCCGATCAAGTTCCTCATCTATCCCTTCTTCTTCAAATTCATCCACAACTTCAATTTCTCTTCGATGCAACCTGTTCCTCCTTGGTGCATTTGGAGCAACTGGTGGCTGCACCCTTGGTGTTCTCTATTCTACCCTATTCATCCTCTCATGTAGTTGATCAAATTCAGCCCTCATCATTCGTCTCATCTCTCCCAACAAAGCATGCATTTGTAAGTTCGGAACAGCAGCTTGTTGACTTTCTTCGTTTATGTCATCCTCTTGATTATGACCCATGATTGAAATCAACACTCCTTCACATGAACTCAAATTCAACTTGGCTTTTACCCTGTAATAATCTCGCACATTCTGCCTTTTTCCTCTCGTATTCTCCCTTTAGTTCGTTTGAAACTAACCAACACTATCAAGAAGAACCAAGCAGCGAAACAAATCTGTCATGGGAACGATTCATGGCACAAGTCAAGTACTTTATTTGGGAAGATCCCTATTTTTTCAAGATTTATGCCGATCAAGTCATTAGGAGATGTATTCCTGAGGACGAAACTGATAGTATTCTCCAATTCTGCCACTTTGAAGCATGTGGTGGACATTTTGGAGGAAAAAAGAACCATTGTTAAAGTCCTTCAAAGTGGGTTCTTCTGGCCCACTCTTTTCAAAGATGCCCAGCAAATGTATAAAAATTGTCCACAATGTCAACAAGCTGGCTCTATCTTAAGAAGGGACATGATACCTGTCACGCCCCAACCCAACCCCAAGCTAAAGGTTAAGTCCGGACCCGACACACGGACAGAGTCTCCATTGTACCGTGGACATTTTGAAAACCTGTAAACTCACAAATAAGGTAACCACAAGATAAACAAGATTTTCATGGCTAAATATTTAAAGTTTCAAGGCCATCCGAGCCTTGAAGTAACCAACAGTTCCAAAACCACACAGGCATGCAAGTAACTTTGTTTACAACATAGTCTAATAGCCATGACATTCTAGGATCATATTAAAACATACTTAAAAGATAAAACATGCTACATTAAGCCATTCACTCCCAAGCATGCAAAGTGAATAAAAGCAGAAACATAAGTTATTACAAGACATAGGTTCCCAATTCTACACTACAACCAACTATCCTTCAACTTCTTACAACAACCAACATAAACAAGCCCTTACGCCACAAAATAGATACACAAGTACCAAATAGAAACAAGAAGGCACGGCCACCTCAGAACAACACACAACAACTAGGGCAAAGGCTCTATCTGCACCTCTTCCTCCTCTACTACTACCTCAACAAGCTGGGGATCACCCTCAGCGTCTCCTGAAACATATATCGAGGTATGAGCAACCACTGTTGCCCAGTGAGGGATATAGTCCCGGGGCGTGCAATGCAACAAGTAATATAGTTAAACAACAATAACAATTAGACAATTTAAAGAACTAATGATAGCTTAAATAACCACACATTTAAAAGGATACATTTCACATAACCCCTATACACCAATCTTTACTGGTCTTCATTCTCGATCCACGAACCACAATCACGATCACGATAAGCCGGCATAATCCCCAAACACTCCAGTGGGTGTTCTCCGGATGTACCTCGATAATCCTACGACCCAACATCCCCTGGCAATCTCCGGACCAGGCGAATGAGGGACTAGGGCACGGAGTTTGAATATCCACCGGCAAGCCCTCTGTCGCCCAGCCGATATTCAACACATCCACCCCTGACACTATGGTTGCACAACCACTATGCAATGCACTTTACAATGGCAAGTTAATAGCAATAATATAAGCATTAACACATAGGAGGATCAACAAAGTAGGTTGACCTCGAGGCAGTTAGAATAGAAGCAATTATATAAGCTAATAAGCAGTTTTACAAAGGGACATATACAAGATAAGCATAGAATCATACCAAAAGCTCCAAATCAACTTGAAACCACATATAAACACTCAAGAAGTCATGCCATGGGTTTAAAAGTGTGAGTCAACCGAAATTGCACCTAAACCCCTTTGTTTTTCAAACTATTTCTCTTCCAAACCAAAGTTAATGATTCTATTTTCAAGGGAAACTCTCCCAACCTTCTAACTAACCCTCAAGGAACCCTCTCAACCCTCTAACTCATTCAAACGCCCACGATTACCCCGAAAGCCCCAAATTCCCTCTTATGGCTTTAAACTACACATACCTTATCCGGGCTTCAACCAAGGGTTATCAAAGCTTCTATAGCACCTAGGTAGCCTAAGAATACTAGAAGTGAAGCCCGAATTCACCCAGATTCGCATTAACCCCGAAAGCCCTTTGTTAAAGTCGACTATTTTACGTTTTATGCGTTTTAGGACAATGCAAGTGCACGGGGCTATTAGACTACCTTCACTAGCACCTAAGGCATCTATTAGAAGCATTGAATCAAGTTAAAACGCGCGATTTCACAAAACCCTAGAATTTTCGTCACTATTCACTCCTACGAATTAACTATCGATTTCTACCATTTAAAACATGAAACAATAGCATAAATGTGGTCTCTACTACATGTACACAACATATATAAGCTTATTTGAGCCTTGCAATAGCATTTAACATCATTTTCAACAAATCAAGAAAATAGCAACTATTTAGAAATGCGAAAATAAGCTGTGAAATCCCTCACCAATGCGCGTAGAAGCACCTAGGAAGCTTGCACACACCCTAATCTACTTGCACTAGGCTTGGAGTGCCTTGAATTGGAGAGTTTGTGAGAAAAATCTCTTTTTTTTCTTCTTCTTGGCTCTCGGCCCTGCTACAGGAAAACTGCACAATTTTTTTTCTTTTTGTTTTGTGTTTTGGTGCTTATGTGCTTATATGGTGAGGTTAAGTTGAGGTGGGGTCATGGTGGGTGCTTAAGTGAACTCCTAAAATGCGCGTAGATAGCTTAGAAACGAGCCTAAGGTGAAGGATATGAGCTAGCTAATTAAATCTCTAAGTTAGTTACGTAACACTATTCATTCAACTACAAAAATCATTTTCTAAACGAGCTCTCCCATCGCCTCTAGCTCAATTGCACATTTTTCCCACTACTCTAACAATTAATATGATTTAATAAAAATGCTAATTAACTAATAGAATGCAGTTTAAAAACGGAGTGAATAGTAGTCACAGAAGTCAGTTAGTAAAGCATAGAAGTAAATGCGCAAACAAGGGATGCAACAGTAATTGAATGCATGGCTAAATCTCGGGCGTCACAATACCCCTTACACATGGCCTCATATGTGAAATATTCGATGTGTGGGGTATAGACTTCATGGGTCCCTTTCCTCCTTCCTCAGGTTTTACTTATATTCTTGTTGGTGTGGACTATATGTCTAAATGGGTAGAAACAGTGGCAACCCGAACCAATGACCATAAAGTTGTGGTCAAGTTTATTAAAGATAACATCTATTCTCGATTCGGGGTGCCACGTATACTTATCTGTGACGGTGGACAGCATTTCCGTCACAGGACACTTGAAGCCTTATTAAAAAAATATTCAGTTCATCACAAGATAGAAACGTCTTACCACCCACAAACAAGTGGTCAAGTGGAGGTGTCGAATAGGGAAATCAAGTCAATTCTTCAGAAAACGGTTAGGCCCGATCACAAAGATTGGTCAAGTCGTTTGTACGACGCATTATGGGCTTACCGTACTGCTTTCAAAACTCCTATCGACATGTCCCCGTATAGATTGGTATACGGTAAAGCTTGTCACCTCCCTGTTGAACTAGAGCATAAAGCCTATTGGGCTATTAAGGCCTTGAACTTTGACTTTCAATAGACGGCTGAAGGTAGGAAGTTGGCATTGAGTGAACTAGAAGAGCTTCGCTTTGAAGCTTATGAGAATGCCAAACTCTACAAAGAGAGAATGAAAAGGATTCATGATAGATCTATTCTAAGAAAGACTTTCTCTCCTTCTGATAAAGTGTGGTTGTTTAATTCTAGACTGAAGTTCTTCCCAGGCAAATTGCGAACAAAGTGGGATGGTCCTTATGTAGTGCTTAAAGCATATCATTCTGGAGTTATCTTAATTAAGGATCCCACATATGGGCGTGTCCTCACAGTCAATGGACAAAGATTGAAACATGCATTCAATCCTAAGGTGGTCCCTCATGAAGTTGAATCTATTGAACTTCTGGACCTTGTTTACCTTCCATAAAACGGAATTTTCCAAGCTGTAGCATTAAACTCAGTACAACCGTCTGGCTGAAGACGTTAAACTTAGCACTATTAGGAGGCAACCTAGTACTCTTTTGTGTAAATATTTGTTTAATTTATGTCATTTACATTTACTCTTTGAATCTTTCTCCAACTTTAGGTAGTTTGGGTTTTAAGCCCTGAGATTAGAGGTACCAGTGTTAGTCTACTAGTGGTCACCGTACGTTTCTGTGTGCGGTTAACTTAATTGTGTAACTTTGTCTTATAGTGTGAGCTACTCCACCAGCTTAATGTAGTTTGGGTCTTTTGGGTATTACTTGATAAGGTAGTTAGGAGTATGAGCATACACCAGACGTAACGTCTGTGACATAAAACCCCACTGTAATAAACCTTGACCCTGTGGAACTGGCTTTGGCCTTAAGTGTGCCGAAGGAAAGCACTAGATGTCGTGAGCACAGAAACCTCTAGAAGAGCTAGTCTTTGTTGGAAAATCAACTCTAAAACCCCAGAAAAAAAGTCTAAATGGTCTGGGTAGTTTATTTATTTGCTTTATGTATTAGTTAGATTCCTTGACCGTAATTTGTTTTGACCCCCTCCCTTATACTATTTTATATAGATTAGATTAACTATTATTTTTGCTGTGTTGGTGATAATCTGTAAAATGCTTTGTCTACTAATCTTTAATTGCAGAATGATACATCTTTTGGGAAAAGTTAGTAGAAAAGCTTTGACATTAATATAGAAATGCTTCAAAAACAGGTGATATCTTTCCTTACTACATTTCCATTTTTACCTGATCAATATGCGCGGAAGAATAAGTAAACCATAGGTTTAGGGATGTAGCATTTGTCATTATGTTATTACTTGCATATTACACTCTCACTGTCTTACATTGCTATTTGCTTGAGGACAAGTAAAGTTTCGGTGTGGGGGTGTGTACATTTCATGAAAAACTTTTTCGAAATATGCAAGAAATACACCATTTTTGTTCATGAGAAGAGTAGTTTGCTACCTTACTTGTTTAAAAGAAGATGATTTAGATGATTTGAGAACCTGTTTTGTTAGCTATCCATTGTGAAAAACTTTGAGGAAACTCTGTAAGAAAAACTTTGGGGTACTGTATTCATGAGTAAACCTAGTTGTTCTTCTTTTCTTCAATTGATAGCTATGGAATCATGAAAGGACTAAGATAAGATTACCGTTTGTTATAAGAACTCCTTGTGAATGAAACCTGAACCCTTTTGCCATGTCTGTACAGTATGTTATGTTACTCTGTTTGTATGTACACTCTGAAAAAAAATAATAAAAAAAGAAAAAGAGTTGTACATACACTTACTGTTAAAATAAAATTTTTGGTGTAAATATTTTGTAAATCTCTAATGCACCACTATCCTAGATAATGTAATTTGGGATATGTGCTATAGTGTAAAGATTTGAGCCTGGATATCTCGGGTGATTAAGGCACGTAGGGGTCCCTTTGAAACCTAGCAACCTCAGTCATAATGGCGGGGGATTGTTGGCCTTAAAGCCCGCTACATGGGATATCTAGAACGCAAAGGGAACTGAACACTATATAGAGATATAGTAAGTTGTACTTTTATATTTATGGCAAATGTTAAAGGGTTAAGGCATGATCAAGAGTTTGATTCCAAATGTAGGTGAAAATATCAAGGTCCGATTTGTTTGCATAGTTTGAAAGTTGAGAATTGCATGAACTTAATCTGCTTAGTTTATTTCTAAATATGTACTCCGAAACAATCAATAGTCGATTTCCAATAGGAGTATCCATTTGTGGAAAACTTTGTACAAAGGTTCTCTTATCATGTTTGTCATCAACTGCTGAATAGGTTTAAGATAGTAGATTGCATTTCTCATGTTTCATACTTGGAAAATGTTTGACAAAAAGATAAGATAGATTATGATATCTGTTTTTGACTTGTAAAAATTTCTGCAAATTTCACTTTCATATCTGTTTTAAAGACAGTCTTGCTTGAGGGAAAGCAAGGTTTAGGTTTGGAGATATTGATGTGACAGTATTTGCAGCACTCAAACCTTGGTATTTTGTACTATATTTGCATCTTAATTTGGGAATTATTGCAACACTTTGATACTTTCGATGCAATGTAGGATGATACAGTAAAGTGGAAATTCAAACCCAAAATAATCCAAAATGTAAGTCAAGAAGTGAAGAATGGGAAAGCACGAGAACCAGTGGAAGAATGAAGCTGATAGAGATGGAATTTGGCTAAAACTAGCACATAATCAAACTCGGAATGCTAAAAATAGCCCAGAAATACTCGGTCAAAGCTCAGTCAAAATCAGAAATTCAAGTCCAAAAAGTCAACAAAATGGCGCTCGAGTACCCCGCACGAATATTCCACCATGTTCTGGAAGAAGACACGTGGCATAAAGATGACCGTTGGAGTAGATGCCCGCTCGAGCGCACCTTAGTGGCGCTCGAGCGCGCTGCTGAAGTTTCTAGAAGCCACCACGCGTCGTGAAAATAACAGACCGCACAGAAGGGCGCTCGAGCGCGCCAAGCGCCCCTCTGATTTTTTTGTCTATAAATAGACCCCCCTCCCTCCGAAGATAGTAATTGATTTTGGATTTTGGTTATTTTTAATCAATTTTTGAGTTAATTCTAGTTAGTTTTAGTCGTAGTTGTAGTTAATTAATTAGTAGGATACGGGAAAAACCCTACCTAGGTAGTTCTTATTCGGGAAAATTTTGCCCGAATAGCTACTATTAGGGGGAAGTCCGACCTAAGTAGTTATTATCCGGGGGAGGTTCTGCCCGAATAGCTTTTAAAAGGAAAGCTTTTATTCGGAGGAAACTCATCCCTAGTAGTTCTTATTCAGGGAAAATTAGCTCCTCTCGAATAGCTACTTAGTGTCGGACCTCTGCTCAAATTTCTGGGATTAGAAATACGCGTTCGTCAATACGGGGGAGTCTTTCTTGACTCTCTTTTATTTATAGAATTTGTATTCAATTATGTCTGAGTAGATATCTAAGGGAGAATATTGTAAATGTTAGTCTTTTAATATACGATCTCGGATTCAAATTATACGCTTTAAATGCAATACATGGCTTGTTTTAATTTAGTATTGTCTTTCATATGCAAAGCTTTTCAGTAGATATATGATTGTTTTACTATTAAATATTGTCTTCCATAACGTAATGCTTTTAAGTAGATGTTATGTTTAGCTTTACTTTCGTGCCATGTATCCATGTTTTAGAAAGTGAATCAAATAGCTTGACAAACTTAAAAGATTCCAAATGACTATAGGTAATGCTTTTAAGTAGACCATAGTTTCTAGACTAGAAATGATAAGTTAATTACTTAGTTGAAACAGACCGTTTACACCAGGTTGCAATGACAGATGCATACGAATGATGGAATGGCACCTACATCAGAGTAGTAATCGGGTTTTAATAGGCTAAGTTAATTGACTAGGTTAAATTCTTATAGCTTAACCTCTTGCATAGAATCAGATAATCTTGAATACTGAGCCTAGATTAATTGCCTCATTTACATATTCAATCCTTTAGATCCCTACCTCTTGTATCCATATTTAGTTAGTGTAATTTAGTTGTAGGATAATCAAACATCTTGTATAAACTGTTACACTTCCGCTTTAAACATTTTCACATACTACTTCACCAACTTGCTAACGCGCTTCCCTGTGGTACAATTCTGCACTCTAAGCACACTACACTGCAAAGAACCATGCACTTGCAGTTATTAAAACTTGATCATTTTGCACCTAATTATAATGCACCGTTTGAATGCATCAGTCCCATTTCCAAAGGAGGAGGGGGTAGTGATTGACATGCCATAGTTGCTCTAATACAAATCACAAACTTTCTCGCTATCAAGTTTTAAAAGATACAATCCATTGCCATGGGTTTTGATTTCAACTTTACCATAATTCTTCCATCTAGTATCAACTATTTTTTTGATTAGAAATGATGGTGGTGGTCTGCCAACAAATTGCCCAATCAAGGAACTTCTCCAATAAGATTTAATTTGTTCATAAACATTTGGTGGAGGGTAAGGAACAATATTACTATCAACGATTTCCAGTTCTCCAATTTTTCCTAATGAAATGGATTGCTTCAAGTTTCCAAAAAAGACAAATTTTCAATTAGAAGTGGTTAGGACATTGAGGTGAGCAAGTAAATTGAGTTTTTAGGGGAGAGAGGGAATGATTTGGCCACTTGGGGAAGTGAGAAGGATGGGGGATATGATTTTGGGTATTGAAAGCTTGTGTACAGAGAGGGACAACACAAGTTTAGGTGAGACAAGGAAGAAAAACCATAAAAGGGGGAATTCGAGGTTTGAAACATTTCGAAAGGGTAAAGAGAAAGATGGAACTAGAGTGCACAACTCCAATGTCAATGGGGATGTTGTTGGTGTAGGAGAATAGGGAAGATATGTAGCTTCAGCCTTTACAATTATGAGGGAGGATGAAGATGGTCGAGCCACAATGGGGTAGGGATAGGATGAAGAGGGGAATTAGGGGATGGGGGCAGAAAATGTGAAGTAGAATGAAGATGCATGGGACAAGAGCTGGGCGATTGAAGGGTGTTTAAATTTGGTTCTAGGGCTAAAAAGTGGAGGGAGTGATGGGGAATGGAATGGAAATCTAGTGATGTGGCAAGTGAGTAGGAGCCACATGGGAGGGGAGAAGTGGGGCCTAGTCGGGGTGTAGAGAATGGAGGGAAGAGGAAGGTTATTCTCCACCGTGGGTGTGAGACCCAGTTCCGAACATATGCATGACTATTCTATTATGTGTAGTTAAGTGTAAATTAATGTTTTATATATTTATATGCTTGTATACCCTAAATGCTAACTAGATACAATAGAAATAAGGCAAGAATAAGCGAGAACTAGTTAGAAACTAAGCTAGAAACAAGAGAATAAGATAGAATAACATTCGGGGTAACTTTGCAAATATTAAAAATTTAAGGGCCAAAAAGGTAATTATCAAAACTTCATTTTAGACACTAATTAAATTACCTAAGACTAAGATTGGCTTATAAACTACACTTATAACACAAGGCTAAAGAAAGAAAAGAAAAAGGGAAAGAATTACAAAGTTAGAAAACACTAAGGGTCAATTAGTAAAACTTACAAACTTTAGGGGCTAAATTGCAAATACCCAAAAGACAAACTTAGGCACCAAGATAACAATTAAAACTAGACCTAAGTTACCTAATTGCTAATAAATTTCTCAGCCAAGACAAGAGGGAAATAAATAGATATAATTGCAATAGAAAAGTTATAGGGCCAAACTACAATTAAACAATAATTTAACTTAACCTAAAAGAAACATTATAAATAGAACATTTCATCATCTTTCTTGACCTCCATAGCCAATAACCAAGCAAGCCAAAGAGGAAGATTTTTAGCTTTCATTTAGCATCATTTTGTGAAGAGCATTTGAAGACAACTTGATTTCCTAGTAGGCCAAGTGTTTTGCAAGCAACTAACAAGGTTTTCTAACACCTTAATCCAAGAAATCCAAGGTGAGGGTTTTTGCAAAACTTGTGATTTCTGAAATTTTATAGCTTGTATATGATTTATGATGATAGATCCTTGCTTAGCTAGTCAAGCAAATGAATAAATGTGTTGGTGACATGGCTCAATATCAATTGTATCAAATTCTACCATTGTAGATGCTTTAAGTTATTTGATGATATATAATGGTTTCTAACCATGTAAAAATTCCTAGGTAATGCTTATTAATGTTGTTAGGTGTTGCTAAGGCTTGTGGTAGTTGTTGTAATTAGTATAGAAGCAAAATAAGCAAGATACACTCAATAGCTTGTTCTGGACAGATTGGTACAGTTGGAAGTTTTGGTTTGTTCGAATGGCTGAAAGGTTTCTGAGAAAAAATCATTTTCTTGTTCAAAAACACTCAATACTTACAGGATTTTTGTTGAAGCTTGACAACTCACTGCCTTGAGTTTCTTTTGTGTATTAAAAATAGTAAACGACCTCAGAATAGAACGAAACTTTCACAGTAGCTAAATTAGGCAATTAGGAACAAACTTCATGTTTTAGGAAAAGTCAAATTCCAACATTTAAATTCTTTGAATTTTCTATTTTCAAAATGACTCAAGAATAGCACTCAATCTGGACAGTCAAATGTAGTTGCACGAAATTGGTTATAACTCAGTCAATTTAGATCGGATTTGAGCTTTGTTTGATTCCAAAATTATCTACACTCGAAGAGATTTAATTCTATACCAAAAATAGAGTATTTGAAGTTCGGCAAGAAAGGCAACTGATTTGCCAAATTTAGGTCATTGCAGTGGCTTAGACATTGGCTTAGATGAATTAGTTAAGTTCTAATGCTTAGTGTATTTGATTAAATGGCTAAGTTACTAGTTTCTACTAATGTGTAATGATGTTATACGACCTCTATATGTGTTAGGATACTTGTGTAATTGTTAATACAAATTATATTGCTTGATTGCTCATTGTTTAACCGATTTACTATAAATACAGAGGTTCCAAACGGTTTTCAAACAAGAAAAATGTATTCGAAAACCTTTCCTAGATTCCTCCCTCACTGAGCTTTGGTGCCGAAAAAGCTCACCCTCTTTGTTTCCCCCTTTCAGGCGATGAAAAGGAATATGTACAATACTATGAGGATAATCCTCAAAATCTTGAACAGGAAGTTCTCGATGCATGATATGCACCTATTCTGGGTGTATGGTTGATGTTATGACTTGAACAAATATATATTGTATATACTATTTTGTATAAATAGGTGATTTTAATCATCAGTAACTTGTATAAATGAACTAACTTAGTCATTGGTTGTATTGGTTGTATTTGGCTGGGACGTTAGCTTAATGATGTAATTAGCAGTTATACAGGTGATATACGTAGTCGGTTTTGTTTTTGGGCACTTGGCTACGTGTCGGCTGATAGGAAGTAATCTAGATGTTGTTAAAACCTTCTCTTAATGCAAGTATCAGATGTATATTTTCATATTGATTTTTCAATTGTTTGTATCATGTTGGTGAATGAATGAACTGTGTTGGAGTTTGAATTGTTATGTTGAGGAGGAGGATTGGTGGAGTTTTGAATTGTGATGTTGAGAAGGAGGATTGGGCCCAATTTTCGAGAAAACTACTAATAAGATGAAAATTTGACTAAGTATGGATTGGTAATTGAATTAACTGTCGCCCTCGGACTTAGTCCTATGCAAGGTTGGGTTCGGGGCGTGATAGTGGGGGCAATGTTCGTTGGACATTGTTGTGTTGTCACAAGGGGAAAGGTAGCTACAAAATTGGGGGAGAGAGAAGGAAGGGGAAGAGATTTATCCATAGGGAAAGTACTAGGGGGTAAAGTGGAAGCAACATGGGCAAAAGGGGAATAGGGAAAAGCATTACATGTCGGGTAATGTCTACTTAGAAGTGAACTAAAATTAATGACTGACATGGAAGAGGTACTACTAATGCCATATGAGCTTGAACTTCAGCCGCAATTAAAGGTGAGAAAGAAGAGGAATCGCCATAGGGAGGAGAGGAGCGGGAATCCAAGCCTTGAAAGCCCAAAGAAGATGACTTATCTCCTATAGATGCAAGATGAGGAGGTGGAACTTGAACTTGTTGTTGGCTTGCGGTTAAGGAAGCATCATCAATGTCAAAAGAAGGGATGAAACACCCTCAACCTCTTCCGCAATGGATCCTCCAAGATGACTAGTTTTGAAGCTTTAGATAGTACTCTAGCACTAGACCTAGGGGCTTTGTTGATAGGGAAAGAGGAAGCTAAAGGGGCTTTCTTTTTTCTCCCTATGGCTTAGCTAAAATAACGAGTCTTATCTCATTAGGTGGATAAACTATATAAATCTGACGAGATCACTAATTTTTATTGAGAGTCATTTAATTTATTAGATGTAAGTGAAAAAAATCTTGCTTAAGTGTCTCTCTCTACTTGTCTTATTATGGGCAATCCTATATCATTTAAGATCATCTCCAATAGTCTCTCTATTTGTTTCCTATAATAAAGAGTCAAACAAGTAACTCTCTATTTTCAGTGACTCTCTACTTTTGTTTCACTCCAATAGTACTTCATATTTTCAGTTCCTTCCTAACTCAATTCTATTTTTGCAAACTCTACCTTTAGAGGTTCCCTATAATTTTACTCCATAATTCAAGAACTATACCATAAATAAAAAATTAAGATAATGTTAAATAACTCCATTTCATCCATAATTTCAATATATATATAAACCTAAACAATTTCCCAACCCCCTTCCCTAATTATCTCAACCTTACATCCCTCCTCCTTCACCCAAAGACCACTACATTACACCACCATTACTACTACCACACAATATCATTCACTACCACCATAAGACTCTATCATATCACATGCACCATCACTACTACACGATATCACCACCATAATGTGCACCACTATCTCACAGCACTACCAATACACAACACCACCATAACAATACCATCACATGCCAACATTTGGAGTTTTAATTTGTTGGTACTTTGCGTATTCTGTGTTTTTTTCTTTAAAAAAATATGACATGCCTCCAAAATAGTCAAAAAATGACTGTTGGAGTGATAAGGAAGCTGTTTATGTCAAGAAAACCTACCATGGAAGATAGAGAAAATTCTCTCCATTCTCTCTACACTCATACACCAACCACCTTTGACGACCATTTTTCAGCCTTCTCTACCACCATTTTTTCCATCCGCTTTTACTTTGCTGCCCACATTTGCCGAAGCTTTAGCCACAGTCCACTCGTCCCCTACATTGTCTGTGAGGTCCCATACCCAATATACGTACATATTAAATTAAAGTATTGTTTGAAATCAAGTTACACTTCGGTTAATAGTATCACACAATGTGCCCTTAATTCTCAAGAAAATAATTAAATTAAACTCAAGAAATATATAAAACTAACATATCAAACTAAGCATTCGTTTCAAATAAAAAAAAAAAAGGATTAACCTAGTAAGTATATTGAATAATCTGTGTGCACCTCGATTTGTTAATATGTGCTCAAAAGTTGGTTAGAAATATTGACTCCTATTAGTTAAATTCAATATGTTACTCTTCATTTAGATTAAATAACTTATATAGCATTCCAAAGCATGATTCATTCGATTTTCTTACTTTGATTTAATTTTCTATCACTAATTATCTCCTATAGCCGAACCATCATCATCAATAGAATCACCATGCTGCCATGATTCCACTTTGTAACATTGCTTGCATTGAAGAAATCATCGTCGGCATAGGTATTAAGATTGCCGCCCAAGCTATGATATTCACTATCTCTTAGCTTATTATCCACCGTCCAAATTAAACTTCACACCACTTGCCCGAATAATCATCACCCACCGTCCTAGTGCAAACAAGCCTGCCAAAGCTTCTTCAACCTACAACAATTCCACCACCTAAATTAAACTTCACACCACTTGCCCGAACAATCATCACATCACCGTCCTATCATGCACCATTATTCCACTCTTACAACTTGTTAGGGAATCAAAACTTGTGTCGGAGAATCTCGTCATCATTAGCCTAACGTCAAGCTATTGCCACCCAACCTAAATTCATTTGCATCTAAGATGCTACTCACCGCCACCATGATCCAATCTATGACCTTCATCAAAAACTATTTCTTCAAATTCCACCGCCCACCTAGCTCAACTCACCACTGACCAAGCAATTTTCATAAAACAAGCTGTCTGACATTTGCATCATGGATCATCGCCCCTACTCGTCATCATCATTTTTAATTGCACAAATCTCCATCGCCAAAGGATAAGGCCATGATGATTGCGGCTGAATATTTAACCAAGTTAGGATACTATAGGCAGCCACTTTGTATATATATAGGCACGACATGCCAATTTGAATCGGCAAAAAAAAAAAAACAAAACAAAACAAAACATTACTCCTAAAAGAATTCTAAGTTGAAAACGAATAAAACATGAGGCAGTAGCTCTGCGTTTTGCACGATCTTGAGGTGAGCAAATTTCAAATACTGCATACCATGAAATTACACAGCGGATTCCGGGCACCAATGCACTAACTTGTGATATTAGCGTAGTATACTATAAGTTTCTTTTGATACTAGAGTTAAATTTCAATTGAACGTATATATTGTTACAAAGTGATTCTCCTTATATGTATTAAAAGAATGAATTAAAACATAATTGTGGTATTAGTGTTAGAGTTACTTTTAAAAATTAAATTGTGCCACCACTAGAACTTGTCAGATAAGAGTCACATTAGTCGAATTATTTATAAATGCTTGTAGATGTAATACCTTGCAAAATACAGCTTACGTATGGTATACATGTGAAAATAAAGGTTTTTAATTGTAGAAGAATAGTAAGCTTATTAGGACAAGAACTCGTACACATATATTTGACCGATAATATTAATTGTATGCGTTACTGCCATTTTTTTTGTGCCTAAAGTGTTACCAACATAATATTATGATGCCTAAAAATTACCAATGCTTAAGTATTATCACAGAGATAATGTTGATCATATTCTAGTATCTGCATGCACGGAGATGACCTACTTTGTCGATCTTTCTCAAATGTTATTAATTATGTGTCATATGATTATTAGTGCATGTGTATGCTCTATTGGGGTTTGTAACCTCAAGCACGATAGCGCTCACGAACGCCGGGCGGCATAGGGCTTGCCAGTGCTCCCGTGACTATCGTGGTCCTAATCCCCCTCTCGCTTGGCATTCCACCCTCGGAGAGACGGGTCGTAGGTTCGAATACAATCCGGAGTATCCTATCAAGAAAAATAAGAGGTTGTGATCGTAATTCAAGGCCAGCCACCTCAACGGAAGTAATATCGAAATGAACCCTGTGATATATTATTGTACCTTATCGTTTATCGTATATAAACAGTGAATTAATGTTATCACACTTGTAATGCATCGTATCATGGTTTTTAAAGGCCCCAAAACAATTCCAAAACTCCCCCTATTCCATCCTTATTGAGCATCCAAAAAGTTCACCCTTTTTCTCCCCCTCATTTCAGGTGATCTTGAAGAAGAGATAGAACCAGTTTACAAAAATGTGCCTTATATGTTTAATGAAGAAGACATGGACCTTAACATTCAACGACACCTTATTTATGATAATATTGTCAACGATGTACTTATGGACATTGGCTTCGGCCCGTGCATGGTGATATATGTCCTATATTATGGCTACACGTATGATAACTAGACGTTATGTAGTAACCTAGCTACCTAGACTCGTTTTGAAATTATGTAGTGGGTTGAGACTAGTAGACCTATACACAGGAGTCGGGTAACCTGTAGTACTCTTCTATGTTATCCCCTAAAGCCTCCCGTTAGGGACTCAAGGGAAATGTTGTTACGACTTGTATAACTAATCTTGGGAAATATAATCGGCGTGTTATGTAAAATGATAACGTACTATTTTACCTATACTTATTATATTGCAGTTAGTTTATCAGAGGAAATATGAATGGTTAATCGTTTACGGACTCCCTATCTAATCTTGGGAAGGGTTGAATAGTCGAGGTCGTTACATTTGTTGGGGATAATGCTATAGTTGAGATGACCTAATTAGGGTTTAATAAGAATATATATTTATGTGTTTTACACACTATATTATTTTAAGGATGTTCACATTCTCCGCTTCAATATGAATGTGTCCCTAATGCTTATTCGAGAAGAAAAACATTCTGAAAGGGTTTAGGACATTTCGCAGTTTTTCTTCGATATGATAAACATTAAGAATCGATTCATAGCCCTTCAGATTATTCAACCGGGACTAGAATAATCGAGTATGGGTTGTCATATGTTATTACATTTGATTAACATAGTGATGTTAATGATAAAAGAAATAGTGACAAGAAATAGTGAACTACATGATTTCAGGTTAATAGTTTACTATTTAGTTAAGAATTGTGCAAATTAATCCTCAGACTTGAGAAATTACGGTTGCCGGTTATATCAGGGGCTAAACATTGCATCTGGACAATACCCGTCTTCTGAAAATGTGGGTTACGGCCTTTTGTGATTTAGTTTTGTGGTATGAACTGACAGGTAATTGTCAAGATAGGATCTGTTAACCTCCGGTGTGAGGCAATGTCCTATGATATCTGAGATCGGTTGTTAAACGAGGAAGTCCTTGGCCAAGGTGAGTATAAAGTGATGGAAATGGGTTTTTCCATGGTTGTCATCTCTCGTTTTACCGGTTTAGATTTATTCATAGTATCAGATGTGTACTTAACCATTTCATGGTCCTTTCCCAATCGGGGCATTCTTAATAGAAGGATCGGACTGCACACTAATTCTTGACAGTTAAATGGATTCATAAAAGACAGTGTCTTCATTATCGTTTACATTCTCATGGTACGTTTGTTGCTAGTGCGTCACTCATGAGCATGAGGGTATTTCGGTAAATGGCAGAGACATTTCCGAAATAGATAAGGAGGTTTATCGGTCCTTCATCGATACGCAATTATGAATCTAGAAGGTCACACACTAATAAGTATCAATAATAAGTTCACCGGAAGCTTGTATAATATGATTGATGGCTTTAAGGTGTTAAAAGTCATCTATGTTGGCATTCCAAAAGTATAATTTTGGAAAGTTTTGGGGTTAGATTGTAATTACCAAAAATTTTGGGGCCAAACTGCAATTATTGAAAAGTTGTTTCAATGCTGTCATTCTAATAGAGATTAGAAAGGGCAAAAGAGTAGTATATATGTGTATATATATATATATACATATATATATATATATGTATATATATGTATATTGATGATGAGATTTATGAAATGCCACATCATCAATCCTAGTCATCAAAAGAAAATGCAAATTAATGATTGGGCATTGACATATGAAATGTATAGGATTGTCCATGTTATCAATCCTAGTCATTTAAATTTGAATTGAATTGACAGGATTGAGTCTTGAATAAGGACAAAAGAATCTTAGCCATTGCTTTTTTATGATAGAACTTTTTTGCCAAGTGTCAAAAGAGAGAAATAGATGTCCCTTGAATTGTAATGTTACAATCCAAGGTCTTCCAATACAGCATCATTCAACAATCATTTAACAACACAACATTAATTAAACAACTAAGACACCCAAGTTAGATGACAAAGTAGGTCACCCAACTCAACACACCTTGCAACATACATTCAAACCCGAGCCTACTCAACAACAAGCCAAGTATCAACCACACAAACAACACCAAACAATTAAAGACAACACTTAGGCATTTCAAAGAAAGACTACACAAACTTTTAAACTTCATAACTTACAATCTATCAATCAAACAACCCCCGAACCTTCTCCTACCACCTAACCACTCAAGCAACTACATTAACCGCCTCGGAAACCAACCAAAAGCCACCTGAAACAAGGCCAACAAGTCTTATTTGGCAATGCACTCAAGGCTGAATTTTTTGACTTCTACATTGGCATTCAAATTGAAAATTTGGCATTACAACATTACTACACAATAATTAACAAGTTTATAGAAGCAACTACAACTCAATTTCAACTACTACAACTACATTTATTCAAGAAATAAGCCAAATTATCTATTAAATACCTGAAAAATAAAAATACAAGTTGCTACCATTTAAAATGGCTATAATTACACTAAGTTGGTCCTTATCATCTACTTAGCAATAATCTAACATTAATTTAACAAAATAACAACTATAAATGTATCAACTAAAATTTGACACAAACTTTAAAAAAAAAAAGATCTAGTTTTTCCCTCACCTTTGATCCAAATCAATGATAGGAATAGGTAGAATAGATGCCCAACAAGCAAAAACAAGCTTTGAATGAAGTGATTTGGCCTTGAAATGAATTTTTTTCTTCAAAAATGGTTGAAAACCCTTGAAAAACACTATTTTTCCTTCTTTCTCCATGGCTCACGTTTTTGTATGTATTTTTAGGGTGTTTTGGCTGAATTTTGTGTATATATTATGTTATAAGCAAAGTCAAAGCAAGACCAAAAGTCAAAGTTGCCTAAAAATGATTTTAAATGACAAAAGACTAAGTTACCCTTCATTTTTGTTCTATTTTTCAAACATGCCATCCTAGGATTATTTAAGATGATAAAATATTTATTTATTATATATACTAGGTCAGCAAAATTCAACGTAAGAATAGGGTTCAGCAGAAATCACTATTCGGCTAAAAAACGCTACTTTTTCGCCTGAAAAGTCTATTTTAAATTCTTAATTTATTTCAGAATCAATTTTTATTAAATCACGGGTCAATTAATAATGGAGGACTAGTTTTTAAAACGTTTAAAAAACCTGTTTCAAAAATTTAGCGGAAAGGATCCTCAAATGCTATTAAAAGGCACTTTAAATAAAATTTTCATTAAAAATCTTTATAAAAGTTTTATGAATGCACATATATCATGTAATAGGAGTATTAATCAAATAATTTACACATATATAGTTCAACTAGCATATAAACAAGTCAAAACACGTAATTGCACATAAATGGAAATTTTGGGGTCTCACAACCCGTAGCAAGTAAAGGAAAAAAAAAAAGATTGAAGCTTGGCCAAAGTATTTTCGGTGGCTATTGTCTTTTGTCCTTGGTTGTTTATAACTTAGGCTATACCAAGGTTATAAAACCAAAAGAAACAGAGAGGCTTTCGATACAAGTAAGGCAAACCCGAAGACAAGGAAAAAAAAAACAAAAAAACAACTAAGGTGACTTTAGCTTGGAATTGCAACGCGAGAGGGAGAATCCTAGGAATTTCTTGAGGTTGAGGCTTAGTTCTTCATTCAGTTTGGCTTGTAGGTAAGGGAATTTTCTTATAAGTTTTCTTAAAAGTTCATATATATATGTTATGTAACTATAGTTATACTTTTATATTGCTAGCTAGGCTGTAGGAAATACCTGGTGATAATTTCATGTAATTTAAACGATAGTTTATCATAATTTAATTTTATGAATTATATATTGATTTTAACAGTTAAATTGGTATGAATATTAGTTTTTAGTATCTATTTGAGCCTATACTTGTTCTCAGTTAATCTAGAATTGCGATTTAGCTCTAATTACATTATTTGATACTCAAAGGTCATTGAGTATTGGTCAGGTAACCTACTTTGTTATCTACCCTACATATTACTAATTGAATGGGATTATTATCTGATGCCATATGAGTTTGCTTGTTGAATGTGCTCGGGAGACAACCTACTTCGTTGTCTTCTCCGAAAATTGTGAAAGTTAATGTTATTATAAACTTGGTTGCAACCATTTACGTGAGACGCGCTAGGTTCGTCGTCGCCTTGGGCGGCATAGGGCTTGCCAGTCATTGGCACAACTACCGATGTCTAGTCCCTACTCGTGTGGACGGAATGTTCCATAATGGATGGGTCGTAAGATTTGGCGTACTTCTGGGGTACAGCTGTGGTGTTTAGGGGAAGATGTTCGTGATGATGTTTAGGGTGGCATCAACAAATATTGAGCGTATCCTTACTACGTGGTTTATTTACATTCTTGTCTCTTTATATGTATTACACTCTTGTGCATAGCATGTTTCGAAATGGTTTTCAAAAGTTAAAATGTTTGCCAAAACCTCCCTTTATTCCTCTCTTACTGAGTTTGTGGAAACTCACCCTTTTCATTAACCTTTCAAGTGAGTCTGTCTTGGAGTTTGTGCCAGTTGAGGCTGAGGCCAAGTTGTGTGATGATGTGGTTTATGTTAGCGAGCCTCTTCCGTCATGTTTCTTGTTGCTACATGTCATTTACTACTTTTGTGCCTTAAAATTCTAGCTATATAGTAGTAAGTTAGACCTATGTTATAGTATTGTTGTCCTTCAATTTGTTGAATACCGAGGCATCTTTTGTGTTGTAGTTAAGCTTCGTAGCTCTGTTGTATCCAGATTTACTGATCTGCCTTGGAGAGCAGTACTGATTTAAATATATATGTGTGTGTGTGTGTGTGTGTGTTGGTGTGACAGAGGCTTATGTACTTACTGGTGTTAAATAACTTGAGATTTGTGGAGTTGTTTTGAGTTGTGAATGTTTGGAGTTGTATAAACTGCTTTTATACAAAATACCGAAATTTTGTCACGTCTTGACTTGGATTCTAGAAGGGGTCGAGTTGGGGCGTGACAGTTTCTGCTGATTTGATTATTCTACCTTTTCGCGACTTTGAAATTATATTTGAGATGGATTGGTTGGGGAGTTATTATACACAACTTGATTGTAGAAAGAAAATTATAAAACTGGAAATGCCTAACCAACCAATAATTGAAATTGTTGGAAGTCGAAAATCAACTGGAACCCCTATAATCTCTTCAATTAAAACATCTAAAATGTTGGGTAAGGGTTGTGAGGCGTATCTTGCCAATTTGATTAATCAACCTGAGAAAAAATTAAAACTAAATGAGGTGCCTATTGTGAATGAGTTTCTGGGAGTATTTCCTAAGGAGTTACCAGGTTTTCCACCTGATAAGGAGATAGAATTTGTGATTGACTTGTTGTCAGGGACTTCTCCATAGAATGGCTCCCCCTAAATTGCAAGAATTGAAAGTACAGTCACTGTGAGACCCCGAATTTGCCCTTATTTGCAATTACATGTTTTATATGTTTAAATGTTATTATAATTAATATGTATGTATTTATATGTAATATTAAGTGATCTTAGATTAATTATGCATTTAAAATACATTTGCAAACCAAATAATGTGACTTTTCAATTTCTTTTGCAAAATTGAGCATTATACCTTAGTTGTATGTAAATATATGCTTATGTATTTTGTTGTCAACTAAAATAGTCTATTTAATATATATTATAAGTTAGATTATATTTATATAAGCTTTGTAGGCAAAAACTAACAAAAACAACTAAGTTGACAACTTTGACCAAGCTTTAATTGTTTGACTTTGCTATATATATGCCTATATACATACATTATACATATAACAAGCTCAAAACACAATTTTTTATCACCTAGTTGGCCATGAGTCTCCAAGGAAGAAAAGAAAAAAAAATCACTTAGGTTTCAAAGCATTTTTCAAAGCAAAAACTTCATTTCAAGGCCAAATCACTTCATTCAAAGCTTATTTTTCCTTGTTGGGCACCTATTCTACATATTCCTATCATTGCTTTGGATCAAAGGTGAGGAAAAAACTAGATCCTATTTTTAAAGTTTATGTCAAATTTTTATTGTTGTATATATAGTTGTTGTTTTGTTGAATTGACATAAGATTGTTGTTAGTTAGGTGATATAGACCAACTTAGTGTTGTTATAGCCATTTTAAACAGTAGCAACATGTATTTCTATTTTCCATGTATTAAATTGATAATTTGGATTATACTTTGAATAATTGTAGTTGTAGTAGTTGTTTTCAAGTGGTAGTTGCTTCTATAGGCTTGTTAATTATTGTGTAGTAATGTTGTAATGCCAAATTTTCAATTTGAATGCCATGGTGAAAGTCAAAAATTTCAGCCTTGAGTGCATTGCCAAATTAGACTTGTTGGGCTTGATTTGGATGGCTTTTGGTTGGTTTCCAAGGGGGTTTGTGTAGTTGCTTGAGTGGTTGAGTGGTAGGAAAAGGTTCGAGGGTTGTTTGATGTCTAGATTGTAAGTTATGTTGTTTAGAAGTTTGGGTTGTCTTTCTTTGAAATGGCTAAGTATTGTCTTTAGTTGTTTGGTGTTGATTGTGTGGTTGATACCTGGGTTGGTGTTAAGTAGGCTCGGGTTTGAATGTGTGTTGAAGTGTCTGTTGGGTTTAGATGGCCTACTTTGTCATTTAACTTAAGTGTTTTAGAATTGTTTAGTTGTTAAGTGTTGAAGTGTTGTTTAATTGATTGTTGAATGTTGTCGTACTGGAAGACAACCTACTTTATTGTCCTCTCAGAATATTAAGTGTTCAATGTTAACTGTTGTGAGTCATGATAGTGTGTGTCACCTCTCGGGCGGTATTGGGCTTGCTAGGTTGAAATTGGCACATCTATCATGTGATATCCCCTATCTCGTGTGGTCGGAGAATGAACATGGAGTGTGGGTCTAGATTGAGGTACTTCTAGAATGTATCAATGGGCGTTACAAGAAGCCAATTGAGTTCGTGATGGCGTATGGAGCTACACCAACTAGTGTATCATTTCCTTATTGCTTGGTTACCAGTGTTGGTTAATTGTGTTGTTGTTGATGTTTACAGTGTTCATTGCTCTTTGGGTGTTTTCCAAAGGAAAGTGTTTCAAAATCTCCTATTGAACCCTCGTTAAGCTTTGTTATATATAAGTTCACCCTCTTTGTTGTCCTTTCAGGTACTTCAGATTTAGGGTACATGGAGTATGTGCAATCAGATAATGTGGACAAGCCCGAGGCTTGAATGCTTGCTTAGATGTATCATATGTTGTTTTAAACCTTTGTTCTGTTGTATTGTATTAAGCTTCAAAATTTGTATTATATAGCTAAACCTAAAGATAGTGGATTGTATAATGCTAGTTTAGTTGTCTTTCTTTTGGAATATGAATAGGTTGCTAGACTAGCTTTATTATCTATTTTGCATATGTATAGTATAACTTGATGTATGTTGTTGAGACGGAGGCGTATGTTTTGTTGTTGGAATGTTGTATGGATGGTTTATGAAGTGGTTGAATGTGTTGTTTGTTGTTGAAGTTATTGTTGGAGTTGTAGTTGGTAGAACTGGTTTAGAGTTCTGTTGTCCATATTACAGACGTTATAATGCCGAAATTCCACCACGTCCTGACTGATCATAAGTGGGGTTGTTGAGGTGTGACAATTACAGTGTTTGCTTGAAAAGGGGTTTATTCAGCCTTGTTTTTCACCTTGGGATGCACCAGTATTGTTTGTTAAGAAGAAAGATGGCTTTCTCCAACTATGTATTGATTACAGGGGTCTCAATCAAATGACAATAAAGAATAATATCCTTTACCTCTGATTGAAGAACTGTTTGATCAACTTCAAAGTGCCAATGTATATTCTAAATTTGATCTGAGGCAGGCTACTACTAGTTGAGAATTAGAAAAGAAGATGTGCCTAAAACAGCCTTCAGAACCAGGTATGGTCATTATGAGTTTGTTGTGTTACCGTTTGGGTTAACTAATGCTCCCGCCGCTTTCATGGATTTGATACAAAGAGTGTTTCGACCATATCTAGACCAGTTTGTTGTAATTTTCATTGATAATATACGAGTATATTCGAAATCTGAGGCTGAGCATGAGCATCATTTGAGAATTGTATTGCAGACTTTGTAGGAGCATAAATTGTTTGCTAAATTTAGTAAATACGAGTTCTGGTTAAACCAGGTTGCTTTCTTGGGTCATATAATCTCTCAGGATAGAATTTCTGTTGATCCAGCAAAGATAGAAGTAGTGTTATCATGGAAACGGCATGAAACTGTTACAGAGATCTGCAGTTTTCTGGGGTTGGTTGGTTATTACAAAAGATTTGTCAAAGATTTCTCTAAAATTGCAGGGCCATTAACTCAATTAACTCAAAAGAAAACTGTGTTTATTAACTCAAAAGAAAATTGTGTTTAACTGGGATGATAAATGTGAAGCTAGTTTTCAAGAAATGAAGAAAAGATTAACTACTGTTCCTATCCTTGCATTACCTGAAGGGACTAACAACTTTGTGATCTACAGTGACGCTTCTAAAGAGGGATTAGGTTGTGTATTGAAGCAAAATGGAAAAGTGATTGCATATGCCTCAAGGAAACTGAAGTCATATGAGCTTAACTACCCTACACATAATCTTGAACTAGCGACTATTGTCTTTGCTTTGAAGAAATGACGTCACTATTTGTCAGGCAATAAGTTTGAAATTTTCATAGATCACAAGAGCTTGAAATATATTTTTTCACAAAAAGACTTGAACATGAGGCAGAGGCGTTGGTAAGAGTTATTGGATGATTACAATTGCACCATTAGTGATGAGAACCAGCCTTAAGCGTCCAAGTTCAATGAACCATTTATTTGGGCAAATTTTCTAGCAAAGATTCAAGTCAAGATTCTATTTTCAAGATTCAAGAACTTCAAGATTCTTCAAGAAGTTTCAAGAAGATTTGAAGATTTGGTCAATATTTAATTTCTCTGTAATTCTATCTTAGTTTTAGTTTTAGTTTAGTTTGAATTCTAGTTTTTTCTCTAGAACCCCCTATGGACGAAAATTAGGTGTTCACACTAGGGAGAAGTCTTTCTTGGGCTGCAAGTTAGGTGTTCACACTAAAAATCAGCCTTTCTTGGGCTACAAGTTTGCTTCCTTTTTAGTTACTATTCATGTTACTATTCATGTGAATAGTTAATAGGAGTCTTTCTTGAGCTCCAAGTCTACTTCTTTGACCTAGGTTACTATTCACATTTTTCCTACTTGGGCTAGGGTTTAAGAGTCCTTTTCTAAGAAGGATGCTTATTTGTTATTGCCTATATAAGGCTGTTTTTGTGATAATAAAAAAAGACAATTTTGATATTAAATTTGTGAGATTATTCTCCTTTAGTTCTCAATAACTTTTTTGAACTTATCAAGATTATTCTTGTGGCGTTCAACATTTGACTTATCAAACGGGTTTCCCATCCTCGTTTGTGGCATCCTCAACTATACCAAAGTTTTAGCTTTGATAAGAATAGGGTCGCAGTTCCATCCATTCCTGAAAGGTCTTGGGGTCGTTTGCCATATTTGGTATTGGGTCGCGTCGCATGTTAGCGTGGTTCGTATCAGTTGGTATTGAACATTAGATAGATTTCGTACCTAGAGCCTCAATTCTGAATCGTCCAGCTTATAGGAGCAATCCAGAGGAGACGAAGGAGCTTCAAAGGCAAGTCGAAGAGTTGATGGAGAAAGGGTACGTGAGAGAAAGCATGAGTCCTTGTGCAGTTCCTGTAATTTTAGTGCCTAAGAAGGATGGGACATGGAGGATGTGTGTTGATTGCAGAGCCATCAATAACATAACAGTAAAGTATAGACATCCTATTCCTCGCTTAGATGATATGTTAGATGAATTGCATGGTTCTTGTGTGTTTTCTAAGATTGATCTTAAAAGTGGATACCATCAGATAAGAATGAAAGAAGGAGATGAATGGAAAACAGCATTTAAAACTAAATATGGATTGTATGAGTGGTTAGTCATGCCTTTTGGATTAACTAATGCACGTAGTAATTTCATGCGCTTAATGAATCATGTTTTGTGTGCTTTCATTGGTAAATTTGTTGTTGTTTATTTTGATGATATTTTTCAACTGATACGAACCACACCAACATACGACGCGACCCAACACCAAATATGGCAAACGACCCCAAGACCTTTTAGGAATGGATGGAACCACGACCCTATGCTTAGCAAAGCTAGAACCTTGGTATAGTTGATAACGCCACAAACGAGGATGAAAAACCCGTTTGATAAGTCAAAGGTTGAATGCCACAAGAATAATCTTGATAAGTTCGAAAAAGTTCTTGAGAACTTAAGGAGAATAATCTCACAAATTTAATATCAAAATTGTCTCTTTTTATTATCACAAAAACAGCCTTATATAGGCAATAACAAATAAGTATCCTGCTTGGAAATGACTCCTAAACCCTAGCCCAAGTAGGAAAAACGTGAATAGTAACCTAAGTCAAAGAAGTAGGCTTAGAGCTCAAGAAAGATTCCTATTAACTATTCATATGAATAGTATTATGAATTGTAACTAAAAAGGAAGCAAACTTGTAACCCAAGAAAGGCTCCTTCTAGTGTGAACACCTAACTTGCAGCCCAAAAAAGACTTCTTCCTAGTGCGAACACCTAATTTTCATCCATAGGGGGTTCTAGAGAAAAAAACTAGAATTCAAATTAAACTAAAACTAAAACTAAGATAGAATTACAAAAAAATCAAATATTGACCAAATCTTCAAATCTTCTTGAAACTTCTTGAAGAATCTTGAAGTTCTTGAATCTTTAAAATAGAATCTTGACTTGAATCTTTGCTAGAAAATTCGCCCAAATAAATGGTTCATTGAACTTGGACGCTTAAGGCTGGTTCTCATCATTCATCCCCTCTTGAGAAGGATTTGTCCTCAAATCCTCCAAGTTCAAAGACCAGCCTAGGTGGTAGACCATGTGGTATGTCCTCGGGAAACACTTCCTCAAAATCCTGCAAGAGAAAAACAACAACACTAGGCAATACAGAGTCAAGTTGATTAGTGTTTAAAAGATTTCGCTCTCTTCTTACTTCCTCTCCAGATTCGACCTTTTTCCCACTCTCATTCTTTTGCTCTCTCATATTCTTTTGATCACTCAATTTTTGTAACCTCACTTGATCCTCATAAACTTGTTTTGGTGTTATCGGAACTAGAGTGATTGTCCGTTTACTGAACATGAATGAGTACTTGTTGGTAAAGTCATCATGTTGCACACGTCGATCAAATTGTCATGGTCTTCCTAAGAGAAGATGTCTAACATGCATAGGTACCACATCGCACAATACTTCATATTGTCCAATGCAAAACGGCACGACAACCTGTTTTGTAACTCTTACCTCACCACAATCATTCAACCATTGCAGCTTGTATGGATGTGGATGCTTAATTGTTATGAGCCCTAGCTTTTCAACCATAGAAGAACTACCAACGTTAGTGCAACTACCACCATCAATAATAACACTACTTACCTTGTCTTTCACATGGCAACGAGTATGAAAGATGTTCTCACGTTGTACTACCTCTTTATCTTCTTTAGCTTGCAAGCTTAAGGCTCGTTGTGCCACTAGTCCAAGCATCTCTCTATGATTCGCCCCAAACTCCTCTGCTCCCATTGTGGTGTCTTCTAGTATGGGCACGTCATCAGAATATGTTTTGTCTTCAAATTCAATCTCACCACTTTCCAAGACTACCATTGCTCGCTTGTTTGGGCATTGGCTTGTTATGTGTCTCGTCCCTGACATTTAAAACATTGAATCTCACTAGATCGAGTCATAGTAGAGGTTGTATTACCTTGAGAGGTCATGGCAATGGTGGATGGTTTGAGCTCGGGCTTGGCCTTGGAAGTAGATGGATTTTCTTTATCCTTTGGGTAACTCGTCCTCCAAGGTGAAGGTGATGCACTCAAGTATTGTGGTGCTTGTCTTGGTCGTGTACCACCCCTCTTGAGTTGTTTCTCCACATTAATTGCCATATGCACCAAATCCTTTAATTCCACATAATGATACAACTCGATGGTGTTAGCAATCTCTCGATTCAACCCATTCAAAAATCTAGCCATTGTCGCCTCCCGGTCTTGCACCAAACCCTTTAATTCCACATAATGATACAACTCAATGGTGTTAGCAATCTCTCGATTCAACCCATTCAAAAATCTAGCCATTGCCGCCTCCCAGTCTTCCTCTAAATTAGCTCTAATCATAGTCATCTCCATCTCTTTGTAATACTCATCAACACTCTTATTACCTTGATGAAGACCTTGTAGCTTGAGGTATAAATCTTTGTACTAATGACTGGGTACAAATCGCCTCCTCATCACCCTCTTCATCTCATCCCAAGTTGCAATTGGACGATCTCGATTCTGCCTCCTATTGATACACAACTGATCCCACCATACAATAGCATAATCAGTAAATTCAATTGCGGCAAGTTTTACTTTTTTCAGTTCGGAATAGTCGTGACAATCAAAAACCAACTCTATCTTCCTTTCCCACTCCAAATATGCTTCGGGATCACTTCTTCCTTGGAAAGCAGGAATTTTTATCTTGATGCTTTCCAAATTGTCATCAACACGTTTCCTAGCTTCTCTATCTCGGCTATGTCTTCCATTGCTGCCTATTGACATCCGATCAAGTTCCTCATCTATCCCTTTTTCTTCAAATTCATCCATAACTTCAATTTCTCTTCGATGCAACATGTTCCTCCTTGGTGCGTTCGGAGCAACTGGTGGTTGTACCCTTGGTGTTTTCTGTTCTACCCTATCCATCCTCTCATGTAGTTGATCAAATTCAGCCCTCATCATTCGTCTCATCTCTCCCAACAAAGCTAGCATCTGTAAGTTGGGAACAATGGCTTGTTGACCTTCTTCGTTTATCTCATCCTTTTGATTATGACCCATGATTGAAATCAACACTCCCTCACGTGTTTCACTTAAATTCAACTTGGCTTTTACCCTCTAATAATCTCACACACTCTGTCTTTTTCCTCTCGTATTCTCCCTTTAGGTCGTTTGAAACTAATCAACACTATCAAGAAGAACCAAGCAGCAAAACAATTCTGTCACGGAATCTGAATTTTTGTTTTTTTTTGGCAAACAGGTCTCCAAGACGTGGAGTATTAGAACAAATAAATAAGAAAAAAACAAGAAAAAGAAGTCTAGAGAAATAAGAAAAACCAAAGAAAATATATGCGGAAAACACAAAAAACGTCAAAAACACATAGTAAACGATCGAATTTGGCCAAAAGAGCATGGTGCTCACTGCAAAGCAGTGAGTTATGCTTAGAACATCGTTTCCCTTTAGAAAAGTTTGGTCTTGAAGGCTGAGTCAACAAAATATTTTTTTTCAAACCTTCACTATCTTTTTTTTTTCGTTTTTGTTTGTTTTTCTTTCTTTTCTTGACTTTTCTTTTCTGTTTTTTATTTTTTTATTTTCCAGAAACGAAACACAATGAGCAAGTCACAAGAATTCAAATTTAGAAGCACAAGAAACCCTAATTCACGTTTCTAGGGTTTGGCCAATTGAAAGCAAGAAACAGAATTGAAAAACAAGACTCAAGAAACAGAATACAAGACTCAAGACACGGAATTGACACAAGAAAAAAACGAGGAAAGCAAGAAAATGAATTGACAACAAGACTCAATCAAGAACGAAGAAAGAAAATTGAAACCTAACTTAGACACACGAATTTGACGAATAAAATAAGAAAAAAGATAGGCAAACCCGATAAACCTAAGCTTTGATTACCAACTGATACGAACCACGCCAACATGCGACGCGACCCAACACCAAATATGGCAAACGACCCCAAGACCTTTCAGGAATGGATGGAACTGCGACCCTATGTTTAGCAAAGCTAGAACCTTGGTATAGTTGAGGACGACACAAACGAGGATAGGAAACCCGTTTGATAAGTCGAAGGTTGAACGCCACAAGAATAATCTTGATAAGTTCGAAAAGTTCTTAAGAATTTAAGGAAAATAATCTCACAAATTTAATATCAAAATTGTCTTTTTTTATTATCACAAAAACAGCCTTATATAGGCAATAACAAATAAGTATCCTGCTTGGAAAATGACTCCTAAACCCTAGCCCAAGTAGGAAAAATATGAATAGTAACCTAGGTCAAAGAAGTAGACTTGGAGCTCAAGAAAGACTCCTATTAACTATTCACATGAATAGTAACTAAAAAGGAAGCAAACTTGTAGCCCAAGAAAGGCTCCTTTCTAGTTTGAACACCTAACTTGCAGCCCAAGAAAGACTTCTCCCTAGTATGAACACCTAATTTTCGTCCATAGGGGGTTCTAGAGAAAAAATTAGAATTCAAATTAAACTAAAACTAAAACTAAGATAGAATTACAAAGAAATCAAATCTTGACCAAATCTTCAAATCTTCTTGAAACTTCTTGAATCTTGAAAATAGAATCTTAACTTGAATCTTTGCTAGAAAATTCGCCCAAATAAATGGTTCACTGAACTTGGACACTTAAGGCTGGTTCTCATCAATTAGCTATTTGCCAGGTAAGGCTAATATTGTTGTAGATGCTTTAAGACGAAAGGCTACAGTTGTTAGCTTGGTTATCAAGAATTGGGAGTCTATGGAGGAATTATGCTTATGGAAATCAGAAACTTCTAAATCAAGTATTCGGTGTGCAAGTTTGCATATTCAATCTCTATTGTTGTCGAGAGTCTGAGAAGCACAGCAGACTAATCCTCAGTTATTAAAAATCCAAGAAAAGTCAAAGAGGGAGAGTCAGATTTAAATTTCACGATGATAGCATCCTCAGATATAAGAACAGAATTTGTATTCCTAGTGATTCAGAATTAAAGAATGAAATCCTTGCTCTTAGTTCCAAGTATACTATCTATCCAAGTAGTATAAAGATGTACAGGGATTTGAAGCAGAATTTCTGGTGGAATAACATAAAAAGAGAAATTGTTGACTACATGGCTAGATGTTTGACATGTCAGAAAGTTAAGGCTGAACATCAGAGACCAGCTGGGTTGCTACAACCTTTGTCTTTTCCTAAGTGAAAATGGGATCATATTACTATGGATTTCGTGATTGATTTGCCGAGAACTCCAAGAGGTAATGATTCTATTTGGGTTGTAATTGACAGGTTAACAAAGAACACTTCATTTCCATGAAGAAATCAGACAACCTTGACAAGTTAGTTAAGTTGTACATTGAGAGTATTTTGAGACTTCACGAGACTCCAGCTAGTATTATGTCAGACAGAGATCCCAGATTCACATCTCAATTATGGCAGAAGTTACAGAAAGTACTGGGGACTAAGTTGAGCTTCAACACAGCATATCACCCACAGACAGATGGTCAGTCTGAAGAACTATCAGAATATTAGAAGATATGTTGCGAGCTTGCATTCTAGACTTTGGTAAGAGCTGGGAGAGATATTTGTCACTTACAGAATTTGCCTACAACAATAGTTATCAAGCTACTATTGGCATCGCACCTTATGAGGCACTTTATAGGTGTGTAAATGTAGATCTCCACTGTATTGGGATGAGGTTGGAGAAATGAAAACAGTCAATCCGACTATGATGTCAGAGATGGTTAAAATGATTGATAATGTGCAGCTTATCAGGAAAAGAATGCTTATAGCTCAAAGCCGGCAAAAGAGTTATGCTAATAGACGTCGACATGATCTAGAATTTGTCGTGGGTGATTAGGTGTTCCTGAAAATCTCTCCTCGTAAAGGTCTGATTCGGCATGAAAAAAGGGGTAAGCTCAGTCCGATATTTGTGGGACCATTTGAGATTACTGAGAAAGTTGGTGTGTTGGCATACAAATTAGCTTTGCCTCCGAGTTTGGCCAGACTTCATGATGTCTTCCATGTTTTGATGCTTCGACAATATCAGCCAGATCCTTCTCATATTCTTGAGCCAGATCCTTTAGAGATCATCGAGACTTTGTCGTATACAGAGAAGCCTATTCGGGTTGTGAACAGAAAGGTTCAAGAGCTCCGTACTAAAAACATTCCAATGGTAACAATTTTGTGGGATCATCACGGAATAGAGGATGCTACTTGGGAGCGAGAGGATCAGATGAGAGACAGATATCTAGAGCTATTTGACGAATCATGTAAGAATTGTGAGAACACAATTAGTTTAAGGGGGAAAGGGTGTGACACCCGAGCCCGGAGATAAATTTCTACTATTTTATTTTCATGATTTCACATTTTTCCTACGTGCATTGACTTATATATGTTATTCGATCATCGCTATTTTGTGCATTGCATACCCGGAGAGTGTGTTAGAAGAAAAAAAAAAATTGGACCAAGTGAATAGTAAAAATATTGAATAACTATGTTTTGGGCTAGTAGGCTTTTATTTAGCATTTTTGGGCCTTGTATACTTGTCTTGCACCATAATTAAGCCCAATTTAATATTATACACATAACATATATACATAATATAATACATACACAAGCATTAGACATCAAACAAATTGCAAAATTCCCACCATATCCCCCCTTACCCGACGACACAAAGAAGAAAGAAAAGAGAATTTTTAACTTCAATTCTTGCATTTTGAGCTCAACTAAGCCATTTAGAGGTGGAATCAAGTGCCTTTAAGCCTACTACTAGCACCTACAAGGCCTTTTTGGTGAGGGATTTAGTATAATCATGCATATAGAATGTTTGTCTTGAAATTATATTTCTAGATTTGTTAATAATTGCTTATATGATGCTTGAATCTTGTGTAACATAGTGCCTACATGCCTTATAGACTTGTTTTGTGTAGTTGGAATGCTTGGTTATTGAATTAATGCATAGGATCAATGTTAGAAGATGATGAATAGTGATTATCTAGGGTTTTTGTGCAAAGATGTTGCTAAGCTTGATTTTATGCTTTCTAATGATGTTATAGGAGCTAGTGAACATAGGTAAGTGAATAGAATGAATAAAATTGGAATAAACTTGTATAATCTTGTTAAAATTGGCTTGGAATAAAAAGGGCTTTGTGTAAAATGTTAATCCGGGTGCAATTGAACATTATAGTTAGTGTTTATTAGGTATAGAGGTGCTTAAAATGATTTTATGGCACTCGTTTGGGGATTGGTTTGGGTAGCTATAGTTCAAACTACCTTTGGGGCTTTCGGGTCTTTTAGGTTAAACACTGTTAAAAGTAGGGTTTCATGGTACTAGAACGGGTCATAAAGTGTAACTCAAAGTTTGGTATAGTTGGTTTCTGGATTGGGTGCCTCGTATCTCGTTTGTGCATTGATTTATGTCATAGAGCTAAAGGGTAAAGTTAGAAAGTAAGGGTTAATGTTTTAATTGTCTTGTGCTACTACTTGTTGTGCTAAATAAATGTTTATTGACCTACTCGTGTATCGATATCTATGTGTGAGGGCAACCTACTTTGTTGTCCCTTGTTTATGTGGTTATTGAATTATATTGTTATTGTTATTGTTATCTCGTGTGAATTGCATCGTGGTTGCGCAACCATTCGGGCATGATAGTGTCAGGGAAGCCGGGCGACATCGGGCTTGCAGATATACCCCAGCTACCATGGTCCCTAATCCCACTCTCGCTTGGTCCGGAGATCGCGGGGGTGTTGGGTCGTAAAATTTCAGGGTACATCCGGAGTATACCCACTAGAGTGTTATGGGTTTATGCTGGCACATTGATCGAGTTCGTGGTTCGTGGATCGAGGTTCGTGATTAAAGATCAAGACTTTAAAATGTTTGGGGTTATCGAAATCGTATCCTTTTAATGTGTGGTATTTAACTGTTTAATAGCTTCTTATTGTTTAGTTACTGTTTCTTTGTGTTTAACTATTGCATTGCACGAAAGGATTTTCGAAAACGCCTCGGTTAACTATATCCCATCCCTCACTAAGCAACTGTGTTTGCTCATTCCCCTTTTTAACATGTTTCAGGATAAGCTGAGGCTGATCCCCAACTATTAGCAGTAGAGGGAGAGGGGGAGGTTTAGATAGAGTCATTGCCTTGACTTGCTATGTGACTTGTACTTGCTAAGCTTTGAGTGCTTGGAGTACTTGTATGCTGGCTTATATGAAGAATTTGTTGTTGCTGTGTATATGATCTACTTTTGAGAACTTTGGGTCTTGTATGTATTATGTTGTTTGAAGAATTGCAATAGCTTTAAAACTGTATGACTTGATAGCTAGTAGCTGGGTTTGTAATAACTTATAAGCTTTACTTTATTGTCCAGTAGTTGCATACTTGTGTGGTTTAATGAAGGTTGGTTGGTTGGTTGACTTAATCTGTAAGAAAGTTAAATTGATAAGATTAGAGTGGTAAGATAAGCAGTTTTAAAACATAGAATTTCATTAACTTATGTCAATGCATGCTTGTATGCCTTATTTTGTCATAGTTATAAGGCTTGAATGACCTTAAAGATTAAAGGAAGTTATAATAATTGAAGGATGGGGTTTGTTATGGATGTTAGATTATTGTCTTTGTGGATATTTCTTCTATGTGCAGGTAACCAGTTAGTCCACGGTACAGAGGAGACTCTGTCCGTTTGTCGGGTCCAGACTTAACCTTTAGCATGGGGTTGGGTCGGGGCATGACATATACATTAAACCAAACTTTCAAAAAATGCAAGATAGTAACTAGATACAAGTTAAGCTTGTAAAAATCAAAGCATTAATATGCTAAATAAACACATGTAAAAAGGATACGCTTGGTAACTGCATGGAACGCTCCGTCCACGCGAGTTCGCTAACCCCATAGAACACTCCGTCCATGCGGGCTTACTTTTCTTTGTCTTCTCCTCTCTTCTCTTCTCTTCGCTTTTAATGCCGACAACCCCTTATAACACCGTGGGTGTACTCCGGATGTACCTCAAATCCTACGACCCAACACCCATGGAACGCTCCGTCCATGGGATGAGAGACTAGGTTGCGAAGGATGAGTATATTTTGTCATGAAAATTTTGACCCTTCCCCGTGTCCCGAGCATGCTAGAAAGACTTTATGCTAGTGTTAAGTGAAATTGACATGTTTTCATAAAAGTTGAAATTGTTCTATGTTAAGTGTTTTACTTGAGTTAACTTGGTAATTCTAGTTTAATGAGTGTGTTTAATAATTCTAGGAAGTTTAGAACCCCGTTCATGCTAAGTGGATTGCTTGAGAATGAATGCTAAGTTCGTGAACTAAAGAGTGTCATAATAGTTGTTAAGTAGTTTAAAGTAGTTTAGCGCACGTTTAATGATCCTAGAGCATGTGAATGATAATGTGCATGAGAGTGGCCTCTTTTGTCACTTCTCACTTACGTGCATTTATTATGCTTGAATGTCTAAGTGCTCCAACGTGACAACGTGTTACGTGATATAAACTGTCTCCAGCGAACTAACAGTGCTAACAAGTATCAGCGTAGCGAAGGTTGCAACCTTAAGCGTCGGCCCTGATGTGGTAATCATTCACTGGGCAACAGCGGGCTTGCCAGTGGATACTAACCCGCCGTGGACTATTCCTTAGTCGCATGGACGGAGCTTTCCATGGACGTGGGTCGTAGGAATCGGGGTACATCCGGAGTACACCCAGCGGAGAGATAAGGGATGCCGGAAAGCGAAGTGAAGCGATGTGAAGAGAGAATAAGAGAAGGAAAGAGACGTATAAAAGTTTTCATATTTATTTAGTGTCGCATGGACGGAGCGTTCCATGGGACTAGCGATCTCCTTTTATACATGTTTATTTAGTGTTAGTGTTATATTACTTCAAACTTTTCATATTTAGCATTGCATTCTCAATTCTTTATTAAGTGTTATCTAGCGTTTACTATTACATTACTATCAAGTTTAGTATGTCTAATGTTATATACTCGCGTCCTTAAATGCCTAACTCATGACACAATGTCTCTAATGCTTTATGTTAAATGTTATATTCTCAAGTCCTTATAAAATGTTAAATAATGAATGTCTTATATGCACCACACGAAAATGATTTTCTAAAGCTCCCCATTTAATCCCTCCCTCACTGAGCATAAGTGTATGCTTACCATTTTCATTAACAATTTCTTTCAGGCGAGGCGAAAATTGTTTCTCAAAAAGTAGGAGAACAAGCTCAAGTGTCCCTTTGATTTGTTTGCTAGCGGAAGTTGGATGCTTTTTGTGGCATTATGTAAAGTGTATTTGGTGTCTTGCACATGAATCTATTTGGAGGTCTTAATGGCCTTGTATGTATTTCATATGTATCCTATTTTGAGGTCTTGTAAGTATTTAATGTGTATAAAAGTTTGTAATTAAAGTTAAGTAGTCTACTTTTGCCAAGAAAAAGAAAGCTAAACCTATTTTATGAACTTAAATGGAACTATGTATATGTTGTGGTTGAGTTGATTCTTCTGCGTGCAAGTTTGGTTTGGCCCAAGTATAGGAAAAATTATGTCCGTTTTCTCTCGTTTTTGGTGCCCGGGGTTAGGATTGAGTTGTTATTAGTGGAATAAATAGGGATCCCAGTCCCACGAGGGATTAGGGCGTTACATTTTCTATGGAGCTTGTATCTCGTTTCTCTCGAATTGTTTTAGTGTTCACAATTATATTTTATTTTTTTCGAATTGTTAAGGAGTTAACAATAGTGTAATTAACCATTAAAAGTTAATAGGGCCAATATGTAATTTTGGTTCATTGTATGGGCTAATGTACAAATATAAAAAAGTTATTTCTATAATTTAAAATAATAGTGATTAGCTTAATTATGTATTTGCACAATTGGAAGATTAACTAATTATGTATATGTAAAAGTATATATATCTATATATATATATATATATAATAGTCTTCCAAATCAAAGATGCCATTTACTTGGATGTCATTTAGCCACATCATCACTTTATGACCAAGTATTATACACATGGCTAAAATTTCACAAGACATAATATATGCATATTTTGAATAGGCAAATATATATGTATCATATATAGATACATATATATGTAAATGTGCAATATATAAAATATGTAAGTCAATGGGTCTTTGACCAACCAAAACCTCATATAATAAAACAGGAGACAGCAAAAAATACATTTTCATCCTCTTTCAAAGAGGATCTACGGGTTTGAGAGAAAAAGAAAGAAGAAAATGGTTGTTTTGCTTCTATCTTCATCTTCAAGCTCAATTCTTCAAAGGTTTAGCTAGGATAAAGATCCTAGAAGAAAAGGAAAGCCATTATTTGCTTGTGTGGATCAACTTGATCTCTTGCCTTTTGTGAGAGGGCTAGCCCTTCATCAAGTGAACAAACCAAGGCATTTATGGCTTGTTTTCAAGAAGTATACCTTTATACTAGCTCTTGATTACATATATTTGCTATATATGTGTTGATTATGTTAATTACATGATATCAAGATTACGGTTTATGATGAACATATGTTTTAATCTTAGAAAAATTTTGAAATTCATGTTTTGCTTCTGCCTTGATTAGTAACTATATGTTGTTCATGACCCTAATAGATCCTTCACTCATATGCTATGATATTCAAGAAAGATAGGAGTTCATAGACCTGGACATTTTGAAGCATTTACTGTGAAACCCCACTTTTCTGCTTTAACTCGATTTACGTGTTTTACCTCGTTTTTCGTGCATATGATCTGTTTATGTGCTATAGGACCTAGAAAGTTATAATTTTGATGTCAATACTTCTAATACGTGCTAAATGTGCATTCATGAAATTTTCATCAAAAACGGAGTCAGAAATTTTATCGTCGATTTTTAGTGAATAGTGTTTTCGAAACACGTCCGCTATAATTTTGAAACTGGTCTTTTTAACCCTTCTAGACGTAGTCCACGGACTTTAATAGACCTGTGTTTGATGAAAACGGTTTTAAAATCGGCTTAAGAATTTATTAGGGTTTTTACACCGACTTTTGCGAAAATCGAGTTTTAAGCCGACTCGGGTGAAATTATTGGATTGTAAAACTTCTTGTCACCTAAAAATAACCCACTTGAGATATCTTGGGGGTTGCATAATTATTTTTAACTTGGTGAGCAATAAAATGCAAAGTCATTAAAAACACAAAAATACTAATTTAAATTAACTTTGACTTTAATTAATTATTTGACCTTATAAGCTAATGTCCTCAACACACACTCACACAACACAAAAACACCATCACACACACACACATTGCCGAGAGAAAAGAGGGAGAAAAAGAAAGAGAAAACTCAAGCTTTTCAATCCAATTTTTCAAAGAAAAACCTAGTTTTTGTCCGTGAAACTTCGCACCGACTTGGATTCTGCTTGTTGGGCACGCATAGCACGCATTCCTAGGCTTATATCGCATCTAAGGTGAGAGAAAAATTCTAGATCTCAAAATGTCATTTTTGTGTTTTTGCATATAAATGAAGATTGAACCGTTAGAATTGTAATCTGATGTTAGATTATTGCTCATTGCATGCTAGGGATCATTATATACTAATACTACGAGTTTCTGTCGGATATAGCATAATTTTTATTTTCCGGGTATTTAATTTTGATTAAAATGTTCAAAGTTGAATTAAATGAGTTGTGTTGATCGAAATCGATTGCCGTCGATTTCTAAATACTTGATAATTACGTGTTAGCGCTGTTGTAATGCCGAATTTTCGATTACATTGTTTGTGTGAAAATCCAGAAAATCCAGCCATGACATCTTAGGGTTTTAGGGTTATCGGGCATGATTTGGAGGTGTTATGGTGGATTTCCGAGAGGGCTAATGTAGTAGATTGAATGGGTGAGTTATAGGAACTGATTTGGCAATGTTTGGATTAGTAGATTGTAAGTTATGAATTTTAGAAGTTTAGGTTGTCATTTTTTAATTTCTTGAACGATGCCTTTAGATGGTTGGGTAGTGTTTGAGTGTTGAATGGTGAGTTGTTGATGATTAATTTAGAGTTTAATTGTGTATATGATGCATGTCCGGTTAGATGGCCTACTTTGTCATCTAACTTCGTTGTTTGTTGTTTAATTAAATATTGATGTTATATTGATGTTATTGATTGATTATTATTGAATGCGGGAATCGGGCACTCTTGTTGCTGATCTCCCAATTGATTGATTGATTGATGATTGATTGATGATTGATGATTATGGAGTCTTGGTATGTGTGTGCCACCTCTCGGACAGCGTCGGGCTGTCGGGTTGATAACGGCATGACTGCCATAGGCTACCCCCAGCTCGCATGACGGAGGTGTCATGGAGGGAGGGGCTAGTGAGGTACCTCGGGTGCGTGAGTAATGGGGAGTTATAAGAAGAATGGTTGAGATCGTGATGGCGTTTGGAGCTACACCAACTAGAGAGAGTATCCTTTATTGAATGGTCATATAGTTATGTGATGATAGTATTATTGATGTTATTGTGTGTTTACTGACTCAAAGGATTATTCCAAGGAGTTTAGTAGACCTTGCTCGAGATCTATCGGATCCTCACTGGGCTTATTTATATAAGCTCACTCTCTATTATTGCATGCATACAGGTGTACTTTTACAGGATTACGGGTACGTGCCTCTTGAAGAGGAGAATGTGGAAAATGTGCCTTACGTGGACGAGTCATATGTTCCTGAGTCTTATCCATGATTATATGTTGTTTAATGTCATGTATATTAGCTTAATAGACTTTTATATGCTTTGTGGTTCTTATTGTAATAGATGTTGAAAGATGATGATCCAAACGATGTTAACTTAGTGGCTTTCTTTTGTTTATGGTTAAGTTGTTAGATGTGTCTCAACTTATTTTTGAAATGTATGATAAGGTTGAGGTATTGTATGTTATGTTGGAACGGAGGCAGATAACGAAGACTGATTATTGTATATTACGGTTATGTTGTGTTTTGTTATGCTGTTGAGGAGTTGTTGTTTGTATGGTTATAGAATTGGATGTATAATGTTATTAATGAGGTTGGTTTAGAACCTCGGAAATCTATTTACTGTCGTTACGCTGCCGAAATTCCGTTGCGTCCTGACTGATTGTAGGTGGGGTCGAGTTGGGGCGTGACATTTAAGTGGTATCAGAGCGCATGTTAGCTGTCAGCCGGGGTATCCTCGGAATGTGGGTAGTGGTCTAAGCATGCAAGTATGTATTAAGTGAAAGAAAAGTGAAAGATATGTTAATATGTTTATGTGATTAATTTACTTATGTGTCTAACTTTCTATGTGACCAATATGCCTTGTGTGTTAAGTGAATTAATGTGGTCAATATGTTTTATGTGATAACGTGTTATACATACTCAATGTGTTATAATTAATGTGTATTATGTGATTAATGTGTATTATGTGACAATTGTGTTTTATGTGATTTTGTGCCTTGTGTGAAGTTAGTTGTTTATGTGATTTTAATTGTTTATAACTAGCTTATGTGAAACAACGTGCTTTAGGTGGTCAATATACTTTAAGTGACCAATGTGAGTTACGTGATCAACTTGTCTTATGTGAAGTTTGTTGCTTATGTGACTTTAATTGTTTATAACTTACTTCTGTGATATAACCTGTTTATGTGATGTTGGTTTCTTATATGTTGAATTGTGTGTTATGTGATAATGTTGCATTGTATGACAATTGCGCATTACGATGTACTTGTCTTTCATATGATATAGTTGCATACATGTTTTAACTCGTGAGTGACCTTTTAATGTCTAGGGTGGTTGTAAGATCTTTCGGAAATAGAGGTAGGCCATGATTTTGAATTATTACTATTCTAGAAGTTTATCAGTTAGATTTTAATTGTTATGTTTATGGATTTTAGTTTCGGCTTAGTGAATTGATCTTAATGTTCCTTTAGCAAGAATGAAGTTGTTCGAGGAAATAGCAATGTATCTTGATGATTATAATTACTTTTGTTGCCATGTTTAACTTGTTATTACTTGGAGATGAATCATAAGTTGAGGTTTCTGTGAGGTTGTGATTAGACACTTTTGGAGTCTCAACTCAGATTATACTTTCTTGAGGTCATTTTAGAATGAATTTATTTGAGGAATTAGTGATGTATATTTGTTAATGGAATAGATTGTGGTATAACATGTGAATATTTATACTATTTGGGATTGCTGTATTATTAATGGATATTTTAGAGTTTTGATTTTTAAACCTTGGAAACAATTGGAGTGATTCCTGACTAAAGTTACTTTATTCGAGGATGTAATTGTTGGGAGATAGAATTATTTGAGGAAATAAGAATGCATTTTGGTGACTGAACATTTACTTGCCTACATCAAGCTTTTGGGTTCTAGGTGGTATAACCTTCTAAATTGTTGATTGAGGATTCACTAGTGTTATAATGGGTTAATATGAATCTGTAGTGTGTTATTAGATTTTGGAGTCTTCATTAGTGAATCTTGTCGGGTAATCGGTGATTTATCTTGTTTAGTGATTGGTCTGGTACGGAATGTAAAATTTTGGAGTGATTTATCTTGTTTGGTGATTGTTATGACTCCTTACGTTCTTTAGATCTCCTTAGTGTCTTGTTTTGGAGGAAGATCGATTGTAGGATTTGACTTGTTGGTGTTTAAGTGTGTAGGTGGGACACCCTTCTTGTGCTTCATAATTCTATCAGTCTTATTATTCTTTTCTACTCTATTCTCACTTATTTGAGAGAGGGTTACACTTTTCTAGCCTATCAATTGTCTCTTGAAAGTTTGCTTATTGGATTAATGGATCCTATACTCATTTGACATTGTTTCTATTCTTAACATTCATATTTGTTTCTTATAGCAATGTCGCTTATTGGAGTTAAGGTTTGAGACTTCTATATTTCATTCTATATCTTCAGCCATTGGTGAAATATTTCATTTCATCCTATTACTATTCATTTGAAAGTAATTTTTCCTTTGGTATACCATTTTACTTGTTCGAATTCTACTTGCTTGATGTACTCCCTACCTAAGTACATCATTGTCATTCTTGTTAATCCTTGTTAATCCTATTGTTTTATTATTAAATCCTTGCCATTACTTTGTTTGTAATTGCTCATTTAATATACTCAGCATTGTCCTTTCTTATTTATACTTCTTTGGTTATTGCGTGCTGAGATACTTATTATCTTGACACTCATGTTTTCTATTGAATTAATCATCTCTTATTTCTTAATTTCATTTCGCCTCAAGTACAACTTACTTGTTGGTTCCTTGAACAATCATCGAGAATTGAAATATCTACTTGTTCAGGAATTTTTGTTCAACATACTCAGCACCATTTTGATCCTTCATCATCCTTTGTTCGTACTTATTTAACTGATAGGTGCTGAGACATTTCTTATCTTAGTTATCATAGTTCTTTATTAAACTATTAACCTCTTGATTCTCTAACCTGTTTGATCTTCTGTTCACTTGATTGTTGGCTCGAATATGATTTTTCATATTCGTATTTCCTTGTAAATTTCATAAGAGCCATATTCTGACAAATGTCACTTTTGAGATATTTCCTTGAACAATAATCATTCATGTTATCGTGAATGAGTTTTTAAAACCCTCGGGGTGTTCATAGAGCTCTTTTGTGTAGTAGGGGATGGTTGATAATTAGTAGTGTCATGCTAAGACATTGGAGTTGCGATTTCTTTCATATGCAATATGATATTAGGTAGGAGAGAATTATGAATTGAAGATTGTCTTGAAACTATGATCATCAACTTGCAGTCAACAGAGGTTGTTCTTTTGAGGTCTTTGGTTAGGTGTCATCCTAGGAGATAAATAAGAACTAAGAGAAGTATTATTAAGTGTAACGATTGAGGATTTAATTGTCTGTCAGTTCGAGAATTGCGCAGACGCAATTGTTTTAAGGAGGGGAGAATGTGAAACCCCACTTTTCTGCTTTAACTCGATTTACGTGTTTTACCTCGTTTTTCGTGCATATGATCTGTTTATGTGCTATAGAACCTAGAAAGTTATAATTTTGATGTCAATACTTCTAATACGTGCTAAATGTGCATTCATGAAATTTTCATCAAAAACGGAGTTAGAAATTTTATCGTCGATTTTTAGTGAATAGTGTTTTCGAAACACGTCCGCTATAATTTTGAAACTGGTCTTTTTAACCCTTCTAGACCTAGTCCACGGACTTTAATAGACCTGTGTTTGATGAAAACGGTTTTAAAATCGGCTTAAGAATTTATTAGGGTTTTTACACCGACTTTTGCGAAAATCGAGTTTTAAGCCGACTCGGGTGAAATTATTGGATTGTAAAACTTCTTGTCACCTAAAAATAACCCACTTGAGATATCTTGGGGGTTGCATAATTATTTTTAACTTGGTGAGCAATAAAATGCAATTAAAGTCATTAAAAACACAAAAATACTAATTTAAATTAACTTTGACTTTAATTAATTATTTGACCTTATAAGCTAATGTCCTCAACACACACTCACACAACACAAAAACACCATCACACACACACACATTGCCGAGAGAAAAGAGGGAGAAAAAGAAAGAGAAAACTCAAGCTTTTCAATCCAATTTTTCAAAGAAAAACCTAGTTTTTGTCCGTGAAACTTCGCACCGACTTGGATTCTGCTTGTTGGGCACGCATAGCACGCATTCCTAGGCTTATATCGCATCTAAGGTGAGAGAAAAATTCTAGATCTCAAAATGTCATTTTTGTGTTTTTGCGTATAAATGAAGATTGAACCGTTAGAATTGTAATCTGATGTTAGATTATTGCTCCTTGCATGCTAGGGATCATTATATACTAATACTACGAGTTTCTGTCGAATATAGCATAATTTTTATTTTCCGGGTATTTAATTTTGATTAAAATGTTCAAAGTTGAATTAAATGAGTTGTGTTGATCGAAATCGATTGCCGTCGATTTCTAAATACTTGATAATTACGTGTTAGTGCTGTTGTAATGCCGAATTTTCGATTACATTGTTTGTGTGAAAATCCGGAAAATCCAGCCATGACATCTTAGGATTTTAGGGTTATCGGGCATGATTTGGAGGTGTTATGGTGGATTTCCGAGAGGGCTAATGTAGTAGATTGAATGGGTGAGTGATAGGAACTGATTTGGCAATGTTTGGATTAGTAGATTGTAAGTTATGAATTTTAGAAGTTTAGGTTGTCATTTTTTAATTTCTTGAACGATGCCTTTAGATGGTTGGGTAGTGTTTGAGTGTTGAATGGTGAGTTGTTGATGATTAATTTAGAGTTTAATTGTGTATATGATGCATGTCCGGTTAGATGGCCTACTTTGTCATCTAACTTCGTTGTTTGTTATTTAATTAAATATTGATGTTATATTGATGTTATTGATTGATTATTATTGAATGCGGGAATCGGGCACTCTTGTTGCTGATCTCCCAATTGATTGATTGATTGATGATTGATTGATGATTGATGATTATGGAGTCTTGGTATGTGTGTGCCACCTCTCGGACAGCGTCGGGCTGTCGGGTTGATAACGGCATGACTGCCATAGGCTACCCCCAGCTCGCATGACGGAGGTGTCATGGAGGGAGGGGCTAGTGAGGTACTTCGGGTGCGTGAGTAATGGGGAGTTATAAGAAGAATGGTTGAGATCGTGATGGCGTTTGGAGCTACACCAACTAGAGAGTATCCTTTATTGAATGGTCATATAGTTATGTGATGATAGTATTATTGATGTTATTGTGTGTTTACTGACTCAAAGGATTATTCCAAGGAGTTTAGTAGACCTTGCTCGAGATCTATCGGATCCTCACTGGGCTTATTTATATAAGCTCACTCTCTATTATTGCATGCATACAGGTGTACTTTTACAGGATTACGGGTACGTGCCTCTTGAAGAGGAGAATGTGGAAAATGTGCCTTACGTGGACGAGTCATATGTTCCTGAGTCTTATCCATGATTATATGTTGTTTAATGTCATGTATATTAGCTTAATAGACTTTTATATGCTTTGTGGTTCTTATTGTAATAGATGTTGAAAGATGATGATCCAAACGATGTTAACTTAGTGGCTTTCTTTTGTTTATGGTTAAGTTGTTAGATGTGTCTCAACTTATTTTTGAAATGTATGATAAGGTTGAGGTATTGTATGTTATGTTGGAACGGAGGCAGATAACGAAGACTGATTATTGTATATTACGGTTATGTTGTGTTTTGTTATGCTGTTGAGGAGTTGTTGTTTGTATGGTTATAGAATTGGATGTATAATGTTATTAATGAGGTTGGTTTAGAACCTCGAAAATCTATTTACTGTCGTTACGCTGTCGAAATTCCGTTGCGTCCTGACTGATTGTAGGTGGGGTCGAGTTGGGGCGTGACATTTACTAAACTAATGATTACTATACTTGGATCAATTACTTCTATCAAACCTCCATATCCTTGCAGAGAACATATACCCACGTCACATGATGAACATGTCTACCTTGTCTCTGGCAAATCAAGTTGGGTTCATGCATCTGTTTATATAACATAAATGTTCTCTTATGTTAACAAAAGCTTCGCACGTATGAAGTTTAGCTCTACCGGTGAACTGAGCACTATTAAGTAGGCACATCAAACAAGAGTATTGATCTCACGAACTGAAAACAAGCATTCGTCTCCCGAGCTAAAAATGAGCTTTCATCTCCCAAGGTAAGAACAATCTTTGATTTCCCGAGCTAAAAACAAGCTTTGATTTCCAAAGCTGATAACAAGCTTTGATTTCCCAAGCTGAAAACAAGATTTGTGCTCCTGAGGTGAAAACAAGCTTTGATTTTTCGAGCTGAAAACAAGCTTTGAGTTCCCGAGCTGAAAACATGCTTTGATTTCCCAAGCTCATGCTGATGTGGTTTTTCAGTGGGATACTCTTTCGTTTCCTACAAATGACGCCAAACTAATAAGGAGTGAATGAAGACAAAAGTGTGTTCTGAGTTAACACTCGTCTCTAGCCAATGAAATAAGCTTATAGCCCGACCTCAAGGTGGCAACAGTCACATCATGTGGGGGCCTATAGGAGCATGCTTAAGGTATAACCTGATTAGTATAAATAGTTCATTAAAATGCACCTATCAAAATAACAAGAACACACATATTACTCTCTCACCTCCAATAATTATTTGAGCTTGGACGTACTAACTTCCACACTAGAGGGGGTTCTCAGGCAGCAACATCCACAGTCTCTTACCTTGTTTTGCAAGTACAAAGCTGAGCTTGGGCTGAAGCGCATTCAACCCTTATTAGGTATCGATCGACACTGTGTAGCTGAGAATGTTGCGCATATGATGTATGTGTGGATGCATGCGTATATGAAAGATTGTGGTGCGTGTATGTTTTGTAGTCTATGGTGTGGAGTGTGAGGTTATGTGTGTGCAAGATTGTGTGTCGAATAGGTTTGTGACATATGTGGTGTATGTGTGATTTTGTGAAGTTGCGTTATTGTGAGTGAATGTCTATGTAAGGGAAATAAGTCGATGAGGAAGATGAAGAATAGAAGAAGAAAGAAAGAAGAAGACAAAAAACAGAATAGTGAACTGAAAGAACAAAATTACCCCTATAAACTAACAATTTTAACTCTGTTAGACTTCATAGGGAAAGTGAGTAATGTCAAGACTTCGTGGGGAACTTTGGGTTCTAGCCATAAACTCGGGGGGAAAATGGCTTTAAACATAATAAAGCTCATCTATATATTATTATTCCAAATGTCCAGGATTTGAAACATCAATAAGTTTCTAAATCATGTCTCATATACTCCACCAAAATATTTGGTATATATCTTCTCATGAATCATTCTATGCTATTTTTTTTTTTTGGTTGATCGGAGATCTAACTCATAGCTAGAGGTCATTGACAACTCGGGGGGACGATTTCCTTCATTTATCATTCTCAAGCTAAGTCTACAAAGACACAGGGAATTGGTCCAAGTAGTGTTCTCCTAAAGACTGATCCAAGTCAAAGTTGAGTAATAAGTCAACACATTTGTTCACCTCTCAATAAATATGATTTACCCAAAAGCTCAGATGCTGCTAGAGAATAAGACGACAATCTTCCACCCGTGGTCTCCAGGGGCATTCATTCTATGCTATATATATGCACGCAAATGTAGATTGATTGTAAATTGACAACCTATACTGCATCCAACATATTCGAAACAGATTACAGCTATACATAGACCATATGCACTAATAACAAAATGAAAAGAATATTCGCTGATGTTGAACGACATTAGCAAAGCTGGTTGTTACATGAATCACTCAGCTATAACTCATATATACACTTGCAGATATAGCAATTACTGTAAATTCGTACAAGTGTAATTGTTATAAAAGTTTTCTAAATCAACTTACTTATATATACCCCAGCAAAAAACATACTTATATATACTGTACAAATGGAAAACTATTGGTACCATTATTTGATCATAACCGGTCTGCCAACTGCGGAAACTGTTGCAGCAGCCAAGTGACACCTCTGATTGCAACCTATAGATTCATATAGATCTAAATGAAAACAGATAGAATAAAGGTTTGTAGGATAGTAAAATATATATCATCTCAAAATGCTAACTAGGACTATTTGCTTAGCTGTTGCGTGTATTCATTTCTTCTCAAGAACCATTGCATGTTTTATTTTTATACACAAACAGACTTGTATATCATTTTATCAGCTTGAAGATCTATATTATACTGTTTGGGTCAGGGTCCTCCCTCTTTGGACAAATAAATGTGTCTACCATTACCTCTGTGTATTATCAACCAATTTTTATAGCATCTCACAGCTCTCAATCTGAACTTTCCTCTGTGTATATCAACCTATTTTTATATGCTACCAGCAGTGCGCAACTCAAAAAAAGGAAATACAAAGATGTATAATACTAGTAGGTATAGGGCCCTTATATCACAATGTAAGAAATGTCTCCCTGATGTGTCTTGCATAACAGATTTGTGATCGAAGTCAAAGGCATATTAAAAACTAAATGAATGTGATCTGACCTGATTTGTTAGTATTTCTTAACAACATACACTGTTTCCATAAAGAACAGAAAATGCCCTGGAAATTATTGATTACTGACAGTGTGCTTCAATTACGTGGTGAAGAGATGCAACAGCAAACTTTACAAATAGTTGATTTGCCACATTTTGAGCACCAAGGTTTGTTATGCGTGAGAGAGTAATTTCATTAAAAAATCCCTGTCGAAAGAAATAACAATATGAAAAGTTACTCTTCCTCATGTTTTATTTGTTTGTTCTGATAAGTGGGAAGAACCTTAACAGAAATTTGTCATCTTTTATAATTTTAATATGGAAAATCCAGCATAATGCATGTCCAATCTAGACGCAATAACTCGTTAATGCCTTTATCAAGTTGCCACATAGTTAAAGCTATAATGACTCCTCTTTCTCATTTAAAGGTTGTGATGGAAGCCATACAAGGTTCCGATGTTAGAATTTTTAAATTATGGGTTAGCACTGATTGGATATTTTGTTGTTTTCGAAAAACGGATTGAGATTGACCGGGAAAGCCCATTATATCTTTTTTGTGATCCACTCTAATTGGGCTTAGGTCCGTCTTATTGGTATTATTTTAATTAAGTGATGTGATATGTAAAGAGTAGGGCCTGTATAAAGTAACAGGGCACCTTGATGGGGGGGCCCAATAATGTTTTCCAACCTAGGCCCTATCTCCCATCTAGAATATTGATCGTCTATAGACTATCAGGGTTGGATTGCCCCATTGAGAGCCACCATACAAAAGTTGGAGAGGGAGAGGGATCACCTAGTCTAGACGTGCCTACCATAACACGTCGCCAAAGTTTTCTTGCAGGATTATCGCGGAGATATTATCAATGGCTTCAAATCAAGGTACATCTTATATTTGCATAATTGATTTATCGATTATACGCAGTGTTTTATTTTCTGATATTAGATTTAATAATTCTAACAAGTGGTATCAGAGCCACTAATATCAGATTAAAACCTGTATAAATCAATTCTATTTTATGATTAATTACGGTTTCACATGACTCTTGCATGTCTCTGCAGATTATTTATATGTTGTGCTTTTATGAATAACAAGACGCTAATCTTTACTGATCTAGCATGTGGCAGTATTATATGATCTTTGCAATTATGTATAAGTAGTATGTTGTTATTGGCTTAAGGTTGTATTGTTTCGATCTGCCATGCTTAAGGTTGTATGTGTTTTGATCTGTCATTCCTGTAACGTAAAGCAAAACTAGATAAATAAAACCACCCTTATATACCTTCTGTCAAATCGAGATAATAGAGTGATTAATTGATCTGATTCATGATGTTGTCCAAGAAATTAATAGGTATATGGTTTTGTCAATTAAAGAAAGGTTTTCTTTTCTTTGAGTTTATTCTTCATGGTTTCTTTTGCCATATGCCGCCACTAAAAGGAAAATAAAAGTTTTTTTTTTTTTTTTTACATTTGTTTTGCTCACATGCCGCCATTAAATTCTGTTTTTCTTCAATCTGTCATTAAATTTTACGACTCATGTTTCAAGAGAACTATTTGAATTGAAGTTTAAAACTTCAAGCACTGCAAACCTGTGTAATGTTATGGTGATTCACAAGCTTTCCTTTCAAGGGCTAAATTATTTTATTCACGTGAAAAGTCTGTATCATCTGTGTTAAGTTTGCAGTAACTTTATGCACCAGAGCTCTTGAAGTCTAATGATTATATTCATGGTGCTGATTGATATAGTCATTCAATTATTGTTCTCTGCCTAACATAATTATCTTTTAGGAGCAGTAAGCAAATTATGCTATCAATATGTTAAAGTCACTGGCGTTTTAGATTCGTTTTTATCAAGTCTGCATATTACAGATGTATATTTTAATTTCTTCCCAGTGACCACGTAATGCTACGAATTTGTTTAAAATTAATAAAGAGAAGTCTTCTTTATTTTGAATTATGAATGTGAAGAGACTTTTGTCTCGATTGAATAAGTTTGTAATTAATATGGATGGTTGCGCCGAAGTGGGCCTCTATGTTGATCTATGAATTCGTTCAATAAGGATCCTGGTATGTTTTGCCTCTCTAAATTAGTATATGCATTTAACTGCCCGAGGGGGGTCATTTGTGTATATTAATTTAGAAAGGTGGGAGTGGTAGTGAGGGTTTTAATTTGGACATTAATGGGGTTTGTCTACCCGAAGGGAATAAATTCCCTTAAAGTTTTCTCACTATTTCACTTGTATGGGAGTTTCATAATGTATGTTGTGTATTCTGCCGAAGGGGAATATTCAGCGATACACTTGGACTCTCAAGAGGATATTGCTATTTACAGATTTATCAAAGTTTTAAGCATGTTACCTAATTATCATGTATTGATGCTTTGTCTTATAGTTAGCAATATTCCTGTTAATAACCAAATTTGTTCCTTTGAGACTTTAAATGGAAATAACATTGCGAGATGGAAAAGTGATGTTGAGTTAGTACTTGGCCTGGCTGACTTGGACTTAGCCTTGCTTGTGGATGAGCCCGCGAAACCTACAGAAATTAGCTCTACTAATAAACAAGCATATTATCAAAAGTGGGAGAGAGCTAATAGACTCAACATTGGAGTCATGAAAAAGTCTATACCTGAGACTCTCAAGAGTTGTGTGCCAAAGGAAACCAATGCCAAGAAGTTTCTTGATGCCATAGGATAGCAATTCCAGGAATCTGAGAAGGCTGAAACTGGATAGCTAATGCAAAAATTGAGTAGCATGAGGTATGATGGGGCTAGTGGGGTTAGAGCTTTTATTCTTCAACTACAAGACATTGCCAGCCGCCTCTCTAGCCTAAAAGTTCCCATTACTAATAGTTTTCTAGTCCATCAAGCCCTAAACTCACTACCTCCTTCTTTTGGTAATCTAAAATCCATATATATTGCCCAAAAAGATTCATGGACTGTCAACCATCTGATTTCTATTTGTGTCCAAGAGGAGGAAAGGTTGCTCAAGGAAAAACAAGAGAGTGTGAATATGGTGCATCAGCCACATCCTCATAAAGGTTATACTGGTAAGTCATCCAACCACCATAAGAAAAATGGACCCAATAAGAAGGATTTTAATAATCAAGGAAAACATGGGTCAAAGCAGAAGTTTGAAGGTCCTAAGTCTGACATCAAGAAAGATAGATGTTGGTTTTGTGGTGTTTCTGGTCATAAGAAGAAACAATGTTACAAATATCAAAATTGGCTAGGAAAGAAAGATAAGAAAGGTAAATCATTTGCTCTGACTTGTTTTGAATCAACTTTAATAGATGTTCCACCACGCTCATGGTGGCTTGATAGTGGGGCGTCCATTCATATAACTAATTCTTTGCAGGGGTTCATAAACAAACAGAAACCAAGTGAGGGCGAAATTTGTGTGTTCATGGGTAATGGAGTCAAGGTCAAGGTCGAGTTTAATGGAACAATTGTTTTGAATTTCAAGTTTGGATCTAGTCATGTTTTAGAAAATACTATTTTTGTGTCGTCAATGAGATGGAATTTCGTTTCATTTTCCAAACTTGATGAGTCTGGTTATCACTTAGTTTTTGCTAATAAAAAAGTGCAATTGTTTTCAAATTCCTCCTTGGTTGGTGAATGTTTTTTAACTGATGGTTTATATAGATTGGATTTGACTCCAAACAATGTCTCTTTGAATGTTGAAAAAGCAGGTACCAAAAGAACTTTGATTAAAGAAAGGTCTTCAATGTTGTGGCATAAAAGACTTGCTCACATTTCAAAGGAAAGAATTGATAGGTTAATAAAAAATGACATTTTACCTGTTTTAGATTTTAGTGACTTTGAAACTTGCATTGGTTGCATTAGGGGTAAATTAACTAAAACAAGGAAAAATGGAGCGATAGTGAGCTTTTAGAGTTAATCCATACTGATATAAGTGGCCCCTTGTCATCTACTTTGCGTGGTAACAGATTTTTTGTAACATTCATTGATGATTATTCTAGGTATGGGTATGTTTATTTCATCAAAAATAAATCAGAGGCTATTGATAAGTTCAAGATTTTTAAAACTGAAGTTGAAAGAAAACTGGGGAAGTTAATTAAGGCTGTAAGGTCAGACCGAGGTGGTAAGTACTATGGTAGACACACAGATCTAGGACAGTCTAAAGGACCTTTTGCTGAGTACCTAGAGAGTTGTGGTATAGTTGGGCAGTATACTATGCTAGGAACCCTGAACAAAATGGTGTGGCAGAGCGCCGTAATCGCATTCTCTAAAAGATATGGTGAGAAGCATGATGAGTCAAACCAAGTTACCTGAGTCTCTAAAGGGGGAAGCCCTTTATACAGCCATGTACATCTTGAATAGGGTACCTAGTAAAGTTGTTCCCAAAACCCCTTATGAGCTTTGGACTAGAAAGAAACCTAGCCTAAACCATCTGAGAGTTTGGGGTTGTCCAGCTAAAGTCAAAATATATAAACCCCTTAAAAAGAAACTTGACCCCAAAACTACTCGCGGTTTTTTCATTGGTTATCCAGAGGCCTCCAAAGGTTACAGGTTTTACTGTCCTAATAATGGCACAAGGGTAGTTGAATCTATGACTGCAAAGTTTTTGGAGCATGATATTGGCATTTGTGATTATTCTCATGAGCAGGTGGCAGTTCCCAATCCTCAATCTGCAGTGATTCATATTCCTATTGTACAAGAAAGAATTGTGCATCAGCCTACTACGGAATTGGTTCTTGAAGGGGATCCCATTGTCGATATGCCGTCTCCTATTCTAGATGCTCAACCTACACAAGATATTCCCATTCGGCGTTCACAAAGAGAAAGAAGACCTGCGCTATCTGATGATTTTATTGTTTAACTAGGTGAATCAGATTATGATATTGGACAGATTGTTGATCCAATCACCTATAAAGAGGCGATTGACAGTTGCCTATCAGAAAAATGGAGAGAAGCCATGAAAGAGGAGATGCAATCGATGGCACACAATTGTGTTTGGGAGTTGGTAGAGCTTCCAGAGGGTTTTAAGCCCATTGAATACAAATGGGTCTTCAAAACCAAGAAAGATTCTAAAGGGAAGGTAGAAAGGTTCAAAGCCAAACTAGTTGCAAAAGGATATACACAAAGAGAACGAATTGATTATACGGAAACATTTTCTCCAATTTCTTCCAAGGACTCTTTCAGGATCATTATGGCCTTAACTGCACACTTTGATCTAGAACTTCACCAAATGGATGTTAAAAAGGCTTTTCTGAATGGGGATCTACTAGAAGAGGTGTACATGCAGCAACCTGAAGGATTTAAAGAAGAAGGTAAAGAAGACATGGTCTGCAAATTGAAGAAATCAATTTATGGTTTGAAGCAAGCTTCTAGACAATGGTACATAAAATTCCATGAAGTCGTAACTTCTTTCGGATTTACGGAAAATACAGTTGACTCTTGTGAGTATCTCAAGGTCAATGGGAGCAAATTCATTTTTCTTGTCTTGTATGTTGATGATATTTTATTGGCTAACAGCGACTTGGATCTTCTACATGATGTCAAAGAAATGCTATTCAAAAACTTTGACATGAAGGATGTTGGAGAAGCAAGTTTTGTGCTTGGTGTGGAGATTCACAGGGATAGAAGAAAGAAATTGTTGGGTCTGTCCCAAGTTGCTTACATTGAACAAATTCTTAAAAGGTTTGGATTACAGGATTGTAAGCCAGGCCTTGTTCCCATTATAAAAGGAGATAAGTTAAATAAGGAACAACGTCTAAGGAACGAGCTCGAGAATCGATCTATGAAAAATGTTCCTTATAACAATGCAGTGGGTAGTTTGATGTATGCAGAGGTGTGCATGAGGCCTGATATTGCATATGCAGTTAGTGTCCTTGGAAGGTACTTATCTAACCCAGAAGTGATCATTGGATAGCTGCAAAGAAGGCGATGCGGTATTTGAAAGGATCTACAAATCATATGCTTATTTATAAGCATGTTGAAAACCTGGAAGTGACTGGCTATGCATATGCTGACCTTGCTGGTTGTACAGATGGTAGGAAATCCACCACAGGATATGTTTTTATGCTTGCATGTGGTGCAATTTTCTGGAAAAGTTCTAAACAATCTGTTGTTGCCTCTTCCACTGTGCAAGCTGAAGTTATAGCTTGCTATGAAGCTAGGGCTCACGCTAAATGGTTAAGGAATTTTATATCAGGGCTTAAAGTTGTTGATTTCATCTTGAGATCCATTAGGATCTATTGTGATAATGCTTCCGCAGTGTTCTTCACAAAGAAGACAAAGAATTTTGGTGGTGCAAAATATATAGATTTGAAATTCTTTAAGTTGAGGGAATGGGTTGATAATGGTGATATAGTATGCGAACAAATAGCCACCAGTGACATGATTGTTGATCCACTAACCAAAGGGCTTAGACCTGTTGAATTTCAGAAACATGTAAGGCATATGAGTGTTCTGCCGTCCTTTGATGTATTGGGTTAGTGGGAGTTTATGTTCCTATATACGATTTGCTTTCGGTATTTTTGGTACCTTAAAGTTTCAATTCGTATTATATTCAGTTATTCCTGTGATCATTAGCTATTTTATGTGTGCACATTTAAAGTTATTATTAATTGATCAATATGAGCTCATGTATACTTAAAGTTTCATATCTCGAGATATACAATTAAAGGTTTCATTATTGAAGTGGCTTCGGTTTAGAAGCACTAAAGGGGGTTCGTATACCCCAATAAAGTTTAAAGGCTTCTTATGAGGCAAAAGGGGATCTAATCCCATAAAGGGTCTTTCAAGACCATAAAGTGGACCGATTGTGGGATCGGCATGTTCATCATTCTAGTTGGATCACATGTGCCAAAAACCTCACTACACTTTATCACACCATGGAATCCATGTCGATGGGGCATTAATGTTTGTGATCATAAGAGTCTTATGCCGATAAATAGTGTAACTACTGTTATGGTTCGATATTGGTGTACTTGTTGGACCGGATTCTGAATGAGACATTTATTTTTGTGGCCATTAAAGTTGTTTTCAGCCCGAGAGTCTTTTCGTGAAATAAAATGTTTTCAAAAATTTAAAACCAATCAGTGTTGCCCAAGTGGGAGACTGTTAAAATTTTTAAATTATGAGCTACCACTGATTGGATATTTTGTTGTTTTCGAAAAACGGGTTGAGCTTGACCAGTAAAGCCCATTATATCTTTTTTGTGATCCACTCCAGTTGGGTCTAGGCCCGTCTCATTGATATTATTTTAATTAAGTGGTGTGATATGTAAAGTGTAGGGCCTGTATAAAGTAATAGGGCACCTTGATGAGGGGCCCAACAAAGTTTTCCACGCTAGGGCCATTTCTCCCATCCAGAATACTGATCGTCTATATATTAGATTATCAGGATTGGCTTGCCCCATTGAGAGCCACCATACAGAAGTTGGAGAGGGAAAGAGAGCACCTAGTCTACACGTACCTACCATAACACGTCGCCAAAGTTTTCTTGCAGGATTATCACGGAGATATTATCAATGGCTTCAAATCAAGGTACATCTTATATTTGCAGAATTGATTTATTGATTATACGCAGTGTTTTATTTTCTGATATTAGATCTAATAATTCTAACATCTTAATCTAGTCTTGTACACATTTCTAGTTCTTGATTGGAACATAGTTTTAGGAATCTCCCGGGGTTCAAACTAAATAAACTACCCAATAATGAAGACCTGTTAACTATCTTTATTTGTTTTAGTGATGGACAAAAAATTATTGCGTTCTCTTATCACGATCAGTATAATAACATAATTAAGAATTCAGTCTAGAAACATTTTAAACAATACGACTAGAGCATGCACACAGAGTCCAAAAACTATTCTGTTAATTGACTCCAGCTGTGTGATTTAGCAAACTCAGCTACTGTGGCAAACATCAATTTGCTGAAATACTCTTTTTGTTATATAAATTTCGACCATACTTTTACTGTATCTAGTGTCCTTAGGTGAAAAAGTGGAACAGTTGAACTTCTAAGTACCCATCAAGCAAAGCGATCTCTTCCCCCATGTACACGGTGCCCACATCTCCATTAGGCACACATATCATACTTGTGCAGTTGCTTTCAATGCACAGTTAAATGAATGGGTACTCATAAAATTGTTAAGGAATTTTAAGATATGCTAAGCTAGAATCTCAATGCATACATACATAAGTACAATTAGCACATACCAAAGCTGTGTCTCCAGGCTTGATTGCAGGTTCCACACTGTCTCTTCCATAACTGCGTAAAAAAAGATTAAGATCACTTCAGTAAGAACTGATATACCATTGAAACATAATATTCATTCGTTGCTTTTATGAAAATAATGTTTGATTTAGAAACCAATCTGACATTGGAGAATTTGGGGAAGAGTTCAGGTTTTTTAACAATGCACATTAGAGAAAGAAATGTTTTTTTGAGGGAAATGGCATCATTAGACAAAAGGGCAATGCTTACAGGAAATAGTACTTTGATTTTATAAATCAAATGCATCTTTCTTTCTAATTCTTTTTCTTTTTCTTTTGGGGGATTCGGGGAAGGGGAAAGAAAAGACACATCAATTCAGTGAAGCATGTTAGAGAAAGACAATCTTCTCTGAGGCATAGGCATGCTGCTGAAGAATATTTCCATGTGGAAGCCATCAGTGCTTTGCCAACACTAAATTTTCCATTGAATAGTTGTGATTGTAAGATGAAAATCTAATAGCTTGGTTGAATGGAAGCCAGCATCCAAATTTACAAGAAGCAACTGAATACCGCAATAGGTCATAATTCGAAAATACATGTGTCCTAGGACCTCTTTGTGTTTCGACGTGCATGTGCAAATTGTGAAAACCTTGTTAACCAATAGCTAATCTGCATTGAACAACCGCTGCAAACATTTATCTTAATTGATTTGAGAAAAACGTTTAACATCTCTATAAGATTTATAGCTATCACTCCAAATTCCGAATGTAGAATCCACAATTTCTATGCTGATATTGAATTCATAGTCAATTAGCCAAAGGTAATCCTCAAGTATATAGAAATCATAAGTTGGGCTTACGTTATTTGTCTCTGACCATTGATTATTTCCAAGCGATAAAAGCTGCATCCTTTGCTGAAAGGAAAAGGCTTCCCCTTCCATTCTGGCATTAACAATTTTTAGTACTGGTTGAATTAATTCTGATGAGATACCCAGAAAAGGAAACAAAATTCATAATAAATAAAATACATTTCTGATTTCCCATACCCAAGTGCCATGTAACCCCAACAGCTGATGAATCCTCCTCAGATAGCTCATCAATGGCAAATTGCAAATCAGTGCTTATAGAATCCGTGAACTTTTTAAAGAATTCTAAGATTGCCTATAAGAGAAAAAGAGAAGCTCATAATAATGAGATTCATTCATAGTTTCTACTCTTTTCTCACTAGTGTAGAAAGGAACTTTCACACTAGAAAGCTGATTTTTAACATATCATAGCCCTTACCTATAAATAATTATAGCTAGGAAGAAGAGAGAATTAAAAATAAATAATAAATAAAAAAATACCTTGCGTCCAACAAAGGGTTGAGGGAAGATCAGGTCCTCGTAGACGCAATTCTCAGCAATCAGTGGTTCCACGGAGCCCAAATCATGGCCGTTGATTCCTTGATAGAACCTGCGCACAATATTACTGGCAGAAGAATCTATGCCACTATTAGGAGATGAAGAAGTAAGTACCACCGCCGGATTGTTGTTACGTAGGACCCACTTGGACCTGGTAGTTTCAGGGGTCTTGCGAGTACTTCTTCTTCTTGTTGTTGTATAGTCATTGCAAGTATGAAACGCGAAGAGGGTGGGAGTAAAACTAGTAGACGAATGTGTTTTGCACTGGATTTTGAACATCAATGATAAGTACGAGGTGGAGGAGTAGCTACTCAGCACCATTATTTATTACTATTATGGTTCTTCAACAACTTTCAGCACCTCTTTTGTGGCTTCGAAGAACTGTTACGTGGTTGTCCTCAATCAACTTAGCTTCTAGCCTTTCCTTAACCTTGTGTGGTCGTGGGTTCAACACCCACCAAACCGAACCTTGCACTTTAGTCAAAGTTTCATGCGATTGGTGTACTTTTGATGTTCTCATGTTCTTTATGGGTTTGGACCCCCTTGCTTTTTACTTTTCTTATTTTTTAAATACAATGTAGGGTGATTGGCATTTTACTCTTCTGTAGTTAACAATAAGTGTATGTTATTTTCATTCTTATATTTTCCAAATCACTAAATTATCTCTTTGTGATCAATTAAAATGATGTAACCAACAACTAAACGTTAAAAAAGTTGACAGTAAGAGTTAAATGACAATTATGCCCTCTTTCATTTCATGCCATGTGGTTCTCCACCCCCAACAAACACCAGCCATACCCACACCTCATCCCCTTCTGACCACCCTCCTTCCTCCACCCCTCCCCCAACCAGAACCCCCTTTAATAGCCCTAACCCTTACCCCCACTAACAGCCCCCTAATCGTCTCTCCCAACAATACCCACCACTACCCCTAAACTCTCAATCACTACTTGTGACCACCACTTCCAGCCCCTCAACCTCGTAGCCATCACCATAGACCACAAACCCCAACCTAGCACCTACACACACTTACACACACATATAATGCAAATTATACACACACATGAACGCAAACACACACAACACAATTTTGGGTGTGAGGGTAAGGGAATTGGGGGTTAGGGGTTAAGATTTGGGATTTGGGGGTAGTGGTGTCGATTTTGGGGATGGGGGTAAAGGTTGGGTGAGCTGCTCGGGTTAAGGGTAGGGTGGGCTATTGGGGTTAGGGGGTGGAGGGATAAAGGGTAAGGTAGGGGTAGGGGTAGGTGTAGGGGTAAGTTGTTGGGGGGTGAAGAGTGTTTTTTTATTTTTTAGGGTAAATAGCACCACAACCCCCTGTGTTTTAACAAGAATGCACATGACCCCCCTATGGTTTAAAAAGTGCACCGGAACCCCTTATGGTTTTCAAACCGTGCACACGCACCCCCTCCCTAATTTTCCGTCAACAAATTTAACTGAATTGTATAAAAAGACTAAAATGCCCTTCAATTTTTTATTTTTTATTTCTCTTTTTCTTTTCTTTTTTGTTTACACACACACACGCACACACACACACACAGACGCACACACACACACAGACGCACACACAGACACACACACACAGACGCACACACACACACACACACACACACACACAGACGCACACACACACACACAGACGCACACACACACACACAGACACACACACACAGACACACATACACACACACACAGAGATACACACACATAGACACACACACACACACATATATATATATACACACGCACACGCATATATATATATAATATACACACGCACACACACACACATATATATATAAAGATTTGCAGGTGTGTGTGTGTGCGTCTATGTGTGTGCGTCTGTGTGTGTGTGTGTGCGTCTGTGTGTGTGTGTGTGCATCTGTATGTGTGTGTGTATGTGTGTGTGTGTGTGTGTATGTGTGTCTGTGTGGGTGTGATGGTGGGGTGGGGTGCGTGGGGGTGGGGATGGTGAGGGTGGGTGGGGGGGGGGAGGAAGATGGGTTTGGTTTTTTTTTTTTTTTTTTTTTGGTGAAAATTGCATTGGGAGAAAAAAAAAGAAAAAATATATATATATATGTAAGGGCATTTTTGTCCACTTAAGTAATAATTTAAGCCTAAAAACATGAAAAATCGCATCAAACGCGCGTGTAACACACTCTCCGTTAAAAGTAACGGTTTTTTTAACGGAGGGGTCTGTGGTGCTACACTTTTGAAACCACAGGGGGGTCCGGTGCACTTTTTAAACCACAGGGGGGTCATGTGCATTTTTGCTAAAGTACAGGGGGTTGTGGTGCTATTTACCCTATTTTTTATAAGTGAAATAAGAGATCGACAAGTAATTGTCAAGATAGGATCTGTTAACCTCCAAACGTGAGGCGATATCATATGCGATCTAGTATCGGTTACTGAATGAGAAAATCATCGGTCGAGGTATGAATGATGGAATAATGGAAAAATGGGTTTTTCCATATGTGTCATCTCTCGTTCCACCGAATAGATCCATGCATAAAATCGAGCAAGTAGACTTAATCATTTCATGGTCCACATTCGATCGGGACATATTTAATAGAAGGATCGAATTGTATGCTAATTTGCAACTATAAATAGATTCATAAAGAGTTGGACTTAATTACCGTATAAACTGTCATGATACGTGTGAAGCTAGGCGTCACTCTTGAACGTGAGGGTATTCCATCGAATGACGAAGACATTCCTGGAATAGATTAAAAGCGTTTAATAGTTCCTTATTGTTATACGGTTGTGAATCTAGAAAGTCACACACAAAAGAGCATCATGAATAAGGCATTTACTGAGCTTGATATTAAGTTAGAAAGACGTTAAAGAGTTAACATTTTTTATTTTAGACGTTAATCATTAAGCGGGCCAAAATTGTAATTACTGAAAGTGTTGGGGCCAAAGTATAAATATAGAAAGGGATCATTTCCAGATTGATTATTCTAATGGGGATTAGAATTCATTATGGGAAAGTCTTGCATGCATGACAAATGGCATTGTCTTGATAAACACAATATTGTGCCACTTGGCAATGATCATATATTTAGAAGATACAAATGTGACACTTCGCAATAATCATATCTTTGGAAGATACAATCATATCTTTAGAAGATACAATTGTGCCACTTGGCAATGATCATATCTTTGGAAGATACTATCACGCCCCGACCCCGAACCCGAACCCGCAGAGGTTAAGGCAGGAACGTGATGTGTCAAATTAGCTTAACACCTGTAAGATCATGATTTAATAACCTAGCATACAATTATATCCACAAGAAACTTCAAAAGATGACCCAACTCCTGGGGCACTACATGAATTACTTAACCTGTTCAGTATGTACAAGACCTAGTTCCTTCAACAACATGTGACGCGATCCATCAACGACCTCTAGGTCTCAAAAGAATAACGTTCTAAGTTAATTACAATCCAGTTATCCAAAAGAATAGTTACAATACATGAAGTTATACAAGTTCATAAACAAGTCTTAGTACAAAAGGGGAACTTCTTCAATTACAAGCATGCGTCACAACAAGCAGAAATCTTCCTCATCACACAATGCAACAACGCCCTCGACCTGTACAATCGGCTCGGGCTCTGCCTCACCTGAAATTGATAGAAAGAAGGGTGAGCTATACCACTTAGCTTAGCAAGGGATAACATGAAGGGGATTTTCGCAAGAGTTTTATCATTACGAAACCATTTAAAAAACCATGTCATGCATACATGATCAACTAATAAGGTAACAAGAACATATAACCCAACTCTCCAAGGGTTAGGGCCCAAGCAAGAATGGTAACATAAGATTAAAAGGATACAGTTGTCTTGCAATTGCTGGAGATGGCCGGCCTTGTAACAGTCATCAATATCAACCCTTTACTCCAAATCATAGGGTAATTCGGATAAGCCCAAATTCCTATGACCCACATCTCTAAGGGTTAAGATCCAAGCAAGAGGGGGATTGGGGTCCATGGTAGTAGAAACCTACTGGCAAGCCCGATGCCGCCCAGTGGAAACGAGCGCTACCACGCCCATAGAGCAGTTGGAACCTTGTTGCGTACACACAATCCAATCATATTTGCATAATACAAGTAAACAATAATAGGGAGGGCAACAAAGTAGGTTGCCTCTGTTAAGCAAACACGTACAAGCATTTGATCAAGTAAGACAACAAGCAAGCATGCAGAAGTACGTGTCGTATACACAATCATGCATCAAATGTATCCCACACTTGAGCTTTTCATGACATTTAATAGTGCATAAAGTAGCCATATACCATAGGAGAGTGCAATAGCACCTTAGGACCACTCAAAGTAGTAAGAAAACACGAAAACAAGTAAAACTAATAACCATCCGGTCGAGGCACCTCGACTGGACCCCTTCACTAGACATGGGACAATGCGGATCTAGATGAGGCCATCCAGATGAGACACCTCGTCCGGACCCCTTATCCGGACCAACGGTTATAATACTGCCCTTCATCCGGGCTAGACCATCCGAACGAGGCACCAACGTGTGCCTCGACCGGATCCTGCAACACACAAGCATTTTGACTATTTTCTTGTCCCAAACTCATTCTTCCAAGCTCAATATCAAGTGGGCATCTCAACTACATCCTAAACAACATCATTTTACCAGATATATGGCTTCTAAAAACACATAACTCAAGTACAATACATTCATTCTACAACCATCAAATTAGCTCAAGCATTCAAAGTTCCATTTTCCTTTCTTTTCACTAAAACAACTTTGAATGTACTTCACACATCTAATGCTTATACAACTCATGTATTACCCTTCAAGATCCTCAAAAGTTAATAGAAACAAGTTCAAGCCAAAAGCAACACCAACACAACATTTGAAACCCTAGTTTGTTTATACTAAGCACAAATTCACAACACAAGCTTATATATACCATCTCCATGCTCAATATACACATCTAGCTCATCAATCATGATTCATATGACTTTGTAAAACATTTAGAAAACTTCTTTCACCTTAATCTTGAGTTTGAATGCAAAGGCTAATGTTGAGAATACAAGAAATGGCTTGGAAATGCTAGAAGCTAGGTTGAAAATGGTTGAAAATGTCTTTCTCCTCTCTTTTTCTTCTTTTTCTTCCTTCTTTTCTTCCCTTTCTTCAGATCGTGTGGTGTGTGTATGTATGTAGCATTTTTTGTATGTGTGTATATAGTGTAATGTATGTATTTGTTAGGTAGGATAATATTTAGGATGCTAAATGACTAAAGTGCCCTCCAACTAAATGCATTTCTACTAGTTTGCCCTTTTTGTTAGTTTAGTTAGCCAATGCTATTCAATAGAGTTTAATTATTATCTACGTTACCTAAAATACTGAAAGACACGTAAGTGGACATATTTGCACGTAAAATGAGGTAATTACATATAAAATGATATAAATGCACATAAAAATGATTTATTTATATGTTATATGAACTAAATGCATGTGAGGTCTCGTGTCGGGCCTTACAGATACAATCATATCTTTAGAAGATACAATTGTGCCACTTGGCAATGATTATATCTTTAGAAGATACAATATTGTGCCACTTGGCAAAGATCATATCTATAAATGTGCCACTTGGCAAAAATCATATCTTTGGAAGATACAAATATGTCACTTGTCATAAGATATATCTTTGGAAGATTTTACAAGATTTGATAAGATCTTTGCATGGGATTGTGTGAGATCTTGCAAGATTACACAAGTTAAAAATCAAGAAATCTCCCCTATAAATACCCATACATACATGGCCAAACATGCAACAACACAACACACAACACACAATGCAAGAAGAAAAATCTCTTATTTCTCTCTTGGTAGTTTCGGCCATAGTAGAGAAAAAGTAGTAGGAATTTTTCTCTTCATTTCTAACTATACACAAGCTTAGATCTATCACTAGCTAGTACATTAACTTGGTTGGTGGATATTGCCATTGGATGCTCGTGTGTTTCAATCTAGAACCTTTACACATGTGAAGGAGGCTTGCCCACGCCAGTAGCATCTCCATCGTGGTTCTACCTCTTCAATTCAGCTATCGTCGAGAAATATACCATTTTACCTCTTCTCTACATTTATATTTGATATATTATGTCTTGCATGTTGATTATCATGGACTTTACTTTGAGAATATATGTGATTACAAAGTGTTATAATGCTAGAAAATTTTAAAATTCCGGTTTGCTTCTGTTATACATATAAATGTTGTGATTCACATGCTTCTCGAACCGATCCTTTCATCAACTAGGTAGGGTTTCCATTATGGTAACTCTTTAAATATAGGCTTAAGACTATTCCCCTCAACGAATTATACATTTACTCTCTAGATAAACCTTTTGTAAGCGGATCCGCAACTATCATTTGACTTCACATAGTCAATACAGATAACTCCATTAGAGAGTGTGATTGTTTCACGGTATTATGTCTATGACAATTATATGTTTAGAATTACTGTTGTACAAGATACTTTGTGTCCATCTAATCGCTAATTCACTATTGCAGTATATACAAATAGTTGGTACAAGTATTGGCCAATTTGGAATATCCTTAAACTCATGACAAAGATTTTCAACTGCCTCTCTAGCTTTCTCAAAGCAATAACTTCAGATTTCATAGTGAATCTGGTAATACCAATATGATTAGAGGATTTTCAAGATATAATTGCACCTCCCAATGTAAAGACATATGTACTTGTAGAGTTCATGTCTTTAGAATTAAATATTCAGTTAGTATTGTTGCACTTCTCTAGTACACCAGGATATTTAATATAATGCAACTCATAGTTCAAAGTTATTTTCAAATACCTCAAAACTCTTAGTATAGTTGTCCATTGGATTTATCCGAATGGCTAGTATAACTGTTATCGGGTCTCGTACGATTCATGATGTATATTACACTTCCAATTGTATAAGAATACTCCAATTAAGATATTCTTTCACCAGTATTTTCTGCTAGAAATTAATTTAGAACGGACAAATCAAATAAAATTGAGATAGGACAAATTCATCAGATGTTAACTCAAATAACATTTGATATGCCCAAAATACTTCTATTGAATTACTGGTCAATATTCTCTTGATAATCTTAATGACATCATTATTACTCTCAATAAGAATGTCATCCACGATAAATCAAACAATGACGTTTTCTTGACTTGTCTCTTGCACAAAGACAATTTTGACACACTCTTTGATCTTAAAGTCATTGGGTATATGACTTTATCAAATTCTCATGCCATTGTTTCGGACCTTGTTTTAAATCATAAAAGGATTTAACAGACTTACAAACCTTCTTCTTTTTTTCGAGAACCACAACGCACTTGGTCTATTCATATGGATAATAAATACCATTTAAAAAGGTTGTGTTCTTATCAATTTGATATAAATCAAATTGTATATAGTTGTAAAAGCTATTAACATTCAAATTAATATTATCCTCATAACTGGTGTAATGTATCAAAATATTCAATGCCTTAATTCTCATCTACTTGTAACCCTCATCTACAAGCATTGTCTTGCATTTTAAATTTAGATTGATCAACTTTTATCTTCCACTTAAAAATTCATTTATCCCATAAAGGTTCATTTTCAGAAGGAAGATCCACTAGTTCCTATGTATAATAATTAAGTCAATTTTTTCTATCAACTGCCTCTTTCAATATGGAATTTCAGGAGTTCACACAACTTCCTGAAAGATAATCGACTATTTTTCTAAAAATAATATTTAGAAAATCAAAACTAGACGACTTAGATGTTTTAGCTCTTACAACGTCTTCATTTTCATTGTTATTTGGTATAGACTCTTAGACTATATTATTTTCATGATTAGTATCATGCGTTCTTATCAAAGAACTTTGCTCTTATGCATTCTTAGAAGAGATTATTTATCAGAAGAAATATGTAATTCTTGATTTAAATGCATTCTAATTAAACTCTCTTTTGTGTCTGCATTTTTTGTGTATTCTGATCAGTCAATTCCATTTATGTGGGGGATTGTTGTTATTTGGCTTTAAATTAAATGCGAAATGAATTAGGAAATTGTGTTAGAGAAAATAAAAATTCTATTTTTATTTTCTAATTTTCAAAAGTCATGTTTATTCTCGAATAGACATAACTAGACACAAAATGTTTCATACCTTTTACGAACAGACATCAAAATTCTATAAATACCTCAGGATTTTGGCATTAAAAAATATAGATTTTCATAATTATCTTACACACATTCTGCTTAATATAAGAGAGAGAATTCCATATTATTTGGTTCATGGGGTCTGAACAATTTGGAGTGCTCCTACTGTCAGACGAAGATCGTTGTATCATAAAAGACTACTCCAGTGACAGTAAACACCATAGCAGGGCGATTAAGTCTTAAGGAGATTGAATTAAATTCAGGCGTAAATCTAATGCATTCATTAATTCCATTTTCTATAATTTTTGTGCAAACAAGTAAGTCTTCTAATTTTATTAGTTGCAATATTTACTCTCTGATTATGGAATTTATTCAACATGCAAGTAAGTCTTTTTCATGCTTTCTCTCCAGACCCTTCAAACTCTTGACTAGAGGTTGAGGCATCTTCTGCCGTGCATTTCAACCTCTTCCGAGATGGAGAGGGAGAGGGAGAGGGAGAGTGAGGAACTAGCTTTGGCCTTTGAAAGAAATCTAGCGTTTGTTCTTGAAGGAGAGGAAGTAGAAGAAGAAGATTTCTTCTTCTTGTTGGCCATAAGGGCAAAGTGTATGGGCTGTAGAAAGAAAACAAAAGGCTAAAAAGAGGTGGTGGGGCAGGTGGTCGGTAGGCGAAGTGTATAGGGGTAGCGGAGAGCATGGTTGGTGTCTTACGCATCCTAAACATAGTATATTATATCTATTCATCACCCCTATATAACACTTAATATTAACTAAAATACATGGATCTCAAATTTTTTAGCCATTCATTTCCATTAATTGCAGTTATATGCCTGTATCACGCCGGTGTACAATTCTAAATCTGTTAACAGTTGCAAGTGCACATCTCTGAGTGCTGGAATAATAATACGTCATTATTATATAAAAAGACAAGTTTCACAGTTGATTTAGAACTGAATACCAAGCAACTAGTACTAAAGACTTCGCAAATTAACATTCCCTTTTCTTTTTCTTTGTTTTTTAGTTACAAAAAAGGAGGCAAAGCCTTAAAGTTAGACTATGAGCTTAAGGGGATGTTTCACCCCTGGGGTCTCTCTCTCTCTAGAAGTGAGACCAAAAGAAAACAAAGTAACATTCTTAGATTCCGACAAAATTGGAAAATAATAATAATAATTAAAAAAAATAAAATTAAAAGTTGATGAAAATGAACTAAATCCAAGATAATCAATCAGATAACAGCTTTGCATTATGGGGATTCCATCGAAAGCCTGGTGGGCACACTGCTTGCTCTCACATCAACAACTTTTATCCCCATCTTATGATAGCAGACCCCCATGTCAGTCCACCACCAAACCCAGCAGCTGCAATCGTGTGTCCTGACTGCACCCTCCCGCTTCTAACCGCTTCATCCAGTGCCAGTGGGATTGATGCAGCACTTGTATTTCCATAATTTGCCAAATTCGATATCACACGTTCAGCTGGGACATTCAAACGAGTAGCTACAGCATCAATAATCCTCTGGTTTGCCTGCAAGTTTAATCCCTGTTTAGTATTTCCTAATTGATAATATCATAGCATCACAAGTAAGTCGCCGGAGCAATTCTTAGATTAAAGATACTGATGACGAAGACACCAGTTTTCGTTGGTCGAAACACGATGATACCAATTTCAAAGATTAATACACGCAAAACTACATAGAGAATGTAGATCATGGGTGCCTTACTGCCTTACTAATAAGCACAGAAAATGTGTTTGGTTTTCCAAAAATTCTGTTAGTCTCATATTCAATGTTAACTCCATTAATAGGACACTAGTGACCAAAAAAATAAAAATAAAATGTTTCAAATAAAGATAAAGAGAAAGAAGAGAAAAGCTAAAAATGGATTGTTACTATTAACAAGAATGGTTTAAATAATTTGTCCATGTTGAAAAATTCATTTTAGTTACATGGTTCGCATACCTGATGAAGCAGCAACCAGTCTATGCTAGACCCTGTGAGACCTGCCTTCTCTAAAGCATATTCAATTGACTGTGGCACCACACGAACTGCAAATCGGAAGACCTCTTTACCATTCATTTGGATGCAGGAATAAGATGAACCTCTCTGTTGTAATCCTTGGATGGAACCATTTAGACTCAATGCATCGCCCATTTCATTTTCTTTGATTGTTGCATTTAAATGCCTGCAAAATGGCAAGATTTGCTCCTCATATATTCTGATACAACACATAATTTCTTCTGCAAAAGATGATAGAACATACCTTTGACCATCACCATCACTATGCAAGTCAAAACCAAACAACCCATCCTCTTTGCTGTCACAGGCCTACAGCCAATTATGAGTGTCGTAATACTGTGCATAAGAAAATAATTCATAGAAATTTCCAACTTCAACATAGATGAGTTTCTAATGGTAGAAATATTTCATTTTGCCTACTCATTTCACCCTCAGTAGACTATATTTGCTAATAAGAAGCTGAACGAGTTTGAAGAGGGTATCAACTTCCATGCTTCAGTCCATGTGCATTTACATGGACCATTTTTTATGCAGTAGCAAAAGTCGATATGCATATTTTATTGCAAGCCAAGGAAAATGTTTTGAGGAGGGATGCAAGAGAAGGGGAATAGTAGCATCTCTATTCTAGTATTACCACATAGCACACAAAGAAGAAGAGTGCTAGCAGTTATTTACTATTCATCTACAGAAAATGAAATGATTGGCTAATACGAAGAAAGGATAAGCAAATTATGTCAGAAAAATTTACAACTTCTACCTTAAGAATTGCACTAAGACCCCCTCCCCTCCCCCGAAAAAAAAGGAAAAGAACTTAAGTAAAGACGTATATACAAGAACATAATGTAATCCCATTACCATAGATTGTCCTCTTATTCTTTTTAAAGCAATAGGTGTCATTAACAATGTATTTCTGGCTATCACATGACTAGGATGAAGCTTAATATGTATCTAAAATTTAATGAGAACTGAGAAAACCATATAAAGTTGGCAGGAATGTTGATTAAGAAAGAGGCATTAGGACAAAAGATTTTTTACCCCTAAAGTAATGATGAATGCATGAGGACATGGAATCCAGGCCCCTACATAATGAGGTCAATCACAGGTGAATCTAGGAGGAAATTGTTGAAAACCTGGAGTTAGTTTTCAATACATAGCCATGCGTAACTATTGTTTAGCAATAACAGCTGGAGAAGAAAGTATATGGATTCATGTACACACACACCAGCAAGCTTCCACATTCATGTGCATAGAAAAAGACCCAACAGCCTATTAGGCAATTGACAATCTGCAAAATGGGCCAAAGATAACTCATCTACCAAGAAACCTGCGCCCCCAAGAATTTACACCTCTAACATATCATCTATCAGCTATATGACTTGCTTTTTATTTTTCCTTTTGAGAGACAACCAAGTTTTACGAATCTCTTGATTGATAAAGTACCTGAACTAACAGGGCACCAGCAGCATCACCAAAGAGAATGCAAGTCCCTCTATCCGTCCAGTCAACATAGCGAGAGAGAGCATCAGCACCAATCACAAGAACATTATTAAAGCCACCACCTGCAGAACACAGAAGTTGGATATATTGTTGATCACTGCTAGAATAAACTTTTTTATTTTTCAAAAACTGAGCTATACAGTTTGATGGGATCTCCTCAGACGATTATTAGGAAGAAGGAAAAGGGAAAAGTAACCTCTAATATGGCAGGCAGCTGAAACTAGGCCCAATACAAAACCGCTACATGCAGCTGTAATATCATAGGCCAGTGGATTGCTTTTGCATCCAAGTGCTTTTTGGATCTGAAAGGCAAAATTACAAAGAGAAGCACATAAGAAAATAACCTTCGGAAATATCCAAGATCAAATAACATGAATAACAATAAAAAATTATCAACTCATAAAAGGTTTGAAATGATGTAACCACCAGTGTATAAAAAGGCGTAAGGTGCACTGAGGTGCTAGGGGGTCCTAGTGCCTAGGAGCAAGGCGCACGCCTTAGCGAAGTGAGGCGCATTTCTTATATTATAAAAAATAAGCTATGAAATCAAAGAAGATGTATATATCAAATTATATATCATCAACATCATCTAAGCATCATGACTAGATGCTTTTGTCTTCTTTTTCTTCTTCTGTCTTCTTTTTCTTTTTTTTTTGGGTTTGACTTAAAAATATCTAGAAGTCAAGGAATAATCAAATACTTTGTAGACATACTAACGAATAAAAAAGAAAATTTATTGAAAAATAAATAAATATACAAAGGCGCAGCAAGGGCGCGCTTGTTGCGCCTACTCGCACCCGTTGGTCGCCTCACGCGCCTTGCTGAAATCGTCTCGCCTTAGCCTGTTAAGGCGCTGAGGGTGCGCCTTGCCTCTAAGGCGCGCCTAAAATACACTGGTAACCACAAGAAGACGGTGTATAGCACAAAAAAAGCAAGACATCTCAGTTCATAAAGAAATACATAATGGCAGCTTATCTATCAACAGTGAACCCCTTTGTTTATGCACACGGGCAAAATTAGCACCGGAAGATCTAAAGAGAGTGATCTCATAGTTGAAAGCATAGGGAGGGAAATCTCAGGGTAAACCAGAAAGCAGGAAGAAGACCATTTGACAACAGAGCACTGCCCTCTTGGTATAGAAACAAATAGTAACGTTAAACAAGAACATATAGAGCATGAGGTATGCGATTCAAGCCAATCAATGTAAAATGTGATTCACAGGGTTAGGGTTGCCAAAGCCAACGATGTAGCCTTACAAGACATTCCCGATATATATCAAAGAAGATAATTGACAGAAAAGGTCAACATCTTAAACAATCAAATAAGAAATGGCACAATAAGAAAATAATTTTCTAGGTGTAGTTTCACAGTTTAAGCAATTAAACAAAGCGTAAACTTCATGTGTCCTAGGATTTGTGTAACAGCTTTAGCACCAATATAACAATTCAAGCCCGAGGGGAGAGTCCAACCCAAAAGACAATCTAATAGGAGGGGAGGGAGAACCCTTTGCACTTAGAACTACCCTTTATGAGGGTGAGATCCCAATGTTAGATGTTTACATTCTACCCCTACCCCCCTTAAGAGCCGACACCCACGTTGGGCTAGAATATCGACAGTGACCCGACAGTAGCCATTTCCTCCCAGCGGCTGCACTCGTCTACCAATATTAAATCTGGCACTTACCATACCTTAATTCAGCCTATAGTCTCCCTTCCATGGAATCACTCTCAATGAAAGCACCAATGTAACAACTCAAACCCAAGAGGAGAGCCCAAGCCAAAAGACTAATCTATTAGAAGGGAGAATCCCTTACACTTGAGAAACCACCCTTTGTGAGGGTGGAATCATTACAGATTGCTCTGCTTTCAGAAACCATTGATGAGGGATTATTTTGATAAAATCAAAATAATGCAACACCAGTAGCAACATGTAGGACTAGTGATCCACAGACAGTTTATGGACATAATTTAAGGGAAAACCACCGTATCTGATCAGCTCACTTCTAATTACTTCAGAATTTGATTACTCTATGAATCTCTACCTGAGGAGCACTGCCAAACAGATCTTCTGGAGTCGAAGTACAAAGTAAAACAAGGTCCACATCATCAGGTTCAACCTCAGCCATTTGGAGAGCCTTCTGTGCTGCCTCTACAGCCAGAGCTGTCAAACTATCTTTCCCTGTAAAGTTGCAGCAAAACAAAATCACATTCTTTTTGCATATTCAAAAGAACACAAACTGTTGTTGGGCATGCAAGAACCCAACGAACCAACGGTAATTAGTTACTGTTGTCCTTACATATGGTTAATACCATTACAGAGCAAGTACAACTTCCGGAAGCAGCCTCAACAGTTAGCTGATTCAGCGACACCACTGAATGTCTATGAAACAGAATACTTGATTTTGTAAATTTCAGACCATTAATGCTATTTAAGTCCCCAAAAGAGACATTCACAGTATAGCAGCGTAAAATTTGAGGAAGGACTAGGAAACTAAGGATTTGTTGATTCAGCTTAATTCAGAATATTGGGGGCATAACCATTGGTAGCTTTGTTCGCTTAATGGGTGTTCAGTTCTTTCATTGTGCCTTTCGGCTACTCTCTATGAAATACAGACTTCGAAATTAACACCATTCATCAATTCAGATTATGCAGCATCAGGCCTCAATATATTAAGTGGATGCATTCTAGCCTTGAACTCACTAAGATGAAAGATGGTGGTGCTCAAACATATGTAAAGAAAAGCTTAAGGCTCAGCTAAAACTATATTTAACCAAAAACCAAACAAGCAAAGTCTAAAGCTGACAGTGTTGTTAAAAAAAAGGACGGAGTTAGAGATGAGGCTAATACCGGAAAGAACTCTTCGGTTACGGATTCCAGTGCGGACGGATATCCAATCATCAGAAGTATCAACAATTTTGGCAAGATCATCATTGGATATCTTAAGACTTGGAACAGCTGAACCACAACCCACTAGTTTGCATCCTTTGTTTACAATCCTGTTACTTAATAATGATAAGCTAGCAAATCTTATAAAGCATGTTCATCTACATAAAATGAATACTAAGTAGAAACTCGTTTACAAAATCAAGACGAATAATTAACATCCGAGTGAGTTTTGAAGACTTAAAAACCAAAAAAAAAAACGGAAATAGACAAAAAAAGGACAAGACTTGAAGGCATTATCTGTATATACCTTGGGGGTGGAGAAGCAGAGGGGGAAAGCTTCTGAGCAGAACCGTCTTGAATGGTGCTGGAACACAATAACCTTGTTGGTTTTGCCTCATAGAACCAAAACCCAGATCGATAAATGGCTGCTATAGAAGAAGATGATGATGGATAAAATCTTCTTCTCCTTAGACTAGGAGGAGGAACAATGGGTGTACAAAGCCCAGATGCATTTGCCATTTTCATATCATATGCCCTCTGGAAATAACTATTTGGTACTCGAAAAGGAGATCTTTATCTTACCTTATGGGTTTGTTGTTGACGATGGAAAAAGAAAGAGGGAGAGCATGAGATGAGAAGGTAGCTGCCAATCCTCCTCCTCCTCCTCCTAGTAGTAGATGTAGACCCAACTCATTAATATTACTTTTACGAATACTCCTCCATTTGTCATTGAGTTGTTTGAGTGGAGATTTGAATTTCTTATGAGAGAGGTGAAGATGAGAGAGACGGAGAGAACAATGTATGTCTTGTTTTGGTGTTCCTGTTAGTTAACCAAAGTACTTCTTTGGGGCAACCGAACAAAAACCTACAAACTTTGACAAATATATATGTTAGGAATGATACGCCTTAAATACCATTAACAATAGGGTAACTCTTAAAAAAGCCTAGTTTGGTTGAGTACTAATAAAATATTAATATGTCGACATAATTAATTAAATTAGAATTTATGGCAGGATATTAATTTATTGATTTGTCCTTTACTTTTTTAACGTGAAATTAATAAGATTCTAGTGGAATCCATTGAATAAATTTGGTCTCAATATATAATATGTACGCTTTTATTATTATACTCCCAACTAACTATACACAATGACTAAAATGGCCTAAATAGTAATGAATAAAAACACAAAATAAGTTTCAAAAGACTAAAGTAACCCTCTACCACATTAAATGCAATAAAAGTTAATTTTCCTCCAGCAAAATATAATCCCGCCCATATCGAATTCGTTGCTTAAATTTCAATATCCGTAGACAAAGTAACCCTCTGAATGTGTTTGTTATTTGTTGCTTAAGTTTCAAAATTAGTAGACAAATATACAATACGTAATAGTCCAATCCAAATTAAATATTAACTAACTACTACCATTAGATAAACATCAAATCAAATTTAAGGAAATTTTAATGCATTTGAAATATGAAATGATTTGTAACGAATAGTACATGTGGTATGTTATCTGTTGTTTAAGGTTTTAATATCCATAGACAAACATTTCGATATCCGTAGACAGACGTACGTAATTGTCCAATCTAATTAATTAACTAACTATCACTATTAGATAAACATCAAATCAAATTTAAGGAATTTTAATGCATCTGAAATATGAAATGGTTTGTAACAAATAGTACAAGTGATATGTTATCTATTGTTTAAGGTTTCAATATCCGTAGATAGACATTTCAATATCCGTAGACAGACTTTTGAATGGATAATTTATCCAATCAAATTAAATGTCAATGTAGCTACTTCCATTACTTAAACATCAAGTCAATTTAAAGCCATACAAACGTGAATGCATCAGAATGTTAATATATGTAACTATTCAATATTTCAAATTCCATGAATTGCAATAGCTAATGTCAAAGAAAAAGGAATAAGAAGAAAATCATATCAAGTTTGTTTTTAAATAGAATTTTTAAATTTTCTATGGATCTATTGTTTTTTCTTACTAATCTGTAGTTGTTTCTTACGAATGTGTAGTTGCAATTTTCTATGGATCTGTTGATGCTTCTTACTAATGTGTAGTTGCAATTATTTCATAAATTTGTAAATTTTCTATAGATATGTTGCCGTTACTTACGAATGTGTAGTTACAACTGTAAATATTTATGAGTTTTATAAGGAAATGTTGTTATTTCTTAAGAATGTGTAGTTGAAATTATATATATTTATGAGTTTTGTAAGAATCTGTTGTTGCTTCTTACTAATTCGTAGTTATAATTCTTTCATAAATTTATAAGTTTTATAGATTTGTTGTTGCTTCTTACTAATTCGTAGTTGTAATTGTGTCATAAATTTATAAGTTTTCTATGGATATATTGTTGCTTCTTACTAATGTGTAGTTGCAATTATTTTTTAAATTTATAAATTTTCTATAGATCTGTTGTAGTTTATTACTAATGTGTAGTTGCAATTGTTCCATAAATTTATAAGTTTTGGTCCATGCATTTTATTTATTTGTATATCTTTACAACATGAATTTTTCGCATGTATTTTATTTATTTGTATAATATATATTTAGAATATGTTTTGAATTTCACCATAATTCGTAATCTAAATTTTTATGTTAATTATTGTAGATATGGATGACGATTTTAGCAATGTAGATATTGGTAATATGACATTTGGATATGTAGAAAAGGCATATGATTTCTACAACAGCTATGCACGTGCAAGAGGATTCAGTATTAGGAAAGACACGGTACAAAAAGATGCGGTTACTAACGTAATAAAGAATCATTTGTTTGTTTGTTCTTGTCAAGGGTTGCGAAGGCAAGAATTCTTGGAGATTCCTGGTGGACAACGGGAACACCGTTCATTGACCAGATGTGAATGTGGTGCTAAACTTCATATAAAGCTTGATAGAGAAACCATGCATTACACAGTAACCCTCTTTGTCGATGAGCAAAATCATGAACTTGTACCCAAATATGGTGTTCCATAGTTACGCTCACACAGACACGTTGACGAGGGCCATAGCAACGCAGTACACGCTATGCGTCATGCTGGTATAAATCCTAGTAAAATAATGGATTTTTTTAATTACTGTGCTGACGGATACGAGAATGTGGGTTTTACTAGGCCAGATTTGTGGAATAAAATGTATCGGGATCGCCAAAAAGAAATAAAAGATGGGGATGCCAACATTGCGCTTGCTTCTCTATACGGGAAGTCTGAAGGAGACCCAATGTTCTTTTTTGAGTACACAGTTGATGAGAAGAACCGACTTGATAAATTGTTTTGGGCAGATGGAAGGTCTAGGGATGAGTACGCAGCATTCGGAGACGTATTGATATTTGATGCAACCTATAACACGAATTCGTACAAGTTTCCTTTAGTAATTTTAGCTGGGACAAACAATCACCGCAACACATGCATTTTTGGTGCTGCATTGATTCAAAATGAGAGCACATGATCCTATGTATGAGTGTTCAATACTTTTTTGTCTACGATGAACAACAAGATACTATTGTCGGTTGTTACGAACGGAGACAAGTCAATGCAAGTAGCCATCGTCACTATCTTTCCAAATGCGAAACACAGGCTTTGCTGTTGGCATCTTGGATGTAATACAACTTCAAATGTGCATGTAGATGATTTCGGTAAAACTTTTGAAAAAATGATGGCTCTCAAATGTTCAATTGAGCAATTTGAATTTGAGTAGAGGAAAATGGTTGTTCGTCACGGTATTGAGAATCACAAGTGGATAGTGGATGTGTATGCAAAGAGACACGTGTGGTCTGAAGCATACCTTTGCGGTCAATTTTTCGCACTAGTCAAGAGTACTCAACGTTGCGAAGGTATGAATGCATTCTTGAATAAATTTCTTCAGAACAATAGGAAGCTGATAGACTTCGTTAGGGATTACCAGAGAGGGTTGAAACGTCTCTGGATTAACAATGTAAGGCAAGAAGTGGTAACAAACTATACAAAACCAGTGCCGACGACCCCGTGAAAGGAACTTGAGGATCATGCTGCCAATGTGTATACCCGAGCAATTTTCAAGAAGATTCGAAAAGAGATTCAATCCCAATCAATGCTTTTGCACGAGCATATTATCTCCCATGTGGATGGTGATGCTAGTACATATGTTGTAGCCGATTATAACAACAAAGGGCTGTTATGTAACATGCTATTTAGGCGCGATGGTTTGCTCGTTAGCTACGATTGTTTGAGATTTGAATCGTGTGGGATGATATGTAAGCACATTTTATATGTGCTTAAGTGCGAAGGCTTGGACTATATCCTACCATCTTCCATCAATCCACATTGGACAACTGTTATTAGTGAGCATTTTCATAATAAGATTTGTCATTTGGTACAACTACCGAAATTGAGATGGCCCGCCACAGTTACATAATGTCAAGGTGTAACGAAATGGGGTATTACGCGAAGATGACGCTAGATGGGTATACATAAATTGTTGATGACATTGCAAAACTAACTACCCGGGCAAAGGATTTATGGTTATTAAAGGTGAACACCATTGGAAATCAAGTAGAATCATCTCAACCGGTGGAATTTGGGGTATTGGATCCCAACATTGCAAAACCAAAAGGCAAACCAAAGGAAATAAACAGTCAAAAATAACGTAAACCAAGACATTGTAAAAATTGCAAGTATGTCAATATATTTATGTATTTAATAAAATATAATAAATTTTACTCAAATTCTTATATTAGACGTTTTTGTTATAGTTGTATTGGACACACAGCAAATAGGTGTCCTAAACGACGTGTTGATCCATCGGAGGATACTAATTCAACGTATCATGGGTTCAATGATAATCCTAGTCAATCGACATCACTACTACAATATTTTAGCATGCACGGGGATAATACGTCATCTAGTTCGTCATTGTACATGCCAAGATTTTGACCCAACTGATCAATAATTAGGTAATTCACTACATTGTTTATTTATTTTTGTGTAGTATATACGTTTTTGGTTTTTTAAAATTTGAATTTTTGGCACGCAATTTATTGGCTTGATTTACTGCGTCTAAATTTAGTAACTTTTTTATTGAAATGACAAAAACTAGCTTTTTAATTAAATGACATGACATAATAGCATTACATTTAAATGTTTTTTTGGTGATTGACGTTATAACCCTTTGAATGAAGTGTACGTGCTAAAATAGTAAGGGCTAAAATTGTCTTTTTCAATTTTTTTCTTTATTGATCTTGATCTTATCTCTCCAATTCTGACATTTGCAGCTAGAAACGTTACCTTCCCAAGGCTTTTACCTACCCTACTTTGCCTCTCTCTCTCTTACTTCTTTACCATGTCTCTGCTCTCTAGTCATTCTTCTTCTTCTTTATATTATTGTTTCTCTCTTGAGAGACTCTCTCTCTCTCTCTCTCTCTCTCTCTCTCTTTCTCTAATATTGAATCTCAAATCTTGCAAGCACTCGCGCAAAATAATTGTGTAATATTATCACCATTCCATGCAATCAGAACAAGGTGAATCTTTTATAATTTTGTAATATTCTATTAATTTTTTTGTATTATTATTTTTAATTGTTGCGCTTATTTCAAAATTTGTTGGTGTCTTTAGTTGCTTTCAAAATCATCTCAAGTAAGTATGTTATGAAAAGTGGGTGTAGTTTGAAAATCAGTAAATATAGTTCTATGCTCTCTGCCATTTGAAGAAAATTAATAGAAATAAGAATATAAAAAAAAGAAAAAGAAAATAAATACAAAGATAGAGAAGGACGAAAATGACTGGGTCATATGGATGCTTATAACACGAGCAAGAAAATAGTGGCACAACTATAAAGCCATGTATATCTTCAAGTAGTATGTTAATGTTAGTTACCATTCTTTGGATAGATGGGGTTGATTACTTTTCTTTAATTATTTTCAGTCTGTGCAGGTTTTTCAGTCTTGAATGTGATGTTTCTTGGCTTTTATGTGATCACATTATTTATTTAAATTTACATTTTTTTATCACGTAATTACTCCTCATTGTGAAAAATACTTTGTAGCACAAGTGAAAAATGTCAATATTGAGTAGCCGAAGCCGTGCGCGTAGTCGAAGTTATGAAGACCTAGCACTTGATTTGCGGTATATTAACATGAATTGTTATTATTATAACAAGGCATAAATTATTGTCGTGGTAGATGAGAAGAAGCCTACAAAAGGGCGTTTGTTTTATAACTGTAATAGGTGCAAATTCTTCGGATGGTGCGAGCCTATTTTTGCATCTTGGAACGGCACTGAACTCCCTGTTGAAATGAGATTGGAAGACATTGAAGCTAGTGAATATCATGGTGATGAAAAGAGCAAAGAAGATGTGACATTTCCTTTGAAGAAGAAAAAGAATACAAAGAAGAAAAAGATAAAGAAAAATATTACTTACAATGAGAATTTGAATACGTTTTTCTCATTTTTTGTTGTATCTTGTTGCTGCTACTACTTGTTGTGGTAATCTTCAAGAAATGAAATGTTATCTATGAGATTACTGCAAAGTAAATTAATTAGCTTGGAATGGAATTGCTCAATGCATGTGGTGAATATTTTTTGCATTTGGTCGTCTATTGCAGTTTTCTATGTCAACTGTGTATACCTACCTTCACGAGATAGATGTCTTGTGCACTAGTCGGGATACGACCTTTATTAGATAAAAGGAACATTAGTGTAGTATAATTTACAGGTGTATTTGGTGTTTCCTTTTAATATATGTCATTAAGTTAGCTTACTTAAGGCCTAATAAGCTTACGTGCTAGTATGAGGATATTTTTAATGTGACTAGTTATTCTCATACTGCACGTGTATTTGGTGTTTCCTTTTAATACATGTAATGTGAATGAATGATCTTGGTATGTTTGTTGGGAGCAAACCACTTGGAACATCTTGGTATCCACTTTAGCACTATCCTTCCTCGAAACTTAGCAATCTTGGTATCCACTTAGCACTATCATTTCTCAATTACACAGGCCTGAGTATAGTTGGTTTTGCTGCAGTTGTTTTAGGCCTTGTATCATTTGCACCATTTATTATCATGTCATTGATAGCTATACCAAAGATTCATCCACATAGATGGATTAGTTTAGGCCAAAATGGTGTGAAAAAAGATTGGAATTTATTCTTCAACACACGGTTATGATTGCAGGTAAATGGTTAAAATTATGGATTAAAGTTGGTGCTGTTTTGTCAGCCATTGGACTCATTAATAGGGTCAGCTCCATATGATATACAAAAGACTCAAAAAAGGTACTGATAAAGGTAACCCTACAAAAAAAGGTGCATATAAAGGTAACCCCACCAAAAAATAAGCCTAAATACAATATGTGCATGTTACTTCTAGTCATAAATTGCATGTATTGAGCTCATTTGTATGATGGCGCCACAACCTCAAGACTAGCTGTTCTTGCTCATAAATTGATTCAATCTCATTCAAGTAGCGAGCTTTATCGTACAATTGTATCATCATAGCAACGTAAATTCTGCAATCATAACCGTTGTTTTGTTGGGGTACCCAAGCAGGACGTACAATTGGAAAAACACTCAAATTTAGAATATCATTTACGTAAGTAGATCCATCAACTTCCTTTAAAACTTCCACCAAAGTTCGTACCTACAATTGAATAAGTACTTTAAGATGAAAGTTGAAACAATTAACAATATGAACCTGTACATTTAAAAAACCAAGGCAACAAAGTTCAGCAAAGGAAAAAAGTACCAATTTATTGACTTCAGCATCAACCCTGGAAATTGTTCTTTGTCTAAGATAATCACCTACTTCTAAACATTTTTACCAATGTTGACAATAACTAATAACCAATGGTTGTTGCCATAATTCATTGGAATGTAAATCTACAAAGTTTTTAAATACGTAAGACACATGATTTCTAACAAATTTACTTTTACATAGGGCAAATACCTTCATTGTAAAAATTGAAAAACAAAATTTTTACTTTTCACACAAGGCCAAAGATCCAGAGAATTTGAAACTCATAAAATAATCACTTCTCAACTTTTGTGGGGTTGGAGGAGCGTCGCATAAAATTTGTTGCTAAAAAAAATACCACTATCCAAGTAATTATTATTATTCCAGAAGTATCACATTTCCCAAGCGCATGCAATGTGTACTCTACATACCGACACCAATGACAATAGAAACCAATTAGGCATGTAATATGTACTCTACATACCGACACCAATGACGGTAGAAACCAATTAGGCATTGTAAAATCATTATCTCAATCAGATACTGTCAATTGCCAAGCTAAGGTATCAAGGATCTAAAGAAATCACTGAAGGGGAAAACATATATTGATTCTTTAAGGAGGTTTATGTGGAGATGATTTTGAAATTCGTGTTGGGCATTCGTGGACTACTGTACTGCTTGCAATCCAACAAAATAATCTATTCCATTAGCACACATTAACGTGAAACTAGAACATATGAGGTGACCAATGCTCCCAAATTTTCCGATTCCTAAATTCCAGATACTCAAGGGGTCTAACCTCTTCCCACATAGCACTTAACCTATAGTCAGAGAAATAGAGACGAAGAAACAAACCTATAAGGACGAAATTCTGCATGACGAGCATATTTTAGAACTTGCACAAGTTCAACATATGAAATTTCACTTTATTTTACACAATGACGATTATAGTAAAAGACAAAGACTTTAACAGTAAAGCAGTTGAAGAAGCCATTATATGTCATTCACTAAATGAAGCTATGTAAAAAAAATGCAAACTAGTAATTGGAGTCAAAAGCTGCACTTGGGTGATAAAACAAGAAGAATTGCTGCCATCATAGTTTTATTTCTATGCTTTCTCAATAGCCTGCATCTTGACGTTTTTATCAGCAAAGAGACAAACCATAAAATGATCATAAATAACGTACAAAAAACATTTTGATCCTCTTATTACTAGTGCATCAAGAACCTATAGAAACCAGTGTTTTGAAAGGCAAAGTTGGGAGGCCAGGCATTTAACCTGCCACAAAGTAGAGTGATAGCTCCCAGCAACATGGCTCTACATCCAAACTGGTAATAATGTTAAATTTTACATTTAAAGGTCCACATGTTATTGCAACTGATTACAAGAGGGCACTACACAGAATTTTATAAACTTTATTTTGCAATTGCTTATGAAATCCAGATCTCTTCTTTTTCACATTATATATATATATATATATATATGACGCAAATGGTACATTTAGTTTATGTTCACAATTTCATGTTTGTTGAAAATTTGCTTATGTCTTCCTATTTGCATAACCTTAGCAAGACCAATGTTAAGGATACAAACCCGCACAAGCCTATCAAAAAGTTAATTATATGTGAATACAATACGTTAAATAATGGGGACTAGTGACAAAATTTAATCCACATATACATATTTATGTGATATAAATTCTATGTAACAGTTGCTTATTAGAGAAGTACTATTATTGAATTAGTTAATGTTACTTTTCAACATTGTTGGACATGAAAGAACACATTGTGCACGTGAAACAAAAGACTCAACTTGGATACTATCGGCGAGAGTAACTATAGTATATTTTAAACTATTATTTTCACTCTAAACTTGTCAGCAAGAATATAATCAACATCTGAATATATCAGCTAGCAAAACTTGGACAACAATCAACAAATAAACTTATTAGCTTCGATTTTTGTCTTATAAATAATTTTTGTCTTAACGCAGTAATTATTTATTTAGTTTCATACGCTACACTGCAAAAAATTTATAACCTCAAGCAGGGATTTCTAGTGGATGTCATTTATCCCTTTCAAAATTATAATTTCAAGCTAACTTGACGCTGCAAGATAATAAGGTTTAAGCTACGGACGTGCATGTTTATTATTTGAAAAAAATTCACTATTAGTCTTCGATGTTTACTCGATTTTTTAATTTAATTCTTAATGTGATAAAAGTGGTTGAATTAATCTCTAATCACCAAAAAGTGATGCAATCAGTCCTTGTTGTTGAAAACTAATGTTTGAAGGTAAAATAATCTTTTATTTATTTAATTTCTTTTGTTTTTTCTTCTCTCCCATTCCACTCCCTGCCAAACCTGAATCTGGTACCACAAGAAAACCTTGCCCATCATTGAAAGTGATGTTTATGCTTCTAGGGTTATGTTGTTAGAACTTCATCGAAGAAGTCATGCTTGAATTATTGATGCAAATTTTGAATCAAAGATTTAACATACTTCAGATTGCTCTGAGATACATATTTCTAACAGCTGAGAGATCTGATATGAAAATTCTTGAAGACATTCTCGCGATGGCCTTAAGAAGTAATTGGACAATGGTGGGCTAAAAGACATACCTATGATAGAGATGACAGTGGCGGTGGCGCTTGGGATCACTGCTGGCAAAGATGAGGGAAGATTAAGTTTATCTGATAATATTTCTTTGCAACTAGAGGAGCGGATGGTGGTGGTTGGGCTGAGCTACGGTGGGTTTGTTGCCTATAGTATGGCTGTGTAGTTCAAGGAAAGTGTAGAGAGGGTAGTGATATGTTGCTCCTAAGCGTGTTTGGAGAAGAAGGACATTGAAAGAGAAGATACACTTCTACAGATAAAAAAAAACCAAAGAAGATGAATAGTTATTTTGCAAGTTTGAAAGACACTGAGTTGATTGTTGCTTGGGGAGTTGGTTTTCTTGTCGTAAATCGTGAAAGGTCAAGAATGTAATTTTCTTTTAAGGATAAAGTATACTTTTTACCTGTACTCATGATTTTTGAATTCAGGGATAATTTAGTCATTATCCCTTATATATTGAATTGAAAAAAAAAAGTTGGCCATGAACGTCAAACGTCTGACATTCATAAGTGTGACCCAGACACATCTCGTGTAAATGAATATTACATGGGTGGAGCCAAAAATTGAGTATTGGGGGTCAATTTTTATTTTTATTTTGTATAGTATTTTTTTGGGTTAGTAAAAAAGAGACTCAATTTTTGCAGTTGAAATTGCAAGTTATATATATTTAAACCTAATAGACATACACATACTAGCAAAATAATGGGCAAAAATAAAATCAACTATAGTGACTTGAACTCATGTCATCAACAAAATAGTATTTGTGACTAACTACCACAACTAAATCTATATGTTTTTGAAGACTTTTACAATTTTTCCCTTTTTAGATGATAGTTTTTTTTTTGAAAAAAAAAAGTAACGATCGAAGTCCAACTGCTCGAATTTCTCAAAGTAATAGAATCTATCGGTCTAAATTTCTCTCATAACGTTACAAGCTAACAATTATTATGAGAGGATCTCAATAACTATTTCTTACTAGTTGATACAATCTTTCTGTCAGTGAAAAAAGTAAAATTGGCATGAGTTAAGAGTGTATTTCTCCAAACACAAACTTCAACTAGAGAATGTCGGTCTCAAATTGATGAACCAGCTATTCACTTCAGTAAGACACACACACACACACACAAGGGTATCGATAACACGATCTCCTCCAATTTGCTATGCAATGATGAATTTTAGTTAATCACTAGCAAACCAAAAAGTAATAATTTTACAAAAACACAAAATAAAATTGTTGTTATCTACTAGGATCATATGTACCAATTAGTGATAAAAAAATGTACCTGTTGTTTTCGCGGCAAAGACAAAGACAAGATGAAAATGATAGTTAAAAGGAAAGATTTAGATAGATAAATATATAGATGGATAGATGATATATATATATATATATATAAAAGGTTACATGTTTTCCAGGCAAAATTGGCAAAGTTCCCTAGCCATTCCTTTTTTTCCATATGTATCTCAACTTAAAACTAGAGATTTGACCAAAAAAAAAAAAAACTTAAAACTAGAAAAAAATATATTGTAACAACACTGTGACTCGAACCCGCAGCCAGCAATACAACTATGTTTGTTATTAACCACCAAGGCCAACTCTATATACTTAACAATTCTTACAACTTTTTTTCTTTTTACTTTGGGGGGCCAAATCTTTTTTTTTTAAAAATCCAATAATTATTTTTCTTTTTTTTTAGAGGTTGGGGAGGCCGGGCCCCCTGACCCCCCTCCCTCCGTCCCTAGAATATTATCCAGTTATAAAATTAATGCATTCATAATGACCATATCATATTCTCTCTTTATTTGATATATTTAAATGCAAAAAAGACTCCTTGGTGCAAGTGAATGACATAGATGCGTCGTGATCCATACATAAGATCTATGCCATGGGGCTTGGATCAGAACTATAAGTTCATAACTGAATAGTGAAGCTGCGCACTTCACTATGGTAAGATTATAATGAGAGAGTCTACTATTTGGTAGGGTGATCTACCTTGGTCATTGGAGGGACAATCCGGACTTCTCTCATTAGTGTATGTGAATCCATTGAACGGGACCACTATAGATGCTATCTCAGTGACAGTACTATCATTGTCAGATAACTAAAAGTATCTTAAGTTACTAAGTAACCAATGCTCTATATCATGAGCATATGTGGATGAATCAATGGATTCTAGGTCATATGTTTTGATTCACTATGAGTGAGATCTTATAATGGGTGAATGCTCGGTGTTTTGGATATATGGACTAGGTTTACTAGATGACATGCATATGAGTCATGATTCTATGCGATAGTGAGCTACTTGCTTCGAGTTATCTGTATAATCATCCAAATCTAAGCAGTTGGTAATATAGTTTGGGCTATATTGGATACTAAACTTGTGAGTCGCTCTCGGGAACAAGGGAATATTATCTGGGTAATGATTATGTGAAAGATAAAGGTCCAAGGAGTAGATGTAATCAAGATAGAATGATAGTTTGAATGCAAGACCCATTCTTGATTGCTGTTGAAACATAGATGAACATTTCGGTCATTTTACTTGATAGGCCAAGGACAGAGAATATGATACCCTGAACCTGGCATATACTTAAGAACATTTAACTGCATTTAATTACGTGCTTATATTAATTTAATCCTTCATATTGAGGCATTATTTTCATAATTATTTTTAAATATTTAGATAATAGTTTAATTAGTTATTTTAAATGAATATTAACTATTTTGATTATTTTTAATATCGGGTTTCGTTTTCTTGCATTATTGACTTTGTTTTCAACTAAATAGCTAGTTTTGACTTTTTAAATGGACCATTTGTGAGGACATGAGCCTTCATTACATGTGCATTCATTTATTTTAATCATTATTTGAAAAATAATATGTATTTACATGACTATTTAGTGTTTTAAAACTAGAATTGCATTTAAAGTTCATTTAAATTGCATCTTCTTGACTTTTCACCTTCTTTGACCAAACTAGTTGACTTTTCATCTACATTGACCAACTAGGGCAAGGTGAAATTTTTTGAAATGTTTAATGAAGGGCAAACTTGGGATTAGAAACAAAAAATGCAAGGTTAAGTTAGTCAAATTTTGGGTCAACTTTGGGATTAAATCTGAACCAATTAGGGATGATTTAGGTGGCAAATTATATATGGTTGGAAAGCTTTACGAGTCTAGTTTGTAATGCTTTGAACCGTTAGCGAATTGGAGTTTTCTAGAAGGAGTTATAGCCGTTTTCGTAAGGTGTCACAGGGTTGTTTTGCCTACGCGTGTTTGATCGAACTTTTGACATTTTGACCTTCTATTTAAGTTATTTTCATCAAAACAAAGCCAAAAAATGTTTTATTCTTCTTCTCCACCAGGCAAGAGCCATCTTCTTACATGAATAGTAAACCCTTGTACATTTTAGCTAATATTTGGAGTTAGGGGTGGAACCAAGACACAAAACAAACATTTTTGAGTTCGTGGCGACTTCTAGCATCTTTCTATCGGTGATTTTAGCTTTATTTTTGCAGAAAAATGTGAGGGCATTTTCTAACCCATTTTTCAAAAGTCATTATTTATGTTAGATATTGCTAAATCTATGCCTAATACTTGTTATTTAGGTGCTAGAGAACATATTTCTTGCTTTATAACTTGTGCAAAGATAAATTTTGTTGTAGTTAATTTCTAGGAGTAATTTGATGATGTTATGCCTTTGATGATGTGTTAGCTTACTTCTTAGCCTAAACGTGATGTTTATAAATGTTATTGTATCATTCTAGCTTAGTTAGATAGCTTAAACAAGTCCAATGGTGCACGAAAATATAGAATGACTTTGCTGAAATTTTCAGTTTTTTGGGCGTTTAGGGGCTGACCAAGTTGGGCAGTTTTATGCCATTCTTAAATTGCTTATTTTAGCTATAATATGGTTTAATGACTTGTATTTAGGTAAGGAAAAATGTTGGTAGTTGAAGAGGCATGTTGGTTTGGCTTGGAGATGTGTTTTAGTGGTTATTTTGAGTCTATTTGACTAGTTTAAGTGCACTTGTGTACTCTTATGTGTTGTGTGAATTGAATATGGTTTATGGTTGTTCTAATTGCTAATGTTTATATGCCTATCGAATTGTGGGTTTAATCAGAGAATGTTTAATGTGTTGTTTAAAGTAGTGAATATAATGTGTGCTAAATAAAGAAATGTATTTGATAGTTATGATAGTTCAATGGAATCAAATGGAGATGAATAAGTTAATGGAATTATAAACTAGCTTTAGTTGAGAATGAATGTATAACTTCTTATACAGATAGTTGATTGTATTAGTAGTGGAATGGAAGGAGTTGGTGCATTTGGAGAATATGGAAGGAGTTTTTAACTAAATTTTTACAGGTTTGGCTTTCTAAGGTGAGGGAGTTCATTCTTTGTGCATCTTAGTTGACTGGTTACTCAAAAATTGTATAGTTAAGTACAATTGCTTATATTTATGTATATTTTGGAATGACTTGAGTGAATGTACACCTAGTTCTTGTTATCCCGTCTCTTGCTTGATAACTGTATCATTCGTGTTTGAGGGCAACCTACTTTGTTGTCCCTCATTTACGTGTTTAATAGTTTTTATTGTTATATTACTATATTGATGTGTTTTGTGGTATTGTTTCGATGGTTGGGCAACCACAGTGTTCAGGACGGGTGTGATGGGCCTCGCTGGGCGGCATCGAGCTTGCCAGTGTTGGTTGCCCTAGCCCCGTACCCTAGTCCCTCACTTGCCTGGTATGGAGTATGCCAGGGGGTGTTGGGTCGTAAGATTGGGTACATTCGGAGTACCCATTGGTGTTTGGGATACCCGCATATCGTGGCTCGTGATTCGTGGATCATGGTTCGAGAATTGGAGTGATAAGGGCTATCGATCGTATCCTTTTTCAATGTGTGGTATTCGATTGTTTATTTGTTATGTTAATTGTTTAATGGTTTTACTTGTACATAACTGTTGCATTGCACGAATCCCCTTATAAATGCTTCCCGTATACTGTTTCCCTCCCTCACTGGGTATACATGATTGTATACTCACTCCTCATTACCCACCTTTTAGGTATTGCAGCGCTAGAAGGAATGTTCGTGCTTGTGGTGCTTGGTCCTTGCTTGGGAGTCAATGTGTTATGTGGCGTGGATTGTAAAGATGTTACTTTTGAGTTATATGTATTCAATGAATAAAGAAATATAATTTTGGTTTAATTAGGTCATTAGAGTGGCATGAGAACCTACTTTATGTAATAGGTTAGTATTATTTCAATTCAAAGCATGAGCGTACTTGTCTAAAGAAAAAGAGTTGGGATAGCCTTTGAATTTGGAAATGTATAATTGCTTGTGTTTGTTTATTGAGAACCAAGGCTCGGATGACCTTGAGGAGTTGTTGAATGTGTTGGACATAGTACTGGTCCATTTATATTTTGATTGCAGGTTTTGGTTTGTCCTATAAACAGGGGAGACCCCGTCCGTTTTTCCTAAAGTTTGTGCCCGGGTTTGGATTTGGGTTGAGTATAACATGTTTAATAGAATTCTCGATCTCGCGAGGGGTCGGGGCGTTACAGAGAGCCTCATTCAGAAGTTTATTAATTGCCATGGAGTGCAGCCTTAACTCTTTAGTAGAATGAGTTAAGGTTAAAATGGTCAAAGTATAGCTAGTGATTGACAAGGGTATTTTGGTCATTTTAAAGCCACGACAATTATGTCTTTAGTCCCTCTCCTAGCCACTTTCCTTTTGTGGTGTACTACTTTTTATTGAACTTGGCATTCATGTATTAATTGAGTGTGGTTTTGTATTTGGGAACATGCAGCTCAATTTAAAAAGTTAAGACATTAGGACAAAAGATATTTTTGAGACAATAATGTTTGTCATCGCTAGTCTTGTCTTAATGGCGTGAGGAATGCACACTTTTACATGTAGAGGAGCATGGTAGGCGTGTGGAGCTGATTTAGATAGGATAATATGTCATTTCGTTTTTGAATTAGGAAGATAATATAGTTTATCTTCAAATAATTCAAGAAAAATCAAATAAAATCTCCTAAGATAACTAAATCAGCATGTTCACCAGATTCTCCTATCTCTCTCTTTTGGACGGCTATATCTCTTAGCCAAGGTAGAAAATTCATATGACATACACATTACACACTCTGTAGAAATCGGCCAAGGCTAGAAAAAAAAGGTAGAGAGAAATCTTCGATTGATTTCACATACCCTTCGCTAGGATCATGGAATAGGGAAGAAGACTCAAGGAATCGTGCTCTTGAGGGGATTCTCAGGCCTTGGATAAAATTTTCAGCCACCATACAGTAGCCTACACGTTTGTGTGTTGTGGATTTAAGCCAACACGACAAGGTAATTCACATACTATTACTTCTAGCACATGATACTTGATTTCTAGAATGATTCGTTGTATGATTTCATAGTTTTTCAGCATATGGATTATGAAGGGAAATGTTATATTGTATGAATCAAATTCTATATTTACAACAATAAGGAGGAAACATTTATGCATGGATATTTAAAACGAATAAAGCATGAAATAACTACTTGAACATCTAAACAATTCATAGTTTAATTATAAAAGCAAATAAAGTTTTCAGGAATACCTTTATCGCAAAAAACGAAACGAGAAAACTTTACCTTTATTGAATGAGAAGCCTCATACGCCTGGCACAACTTCTGTTCCTCAACTTTGATCATCCTCTCTATTCCAAAATTCTAGCTAAAGTGTTGATCAAGTTGTGGAACTTGATCTTGCTAAACTAACTAAAAGAAAAACTATTCGAGTTTCTTCAAAAGTTGAAGCTTACTCGTAAGAGAGAAAGAGAGAGATCTCAAAGGAGATAGTACAATTGTAGTGCTTGGGGTGGAGGCCTTTATATAGGAAAAATCCATGAGGTAATTATGTCTGAAATCAGAATCCTAATGAGCAATGGATTAGGACTTTGAATTATCCTTAATTCCATAATATAATGGAAATCCATTTCCATCTCAAACTTACACCATATGGCCGCCCTACCCATGGCCTAGCCAGCCCACCCCCTATGTCCTACCTTGGGTCGTGTGCCAGGGGTCCTGGCTCATACAGTTAGCTCTAATTAATTATTTAATTAATTTCAATTAATTTTTCAAAGTCCAAATCTAGCCTACTATTTAAGAATATAACATTTCTCCAATTATGGAAAAAATAATCTTAAATATTCAGTAGGCTTTAAAATTTAATTAATTAATTAATTAATTAATTAATTATCGTTTATTAATTATTTAATCAAAAATTCAACCAATAATCAAAATCGAAAATATCTTCCACAAATAGGAAATTCTATTTATGATCTCTAATTGTCAAAGGATTAAATTCTCTCTTGGTAAATGACTAGAAGGGGGATGAAAGACATAATTATCCTTCCACTAAAAATGATCAAAATATTCTTGCTAGTTTCCTAGCAATATTTTTCCATTTTAACCTTAGTCTACTAAAAGACTATGGCTGCACTCCAAGATAATTACTATATAAATAGGAGTTAGTCAATAATATATGACGCTCAGTCTTTAGACCAACTAAGTAATAATGACCAAAATGCCCCTTTATACTTACTCATAGCCAAGACAGGTTTATCAAGTGTACTATCACCTCTTTGACTACATGTTATTCTCCTTAGAACCTCTAACCCATAATCTAACCATCCTCCAAAAGTTATCCACTTATACATGGGAGCTACCCATAAGTGTAACAACCGGTATAATAAACTGTACTATTACGCATAGATTTAGGATAATAAACTTGGACCATTCTAAAGGAGTGATTATTGTATAGATTCCTTATTGCATATGCATGTCCTTTCTACCCAAGTCCAGACACCCAAACCACAGAGCTATTGACCCATATTTAAGATATCACCTATAATGACTCAAAGTACAAGAACTTGACTTCGTCAGTTCATCCATGTATGCTCAAGATTAAGAGCATTGGCCGACTTAGATGCTAGTAGGTATAGGTAACCTCTTTATTCAATAGTACTTATTTAGAGTATCACACTTATAGTGACCTGTCCAATGCATACACATGCATAAGTGAAGTAAGTCTGGAACCCTATCCATTATCAAGGCAGACCACCCTCCTATAAAGAGAACTTATTCACAATAACTTCTACCATAGTAGAGTTCTTAACTCTACTACTTAGTTATGGACTGAATAGTTCTGCTTAACAAGTCACCATAACTTAGACCTTCTGTACGTAACCACCACGTACCTAAGTCAACACTTGAAGCAAGGACATTGCACACATATATATAAGTCAACTACATAAGAGAGAAACATGGTCATAAAATAAGATGGAATTTAATTAATCATTGTAAATATTCAAATACATTGGTGGCAAAGTGCTAGTGGTCTTTTGGGCATATACCCAACAGATTATGTGTGATAACCCGAACCCGGCATGCATTTAATAGTATTTGACTACATTTAATTAAGTGTTTAATTAGTTAAATCATTCATTTTTCACTATTTTGATATATCTTTTAAAAAGCATTCAATAATTTTTATATTGATTAATTAAAATATTATTACCTATTTTTATTATTTATAGTAATTGGATTTACTTTCTTGTATTTAATTAAGTGTCATCTTAAATGTTAGTATTTAATTGTCTTTGATTACGTGTTTATATTAACTTGTTCATTCGTATCTTAGCATTAATTTCATAATTCTTTAAAATATTCTAGAAATAGTTATATTAATTATTTTTAAATGAATATTGATTATTTTGATTATTTTAATAATCGATTTTAATTGTCTTGCATTAAAATTACTCGATTTTCAATTAAATGAGAAAAGTAACTCCGAGCTGGAGTGAATTTTAAACTATTCTACTATTCTACTTTTCAAAAAGTATAGTTTTATATTATTGCTCATCATTTGATTAGCGATCGTTTATTGACCGTTCGATCGTAGCATTTCGAAAATAAAAGTTAGAGGAATATTTCTCGGATTTCGTGAATAGCGTTTCTAGTTTAATTTAGCTAGTTTTAGTTGGTTTTCATTAAAATTGCATTATTTTAACTTGAATTCGGTTAAATGGCATCAAAATAAGCTTGTTTGACCATATTTTCACTTAAGCTTGACCTTGCAAAATGACCAAAATGCCCTTTGTCATCTTTTATAAATAAAACAAGGCAAAAAATAAAAACAAAACAAATCCATAAATGCCCATTTTTCCCCCCTTGGCCGAAGGTGAGGAAAAAGAAAGAAAAATTGATTTTGCATTTTTAGGCCAAAATCTTGCGTGGAATCGGACGAGGATCGTGGCTCGGGTCCTTGCGGGTCTTGGTCTTCAATCATTGTGAGGGTTTTCATGCTTTTGTGCATTTTAAATGAAATTTGAATTTTGTTTCAATTTCTTAGATTTGTTATATATTCCGTTTAAATGCCTTTTGTTGCTTGAATTAGGTTCTATAATGATCATAGAGCATTGTTTGATAGTTATTTAGAGATTTTTACGGCTGAAATTGCGTATTTGAAATTGGGGAAGAACAATAAATAGTGATTTTGAATAGTAAAACCCTAGAATTTTGGATTTTGATCCGAATTGCGATTTCTTAATTTGGATAGGTGCCATTAGTGATAGAAAGATAGAATGTGCAATAAAAACGGACTGGCCTTTGTTAAAATTGGAAATTAGACAAAGAAACGTAAAGGGGCCATTTGACCAAGAGTTGACCGTGCTCGAATTGAGTTGGGGGTTTTGCTATTGAGGGCATGGAAGCACTTTTGGCGCTGTTGTGGCGTTGATTGAGTGACCAGTTAGCATAGTTGTAGTTCAAACGTAGTAGGTGGACTTTCGGGCTTCGATTGTGAAAGCAAGTTTTCGTGACATAGAAACGTGCCTTGTAGTGCCTAAGTGAATGTAGTGAAATCGGTTTCCTAATCCCATAGCTCGTTTGCTCGTAATTGCCTTTGGAAGTTAGGGATTGAATAGTGATATTTGTCGTTTTCGTGTTTGAACTACTATTACTTGTTTGATTGATGTTATTTGTTGATATTAATGATAATCATGCTTGAAAAGTTGATTGATTGCTATTATTAATTGTAAATGCTTGATATCTCATTTATTGCCACTAATCTGCACTTTCGTGCTATCGCTCGTTTATTGCTTGTACGTATTGCATTGCATAGTGTCAGGCGCGTGAGTGATGGGCCTCTTTGGGCAGTCTCGGGCTGCCAGGGTTGGTTTGCTCTAGCTCCGTGTCCTATTCCCATTCTCTCTAGGGGTGCCGCCCTGGGAGATTTGGGTCGTAGGTGTGTCGGGGTACTTCCGGAGTACACCCAGTGGATGTTATAAGGTGGTTGCGCGCTTATTGTCATCATTGTCAACATCAAGCTCGAGATTGATGTATCGCTCGTGAAATGGTACGTTGCTCGTATGAGTGAACCATAGCCTTCAGAGTGTGGTATAGCTTTGAATGGTTGTGTTAGTGCTTTTATTAATTGTTTATTGTATTGTTGGTTATATTGATTGTTGTCCTTATTGGATATGTTGCTTAACTGTCTTATTTGCATTGCACGAACTTCTTTCTCTCCACCTCGATATCTGTCTCGCCCTCACTGAGTATACGTGTTGTGTATACTCACTCCTCACCACCACATTTCATGAAATGCCATGTTAGCTGGAAAGTTCGTGGTTATGTGATAGATCGTGCTTGAAGAGTTGCCTTGTGTGCTATGTGGCTTGAGTTGTCAAAGATGTAAATATTTTACTTTCATAAGATGTATGTTTTCATGTATTGTATGTATTTAGTGTTAAAAGTTATGGAATTAACTTAACTAGGTTTATTAGAATGGTATGATAGTCTATTTTATGCAATAGGTTACTATAGTTTAATTGCCAAGCATGAATGTACTTGTCAAAGATGAGAATAGATAGGTTAGCTTTTAAACTGGAAATGTATATTTACTTGTGTTCGCTTGTTGAGAACCAAGGCTCGGATGGCCTTGAGGTGTTTGTATGGTTGGACACGGTGCTGGTCCACTTATATGCTATTGCAGGTTTTGCATTTTGCCTAGAAACAGGGGAGACTTCGTCCGTTTTTCCCTAAAATTTTATGCCCGAGTTTGGAATTGGGTTGTGATTAGACTGATTGATAGAACTCCCGGTTTCGAGAGGGATCGGGGTGTTACATTATGGCCACCATATTACTGTATAATAATAGATTATAATCTGTAAAAATATGACTTAAATTGCCTAGGAATCCATATCAGTCATGTAGTATCAGAGCAGGCTATGAAAATCTTGTAATAGAAAATTAAATCGATATAAATCGTGTGCTAGAGTAGTCCATGATTGGCAGACTGCCTAGAGCCGTATATGGGCTGCTTTGTGTGCAAGTTTTTATGGCTTAATCATGTGTTGTATGACGGTACTAACCTCGGTTTTGAGGCTATTAAATATCCACTTTAGATGGCTTGTATGAATGTATAAGTGTGGATTTTTAATTTTCAGCAAAATTGTAATTTTACGGGTTTCGTGTTGGTAGTTTATCCAACGGATGTAATAGCTATAAAATTAGATTCGTTGCTGAATATAGCTCCTAAATAGAGCATAGGAATTTATGTAATGGCATAGGGTTGCTAGAAATTACATTCAATTCTTGTAAATTGCCGAAGATAAGAAGAATAAATCGAATCAAAAGAGTTTTTCAAATGGTGGCTGTTTTGATTCGATTTTTCCAGCAATTTGTGATGTTTTGGGATTGCCTTGGACATTGTGAATCACCCTTGGAGCCGTGGGGGTGGTGGTGAGCATGTTGGTCGAGTTCTAAGCCGAATTAGCACATGGTGGATTGATGGGGGCCGAATTGTGAACAAAGCAAAGGTCTTGGGTGCCTTGTGCAATTTCGTGGCATTGATGGGGGTGCTAATGCAGATATTGGATTCATGTGGAGGAAATTGACATTTTCATATACATTTGGGGTCAAATGTATGATTATGAAAGTATTCTAAACAGGAAGCCATCAAAAGTGCAAAGTGGTTGTTTTTGGATGTTGCTAATTTTATCATATATACTTATATTCTATTTTCTTGAATATAAAATATGATTATATGACATATAGTAACATGGCCAACCAATAGGATTTAAAAAGTGCTAAATCAATTAATTAAACTTATGAAAGGCTAATTAAATTCATAATCTGGTACTAGTTCAATTAGAACTAGAGATTATGAAATAACTTACGAATAAAGTGCCTAGTATGAACCTAAGTGCTTTAGTTAGCCTAGATTATCCTAAGTAGCCTCACCTAAACCCTAATAGGTGTATAATAACTACAATTGAAGGTTATTTTAATAAGTAAGGGTCCATGGATCGAGCTTGCTTGGATTAAAACTAAAAGATTAATTACAAAGGCTTAGTTATAATTAAAAACCCTTCTTTAACAAAATATCAAGTACAACAGGGATTTTAGAAAGAATCACAAGGCTTTCCGTTTTGGTCTATGCTAATAGTGGGAACTATCTTGTCTCACCCTTTTGTAGGCATTCCCCTTGGAAGATAGTATTTTCATTTAGATTTAGCAAGATAAATTAAAATGAATTTTCAACCAAAGTGTTGATGGGAGTAATCACCCATTAGTGGCGCTCTTTGTCATGGATCACTTCATAGGATATTGATAAGAGTCACTATCCTTTGGAGGGCTCAAATTAAAAATATTATAATAAGCACTTAATAACACATTTGGTAGGTGACAAAGTAGGCCACCGTGCCATTTACGCATATATTTATGTTCATTAATAACTCTCCCTAGCGAATAATCATGTATGCATTTAGACACAATTACAGCATAAAAAACAGAAAAATGCAAGAGACATCCGGATGAGTCATTTGATAGAGTGACTCGACCAGTTCCACTCAACCGGATGAGAGGCAGAGATATCTGGGCGAGTCATCCGGTTAAGAGCTAAGCAAAATTGAGCCTTTTCTCTTCAATTCCTCAAGCCCTAGGTAGAGCTCCACTTCCCCCTTTTCCAACTCAATACTATTTTTCAATAATTAAACCCAACAACAAGAAAAAATGTATGTCCATATAGCCATAAATGCACTATTTTACCACCTAGAACTCAATTCTCCTATGAACCATAACAAACCCTAGGTCAAGACATCATTAACATACATAACTCAAGCTTACATGTTCAAATATACAATAGAACTCTTAAATTATCACTTATTATGATTCTAGAGCAAGGAAATATCATCTATTTAAACCATCCATGGCATATACATAACATTCATAAATACCCATAACTCTAAAATTTGCAACATAACCAAAAATCCTCACCTAGAATGGTTGGAGATGTTCAAGCATGGCCAAAACCTCATTTTTCTTCTTCTTCTTCTTTTCCTTCTTCCTTTCTTCATTCTTTCTTCTTTTCTTTCGTCATTTTCTTTTGCTCTTGGCCGACTCTCTCTCTCTCTCTCTTTATCTTCTGATCGATTTTAGTCTAGCTTGTGTGGTGTTTGTGTTGTTTGTTTTATCTTTTTCTTATTTTATTTCTTTTAATGCCATATGTCCCCCTTCGAGAAGCCTGCATTTATTTGTTAGCTAAAAATATCTCTCTAATGCTAAAAGACTACTAACATGTGTACAATTACAATTAATCTTGACCTAATAAATCTAATCAGAGTTGAATAAGTCATAATCGAAACAAAATAATGCCAAAGCTACATTTTCGCATCTTAGAGACAGTTTTGACACATTTTACTAAAACGGCCATAACGTCTTCTAAAAAACTCCAATTCGTGAACCGTTTGAAGATTTAAAAACTAGACTCGTAGAGCTTTTGAACCATATATAATTCACCACCTAACTCTTCCCCAATCGATATAGTTTTAATTCCAAAGTTTGCCCGAAACCGATTCGTAACTTCCGAGTAACACTTATTTAATTGGACTCGATATCCATTTTAAATGTCCCGTCATTACTTTCGATACCTTTTGATCTTGTATTTAACTCAAATACGTTATAACACTAATGGATCATTTCCTAACAATTTATCAATTTATCCGATTACACCTAATATGGGTATTACATCATGATTTTAGGCCGATTGGTGTAGTCAATTTTGTCTATAAAATCTTGTCTAAGGTGCTTATTTTTAGATTGCAACCCCTTATGAGTAAGATCATTTCCCTGACCCAGTCTGATTTTATCTCGGGTAGGTCTATTCAGGACAATACCTTGATTGCTCAAGAAGTAGTTTACTGGCTTAAAAAAAGAATAAGACAAAAAAGTGGCATGCCATCCTCAAAGCCGACATGAGCAAAGCTATGATAGGGTAAAATGGGATTTTTGAGAAGGAGTTCTTCATAGATTAGGATTTCATATGACCTGGATGAAGGACCTCTTAGGATTATGGAAACATATAGCTTAGAACCAAGAAGAATCCATGGGTAGAATTTTAAAAATTTCTATAATAAAAGTCTATGTAAATCCGAAACCCTAGTCTTGATTTCATATGGCTAACATAATAGAAGCATATATTCAACAATATATATAGTAAATAGGTAGATTTAGGTATACCTCTTGAAGATCTAGCAAAAGAGATGAAGGAAATCAAGTTCAAGCTTTGACAAGTCCTCCTACAAATGCAAGAGCTCTAGGTTGTACACACAAACTTGAATGAGCTTCCTTGACCACCAAAGTTTTTGTGCTAGTCTACTTAGTGATGAAGATTAAGCTAAGAAAAGGTTTGAAAGCAAAGCAATTTTCTTTCTCTTCCTTTTTGGTTTTGTCGTGAGCTTCATAGGCAAAGAAGATGATATCATTTTTTTGCTATATTGTGTATATATTATTTAGAAGACAAGAGTTAGTGGAATATGACATTTCCCAACTATCTATGCATACATTATACATGCATTATACTACCAATTCAAATTGGCCAAGTATAATGTCTTGCTTCTTCTTAGTCAAGCATTTCAAGACTTAATGGCTAAGTTAAAGATGTGGAGGAATATGTATATATACATATCATCTACATATATATACTTAATTAATCACGTACTTGTACAATTAATTTAATCTAATCACCATTAGTTTAAATTAAGGAAACAATCGTTTCATATTTGAACTTTTGCTCCAACACTTATAAATAATTACACATTTGGCCCATTACTAATTAATGACCAACAATGCCGACGTTAACACTTTAATGTTTCAAAACCAAATTCAAGCTTATCCGAAACTCATTCAACTACGCTTTATTGTGTGTGACTCTCTAGATTCACTGCCATATAGTAATGAGGGAACATTAAACGCCTTTAATATATTTCGAGAATATCTCTGCCATTCCCAAAATACCTTCACGTTCTAGAGTGATGTCTAACAACATATCAAGACAATTTATATGGTAATGAAGTCAAACAGGTAAATCTATTTATTGTCGTGAATTAACGTATAGTTTAATCCTTCTATTAACATGCCCCGATCGAGCAAAGACCATAAAATGATTAAGTCTATAAACTCAACAACGATGCAAACATCTGAAAGGTAGAATGAGAGATGACATTCATGGAAACACTTTTCTATCTTTTATGCCTTGGCCAAGGACTTCCTCATTGTACAATTGAAATTAGATTACACAGGACATCGCCTCACATCGGAGGTTAATAGATCTTTTCGCGACAATTACCTGTCAACGATTATACTAGAAAGACAATATGCAAGAGGCTGTAACTCATCTTGACAAATCGAAGAAAAGTGTTGTCCAAGTACTAATATTAAATTCCCAATATATGCTACAAACGTAATTTCTCAAGTCTAAGGATTGCATGTATATTTGCAACGAATACCAAACTATTAATTCAGAGTCATGTAGTTTGTTATTCATGTCACATTCAATGATCTATTCTACTAATAATCATTCACATGATTGCTAATCGTATCATATACAGTTATAGCTCATGGCTCACCATCCTTTATCATTAATATCCAATAATAATCAAGGTAACAATCCATGTGATAGTTCATAATAGATTATTTTAGTCCCGATCAAATAATCTAAGGACTATGAATAATTTTAGATATTCTTCATATGAAAGAAATACGCCAAGATATTCTAAATAACTTTTAAAACACATTACCTTTATGAAAATATCAGGGGACACATTCATATAATAAAAAGCGGAGAATATGAACATCTATAAAATGCCATTGATTAATATACAAGTTTACATTAAAATGCCCAAAGTAGGTCATCTAACTACATAGCATTAGGGCATATCACTAACAATCTCCCACTTGCACTAATGCCATATTACATAGCGCTAACGCATCATACTATGCTATCACATACCCATCTTCTCAAGTTGATGATCCAGTTGTGACTGAATCAAAGCCTTGATGAGTGGGTCAACTACATTATCCAGGGTTGGAACTTTCTGCAAGCTTATATCTTTACGAGCAACAATCTCTCGAATGATATGAAACCTTATTTCAATATGTTTGGATTTTTGGTGAGATCTCGGAACCTTGGCTTGTGCAATAGCCCCATTGTTATCACAATACAAAGGTATCAGCATCTCATTGGATGAAACAACTTCAAGCTCTTTAAAGAACTTCTTGATCCAAAATGCTTCATTTGCAGCATCACGTGCAGCAATGTACTCAGCTTCAGTTGTGGAATCAACAGTCACAGGTTGTTTAGAAATCTTCCAACTGTCTGCTCCTCCATTACATACAAATACGAACCCGAATGTAGACTTTATATCATCTCTATCAGATTGAAAATCTGAATCAGTGTATCCATCTACACAGAGTTCACCGCCTCCATAGATTAAAACCAAATCTTTAGTCTTTCTTAAATACTAACGGATGTGTTTTACTACCATCCAGTGACATTGGATTGATATCTGCTCGTAGCACTTACAGCATAAGCAAGATCAGGCCATGTACATAGCATGGCATACATAAGACTACCTATGGCGTGTCATACCCCGACCCAGCCTCACACTAAAGGGTAAGTCCGGACCCGACAAATGGACAGAGTCTCCTCTGTACTGTGGACTATTCAGATACCTGCACTCAGAAGAATTTGCCACAACAACAATATACAAACATATACCAACAAGATATAACCATTATACATTCATATGCCTTTCCATTTAAGTTCTCAAGATAAGTTCTAGATAGGCAAGCATGATCATGACTTCAACTTAGTCCAATTCAAGCATGCATACTAAACTAGACAATAAAACTAAGCATTTAAGCTATTACATGCCAACTACTCCTTCAAGACTTAAGATACAATCCTCCATAGAATACAAATACATACAAGACCATTAAGGTCTCAAAATAGAACATAAATACATCAAGCTAATGCTCTTTACATCCAACACAGTGATTGAGCACACAGACCACACAAGTAATCATTCTAACCTCAGCAAGCAATATCAAGGCAAATGATCAACTTGCACTTCTTCTTCCTCAATAATCAGCTGGGGATCTACCTCAGCCTCTCCTGAAACATGTTAGAAAGAGAAATGATCAAAACATAATTGCTCAGTAAGGGAGGGGAACAGTTAACCGGGGTGTTTTTAAAACCATTTTCGTGCAATGCAACAAATAATCACAAGATCGAGTAACAATACAAGATAGATAACAATTTAACAACTAAATAACACACATTTAAAAAGATACGATTTCAATAACCCCAAATACTCCAAAGTCTTGATCTCGATCATGAACCATGAACCACGAACACCATCAATTTGCCGGCATAACCCCAATCACTCCAGTGGGTGTACTCCGGATGTACCCCGAAATCCTATGACCCAACACCCCCTGGCGATCTCCGGACCAGACGAGTGAGGGACTAGAGCATGGAGATTGAATACTCATTGGCAAGCCATGTCACGCCCTAACTCGACCCCTCCTACGATCAGTCAGGACGCAACGAAATTTCGACAGCATAACGACAGTAACATGAACATCAGGGCTCTAAACCAACCCTTGAGAACAACATATATCAAACTACATAAATCACCAACCAACTCCACAATAAAGTTAACAACATACAACACAACCACTTCACACATTAATTATTCTTTCATCAACTCTTTCATAGTTACGCGCCTCCGTTCCAACATAATACATAGGCTATACATACATTTCAAAATAGATTATAAACAAACTTAGTAATCTAAACATGATCAAAAGAGAAACTATTAAACCATCATACATAAGTCTTTAAGTTAAAGTAGGTTTATAATACATCATAATACATCAACTACAAACAATCTCATGGCAAAGACTCTTGCACATAAGACTCATCCATATATGGCACATTTCCCTCTTCAAGAAGCACGTACCCGTAGTCAGGCTCAGTAACACCTGCATGCATGCAATAATTGAGAGTGAGCTTATATAAAACAAGCCCAGTGAGGATCCGATAGATCTTTAACAATATTTACTATGCTCCTTGGAAATCATCCTTTGAGCAGTAAACACACAATGAACATCAATAATCATTATAAATGCAACAATAGTAATAACTGTAAACACACAATAAAGATACAATACATTTGCTGATGAAGCTCCATACACCAATTCCATGCTCAACAACTCCTCCAAACTCAATGACACAATCCTGAGGTACCTTGACCTAGACCTATACCCCATGGCCTCTCCGCCCATGCGAGATAGGGATTAGCCATGATAACTATGCCTGCAGCCTAGGATGCTTCCCGAGGTGACACAACATTATCAAAGCTCACAACAATGGGACTCAATTCGAGAAGTCAACAACATTGGCTGCCTGACTCTCGACTCATAATAACAATAACAATAACAATTCAAGAAGTCAACAACATTGGCTGCCCGACTCTCGACTCATAATAACAATAACAATAACAATTCGAGAAATCAACAACATTGGCTGCCCGACTCTCGACTAATAATAACAATAACAATCAATTAACCATGTAATACCCCGGATTAACCCCGAGCGTGCTCCTCATAGTTTTGTAACAACAATCAATAATCAATAATCAATTAATCTGTATTTCAACAATCAATTAAACAACATTTAACAATCATCAACTATATAATCATGAAACAATTAAGTTAGATGACAAAGTAGGCTACCCAACTTAACATGCATTAGACACACAACCAAACCCTAATCTAACCATCAACAACTCACAGTTCAATCACTCAAACACCACCCGATCATCTAAAGGCATATAACAACATTTTAAAGAAAGACAACCTAAACTTCAAATAATCATATCTTACATTTCACTAATCCAAACAACTTCAAACCAGTGTCTATCACTCACCCATTCAATCAACTACATTAGCCCTCTCGGAAACCAACCAAAACACATCCAAATCATGCCCAACAACCCTAAAACCCTAATACGTCAAGGCTGAAATTTTTGGACTTTCACACTAATATCGCAATCAAAAATTCGACATTATAACAGCGCTACCACGTAATTAACAAACTTTTAGAAATCGACGGCAATCGATTCCAACCATTACAACTCAAAATAATCAACAAATAGTCAAACTATCAACTTTAAATACCCGAAAATAAAAAATTATCCTACAGCGGTTCAAATCTCATAAGAATACATATAAACGATCTTTAGCATGCGCTGAGAAATAATATAACTTCAAATTAACATTTTAACGGTTCAATATTCAATTATATGCAAAAACATAAAATATGACTTTTGCTATCTAGAATTTTTCTCTCACCTTTGATGTGTTTTGATGCAAGAAATGTGTAGAATGGATGCCCAACAAGTGAAATCAAGCTTTGAATGAAGTGATTTGGACTTGAATTGTAAAATCTATGTGAAAAATGCTTTGAAAAACCTTGAAAATGCCTTCATCTTTCTCCTACAAAGAACCACGGTTTTGTGTGTGTTTTTAGAGGTGTTTTGCTTTGTTTTTAATGTGTATTGATGATATATTAAGCAAAGGTCAAACAAATAAAAGAAAGTCAAAGTTGACACTTAGTTATTTTTAGTGTTTTCTTGTCTTTTAATTCCATTTTAGACTATTTCTTGCTCAAAATATTAATTTAACACTTAGACTATTTTAAGTAGTTTATTTTTAGGTGACAAGAGTTTTCTCATGCAAAGACTTTCACTCGACTTGGCTAAAAACGCGATTTCTGCAAAAGAAGGTAAAAAGTCATATTATTTGTTTTCAAATGTCTTTTGAATGCACAATTAATCTAAAATTATTTAATACCACATATAAATACATTTATATTAATATGTACTAGGTCAACGAAAGTCAATGCAAGAATCGAGTTTAAAAGAAATTACTATTTGGCTAAAAAATGCTACTTTTCGCCCGAAAAGTTTATTTAAATTATTATTCCGTTTCAGAATCAATTTTTATCAAACATGGGTCTATTAATAATAGAGGAGTAGGTTTTAAGATGTTTAAAACACCCTTGTAAAAATTTTAGCGGACAGATGTTCAAAATACTATTCACAAAAATCGACGATAAAATTTCTGATTCCGTTTTTGATGAAAATTTTATGAATGCACACTTAGCATGTATTAGGAGTATTAATCAAATATTTAACACATTCTAAGTCATATAGCATATAAACAGGTCAATTCACGTAAAATGAGGTAAAGCACGCAAATCGAGATAAGATAGAAAAGTGGGGTTTCACATTCTCCCTCCTTAAAACAATTGCGTCCTCGCAATTCTTCACTCAAGTACTGTTGGCTCAAACATACAGAATGAAAGACCGAAAATCAAATTCTGAATACCAACTAAGTATGCCAACTGGGAATACCGAACAAAAAGCTTGAATAGGAACGTTGAATAAGAACACCGACTAAGACTTCCGGATGAGAATCTCAAATAATTACTGAAGAAAATGCCAAACATAGATCCCGTAATAGAGCACCAACCAAGAATACCAAGTAACAACTTCAACAAGATCACCGAGCGAGAATACCAAATAATAATCTCTATATAAGAACTCCGGATAATATCGTATAAGAATTCCACATAAGAATACCGCATAGAAAATACCATAGAAGAAGTCCAAAGGAGTATGCTGAATAAGAATCTCCATATAGAAATCTTGAGGGAGAATGCCGTATAAGATCACCAAATAAGAATCCCAATAATCAATGCATAGTCAAAAAGTAGCTTGCCCCTAATCAGAATTCCATATACCTCAGCGTCGCATACTACTCAGTCGCCAACTGATATGATGCATGTGCTAACTTTAATCGTGTAAGGCAAACTCTCTACTCACATTTTAGCATGTTGCACTCAAGGAGATATGATATTTAATTGGTTGAGAATAAGTAAGTTACCTTTCACCACTGCTGCCGCCTTTGGCAATTCCTCCAAGTCCACTGCGTAGGCCCGAGCCTGAGCCCGCTACTGCTGAGGTGTACTGCTTGCAGGTCTATCCTGATAACCCTGGACTACTGGCTGACCCGTAGAACCCTGAGACCTGGGGCAATCCCTCGCCCGGTGTTGGTTGCTGCCGCAACCTAAACACGTCCCTGCCTTCTTCCGACAGTCGACCTCCAGATGGCCTGTACGTTTACAATAAGTACACAACGGTATCGGCGTACTGACACTGCCTCCAAAAGACCCAGAAACTAAATAAGCAGTTGTACCAGTCTGCTGCTAAGGTGACGCAACGCTAGGCCTATACCAACCCTGAGACGGGGCCAGCCTAAACTGCGGCTGAGCCTGATAAGACCCCTGCTGAAACTGAGGCCGATAGTAACCCTGCTGACCCTGCGGTCCGAAAGAACCCTGTCACGCCCCAACTCGACCCCACCTACAATCAGTCGGGACGCAACGGAATTTTGGCAGTATAACGACAGTAATTAAGACACCGAGGCTCTAAACCAACTTCTTCAGAAAATCATACAACCAACTCCACAAACCATTCAACAACTAACTCCTCAGTTAAATTAACAACATCCAACATAACCATATTATACAATTATCATTCCTTCAACAATCCGTTCATAGTTATACGCCTCCGTTCCAACTTCGTACATAAACTATACATACATTTCAAAATAGATTATAAACCAACTTAGTAATCTAAATATGATCAAAAGAAAGACTACTAAACCGTCATACATAAGTCTTATAATTGAGTAAGCTATACAATATGACATATTACAACAACTAAGACAAATTCATGGCAACGACTTCAGCACACAAGACTCGTCCACATAAAGCATATTCTCAGCTTCTTGAGGCACGTATCCGTAATCTTGCTCAAGGACACCTGTATGCATGCAATAATAGAGAGTGAACTTATATAAAATAAGCCCAGCGAGGATCCGATAAATCTCGAGCAAGGTCTACTAAACTCCTTGGAAATAATCCTTTGAGTCAGTAAACACACAATAATATCAATAATCATTATAAATGCAACAATAGTAATAACTGTAAACACACAATAAGGATACAATACATCTACTGATGAAGCTCCGTACACCAATTCCATGCTCAACAACTCCTCCAAACTCAATGACACAATTCCTGAGGTACCTTGACCTAGACCCACACCCCATGGCCTCTCCACCCATGCGAGATAGGGATTAGCCATGATAACTGTGCCCGCAGCCCAGGATGCCTCCCAAGGTGACACAACATTATCAAAGCTCACAACAATAAGACTTAACATAAATAAACCGAGAGATCAGCAACGAGGGTGCCCGATTCCCGTAATCAATAATCAATCAATAATCTAGGAGATCAGCAACAAAAGTGTCCGATTCCCGTACTCAATAATAATCAATAATCTGGGAGATCAGCAACAAAAGTGCCCGATTCCCGTACTCAATAATTATCAATAATTTGGGAGATCAGCAACAAAAGTGCCCGATTCCCGTACTCAATAATAATCAATAATCTGGGAGATCAGCAACAAAAGTGCCCGATTCCCGTACTCAATAATAATCAATATAACATCAATATTTAATTAAACAACAAACAACTAAGTTAGACGACAAAGTAGGCCATCTAACCGAACATGCATTAAACACACAATTAAACCCTAGTTTACCCATCATCAACTCACAATTCAATCACTCAAACCACACCCAATCAACTAAGGCTCAATTCAACAATTTAAAGAAAGATAACCTAAACTTCAAATAATCATATCTTACATTCTACTAATCCAAACAACTCCAAATTAGTTTCAAACACTCACCCATTCAATCAACTACATTAGCCCCCTCGGGAACCAACCAAAACACATCCAAATCATGCCCAATAACCCTAAAACCCTAAGATGTCATGGCTGAAATTTTTGGATTTTGGCACGAACACCACAATAAAAAATTCAGCATTACAACGGCGCTACCACGTAATTAACAAACTTTTAGAAATCGATGGCAATTGATTCCGATCAACACAACTCAAAATAATCAATATTTAACAAATTAATCAACTTTAAATACCCGAAAAATAATAATTATGCTACAACCGTTCAAATCTCGTAGGATTACATATAAATGATCCCTAGCATGCGTTGAACAATAATCTAACATCAGATTAACATTCTAACGGTTCAATTATCAATTCTACGCAAAAACACAAAAGATGAGTTTTGAGATCTAGAATTTTTCTCTCACCTTTGATGCAAACTAAGGCTAGAAATAGGTAGAATGGATGCCCAACAATCAATTTCAAGCTTTGAATCACTCAATTCGGCTTTGAAATGTAAAATCTATGAGAAAAATGCTTTGAAAATGCCTTCATCTTTCTCCTCCAAGGAGCCACGGTTTTGTGTGTGTTTTTGGGGTGTTTTTGTGCTTTGTGAGTGTGTGTTGGTGATATAAGCTTGTTGGTCAACCATTTAAATGAAAGTCAAAGTTGAAACTTAGCATTTTTTTGTGTTTTCTTGACTTTAAATGCATTTTCTTGATCACCAAAGTTCAAAACAATTATGCAACACCCAAGATAGCTCAAGTAAGTTATTTTTAGGTGACAAGAAGTTTTACAATCAAACAATTTCACTCGAGTCGGCTTAAAACGCGATTTTTGCAAAAGAAGGTGAAAAGTCATATTATTTATTTTCAAATGTCTTTTGAATGCACAATTAATCTAAAATCATTTAATACCACATATAAATACATTTATATTAATATATACTAGGTCAACAATAGTCAATGCAAGAATCGGGTTTAGAAAAAATCACTATTTGGCTCAAAAATGTTATTTTTCGCCCGAAAAGTCTATTTAAATTACTATTCTGTTTCAGAATCAATTTTTATCAAACATGGGTCTATTAATAATAGAGGACTAGTTTTTAAGACGTTTAAAACACCCCTGTAAAAATTTTAGCGGACAGGTATTCGAAAATACTATTCACCAAAATCGGCGATAAAATTTCTGATTCCGTTTTTGATGAAAATTTCATGAATGCACACTTAGCATGTATTAGGAGTATTAATCACATATTTAACACATTCTAAGTCATATAGCACATAAACAGGTCAATTCACGCAAATCGAGGCAAAGACACGCAAATCAAGGTAAAGACGAAAATTGGGGTTTCACAAACCCTGTTGCACTGTAGGCCTGTAACTACCCTGCTGTACCGAAGGTCTATACATACCCTATTGACCCTGCGGCTGAAAGGGCCTCTTGCTAGGCTGACTAGGTCCGATCCGTTCCCCCTTTCTCTTCTCTAAGCTAGAAGCTGCATCAAAGGCCTCAGTAAGTATATCATACTGATTCAGGGCCATCGCATCCTGAATCTAGGGCCTCAAACCCAACGTAAACCTACGAGTCTTGCGCTCGTCTTCTGCCACAAACTCTGGTACATACCGGGATAGTCTAGTAAATGTGGCCTCATACTGAGCCACTGAAGCATCCCCCTGAACCAAAGACAGAAACTCAGCCTCTCTCCTCTCCCGTGCAATCCTCAGGACATACTTCGCCCGGAAAGCTCTCAAAAAGGTATTGCAGACATATGGAATACCTTGGGTCTCTCAACTAGATTTCACCGTGCGCCACCACTCCTCTGCCTCATCATCAAACAAATAAACGGCAAAGGTGGCCTTTCTTTCATCGGTATAATCAAGAGGGTCAAATACTTTCTCCACTTTATTAATCCATGGCTCGGCTTTCCGATCATCTGGTTCCCCCTGAAACTGCGGTGGATAATACCCTAAAAACTCTTTCAGTGTACCACGACCGTGGTACCCACCTTGTGCATTCAGTAACTGATTCAGCAATGCCTGAGCTTGGGCAGCCTTCCCTGCTAGTAACTGTGCCTGACTGGCCATGATCTCAGTTATCCTATCAAAAGCTGCACCTATACAATCATCACCCCTAACTTGGCCTGGTGCCACATTTCTTGGAACCTCATCAGTTACCAAAGGCCTACCTCTGGTCCTCCGTCTACCAGTCATTCTTCTAATCAAAGAGTTAGCGCAGGTTATAGCACGTAAACAGGCTATAAACAATTATTAGCACATAAGCAACAAACTCACATAAAGCACATAAATCACTTAAGTGTCAATCACATAAACAAATTGAACACATAATCACATATTCACTAATTCACATAATCACTTAATTATTTAATCATATTAACACATAGTTCTCTTTTCTTTTCACTTCATACATACTTGCATGCTTGGACCACTACCCACATTCCGAGGATACCCCGGCTGACAGCTAAACCTGGCTATGATACGACTAAATGTCACACCCCAACTCGACCCCTCATACGATCAGACAAGACGCAACGGAATTTCGGCAACATAACGACAGTAACATAAACATCAGGGCTCTAAACCAACCCTTGAGAACAACATATATCAAACTCCATAAATCACCAACCAACTCCACAATCAAATTAACAACATACAACACAATCACTTCACACATTAAACATTATTTCATCAACTCTTTCATAGTTACGCATCTCCGTTCCAACATAATACACATGCTATACATACATTTCAAAATAGATTATAAACCAACTTAGTAATCTAAACATGATCAAAAGAGAAACTATTAAACCATCATACATAAGTCTTTAAGTTAAAGTAGGTTTATAATACATCATAATACATCAACTACAAACAATCTCATAGCAAAGACTCCTGCACATAAGACTCATCCACATATGGAATATTTCCCTCTTCAAGAGGCACGTACCCATAGTCAGGCTCAGTAATACCTGCATGCATGCAATCATTGAGCGTGAGCTTATATAAAACAAGCCCAGTGAGGATCCGATAGATCTTTAACAATATTTACTATACTTCTTGGAAATCATCCTTTGAGCAGTAAACACACAATGAACATCCATAATCATTATAAATGCAACAATAGTAATAACTGTAAACACACAATAAGGATACGATACATTTGCTGATGAAGCTCCATACACCAATTCCATGCTCAACAATTCCTCCAAACTCAATGACACAATCCTGAGGTACCTTGACCTAGACCCACACCCACACCCCATGGCCTCTCCGCCCATGCGAGATAGGGATTAGCCATGATAACTGTGCCCGCAGCCCAGGATGCCTCCCGAGGTAACACAACATTATCAAAGCTCACAACAATGGGACTTAATTCGAGAAGTCAACAACATTGGCTGCTCGACTCTCGACTCATAATAACATTAACAATAACAATTCGAGAAGTCAACAACATTGGCTGCCCGACTCTCGACTCATAATAACAATAACAATAACAATTCGAGAAGTCAACAACATTGGCTGCCCGGCTCTCGACTAATAATAACAATAACAATCAGTTAACCATGTAACACCCCGGATTAACCCCGAGCGTGCTCCTCACAGTTTTGTAACAACAATCAATAATCAATAATCAATTAATCTGTATTTCAACAATCAATTAAACAACATTTAACAATCATCAACTATATAATCATGAAACAATTAAGTTAGATGACAAAGTAGGCCACCCAACTTAACATGCATTAGACACACAACCAAACCCTAATCAAACCATCAACAACTCACTGTTCAATCACTCAAACACCACCCGATCATCTAAAGGCATATAACAACATTTTAAAGAAAGACAACCTAAACTTCAAATAATCATATCTTACATTTCACTAATGCAAACAACTCCAAACCAGTTTCTATCACTCACCCATTCAATCAACTACATTAGCCCTCTCGGAAACCAACCAAAATACATCCAAATCATGCCCAACAACCCTAAAACCCTAATACGTCAAGGCTGAAATTTTCGGACTTTCACACTAACATCGCAATTGAAAATTCGGCATTATAACAGCGCTACCACGTAATTAACAAACTTTTAAAAATCGACGGCAATCGATTCCAACCATTACAACTCAAAATAATCAACAAATAGTCAAACTATCAACTTTAAATACCCGAAAATAAAAATTTATACTACAGCGGTTCAAATCTCATAAGAATACATATAAATGATCTTTAGCATGCGCTGAGAAATAATATAACTTCAAATTAATATTCTAACGGATCAATATTCAATTATATGCAAAAACATAAAATATGACTTTTGATATCTAGAATTTTTCTCTCACCTTTGATGTGTTTTGATGCAAGAAATGTGTAGAATGGATGCCCAACAAGTGAAATCAAGCTTTGAATGAAGTGATTTGGACTTGAATTGCAAAATCTATGTGAAAAATGCTTTGAAAAACCTTGAAAATGCCTTCATCTTTCTCCTACAAAGAACCATGGTTTTGTGTGTGTTTTGGAGGTGTTTTGCTTTGTTTTTAATGTGTGTTGATGATATATTAAGCAAATGTCAATCAAATAAAAGAAATTCAAAGTTGACACTTAGTTATTTTTAGTGTTTTCTTGTCTTTTAATTCCATTTTAGACTATTTCTTGCTCAAAATATTAATTTAACACTTAGACTATTTTAAGTAGTCTATTTTTAGGTGACAAGAGTTTTCTCATGCAAAGACTTTCACCCGACTCGGCTAAAAACGCGATTTCTGCAAAAGAAGGTGAAAAGTCATATTATTTGTTTTCAAATGTCTTTTGAATGCACAATTAATCTAAAATCATTTAATACCACATATAAATACATTTATATTAATATGTACTAGGTCAACGAAAGTCAATGCAAGAATCGGGTTTAAAAGAAATTACTATTTGGCTAAAAAATGCTACTTTTCGCCCGAAAAGTCTATTTAAATTATTATTCCGTTTCAGAATTAATTTTCATCAAACATGGGTCTATTAATAATAGAAGACTGGGTTTTAAGATGTTTAAAACACCCTTGTAAAAATTTTAGCGGACAGATGTTCAAAATACTATTCACAAAAATCAACGATAAAATTTCTGATTCCGTTTTTGATGAAAAATTTATGAATGCACACTTAGCATGTATTAGGAGTATTAATCAAATATTTAACACATTCTAAGTCATATAGCACATAAACAGGTCAATTCACGCAAAACGAGATAAAACATGCAAATCGAGATAAGATAGAAAAGTGGGGTTTCACAAGCCCGTTGCCGCCCAGTGAATATCCAACATATCCACCCCAACAATATGGTTGCGCAACCGTGATACGATCCACACAAGATAACATAATCGAGATAATTCAATAAACACATATGTTGTGTGATTTTTAACGCAAGTGCACGTATCGCAACAAGTAATAAAGTAATAAGTAAAGATCGTTCTCACGAGGATTGTGATTATTAACTACCGAAATTAATTTAGCTTTAACTTTATTCAGATAATCAAATACTGAGAGATTGTGAGTAAAAACTAATAAATAAAGTACTTTTGGAATTAACAACTAAAACGCATACGAAATTAATAAAGAGAATAAATCAAGAATTAAAATGTTCTAGGGGTTTCGATTTCACCAAGATTAATCTTACTTGAAACTATTGATTTAAATCAATTGACGCCTATTCCCTACGTTGACAGCAATTTCGTTAAGGTAGATATTAATCTTTCTCAAACATCAATAACCTATCCCAATAAGCAAGCTAACTACATCTCTATGATAACTGTGAACTTATGGAACACAATAAGCCTTAGAAATTCAAACGCTGCACTAGATCTCATAACTATCTCTAGCTTATGACAATTTAATGGTATTTTACACGTGGTCTAATTTAGTTATCACTTCTCAGTCTCAAACTAAATCACGACTCATGTAATTGTTGATCAGACAACCACAAGCATTAAACTCAGCATGAAATACTCAACGCATATATGGAATAGTTCATCAATCAACCAAAACCAAAAGCATCAAATATTCATAATCTGACTACATCGTAGCCCTAGAAAAATAACTTAGAACATCATAGAGAAATTAAATAAAATATTAATTGTAATGTAAAACATGATAAGAGAAATAGAGAAAACTAGGATTTGGAGAAGAATCGTAGTGGAAGTTCGTCTCCGGATTGTTCTCCGTCTTCAACTCGCGAATCTTGAAGTTTTTCTCCCCTCTAGAATGTCTCTTTTGCTCCAAAAACCAGCTGCCTCCTAAAAGCCTCCATCTCACGTTCTTTTTTCTCCTTTTTAACATAGGGTTTCTTCTTCTTGCGCCTTTTACAAAATTGCCCTTAAAATTCCTGTGATACTGCGGAGCTGCGCTATGACTGCACTACTTTTAATTTCTCTTCAATCTTTGCCTCAAAACTTAGCTTGTCTCTTGGAAATTACCTATAACTCAAATCAAAGACAAAACCAATCAAATTGCTCATAAATTACTCAAGAACTAACCAAATTTAAGTGAAAATGTGCTGAAATCATATATCAATAATACACCCAACAAATACCCCCAAACTTAAGCTTTGCTTGTCCTCAAGCAAAAGATACAACTAAGGAAAGAAACAACCTAAAACTAAAGACTTGACACACGACAACCCATGAAAGCAATGCTGTAGGATAGTAAATTTTTACGGCCTTAGTAGCTTTATTTCACAACTTAAGAGGTGACTTTCAATCATAAGCATGAGAAATATTAACTTCACATAATTTACATTTTGCTTCAAATCCCCCAAGTGAGTGTGTGAATAGCCTCTATCTTAATCAATTGTACCCGGATGAGTTTATGCAAGCTAAGTGAATTTTCAATATGAATCTGTTATTTTCAATCACTTAGGACTTCATAGGCTTACTTTTCATGCCACTCTCTACTAATGTAGGTTAATCATAGCATTAAAGATCAGTAGGACTTTACATTTGGTTGTAACGTGCAGCTAGGGTCCAGGTAGGATAATGGATATAACATAAGGCTAAACTACTTGTAAGCACACAACTATTCGAGGATGTTCAATGGAGCACATGCCAACTCTACTTCTTACCACCACAATTATTCAGCATATTTCTTTTCTTTCTTCTTTCATGTCACTTCCTCAACATTCCTCCACAACATTTATAAACACATAAAGAATCCATACTCCCCCAAACTTGCATTTTGATATTAACTATAAGGAGTGTGGCTCTTTTCTTTTCTTTTCATTCTTTTTTTTTTCAATATTTCATTTTTTTTTTTCTGAAACAAAACAACACATCACCAAATCATCAAACCTCCCATCATTCAATACAAAACATGGCTCCATATAATCATGATAGAACAATCATATGTTACAGGTAGGAGGGTCATAATATGGGAAAATCAAACTTAAAAAGGTAAGGAAGATATTGTAGGTTGCATAAGAAAGAAAAGGCTAATTAAGCTCAAAAGGGTGGACTAGGGATATTCAATTATCACAAGGGTTGGCTTGAAAGACTCAAATGATCCAAAGATGACCTAAATCATTTCTCTAATGCTATGCTACCTAGGATTTTGCCTCGAGTGACAATCAAGCAAGTTCTAAAGTCCTATACTCATTTTTCTTTTCACTTAAACTCACATAATCCTTCTCTAAGCAACAACATAACTAGGCGAGGCTAAGTGCACATTAGGTGGGGATTTTATGTAAAACAAAACTATGCTTCAGTCAATTATCCTCATTACTATAATGTCATTCATACGCTACTCATCATCGGCCTATTTCTTATCTTTTCAGCATTACTTTCAATTTTTTTTTTGTTCATGTTTTTTTTCTTTTTGTTTTTTTTTGTTTCAAATTTTTCTTCTTTTTATTTTTGTTTTTAAACATAATAAAAATAACAAAACACATAAAAAGAAAAATACATAATACAAATACTAAAAGAACAAGTTCACACAGGAAAACACATAATAACCACCCCCAAACTTTAAACGAGACAATGTCCTCAATGGCGAAAGTAAAGAAAAGAAAGCAGAGGACTTCCCTGAATATCCATGTCGTTCATTGTTTGAAGGCTCCGAGGATGTTTCAGTTGGTATGCGGATTCAGAAAAGAAAAATTTAGATTTTCAATTTTTTTTTTACAAACGTCAAAAGAAAGGACGTAAGCGCTGCTGCGCTACGCCTGCGTTGTATTTTTTTTCCTTCGAACGTCAACTGAAGAATGTAAGCGCAGCTGCGCTACGCTTGTGCTCTTTTTTTCTCCAGGAATTTCTTGTGAGCGTAACTTTTAAACTCAATGAGCGCAGTTGCTCTATATTATAGCGCAACAGCGCTACAAATACAGCTCTTATTTTTCTTGCTTTTTTCTCTTCAAGCGCACCTCTTCAATCCACACACCATTGTTCACATATTTTTCCTCTGAATTGACCTGATGAAGCTTCTCTTTGGTTTGTCTTCCCACAAACTTGTTCCCGAACCTAACTTGACAGGAAAAAAAAAATTTAACTATGACAATTATAACTTGAAATTTAACTAAAAACAAACACAACTATTAAATCAATAAAAGTAAGAAAACTCGGGTTGCCTCTCGAAAAGCGCTTGTTTTAATGTCAACAGCCCGATAGAGTAATTTTTCACGACGAATTGAGGTGGACAACGGTCTTGTGCTTATCAAACTCATCATCCCAATAAGTCTTCAATCATTGTTCGTTGACCTTGAACGTCCCCTTCTTTGGATGATTGACTTCGACAACTCCATAGGGAAACACCTTAGTCACAACAAAAGGGCCAGACCATATTGACTTGCCCATGAGAGAAATATTTTCCTGAAACAGGTTTGTTATGCCACTCTTTTGTCCTCTCATTGTAACCTATTGCTTTCTCATTCGCTTCATCACAGGATCCTTCTAGCTTATTCAATTGTAATAATTCTTTGTCACCCACTGCTTGGACACTCGTGTTTAGTTGTGTAGTAGACCAATATTCCTTGTGCTCTAATCCCACCGAAACAAAAGAATTATCTTTTAACAAGCTTGCCTCCAAGGGATTCGATTGGCCCCTATGGTTAGACACTATAGCTTTTATGGCATCCATACGAAAACAACTGTCACTGGCTTCTGGGTACTTGATAGCTTTGAAAACATTAAAGGTTACCTCTTCCTCTTGTACTCGCAACCTAAGCTTACCCTTTCGAACATCAATAAATGCTCCTCCAGTTGCAAGGAAAGGTCTTCCAAGAATGATAGGAATTTATTTGTCTTCCTCCATGTCTAGCATTATGAAATCTGCAGGAAAGATGAATTTATCGACTTTGACTAGCACATCTTCAATGACTCCTCTGGGATACTTTAGTGAGCGATCAACTAACTGTAGTGTTACAGTAGTAGGTCTTGCCTCTCCTAAACCAAGCTTCCTGAAAATAGATAAAGGCATTAAATTAATGCTAGCACCTAAATCACACAAAGCTCACTCAAAAACAACATTTCCAATTTCACATGGAATAGTAAAACTCCCTGGATCTTTGAGTTTTTGTGGTAGCTTCTTTTGTAGGATGGCACTGCACTCCTCTGTAAGTGCAACTGTCTCATAATCTCCAAGCTTCCTCTTATTCAAAATGATGTCCTTCATAAACTTCACATAACTCGGCATTTGTTCAAGTACATCTGCGAATGGAATATTGATGTAAAGTTTCTTGAAACCTTCAAGAAATTTAGCAAATTGCTTGTCAAGCTTGCTCTTCTTCAAGCGTTGTGGAAAAAGAACTTTTAGAGGTAGTTCTTGAGGAGGTTGTGGCTGCTCTTCTGTTTTCTCTTTATCTTTCTCCTCATTTTTTGCTTCACCTTTCTCAACCTTCTTGGTTCTCACTGGCTCCTCTAACTCCTTGCTACTTCTCAAAATGATCGCTTTGCAATGCTCCGTGCCATCTCTTCTGGGATTTACCTCCGAAGTACTAGGTAAACTTCCTTGTTGTCTTTCAGAAAACAAAGTAGCCATTTGAGTACATTGCCCCTCTAAGTTTCTGATTTGTGCGGATTGGTTCTGGAAGTTAGTTCTAGTTTAATTCATAAACTGAGTTTCCGAAGTCGCCAACTGAGCCAATGCATCCTCCAAGTTTACCTTCTTCTCTGGTGAGGGATTATTCTGCTCAGGCTGCAACACATTTTGAGTATTCTTGTATGACAAGTTACGATGAAAACGCAACCCAGGATGATATCTATTGGAATACTGATTGTACTGCTGCCTATTAAAGTTCCCCATATACTGTGCTTGTTTTGTCGTGCCTTGCGCAAATGGATTTCCAACCTGACATTCTGCACTATAATGTGGACCATAACAAAACTCACACACCACTGCCGCCTAAACAACATTAGCAGTTACATGATTATTCTGCATCTGTTTAGCGAGATTATCAATTTTTGCTCCCAAAGCAGTTATGACATCAATCTCATAGATCCTAGCTGTCTTCTTTGGTGTGACTCTCTCGCTCGACCACTGCATGTTGTTCAAAACAATATTCTCAAGCAACTCATAAGTGTCATCTGCTGCCTTGTTCATTATAGCTCCTCATGCTGATGCATCAATCAAAGTTCTTGTCGAATTTACCAATCCATTGTAAAAATTGTGAACTTGCATCCACCTAGGTACTCCATGATTAGGAGACTTCCTCAACAATGCCTTACACCTCTCCTATGCTTCACATAGAGTTTCTCCTTCATGTTGCGCAAAATTATTGATTTCAATGCGCATCTTTGCTGTTTTACCAGGTGGGAAAAATCTTGATAGGAATTTCTGCACCAAATCTTCCCATGTGGTGATTGAATCTGAAGGCAGCGAATTCAACCATTATTTTGCTTGATCCCTCAAGGAGAAAGGAAACAAGTGAAGGCACAAAGCTTCATCAGTTACTCCATTGTACTTAACAGTTCCGCAGACTTCTAGAAAATTCATGATGTAGCGATTAGGACCTTTAGTGGGCAATCCATGGAACGAGATATTCTGAATCAACTGTAGCGTCATTGTCTTTAACTCAAAATAATTTGCCTGAATCGCTGGCCTTCTAATCACAGGTTGAATTACAGTGGGTGGTAACACATACTCTTGTAGTGTTCTAGGCGGATTTGCGTGATTATTTCCTTTTTGAACTTGAATAATTGCAGTCATGGTATCTTGAAGATGGTGGGTAGTAACTCTTTTATCCTTTCTATTCTTTCAACAAGTGCGTTCTATCTCATGATCAAAAGGAAACAAAGTACTACTTCCCAACTTTCGCATGCACTTAAAACACTATGTTCCTGAAACGCAAATAACAAAAATAAGAAAAATGACTAACAAAATAAAATAAAATCCAAAGTAAAATTAAAGCTATTTGGTATTGATATTAATAATGGCACAGTCTCCGGCAACGGCGCCAAAAACTTCTTGTGCGATTTCTAACGCAAGTGCATGTATCACAATAAGTAATAAAGTAGTAAGTAAAGATCATTCTCACGAGGACTGTGATTATTAACTACTGAAATTAATTTAGCTTTAACTTTATTCAGATTATCAAATACTGAGAGATTGTGAGTAAAAACTAATAAATAAAGTACTTTTGGAATTAACAACTAAAGCACATACGAAATTAATAAAGAGGATAAATCAAGAATTAAAATGTTCTAGGGGTTCCGATTTCACCAAGATTAATCTTACTTGAAACTATTGATTTCAATCAATTGACGCCTATTCCCTACGTTGCCAGCAATTTCGCTAATGTAGATATTAATATTTCTCAAGCATCAATAACCTATCCCAATAAGCAAGCTAACTACATCTCTGTGATAACTACGAACTTATAGAACGCATTAAGCCTTAGAAATTCAAACGCTGCACTAGATCTCATAACTATCTCTAGCTTATGACAATTTAATGGTATTTTACACGTGGTCTAATTTAGTTATCACTTCTCAGTCTCAAACTAAATCACGACTCATGTAATTATTGATCAGGCAACCACAAGCATTAAACTCAGCATGAAATACTCAACGCATATATGGAATAGTTCATCAATCAACCAAAACCAAAAGCATCAAATATTCATAATCTGACTACATCGTAGCCCTAGAAAAATAACTTAGAACATCATAAAGAAATTAAATAAAATATCAATTGTAACATAAAACATGATAAGAGAGATAGAGAAAACTAGGATTTGGAGAAGAATCGTGGTAGAAGTCCGTCTCCGAATTGTTCTCCGTTTTCAACTCGCGAATCCTGAAGTTTTTCTCCCCTCTAGAATGTCTCTTTTGCTCTAAAAACCAGCTGCCTCCCAAAAGACTCCATCTCACGTTCTTTTTCTTCCTTTTTAACATAGGGTTTCTTCTTTTCGCGCCTTTTACAAAATTGCCCTTAAAATTCTTGCGATACTGCACAACTGCGCTATGACTGCGCTACTTTTAATTTCTCTTCAATCTTTGCCTCAAAACTTAGCTTGTCTCTTGGAAATTACCTATAACTCAAATCAAAGACAACCAATCAAATTGCTAATAAATTACTCAAGAACTAACCAAATTTAAGTGAAAATGTGCTGATTTCATATATCAATAATACACCCAAAAACATATCCAAGGAACAACAAAGTAGATTGTCCTCGTACGTACAGTATAATTAATAAGCAATATAAACAATATAAACAATATAAACATTATAAATGAGAGATCATGCATATTCATTCAATTCATAACAAAGTATACATGCAATCCAACTCACGAAACTTCTCCGATTAGATAAACAATTTATTCAAGTTCATTTAGATACTTAACTAGTCAATTCCGAACCAACTACTAACAACCAATTCAACTTTCTATAATTAACCCTTTTCTCTCCCTAGTAATTATACAAGTTATCTATCAACAAGGACACATTACAAGCTTACTAGACACACCACAATCACTAATGAACCACTACCAATCTTCCTAAAGCACACAAACACATATGACCAACACAAACACACACTCAGCCCCTTTGGTGTTCAATTGCACATATTCCATTTTAATTCTAATCTAGCTAATCTAAACCTTTGTCTAGTCTTATAAACACTTAAGGCACAAGAATTAAGCTTTAAACTAAGCAATTATCCTATAAACTACAATTTCCCCTTTATGTTCAAACTCAAAATATCAAGTTCTAAAAAAGTTCTAACCATTTTGGACATCAATTTAGTTACATTAGCACTTATGGAATACTTAGATAACATAGAATCAAGCCTATAACCATGAAACACCAACTTACCCTAAAATCTACTCTTCATCATCTTCTTCATTAGGTCATTTACAAATTTTAGCAACCAAAGCCATACAACACCATAAAACAAGTCTCTATACTTAGGAAACACGAAAACACACAACATTCAAGCATTATATCATCATATAACATCACAACAACAATTTACATAAACTTAACCAAAACTTTAAATACAAAATAAATGCAATTCCTTCACCAAACCAAGGTTGTAGATGCAAGGAAATGGCTTTGTATAGCTAGAAAACACTTGTTTCAAGCTTGGATGACACAAAGTTCTCAAAGCCTTAGCTCAATTTTTCTTTCATTTCCCTTTGTTGGCCTTCGGGTTTTAGGGTAGTGGTTTGGCTCTTTTTTGTTGTTTTTTTTTTTTTGCTAAGTATAATGTGTATGTAATGTATATATGTGTATATATTATAAGTAGATTAGTTGGGCTTAGGCAAATAATGCAAATAAAAACTAAAACAAAGCCCAAACACTAACTAAAATACAATTAGCCCAAATGCCACATTGTTTTTACTATTCATTCGGGACACAAAATATTTTATAACTCACGCACTCGACATGTTATGCACATAATTCCAATGAACATATGCTAGATAAATGTCACGTAATATGGAAAAAATACGAAATCAAGAAAATAAAATAGTAAATTTTAAAGCTCGGGCTTGTGTGTTACATGGCGGATGCTTATGGTATTCTTTCTATGCGTTGCCATTCCTCATCGGTTTTAGGAGACATTTCTTTAGAAAGAGGCACACCGTGTCTCATAGGCAAGAGATCTTTCTTAAAACTTTCCATCTTAAATTTCTTCAAGATCTTCTCTATGTACATGCTTTGGGATAAGCTTATTAATCTTTTCGTTCTATCCCTATAGACATGAATTCCTAACATATAGTGGTTTCTCCCAAATATTTTATGAATAATTTATTGCTCAACCAAACCTTTGCGGACATCATATGACCCGTGTCATTTCCCATGATAAGAATATTATCTACATACAAGATAAGAAAAGTGACTACACTCCCATTAACCTTCTTGTAAACACAAGGTTCTTCATCATTTCTAATGAAACCAAACTCTTTGATCTCGTTATTAAATATGATGTTCCAAGATTGGAAAGCTTGTTTGTGATCATAAATTGACCTCTTAAGCTTGCATCCTTTATGATGTTTGGATTCAAAACCCTGAGGTTGTTTCATATAGATATCTTCATCAAGATATCTATTAAGGAACGCGGTTTCAACATCCATTTTCCATATATCATAATCATAGTGTGCGGCAATTGTAAGCATTATGCGAATAGACTTAAGCATAACAACCGGTGAAAAAGTCATCATAATCAACACCTTGTTTTTGACGATAACCTTTTATAACGAGTCTAGCTTTAAAAGTTTTAACTTTTCCATCTACTGCTAGTTTTCTCTTGAGGACCCATTTGCAAACAATAGGTACAATACCTTTAGGTGGGTCTACCAAGGTCCAAACATCGTTGGGGTACATGGAGTCTATTTCAACTTGCATTTCTTGTTTCTATTTCTCGAAATTGATATCATGTATCGCTTCCTCATAAGCAGTAGGATCATCAATATGATCATTATCCCCAACAATTTATAATTTTTGCACCTCTTCAAGAAAATATCTATATCTTTCAGGAGGATGGGATATCCTACTAGACCTACGAGGAATCTGTGTTGTGATTTGTTCTAGACTCTCTTGAATAGTTTTAAACTCTTGATTTGAGTCATTTTGTGGTTCGGAGGACAATTCCTCTATTTCTACTTTTCTTCCAGTGCCACCTTCTTGAATAAACCCTTTTTCAAGAAAGATAGCATCATGACTAATCAAAATCCTTTGATCACTAGGAAAATAGAAATAATATCATTTAGTTTCTTTAGGATATCCCACAAAACGACCTTTATCTGATCTAGGTTCCAACTTGTCTGTCTTGAGTTTTTTTAACAAAAGCGGGACAACCCTAAATCTTAATATGATTAAGACTTCGTTTCCTACCAACCCATAACTCATACGGTGCAGTATGAACAACTTTAGATGAAACTATGTTTAATAGATAGATGGCTATAAGAAGTGCATACCCCCACAATGAAATAGGAAGATTCGTATAACTAATCATAGATCGTACCATATCTATTAATGTATGATTCCTACATTCAGACACCCCATTTAATTGTGGTGTTACCGGTGGCATTGTTTGTGACGTAATGCCAACCTCTTTGAGATAATCAAGAAACTTGGTACTCAAGTATTCACCTCCACGATCTAATCATAAAGTTTTGATTTTCTTTCCTTATTGGTTTTCTACTTCAGCTTTAAACTCTTTGAACTTTTCAAAAGATTCAGACTTATACTTCAATAAGTATATATAACCACACCGTGAATAATCATCGGTAAAAGTTGTGAAGTAGTAATAACCACCGCGGGCCATTTCCCTAAACAGTCCACAAACATCACTATGTATTAATCCTAACAATTCTGTAGCTTTTACACCTTGTCCACTAAAAGATGACTTGGTCATCTTACCAAGAATGCAAGATTCGTATGTAGGATTAAGTTCAAATCCTAATGAACCAATGAGTTCATTTTTAGCCATCTATGCCAATCTTTTATCATTGATATGACCAAGTCTTAAGTGCCATAATCGTTTTGGATTAATTTAGTTATCTCGAGGATGCTTTCCTTTTGAAGTTGTAGTTGAAGTAGATAAACCATGCATGCTATGACTTATATCTAAATGACAAAGACCGTGTACCAAAATAGCCTTTCTGATATATTCATTACTATAACGAATATTACAACTATTGTTCACAAATGAAAATTCATGATTTTTCGAAGCAAGCTTAGGAATAGACATGATATTCCTAATAGCATTTGGTACATACAAAATGTCTTTAAGACTTAATACATGTCCACTAGGCATATTTACATCCAAACTACACTTAGCTAAGGCAGCAATATTTGTTCCGTTGCCAACCTTTAAAATGACTTCTCGCTTCCGAAGCGTACTCCGATCACTTAGATTTTGTTCAGAAACACAAATGTGAGAAGTTGCACCAGAATCTAAAATCCACAAAGTATTATGATGACCAATTGATAAATTAGTCTCTATCACAAACATAAAAGAAATATTACCTTTATCAGCGGCTACTTTAGCCTTCTGCTCCTTCAGCTCTTGAAGGTATAAATGAAAGTTTCTTTTCCAGTGGCCATCCTTCTGACAATGAAAGCAAACACCCTTAGGTGTTATGGTCTTCCCTTTCAGTTTAGCTATACCACCCGAAGCTTTAGGAGTAGAGGTTTTCTACTTGTTGTTGTTGTTCTTCTTTTTCTTTGGCTTAGAGCCAGAAGTAAAAGCAACAACAAGAACCTGCTCATTTCCTTTACCCTTCATTTGACCTTGTGTAGGGATCAACATGTTTAGTAACTCAGGCAAAATACACTCAAGCTTGTTCATGTGAAAGTTGATGATGAATTAGTTGAACGATGGTGGCAAAGACTGCATAATTAAATCAGTCTGTAGTTGAAAGTCCATTGTAAAATCAAACGCCTCAAGTTGAGTAATCAAATTAATCATCCTGAGGCAATGTTTTTTCACATATGCACCATCATCCATACGAGCCCTGAATAATTCTTTAGATATCTCGTATCTAACAACACAAGTCTGCCCACTTTATAGTTCTTGCAAGCTCTGAATTATGCTTGTGGCGTTAGTCATCTTATCATGATGATGCTGCAACTCATTATTTATCGATGCAAGAATGTAACTCTTATCCTATGAGACCCGGTTCTAAATCCACGTGCATTAATACTTTGTTATATATAATTAAATATACTTCTATGCTTATAATTACTTGATATGTGCAATAGAAATAAGTTAGAAATTAAGTTAGAATAACTTTCTGAATGACTTTGCAATCATTAGAAAACCTTGGGGCCAAAGTGCAATTACTTAAACATCTACTTGGTCACCAAGTAAACAACTTAAAACTAGAAATAAACTTTGCTAAATTGCACAAGGACCCCACGGCTCAAGAAAAAAAAAGAAATGGGAAAGTTTTGCAAAGCTAGAAAAACAATTGGGGTCAAATAGTAAAACTTATGAACTTTTGGGGTCAAATTTGCAATTATTAAAAGCTAAACTTGGGCACCAAGTTTTCAATTAGAACTAGAGCTAAAACTTCCTAAAATTACATAAGACCCCTGTGACGGCCCAAACCCAACATGTAGCATAGTATACTTAATTGCATATAAATTGTTGCCAGTTTAAGTTTTATATGTGTGAATGTGTTTATTTTAGCGTTTAAGATTTAACTAGTAGTTTCATTTTCATTTATTTCTCTTATGTTCTTAAAAAAAAAAAAGAATACTAATACTAATAATTTAAATAAAATATTTTAACTACTATTTAACATTTACTGTGACGCCCGACTCCCAGTGCATACATTTATCATTCATGTGCATATTAATTGTACATTTACTTGTTTACGTGCTTACTTGTCATAACATGCTATTAAATGCTTATTTGACATTTTATGTGAAATTTCATGTTTAATTGACTGCTAATAGTAAAATGGTGAATTAATCTATTTTAGAAAATGATCAATGGGTATTTAAACTATTTTCATAAAAGACTTTTAGTAAAACTTACATTCAAAGAGTTTTACATTAAATTGAGCCCGTACTAAAATTTTTATTATCTTATTTTTCGGATTTCATAATTTTCTATTATTCTTAACTTATATTTAGCTTACGTTCACAAAAATTATGTTCATTGCATATTTGTTGAGTGATGTATGAAAATATTTTGATACTACATGAATAGTAAAAACTATGTTATTTATTTGGGCTAGAATTAGCTTGTCTTACATTTTACTAATTAAACCAAGTCCAAAATCCATTTAAACTCAAGCCCAAAACCCACAACTAAACCCATCTACCCATATATCATCTATTATATACATATAATAGCCCAAAAATGCTCAAAATAAGCTAAAAATTACCTAAAATCAGCCAAAAACCCTATTACGGGAATATTAATTTTCTTGCAAATTTTGTTCAATTTGATCTTCCAAGCTCTTCCAAAGGATTTCAAGCCATCAAAAAGCTCCTCCCTTGCTCCTACATCTCTAGTTTGGTGAGGATTTTACAAAAAATGCATTTATTTACTATTGTGGTTTATGTCCAAAATTGATATTGTTATATATGCTTGCTATTATTCATTTTGAAGCTTTATATCATGCCTTTAGGACTAGGAGAAGACACTTATATAGTTGTTTCATGTGTTTATGAAGTGTATGTATGAAATTATTTTTGTAAAGTCTTGAATTGGCACTATTCATGTAGACCCATGAAATATTGCTCCAAACCGTAATCTAATGCTAGATATATGGTGTTGGGTTGCTAAAACGGCCCCACATTAAAATTTATCGAATTTCGAGAACATTGATTTTCATGGCCCTTTGTATGCGCACTTCAGAATTGATGCAAATAGAGCTTTTAGAACTAGTTTAATGCTTGGTTTAGGTGCCATAAATGTAGTCAAGAATAGTTAGATGCTTTGATTAACTAAACCTTGATGAAAACTAGTTTTAGCTTGTTGAGCTTAAAGGGGAAATGGGGTTATAGCCTTTGTTCTTAACTTTAGCTTGCTTGTTGTGCTACACTTGTTGTAAGGATTTGGAATACATGTTAGATGGCTAAAATAAGGTCGATGTGGCATGTGCGTGTGTTGAGAACTAAAGTGGATATATGAGATTAGTGAAGTTAGATTTGAAGTTTGTTATCTTGTGTGAAGTTTAGAACCTAAATTGCAAGCATTTGAAAAGAGTTTTGTTGAAATTTATGTGAATTAGTTGAGCTTATTGCATGATCAGCTATTTGAGTTATTATAATTGCTATATTGTCTATTGATTGAGTTGTAAATGGTAAATTGGGTGAATAAGCATGATAATGATTCTTTGGTTTTGTTTATAGTTAGATTATGCTTAAGTGTTAAGTGTTAAGTGTGTTTGTATAGAATATTTATCCTTTGGGTGAGATCTTATGAGTTGAGTTACATGATTATTTTGCTAAGGGTTGATTGAATATGTTTATAACTTGATGTGATGCTATTGTTGAATGTTTCCAAGCATGTCATCTAGTTATATAATAATTGAGTAGAGAAGAGTTAGGTGTCTTGTAATTGTAATTAATTACTTGCCATCTATTGAATTGAAAATATTATGTCCATGATTGTTAATGCTTATTAGCTGATAAGAATTACTTATAACTCATGAATGTCAAGTAAAGTAAGTCATATTACATTTATATGATCAAGCTAGGATTGCGTATTTAAGCTAATTCAAGGTGATTGGAAGTGAGTAGAAGCCATTTTTGCATCTTGAGCTTGGTAAAGATGAAGGACTTCATCCTATTGTACATTTAGTTTATTTACATGTTCAAAGATTTCATGATTTAACCAAGTTACTTGAGTCGTGTTTTTACTTGATCATTTAGTAAAGTAGATTTGGAACCCTTTGTCTTGTGTGAAGAATATGATCTATTTAGTAAGTCTTGGAATAGTATTTTGATGCATATCTTGTGAATTACTTGAATTAGTTGCATGAGTAATTGTTTATATTGTTATAATTGCTTTATTTGATTATCAAATGTGTTATATGTTATATATGGGGTGAGGCTAGCCTACTTTGCTACCTCCGCACTTGATTCGGTCTTGGTGGGTTGCACAACCTTTTCGGACATGGTAGTGTCGAGAAACTCCGGGTAGTATCGGGCTGTTGGTCTAGTTTGGTTACCATGGTGCCTAGTCCCTTTCTCGCTGAGGCATACTCCTAGACCGTAGAGGCGTGGTTCACCTCGTTGGGGCATACAGATCTACCTCGGGAGAAATGAGTCGTAGGATCGGGGTATATCCGGAGTACCCTATTGGTAGTATAAGCGGATTTGCCGACATCTGTTATCAAAGATCATGGTTCATGGTTCGTGATTGAAGACAAAGAAGCTGAACTGTATCCTTTAAATATGTGATTAATGTTCATTAGATTGACTTGCTATATTGTATTACTTGTATGATTATCTTTGTTGCATTGCACGAAAATACTTTTGAAAACTGCCCGGTTAATTGTTTCCCTCCCTCACTGAGTATACATGTGTTGTATGCTCACCCCACTTTCTAATCATCTCAGGTTCGGGCCCTTCAGAGATTAAGAAGAAGAGGTTCAATTTGGTCAAATGCCTTGACTTGTTGCTTACTGAGACTAGATGGCTTGTGTGAAAAATGTGATGTTGTCATGTATATGTTCAATTTTGAGATGTTTTGGTCTTGTTTGTATTTATTTACTAGTTTGGAAGATTGTAATAGCTAATGTGTTGATGCATAGTTTGGATTGTAGCGACATGTAATAACTTTAACTTTGCTTTATTGTCAATGTTGCATGCTTGTGTGGTCAGTGAATGTTAGTTGATTGGTTGGACTTAAATTATAAGTAGGTTAAATTGATAATATTAGAGTGATATGATAAGCAGTTCTAAACCACAGAAATTCAATAAGTTTGACCTTGCATGCTTGTATGTCTTCAATGCTGGGTTCCAAGGCTCGGGTGGCCTTGAGGAGTTGGTTGTATGTGATGTTAATGGTTGTTGGGGTTTACGGAGAAGGTTGGACTTTGATTTTGAGGTTATAATTGCTTGTGCAGGTTTTCGGATTGTCCTATAAACAGGGGAGACTCCGTCCGTCTTTCCTTATTTTTTTTTGTGACCTCAGGTATTGGATTCGGGCTCCGGTCTCGTGAGGGATCGGGGTACTACAACCCCTCAGCTATTGCAGAAAGAAAAAATGGGTTAATTTGCAAATTAGGAAAATTATTGGGGTCAAAATGTAATTAAGCTAAACCTAACTTAGCCTTCGAGATAACATAAAAAATCTCTTTCTTCTTCTCTATGCTATCCGACGGCACAACAAAGGAGGAGAAACATTTTTAGAGCCATTTTCTTGCTTATCTTTGTGAAGAACAATTGCAACTTGGGTGATTTCAAGGCTAGCCAAGTGATCATCAAGCTATTTACAAGGTTTTTCTAGCTTTTCCTTCAAAAAATTTTAAGGTGAGGGATTTCAAAATTTGATGTTTTTGAATTATAATTACATATATATGGTTTATAGAGCTTGTATGTTGATATGCTAGCAAAACTATGGATTACAAGTGCTATATACATGCTTATTGTTGGATGAATCAAAAGTTACCATTTTTGAGGATTGAAGCTTTTTTGAAGATTAGGTAATGTTTGCTAGCTTTTTTTTTTTGTGTATAGATGATGCTTGTAAAGGTTGCTAGAGGTTTCTAGAGCTTGTAGAGGTGAAACTTGTGAAATAGAAGCTAAGCTTACAAAAATATATATGCTGAAATTTTTCTGGACAGCTCACTGCCATTGATTTCTATAGCATTTTTGACAAAGTAAACGAACTCAAAAATTAACGAAATTTCTACAATAGCTAGATTATGCAATCTAGAACAAACTTCATGTTTTACACAAATTCTAATTGCAATGTTTTAAACCTCTGAACTTGCTATTTCCGAAATGACACAGGTAAAGTAGGCAATCTGGACAGTGCAATACATCTGAGTTTTAGAGGCTTTTTGACACAGTAAACGTGCTTAAAAAATTATGAAATGTTTACAGTGGTTATATTGGTCAGTTTATAACAAACTTTGTTTTGAGTCCTTGAGCAAATTTTATTGTTTAAGGCTTTTGAGAAATTGGAAACCATAAAGTAGCTGGAATTTTCTAGACATAGGGCAATTTTGTGTAGTTGTGTTGCTTTGCTCCTAACTTGATTAATTTGAATCGGAATCAGGCTTTTCTTGATTCTAGAACTATCTACACTCAAAGAGCTTTGATTCTATATAAAAACTAGAAAAATTGGAGGTCAGGAAAGTAGGTAACCGAACGGTCAAAGTTAGGCTACTGCATAGTAATTGAGGTTGTTTTAGGGGGTAGCTTATTAATTGCTATTTCTTGAAGGTATTGTTTACTTGGCCAAATTGAAAGATCCTACTATTGTGCATTGATGCTAAACGACCTCTAAATGTGTAAGGGTATTGTGGAATCATTAATATGAAATATGTTGCATAGTTATATGTTATTCAATCGATGTGCTACAAATGTGCAAGTATGTGGAAATTGTGAACTCGATGCCTATATATTTGTTAGATGTTTATAATGCATGAAAGTTGAGTTGAAAATGGTATTGAAAAGGGGTTACAACCACCTAGTTTTGGCATGGTAGTGTACATACCACGTTAGGTGGCATAGGGCTTGCCGGTGATCGTATGGCTCCATGGTTCGTATTCCTCTCTCGCTTGGGAACATTGCCACCCTTGGAGATGTTGGGTCGTAGTTTGGGTATTGTCCGGAATACCCTATGCTGGAGAGATAAGGAAATGTTGAATGTTTCGGCTGGCCACTGCATGAAAATGAACGAATTGAAAGAGTATGCTATTTCTTACTTAGTATGTGATATATGACTCGTATATGGATACTTGAATTGATTCTTGATTGCAGATATTGCGTGCATTGCATTTAGAGTTCTCCAAATGGTTTACAAGTAGGAAAATGAATTCGAAAACCCTTCCTAGAATTCCCCCTCACTAAGTTTTGGTGCCGGATAAGCTCACCCTCTTTTTTCCCCTTTCAAGTGATGAAGAAGTTAATGTTCAATAGCATGAGAATTATCCTTATTGTGATCAACGGGAAGTGCCCGATGCGTGATATGTTTCTTTTCTGGTTGTATGGCTAATTAATGTAGTTTGGGACAATTAAAATGTATATATTATTTTGGACAAGTATGTAGGTTTATATTATTAAGTACTTGTATAAGAAAGTAACTAGTCAGGGCTTGTGGTTGATTATAAGTCTCTTCTAGTTACATAGTTAGTACTTATACACTTACTACATATAGACAATTTTGTTTTTGATATTTGGCTATATGTCGGCAGGGTAAGTCATGCGGTGAATGTAGTCAGGCTCCTTGAACATGCAAGGTATGGTTGTATGTTAAATGTACTAGTCTGTATAGTGAGTTTTAGATTCTGTAAATACATGTTTGAGTTATTGTATGATTCTAGGTTATGGATTGTATTTGGGGACTATATTGTTGGTTGGGAGTTATGGTATTGTAGTAAAAGACTTGGAGATGTGGATTTGTGGCTCTACTATTTACAGGTTGAAAAAATATCTATAAGTCCTAAATACAGACGTTGTGCTGCCCGATTTCGAGAAACCTATTAGAAGGTTAAAATTTTGGTTAAGTATGAATTGATAATCAAATCAACTATCGCACTTGGACTTAGTCCTTTGCAGGGTTAGGTTCAGGGCGTGACACCTTTAGTGGTATCGGAGCTTAGCTAGTTGGCTAGGCGTAGTTGGGTTTAGAACCCCTAGGCAAGTGGGTAGAAGTCTTGATGTGAATAGATAACTTAAGTGATTGTGTGTATATATGTGATTTATGTGCTATGTGTGAATCTTATGTGAACAACGTGCCTTGGCTTGTTATATAGATGTGTGAGTTAGTTATGTATTTGATATAATACATATGTTACTTATTGTATATCTTATACTATTTCCCTAACACTTGCATAACATATAACGGTGAGTAGGTGTCTGTTCCCATAGATGGCAGGTGGTCCTAGAAAACGTAGTAATCACAGGGATGAGGAAGATGGTGGTACAGACAAAAAGGGCCGAACTACAGTAAGGATCAGGTGTTGCAGCAGATGGCTGCCACGATGGCTCAGATGGCCCAAGTTATTAATAGGTAGACAGCTGGAGGTTCTGGTATTAGCAACAGTGGTAGAGGTGGTAATGGAGCAAGTAGTAGTGGCGGAAACGGAGGTAATAGAGAAAATGATACCCTCAAATAGTTCCTGAGTTACAACCCTCTGAAGTTAATGGGTCAGCCGAACAATTAAAAGGCAGAGTACTAGCTCTCCCGGATCGAGAAGATTTATGTTGCAGTGGACTATATGGACGAGAGAAAGGTCACCTTTGCAGTCTTTCAGTTGGAAGATGACGATGAAACGTGGTGGCAATCGGTGAGAGGTCAGTGGGAGACTTAGCACACCCCATATACTTGGAGAAATTTTGTCAGGTGTTTAAGGGAAAATACATATTTGAGGCTTCCCAGGAGAGAAAAATTTGATAAACTCTCCCAGTATGCACCACACATGGTCTAGACTCCGACCATTAAGATCTGGAAGTTTACTCTGGGGCTAAGACTTGAAATTCAGGACGGGCTGGCAGTATCTGAGTTTGACACTTATGATGCTGTTTTTGCTGCTGCATGAAGGATAGAAGAGAAGAAGCTAGCAATGAGAATTGGTTCAACTCAATAGAACAAGAGGCCTTTCCAGACTCAAGGACAGTCCAGGACATTTCAGACTCAGAGTAGCCATGTTAGACCGACAGTTCCCAGGCCCCAGCCTAGTGCATCAATAGTCTACCGCGGCCACAACCCAGGGTGTTACGTGATCTTATTGTAATAGGAAATGATATGCTGAGACTTAGTGTTGGAAAAAGGTAGGGAAATGCCTCGGGTGCGGCAGTGATCAACATCGAGTGAAGGAATGCCCGAAGTGGCAGGGAGGTCAAACACAGGCTACAGTAAGGGTAATCCAGAATAGGCCCAGGAGAAATACTCCAGCACTGAGAGTACAAGCTCGAGTATATACCATGGACGAGTAGTAACTCCTAGAGGAAACGTGTAATGCCCCGTTCATTCATAAGACCGGAGTTCCCGAACCCATTCCCGAGGTCACGAAAAACGAGAGAAAACGGACGGAGTCTTCCTTGTTTATAGGACTAACAGTTTACCTGGGCACAGAATATTTGACCACAAAGCCATAAACCAATCTCCTTAACAGTTCCCATCCTCTATTTCCAACACTTTTAATAACTCTTCAAGGCCATCCGAGCCTTGGACCTTAACAAAAGTCCACAAACAAGCATGCAGAATCAAATCCATTGAAATTCTATGTTTTAAATCCACTTATCTTACTACTCTAATTATATTTACCTTTCTTTCTTATAATTTAAGTTATTAATCATCTTCTCTTAAATCCCACACAAGCATGCAAGTTAAACTTAGACAATAAAGTAAAACATTACAATTATTACATGTCCTCTACAGCTATCTAATTATACAAATCTTTTAACTCATATTACAATCCCTCAGACAACGCAAATGCATACAACTTTGTAATATCAATATATTTTACATCATAACACGTAAAACACTCATCCACAGCTACAAGCAAGCAATGATGCCTCTAAACTTCCTTTTGGGGCCCAACTCTTCTTTACCTGGAAGATGTTAGAAAGGAATGGTGAGCATACAATACATGTATACTCAGTGAGGGAGAGAAACAGTTAACCGGGGGTTTTCAAAAATCTTTTCGTGCAATGCCATAGATAATTCCAAGGAACAGTAACTACACAAATAAAAGAACAATTAAGCAATAAAATACTTCACATTTAAAAAGGATATGATCGATAACCCCTACCACTCCATTTCTTGACTCACGAACCACGAACCACGAACCACGATTCACGAACCACGATCTCGATATGCCGGCATCCTTTTACACCAATGGGTACTCCGGATATACCCGATCTTACGACCTAACATCCTCTAGCAATATCTGGACCAGGCGAATGAGGGAATAGCTACAGAGTTAGAGCAACCAACTCTGGCAAGCTCGATGCCGCCCAGAGAGGCTCATCACATCCGTGTGACGATAAGGTTGCGCAACTATCGATACAAAACCACAGAAAGCAACGATGAAGTAATATAACAATAAAGGCCAATAAATACATAAGTGAGGGACAACAAAATAGGTTGTCCTCGTGCTCAACATAGCAAACAATGAGTACAGATAAACTCAAACATTTATATTAAATCATGCAATTTTATAAGCAATGGAGTAAACTATGATGCACAAAAGGGATGAAGATTCCCTCACCTTTTAGCCAAGACTCCTTCAATATTCACCAAAAGTACCAATTCCCTTCAATTACCACTATATAATACAATCAACTATTTGCATAAGAAGTTATACATTCATTCTACAAGTAGTTTCCCACATTGTCACACCCCGACCCCGACCTATTACTAGGTTAAGGCCGAAACATGACGTGTCAATGTTTAACCCTTGCAAAATTTGAAAGTTGAAACCTGAACAGTTATAATTTTCCACAATAAGTTCCAAAAGACTTCCAAACTTCTCCCAAAACATCGGCCTTAAAGGTTTACATCACCCTGTTATATGTTACAATCCCCGAGTCCACCTGTTAACATTTCAAACCTAGGTCTACTAAGTAGAGTAATCAACTTAGTTAGGTATCTAGTTGACCAAAAGAATATTACAATAGATTAAATAGTTCAATTATACAAAATCATCCTTATTACAACAAAGAGTATATCTTCACAGGCAAGCATGTAGATCACATAAGTAGGAATCCAACTCATCACATCAATGAAGCTTGCAACCATATGGGAGCTTGCTCGGGCTAAACTTCACCTGAGATTGTTAAAAGATGGGTGAGCTAATTCTGCATATAGCTTAGTGAGGATGAAAACAAGGAAGAGTTTTCACAAAGGTTTTATCTTTTCGTAAACTTCTTTCTAAAACCGTGCTATGCATATATGACAGTTACAAAAATATCAAAATTTGCAAGAATAACCAAGACAAATTAACCTCAGTTTTAATCATAACAAGAAACGAAATTAAACATAATAATAAGCAATCAACTCTTCTCCCCGAGGTCCTCTAGGGACCAAGCGAGATTGGTTTCATGCTATAGCAAGATTTTCCTGGAAGACATGTACACGAGAACAAGTTTAACATCGTACTAATCTGTAACGCCCCGATCCCTCACGGAACCGGGACCTCTATTAATCATACTATTCTCAACCCAATGCCAAACCCTGGGCACATAATTTAGGAGAAAATGGACGGAGTTTCCCCTATTTATAGGACTATCTCGAAACCTGCAAACAACAACATACAACCACAAGACCATAATTCACAATCTCAATCTATTTCATCCTTCAACTTCACCACATCACATTCTGCATTAAGATCATCCAAGCCACAACTTAGCAAAAGTTCATCACACAAGCATGCCAGGCATAACTATTGATATTCTATAGTCTAAACCCACTTATCTTACCACTCTAATATTATTTATTTAATTTTCTTATATTTTAATTCTTTCAATCGATTCTCATTTCATCCATACAAGCATGCAGGTCAACTAGACAATAAAGTAAAACAATAGAAGTTATTACAAACCACTAGCATCTAACCATTACCCAAGACTAAAACTTTAATATTACATTTCTTAAGATAACACAAATACATACATGACCATAAGGTCTCAAATAGTATACAAGCATATCATGTACACATTCTTCCTTGTTCTACACACTGATAGAGCAGGCAGGCCACACAGGAGGCAATCCAATCTCCAGCTTTTCCTGGGACATGTTGAAACGAGGAGTGAGTAACCAAAGTTACTCAGTGAGGGAGGTTATGTAGTAAACCAGGAAGTGCTACATGATATGCAACAAGATAACAACATATTCAACACCAAATAACAAAGCTAAATGGACAAGTATTTAACCACGTATAAAAAGGATATGGTTCCATTTGTCTTCCATCACGAGCCACGAGCCAAGATCTTCAAGCAAGTGCCGGCAAACCCCTTATTTCTCCATAATGGGGTACTCCGGATATACCCCGATCTTATGACCCATATCTCCCAAGATAGGTCCGTATGCCCCAACGAGGTGAACCACGCCTCTGGGGTAGGAGAGTATGCCTTAGCGAGAAAGAGACTGGGAAACCATGGTAGCCGAGGGAGCATGGCAAGCCCGATGCTGCCCGTGTTACTCGATACTACCATGCCTGAAAAAGGTTGCGCAACCCAATACGAATTCGAGAATTCACAAGATATCACGAGATAATTTCAAATAAATACGAGAAATTACAAGATATCATGAGAAATCACGAGATAGCAAGATAATACAACAACACACAAACAGGGACAACAAAGTAGGTTACCCCCAATCACGATATAACAAGTAAATAGTACGTATAAACTTTATCAATTAAACTAAATCATACTATCTAAAAGCAATAATATAAGCTAAGATGCAAAAAAGGAATGAAGACTCCCCCATCTTGGATCAGGCTACATAAGCAAGAGAAAAGCTATATTCACTCCAAACTTCCTGGAATTAGCTCGGAAGTGTAAACCCTAGTTTTCATATAAGTATATCATTTAACAATTAATTATACCAAGTCTATTCACGAAATACAAATTCACAAGTTCATAAAATCCTTTGAAAACTCAAGGATACTTAGTTAACTATAAACTAGTTCTTAGTGCATTGTGAATAACACATAACATGCGTTAATATTTGATTAACAACAGCTCATTACATCTAATAACTCATTATATCTCACTAAGAATAACTTATCAATTAGAGTCATTTATCTTCAAGCTAAAATTAAAAGCTACATTTCCATGTCTCTAATTTTATTAATTATCTAATAGCAAGGTACAATACATAAAACACAAGGTTAAACAACTCAAGCATTACACTTAAGAAATTAAACTAAGAGTAAATTAACTATAATTATGTCTTTAGCCAACACATAAAGTACTATATCACATATAAACACATTAAATTTGCACTAAAGGAAAAGAGTACAAGAAAGCATGTTAACTAGTTAACTAGTGTTTCCAACATTATTAGTTGCCACTTTGAACTAGGATCAAAATACACAAGTTCACAAGCTCACTAATGTTCCTACCATTATTAGTTTAAAAAACTCTAAGCTAAAATTCTTTATCACTCTAACCAAATACATTTTAACATCATAGAATTCTTATTAGTTAATAACATAAAGTTAACTTTAACTAACATTTAATCTAAAAGTCCTGATTGCCCCTTAGTCCGTTTGAACTACAAGTACCCTACCTGTGCATCAATTAAGTGCCATAAAAGCACGTTAAGATCTATTCTACCTATTTAAAAGCAATTAGCATCATAAACCTCACCCCGGTGCCTTACTTTAATTGATTCCTTTTTTAAATGCAATTAAGACTTAATTTTTCAACGATCTTGGAATTCAATAATTTTTACCGTACAACTATTTTTACACCCCTAGAGTCTCGGGTCACGTTCCGTTGGTCTTGAATGAATAGTGTCCATTAATCTAACTTTAACTAAATATTCTTACAATCTAAGCATTTCTAAATCATTAAAGGCTCTAATCTAAGTTTATTCACTCCTAAATCATGCCTAATTAACATTCAATAAGCTCAACACATGATATAACAAAATCCCCAATTTCACATGTCAAACCCTACTTTAATTTAAAGATTCAACACTTAGCCATTAACAATGCTACCTACACATATAATCATGTTCTATAAGCTTAGTAAAGAGAAATACAAGCATAAATAAGCATAGATGATTATATATACAACAATTCATAAAATTCAAGGTGAACCCTAGCTAACAAAAAATAGAATTTATGCAATCTCCCTCACCTAGATATAAGGTTAAAAAAGTTTGGAGATGATTTTGCTTGGCTCAAGGACTCAAGATTCAAACTTGGAATGAATGGAAATGGCTAGCAAATGCAAATTTTCTATTTTTTTCTCTTGCTTCCTACTTGACGGGTTTGGCTTAGCTTTTGCTTATATATATATTTTTTGTTTTGTTGACTTCGGCTAACTCACCAAAACAAAACCAATTCAATTCTTTGTTTTGCTATGCTGACTAGACTAACTATTATAATAACTAATTAAAACAATGACTAAAACTATTGCTCAAAACATCACGGTTTGACTTGGCTAAAATTGGTTGACTTTTCTTCTTTTTTTGTTGTCTTATTTAAAAACTAAAACTAACTAACTAATGGAAAGAGTAAATTAATGCATTTAAAATGTCTACTTATGCCTAAACGAAATAAAATTAGGCCCAAGTAAAATAACATTTAAGCCCGAACAGATCAAAATCACTTAATTCTACCTTCTCGGGCATGCAATGCACAAAAGGAACATTGAACAAATTCACAAAATAAAGTAATTTAGGAAAATATGAAAGCAGATAAAATAAATAAAATAAAATAAAATCAACTCCGGGCTCAAATAAATGTAAACTAATAATAACATATTAAGATAATCATTTCTGGTAATTAGATGTAATTCAAATATATACATTCATTATTAAAATATTAAAATAGCCCATTCAGGTCTGGGCCAATTAATTAAATGTAATTATTAAAATAATACACTAGTTCGTTCAGGTCCAGGCTCGGCTTCCCATTCGAGCAGTGAAATTAATTAATTAAAAGGCTTGTAAAGTAAATTTAAATAAATAAAATAGTAAAGTAAATGTTTCGGCAAGTCATTTAAATATGATTTAAATAAATACAAATAATAAAAATAATAAATTAATTACTTTAGGTAAATCTATTAAATACAATTAAGATAAATGTGTATAGTAAAAATAATGAAATACTATTCATACGATAAAATGTCTCTACTAAAACTCACACTCTGGCACCTAATTTTCAATGTACGTAGTTTAGAAATGATCTAAGGAAGTTAGTTGTGTGATCAAAAAAATTAAATAAAATAGTTAAAAATTTGGCCCGGGCTCCGGGCCAAAAGTTCAATTAATGAAATTTTACTTTAAAATGCAATAATCTAAATTCAAATAATTAAAATGTTAAAATAGCAAGTTAATCATTTTTCATAAATTAATCAAATACGGTTTGCACGTTTTCTAAGAAATACAAAAATTAAAGTTAATAAGTATATGCAATTAATGAAAATAAACACATGTTTGCATGCAAACATTTAAAATAGCACGTAAACATATAAAAGTAGATAAAATGGTTATATGCTAGGGTCGGGGTATCACATAATCAGTCATCTCTACTCTCCGATAACCTCAAGGGGTCAAGTGAGAGTAGGATTCTCATAAATCAAGGATACAATATCACTACTTTGTTAGAGATAGCCAGTCTCGAGCTTTCTTGTCAATTCATCTTCTTTACACCAATTCAGAGAGGGTACCCTGGAGACAACCCAAACTACAGTAGCCCAAGTCCGTCCTGGCAAGCCCAACGTTGCCCAGGCGGCCTAACACTTCTACCGTGGGGTTTTTTAGATTGCTTAATTGTGTTATATATATATACCGTCCATCTCTCTCAGGTGACACCCCCAGTGAGAAAGGACTTCAAAATAACAAGCAGGCTCGGAAGCAACAAAGTAGGTTGTCACCGGTTAGTAACAGTAATCAAAACATAATAGTATAATCATGATCCAAATAGAGTTCCTATAACATATAAACATGCAAGTGGAGGTCAACGAGGAAGGTTACCTCCAACATTTTAGCGTATATATATATACCAACTAAATCAAGCATACTTAAGCATTTATGTGATTCAAACGTATTCAAGCATATTTATGATTCGAGCATAGACCAAGAATGTTCAAACTTATACGTGAGCCAAACTTATTCAAGCATCCTAAAGCAATTACGTGATTCAAGCACGTTCAAATTTATCTCTTATGACTAAGCAAGTTAACATGTGAACACCTTGCATAAAACTTGGGACATGTATTGTGACGCCCGAGAACTTCACCGTACACATTTTAACTGTTGCATCCACTATTTGCGCATCTTTATTGTGCATTACTTGTTGCTTTATGTGGTTACTATTCATTGCATTTTTCAACCACTTAATTACTTTGAAATATCAATTTTTTTAAATCACATTAATTGTTTTAGGAATGAGAAAAACGTGCATTTGAGCTAAAAGCGATAAGAGCGCTCGTTTAGAAAATGTTTTACCAATCTAGTAAATAGTATTACGTAACTAAACTAAGTGGTTTAATTAGTTAACATTGAATTGTACTTTTAGACTCATTTTAAAGCCAACTAGGCTCATTTTAGTAGTCAACTTATGCACCCAACATAACTCTAACCTAATATATACTCAACTTAACAACTTTAGCTCATAAAAACACAAAAAAAAGAGATGCAGAAATTACTGTTCAAAATCCGAAAAACCCTTAGCAGCTAAGAAGGAGATCTTTTGCTCATCAAATGTCCAATCCAAGCCTCTCCAAGCCTAGAGCAAGTAGTTTAGGGTGTGTGCAAGCCTTTTAGGTGCTCCTACGCGCTTTAGGTGAGGGTTTTCATGACTTTTTATGCATATTTAAAAGTTACACATTTCTTGATTTGTTAGAAATGCTATCAAATGTTAATGCAAAGCTTATCTATGCTATTATACATTGTATATAAGTGCTAGAGAACATATTTAAGCCATTAGTTCGCATTTTAAACGGTCGAAATTGTTACTTTGATTTTTGAGGTGAATAGTGATGGGATTTTAGGGTTTTGTGTAATTGTGCGTATTAGCTTGATCCATTGCTTTTAATAGATGCCTTAGGTACTAATGAAGGTAGACCAATAGCCCCGTGCTCTTGAATTGCTGTAAACTTGTATAAAACGTGAAATAGCCGACTTTTTAATAGGGGTTTCGGGGTTAATACTAATCTGGGTAAAATGGAGCTTCATAATTGGTAATCTTAGGCTACCTAGATGCTATAGAAGCTTTGTTAACCCTTGTTTGAAGCCCGGTTAATGTATGCTAATCCTGATACGTTTACTTGGAAGCTTACAACTGGTAGCTCTTTCTCATTTCGTAAGGCGTGGGACTTTATCAGAGATAGAGGTCCTTCTGTTAATTGGTCTTCCATCAATTGGTTCACTCGCAACATTCCCCATCACAGTTTCTGTCACGCCCCGACCCGACCCCGCAAAAGGCCAAGCCCGGATCCGACACACGGACGGAGTCTTCTCTGTACCGCGGACGATCCAAAAACCCTAAAATCAATATAACACTTGCGAAAGCCATATAATAATCAAAACAAGCCAACTTTCTTTAAAAACATACATTTCTTATTATCCAACTTTCCAAACCAAAAATGATATACATACTACACAAGTATTTATGCCACTAATCAATTCCATTAGCATGCATTTTCTTACTAGTCACAAGAGTGTAAGTTACAACTTTACATTCTTTCAACTTATACAACATAAGACCGTAGAGGCCTCAAACTAGAAAATACATACAAGGCTACAAGCCTCAAAATTAAGCGACCTCCACGCAATATACATAACAAGCAAGGTTCGCACAAAATCTGGTAACCAACCACCAGCAAAGCAGAGAAGTGCTATCACGGAAACACCTCTACCTGCTCCTCCTCCTCTATTACCTCGAGAGGGTCTGCTTCAACTACTCCTGTAAAAACATAGTATAGAGAGGAATAAGCAAAAACTATTGCTCAGCGAGGGCAATTGGTCTCAAGGACGGAGATGAGAGGAGTATGCAATGCAATTAGCCAAGCAATACATACAAATCATATAAAGATACAACCAAAGCCAACAATAAAGCAAGGCAAGTATTTAAAGCTGCAAACACTCATTCAAAGGATACGATACTCTTTTCACGAGCAACTTTCAAACACAAATTCGATGACGACGCGCCGGCCCAAACCACCTTATAACACTAGTTTGGAATACCCCGGAAGTATCCATCAACCTACGACCCAAATCTCCCTGGGAGGCAACCCAAGCGAGAAAGGGAATAGCAGCGGAGCTAGAGCAACCAACACTGGCAACCCGAGGCTACCCAGAGAGGTCCATCACTCACGCGCGAGACACTATGCAATGCAAGACTCGATACAAGGCGATAAACAAGCGATAAAGCCACACGTGGGAGAATAACAAAGTAGGTTACTCTCGCACGCAATAGCAGCAATTGATAAGCAATTCAATCCAAATCAAGTCAAACAAGTATTTCAAGTAACCCTAAGCATTCTATAGGCATAAAATCAAGAAAACAAGCAAAAACACAAACCGGCCCCAACTATCAAAACCCTACCATTTCCAAACGAGCCACGAGTTCTGGAAACCGACTTCGCCAATCCTCCTAAGTCACCATAAGGCACGTCTAAAGACCCCGAAACCTTACTTTACCCTAGAACTCGTGCAAAGCCCCGATTTTCCCCTTTCTCATTTGAACTACAACTATAACAACCAAACACCCAACCAACGCCATAATCGCACCAAAAGTGCTTCCATGGCCTCCCGATACAATGCCAACACGCAAAACGAGAAAATGCTAAAGTCGACCTAAACGACCCCGACTTTCAACAAGGCTTAATTCCCGTTTTTCTCACTACGCAACCCAAACAAACCACACATTTAGGCATTCTAGCACACCTAGCACATTCCTACATCAACGAATAACATAACGGAGCAACTTTATCGTTTCAAGGTTTTACTATTCACAAAATACTATTCAACATCCAAATTAAATTGCAATCTCAACATTTAATCGCAGAAAATGTTACAAAGCTATAAATACACGTTCTACAATAGCCAAGGAACATTCTAGAAGCATCAAAACGATTTACACGACAATCTACAGATAAAATCTAAAAATTGCAAAGTTGATACACTTAACATTTAAATGCGCAAATAACATGATTCCCTCACCTCAGGTACTCCTAGTCGCTAGGAAAACAATGCTAGTTGCCTCGGAAATCACCCCGCACGAGCTCACGCGAAGATTGAACGATTGAAAGGTTGAAATCTTTTTTTTTTCTCTCTTGGAACTCACGGCCCTCTCTCTCTGTTTCAGCTGCTGTTTTTTTTTTTTGCTTAGTTAAATGCTTATTTAAGTGCTAAATGGTCAAATGGTCAAAGGTCTAGGTCAAACAACTTAAAACTTGGTCAAAGGCCCTATTTTTGTGCATTTTTAAGCTCAAGAACTAACACCAATTAAATTTTCAGCTAGCATCAATTAAAATATAAAATTTAAGTCATCTAAATACTAGTTTCACTATTTGCTGAGGACTAGAAATCGTTCTCTAGCTATCGCTCCTTAAATGCAATGCACGTTGCGACAGCGAGAAAGTAACAGTTAATTCACAAAGAATTTAAGGAAATATAATTTTCAAAATAATAAACAAGGAATTTCACATTCCGGGCTCGGGTATTACACCCTCTCCCCCTTAAAACAATTGCGCCCATGCAATTCCTACCTGGTCAACAAACAACTCCGGATACTGATCCCGAACCTGGTCCTCTCTTTCCCAAGTTGCTTCCTCAAACCCATGATGATTCCACAGAACCTTTACTAACGGAATACTCTTTCTGCGAAGCTCCTGAATTTTCCGATCCACAATTCTAATCGGTTTCTCTTCATAAGACAACTTTTCTTCAATCTGCAAAGGCTCTGGTTCAAGTACATGTGAAGGGTCTGGATGGTACTTCTTCAACATAGACACATGGAACACATCATGCAGTCTCGACAAGCTCGGAGGCAAAGCTAATCGATAAGCCAAAGGACCTACCTTTTCGGTGATCTCATACGGACCCACATACCTGGGACTAAACTTCCCGCTCTTACCGTGCCGAATCAATCCCTTCCGTGGAGAAATCTTAAGAAACACCCAATCTCCCAAATTAAACTCAAGATCCCGACGGTGCTTATCTGCATAACTCTTCTGACGACTCTGAGCTGTAAGCATACGCTGGCGAATAAGGTGAACATTATCTACCATCTTAATCATCTCAGGTAACACAGTCGGATCAACTGTTCTCATCTCTCCAACCTCTTCCCAATATAACGGGGATCTGCACTTCCGACCATACAACGCCTCGTAGGGAGCCATACCTATAGTAGATTGATAACTATTATTGTAGGCGAACTCCGCTAAAGGCAAAAAATTCTCCCAATTCTTCCCAAAGTCTAGCACACATGCTCGAAGCATGTCTTCCAAGATCCTGATGGTTCTCTCAGACTGGCCATCAGTTTGCGGATGATATACAGTACTGAAGCTCAACTTAGTTCCCATGGCCTCTTACAACTTCTGCCAAAAATGAGATCTGAATCTGGGATCCCTATCTGACACTATACTCTGTGGCACACCATGCAATCTCATAATATTAGCAACATAAAGCTCAGCTAGCTTATCAAGGCTATCATGTTTGTTCACGGGAATAAAATGTGTAACTTTAGTCAAGCGATCCACAACAACCCAAACAGAATCACATCCTCTCGGAGATCTAGGAAGATCGGTCACAAGGTCCATTGTTATATGTACCCACTTCTATTGCGGAATCGACAACGGCTGTAGAAGTCCGGCTGGCCTCTGATGCTCAACTTTAACCCTCTGACAAGTCAAACATCTGGATACATACCCAGCAATCTCCCTCTTCATATTGTTCCACTAGAAGTGTTGTTTCAAGTCTCTATACATTTTTGTACTGCCCGGGTGAATCGTATACCTCGAATTATGTGCCTCGGACAGGATCTCATTCTTCAAAGTCGGATCATCAGGAACACATACTCTATCCCTGAATCTGAAGATGCCATCTGCATGTAATTTAAACTCCGACTCTCCCCCTTTTGACTTTTCTTGAATATTCAAGATGTGAGGATCAGTCTTCTGAGCCTCTCTGATCTGTGCTAGCTTCCCTGACTGAATCTGCAAACTAGCAAATCGAATCCCTACCTCAGTAGCTTCTAGCTTCCATGAACAAATTTCTTCCAAGGTCTCCCAATCCTTGATAATCAAGCTTGCAACAGTAGCCTTTCGGCTCAAAGCATCAGCAACAACATTTGCCTTACCTAGCACGTAGTTAATAGAACAGTTATAACCACCCAACAGCTCTAGCCATCTCTGCTGCCTCATATTCAGATCCTTCTGTGAAAACAAATACTTGAGACTCTTGTGGTTAGTAAAAATTTCAAATCTGCAACCCTACAAGTAGTGACGCCACTTCTTCAAAGCAAACACAACTGCAGCTAACTTAAGATCATGTGTAGGGTAATTGACTTCAAAAGGTTTCAACTTCCTAGAAGCATAAGCAATCACCTTACCATTCTGCATTAAAACACAACCCAAACCTTCTTTAGATGCATCACTGTAGACAACGAAGTTCTCTGTTCCCTCAGGTAAAGCTAGTATAGGAGCTGTAGTTAGTCTCTTCTTCAATTCTTGGAAACTAGATTCACACTTGGCATCCCAATTGTAAGCAACTTTCTTCCGAGTCAACTGGCTCAAAGGTCTAGAAATTTTGGAGAAGTCTTTAACAAATCTCCGGTAGTAACCTGCCAATCCAAGAAAACTCCGAATCTCTGACACCGTCTCAGGTCTCTTCCAAGATGAAACAACTTCAATCTTAGCTGGGTCTACTGAAATTCCCCGATCTGAAATGATATGGCCTAGAAAAGATATCTGATTCAACCAGAACTCGCACTTGCTGAATTTAGCAAAAAGCTTGTTTTCCTGCAAAGTCTGAAGCACAATCTTCAAGTGTTGCTTGTGTTCAGCCTCGTTCTTCGAATACACTAAAATGTCGTCAATAAAGATCACGACAAACTGATCAAGGTAAGGTCGAAAAACCCTCTGCATCAAGTCCATGAATGCGGCTGGTGCATTCGTCAATCCAAACGGCAACACAACAAATTCATAGTGGCCATATCTAGTCCTGAATGCCGTCTTTGGTATATCGTCACTCCGAATTCTAAGTTGATAGTAACCCTGCCTCAAGTCAAATTTGGAGTAAACACTCGCACTCTGCAACTGGTCAAACAATTCTTCAATCAACGGCAAGGGGTATTTGTTCTTAATCGTGACTTGATTAAGTCCCCCTGTAATCAATACATAACCGTAGCGTGCCGTCTTTCTTTCTCACAAACAACACAGGCGCACCCCACGACGAAGAACTAGGTTGTATAAACCCTTTCTCAAGCAAATTCTGAAGCTGAATTTTTAACTCCTGAAGTTCAGCCGATGCCATTCTATAAGGACTCCTAGAAATTGGCGCAGTGCCTGGCACCAGATCAATCACGAACTCAATCTCCCTATCTGGTGGTAAACCCGGTAATTCCTCAGGAAATACACCAGGGAAGTCTCTAACAATCAGAACCTCATTCAAACTCAACTTATCAGTAGGCTGATTGATCAAATAGGCTAAGTAAGCTTCACAACCCCTATTCAACAACTTAGAAGTCTTGATCGCTGATAAAAGTGGAATTCGGGCAGCCCTGCAATTCCCAACAATCTCTAGTACCGGTAGGTCAGGAACCTGAAGATAAACAACCTTTGTTCTACAATCCAACTGAGCATAATACTTTCTCAACCAGTCCATTCCCAAAATGATTTCAAAGACACGGAATGGCAATATAATTAAATCAGCAGGAAATTTACGGTTCTCAATACATATATCACAAGATTTGCAAATAGACTCAGTAACAAATTTTGCACCCAAAGGAGTACTAACTTCAACTTCATGCGGCAATTTATCAATGCAAACATTCACAGATCGTGCACATGCAGGAGTTATAAACGAATGTGTAGCTCCGGGATCAATCAAAACTTTAACTGGCTGAGTATTGAGAAGAAAGGTACCTTCCACAATAGCTGTAATATCGGGCAGCTCATCCGCATCTAGTGCAAAGACCCTAGCCTGAACTCTCTGTGCTGGACGTGCACCTGCAGCCCTATTCTGAACACCTTGGCCTCCACCACGGCCCTGAACATTATTATACTTAGGGCAATCTCTCACCCTATGGTCATCATTGCCATAACCCGTACATTTAACACTCTTCCTCCAGCAGTTAGCCTCAATATGCCCTGATCGATTACAATAATTACACTGCTGATTTTGCCTAACTGCAGTGTTTCCCGTAGGTGCTGGGACTCTGGTAGTAGTAGGAACTGTAGCTCCCTGCTGGGGTCTAGTCACAGCTGGCCTAGCCTGAAACTGCTGCTGTGGCTGATACGGACGTTGCTGAGGAACCTGTGCAGAAGTCTGATACTGCCTCGGCTGACTCTGGCTGCTCTGGCCCAAGTACTGCTTCTTACTCGGCTGACTGCTCTCAGCTAACATCTCAGCCTTCCGTTTCTCAAACTTCGAGGCTGCTTGAAATACCTCGGGAAAAGTAGTGTAGGTCTGCCCAGTCAAATGCAACTGAATGTCCATTCTCAGCCCACGGACAAACCTATAAATCATCCTCCTAGCTGGCCGTACCAACTCGGGCATATACCTCGACAGGCTAACAAACCTAGCCTCGTACTGCGCAACAGTCATATTTCCCTATTTCAGGGCCACAAACTCATTTTCCCTCATTTCCATAGCCATCTCGGGAATATACTTATCCCGAAACTCACTTACAAAATCATCCCATAAATGTGGAACATCCTCACAATCCCACCTCAATCTGACAGTATTCCACCACTGCTCTGCATCGCCCTCAAACAAGAATGACGCATAATCTATTCTTGCCTCATCTGTGTACCTCAAAGCGGTGAAAATTTTCTCGACACGGTTAATCCATCTCTCGGCCGCCTCATCATCCGGCTCTCCGAAGAACTTTCCCGGCTCGTGCCTCAGAAATTTCACGAACTGATTATTCTCAACTCTGTACCCCTGTCCACCAGGATTAGCCTGATTTCCCTGGGGATTATTCATGTCCTGCCTCTGTTCATGTAGTACCTGTGTAATCCGGTCTACTTTAGTAGTCATGGTAGCCATAAACTGCTCAGGCAACGGCTGCTGACCCTGTTCTGCTGCCTCTTCATCTGATCCTATACCTTGAGTACCACGACGTGGCGGCATAGTGGCAATTCACAATAGCTGGCAACATTTAAAAGCAGTTTATAGATAGAAATATAGCACATAAGATTAGATAACACTCAAGTCATTAACAATCCAATATTCTATCACACAATTCACATAAGACAAGTTCAACTTGCCAAACTATTTCACTTAAACACATAAACACTCTAAGTTCACAAAGTCATACTATATCATTTTCTTTTCACTTAGCAATCATACATAAACACTTTAGCATTTTAGACCTTTACCCCACAGACCGAGAATCATATCCCGGCTCATGCAAGACTATCATGCTCTGATACCACCTAAAGATGTCACGCCCCGACCCGATCCCGCAAAAGGCCAAGCCCGGACCCGACACACGGACGGAGTCTCCTCTGTACTGCGGACGATCCGAAAACCCTAAAATCAATATAACACTTGCGAAAGCCATATAATAATCAAAACAAGCCAACTTTCTTTAAAAACATACATTTCTTATTATCCAACTTTCCAAACCAAAAATGATATGCATACTACACAAGTATTTATGCCACTAATCAATTCCATTAGCATGCATTTTCTTACTAGTCACAAGAGTGTAAGTTACAACTTTACATTCTTTCAACTTATACAACATAAGACCGTAGAGGCCTCAAACTAGAAAATACATACAAGGCTACAAGCCTCAAAATTAAGCGACCTCCATGCAATATACATAACAAGCAAGGTTCGCACAAAATTTGGTAACCAACCACCAGCAAAGCAGAGAAGTGCTATCACGGAAACACCTCCACCTGCTCCTCCTCCTCTATTACCTCGAGAGGGTCTGCTTCAACTACTCCTGTAAAAACATAGTATAGAGAGGAATGAGCAAAAACTATTGCTCAGCGAGGGCAATTGGTCTCAAGGACGGAGATGAGAGGAGTATGCAATGCAATTAGCCAAGCAATACATACAAATCATATAAAGATACAACCAAAGCCAACAATAAAGCAAGGCAAGTATTTAAAGCTGCAAACACTCATTCAAAGGATACGATACTCTTTTCACGAGCAACTTTCAAACACAAATTCGATGACGACGCGCCGGCCCAAACCACCTTATAACACCAGTTTGGAATACCCCGGAAGTATCCATCAACCTATGACTCAAATCTCCCTGGGAGGCAACCCAAGCGAGAAAGGGAATAGCAGCGGAGCTAGAGCAACCAACACTGGCAACCCGAGGCTACCCAGAGAGGCCCATCACTCACACGCGAGACACTATGCAATGCAAGACTCGATACAAGGCGATAAACAAGCGATAAAGCCACACGTGGGAGAATAACAAAGTAGGTTACTCTCGCACGCAATAGCAGCAATTGATAAGCAATTCAATCCAAATCAAGTCAAACAAGTATTTCAAGTAACCCTAAGCATTCTATAGGCATAAAATCAAGAAAACAAGCAAAAACACAAACCGGCCCCAACTATCAAAACCCTACCATTTCTAAACGAGCCACGAGTTCTGGAAACCGACTTTGCCAACCTTCCTAGGTCACCATAAGGCACGTCTAAAGACCCCGAAACCTTACTTTACCCTAGAACTCGCGCAAAGCCCCGATTTCCCCCTTTCTCGTTTGAACTACAACTATAACAATCAAACACCCAACCAACGCCATAATCGCACCAAAAGTGCTTCCATGGCCTCCTGATACAATGCCAACATGCAAAATGAGAAAACGCTAAAGTCGACCTAAACGACCCCGACTTTCAACAAGGCTTAATTCTCATTTTTCTCATTACACAACGCAAACAAACCACACATTAAGGCATTCTAGCACACCTAGCACATTCCTACATCAACGGACATCATAACGGAGCAACTTTATCGTTTCAAGGTTTTACTATTCACAAAATACTATTCAACATCCAAATTAAATTGCAATCTCAACATTTAACCGCAGAAAATGTTACAAAGCTATAAATACATGTTCTACAATAGCCAAGGAACATTCTAGAAGCATCAAAATGATTTAAACGACAATCTACGGATAAAATCTAAAAATTGCAAAGTTGATACACTTAACATTTAAATGCGCAAATAACATGATTCCCTTACCTCAGGTACTCCTAGTCGCTAGGAAAACAATGCTAGTTGCCTCGGAAATCACCCCGCACGAGCTCACACGAAGATTGAACGATTGAAAGGTTGAAATCTTTTTTTTTTTCTCTCTTGGAACTCACGGCCCTCTCTCTCTGTTTCAGCTGCTGTTTTTTTTTTTTGCTTAGTTAAATGCTTATTTAAGTGCTAAATGGTCAAATGGTCAAAGGTCTAGGTCAAACAACTTAAAACTTGGTCAAAGGCCCTATTTTTGTGCATTTTTAAGCTCAAGAACTAACACCAATTAAATTTTCAGCTAGCATCAATTAAAATATAAAATTTAAGTCATCTAAATACTAGTTTCACTATTTGCTGAGGACTAGAAATCGTTCTCTAGCTATCGCTCATTAAATGCAATGCACGTTGCGACAGCGAGAAAGTAACAGTTAATTCACAAAGAATTTAAGGAAATATAATTTTCAAAATAATAAACAAGGAATTTCACATTCCGGGCTCGGGTATTACAGTTTCATTGCTTGGCTTGCTTGCCTGGATCGCCTTCCTACTCGTTACCGCCTTCTTTGTTAGGGCACTATCTCCCATGATCATTGCATTTTCTGTCATCAAGGCCTAGAAACCCAGGATCACTTATTCTTTGAATGCTGCTTCACAAAAAGAATCTGGAAGGGAGGTTTGCAATTACTTTATATTGATGCTAATATGTATTCATTTTCTGATATTATAATGCTTCATCAATCTTTTGTAGGTAAAGGAAACATTAGGGAATACATGTTCCGGTTGCTCTTCTATGCTTCTATTTACCATATTTGGAGAGAAAGGAACAATAGACTTTTCGAGAATATTGCTGCTACTGAAGAAGAAATCCTTTCCAACATTAAAGAAGAAGTACTGACAAAGACAAAAGTTGGAAGCGGTTTCAGGGACTAATCTTTCAATCGCCACTTTGTGGCGCGTGCTTCATTGGATATCTTCCTTACATAATATTTTTCAAGGATTTTTTACGTTTCCATCTCCTGAGGAAGAAATCATTGCATCTATTGATTTGGATTACTTTCCTAAAGTATTGCCTGCGTGCAACTTTGCTTTATTTTTACTTAGTTTTTCTTTTCGTTTATTTTATTTTATTGTTGCTTGTGTGCAATTTGTTGTTTTTACCTTCTGTTTCATGTGGTGATTTGTTCACGCATGTTTGATTGCCTACGGGCTTGTATATTCCCTGTAATCTCTATTCATCTTTTATAAAATCCATTCTTGCTGACCCAGCAAAAAAAAAAAGCTATAAGAGGGAAATTGGGGCTTTTGGGGTAATTGCGGGTAATTGAACATGTTTGAGGGTTGTAAGGGTGCCTTAAGGGTTAATTAGAAGATTGGTATAGCTTTCCCTTGAATTTGAAACATTAACTTTGATTTGGAAGGAAAATAGCTTGAATAACAAATGGGTTTAAGTGCAAATTCAATTGTTTCACGCTTCTAAGACCATGGCATGACTCCTTGTGTGTTTAAATGTGGTTTCAAGTTATTTTGGAGCTTTTGGTATAGTTCTATGTGTATTTTGAATATGTCCCTTTGTAAAACAACTTAATTGCTTGTATAAATTGCTTCTATTCTAACTGCTTCGAGGTCAACCTACTTTGTTGATCCTCCTATATGTTATTGCTTATATCTTTGATATTGTCTTGCCATTGTTAAGTGTATTGCATAGTGGTTGCTGCCATAGTGTCAAGGGCGGATGTGTTCAATATCAGCTGGGCGGCAGAGGGCTTGCCCGTGGATATTCAAACTCCGTGCCCTAGTCCCTCATTCGCCTGGTCCGGAGATTTCCAGGGGATGTTGGGTCATAGGATTATCGGGGTATATCCAGAGTACACCCACTGGAGTGATTGGAACTATGCCAGCACCGTGATCGTGATTCGTGGATCGTGAATGAAGATCAAGTGAAGATTGAAGTGTTGGGGTTAAGTGTAATGTATCCTTTTTAATGTGTGGTTACTTAATATGTTGTCATTCTTGAATGGTTTTAATTGCTATTAATGTTTAACTGTATTACTTATTGCATTGCACGCCCCGAGAGACTTTATTCCTCACTAGGCAACAGTGGTTGCTCATACCTCGCTAACATGTTTCAGGTGGTGCAGTTGGAGGAGTTACCTTAGTTGCTGTGTCTAGTTGCCTGAGGTGGACTATGTTCTTGTTGATGAGAGTAGAACTTGTTTGCTTTACTTTATGTTCTATTTTGTAGCCTAAGTGATATGTGTATATTATATAGTTTGCAAATTGAAGGATAGATACTGTAGTGGTAGATTTAGAACCATGGCATGTAATAACTTATGTTTCTACTTCTAGCTGCTTTACATGCTTGGGAGTGAACGTTATGATGTATGTTTGTTTTTCAACTTCCAAGAATGTCTCAATGCTATCATGGAGTGGCATGATAAGCGGTTTTTGTAAAGAAGTTAAGTTGGATGCATGCTTGTGTGATTCTAAACTATTGTATGTCTCAAGGCTCGGATGGCCTTGAAGCTTTGAACTTTAGTTATAAAGGCATGTCTTGTTATGTTGTGGCTTTATTGAATGCTTACAGGTTTTTAGAATGTCCACGATTCAGGGGAGACTCTATCCGTTTTTTTTAAATTTTGTGACCGGGTTTGGTATTGGGTTGAGAATAGTATGGTTATTAGAGCCTCCGGTCTCGTGAGAGATTGGGGCATTACAGGTGGTATTAGAGCTTAGTTAGCTCTCAGCCGGGATAGGGTCCTCGGTCTGTTGGATAGTAAGCCTTGAATGTGTGCTTGTTACGTGTGTCTTAGAAGTGTGTGTTTGTACGTGAGGTTGGGTGTCTTGACTTGAATGTGTGCATCCATGTGATATAGTTGTGCATTATGTGTTGAATGCTTGTTAAGTGAAGTGAAGTGACTAAATGTGAATCGAATTGACCTCGTAATCGAAGTGACCTCGTGAATCATTATTTTCTTGAATTATTGATTGTAATGTGTGTACTTGAATGTTTTTGAATTAAGTTTTGTGGTGATTTGGATTGGTTATGTCGTGACTCATATTTAAATTGTCTTGTTGATTAAACTGTTTTATAAACTCTTATATAAACATGTTTTCATAATAGTTTAAAATCTATATGTGTAAATGTGATATCTTGGCATTCATACATGTCCCGTTGAAATGGTAAGAAAGACTTCTTCCTCCCCCTGAAGAGAGCTGATTAGTGGCAGGCCTTCTAAGGCATGTGGATTAGTGGGAATGAGAGGCATTTGATCAGCCTTTATTTGGGAGTTAGTGTTTATAGTTGAAGCTCAGTTATTGGAATTCTATTAAGGTTTTCTTTTACGCTCAGCAGTCTTAAATGAGTGGCTTCTTTCGGGATTTCTATATGACGGTTCTCTTGAGCATTTTCTTGGTATTTTCTTATCGGGACTCCTCCTGGTATTCTTTTGTCAGCATCTCCCAAAAGGCTTAGTATATGGGATTCTTTTCAGCCTTATTAAATGGTATTATCTACAGTACACATACTTGGGTCTTTTATTAGTATTTTCTCACCACACTTATTTGGGATTCTACTTTTCTATGGTATTTGTGCCAGTGGGATTCTTATTCGGATTTCTAAGTAGCATTTCTATTGAAGCCTTTATTTGGCCTTATTACTTGGGGATTCGCTGGCAGTACTACTGGGATTTCTTAATGGGTTCTTACGAGAATTCGTATACCGTATTCTTGCTTAGCAACTGATGAAGAGTAATTGAAGTTGGTTTTCAGTTGATGCAGAGTTCTTTTGGAAGAAGAATTGTGTGGACGCAATTTGTTTAAGGGGGAGAGGATGTGACGCCCGAGAACTTCACCGTACACATTTTAACTGTTGCATCCACTATTTGCGCATCTTTACTGTGCATTACTTATTGTTTTATGTGGTTACTATTTATTACGTTTTTCAACCACTTAATTACTTCGAAATATCAATTTTTTTAAATCACATTAATTGTTTTAGGAATGAGAAAAATGTACATTTGAGCTAAAAGCGATAAGAGCGCCCGTTTAGAAAATGTTTTACCAATCTAGTGAATAGTGTTACATAACTAAACTAAGTGTTTTAATTAGTTAACATTGAATTGCACTTTTAGACTCGTTTTAAAGCCAACTAGGCTCATTTTAGTAGTCAACTTATGCACCCAACATAACTCTAACCTAATATATACTCAACTTAACAATTTTAGCTCATAAAAACACAAAAAAAAGAGATGCAGAAATTATTGTTCAAAATCCGAACAGCCCTTAGCAACCAAGAGGGAGATCTTTTGCTCATCAAATCTCCAATCCAAGCCTCTCCAAGCCTAGAACAAGTAGTTTAGGGTGTGTGCAAGCCTTCTAGGTGCTCCTACGCATTTTAGGTGAGGGTTTTCATGACTTTTTATACATATTTAAAATGTTACACATTTCTTGATTTGTTCGAAATGCCATCAAATGTTAATGGAAAGCTTATCTATGCTATTATACATTGTATATAAGTGCTAGAGAACACATTTAAGCCATTGGTTCGCATTTTAAACGGTTGGAATCGTTACTTTAATTTTTGAGGTGAATAGTGACGGAATTTTAGGGTTTTGTGTAATTGTGCGTATTATAATAGATGCCTTAGGTACTAATGAAGGTAGACCAATAGCCTCGTGCTCTTGAATTGCTCTAAACTTGTATAAAATGTGAAATAGCCGAATTTTTAGTAGGAGTTTCGAGGTTAATGCTAATCCGGGTGAAATTGAGCTTCATAATTGATAATCTTAGGCTACCTAGATGCTATAGAAGATTTGCTAACCCTTGTTTGAAGCCCGGTTAATGTATGTGTAGTTCAAAGCTATAAGAGGAAAATTGGGGCTTTTGGGGTAATTGCGGGTAATTGAACATGTTTGAGGGTTGTAAGGGTGCCTTAAGGGGTAATTAGAAGATCGGTATAGCTTTCCCTTGAATTTGAAACATTAACTTTGATTTGGAAGGAAAATAGCTTGAATAACAAATGGGTTTAAGTGCAAATTCAATTGTTTCACGCTTCTAAGACCATGGCATGACTCCTTGTGTGTTTAAATGTGGTTTCAAGTTGTTTTGGAGCTTTTGGTATAGTTATATGTGTATTTTGAATATGCCATTTTGTAAAACTGCTTAATTGCTTGTATAAATTGCTTCTATTCTAACTGCTTCGAGGTCAACCTACTTTGTTGATCCTCCTATATGTTATTGCTTATATCGTTGATATTGTCTTGCCATTGTTAAGTGCATTGCATAGTGGTTGCACAACCATAGTGTCAGAGGCGGATGTGTTGAATATCGGTTGGGCGGTAGAGGGCTTGCCGGTGGATATTCAAACTCCGTGCCCTAGTCCCTCATTTGCCTGGTCCGGAGATTACCAGGGAATGTTGGGTCGTAGGATTATTGGGGTACATCCGGAGTACACCCACTGGAGTGATTGAGATTATGCCGGCACAGTGATCGTGGTTCGTGGATCGTGAATGAAGATCAAATGAAGATTGAAGTGTTAGGGTTAAGTGTAATGTATCCTTTTTAATGTGTGGTTACTTAATCTGTTGTCATTCTTGAATGGTTTTAATTGCTATTAATGTTTAACTGTATTACTTATTGCATTGCACGCCCCGGGAGACTTTATCTCTCACTGGGCAACAGTGGTTGCTCATACTTCGCTAACATGTTTTAGGTGGCGCAGTTGGAGGAGTTACCTTAGTTGTTGTGTCTAGTTGCCTGAGGTGGACTATGTTCTTGTTGATGAGAGTAGAACTTGTTTGCTTTACTTTATGTTCTATTTTGTAGCCTAAATGATATGTGTATATTATATAGTTTGCAAATTGAAGGATAGATGTTGTAGTGGTAGATTTAGAACCATGGCATGTAATAACTTATGTTTCTACTTCTAGCTGCTTTGCATGCTTGGGAGTGAATGTTATGATGTATGTTTGTTTTTCAACTTCCAAGAATGTCTCAATGCTATCATAGAGTGGCATGATAAGCGGTTTTTGTAAAGAAGTTAAGTTGGATGCATACTTGTGTGATTCTAAACTATTGTATGTCTCAAGGCTCGGATGGCCTTGAAGCTTTGAACTTTAGTTATAAAGGCATGTCTTGTTATGTTGTGGCTTTATTGAATGCTTACAGGTTTTTAGAATGTCCACGGTACAGGAGAGACTTTGTCCATTTTTCCTAAATTTTGTGACCGGGTTTGGTATTGGGTTGAGAATAGCATGATTATTAGAGCCTCCAGTCTCGTGAGGGATCAGGGCGTTATATGTTATCTAGTGTTGATATGAAAAACACTTAGAAGGGATGGGTTTGGAATGTATGAAATGCCCCTCTAAGTTATTTTCATAATATAAACCATTAGCCAAATGATAGACATCATATGAGCACATAAAACTAATTAACTCAAGCAATCATATCAAAAAAGGGAGTTCCCAATTGATCGATGAAGATCCTCAATCGATCGGGTAGCATAAAAAGAAAATCAGTGTTCTGTCTGATCAATCGGGCAAAGTGGCTGATCGATTGGGCATCTTGTCCGATCGATCGAGAAAAATGGCTGATCGATCGGGCAGAAGGCAAGTTTGGCATGGACAGTGCCCGATCGATCGGGCCTCATCCCTGATCAATCGGGAGCTGCACAAAAAAGGGAATTTTACACTTTTTGATCTTCAACCTCATAGACTTGCTTCAATCCTTAACCAAGCACCTTGTACATCCACAAAACTTACAAGACACATAATCAAGCTCATCTTTCAACTTCTCAAAACATCTAACATTGATTTAACAAATCCTAGATCTACAACACACAAAATACCCAATCTTCTCAACCAAGCTCTTGTATGCATACTATAGCAATATTAACACCAAATTAACATTAATAAACTTGAATGAATCCTTTAAAACCATTTATGAAAAATCCCTCACCTTTGCAAGAGTTAGAAATGGAAGAAAGTTGATTGAAAATGGTTGAAGATCTTGAAAATGGCTTGCTTCTACTTCCCTCTTCCTTCCTTTCTTCTTCTTCCTTCTCCTTGGCAAAATCGTGTAGTGTGTGTATGTGTGGCTGATTGTGGGTGTGTGTGTGTTGTAGAAATTTTGTGTGTGTAGGTGGTGTAGTGTGTGTTGTAGAGATTTGGTGTGTATGGGTGGTGTAGTGTGTGTTGATAGATAATATCTAAATTGCCTAATGATGAGAGTGCCCTCCAACTAGATTGTGTTTTACTAGTTTGTCATCCTAGTGTTAATTCTAATTATTTTAGTTCTAGTTTAGTTACTCTAACTACCTATTGAACTTAGTTAGTTCCAATTACTAGCTACATGATATAATTTGCTCACACGCACATTAAACGATGAAATACACGTAAATCGAGATGAATGCACATAGAATGATTGAATCATTGCTTACGTTATCTAAATTACTCAAAGACACATAATTGAATTTAAATAGACGTTAAACGAGACATGTGCACGTAAAGTGTTATATATGTACGTATTTCAAAATAAAAGCACGTATTTCAAAGTAAATGCATGTAAATCAAGGTAAATGCACATTAATTGATATAGATGCTTATTAAATAATGTAAAAATATATGAAATGCTATGAAATGCACACGAGCTCTATACGGCCTTGGTACGGAGTCTCACACACATTCACTCTCAACTAAAACTAGTTCATAACTCCATTAACTTATTCATTTCCATTTGATTTCATTGAACTAGCATAATTATCAAATACATTTCCTTATTTAGCATGCATTACATTCACTACTTAAACAACACATTAAACATTCCTTATGAATCCCACAATTTGATAAACATATAACATTAGCAATTAGAACAACTATAAAGCATATTTAATCCACGCAATTGGACATCTTACAAATCATAACTAAATAGCTCTTAACTTTCAGAATCTTTTTGAACATCTATAAATTAATACAACTATACTTAACACTCTCACAAATAAGCAATAAAATATCATTAATAGCTATGCAATCAATATAAACAAGAGAACATGCATATTCACTCAATCAAGCAACATAAGTGATATAGACAAGTTATATAACCACAAGGTTACTCTATAATCTTGCTAGACACACACCACTTAACATATAAAGATCATTCTATACAATCAATATATAAACCAAGAATGCTAACAACTAAGTCTAAAGCTATCAATATACATAGAACTTCAATTCAACTAAGCTATGTCATTCATTAATCAACTAACTACTCAACTAATAATACCATCCATTTAGATTACACAAGCTATCCAAGTGCATTTAAACTCACAATTAACCAACTACAAGTCAAATACCAACATTAGACTTAACTTTGATACTTTACCCCTTTATCTACTTGCTCAATTTAGGTTCCAATTGAAACACAAAGCACAATTTTTACAAACCAACTATCCTACATCTCTAAAGACACTAAAAGACACCTACTCAAGCTTTAAAAACCCACTTTTGACACAAAAGCTCGGGAAGGCCCTGAGGTTACTTTGAACTACAGCTACCCAATCCACCCTTAAATCAATGTCACAATAGCATCAAAAGTACTCCCCTGCCTAGTAGACACCCAATCTATCATCTAATAGCACCCGAATTATCATTTACAAAAAGCCCTCCTTTTGAATTTTAGCCAACTTCGTATTTTAATTAACGAAAACCTCTCTGAATCTCGCCATAATTTAGACAATCACTCAAAAACACCTAACCAATCAACTACAATCAAAATCTTAACAAACAACCCAACTTTATTTCGAAAGCCCCTTTTTAATTTTAGCCAATTTCGCATTAACTCAATTTAATAACTAACTACAAAGTAACTAAACACATAAGCAACACAAATAACTTATACAACTAAGTCATACTACTTGTTTAACAACCAAATCACTTTTATACACAAGGAAACACATAAAACATCTTTTACACACAAGTACACAAACTCGGCCCTTTGATTCTTATACACACACACACCAAGTTCACTTTATTTTAGCCATCTAACATGTAACTCTAGTCTCTACAACAACTATGACACAAATGCAAGTCTTAAACTAAGCATATAAGCCGTAAACTATATTTTCCCCTTTAAGTTCAAACTAACCATACCGAGCTATGAACAAGGTTTAGCCAATTTAAACGCATATCTAATCTCTACCACATTTATAGCATCTAAACTAGCCATCAATGTCACGCCCCAACTCGACCCCACTTATGATTAGTCAGGACACAACTAAATTTCAGTAATATACATCTGTAATATGGACAACATGGCTCTAAACCAACCATTTATAACATCACACAACCAATTCCAAATTTCAACAACAACTCCACAATCATCATCAACATTCAATACTTCCAACACCATATATTAACAACCATACAACATACCAACCACAAGTCATATGCCTCTGTTTTAACAACATACCACAAGTTATACTATACATATGCATACTTGATATAAAACTAGACTAGCATTGTACTTTTCACTATCTTTATAACATCTTATACAATATAAACTTCAAAGTAAATACAATACAACATGTTCTAATATACAAGACATCAAAAAGAGAACTTCAACCAAGACATCATAGAAAAGACTATGGCACATAAGACTCCTCCACAGAAGGCACATACTCAGCTTCCTGAGGGATGTACCCAAAGTCTGGCTTAGTTTTACCTGATGACAATAAATGAATGAGGGTGAGCTTATATAACTCAGTTAGGATTCGAAAGATGTTTTGGAATTACTTTCTTTACCACTTGGGAAATCATCCTAGGAGAAATGAACACACAATAAACATTAATAACAATACAAATTCAGCAATAAAAGTAAACAATCAGTAAGGATACGATACGCTTGTTCCTTTGAAGCTGTTGGACTCTATCCAATCCTTTCACGAACTTTAACATTCCCACCTTGTTACTCCTACTCAAGAGAATCTGGAAATCCTGATAGTACGACCCAATACCCATGGATTTTCCTGTCCATACGAGTGAGGGAATTGGCCATGGTGGTCGGGTTATCGCTTGGAAAGCCCGAGGCTACCCAGGGTAACACAATACAACCAAGCCCGATAACAATTGTTATAAACATTCACATGCACAACTAATCACTCAATCATGCAATCAACACTCTCAGAGAGGACAACGAAGAAGGTCGCCCTCGATTAAATTCAACAATCAATTAAACAACTAAACAATTCTAATACATCAAAGTTAGATGACAAGGTAGGCCATCCAACTCAACACACATTTCATCATGCATTCAAACTCGAACCTACTCAAGACAAACCCAAATATCAACTACATAAACACTATTAAACAATTAAAGACAATACTTAAACATTTCAAAGAAAGACTACACAAACTTCTAAAATCCATAATTTACAATACACTAATCAAACAAACCTCAATCCACTTCCTATCACTCAACCATCAATGCAAGTACATTAGCCCCCTCTTAAACCAACCAAAATCCATCTAAAACAAGACCAACAACCCTAATTTTGGCAATGCACCTTGGCTGAAATTTTTGGACTTTTGCCATGACATTCAAATCAAAAATTCGGTATTACAACATTACTACCCAATAATTAACAAGCCTATAGAAGCAACAACCATTCAATTTCAACCACTACAACAACAATTATTCAACTATAAGCCAATAAATCAATTTAAATGCCCGAAAAATAAAAATAATGCTACCACCGTTCAAAACAGTTAAGAATACATGTAAATGGTCCTTAACATATACTAAGCAATAATCTAACATCAATTTAACAAAATAACAACTACAAATGCATCAACTAAAATTTGACACAAACTTTAAAAATAAGATCTAGTTTGTCACTCACCTTTGATGCAAACTAAGGCTAGAAATAGGTATAATGGATACCCAACAAGAAAAATCAAGCTTTGAATGAAGTTATTTGGCCTTGAAATGAAGTTTTTATACGAAAAATACTTTGAAAAACCTTGAAAATGTCCTTCTTCTTTCTCCTCCAAGGAGCCACGATTTTTGGTGTGTTTTTGTGGTGTTTTGGCTGATATTTGAGTATATATTAAGTTAAGTAAAAAGTCAATGCAAAAAGAATTGGTCAAAGTTGTTAACATTTGATATTTTAGTTGTTTTAACCAAAAATAGTAATAATAATACTATCTAAGTTATACTATATATTTAGTACACTATATTTTGAGGATCACTAATATTCATAAGCATATATTTACCTACGATTAAAATAAAATGCTTATTTTTGCAAAAGACGATGAAAATATTATTTATTTTTCAAATGTCTTTTAAATGCATTTTTCAATTGTGCCATTTTAAAAATATTTAAGATGAAATATAATTTGTATTTAATATATACTAGGTCAACAAAAGTCAATGCAAGAATTAAATGTAACAGAAATTACTATTTTTGCTTAAAAATGTACTTTTTCGTCCGTAAAGTCTATTTAAATTCCTAATCAGTTTTAGAAATATTTTTTATTAAAATATGGGTCTATTAATAATGGAGGACTAGTATTTAAAATTTTTAAATGACTTGTGTCAAAATTTTAGCAGACGTGTGCTTTAAACACTATTCACAAATATCAACGATAAAATTTTCGATGCAGATTTTTATGAAAATTTCATGAATGGTCGCATATCATGTAATAGATGTTATAATCACTTAATTAACATATTTTAATTCAAATAACATATAAACATGTGAAATCACGCAATTGCAAATATGGGCAAATTCAGGGTCTCACAATCAAACTAGTTATAAAGGCTCTATTTACACTAACTCCTTCATGCGCACACAAGGGGTCATAAAATTCAACGTTATCGAAATTTGATAAATCTTAACATGGGGCCATTTTAGCAACCTTAGAACATATATCTAGCATTGGATTAAGATTTGGAGCAAGATTTTAAGGGTCTGCGTGAATAGTGCCATTTCTAAACTTCATAAAAATCATTTCATACATATACAACACCAACACATGAAATAACCTTAAAAGTGTGTTCTACTACTCTTATAAACACTTTATTTAACATTAAAACAAGCATTGAAGCAAGAATACATAATTCACATGAATAGTACTATTCACATCTTCTTTAACTCAACTCTTGAAATCTAAAGCTAAACACATGAAATAACTTTAAAAGTCTACTCTACTAATCAAATGAACACTAAATATAGCAATATTAAGTTTTCTAATAAGCATATACCTCATAAACATTTTTGAACATAAACTTGAATCAAGCAAATATGCAATTTTTTTTGTGAAAACCCTCACCAAAACAACTTGGAAATGCTAGATAGAAGGCTTGGATGGCTAGAAATCATCTTGGAATGGCTTGGAATGAATCAAAGTTGAAACCCTTGGTTGATTTTTTTCATTCCCCTTTTTTTCTTCTTTTGTTAGCTATTTTATGTAAATAAGGTGTATATATATATATATATATGGGTTGGGTTTAAGAATTGGTCTTGGGTTTGATTAAAAAAGATGGGTTTTGGACTTAGTTAGTTTAAAGAAAAATGCAAGAAAGCTTTTTGGCCCAAAAATGCAACATTGAAAATACTATTCATATAGGACTAAAACATTTTTGTAAATCACACACACGATAAGTTATGCTCAATATTTTTGTGAACGAATAATATATAAATGACATGTAACAAGGAAAAAATACTAATCTCGAAAAATAAAACATATATTTTTTAAGACCGGGCTCAATTTAATGTAAAATTCTTTAAAATGAAATTTTCTTTAAAAGTCTTGAAAAAAATAATTTGAATGCACATTTATTATTTATTAAAATAAATAAACACATAACTTCGCACATAAAAGTTAATTAATATATAATTTTCATGAGAAAACCAAATAAACACATAATTACGCATATAGATCATGTTCAGCGCTTCACAAAACGGTCGTTGTTGAAGGTGCTTTTCTAATTTCAAATTAGTTAGTTAAAGTACTTATTGAATTTGGTACTACTCATTCATTTATAACTCCTATACGTGCATATCACACTAAATTACCAGTTGAAAATTTACCTTATCATGTAGAAGTTAGTACCCCAATAGGTTCTAAATGTGCTACTAAATTGACATGTAAAGCATGTAAGATACATATTGGGGATCGGGAATTTTTGGCCAATCTTATAGTACTTATCTTTCGGGATTATGACGTTATTCTGAGGATGGACTGGCTGGCACAACATCATGTAAAACTAAATTGCCGAACAAAAGTGGTGAAGTTTAAAGTGTCGGGCCAGCCTATTGCTGAAATAAAAGAAAGAAGGAGTTTGGCCAGGGAACCTACCATTTTATCCGCAAAAGCAATGAAACGGATCAATAAAGGGTGTAATAGATATCTGGCCTATCTGATCAACAAACCGTCTGATAATGTCAAAATAAAGGAGGTACCAGTAGTTAAAGAGTATGCAGACATTTTTTCAGAAGAGTTACCGGGTTTGCCAACGGACCGAGAAATAGAGTTCGTGATTGAGGTATTGCCAGGCACTTAGCCGATATCAAGAGCTCCTTATCAGATGACTCCCATAGAGTTACAAGAATTGAAGGTTCAATTACATGAGTTATTGGAGAAAGGGTTTATTCAACTGAGTTCATCCCCATGGGGTGCACTGGTGTTGTTCGTGAAGAAAAAAGATGGGACGTTGAGATTGTCCATAGATTATCGGGGATTGAACCAAACAACTATCAAGAACAAATATACGTTTCCATTGATAATAGCCTTGCCTCATATTGAATTTTGAGTATACTTTCTCTCCTTAGAGTTAGTCAAATAACTGATCGCCAGCCATATTTGGACTAGTTCGTGGTGATTTTAATAGATGACATTTTGGTCTACTCTTAATATGAGGCTGAGTATGAACAACATTTGTGTTTGGTGTTGCAGACACTTCAAGAGCACAAACTATATGCCAAATTTAGCAAATGTGAATTCTAGTTGCATCAAGTGGCCTTTTTGGGGCATATTATATCCCAAGGGGGAATATCAGTAGACTTGGCAAAGATTGAAGGCGTACTGTCGTGGAAGAGACCGGGAACAGTAACAGAAATTCAGAGTTTCCTTGGGTTGCCTGGTTACTATCGGAAGTTTGTCAAGGACTTCTCGAAAATAATTGGGCCACTTACTAAGTTGACCTAGAAGAAGATAAGTTTTATTTGGGATGATAAATGCAAGAATAGTTTCCAAGAGCTGAAGAAGAGGTTAACCACAACACCTATTCTTGCATTACCAGAAGGGATCGAGAATTTTGTCATCTACAGTGATGCCTCTAAGGAAGGTTTAGGGTGTGTATTAATGCAGAATGGTAAAGTAATTGCTTATGCCTCCCGAAAGCTGACAACCTATGAGATGAATTATCCCACATATGACTTGGAACTGACAGCAATTGTATTTGCCTTAAAGAAGTGGCGACACTACCTGTGGGGTAGCAGGTTCGAGATATTCATGGGCCATAAAAGCCTTAAGTACTTGTTTTCATAGAAAGAGTTAAACATGAGACAAAGAAGGTGGATGGAGTTGTTAAATGACTATAATTGCTCGATCAACTATGTACTGGGGAAATCAAATATTATGGTCGATGCTTTGAGTTGAAAGGTTGGCTTGGCAAGATTGGAAATAAAGGAGTTAGAAATGCTGGAAGAAGTGGGTTGTTGGAAACCGGAGTTAACAAGGAATGGAGTTGTGTTTGCTCATCTACAAGTTCAATCCACAATGTTATCACAGATTAAAGAAGCTCAACAGCAAAACCAACGGCTTCAGGAAATCATTAAGGAAAAACATGATTTCCAGGTGCATAATGCCGGAATATTACGGTTTCGAGGCCGAGTTTGTGTCCCAAAGGACTCTGAATTGAAAAGAAAGATTCTTGAAGAACCACATAATTACAAATACACCTTCATCTTGAAGGGACAAAGATGTACCGGACTTGAAGTAGTACTATTGGTGGAACAATATGAAGATGGAAATTGCACAATTTGTGTCCTGATACTTGACGTGTCAGAAAGTGATAGTAGAACCCCAGAGACCGGCTGAGTTGCTATAGCTGTTGGAGATTCCCCAGTGGAAGTAGGAACATGTAACAATAGACTTCATAATGAAGTTTCCAAGGTCACCAAGTGGTTGCGATGCTATTTGGGTTGTAGTTAACAGACTGACCAAGACAGCTCACTTTATTCTTATGAATAAGTTAGATAATTTGGATAAGCTGGCTGCGCTATATGTGGCAAATATTGTAAGATTACATGGTGTGCCAATAAGCATTGTATCAGACAGGGATCCTAGCTTTACATCTCGATTCTGGTTGTTTTTTCAGAAAGCCTTGGGAACGAAATTGAGTTTCAGTACGGCCTATCATCCCCAGATAGATGGACAGTCAAAAAGGACCATACAAATTCTAGAGGATATGTTGAGAGCTTATGTGTTGGACTTCTGTAAAGGATGGGAAAAATATCTTCATTTGGTAGAGTTTGTGTACAACAACAGTTATCAGTCAACGATTGGGATAGTTCCCTACGAAGCTTTGTATGGGCGTAAGTGTAGATCTCCGCTGTATTAGGATGAAGTTGGAGAAATGAAAGCAGTCGATCGCACTTTGTTGCTAGAGTTAGTAAAAAAGATTGAGAACGTGCATCTGATTCAAAAGAGAAAGCTCACCGCTCAAAGTTAACAGAAAAGCTATGCTGATAAGCGAAGAAGAGACTTAGAATTTGAAGTGGGTGATCGGGTATTCTTGAGGTTATCACCTCAGAGAGGGTTGATCCGTCATGGCAAAGGTGGAAAACTTAGCCCGAGATAAATAGAACCGTTTGAGATTGTTGGGAGAATCGATAAGTTGGTACACCGGTTGGAATTGCCTTCGAATCTTGTAAATATGTACAATGTGTTTCATGTATCGACATTGAGAACATATCATCCCAATCCATCTCACGTCTTAGAACCCGAGTCATTGCAAATTCAAGAGAACTTGTCCTATGATGAGAAACCGGTCTGGATTCTGGATGAACAAGAGCGGGAGTTGAGGACAAAAAAGATCCCGATGGTAAAGGTTTTGTGGAACCATCATGGTGTAGAGGAAACAACATGGGAACGACGAAATCAGATGGAACAACAGTATCCAGAGTTATTTGACAAATAACTGAAATTTCGAGGACAAAATTCTTTTAAGGGGGTAAGGATGTGAGACCTGGTTCTAAATCCATGTGCATTAATACTTTGTTATGTGTAATTAAATATACTTATGTGCTTATAATTACTTGATATGTGCAATAGAAATAAGTTAGAAATTAAGTTAGAATAACTTTCGGGATGACTTTGCAATCATTAGATAACCTTGGGGCCAAAGTGCAATTACTTAAACATCTACTTGGTCACCAAGTAAACTACTTAAAAATAGAAAGAAACTTTGCTAAATTGCACAAGGACCCACGGCTCAAGAAAAAAAAAAAGGCAAAGTTTTGCAAACCTAGAAAAATACTTGGGGTCAAACAGTAAAACTTATAAACTTTTGGGGTCAAATTACAATTATTAAAAGCTAAACTTGGGCACCAAGTTTTCAATTAGAACTAGAGCTAAAACTTCCTAAAATTACCTAGGACCCCTCGGCTATTGAAGAAAGAAAAAGGAGGGTTAGATTGCAAATTAAAAAAATTGTTGGGGTCAAAATGTAATTAAGCTAAAACCTAACTTAGCCTTCAAGACAACATAAAATATCTCTTTCTTCTTCTCTATGCTACCCGACGGCACAACAAGGCAAGAGAAAATTTTTTAGAGCCATTTTCTTGCTTAGCTTTGTGAAGAACAATTGCAACTTGGATGATTTCAAGGCTAGCCAAGTGATCATCAAGCTATTTATAAGGTTTTCCTAGCTTTTCCTTCAAAAAATTTTAAGGTGAGGGATTTCAAAACTTGATGTTTTTGAATTATAATTGCATATATATGGTTTATAGTGCTTGTATGTTGATATGCTAGCAAAACTATGGATTAAAAGTGCAATATACATGCTTGTGGTTGGATGAATCAAAAGTTAACATTTTTGTTGATTGAAGCTTTTTTGAAGATTAGGTAATGTTTGCTAGCTATATATTTGTGTATAGATGATGCTTGTAAAGGTTGCTAAAGGTTTCTAGAGCTTGTAGAGGTGAAACTAGTGAAATAGAAGCTAATCTTGCAAAAATATATATGTTGAAATTTTTCTGGACAGCTCACTGCCACTGATTTCTATAGCATTTTTAACATAGTTAATGAACTCGAAAATTAACGAAATTTCTTTTGTCACTATATTAGGCAGTCTAGAACAAACTTCATGTTTTACACAAAAGCTAATTCCAACGTTTTAAACCTCTGAACTTGATATTTCTGAAATGACACAGGTGAAGTAAGCAATTTGGACAGTGCAGTACATCTAAGTTTTGGAGGATTTTTGACATAGTAAATGTGCTTAAAAAATTATGGAATTTTTACAATGGTTAGATTGGCAAGTGTATAACAAACTTTGTTTTGAGTGCTTGAGCTAATTCCATCGTCTAAGGCCTCTGATAAATTGGAAACCATAGAGTAGCTAGAATTTGCGAGACATAGGGCAGTTTTGTGTTGTGTTGCTTTGCTCCTAACTTGATGAATTTGAATTGGAATTGAGCTTTTCTTGATTCTAGAATTATCTACACTCAAAGAGCTTTGATTCTATATAAAAACCAAAAAAATTGGAGGTCAGGAAAGTAGGTAACCGAATGGTCAAAGTTAGGCTATTGCGTAATGATTGAAGTTATCTTAGGCTAGCTTATTAATTGCTATTTCTTGAAGGTGTTGTTTACATGGCCAAATTGCAAGATCCTACTATTGTGCATTGATGCTAAACGACTTCTAAATGTGTAAGGGTACTTGTGGAATCATTAATATGAAATATGTTGCATAGTTATATGTTATTCAATTGATGTGCTACAAATGTGAGAATATGTGGAAATTGTGAACTCGATGCCTATATATTTGTTAAGATGTTTATAATGCGTGAAAGTTGAATTGAAAATGATATTGAAAAGGGGTTGCAACGACCTGGTCTTGGCATGGTAGTGTACATACCATGCTGGGCAGCATAACGCTTGCCGGTGATCATATGGCTCCATGGTCCGTATTTTCTTCTCGCTTGGGAACATTGCCACCCTTGGAGATATTAGGTCGTAGTTTGGGTATTGTCCGAAATACCCTATGCGAGAGAGATAAGGAAATGTTGAATGTTTTGCCTGGCCACCGCATGAAAATGAACGAATTGAAAGAGTAAAATATGTCTTACTTAGTATGTGATATATGACTCGTATATGGATACTTGAATTGATTCTTGATTGCAGATATTGCGTGCATTGCATTTAGAGTTTTCCAAACACAAGCAGGAAAATGAATTTGAAAACCTTTGCCGGAATTCCCCCTCACTAAGCTTTGGTGCTGGATAAGCTTACCCTCTTTTTTTCCTCTTTTCAGGTGATGAAGAAGTTAATGTTCAATACCATGAGAATTATCCTTATTGTGATGAATAGGAAGTGCCCGATGTATGAAATGTTTCTTTTCTGGTTGTATGACTGACTGATGTAGTTCAGGACAATTAAAATGTATATATTATTTTGGACAAGTATGTAGGTTTATATTACTAAGTACTTGTATAAGAAAGTAACTAGTCAGGGCTAGTTGATTAAAAGTCTCTTCTAGTGACATAGTTAGTACTTATACACTTGCTACATATAGCCAATTTTGTTTTTGATATTTGGCTATGTGTTGGCAAGGTAAGTCATGCAGTGAATGTAGTCTGGCTCCTTGAACATGCAAGTTATGGTTGTATGTTAAATGTACTAGTTTGTATAGTGAGTTTTAGATTCTGCAAATGCATGTTTGAGTTATTTTATGATTCTAGGTTATGGATTGTATTTGAGGATTGTATTGTTGGTTGGGAGTTGTGGTGTTGTAGTAAAGAATTTAGAGATGTGGATTTGTGGCTCTGCTATTTACAGGTTGAAAAAAAAAACTGTAAGTCCTAAATACAGCCGTTGTGCTGCCAAATTTTTGAGAAAACTATTAAAATGTTAAAAATTTGGTTAAGTATGAATTGATAATCGAATCAACTGTCGCACTCGGACTTAGTCCTTCACATGGTTGGGTTCGGGACGTGACATAGCTCGTAAGTCATGTTCAACCCATTGATCATAAGTTTCTCATTCAGCCTCGGTGGCATTTTCAGGTAGCTTAACCAGAGGGGGTTCGTCCAGAACATCCTCAATTTTTTCCATACGTATAACGATTTTAAGGTTGCATAACCAATCATTGTAATTCAGTCTGGTCAAGCAATTTTTATCAAGAATATGGGCTAAGGGGTTCGAAATGGAAGCCATCATATAAACTGCAGAAAATTAAATAATGCAGAAAGTAAGATTGCAAATAATGTAAACAAGTAAGACTATTTAATGTGGACTTTAATTAAATAGTACCTCCCATTTATCTTTATCGAAATTCATACTCTCTAAATAAGAAATGTGAATCTAATTAAAGACTCCTTAGTTGGATGACCAAAATCTCTTAAGGCTAATATCTCTCAGCTTTAGTGCATTATCGAAATATCATTTAAGAGTTAACAACTATTGTTATCTATATCAACATATAGGATTTGATCAATTTAGCCCCTAAATCACTTTAATCTCATCTTTGGTGCATTGTTGATCTAGTGATCTAGTTAGATTAAGCCCACCATCTAAGTGAATGCGACAATTTGAATCCTATGACCTCAACTTTAGTGCATTATTGGCCACACGATATTAGAATATCACAACATCATTATGTGAACTAGGCATGCATCAAACTTATTATGAACTACACATTTCTACCTTTGGGTTAAACAAAACATATTCATTTTAAGCCAATATAGTCCTAGGATGGTGGAGGGCTACGATAAAACTCGTTTTACCGCTTTACAATCTAATGTTAGTTTGTACATAGGAAGCTTTTTAGTTCTTAAGATTCCGATTATGCATATAAGTCCATTTAAAAACCAATATCACATATAAGCAATTAAGAAAGCATATATGGATCAAAATAAAATATGGTGGATCATGGACTTAATTAGTGCTAGAAAAACAAGCCTCGAAAAACCAAATCAAGCACATCAAGAATGTCTTCAATGGTCTTGACTTCTTGATTTCTCCAACACTTCAAAGGCCTCCAACTCCTTGAAAATCTTTAACTCCTTTACAAAACTTCTTTGTAGATTACATCAATTTGTCTCATTACAAAATGCTCTCTTTTGGAAAAAATAAAAAAGTGAGACTTATGTCTCATTTACAAGCCAATGAATGAATGAATAATTATTACAAAGTCATCCAATGAATTACAACCATTCAACATCCACTAAGCTAAGTCCATGATCCAACCATCAATCACCATTCATCACAAATTCATAAAGCATTGAATATGCATCAAATACATCCATTCAAGAAAGCTAAATGAACACAGAGCATATAGTCATGCATCACATACATAAATCAACACCTTTTCTAGTTTTCAACACACTTTAACAACACTTTGTTAACACATATGTAGGACTAAATGATTCTATAATCATATATAGCTAAACTTATGATATGCATATGAACCAAGATAAATCACAAAAACACAAGCGTAAACACCTTGCATAGTTTCGACCATGGCTAAAAATCACCAAGAAATTTCGGTCATACCAAAGTAGCATACTAGACATTCATATTCTAAGCTAGATTATATACAATATACAATTAACCAAGGTTAGAATAACATATTGCAATTTTCAGCCATATGGACAAGAAAGCAACTTTCGGCCATATCAAGAAAATGCAAAGACTTGTTGATCTAAGCAAGATTATATTCTAAACATAACCATTTCAAAGTGGATTAAACTAAAACCCCTTAGATTAAGCCAACATTTTTGCATAAATCATCATATTTCAAGTATGTGCTTTTTATGTAAGTTTCATATCTTGCATATAAATTAACATATCAACATATCAACATACCAAGCATGATTTATAGAAGCTATATACACATATAAAAATTTCATACAACCAATAGTTCATCTACCATGAAAAAACTAGATATATCATCAAATCCTACAAACTTTAAAGCCTAGGCTTCGATACCACTTGAAGGACCTCTTAGGATTATAGAAACACATAGCTTAGAACCAAGAAGAATTCATGGCTAGAATTTCAAATTTTTCTATAATAAAGTCTATGTAAATCCAAAACCCTAGTCTTGATTTCATATGGCTAACATAATAGAAGCATATATTCAACAATATATATAGTAAAGAGGTAGATTTAGGTATACCTCTTGAAGATCTAGCAAAGGAGATGAAGGAAATCAAGTTCGATCTTTGATAAGTCCTCCCACAAATACAAGAGCTCTAGGTTGTCCATGTTTTCAATGCATGTTTGGGTGGCTCTGATACCAATTGAAGGTTCTCTTGCACATAAAAGACATATAGTGCATCAAAAACATGAATAATAAAGCTATAATTACAGAGAGAACCAAGAATTGAATCTACCAAACATGCACTTTAATCGAAAACATGATAAAACCAAGCAAAATGAATCTGAAAAATTCATTACCTCTTCAAGAATACTTCGAATGGTTTGCTTGGATCGGAGACTGCAACGTAGCAGCCGTCTACGATCTCACACACACTACGTCGAGGCTAGAACGAGGCGAAGCAAGCTTCTGCACGAGCTTCAATGGCTGGCATGAATCCCTAGGAGAGAGAGAGAGGGGCGGCCGACTTTTGCATAGAGAGATAGGCTGAATTTTTGTTCTATCACCTAGGGTTTTAGTTTAAGCTGTATTTATAAGGTGCTATAAGTTTTCATTATTTGCACCTTGACCCCAGACCTTATGGGGTTCTTTAAATTCAGCTTATAACATTTTCTAATCAACTATAAGTTAATTAGACATCAACCCACAATTAATTGACACTCAATTAATTATCAATTCAACTTATACAAAAGCCAATTTCCCAAATTGCTCTTGACTCTAAGTCAAATGTTTGACCATAAAACTTTCTCTCTTACTTGCATACTCGAAAGGTCTCCCTAAACCCATTCTAACCATATGCAATTCATTATATAATTGTTTCTAAATAGAATATGAGAAGATCCTCGTGCTAGCGTGACTTCTCAATTCTATCCCTCATAGTTCTAACCCTTCAGCTTGTGTGCGATCTTGTAGGTTCGAGTGCCAAGCCAGTAGTAGCTGGGACAAGTACCAATTAACCCATCTCTATTAGAACTCCTTCTAATTGCTACTAATCGAGGTTGGCGTCTAGCAAAACTCTTCGACGACCAGATGGCTCGAATGCTTAATCCAAGATTTTCTATTCAAGAACCTTTTGGCGACTAGTTAACGTACATTTCATTCCTTCCACTAGATGCCCTGAGCTTGCCCTAGGGTATGGTTAATGTTAGTCAAAACCTAATAGGCTTACTCCTATGTTTTGTTGACTTTTCCTGTATGATCCAATCATACCACCATGGCCATGGATTTCCGTCAACATCTCTATGAAACGACATAGGGCATACTCTCTTTCATCCAGAGTAGTGGATCCTCGCAGCGACACTCACTAGCTTCGTAAGTACTTGACTGTACCCGAATCCCCTTTCAGGTAGGTCTTATCTTCATCCCTTTTGTCCAGGGCCAAAGTACAATGAGTTGCTTACAAGCTACTATGATGTCCTCGAGTCAAAGGATTACTTCGCACAACTATCACCTAAGAACCCTCTCATTGACTTAGGCAGATGAAGCCCCCATTGAGTGTTCTCTACGGATCGTGTCTGATGTACATATCTCCATATGCACCCATGCATTAGCCTTGACATCTCATGTCACTTGGTCAATGAGATCAACCTAGATAGAGCTAACTACATGTCAGTCTTGCCAGATTCATCAATGCCCAGTCTTGATGAATCCTACGACCTAGGACATGTTTTAGGTATGTTTTGGGTGTCGATTCTCATCAACCATAAGCTCTTATGGTTCAACCCTATATCGACATATCCAAGGGCTTTATCAGTTATACGTAATATGCAGCTAAACGATATATAAATGCATAAGAGATAAAGAAAAATGCCATATGGTACTTTTATTTGATTAAAACTTTATAACAAAGATTGTTTCGCTACACAAATATCTTTACCATCCTTCACCGAATGATTGGCTTGCAGGGCATATTCCCAACAATCTCCCATTTGCACTCACTGTGATACCCCGAACCCCGCATATAGAGAATTATACTTGTTTGCATTTAATTAGGTTCTATCTTGAATGCTAGCATAGAATTATGTGTTTACCTTAATGAATTCATTTATTTTTATCATTATTTCATAATTCTTCAAAATATTCAAATAATAGTTAAATTAATTATTTAAAATTAATATTAGCTAACTTATTAATTATAATACTCGGTTTTATTTTCTTGACTATATTTACTTTGTTTTCAACTAATTGAGAAAGTAGCACCAAGCCCAAAACATTAAAATTTTCTGTTTCTTTTTCTGAATTTCATATTTTTTCCTTAATACTTGCTATTTTATATGCATACATTCGTTGAGTTTGTGTGCATAGCATATCGGGAACAATAGAAAAAAATTCATTAGCGAGCTTAATTAAATAGTTAAAAATTCAGCATTTTAGTTTTGCATTTTGCTTTGTTTTTTTAATTCATTTGACCCACCTAGCCAAGCTACTTGACCCAATAACCCAAGTCATTGACCCATTGACCCAACTTAAACTCTTATAACTCAAAATCTCTCAAAAAATGCTCAAAAGTGGTCAAAAAATCAGTCAAACCCCCATATATGGGAATAGTATTTTTTTTCTTGCAAAATTGCTATAGTTGGTCATTTCTATCCATTCCAAGCTTGAATCTTGAGTTCTTGAACATGTTTAAGCCTTCTTCAAGTTTCTCTAGCCTTGTGTGGTAAGAATTTCATCTTATTTTTGTATTTGAAAGTTTTGCATCTAAATTTTATTTTTAGGATTTGTTGTGATATTGCTTGGTTATGCTTTTTTATACTTAAATTACTCTTATTTATGATCATAGAACACACTTTTGTGGCTAGATAGCATTTTGAATGGTTGAAAATGGAGTTGGAGCTTTGGAGAAGATGGTGAATAGTAAATTTTGAAAATTTTGAGGTTTTGGTGGATTTTGTGTTATGAGATTGAATTAATGGTTTCTATAGGTGCTATAGGTGCTAATGAGCATGGATTAATGATTGTATATGATTGGTTTACTTGAAATTGGATTAAATTTGCATAAATAGGTTGATTTACAAAGGGGTTTCGGGTGAAATGCGAATCCGGGTAGAATTTAACATTATATTTGGTATTTATAGGGTGAGGAAGTGTTAAATGTGTGGTTATGTCACCTAATTGAACATCAGTTAGGGTACGTGTAGTACAAACTCACAAAGGGGCAATCGGGGCTTTTGTGGTAATTGCGGTTTAAAGTATAGTTTTATGGTTTTGAATGATGCCATAATATGTATTTAGAAGTGTAATATAGTTGGGTTATGAATTGGGAAACTTGTAATTGGTATGTGCTTTGAATTAGGTCTTGAGCTAAGGGGGTCGTTTGACCAAGTGTTGACTTTTCATGTTTTGATTAGAGTTATGGCCCTAGCAGTGCATGGAAGCACTTTTGGTGCTATTGTGGTATTGAATTGAGGGGCGATTTAGGTAGCTATAGTTCAAAGTGACTCAGGGCCTTTCCAAGCTTCGTGTCAAAAGCGGGGTTTTAAAGCTGGATTATGTGTCTTTTAGTGTTCTTAGAGAGGTAGGATGGTTGGTTTATGGAAATTGCACTTTTTGTTTCGATTGCAAACTAAATTGTGTTGGTAAATAAAGGGATAATGGGCTAAAGTTAGGGTTAATGTTGTAACTGTGTTGCAATGCTACTTTTCATGCTCATTTAATGTCTATTAAATGGTTGGTTTGGAGTTTGCTTGAGTTTCATTTGTATGAGTAAGAAATTGGGCTAAAGGAGATTAGTTTAGAAAGTTGAGATAGTTACTAGTAACTGACTTTCAATTAATTTGATAAGAGCTTAAACGTAGTTACGTAGAATGTTATTTCCTTTTGGAAGTTCATAAATTGAACTATATGTTTAATTTGTTAGAGATTGAGCGAATATGCCTATAACTTGTTCATATTGCTTATTAATTGTATTAGGTGTGAAGTTATGCTTATGTAACTTATTGGTTAAGTGCCATATAGTGTTTCTTCTAAAATAAATTGTCATTGCTAGTTAATGTATATGTTATTATTATGCTATTGTCTTCGTGTAATACTTGGCCTAAGAAATGTTGCATATATAATCGCTTGAGTTGTGTGTTGATTGAGTAATGACTTGAATGCATGCTAAACAATGAAATATATTGATAATTGTGTAAGATCAATGGAATCAAATAAAGATGAATAAGTTAAGGGATTTATGAACTAGCGTTAGTTAAGAATGAACGTATAACTTCTTAAGCAAATAATTGATTGTGTTGCGTAATGATAATTGAAGGAATGGTACATTTGGAGAATATTGAAGAAGTTATTGGTTAATTCTCACAGGTTTGGTTTTAAAAGGTGAGGGAGTCTTCATCCTTATGTGCATAATAGTTTATCTCCTTGTTCATAGACTATGTGATTTAATATAATTGTTAAAGTAGTATGTGCATATTGATTATATATTGTGTGTGAGGGCATCCTACTTTGTTGTCCCTCGATTTTGTGATTATTCGGTTGTCTTAATTGTTATCATCTTTAGTGCATTGCATTGTGGTTGCGCAACCATTTGGGCATGGTAATGTCGTGGAAGCCGGGCGGCATCGGGCTTGCCGGTATACCTCAGCTACCATGGTTGCCTAGTCCTTCTCTCGCTTGGGATGCCGCCCAGGGAGAGTTGGGTCGTAGGATTTCGGGGTATATCTGGAGTACAGCCATTTTGGAGTTATAAGGGGATGTCGGCTTATCGATATCCGTGTCATTATTACATCGGGATTTCAGTTTGTGGCTCTGGTTCGTGATTGAAGAGTAAGTGAATCGTATCCTTATTAATGTGTGGTATTTTTATTATTTATTCGTACTTTAGTTACTTAACTGCTTTATTTGTATTTAAATGTTGCATTGCATGAATCCCCTTATAAATGTTTCTCGTATCTGTTCCCCTTCCTCACTGAGTATACATTATTTGTATACTCACTCCTCATCATGAATATTTCAGGTTATAGCCAAAGGAAGTGTAGTTCGTGGTTACGTGATCGTTCGTGCTTGAAGAGTGGCCTTACATGTTATGTGGCTTGAGCTATAAAAGTTGTAAAGTTTTACTTTCATGAATTGTATATACTCAATGTATGAGAAAAATATAATTAAGCTTAATCAGGTCATAGAGTGCTTTGATAACCTAGTTTATGTAATAGCTTAATGAGGTTTGAGTTCAATGCATGTATGGAGTTGTTGTATGTTTGGACACGGTACTAGTCCATTTATATATTGTGTGCAGGTAAACTGTTTGTCCTATAAATAGGGAAAACTTCGTTCATTTCTCCTCGTATTTCGTGACTTGGGTTTTGGATTGGGTTGTGTTTAGTGGATATATAGATCTCCTGTTTTCATGAGGGAATGGGGCGTTATACTCACAGCCAATCCTTTCAGTATTTAATACCCATCTTGGATCTATGGCAGTCAAACTCCTTTGACCCCAAGGCTTGAGTGAACGGGTCTGCCAAATTTTCTTTATCGTCTATCTTCTCAATCCGTACATCTCCCCTTTCTATGATCTCTCGGATCAAGTGAAAGCGACGCAAAATGTGTTTGGTCTTCTGATGAGACCTTGGTTCCTTGGCCTGAGCGATCGCTCCAATGTTATCACAGAACAACGTCACCGGTGCATCACTATCAGGAACCACACCTAGTTCAAAGATGAACTTTGTTAACCAAACAACATTTCATTGCTTCATCGCATGTAGCAACTTATTCTACCTCGATCACTAAATCGGCCACAATGCTTTGCTTGGAACTCATTCCAAATCACTGCTCACCATTAATGGTTAATGTAAAAGACTGACGTTGATCTGCTATTATGGTCGAATTTGAAGATAGAATTCATAAAACCTCTAGGCTTAATTCTATATCTCCATCAATGAGGTATTGGTTTTAAGTATTTCTCTAAATACTTAATAATCGACCTACCAGTGAACTCATCTAGGTCATCCAGATATCCGCTAATCATTCCAAGTGAATTAGCTATATCGACCGTTATACATTCATGGCATACATGTTGGAGCCGACCGTCGAAGCATATAGAATCCCCTTCATGCATTCTTGCTCAGCATTAGACCATATAAAGTCGCTTATGCTCAGAACGATCCCAGTTCCAAATGAGTATGTACATCTTCTTGGAACTATCCATGTGATACCTATTTCGAATAGTATCTATGTATGTAGACCGGGATAAGGCTAGCATCCTTCTTGAACTATCTCTATAGATCTTTATACTTAGTATGTAGGATGCTTCCCAAGTTTTTCATGGAGAATTGCTTCGTAAAGCCAGATCTTCAATTTCTTTAATGCTTCTACAACATTCCAAATGTGTAGTATGTCAACTACATTGAGCACCAAAGATATGACTTTTGCTCCTACTAACCTTTTGTACATGCAACATTCCCTTTTGTTTTAGATCAAGCCAAACCCTTTTGACTTTTACATCGAAACAATCACTCCAATTGTGAGATGCTCGCCTTAGTCCATACATGGTTATTTATAGCTTGCATGCCTTGGACTCAGCATTCCTTGATGTTGAACCCTTAGATTGTACCATGTGCACATCCTTCTCAACTTCCCATTGAGAAACACGATTTTACATCCATCTGTGAAATCCATTAGTCATGTAGTGCTACTAAAGCAAGCTTGATCCAAACAGATTTGAGCATTGCTACTTACGAGAGGATCTCGTTATAATCAATGCCTTGCCTTGGGCGAGAAGCCCTTGGCAACTAGGCACGCCTTGTATATTTCAACCTTGCTGTCTACTCTAGTCTTTCATGTTTGAACAGACACTTATACCTTATGGCGATGAGCCTTAAGTGGGTCAACCAATGTCCAACATTGCTGACCCTTGTGAAATTCATTTTGGATCTCATAGCCTAAAGCCACTACTCACAATCAAATACTGCATCACATCTGAGAATGTAGTTGGTCATACGTTACCTTGACTGACCTCTACAATATCGTCATCCTAGATCTGGTACTCTCAGAACCTATCCAGTTTGCGAGTGATTCTCCCAGATCTTCTCAGCGGTGTTTGTACGAGTATGTTAGTGTTGCCTTTAGGTTCCTTCGTCTGACTGATTTGTTGCGGACCCTTGATCTTATTAAGTTCCACTTTTTCTTCCACTATGCCCTTCTTCCAAGAACTCTTTCTTTAAGACCTAGGCATATCTGACCAATGAACATTTTTTTGGTCAAATGTATAGTAGAAATAATATCCCCTAGCCTTTTTAGGATATTACAAATCTACACTGTCAGACCTTGCTTTCATTTTCTTTGTCTTATGTTTCTTAACGTGATGTTGCAACCCCAAATCCTGAGGTAGTCAAAACTTGGTCTACAACCCTTCCTTATCTCATATGGTGTACTCGAAACTGATTTGGAAGGAACTCTATTCGATTGATATGTAGCTAATTTCAAGGCATACCCTAGGAAGATTAGTGAAACCCATCATGGACTTGACCTTGTCTAACAAGGTGTTATTCCTTCTCTTGGACACATCAATGTACTGCGGTGCTCCAGGAATAGTCCATTATGAGAGAATATCATTCCCTCTGAGATAACTTAAAAACTCATTGCTCAAGTATTCACCACCTCGATCTGATCAAAGTGTCTTAATACTCTTGCTTGTTTGTTTCTCTACTTCATTCTTGAAGCATTTGAATGCTTCGAAGGCTACTGACTTGTGTTTCAACAAGAACACATACGTATACCTTGATATGTCACTTGTGAAAGTGATGAAGTAGGTGAAACCTTCTCCAATCTGTACTCGAAGTGGTCCACATACATCTGTATGTACTAATTCTAACATTTTTGTAGCTCGTGCGCCTCTCCTGAGAAAGGTTCATTGGTCATTAGCTTGGATAAGACTCAGGAATATAGTCTCCAAGGAATCCCTCATTGGCCAACTGTTCGAGGCTTTCTCGTTGATATGATCGAGCCTATAATGCTAGAGATAGGATTTATTCACTATGTTATCTCTAGGCCTTCATATGGTCACGTGTTTGATTTAAGGCACACATATGAACACCATGTTCTGCCTATTTGGTACTACTTGGAGATATAACCTCTATATCCAATGTAAATGGTTCTCCTTAGTTCCAAATTTCTACTCTTTTGTAGTCCTACCAAGAGAGCTTACTGGTATCCAATACCATTAGAGCAGAATTATAAATCAAAAGTTAGGTTTTACTGAACTAATCCCAAAACTTAAAGCATCACCATGCTTCCTCTGCGCGACCAATACAAGACACTTCTTGCATACCCCTTTACATATTTCATATGTAACGGTCTTCCTTTTTGGTATTTGGAAGCTAATAGCCTTGTTCTTGTTCTTATATAGCACTAAACAGATATCCCTTGATCCTATCATCATGCTGTAAGGTGAATCTTTCCCTTTTCTTCTCCCAGAAGACTTGTTGTATCTCTTGGCCTAGAAGAATCTTCCACTAGCATAATGGATTCATTCTCTCTTATTGAGTTTGCATTGAGCTTAATCCAATTGAGTAAACAAAACTCAATGTTTAACCTTGTTCATGTGAAGAATCACCTCGAACAGAGAGAAAACTTTGGGTAACGACTATGGGATCAAACCCAAAAGGTGTTCTCCTCAATGTAACTGATCATGAGAATATGATCTCCAATAAGAGAAGCCTTAGTCATTTGTACCTAGAACAAGGACTTCGATATCTAATATATGACCGTCCAACATCCAACGCCATTCAACTCTTTGTAGTATTTATGGATCGATCTTAAGGATTAAATGTTCATGCTGCCTCTGAAGTTCAGAGCTCATAGATACATTACACACCTCACTAGAGTGGTACTAACCTTGTACTTCTCATAGGTTGCAATCTCGTTTCTACTTGCAGCCTCAACAAGGGCAACAAGACATTTTCCATGAGATATCATGAATTTGGCGAGCAATACTTGTGAAACACTTTTCACAAAATTACAATATCTATCATCTTATGTGATATTGGTCAGGTTGTTGGTATCTCATACCATGCAGTGTTAATGCATTTTCCATTTGATTTAGTGATCTGAAATGTACAAGATAAATAAAGTAAATCTGGCATCTTGTTAGTTTTAATCTCCAAAAGGTCTGGACTTTGACCTATTGGTCTCCCACTATTTTTCGGCACTCACACCACCCTCATGGTGTGTCCGTGAGCCTCTCCAGGTCTCAAGGTAGGGTTAGGACCCATTCTCGCTTACCCATACCCCCTAGAAAGTACGGACCAGGCATGCATACCAAAATGGTAGGTCATCTTAGCCAGTTGCATCTCCATACAACTCTTAACTTGTTTAGCCCCTCAAGCCGCGTAAACCCCTAGAAGGTAGGGACCATCTACCATTTGAGTATAAGTCAACCATCAACAGTGCATATGATTGGTGAGCGTGTGTCACATGCCACCCCCTGGGAGGCAGGGTCAAGTCGTTCACCTCATAGTTAAATGATCGCCCACCTACTATGATGGAAGGGCTACAATTATACACCCAGTGTTAGTTAATCGCTTATTGAATTAATATTGACTGGAAGGAATTATTAATGTTATTGAGTTTGGTCTCATCATTTTAACTTGCATGCATCATACATGGATAGTACATAGGCCATACGTATAGATTATCATGCTTTCAATGCAAAAATATATCTCTATATGTTATATATAATCTATAATACACTACCGGATAGGTTATGGAGCTTTTATCTTTCCTAAGTTTCACCAAGCCACTTAGTGAAACCTAGAGAAGATCCCTAGAATGAATGCAGACGACAATTGAGGAAATAGTATAATTTTCCACAATTGGAAACTCCTTCCCAATATGGAAACTACCATTGATTCATGCTGGCCCACCATCTTCAGTCTTCATCTTGATCTTCATCTATCTCTACTCCTATACTAATCCTATCATACTACATTACATTGCTTTCCAAAAGTAGGAACCCCTACCTAGGGAGGAGTTACATAGGAATGAGAGAGGAGAAATTACAACTAGAAATAAAGAAAAGACGAGACACGTAGGCCCCATTTCTAAAAATACATTCAACATTCATTTACGTGAAAGATGCAAATCATACATCCATGCATGACTCTAAGCTCCATAACCATCCCATGCATAAACATTTATGAAATACAATATTAAAATTGATAATTCATAAAACAAAGCCTCTTTTCGTTTTCTCGCAACTCCCTTGGATTATATTGGCATACATATACTTTTTCGTTGTTTTCCCCTTGAAAATAATCTTAGGAATTAATTGGGCTCAACTTACATCCCCAGAATGACTTGTTGTGCAAGACCCAATACTCATCCTAAGCCCACTTTGTGATCCAATTAGAGTTCCTAGGCTTAATTTAATTTTCTCCAAGAAAATCCAAATAATATTAAGCCCATAGGTTTTTAGGCCCAATTGGGCTTTACCAATACCTAATTAGTCAGGCATGTAATTTTAATTTATGACCCACTATCAAAATTAACTGTAGATTCTCAATCCTATTAATTTTGACTAAGTCAACAAATTAAATTATCAAGTCAAACATTGGTCAACCTTGGTTAAATCACATAAAACGTGAATTTATTCACCTACCTAGTTAGTTAATTTGATTAGGATTTGATTCTTTAAGAAAATTGGATTACAAAATCAACTCCTTAATTTTGATTTTCCAAAATCGTACCAAGATCAAATCTATTACCAACCCTTAGTTAATTTGGCAACTAGGACTAGGGTTTGACCATTCTATTGACCTTGACACTGGAAAAAACATCCTAGGCTCATGATATTGTGCACAAAATACTAAGTTGAAACATGATAAACTGTTGCATGATATTGTGGTTTATACTCCTATAGGGCCGAAGTTTGTCACCAAATCTATCTGCAAGGCATGTAATATTTATATTCAAGGTCGTGTCTTTCCTGTCGATTTAATTATTCTACCTTTCCGCGACTTTGAAATTATATTAGGGATGGACTGGTTAGGTAAATATTATGCCCAGCTTGATTGTAGAAAGAAGATTGTGAAATTAGAAATGCCCGACCAGCCCATACTTAAAATAGTTGGTAGTAGAAAATCTACGGCGACTCCTATCATATCTTCTATTAAAGCATCAAAAATGTTAGGTAAGGGTTGTGAGGCTTACTTTGCTTATTTGATTAATCAACCTGGTGATCAATTGAAACTGAATGATGTATCTATCGTGAGAGAGTTTCCGGGGGTGTTTCCTGAGGAGTTACCTGGTTTACCACCTGATAGAGAGATAGAGTTTGTGATCGACTTATTACCAGGGGCTACGCCTATCTCTAGGACTCCGTACAAAATGGCTCCACCTGAGTTGCAGGAATTGAAAATTCAGTTGCAGGGTTTACTTGAGAAGGGATTCATTCAGCCGAGTTCCTTACCTTAGGGTGCACCAGTCTTATTTGTTAAAAAGAAAGACAGATCTCTTCGGTTATGCATTGATTATCGGGGTCTTAATCAGATAACTATCAAAAACAAGTATCCATTGCCTTTGATTAAGGAATTATTTGATCAGCTGCAAGGTGCTAGGGTATTTTCTAAATTCGATCTGAGGCAGGGCTATTACCAGTTAAGGATTAAGTCTGATGATGTTCCCAAAACTGCTTTCAGAACTCGGTATGATCATTATGAGTTTGTTATTCTACCGTTTGGGTTAACTAACGCTCCTGCCGCGTTTATGGATCTGATGCAGAGGGTATTCTGCCCCTATCTGGATCAGTTTGTGGCTATTTTCATTGATGATATTCTTGTCTATTCTAAATCTGAGGCGGAACATGAACAGCATCTCAGGATTGTACTGCAGACTCTTCAGGAGCATCGGTTATTTGCGAAATTCAGTAAATGTGAGTTCTGGTTAAGACAAGTCACTTTTCTGGGCCACATTATTTCTCAGGATGGAATTTCCGTTGATCCAGCAAAGATTGAGGTTGTCATGGCATGGAAACGGCCGGAGACTGTTACAGAAATTCACAGTTTTCTAGGTTTGGCGGCTTATTACAGAAGGTTTGTCAAGGATTTCTCTAAAATTGCTGGACCTTTGACTCAACTCACTCGGAAGAAGACTATATTTGACTGGAATGAGAAATGTGAGGCTAGCTTCCAGGAATTAAAGAAGAAATTAACCACAGCTCCTATTCTTGCTCTACCTGAGGGTACCGATAATCTAGTATTCTATAGTGATGCTTCTAAGGAAGGTTTGGGCTGTGTATTGATGCAGAATGGGAGAGTTATCGCTTATGCTTTCAAAAAACTAAAACCTTATGAACTTAATTACCCGACGCATGATCTCGAGCTTGCAGCTATCATCTTTGCGTTAAAGAAATGACGTCATTATCTTTGGGGTAATAAATTTGAAATCTTTACTAATCACAAGAGTCTAAAATATCTCTTTTATCAGAAAGAGTTGAATATGAGGCAGAGGCGTTGGTTGGAGTTGCTTGAGGATTATAATTGTACTATCAATTATCTGCCAGGTAAGGCTAATATTGTTGCTGATGCCTTAAGCCGAAAGGCTATAGTTGTTAGTCTAATCATCAAAAATTAGGAGTTCATGGAGGAATTATGTTTATGGAGGCCCAACATTTCAGATTCTAGTGTTCAATCCGCAAGTTTGCATATTCAATCTCTATTATTATCCAGGATTTGAGAAGCTCAACAGGCTGACCCGCAGTTGATGAAGGTCTTAGAGAATTCTAAAGGGGGAAAGTCGGATTTCAAATTGCATGATGATGGTCTTCTTAAATTCAAAGGTAGAATTTACATTCCTTCTAAGCCAGCTTTAAAGAAAGAAATTCTTGCAGAGGCTCATAATTCTAAGTATACAATTCATCCAGGCAGTACTAAGATGTACAGAGATCTGAAACAGAATTACTGGTAGAACAACATGAAGAGAGAGATTGCGGACTATGTTGCTAAATGTCTTACATGCTAGAAAGTAAAAGCTAAGCATCAGAGACCGGCGGGGTTGTTACAGCCATTGGCCATTCCTGTTTGGAAATGGGACCACATCACCATGGATTTCATGTCAGATTTACTGCGGTCTTCAAGAGGTCATGATTCAGTCTGGGTTGTTGTGGATAGATTGACCAAAACCTCTCATTTTATTGCTACTAAGAAGACTGAATCTCTAGATCGGTTGGCTGAAATTTATGTTGAGAATATTGTTAGACTTCATGGAATTCCCAAGAGCATTGTGTCAGACAGAGATCCCCGATTCACATCTCAGTTCTGGCAGAAGTTTCAGAAAGCTTTGGGCAAGACATTGAACTTCAGTACTTTTCATCTTCCTCAAACTGACGGACAATCTGAAAGAACTATCTTAATACTTGAGGATATGCTCCGAGCGTGCATTTTGGACTTCGGTAAGAGTTGGGAGAAATACTTACCTCTTGCAGAATTTGCTTATAACAACAGTTATCAAGCTACTATCGGTATGGCACCGTATGAGGCTTTGTATGGGCGGAAATGCAGATCTCCTTTATATTGGGATGAAGTTGGAGAGTCGAAATCTATTGATCCTACTTTATTGCCAGAGATAAACAGAATGATTGATAATGTTCAGCTTATCAGAAAAAGAATGCTTACAGCACAGAGTCGACAAAAGAGTTATGCAGATAGACGCCGTCGTGATCTGAAATTTGCCGTAAGGGATCGAGTATTTCTGAAAATTTCTCCTCGCAAAGGTTTGATTCGGCATGGTAAAGGAGGTAAACTCAGTCCTCGTTATGTGGGACCATTTGAGATAACTGAAACCATTGGGGAATTGGCTTACCGTCTAGCTTTGCCTCCTAGTCTGGGCAGAATTCATGATGTCTTCCATGTTTCTATGCTTCGGAAGTATCAGCCAGATCCTTCTCATGTTCTTGAGCCCGAGCCACTAGAGATCAGTGAAACTTTGACCTACACAGAGAAACCTCTTCGAATTGTTGATCAGAAAGTTCAGGAGCTGAGGACTAAAAGCATTTCGATGGTTAAAGTTCTGTGGGATCATCACGGGTTAGAGGATGCTACTTGGGAGAGAGAGGATTAGATGCGAGAGAAATATCCAGAGTTATTCGCTGATTCATGTAAGAATTGCGTGGACGCAATTAGTTTAAGGGGGAGAGGATGTGACGCCCGAACTTTTTGCCTTGCATTAACTTACTGTTGCATCCCTTATTTGCGCATTTAATTATGTGCTTTATTTATTGATTTTCCTAGCTACTATTCACTCCATTTTTAAACTGCATTATATTAGTGAACTAGCATTTTTATTAAATCATATTAATTGTTAACGGAATGGAAAAAATGTGCAATTGGGCTAGAAGCGATAGGAACCCTCATTTAGAAAATGCTTTTAGTGGATCAATGAATAGTGTTACGTAACATAACTTAGAGATTTAATTAGTTAGCTTATACTTTACACTTTAGGCTCGTTTTTAAGCTATCTACGCACTTTTTATTGGACCACTTAAGCACCCAAACAAGACCCCACCTTAGCTTAGTCATTATATAGTCTTATGAGCTCATAAAATGCAAAAGAAAAAAAAAATAAAAGCTGAAAATAGAAGCAGAAAAGCTGCCAGCAGCTAGGGAGGAAAAAGAAAGATTTTTCTCATTCAACTCTTTAATCCAAGCCTTTCCAAGCCTTGAGCAAGTAGATTAGGGTGTGTGTAAGCCTCCTAAGTGTTCCTACGCGCATTGGTGAGAGATTTCACGGCTTATTTTCGCATTTTAAAATAGTTGCTATTTTCTTGATTTGTTGAAAATGTGACTAAATGCTATTGTATTGCTTATCTATGCTATTATACCTTGTTTATAAGTGCTAGAGAACATATTTGAGCCATTGTTTCGCTTTTTAAACGGTTAGAATCGTTATTTTGAATTATGAGGTGAATAGTGACATTTTTCTAGGGTTTTGTGTAATTGCATGTATTAGCTCGATTCAACACTTCTAATAGATGCCTTAGGTGTTAATAAAGGTAGTCTAATAGCCCCGTACACTTGAATTGCTCTAACATTGCATATAACATGAATTAGCCGACTTTAACAAAGGGGTTTCGGGGTTAAGGCGAATCCGGGTAGACTCAGGCTTTACTTTTAGTATTCTTAGGCTACCTAGGTGCTATAGAAGCTTTGCTAACCCCTATTTGAAGCCCGGATGAGACATGTGAAGTTAAAAGCGAGAAGAGGAAAATTGGGGCTTTCAGGGTAATTGCGAGCATTTGAATGGGTTTGAGGGTTGAAAGGGTTCCTTGAGGGTTAGTTAGGAGGTTGCTATAGTTTTTTTTTGAAATTGAATCGTCAACTTTGGTTTGGAAGAGAAATAGCTTGAATAACAAAGGGGTTTAGGTGCAATTTCGGTTGTCTCGCACTTCTAAGACATTGGCACGACTTCTTGAGTGTTTAAATGTGACTTCAAATTGTTTTAGGGCTCTTGGTATGATTCTATGCTTGTCTTGTATATACTCCTCTGTAAAACTGCTTATTTGCTTGTATAAGTTGCTTTTATTCTAACTGCATCGAGGTCAACCTACTTTGTTGATCCTCCTACGTGTTATTTCTTATATTATTGATATTGACTTGTCATCATTAAGTGCATTGCATAGTGGTTGCGCAACCATAGCGTCAGGGGCGGATGTGTTGAATATTGGCTGGGCGGCAGAGGATTTGCCGGTGGATATTCAAACTCTGTGCCCTAGTCCCTCATTCGCCTAGTCCGGAGATTGCCAGGGATGTTGGGTCGTAGGATTATCGGGGTACATCCGGAGTATACTGGAGTGTTTGGGATTATGCCGGCTTATCGTGATCGTGATCGTGGTTCGTGGATCGTGAATGAAGACCAAGTGAAGATTGGAGTACAGAGGTTATGTGGATTGTATCCTTTAAATGTGTGGTTATTTAAGCTATTATTATCTCTTGAATTGTTTAATTGCTATTGTTGTTTAACTGTATTACCTGTTGCATTGCACGCCCCGGGACTTTATCCCTCACTGGGCAACAGTGGTTGCTCATACCTCGATATATGTTTCAGGAGACGCTGAGGGTGATCCCCATCTTGTTGAGGTAGTAATGGAGGAGGTTGAGGTGCAGACAGAGCCTTTGCCCTAGTTGCTCTGTGTGTGTGTTGTGCTGAGGTGGATGTGCTTTCTTGTTGCTTTATGACACTTGTGTATCTATTTTGTGGCCTCAGGGTTGTGTATATGTTGGTTGTTGCAAAGTTGAAAGATAGTTGGTTGTAGTGTAGATTTGGAAAACTATGACTTGTAATAACTTATGTTTATGCTTTTAATCATTTTGCATGCTTGGGGATGAATGACCTAATGTAGGATGTTTCATCTTTTAAGAATGTTTTGATGTTATCTTAGAATGGCACGGCTATTAGATTATGTTGAAATCAAGTTACCTGCATGCTTGTGTGGTTTGGAACTGTTGGATGCTTCAAGGCTCGGATGGCCTTAAAGGTATCTATTTTGCTAATAGTATTTTCTGGATTGCCAAACAAGGAAGAGCATCATCCTGGTCGTGGAAAATCATTCTTAAAAGAAGAGACCTCATCAAGAAAAAAACCATTTGGACAGTTGGAAATGGGAACTTTATTAAAATCTGGCAAGACCTATGGATCCCAAGTCATCTGAGATAAGGAATGAGTGCAACTCCTCCCTCACTGTGGTTGGTGATCTTATTGATCAGAATAGACACAAATGGAAAAAAGAGGTGATCAGAAGCTTATTCCCCGCTCACATTGAGAAAGAAATCCTCTCAATCACCATCCCCTAGACGAGTTTTGGGGATCGCCTTGTGTGGCCCTTTTGCCATAATGGGCAGTATAGTGTTAAATCTGGCTATCGAGCTACTATAGAGTCTCATCCCTTATCCAAGAATTAATCAGCTAAGTCTTCATATAGGACCCCTGACGAGCTGTGGAAGTTGATTTGGAACATCAAAGCTCCACCCAAAATTCGCCTTTTCCTTTGGAAAACCTGTCGTAATGGCTTGCCGACCAATGAAAATCGTTATCAAAGGAAAAGCTCGACTAGCCCCATATGTTTGATTTGTAATGAATTAACTGAAACTGTTGAACATTTACTTCTTCTTTGCCCTTGGTCTCAAAAATATTGGTGCACTTCTTCTTTGTAGTGTTCTATTAATTTGAGCCATGTGTTGAGATTTGGAGATTGGCTTCTCTCTTTTGTTTGTCGTTGTGTTAATGCAGGATACTGCAGGGAAAAAGCATCATCGAAGATTGCCTTTCCTTGCTGGCAAATTTGGAAGGAAAGGAATTGATTCTACTTGGAGAACAAATAGATTAATATTGCACATGTAGTGTCTCTGGTGCACTCATCATTCGTTGAATTTTCTCAAGCCCTTGATGACTAAAGTTCCTTTTCGGGGGTGCATCCCCAAGAAACCGAATCAACCCCTTCAGTGTGGACATTTCCTCAGTCTGGGTCGATTAAGATCAATACAAATGCATCCTTCAAGGATAGAGAATCCCTGGCATCGGCAACCTTCCTTGTTCGTGATTCACGAGGAAAACTCATTGCAGGTCAAGTTGATTCCATTTGGAGAGGTACAACCTTTGAAGCGGAAGCATATGCCATTAGAAATGCCTGTCTCTTTGCAACCCAATTCAACAATCAAAACATCACAATCGAAAGTGATGCCAAGGCCGTTCGCAAAACTATCAATTCTCTAGATCATGCTACCAGTTGGAATGCAAGAGTTTGTTAGGAATAATGCCCTAAAAGCCAATAAATTATATTTTTGGAATTATGGATAATGTATTATTTAATTAATAAATTATTTATTGCTGGCATATTATTTATTTAGTAATATATTTTAATTAAATAAATAAAAGTCCTTAGAACACTATTTATAAATTCTATCTTTAAGAGTAAGGATATGATTGGCACAATCTATATTCATAAATATGTTCTAAAACTTGTCACCGATCATAGGATAAATTAATTGGCCGTTAGTTTATCTAGATAGATCGAATTACAATTTACTAACCAAATAATATGAGTTATTAGTTTGGTTGAGTAATCTTATATTGTTATAGTAGATGTATAAATACTTGTTACGAACAAGTGACTGGACTTGACCACCAATACAATGAATTACATGGAATGTTTATAATTCATTGTATTATGTAATCATATGATTATTCCTCAAACCCAAGACACCGCGATTATCTCATGATTAGGAATACCATGATTTGCTGGTACAATTAAACTAGTCATACGGGAACTGTAAATTGGGAGTCCTATGCGATCTAATTAATTAAGTAACTAAAAATCCTTGGCCAAGGTGGAATAGTGGAAGTTGATCCACATATTATTCATTAGTTACAAATTAAATTGATTTTGGCATATGATCGAGTCATAGAGTTTGACGACCCAATCCATGATTTTGGCTCGATCAAGATAATTAAGACAGTAGGATTCGATTGTATAGAAATTACTAAATGGGTTCATATACTTGCACTTCATTTCTAATTGGATAATCGCGATATACTGTTAGGTGTCACTCGTGATTTGTGAATTATTAGAAGGAGTTCTAATTTAATTAATTAGTAAAATTAATTATTCGCTTCCGATTAATGGTGAATCTAAGAGGTCACACACAAAAGGAATTTGCGGATTAATTGGATTAGAGAAAAAATTAAATTAAATTTAGGATCGTCCTAAATATTAATTTAATTGAGTTCGTAGTAATTAGATAGTAATCTGGTTATTATGAGGTCCAAGACTGGTTAATTAAGACCAATCCACATATGACCCTAGGTCATGTGTGTTTCCTATATATAGTTCTATTTTGACAGGAAAATAGCTAGCACAATTTTTCATAAGTCAGAAAAATATAGAATTTCTCTAAGAACTCTAGTGGGGTGAAAATCCAATTGATAGCACAGATTCTGTGTGGTATCTTGGAGGCTTCACGCATGGGGAGCTCATCTCAGATTCTACCTTAATCTACGCTACAAGAGTTAATTCTAAAACTATTGCTATGATATTTAATCAGATTAATTATTATATGTATTAAATTTGCGTAATCAACCGTGAACGGATACATGAATATTATTCCGCTTTGTAATTAAATTTTTAATTATGATGTATGTTTTCCTATAGAGTTATCGTAGACGATATCCAAAAGATTGTGGCCGATCTATGTTCGTTAGGTTTCGTAGCATTAGGAGGATGGCTAACCATTCATATGATTAGATTGCGAAAGCAAAAACTTGTAATGAGTTTCCTCTTGATTAATTGTCCAACCCCTTTTCCCGACAGTTGTTCTTGTTGCCCCAGGACATTGCCCAATTCAAAATTGGTTAATATTGTAATCACGTTTTATTAACAAAATCGTTTTACTGTTCAAAAAAAAGAAAAAAAGATAACGATGTGGCAAGAGCGGCAAGAGTAAAGGTGTATTTTTATTTATTTATTGGGTCAAGCAAGAATAAGGTTCAAAAATTGTTATTCAACCTATAAAAAACAATACATAGCTGCATATAACACGCCTCTAATTATTTATATTAATAGACACTTAAACTTCTTGTTAGCACCTACTTAATTAAGCAAAACATCTTTTTTTTTTGCTAATCTAAGCAAAACATCTTTGGTTCCATATACAACTCAAAAAGGATCAAGCTTAGCTCTTATTAAACAAACAAAAAAACATGTAAATAAAAAAATAAAAGGCGATGGTTACAGCTCAACGAATCCCTCTTTTTTTGCAAAAACATGCAAAACATCTTTGGTTCCATATACAACTCAAAAAGGGTCAAGCTTTAGCTCTTATTAAACAAACAAAAAAACATGTAAATAAAAAAATAAAAGAAAAAGAAAATAGAAAAAGACTTCCCATGACTGTCTTAAAACTTCCCATATCCTCCGCATCCCTCCATTCCTATGACTTACCAGATCTTGACGTTTCACTTCACATTTTAAATTTTTTTTTTCTGACTCAAATGTAAAAAGAAAAGAAAAAATAAATATACCCCAAAAATCTTCACCCATTTTCTGCTGAAACTGTTATCTTTGTTTGCACCTGCTTTACCCAATCTCCTTTCTGCTTTCTTTGCATGTACAAGAGATGTACTACTCCACTATATTATATATATAGAGAGAGCACATGGGTATTCTCTGAAATCTGTAAATATAGAAAACAAAAGATCCACATAAAGACACCATTTTTAGTGTTGTTTTCTCAAATGGGTATTTAATTTTCTGAACCCATCAAGATTTGCATATTGTTTTGGGGTGTTAATCAAATTTTAATGGGAGTTTTGTTACAGTTGTGGTGGTGATGTCTTATAGTAGTGGTAATAAAAGCTACTCAGACCAAGAAATAAATTCAAATGCTTCATCCGAGTTGAAACTTTATCAAGCTTTCATATTTTCAGTGCCAATCTTGTTCACTTTTATACTTCTCTTATTGTTCTATTTATTCTATCTTCGCCGTAGAAGAGTTGATTGGTCCTCTCTCAGAATGAGAACTACTTCTTCACTGCAAGGACCTCAAGCTGGGGATAATCTCTCAAGGGTATATGTTATAATGTTTGCAAAATCAATTGTTATTGTTATTGTTATTATTATTATTATTATTATTTTTCTTTTCTTTTCTCAAGTATTATTGTCTTTTGCATAATATTATTTGAGTTTGTTGGATTTGTTGTTATGACAGTGTGAATTAGGCTTGAAAAAGGAGCTGAGAGAGATGTTACCAATTATTGTATATAAAGCCAGCTTCTCAGTCAAAGACACACAGTGAGTGTGCTTTTCTTTGATATTTCTATGTGCTATTGATGAATTTATTACTGTTTGTTGTTAATAGTCCAGCAACTTAGTATTGTTGAATGGCAGAGTTTTCTGTCAATGGATGAGCATTCACTTTCATAAATTTGATAGAATTACCAACAAAACCAGACAAGTGAACTAGCCACTACAAATATGCTGCTTGGAAAAGAGACTAAAAACATACCTAACCAAACCAAACCTTTACCCTACTAGGTGGGATCCGTTATATGTATCTAACACCGACAGTCGTCTCCTCCCTAAACTCATTACATGTGAGATCTCATTTGAGTGTCTTTATCAAACTCTACTTAGAAAGTCCTTTATCCCTCTTACAATGTACTACATCCATACCTTCATCCCTTCCGATAGTGATTCTACCGGTCTGTCCAAACCATCTCAAATGGTTCTCTCTACTTGGAAAAGATGCTAGAGTTCTTTTTTCTTCCTTTTTTTTTGGGCCTTTGTTTCTCTCTCTTAGCCTCAAATTAAGGGTTGTTTGCAGTTTGGTGATTTTAGGAATAAAATCAACTAGAGATCTGAAGTATGTCTCTTGAGTTGTATCATAAGGATGATCAAATGAAAATTAGTTGATAGGTCTTTTAACTTTTTTGTCATTAAAAATATGTGAAAACTTTACAAGTAGTTCCTCTAAAAACAAAAGAGTATCCGCTAGATTGACTCTCCCAAATTCATGTTCTTCTTTCCATCAGTTAGCATAATAATGGGGATGAAGAGGAGACTTCATTAATGTAGTTTTGAGAAAGTAAAATTTTCAATTAAAAGCCATTTGGCGTATTAGTCGTAGATATTTTGTGTCTCTGTAGTGTTTGTGTGCATGTGCAGCTCCCACCAGCTGGGAGGGGGGTGAGAGAAAGGAGTAAACTGAAAGAGTATTTTGGCCAGACGCTATAATGACATAGTTAATTACTATACATCATGATCAACTGAATAGTCCCAACTCAAAGATTCTTGGTCAAGAGAGACGGTAAGTACAGATGTTTCTGGCTGAAATTCATTGTAGATCCTTATTGCTGCTGCTGCATTTTGTTGGACTTAATAGTTATAAATTACAGGTCTCCACCCTTATTTCACCATTATCAATCTTAAGAGAAGGAACTAATGACTAAAAAAGTCTATCTGGTGCAGGTCTTCTCAAGAGCATTATGTCATCTATCATAATATGAACGCTTCCAAAATTCAAACAATTGCAATCTGGCTAAATCTTAGGAAGCTTCCCGAACTTTATCTGAAATGAGTTTTCAAGTAAAAGTAGGTTCAGAAAATTTGTGATTTGTATTTAGAGAAAAGAATGCAGCTTTCACTTTCTCTTGGTTATCTAAGAGGCTTGTCGTTCCAAAATCTATTTGAGACCCAAATAGTGGATCCAGTGGCTTCTTGTTGTAGATGAAACTGGCAAGTATTGACATTAATTATGGCTAAGAGTAGCTTACTACCATCTATTTTAACGTGCCTGTAATTCTTGGCTATTGCCTTGCTCTTTTCTCACTGCTGTGAAGGCCAACGAAGGAGACTGGAGAGTGATATACTGGAGAGAATCAGGTCCGACATTCTGTCACCCTATCCTTAGGTAAAAATTTGTATCCAATTTTTCTTTTATTAGCTTAAGGTAGCAGAAGTTTAATGTGAGATTGAGGTACATTCGTTATTTCACTGCAGTGACATCTAAAAGAATTTCCTAAAATCACTTAGCATAAGAGCAGACTTGATACTTGAAAATTTTGTACTTTGTTTGAGCTGAATTGTCTTTTGCGGAAGGAGAAAAGAAAATGAGGAAAAAAACTTCAATGGTTGCATTCAAGACATGGACCATGTCGATTGAATTTCTAGAATGGTGAATTCAAAATACTGATCACTGAGTCAATGAGGACATCAAACTCAGGATATTGCTCTAGATAAGCTTGAGAATATGGTCTGATTTCTATTGCTCTTTTGTTGATGAGCAACCCTGGAGCAGCCAGTACATTTGATAATTAGAGAACAGAGGTTGATAATTAGATGATGTTTTGGCTGCAGACATCAGGGGTATTCGGTAATTTTATAGGGGTCATCATATGTATTTCTTATACTCCAGATTAGTTAATTTGCTCTGGTTTTCCTAGTCCTTTTCCGTAGTTGATTCTGTAATCCTTAGACAGCTATTGTTAGAGCTTTCCTTAGTTTCTTTCGGAAAATTTTATTTCTATATACGTGGATGGCTGGCACTATCCGAACAAGGCTGGGTTTAATATTTCTTTGCACATTTTTGCAAATTTTAATGGTGAGATTCCATTAATCTTTCTTCTAGAAGTAATTCCTAGAAAATATTCGAGAGATTCTTCTTTTATCTGTGTTTCTCTTTCTTTCCTCTCTTTCTTGTTTCCTGCATTCTTCTGGCCATAGGCCTTGTCCTAACACCTTAAAATATAGCACATCAACTACTTAACACCATGTAGTAAAGCTACTCTAGCTAAATCTGGTTGGGAGTTCCTGAATTCCTTTTTGAAATAGTCAGACAAAACAATGTGCTATTCTGTTCTGTTTTATTTTTGTGTATGAAGACTATGCATTACAGCTTTGTACTTTTACCTGACATCATTCTCACTAACACTTGGACTATCTGGGAAGGGGGCAAGCCTAGACTGGGGATAGGAGTAGGTTAAGGGGCTTGAGTAATTAGGGCATGCTCAATGGAGTCTTCAAAATGCAAGACTTTCCAAATTTGGGTATTTTTAGAGCCCCATGGCCCAAAAAGCAACACTAATGATGACAAAAGTATATAGGGTCCACCACTTTTACCATCTTTTAAGTCAAAATAGAGCCACAGGCTCTATTTTTTTTCAACAAATAATGAAATTCTTTAATTGCTTATTCCCAAGGCAAATGAATGATCCATTTTTTTTATTTGATAGACAAAATGTTCAATGAATTTCTAATATAATAAATAGAAGGGTAAAGGGTTTGTTGTTGAGAACGAAGCAATAACAAGAATATTTCTAGTGGAGCATCTTTCACAATCCTTAGATAGATGGTTCTAGGCAAGATGATAACAAGTTACAAATTCTTCAATTTTTGGAAACTTATAAAGTTCTTAGCCCAAATATTATATTTGGTTATTTACTAAAATCGCCCTTGGCAGCTATCTGGCATTGGTATTGGGATCTTGGCTTAATAGATAATTTGATAAGCCAATGATTTTTTTTTGTGTTTCATAATATGGTTCAAATTCTACTAATTCACCCGCCATTACTTCATCAAGTCCATGAATACGAGCAATGCCATCGTTTACGGAGTTTTTCTGACTTCTAACGAAATGGCTTTTTCTTCTATTTTTCAGTTTTGACTCCTTTCTCTTATAATCAGTAGTGACTTAGAGATGGATACTGAGGAAGACCGGACCTCCTTTTTCTTTTAATTTTTGTGATCTCTTTTCCCTCTTTACTGTTCAAAGAAGAAGTCGTTTTTTTTAAGTGTATATGCACTTTAGAATACTATTTCTACGGAAAATACCATTTGTAGGGATTTCAATAAAGATACCTAAACAGGACGTTAGTTCTCATGCACGATTTTGAATGAGAGAAAGAAGTGAGGAAAAGGAATCAAGTTTTCTTATTCCACTTAGACTGATTGAATCCATTATTTTTTCTGGATAAAATAAATCCGAGATTTTTTTTTTCTACTAGAACAATTACCATTATTGGTATCAAACCAATAACGATTCATAAAAGCTAAATCTTCTAATCGATAATTAGGCCAAAGAAAGAACTTCAGGTCATGTAGGAACAAGGTTCAAGTCTATCGGTCTGTTAGGATGCCTCAGCTGCATACATCACTGCACTTAACAATTTAGACAGAGGGTATTTTTAAATTTTATTTAGTCTTTCTGGGATTGGGTCTATATTAGGAGGTCTAAACAGCCTTCGATGGTTATACGGGTATCCAAAGTACGAACAGGGATATCTATCTAATCCGATGATCGATTGCGTAATCCTTTACTTGATCGAACAACCCCAAATTCAGTTCGTACGTAATGACAGATCACAACCATATTATTAAAAGCTTAGATATCTTACAATTAGAATCCCTCATTTTTCCGATCCAGTTCCTCCACCATCGCAAACCCCAGTTTGAGATCACCTCGTTTAACAAATAGGATTTCTTGGTGAAGTCTTACCCTAGATTCCCACAAAAGAGAAAAGAATGATAAAGAACGGTTTTCCCTATGTCGTGTTCAAAGAATGACTTTGGTTATCAAATGATTGAACAGCCGGGAGCAAGCCAGAATCCATGTTGTATATTTGAAAGAGGTTGACTTCCTTGCTTCTCTCATGGTACACTCCTTTTCCCGCCGAGCCCCCTTTTTCCTCGGCCTAAAGAAGTTCACGACCCGTAGGCCTTCTACCTCCACGCGGCATTGTAGAATAAGTCGGGGGACCTGAGAGGCGGTGGTTTACCCTGCGGCAGATGTGATCAAATAATCATTCTATGATGAAAATGGAATAACTGGGCAAAGATTTACCTCCGTGGAAAGGATGATTCATTCATCCCCTTTTAGAAGGATCATCTAGAAAGCCATTCGTTTTGGGTGGATTTGGTCAGGGAGATGCAGAAATAATACTTCAAGATCCATTACGTGTTCAAGGCCTAGCCATAAATCCTATTGTATTCATTGAGATCTGTTGACTTTGTATACCATTCCGTTGTAAATAAACGATCTTATGACAGATCCATTGGGGTCTTGAAATTATATAAAAATGGAAACAGCAACCCTAGTTGCCAGGAGGGATTCGAACCCCTGGACACGGTGGTTCTGCCACGTGCTCTAATCCTCTGAGCTACAAGCCCCACTCCGATATATAAAAAATTGTCCCCTCTTGGATAATTATTGATAGCGGTACTCTCTAGGATATCATGGGTACGTATTTTTCGAGACAAACCAGTTACACTAAGACTTGCAAAATTTATTGAAAAATATAGAGCTTGGGGATCTATTTTGGCTTAAAAGATGGTAAAAGTGGTGGACCTCACGTATTTTTGTCATCATTAGTGTTGCTTTTTGGGACATGGAGTTCTAAAAACACCCAAATTTGGAAAGTCTTGCATTTTGAAGACTCCATTAAGGATAACCTTAGGAGGGTATATGTTAGTCTTGATACATAGATTGAGGTCCTAAGTATTTGGTGTGGGTGTGCATCCACGTGCCAAGTCCCTCAATCATTGATTTGAAGATACCTCTATTAGTCTAGAAAGTGTCCAAAAATGTTGGGTGTGGCTTTTGGACACGTTCGTCATAAAATAAGCTACATAATGTACATGATAGCATGTTTGTCTTTTGCAATTAAATTTAGTGACTGCTATGAGCTTCCATTTAGTAGAAGGCAAGTTTCTTCTTCTGGGAATAGGTTAATAGTTTGTCATCTTTTGTTTCATCTTGCTGTCAAATTGCTTGTGGAGATCAGTGTCCAACCCAAGTGTCAGGTGTCTGATACTGATTTCTCCGAGTATATGGAAGGTTCCATCTGACGTAGATGTTAGAATTTCTTTTTCTTCTTTTTCAGGAAGGGAAGGATGGTGTTGCTTGGGGGTTGACAGAAGTGCATTTGTTGAAGGGCTTGAATATAATTATGAGGATGTGTATTGTCCCCCTTTGGAGTATGAATCTCATTCTCTCTGACATATAAGATTTAGTATAGCCCCACAGTGTAAGCTTTGTAGATGGACATTTAGATAATCTGATACTGAAAAAGATGAGCGCATAGAGAAGGATGATATCTCTTAGTCCAGGTAGAATGAGTAAGCGGTCATTTATATTACATGACTTGCAGCATAATGGAAATCTTGTCGTATTAGATCATCTTAATTGAGGTGATCGAGTCATTCCTCGAATTTTAAGCATTTACTCACATTTTAACAAGTAAATGAAGTAGTTAACTGCAAAGGGCTTACTAATTTCTACAGCAGTTAGCACCAATAGGATCAATTGGACTCGCTGAATTGATTTTGAGACATTGATTATGCATTCAAAATTAGCTTGTAATACTTTCTCCTCTTTTCATTGCAGATGTTCTGTTTGTCTTGTGGATTACCAAGCAGACGACAGGCTGCAACAAATACCTGCTTGTGGACATGTGTTTCACATGGACTGCATTGACCACTGGCTGGCTGCACATACTACCTGTCCTCTCTGCCGACAATGCCTTCTTGCTTCGGCTAAACCTTCAAGTTCAGCTTCAGATGTTCAGATAGAGACCAATATCGGATCCTCAAATGATCAGAATGGAAATGAATCATCTATTCAAGATGGTTCACAATCTTGTGAAGGCGCTCAAAGTAGCCAAGAGCAGTTTGACCTCGGGGACAGAGATAAAACTATTCTCGAGAGCTGCAGTGACGAAGAAGAAGAAGAAAGAGATGCTCAACATGTTGATACTGGTCGAGAAATGTGTAATTTTAAGATTGATGCAGTGCGGTATAGAAGTTCAGCGAGTTGATGTTTGGTGTAGTAGATAGTTTGCGCAACTATCCATCTATCATTAATATGCTACATCCCTCGTCTCATTTTACTATGCAGAAAGTAAGGAAACTAATTTCTAACTTATTAGTCTATATTACAATGTCCATAGTGCCTCAACAATCACATATATTTTACCATACGGCATTTGCACACTCAACATATTTATTCACATATTTTTTTCATGGATCTTAAGTATAGGCCACATCACAATTCTATTTCTGAGAAATGACCGTGTATGATCATCCCATAGCAAAGCTTATTCGGGAAAAATAGAGATGAGCATGGAATACTCTAGTCGCTAGTGCCAAAATCCTAAGTTCAATTTTACTATTATCATATTAGTTATTGAGAAAGGGAAAATCCAACCTAAGGCAAGAAGACCGAAATACCCTCCATCACCTCAGAACGAAGCCTGTTAAAGGCCCGACCTACTAAGACCCGACCCGAGGACATTCCAAAAGGTCGGGCCCATAGATCCTGACCCGGGAATGTCTAGGGAGGTTGAGGTTAACTAACAAAATTCTGATAGAATCTTGAAAAATCCAGAGATATAATATTCATATTAGAAAAAAGGTATAAATAAACTGTCATATCCATAATTAGAGGTAACCAATTCTAGTAAATTACACACATTTATCTTCTCCAAAACACATTTTACTAACTTAAGTATCAGAGTGCTTACGTAGGGGGCTACCTTTGCAATTTGTTACTTGTGTGTGTAGGCTAAAGGAAAGCTCACTCGGAGCCTACCTTCTAAATCCAAAAAGTACCTTAACACTTTGGCACTGTCTGTGGGAATTGAAGTTTGATTCCCACTAAGAAAAACACAATGGTTAACACCAAAAGCCAAGTTCACGCCGGTGAGTCTCAACAACCGCAAACCCAAAGTGAACCACCGCTGCCAGGAACCATTCCACCACCAGCTAGTACAACTTTTCCACTTGGAACCACTCTAATTGGCCATACACCTTTACCACCCCGAACACTACCCATTCCTAACACTATTCTTGGTATTCTATCGCCGGAACAAAGCATGAATATACCACTACAGAAATGGACATACAGTTCTTGAACCAGATGGTTTATGTGATGAAAAGCTCCATGGATGCCTTTATCAAGGAGTAGAAGCAGACGCAAGCCTAAGCGCAACCTAATTCGTACCCTCATGTATGTGCTCACTCATATCCGCTGCTTGCGCAAGCTCAGTCGCGGGTCTTGCCAACTTATCACCAACCGAATTTGCATAGGCAACCAGATGTTGTTCAACAGGTTCCGCATAGGCGCTAGGATCACTAGAGGGATGAACCTTGAAATGATGACGATAGATGATCCACTGGGCCAGTGGATATGGAGGTTAGGGCAAGACCACAAAGGCAAGAAAGCAGAGCTGGGGAAGCATATCTGTCAAAGATACCTGTGGATCTGAGGAGATCGGTGGTAGGACAGGGTTTTCATCCTTTCACAAAGGAAATCTGGGAAGTATCCACTTTTGGATACAAACTGCCTCACCTGCCAACATATAATGGAACTGGAGATCTGGAAAACCATGTCCAAAGATTTGATCACTTGATGTTTTTCAAGGAGGTCCAGATGCCGTGAAGTGCAAGATGTTCCCGAGCACCCTAGATGTTGCTGCAAGGAAATGGTTTTCTGCTTTACTTGAGAATTCTGTCAATAGTTCTGCTCATCTGGTTGAAATTTTCCTAAACAGGTTTACAAACAGTACGAAGACACCCAAGCCCACCACTTTTCTGTTCCGTCTTTAGCAAGGCAAGGACAAGACCCTCCACGAGTACACAGAGAGGTTCAACAAAACCATACTGGACATACCTAGCCTTGACAAAGTCGTAGTTATAGTTGCCTACAAGCAAGGGCTCACTAGATCTAGGCAATTCCGCTATTCTCTGGAGAGAGAAAAGCCGAGAGATCTGGACGATATGATGAAGAAGGCCAAGAAGTACATCAGCTCAGAAGAATACATGGTGGATAAAAAATACAAGGAAAAAAAGCTGGGAGACACCTCGGACAAATTCGTCCAAAGGCAAAGGCAAAGATGAAGGACAACCTTAAGGAGGTCAGAAGTCCAGGACCTGTCAAAGCGCCTCGGCCTAGAAAGGTCAATTCGAGAGATATACTCCATTGACAATACCAAGGTTTGAGGTCCTAATGGAGATAAAGACAAGACCCGACGTCAATCTCAAATGGCCACCGAGAATGAAGTCCAACCCAGACTAAAGGGGCAAAAAAAAATTAGTTGGTTTCACTATGATTATGGTCACGAAACTAATGAGTGCAAGAACCTTAAAGATGAGATAGAAATACTCATCCAAAAAGGGAAACTGGATCATTATGTAGGTAGGAGAGGTCAGAAGGTTGAGTAGAGGGCCGATCGAGAGCGAAGCCCTAGAAGAAATAATGTCACGCCTCAACTCGACCCCACTTATGATCAGTCAGGACGCGACAGAATTTTGGCATAACGTCTATAACATGGACAGCAGGACTCTAAACCAGTCCTTTATAATATCACACAACCAACTACAACTTTAACAACAAACAATTCATCCAACACCATTCATTAACCAACCATACAACATTCCAACAACAAGACATATGCCTCCGTCTCAACAACACACATCAAGCTATACTATACCCAATGCAAAATAGACAGTAAAGCTAGTCTAGCAACCTATTCATATTCCAAAAGAAAGATAACTAAACTAGTATTATACAATCCACTGTCTTTATAGTATGTTATATAATACAAACTTTGAAACTCAATATATATTACAATACAATATGATACAATCCAAGACAACACATAAGCATCCAAGCAAGTACTCAAGCATCGGGCTTGTCCACATTATCTGACGGCACATATTACATGTACCCTAAATCTAGAACACCTGAAAGGACAACAAATAGGGTGAGCTTATATATAACAAAGCTCAACGAGGGTTCGAAAAGAGATTTTGAAAACACTTTCATTTGGAAAACACACTAGGAGCAATGAACATTATAACCATCAACAACAACACAATTAATGCAACACAAGTAACCAAGCAATAAGGATACGATACACTCGTTCTATTGAAGTCGTTCTCCCTGTGCACCAATCACGAACCCTACCCATGCACCAAATGCATTCTGGAAATACACCAACCTAGATCCACACTCCATGATCATTCTCCGACCACACGAGATAGGGGTTAACACATGATAGTTGTGTCATTTTCAACCCGGTAAGTCCGATACCGCCCGAGAGGTAACACACACTATCATGACTCACAACAATTAACACTTGACATCTTATATTCTGAGAAGACAACAAAGTAGGTTGTCTTCCAGTACAACAACTGTAATACCCCGACCTTGAACATATAGTTATTTTATTTACTTGCATATATTAATATGCTTATTTTAATTATTTACATACATTTACATATTACTTTAATTGTTTGCATATATTTGTTATCATTACTTTTCATATCTCTTAAAAAAATGCATTTGTCTCGTTTAGCGTGCATTTGCGTGCATTTTCGTGTTTAAGTATTGTAGATGTTAATTATATGATAATGGTTAGCAAATGAAACTGAATTAGTTAGATTAGAATCAAATGGAAAACTAATTAATATTACATAGTTAGAAGGGCAATTTGGACTTTGGGCTTTAATTAATAGCCTATTTACTAAATAAAACAAAACACAATATATGTATATTACACACACACACACATACGATTTAGCACACACACAAATTCAGCACACACACACAACACATGATAGAAAGAAGAGAAGAAGAGAAGAAGAGAAGAAGAGAAGAAGAAAATAAGGAAGAAGAAAAGGAAATTAGCTTTGTGAGGCCAATTTTCATGCCATTCTTCATGTCTAGGTGAGGGAATTCATATTATTTGCATTCTATTTGGATTATTTAGCTATATGTATGCATGCTATGTTTTATGTAAGTGTTCAAAGATGTTGGAAATGTATGTTTAGCTAAAGTATTAGTATGCTAAAGGTTGTAGTAACTCTCTAGTGCTCATAGAATGAATTCTTGCATGCTATCTTTAGTTGTAGAGTTGCTTTGTTAACTAAATGTAATTGTATAGTTTAGGTATTTGTTTAATGTCCTAAATGAAGAGTAGGAATGTTAGGTAAGCTAAGGTAATGGTTATAGTTAGCTCAAGTGCAAGAAATAACAAGAAAATATGATAAGTAAGCAAAACCCGGTTTTGGACAGTGCACTGCCCCTGAATTCTGGAGTGGTTTTGGCATAGAAAACTTGCTTATAATTGAACAAAATTTATACAACAGCTAGATTAGGCAGTTTGGAACAAATGTTGATTTCTAGAGCTAAGGCAAATTCTAACGTTTTGATCCCGTGATTTAGCCATTTCCGAAATGTGTCTGGGAAAAATAGGGGCAGTTAGGTGTAGTTGTACAATAAAGGTCGTAACTTGTGGAATTTAGATCGGAATTGAGTTTCACTTGAGTCTAAAGTCATCTACACTCGAAAAGATACGTTTATACATAAAAATTAGTCAGTTTGGAGGTCCATAGTATAGATAAATGAATTGATTAAATTAAGCCCCTCTTAGAGAAATTGGAAAATATTTTAGTGATATTTTAGGGTTTTTGTGCAAAGTTGATTCTAGGATTGATTCGATGCTATCTACAGGTGCTATAGGTTCTAATGAGCATAGATTAGTGATTAGATGTGATTGGCTTGATTGGAACTTTAGAAAATTTGCCTAATTGGCTTAGAATTCAAAGGGACTTTATCCAAAAAGTGAATCCGGATGGAATCTAATGATGTAGATAGTATTTATTAGGTGTGGTAGTGCTTAATGTGCCTTTATGATGCTAATTGGAGGGTTGGTTAGAGTACTTGTAGTTCAAACGCACTATGGGGCCTTAGGGGATTTTGAGCTTGTCATAGCTAAAAGCGGGTTTTCTTGACATCAAAGGGTATCATAAAGTGTCATTAGAAGGGTTGAATGGCTTGGTTAGTTTTTTTATAAGTCAAATAGCTTTCGTAGTCAAAGGGGACATTGAACGAAGTGTTGACTGGACAAGTTTTGAGTATTCATATGGCCTTAGATATGTTGGGAAGTAAGTGTGGTGCAATTCTAATCTTGATTGGGTGAAAGGTTTAAGAAGCTGTAGTTCAAATGGACAAAGGGCCATTTCGGGATTTTGTAGTAAACGTGGGTTAAAGTGGGGTTTCATGTGATTTAAATGCATCATAAAGTGACTAGTATTGAGTAGTGAAATCGAATTTCAAGTAGCGTGGCTCATTTGGATGTGGTAGCTTGAGAAAGTTAGAGAAATAAATAGTATTTTATTGAGTGTTGTGACTTTGGTTCAATTGATGGTTTTGGTACTTGCATTGGATATCATAATGCTAGATTGACTAATTGGATGCTTGGATGTGTTAGAGTGTGGGTTGAACTTGTGGAGAATTGATTGGTAATAAAGGGGCCTTTGATGGTTTTGGGCTATAAGTGTGTTTATGTGCTATGGAAAGTTTGGTTATGGTTCCTAGGTGATTGTAGAGTGTTTGGAGTTCTTACAATGTATCTTAGTTGATAGATGGTTAGTTCTATAGCTATGAGATATAAAGTGCTTTTGAAAGGAAGTTGGAATTTGATTGTTAGTAATTGATTTGTAGTTGGGTATTTGAGAGTTTAAATGCATTTGGATAGCTTGTGTATGCTAAAGGGATGGTATTGTGGGTTGAGTAATTAGTTGATTAATGAATGACATAGTTTAGTTGAATTGAACTTGTAGGTAGATTGATAGCTTTGGACCAAGTGGTTTGCATTCTTGATTATATATTGATTGTGTAGGTTGATCCTAGTTTAGAGTGAGTTTCCTTGGTGATTAAATAGTGATTGCGGGATGCCTATTGTGTTAATTGAGTGAATGGATTAGAGTATGTGAGATTGAATTGTCAAGAGTTTATAGTGTCAAGTGGTTGCCATAGTTTAAAGATGGATTACTTAATGTTCTAATGGCATTTGTGAGTGGTTGTGAGGTTAGGGGGTGCTTATAGAGTGTTCATCGTACTTGTCGTGTAACCTCGATAATGAATAACTTGCGTTATTGCTAGAGAGTAAAGGGTTTGTTAGTGAGTGTGGTATTATTGATTTTTGATTTGAGTATATAGATTAGTTAGTTAAGCATGAATGGAGTTGGTTAAATGCTACTTTTCTTATATTCTAATTGGAGGGGTAGGGTTGATTAAGAGGCATCAGTTAATTGGGATCTATGAAGTTTAAGAGTGGTTAATATGTGACTTTAGTGGTTAATGGAAATCGGAGTAGAGAGTTGCTAATAGAAGGGAGTGTGATGATTAGTAATGATTCTTGGAGAATGCTAAGAGTATATAATGAGAATGATGAGAATGGTTATCTAAGTGGAGGAGTAGAAGTAATTGAAGTGAGTGATCATATGACTTCAAATAGAGTTAGAGTATATTTTGATTGAAGTTATAAGCTAAGGTAGTAGTTGCTAGAAATATTGATATCTTGGAGGTATAAGAATAGTTAAATGTCTTTGATTCAAATATGTGTTAAATGTTTATTGATTGCTATCGTGAATTGAATTGCATGTTTCACTTCTTATGCATATAGTTGATTGTATTATGTGATATTAATTGAAGGGATTTAATGCATTCAGAGAGTATTGAAAGGGGTTCTTGGCTGAATTCTCACAGGTTTGGTTTTAAAGGTGAAGGATGCATTTCAATTGGCATCTTAATTGATTTATTGTTGTGTATTATATTGATTACTGTATAGTTGAAAAGTAATGAGCTATTGTATTGAGATAGAACATGTTTTAAACTAAACTGCTTATTGGTTTATATGACTTATTGAATTGTTTTGATTATTGTTATATTGAGTACATTGCATCGTAGTTGCGCAACCATTTGGGCATGGTAGTGTCGGGAAAGCTAGGCAGCATCGGGCTTGCCGGTATACCTCGGCTACCATAGTTCCCAGTCCCTTTCTCGCTTGGTCCGGAGATTGCCAGAGGGAGTTGGCTCAAAGGATTTGGGATACATCCGGAGTACACCCACTGGAGTGTTTGGGGTTATGCCGGCAGATTGATTGAGTTCGTGGATCGTGGTTCGTGGATTGAAGAATTGGAGTGATAAGGGCTAGTGATTGTATCATTTTTAAAGTGTGATATTGAAATTTATAATATCTGTTCCTTTATTGTTTAATGTTATTGTTATTATTTGTTGTTCAATGGTTGCATTGCACGAATCCCCGTATAAATGTTTCCCGTATATTATTTTTCTCCCTCACTGGGTATACATTATTTGTATACTCACTCCTCATTTCGAAACTTTCAGGTTATAGCCAAAGAAAATGAAGTTCGTGCTTGGAGATGCATACGTGTAATGTGGTGTGGATAGTGAAATGTTGAAAAGATGTTCTTTTATTGGATTGTATGTGTTCAATGTATAAAAGTAATGTAATCATGTTATTTAAATCTTTAGAGTGGTAGGTTAGCATAGATTATGTAATAGGATAATATAGTTTAATTTTCATGTATATTCGTAGCTAATTTAAAGGATAAGAGTTAGGATAGTCTTGGAGTTGGAATTGTATATTATCTGTGAATTTTTGTTGAGAATCAAGGCTCAGATGGCCTTGAGGAGTTGTGTATGTTGGACACGGTACTGGTCCATTTTTATGTTGTGTGCAGGTAAACTGTTGTCCTATAAACAAGGGAGACTCTGTCCGTTTTTCTTAAATTTTGTGACCGGGTTAGAATTGGGTTGGGATTAGCATGGTTATTAGAGTCTCCGGTCTCGTGAGGGATCGGGACGTTACAACAACATTCAACAATCAATTAACAACACTTCAACCAACACAACATTAAATAAACAACTAAGACACCCAAGTTAGATGACAAAGTAGGCCATCCAACTCAACACATATTTCAACATACATTCAATCCCTAGCCTACTTAACACCAACTCACAATTCAACCACAAAAACACCACTAAACAATTAAAGACAACAATTAACCATTTCAAAGAAAGACTACCCAAACTTCTAAACAATATAATTTACAATCTAGCAATCAAACAACCCCCGACCCTTTTCATACCACTCAAGCAACTACATAAACCCCATTGGAAACCAACCAAAAGCCATCTAAAACAAGACCAACAAGTCCGAAATAGCAAAGCATTCAAGGCTGAAATTTTTGACTTTCACCATGGCATTCAAATTAAAAATTTGGCATTACAACATTACTACACAATAATTAACAAGTCTATAGAAGCAACTACAACCCGAATTCAACTACTACAACTACATTAATTCAAATATAAGCCAAATTATCAATTTTAATACATGGAAAATAAAAATACATGTTGCTACCGTTTAAAATGACTATAATTACACTATGTTGGTCCTTGTCATCTATCTAGCAATAATCTAACATCAATTTAACAAAACAACAACTATAAATGCATCAACTAAAATTTGACACAAACTTTAAAAAAAATATATAGTTTTTCCCTCACCTTTGATCCAAAGCAAGGATAGAAATAGGTAGAATAGGTGCCCAACAAGCTAAATCCAACCCGGAATGAAAATATTTGGCCTAGAAATGAAGTTTGCTTTGAAAATTTTCTTCAAAACGTAAGTAAAAATGTTGTCTTCTTCTTCCTCAAGGTGCACGGCCAAGTAGATGAGAAAGGAGTATGTTTTGATCTATTTTTGTGAATTGTGTAAGTATGTTGCATATATATATATATATATATATATATATATATATATAAACTAACATATATACTATATTTAGTACACTAAACTTAGTTGACAACACTTTATATAAGCATACATATACATACATTTAAGGTACAAAGCTCAATTTTGCAAAAGAAGTTGAAAAGTCATACTATTTGTTTTGCAAATATATTTTAAATGCATAATTAATATAAGATCATTTAATATCACATATATATACATGTATATTAATTATAATAGCATTTAAACAGATAAAACACATAATTGCAAATAAGGGCAAATTTCGGGTCTCACAAATAATGGCAGACTAGTTGAGATCAGGATGATCACCGGAGTATTTGTGCCTGGTGGAGAGAGTTGGGCTAGAGCAAGGTTTATTTCAGGTTAGGTCGGGATGATGCATTCCCGAAAAGATCAAAGGTCTATGAAGAATTAATCATCTCGACCTACAATCTGGAGGGCGTGAGGGCCCCGCATAATGACCCACTAGTAATAACCATTTTAGATTGACAAATATAATATCAAGTGGATGATGGTTGACACAGGCAACTCAGTTGAGGTGCTATTTTTTTATGCTTATGGGACTAGCCAAGTAGTAGCTGGTGCCAATGAATGGAGAATTAACTGGATTTACTGACCACGGGTTTAAACCTGAAGGCATCATCAAGCTACCTCTCATCATCGGACCAGATGACAGACATGTCTAATTCATGGCAGATTTTGTGGTGGTTGATTGATGTTCTGCATACAACGAAATTATTGGCCGACTAACCCTTCATTACCTCAGGGTAGTCATTTTTACTTATCACCAGGTGATAAAATTCCCCACTAATATAGGAATATTTGTGGTTCGAGGGGACTAGAAGATGGCCAAAGAATGTTATGCGACAGCATTGAAGATCCGAAGCCCAGATCCGTGACATGGGGTGTAATGCCCCGATCCCTCACGAGACCGGAGGCTCTAATAACCATGCTATTCTCAACCCAATACCCAACCCGGTCACAAAATTTTAGGGGAAAACGGACAGAGTTTTCCCTGTACCGTGGACATTCTGAAAACCTGTAAGCATTCAAATAAAACACGAAGCAAAGGAACAACATTTCTAATTGAAATCCCAACTTCAAGGCCATCCAAGCCTTAAGAAACACAAGACAATATAAACACATACAAGCATGCAACGTAGCTAGAAGCAGAAGCATAAGTTATTACATGCCACAATTCCATAATACTTACTACATCCACTTAGCTTCCAAATTGCAACCACTCAAATATATATACATAAGCCTTTAGGCTCCAAAATAGAACATAAAGTAGACAAGCAAGGTCTTCTATAGTTTAGCAAGCAATCACTCCAATCTCAAGTAATAGTACACAGCAACCAAGGCAACTCCTCCAACTGCACCACCTGAAACATGTTTAGCGAGGTATGAGCAATCACAATTGCTCAGTGAGGGATAAGGTCTACCGGGGACGTGCAATGCAGCAACTTAACACAATTAATACAATAGATAAACAGTGAATAACAATTCTAATGCCACATTTTAAAAGGATACAATCAATAACCCTTATCACTCCAAATTTTCGATCCCCGATCCACGAACCACGATCTCAATCTCGATATGCCAGCATCCCTTACACCAATGGGTACTCCGGATGTACCCGATCCTACGACCCAACACCCCCTGGCAATCTCCGGACCAGGCGAGTGAGGGAATAGCAGACGGAGCTAAGGCAACCAACACTGGCAAGCCCGATGCCGCCCAGCGAGGCCATCGCATCCACCGCGACAATGAGGTTGCGCAACCACGATGCAATGCAAGAATGATAACAATGACAATATAATCAGGAAACACATTTAAGGACAAAAAGTAAGTTGTTCTCGCACCAGGTTACAATTTAGCAACAATAAGCATATATCAATTACGCAATTATACTAAACAATATATTCTTTTAGAAAGAAAATAAATTATAATGCACGTAAGGATGCTGGTCCCTCACCTCTACCGAGCTCCAAGATGTAAGTTTGAATCACATCATTTCCAGTCACCTTGAACCTATGAGCAAACATTACTTCAATTACTCTTTAACTACAACATTCATTAATTATTCAGCTAGGTTAGCTAACTTATAACTTCGCTTATTTAGCATATATACAATATCTATTAGAATTCTATTTTTAACAAAATACCACTTTTATATACTTTAACTTAACATATATTCCAATTAGTCATTTCCCACAACATAACTCATATAATTATAAGCAACGCAGTATTATAAACAAGATACAAACATATTTTAATAAAGTAGCTATACAACCTATTTCATGAAACTTCTCTAAACAACTACATATTACATACCATAAACTCTTATTTAAATCATTTAAAAGTAAATTATAATAACTACATCAATTCAAATAACCAACTAAGCACCAAGCTCAACTAATTCACATAAAAATCCAATTAAAACCTTTCCACATGCTTAGTATTTAGGTCATAAACTTCACACTAGATAACAATCCTCAAATCTAACTTTACTAATCACTTATAGCCATATTATGATACACATAAATCCTGTGAAACCACATTTTAAGTCATATTAACACAAAAACTCCGAAAAGCCCTTTAAGTGATTTGAACTACAACTATCTAATTCGATTATCTAAACCACGCCATACATACATCTTAGAGGCTTCCTAACACATCTAAGATCATATACTTATTCGAACAAGTCATCGCTAACACTTCGCTTGAAAGACCCCTTTGTCTACTAAAATAATTGACACTCAAATGAAACACAAGGTACTAGATCCACAAGTAAGTTATTCCACACTTCTAATGACACCTTATGGCACCAATTAGAACCACAAGACCTCACTTTATACTATATCCAACATAAAAGTCCCAAAATCCCCTTTTTTATACGTTTTAACTACAAGTACTCTAACCAAACCCCAATTTGGCGCCATAAAGGCACATTAAGCACTGCCACACCTAATAAAGACTATCTACATCATTATATTCCATCCGGATTCACTTTTCGGATAAAGCCCCTTTGAATTCTAAACAAATTATGCAAATTTCCCAAAGTTTCAATCAAGCCAATCACGTCTAATCACTAATCTATGCTCATTAGAGCCTATATTACCTATAGATAGCATCAAATCAATCCTAGAATCAACTTTGCACAAAACCCTAAATATCACTAAAACATTTTCCATTTTCTCCAACAGAGGCTTAATAATATCAATTCAGTTATCTATGCTATAGACCTCCAAACTGACTGATTTTTATGTATAAATGTAGCTCTTTGAGTGTAGATTACTTTAGCCTCAAGAGGAACTCAATTCCGATCTAAATTCCACAAGTTATGACCCTTTCCGTGCAACTGCGCGAACTGCCCCATGCACCAGCGATTTTCAGACACATTTCGGGAATAGCTAAATCGCGGGATCAAAACGTTAGAATTTGCCTTAGCTCTAGAAATCAACATTTGTTATAAACTGTCTAATCTAGCTGTCATATAAATTTCGTTCAATTCTAAGCACGTTTGCTATACCAAAACTACTTCGGAAGTCAGGGGCAGTGCAGTATCCAAATCCAAATTTTGCTTGCTTATCATCTTCTTGTTATTTCTTGCATTTGAGCCAACAATAACCAAGTACTCAAGCAATTCAACTAACTTTAACACATACATTAAGCTAAGCTCATGAACATGATTGAAAACATATTTTACTTCCCATAACTTGCAAACACTCTTTGACAACTAACACTAGCATGTGCATGACTTTAATTACTCTTGATTATCTAAATAGCAAGTCACTACACATAATTCATCACATTTAATTTTCACTCAAAGCTCAACTTATTTAAACATTCAATGAACATAGTTCACGTTAATCACGTATATAACATTTAGCATTCAACGCAAGCAATGTTTATTTAACCCTCATTTCACTTAAACACTATCTCCAAATATGTAATTGTTACTCTCAAGCCTTCAACTACTTATAATCTACCATTATTCAGCTCAAATTAGCCTTTAGTGCAACATTAATCACTTAGCTATATAAACTGAAATTTCTAGCTGCATTTGCTTAATTTTACAGGTTCAATTAGTAGTATTAATGACCTCTAAAACTTCTGAAATTTCACAGACATGTAGTTCGTCAAGTGTAGATGGGTTTAGCCTCAAACGGTTCCCAATTCGGAGTTAAACTCATCAAGTTATGCCCTTTAGAAAATCAGTGCGCAAAACTGCCCCTGCATCAACGGGTGAATCTGACCCTACTGTTTTGGCTCTATAAATGCACCTAAACGACAGAATTTAACATTCCACATAAAAGAGAAGTTGTTCCTTAAGATCTTGGGCATATCGAGTAAAAAAATCAGCTCATTCCGAAATCGTTTGGTACCTCAAATCTGCTCTGAACCTCAGTTGCTCAAATCTGTCCGAAAATCACATTTTGTACTCTTTGTTCCATTTTGATATTTTCATGCACTAAGCTAACTACAAGCAATATACTAGCATACAAAGCACTTTCATTCCTCACTTAGAACTTATAGCAAACACATGATCTTCATCTAGTTGAGCAAGCTAGCTATGCAATATCTACAACATGATCAACTAGCAAAGCTTGATATTCACACACAAAATCATTTCTAGAACTTGTTTCATGCCATATATCATTTCTATTTGCATTCCTACATCCATGAATCATTCAACTACAACTAGCCAACATTTTATAAACAAGAATTAACACTAGAAATGCATAGGAGAATGAAATCCCTCACCTATTTTTGGCTAGAACAAGCTCAAAATCACATTTTCTTCCTTCTTTTCTCCTTCTTCTTCTTCTTTTTCTTCTTCTTCTTTCTTGTGTGTTTTTAAACGTGTTTAGTGTGTGTGTGTGTGTGTCTGATTTTTGTGTGTGTTTTTGTGTGTTTGTGTGTGTTTGTGTGTGTTGTAGTATATAAATAGGTGTAAATAATAAAAGAAAAAAAACCCAAATGACTAACATGCCCTTCAACTTAATGCTATTAATTAGTTTGCCATTCTAGTTTAATTCTAACTAATTTAGTTATTCTAATTCCTAATTGTCTACGTTAATTATTTTCTATGATTCCTACGATTTTTTCAAAGTGTTCGTGAAGTCCCGAAATTGCATGTAAAATGAGAATTATGCACATTAACCAATTAAATGTGCCTACTTACATAAGAAAGCATTTATATTGATGCAATATATGTTAATAGATGAAATTTCTTGTTATATTAGATGCATGCACATAGTTTGATATAAATGCACGTTAAATGAAATAGATGCACGTAATCCAAAAATATGATATTTTATGCAAACAAATATATATAAATAATTAAAGTAGACATATAAATATATGCACATCAATAAAATAATTATATGCACGGGTCGGGTTGTTACATGGGGTGGTTGGAGAAAGCAAAAAATAAAGGAAGGACAAAGAAAATAAAGTTGTCCCTGTTGAAGATCTCGATCAGGTCGAGATTGTTGATGGAAAGATTGTTCGGGTCTAGAGTAAGCTGATCTCGCCCTTAAGAGGGCATAATCAATTTCCTCTCTAAGAATAAACATATATTTGCTTGGCCTTCTTTTGACATGACAGGAATAGACCTAAAGGTCATAGCACACCACTTGAATGTGGACCCAAGCTATAGGCCAGTACAACAAAAGAGGAGAAACTTCCACTTGGATAAAATTAAAACTATTCGAGAAAAAGTAGAAAAGCTATTAAAACTTGGGCATATAGAGAAGTACAGTACCCGACTTGGCTGGCAAATATAGTCTCGGTCCGAAAAAGTTCTGGGCAATGGAGGATATGTGTGGATTATACCGACGTAAACAAAACATGTCCAAAAGATTGTTACCCATTGCCTAGAATTGACCAAATGGTGGATATCATCTCGGGCAGTGAAATGTTAATGTTGTCATTCATGAATACCTTCAAGGGATACAACCAAATAAAGATAGTGCCCAAAGACCAATAGAAAATTGCATTTGTAGTTGACAGAGGCACTTATTGTTACAAAGTAATGCCCTTCGGCCTTAAAAACATAGGTGCAACTTATCAATGAATGATGAACAAAGTATTTGAGCAACAGATAGGCCATAACATAGAAATCTATGTCGATGACATGGTGGTCAAAAGATGCCGAGCTGAAGACCATCTCACAGATTTGGTAGAGGCATTCAACACAATGTCACGCTTCGGGATAAAATTAAATCCTGAAAAGTGTGCATTTACAGTAAGAGCAGTTATGATAACCCACAGAGGAATAGAGCAAATCCCAACAAAATTCAGGCAATCCTGGATATAAAACCTTCAAATAGCGTGAATGAAATGCAGGCTCTAGTAGGCAGAGTCGCCGCCCTTAGTCGATTCATGTGAAAATCAGTAGACAAATACGCACCATTATTCAAAACTCTAAGAAATCTGAAAGGGTTTCAATGGACTGCAGAATGTCAAAAAGCATTCGAAGAGTTGAACTAGTACTTGAGTTCCATACCAATATTATCCTGACCTGAAATAGGAGAGTCTTTTTACATCTGCCTTTCCACTACAGTGTCGGCAGCAGTAGCGACACTGATCCAAGAAGACAAGAAGGTCCAACGGCCAGTATACTATGTCAGTAAAGCCCTCCAAGGAGCTGAGTCAAAATACCCTCCAATAGAGAAGGTAGCACTCACACTGGTGACTGTTTCACAAAAGCTCAAGCATTATTTCGATGCCCACACAATCTGGGTGATGACGAACTTACCATTAAAGCAAGTCCTATAACGACCCGAGGTATCAGAAAGGTTGCTCAAATGGGCAGTAAAACTAATTTAGTTTGACATCGAATATCTTCCAAGGACCGCAATTAAGGCACAAGCAGTAGCTGATTTCATAGTAGAATGTACCAGAGAGACAGAACAGGATCAAGCCCCGACTTGGAAGATATAGGTCGATGGAGCTTCTGGCAAGATGGGAAGCAGAGTTGGAGTAGTGTTAGTCAACCCTGACGAGGAGGAGACTCAATACTCTGAAGTTTGGGTTCCCAGCATCGAACAATGAAGCTAAATACGGAGCATTGGTTACAAGTCTCAAGATCGCCATGTCTCTTGGAGCCCGAGCTATCGAGGTAAAAATTGATTCCCAACTTGTGCCAACCAAGTTCTGGGGGAATTCAAAGCCAAAGAACCAACCATGGCGGCCTATTTATCCAAAGTTAAAGACATCATCTTAGGGTTTAGCAAGTTTCACATTTCTCAGATAACCCATGGAGACAATGAGAAAGCTATGCGCTGTCAAGATTGGCTCTAGGAATCTCAGAGGTCACAACGGTCCAACTGGATAAAGTAGAAAGGCCTAGCATAGTAGTAAAAGGAAAATAGGTCACAATGATTGATCGAGATGATTTTTGGACTTGACCAATCTTTGAGTATCTTAAGAAAGGTGTGATGCCAAAGAATAAATGAGAAGCCGAAAAGATTGAGTACCATTCCTCCCTATTCACAATCATCAGGGGGTAGCTAGAATGTGTAGATAGAGAGAAAGGGAAATATATATTCCGAGAAGTTCATAAAGGCATTTGTTGGAACCACCTCACATATCGAGCCTTAGCTCACAAAGTACTCAGACAAGGCTATTAGTGGCTGACCATTCATCAAGATGCCCGAGATTTCAAACGCCGATGCGATACTTGCTAGAGATTTTCCCGAATCTAAAGGCAACCGGCTACATATCTCATTTATATGACCAGCCCATGACCCTTCGCTCAGTGGGGTCTAGATATAATTGGGAAACTTCTGACTAGTATTCGTCAAAAGAAGTATATTTTTGTGGTCGTAGACTACTTAACCAAATGGGTGGAAGTTGAGGCGACCTCTACAATCACTAAATAGGCCATTTGGAATTTTTTGTGGAAATTTGTCATATGCAAATTTAGAATTCCAAGAGCCGTGATCATTGATCATGGAACTCAATTCGACTGTGCTTATTTTAAAAATCATTGTCAAGAGCTTGGCATCACATTAAAATTTACTTCAGTGGCTCATCCACAAATAAATGGTCTAGTCGAAGTCACTAATAGAGCTATTTTGCAGGGCTTGAAAAAGAAGCTAGAAGAGGCAAAGGGGTTATGGGCCGACCTACTCCTAGAAGTCCTATGGGCGATGAGAACAACCCTGAGCTCAGCAATAGGGGAAACTCCCTTCTTCCTAGCTTTTGGGGCAGAGGCAGTACTACTAGTAGAAGTGGGCTCTCCGACCCCTAGAACTCAAACCTTTGAAGAATAAAGTAATAACTAGGCCTTACGGGAAGACCTGGACCTAGTAGAAGAGTTAAACCAAAAAGCTCAGATAAGGATACTAGAAAGCAAGAAGGTCATGGAATGGAGCTACTCAAAACACGTCCAATCCCAACGTATCCAGCAAGGAGACTTAGTGCTAAGGAAAGCAAATTTCCAACCCGATCCTACCGAGGGAAAACTTGGGCCAAGCTGGGAAGGACCATGTAAGGTCATAAAAGAGCTTGTGCTGGGAACCTACATGCTAGTAGAAATAGAAGGAAGAGAACTTAAGAATGCCTAGCATATTGAGCATCTTAGAAAATATTTTGTGTAAAATCATCTTTTATTGCATACAAAGCTCCTCTTCTTTCCATGAATTTTCTTCCTTTCATAATTTTTCTTCAAAAAATTCGCAGACATATGACATTCACCAAAGCACCTCGAGGTCATCCAAGGACCCAAGAAGGTGTAAAACAAATAAGGTCAAGAAGCCAAGATGGCAAGACCAAAACCAAAACCACTATGGAGCTCAGAGAAGCCAATAAGTGGTTAAGGATGGAAAGCCTAAATAAGTGACATTGAAGTCACAAAATAAGTGACATTGAAGTCACAAAATAAGTGACATTAAAACATAAAAAGAAATTAGAAGCGCTCAAAGGCCATAAGACGTCTTATAAAATCATGCACGATTCAATACAAAGAGCTCGAGGAGAGCTCAAACAAAAACACCAAGCTATCTACGAACTAAAGTCCAAAAAGAAGACAAAAGGTTCGAAGGGTTTATTATTAACAAAGATTCGATTACAAAAGCCCATATAAAGGGTTACATCAAGGAAAAATAAGAAAGAGAAAACTACTAAAGATCATCTTTGTTATCTTCATCCCTGTTGTCTTTATCTTTCCCCTCAGATTCAAAATCGGAGTCTCGGGCGAGGGAAGAAAAATCTAGCTCAACACCATGGGCCCGAGCTATTTCATCAACCTTTGCTTGAGCTTATTCGGCACCTTTCGCTCATGCTTTAGCATAGCCATCCTTGAAGATCTCGAGTATCTCGAGACCTCTTTTATAGTCCTTCACAGCCTCACGATGTTGAGAGGGAATATCATCTACCACTTGATTCAAGACGATGCTCATGGTCTTCAGTTGGCCCAAGGTGATGACCTGCCTCTCTTGAGCCTTCCTCATTGCATGCTCAAGCTTTGAAATCTCTTCTTTGATAGAGAAGATATCGACTTCATGAGAAGCTTTCAAGTCAGCAAATTCTTTGTTGCGATCTTCTTTGTATTGGGCATAACCGTGGATATATGTTTTCTTCTCATGGTAGTGCCGAACCAGATCATCAAAGATCTCAGACGCATTGGTAGTATACTTGATGGTCTCGTAGAGGGCCTGAGTTTCCTATCAGAACAAAGGGAGAGACAAAAAATCAAAAAATGACAACTCCAAAGTATAACAGAAATAAAAGATAACGAATGAATCACATACCTGTTTGAAGCAGTAGGATGATGCATGCCCCAAAGTATTTGAATTCATAGAATAAGGGAGAGCATCGATGACCCGCTCGAGGTCTTCAACCTTTGTGAATTTAGGGTCAGGACTAACCTTGATCCGAATCTTAAACTCAGGAATAGCTAAGGAAGAAGACCCTCACTCTTGTTGAGAAGGGACCTCTTGCTGCTTATCAGGTATGACAGCCTCTTTTGTAGTGGTCGTTTGAGGCTGAGGAGCATTTGTCTTATTCACATTGGCATCTAGAGGCACCTCGACCCGAACTTCATTAGAAGGCTCGACCTCAACTACCTCGGGCTCTAGCGTCATTTTTCTCTTCTTAGAGGGACCATCTGTATTCTTCTTAGCCGGATGTTTGGGCTTCCTTTTGGCCTTCGTTTTTGCCTGCAGATCTCTTCCGACGATCTCAACAAGGTCCATTCCTACTAAAAGGAAAAAATACAAAAAATTAGGAAAATATTTACTAGGAAAAAGAAGAGAAAGGAAAGAAGAAGGTTATCTATCTTTATTACATTAATCAGCTTTGACGTTAGAAGGAGGGTTTGATGGACCCATGTCACCTCAGGCAAAAACTCAAGGATAGTTGTCGAGGTCGGAAATCCTCGCAGTTGAGGTTGGACGGCTACGCTTTGCCAAGCTGAACTTTTAGGTTGGCCTCCGAGCTAAAATTTCAGGTTGGTCTCTGAGTTGAATTTTTAGGTTGGCCTCCGAGTTGAATTTTCAAGTCGGCCACTGAACCTACACAAGGAAGGGGAAGGAAAAGGCGGGGTGATGACCTGGATTTTTCCCTCGGGCGTGCGAATGATTAGTTTGTCCAAGCTGGCAAAGTAGCTGAAAGCATGAATGATCAGTTACCTCCGAAATGAAGGGGTGGAGCCCTATTTATACTAAATTCTGAGCCGACAACATTTAATACGGTGCATCTTTATGTCCTATCAAGGCTTTATGTCCCATCAGAGCAGCTGGGACCGAGGTCGGGGTTTTCTAGGGTCGGGGTGAGGTTGGATCAGCATCCAGGTTAGGCAATAGCTGAATATGCTCGGCTTGGCTCGGATTAGCCCGACTTAGCTCGGCGTGGACATTTTACCTCAGCTCGGGATCCCCCTCGTCACTCCCCCCCAGATCGAGAGGGTGAGATCTGGATTTGGGAGTTGTTCCCGAGCTGGAGGTGCCCGACCTCGGCGGAGTGAGGATGGCCACGTTAGCGACGCATACCCTTCAGATGGCTGACACGTCACCTGGCGGTTATGACAAGATGCGACGTTTGGGATTCTCGAGGTGGTTACAAGAGTTGCCTATAAATAGGGCCTTGTTATCCGAGGTTCATTTCACACTTTTGCTAACGAACTTCGGAGCTTTCAGGTCAGATACAAGAGTTTTCAGACACTTTTAACTCGGCAAAAGGCTTCTCGGGGCATTCAGCTCTAGATCAATTAGCTCGGAGCCAATTTAGGTCAGGTCACCTTCCACAGCTAGAGCCGTAGGTACGTCCCGACTCCCTTTAGTTATTCCTGTACATATATTTTCAATTTGTAGATAGGATGGGAAGCTCGGAGTCGGAAGATTCTCAAGCGATGGAGGTGAGGTCCTATGGTGGGGACGAGAGTCCGTCGAGCTCAGGGTCTACCTCGGATAGAGGTCAAGGTGGCAACAACACCGATGAGTCGCGAGGTAGCTCGACAATCCGAGCTCAGGGAGAATGATGATGATTGCCAAGTTATTGGGGTCAGACTAGCGCAAGAGGAAGTTGAGGCGGATCATTTGGCCGACCTGGGATACTTGGAAGATAGAGAAAATAAGGAGCTGTTAAATCAGTTGGAGGGGGTCGAGATGCCACAGGAATACCTAGTTGGGGCTTCTGCGGCAGAGCTGATCGAAGCAGTCCTGGTTAGGACTGTTCGACCTCGGAGCTCGGCCACAGTAAGTGTTTTTTCAACTCGGGGAAAGAGGATCGAGCAGCTGTTCATCTACTGCAAGCGTCAGTGTCATTCCACGGTGCAAATGGCCAATGCCAGGCTGAGGAACTGGTCGGTTGACTGACATCACAAGCTGAAGGTTCCAGGTCAGCACGAATCGACTTGCTGTCCTCTGCCCGACCATTTTACCATCTACGACCTTGCATTCGATGTTATTCAGCTCCCGCTTCCCAACTTCGTTACCAATATCTTGAACTACTTCGAGCTTAGCCCAGGTCAGATGTCGCCGAATGGTTGGGCCGTGGTGGTGGCGTTCTATGTGTTCTGCCTTGAGAAGAAAGTAGAGCCAACCCTACACCGGTTTAGACACTTCTTTGTGTGCAAGCCCAACCCAAAACAGCCAGGGTGGTTCCACTCGCAGCTTGGGTCGACAACTCCATATTCACAAAGTGGCATTCCTCCAACAATGGTTGGCACAATGACTATTATTGGGTGGAGCCGGCTGTGAACTCGGGATGTAGGTCGGACTGGACTCCGAGCTTGAAGAAGAATGTCGATGATGATCCCAAGCTTTCAGATAAGGAACTCAAGGAAGTCGCGGTGCTGAGGCCCGCGTCGGGGATGTTGATAAACATTGATAGTATGCTCAAATGGGATCGGATTTGGGACTCCAAGCTATTTGGTAGGGAACCCGACCTCTCGAAGGATCATCCCAACCTGCTTCCTGAGCTCGAAGTGGACGCTGGGTCCAGCTCAGAAGAGGGTTAGTTCGCAAGATCAGCGCATGACCTCCCAATTATCCTGTCTACATGTCTTTTTAGGTTGGCCTTTAGCTTTTTTTCACTTCTTTCCTCTACTTTTTTTGCAGGTATGGCAGATACGAGAAAACTTGCGTATGCCCAGGTGAGAAAGAAGAACGAGGCCAGTGGCAAGGTTTCAGCTCGGTATGGCTTGGGATTTGCCGCTCAGGGTCAGAGGCAACGGCCAAGTGCAGGAGGTCGGCGCCGAGGTCTCTTCCAAGGGGACGTCAGAGTCTTCCCTGCCTAAGAGATCGAGCTCGGGAGTGGCGATCCCGGAGCGCTTAGTGTCTCGTCCTGAGAGTAAGAAGCGGGTTCGGACCAAGTACTTCAGGAAAGGTAAGGCCATGGAGGTAAGCCCTCCCAGCAAAGACTTCATGGAAGTGACCAAGCTCGCTCGCGATCCTAAGTTGGCTACGGTCCCGGCGGAGCAGCTTTCGCTCGACCTGAGGACGACTATAGTTACTGTGAGACATTTTTGACCGTGCTGTTAAGGTTATGTTTTTCAGCTCGGCTGATCATTTTGCCATCTTTTGCGCAGGTCGAGTCCCACATTCTTTCAACTCCAAGCTTTCTGGCTAGGGCTCAGGTTAATTGCGTTGAGCTCGAGCAGCGATACATAGATGCTCGAGCCGAGCTTCAGACTCTGAGGGAGGAGGCCGCCTAGAGGCATAAGGCGGACGCGATGGAGATTAACCGTCTGAAGAAGGAGCTTGATGCGGAGAAGTCCCGACGCGAAGCCGCGGCCAAGGACGTCGAGCGCTACAAGCTAGAGATGGGTGAAGCTGAGATGAAGCTCCGGGATCTGGTGGACCGGGTCAGCCCTGAAGGAGAGAAGGCAGTGGAAGCCTTCAAATCCACTGATGCGGCCGTGGACTGGTTGGCCACGGAAGGTGGGGCCATGGCCAAGTATGCCGAGCTAGAGTTCTACTTGCGGGGTCAAGTCACAGCTCGAGAGAGAGCGAAGACCTTTTTCCCTACCACCAAGAATGACTATATTAAAATCTTAGAGGCTCCGCCGCCGGAGTTCTGGGAGATTCCTGAGCTTCCGACCGACCTGACGTCCCAAGCTAAAGAGGTGATCAAATTTGTCCAAGAAGGCATGGACCAGGTCGGGGACGAGGCCGATACAACCAACGCCGCTCCTCCAAAATAGATTTTATAAATCAGCCCGGGTCGGGCTTTTGTAGTTTCACCCAGGTTGGACTCTTTGTAATTTTGCCTAGGTCGGGCTTCTGTAATTGTTTTTCAATTCTAATGAAATTAATATTTTGCGTTTTATTCGAGTTCGTACTTGTGTACCTTTCAAACTTAAGTAGAAAGAACCGAGCTGGACGAGATTAATGAATTATCATCCTAATCCGAGTTGGTTAACTGGGCAACTATATAATCATCGCCGACCTGGACTCGTCAGTCCGATTTAAAATTGGTCAAACTAATGTTGACGAATTTTGAGTTCAAGTTTAGACCCAAACTAATATACCGACCTGAAGCCGGATCATACCGAGTTGGACCTTAATCCGAACTGGCAAAGCTAATCAAATTGTTATTGATTATACCCGAGCTGGAACATAGTCTGAGCTGGTTTACTTGACCATTAGCTCGTGATTAAGCATGGCCACTGCGTTAATCCGAGTTGGTAGTAGCTTTGTAGTTGAGGCACTTGGGCCCGGGTCGGGCATTGCGCTAGTTTGGGTGCTTGGGCCCGGGTCAAGCATTGCACTGGTTTACAAAATGCATTGCATTGAATTTGTACACGAAGTACTTGGGCTCGGGAGCTGATTACAAGCAATGTTTTGGCTCGGGGTCTTAACAAAAGATTTCAGCTCGGGGGCTGTTATAAACGATTTCAGCTCGGGGCTATTACAAGAGATTTCGGCTCGGGGCCGTTACAAAATATTTTGGCTCGGGGCTGTTACAAGTGATTTCGGCTTGGGGCCTTTAGACAAAATACCGCTTCAGGTGTACTGAGTGCCATGCATTCTTCAATAGTTTCCCGTTCTTGTCGCGGAGGTAGAAGGTCCCAGGTCGGACTTTTTTCACGACTTCATACGGTCCCTCCCAGGTCGGGGATAGCTTGTTACCCGAGCGCGGCAAAAAGATGGCCTTTCTGAGTATGAGGTCACCAACCTTAATAGGCTTAGGCTTGACCTATTTGGCAAAGGATCTTTGCATGGCAGCTTTGTTGGCCAGCATTCTAATTTGAGCTTTAGCTCGGAGCTCTTCAGCGAGGTCGAGCTCTTCATGGATCCGTGCTCCGTTTATTTCTAGATCATGGTGGAGGGTTCTACCGGTCGGAGACCCGGTCTCCACTGGAAGCACCGCTTGAGTACTGAAGGTCAGCTCGAAGGGCGATTCTCCCGTTGCCGAGCTGGAGGTGGTCTACTGAGCCCACAACACCTCGGGAAGAATCGATGCCCACTGGCCCTCCGCTTCCTCCAGCTTGGTTTTTAGGCCCTGCAAAATGATTTGGTTAGTCCTTTCAACTTGGCTATTACTTTGGGGGTTGGCAATAGATGAGAATCTGAGGTCGATCCTAATCTCAGCACATTTGCCTTGAAAGTATGCACTGTCGAATTGCTTGCCGTGGTCAGTGATGATGACCTTTGGCACCCCATATCGACAAATGATGTTTTTTCATATGAAATCCCAAGCTGCCTTTTCTGTTATTCTAGCAACACCTTCAGCCTCGGGCCATTTGGTGAAGTAGTCTACAGCTACGAAGGCATGCTTATTTGGGCCGACACTGGTCGGCAATAGGCCGATGATATCTAGACCCCACTGATAGAATGGCCATGGGCTTATCATCACCATGAGGTCTACCGCAGGTTTCCTCTGTACATTGGCGAACCTTGGCAGGTGTTGCACTTTTTTACGTACTCTTTGGCATCTTGTTCTAAGGTTGGCCAAAAATAGCCTTGCCTCAATGCCTTTCGAGCGAGAGCTTTGCCTCCCAAGTGGTTTCCACATACCCCTTCATGGATCTCCCGGAGTACATAGTTTCCCTCTTCAGGTCAGCACATTTCAAGAGAGGCCAAGTGTAGGCTCTCTTATGGAGTTGCCCGACAATTATGACAAATCTTGAGGCCTGTTTCCTCAGTTTTCGAGCTGTTTTTTCATCCTCTGGTGTCATACCCCCTCCAAGTAGTCCACGATTAGTTTGGTCCAATATGGGCTTAGATTGAGCTCGGCTACGGCTTGCACCCCTAACTGAATACTCGGTTTGGATACTTCTTCCACATGGACCAGGGCAGGTCGGCTTTCGCCCAAGGCCAACCTGGACAAGGCATCAGCCTTCATATTCTCTTCGCTCAGAATCTGTTGTATCGTGAACCTTCTGAGCCCTGAGGTCAAATCCTTGACTCTGTTGAGGTAGGCCAGTATAGTACTATCCTTGGCTTTGAACTCTCCCGATATTTGACTAGAAACCAATTGAGAGTCGGTGCTCAGGTCGACTGTCTGTGCCCCGAGCTGAGCTGCAATGTTCAGTCCTGCGACCACTGCTTCATACTCAGTTTCATTGTTGGACGCTGGAAAGGCAAACTTGAGGGAGTATTGGTACTCATGCCGGGTCGAGTCGAGAATGACTACTCCGGCTCTGCTTCTAGACTTCCTTGAGGCCCCATCTACATGGACCTTCCATACATCCTCTGGGTCATGTTTGACTCGGTCAGTGTACTCAACCACAAAGTCCGCGATGGCTTGGGCTTTGATGGCTATTCTGGGCTGGTAAGTGATGTCAAATTGACTTAGCTCAACTGCCCATTTCAGCTGCTTACCCGACGCCTCCGGCTTGTGCATGATGGACTTCAGTGGGGCATCCGTCATGACCTTAATTTGATGAGCATCAAAGTATGGCTTCAGCTTTCTTGCGGCCTTGATGAGCGTGATGGCGAGTTTTTCCAGGAGGAGTACCTCACCTCGGCCCCTTACAGGGTTTTGATGACATAATAGACCGGCTTCTGCTCCTTCCCTTGTTTGCGGACCAGTGCTGCCGCCACTGCTGTGCTTGAGCATGCCAAGTATAGTACCAGCTCCTCTCCCACCTCAGGTCGAGATAGCAGGGGTGGCGAAGCTAGGTACGTTTTTAGCTCCTGGAAGGCATCCTGGCATTCTCTAGTCCATTCAAAGTTCTTAGGATTCCTCAATATCTTGAACAGGGGAGCGTACTTGTCCGCCGACTTGGACATGAATCTGCTCAGCGCCGCGACCTTGCCTGCTAACACCTGGACATCCTTCACGCAAGTCGGCGGTGCCAGGTCAAGTATAGCCCGAACCTTCTCCGGGTTGTCTTCTATTCCATGGGCTGTGATCAAGAAGCCCAGAAATTTTCCTGCCTTGACGCCGAATGTGCACTTTTTCGGGTTCAGCTTTATCCCAAAGTACTCCATTACAGCGAAGGCTTCAGCCAGGTCAGCTTCATGGTCTTCTGCCCTTTTGCTCTTGACCAACATGTCATCTACATAGATCTCCATATTTCGGCCAATCTGGTTTTTGAAAACCTTATTCATCATCCGAGTGTAGATAGCTCCAGCATTCTTGAGGCCAAAAGGCATGACCTCATAGTAGTAGAGACCTTTGTCGGTGGTGAAGACAGTCTTCTCTTTGTCTTTGGAAGCCATCTTAATTTGGTTATAGCCTTTGAAAGCGTCCATGAAAGAGAGTAGCTCGAACCCGGAGGTGGCATCTACCATTTGATCAATCCGAGGCAGAGGGAAACAGTCCTTGGGGAAAGCCTTGTTGAGGTCAGTGAAGTCGATGCACAATCTCCATCCTCCTGAGGACTTGGCCACAAGTACCACATTGGATAACCAGGTCGGGTATTGGATTTCCCTTATGTGGCCGGCGTCCACCAACTTGTCAACCTCTTCTGCTATAATCTATTGCTTATCATAATGGAAGTGCCTGCGCTTCTGCTTTACCGGATAGTGATTTGGGTCGGCATTCAGGTGATGCTCAATCACAGCCGGGTCAATACCTATCATGTCAGAAGCAGACCATGCAAATATGTGTTCATTTTTCAGAAGGAATCGGCTTATACCTTTCTTGAGGGTATCAGAGAGTTCACTTCCGATCTTTGCTCTCTTTGTTTCATCGGAGAGCTCCACCTCCTGAAGGTCTTCAGCTGGGCTTCCTCTCTTAGCATCCCTTTTCTCTTCAGGCAAATCTAGTCCCCAACCAACCTGATATTTGGGTCGGAGGGAGTTTTTATAACACTCCCGGGTTGAGAGTTGGGCTCCACGGATGGTGGCTGTGCCAGTTGGGGTCGGGAATTTTAGGGCCTGGTAATAGGTAGAAGGGATGACCCTGAAATGGTTGAGTACCACCCAACCTAAGATCCCATTGTAAGTGGAGTTGCAATCCATCACAATGAAGTTGGCTTGCGTCGAAACCCGCTTATCTCCGTCTTCCAGCTTCAGTGGAAGGTTGATGATCCCTTCGGCTCGGTGGGCTTGCCCAGTGAAACCAGCTAAAGTGCCTCTCAATGGCCTGATTCAGCTCCAGTCCAACCCCATTTGCTCAAAAGCGTTGAGGAATAAGACTTATGCCGAGCTCCCAGTGTCCACCATCAGCCTCTTCATAGTGAAGTTGGCTATTTCGGCGCTGATCACCAGTGGGTCGTCATGGGGCAATATCACACCCTCCAAGTCTTTTGAGGAGAAAATGAGCTCCTCCAACTTCGGGACCGGACCCCGCGCCGGCCCATACTCTCTTCCGGCTCAAACATAACCCTTCCTGCCAGTCGAGGTCTCTCCACCCGATACCAATCCTCCGACGATGGTCTCGATCACAGCTAGACGTCCGCCCCCGAATTGGCATCTGGGTAGACTTCTCTCCCTGTCCCTCTGATCTTGACTCCGGGTTGGCTGATGATCTACGTACCTTCGGAGGTGACCTCGGGCTATCAGTGCTTCGATCTCCTGTTTCAAGTCTTTGCACTCCTCAGTGGTATGGCCGTAATCCATATGATAGCGGCAATACTTGGTTCTATTGCACTTTTCAAGTAGGCCTTTCATTCTCGGCGTTGGAGGTAGGTAGTTCTGGTGCTGGATCTCCATTAAGATCTGCTCCCTTGAGGTGTTAAGTGGAGTAAACATAGTGAACCAGGGGTTTTGCTTGGGCTGTTGAGGCTGCTTGCCTCGGTCATTTTGGATCCTACTCCCAAGTTGGGCTCGGGAGGTTTCTCCCTTTTTTTCGGCTTCCTTCTCCTTATCATCATCCCCCTTGGCTTGATGGATTTCATCCGAGTGTATGTACCCTTCTACCCGTACCATCAGCTCGACTACAGTATCCACAGGGTCGATTGCCAAGGAAGAGGTAAGGGGTCCCGACCTGAGCCCACTTTGGTAAGCCATTAGTGCCATGGAATTCTCCAGGTTGGGGATCCTGAGGGTCTCTTCATTGAATCGGGTAGTGTAAAACCTTAAACTCTCTCATTTGTGCTACTTCACCGACAGCAATGACGAGGTGTGATGCGTTGCACGTCGACTCCAGCGAAGCAGGACAAGAAAGCCTCAGCCAGCTAATGAAAACTTGCAATAGAGCCGGGACGAAGTTTTTGGAACCAGTCCAAGGCATTGCCAACCAGGGTGGTTGGGAATGTTTTCGTCTTCATGAGGTCAATCATATTATGCAGAGTCATATGGTGATCGAAGTTGAGCAGGTGGCTGGCTAGGTCTCCGTCCCTATTATAGATTGCCAAGTTGGGCATCCGGTTGTCGGTGGGCAATGGTGGTGCCAGTACCTAGGCGAGAGTGGACTTATGCCGAGCTGGTTAATGACCTTGGCTATGGCAGCCGCGGTCTTGGCCTGCTTAGGGTCGGCATGGGTCGCCCTTTTGCTTCTCGCCTCTACGGGTCTCGCATCCGGCTTCAAGAATCCTTCTCTATCTTGTGCTCGGGTTCGCCCCGGGGCCAGAATGCGGAATTATGGGCGCATGGGCCGCGGTGTAGTTGCTTGTGGAACTAGGGGTTCCGCAGCTAGCTTGGCTACCTGCTCATTTAGCTCCTGGAACATCTTAAGCATCATCCTTATCTCCGGTATCAGGCTGGAGTTGAGGTCTCTATCTGTAGAGGGGTTGGTTTCTGAGGCTAAGTGTATACGTTAGCTCGTTCCAACGTCGGCTTGGGTTAGATCTTGGCTAGGCACCTACGTGGTTTCGAGGTCCTCGTCCGGGTTGGGTGAGTCCTCTACCAATGCGCTGTGGCTTCTAGTTTGTACCATGATGGTTTGTTAATGAGTGGTGAGAAGAATGATAGAAAGAACTTGTTCCCACAGACGGTGCCAAATTGTCGAGGTAAGAAATCCTCGCAGCTGAGGTTGGACGGCTACGCTTTGCCAAGCTGAACTTTCAGGTTGGCCTCCGAGCTGAACTTTCAGGTTGGCCTCCGAGTTAAATTTTCAGGTTGGCCTCCGAGTTGAATTTTCAGGTCGGCCACTGAACCTACACAAGGAAAGAGAATAAAAAGGCGGGATGATGACCCAAATTTTTCCCTCAGGTGTGTGAATGATTAGTTTGTCCGAGCTGGCAAAGTAGCTGAAAGTATGAATGATCAGTTACCTCCGAAATGAAGGGGTGGAGCCCTATTTATACTAAATTATGAGCCGACAGCATTTAATGCGGTACAACTTTATGTCCCATCAGAGTAGCTGGCACCGAGGTCGGGGTTTTTCGGGGTCGGGGTGAGGTTGGATTAGCATCCAGGTTGGGCAATAGCTGAAAATGCTCGGCTTGGCTCGGATTAGCCCGACTTAGCATGGCGTGGACATTTTACCTCAGCTCGAGATCCCCCTCATCAATAGTCAAAATACATCCCCAAGCTTACCACTTTATTGAGGTCGAGATACGCCATGCCGTTAATTGCTGGGGTTAACTTCCCATCTTTAAGGTAAAGGGGCAAAGATGACCTCAAAAGCTATTCATTCCCCAACCGTTCTTAGAGGCAACAAAGAAATATCTATGGTGCCACCCTTTATTAGAAGAAGTCCATTTCTTAAAAAGATTGTTGTTGTTTTTGGCAAAGAAGTAATACCATTTAACCCCATCAGAAGGTTTAAGCTGAAAAGAGTGAAGGAAAATATTCAGAGTAGGGTTAAGTCCTAAGGTCTTCAAATGAACATAGAATGCGGTCATCATATGCCAACTATTGAGAATCAATTGACCTGGACTTAGACCTAGGGTATTCAGAATAGTCTGTACGTATGAAGCAATAGATAGGGGAAAAAATTTGAAAATGTTGGCATAAAAGGTAATTTCACCCTTTCCAAGACAACAAGCTCTCTCCTTGAGGTCGGGAACTTGAACTGTAAAGCTGGGAGGAAAAACCCTAGAGTCATACAACTTGGACCTGAGCTGATATGTCGAATAACAATACCTTTCTAAGGCACCAAATTTATTCTCCTTAGCAAGACCTAGTGTGAGCAAGTGCCGACTAAAAAACAGAGCCCGCATCAGCCACCCTAATAAGAGAATGAGTTGAAGAAGCTGGGTCAGAGACAAAGGGTTCATCTACTACCCTAGCCTGTGAGTCTATGGGCAGAATTACAAGCAAAGGGTTTGAGGACGGCAAACCTTAAAAGATGTTGTTAAAAGGAAAAGTCCTAAGGGGTGTAGCCTCGATTGGCGCTAGTTCTAAGGGAATAACGGAGGGTCTACTAGAACTCTCACCTATGGTGAGTCTACTAGATCTAGCACGAATAGTACAATCGGGAAAAAGAGACCTGGTGCTTGCCTCTTCACCTTCATGCTTATAAGAATGGATTGATTCATTCTGAGAGTCATGCTCAGAAGAACTATTGGCCATTAAGGAGTCAGTGAAGAAGACGTACCTAAAGAAATGTGACAAAGAAGAAACTAAAGAATGTTGGGAAACTTGGCTCTCAAGTCAAAGACAAGATGCGACTAGGGGACTGAAAGCCCTAGGGGGAAGATAGGAGAATAAAGAATAATTTGAGTAAGTGTGGTTCAAAATGAACCAAGTAATCTCTACTTATAGCTAAAAGCGAGAAAACCAAAGGTCCAAAAGATCTAGAAGAATGGGCCCACTAACAAAAGTGTTCAAAAGTTAACACGCGGCAGAAAAACAAAGTAACTATTAGGCATTTTATGTGACACCCCAACCCCGGTATATAACTAAATTACTCATTTGCATATATGTACGTGCTATCCTAAATGTTGCATATGAATATTTACTATTTTAACTATTTATATGTATCTATTAACTTTAATTTTCGTGTTTCTAGAAGAACTTGCAAACTGCGTTTAAATAATTTATAGGAAATAATTATCTTGGTATTATATTTATTTGGAAGCATTCCCTTGCATTTAAGTGTTAAATTTCACTATTTTCAACTAATTGAATAATGAGCTTCGAGCCCAGAGCAAATTTCAAAATATTTTATTTAATTTTTCTAACTTCATATTTGAACTAAGTGACATATTTACAATATTCGTTCATCGAAATAATTGTTGCATCGCTTATTGGGAGCATATAATTGAGAGATTAGTGTAACAAATGAATAATATCTATGTAGACTTTATTTTGGGCCATTAGATGATCTAACTTTGCATTGGGCTTAACTAGTGTATTTATTTACTTTTCCTAGAGCCCAAAACCAAGCCCAAGCCCAAGCCCAAGCCCAGCCCAAGCCCAGCCCTTAGCCTTATATTACCTAAAATAGAAAGAGAAAAACAAAAGAAAAAAAGGGGCAAATCGGGTGGAGAAAGAAAAGGAAGAGAAAGAAGAAAATTTTTTAGGCTTTGCTTGTAAAGTTGATTTGGTGCAATATCAAAGTATTTGGAACCATTTACTTGATATTTCAAAGCTTCTACTTCTTCTTGTTGGTGAGGGTTTAATCTTAAGTGCAATTTTAATTGATTTTCTAGCTTTGTAGTATTAATGATATTGAGTAATTGATGAGTGTTTTAGCTAAACATACATGCAATGTGAGTATATTAGTGTATAGAGTAGACTTTTAAACTTGTTGTGTATGTGTAGATCAAGATTGTATGTATTCTTGTAATGGAGGATTTAAGAAGATGATGAATAGCGATTTATTATAAAGTTTATGATTGAAGCTTTTAATGCATTCAATGCTAGCTAGTGAACCTATAGAGTAGTCTTTTATTGTTGTAAAGCTTGTATATGAAGTATTAATGGTGGTTAACTATGAATTTGTGGCACTTGAGTTAGAGCGATAATTGAAGACTAGGTGCTTGATTTAATGTTTAGGTGAAGTGTAGAAGCTAAAAATGTCACATTCATGCCATGCCAATGATCTAAACTAACTCAAAATGCAAGAAGTAGCAAATTAACTCAAACGTGCTTGTGTGTGTGTGTGTTCGGCCCTATGGTCCCTTTCCCCTACCCCTCGTGTTTTATGCTAATTGCTTGTATATATGGCGTAGTTAGAGCATGTAAAGTGTAGTAGTGTAGGTTGGAACTTAACCCTTTGGTGTTAAGTAAAGTTAGATTAGGGAAAACGAGTTAACTTGTGAATTTTGTGTAAAATCTTTCCATTTAAAGAATCAAGAACGTGTTAGAGCCATATATGTGAAACCCCACTTATCTGCTTTAACTTGATTTACGTGCTTTATCTCGTTTTGCGTGCATATGACCTGTTTATGTGCTATAGGGCCTAGAATGTTATAATTTTGATATCAATACTCCTAATACGTGCTAAATGTGCATTCATGAAATTTTCATAAAAAACGGAGTTAGAAATTTTATCGTCGATTTTCAGTGAATAGTATTTTCGAAACACGTCCGCTAAAATTTTGAAACTGGTCTTTTTAACCCTTCTAGACCTAGTCCACGGACTTTAATAGACCTGTGTTTGATGAAAACGGTTTTAAAATCGGCTTAAGAATTTATTAGGGTTTTTACACCGACTTTTGCGAAAATTGAGTTTTAAGCCGACTTGGGTGAAATTGTTCGATTGTAAAACTTCTTGTCACCTAAAAATAACCTACTTGAGCTATCTTGGGTGTTGAATAATTGTTTTGAACTTTGGTGATCAATAAAATACATTTAAAGTCAAGAAAACACTAAAAATACTAAAGTTTCAACTTTGACTTCCATTTGACTTGTTGACTTTCATGCATATATCACCAACACACAATGAAACAAAGCAAAACACCACATTTACACACACCTTGCAGCCGTGAAAGCTTAGGAAAAAAAGAGATTTTATTCAACTTATTTTCAAAGTAATTTTGCCTTAGAAAACTCATTTAAAGTCCGAATCTTTTCAAACCGGGCTGGATTCCGCTTGTTGGGCACCTATTGCACGCATTCCTAGCTTTACTTCGGATCAAAGGTGAGAGAAAAATTCTAGATCTCAAAAGTTGTCTTTTGCATTTTTGCGTATAAATGAAAATTGAACCGTTAGAATTCTAATCTGATGGTAGATTATTGTTCTTTGCATGCTAGGGATCATTTAGTTGTATTACTACGAGTTTTTATCGGTTGTAGCATAATTTTTATTTTCCGGGTATTTAAATTTTATTAATTTGTTCAATGTTGATTAAATTGAGTTGTGTTGATCGGAATCGAATGCCGTCGATTTCTAAATGTTTGATAATTATGCGGTAGCGCCGTTGTAATGCCGAATTTTCGATTATGATGTTTGGGTGAAAATACGGAAAATTCAGCCTTGATACCTTAGGGTTTTAGGGTTATCGGGCATGCTTTGGAGGTGTTATGGTGGTTTTCTGAGGGGGCTAATGTAGTTGGTTGAATGGGTGAGTGATAGAAACTGATTTGGAGTTGTTTGGATGAGTAGAAGGTAGGTTATGAATTTTTGAAGTTAGGCTATGTTTCTTTAAATTATTGAATTGAGCCTTAGGTGATTGGGTGTGGGTTGAGTGAGTGAATTGTGAGTGGTTGATGGGTAATTTAGAGTTTGATTGTGTGTTTAATGCATGTTCGGTTGGATGGCCTACTTTGTCATCTAACTTAGTTATTTTGTTGTTTAATTGACTATTGCTGATTATTATGATGATAATATGATTATTGATTGATGATTGATGCCGGGAGATAAACAGTTCTGCTAGACTGTCCTCCTGTGAATGATTGATGTTTATTATTATTGCTGGGTCTCTGGTATGTGTGTGCCACCTCTCGGGCAGCATTGGGCTGTCAGGTTGATAACAACATGACTATCAGAGATTGCCTCCAGCTCGCATGACGGAGGTGTCATAGAGGGCGAGGTTATTGGGGGTACCCCGAGTGCATGAGTTTATGGGAGTCACAAGAAGGCTGTTATGATCGTGATGGTGTTTGGAGCTACACCAACTAGAGTATCCTTTATTGAATGGTCATATAGTTATGTGATGATATTATTATTGTTGTTATTGTGTGTTTACTGACTCAAAGGATTATTCCAAGGAGTTTAGTAGACCTTGCTCGAGATCTATCGGATCCTCGCTGGGCTTATTTTATATAAGCTCACTCTCTATTATTGCATGCATATAGGTGTACTTTCGCAGGATTACGGGTACGTGCCTCCTGAAGAGGAGAATGTGGAAAACGTGCCTTACGTGGATGAGTCCTATGTTCCAGAGTCTTATCCGTGATGTCGTACATGTTTTATTATCTTGTAAATTAACTTAGTAGACTTTTATCTGCTTTGTAGTTTATAATGTATAAGATGTTATTAAGTTAATGAATTAGTTGATGTTGTCCTAGTAGCCTTTCTTTTGTTTATGATTAGGTTGCTAGATTGGCTCAACATGTTCTTGGTAATGTATATTAAAGGTTCATGTATTATGTTGGAACGGAGGCGTATAACGAGGAATGTTTATTGTATAATATGGTTATGATGTATGTTGTTATTATTGAGGAGTTGTTTGTTGTATGGTTTGTGGAGTTGATGTATGATGTCTATTGAGGTTGGTTTAGAGCCTCGGTATCCTATTTACTGTCGTTATACTGCCAAAATTCCGTTGCGTCCTGACTGATTATAGGAGGCGTCGAGTTGGGGCGTGACAATATATATGCAAATGTCAGTTGTCAAAGGGTGGTTATAAGGTAAGAAAGTCGGGAATGTTTCTATCATGTCGTTTGGGTTTTGGTTAAACAATGCATGCTTAGTGGTCTTGTTGGAGTTGTCTAGTTGTTAACTTGATAAGTTGAGTGTAATTGATGCCATATAATGAATTAACATGTGTTTAAGAACCGAGCATGCTAGGTAAAGTGTACAAGAATGTATGCAAGTAATGTGAGTTAAGAATGTTTTAACACATGATATTTAGCTTCAATGTTTAGTAGCTCATGTTTAGCGAACTTGGAGCATGTTAATGTCTATATGCTTGAGGGTGGCCTCTTTTGTCACTCCTTGTTTATGTGCTATTCTATATCTTCATGTACAACGAGTTTAAGTGACATGTGCTAAATGACATTCTTGGGGAACTAACAAGTTTAACTAGTGTTTTCATGGTTACAACCATCACGTCGGCCCGAAAGTGATGATTATCCATTAGGCGGCAACGGGCTTGCCAGTATGTGCTAACCCTCCATGGACTAGTCCCTCATCGCATGGACGGAGCATTCCATGGGTCATAGGATTATGGGTGCACTAGGAGCCCATTGGCGTATAGGGTTTGCCGGCACTAAACCGAAGAGAAGAGAAGAAAAGAGTAGTAGAAGAGAAGTAGTATGCATGGACAGAGCGTTCCATGGGACTAGAAAACTCACATGGACAGTGTGTTCCATAGGATTCGCGAGCGATATCCTTTTATACATGTTTAATTTGCATTTAAAGTTTTAATGTTTTCCAAGCTTAGCATGTAAATGTTATATTTCTCGTGATTTATAAAGTGTTATATCCTCGCGCATCTTCATGTGATTAGTTAATGTTATACGAATGCCTTATCTACATTGCACGAAAACGGTTTTCGAAAAGCTCCCCGTTTTATCCCCCCTCACTGAGCATATAAGTGTATGCTCACCCTTTTCATCTAACATTTTTTAGGTAGGGATTGAAGAAGAAGTTCCAGGGTCTCCTTGATAGTTTGTTGCTTGTGGTTGGATATGTACATGTGAAATATGTGAAAAATGTAGAAATGTTTTGTATCATGTTTTAGGGGCTTGAATAGCCTTGGTTGTATTTAATGTATAAAAGTTGTAATTAAGTAAAATAATTTCACCTATATTTGATGTTTATAAGTGTTGTATATATATATATGTTTAACTAATCTACTAGAGAATAGCTTGTATAATAGTTCTTTTAATTGCTTAGGTTATTAATTGTTTAGTTAAAAATGTCATATGAGTTAGAATTGAATTATATATATGTTGTGGTTGTTATTTGTGTTGAATCTTCTGCGTGCAGGTTTGTGGTTAGTCCTAGAAATAGGGAAAACTCCGTTCATTTTCCCTCATTTTCGTGCCCATGGTAGGGTGTAAGGACCTGTACCCAAATCCCGAAGGGTAGTATATGAAATAAGTGTTCCTCATGTGTTTGGCTTACCTCACTTATGAGCTTGGTGTTTTTGTGCTAAGAAATAGGTTTAAACTAAGAATATGTGTTACAATTAGCATATCAAACTAAGCATTTATTTCAATTAACAAGTATATTAAGATAATTTGTGCTTGGAAGTGATTGGAAATGCTAAAGTTAACTTTTATATAATTTTATTAACTACCATAGCTGGATAGGATTTGCTAAGAAATGGAACAGTAATAAGTTGTGAACCCAGATTTATGTTCTAGTTTCTAATCTTGAGTACTATCATTTGGGTTATCATTTGAGTTACTAGAGTTGGCAATGAGTAAACTATTGGAGCAACGGAGTAAATTATTAAGTTTATGATACTAATCTATCTTGAGGATTTATATTGAGTGCTTGCAGACTTTTGGAATGGACGTTAGTGCAAAGATGTTGACTATCATCTCTTAATTGAACTACGAATTTGAGTGGCACCAAGAAGGAGTTACTACTAGGATGGTAGCTTAATCCAAGGACAAGCCTCAATCTTATAGGACTAGTGTCCACTGTTATTACTAAAAATAGTTAGGGTGATTGTTCATCTTCCTTTGTTGCTTAATTTTTTGTAGATAGGTGTTACCTTATTTGAGGGAGCAATTTTACAAATTATTAAAGATGAGAAGTTGGTGATCTCAGATTACTAAAGGATTTCAATTTGGGGTGCTCATACTACCTCGTGTTAGAATAAAATAGAGATAAGCGATATGATTCACTAAGGTTCATTATAGTATGAAGTTATGAATGACAGAATTAGGTTAACTAAAATAAGCATATCATAAGGAAAGGGTTGATATGTGAATTAGGTAGTTTCGAAGTATGTTAGAATTTGGAAATACTTGGGTTTACTAGTAGATAAATTAAACCACATTAGAATTATCTTTTACAACTTTAATTTAGACTGATATAATTTATTAAGTGGAAGATTAACATACCAGTTGGGAAGTTATTAGAAAATAGTAGAGTGGAAAACTTAGAATTGATTGGTTAAATTAATTAGTTCCTAATAAGTTTAGTCTACCAAGTGATATGGTTAAATTAATTGGTTCCTAAACAACTACACACGGCTACTTCACCATCTTCTTAGATCGCGATGTATGGCTACACATTACAAGTTCCTATCGAGCTGCAAATGTTACCACCTAAGCTTAGTAGTTTTGTTAATGTGGCTTCATTTGCTCCATCTTCAGGTGTCCATTGAGCAGCCAGCTATAAGCTTCCAAAGTCCATCGAAACATTAGTATAATCATTGCCTAGTTTAGTTCATATATTCAATAAAATGGTATAGCCCAGCTTAGTGATTCATGGTACAAGCTCCACGATAGTCTAGTGTCCAATTTAGATTATAGGCATTCAAGTGAAGATTATCTTTTGGAACCTTGTAAGCAGCTTGCATGTGCACCTAAAGCCGATCACACCACTTACCATCAACCAGCGTTTTTGTTTTGTTAAATAAGCGGACAACGAAATAGCATAGTGTCACGCCCCAATTCTACCCCAGTTATGATTAGTCAGGACACAACAGAATTTTGGCAATATAACATCTATGATGTGGACAACAGGGCTCTAAATCAACCCTTTATAACATCACACAACCAACTCCAAATTTCAACAACAACTCCACAACTATTCATCAGCAATCAACACAATACATTAAACAACCATACACCATACCAACCACAAGTCATAAGCCTCCGTTTCAACAACATACCACAAGCTATACTATACATATGCATACTTGATATAAAACTAGACTAGCAACCTCCTCATAATCCAAAGTAAGACAACTAAACTAGCATTATACTTTTCACTATCTTTATAACATCTTATACAAGGACGGAGCCACGTTGTGGGCTAAGGGGGCCCGGGCCCCCCCCATTTTTTTTAAAAAAAAATCTGTTTATATATATTTTTACTGAAACAATTGTCCAACTAACAATAAAAAACATAACCGGCCCCCCCAACATTTTTTTGTTCCCAACCCCAAAAAAGCAAAACAATATTTCGTCCACTTTTGACTACTTTTGGCTATCTTTTAACTTTAAAATATAATTATATAAAACATAATCATTTTATATAATCATTACTATTAAAAAAATACCTCATCTTTCCAATAAAATACAAAAACCTTCAATCTCTATTCTCTTTCAACGATTCATTTCTCTAGTTCTCTTCCATTCTTCATTCACATATTTTACCTCTATTCCTAAAATTTCTTCTTGAAATTCTAATTCCCACAAACGCATTAAAATGCACAAATTAAGGTAATATATCATAAAAACTTTGTTATATTTACTTATTAATTTTTTTGTTTACATAACTTTATGTATTTATGCATAATTTATTTTATTAATTTTTTTCAGGTAATAACTTTATGTCTTTATGCATAATTATTGTCCTAAATAATGAATATTCTATATTTTATTTTATTTTATTTGGAATTTTTAGTTCTAGAATATGAAAATATGCAGCTATTAAGAATTTTTTTTTTCACAAATCATATCAATTAGAATAATTTATTTAAATACATGAATATAGTAATTTGAAATTTTAATTGAAAATATATCAGATTTGTATTCTCTCATGAAGCAACTCAACTTATAATGATAAAAGATTCTAGTTTGGTCAAATGTAAATATATAATTTATATTTAATTAAATTTTTAATTAGCTTTTGTTACTTAAGTTTGTTATAATTAATTGTATTCATTGGAAATGGAAAGATATTTTTTGAGTCTATTTTCTAGTAGTAAAAAAATACTGTACAAAAAAAAAAATTTCGGCCCCCCCAATATGAATTTCCTGGCTCCGTCCCTGATCTTATACAATATAAACTTCAAAGCAAATACAATACAACTTGTTCTAATATACAAGACAACAAAAAAGAGAACTCCAACCAAGACATCATGGATAAGACTCTTGCACAATTGACTCGTCCACATAAGGCTCATACTCAGTCTCCTGAGGCACGTACCCTAACTCTAGCTTGGTAACACCTGAAAGTCAGCAAAGAGGGTGAGCTTATACAACACAAAGCTCAGCGAGTTCAAAAAATGTTTTGAAACATTTATTTTACCCTTTGGGAAATCATCCTATGAACAATAACACACAATAAATTTCATTAACATTAACATTTCACTTCAAGCCACATAAATAACCATTCAATTTAGAAAGGATACACTAGTTGGTGTAGCTCCATACGCCATCACGATCTCAACCAACTTCTTGTAACTCCTATTAATACATACTAGAGGTACCTCATCTAACCCCTCCCTCCATGGCATCTTCGCCCATGCAAGCTGGGGGTAGTACATGATAGTCATGCCGTTATCAACCCGACAGCCCGATGTTGCCTGAGAGGTGGCACATACTATCAAGACTCATGACAATAATAATAAACATTTCATATTCTGAGAAGACAACAAAGTAGGTTGTCCTTCAGAGCAACATCAATCATCAATCAGTTATCAATACCTCAATCAACATAATATCAATTAAACAACTAAGACAACTAAGTTAGATGACAAAGTAGGCCACCCAACTTATCACACATTTCAACATGCATTCAATCCCGAACCTACTCAACAACAATCCAAGAAACAACTACACAAACACTACCAAACAACTAAAGACAATATTTAAGCATTTTAAAGAAAGACTACACAAACTTCTAAACTTCATAACATACAATCTAGAAATCCAATAACCTCCAAACCACTTCCTATCACTCAGCCATCAATGCAAGTACATTAGCCCCCTCTTAAACCAACCAAAAGCTACCTAGAACAAGACCAACAAGCTCAAAAATGGCAATGCACCATGGCTGGAATTTTTGACTTTTCCCACGACTATCAAATTGAAAATTTGGCATTACAACATTACTACACAATAAATAACGAGTCTATAGAAGCAATTACAACTCGATTTCAACTACTACAACTACAATTATTCAAGAAATGAGCCAAATTATCAATTAAACACCCGAAAAATAAAAATACATGTTACAACCGTTTAAAATTGCTATAAACTCACAAAGTTAGTCTACAACTCCTAACTAACAATAATCTAAAGTCAATTTAACAAAACAACAACTAAATATTCAATATAAAAAATTTAACTTAAGCTTTAAAATTTTAATGTAGTTTTTCCCTCACCTTTGATCCCAATAAAAGCTAGAAATGTGTAGAATAGGTGCCCAACAAGCAATTTCAAGCTTTGAATGAAGTGATTTGGACTTGAAATGAGTTTTTCTTCAAAAATTAGCTTTGAAACCCTTTGAAAAATATTTTCTTCTTCTCCCATGGAAGCTCACGGTTTTGTGTGTGTTTATGGTGTCTTTGCATTGTTTTAATGTGTGTAGTCATCTTATAGCAAAAGTCAAAGCAAGACAACTTGGTCAAGGTTGATAACTTAAGCTATTTTTGTTGTTTTTGGCCAAAAATAGCAATATAAATACTATCTAACTAATACTATATTTATTAGGACTATTTTTTAGTTGACAACATTTATATGTAAGTATATATAAGCATATATATATATACATATAGTTAAAAAAAATGCTTATTTTTGCAAAAGAAGATGAAAAGTCATATTATTTATTTTCAAATGTCTTTTGAATGCACAATTAATCTAAAATCATTTAATATCACATATAAATACATTTATATTAATATATACTAGGTCAACGAAAGTCAACGCAAGAATCGGGTTTAGCAAAAATCACTATTTGGCTCAAAAATGCTACTTTTCGCCTGAAAAGTCTATTTAAATTCTTATTTCGTTTCATAATCAATTTTTGTAACGAGGGGAGGATATAAGGACCTATACCCAAATCCCAAAGGGTAGTATATGAAATAAGTGTTCGTCATGTGTTTGGCTTATCTCACTTATGTGCTTGGTGTTTTTGTGCTAAGAAATAAGTTTAAACTAAGAATATGTATTACAATTAGCATATCAAACTAAGCATTCATTTCAATTAACAAGTATAGTAAGATAATTTGTGCTTGGAAGTGATTGGAAATGCTAAAGTTAACTTTTATAGAATTTTATTAACTACCTTAGCTAGATAGGATTTGCTAAGAAATGGAACAATAATAAGTTGTGAACCCAGATTTATGTTCTAGCTTCTAATATTGAGTACTATCATTTGGGTTATTATTTGAGTTACTGGAGTTGGCTATGAGTAAACTATTGGAGCAATGGGGTAAATGATTAAGTTTATGATACTAATCATCTTAAGGACTTATATTGGGTGCTTGCAGACTTTAGAATAGATGTTAGTGTAAAGATGTTGACTATCACCTCTTAATTGAACTACGAATTTGAGTGGCACTAAAAAGGAGTTACTACTAAGATAGTAGCTTAATCTATGGACAAGCCTCAATCTTATAGGACTAGTGTCCACTGTTATTACTAAAATTAGTTAGGGTGATTGTTCATCTTCCTTTGTTGCTTAATTGTTTGTAGATAGGTGTTACCTTAGTTGAGGGAGCAATGTTAAATAGAATGTTTACAAATTATTAAAGATGAAAAGTTGGTGATCTCATATTACTAAAAGATTTCAATTTGGGGTGCTCATACTACCTCGTGTTAGAATAAAATAGAGATAAACGATATGATTCACTAAGGTTCATTATAGTATGAAGTTATGAATGATAGAATTAGGTTAACTAAAATAAGCATATCATAAGGAAAGGGTTGGTATGTGAATTAGGTAGTTTCGAAGTATGTTAGAATTTGGAAATACTTGGGTTTACTAGTAGATAAATTAAATCACATTAGAATTATCTTTTACGACTTTAATTTAGACCGATATAATTTAGGGTGAAGTGCACCAGACCCCCTTGTACTTTAGCGAAAGTGCACAACACCCCCCTATAGTTTAAAAACCCCCTGAACTAGTCTCTATGTTTTTTAAAAGTGCACAATACCCCCTACCGTTAAAAAATCCGTCATATTTAACGGATTTTATAAAAAAGACGTAAATACCCTCATTTTTTTTTTCATTTCTCTCTTTTGTTTTGTTTAGGCCAAAAAAAAAAAAAGTAATTTGGTCAATTCATATAATTATTTAATTAATAAATTCGTTAAAAATTAAAAAAAAATCTCACTTAACGAGTGTGAAGTACACTCTCCGTTAAATTTAACGGATTTTTTAACGGTAGGGGGGTGTTGTGCACTTTTAAAAAACATAGGGACTAGTTCAGGGGGTTTTTAAACTATAGGGGGGTGTTGTGCACTTTCGCTAAAGTACAAGGGGGTCTGATGCACTTCACCCTATAATTTATTAAGTGGAAGATTAACATACCAGTTGGGAAGTTATTAGAAAATAGTAGAGTAGAAAACTTAGAGTTGATTGGTTAAATTAATTAGTTCCTAATAAGTTTAGTCTACCAAGTGATATGGTTAAATTAATTGGTTCCTAAGACAACTACACACGGCTACTTCACCATCTTCTTAGATTGCGATGTATGGCTGCACATTACAAGTTCCTATCGAGCTGCAAATGTTACCACCTAAGCTTAGTAGTTTTGTTAATGTGGCGTCATTTGCTCAATCTTCAGGTGTCCATTGAGCAGCCAGCTATAAGCTTCCAAAGTCCACCGAAACATTAGTATAATCATTGCCTAGATTAATTCATATATTCAATAAAATGGAATAGCCTAGGTTAGTGATTCATGGTACAAGCTCCACGGTAGTCTAGTATCCAATTTAGATTATAGGCATTCAAGTGAAGATTATCTTTTGGAACCTTGTAAGCAGCCTGCCTGTGCACCTAAAGCCGATCACACCACTTACCATCAACCAGCATTTTTGTTTTGTTAAATAAGCGTACAACGAAACAGCCTAGTATAGCTTGTTGTCCATATGATCCGTGGTAGCTTAGCCGTGTTGCCTTCACGTAGTTATCCACGACATAACTTGAGCAGAACCATTACCTCTCCACTAGACAACGCAGCAACCTGCTTCACTTCAGCTACTTATTAGATTCATTATTAAACACAAAGTCATCATAGCCTAGCCGCATGCATGTTATCGTGTTGACATCTTGTAACTAGTTGGATCATCATATAAGTTAGCTACCAATTATTACTTTTGCTTTGTTGTCCGTCCGCTGCAAGCTTGCATGAATTAATCTCTTGACAATGAAGCACGCACCAACTTAAGGACTCATGAGCATAAAGTTTACAGTCCAATAAGATCAGAATCCTAGCATTATAAATAGAGCTGCATAACTTTGGACTCTAACACACAAACCAAAGAAAGATAATAGACTTTCATTAAGCTTTTAGTATCTAGTTTTGTTTTTTTTCCTTTCCGCGTACAAGCAACAACAAACAGGTGCAGGTCTCTTTTCTAAATGCATTACGATCCTTTTATGCTTGAGTTTATTTTGTAAACTATATGTGTGGGTTTCTTTTAGTTTAAAACCATTACTATTTATTATACATATGTATTAAGTTATAGGTGTAGCAGATTAGCTTATTATTCTCTTGAGTAATGTATGAAAGACATAATATAAGTTTAGCTTGACATTTTATCATTAATATAGGTACTAGTAAAAGATATTATAATCTACTTTATATACAAATATATAAATATGTCGGTAGGTTGCTCAGAATGTGAGGAAAGCTTTCTATTAAACTCATGTTCATATATATTAATGACAAAATATAATAGAAGAGTGAAAACGCCACCATATCAATTTGAGGAATAAGCCGATCCAAGAATTGGTACTATTAAGTTAAAAAGATTAGGTAAGAAATAACATTATACTCGAGTACCTTCAAATTAGTAATATACTAGTTTTCTTTCAAGAGATGAGATTAATATTATCTGGTCAATTCTATCGATTCTTAGAGGTGACTACCCTTAATAGTAAAATCTATATGTTAAAACTATAAGATCTACTTAAATATTAGCCTAATACAAGATTCCTGACCCAGCTAGATAGACAGTAAACTTTATTTGATACAAGATCTTATATGAGTATAAAATTCAATAAGAAATCATTTCACCTGTAGGTTAAGATTGCCTACTAGTTTTCCGTATCATACTTATTTATGCAATTAACGAGGGTTATAGTTAAGGGTTAACTACCTTACTATTTTAATTACCTACTTGACTACCTACCTGCTATTAATTAGATTACTATTTGCTAAACATTTTAGTGACAACAATGAGTTTATTTTATCTCCAATATCTTCATGAACATATGCTCGAGAGATGACCTACTTTGTCGTTCTCTCAAAATCATTACTTGTGTATGCTTGTGTGCTACTTGGAGGTTGCAACCTCAAGCATGATAGCTGTCATGAAAGCCGGGCGGCATAGGGCTTGCTAGTGTTCCTGTGACTATCATGGTCCTATTCCCTCTCCCACTTGGCGATCTCCACCCTCGGGAAGTTAGGTCATAGATTTCGGGTGCAATCCCGGAGTACCCTCTTGGGAAAGATAAGAAGTTGTGATCTTGATCCGGCTGGCCATCTTGTGAAGTGAAGACAACCTGTATCCTTTGCAACGTGATTTGTAAATGTTACTTATGTATTGACATGCTTGAATTGCATTGTATCATGGTTTTCAAAAGCTCGAAAACATTTTCAAAACTTCCTCGGTTGACTTTCCCGCACTGAGTTCTTTTGAGCTCACGACCCTTTCCCCCCATTTCAGGTGAAACAGAAAAGGATTGTAAAACTAGATAGTGACAAAATGTGCCTATTCTGCTTCATGGGTAACCTTGATCTTATGATTCCGAGGTTTATTGAAGTCAATATGCACCAACAGGACTCCCATAGTTAAGACTACAAGAATCTTAGCATACCCCACCATTTAGTGTATGACGTTATAGTTAATGCTGTTCCAGTTGACTTTGGTTTTGAACCATGGGAGATAGCCTACTTTACTTTAGTCAGGATTACGAGCTGTAAGCCTTATGTAGTAGTTGGATTATCCTAGCTCGTTTTGACATAGCTGAGTTTGGGGCTAGGAAACGATTGTAACTTCGGATGTAATCAAAAGGTTATGTAATATATAATACTAGACCTGCCATTTTGTATGTTTAGATTTGCAATCACAGACTCTTTATCTAATCCTGAGAAGGGTTGGGTTTGGGTCGTTACATAGGGTCAGGTTGTTATTAGAGAAATGAATACGGGTCCTAGTCCTGTGAAGGATCGGGGCGTTACAGATGGTATCTAAGGTTAGACAGCTTTCAGCTCGGATAGGGCCTTCGGTCTATCGGGTAGCAACTCTCAAGTGAATGCATGTGAAGTGTGTCTTAAGTGAATGTCTGTGCTTGTATGTGAAACTTGTGCATCTTTGACTGGATGTGTGTACCTATGTGACATATTTGTGTTGTATGTGGATTATAACATGTGTAATCTGTGCTCGCCATATGTGACTTGTGTTTGTTCTATGATAACTGTTCTTGAATGTGTGAAATGTACATTATATGATGGGTTGAGATTGCATTAAATAATGATTATGCATTAAACAGCCATGTAACGCCCCGATCCCTCACGAGACCGGAGACTCTAATAACCATGCTATTCTTAACCCAATTCCAACCCGATCTCAAAATTTTTAGGAAAAAACGGACAGAGTCTCCCCTGTAACGGGGACATTTTGAAAACCTGTAAGCATTCAATAAGCTATAGAGTAACAATAAAGCCATTTCCAAAATAAAGATCCCAACTTTAAGGTCATCTGAGCCTTAAGACATACAAACAATTTAGATACACACAAGCATGCATTCACAATATATTTTCTTTACAAAACCGCTTATCATGCCACTCCATGATAGTCTTTAAACATTCTTAGGAATTGAAAACAGCCTTACATCCTAACATTCACACTCAAGCATGCAAAGTAGCTAGAAGTAGAAACATAAGTTATTACATGCCATAGTTCTATGCCTTCTACCATAATCATCTAGTATTCAACTTACAACCACATAACATGTACATAAGCACTTAGGCTACCAAATAAGACATAAAGTAGAGCAAACAAGGTCCCCACATTACAACAAGAACCATAAATCCACCTCAACCAACTAGACACTGCAACTACGGTAGTTGATCAGTCTGGACCTCCTGTTCTTCACCCTCTACCAAATCTAGCTGGGGTTCAACCTCAGCGTCTCCTGAAACATGTTAGCGAGGTATGAGCAACCACTATTGCCCAGTGACGAATAAGGACTACCCGCGACGTGCAATGCAACAGTTATAGCAATTAAACAAGAAGACAAGTAAAGTACATTTGTAACAGTAGATAACCACACATATCAAAGGATACGATACACTTAACCCCAACACTCCAGAATTCTCTTAACTTCGACATGAACCACGATCAATATGCCGGCAAATCCCCAATCACTCCAGTGGGTGTACTCTAGATGTACCCTGATAATCCTACGACCCAACACCCCCTGGCAATATTCGGACCAGGCGAGTGAGGGACTAGGGCACGGAGATTGAATATCTACTGGCAAGCCTGCTGCCGCCCAGCCAATATTTAATACAACCGTCCCTGATACTATGGTTGCGCAACCACTATGCAATGCACTTATCAATGGCAATATAACAATAACAATAGAAGCAATAACACATGGGAGGAACAACAAAGTAGGTTGTCCTTGGAATAGTTAGAAAAGAAGCAATTTCATATAATAATTAAGCAAATTATAAAGGGGCATAATCAAGATTCACATAGAACTATACCAAAAGTTCCAAAACATCTTGAAACCACATTTAAACACACAAGGAGTCATGTCAAGGTCTTAGAAGCGTGAGATAATCAAAATTGTACTTAAACCCCTTTGTAACTCAACACGTTTTCCTTCCAAACTCATGTTACGGTTCTAGATTCGTGAGTAGTCTATTCCATGCTCCTAGTTAACCCCTTAGGCACCCTTAGGACCCTCAAAGTCACCTAATTACCTGCATTTATCCCAAAAGTCCCAATTTTCCTCTTTTGACTTTGCACTACACGTACCTTACCCGGGACCCAAACGAAAGCTAGCAAAGCATAACTAGAGTCTACTTAGCCTAGGAACACCAAAAGTGAAGGCTAATCAACTCAGATTCACGATAACCCCAAAACCCATTTCTAAAAGTCGGTTATTTTATGCTTTTGATAGGTTATGAGCAATTAAACCCTACGAGACCTTTACACTACTTTCATTAGCACCTAAAGCATCTATTAGAACCATTAATTCAAGCTATAAGGTCCGATTACGCAAAACCCTAGTTTTCCCGTCACTATTCATGTCATACGATCAACAAGCAATTTCAACCGTTTAAACTATGAAACAATAGAATAAATTAGGTCTCTACTACTTATATACAACATACATAAGCATATTTAAGCATTACATAAGTATTTGATAGAAAATCTAAAAATTCAAGAAAGTTGTCACATTTTTCAAATGCAAAAATAGGTATGAAATCCCTCACCTATTGCGCATAGAAGCTCCTAGGAGGCTAGTAAACACCCTAAACTACTTGCACCTACCTGGGCTTGGCTTGGAATGAGGATTTGTTGAGCAAAAATCTCTCATTCTCCTCCTATGCTGATTTTCGGCCCTGCTACAGTGTTTTCAGCACTGCTCTTTTTTTTTGTTTTTTTGTTTTTATGAGCTTGTTATGTGTATGTTGAGCAATATATAGGGTGGGGTCAAGTTGGGTGCACATATTGACTATTAAAAGGAGTTTAGCTAGCTAGAAACAAGTCCTAATTGTGCAATTAATGTTAGCTAATTAAAACACCTAGTTTAGTTACGTAATACTATTCATTAGTTTGCTAAAACATTTTTTAAACGAAAGCTCCTAATGCATTTAGCTCAAACGCACATTTTTCTCATTCCTAAAACAATTAATATGATTTAAGAAAAATGCTAATTCAAGATTGTTAAGCAGTTGAAAAACGGAATGAATAGTAACCACATAAAGTAACAAGTAAAGCATAGAAGAAATGCACAAATAGTGGATGCAACAGCAGCTTAAAGTACGGCTAAGATCTCGGGCGTCACAAGCCATGCCTCCCCCTTTTCTCTTATGATCAGCCATCGAAGAATAGTACTCGGGATTTGACAATTGGCATTCATATTTGATATTTCTGTTGTGAATCCTACTCTAGAATCTCGTTTGGCATTCTCTCTGGTATTTTTTGAAAGGAACTCTCATATAAAAGGATCGTTAGATAAGTATGTCGTATACAACAAGTACATACCATGATAAGCTAGCATTTAAATTTTTTTGGCATGTATACACTTTGTAACAACATGTATATCTAATTGAAGTTCTTAGCATAACATGCATATAACTTCTATTCTATCATCAATATATATAATATTCTCATACATAGATCCAAATGTAAAAGATGATAATAGAAGTATACCTCTTGTAGCCTCTTGGTGTAGAAGAAGCTTGGAAGACTTAGCTTGAAATCCTTCTAACTTGAAGGTACTAGAAATATCCCCCAAACATCCAAAGTCCACCAAAAGCTTGAAAACCAAAATGTGCTAGTATGTTTCCAAGATGTATAGCTTAATACATATGTGGTTTTTGCTTTAGAAATTTTCTTCTTCCTATCCTATTATGGCCGAACCATCATCAAAGGAAGAAGAAGATTTCTTCTTCTTTTCTTAGTATGTGTTGTTAGAGGAGAGAGAATTATCTCTTCATTTGATTATAATCTCTATTATAATACTCTTCTTGCATGCAAAATTATCCAATCAAAATAAGCTTGAGTATGAGATTAGATTAGCTTTTGCATGTCTTTAGATTGTAATGATTACAATTTAATGGCTTTCTCTCTCCTATGCAACTTGCAAAAGTAATCATTATCATCCAATGACATGCATGTCTTCGTCTTTATTCAAGATTGAATCTAGACCTTTGATTTAAATTAGTGGATTAGGATTGATTGTCACGCCCCAACTCGATGCCACTTATGATCAGTCAGGACGCAACGCAATTTCGGCAATATAACGTCTGCAATATGGACAATGGGACTCTAAACCAGTCCTTTATAACATCACACAACCAACCTCAAACTTCAACAACAACCCCATCAATAGTCAACACAACCAAAACCATTCATTTAACGACCATACAACAACCCAACCATAAGTCATATGCCTCCGTTTCAACAACATACCACAAGCTATACTATACATATGCATAACAACTATAAAACTAGTCTAGCAACCTATTCATATTCCAAAAGTAAGACAACTAAACTAGCATTATACTTTTCACTATCTTTATAGCATTTTATACATTACAACACCAAAGTAAATACAATACAATTTCCTCCATATTTCAAGACAACAAAAAGAACACTCTAGCAAAGACATCAAGGACAAGACTCTTGCACATTGGATTCGTCCACATATTGCTCGTATTTAGTCCCCTAAGGATGTACCCTAAATTCAACTTGGTAACACCTGAAAGTCAGCAAAGAGGGTGAGCTTACACAATACAAAGCTTAGCGAGGGTTCAAAAGATGTTTTGGAAACAATTTCTTTGCCACTTGGGAAAATCATCCTATGAACAACAACAAACAATAAACATCATCAACATTAACAATCCAATTCAAACAACATGAATAACCCATTCAATTGAGAAAGGATATACTAGTTGGTGTAGCTCCATATGCCATCACGATCTCAACCAACTTCTTATAACACCCAATAATACATTCCGGAGGTACCTTATCTAGCCCCTCCCTCCATGGCATCTCCATCCATGTGAGCTAGGGGTAGTACATGATAGTCATGCCATTTTTAACCCGACGCTGCCCGAGATGTGGCACACACTATCATGACTCATGACAATAATAATAATAATCATTTCATATTATGAGAAGACAACAAATTAGGTTGTCCCCCGGTACAACAACAATCATCAATCAATTAACAGTACTTCAATCAATCCTAACATTAACTAAACAACTAAGACAACCAAGTTAGATGACAAAGTAGGCCACCCAACTTAACACATATTTCAACATGCTTCCAAACCCAAATCTACTCCCCAACAATTCATGAAACAACTACTCAAACACTACCCAACAACCAAAGACAACATTTTAGCATTTTGAAGAAAGACTACACAAACTTCTAAAATTCATAACTTACAATCTACTAATCAAACAACCCCCAAACCTTTCCCTATCACTCAACCATATATGCAACTACATTAATCCCCTCGGAAACCAACCAAAAGCCACTTAAAACAAGCCCAACAAGCTAAAAAAGGCAATGTGCTCATGGCTGATTTTTTGACTTTTGCTATGCCATTCAAATTGAAAATTTGGCATTACAAAATTACTACACAATAATTAACAAGCCTATAGAAGCAACTACAACTCAATTTCAACTTCTACAACAATAATTATTCAAATATAAGCCAAATTATCAATTTAAATACATGGAAAATAAAAATACATGCTACTACCGTTTAAAATGGCTACAAATACACTAAGTTGGTCCTTATCATCTACTTAGCAATAATCTAATATCAATTTAACAAAATAACAACTACAAATGCATCAACTAAAAATTGACACAAACTTTTAAAAAAAAGATCTAGTTTTTCCCTCACCTTTGATGCAAACCAATACTAGAAATAGGTAGAATAGGTGCCCAACAAGCAAAAACAAGCTTTGAATGGAATGATTTAGCCTTGAATTGAGTTTTTTTCTTCAAAAATGGTTGAAAACCCTTGAAAAACACTATTTTTCTCTCTTCCTCCATGACTCACGTTTTTTGGTGTGTTTTTATGGTGTTTTGGCTGATTTTGGTGTATTTTGTATGTATTATAGCTAATATAATGCAAAGTCAACATTTTAGCAAAAGTCAAAGTTGACAACTTTGGTTATTTTAGTTGTTTTAAGCCTTTATGCATATATATATATAAACTAACACTTATAATATATTTAGTTAAGTAAAAATAGTTGACACCATTATATTAATTCATACATATACATACAACTAGGGTATAAAACTCAATTGTGCAAAAGAAATTGAAAAGTCACATTATTTGTTTTGCAAATGTGTTTTAAATGCACAACCAATATATAATAACTTAATATCACATATAAATTCATATATATCATTTATAATATATACTAGGTCAACAAAAGTCAACGTAAGAATCGGGTTCAGCAGAAATCACTATTCGACTTAAAAACGCTACTTTTTCGCCCGAAAGTCTATTTTAAATTCCTAATCTGTTTCGGAAATAATTTTTATTAAATCATGGGTCTTTTAAAAAGGAGGACTAGTTTTTAAAATGTTTAAAAGACTACTTTCAAAAATTTAGCGGAAAGGTCTTCAAATGCTATTTAAAGGCACTTTCAATGAAATTTTCACTAAAAATCTTTATAAAAATTTTATGAATGCACATATTGTGACGCCCGAGATTTAGCCATGCATTTAATTACTGTTGCATCTTTGTTTACGCATTTCCTTCTGTGCATTATTGACTGCCTTCTTGGGTTACTATTCATTCCATTTTTAAACTGTCTTCTATTAATTAATTAGCATTTTTATTAAATTATATTAATTGTAAAAGTAGTGGAAAAAATGTGCATTTGAGCTAAAGGCGTTAGGAGGGCTCGTTTAGAAAATAATTTTAGTAGTCAAGTGAATAGTGTTACGTAATAACTTTATAGATTTAATTAGTTAGCCAATGTGTCACCCCTTAGGCTCGCTTCTAAGCTTTCAACGCGCATTATAATAGATCATTATACACCCAAATGACCCCACCATAACTTAGCCCTTCTATATATCACCTAAACTCAAAAAAGGCAAAAAATAAAAAATAAAAATAAAAGCTGAAAACAGGAGTCCCAAACCCGACAGCCCCTCTTTGCACTTGGGAGAAATTTTTCATCTTCAACTCTTCAATTCAAGCCAAGCCAATCCTTGAGCAACTAGTGTAGGGTGTTTGCAAGGTTCCTAGGTGCTCCTACGCGTATTGGTGAGGGATTTCACGACTTGTTTTTGCATTTTTAAATAGTTGCTCATTTCTTGAATTGTTGAAAATATGATTATATGCCATTGTAATTGTTATCTATGCTAATATACCATCTATATGAATGCTAGAGAACACATTTGAGCCGTTGTTTCGCTTTTTAAACGGTTAGAATCGTTAGTTTGATTTTTAGGGTGAATAGTGACATTTTTTCTAGGGTTTTGTGTAATTGCTCGAATTAGCTTGATTTAATGCTTCTAATAGATGCCTTGGGTGTTAGTGAAGATAGTCTAATAGCCCCGTGCACTTGCATTGCCTTAAATTGCCTAAAAATGGAAAATAGCCGACTTAAATTTGGGGCTTTCGGGGTTAATGCGAATCCGGGTGGATTCGGGCTTCAATTCTAGTATCCTTAGGCTATCTAGGTGCTATAGATGCTTTGATATCCCTTGTTTGAAGCCCGGACAATGTAGGTGTAGTTTAAAGCCAAAAGAGGGAAATTGGGGCTTTCGGGGTAAACGCGGGCATTTGAATGAGTTAGAGGGTTGAGAGGGTACCTTGGGGGTTAGTTAGAAGGTTGGGAGAGTTTCCTTTGAAAATGAAATCATTAACTTTGGTTTGGAAGAGAAATAGTTCGAAAAACAAAGGGGTTTAGGTGCAATTTAAGTTGTCTCACACTTCTAAACCCATGTCAGGACTTCTTGAGTATTTATATGTGATTTTAAATTGATTTGGAGCTTTTGGTATGATTCTATGCTTATTTGGTATATGTTCATTTGTAAACTGCTTATTAGCTTCTATATTTGCTTCTATCCTAATTGCAACGAGGTCAACCTACTTTGTTGATCCTCATATGTGTTAATGCTTATATTATTGCTATTAACTTGCCATCGTTAAGTGCATTGCATAGTGGTTGCGCAACTATAGTGTCAGGGGCGGATGTGTTGAATATCGGCTGGGCGGCAGAGGGCTTGCCGGTGGATATTCAAACTCCGTACCCTATTCCCTCATTCGCCTGGTCCGGAGATTGCCAGGGGATGTTGGGTCGTAGGATTCGGGGTACATCCGGAGTACACCCACTGGAGTGTTTGGGGATTATGCCGGCTTATCGTGATCGTGCTCGTGGTTCGTGGATCGTGATTGAAGACCAGTAAAGATTGGTGTATAGGGGATTGTTGAAATGTATCCTTTTAAATGTGTGGTTATTTAAGTTATCATTGTTTCTTTAATTGTCTAAGCGTTATTGTTGTATAATTGTATTATATGTTGCATTGCACGCCCCGGGACTATATCCCTCACTGGGCAACAGTGGTTGCTCATACCTCGATATCTGTTTCAGGAGACGTTGAGGGTGATCCCCAGCTTGTTGATTTAGTTGAGGAAGAAGAAGTTCAGATCGAGCCTTTACCTTAGTTGCTGTGTCTGATAGCTTGAGGTGGTTATTGAAATTGCTGCTATGTGGAAAGTTTAATTAACTGTTTTATGTTCTATTTTGTGGCCTAAGGGCTATGTATATGTTTGTTGCGCAAGTCGAAGGATAGTAGATTGTGGTGTAGAATTGGAAGCCATGTCTTGTAATAACTTTTATTCTTGCCTTATTTCCTTGCATGCTTGGGAGTGGATGGTTAATGTAGAATGCTTTATCCTTTAAGTTGTTTTATTGATTTCCTAGAATGTCATGATTATAAAACTATGCTGACAACAAGTTCTCGCATGCTTGTGTGTGTTGGAGCTATTGTGTACCATAAGGCTCGGATGGCTTTATAGCTTTGTTGTTTAATTAAGAAAAGCTTGTATTGTTTTGTTGGGACCTTGTTTAAGTGTTTACAGGTTTTTAGAATGTCCACGGTACAGGGGAGACTCTGTCCGTGTGTCGGGTCCGGACTTAACCTTTAGCTTGGGGGTTGGGTCGGGGCGTGACATTTAAGTGGTATCAGAGCTATAGATTGCATGAAGCCGGGTTAAATTTCTCGGTCTGTGGGTAGAGATTTGTTATGTGACTTTGTGAATACATGAGTCCTTGATTTTGATTGACCTAAGTGAAATTTGAATAAGGAATGAACATGCTAGCATGGAAATAGAATATCAAGAGTCTAGAATGTCAAGTATGATCTAGTGATTTATGTTTACTTCAAGAATGTGGAATATTTATTTGAACTTCTATGTACTTGACTTTATGTGAATCTAATTGGACTTTTCTTCATGGGTTGCTTATAAATTGCATATATACATATATATATATACCTGTCATAACACTTTGCATTCTAGCCATTCGAGATGGGGCCTCGCCGTCGTGCTGATAATCCGAATGTTGGTGGAGAACCCGAGGGGGTTCATGGGCAAGAAGCTGAGGTGGCCGAAAATGCACCGCAGGTTCAAGAACCGAGCACTGCACAGATCTTGGCCACGATGGCCACAGCTATGAACACTATCGCCCAGTTTGTTACACAACAGGGTCAGCCAGGGGTCGTTGGAGGTAATCAGGCTGCGAGAGCCGGAGGTAGTGGCCCTACCGGAGGGAATCTGTATGATCGGTTTATACATCATGGGGCCTATACTTTCTTTGGGGAGCCGGACGATATGAAAGCTGAGATGTGGCTAAGGAAGTTCGAGAGAGTGGCAGCGATACTGGAGTGCCATGATGACAGGAAGGTTACTTATGCTACTTTCCTTCTCGAGGGTGATGCTGAAGATTGGTGGAATACCATCAGTGAGAAATGGGGAGCTGAGGGAGGTCATCATTCGTGGGCCGATTTTGTCCGAGAATTTCGAGACAAGTATATATCGGTAGTTGCCCGCGAGAGGCGACAAACTGAGTTCATAAACTTGAAGCAGGAAAGTATGACGGTAGATCAATACGAGGCTACTTTTACCCGGCTTTCCCGTTATGCACCAGCTTTAATCCAGCCGGAGGACATGAAGATTCAGAGGTTCATCTTGGGTTTGAGGAGAGATATTATGCTGAACTTGTCTTCAAATGATTTTCCCAACTATGCTGCAGTAGTCCGAGCTGCCTCGAGATATGAGAAACGGAAAGCCGATGTGTTAGCCGAGACCAGTCAATCGAGTAAACGGTTTCAGTCTCAGAGTCAAGGGTACCAGGGGCAGACTGTATCAGTTGGGCAGAGTTCGCAGCCGAGGCAGACTCAGAGTTACACAGGGCCTACTCAGACTCAGGCACGACCAGTCCAGAGTCAGACTCAGAGTCAGTTCCGTCCAGCAGTTTCCCGTTCGCAGCAGGGTAGTTCAGCTACCTCTACTTACAGAGCTCCTTCGGGAGGCACTGTTGCAAGACGTCACCAGCAGTGCAACTTCTGTCAGCGCCAGGGCCACACTGAGGATGTTTGTTGGAAGAAACATAACAAGTGTACAGGTTGCGGCAGTGATCAGCACAGGGTTAAAGACTGTCAGAAATTTAAGAACCCTAGGGGTCAGACATCAGCTCAGAACTCTCAGACCAGAGCACCAGCTGCAACACCACCACCACGAGGCCAGGCCCGTGTATTTGCTTTGGATGCTGAGGAGCTTCCGGATACTACCGCTGTGGTAGAAGGTATTTTTCTTCTTAATGATCAGTCAGTTAAGGTTTTAATTGATTCCGGGGCTTCGCATTCTTTTATTACTCCTACTTGTGCACAAAATGCTAAATTGAAACATGATAAACTGTTGCATGAGATTGTGGTCTATACTCCTATGGGTCCGAAGTTTGTTACTAGGTCTATTTGCAGAGCATGTAGTATATTTATTGAAGGTCGTGTTTTTCCTGCTGATTTGATTATCCTACCCTTCAATGACTTTGAAATTATATTGGGGATGGACTGGTTAAGTAAATATTATGCCCAGCTTGATTGTAGAAAGAAGATTGTGTATCTAGAAATGCCTGACCAGCCTGTACTTAAAATAGTTGGTAGTAGAAAATCTACGGGAACTCCTATTATTTCTTCTATTAGGGCATCTAAATTATTGAGCAAGGGTTGTGAGGCTTATCTTTCATATTTGATTAATCAACCTGGGGATCAATTGAAATTGAATGATGTACCTATCGTGAGAGAGTTTCCGGGGGTCTTTCCTGAGGAATTACCTGGGTTACCGCCTGATAGAGAGATAGAGTTCATGATTGATTTATTGCCGAGGACTTCACCTGTCTCTAGGACTCCGTACAGAATGGCTCCACCTGAGTTGCAGGAATTGAAAGTTCAATTGCAGGGCTTGCTTGAGAAGGGATTCATTCAGCCGAGTTCTTCACCGTGGGGTGCGCCAGTTCTCTTCGTTAAAAAGAAAGACGGATCTCTTCGCCTATGCATCGATTACCGGGGTCTTAATCAGGTAACCATCAAAAATAAATATCCTTTGCCTTTAATCGAAGAGTTATTTGATCAGTTGCAAGGCGCCAGGGTATTCTCTAAATTTGATCTGAGGCAGGGCTATTATCAACTGAGGATTAAGAAAGATGATGTTCCTAAAACTGCTTTCAGAACTCGATATGGCCATTATGAGTTTGTTGTCTTGCCGTTTGGTCTTACTAATGCTCCCGCCGCATTCATGGACTTAATGCAGAGGGTATTCCGTCCTTATCTGGACCAATTTGTGGTCATATTTATTGATGATATCCTTGTCTATTCTAAATCTGAGGCGGAGCATGAACAGCATCTTAGAATTGTGTTGCAGACTCTTCAGGAGCATCGGTTATTTGCAAAGTTTAGCAAATGTGAATTCTGGCTTAAGCAAGTTGCTTTTCTTGGCCATATTATCTCGCAGGATGGTATTTCTATTGATCCAGCGAAGATTGAAGTTGTGTTATCTTGGAAACGACCTGAAACTGTCACGGAAATTCGTAGCTTCCTTGGTTTAGCTGGGTATTATCGGAGGTTTGTCAAGGATTTCTCTAAGATTGCAGGGCCTTTAACTCAGCTTACTCAGAAGAAAACAGTATTTGACTGGAATGATAAATGTGAGGCCAGCTTCCAGGAATTGAAGAAGAGATTGACTACAGCTCCTATTCTTGCTTTACCTGAGGGTTATGATAATCTGATGATCTATAGTGATGCTTCGAAGGAGGGTCTGGGTTGTGTATTGATGCAGAATGGCAGGGTTATTGCTTATGCTTCCAGGAAATTGAAACCTTATGAACTCAACTATCCGACTCATGATCTTGAGCTTGCAGCTATCATTCTTGCATTAAAGAAATGGCGTCATTATCTCTGGGGCAACAAATTTGAAATCTTTACAGATCATAAGAGCTTGAAATATCTGTTTTCACAGAAAGAGTTGAACATGAGGCAGAGGCGTTGGCTGGAATTACTTGAGGACTATAACTGCACTATTAACTATCTTCCAGGTAAGGCCAATATTGTTGCTGATGCTTTGAGCCGAAAGGCTACTGTTGCTAGCTTGATTATCAAGAATTGGGAATTCATGGAAGAATTGTGCTTATGGAAGCCTAATACTTCAAATTATGGTATTCAATTTGCAAGTTTGCAGATTCAATCTCTGTTGTTATCCAGGATTCGAGAAGCTCAACAGGCTGATCTTCAATTGTTGAAAGTCTTAGAGAATTCTAAAGGGGGAGAGTCGGATTTCAAACTGCACGACGATGGTATTCTTAAATTCAAGGGTAGAATCTGTATTCCGAATGATCTAACTCTAAAGAGGGATATTCTTGCTGAGGCACACAGTTCTCGATATACTATCCATCCAGGCAGTACGAAAATGTATAAAGATTTAAAGCAGAATTTCTGGTGGAATAATATGAAGAGAGAAATTGCTGACTATGTTGCCCGATGTCTTACTTGTCAGAAAGTTAAAGCAGAACATCAGAGACCTGCAGGGTTGTTGCAGCCTTTGGCTATTCCTGTTTGGAAATGGGATCATATTACTATGGATTTCGTATCAGATTTACCGAGGTCTTCGAGGGGTAATGACTCAGTCTGGGTTATTATGGATAAACTGACCAAGACTTCTCATTTTATTGCTAAAAAGAAGTCTGATTCTCTTGATAAACTGGTAGAGTTGTATATTGAGAATGTTGTCCGACTACATGGAATTCCAAAGAGTATCGTGTCAGATAGAGATCCCAGATTCACATCTCAGTTCTGGCAGAAGATTCAGAAAGCTTTGGGCACGAATTTGAATTTCAGTACAGCTTATCATCCTCAGACAGATGGTCAATCTGAGAGAACTATCTTGATCCTTGAGGATATGTTACGGGCTTGTATTCTGGACTTCGGTAAAAGTTGGGAGAAATATTTGCCACTAGCTGAGTTCGCCTACAACAATAGTTATCAAGCTACTATTGGTATGGCACCTTATGAGGCACTGTATGGGCGTAAATGTCGGTCTCCTCTCTACTGGGATGATGTTGGTGAAATGAAGACTATCGACCCTACTTTCTTACCTGAAATGAACAAAATGATTGATCAGGTGCAGCTTATCAGAAAAAGAATGCTTACAGCACAGAGCCGGCAAAAGAGTTATGTAGATAGACGACGTCGTGATCTGAAATTTGCTGTGGGGGACCGGGTATTTCTGAAAATTTCTCCTCGCAAGGGTTTGATTCGGCATGGTAAAGGAGGTAAACTCAGTCCTCGATATGTGGGACCATTTGAGATAACTGAAACTGTTGGTGATTTGGCCTACCGTCTAGCTTTACCTCCCAGTCTGGGCAGAATTCATGACATATTCCATGTTTCCATGCTTCGGAAGTATCAGCCAGATCCCTCTCACATACTTGAGCCGGAACCGCTAGAGATCAGTGAAACTTTGACCTACACAGAGAAACCTCTTCGAATTGTTGATCAGAAAGTTCAGGAGCTGAGGACTAAAAGCATTCCGATGGTTAAAGTTCTGTGGGATCATCACGGAGTAGAGGATGCGACGTGGGAAAGAGAGGATCAGATGCGGGATCGGTATCCAGAGTTATTCGCCGAATCATGTAAGAATTGCGTGGACGCAATTAGTTTAAGGGGGAGAGGATGTGACGCCCGAGATTTAGCCATGCATTTAATTACTGTTGCATCTTTGTTTACGCATTTCCTTCTGTGCATTATTGACTGCCTTCATTTTTATTAAATCATATTAATTGTAAAAGTAGTGGAAAAAATGTGCATTTGAGCTAAAGGCGTTAGGAGGGCTCGTTTAGAAAATAATTTTAGTAGTCAAGTGAATAGTGTTACGTAATAACTTTATAGATTTAATTAGTTAGCCAATGTGTCACCCCTTAGGCTCGCTTCTAAGCTTTCAACGCGCATTATAATAGATCATTTAATCACCCAAATGACCCCACCACAACTTAGCCCTTCTATATATCACCTAAACTCACAAAAGGCAAAAAAAAAATAAATAAATAAAAGCTGAAAACAGGAGCCCCAAACCCGACAGCCCCTCTTTGCACTTGGGAGAAATTTTTCATCTTCAACTCTTCAATTCAAGCCAAGCCAAGCCTTGAGCAACTAGTGTAGGGTGTTTGCAAGGTTCCTAGGTGCTCCTACGCGTATTGGTGAGGGATTTCACGACTTGTTTTTGCATTTTTAAATAGTTGCTCATTTCTTGAATTGTTGAAAATATGATTATATGCCATTGTAATTGTTATCTATGCTAATATACCATCTATATGAATGCTAGAGAACACATTTGAGCCGTTGTTTCGCTTTTTAAACGGTTAGAATCGTTAGTTTGATTTTTAGGGTGAATAGTGACATTTTTTCTAGGGTTTTGTGTAATTGCTCGAATTAGCTTGATTTAATGCTTCTAATAGATGCCTTGGGTGTTAGTGAAGATAGTCTAATAGCCCCGTGCACTTGCATTGCCTTAAATTGCCTAAAAATGGAAAATAGCCGACTTTAATTTGGGGCTTTCGGGGTTAATGCGAATCCGGGTGGATTCGGGCTTCAATTCTAGTATCCTTAGGCTATCTAGGTGCTATAGATGCTTTGATATCCCTTGTTTGAAGCCCGGACAATGTAGGTGTAGTTTAAAGCCAAAAGAGGGAAATTGGGGCTTTCGGGGTAAACGCGGGCATTTGAATGAGTTAGAGGGTTGAGAGGGTACCTTGGGGGTTAGTTAGAAGGTTGGGAGAGTTTCCTTTGAAAATGAAATCATTAACTTTGGTTTGGAAGAGAAATAGTTCGAAAAACAAAGGGGTTTAGGTGCAATTTAAGTTGTCTCACACTTCTAAACCCATGTCAGGACTTCTTGAGTGTTTATATGTGATTTTAAATTTATTTGGAGCTTTTGGTATGATTCTATGCTTATTTGGTATATGTTCATTTGTAAACTGCTTATTAGCTTCTATATTTGCTTCTATCCTAATTGCAACGAGGTCAACCTACTTTGTTGATCCTCATATGTGTTAATGCTTATATTATTGCTATTAACTTGCCATCGTTAAGTGCATTGCATAGTGGTTGCGCAACCATAGTGTCAGGGGTGGATGTGTTGAATATCGGCTGGGCGGCAGAGGGCTTGCCGGTGGATATTCAAACTCCGTACCCTATTCCCTCATTCGCCTGGTCCGGAGATTGCCAGGGGATGTTGGGTCGTAGGATTCGGGGTACATCCGGAGTACACCCATTGGAGTGTTTGGGGATTATGCCGGCTTATCGTGATCGTGCTCGTGGTTCGTGGATCGTGATTGAAGACCAGTGAAGATTGGTGTATAGGGGATTGTTGAAATGTATCCTTTTAAATGTGTGGTTATTTAAGTTATCATTGTTTCTTTAATTGTCTAAGCGTTATTGTTGTATAATTGTATTATATGTTGCATTGCACGCCCCAGGACTATATCCCTCACTGGGCAACAGTGGTTGCTCATACCTCGATATCTGTTTCAGGAGACGTTGAGGGTGATCCCCAGCTTGTTGATTTAGTTGAGGAAGAAGAAGTTCAGATCGAGCCTTTACCTTAGTTGCTGTGTCTGATAGCTTGAGGTGGTTATTGAAATTGCTGCTATGTGGAAAGTTTAATTAACTGTTTTATGTTCTATTTTGTGGCCTAAGGGCTATGTATATGTTTGTTGCGCAAGTCGAAGGATAGTAGATTGTGGTGTAGAATTGGAAGCCATGTCTTGTAATAACTTTTATTCTTGCCTTATTTCCTTGCATGCTTGGGAGTGGATGGTTAATGTAGAATGCTTTATCCTTTAAGTTGTTTTATTGATTTCCTAGAATGTCATGATTATAAAACTATGCTGACAACAAGTTCTCGCATGCTTGTGTGTGTTGGAGCTATTGTGTACCATAAGGCTCGGATGGCCTTATAGCTTTGTTGTTTAATTAAGAAAAGCTTGTATTGTTTTGTTAGGACCTTGTTTAAGTGTTTACAGGTTTTTAGAATGTCCACGGTACAGGGGAAACTCTGTCCGTGTGTCGGGTCCGGACTTAACCTTTAGCTTGGGGGTTGGGTCGGGGCGTGACACATATATCATGTAATAGGAGTAGTATTTACAAATAAACCTAGTTTGGTCAAAGAAGGTGAAAGGTAAAAAGTCAAAGAAGACCAAAAGTCAATATTTTATAATAAAAAGTCAAAGATGATAAAAAGTCAACATTTTTTAAAAGTCAAATGAAATTCAAATGAGACTGAAATGCATATTTAACTTAGTATTTTTGCGTAATTCATACATATGCACGTGTATGAGTTCAAATAATATATATATAAATAAGTGAAAACACATAATTGGAAATAAGGTAAAATTCGGGGTTTCACATTGATGACATGGACAATCCACTCATCCTCACTTTACATGCATACACGCCACATGTACATGCCCAATCACTAATTTGCTTTGCCTTTTGATGACTCGGATTGATGAGGTGGCATTTCATAAATCTTATCATCTTTAATATATATATATATATATACATATAACTACTTTTGCTTATTCTAATCTCTATTAGAATAATTTCGTTGAAACTACTTTTCAATATTTGTAGTTTGGCCCTAGACGTTTTGGTATTTATACTTTGACCCCAAAACTTTGCAAAACTATACTTTTGGCCCAATGACCAATATAGATGACTCTTAACCCTTTAAAGTCATTAACCACATTAAATAAGCTACTAGTGAACTTATTCTTGATATTTATTAGTGTATAACTTTCTAGATTCATAACCGCATACCGATGAAGGACCATTAACCATTTTAATCTATTTCGGGAATGTCTCCATCATTACCCAAAATACTCTCATGTTCATTAGTGACACACTAGTAACAAACGTATCATGACAATGTATGTGATAATGAAGACTCTGTCTTTTACAAATCTATTTACTGTCGAGAATTACCATGCAGTCTAATCCTTCTATTAAAGTGTCTCGATCAGGAAAGTACCATGAAACGGTTAAGTCCACTTTCGATTCTGTGAATAGATCCAACACGGTGTAACGAGATATGAGTACTATGGAAAAACTCATTTCCATCAATCTCATTCTTGCCTTCGCCAAGGACTTCCTTGTTTATCGACCGATTTTAGATATCATAGGACATCGCCTCTCACCAGAGATTAATAGTCCTATCTTGACAATTACCTGTTAGTTTTTATATCATAAGACTAAAATGCAAAAGGTCGTAACTCACCTTATAGAAGGCAGGTATTGTCCAAACGCTATATTTAGCCCCTATATATCCGGTAGCCGTAATTTCTCAAGTCTAAGGATTAATTTGTAAAATTCTCAACTAAATAGTAAACTATTAACCTGATATCATGTAGTTTACCATTTATCATCACATTCAATGATCTGTACACTGACGATCACTCATATGTATATTAGTCCACATCCTCATGTTGTTCTGGTACTTCGCATACCATCCTTTATCATCAACATCACTATGTTAATCAAAAATAATTACATATGATAACTCGTACTCGATTATTCTAGTCCCGGTCAAATAATCTGAAGGGTCATGATTCAATTCTTAATGTTTATCATATTGAAGAAATATAGTGAAGTATTCTAAACTCCTTTAGAATGTTTTTCTTCTCTGATAAACACTAGAGACATATTTATATAGTAAAGGCGGAGAATATGAATATCCTAAAACACCATTGTGTAGAAAAACACATATATATTCATATTAAACCCTTATTATTTAATCTATAGCATTAGGGCATATCCCTAAAAATATCCCACTTGCACTAATGCTATCTACCATAGGATTAGCGCACGATACATTCGTATCCATATACTCATATTCTCTAAGATGGTGATCAACTGTAATTGTGACACCCCAGACCTAACATGTAAAGAATAGTGTCTACTTGCATATGTTTATGTGTTTAATTAAGTGTTGATATGTGATTACTTGATTATTTACTAAATTGCATTCATTTGTTAGTTTACCTTACATATTTTTGAAGAATAAGTAAACTATGTTAATTAATTTATATAAAACAAATAACCTATTATCTTAATAGTAGCATTAATTAGATTTATTTTCTTACATTATTTATTTAAATTCTATTATTTGCTTAAAGAGCTCCGAGCCCAGAGTGATTTTCAAATTATTTTATTTAATTATTTGGCATACACATTTACCTTATTTAAACTATTTCTAAGGTACGTCCATCGAAAGAAATTCATTTTGAGCATTTCGGAAAATGTTTGAGTGAATAGTAAAAACATTGGACCTTATAGTTTTTTGGACTAGCTAAATGTAATTGGACTTTGGGCCTAAAAATAATTTAGTCTTGCTATTTAATGAGCCCAATTAACTATCTACACATATAATATAACTAATATACATACATAATACATTACATATACATGCATTACACAACAAACAATTGCAAAAATTCCCAACATATCCTCCCCCAAACCCGTGAGATAGGAAAAGCCAAATGAAGCAAAAATCATCACCAATCTTCCATTTTTATGTGCATACAAGCTAATAGCAAGTAGATGCAAGTGCTCCTAAGTCTTAACCTAGCACCTACAAGCATTTTAGTGAGGGATTTAACATGTTTTTGCATCTTTATTGTTTATGTCAAAATTTATAATTCCTAGATTTGTTGAGATTAGATTATATAATGCTTGAATCTTGTGTAGTGTCTACATGCTATGAAGACTTGGTTTGTGTAGTTTATTGGCTTAGTTATTAGATTATTGCAAATGGCTATATAAAGAAGATAATGAATAGTAAATTTTCTAGGGTTTTGTTAAAATTTGATTGAGCTTGATTCTATGCAATTAAATGTTGCCATAGGTTCTAGTGAACATAGGTATGTAGTTAGAATGAATAAAATTTGAATGAACTTGGATAATCTTGTTAAAATTGGCTTGAAATTAAAGGGGCTTGGTGTAAATTGTTAATCTAGGTGCAATTGAATGTTATAGATAGTCTTTATTAGGTGTGGCAGTGCTTAAAATGCTTTTATGGCACCAAATTGAGGGTTGGTATGAGTACTTGTAGTTCAAACGGACCTCGGGGCCTTCGGGGATTTTGTGTTAGATATTGTTAAAAATGGGATTTCTTAGCTTCAAATGGTGCCATAATGTGTCCGTAGAAATGTAGTATAGTTAGTTTGTAGATTGTGTAATGTATGTTTCATGTGTGTTCAAAATTGTATTGGTAGAAAAAGGGAAAAAGTGCTAAAATTAGTCTAGTGTTAAAGAATGCTTGGGAATCTACTTCATATGTGGTTTTAAAGACTTTTGTGTCAATTATGTATTGAAATTCATATACGAGGGCAACTTACTTTGTTGTCCCTCGATTATGTATTTATTGGCTTATATTGTTATATTGTTATTATCATTGTTATTTGTGTGATCGAATCCATGGTTGCGCAACCTTATTGTCGCATGGATGTGATAAGCCTCTCTGGGCGGCATCGGGCTTGCTAGAGTTGGTTGCCTAGCTCCGTAGCTATTCCCACATTCACCTGGTCCGGAGATTGCCAAGAGGTGCTGGGTCATAGGTATTGGGTACATTCGGAGTACCCATTGGTGTTTGGGATGCCGGCATATCAATATCGAGTTTGTGGTTCGTGGTTCAAGGAATTGGAGTGATAAGGGTTATCGAATTGTATCATTTTATTATGTCACTCTCGCTTTGATAATAAGTCCTTGGAAAGTTACCATTGCTTGTATTCCTTTGAATGTGTGTTATCTAGGTTGTTTACTTGAATAGCACATTATTCTGATATTGTAATCTCCGGGTTGTTTGTTGCATTTGTCTTCTCGTGTTTAATTATCTTCTTAAATGGTTACTAGTTAGTTATGTATTGTATATTGGTCTAATAAGTTAATTGAGTTCATTGAGGTTTCTTTATTGTCTTTAGATAGTTCAATGTAGTTAATGTTCAAATATATAGTCCTTTAAAATATGGTTCTTGACTCTATTATTTTTAAGCTAGTATATTTCTCCTGGTTATTCGACTATGTGTTTTATGAGCATTACACGAAAGGTTTTCAAAACTCCCTGGATATCTGTTACCCCTCCCTCACTGGGCAACTGTGGTTGCTCATTCCCTTCTTTCTAACATTTTAGGCTTAGCGCGAAGGAATTGAAATGCTTCAAGTTATCCGGGCATCCATGCATTGAAGTGTTGTTTGCTCGTGACTATACAAATTGTAAAATAGAGGCTTAGGTTAACTTATAACCTTGTATTTATTTTGAAGATTAAGAGGTCTTGTATGTTGTAATAATGTCTTGAAAGATTGTATCATTAAGTTTCAAAGCTTATGTGATTAGTTAGATTGTAGCTGGTATGTAATAACTTAATGATTTACTTTATTGCTTAGTGGCTTGCATGCTTGTGTGGGTTAAGTAAATGATGGTTAGTTGACTTAAAATCTAAGAAAGTTAAATAGATAAGATTATAGTAGTAAGATAAGGAGAATTATGATATAATATTTCAGTAGTTATTGTCAATGCATGCTTGTATGACTTATTTTGTTTTAATAGGAAGGCTCAGATGGCCTTATAGACTTGGGGAGTTATAAAATCAATGTGGTATATTGTGGTTGTGGTCGTTCCTTTTGCATGTAGATTTGTGGATAGGCCTAGAAATAGGGAAAACTCTGTCCGTTTTTCCTTGTTTTTCATGACTACGGGATTTGGATCGGGGTTCTGGTCTTGTGAGGGATCGGGGTGTTACAGTAACTATCTATATAGGATCAGTGAGTCAACTATAAAAATATATATATATAGGAACCTTTATGTTAGATCTTTTGTTGTCAAGAAAAGAATTCTCAATAAGTGTGAGAAAATCCTTTTTTTTATATGTTTGGATTCTTGATGAGATCGGGTTCCTTAAGCTTGTGCAAGAAGCTTTTATTGTAGTTACCAAAAAAATATCGATAACCATCAATAAATAGATGAAGGGTACAAGCCAACATACTCTATCATGTGACACATACATATGTTGGATTCAAGATCTAAAAGATATGCATGGATACATAGCTATGGCCAAAACTAGGCAAGGCACGTTTCAAAAATTTCTAGCAAAGATCAACATGCATTCTTTCATATATGTCCATAAACTAGCAAGCTAACATTATATATCTACTATACGTAATGAAATAGCAAGGTCCATAGGTATACCTTTTGTAGACAACTTGGTAGGTGATGTAGCTGGGATTTGAAGCTATGGAGTCCTTCTAACTTGAAAGGTCTAGTTGGTCCACAAGCATCCAAAGTCCACCTATCACTTGAATGTCTTCTCTCTCCTCATCCATTTGGCCGAAATTCTTAGTGGAAAGAGAAAGAAAATTGTCATCTTTTATATATTATATGATCAACTATTATTTTATTGCTTTTATGCATTCAAGAGCCAATCAAATCATTTCTCTTTCTTGTTTGAATCAACCAAGCCATGCATAACCTTGGATTGTAATGATCACAATCTAAGGGACACCTTTTTCTCTCTCATGACACTTGGCAAAAAGGTTATTATCATCAAATTCAATGAACAAGATTCTTTTGTCTTTATTCAAAAGTTAATCTCATCCATCAATTTAAAATTCAAATGATTAGGATTGATGACATGGAAAATCCTACATCTCACATGCCACATGTCAATGCCCAATCATTAATTTGCCTTTTTCATTTGATGACTAGGATGATGACGTGGCATTTCACAAATTACATCATCATTACACATATATATGTATAAACACCTTTATATATATATATATATATATATATATATATATATATATATATATATATATATATATTTGCCTATGCTAATCTCTATTAGATTAAATATATTGAAACTACTTTTCAATAATTATAGTTTGACCTCAAAAGTTTTAATAATTATAATTTGACCCCAAAACTTTGTGAAATTACACTTTTGGCCCAAATACTAACATTGATGACTCTTAACACCTTAAAGCCACCAACCACATAATACAAGCTACCGGTGAACTTATTCATGATACTTATTAGTGTGTTACCTTCTAGATTCCCAATCGCGTACCAATGAGGGACCGATAAACCTCCTTATATATTTCGGAAATGTCTCTATAATTTACTGAAACACCCTCATGCTCATGAGTGACGCACTAGCAACGAACGTACCATGAGAATGTAAACGATAATGAAGATGATGTCTTTTATGAATCCATTTAACCGTCAAGAATTAGCGTGCAGACCGATCCTTCTATTAAGAATGCCTCGATCGGGAAAGGACCATGAAATGGTTAAGTCCACATCCGATACTATGTATAAATCTGAATCAGTGAAACAAGAGATGACTACCATAGAAAAACCCCTTTCCATTACTTCATACTCGCCTTGCCAAGGACTTCCTCGTTTAAGGACCGATCTCAGATATCATAGGACATCGCCTTATGCCGGAGGTTAACAGATCCTATCTTGACAATTAGCTGTCGATTCATACCACAAGACTAAAACGCAAAAGGCTGTAACCCACCTTATGGAAGACGGGTATTGTCCAGACGCAGTATTTAGCCCCCGATATAATCAGCAGCCGCAATTTCTCAAGTTTGAGGATTAATTTGCACAATTCCCTACTAAATAGTAAACTATTAACCTGAAATCATGCAGTTCACTATTTATTGTCACATTCAATAATCCGTACACATACGATCACTCATATGTTTATTAGTCCACATCATCATGCTGTTCTGGCACTTCGCACGCCATCCTTTATCATTAACATCACTATGTTAATCAAAGGTAATAACATATGATAACCCGTACTCAATTATTCTAGTCCTGGTTGAATAATCTGAAGGGCTATGAATCGATTCTTAATGCTTATCATATCGAATAAAAAATGCAAAATATCCTAAACCCTTTTAGAACATTTCTCTTCTCGGATAAGCATTAGGGACATATTCATATCGAAGCAGAGAATATGAATATCTTACAAATAATATAGTGTATAAAACACATAGACATATTCTCATTAAACCCTAATAAGGTCACCTCAAAGTATAGCTATAGGGCATATCCCCAACAATCTCCCACTTGCACTAATGCTATTAGCCATAGGATCTAGTGCATTTTACATTCGTATTTGTATACTCATCTTCTCCAAGATGATGATCAACTGTAACTATCTTTACAGGATCAGTGGGTCAACTATAGAAGCAACTATAGGATCTATTCTGTTAAATCATTTTCTATCAAGAAAGAAATTCTTGAATTGGCTCTTTACAAGTTCGGACACTTGATGAGATTGGGTTTAGCTTGTGCAAAAAGCCTCTATAATAGTTACCATATTACAAGATATCGGCTACTATCAATAGATAGAACCACACAATATCCAAACATCATAAAAGTCAAGCAGCAACTTGGCCCAAATAATAACATAACAATTACTTATCATTATTCGGAACTCTTTCCAATAAATCATAAATCTATTAAATATACTTTTATCCTTTTAAGTGAATTCTTCACTAAGAACCTCACTATAACCACAATAACCTTAAAATTCTGGGTTAAAGTTCATCTAGAGATCATTATAACAATAAGATCAATAAAACTTATATGTATTCTCTCCAATATCTATCATGTAACTCATTACATCATATCGTGCCAAGTACTTGCCATCGCATTAAAGAAGAATGCAAACAGCGAAAGGATTAGGTGTAAAAAACATTCGCAACCTTTTCTTAATAGTCAGAAAGAAATCTACAAGAAAAGACGGATACCCTGTCATAGAGACTAGAGACCAAAATATCTTAGATTCCTCCATCTTAAAAAAAACTTTCAGATCGTGACACTGTCACGCCCCAACACGACCCCTCCTATGATCAGTCAGGACGCAACGGAATTTCGGCAGTATAACGACAGTAAATAGGACACCGAGGTTCCAAACCAACCTCATTAAACATCATACATCCAGCAACTCCTTAATTCAAACAACAACATACAACACAATCATATTATACAATAAACCATCCTCGTTATACGCCTCCGTTCCAACATAACATACAATACCTCAACCTTATCATACATTTCAAAAATAAGTTGAGACACATTTACAACTTAACCATAAACAAAAGAAAACCGCTAAGTTAACATCATTTGGATCATCATCTTTTCAATATCTATTACATTAAGAACCATAAGGTATATAAAGTCTGTTAAGCTAATATACAAACATTTAAACAACATAAAATCATGGATAAGACTCAGGAACATATGACTCGTCCACGTAAAGCACATTTTCCACATTCTCCTCTTCAGGAGGCACATACCCGTAATCCGGCTCTGCAACACCTGTATGCATGCATTAATAGAGAGTGAGCTTATATACATAAGCCCAGTGAGGATCCGATAGATCTCGAGCAAGGTTTACTAAACTCCTTGGAATAATCCTTTGAGTCAGTAAACACACAATAACAATAAATAATACTATCATCACATAACTATATGACCATTCAATAAAGGATACTCTATTTGGTGTAGCTCCAAACGCCATCACGATCTCAACCGTTCTTCTTATAACTCCCCATTACTCACGCACCCGAGGTACCTCACTAGCCCCTCCCTCCATGACACCTCCGTCATGCGAGCTGGGGGTAGCCTATGGCAGTCATGCCGTTATCAACCCGACAGCCCGACGCTGCCCGAGAGGTGGCACACACATACCAAGACTCCATAATCATCAATCATCAATCAATCATCAATCAATCAATCAATTGGGAGATCAGCAACAAGAGTGCCCGATTCCCGCATTCAATAATAATCAATCAATAACATCAATATAACATCAATATTAAATTAAACAACAAACAACATAGTTAGATGACAAAGTAGGCCATCTAACCGGACATGCATAATATACATAATTAAACTCTAAATTACTCAACAACAACTCACCATTCATCACTCGAACACTACCCAACCATCTAAGGCATCGTTCAAGAAATTAAAGAATGACAACCTAAACTTCTAAAATTCATAACTTACAATCTACTAATCCAAACATTGCCAAATCAGTTCCTATCACTCACCCATTCAACCTACTACATTAACCCTCTCGGAAATCCACCATAACACCTCTAAATCATGCCCGATAACCCTAAAATCCTAAGATGTCATGGCTGGATTTTCCGGATTTTCACACAAACAATGTAATCGAAAATTCGGCATTACAACAGCGCTAACACGTAATTATCAAGTATTTAGAAATCGACGGCAATCGATTTCGATCAACACAACTCATTTAATTCAACTTTGAACATTTTAATCAAAATTAAATACCCGGAAAATAAAAATTATGCTATATCCGACAGAAACTCGTAGTATTAGTATATAATGATCCCTAGCATGCAAGGAGCAATAATCTAACATCAGATTTCAATTCTAACGGTTCAATCTTCATTTATACGCAAAAACACAAAAATGACATTTTGAGATCTAGAATTTTTCTCTCACCTTAGATGCGATATAAGCCTAGGAATGCGTGCTATGCGTGCCCAACAAGCAGAATCCAAGTCGGTGCGAAGTTTCACGGACAAAAACTAGGTTTTTCTTTGAAAAGTTGGATTGAAAGCTTGAGTTTTTCTCTTTCTTTTTCTCCCTCTTTTCTCTCGGCCTTGTGTGTGTTTGAGGAGTGTGTTTTGTGTTGTGTGAGTGTGTGTTGATGACAAGGAGTATTTAAAAGCTTGGTCAATTAAAAAAATGCAAAGTCAAAGTTAGTTTTAATAGGTATTTTTGTGTTTTTAATGACTTTAATTGCATTTTAGTGCTCACCAAGTTAAAAATAATTATGCCACCCCCAAGATATCTCAAGTGGATTATTTTTAGGTGACAAGAAGTTTTACAATCCAACAATTTCACCCGAGTCGGCTTAAAACTCGATTTTCGCAAAAGTCGGTGTAAAAACCCTAATAAATTCTTAAGCCGATTTTAAAACCGTTTTCATCAAACACAGGTCTATTAAAGTCCGTGGACTAGGTCTAGAAGGGTTAAAAAGACCAGTTTCAAAATTATAGCGGACGTGTTTCGAAAACACTATTCACTGAAAATCGACGATAAAATTTCTAACTCCGTTTTTGATGAAAATTTCATGAATGCACATTTAGCACGTATTAGAAGTATTGACATCAAAATTATAACTTTCTAGGTCCTATAGCACATAAACAGATCGTATGCACGCAAAACGAGGTAAAGCACGTAAAACGAGATAAGTAGAAAAGTGGGGTTTCACAGACACAAGTAGTGAGAAAACAATCAATCATATCATTGTACTTCATACTCATGATACTTACAAGACATGATCGGTTTACCCAAGAAATATAACATGATATAGAATTCGGTAGGACCTTGGAGAATGAAGGTATCATAAACTCACAAGATATGTTAAGGGCAAAAACTCCCACTAACTTTTCTTATAAATTTAGATATCATCTTCATTTATTAATGAAAATGATCTCTATCTTTTCCATTCTAATGCACTCGTTATCCATTTCATCATAGTTACCTTTCTCTAAAGAAACTATGCATGAAAGAGTTTAAATTCTATTCAACCATAGAATTAAAACATGGTATAAGTTTAAAATCAATTTGAAAGATTTTGGTGATAAAGGAAGCATTCTCTGTGAAACCCCACTTTCCTGCTTATCTCGTTTTACGTGCTATACCTCATTTTGCGTGCATATGATCTGTTTATGTGCTATAGGACCTAGAAAGTTATAATTTTGATGTCAATACTCCTAATACGTGCTAAATGTGCATTCATGAAATTTTCATAAAAAACGGAGTCAGAAATTTTATCGTCGTCTTTTTGTGAATAGTGTTTTGGACGCACGTCCGCTAAAATTTTGAAACTGGTCTTTTTAACCCTTCTAGACCTAGTCCATAGACTTTAATAGACCTGTGTTTGATGAAAACGATTTTAAAATCGGCTTAAGAATTTATTAGGGTTTTTACACCGACTTTTGTGAAAATCGAGTTTTAAGCCGATTCAGGTGGAATTGTTGGATTGTAAAACTTCTTGTCACCTAAAAATAATTTACTTGAGCTAGCTTGGGTGTTGAATAAATGTTTTGAACTTTGGTGATCAAGAAAATCCAATTAAAGTCAAGAAAACACAAAAATACTAATTTAAACTAACTTTGACTTTATTTAATTGTTGACCATATAAGCTTATATCACCTACACACACTAAAAATAACACAAAACACCATCACAAACACACACATTGCCGTGAGAAGAAGGAGAGAAAAAGAAAAGAGATTTCAAAGCTTTTCAATCCAATTTTTCAAAGAAAAAACTTGGTTTTTGTCCGTAAAACTTCGCACCGACTTGGATTCTGCTTGTTGGGCACGCACTTCACGCATTCCTAGGCTTATATCGCATCAAAGGTGAGAGAAAAATTCTAGATATCAAAATGTCATTTTTATACTTTTGCTCATAAATGAAAATTTAACCGTTAGAATTGAAATCTGATGATAGATTATTGCTCCTTGCATGCTAGGGATCATTTTGATGCAATACTACGAATTTCTGTCGGATGTAGCATAATTTTTATTTTCCGGGTATTTAATTTTGATTAAAATGTTCAAAGTTGAATTAAATGAGTTGTGTTGATCGAAATCGATTGCCGTCGATTTCTAAATACTTGATAATTACGTGTTAGCGCTGTTGTAATGCCGAATTTTTGATTACATTGTTCGTGTGAAAATCCGGAAAATCCAGCCAAGACATCCTAGAGTTTTAGGGTTATCGGGCATGATTTGGAGGTGTTATGGTGGATTTCCGAGAGGGCTAATGTAGTAGGTTGAATGGGTGAGTGATAGAAACTGATTTGGCAATGTTTGGATTAGTAGATTGTAAGTTATGAATTTTAGAAGTTTAGGTTGTCATTCTTTAATTTCTTGAACGATGCCTTTAGATGGTTGGGAGGTGTTTGAGTGTTGAATGGTGAGTTGTTGATGAGTAATTTAGGGTTTAATTGTGTACATAATGCATGTCCGGTTAGATGGCCTACTTCGTCATCTAACTTCGTTGTTTGTTGTTTAAATAAATATTGATGTTATATTGATGTTATTGATTGATTATTATTGAGTTCGGGAATCGGGCACTTGCGTTGCTGATCTCCCAATTGATTGATTGATGATTGATTGATGATTGATGATGATTATGGAGTCTTGGTATGTGTGTGCCACCTCTCGGGCAGCGTTGGGTTGTTGGGTTGATAACGGCATGACTGCCATAGGCTACCCCCAGCTCGCATGACGGAGGTGTCATGGAGGGAGGGGCTAGTGAGGTACCTCGGGTGCGTGAGTAATGGGGAGTTATAAGAAGAACGGTTGAGATCGTGATGGCGTATGGAGCTACACCAAATAGAGTATCCTTTATTGATTGGTTATATAGCTATGTGATGATAGTATTATTTGTGTTATTGTGTGTTTACTGACTCAAAGGATTATTCCAAGGAGTTTAGTAGACCTTGCTCGAGATCTATCGGATCCTCACTGGGCTTATGTATATAAGCTCACTCTCTATTATTGCATGCTTACAGGTGTTGCAGAGCCGGATTACGGGTACGTGCCTCCTGAGGAGGAAAATGTGCCTTATGTGGACGAGTCATATGTTCCTGAGTCTTATCCATGATTTCATGTTGTTTAATGTCATGTACATTAGCTTAGTAGACTTTTATATGCTTTATGGTTCTTATTGTAATAGATGTTGAAAAGATGATAATCCAAATGATGTTAACTTAGTGGCTTTCTTTTGTCTATGGTTAAGTTGTTAGATGGGTCTCAACTTATTTTTGAAATGTATGATAAGGTTGAGGTATTGTATGTTATGTTGGAACTGAGGCAGATAACGAAGACTGATTATTGTATATTACGATTATGTTGTGTGTTGTTATGTTGTTGAGGAGTTGTTGTTTGTATGGTTATAGAATTGGATGTTTAATGTTATTAATGAGGTTGGTTTAGAACTTCGGAAATCTATTTACTGTCGTTATGCTGCCGAAATTCCGTTGCATCTTGACTGATTGTAGGTGGGGTCGAGTTGGGGCGTGACATTCTCTAATCTTCTTTTATAACCCAACATATTCTGGACAAGCATTTCATTTAATTATTTATTTTGAACAAACTCTTTTGTTAAAAAGAATAATTAATCTATCAAACTCATTTGAATAGACATAGAAAAGAATTCAAGTCTTTAACTCTTGACCATTTCAAAGTTCAAGACATTATAAGTATGATTTGGTTATTTAGCCATTTCATTAAATGCTAAGAAATTAAAATATAAATGTTCGAGTTTGAAGACATTCTTTCTTTCCAATACACATTCCGACCATTTCATTACTATAATGAAAGATATACATGCCAATTATTTCTTACAAAGGATCAATTCCAAAATTACCCATAGTAAGAAAAGATTGATAATAGTCACTACTATTTCTAAAGAAATACTCAAACTAATCCAAACATTTATAAACAATTTTCAAAATTGGGATCGCATACCAAGCCGATCCAAAACAACCAAATCATGCATAAACAGGGTCTACTACTCAATCCCCTCCTGATGAGAGATCTCATGTCACGCCCCAACTCGACCCTACATACAATCAGTCAGGACGCAACGGAATTTCGGCAGTATAACGACATTAATTAAGATACCGAGTGTAACGCCCCGATCCCTCACGAGACCGGAGGCTCTAATGACCATGCTATTCTCAACCCAATACCAAGCCCGGTCACAAATTTTTTTCCGAATGGTTAAGTCCGGACCCGACACACGGACAGAGTCTCCCCTGTACCGTGGACATTCTAAAAACCTGTAAACACTCAAACAAAGTCCCAACAATACAATACAAGCTTTTCTTAATTAAACATCAAAGTTCTAAGGCCATCCGAGCCTTATAGTACACAATAGTTCCAAAACCACACAAGCATGCAAGTAACTTGTTTATAATATAGTCTAATAACCATGCCATTCTAGGATAACATTAAAACATACTTAGAGATAAAACATTCTACACTAAGCCATTCACTCCCAAGCATGCAAAGCAACTAGAAATAGAAATATAAGTTATTACAAGCCATAGAATTACCACTGCTACTACATTATCAGACTTCCAGTTTACATATTACTCAAATACATACATGAGCTTTAAGGCCCCAAAATAGATTATACATAGAACAACAAATTCTTCACATAGCAACCAAAAGCATATCCACCTCAGACAAATATCACACAGCAGCTAAGGCAACTCCACCAACTGTGCCACCTGAAACATGTTAGCGAGGTATGAGCAACCACTGTTGCCCAGTGAGGGATATAGTCCCGGGGCGTGCAATGCAACAGATAATACAGTTATACAACAATATCACTTAGACAATTTAAGAAGCAATGACAACATAAGTAACCACACATTTAAAAGGATACATTTCACACAATCCCCTATACACCAATCTTCACTAGTCTTCATTCACGATCCACGAACCACGAGCACGATCACGATAAGCCGGCATAACCCCAAACACTCCAGTGGGTGTACTCCGGATGTACCCCGATAATCCTACGACCCAACATCCCCTGGCAATCTCCGGACCAGGCGAATGAGGGAATAGGGCACGGAGTTTGAATATCCACCGGCAAGCCCTCTGCCGCCCAGCCGATATTCAACACATCCGCCCCTGACACTATGGTTGCGCAACCACTATGCAATGCACTTAACGATGGCAAGTTAATAGCAATAATATAAGCGTTAACACATATGAGGATCAACAAAGTAGGTTGACCTCGAGGCAATTAGCATAGAAGCAATTATATAAGCTAATAAGCAGTTTTACAAAGGGACATTTACAAAATAACCATAGAATTATGCCAAAAGCTCCAAATCAACTTAATATCACATATAAACACTCAAGAAGTCATGCCGTGGGTTTAGAAATGTGAGACAACCGAAATTGCACTTAAACCCCTTTATTTTACAAACTATTTCTCTTCCAAACCAAAGTTAATGATTTCAATTTCAAAGGAAAACTATACCAACCTTCTAACTAACCCTCAAGGAACCCTTTCAACCCTCAAACACATTCAAAAGCCCGCAATTACCCCGAAAGCCCCAAATTCCCTCTTCTAGCTTTAAACTACACATGTCTCATCCGGACTTCAAATAGGGGATAGCAATGCTTCTATAGCACCTAGGTAGCCTAAGAATACTAAAAGTGAAGCCCGAATCCACCCGGATTCGTATTAACCCCGAAACCCCTTTGTTAAAGTCGGCAATTTCACGTTTTATGCAAGTTTAGAGCAATTCGAGTATACGGGGCTATTAGACTACCTTCATTAACCCCTACGACATCTATTAGTAGCATTGAATCAAGTTAAAACGCGCAATTACACCAAACCCTAGAAATCCCGTCACTATTCACCCCTACGAATCAACTATCGATTTCTACCGTTTAATACATGAAACAATAGCATAAATGTGGTCTCTACTACATGTATACAACATATATAAGCTTATTTGAGCATTGCAATAGCATTAGACAACATTTCCAATAAATCAAGAAAATAGCAACATTTGTAGAATGCACAAATAAGCATGAAAACCCTCACCTAAAGCGCGTAGGAGCACCTAGAAGGCTTGCACACACCCTAAACTACTTGTCCAAGGCTTGGAGAGGCTTGGATTGGAGATTTGATGAGCAAAAGATCTCCTTCTTGGCTGCTAAGGGCTGTTCGGATTTTGAACAGTAATTCCTGCACTTTTTTTTTTTTTTTGCTAAGTTATGAGCTTATATTGATATATAAGGTGTATGGTTGGGTGGGGTCAAGTTTGGGTGCTTAAGTGGTCAATTATAATGCGCGTAGTAAGCTTAAAACGAGCCTAAAGTGAAACATGTGAGCTAGCTAATTAAATCTCTAAGTTAGTTACGTAACACTATTCATTCAACTACAAAAATTATTTTCTAAACGAGCTCTCCTATCGCCTCTAGCTCAATTGCACATTTTTCCCACTACTTTAACAATTAATATAATTTAATAAAAATACTAATTAACTAATAGAATGCAGTTTAAAAACGGAGTGAATAGTAACTTAAGAAGACAATTAATAAGGCATAGAAAGAGGTGCGCAAATAAAGGATGCAACACTAATTGAATGCATGGCTAAATCTCGGGCGTCACACCGAGGCTCTAAACCAACCTCTTTAGAATATCATACAACCAACTCCACAAACCATTCAACAATCAACTCCTCAATTAAATTAACAACATACAACATAACCATATTATACAATAATCATTCCTTCAACAATCCACTCATAGTTATACGCTTCCGTTCCAACTTAGTACATAGGCTATACATACATTTCAAAATAGGTTATACAATACATTGTTTTACAACAACTAAGATAATCTCTTGGCAATGACTCCTGCACATAAGACTCATCTACATATGGCACATTTCCCTCTTCAAGAAGCACGTACCCGTAGTCAGAATCAGTAACACCTGCATGAATGCAATAATTGAGAGTGAGCTTATATAAAACAAGCCCAGTGAGAATTCGATAGATTTCTAACAGTATTTACTATACTCCTTGGAAATGATCATTTGAGCAGTAAACACAATAAACATCAATAACAATATAAACACATAAACTATAATGACCATTCAATAAAGGATACTCTAGTTGGTGTAGCTCCAAACGCCATCACAATCTCAACCAACTTCTTATCACCCCCATGACACACACACCCGAGGTACCTCACTAGCCCTGCCCTCCATGGCATCTCCGCCCGTGCGAGATGAGGGTAGCCTCTGATAGCCATGCCGTTTTCAACCCAACGGCCCGATACCGACCGAGAAGTGGTACACGCATATCAAGACTCAGCAATAATAATAAACGTTCAATCACAGGAGGACAACCTTTTCTGTTGACTATCTCCCGGTTCATCAATAATCAATAATCAATAATGCATCAATCAATTAATAACATTACAACAACACAACATCAATTAATCAATTAACAACTAAACAACTAAGTTAGATGACAAAGTAGACCACCCAACTTAACATGTATTAGACACACAACCAAACCCTAATCTAACCATCAACAACTTACAATTCAATCACTCAAACACCACCCGATCAACTAAAGGCATATAACAACATATTAAAGAAAGACAACCTAAACTTCTAATAATCATAACTTACATTCTACTAATCCAAACAACTCCAAACCAGTTCCTATCATTCACCCACTCAATCATTTACAATAGCCCCCTCAGAAACCAACCAAAATACATCCAAATCAAACCCAACAACCCTAAAACCTCAATGCACCTAGGTTGAAATTTTTGGACTTTCACATTGACTTCACAATAAAAATTTTGGCATTACAACGACACTAGCCCGTATTTAACAAACTTTTACAAATCGACGGCAATCGATTCCAACCACTACAACTCAAAATAATCACCAAATAGCTAATAACTAAATTTTAATACCCGAAAAATAAAAATTCATGCTACAACGGTTCAAATCTTATATAAATGCATATAAACGATCCTTAGCATGCACTGAGCAATAATATAACATCAATTCAACTTTCTAACGGTTCAAAATTCAATTATATGCAAAAACATAAAAATGACATTTTGATATCTAAGATTTTTCTCTCACCTTTGATCCGAAACAAGTCTAGATATGCGTGCAATGCGTGCCCAACAAGCAGAATCCAACTCAGTTTGAAAAGCTATGGACAAAAACTAGGTTTTTTCTGTAGTTTTGCTTTGAAAAATGTTGAACAAAAATCTTTTTTTCTCTCCTATGGCTCACGACAATGTGAGTGTTTTTTAGTGTGAAATTGTGCTATTTTAGTGTATGTTTATGCTTATAAGCTCAAAGGTCAACAAAACAAATGAAAGTCAAAGTTGACACTTAATTAATTTTAGTCTTTTAATCCTATTTTTGACTATTTCTTGCTCAACTATTAAATTGACACCTAAATTAATTCTAGACAATATATTTTAGGTGACAAAGAGTTTTACATTTAAACATTTTCACCCGAGTCGGCTTAAAACTCAATTTCTTGCAAAAGAAAGTGTAAAAACCTTTAAAATTCTAAAACCGATTCCAAATCCGTTTTAATCAAACACGTGTCTATTAATACCCGAGGACTAGGTTTTGAAACACTTAAAACACCCCTGTAAAAATTTTAGCAGACAGGTGCTCAAAATACTATTCACTAAAATCGACGATAAAATTTCTGATTCCGTTTTTTATGAAAATTTCATGAATGCACATATAGCATGTATTAGGAATATAAATCACATTTTTAACACATTCTAACTCATATAACACATAAACAGGTCAAAGCACACAAAACGAGGCAAAACACGCAAATCGAGGTAAAGGCAAAATATGGGGTCTCACATCTCCTGGTAAGAATGCCACAACCCGGTTCCTTCTATGTCTTCTCCTCCTCCTCCTTCTAACGTTTCTGTTTTGGCTAGGCTCAGCCACAAAATGAGAGGACTAAGCATGGGGATTAGGTGTTGCACCCAAATCAAGATTCTACCAACTAGTTAGAACATCTAGCAACTCATTCAGTGTGATCTCTGTCACAACCCGGCCTGAGCATATATTTATTTTATTAATGGGCATATATTTATATGTCTACTTTAAGTATTTACATATACTTGTTTGCAGAAAATATCATATTCTTTGATTTACGTGCATTTATTTGTATTCACGAGCATTTCGGTGATTTAGGAATAGTAGTAAATAAATAAACATTACCGGTAAACAATAGAGCAATTAACTTAGTTTGATTTCAATGGAATGACAAACTAGTAGATAACATTTAGCTAGGAGGGCCTTTTGGTCAATAACTTGTCTTAAAATCCTACCTACCAAAATATAAAACAAATAACACACAAACACACACACACATTCAGATCTCTGCACACACACTAACACATGGTTGAAACACACACACACAAGAGAAGAAGAAAGAGAGAAAAAAAAGAGAAGAAAGAAGAGAAGAAGGAGTTTCAGCTTGTTCTAGCCAAGAATAGGTGAGGGATTTCATTCTCCTATGCATTTCTAGTGTTAATTCTTGTTTATAAAATTTTGGTTAGTTGTAGTTGAATGATTCATGGATGTAGGAATGCAAATAGAAATGATATATGGCATGAAACAAGTTCTAGAAATGATATATGGCATGAAACAAGTTCTAGAAATGATTTTGTGTGTGAATATCAAGCTTTGCTAGTTGATCATGTTGTAGATATTGCATTGCTAGCTTGCTCAACTAGATGAAGATCATGTGTTTGATATAAGTTCTAAGTGAGGAATGAAAGTGCTTTGTATGCTAGTATATTGCTTGTAGTGAGCTTAGTGCATGAAAATATCAAAATGGAACAAAGAGTACAAAATGTGATTTTCGGACAGATTTGAGCAACTGAGGTTCAGAGCAGATTTGAGGTAGCAAACGTTGTCGGAATGAGCTGATTTTTTTTACACAATATGCCCAAGACCTTAAGGAACAACTTCTCTTTTATGTGTAATGTTAAATTCTGTCGTTTATGTGCATTTATCAAGCCGAAACAGTAGGGTCAGATTCACCCGTTGATGCAGGGGCAGTTTTGCGCACTGATTTTCTAAAGGGCATAACTTGATGATTTTAACTCCGAATTGGGAACCGTTTGAGGCTAAACCCATCTAGACTTAACGAACTACATGTCTGTGAAATTTCAAAAGTTTTAGAGGTCATTAAGGCTGCTAATTGAACCTGTAAAATTAAGCAAATACAGCTAGAAATTTCAGTTTATATAGCTAAGTGATTAATGTTGCACTAAAGGCTAATTTGAGCTGAATAATGGTAGATTATAGGTAGTTGAAGGCTTGAGGGTAAAAATTACATGTTTGGAGAGAGTGCTTAAGTGGCGTGAGGGTTAAATAAATATTAGTTGCATTGAATGTTAAATGTTTAATATGTGACTAACGTGAACTATGTGCATTGAATGTTTAAATAAGTTGAACGTTGAGTGAATGTTTAATGTGATGAATTATATATAGTGACTTGCCATTTAGATAATCAAGAGTAATTAGACTCATGTACATGCTAAAGTGATGCCTAAGTAAAGGTTGAAGTTATCCTTCTTGGATTCTTGAAATAGTTATTGGTACTACTTAAATTTCTACCTTGTCTTGCTTTTATGAAAAGAATTAATGGATAAGAATTTATTTGGTGTTTAATGAAGTGTACATACCATGTTATATGTTAGATCTTCCTTGTCTTAAATGTTATATATGAGTCTATATGCTGATTCCTGTGTAGTATAGCTTTAAAATTAGTTTTATAGTGAACTAATTGCAAAAACATGAGTTATGAAAAATCTGGAAAAATTGGACAGATTTGCATGCGTGAGTTGTAGGACCAATTTGACCTAGCAAATGTTGACTAAATTATCTAAATTTTGGATATGTTGTAGTAGACTCATAGTTGAACGAAAGTGTATTTCTAAGGTTTGGCCAAATTCTAACTCTAAGTACTCTTTTTTGGATGATTTCTGAGAAGCATACGAATAGGCATGAGCTGGACAGTTCCTGCCAGCATTTTTTTTTCCTTTCCCTTGTCCTTGTGTGTATTGGTTGCAAGTTAGTCTAGATAATATGGGACTAGACTAGACTAAAATGTACTACTATATGTCTTTATGTAATGAGAGTTTAGAATTAGTTTGAACTATGACTAAGCTAAAGTTATTAGGTAGTGAATAAAGATAGGCGTGTTAGTAAGGCATTGGGTAAGTTCTTGTTTGGAAATGAATTAATAATGAAATTGAATTGTAGAAATGTTAACTAGGGAGTTTAAGGAAGGCTAGAGAATGTGGTACATGTTGGTTAGTATAACTAAATCATAGCCAAATAGACAACCTAACTTAATGCTTGAGACTAGTATACTTATGGAGAGTAGTAAACTAGGAAACCATAAGAAATATCTTGGCATGTTACTTAACATTGAATTAAAGAAAGTATGTCTCGACTTTAATGTGAAATAATGCAAGGGAAATTTAATTATCAAATAGTTGTAGTCAACTTATTATGAACTGTTAGTTATACTCATTTCTATGTGCTAATGTTTAGATTATCAATAGTTGATTAAGTGTATAAATAATTGAGCTTTAGTGAGCTTATAGTTTATTTGCAAAGCTAGCTTGGTCATTGAAGAGAATTAGTTGCCAATAGTTATAGCAAAACTTTTGCTACTAGTTGCTAACTTTAGTCATTTTATATGTGCCACTGTTTCACCTACTAATGTTTGGTTACTTGTATGACTACTTGGGCTATGTGATAATATGAAATATATAAGTGATTATGGAACTTCTATTGTTGTGTGTTGAATTTGCATAATAGTCAAGTTGGAGTTGGTATAATCAATTGTTAAGGTGTTATGTAAATTTACTTGCATAGTATTATACTAGTTTTGATGTCTAAGTATTATACTTATATGAATAACTAGGGGTTGCACATTTGAGTGGATTCAAGGAGGTTGGAGTGAATGTAAGTTAGTTTCTTGCATGCTTGGCTTAATCCAAGGTGAGGGAGTCTTCATTCCTTTTGTACATATTAGTTTATTTTATTATATGATTTAATCTAAATGGATAAAGTTTATATGTACTATTTTCATGCTATCTTGCGAACTACTTGAATTAGTTGCAAGGGTAATTGTTTATATTGTTATAATTGTTCTCTTTGATTATCAAATGTGTTATATGATATGTATGGGGTGAGGCTAGCCTACTTTGCTACCTCCCCACTTGATTTGAAAATGAGATTCGTGATTCGTTACTCGGGGTTGCGCAACCTTTTCGGATATGGTAGCGTCGAGAAACACGGGCGGCATCGGGCTTGCCGTGCTCTCTCGACTACCATGGTGCCTATTCCCTTCTCGCTGAGGCATACTCTACTACCCCAGAGGCGTGGTTCACCTGCTGGGCATGGACCTACCTCAGGAGAAAGGGTCGTAGGATCGGGATACATCTGGAGTATCCCAACTTATTGGAAGTAAGGGTTTGCCGGCAATTGGGTGAAGTTCGTGGTTCATGGCTCGTGATTGAAGACAGAGTGGAACCGTATCCTTTTTAATGTGGTTAATTACTTGGCTATTTGGTCTTGTTGTTTTATGTTATATACATATGACTTCTTGTGATTGCATATCATAATACACGCCCCGGTATGTTGCATCATCTCCCTCATTGGGCAACATTGTTGCTCACTCCTCATTTAACATGTTTCAGGAGAAGCTAAGGTTGGGCCCCAGCTAGTTGTTGAAGAAGAAGAAATACTGCTTGAGTTTGTGCCTTGAATGCTTTCTTGTGAGGTTGACTTGTTCAAATGTGCATATGAAGAATATGTTACTTTTGTATAAGTTCTATTTTGAGACCTTGCGTGGTCTTGTTTGTATTTATGTTATATAAAGGAATGTAATATTAAAGTTTTAGTTTTGTTTGATGATTAGGTACTAGTATGCTTCTAATATATTCTATTTGTTTTACTTTATTACTTAGTAGTGCATGCTGGTGTGGACAATGAAAACTAGTTAGTTGGTTGGACACAAATTATAAGAAAGCTTGAATGATAATATAGAGTGGTATGATAAGTGGATTAAAAGATAGAACTTCAATCGATTTAATTTTGCATGCTTGTGTGATATGTTATTGGGTTCCAAGGCTCGGATGGCCTTGAGGAGCTGGTTGGCTTTATGAATCTAGAAAGCTAGGTTGTATGAATGGTTGATTGTGATTCAGGTCTTGTATATGATTGTTGGCAAGTTTCTAGATGGTCCTATAAATAGGGGAAATTATGTCCGTTTTTTCCTAAATTTCATGCCCAGGGTTTGGATTTGGGTTGAGAATAGCGTGATAAATAGGAGTCCTGATTTCGTGAGGGATCGGGGCGTTACAACCTCAATTCTATGCACGTGTAAGTCCAAGATCAAGGGAGAGTACGATGATGGAAGAGCTAGTCTAACCATCAACAACTCACAATTCAATCATCAAACACCACCCAAACGACCAAAGGCATATTTCAATATTTTAAAGAAAGACAACCCAAACTTCTAAAAGTCATAACTTACATTCTACTAATCCAATGATCTCCAAACCAGTTTCTAACATTAGCCCCCTTGAAAACCAACCATAATCCATCCAAATCAAGCCCAACAGCCCTAAAACCTCAATGCACCATGGCTGAAATTTTTGAACTTTCACCACGACATCGCAATCAAACTTTCGGCATTACAACATTACTCCCACGTATTTAACAAACTTTTACAAGCTAACAGCTATTGATTCCAACCACCACAACTCCAATTATTCAACAAATAGCCAACAATTCAATTTTAATACCCGAAAAATAAAAATTCATGCTACAACAGTTCAAAACTTATATAAACACACATAATCAATCCTTAGCATCTACTGAGCAATAATATAACATCAATTTAACATTTCAACGGCTAAAAATTCGATTATATGAATTAACATAAAAATGACATTTTGAGATCTAGAATTTTTCTCTCACCTTTGATGCAAACTAAGGCTAGAAATAGGTAGAATGGATGCCCAACAAACAAAATAAAGCTTTGAATGAAGTGATTTGGACTTGAATTGCAAAATCTATGTGAAAAATGCTTTGAAAAACCTTGAAAATGTATTCTTTTTGCTTCCCTTTGGATTTTCAGTAATGTGTGTGTTTTGTGAGTATGTTTGCTTTGTTTTTAATGTGTGTTGGTGATATATTAGCTCAAGTCAACAAAATATAAAAGTCAAAGTTGATTTACTTAGTCTTTTAATTAGTATTTTTGTCTTTTAATTGTTTTCTTGACTATTTTTGCTCACCCAAATGCAACTAACACTTAGACTATTTTTAAGTAGTATATTTTAGGTGACAACAAATTTCATATGTATACATTAACACCCAACTCGGTTAAAAACTCGATTTTTATAAAAGAAGATGAAAAGTAATATTATTTGTTTTCAAATGTCTTGTGAATGCACAATTAATCTAAAATCATTTAATACCACATATAAATACATTTATATTAATATATACTAGGTCAACGAAAGTCAATGCAAGAATCGGGTTTAGAAGAAATTACTATTTGGCTAAAAAATGCTATTTTTGCCTGAAAAGTCCATTTAAATTTCTATTCCGTTTCAAAATCAATTTTTATCAAACATGGGTCTATTAATAACAGAGGACTAGGTTTTAAAACGTTTAAAACACCCGTGTAAAAATTTTAACGGACAGGTGTTCAAAATACTATTCACAAAAATCGTCGATAAAATTTCTGATGCCGTTTTTTATGAAAATTTCATGAATGTACACATAGCATGTATTAGTAATATAAATCACAAAATTAACACATTCTAACTCATATAACACATAAACAAGTCAAATCACGCAAATCGAGGCAAAGACAAAAACTAGGGTTTCACATTCGTTGTTTGGAGGAATCCTTTGGCGAGCACAGTCAGTCTATGAGATTCTAGTTGACCCGTGAGCTTTTTAGTATGAGACTTTAGGTAGAGGATGACGTGAGCCAGCACTACCTCAGAATGATTTACTTGGTAACTCAATTGGAGGCATTTGGTTTCGTCATGGATCCCCGACTTTAGGTAGACTTGATCTTGCAGACTCTTCCACCATCCTACTCTCCCTTGATCTTGGAGTTTCTCGTGCACAAAATCGAGATCACTCTAAATGAGTTGCCAAATATTTTGATTAGTTGGCAGAACCTTGGTTTGGATGCAGGGCCCGATCCCCATGTTGAGTCATCTCCTTCTGTGGCTGCGCCTAGCCAAAAAAGAAACAAAAGAAGGAAGAGAATGAGACATATGAGAAGCCGGGTTGTGGCATTCTTACTAGGAGATATCTCATTAGGAGGGGATTGAGTAGTTGACACTGTTTATGCTTGATTTGGTTGTTTTGGATCGGCTTGGTATGCGATCCCAATTTTGAAATATGTTTATAAATGTTTTAGATTAGTTTGAACGTTTCTTTAAATAGTAGTGACTATTATCAATCTTTTCCTACTATGGGCAATTTTGGAATTGATCATTTATAAGAAATGATTGGCATTTTGTATATCCTTCATTAATAGTAATGAAATGATCGAAATGAGTGTCGGAAAAAACGATGTCTTCAAACTCAAACATTTATATTTCATTGGTTTACATTTATAGAAATGGCTAAATACCAAATCATACATATATTGTCTTGAACTTTGAAATGGTCAAGAGTTAAATACTAGAATTCTTGTATTTATCTATCTAAATGAGTTTGATAGATTAATTATTCTTTTTGACAAAAGAGATTGTTCAAAATAAATAATTGAATGAAATGGAGCTTATGAGACTTGTCCAGAATATGTTGGGTTATAAAAGAAGATTAGAGAATGCATATTTTATCACCATAATCTTTCAAATTGATTTTAAACTTATACCATGTTTTAATTCTATAGCTGTATAGAATTTAAACTCATTCATGCATAGTTTCTTTAGAGAAAGGTAACTATAATGAAATGGTTAAAATGAAAAGATAAAGATCGTTTTCATTAAATGAAGGTGATATCTAAATTTATAAGAAAAGTTAATGGGAGTTATTGCCCTTAACAAGTCTTGTGAATTTATGATACCTTCGTTCGTCAAAGTCCAATTAAAATTTATATATCATGTTATTTTTCTTGGGTAAACCAATCATGTCTTGTAAGTGTCATGTCTATGAAGTACAATGATATGATTATTTGTTTTCTCATTGCTTGTACACCAAGTCACGATCTTAAAGTTCTTTTTAAGATGGAGGAATCTAATAAATTTTGGTCTCTAGTCTCAAAGACAGGGTATCCGTCTTTTCTTGTAGATTTCCTTCCGACTATTAAGGAAAGGTCGTGAATGGTTTTTGTACCTAATCCTTACGCTATTTGCATTATCCTTTAAAATGCAATGGCAAGTACTTGGCACGATATAATGTAATGAGTTACATGATAGATATCGGAGAGAATACATAAAAGTTCTAGTGATCTTATTGTTATAATGATCTCTATATGAACTTTAACCCAGAATTTTAAGGTTTATGGTTATAGTGAAGTTCTTAGTGAAGAATTCACTTAAAAGGATAAAAGTGTATTTAGTGGATTTGTGAATTATTAGAAAGAGTTCCAAATAATGATAAATAATAGTTATGTTATTATTTGAGCCTAGATGCTACTTGACTTTTATGATGTTTGGATAATACATGGTTCTGTCTATTGATAGTAGCCGATGCAATATGGTGGCTATCATAGAGGCTTCCTGCACAAGCTTGAAAGAACCCGATCTTATCAAGAGTCCAAACCTGTAAAGAGTAAATTCAAGAGTTTCTTTCTTTATAAGAAAATGAATTACCAGATAAAGATCTTATAGTTATTTCTATAGATGACCCACTGAACCTATAAAATCAGTTACAGTTGATCACTATCTTTGGGAAGATGAGTATAGAGATACGAATGTAAAATGCACTAGATCCTATGGTTGATAGCATTAGTGCAAGTGGGAGATTGTTGGGAATATGCCCTAATGCTAAAGTTTGAGATGACCTTATTAGGGTTTAATAAGAATATGCTTTTATGTTTTATACACAATGTTATTTGTAGGATGTTCATATTCTCCACTTCGATATGAATATGTCCCTAATGCCTATCCGAGAAAAGAAATGTTCTAAAAGGGTTTATGATATTTTGTACTTTCTCTTCGATATGATAAGCATTAAGAAACAATTCATAGCCCTTCAGATTATTCAACCAGGACTAGAATAATCAAGTACGGGTTATCATATGTTATTACCTTTGATTAACATAGTGATGTTAATGATGATAGCGTGCGAAATGCCAGAACAACATGGTGATGTGGAGTAATAAACATATGAGTGATCGTCTGTGTACGGATCATTGAATGTGATAATGAATAGTGAACTACATGATTTTAGGTTAATAGTTTATTATTTAGTTGATAATTGTACAAATTAATCCTTAGACTTGAGAGATTATGACTGCCAGTTATATCAGGGGCTAAATACTATGTCTGGACAATGCCCGTCTTCAAGGTGGGTTATGGCTTTTCTCGTTTTAGTCTTGTGGTATGAACTGCTAGGTAATTGTCAAGATAGGATCTGTTAACCTTCGACGAGAGGCGATGTCCTATGATATCTGGGATCGATTGGTAAACGAGCAAGTCCTTGGCGAAGGCGAGTATGAAGTGATGGAAAGGAGTTTGTCCATAATAGTCATCTCTCATTTCACCGATTCAGATTTATACATAGTATCGGATGTGGGCTTAACCATTTCATGGTCCTTTCCCGATCAGGGCACTTACAACAGAAGGATCGAACTGCACACTAATTCTTGACGGTTAAATGGATTCATGAAAGACGTCGTCTTCATTATCGTATACATTCTCATGATACGTTCGTTGCTAGTACGTCACTCATGAGCATGAGGGTATTTCGGTAAATGACGGAGACATTTTCAAAATAGATAAAGAGGTTTATCAGGTCCCTCATTGGTACGCGATTATGAATCTAGAAGGTCACACACTAATAAGTATCATGAATAAGTTCACCGAAAGCTTGTATTTTGTGGTTGGTGGCTTTAAGGTGTTAAGAGTCATCAATGTTGGTATTTGGGCCAAATGTGTAATTTTGGAAAGTTTTGGGCTCAAATTGTAATTATTAAACTTTGGGGGCCAAATTGTACTTATTGAAAAGTTGTTTCAATATGTTTATTCTAATAGAGATTAGAATTGGCAAAAATATTATATATATATATATAAAGGTGTTTATATATATGTATATGTGTAATGATGATATAATTTGTAAAATGCCAAGTCATCGTCTTAGTTGTCAAAAGGTGAAATTGCAATTTAATGACTAGATAATTACATGTGACGTTTGCATGTAGAGGTTGATGACTAGGATAGTCCATGTCATCAATCCTAGTCATTTGAATTTAAAATGAATGGATAGGATTCATTTTTGAATAAAGACAAAAGGATCTTGACCATTGCTTTTGTTGATAAAGCCTTTTTGACAAGTGTCAGGAAAGAGAATAAAGTTACCTTTAGATTGTAATGATTACAATCCTAAGGCTTGCATGGCTTTTACTTTAGAAGAAAGCAATTGTGATTGGCTATCTTATAAAGTAACATTATATATATATATATATATATATATATATATAATTATATGAGTATGTTTTATATATATAATAAAATATGACAATCTTCTTTCTCCATCCACTTGCAATTTTCGGCCAAGGGGTAGAGGAGAGAGAAGATGATCATCTTTCATCATCTAAAACTAATGATTGAAATCAAATGGCTTGCATGGCTTGTCATGAAAAGGTGACAATAATGATTGGTCACTTAATTTATTATTAGCTTATATTAGATGACAACACTCTCTCTCATTATGTGACAACTACACATACATGCACATACAATTCGGCCAAGGCATACAAGGAGAGGAGAGAGAACTTCATCTTCTTTATCTTTGAGCTTGAACTTTCGGCCATAGCTAGAAGTTCATGAAGCTTTTGTCTTTTTGATCAAAACCACATATTTATAGTTTTGTACATTGAAGATATACTAGCACATTCTCTCTTCAAGGTGGGGTAGGACTTTGGATGCTTGGTGGACTAACTAGAGCCTTCAAGTTAGAAGGATTCAAAGGCTTGTCTACTATCTACATCTTCTCCAAAGTGATCTACTAGTGAGGTATACCTATGATCCTCCTTTTGTTTATGTATATATATAGTTGATATATATATGTGTTGATAATCAATGGGTATAATGAGATGTTAGCATGTTGATCCTTGTTACGAAACTAGCAAAATTTTTGTAGATAGCCTATGTAGTTTTGGGCTATGTCAAAGTGTCCATGCATGACATTCTAGATCTTGAATCCAACTTATGATTATGTAATGACATGATATCTTATGTTGGCTAGCACCCTTCACTTTCTTCATAGGAGAGGTTTTCACGAAGTTGTAGTGGTTCCGGCTCCAAGATATGAGACGGGTCGGGCTGATATTTCCTCTACATCGAGACATGAAACACATCATGAACACCAGAGAGATTTGTTGGTAAACTCAACTGGTATGCTAACTTGCCAACTCTCCCAATAATCTCAAACGGTCCCACATACCTCGGACTCAATTTGCCACCCTTGCCATGCCTAATCAATCCTTTCCGGGGAGATATTTTTAAAAATACTTTATCACCCACTTCAAACTCCAAGTCTCTTCTCCTACTATCGGCATAACTTTTCTGCCTACTCTGTGCAGTGAGCATTCTTTTCCAGTTCAACTGCACATTCTCTATTTTATCCACAATCTCCTGTAATAATGTAGAATCAATGGCTTCATTTCGCCAACCTCACTCCAATACAGATGGGATCTACACTTCCTTCCGTACAAAGCTTCATAAGGTGCCATACCAATTGTTTCTTGGTAGCTGTTATTGTAAGCGAATTTTTCCAATGGCAAATGTTTCTCTTATGTTCCCCCAAAGTCCAACGCACAAGCTCTTAACATATCCTCCAAAATTTGAATAGTCCTTTCGGACTATCCGTCGGTTTGAGAATGGTAGGCTGTACTGAAGCTTAACTTCGTCCCTAAAGCCTCTTGAAATTTTTGCCAAAATCGAGATGTGAACCTCGGATCCCTATCAGACACTATACTCACAGATACATCATACAACTTCACAATATTAGCTATATACAAATTGACTCACTTTTCCAAGTTATTCATCTTATTCATTGTGATGAAATAGGCTATCTTCGTCAATCAATCCACAACTACCCAAATGGTATCGTATCCTCAAGGTGACTTCGGCAATTCTGTCACGAAATCTATTGTTACATGCTCCTATTTCCATTGTAGTATTTCCAAAGGTTGTAAAAGTCCTGCGGGTCGTTGATGTTCCGCCTTAACCCTTTGACATGTCAAGCAACGTGACACAAATTCTGCAATCTCCCGCTTCATGTTGTTCATGTGGTGAACCCATCCCACATCGGAAGGTTACGAGCTGAGCCAACTGAATATATAGAGGGTTCTCTAATATTCGTGCACACGCGTTTCCACGTGGGTATGTGTCTGCGTGAGGAACAAACCCGTGAGGGCACGCTCGTAAGCTAAGTGTGGGGTGTTCCAAAGCGGACAATATGTGCATGGTATGTGTTCCACCGGTGTGCCTTTGCCCGTCAGTGGGTATTCGCTTTGCGGGGGTCGTTACATTAAATTGGTATCAGAGCGGGCCTTCCTTTGTATCAGTGACCAACAAGGGCACTGGGCCTCCTTAAGGGGGGTGGATGTGGTAAACCTATCCCACATCGGAAGGTTACGACCTAGGCCAACTGAATATATAGAGGATTCTCTAATATTCATGCACACGCGTTTTCATGTGGGTATGTGCCTGCGTGAGGAATAAACCCATGAGGGCACGCTCGTACGCTAACTGCGGGGTATTCCAAAGCAGACAATATGTGCATGGTGTGCATTCCGCCGGTGTGCCTCTGCCCGTCAGTGGGTATTTGCTTTGCCGGGGTCGTTACAGTTCCACCAATAGAATTGTCTCAAATCACGATACATCTTCGTACCTCCATGATGTATTGTATACCTTGTATTATGAGCTTCTTCGAGTATCTTTCTCTTCAACTCCGGGTCATTCGGTACACAAACTTGATTCCGAAATCTCCACAATCCATCTTGCTGTTTGAAATCGGGATTGTCTTCTTTTATCTTTTGATATTGTGGATCCTGTTGTTGAGCTTCCTTGACTTGAGATAGCAATGCTGATTGAATCATTGGATGAACATTCACCTCTAGCTTCGCCAAGCTTGCCTTTCGGCTCAACAGATCCGCTACCACAATAGTTTTTCCTTGTACATAGTTGATGGTCCAATTATAGTCTTCCAAAAGTTCCATCCACCTTCTTTGTCTCATGTTCAACTCTTTTTGAGAAAAGAAATACTTCAAGCTTTTGTGGTTAGTGAAGATCTCGAACTTGCTTCCCCACAAATAATGTCTCGACTTCTTCAATGCAAACACAATCGTCGCCAACTCCAAGTCATGTGTAGGGTAATTCACCTCATAGGGCTTCAACTTTTGAGAGGCATAAGCAATGACTCGATCATTTTGCATCAAAACACATCATAATCCTTCATTTGAAGTATCACTGTAAATAACAAACCCTTGACTTCCCTCGGGTAAGGCTAAGATAGGAGCGGTTGTCAATCTCTTCTTCAATTCTTGGAAGCTATTTTCGCACTTATCATCCCACGTGAAGCTCACATTCTTCTGTGTCAATCTTGTAAGAGATCTTGCAATTTTTGAAAAGTCTTTCACAAACCTCCGGTAATACCCGGCTAATCCATGGAAACTACGCACTTCGATAACATTCTCGGGTTTCTTCCATAGCTGCACCGCCTCAATCTTTGATGGATCCACTGTTATCCCTGCTTGGGAGATTATATGCCCTAAGAAAGCAACTTGTTGAAGTCAAAACTCGCATTTACTGAACTTGGTGTACAATTGATGTTCCCGCAACTTCTGTAACACCATATGTAGATGTTTCTCATGCTCCTCTTCGGTCTTCGAATACACCAAAATATCATTTATGAATATCACCACAAACTAATCCAAGTAAGGCTGGAACACCCTGTGCATCAAGTCTATAAAGGCAGCAGGAGCATTTGTTAGTCCAAACGGCATTACAACAAACTCATAATGTCCGTACTTTGTCTTAAAAGCTGACTTAGGCACATCTTCCTTTTTAATGCGAAGTTGATAATAACCCTGCCTCAAATCAAACTTCGAATAAACTTTAGCTCCTTGTAATTGATCAAATAGCTCATCTATCAATGGCAAGGGATACTTGTTCTTAACAGTTACATGATTCAATCCCCGATAGTTGATACTTAGCCTCAAGGTGCCATCCTTCTTTTTTATGAACAATACTAATGCTCCCCAAGGAGACGAACAAGGACGAACAAATACTTTTTCTAATAATCCTTGCAACTGAATCTTCAATTCTTGCAATTTAGTCAGGGCCATCCGATATGGTGCCTTCGAGATAGGCTGAGTACTTGGCAATACCTCAATCACAAAGTCAATCTCCCTATTTGGTGGCAGTCTCGGTAATTCTTTCGGAAACACATCAACATATTCCTTCACCACGGATACCTCCCCTAGCTTAACCTGGTCGGTTGGCTTGTTGAGCAAATAGGCCAAATACCTACTGCATCATTTCCTCAGTAATTTCATAGCCTTGATCGAGAATACAATAGTATTACCTGAAAAGTCACCTATACCTTTCACCTCAACCACAGGTTGACTAGGTACTTGCAACTTTACAATCTTCGTTCGGCAATCCAATAAGGCATAATTGCGAGCTAACCAATCCATTTCCAATATAACATCATATTTTTGAAAAGGGAGTACAATGAGATCGGCCAAAAATTCTCGGCCTTTTATTTGAATTTTACATTCCTTGCATCCATATTTAGAAATATACTTGGTACCCATAGGATTGCTAACTTCTACATGACATGATAAAGGTCTTATTTGCAATTTGATGCGATGCACACATTGAGGTGAAATAAAGGAATGCGTGGCTCCAGTATCAATAAGCACCTTTACCAATTGTTTTGAAATTAAGAAATTACCTTCAACTACTGCTGCAGCCTCTAGAACCTCTTCTTGATCAACAACATATACCCGAGCTTGGATTCTCTGGGCCGGTACATTCCTAATGGCCTGATTCGTTGCACCTCTGTTCTGCTGTTTCAGATAATCCTTAGTGAAGTGCTGATCACTTCTACACCCTAAGCACTTGCCTATTTTCTTCCAACACTGGCCCTCAACATGCCCCTTTCTACCACAATAATTACACACCATTCTTGGCAACAAAAGCACTACCTGACGAACCATTGGCTGATTGAGTAATTGAAGCACTTGGTTGTGGTCTGGTAGGAGCTGACCTAGCTTGACCTGAAACTTGACTCTGGGTTGAATACGATCTCTAAGGTGCCTGTGACGACATTGGCCTCTTACTCACTTGACTGGGTCCCCCACGAGTATCCAATCTTTTCTTCTCAACTCGCGATGTCGAATCTACCATGTCGGTATAATTATTGAAGCGGTAGGATGAAAGAAAATCATGAATTTCGAGCCTTAGTCCCCAAACAAAGTGTTTGATCCTTGCACTTTCTGTTTGGACCAACTGTAACGCCCCAACTCGACCCCACCTATGATCAGTCAGGACGCAATGTAATTTCGGCAGTATAATGATAGTAACACGAACATCAGCGCTCTAATCCAACCCTTTAGAACATCATACAATCAACTCCACAATCAAGTTAGCAACATACAACGCAACCAAAATATACTTTAAACATTATTTCACCATTTCATCTATAAGTTATATGCCTCCGTTCCAACATCATACATCACTAAGTAAAACCATATACATACATAACGTATTATACTAGCTTAGCAACTTATTTAAATCATAAAGTAAGACAACTAAACTAGCATAACACTTTTACTATCTTTATAGCAGTTTATACAATACAACCTTTAAAACTTGAAACTCTACAACATAAGTCATACTACAAAATAGTATAAAACATTCCAACTAAGTATAAGGATATGACTCTGGCACATAAGACTCTTCAACAAAAGTCACATTCTCAGCCTCCTGAGGCACATACCCGTAGTCATGTTTAGTAACACCTGTATGCATATAACGAATGAGAGTGAGCTTATATAAAACAAGTCCAGTGAGGATTCGATAGATCTTTTAAAATTATTTACTATACTCCTTGGAAATCATTCTTTGAGCAGTAAACACATAACAGACATCAATAACAATATAAGCACAACAATAATAATAACCAATCAATAAGAATACTCTAGTTGGTGTAGCTCCAAACGCCATCACGATCTCAACCATATTCTTATAACTCCCCATTACTCATACACCCGAGGTACCTCACTAGCCCCTCCCTCCATGGGACCTTCGCCCATGCGAGCTGGCGGTAGTCTATGATAGTCATGTCGTTATCAACCTGACAGCCCAATACTGCCCGAGAGGTGGCACACACATACCAAGACTCATGACAATAATAATAATCATTCATATCACAAGAAGATAACAAAGTAGGTTGCCTATCTCCCGGCTTCAGCAATAATCAATCAGTTAACATTATTTCAATAACATAACATTAATTAATCAGTTAACAACTCAACAACTAAGTTAGATGACAAAGTAGGCCATCCAACTTAATATGCATTAAACCACTCAACCAAAGGGGATTCTAACCAACAACAACCCATGATTCAAACACTCAAACACCACTCAAACAAATAAATACATTATTTCAACATTTAAAGAAATACTACTCAAACTTCCAAAAGTCATAACTTACAATCTACTAATCCAATAACATCCAAACCAGTTTCTATCACTCACCCACTCAAGCAACCACATTAGCCTCCTCGGAAACCAACCATAATCCATCCAAAACAAGCCCAACAACCCTAAAACCTCAATGCACCATGGCTGAAATTTTTGAACTTTTACCACGACATCACAATCAAAATTTCGGCATTACAACATTACTGCCACGTATTTAAAAAACTTTTAGAAGATAACAGCAATCAATTCCAACTACCACAAATCCATTAAATCAATAACAAGCCAATAACTCAATTTGAATACCCTAAAAATAGAAATACATGCTACAACGGTTCAAAACAACTATAAACTCATATAAATGATCCTTAGCATCTACTGAGCAATATTCCAACATCAATTCAACATTTCAACGACCAAAAATTCAATTATATGAATTGACATTAAAATAGCATTTTGAGATCTAGAATTTTTCTCTCACCTTTGATGTTATATAATACAAGAAAAATGTAGAATGGATGCCCAACAAGTGCAATCAAACTTTGGTTCAAGATTATTTGGCTTTGTATTGCAAATTCTATGAGAAAAATTGATCAAAAATCAGGCAAAAGTGGCTCCTAGGTATTTGGCCATGTGTGTGAGATTTGGAGGTGTTTGAGCTTTGTTTTATGAGCTATTTTTGTTATGTTAAGCATATATAAGGAAAGTCAACAAAATTAAAAGAAAGTCAAAGGTGAAACAATTTAGTATTTTTAGTCTTTTAATTCTATTTCTTGACTATTCTTGCTCACAACATGCAATTAACTCCTAGACAATTTTAAGTAGCATATTTTTAGTTGACAACAAGTTTTACATACAAAGACTTTCACCCGACTCGGTTAAAAACTCGATTTTCGCAAAAGAAGGTGTAAAAAACCTTTAAAATTCCTAATCCGATTTGAAATACGTTTTCATCTGACACGGGTCTATTAATATACGAGAACTAAGTTTTAAAATGTTTAAAACACCTGTGTAAAAATTTTAGCGGACGTGTGTTCAAAACATTATTTACAAAAACCGTCGATAAAATTCTGATGCCGATTTTGATGAAAACTTCATGTATGCACACATAGCATGTATTAAGAATATAAATCACATAATTAGCGTATTCTAACTCATATAACACATAAACAGGTCAAATCATGCAAATCTAGGCAAAGACAAAATCTGGGGTCTCACATTCTCTCCCCTTAAAGAAATTTCGTCCTCGAAATTCTTACTTGTTGTACGGAAAAGATTTGGATACTGCCGCTGCATCTGATCCCTTCTCTCCCAAGTAGCTTCCTCAATCCCGTGATGCTTTCACAACACTTTGACCATTGGAATCTTCTTCGGCCTCAACTCCCGTTCCATCTAATCAAGAATGCGAATCGGCCGCTCATCATAAGTAAGATTCTCACGAAGCTGTAACGGCTCTGGTTCAAGAATATGAGAAGTATCCAGATTACATTTCCGCAAATTAGACACGTGAAAGACATCGTGAACATTAGAGAAATTCCCTGGTAAAGCCAACCGATATGCTAACTTGTCAACCCTGCCAGTAATCTTAAACGGCCCTGCAAACCTTGGACTCAACTTACCACCTTTACCATAACGAGAAAACCCCTTTTGAGGAGACAATTTCAAGAAAACCCGATCCCTGACTACAAACTCCAAATCCCGACGTCGCTTATCAACATAACTCTTGTATCTGGTCTGCGCTGTAAGCATTCCTGATCAACTGACCATTCTCAATCTTCTCTAGAAGCTCTGGCATGATAGTTGGATCAATAGCCTTCATTTCCCCTACTTCATCCTAATACAAAGGTGATCGGCACTTATGGCCGTAAAGAGCTGCAAAAGCTGCCATCCCAATAGTCGCTTGATAACTATTGTTATAGGCAAAATCGGCAAGTGGTAGATATTTCTCCAGTTTTTCCCAAAGTCCATAACACAAGCCCTGAGCATATCCTCCAAAATCTGAATATTCATCTCAGACTGACCGTCGGTCTGTGGATGATACGTTGTGCTGAAGTTTAACTGAGTACCCAAAGTCTCTTAAAGTTTCTCCCACAATCGAGAAGTAAACCAAGGATCTCGATCTGATACAATACTAGATGGAATCTCGTGAAGTTTAACAATCTGATCCACATAAAGATCTGCCAACTTTGCAACCTCATCTCCCAACCTCATCAGAATAAAATGACCTGTCTTCGTCAAATAGTCCACAACAACCCAAACTGCATCGTTATCCCTCGGTGTTCTAGGCAACCCAGAGATAAAGTTCATCGTAATATGTTCCCACTTCCATTCTGGTATTGCCAATGACTGAAGTAACCCTGTGGGTCGTTGATGTTCGATCTTCACTCGCTGACAAGTCAAACATCTAGATACAAACTAAGTGTAACGCCCCAACTCAACCCCTCCTACAATCAGTCAGGACGCAACGGAATTTCGACATTATAACAACAGTAATTAGGACACCAAGGCTCTAAACCAACCTCTTCGCAACTCATACAACCAACTCCACAAATAATTCAACAATTAAACAGCACAACCACAATATACATTAAATATTCTTTTACCATTGCATCCATAAGTTATACGCCTCCGTTCCAACATCATACATTTACTATATAACATACATTTCCCAAAATAGATTATAACCAATCTAGCAACCTAATCATATTCCAAAACTAGACTACTAAACTAGCAACATTGAATCCATTATCTTTACAACATCTTATACATCATAAACTTCTAAGTAAATACAAACCAACTAGTTTTAATATATAAGATAACAAAAGAGTACAACATCAGATATCAAGGACAAGACTCTGGCACATAGGACTCATCCACATATGGCATATTCTCAGCTTCTTGAGGCACGTACCCGTAATCTTGTTCAATATCACCTGTATGCATGCAATAATTGAGAGTGAGCTTATTTTTAGGTGAAAAGAAGTTTCACATTCAAACATTTTCACCTGATTCAGTTTAAAACTCAATTTTTTGCAAAAGAATGTGTAAAAACCCTTTTAAATTCCTAAGCCGATTTGAAATATGTTTTAATCAAACACAGGTCTATTAATATCCAAGGACTAGTTTTTAAAACGTTTAAAACACCCTCGTAAAAATTTTAGCGGACTTGTGTTCAAAATACTATTCACAAAAATTGTCGATAAAATTTATGATGCTATTTTTTATGAAAATTTCATGAATGCACACATAGCATGTATTAGGAATATAAATCACAGAATTAATACATTTTAACTCATATAACACATAAATAGGTCAAATCACATAAATCGAGGTAAAGACACGCAAATCGAGGCAAAGACAAAAACTGGGGTTTCACACTGAGCAACCTCTATTTTTCATGTTATTGAACCAATAATGTTGTTTCAAATCTGGTACATCTTGTTTCCACCAGGATGAATGATGTACTTAGAATTATGAGCCTCTTCCAGAATACCTCTTCTTAAGCCCGATTCATCTGGAACACAAACCTTGTTCCAAAACCGAAGAATGCCATCTTCATGTAATTTGAAGTCAGACTGATCATCCGTAATCTGATCCTTGATCTTCTGAAGTTTTGAATCAAGTTGCTGATCTTCTTTGATTTGAGACAACAATAAAGGTTGAATATGGAGATGTGAACACATCACCCCAACCTGAGTCAATTCTGGTCTCCAATAACTGAATTCCTCAAGAACCTCCCACTTTTTAACAGCCAAACAAGAAATACTCGTCTTACGGCTAAGAGCGTCTGCTACCACATTTGCCTTCCCAGGCAGATAATTGATAGAACAATTATAATCTTCGAGAAGTTCCATCCACCTCCGTTGACGCATATTCAACTCCTTCTGTGAGAACAAATACTTCAGACTCTTATGATCGGTGAAAATCTCGAACTTACTGCCCTACAGATAATGACGCCACTTTTTCAATGCGAATACAATGACTACCAACTCAAAATCATGAGTCGGATAGTTAATCTCATACGGCTTCAAATTTCTAGAAGCATAGGCAATAACCCGGTCATTCTGCATAAGTACACAACCTAAGCCCTCTTTGGATGCATCGCTATAGATAACCATATTATTTGTCCCCTCTGGTAGAGCATGTACTGGAGCGGTAGTCAACCTCTTTTTCCACTCCTGAAACCCATTCTCATATTTATCATCCCAAATAAAGCTAGTTCGTTTCTGAGTTAACTTAGAATATGGCCCTGCAATCTTAGAAAAGTCCTTCACAAACCTACGGTAATAACCCGTCAAGCCAAGGAAACTACGAACCTCCGCAACATTCTCCGGCCATTTCCAAGACATCACCACTTCAATCTTAGTGGGATCTACAGAAATACCGCTCTGTGCAATCACATGGCTAAGAAAAGATATTCATTGTAGCCAGAATTCACATTTGCTGAACTTCGCAAACAACTGATGCTCCTACAACTTCTGTAGGACAAGTCGTAGATGTTGCTCGTGCTCCGATTCAGACTTAGAATAAACCAAAATATCATCAATAAAGATTACCACGAACTGGTCCAAGTACGGCTGAAAGACCCGATGCATAAGATCCATGAATGCTGCCGGTGCATTAGTCAGTCCAAAGGGCATAACTACAAATTCATAATGCCCGTACCGAGTCCTGAAAGCAGACTTTGGAACATTCTCCGTACAAATCCGAAGCTGATAATACCCCTGCTTCAAGTCAAACTTAGAGTAGACTTTGGCTTCCTAAAGTTGATCAAAGAACTCGTTAATCAGTGGTAAAGGATACTTGTTTTTGATGGTCACCTAATTCAAACCACGATAATCAATACATAATCTCAAGGTACCATCCTTCTTCTTTACAAATAAGACAGGTGCTCCCCATGGTGAAGAACTCTGCTGAATGAAACCTTTCTCTAATAACTCCTGCAATTGAGTTTTTAGCTCCTTAAGCTCAGCTGGTGCCATCCGGTACGCTGATTTAGAAATAGGTTGAGTACCGGGAATCAGATTAATCACAAACTCAACATCTCTCTTCGGTGGCAATCCTGGCAACTCCTCGAGAAATACATAGGGATATTCCCGAATAATAGGAACTTCCTCTAGCTTTAGCTTATCAGATGGCTTGTTGATCAAATAAGCTAGATAATTCAAACACCCCTTATTCACCAGCTTAATAGTTTTAGTTGATGAGATAATAAAACTCGTCTTAGCATCCTAGTTCCCCGCTACCTCAACCACTGGCTGATCTGGAAAACGAAACTGTTCTACCTTTGTTCTACAGTTTAACTGGGCATCGTACTTAGAAGGCTAGTCCATACCCAAATAACATCATAACCCCGGATAGGAAATAAGATAAGGTCCGAAGGAAAATCCTGACCTTTAACATTTATTTCTACAGTCTTTACATACTAAGCCAGTCACATACTTATCAGTTAAAGAAGTACTAATCTCAAACACATAAGGCAATCTTTCAGGTTGCATGTTAACACGTTGCACACAAATAGGTGTAATGAAAGAATGCATAACACCAGAATCAATCAACACTTTAACTAGTTGATTGACTATAAGGAAGTTACAATCCACTGCATAGGCCTGAGCCTGAACTCGCTGCTGCTGAGATGCACCACCGGTAGGTCGACCTTAATAACCCTGGGTTGCTGCCCGACCCTCAGACCTCTGAAATCTAGGGCAATCCCTCACCCTGTTTTGATTGCTACCGCAACCCAAACATGTTCCTGCCTTCACCCTACAGCCAGCCTCCAAATGGCCTTAACGTTTGCAGTAAGTACACTACGGTGACGAAGCACTAACACTGCCCCTCAAAGACCCAGAAGCTGAAAAAGTAGTTGTACCAGCCTGCTGCTGGGGTCTCGCAACACTAGGCCTATATTGACCTTGAGACTGGGCTAGCCTGTACTGTGACTAAGCCTGGTAGGAGCCCTTCTGAAATTGAGGCCTATAGAAACCCTGTTGGCCTTGAGGTCTGAAAGAGCTCTACTGTACTGGCGGCCTATACACAACCTGCTGCACTGGAGGCCTATACACACCCTGCTGACCCTGCAGCTGAAATGGCCTCTTACTAGGCTACTAGGTCCGTTCTGTTCCCCTTTCCTCTTTTCCAACCTAGATGCCGCCTCAAAAGCCTCAGAAAACACATCATACTGATTCAGGGTCAATGCATCTTGAATCTCTGGCCTCAAACCCAACATAAACCTCCGAGTCTTACACTCCTCATCTGCTACAAACTCCGGTGCATACCGGGACAACCTGGTAAAAGTGGCCTCATACTGGGCCACTGTAGCATCACCCTGAACTAAAGACAGGAATTCCGCCTCTCTCCGTTCCCGCGCAATCCTCAGAACGTACTTGGACCGAAACACTCTAAGAAAGGTATCCCAAACATAAGGAGTACCTCATGTCTCCTAACCGGCTTTCATTGTACGCCACCACTCTTCGGCCTCATCATCAAACAAATAAACTGCAAAAGTGACTTTCCTCTCGTCAGTGTAATCCAAAGGATCAAAAATCTTCTCAATCTTGTTGATCCATGCCTCCGCCTTTCTATCATCTGGCTCGCCCTAGAATCTCAGTGGATAGTAACCCAAGAATTCTTTCAATGTATTTTGCCCGTGGTAAGCACCCTGTGTATTTATCATCTGTGCTTGCACAGCCTGTGCCTGGGCAGCCTGCCCTGCTAATAACTGTGCCTGTCCTACCATGATTTCCGTCATTCTATCCATAGCTGCAGCAATACGGTCATCACCCTGATCTCGGCCCGGTGCCACATTACCCGGTGCCTCATTATCTGCCTCCGGCCTACCTCTTGTTCTCGGTCGACCCGCCATTCAACTAACAAAGAGTTAGCACAGGTTATAGCACATAGACAGGCTATAGACAATTATTAGTACATAAGTAACAAACTCACATAAAGAAAATAAATCACTTAAGTATCAATCACATAAACAAATTGATCACATAGTTACTAAATCACATAATCACATAATCATATTAACACATATTTCACTTTTCTTTCACTTCATACATACTTTCATGCTAAGACCATTACCCACATTTTGAGAATACCCCGGCTGACAACTAAACATAAGCTCTGATACCACTTAATGTAATGCCCTAACTCGACACCACCTACGATCAGTCAGGACGCAACGAAATTTTGGCAGTATAAGGACAGTAACACCGATATCAGGACTCTAATCTAACCCTTTAGAACATCATACAACCAACTCTACAAATCACCAATCAACTCCACAATCAAGTTAGCAACATACAACACAACCAAAATATACTTTAAATGTAACGCCCCAAACTAACACTCCCATGCCTGCAGGATACTCCCTGGGTCTTGAGCCCATGCAAGCACCGAGGCCGTAGCGAGTGGGCCCGAAAACGCACTATGTAGGTATTGTCCGCTTTGGAGCCCATACTCCTCACGGTTTTGTCCCTTCCCAGGTGGAACCCCAAACTAGAAAAGGCGTCTGCACGAATATACGAGACATCTCTATATATTCAGTTGGCCCAGCTCCAAGCCTTCCGATGTGGGATGGGGTCACCACATCCGCCCCTCCTTAAGGAGGCCCAGCGCCCTCGCGGGCTACTGGTGCAAAGGAAGGTCAGCTCTGATACCAATTTTGTAACGCCCCGAACCAACACTCCCACGCCTGCAGGATACTCCCTGGGTCTTGGGCCCAAGCAAGCACCGAGGCCGTAGCGAGTGGGCCCAAAAACGCACTATGCAGGTATTGTCCGCTTTGGAGCCCATACTCCTCACGGTTTTGTCCCTTCCTAAGTGGAACCCCAAACTAGAAAAGGCGCCTACACGAATATACGAGACATCTTTATATATTCAGTTGGCCCAGCTCCAAGCCTTCCGATGTGGGATGGGGTCACCACATCATACCACTTAAATGTCACGCCCCAACTCGACCCCTCCTATAATCAGTTAGGACGCAACGGAATTTCGGCAGTATAACGATAGTAAATAGGATACTGAGGCTCTAAACCAACCTCAATAGAACATCATACATCAACTCCATAAACCATACAACAAACAACTCCTCAATAAAATAACAACATACATCATAACCATATTATACAATAATCATTCCTCGTTATACGCCTCTGTTCCAACATAATACCTTAACTTTAACATACATATCAAAATAGATTATAAACCAACTTAGCAACCTAGATCATAACAAAAGAGAGACTACTAAGTTAGCATCATTTAGTTCATTATCTTTACTACAACTTATACATCATAAATTACAAGGAAAAATAAGAGACCACTAGTTTAATATACATGATAATAGAGTATACAACATCTCAAGCATCAAGGACAAGACTCTGGCACATAAGACTTGTCCACATACGGCACATTATCCCCTTCTAGAGGCACGTACCTGAAATCTTGCGAAAGGACACCTGTAAGCATGCAATAATAGAAAGTGAGCTTATATAAAATAAGCCTAGTGAGAATCCGATAGATCTCTAACAATATTTACTAAACTCCTTGAAAATGATCCTTTGAGCAAATAAACACACAAATAAACATCAATAATCATTATAAATGCAACAATAGTAATAACTGTAAACACACAATAAGGATACGATACTTTTATTGATGAAGCTCCATACACCAATTCCATGCTCAACAACTCCTCCAAACTCAATGACACAATTTCTGAGGTATCTTGACCTAGACCCACACCCCATGGCCTCTCCGCCCATGCGAGATAGGGATTAGCCATGATAACTGTGCCCACAGCCTAGGATGCCTCCTAAGGTGACACAACATTATCAAAGCTCACAACAATGAGACTCAACATAAATAAACTGAGAGACCAGCAACGAAGGTGCCCGATTCCCGTAATCAATAGTCAATCAATAATCTGAGAGATTAGCAACGAAAGTGCCCGATTCCCATAATCAATAATCATCAATATTCCGAGAGATCAGCAATGAAAGTGCCCGATTCCCGTACTCAATAATCATCAATATTCCGAGAGATCCCATACTCAATAATCATCAATATTCTGAGAGATCAGCAACAAAAGTGCCCGATTCCCGTACTCAATAATCATCAGTATTCCGAGAGATCAGCAACGAAAGTGCCCAATTCCCGTACTCAATAATCATCAATATAACATCAATATTTAATTAAACAACAACAACTAAGTTAGATGACAAAGTAGGCCATCCAACTTAACATGCATGAAACACGTAATCTAACCCTAGTCTAACCATTAACAACTCACAATTCAATCACTCAAACACCACCCAATCATCTAAAGGCTCAATTCAACAATTTAAAGAAAGACAACCTAAACTTCAAATAATCATATCTTACATTCTACTAATCCTAACAACCCCAAATCAGTTTCTAACACTCACTCATTCAGTCAACTACATTAGCCCTCTCGGAAACCAACCAAGACACATCAAAATCAAGCCCAACAACCCTAAAACCTCAATGCACCTAGGCTGAAATTTCTGAATTTTCACACAAACATCGTAATCGAAAATTTGGCATTATAACGGCGTTACCACATAATTAACAAACTTTTAGAAATCGATGGCAATCGATTTCAACCATAACAACTCAAGTTATTCATCAAATGGCTAATCTATCAACTTTAAATACCCAAAAATAAATAATTTCGCTACAATGGTTCAAATCTCGTAGTAATACACATAAACGATCCTTAGCATGCACCGAGCAATAATATAACTTCAAATTAACATTCTAACGGTTCAAAGTGCAATTATAAGCAAAAACATAAAATATGACTTTTGAGATCTAGAATTTTTCTCTCACCTTTGATGTGTTTTTGTGCAAGAAATGTGTAGAATGGATGCCCAACAAGTGAAATCAAGCTTTGAATGAAGTGATTTGGACTTGAATTGCAAAATCTATGTGAAAAATGCTTTGAAAAACCTTGAAAATGCCTTCTTTTTGCCTCCCCTTGGAATTTAGGTAATATGTGTGTAAAATGAGTATGTTTTGTGAGCTTTTGATGTGTGTTGATGATATATTAAGCAAATGTCAAACAAATAAAAGAAAGTCAAAGGTGGAAACTAATTATTTTTAGTGTTTTCTTGTTTTTTAATTCATTTTCATGACTACTCTTGCTCAAATTAATTATGCAACACCTAAACTATCTCAAATAAGTTATTTTTAGATGACAAGAAGTTTTATATTCAAACAATTTCACCCGAGTCGGCTTAAAACTCGATTTCTGCAAAAGAATGTGAAAAGTCATATTATTTGTTTTTAAATATCTTTTGAATGCACAATTAATCTAAAATCATTTAATACCACATATAAATACATTTATATTAATATATACTAGGTCAATGAAAGTCAATGCAAGAATCGGGTTTAGAAGAAATTACTATTTGGCTAAAAAACGCTACTTTTCGCTCGAAAAGTCTATTTAAATTACTATTCCGTTTCAGAATCAATTTTTACCAAACATGGGTCTATTAATAATAGAGAACTAGGTTTTAAGATGTTTAAAACACCCTTGTAAAAATTTTAGCGGACAGGTGTTCAAAACACTATTCATAAAAATCGACGATAAAATTTTCAATGCCCTTTTTGATGAAAATTTCATGAATGCACACATAGCAGGTATTAGGAGTATTAATCACATATTTAACACATTCTAAGTCATATAGCACATAAACATGTCAATTCACGCAAAACGAGGTAAAGCACGCAAATCGAGATAAGATAGAAAAGTGGGGTTTCACATTAAACATTCTTTCACCATTTCATCCATAAGTTATACGCCTCCGTTCCAACATTATACATCACTAAGTAAAACCATATACATACATAACATATTATACTAGCTTAGCAACTTATTTAAATAATAAAGTAAGACAACTAAACTAGCATAACACTTTTACTATCTTTAGATCAATTTATACAATACAACCTTTAAAACTTGAAACTCTACAACATAAGTCATACTACAAAAAAGTATAAAACATTCCAGCTAAGCATCAGGATATGACTCTGGCACATAAGACTCTTCAACAAAAGTCACATTCTCAGCCTCCCGAGGTACATACCCGTAGTCTTGTTCAGTAACACCTGTATGCATATAACGAATGAGAGTGAGCTTATATAAAACAAGCCCAGTGAGAATTCGATAGATCTTTTAAAAGTATTTATTATACTCCTTGGAAATCATCCTTTGAGCAGTAAACAATAACAGACATTAATAACAATATAAGCACAACAATAATAATAACCAATCAATAAGGATACTCTAGTTGGTGTAGCTCCAAACGCCATCACGATCTCAACCATATTCTTATAACTCCCCATTACTCACACACCCGAGGTACCTCACTAGCCCCTCCCTCCATGACACCTCCGCCCATGCGAGCTGGGGGTAGTCTATGATAGTCATGTCGTTATCAACCCGATAGCCCAACACTACCCGAGATGTGGCACACACATACCAAAACTCATGACAATAATAATAATCATTCATATCACAGGAGGACAACAAAGTTGGTTGCCTATCTCCCAGCTTCATCAATAATCAATCAGTTAACATCATTTCAACAATATATCATTAATTAATCAGTTAACAAATCAACAACTAAGTTAGATGACAAAGTAGGCCATCCAACTTAACATGCATTAAACCACTCAACCAAACCTGAATCTAACCAACAACAACCCATGATTCAACCACTCAAACACCACTCAAACAACTAAAGACATTATTCAACATTTAAAGAAAGACTACTCAAACTTCCAAAAGTCATAACTTACAATCTACTAATCCAATAACCTCCAAACCAGTTTCTATCACTCACCCACTCAAGCAACTACATTAGCCCCCTCAGAAACCAACCATAATCCATCCAAAACAAGTCTAACAACCCTAAAACCTCAATGCACCATGGCTGAAATTTCTAGACTTTCACCACGACATCACAATCAAAATTTCGGCATTACAACATTACTACCACGTATTTAACAAAATTTTAGAAGATAACAGCAATCAATTCCAACTACCACAACTCCATTAAATCAACAACAAGCCAATAATTCAATTTTAATACCTGAAAAATGGAAATACATGCTACGACGGTTCAAAACAACTATAAACTCATATAAATGATCCTTAGCATCTACTGAGCAATATTCTAACATCAATTCAATATTTCAATAGCTAAAAATTCAATTAAATGAATTGACATAAAAATAGAATTTTGAGATCTAGAATTTTTCTCTCACCATTGATGTTATATGATGCAAGAAAGGTGTAGAATGGATGCCCAACAAGTGAAATCAAACTTTGGTTCAAGATTATTGGCTTTGTATTGCAAATTCTATGAGAAAAATTGATCAAAAATCAAGCAAAACTGGCTCCTAGGTGTTCGGCCATGTGTATGAGATTTGGAGGTGTTTGAGCTTTGTTTTATGAGCTATTTTTGTTATGTTAAGCATATATAAAGCAAGTCAACAAAGTTAAAAGAAAGTCAAAGGTGAGACAATTTAGTATTTTTAGTATTTTTAGTCTTTTAATTCTATTTCTTGACTATTTTTGCTCACAACATGCAATTAACTCTTAGACTATTTTAAGTAGCATATTTTTAGCTGACAACAAGTTTTACATACAAAGGCTTTCATCCGACTCGGTTAAAAACTCGATTTTCGCAAAAGAAGGTGTAAAAACCTTTAAAAGTCCTAATCTGATTCGTTTTCATCAGACACGGGTCTATTAATATCCGAGGACTAGGTTTTAAAATGTTTAAAACACCCGTGTAAAAATTTTGGAGGACGTGTGTTCCAAACACTATTCACAAAAATCGTCGATAAAATTTCTGATACCGATTTTGATGAAAATTTCATGGATGCACACATAGTATGTATTAAGAATATGAATCACAGAATTAGCGCATTCTAACTCATATAACACATAAATAGGTCAAATCACGCAAATCTAGGCAAAGACAAAATCTGGGGTCTCACACCAACCCTGGCAAGTATTTGGAAAGATTATTGAATCGAGCTTCATACGTACCACTGACAAGCTTCCTTGCCTCACAGTTAGGAACTCTTCTTCATTTCTCTCTTGAGCCACCTCTAACACATAGTTTCCTTTGAAGGCCCCCACAAAGTTAGCCCATGTTGTTGGGGTGCCATTGTGTTCCCAACGATCCTTCTCATTCCTCCACCATTCCTCCGCATCCTCCTCAAGAAAGAAAGTTGCAAAAGCCATATTCTTCTCGTCATTGTAGTCCATGGCCATATAAATCTTCTCTACCTTGGCAAGCCAAGCCTCCGCTTTCTCACTATCAGGCTCACCCAAGAACTTAGAAGGTTCATACCATAGGAAGCCTCTCAAGGTATCATCTTCACTACCTCGGTTGTTATTGTTGTTGTTGCCACCACCATTGTTATTATTATTATTGTTGTTGTTGTTCCCCGTACCCATATTCGCTTATTGTTCCATTAGCCTACTCATTCGATCCAACGCAGTTGCCATCATATTGAACATAGCTATTCCGGGGTTGGTTGGGTCAACATTTCCCGTTCCTTGAGCTCTAACATTTGCATGTGTATTACGACCTACCAACTATAGACATAGTACATGGACCACTCATGGTTATATAATATGCATGCATTATGATATGAAATGAGTGTACATGTAAATTAACTTTGATATGGTATAGGGTATGGCCATACTTAATCACATAATCCTCACATTAAAAAGAACCAAATACCACATATAAGCACATATTATTCACACATAGACACATAAATCACCTTATCACATAAGTAATTCAAAACATCTCTTAAGCAATTCATCTTCCTATTTAGGGCATCTACCTACAGACCATTTTTCTAAACCCGAACATTCGCTAACCTAGGTTAGCTCTGATACCACCTAAAGGTATCACGCCCCGACCCTGACCCATTGCTAGGACAAGGCCGGAACGTGACGTGAACGAGATATATAACCTGTACAATCATCAAATCATAACCTAATAATTATAAATTCTACAAGTAACTTCAAGAGGGGTGCCCAAAACTAAGGGCACTTCAACATATTTTAACCTGCTTCATATGTACAAGGCCTAGCGTTACCCACAAGGCATGCCACAAACATCAATGCCTTCTAGACCTTAAAAGAATAATACCTTGGCAAGGTTCCAATCCAACGTTTCAAAGGTTAGTTACATAACTGAATCCAAAAGAATATTACAATACATGTAGTTGTTCAATATTAACATAGATAACAATATCCAAAAAAAAATCCAACTATACAAGCAAGCAGGATCACAACAAGCAGAAGTCCGACTCGTCACACAAGTAAGTCTCGCCCTCAGCTTGAGTCCCTGGCTCAAGCTCGGCCTCACCTGAAAGATTGTCATAAAAATGGATGAGCTACACTTAGCTCAGCGAGGCTTAAAAGTCACGGTAGGTTTTCGCAAACATTTTCGTCTTTCAGAAAGCGCTTTTGAAAACATGTCATGCATGAGTTGCAATTAAGTACAATAATTAACGAGCAAGCAATAACACATAACTCTACCCTCCGAGGTCCTCAAGTGCCCAAGCAAATGTAGGTTTACTATATATCAAAGGATACAGTTTTGCCTTGCAGTTGTTGTAGATGGCCGGCCTTGATTCAGTCTTCATTCATTTTTCCCCAAACTCTAAACATTAGGTGATATCCGGATAATCACCAGGGACCATAGTAGTCGAGACCGACTGGTAGCCCGATGTTACCCAAAGGAAACGAATGCCACCATGCCCATAATTGTGGTTGCAACCGTCACGCCAATAGTTATTAACATGTAAGCATAGGATATAAAACAACCTTGGTAGGACGGCAACAAAGTAGGTTACCTTCTGTAAATCATCATGTGCAAGCATTTGATCAAATAAAAGCATTGAATGAAATCCACACTTAAGCTTTCCATGACCCTAGATAGTTCATAAAATAGTCACATACCAAAGGAGAGTGCAATAATCCCTTAGGACTACTCTAGGTAACAAGAGAAATGCAAAACAAGCAAAACAACATTAGTCCAACTTAACTGGTTAAATGACCTACTTTCTCAAATCCCAATTAATATGATTTTGGCTTATATTTGAAGCTTATCGAAATTAGATAGTTCTAGAATCAAACAAAACTCAATTCAGAGTTGAAACGAATGAGATATAGCCTCTGAAAGTTCACTACGCAGAGTTGTCAAACATCCGGGTGTTGTAGCCTTCATCCGGGTGCCCGGATGAAGCAGGTAATGCCCGGATGGGAGTTTTCTGTTGGGCGTTGTGGCTTCTATCCGGGCAACCGGATAGAGGCTGTATCGCCCAGATAGCTGAATAGGAAGCACCTAAATTCTACCCAAATCAGCCAAACAATAACCCATCATCTTCTCAACATTCAAACAAGTTCAAGGTGGCTATTAGGCATCATACAAGGGTACAAACTCAACCAAAACCACCCCACATCAACAATTAATAAACACCGAAAATGAAATTCCAAGCCCTAGATCTACAACACACCAAACTCAATCTCCTCATTCAAGCTTTAGATATACAAGCTATAACAATATTAATACACATATATAATCACAATCATGCTCAACATAGCTTTGAAAACTTTTAAGAAAAACAACCCTCACCTCAACAATGCAAGAAAATGATTATTCAAGGTTGTAGGATGCAAGCAAGAGCTCGGAAATGGTTATAAATGGCTAGACAAAGCTTCTTCTCCTCCATTTTCTTCCTCTTTCTTCTTCTTCTTCCTCTCTTTTCAAACTTGTAGTGTGAATGTGTGTGCTAAAAATGTGTGGGTGTGTGTGTTTTAGTGTGTTTGTATGTAATGTGTGTGTAGTGTATGTATTTGTTAGGTGAGATATTAATTTGACTTGCCAAAAGACCACCTTACCCTCCAACCAAGACATGTATTGCTAGTTTGCCATTTTGGTTCAATTGTAACTAATTAGTTAATAGACTTGTGTTGCTAGGATATAATTTATGCCTATGTTATAATGAAATACCTAAATGTACGTAATTAAACTTTTTGGCATCTAAAACGACGAATATGCACATTAAATGATATTAAGGCATGTTAATTGATGCTAATGCATATGAAATAATATGAATGCAATATAAATAATATTATTATATATTAACTCTCGTGTCGAGTTTTACATCATGCTCATGAGTGACGCACTAGCAATGAACGTACCATAAGAATGTAAACGATAATGAAGACGACGTCTGTTATGAATCCATTTAACTATCGAGAATTAGCGTGCAGGTCGATCCTTCAATTTAGAATGCCCTGATCGGGAAAAGACCATGAAATGGTTAAGTCCACGTCTGATACCATGTATAAATCTGAATCGGTGAAACAAGAGATGACTACCATAGAAAAACTCATTTCCATCACTTCATACACGCTTTGGCCAAGGACTTCCTCGTTTAACGACCGATCTCAGATATCATAGGACATCGCCTCATGCCGGAGGTTAACATATCCTATCTTCATAATTACCTATCGATTCATACCATAAGACTAAAATGTGAAAGGTCGTAACCCACCTTATGGAAGACGGGTATTGTCCAGAAGCAGTATTTAGTCCCTGATATAATTGGTAGCCGTAATTTCTCAAGTCTGAGGATTAATTTGCACAATTCCCAACTAAATAGTAAACTATTAACCTGAAATCATGTAGTTCACTATTTATTGTTACATTCAATGATCCGTACATAAACGATCACTCATATGTTTATTAGTCCACATCATTATGTTGTTTTGGCACTTCGCACGCCATCCTTTATCATTAACATCACTATGTTAATCAAATGTTATTTATGATAACCTGTACTCGATTATTCTAGTCCCGGTTGAATAATCTGAAGGGCTATGAATTGATTCTTAATGCTTATCACATCGAAGAAAAGGTGCGAAATATCCTAAACTCTTTTAGAACATTTCTCTTCTCGGATAAGCATTAGGAACATATTCATATCGAAGCGGAGAATATGAATATCCTACAAATAATATAGTGTATAAAACACATAGACATATTCTCATTAAACCTTGACAAGGTCATCTCAAACTATAGCATTAGGGCATATCCCCAATAGTATTCATGTCTCTATGCTTCGGAAGTATTATCCAGATTCTTCTCATGTTCTCGAGCCAGAATCGTTGGAGCTTAATGGTGATTTGACTTATGAGGAGCAACCTATTCGTATTCTGGATCAGTCAGTTCAGAAGTTGCGTTCGAAAAAGATTCCATTGTTTAAAGTTTTGTGGCTTCATATGGTATTGAGGAGGCTACTTGGGAGAGACAGGATCAGATTGAGCAGCAGTATCCAGGGTTGTTCAGTGAGCAGTGAACATGTAAGAATTTCGTGGGCGAAATTTTCTTAAGGAGGGGAGGATGTGAGACCCCAACATGCATCATATACTTTTAAACTGCTCATTCTATTACTTGAACTTATTTGTGCATTCAAATTTCCATTCTACATGATTTTGAGTTCATTTCACCTGTTGGAGATTGGATATCTAATCCACTATAAAACCTTGTTCAATGGGTTATAATTGATAGCTAATCTAAGAACACCTCGTTCCTTTTCTGCATGTTTATTAACATAAAATGCTGCATACGACCATGGGCTTTTACTCGGTCGAATGAGCTTTTTATCTAATAAACTTTGAATTTCTGTTTTACATAAATCTAAGTATACCTGACTCATCTGAATTGGATGAGCTTTGGTAGGAATAAGCTTTTCTGAAAAGTATTTTTCATATGGTAAAGAAACCATGTGTTTCTTTCTATTCCAAAAAGCAGTAGGAAGTTTTGAACACACTTCTTTTTCAAATTTATTCTGAAAATCTTGAATCGTTTTCTGTTGCTTTGAAATCTGATCTTCAATTCTAAGACTTTGTATATCTTGTTGAAGAAAAGCAATCTAGTTTTCTTTTCTTTGAATCGAATTAACTTCTCATTTCATAGAAGGATAAAAGAATTCAAATAAAACTGGTTTTCCTAAATATTGTGTTTCAATACCCTTTTCTATGACTTTCATAGGGAAAAGAGACTATAAAAATGGGTTTCCTAAAATAACTTGGGAATTTAATTGTTTGATTAAAACAAAATTGGTTGGAAAACAGATCCCTTCATTACACACGAGTGCATTGGGAATCTTATATTTTATGTGTAATCTAGTAGAATCAGCTGTAGAAAGTCGTTCTTTTGTTTTCTCAAAAAATCTGGTAGGGATTAACCCTTCTCGAATGCAATTCATATCTGCTCCTAAATCCAGAAGTGCTATAGTCTCAAACCTATAGTCATTGATAGGTATGGTCAGTTGGACATACCATTTTTGGTATGAGATTCTGCTAAGAAGATTGAGATAATCTTCTTGTTCTTTGGTGGTACTACTAGCTGGTTGGTCTTCTTTTAGTTTGCCAATTGCAATCTGAGTCTATCTGTCTAATTGTTCATCATTCTGATGATGTTCTTGTTGGCCAATTTGACTATCTAATTGTAGGAGTAAGACATCTTGTTGGAGCTGAATATGTCTCTCCTAAGTTCTTGAATTTCTTGTTTTAGTTGGTTTATCTCCCTTTGTAGGTCAGATATTCCAACTGGTTGTTGTTTCTTCTTCTGGAAAAGAGTCAAAACATCATAATAACTAGTATTCTGGGTTTCTACTGGGGTGGTCACAATCTGTTTTTCTTCTTTCTGGTCTAGAAGCTCCTTGAGCTTAAGAAGATAGTTTTGTCTTTTGTTTGGGTCGAATATCTTACAAATCATGTCTAGCATGAGACTGTAAGAATTTGTGATGGTGTTAAGTTTCTTGTTGCAGAAACATGGTCCTTTGCTTGGGAAAGAGCAATCTGGTTCAGACTCAGTACTACTGCTAGAGTAGTAGTATGTGCCAATCTGATTGAGGTTATCTTCGTCAGAGACTGCTGATGAAGAACTGGGACTTGACTCAGACTCATACTGGTCAATGATCTGGAGAATTCTATTCTTGGTTTCTTTGTCTATTTCTAACTGTTGAACTTTTGTCCTGACTCTGCAAGTAGCGGCAAAATGTCCTAGTTTGCCACACTTGAAATAGCCAGAAGTTTTTTGTTGTTTTTTACTATCCTTATTATATTTTGGTTTCCAATTCTTCTTATAAGACTTGTATGGTCTATCATACTTTCTCTTATGGTATTTCTTAAATCTATGTGATCTAGACTTGTGAGTCTTATCAGTGTGTGGTGGTTGGATCCTTTTCATGCCATATTGTTCACACCAATTTCTTAACTCATTCCTAAAAGTCAGGTTCTGTTTCTTTAACTGAGCCTTAAACCTAAGATTAGTACAGATTTTTAAGGTTGTTCTATTAATATGGCTTATGATGTCTCCATAAGTTATCAGATCGTAATCTAAGCCTGGAAATTCTTGTGAAATGGCTTCTTTCACTTGTTGGGCAAATAACTTTAGAAGTCCAAATATAAATCTTTCTTTCCAATAATTGGCGCTGTTGTCTGGACGTTGGTAAAATTTTCTAAGGAAGAAATCCTTATACCAATGGAAATCTTGTAGTCTTCTACATTTCAAATTTTGAAAAATCTCAAATGTTCTTTCCTGGTAAATGGTTAGATCACCTATAAAATGATATGTAATACAATAAACTAAGGCAGATATGGCACTGGACTCTGTTTAACCATGTTCATTGACAATTGGGGTTCCTTGGTCATTGGTCTTCTGCATATCTAAGATTGTATTTCTAGTAGTTTCATTTAGATGGTCATCCCACCATCCTTTTAGTTGGCCTGTAAAGCCAAGGATGATGTTTCTAGTAGCTGCTCTTTTAGAGACAGACTGTTTATAAATGTTACCAACAATAATAATTTGTTTAGTAAGATTGAGAATCTGGTATTCTATCATTCCATCTATGTTCCATTCGTAGATGTTACTACCATAATAGACTTTGTGGGACTGGGGTTCCTCAATGAGGAGATATGGAAGTATTAGTCTGGGATATAAACTTTCCATTTTTAGTCCAATAATCTTGTTTATGTTAAACTGGGTCTGATGAATAGTTATGTCTAGTTCACTATCAGAACTAATGGAACTATTGTATGATTGTCTTAAAACCTGAAGTGCTGGTTGACTACCGGAAGAAGGTTCTAATTTCTTAATTTTGGCAAAACGTTCTTGTAATAATTTTGCCTTTTTTTCTTCTGGACATTCTATCTTGGGGATGATACTGGTTATCTTAAAAGGAAGGGATTTAACTAGAGGAACTACTTTTGTACTAGGAGAAAATAATTTTAAAGAATCAAATGATTTTGCCAAAAGGGCAGAAGTCTGTTTCCTAATGGAAAGTCCTATTGATTCTTTAAGTTTCTCTTTTGATCTGGTAGTGGTAACTATGGCTTTCTTTTCTAATGTATTTTCAATACATTCTACTTGTTTCTGGAAGGTTACCAATGAAAGATTGGTCTAATTGTCTTGCTCAGCAATATCTTTCATTTATGGTGGTTGAGCTGTAGTAACGACAGCGGGTTTGAGTTCTATGGTTCCTTGTGTGTTAACTATCTGGGTTTTTGGGAAATGGGGATGTTCTCTTTCTAATGTTTTAGTGGAATTGGGTAAATTCCATTGGCGTGTTCTGGCTTCCAAGACATTGATGTCAAAGGATTTCTTGTTCCTTTCCTTAAACCAAAGGAAATATGGGATATTGAATCTGACGACTCTCATGGTGTGGTGCCATTGTTCCTTGTACTGGTCTTTTTGTTCTTTAGTAGTTGCCTTAAAGAACAAATTTCTAATTCTAGTGTTTTTCTCAGAGAGAAATTCTTCTTTCAAAGCCTGATTGCCTATTTCAAACTCTTATGTAAGCATATGACAACCCATATCAGAGGCTGTAGGGTTGAAGTCAACAGATGATGTTTCTGTTGGTTCAAATTCATGATAAACAGGTCTAGGTGTGTGACGCCCGAGATTTAGCCATGCATTTAATTACTGTTGCATCCCTTGTTTGCGCATTTACTTTTGTGCTTTGCTAACTGACTTTTGTAACTACTATTCACTCCATTTTTAAACTGCATTTTATTACTCGATTAACAATTTTATTAAATCATATTAATTATTAAAGTAGTGAGAAAAATATACAATTGAGCTAGAGGCGATAGGAGAGCTCGTTTAGAAAATGTTTTTAGTGGTTGAATGAATAGTGTTACGTAACTAACTTAGGTAATTAATTAGCTAGCATATATTTTACTATCTAAGCTCGTTTTAAGCTCAATAAGCGCATTATATTAGATCACTTAAGCACCCAAATGACCCCACCTCAACTTAGCCCTTTTATATATCACTTAAGCTCATAAAATGCAAAAGAAAAAAAAAATAAAAAGCTGAAAAACAGAAGCAGAAAACCCGACAGCAGCATTAGGAGGAAAGGAGGAGATTTTGCTCACCAATACTTCAATCCAAGCCCTTGCAAGCTAGGTACAAGTAGTTTAGAGTGTCCTCTAGCCTTCCCCGAGCTTTCACGTGCATTAGGTGAGGGATTTGCACATTTATTTTCCATTTTCTAAATGTTATAACTTTCTTGATTTGGTGGATTTTCTAACAAATGGTTATAAAATGCTCAAATATGATAATGTATGCTATATACAAGTGCTAGAGACCATATTTATACTATTGTTTCGTAATTTAAACGGTAGGAATCGATAGTTAATTTGTGAGAGTGAATAGTGACGAAAATTCTAGGGTTTGTGTAATTGCATGAAATGGCTTGATTTAACACTCCTAATAGATGCCTTAGGTGCTAATGAAGGTAGTCTAATAGCCCCGTGCACTTACATTGCTCTAGAACCGCATAAAATGTAAAATAGTCGACTTTAATTTGGGGCTTTCGGGGTTAATGCGAATCCGGGTGAATTCGGACTTTAATTCTAGTATCCTTAAGCTCCCTAGGTGCTATAGAAGCCTTGATATCCCTTGTTTGAGGCCCGGACATTGTATGTGTAGTTTAAAGCCATAAGAGGGAATTTGGGACTTTCGGGGTAATTGCGGGCATTTGAATGAGTTAGAGGGTTGAGAGAGTACCTTGAGGGTTAGTTAGAAAGTTGAGAGAGTTTCCTTTGAAATTGGAATCATTAACCTTGGGTTGAAAGAGAAATAGTTTGAAAAACAAAGGGATTTATGAGCTATTTCGGTTGACTCACACTTCTAAACCCATGGCATAATTTCTTGAGTGTTTATATGTGGTTTCAAGTTGTTTTAAAGCTTTTGGTGTGATTCTATACTTGATTTGCATATGTCTCCTTGTAAAATTGCACATTTGCTTATATAATTGTTCTATTCTAATTGCATCGAGGTCAACCTACTTTGTTGATCCTCCTATGTGTTAATGCTTATATTATTGCTATTAACTTGCCATTGTTAAGTGCATTGCATAGTGGTTGCGCAACCATAGTGTCAGGGGCGGATGTGTTGAATATCGGCTGGGCGGCAGAGGGCTTGCCGGTGGATATTCAAACTCCGTGCCCTAGTCCTTCATTCGCCTGGTCCGGAGATTGCCAGGGGATGTTGGGTCGTAGGATTATCGGGGTACATCCGGAGTACACCCATTGGAGTGTTTGGGGATTATGCCGGCTTATCGTGATCGTGCTCGTGGTTCGTGGTTTGTGAATGAAGACCAGTGAAGATTGGTGTATAGGGGATTGTGTGAAATGTATCATTTTAAATGTGTGGTTACTTAAGTTATCATTGTTTCTTAAATTGTCTAAGTGATATTGTTGTATAACTGTATTATCTGTTGCATTGCACGCCCGGGACTATATCCCTCACTGGGCAACAGTGGTTGCTCATACCTCGATATATGTTTCAGGAGACGCTGAGGGTGATCCCCAGCTTGTTGAGTTAGTTGAGGAGGAGGAAGTTCAGATTGACCCTTTACCTTAGTTGCTGTGCCTGATAGCTTGAGGTGGTTTAATTCCTTGCTGCTTTGTGGAAGGCTCAACTGTTTATTTTATGTCCTATTTTGTAGCCTAAGGGCTATGTATATGCTTGTTGTATAAGTTGAAGACTAGTTGGTTGTGGTGTAGCTTTGAAAGCCTATGTACTGTAATAACTTATGATCTACTTCTATTCGCTTTGCTTGCTTGGGAGTGAATGGCTTAAAGTAGATATGTTTGATCTTTCAATTATGTTTAATTGATTTCCTAGAATGTCATGATTATAAAACTATGTTGATAATAAGTTCTCGCATGCTTGTGTGTTTTGGAACTATTGTGTACTATAAGGCTCGGATGGCCTTAGAACTTTGTTGTTTAATTAAGAAAAGCTTGTATTGTATTGTTGGGACTTTGTTTGAGTGATTACAGGTTTTTAGAATGTCCACGGTACAGGGGAGACTCTGTCCGTGTGTCGGGTCCGGACTTAACCTTTAGCTTGGGGGCTGGGTCGGGGCGTGACATTTAAGTGGTATCAGAGCTATAGATTGCATGAAGCCAGGTTAAATTTCTCGGTCTGTGGGTAGAGATTTGTTACGTGACTTTGTGAATACATGAGTCTTTGATTTTGATTTGCCTAAGTGAAATTTGAATAAGGAATGAACATGCTAGCATGGAAATAGAATATCAAGAGTCTAGAATGTCAAGTATGATCTAGTGATCTACGTGTACTTCAAGAATGTGAAATATTTATTTGAACTTCTATGTACTTGACTTTATGTGAATCTAATTGGACTTTTCTTTATGTGTTTACTTATAAATTGCATATATACATATATATACCTGTCATAACACTTTGCATTCTAGCTATTCGAGATGGGGCCCCGCCGTCGTGCTGATAATCCGAATGTTGGTGGAGAACCCGAGGGGGTTCATGGGCAAGAAGCTGAGGTGGCCGAAAATGCACCGCAGGTTCAAGAACCGAGCACTGCACAGATCTTGGCCACGATGGCCACTGCTATGAACACTATCGCCCAGTTTGTTACACAACAGGGTCAGCCAGGGGTCATTGGAGGTAATCAGGCTGCAAGAGCCGGAGGTAGTGGTCCTACCGGAGGGAATCTGTATGATCGGTTTATACATCATGGGGCCTATACTTTCTTTGGGGAGCCGGACGACATGAAGGCTGAGATGTGGCTAAGGAAGTTTGAGAGAGTGGCAGCAACACTCGAGTGCCATGATGACAGGAAGATTACTTATGCTACTTTCCTTCTCGAGGGTGATGCTGAAGATTGGTGGAATACCATCAGTGAGAAATGGGGAGCTGAGGGAGGTCATCATTCGTGGGCCGACTTTGTCCGAGAATTCCGAGACAAGTACATATCAGTGGTTGCCCGCGAGAGGCGCCAAACAGAGTTCATAAACTTGAAGCAGGGAAGTATGACGGTAGATCAATATGAGGCTACTTTTACCCGGCTTTCCCGTTATGCACCAGCTTTGATTCAGCCGGAGGACATGAAGATCCAGAGGTTCATCTTGGGTTTGAGGAGGGATATTATGCTGAACTTGTCTTCAAATGATTTTCCCAACTATGCTGCAGTAGTCCGAGCCGCCTCGAGGTATGAGAAACGGAAGGTCGATGTGTTAGCCGAGACCAGCCAATCGAGTAAACGGTTTCAGTCTCAGAGTCAAGGGTACCAGGGACAGGCTGTATCAGTTGGGCAGAGTTCACAGCCGAGGCAGACTCAGAGTTATACAGGGCCTACTCAGACTCAGGCACGACCAGTTCAGAGTCAGACTCAGGGTCAGTTTCGTCCAGCAGTTTCCCGTTCGCAGCAGGGTAGTTCAGCTACCTCTACTTACAGAGCTCTTTCGGGAGGCACTATTGCAAGACGTCACCAGCAGTGCAGCTTCTGTCAGCGCCAGGGCCACACTAAGGATGTTTGTTGGAAGAAACATAACAAGTGTACAGGTTGCGGCAGTGATCAGCACAGGGTTAAAGACTGTCAAAAATTTAAGAACCCTAGGGGTCAGACAGCAGCTCAGAACTCTCAGACCAGGGCACCAGCTGCAGCACCACCACCACGAGGTCAGGCCCGTGTGTTTGCTTTGGATGCTAAGGAGCTTCCGGATACTACTGCTGTGGTAGAAGGTATTTTTCTTCTTAATGATCAATCAGTTAAGGTTTTAATTGATTCCGGGGCTTCGCATTCTTTTATTACTCCTACTTGTGCATAAAATGCTAAATTGAAACATGATAAACTGTTGCATGAGATTGTGGTTTATACTCCTATGGGTCCGAAGTTTGTTACTAGATCTATTTGCAGAGCATGTAATATATTTATTGAGGGTCGTGTTTTCCCTGCTGATTTAATTATCCTACCCTTCAATGACTTTGAAATTATATTGGGGATGGACTGGTTAAGTAAATATTATGCCCAGCTTGATTGTAGAAAGAAGATTGTGTATCTAGAAATGCCTGACCAGCCTGTACTTAAAATAGTTGGTAGTAGAAAATCTACGGGAACTCCTATTATTTCTTCTATTAGGGCATCTAAATTATTGAGCAAGGGTTGTGAGGCTTATCTTGCATATTTGATTAATCAACCTGGGGATCAATTGAAATTGAATGATGTACCTATCGTGAGAGAGTTTCCGAGGGTCTTTCCTGAGGAATTACCTGGGTTACCGCCTGATAGAGAGATAGAGTTCATGATTGACTTACTGCTGGGGACTTCACCTATCTCTAGGACTCCGTATAGAATGGCTCCACCTGAATTGCAAGAATTGAAAGTTCAATTGCAGGGCTTGCTTGAGAAGGGATTCATTCAGCCTAGTTCTTCACCGTGGGGCGCGTCAGTTCTATTTGTTAAAAAGAAAGAAGGATCTCTTCGCCTATGCATTGATTATCGGGGTCTTAATCAGGTAACCATCAAGAATAAATATCCTTTGCCTTTAATTGAAGAGTTATTTGATCAGTTGCAAGGCGCCAGGGTATTCTCTAAATTTGATCTAAGGCAGGGCTATTATCAGCTGAGGATTAAGAAAGATGATGTTCCTAAAACTGCTTTCAGAACTCGATATGGCCATTATGAGTTTGTTGTCTTGCCGTTTGGTCTTACTAATGCTCTCGCCGCATTCATGGATTTAATGCAGAGGGTATTCCGTCCTTATCTGGACCAATTTGTGGTCATATTCATTGATGATATCCTTGTCTATTCTAAATCTGAGGCGGAACATGAACGGCATCTCAGAATTGTGTTGCAGACTCTTCAGGAGCATCAGTTGTTTGCAAAGTTTAGCAAATGTGAATTATGGCTTAAGCAAGTTGTTTTTCTGGGCCATATTATATCGCAGGATGGTATTTTTGTTGATCCAGCGAAGATCGAAGTTGTGTTATCTTGGAAACGACCTGAAACTGTAACAGAAATTCGTAGCTTCCTTGGTTTAGCTGGGTATTATCGGAGGTTTGTCAAGGATTTCTCTAAGATTGCAGGGCCTTTAACGTAACTTACTCAGAAGAAAATAGTTTTTGACTGGAGTGATAAATGCGAGGCCAGCTTCTAGGAATTGAAGAAAAGATTGACTACAGCTCCTATCCTTGCGTTACCTGAGGGTTATGATAATCTGGTGATCTATAGTGATGCTTCGAAGGAAGGTCTGGGTTGTGTATTGATGCAGAATGGCAGGGTTATTGCTTATGCTTCCAGGAAACTGAAGCCTTATGAACTCAACTATCCGACTCATGATCTTGAGCTTGCAGCTATCATTCTTGCATTAAAGAAATGGCGTCATTATCTTTGGGGCAACAAGTTTGAAATCTTCACCGATCATAAGAGCTTGAAATATCTGTTCTCACAAAAAGAGTTGAACATGAGGCAGAGGCGTTGGCTGGAATTACTTGAGGACTATAACTGCTCCATTAACTATCTTCCAGGTAAGGCCAATATTGTTGCTGATGCTTTGAGCCGAAAGGCTACTGTTGCTAGCTTGATTATCAAGAATTGGGAATTCATGGAAGAATTGTGCTTATGGAAGCCTAGTACTTCAAATTCTGGTATTCAATTCGCAAGTTTGCAGATTCAATCTCTGTTATTATCCAGGATTCGGGAAGCTCAACAGGCTGATCTTCAATTATTGAAAGTCTTAGAGAATTCTAAAGGGGGAGAGTCGGATTTCAAACTGCACGACGATGGTATTCTCAAATTCAAATGTAGAATCTGTATTCCGAATGATCCAACTCTGAAGAAGGATATTCTTGCTGAGGCACACAGTTCCAGATATACTATCCATCCAGGCAGTACTAAAATGTATAGAGATTTGAAGCAGAATTTCTGGTGGAATAATATGAAGAGAGAAATTGCTGACTATGTTGCCCGATGTCTTACTTGTCAGAAGGTTAAAGCAGAGCATTAGAGACCTGCGGGGTTGTTGCAGCCTTTGGCTATTCCTGTTTGGAAATGGGATCATATTACCATGGATTTCGTCTCTGATTTACCGAGGTCTTCGAAGGGTAATGACTCAGTTTGGGTTATTGTGGATAGACTGACCAAGACTTCTCACTTCATTGCTAAAAAGAAGTCTGATTCTCTTGACAAGCTGGTAGAGTTGTATATTGAGAATGTTGTCCGACTTCATGGAATTCCAAAGAGTATTGTGTCAGATAGAGATCCCAGATTCACATCTCAGTTATGGCAGAAGATTCAGAAAGCTTTGGGCACGACTTTGAATTTCAGTACAGCTTATCATCCTCAGACAGATGGTCAATCCGAGAAAACTATCTTAATCCTCGAGGATATGTTGCGGGCTTGTATTCTGGACTTCGGTAAGAGTTGGGAGAAGTACTTGCCACTCGCAGAGTTTGCCTATAACAATAGTTACCAAGCTACTATTGGTATGGCACCTTATGAGGCACTATATGGGCGTAAATGCAGGTCTCCTCTCTACTAGGATGATGTTGGTGAAATGAAGACTATCGACCCTACTCTCTTACCTGAAATGAACAAAATGATTGATCATGTGCAGCTTATCAGAAAAAGAATGCTTACAGCACAGAGCCGGCAAAAGAGTTATGCAGATAGACGCCGTTGTGATCTGAAATTTGTCGTGGGAGATCGAGTATTTCTGAAAATTTCTCCTCGCAAAGGTTTGATTCGGCATGGTAAAGGAGGTAAACTCAGTCATCGATATGTGGGACCATTTGAGATAACTGAAACTGTTGGTGATTTGGCTTACCATCTAGCTTTACCTCCTAGTCTGGGCAGAATTCATGATGTATTCCATGTTTCTATGCTTCGGAAGTATCAGCCAGATCCCTCTCACATACTTGAGCCGGAACCGCTAGAGATCAGTGAAACTTTGACCTACACAGAGGAACCTCTTCGAATTGTTGATTAGAAAGTTCAGGAGCTGAGGACTAAAAGCATTCCGATGGTTAAAGTTCTGTGGGATCATCATGGCGTAGAGGATGCGACGTGGGAGAGAGAGGATCAGATGCGGGAGCGGTATCCAGAGTTATTCGCCGAATCATGTAAGAATTGCGTGGACGCAATTAGTTTAAGGGGGAGAGGATGTGACGCCCGAGATTTAGCCATGCATTTAATTACTGTTGCATCCCTTGTTTGCGCATTTACTTTTGTGCTTTGCTAACTGACTTTTGTGACTACTATTCACTCCATTTTTAAACTGCATTTTATTACTCGATTAACATTTTTATTAAATCATATTAATTATTAAAGTAGTGAGAAAAATATGCAATTGAGCTAGAGGCGATAGGAGAGCTCGTTTAGAAAATGTTTTTAGTGGTTGAATGAATAGTGTTACGTAACTAACTTAGGTAATTAATTAGCTAGCATATATTTTACTATCTAAGCTCGTTTTAAGCTCAATAAGCGCATTATATTAGATCACTTAAGCACCCAAATGACCCCACCTCAACTTAGCCCTTTTATATATCACTTAAGCTCATAAAATGCAAAAGAAAAAAAAAAAAAAAAGCTGAAAAACAGAAGCAGAAAACCCGACAGCAGCATTAGGAGGAAAGGAGGAGATTTTGCTCACCAATACTTCAATCCAAGCCCTTGCAAGCTAGGTACAAGTAGTTTAGAGTGTCCTCTAGCCTTCCCCGAGCTTTCACGTGCATTAGGTGAGGGATTTGCACATTTATTTTCCATTTTCTAAATGTTATAACTTTCTTGATTTGGTGGATTTTCTAACAAATGGTTATGAAATGCTCAAATATGATAATGTATGCTATATACAAGTGCTAGAGACCATATTTATACTATTGTTTCGTAATTTAAACGGTAGGAATCGATAGTTAATTTGTGAGAGTGAATAGTGACGAAAATTCTAGGGTTTGTGTAATTGCATGAAATGGCTTGATTTAACACTCCTAATAGATGCCTTAGGTGCTAATGAAGGTAGTCTAATAGCCCCGTGCACTTACATTGCTCTAGAACCGCATAAAATGTAAAATAGTCGACTTTAATTTGGGGCTTTCGGGGTTAATGCGAATCCGGGTGAATTCGGACTTTAATTCTAGTATCCTTAAGCTCCCTAGGTGCTATAGAAGCCTTGATATCCCTTGTTTGAGGCCCGGACATTGTATGTGTAGTTTAAAGCCATAAGAGGGAATTTGGGACTTTCGGGGTAATTGCGGGCATTTGAATGAGTTAGAGGGTTGAGAGGGTACCTTGAGGGTTAGTTAGAAAGTTGAGAGAGTTTCCTTTGAAATTGGAATCATTAACCTTGGGTTGGAAGAGAAATAGTTTGAAAAACAAAGGGATTTATGAGCTATTTCGGTTGACTCACACTTCTAAACCCATGGCATAATTTCTTGAGTGTTTATATGTGGTTTCAAGTTGTTTTAAAGCTTTTGGTGTGATTCTATACTTGATTTGCATATGTCTCCTTGAAAAATTGCACATTTGCTTATATAATTGTTCTATTCTAATTGCATCGAGGTCAACCTACTTTGTTGATCCTACTATGTGTTAATGCTTATATTATTGCTATTAACTTGCCATTGTTAAGTGCATTGCATAGTGGTTGCGCAACCATAGTGTCAGGGGCGGATATGTTGAATATCGGCTGGGCGGCAGAGGGCTTGCCGGTGGATATTCAAACTCCGTGCCCTAGTCCCTCATTCGCCTGGTCCGGAGATTGCCAGGGGATGTTGGGTCGTAGGATTATCGGGGTACATCCGGAGTACACCCACTGGAGTGTTTGGGGATTATGCCGGCTTATCGTGATCGTGCTCGTGGTTCGTGGTTCGTGAATGAAGACCAGTGAAGATTGGTGTATAGGGGATTGTGTGAAATGTATCCTTTTAAATGTGTGGTTACTTAAGTTATCATTGTTTCTTAAATTGTCTAAGTGATATTGTTGTATAATTGTATTATCTGTTGCATTGCACGCCCCGGGACTATATCCCTCACTGGGCAACAGTGGTTGCTCATACCTCGATATATGTTTCAGGAGACGCTGAGGGTGATCCCCAGCTTGTTGAGTTAGTTGAGGAGGAGGAAGTTCAGATTGACCCTTTACCTTAGTTGCTGTGCCTGATAGCTTGAGGTGGTTTAATTCCTTGCTGCTTTGTGGAAGGCTCAACTGTTTATTTTATGTCCTATTTTGTAGCCTAAGGGCTATGTATATGCTTGTTGTATAAGTTGAAGACTAGTTGGTTGTGGTGTAGCTTTGAAAGCCTATGTACTGTAATAACTTATGATCTACTTCTATTCGCTTTGCTTGCTTGGGAGTGAATGGCTTAAAGTAGATATGTTTGATCTTTCAATTATGTTTAATTGATTTCCTAGAATGTCATGATTATAAAACTATGTTGATAATAAGTTCTCGCATGCTTGTGTGTTTTGGAACTATTGTGTACTATAAGGCTCGGATGGCCTTAGAACTTTGTTGTTTAATTAAGAAAAGCTTGTATTGTATTGTTGGGACTTTGTTTGAGTGATTACAGGTTTTTAGAATGTCCACGGTACAGGGGAGACTCTGTCCGTGTGTCGGGTCCGGACTTAACCTTTAGCTTGGGGGTTGGGTCGGGGCATGACAAGGTGTCTATTCTTCAATCTTTATTCCATAAGGAACATATTGATTCTGAGTTCTAGGTGCCCTAGTTGTTGATGGTAGATCAACAAATCCTGGTGTAGGGTCGGATATACTGATTCTAGATATACTAGAAGTGGTTCTAGACAGACGAGATTCCCTATCTCTTCCATCCATTTTAATACTAATAGATCCATCGTCATATTGAATTATCTGTTCAATTCTGGAATTTATAATGTTTTGTTCTTGCTGTAAAGGTCTGGTACCATTTTTTATGTTCCAACGTTCTGGTAAGGAAATGTCTTTCCACTGTATGGTCTGGGGTATGTTAACTACAGATATGGTATGGTCCATGGTCCATTAAAGAGTTTTACCTTTCAATCTAGTTCTGGTCACACATCTAGGATTTAATCCCGTATTCATAACTTTATAATTAAGACGATAAATAATTTCATAAGCATGTGATCCATAGTCAACTCTGTAATTGTGTGCCTCAATATCTAAAGTTAATATTTTCATAACATGAGGATCTGTAAGAGATATGGTAAAATTCGGAAAACAATTAAAGAAAACTGGTTCATTGGTTAAACTAGTTTCAACTTGACCTAGTAAAGAATCATTGTAATCTAACATCCTACAATCACGTATAGCTAAATATATACTGGTATCTAGTCCTTCTTTGGTTAATGGTTTAAGAGCAACTTGAACGTGTCCTCTGTGAAGAAATCTATAGCCATTCTTCTTAGCTTTTTCTAAGGACTTCTGTGAAAATAACTGTATTGACTGATTATCACTGACTAATGGTATAATTTTTTCTTTAGATCTAATGGTCCTAAGAGACTTAAAGTCAAAGACTCCTTTCTGGTAAACTTATTTTATCTGCATCTTCAGTGGTTTCCAGTTATTTAATTCTTGTTCATTCCATGTTTCTTCTCTTGTGCTTATGGTGTTAGATCTACTGGTTTCTACTGATGCAGAACTACTACTAGATGCCATAACAATAGTTTTGTATAAATCTATCTGAAATCCTGGAACTATCCTAGGTATAGTCACCTAACTTACACTCGACTTACACTTTCTGCGAGACTTACAGTAATACCTAAAAGCCTAGGACTCGGCAAACAGACAACATATAAGTAAACACTCAACTACTGACATGGCTCTAATACCAGAACCAACCCAAGAAAACACAGTAGATACAAGCCATAGGTTAATTAGAAGAAATGCAGTATGAATATGTTGAATTAAAGAATATAAATGATAGAAGATATAGATAAAATAAATAAAGCAGGAAAATATCAGAGACGAAGTCCCTTACTTGTATTCTGAAGATCTGAAGAAATGGTTACAATGATGGAAGTACAGTGAAGGTACAGTTTAGGTACTATATTACAACGATGGTTATACAACATCTGTATTCTAAGAAAATGAAAATATGAGAACTGAAAAGAAAACTTTTACCCCGAACCTCAAAGTCCTTTGGTCCTTAAATGCATGTTTGAAGATGCGTTGGCCTCCTGAAATGGCGGATCTAGTCTTCGAAAAGGCAAATCTAGTCATGGAAAAGTCAAAAGTGACTTTACTGTGGATGAATAGTATCTTGTAGGGAACTGTTCTTGTCATCTTGTGATGATACTGAAGATGCTGTTAAAAGACAAAGTCGAAAGCGATTTTGTCTTCATCTGCTGGTTGTCTTCTGGTGATGATCAAATGTGCAGAAATTCTGCATTTGGCTTTTGGGGAAAACCACACCCATCAACGGACTTTATATGTCTTTACCAGTTGCCGTTTGAACTGGACTAGCTAAAGTTTTTATGGAATTCTTCAGTAACCACTGTCATCTTCAGATGGGAAGATGAACCCATCTCACACACGTTTTTAGAAGGAACACGTGGAAACCCTTTCTGTCTTATGTTTCTAGTGAGAACATAAAGTAACTCTCTTGTCCTGCATGTTTTTGGATGGAACGCAAGTAAACCTATCTATCCTTTGTTTTTGTCAAGGTTGAGTTTGAATGCCGTAGCAATCATCCTTATTTTCTGGTTCATTGACATCATCTGGTTGACTTGATTCTGACGTTTTATCTGAGGCCAACTCCTGAAGTTGGATCATGATAGCTTGCATCTCGTCAAGGCTGGTAGCAGTAGCAATCCTTGGTCTGGAGCTAATTTTTAATGGTGATGAATTCTTGTTGAGCCTGCTGGAGGGCTTTCTGTTGTTGTTGGTTGGCGTTGAGCCACGACTGGACTTTGGGGGCTGAACAAGAGTTGTTGTTTATCTTGTCCCACCACTTGACTTTGTGAGTTCTGCCAAACGCTGGTACAACGTTTTGACTTCCATAGGAAGTATGGTTGAAAACAAACTCAGACATAAAAATCCAAGTTACAAAAAATTGTCTGTAAAAAACAAAAAATGGAGGAAGGTAGGCAAAGTGTTCTGGGGTTCGCCATTTTTCCAAAAATAACTGATAGCCTTGAAAAACAGGTTCTGGAAGAATTTCTGGAATTGGGCCATATGATGCCCACCATTGGATGAACCAATTGGGGACTTGGACTGGGAATTTCTATATAAATGTATGTATGTATGTATGTATGTATGTATATATGTATGTATGTATGCATGTATGTATGTATGTATGTATGTATATATATATGCATATCACACATGACTATCTATACGTATGACTTGTGCATTACTCATACATGATGCATGCATATTAAAATCTAACGAGACCAAACCTAATAAATTAAAATCCTTTAAAGTAATATAAGTCAATAAGTGTAATGACATAAGGGCCTGACTTACTAACCAAGAGGGGCCTCGACTCATGATTAGTTGATGAAATTTACTAAAAGTGGTACATTGAAGGATTTTGGACAACATATGTTTGCCTTACGAACTAGAGGGGATGTGTGGAAAATGATAGCTTCTTTAAATGCACCTTGATGGTTGATATAAGCTATGGTAGGGTGACTTGCCTACTAGGCGTATGTGTAGTTGCAGGGTCAAATCATGTTAGAAATTGATGAGATGCAATTAGATAAGATGGTATACCTTTTGGGGTGTTTACTCAACTTGCCAACTAGTAGGGTACATACAACCAAGTTGGATCCTGACCTCTTTATAAGACCTTTTCAATGATCACAAACACATTATGACAAATGAAGAGATTGTGGCTTATGACAAGTACAAGGATGATATGACTTAAGTGCAAAATGCTCACATTTTTTAGGTATGAGTTTTAGAGGCAATACGAGCACATGACTCCTAAAAAGATTTCCTCTACCGGCTAAGATTTCACTTATTTCATTACCTTCATATATAGATTATCAATCAAGGTATATGTATCTATGTATGTATTATTTTTTTTCAATCTATAACAACCCGGACCCAGCTTATAGTCTATCATACTTTATTCCATATAAATTTGTGTCAGTTTAAGTATTATATGTGCATATGTGTTTATTCTAGCTTTTGAATTTACATAGTAGCTTACTTTTCTTCTATTTTTTCTATTTTCCTTTCTAAGTGCACTAACTTATACTTAATTCAAATAAAAATATTTTAACTACTATTTTGACATTTACATTGTACGGGATTATTTCTAATACCTAGTAGATTTAATTTTATCTTTTTAAAACGAGCCCTAAGCCCTGGGTAAAAATTAAAGTATTTTATTTTGCAAATCTCATATTTTTTCCTTAATATATAAGTGATTTTGGGCATATTTTCATAATTTTTATTTACTTAGCATGTTGGGAAGGCAGGTAGAAAAATTGTTTTATGTACCATAGAAATAGTGAATACTATGAACATTGTTAATTGGGCTAGTTAGAAATGTAGATAGTTTTTGGGCTTGTTAGAGTTTTATTGTGCATTTTTGCTAAGATAAATTATACTACTCCTATAATATATAACTTATATATCCTATATACTCATATACTTAGCAAAAAAAAACAAACAAAGAAAAAACCCACCCCCCAAACCTGAAGGTCAGCCAAGGAAAAGAAAGAGAAAAATTGTCAACCATTTTGCAATAATTGATCTTGAGCTTGGAGTTGGAGTGATTTTGAGCAACCTAGAACATCTACAAGCCTTCTACAAGCATTTTTTGTGAGGGAGATTGCAAATTTTGCATTGATTCTAGTTAGGGTTTACTTTGAGATTTTGCATTTATTGTGGAATGGTTTATCTATGCTTAATAATGCTTAAATTATTCCTTAATGTGTGTGTAGAATACTATTTTGAAGTTAGATGGTAATTTTATTGGTTAAAAATGGTGAATGATACTTTGAGGAAGATGACGAATAGTAGCTTTTAGGGTTTTGATTATTCTTGTGTTTAAGCTTAATTATATTATATATAAGAATGCCATAGGTGATATTAAAACTAGATTAGTGATTTAAATGGCTTGATTTACTAGTTTATGCAAATAACATAATATAGGAAAATATGAAAGGCACTATTCACACAGTGTCACGCCACAACCCAACCCCACCCCACCCCACCCACCCCACCCCACCCCACGCTACGCTAAATTGGTTAAGTCCGGACTCGACAAACAGACAGAGTCTCCTCTGTATCGTGGACTATCTGGTTACCTGTAAACAGAAAATAAAGCCACAAAAACAAACCACAACATCCTCCAACTCCAAATCCATGACTTCTCCCAACTTCAAGGCCATTCGAGCCTTAAGCAAGACAAAACATTACAACACACAAGCATGCAAGGTTAAGTCATAGAAATCTATTCTTTTTAATCCACTTGCTTACCACTCTAACATTATCATTTAAACATTCTTATAGTTTAAGACCAACCGTCTAACTAGCTTCTATTCACACACAAGCAAGCAACACAAAAGAGAAGTAAAGTTAAGCTATTACAATCTACTACCATTCAAGCCATATATCAATATAGCTATTACAATCCTTTAACAACTCCAAATATATACAAGCCCATAGGCACAAAATAGAACATAACATAATACAAGTAAAGTCTTCACATAGACCAGCAAGCAAACACCCCAACCTCTAGCAATAAGCACACAGGTATCAAGGCAACTCCTCCAACTGTACCTCATCTTCTCCCTCAACAACTAAGAGGTGAGGGTCCATCTCAGCACCTCCTGAAACATGTTTAGCGAGGTATTAAGAACCACAATTGTCCAGTGAGAGATATAGTCTATCGGGGCGTACAATGCAACAGATAATACAAGTAAAACATTTAAACAACTAAAGAACAATTAAGTAACAAGTTACCACACATTAAAAAGGATACGATCATTGTCCCTTATCACTCCAACCCTCGAACCATGATCCATGCCTCGAACCACGAACCACAATATGCCGGCATCCCAAACACCAATGGGTACTCCAGATGTACCCAAATCCTACGACCCAATACCCCTTGGCATACTCCATACCAGGCGAGCGAGATACTAGGGTAAGGGGCTAGGGAAACCAACACTGGCAAGCCTGATACCGCCTAGCGAGGCCCGTCATACCCATCCTGAACACTGTGGTTGCGCAACCATCGAAACTATACCACATCACACAATAATATAACAATATGACAATAAAAGCTAGTAAACACATAAATGAGGGACAACAAAGTAGGTTGCCCTCAAACATGAATTTCAATGTCTAAGCAGTTCAATAAGCATTAGAATAACAAGATAAGAGTGTCCCCAAGCTATTGCAATCATTAAACATAAGTTAAGCACATAACCCCTTTGTCTACAAGCACGATTTAGGTTCTAAATGAAACATGAAGCAATAGCTACTCAAGCCAACTATCACACATCTCTAATAACACCAAAAGACACCTCTCTAAGCCTTAAAAACATACTTTTAGCATAGAAGCTCGGGAAGGCCCCGAGGGTGCATTGAACTATAACTACCCAATCCGCCCCGCAATTCAACGCAACGAAAGCACCAAAAGTGCTTCCATGCCTAGTAGAACCCCAAATTAACTTCAATTTCCACCTGGATTTACTTTTTGTTCAAAACCCCTTTCTAAAATTAACTATTTTTGCATTTTAACTAAGTTTCGAGCAATTAAACTACACGTGGTCATTAGACTATCTTTATTAACATCTATAGAACCTAATTGAAGCATAAAATCAGTCTCTAAGGCCCATTTTATCAAAACCCTAAAAATTATACTATTCATTATCTTCTTCAATATCACATACATAAAATTTCCATAACTAAGCTTTAGAACTACACAAACAAGGTCTCTAGTACATGTAAACATCAAATAACACCATATCTAAGAATTCATTAAGCAATTACTAACAAATCTAGGAATTCAAGAAAGTTATCAACATTTAAAAGATGCAAAATATGTGCTAAAATCCCTCACCAAATGCATGTAGGAGCTAGTAAGAAGCTAGAAAACCCTTGAAAACACTTGATCCTAGCTTGGTAGAGCTTGAAATGCAAGATTTGTTGAGCAAATTTTTTTTCCCTTGGCTACTAATCGGGTTTTGGGGGGGATAGGTTGGGTATTTTGTAAATTGTTTTCATAAGCTAGCTTATTTATGTGTATTAATATATATATATACTAATTGTGTTATGTATTTGCTAAATGTGGTCAACATAATTGGCCAAAAATAACTTGTAACTTCACTTAAAATAAATCCAATGCAACTAAATTTCATTTAGCCCAATAAATCCAATGTTATACTATTCACTCGTACTGAGAATTATTTTCTAAATGAGCTCTCCTAACGCGAATTGCTCAACTACCCACTTTTCTCATTCCTTAATTAAGTAATATAATATAAGAAAAATGTTAATTCAAAGAAAATAAACAGTTGAAAATCAAGTTGAATGGTAACTAAAGAAGAAATAAATAAAAGGCACATTTAAAATGCATAAATAGTAAATGCAACAGTTAAAGGAAGTACGGTAGTGAACTCGGGCGTCACATACAAGCCCTTTTAATTGCGACCTGATGCTCGATTTAATGATTGATATAGACTCTAGGGATGCTAAAATAGTTGTACGATAAGATTTATCGAATTTCGTGAACGTTGGATTTTGAGGGTAATATTGCATATATAAAGGAGTGTTGTGCCCGGGAGGTGTTTGAATGCTTTGGATAGTCTTAGATGGGTTAGATAGTGGCTATGAAACATTTATGGCATTGATTTGAGGGATGGTTTGGGTAGTTGTAGTTCAAAGTGACCTTGGGGCTTTCGGGACTTTTAGGATAGACATAGTTGAAAATGGGTTTCCATAGCTCTAAGTGGTGCCATAAAGTGTCCTTAGAAGTGGAGAATAGCTAGCTTGTGAATTATGTAACTTGTGTTTCGTATGTGTGTTGAATTGAACTAATGAACCAAGGGGAAAAGTCACAAAGTTGGTCTAATGTTGGTAATAGGTTAGGGTTCTACTTTTCATGTGGTTTTAATTTACTTCAATTGTTTGGCTAAGTGTTTAAATGCATTGGTATAACATCTGTAGTTATTTGGAGAAGTTCTATGAACTAGGTTGCATAGTTACTTTGTTAAAATATGCTTGTATTTAGCTTATATTGTTATCTTGTCTATATTGCTTGTAAATTGTCTTGTATATGTTACCTTGAACGACTATCGAATCAGTTTTGCTTGGAAACTATAGATATCATCGAGTGAAATCTTATACCTTTTGTTATCGTTATTGTGGTTACGCAAACATTCAACATGGATGTAGTGGCCACCCACTAGGCGGCATTGGGCTTGCCAGTGGTTGTCCATCCTCTGTAGCTATTCCCTGTCTAGCTAGGGATGCCACCCTGGGAAAGCTGGGTCGTAGTATTAATGGGGTGTTGTTTCAGGAGCACCATGTTTGGTGTATAGGGATATCGGCTTATGGATTTCTTGTTATCGATATCATTATTATCATCTATTTGAGTTCGTGGCTCGTGGTTCGTGGTTCGTGGTCCGTGGATCGTGGTTCATGGTTCGTGCTCATGATCAGCCTTGTATCCTTTTAATTAAGTAACTCTTGCTTAGGCCCTAAGTCCTTGGAGAGTTACATATGATTTTGTCATTGCTTATGTGATATATATTTGTGTTGCTAGTTGAATATGTACTTATTCTTCTATTGATTGTATATAGTTTCCTACTCAATTACAGTTTCTGAAATGACTATTAGCTTTATTAATTTGAATTAGTAATTGTCTTGCTAATGATTCTATGGCGTATTTGCATTGCACGAAAGGTTTTCAAAACTCCCCGGATATATGTTCCTCTCATTCACTGAGCAGCTGTGTTTGCTCACTCCCTATTTCTAACCATTTTAGGTTTAGTGCCTTCAGAGTCTGAGGAAATGAAAGCTCGAGAATCTCCTTAATTGGATGTTCTAGCTTTAGTTGATTGTTCTATGTAAATTTGTGATAATTATGTATTCTTTTGAGGCTTGTGTGCCGTGTTTATATTAGTTGGTTGTAACGAATGTAACTAAGAAAGGTTCACCTAATGATGGTCTATAATAACTTCTAGTGTTTTACCTTGTTGCCTAGTTTGACTTGCATGCTCGTGAGAGAATAAGTTAAGGTTGGTTGGTAACTTAATATCTAAGAAAGTTAAATAGAAAAGATTAGAGTGGTATGATAATCAAAATTATAATCATAGTATTTCAATGGCATGCAGTAAATGCATGCTTGTATGTTTAATTTTGTCATAGTTGTAAGGCTCAGATGGCCTTAGAGTTTTGGAAAGTTATGTTAATGGAGTTTGTGACAGTCTAGGGTTGTTGGTATATTGTTTTGTGGCTATTTCTTCTGAGTGTAGGTAGTGGATGGCCCTATAAATAGGGAAAACTCCATCCGTTTTCTCTCGTTTTTCGTGACTTGGGGTATTGGGATCGGGGCTTCGGTCTCGTAAGAGATCGGGGTATTACAGATAGTATCAGAGCATAGTTAACTCGCAGCTGGGACAGGGTCCTCTGGTCTCGTGAGTGATCAGGGGAACCCCAAGTGCATGCATGTATAATGTGCTTTGAGTAGTGGTGTGCTTTGTGAGATCCCAGACCCGCATTCATGTGCATTTACTATTTAGTGTCCCTTATGTGCATTCATGTGGCTTTAACTATTTAAATTTCTACTTTACATTAAATATGCATGCTATACTTCATCTCAACTTATATAAGATGAGAATCATACTATTTTAATATGTATATTAATTAAATTAATATCTTGTGTTCAAAAGATGTTTTTCATTATTTTACAGAAAAAAATGAACTTAGGGAACACTTTTCAACTATTTTATTAAAATTTTCTACTCATATAATTAACTTACTTGGATCATTTTATGACTACGTGCAGCGAAATTTATTTGTTTTGTGTTTCCAGAATGTGATTTATGTGATGCTTAATGTATTGTAAGATAATTACTATTTATCAATTTTTTGACTGCTTTATTCTTTTGATTTTTCATTTTTCTCATGTTACTTGATCTTTAGGAGGCATGAGAAATTTGAAATTACCTGCATATCATATAGGGAACGCGAGTTATAAAAATGTTAGTATATCGCATGAATAGTACACACTAGTTACATATTTGGGCCAAATTAGCCAACTTTAACCATTTTTATTAACTCAACCCAAGCCCAAACCAAATAACCCAACCCATATTACACCAATATACTACTACATACACATATACATATATCATAAAACAAAACAAAGAGAAAAAAAGAGCAAGAAAATTCAGCCAAGCCAAAAAAGAAAAGAAAAAAAGAAAATCTTCTAGGGTTTGCTCCGTCCATTCTTCCAAGCTTGTTTGAGGGGTTTCAATCCATCCAAAAGCTTTTACCTTGATTTCCTAGCCTTGATTTGGTGAGGGATTCATCCATTGTTTGCATTTAAAGTTAACTTAGTTTTCTTTAGATTTTGTGATTTAATATATCTTGCTTATATATGCTTATTTATACTTCAATTGCTTCTTATTATGATCATGGAATATTCTTTTATAGTTATTTAAAGATTTTTATAGTTGAAAATGGAAAATGTTAGATTTGGAAGATGTTGAATAGTTTTTGAATAGTAAAACCTTCAAATTTTGGAGTTTTCATGTCAAATTGTGTTATCTCCATTTAGTTAGATGTCATGAACACTTAGAAGCCTAAATGAACCAATAAAAAGAGTTTCACATTGCTGGAATCGGAGAATTTGAATTGGAGCATAAAGGGGTCGTTTGAGCGAAGTATTGACCGGACACGTTTTAGGGTGTTGTATGGTCTTAGATAGGATAGATAAGGATTGCGGTGAGTTTATGGCGTCGTTTGGGTGATTAGTTGAGGTAGCTACTGTGAAACCCCGTACTGAGCCCGTTCAGAGCTTACATGCATTTTATAGCATTTCACAAATTTTTACATCATTTAATATACAATTATATCAATTAACGTGTATTTACCTTGATTAACGTACTTTTATTTTGAAATATGTACATTTATATCGTTTTACGTGCACATGTCTCGTTTAACGTGTATTTAAATTCAATTACATGTCTTTGAGTAATTTAGATAACGTAAATAATAATTAAATCATTTTATGAGCATTCATCTCGATTTACGTGCATTTCATCGTTTAACGTGCTTGTGAATAAATTATATTGTGTAGCTAGTAATTGGAACCAACTAAGCTTAATAATTAACTAGAGTAACTAAACTAAAACCAACATAGTTAGAATTAACACTAGAATGGCAAACTAGAAATACATACATTAGTTCAAGGGCACTCTTGTCATTAGACAAAATCTGAAAAATATCCTACACTATTTATCCTAGGCAAAAACACACACAACACATACCAAATCTCTACAACACACACACACACAATCAGCCCATACATACACACACTACATGATTTTTCCAAGGAGAAGGGAGAAAGAAGAAGAAGAAAGGAAAGAAGAGAAAAGTAGAAGCAAGCCATTTTCAAGCTCATCAACCATTTTCAGTCAATTTTCTTCCATTTCTAACTCTTGCAAAGGTGAGGGAAGTTTTATAAATGTTTTACAAAGGCATATTATGCTTGATGATGAGTTTTAATTGTGTATTGAACATGATATTGGTTATGAATATGTTTGATAATGAATATGTGTAGATTTATTGCAAGGTTTGAGGCTTATCTTGTATATTGAGCTAGGGCTTGATCTAACGGGTTAGAATTTACGAGTTGTGTGGTGATTCTTGCTTGAATAGAGCTAGTTTAACTTGTGGGTAAGGTAGGAATTGGAAGCCAAGCACATTGATGCTTAGTAGGTGTTCTTGCTGTTCTTGAGGTTTTTGAGAGTTCTTGAAGTGTTCTTGGGTTGTTGTATGATTTGAGAATTTTATGGTGTTGTTCTTCAGCCTAAGAATGTTGCCTAGAAGACCTCTTTGAGTGTGCTAAAGGTTTGGATGAGTTGGAGGCAAGATAGCAAGCAAAAGAGCAAAAATGCCATGTTTTCGTGTTCTCGAACCTCCATCCGGAAGAGTGGATCCAGTCGAGTTACTTGACCAGATTTACTCGTCCGGATGCTCACTGCCACTCATCCAGAAGAGTGGATCCGGTGGAGTTACTCGACCGGATTTTTGACAGATTTGCATAGTGTTTTTTTAGAGGCCATATCTCACTCAATTCAACTCCGAATTGAGTTCCGTTTGATTCTAGAACTATCTACATTCGATATGCTTTAAGTCTATACCAAAATCAGATTATTTGGAGTTTGGTAAGGTAGAGAAATTAACTATTTAAATTAGGATAATGCAAAAGAGTTGTAGTTGCTTCATAGTTTCGTTCATGTCTGCATTTTGTTGCCGTTTTGAGCAATCTATTGATGTCTCTTCATTATCTTATGATACTTGGCAATAATTGAAGCACTATAAATGCTAGATATGATTGACAATATATGTTTGTATGTTATACCATTGATTAATTATTTGTTACCGCAAGAGGTTTACATACTTACTTGCGATCTCATTGATATTATTGGATGATAAATGCTTGATGTAACTCCTCCACTTATGCTCTAATTGTAAATACATTCGGATTATATATGTGCAGTGGTTGTAACCATTATTGATTGAGTAAGTGACGAGACCTCCGGGTTTGTCGATATATCTCGACCCTCAAAATACTGATTCTTTCTCTTGTCAGGACCCATTGATCCTCCTACGGGTCGGGACATCCTTTTATAGGTCGGGATATCCTCCTACGGGTCGGGACCCAATGATATCCTGGAAGAGCAAGGTTGCATGATTGAAATTGCACGTTTGTTTGGATCATTTGTGAGTTCTCGTGTGCATCGTATGTATTATTAAACTGATTCCTTCTCTTGCTAAGACCCATTGATCCTCCTACGGGTCGGGACATCCTCCTACGGTTTGGGAATTGATCCTCCTACGGGTCGCGATCCAATGATGTCTTAGTAGAAAAAGGTTACATGATCATTGTTGAATGTCTTTACTATGATTACTGTGCATTCTTATGTGCATGGCACGTTTTACTGACTGTTTATGAAAAGACAAAAAACCTTTGTGAAAATCCTTCATTTTCCATCCTCATTGAGCTATATGCAGGATTAGCTCACCCTTATTTTCCACCATTACAAGTTGTTCGGGGTTGGAGCTTGAGAGCAATTGCACGTTTTGGTTAACCTTTTGTTGTAATAGTATGAGCTAGGCATGTGATTTATTTGTAATGTATTAATCTTGTGGACACTCAACTATGTAACTAACTTGATGCATTACTCTTTTGAGGCTTTTTGTAGTAGTTAGACCTGTGTGAAGTAACTTAGCAAATCCAGGTCTTGTAAATTTGTATTTGATGATTGTTATTTTAATCCTTAGTGATGAAGTTTGTATAACGTGTCTTATTAGTTGATGTATTTGAGGTGTTGTAATAGTAATCATTTTATAGCCTTAATGTATTGATTTATGGTATTAGTGCTCGGGCTATTGTTTTGCACCTTAGCGGACTTAGAATGAGTAATCTTCTTAAGCCCGTGGCATCACGATCCCAAAACGCTTGAGGATTCATAAGCTTCAATTGTAATTCCTTGTCATTATCATGGTATCAGAGACCGGGTTAGAAATTAAGGAAATGAGGTCGTGATAAAATGGTATCAGAGCTTAGTTGGCAAACTAGACATAGTCCGGGTTTAGAACCCCTGGTTAGTAAGTAGTAGTCCATAAGTGATATGTGTTTTGGATGATTAATCTTGTTCAATGTGTTTATGTGTTTATGTGTTATGTGAAAACTTGATTAATATGCTTTGTTACTTATTTTGGTTAATGTAAAGGATTACGAGGATGACCTTGATGTGATGTAGGTTGTGAATGTAACGCCCCGATCCCTCACGAGACCGAGGTACCGATCGCAAACCCAAGGCACGAAAATTTAGGAGAAACAGACAGAGTCTCCCCTGTTTATAGGACAATCCGAAAACCTGCGAATAATATAATACAACTACAAAACCATAATTCAACATTCTCATATACTTCAAATTCAACCACTAAGCTATGCCTCATCTAAAGGCCATCCAAGCCTTAAACTCAACAAAATAGATACACAAGCATGCATAGGCCTCGAATATTCAAATACTATGTTATAAAGTCACTTATCATACCATTTTAACTTTATCTCTTCAATTGGCTTGTCTATTAACCCAACCTACTAACTTCATTAACCCCAAGCAAGCATGCACGACCATTAAACAATAACATAGTCCATTAAGCTATTACAGGCCACCTACGAACCAAATACAAACAAGATCCAATACAATTACAAGCCGAGTTTCTATAGTTCCAATCAAATTACAATTCAAACCACTTCACTAATTCGCATGGATTTGTAGGTATTAATAATGAAGGCCAACACAACCAAACACGGTAACTCTCGAGCTTTCCATGTATCACCTTGCGAAGGTGCTGAACCTAAAAGGTGTTAGAGACGAGGGTGAGTATACAACTAGTATACTCAGTGAGGGAGGTGATGCAACATACCGGGCATGCAACATGATATACAACAGGATAAACACATATTCAACATCAAATAACACAACCAAGTAAACAAGTAATTAACCACATATTAAAAGGATACGGTTCACTTCTTGTCTTCAATCTCGAACCACGAGCCACGACTTCACGCAACTGCTAGCAAACCATTACTCCCCCAAATTGGGGTACTCTGAATGTACCCCGATCCTACGACCCAACTCTCCCGAGGTAGATCCTTATGCCCCAACGAGGTGAACCACGCCTTTGGGGTAGAGGAGTATACCTCAGCGAGAGAGGGACTGGAAAACCATGGTAGCTGAGGGAGCACGGCAAGTCCGATGTCGCCCGTGTTACTCGACACTACCATGCTCGAAAAGGTTGCGCAACCTCGAGTAACGAATCACGAATCTCATTTTCAAATCAAGTGGGGAGGTAGCAAAGTAGGCTAGCCTCACCCCATACATATCATATAACACATTTGATAACCAAATAGAGCAATTATAGCAATATAAACAATTACCCTTGCAACCAATTCAAGTAATTCGCAAGATTGCATGAAAATAGTACATATAAACTTTATCCATTTAGATTAAATCATATAATAAAATAAGATAATATGCACAAAAGGAATGAAGACTCCCTCACTTCTACCAAGCTCCAAGATGCCAAAAAGTAGTTTAAACTTACTCCAAAACCTCATTTAGCTCGAATATGCAAATCCCTATTATATTCATATAAGTACAACACCTTAGTAATTAACTATGTTATTTCCACATTAGCACGTAATCCCAAGTAATCACATATTACTCATGAAGTGAATCCATGAAAACTAGCAGTAGTAGTTAACTTAGCTATTAACTATATCAATTCCAACTTAACTATTTCTTAACTCCTTCCACAATGATAACAGCTATATATAATCACTCATGTATATCATATTGCCACATAGCTTAAAAGTCATACAAATATCTCTAAAACATTTCTTTAATCTTACGAAGGACACTACTACATCAACATTTAACTAGTTAAACTTCATACCCAATTCAACTTCATTTATCTTGCAAAGGAATATCCAATTATATATTCAATCAAGATGACTACAGTTAACACTTAACATAATTCAACTATAATATGATCTAAAAATCATTATCATACTTATTCACACAATTACAATATATAATTCAAATAACAACCAAATAGAACAATTATAGCAATATAAACAACTACTAATACAACTAGTTCAAGTAACATGATTTAAGACTGACTTAATCAAGTTCATGAACATGTCTTGGATTATTTGCTTAGGCTAACATGAACATGTATGACATTAACTATATTAGCATTTAACAAGTTAACTTCATAACTAGTTCAACTTCAACTCGATCATAAAAAAACATCAAGTTAAGCATTTAATAGCTATCTACTCAGTAACTAAACATGTAACCTCAAGCAATCTATTCATATAAACAATAAATGTTCACATTTAACTTCTAAATAGATGACCAAACAATGAAACTATATCAAGCTATCATACTTAATAACTAAACACTCTAATTTATCCAACTAGTTAACTAATTAATTAAACATACTTTAAGCATGGATTAACTTAAATCAACTCAAGCATTTACCAAACCAATAACCAAGTACTCAAGCAATTCAACTAACTTTAACACATACATTAAGCTAAGCTCATGAACATGATTGAAAACATACTTTACTTCCCATAACTTGCAAACACTCTTTGACAACTAACACTAGTATGTGCATGACTTTAATTACTCTTGATTATCTAAATAGCAAGTCACTACACATAATTCATCATTATTCAACTCAAATTAACCTTTAGTGCAACATTAATCACTTAGCTATATAAACTGAAATTTTTAACTGCATTTGCTTAATATTACTTGTTCAGTTAGCAGCCTTAATATCCTCTAAAACTTCTAAAATTGCACAGACATGTAGTTCATCAAGTGTAGATAGGTTTAGCCTCAAACGGTTCCTAATTCGGAGTTAAACTCATCAAGTTATGCCCTTTAGAAAATCATTGCGCAGCCAGCCCTGAATTACGCACGAATTAGTCACCCTACTGTTTTGGCTCCAAAACAACCCTTTAATGATAGAATTCGATCTTTCCCCCAAAAGAGAAATTGTTCCTCAAGTTCTTAGCTACAATATAAAAAAAATTCAACCAATTTTGACATTGTTTACTACCTCAAATCATCTCTACAAATTCTCTGCGCAAACTGTCCAACTTTCTCACTTTTGCACTAATGTCTATTTAGCTTGTTTTCTAGCATTTATACTTGGTTTGCTCTTGGTTTTAGCATATACTATATTCATACACTTCATTGAGGCCATTTATCAAGCATGTAATCTTCACTCTTGCACTTCAACTAGCAAGACAATAATACAACCAAGTCTACTACCAACACTAAGCTAACATGCAAAAGAGGACTCCCACAACATGTATCAAGCTAGAGAATACCATTTCATGCATTTATAAGTTCATTGATTACATAACTACATCTATGCTAACATTAAAGAAACCCTAATAAGCAAAAGAAATGCAAATTAAGCATCAATCCCTCACCTAGCTTGAAGAATCATGCAAAAGTTGAGCTAATCTTCTTCTCCTTCCTTATTTTCCTCTATTTTTCTTCTCTTCTTGTGTGTGTGTGTTTCAGTCATTTTATTGTATGTGTGTGTGTGTGGAGATCTGATTTTTGTGTGTGTTGTAATATATTAATAGGTGTAAATTATAAAAGAAAAAAACCAAATGACCAACATGCCCTTCAACTAAATGCTATTAACTAGTTTGCCATTCTAGTTTAATTCTAACTAATTTAGTTGTTCCAATTCCTAATTGTCTACGTTAATTATTTTCTACGATTCTTACGATTTTCCAAAGTGTTCGTGAAATCCCGAAATTGCATGTAAAATGATAATTATGCACATTAACTAATTAAACGTGCCTACTTACATAAGAATGCATTTATATTGATGCAATATGTGTTAATAGATGAAATTTGTTGTTAAATTAGATATATGCACATAGTTTGAGATAAATGCACGTTAAACGAAATAGATGCACGTAACCCAAAAATATGATATTTTATGAAAATGAATATACGTAAATAATTAAAGTAGACATATAAATATATGCACATCAATAAAATAATTATATGCACAGGTCGGGGTGTTACAGTGAACCCCGATCTTAGAGTACTTATAATGACTAATAATGGTTGATACACATTTGGAGTTATTCTATCCTTAGGGATTACTTATGGATCTATCTATGGATTATAAGGTTTAGATTAGACTATGTTATTTTAAACATAGTGGACCCTTGAGAGATTAATAGAATGTTGGTAAGATTAATCTTAACCCTTAGAGTTAACATCACTTGTGAACAAGTTGATGACTTTATGGTTATATAGAAATATGATTGGAACTTTAATTCTGTAATGGTTGTATGTGGAGGATTGTGAAGGTGATCTAGGGCTCTAATGGACTTAATACCATGGGAAGTTGAAGTTTCGATAGTTCATAAGTTGAGATAGGATTCTTGGACTGTCGGGTAGTAATTTTGATGTGAACTTGTCTTCGGAGATGTGTGCAATGTATGCTTTAAGTGTTTTATTATGATACAATTGCTTTATGTATGCTAGGTTGCACATTAGTGATAATGATGCATCATATAGTAATTATGCATTAATTTATATTTGCTTTTATGTGATATGATTGTATAGGTACATACTTGCTTCTTATATGACATAATTGCATATATGCATATCATATCTTGGGGTGCCTCTTTGTGGATGAAGTAAGAATGGCTAGAAGAGTTCTCGGCATCAAGAAAAGACTTCGAAGAAATGAGTTCGTGACTTTGAGCAAGGGGATTTGACGGTTGCGCAGTATGAAGCTCGATTTACTCAACTGTCACAATATGTTCCAGGGATTTTACGTGGTTTTCTTATGTGGTATCCTTCTTTGGCAGTCATAATTGGCACTTTATTTAAGAAGTCTTGAATTGGCTTCCTTATGGAGTATTTTCTTGGCATTTTTATTCAGGGCCTTTATTTGGCATCCTTTCTCAGGATTTTGCTGCATGGTATTTTCTTGAAATTCTTACTGGGCTTTCTTATGGGAATTCTTATTGATATTTGATCTTTGGTATTTGACACCCTATCTAGAATTCTTATTCGATTTGCTCATATGGTTTTCTAATACGGAGTCCTTGTTTGGTCTTGGTCGAGGCATTCTTGTTCGACATTCTTATTTAGGTAGCGATGGTAAGTGGTATTTTTCGTCGGTGATCATTTGAATCCTTATAAGCAATGAAGCATTCGTAGTTGATTGGCTATTTTCCAGGAATCGGATTCTTGTTTGTTGGTTGAGTTCAACATTTGAATTGTTCTGAGAATGAAGAAGGAATTGCGAGGGCCCAATTCTGTTAAGGAGGGGAGGATGTGAAATCCCATACCGAGCCCGTACAATGCTTACATGCATTTTATAGCATTTCATAAATTTTTACATCATTTAATATACAATTATATCAATTAACGTGTATTTACCTTGATTAGTGTGCTTTTATTTTGAAATACGTATATTTATAGCATTTTAAATGCACATGTCTCGTTTAACGTGTATTTAAATTCAATTACATGTCTTTGACTAATTTAGATAACGTAAACAATAATTAAATTATTTTATGTGCATTCATCACGATTTATGTGCATTTTATCATTTAATGTGAATGTGAGTAAATTCTATCGTGTAGTTAGTAATTGGAACCAACTAAGTTCAATAATTAACTAGAGTAACTAAACTAAATCTGTCTCGCCCCGACCCGACCCCGCAAAAGGTCAAGCCCGGACCCGACACACGGACGGATTCTCCTCTGTACCGCGGATGATCCGAAAACCCTAAAATCAATATAATACTTGCGAAAGCCATAAAATAATCAAAACAAGCCCACTTTCTTTAAAACATAAATTTCTTATTAACCAACTTTGCAACCCAAAAATGATATGCATACTACACAAGTATTTATGCCACTAATCAATTCCATTAGCATGCATTTCCTTACTAGTCACAAGGGTATAAGTTTACAACTTTACATTCTTTCAACTTATACAACATAAGACCGTAGAGGCCTCAAACTAGAAAATACATACAAGGCTACAAGCCTCAAAAATTAAATGACATCCAAGCAATATACATATCAAGCAAGGCTCGCACAAAATCTGGTAACCAACCACCAGCAAAGCAAAGAAGTGCTATCACGGGAACACCTCCATCTGTTCCTCCTCCTCAATTACCTAAAGAGGGTCTGCTTCAACTACTCCTGTAAAAAATATAGTATAAAGAGGAATGAGCAAAAACTATTGCTCAGCGAGGGCAATTGGTCTCAAGGACGGAGATGAGAGGAGTATGCAATGCAATTAGCCAAGCAATGCATACAATTATCATTTAAAGATACAAACAAGTCAATATTATAACAAGGCAAGCATTAAAGACTATAAACATTCATTCAAAGGATACGGTACTCTTTTCACGAGCAACTTTCATTCAAGAATTCGATGACGACGTGCCGGCCCAAACTACCTTATAATACCAGTTTGGAATACCCCGGAAGTATCCATCAACCTACGACCCAAAACTCCCTGGGAGGCAACCCAAGCGAGAAGAGGGAATAGCAGCGGAGCTAGAGCAACCAACACTGGCAACCCGAGGCTACCCAGAGAGGCCCATCACTCACGCGCGAGACACTATGCAATGCAAGACTCGATACAAGGCGATAAACAAGCGATAAAGCCACACGTGGGAGAATAACAAAGTAGGTTACTCTCGCACGCAATAGCAACAATTGATAAGCATTTCAATCCAAATCAACTCAAACAAGTATCTCAAGCAACCCTAAGCATTCTATAGGCATAAAAACAAGAAAACAAGCAAAAACACAAATCGGCCCCAACTATCAAAACACTACCATTTTCAAACGAGCCACGAGTTCTGGAAACCGACTTCGCCAAACCTCCTAGGTCACCATAAGGCACGTCTAAAGACCCCGAAACCTTACTTTACCCTAGAACTCGCGCAAAGCCCCGATTTTCCCCTTTCTCGTTTGAACTACAACTATACCAACCAAACGCCCAACCAACGCCATAATCGCACCAAAAGTGCTTCCATGGCCTCCCGATACAATGCCAACACGCAAAATGAGAAAACGCCAAACTCGACCTAAACGACCCCGACTTTCAACAAGGCTTAATTCCCGTTTTTTCCATTACGCAACCCAAACAAACCATGCATTTAGGCATTCTAGCACACCTAGCACAATTCTACATCAACGGACAGCATAACGGAACAACTTCATCGTTCCAAGGGTTTACTATTCATAAAATACTATTCAACAACTAGTTTAAACTACAATCTCAACATTTAATCGCAAAAAATGTTAAAAAACTATAAATACACGTTCTACAATTGCCAAGGAACATTCTAGAAGCATCAAAACGATTTAAACAACAATCTACGGATAAAATCTAAAAATCATAAAGTTGATACACTAAACATTTAAATGCGCAAATAACATGATAGGGCACTCCTAGTCGCTAGGAAAACAACGCTAGTCACCTCAGAAACCACCCCGCACGAGCTCACGCGAAGATTGATCGATTGGAAGGTTGAAAGGTTTTTTTTTTCCTTGGAAGCTCACGGCCTGCTCTCTGGATTTTCAGCTGCTATTTTTTTAATTTTGCTTTGTTTTAAGCTTATTTAAGTGCTAAGTCAAATGGTCAAAGGTCAAGCCTTGGTCAACTACTTAAAACTTGGTCAAAAGGCCTTATTTTGTGCATTTTAAAGCCATTCTAACTAGAGAAAAATTAATTATAGCTAGCAACAATTAAAATATAAAATTTAAGTCATCTAAATACTAGTTTCACTATTTGCTGAGGACTAGAAACCGTTCTCTAGCTATCGCTCCCTAAATGCAATGCACGTTGGGACGGCAAGAAAGTAACAATTAATTCACAAAGAATTTAAGGAAATATAATTTTCAAAATAATAAACAAAGAATTTTCACATTCCGGGCTCGGGTATTACACCCTCTCCCCCTTAAAACAATTGCGCCCACGCAATTCCTACCTGCTCAACAAACAACTCTGGATAATGATCCCGAACCTGGTCCTCTCTTTCCCAAGTTGCTTCCTCAAACCCATGATGATTCCACAGAACCTTTACTAACGGAATACTCTTTCTGCGAAGCTCCTGAACTTTCTGATCCACAATTCGAATCGGTTTCTCTTCATAAGACAACTTCTCTTCAATCTGCAAAGGCTCTGGTTCAAGTACATGTGAAGGGTCTGGATGGTACTTCTTCAACATAGACACGTGGAACACATCGTGCAGTCTCAACAAGCTCGGAGGCAAAGCTAACCGATAAGCCAAAGGACCTACCTTTTCGGTGATCTCATACAGACCCACATACCTGGGACTAAGCTTCCCGCTCTTACCGTGCCGAATCAAACCCTTCCAAGGAGAAATCTTAAGAAACACCCAATCTTCCAAAGCAAACTCAAGATCCCGACGGTGCTTATCCGCATAACTCTTCTGACGACTCTGAGCTGTAAGCATACGCTGGCGAATAAGGTGAACATTATCTACCATCTTAATCATCTCAGGTAACACAGTCGGATCAACTGTTCTCATCTATCCAACCTCTTCCCAATATAACGGGGATCTACATTTCCGACCATACAACGCCTCGTAAGGAGCCATACCTATAGTAGATTGATAACTATTGTTGTAGGCGAACTGCGCTAAAGGCAAAAACTTCTCCCAGTTCTTCCCAAAGTCTAGCACATATGCCCGAAGCATGTCTTCCAAGATCCTGATTGTTCTCTCAGACTGGCCATCAGTTTGTGGATGATATGCAGTACTGAAGCTCAACTTAGTTCCCATGGCCTCTTGCAACTTCTGCCAAAAACGAGATCTGAATCTGGGATCTCTATCTGACACTATACTCTGTGGCACACCATGCAATCTCACAATATTAGCAACATAAAGCTCAGCTAGTTTATCAAGGCTATCCTGTTTGTTCACGGGAATAAAATGTGTAACTTTAGTCAAGCGGTCCACAACAACCTAAACAGAATCACATCCTCTCGGAGATCTAGGAAGATCGGTCACAAGGTCCATTGTTATATGTACCCACTTCCATTGCGGAATCGACAACAGCTGTAGAAGTCCGGCTGGCCTCTGATGCTCAACTTTAACCCTCTGACAAGTCAAACATCTGGATACATACCCAGCAATCTCCCTCTTCATATTGTTCCACCAGAAGTGTTGTTTCAGGTCTCTATACATTTTTGTACTGCCCGGGTGAATCGTATACCTCGAATTATGTGCCTCGGACAGAATCTCATTCTTCAAAGTCGGATCTCCAAGAACACACACCCTGTCCCTGAATCTGAAGATACCATTTGCATGTAATTTAAACTCCGACTCTCCCCCTTTTGATTTTTCTTGGATCTTCAAGATGTGAGAATCAGTCTTCTGAGCCTCTCTGATCTGTGCTAGTAACCCTGACTGAATCTGCAAACTAGCAAATCGAATCCCTAACTCAATAGCTTCTGGCTTCCATGAACACATTTCTTCCAAAGTCTCCCAATCCTTGATAATCAAGCTTGCAACAGTATCCTTTCGGCTCAAAGCATCAGCAACAACATTTGCCTTACCTGGCACATAGTTAATAGAACAGTTGTAACCACCCAATAGCTCTAGCCATCTCCGCTGCCTCATATTCAGATCCTTCTGTGAAAACAAATACTTGAGACTCTTGTGGTCAGTAAAAATTTCAAATCTGCTACCCCACAAGTAGTGACGCCACTTCTTCAAAGCAAACACAACTGTAGCTAACTCAAGATCATGTGTAGGGTAATTGACTTCATAAGGTTTCAACTTCCTAGAAGCATAGGCAATCACCTTACCATACTGCATTAAAACACAGCCCAATCCTTCCTTAGATGCATCACTGTAGACAACGAAGTTCTCTGTTCCCTCAGGTAAAGCTAGTATAGGAGCTGTAGTTAGTCTCTTCTTGAATTCTTGGAAACTGGATTCACATTTGGCATCCCAGTTGTAAGCAACTTTCTTCCGAGTCAACTGGCTTAAAGGTCCAAAAATTTTGGAAAAGTCTTTAACAAATCTCCGGTAGTAACCTGCCAATCCAAGAAAACTCCGAATCTCTGACACCGTCTTAGGTCTCTTCCAAGATGAAACAACTTCAATCTTAGCTGGGTCCACTGAAATTCCTCAATCTGAAATGATATGGCCTAGAAAAGATATATGATTCAACCAGAACTCGCACTTGCTGAATTTAGCAAAAAGCTTGTTTTCCTGCAAAGTCTGTAGCACAATCCTCAAGTGTTGTTCATGCTCAGCCTCGTTCTTCGAGTACACTAAAATGTCGTCAATAAAGATTACGACAAACTGATCAAGGTAAGGCCGAAAAACCCTCTGCATCAAGTCCATGAATGCGGCTGGTGCATTCGTCAAACCAAACGGCAAAACAACAAATTCATAGTGGCCATATCTAGTCCTAAATGCCGTCTTTGGTATATCGTCACTCCGAATCCCAAGTTGATAGTAACCCTGCCTCAAATCAAATTTGGAGTAAACACTCGCACCCTGCAACTGGTCAAACAATTCTTCAATCAACGGCAAGGGGTATTTGTTCTTAAATGTGACTTGATTAAGTCCCCTGTAATCAATGCATAACCGTAGCGTGCCGTCTTTCTTTCTCACAAACAACGCAGGTGCGCCCCATGACGAAGAACTAGGTTGTATAAACCCTTTCTCAAGCAAGTTCTGAAGCTGAATTTTTAACTCCTGAAGTTCAGCCGATGCCATTCTATAAGGACTCCTAGAAATTGACGCAGTGCCTGGCACAAGATCAATCACGAACTCAATCTCCCTATCCGGTGGTAAACCCGGTAATTCCTCGGGAAAGACACCAGGGAAGTCTCTAACAATCGGAACCTCATTCAAACTCGACTTATCAGTAGGCTGATTGATCAAATAAGCTAAGTAAGCTTCACAGCCCCTATTCAACAACTTAGAAGTCTTGATCGCTGATAAAGTGGAATTCGGGCAGCCCTGCAATTCCCAGCAATCTCCAGTACCGGTAGGTCAGGAACCTGAAGATAAACAATCTTTGTTCTACAATCCAACTGAGCATAATACTTTCCCAACCAGTCCATTCCCAAAATGATTTCAAAGTCACGGAATGGCAATATAATTAAATCAGCAGGAAATTTACGGTTCTCAATGCATATATCACAAGATTTGCAAATAGACTCAGTAACAAATTTTGCACCCAAAGGCGTACTAACTTCAACTTCATGAGGCAATTTATCAATGCAAACATTCACAGATCGTGCACATGCAGGAGTTATAAACGAATGTGTAGCTCCGGGATCAATCAAAACTTTAACTGGCTGAGTATTGAGAAGAAAGGTACCTTCCACAATAGCTGTAGTATCGGGTAGCTCCTCTGCATCCAGTGCAAAGACCCTAGCCTGAACCCTCTGTGCTGGACGTGCACCTGCAGCCCTATTCTGAACACCTTGGCCTCCACTACGGCCCTGAACATTGTTATACTTAGGGCAATCTCTAACCCTATGGTCATCACTCCCACAACCTGTACATTTACCACTCTTCTTCCAGCAGTTAGCCTCAATATGCCCCGATCGATTACAATAATTACACTACTGATTTTGCCTAACTGCAGTGTTTCCCGTAGGTGCTGGGGCTCTGGTAGTAAGAACTGTACCTCCCTGCTGGGGTCTAGTCACAGCTGGCCTAGCCTGAATCTGCTGCTGTGGCTGATACGGACGTTGCTGAGGAACCTGTGCAGAAGACTGATACTGCCTCGGCTGACTCTGGCTACTCTAGCCCAAATACTGCTTCTTACTCGGCTGACTGCTCTCAGCTATCATCTCAGCCTTCCGTTTCTCAAACTTCGAGGCTGCCTGAAATGCCACGGGAAAAGTAGTGTAGGTCTGCCCAGTCAAATGCAACTGTATGTCCATTCTCAGCCCACGGACAAACCTATGAATCATCCTCCTAGCCGGCCGTACCAACTCGGGCATATACCTCAACAGGCTAACAAACCTAGCCTCGTACTGTGCAACAGTCATATTTCCCTGCTTCAGGGCCACAAACTCATCTTCCCTCCTTTCCATAGCCATCTCGGGAATATACTTGTCCCGAAACTCACTTACAAAATCATCCCACAAATGTGGTACATCCTCACAATCCTACCTCCTCCTGACAGTATTCCACCACTGCTCTGCATCACCCTCAAATAAGAATGACGCATAATCTATTATTGCCTCATCGGTGTACCTCAAAGAGGTGAAAATTTTCTCAACACGATTAATCCATCTCTCGGCCGCCTCATCATCCGGCTCTCTGAAGAACTTTCCCGGCTCGTGCCTCAAAAATTTCTCTAGCTGGTTATTCTCAACTTTATACCCCTGTCCACCAGGATTAGCTTGATTTCCCTGGGGATTATTCCTGTCCTGCCTCTGCTCATGCAGCACTGTGTAATCCGGTCTACTGCAGTAGTCATGGTAGCCATAAACTGCTCAGGCAACGGCTGCTGACCCTGTTCTGCTGCCTCTTCATCTGATCCTATACCTTGAGTACCACGACGTGGCGGCATAGTAGCAATTCACAATAGCTGGCAACATTTAAAAGCAGTTTATAGACAGGAATATAGCACATAATATTAGATAACACTCAAGTCAATAACAATCCAATATTCTATCACACAATTCACATAAGACAAGTTTAACTTGCCAAACTATTTCACTTAAACACATAAACATTCCAAGTTCACAAAGTCAAGCTATATCATTTTCTTTTAACTTAGCAATCATACATAAACACTTTAGCATTTTAGACCTTTACCCCACAGACCGAGAATCATATCCCGGCTCATGCAAGACTATCATGCTCTGATACCACCTAAAGATGTCACGCCCCGACCCGACCCCGCAAAAGGCCAAGCCCGGACCCGACACACGGACGGATTCTCCTCTGTACCGCGGACGATCCGAAAACCCTAAAATCAATATAATACTTGCGAAAGCCATAAAATAATCAAAACAAGCCCACTTTCTTTAAAACATAAATTTCTTATTAACCAACTTTGCAACCCAAAAATGATATGCATACTACACAAGTATTTATGCCACTAATCAATTCCATTAGCATGCATTTCCTTACTAGTCACAAGGGTATAAGTTTACAACTTTACATTCTTTCAACTTATACAACATAAGACCGTAGAGGCCTCAAACTAGAAAATACATACAAGGCTACAAGCCTCAAAATTAAGCTACATCCAAGCAATATACATATCAAGCAAGGCTCGCACAAAATCTGGTAACCAACCACCAGCAAAGCAAAGAAGTGCTATCACGGGAACACCTCCACCTGTTCCTCCTCCTCAATTACCTCAAGAGGGTCTGCTTCAACTACTCCTATAAAAAATATAGTATAAAGAGGAATGAGCAAAAACTATTGCTCAGCGAGGGCAATTGGTCTCAAGGACGGAGATGAGAGGAGTATGCAATGCAATTAGCCAAGCAATGCATACAATTATCATTTAAAGATACAAACAAGTCAATATTATAACAAGGCAAGCATTAAAGACTATAAACATTCATTCAAAGGATACGGTACTCTTTTCACGAGCAACTTTCATTCAAGAATTCGATGACGACGCGCCGGCCCAAACCACCTTATAACACCAGTTTGGAATACCCCGGAAGTATCCATCAACTTACGACCCAAAACTCCCTGGGAGGCAACCCAAGCGAGAAGAGGGAATAGCAGCGGAGCTAGAGCAACCAACACTGGCAACCCGAGGCTACCTAGAGAGGCCCATCACTCATGCGCGAGACACTATGCAATGCAAGACTCGATACAAGGCGATAAACAAGCGATAAAGCCACACGTGGGAGAATAACAAAGTAGGTTACTCTCGCACGCAATAGCAACAATTGATAAGCATTTCAATCCAAATCAACTCAAACAAGTATCTCAAGCAACCCTAAGCATTCTATAGGCATAAAAACAAGAAAACAAGCAAAAACACAAATCGGCCCCAACTATCAAAACGCTACCATTTCCAAACGAGCCACGAGTTCTGGAAACCGACTTCGCCAGACCTCCTAGGTCACCATAAGGCACGTCTAAAGACCCCGAAACCTTACTTTACCCTAGAACTCGCGCAAAGGCCCGATTTCCCCCTTTCTCGTTTGAACTACAACTATACCAACCAAGCCAACGCCATAATCGCACCAAAAGTGCTTCCATGGCCTCCCGATACAATGCCAACATGCAAAATGAGAAAACGCCAAACTCGACCTAAACGACCCCGACTTTCAACAAGGCTTAATTCCCGTTTTTTCCATTACGCAACCCAAACAAACCATGCATTTAGGCATTCTAGCACACCTAGCACAATTCTACATCAACGGACAGCATAACGGAACAACTTCATCATTCCAAGGGTTTACTATTCACAAAATACTATTCAACAACTAGTTTAAACTACAATCTCAACATTTAACTGCAAAAAATGTTAAAAAGCTATAAATACACGTTCTACAATTGCCAAGGAACATTCTAGAAGCATCAAAATGATTTAAACAACAATCTACGGATAAAATCTAAAAATCATAAAGTTGATACACTAAACATTTAAATGCGCAAATAACATGATTCCCTCAACTTAGGCACTCCTAGTCGCTAGGAAAACAACGCTAGTCACCTCAGAAACCACCCCGCACGAGCTCACGGGAAGATTGATCGATTGGAAGGTTGAAAGGTTTTTTTTTCTTGGAAGCTCACGGCCTGCTCTCTGGATTTTCTGCTGCTATTTTTTTATTTTGCTTTGTTTTAAGCTTATTTAAGTGCTAAGTCAAATGGTCAAAGGTCAAGCATTGGTCAACTACTTAAAACTTGGTCAAAAGGCCTTATTTTGTGCATTTTAAAGTCATTCTAACTAGAGAAAAATTAATTATAGCTAGTAACAATTAAAATATAAAATTTAAGTCATCTAAATACTAGTTTCACTATTTGCTGAGGACTAGAAACCGTTCTCTAGCTATCGCTCCCTAAATGCAATGCACGTTGCGACGGCAAGAAAGTAACAATTAATTCACAAAGAATTTAAGGAAATATAATTTTCAAAATAATAAACAAGGAATTTTCACATTCTGGGCTCGGGTATTACAAAATCCAAGATAGTTAGAATTAACACTAAAATGGCAAACTAGAAATACATACATTAGTTCAAGGGCACTCTTGTCATTAGGAAAAATATGAAAAATGTAAGACCCCATATTTTGCTTTATCTTGATTTGCGTGCTTTGCCTCGTTTTACGTGAATTGACTTGTTTATGTGCTATATGACTTAGAATGTGCTAAATAAGTGATTAATACTCCTAATACATACTAAGTGTGCATTCATGAAATTTTTATCAAAAACGGAATCAGAAATTTTATCATCGGTTTTGGTAAATAGTATTTTTGAACATCTGTCCGCTAAAATTTTTACAGGGGTGTTTTAAACGTTTTAAAACCTAGTCCTCGGGTATTGATAGACCCGTATTTGATTAAAATGGAATTAGAATCGGTTTTGGAATTTTAATGATTTCTACACTTTCTTTTGCAAGAAAACGAGTTTTAAGCCGATTCGGGTGAAACTATTTTAATGTAACCTTCTTTGTCACCTAAAATATAATATCTAGAATTAATTTAAGTGTTAATTTAATAGTTGAGCAAGAAATACTCAAGAAAAGAATTAAAAGACTAAGAAATGAATTAAAGGACTAAAAAAACTAACTTTGACTTTCTTTTATTTTTATTTGACCAAGCCTTATATGCATAATATTTCATCAACACACACAAAACACAACACAAAACACACTCAAAAGACACACACATGGCCGAGAGCCATAGAGGAAAAAATGAAAGCTTTTCTTCAAGTTTTCAAAGCAATTTTTCATAGAAAAACCTAGTTTTTGTCCGTAGAATTTCGTGCCGAGTTGGATTCCGCTTGTTGGGCACGCATTTCATGCATATCTAGGCTTATATCGCATCAAAGGTAAGAGAAAAATTCTAGATCTCAAAAGTCATTTTTTATGTTTTTGCTCATAATTGCATTTTGAACCATTAGAATGTTAATTTGAAGTTATATTATTGTTCAGTGCATGCTAAGGACCGTTTATGTGTATTACTACGAGATTTGAACCATTGTAGCGAAATTATTTATTTTCAAGTATTAAAAGTTGATTAATTAGCCATTTGAGGATTATCTTGAGTTGTTGATGTTGGAATCGATTGCCGTCGATTTTTAAAAGTTTTTTAATTACGTGGTAACACCGTTATAATGCCGAATTTTCGATTGCAATGTTTGGGTGAAAATCCGAAAATTTCAGCCTAGGTGCATTGAGGTTTTAGGGTTGTTGGGCTTGATTTTGATGTGTCTTGGTTTTTTTCTGAGAGGGGTAATGGAGTTGATTGAATGGGTGAGTGTTAGAAACTGATTTGGAGTGATTTGGATTAGTAGAATGTAAGACATTATTATTTGAAGTTTAGGTTGTCTTTCTTTAAATTGTTGAATTGAGCCTTTAGATGATTGGGTAGTGTTTGAGTGATTGAATTGTGAGTTGTTGATGGTTAGACTAGGGTTAGATTACGTGTTTAATGCATGTTAAGTTGGATGACCTACTTTGTCATCTAACTTAATTATTTATTGTTTAATTGATTACTTGATGTTATATTGATGGCAATTGATGATAATTGATGATTATTGATTGATGATTGATGAACCGGGAGATAGGAAATTCTGCTAGATTGTCCTTCTGTGAATGATGTTTATTATTATTGCTGAATCTTGGTATGTGTGTGCCACCTCTCGGGCAGCATCAGGCTGTCGGGTTGATAACGACATGACTACCAAAGACTACCCCCAGCTCGTATGACAGAGGTGTCATGGAGGGAGGGGCTAGTGAGGTACCTCGGGTGCGTGAGTAATGGGGAGTTATAAGAAGAATGGTTGAGATCGTGATGGCGTTTGGAGCTACACCAACTAGAGTATCCTTTATTGATTGGTCGTTATAGTTATGTGTTTATATTGTTATTGATGTTTTATTGTGTGTTTACTGCTCAAAGGATCAATTCCAAGGAGTATAGTAAATACTGTAAGAGATCTATCGGATCCTCACTGAGCTTGTTTATATAAGCTCACTCTCTATTATTGCATGCATACAGGTGTTATTGAGCAAGATTACGGGTACGTGCCTCCAAAAGGGGATAATGTGTTGTATGTGGACGAGTCCTATGTACCAGAGTCTTGTTCTTGATGCTTGAGATGTTGTATACTCTATTATCATGTATATTAAACTAGTTGTCTTTTATTTACCTTGTAGTTTATGATGTATAAGTTGTAGTAAAGATAATGAACTAAATGATGTTAACTTAGTAGTCTTTCTTTTGTTATGATCTAGGTTGCTAAGTTGGTTTATAATCTATTTTGATATGTATGTTAAAGTTAAGGTTATGTTGGAACGGAGGCGTATAACTAAGAATGATTATTGTATAATATGGTTATGTTGTATATTGTTAATGGTATTGAGGAATTGATTGTTGTTGGTTGAGGAGTTTGATTGTATAATGTTCTGAGAGGTTGGTTTAGAGCCTTGGTGTCTTAATTACTGTCGTTATACTGCCGAAATTCCGTTGCGTCCTGACTGATCGTAGGTGGGGTCGAGTTGGGGCGTGACAAAAAATATTATACACTATTCATCCTAGGCAAAATCACACACAACACACACCAAATCTCTACAATACACACACACAATCAGCCCACACATACACACACTACACGATTTTGCCAAGGATAAGGGAAAAAGAAGAAGAAGAAGAAGAAAGGAAAGAAGAGGAAAGTAGAAGCAAGCCATTTTCAAGCTCATCAACCATTTTCAATCAATTTTCTTCCATTTCTACCTCTTGCAAAGGTGAGGGAAGTTTTATAAATGTTTTACAAAGGCATATTATGCTTGATTGATGAGTTTTAATTGTGTATTGAACATGATATTGGTTATGAATATGTTTGATAATGAATATGTGTGGATTTATTGCAAGGTTTAAGGCTTATCTTGTATATTGAGTTAGGGCTTGATCTAACGGGTTGGAATTTATGAGTTGTGTGGTGATTCTTGCTTGAATAGAGCTAGTTTAACTTGTGGGTAAGGTAAGAATTGGAAGCCGAGCACATTGATGCTTAGTAGGTGTTCTTGTTGTTCTTGAGGTTTTCGAGAGTTCTTGAAGTGTTCTTGGGTTGTTGTTTAATTTGAGAATGTTATGGTGTTGTTCTTGAGCATAAGAATGTTGCCTAGAAGACCTCTTTGAGTGTGCAAAATGTTTGGATGAGTTGGAGGCAAGATAGCAAGCAAAAGAGAAAAAATGCCATGTTTTCGTGTTCTCGGACCTCCATCTGGAAGAGTGGATCCGGTCAAGTTACTCGACCGGATTTTTGACAAATTTGCGCAGTAATTTTCCGGAGGCCATATCTTACTCAATTCAACTCCGAATTGAGTTCTGTTTGATTCCAGAACTATCTAAATTCGATAAGCTTTAAGTCTATACTGAAATCAGATTATTTGGAGTTTCGGTAAGGTAAATAAATTAACTGTTTAAGTTAGGCTAATGCAAAGGAGTTACAGTTGCTTCATAGTTTCGTTCGTGTCTGCGTTTTGTTGCCATTTTGAGCAATCTATTGATGTCTCTTCACTATCTTATGATACTTGGAAATAATTTAAGCACTATAAATGCTAGATATGCATGACTATTATATGCTTGTACGTTATACCATTGATTAATCATTTGTTACCGCAAGAGGTTTACATGCTTACTCGCTATCTCATTGATATTATTGGATGATAAATACTTGATGGAGGTAATTCCTCCACTTATGCTCTAACTGTAAATGCATTCGGATTATATATGTGTGGAGGTTATAACCATTATTGATTGAGAAAGTGACGGGACCTCCAGGTTTGCCGGTATATCTCAACCCTTAGAGTACCGATTCCTTCTCTTGCCAGGACACATTGATCCTCCTACGGGTCGGGATATCCTCTTACGAGTCGGGACCCCATGATATCTTGGAAGAACAAGGTTGCATGGCTGAAATTGCACGTTTGTTTGGATCATTTATGAGTTCTCGTGTACATCGCATGTATTATTAAACTGATTCCTTCTCTTGCTAAGACCCATTGATCCTCCTAAGGGTCGGGACATCCTTCTATGGGTTGGGAATTGATCCTCCTACGGGTCGCGATCCAATGATGTCTTAGTAGAGAAAGGTTACATGATCATTATTGAATGTCTTTACTATAATTACTGTGCATTCTTATGTGCATGGCACGTTTTACCGACTGTTTATGAAATGACAAAAACCTTTGTGAAAATCATTCATATTCCATCCTCACTGAGCTATATGCAGGATTAGCTCACCCTTCTTTTCCATCATTATAGGTTGTTCGGGGCTGGAGTTTAAGAACAATTGCTCATTTTGGTTAACCTTTTGTTGTAATAGTATGAGCTAGGAATGTGATTTATTTGTAATGTATTAATCTTGTGGACACTTAACTATGTAACTAACCTTATGCATTACTCTTTTGAGGCTTAGTTGTAGTAGTTAGACCTATGTGAAGTAACTTAGCGAATCCAGGACTTGTAAATTTGTATTTGATGGTTGTTATTTCAATCCTTAGTGATGAAGTTTGTATAATGTGTCTTATTAGTTGATGTATTCGAGGTGTTGTAATAGTAATCATTTTATAGCCTTAATGTATTGATTTATGGTATTAGTGCTCGGGCTATTGTTTTGCACCTTAGCGGACTTAGGAGGAGTGATCTTCTTAAGCCCATGACATCACGATCCTAAAACGCTTGAGGATTCATAAGCTTCAATTGTAATTCCTTGTCATTATCATGGTATCAGAGACTGTGATAGAAATTAAGGAAATGGGGTCATGATAACTACAGTTCAAACGGACAAAAGGGGAATTCGAGCTTTTGTAATAGATATGGGCCAAGGAGTGATCTCATGGGGTTAAGAGACGTCATAAATGTTGGGGATATGCCCTAATGCTAAAGTTTAAGATGATCTTATTAGTGTTTAAAAAGAATATGCTTTTGTGTTTTATACACAATGTTATTTGTAGGATGTTCATATTCTCCGCTTCGATATGAATATGTCCCTAATGCCTATCCGAGAAGAGAAATATTCTGAAAGGGTTTAGGATATTTCGTACTTTCTCTTCGATATGATAAGCATTAAGAATCGATTCATAGCCCTTCAGATTATTCAACCGGGACTAGAATAATCGAGTACGAGTTATCATATGTAAACCTTTGATTAACATAGTGATGTTAATGATAAAGGATGGCGTGCGAAATGCCAGAACAGCATAGTGATGTGGAGTAATAAACATATGAGTGATCGTTTGTGTACGGATCATTGAATGTGATAATAAATCGTGAACTATATGATTTCAGGGTAATACTTTACTATTTAGTTGAGAATTGTGCAAATTAATCCTCAGACTTGAGAGATTACGGCTGCCGGTTATATCAGGGGCTAAATATTGCGTCTGGACAATGCCCGTCTTTTAAGATGGGTTACAGCATTTCCCGTTTTAGTCTTGTGGTATGAACCGACAGGTAATTCTCAAGATAGGATATGTTAACCTCCGACGAGAGGCAATGTCCTATGATATCTGAAATCGGTTGGTAAACGAACAAGTCCTTAGCCAAGGCGAGTATGAAATGATGGAAAGGAGTTTTTCCATGGTAGCCATCTCTCGTTTCACCGATTCAGATTTATACATAGTATCGGATGTGGGCTTAACCATTTCATGGTCCTTTCCCGATCGGGGCACTTATAATAGAAGGATCGGACTGCACATTAATTCTTGATGGTTAAATGGATTCATGAAAGACGTCGTCTTCATTATCGTATACATTCTCATGATACGTTCGTTGCTAGTGCATCACTCATGAGCATGAGGGTATTTCGGTAAATGACGGAGACATTTCCGAAATAGATAAGGAGGTTTATCAGGTCCCTCATCGGTACGCGATTATGAATCTAGAAGGTCACACATTAATAAGTATTATGAATAAGTTCACCGGTAGCTTGTATTTTTTGGTTGGTGGCTTTAAGGTGTTAAGAGTCATCAATGTTGGTATTTGGGCCAAAAGTATAAATTTGGAAAGTTTTGGGGTCAAATTATAATTACTAAAACTTTTGGGGCCTAACTATAATTATTGAAAAGTTGTTTCAATATGTTTATTCTAATAGAGATTAGAATTGGCAAAAATATTATATATATATATATAAAGGTATTTATATATATGTATATGTGTAATGATGATAAATTTTGTAAAATGCCACGTCATCGTCTTAGTTGTCAAAAGGTGAAATTGCAATTTAATGACTAGATAATTACATGTGGCATTTGCATGTAGATGTTGATGACTAGGATAGTCCAAGTCATCAATCCTAGTCATTTGAATTTAAAATGAATGGATAAGATTCATTTTTGAATAAAGACAAAAGGATCTTGACCATTGCTTTTGTTGATAAAGCCTTTTTGACAAGTGTCAGGAGAGAGAATAAAGTTACCTTTAAATTGTAATGATTACAATCCTAAGGCTTGCATGGCTTTTACTTTAGAAGGAAGCAATTGTGATTGGTTAACTAATAAAGTAACATTATGTACATAATTATATGAGTATGTTTTATATATATAATAAAAGATGATAATCTTCTCTCACCACCCACTTGCAATTTCGGCCAAGGGGTAGAGGAAAGAGAAGATGATCATCTTTCATCATCTAAAGCTAATGATTGAAATCAAATGGATTGCATGGCTTGTCATGAAAAGGTGACAATAGTGATTGGTCACTTAATTTATTATTAGCTTATATTAGATGATAACACTCTCTCTCATCATGTGACAACTACACATACATGCACATACAATTTGGCCAAGGCATACAAGGAGAAGAGAGAGAACTTCATCTTCGTCATCTTTGAGCTTGAACTTTCGGCCATAGCTAGAAGTTCATGAAGCTTTTGCCTTTTTGATCAAAAAAAAAAAGTTTCGTACATTGAAGATATACTAGCACATTCTATCTTCAAGGTGGGGTAGGACTTTGGATGCTTGGTGGACTAACTAGAGCCTTCAAGTTAGAAGGATTCAAAGGCTTGTCTACTATCTACATCTTCTCCAAAGTGATCTACTAGTGAAGTATACCTATGAACCTCCTTTTGTTTATGTATATATAGTTGATATATATATGTGTTGATAATCAATGGGTATAATGAGATGTTAGCATGTTGATCCTTGTTACGAAACTTGCAAAATTTTTGTAGATAGCCTATGTAGTTTTCGGCTATGTCAAGGTGTCCATGCATGACATTCTAGATCTTGAATCCAACTTATGATTATGTAATGACATGATATCTTTTGTTGGCTAGTACCCTTTCAATAAAGTGGCTAGAACTAATCAGCATAGTTGGTTTGGGAATTGCATAGCTTAAGTGTTAGAATGCAAGCCTTTAAGTGAGTGTCAAGTAGGTTAAGAATGATTTTTGTGCTTTTAATGTTGCTTGTTGTTAAATGTGTATAATTGTATTGTAATTGTAGTAAAAGTATGTCTAGTATGCTCTTGGATTGTTAAGTGGTTGGTTATATAATGTGACATGTTTAGTGGTTGCTAGAGTTTTATTGAACTTAGTTGTTACCTTGTATATGTCACGTTAGGCTATCTTGTGCCCTTAATTGTTAAGTGTTATAAAGTAGTTAGCTTGCATTGTTGAATCTGTGAAGTAGTTAGCTGGTTGCTATCTTGTTGCGTGAGAATTCAATTACTAATCGGATGTAGCATTCTTGTATTCATTAGGTCATGGTAGCGTCATGACACTCTGGATGGCCGATGTTATCGGTGTATTGGCATGACTACCATGACCAGGTAGCGTTATGACACTCCGAACGACCGATGTCATTGGTGTATTGGTATGACTACCTTGGTATCGGAAGTGGTTGGTAGTGTCGTGTTACTCCGGACGGCTGAGTTCGTCAGTGTATTGACATGACTACCACGAGCTCGTTCGTGAACTGGTAGTGGTGTCAAGCTTGACTATATTCTACCCGAGTTAATTGTCTTTAGTGCTCTTGTTGTATGTGAACTATCTAATACTACCCTCGCTTGGACCCTATGTCCTTGGAGGATTGTTTGGTGTTGTGTTTTCTTCAAGGGTTATTTAGCGTTGTTATATTAACTGTGTTCTCAAGCCGTCAGGTGTAGAAGCTACTTTTGTCTTACTTTGAATACTAAATGTTCTAGGTTACTTCTTGTGTTCCCTTAATGTTAATTATCTTTATTTTTGAATGTCATTTATGCATTGCATGAAATAGTTTTCAAAGCTTCCCCGAATAACTGTTCCTCTTCCTCACTGAGCAACTGTGTTTGGTCATTCCTCTTTCTAACAAATTTTACAAGAAACACAGAAATTATCTCCGAGAAATAGAAGAACAAGTGGTGGATTACTTTGATTGCTCGTAGCGGAAGTTGAATGTCCTGTGTGATGTTGTGTAGCTATATTTCACTTTGTGGCTATGTAGCCTTGTATGTATTAAGTTGTTGTATGGATGTATCAAAGTTTAAAATGAATTAATATTTAAATTAGATAAGTAGAGTATATTTATAAATGTTGTACTATTGTTTGTGGTTCATTTCTTATAAGTGCAGGATTTGGATAGGCCTAAATACAGGGGAGACTCCGTTTGTTTTCCCTCGTTTTTGTGATCACGGGATTTGGATCAGGGCTCCGGTTCCGTGAGCAATCGGGGTGTTCCAGATGGTATCAGAGCTTAGATAGCTCGTAGGCCAAGATAGAGTCTTCGAACTGTAAGGTAGATTCTTAATGTGAATGTGATGTGAAAAACTGTTCGCGTGTCTTATGTGCTAAGTGAATTAGATATGGCTAACGAGCTTGATGTGCTTATGTCATGCCCCGACCCAACCCTACACTAAAAGGTTAAGTTCGGACCCGACAAACGGACAGAGCTTCCTCTGTACCGTGGACATTCTGGTTACCTGCAAGATCAAATAAAGCCACAAATATAAAACTAAACTTCAACAACTCCAAGTCTAACTAATCCCAATTTCAAGGTCATCCGAGTCTTAAACAACACAATACATTATAACACATACAAGCATGCAATTCACAATCCTAGAATCTTATCTTTGTCAGCTTATCATACCACTCTATGTTATCATTTAAACATACTTAAGAATTAAAGCCAACCATTCAACCCTTGCATTCACACCCAAGCTTGCAGTCCAATATTATACAAGCCATAAAATAACCTAGCTATTACAATCCTTTCAATATATCACACATAAATACAAGCCCATAGGCACAAAATAGAACATAATATACAACAAGCAAAGTCTTCACATAACCACAATCACACTCCAACCTCAACAAGTACAAGAAATCAAGGCAACTCCTCAGTTTGCACCTCATCTTCCGCTCCCTCAACAACAACAAGCTGGGGATCAACCTCAGCACCTCCTAAAACATGTTAGCGAGGTATGTGCAACCATAATTGCCCAGTGAGGGATATAGTCTACCGAGGCGTGCAATGCAACAATTAATACAAATAAAGCAATTAAACAACAAAAGAGCAATGTAAATGTCAAGTTACCACACATTAAAAAGGATACAAATCACTTAACCCCAACACTCTAGAATTCACTTGATCTTCACTCACGAACCTCGATCCACGAACCTCGATCAATGTGTCAAAAAAAACTCCAATCACTCTAATAGGTGTACTCCGGATGTACCCCGAGAATCCTACGACCCAACACCCCCTCGCAATCTCCGGACCAGGCGAGTGAAGGACTAGAGCACGGAGACCGAATATCCACTAACAAGTCCGCTGCCGCCCAACCGATATTCAATACATCTGCCCTTGACACTATGGTTGCACAACCACTATGCAATGCACTTTAACAATTGACAATATAATAACATTGTAAAACAATAACACTTAGGAGGGACAACAAAGTAGGTTGCCATCGAAAACAGTTAAAATATAGACACTAACATATAATCAACTAAATGAATACAAAGGGGTCAATATCATTCTTTTCATAAAATTCTACCAAAAGCTCATAACCAATCTAAAAGTACATTTAAACAACTAATAAGCATTCACAAGGTCATAGATGCGTAAAACAACCGATTTCCCACTTTTTCCCCTTTGTAACTTAAGCTATTTAGTTCCAAAACAAAAGGCAAAGCTCTAGATTCACCAGCGGCCTATTCCACACTTCTAATTACTCCTTATGACACCCCTAAGACCCTCGAAATTACCCAATTACCCGCAATTACCACAAAAGCCCTGATTGCCCCTTTATGAGTTTGTACTACACGTACCTTAATCGAAACTCAACCGCTAGTTAGAAAAGCATATCTAGCACCTACATAGCCTAAAAATACCAAATGTGATGGCCAAATTAACCCCAATTCACATTACACCTGAAACCCCTTTCTAAAAGTCACTAAATTCACATTTTTACCAAGTTACGAGCAATTAAACTTCACGGGGTTATTAATCTACCTTCATTAACATCTAAAGCACTTAATTGAAGCATTAAATCAAGCTATGTGGCACATTTTCTCAAAACCCTAAAAATGTCACTATTCATTGCTCTAAAATCAACCAACGAATTTAACTGTTTAAAAAGCTAAACAATTGCATAAATATGGTCTCTACAACATGTAAGTAACATATAGAGCAAGTTTTAACCAATTCATAAGCCAATAACAAAAAATCTGGAAATTTCATATTTTGGCATAAACTTTATATTCACAAAAGAAGTGCAAAATCCCTCACCAAGGTGCGAATGATGCAAGGAATGGCCTTTGAACACTCCAAAATAGCTCTAAACACAAGTTAGGAAGATCAAAATCCAAGCAAAGTTGAGCAATTCTCCTTCCTTTTTCCTTTCACTACTGTCCCGTTTGGGCACTATTTGGGGCTTGCTTTTGTTTTTTTTTCTTCTAAGTTTATGTGTGTTGTGTGGTGTATAAGTGATATACTAATTAGTGGGGCTGATTTGGTCACTTGATAATTGCTCAAAACTAATTCAATTAAGCTTAGAAATGCAATTAAAGTTCTAGCCAATTAATTCATGTAACAACTTCACTAATTTACTATTCACTCGAACCGCTAAAACATTTTCTAAACGAGCCTTCCTAATACTAATTGGTCAAACGTTCATTTTTCTCATTCCTAAAATATTCAAAATAGTTTAGAAAAAATGCTAATTCGAAGAAAATAGGTAGTTGAAAAACGTAATGAATAGTAACTAAGGAAAGTAACAAGCAAATGCACAGTTAAAATATACAAACAGTGAATGCAACAATTAATAAAACTACGGTAACGTTCTCGGGCATCACATCATCTCCCCCTTAAACTAATTGCATCCATGCAATTCTTACATGATTCGACGAATAACTCTGGATATCTTTCTTGCATCTGATCCCCTCTCTCCCAAGTAGCATCCTCTAACCCGTGGTGATCCCACAAAATTTTAACCATCGGGATGCTTTTAGTTCTAAGCTCCTGCACTTTCTAGTCCACAACCCGAAGAGGTTTCTCTGTATAAGTCAAAGTCTCACTGATCTCTAGAGGTTCTGGTTCAAGAATATGAGAAAGATCTGGCTGATATTTTCGAAGCATAGAGACATGAAAGACATCATGAATTCGGCCCGAACTCGGTGGCAAAGCTAACCTATAGTTCAATGCACCAACTTTCTCAGTTATCTCAAACGGTCCCACATATCTTGGACTGGGTTTACCCCATTTACCGTGCTAAATCAAACCCTTGCGAGGAAAGATTTTTAGAAATACTCGATCTCCTAAGGCAAACTCTAAATCACGATAACGTCTATCTGCATAACTCTTTTGCCGACTCTGTGCTGTAAGCATTCCCTTTTTGATAAGATGCACATTATCAATCATTATGTTCATATCTGGTAACAAGGTAGGTTCAATAGTTTTCATCTCACCAACCTCATCCCAATATAAAGGAGATCTGCATTTACGCCCATACAGTGCCTCATACGGTGCCATACCAATAGTAGCTTGGTAACTATTGTTATAGGTGAATTCTGCAAGTGGAACATATCTCTCCCAACTCTTACCAAAGTTCAGAATACAAGCTCGTAACATATTCTTGAGTATTCTGATAGTTCTTTTAGATTGACTGTCAGTTTGATAGTGATAAGATGTACTGAAGCTCAATGTCGTGCCTAAAGCTTTCTGAATCTTCTGCCAGAACTGAGATGTGAATCTGGGATCTCTGTCTGACATAATACTCTTTGGAATCCCATGAAGTCTAACAATATTCTCAACATACAACTCAGCTAGTTTGTCAAGAGAATTAGTTTTCTTCGTGGCAATAAAATGAAAAGTTTTGGTCAGTCTATCAACAACAATCCAAACTGAATCATTACCCTTTGAAGATCTTGGCAAGTCTAACATGAAATCCATAGTAACGTGATCCTATTTCCAGTTAGGAATAGCCAACGGCTGTAACAACCCTGCAGGTTTTTGATGCTCAGCTTTAACTTTCTGACATGTCAGGCATCTGGCTACATAATCAACAATTTCTCTTTTCATGTTATTCCACCAGAAGTTCTATTTCAAATCTCTGTACATCTTTGTACTACCCGGATGGATAGTATATTTCGAATTGTGTGGCTCTGCCAATATATCTTCCTTTAAAGTTGGTTCACTTGGAATACAGATTCTGCCCTAGAATTTGAGAATGCCATCATCATGAAGTTTAAAGTCAGACTCTCCCCCTTTTGACTTCTCTAGGATTTTCATCAGTTAAGGATCAGTTTGCGGCGCTTCTCTAATCCTGGATAACAACAAAGATTGAATATGTAAACTTGCAAATTGAATGCCTGAATTTGAAGTATTCAGTTTCCACAAATATAGTTCCCCCATGAACTCCTAATTCTTGATAATCAAACAAGCAACAGTAGCTTCTCAGCTCAAAGCATCATAACAATATTGGCTTTACCTGATAGATAATTAATAGTACAATTATAATCCTCAAGTAGCTCCAACGAACGCCTTTGCCTCATATTCAATTATTTCTGGGAAAATAGATATTTTAGACTCTTGTGATATGTGAAAATTTCAATTTTTTTACCCCAGAGATAGTGACACCATTTCTTTAGTGCAAAGATAATAGCCGCAAGCTCAAGATCGTGCGTAGGATAGTTGAGTTCATAGGGTTTCAATTTTCTTGAGGCATATGCAATAACTTTTCCATTCTACATCAATACACAACCTAAACCTTCCTTTGAAGCATCACTATAGATCACCAGATTATCAGTCCCCTCGGGCAGTGCAAGAATAGGAGCCGTGGTAAGTCTCTTTTTCAGTTCCTGAAAACTAGCCTCACATTTTTCATTCTAATCAAAAACAGTCTTCTTCTGAGTAAGCTGAGTCAAACGTCCAACAATTTTAGAGAAATCCCTGACAAACCTTCTATAATATCCTGTTAAACCCAGAAAACTGCGGATCTCTATAATAGTCTCAGGCCGTTTCTGAAGGCGCATAAAGGCATCAACTTCATAAAGCGGGAGCGCAACGGGATCGTCTCGAGATATGTAAATAACAAAAATATGCAAGCTCAGCGAAAGTAATAACAATTAAAACTTTGCATGTAGACTAGTTGTATTTACAAAGATCTCAAGAGTAAATCTGTAACTTAGTACAAAAGGAAAATACATAAAAGTATATACAACTATATACAAATGTATTTAAAACGAAATACCTCACGTGGATAACTTGGGTATAGACTCTTGAAATGAGGATCTTGACTCGGACAAATCTCCTTCGCAAGTGAAAAGGCCCTAGTCGGTTCACGGGTATCCAAAAGCAAAGGACAACTAACTAATAGTAGTGCTAGCTTAGTTAAGTCCAAGAGCTTAAGTGATTTAGAGTTAAAACAAAAAGCAAAATATTTTTCTAACTCTACAAGCTAGGGCCGAATTCACCAAGAGAAAGAGAGAAAAATCTAGCTTCTAATTAAGTGCAATTTTTGGCCAAGGCAACAACAAAAGAATGAAAACATGACCATTATTTATAGATGCTCAAACTTGCTTATCAAATGACAAGTGTCATGATCTAAATATATGAAGAATCCAAGTGTCAAAATTGCCCTTTGATGGTCGGCCAAGGAGGGATAAAAAGGACAATTTTTTATGCAACTTGTTGTTTGTCTTTTTGTGCAAGTTGTCTTTTGTCCTTTTGTGTTTCGTCTTTTAGTGTTTATCTTTTTGTACAACTTGTTGTTTGTCTTTTTGTGAAGACAAATATTAATTAATTCTAAACCCCTTTAGAATAATTAATTCAAGATTGACCCCTCAATCTATTTGCACTATTGACCCAATACTTTTCAGTATTTACACTTTGGCCCCAAAACTTTTAAAAGTTATGATTTTGGCCCACTTAACTGTTAATGTCCAAAATCACACCGTTAACACTTTAACGCATTTTCAACTCAATACCAAGCTCGAAAATGCTTTATTCATGATACCCTAAGTGTGTGACTGTCTAGGTTCATGACCGTAAAGCGATAAAGGATCGATTCTGAAAACGTCTTCGTCATTTTCCGACATACCTACATGTTCATGAGTGATGCACTAACAACAAACGTATCATGACAATATGTACAGTAATGAAGTCCAATTTCAACGAACCTATTTATAGTCGCAAATTAGTGTGCAGTCCGATCCTTCTGTTAAAATGTCCCGATCGTTGTGGGAACCATAAAATGATTAAATCCGCTATACGATTCTATGCGTAGATCTAATTCTGTGGAATGAGAGATAACATTAATGAAAAAATACCTTTCCATCGTTCAACTACCTCGACCGAGGATTTCTCATTTCAGACGACCGAGACTAGATCGCATAGGGTATCACCTCACTATCGGAGGTAACAGATCCTATCTTGACAATTACCTGTGATAACCCGAACCCGACATGTATTTAATAGCATTTGACTGCATTTAATTAAATGTTTAATTAGTTAAATCAACCATTTTGCACTATTTTGATATTTCTTTTGGAAGCATTTAATAATTTTTAAATTGATTAATTAAAAGATTATTATCTATTTCTATTCATTATAGTAATTGGATTTATTCTCTTGTATTTAATTAAGTGTCATCTTAAATGTTAGTGTTTAATTGCATTTGATTACATGTTTATATTAACTTATTCATTTGTATCTTAACATTAATTTCATAATTCTTTAAAATATTCTAGAAATAGTTAAATTAATTATTTTTAAATGAATATTGACAATTTTGATTGTTTCGATTATTTTAATAATCGGTTTTAATTTTCTTGCATTAAATTACTCAGTTTTCGATTAAATGAGAAAAGTAACTCCGAACCAGAGTGAATTTTAAACTATTCCACTATTCTACTTTTCAAAAATTATAGTTTTCTATTAGTGCTCATCATTTGATTTGCGATCATTTATTGACCGTTCGATCGTAGCATTTCGAAAATGAGAGTTAGAGAAATATTCCTTGGACTTAGTGAAAAATGTTTTTAGTTTAATTTAGCTAGTTTTAGTTGTTTTCCATCTAATTGCATTTTTTTAACTTGAGCTAGACCAAATGATAACCAAAATAGCCTTAGTTGACCAATTTAACTTGAATTTTGACTTTGCTAAATGACCATTTTGCCCTTGAATTTGTCAATTTTTTTAAATAGCCAAGAATCAACAAAATGATCAAAAAAACAAAAACAAAATACCACCCAAGTCCCCCCCCCTTGGCCGAAACTCTCCAAGAGGAAAAAAAAGAATTTTGCTTGCATTTTCTTCTACAATCATGCGTAGAATTGCTCGGGGGTCGTGGCTTGGGTCCTTGCGGGTCTTGGTCTTCAATCTCTGTGAGGGTTTTCACGCTTTTGTGCATTTATATTCGAATTTGATTTTTGTTTCAAATTTTTAGATTTGATATATAATGTGTTATAATGCCTATAATTGCTTGATATAGCTTCCTTTGAGTTCGTAGAGCATTGTTTGATGGTTATTTAGCAATTTTTACGGCTAAAATTGCGTATTTGAAATTGGGGAAGAGCAATAAATAGTGATTTTAAATAGTAAAACCCTAGAATTTCAGATTTTGATCCGAATTGCGATTCCTTGATTTGGATAGGTGCCATTAGTGATAGAAAGATAAAATGTGCAATAAAAACGGATCGACCTTTATTAAAATTGAAAATTAGACAAAGAAACGTAAAGGGGCCGTTTGACCAAAAGTTGACCGTGCTCGAATTGAGTTTGGGGTTTTGCTATTGAGGGCATGGAAACACTTTTGGCGCTGTTGTGGCGTTGATTGAATGACCGATTAGCATAGCTGTAGTTCAAACGCAGTAGGTGGACTTTCGGGCTCCGGGTGAGAAAATGAAGTTTAGTGACATAGAAACGTGCCTTGTAGCGCCTAAGTGAAGGTAGTGAAATCGGTTTCCTAATCTTATAACTTGTTTGCTCGTAATTGCCTTTGGAAGTTAGGGATTGAATAGTGATATTTCTCGTTTTCGTGTTTGAACTGCTATTACTTGTTTGATTGATGTTATTTGTTGATAATCATGCTTGAAAAGTTGATTGATTGTTATTACTGATTGTAATGCTTGATATCTCGTTTATCGCCACTAATCTGCACTTTCGTGCTATTACTTGTATCTCGTATTGCATTACATTAGTGTCAGGCACGTGAGTGATGGGCCTCTCTGGGCAGTCTCGGGTTGCCAGGGTTGGTTGCTCTAGCTCTGTGTCCTATTCCCATTCTCGCTAGGGGTACCGCCCTGGGAGATTTGGGTCGTAGATGTGTCGGGGTACATCCGGAGTACACCCAGTGGAAGTTATAAGGTGGTTGCGCGCTTATTGTCATCGTTGTCAACATCAAGCTCGAGATTGATGTATTGCTCGTGAAATGGTACATTGCTCGTATGAGTGAACCATGGCCTTCAAAGTGTGGTATAGCTTTGATTGGTTGTGTTAATGCTTTCTTTAATTGTTATTGTATTGTTGATCATATTGTTTGTTGTTCTTATTGGATATATATTGCTTAACTGTCTTATTTGCATTGCACGATCTTCTTTCTCTCCACCTCGATAACTGTCTCGCCCTCACTGAGTATACGTATTGTGTTTACTCACTCCTCACCACTACATTTCAGGAATGGCCATGTTAGCTGGAAAGTTCGTGGTTACGTGAAAGTTCGTGCTTGAAGAGTTGTCTTGCGTGCTATGTGGCTTGAGTTGTCAAAGATGCAAATATGTATGTTTCATGTGTTGTATGTATTTAATGTTAAAAGGAATGTAATTTAAGTTTTACTAGATTATTGAAGTGGTATGATAAGCTAGTTTATGTATTCAGATAGTATAGTTTAACTTCAATGCATGTTTGTAATGTCCAAAGGAAAAGGGTTAGAATGGTATGATAGTCTATTTTATGCAATAAGTTAGTATAGTTTAGTTGCCAAGCATGAATGTACTTGTCAAAGATGAGAAGAGATAGGTTAGCATTTAAACTGGAATGTATACTTACTTGTGTTTGCTTGTTGAGAACCAAGGCTCGGATGGCCTTGAGGTGTTGTATGGTTGGATACGGTGCTGGTCCACTTTGTAATGCCCCGATCCCTCACGAGACCGGAGGCTCTAATAACCATGCTATTCTCAACCCAATACCAAACCCGGTCACAAAATTTTAGGGAAAAAAGGACAGAGTTTCCTCTGTACCGCGGACATTTTTCAAACCTGTAAATGCTCAAAATAGCCACAATATACTAAAACAAACTTTTATAATTAAAATTCAAAGGTTCAAGGTCATCCAAGCCAGGAGACAAACAACAGCTCCAAATCACACATGTATGCACCCAACTTAACTTTTCATTAAACCTTTTTAACATGCCATCCTATGATAACACTAGAGCAATTTTAGAAGTTGAAATCAACACCTCTAAACATACACCCCCAAGCATGCAAGAACTAAAAGGAGAATTAAAAGTTATTACAAGCCATAATATCTCAAAGTTAACATTACAACCAATAGCTTTCAACTTGCAACTACAAGAATATACATAGCCTTAAGGCCATAAAATAGATCATGCTATAGCAATACAAGTACACCATGTAACAACAAGAAGGCAAATCCACCTTAGACAACAAACACACAACAACTAGGGCAAAGGCTCAGCCTGAACTTCTTCCTCTTCCACTAGCATCTCAACTAGTTGGGGTTCACCTTCAGCACTTCCTGAAACATATATCGAGGTATGAGCAACCACTGTTGCTCAGTGAGTGATATAGTCTCCCGGGGCGTGCAATGCAACAAATAAAGCAATTGGACAATAAAGTAGTTAATCATTCAGAAATGACAAGTTTTAGTAACCACACAAAATAAAAGATACATTTCACTTAACCCCATACTCCATATCTTCAATCCACGAACACGATCCACGAACCACGATCTCAATCTCGATATGCCGGCATCTCTTATACCAATGGGTACTCCGGATGTACCCGATCCTACGACCCAACACCCCCTGGCAATCTCCGGACTAGGCGAGTGAGGGAATAGCAGACGGAGCTAAGGCAACCATCACTGGCAAGCCCGATGCCGCCCAGCGAGGCCATCGCATCCGCCGCGACAATGAGGTTGCGTAACCACAATGCAATGCAAGAATGATAACAATTACAATATAATCAGTAAACACATTTAAGGACAAAAAGTAGGTTGACCTCAATGCAGTTAGAATAGAAGCAGTTTATACAAGCAAATAAGTAGTTTTACAAAGGGGCATATAGAAGATATAATTAGAATTACATCAAAAGTTCGAAACCAACTTGAAACTACATTTAAACATTCAAGAAGTCATGCCAAGGTCTTAGAAGCGCGAGACAACCAAAATTGCACCTAAACGCCTTTGTTATTCAAGCTATTTCTCCTCCAAACCAAAGTTAATGATTCAAATTCAAAGGGAAACTCTACCAACCTTCTAACTAACTCTCAAGGAACCCTTTCAACCCTCTAACACATTCATACGCCCGCAATAACCCCGAAAGCCCCAAATTCCCTCTTATAGCTTTACACTACACCTACCTCATCCGGGCTTCAAACAAGGGTTAGCAAAGTTTCTATAGCACCTAGGTAGCCTAAGAATACTAAAATTGAAGCCTGAATACACCCGGATAATCATTAACCCCGAAACCTCTTTGTTAAAGTCGGCTATTTCATGTTTTATGCGATTTTAGAGCAATTCAAGTGTACGGGGCTATTAGACTACCTTCATTAGCACCTAAAGCATCTATTAGGAGTGTTGAATCAAACTAATACGTGCAATTACACAAAACCCTAGAAAAAATGTCACTATTCACCTCATAAATCAAACTAACGATTCTAACCGTTTAAAAAGCGAAACAATGGCTCAAATATGTTCTTTAGCACTCATATACAAGGTATAATAGCATAGATAATCAATACATTAGCATTTGGTCACATTTTCAACAAATCAAGGAAATAGCAACTATTTTAAAATATGAAAATAAGCCATGAAATCCCTCACCAATGCGCGTAGGAGCACCTAGGAAGCTTGCACACACCCTAAACTACTAGCTCTAGGCTTGGATTGGCTTGGCTTGAAGAGTTGAAGAGAAAAATCACCTTTTTCCTTCTCCTTTGGTATTTTCGGCCCTGCTACAGTAATTCCTGCACATTTCTTCTCTTTTTTTTTTGTGTTTTAATGAGCTTAGGTGAATTATATAAGGTTAAGTTGAGGTGGGGTCAAGTTTGGGTATTTAAAAGGTCACTAGAATGCGCGTTATTAACTTAAAAATGAGCCTAAGGTGAAAAGTAATGTTAGTTATTTAAATCTCTAAGTTTGTTATGTAATACTATTCACTTAACTACTAAAAATATTTTCTAAACGAGCTCTCCTATCGCCTCTAGCTCAATTGCACATTTTTCACACTCCTCTAATAATTAATGTGATTTAATAAAAATGCTAATTCACTAATAGAATATAGTTTGAAAACGGGATGAATAGTAGCAAAAGAAGACAGTTAATAAAGCACAGAAGGAAATGCGCAAACAATAGATGCAACAGTAAATGAATGTAGGCAAAAATCTCAAGTGTCACATCCTTTCCCCCTTAAACAAATTGCGTCCACGCAATTCTTCTTCACAAGAGAACTCCACATCAACTGAAAACTAACTCCGATTATTCGTCATCAGTTGCTAAGCAAGAATACCATATACGAATTCTTGTGGAAGCTCATTAAGAAATCCCAGTAGTATTGTCTGCGAACCTCACTTAATAAGGCCAAATAAAGGCTCCAATAAAGATGCTACTTCGAAATCCAAATAAGAATCCCGCTGGCATGAATACCATAGAAGAATGGAATCCCAACTAAGAGCGGCGAGAAAATACCAATAAAAGTTCCGAGCAGGAGTATTGTAAATAATACCAGATAATAAGGCTGAAAAGAATCCATATACCAATTTTTCGGAGGGATGCCGACAAAAGAATACCAAAAGAATACCTGATAAAAAAAATACCAAGAATATGCTCCAGAGAACTGTCATATAGAAACCCCAAAAGAAGCTACTCATTTATGACCGCTAAGCACTGAAGAAGGCCTTAGAAGAATCTCAATAACTGAGCTCTACCTACAACACCAATTCCCAAATAAAAGAGCTGATCAACCGCTTCACGTTCCTACTAATCCACATAACTTGAAAGGCCAGCCACTAATCACCTCTCTTCAAGGGAGGAAGAAGTTTTTCTTACCATTCGACGGGCTATGTATGAATGCCAAACTATTGCATATGTATAAACATTCTTTAAACTATTATGCAAGCATGTTTATAAAAGAACATATAAAGCAATGTAAGCAACAAAGTCATTCAAGTGCGAATCATAACAAAACCAATTCAATTCACAAAAAAACTTAATTCAAAATGCTCAAGTACATATGTTACAATCAATAATTCAAGCAGATAACGATTCACGAGGTCAATTCGATGCAACTTCACTTCATTCAGCACACATTTAGCACATAACACATAACTATATCACATAGGTGCACACATTCAATTCAAGACACACAATCACACATTCAAGCACACACTTTCAAGACACACTTAACAAGCACACACGCAAGGGTTACTACCCGACAGGCCGAGGACCCTATCCTGACTGAGAGCTAACTAAGCTCTGATACCACCTGTATCGCCCCGATCCCTCACAAGACCGGAGGGTCTAATAACCATGCTATTCTCAACCCAATACCAAACCCGGTCACAAAATTTTAGGGAAATCCAGACAGAGTTTTCTCTGTACCGCGGACATTTTTCAAAACTGTAAATGCTCAAAATAGCCACAATATACTAAAACAAACTTTTATAATTAAAATTCAAAGGTTCAAGGTCATCCAAGCCAGGAGACAAACAACAGCTTCAAATCACACATGCATGCACCCAACTTAACTTTTCATTAAACCTTTTTAACATGCCATCCTATGATAACACTAGAGCAATTTTAGAAGTTGAAATCAACACCTCTAAACATACACCCCCAAGCATGCAAGAACTAAAAGGAGAATTAAAAGTTATTACAAGCCATAATATCTCAAAGTTAACATTACAACCAATAGCTTTCAACTTGCAACTACAAGAATATACATAGCCTTAAGGCCATAAAATAGATCATGCTATAGCAATACAAGTACACCATGTAACAACAAGAAGGCAAATCCACCTTAGACAACAAACACACAACAACTAGGGCAAAGGCTCAGCCTGAACTTCTTCCTCTTCCACTAGTACCTCAACTAGTTGGGGTTCACCTTCAGCACTTCCTGAAACATATATCGAGGTATGAGCAACCACTGTTGCCCAGTGAGGGATATAGTCTCCCAGGGTGTGCAATGCAACAAATAAAGCAATTGGACAATAAAGCAGTTAATCATTCAGAAATGACAAGTTCTAGTAACCACACAAAATAAAAGATACATTTCACTTAACCCCATACTCCAGATCTTCAATCCACAAACACGATCCACGAACCACGATCTCAATCTCGATATGCCTGCATCCCTTACACCAATGGGTACTCCGGATGTACCCAATCCTACGACCCAACACCCCCTAGCAATCTCCGGACCAGGCGAGTGAGGGAATAGCAGACGGAGCTAAAGCAACCAACACTAGCAAGCCCGATGCCGCCAAGCGAGGCCATCGCATCCGCCGCGACAATGAGGTTGTGCAACCACGATGCAATGCAAGAATGATAACAATTACAATATAATCAGTAAACACATTTAAGGACAAAAAGTAGGTTGACCTCAATGCAGTTAGAATAGAAGCAGTTTATACAAACAAATAAGTAGTTTTACAAAGGGGCATATACAAGATATAATTAGAATTACATCAAAAGTTCCAAACCAACTTGAAACTACATTTAAACATTCAAGAAGTCATGCCAAGGTCTTAGAAGCGTGAGACAACCGAAATTGCACCTAAACCCCTTTGTTATTCAAGCTATTTCTCCTCCAAACCAAAGTTAATGATTCAAATTCAAAGGGAAACTCTACCAACCTTCTAACTAACTCTCAAAGAACCCTTTCAACCCTCTAACACATTCATATGCCCGCAATAACCCCGAAAGCCCCAAATTCCCTCTTATAGCTTTACACTACACCTACCTTATCCGGGCTTCAAACAAGGGTTAGCAAAGCTTCTATAGCACCTAGGTAGCCTAAGAATACTAAAAGTGAAGCCCGAATCCACCCGGATTCGCATTAACCTCGAAACCTCTTTGTTAAAGTCGGTTATTTCATGTTTTATGCGATTTTAGAGCAATTCAAGTGTACGGGGCTATTAGACTACCTTCATTAGCACCGAAAGCATCTATTAGGAGTGTTGAATCAAACTAATACGTGCAATTACACAAAACCCTAGAAAAAATGTCACTATTCACCTCATAAATCAAACTAACGATTCTAATCGTTTAAAAAGCGAAACAATGGCTCAAATATGTTCTTTAGCACTCATATACAAGGTATAATAGCATAGATAATCAATACATTAGCATTTGGTCACATTTTCAGCAAATCAAGAAAATATCAACTATTTTAAAATGCGAAAATAAGCCATGAAATCCCTCACCAATGCGCGTAGGAGCACCTAGGAAGCTTGCAAACACCCTAAACTACTAGCTCTAGGCTTGGATTGGCTTGGCTTGAAGAGTTGAAGAGAAAAATCACCTTTTTCCTTCTCCTTTGGTATTTTCGGCCCTGCTATAGTAATTCCTGAACATTTCTTCTCTTTTTTTGTGTGTTTTAATGAGCTTAGGTGAATTATATAAGGTTAAGTTGAGGTGGGGTCAAGTTTGGGTAGTTAAAAGGTCACTAGAATGCGCGTTATTAACTTAAAAACGAGCCTAAGGTGAAAAGTAATGTTAGTTATTTAAATCTCTAAGTTTGTTACGTAACACTATTCACTTTACTACTAAAAATATTTTCTAAACGAGCTCTCCTATCGCCTCTAGCTCAATTGCACATTTTTCCCACTCCTCTAACAATTAATGTGATTTAATAAAAATGCTAATTCACTAATAGAATATAGTTTGAAAACGGGATGAATAGTAGCTAAAGAAGACAGTTAATAAAGCACAGAAGGAAATGCGCAAACAATAGATGCAACAGTAAATGAATGTAGGCAAAAATCTCGGGCGTCACACACTTATATGCTATTACAGGTTTTACATTTTGCCTAGAAACAGGGGAGACTCCGTCCGTCTTTCCCTAAAAATTTTGCCCGGGCTTGGAATTGGGTTGTGATTAGCTTGATTGATAGAACTCCCGGTCTCGAGAGGGATCGGGGTATTACAAGTGGTATCAGAGTTTGTTTAGCTCATAAGCCGGGACAGGGTCCTCGGTCTGGTGGGTAGTGATCCTTGAATGTGTGCTTGAAAGTGTATGCTTATATGTGAGATTGTGTGTCTTGACTTGAATGTATGCACCTATGTGAAATAGTTATGTATTATGTACTAAATGTGTGCTAAGTGAAGTGAAGTGTCTAGTTGCGCATTGAATTGACCTATTGAATTGATATCGTGAATCGAATCGACCTCGTGAATTGTTATTTGCTTGGAGTATTGCTTGTAATGAGTGTATTGGAATGCCTTGAATTGGTTGTGCCGTGATTTGAATTGATTATGTTGTTCTTGACTTGATTGTCGTGCTTGAGTGACTTTGTTGAATAAACTGTTTTATAAACTGTTTTACAAACATGCTTGCATAATAGTTTAAGGCATGTATATATAAATGTGATATCTTGGCATTCATACATGTCCTATTGAAATGGTAAGAAAGACTTCTTCCTTCCCCTAAAGAGAGGTGATTGGTAGCAGGCCTCCAAGTTATGTGGATTGACGGGAATGAGCAGTATTTGACTAACCTTTATTTGGGAGTTGGTGTTTGCTTTTGGAGCTCGGTTATTGGCGAATCTGTGACACCCCGATCCCTCTCGAGACCGGGAGTTCTATCAATCAATCTATTCACAACACAATTTCAAACCCGGCAAAATTTTAGGGAAAGACGGGCGGAGTCTCCTCTGTTTCTAGGCAAAATGTAAAACCTGTAATAGCATATAAATAGACCAGCACCGTGTCCAACCACACAAAACTTCCTCAAGGCCATCCGAGCCTTGGTTCTCAACAATTAAGCACAAGTAAATATACAATTCCAAGTACCCAGACTATTCTAACTTTTCTTTAAGCAATACAAACATGCATTAAAGTTAAGCTATACTAACTAGATACATAAACTAACTTATCAAACACTTCAATAATCTAGTAAAACTTAAATTACATTCCTTTTGACATGAATTACATTCAATACATGAAACATACATCTTTGAATCTTTGACAACTCAAGCCACATAGCACGCAAGATAACTCTTCAAGCACGAACTTTCCATCTAACATGGCATTTCCTGAAATGTGGTGGTGAGGAGTGAATATACACAACACGTATACTCAGTGAGGGCGAGACAAATATCGAGGTGGAGAGAAAGAAGTTCGTGCAATGCAAATAGGTACAGTTAAGCAATATAATCAATAAGAAGGCATTCAATATAAACGACAATACAATAAACAAATAAAGAAAGCATTAACACAACCATTCAAAGCTATACCACACTTTGAAGGCTATGGTTCACTCGAACGAGTAATATACCGATCACGAATTCGATGACTTTAACGATGACGCGCAGGCTCACCCACCTTATAACTTCCGTTTAGAGTACTCCGGACATACTCTGTCAATTCTACGACCCAAAACTCCCTGGGCGGCAACCCAAGCGAGAAAGGGAATAGGACACGGAGCTAGAGCAACCAACACTAGCAACCCGAGGCTACCCAGAGAGGCCCATCACTCACGCGCCTGACACTTATGCAATGCAATACGAGATATATATAACGATAATCGAGCAAGGCACTGAAGTGCAAGTTAGTAACAACATGCGATACAAAAAGCATTTACAATCTATAAAGTAACAAGAACAACACTAACAAGCATTATCAACAATTGATATATAATTCAATCATAACCAACTTTAACAAGCATAACAAACAACATTAAGCATTCTATAGGCATTACACTATGAAAAACAAACAAAATCACAAAATGACCTCGACTTTCAAAACGCTACTACTTTCAAACGAGCCACGAGTTTTGGAAACCGACTTCACCAATCCTCCTAGGTCACCATAAGGCACGTCTAAAGACCCTGAAACCCTACTTTACCCTAGAATTCACGCAAAGCCCCGATTTTTCCCTTTGCTCGTTTGAACTACCGCTACCCTAACCAAACACCCAACCAACGCCATAACCACACCAAAAGTGCTTCCATGGCCTCCCGAGACAATGTCATCACGCAAATCGAGGAAATGCTAATCTCGACCGAAACGACCCCAACTTGTACCAAGGAATTTTTCTCCGTTTTTCCATTACGCAACCCAAACAAATCATGCATTTAGGCATTCTAGCATATCTAGCATCTCTTCACATCAACAGAACGCGTAACGGAGCAACTTCATCGAAACGGGGGTTTACTATTCATAATTTACTATTCAATTATCAATTTCAATTTCAATTTCGATATTCAACCGCAGAAAATGCTAAAAAACTATAAATACATGTTCTACAATTGCTAGGGAACATTCTTCAAGCATCAAAACGAATTAAATAACAATCTACGGCTTAAACCCAAAAATTAAAGTTTAAACACAATTATTTCAAATGCGCAAATAACAATGAAACCCTCATCTTAGACACTCCTAGACACTAGGAAAACCACGTTGGATGCCTCGGAAACCACCCCGTGCAAGCTCACGCGAAGATTTGAAGATTTGGCTTGAAAATCTTGTTTTTTCTTCTCGTATTTTCAGCCTGTTCCTTCTCTGTTTTCAGCTTTTTTTTTTCTTTTGTTTGCTATTATAAGCTTAAATATGATGACAACTCAAGTCAAATAGTCAAGGCTTGGTCAAAGGTTGCTTAAGTTGGTCAATTAGGCTTATTTTATGCATTTTAAAGCTAAAACAACCAACACAAATCTAATTCTAGTTAAATACAACTAAAATACCAAAATTAAAACACTAAATACTAGTTTTCACTATTTGCTGAGGACTAGAAATCATTTCCTAACTATCGCTCTCGATATGCTATGCATTTTGCGACAATAAAAGAATAACAATTAAATCTCAAAGAATTTAGGAAAATATAATTTTCGAAAAGTAACATAGTTCAAAATTTACTCTGGCTCAGAGCTACTTTTCATTTTATTGAAAACCGAGCATCAAGGTGCAAGAAAAATAAAACCGATTAACATAAATACGAAAGTAGTTGATATTCCATTAAAATAATTAACTCAAGTATTATTTAATTACTTCTAAAAGAAATATGAAAATAATGCTAGAAATGAATGTTTAACTTAAAAATAAACACGAAATTCAATACTAACATTTAAGATGTCACTTAATTAATTGCAATTAAATGCCATTAAATGCATGCCAGGTTCGGGTTATCACATCCTTTCCCCCATAAAACAATTGCGTCCTCGCAATTCTTCTTCCAATAGAACTCTGCATCCACTAAAATCCAACTCTGACTAATCTTCATCAGCTGCTGAGCAAGTATATTAATGAAGATGACCAATAGGGAAGTTTAAGAAGAAATTCCAAGTAGTAATGCCGAATAAAGGCTCAAATGTAGATACCGCACAAAAATCCCGTTGACACGAATACCGAAGAAGAATAAAATTCTAACCAAAAGCGCCAAGATAATACCAATAAAGACTAAAGCAAAGATACTGTAGATAAAATCACATCACATATTAATGATAAGAGGAATACCGAATGAATACCCTATACACGAATCTCTAGTAGAAGTTCAACTATTACTGCCTGAGAATTCCCAAGCAAGAAGCCAAATAAAGGTTCAAACAAAGGTTCCATCCAGAGGTGCAAAGAAGTACCCCGCTGGTCATGAATTTCATAGAAGAATTCCTTGTTAAGAGTGCTGAAGAAAATACTAAGAAACCCAATCAAATATACTTCAAAAGTTCCAAAGAAGCCTTCCAAATAATAACCTCATAGGATAACCAATTAGATCCCAAGTATCGCTATCAAATGCAGAGAAGAATGTCTAAGGAAATACTAGAGAAATTATCATGTGTCTAATAAGACAGTCAAGTTAAATAACAAATATAGTTTTTCCAACTAGATGAGAAATCCGAGTAAGATTCCCAAGCAGGTGCACAACATACAAAACCAAACTCCAAGGCCTCTTCACTGTTCGCCAGGTGAGAACTTCATACAAACTTGCCAATAAGGAAACCCAGTAAGAAAATACCAAAAGAATGTTCCCAATAGCCGTCATATAGAAGTCCCAAGAGTGTTATCCTTTTATGATTGCCAACCACAAATGATAGCCTTAGAAGAATGCTAGTAACAGTGCTTCAAGGACAAATACCAACTCCCAAATAAAGGCTAATTAAATGCCATTCATTTCCTGCCAATCCATACACCTTGAAAGGCCAGCTGTGAACTACCTTCTTCAGGGAAGAAAAAGGACTTACTTACCATTTCCACGGGACATGTATGAATGTCAGGATATCACATTTATACACATGCCTTAAACTATTATGCAAACAAGTTTACAAAAGAGTTTATAAACAGTTTATTCAACAAAGTCACTCTAGCACGACAATCAAGTCAAGCACAACATAATCAATTCAAATCACGGCACAACCAATTCAAGACATTCCAATACACACATTACAAGCAATACTTCAAGCAAATAACAATTCACGAGGTCGATTCGATTCACGATGCCAATTCAATAGGTCAATTCAATGCACAACTAGACACTTCACTTTACTTGAGAAACATTTAACACATAACACATAACTATATCACATAGGTGCATACATTCAAGTCAAGGCACACAATCTCACATACAAGCATACACTTTCAAGACACACTTAACAAGCACACATTCAAGGATTACTACCCACCAGACCGAGGACCCTGTCTCGGCTTATGAGCTAACTAAGCTCTGATACCACCTGTGACACCCCGATCCCTCTCGAGACCGGGAGTTCTATCAATCAATCTATTCACAACCCAATTCCAAACCCGGCAACATTTTAGGAAAAGACGGGCGGAGTCTCCCCTGTTTCTAGGCAAAATGTAAAACCTGTAATAGCATATAAATGGAACAGCACCGTGTCCAACCACACAAAACTTCCTCAAGGCCATCCGAGCCTTGGTTCTCAACAATTAAGCACAAGTAAATATACAATTCCAAGTACCCAGACTATTCTAACTTTTCTTTAAGCAATACAAACATGCATTAAAGTTAAGCTATACTAACTAGATACATAAACTAACTTATCAAACAGTTCAATAATCTAGTAAAACTTAAATTACATTCCTTTTGACATGAATTACATTCAATACATGAAACATACATCTTTGCATCTTTGACAACTCAAGCCACATAGCACGCAAGATAACTCTTCAAGCACGAACTTTCCAGCTAACATGGCATTTCCTGAAATGTGGTGGTGAGGAGTGAGTATACACAACACGTATACTCAGTGAGGGCGAGACAAATATCGAGGTAGAGAGAAAGAAGTTCGTGCAATGCAAATAGGTACAGTTAAGCAATATAATCAATAAGAAGGCATTCAATATAAACGGCAATACAATAAACAAATAAAGAAAGCATTAACACAACCATTCAAAGCTATACCACACTTTGAAGGCTATAGTTCACTCGAACGAGTAATATACCGATCACGAATTCGATGACTTTAACGATGACGCGCCAGCTCACCCACCTTATAACTTCCGTTTAGAGTACTCCGAACATACTCTGTCAATTCTACGACCCAAAACTCCCTGGGCGGCAACCCAAGCGAGAAAGGGAATAGGATACGGAGCTAGAGCAACCAACACTGGCAACCCGAGACTACCCAGAGAGGCGCATCACTCACGCGCCTGACACTTATGCAATGCAATACGAGATATATATAACGATAATCGAGCAAGGCACTGAAGTGCAGGTTAGTAACAACATGCGATACAAAAAGCATTTACAATCTATAAAGTAACAAGAACAACACTAACAAGCATTATCAACAATTGATATACAATTCAATCATAACCAACTTTAACAAGCATAACAAACAACATTAAGCATTCTATAGGCATTACACTATGAAAAACAAACAAAATCACAAAATGACCTCAACTTTCAAAACGCTACTACTTTCAAACGAGCCACGAGTTTTGGAAACCGACTTCACCAATCCTCCTAGGTCACCATAAGGCACGTCTAAAGACCCCGAAACCCTACTTTATCCTAGAATTCACGCAAAGCCCAGATTTTTCCCTTTGCTCGTTTGAACTACCGCTACCCTAACCAAACACCCAACCAACGCCATAACCACACCAAAAGAGTTTCCATGGCCTCCCGAGACAATGCCATCATGCAAATCGAGGAAACGCTAATCTCGACCTAAACGACCCCAACTTGTACCAAAGCATTTTTCTCCATTTTTCTATTACGCAACCCAAACAAATCATGCATTTAGGCATTCTAGCATATCTAGCATCTTTTCACATCAACAGAACGCATAACGGAGCAACTTCATCGAAACGGGGGTTTACTATTCATAATTTACTATCAATTATCAATTTCAATTTCAATTTCGATATTCAACCGCAGAAAATGCTAAAAAGCTATAAATACATGTTCTACAATTGCTAGGGAACATTCTTCAAGCATCAAAACAAATTAAATAACAATCTACGGCTAAAACCCAAAAATTAAAGTTTAAACACAATTATTTCAAATGCGCAAATAACAATGAAGCCCTCACCTTAGATTCTCCTAGATGCTAGGAAAACCATGATGGATGCCTCGGAAACCACCCCGTGCAAGCTCACGCGAAGATTTGAAGATTTGGCTTGAAATTTTTTTTTTTCTTCTCCTTGTATTTTCGGCCTGCTCCTTCTCTGTTTTCAGCTTTCTTTTTTTTTCTTTTGTTTGCTATTATAAGCTTAAATATGATGACAACTCAAGTCAAATAGTCAAGGCTTGGTCAAAGGTTGCTTAAGTTGGTCAATTAGGCTTATTTTATGCATTTTAAAGCTAAAACAACCAACACAAATCTAATTCTAGTTAAATACAACTAAAATACCAAAATTAAAATACTAAATACTAGTTTTCACTATTTGCTGAGGACTAGAAATCATTTCCTAACTATCGCTCTCGATATGCTATGCATTTTGCGACAATAAAAGAATAACAATTAAATCTCAAAGAATTTAAGAAAATATAATTTTTGAAAAGTAACATAGTTCAAAATTTACTCCGGCTCGAAGCTACTTTTCATTTTATTGAAAACCGAGCATCAAGGTGCAAGAAAAATAAAACCGATTAACATAAATATGAAAGTAGTTGATATTCCTTTAAAATAATTAACTTAAGTATTATTTAATTACTTCTAAAAGAAATATGAAAATAATGCTAGAAATGAATGTTTAACTTAAAAATAAACACGAAATTCAATGCTAACATTTAAGATGTCACTTAATTAATTGCAATTAAATGCCATTAAATGCATGCCGGGTTCGGGTTATCACAGAATCTTTAAGGTCCTCCTATGTGCTTAACAGTTGTGAAAGAGTAGCTTTCTTTTGGGGTTCTATTTGGTTGTTCTCTGGAGCATTCTTTGGTTTTCTTATTGGGTATTCTTTGGAAACTTATGTTGGCGCTTCTTGGTAGACTGGGCTATTGGGTTTTCAATCGGACTTACTGCATGGTATTATCTATGGTATATGTGTCTCGGTCTTTATTGGTGTGCTACTGGCATCCCTGATGGGAAATTCTTCAATGGCATTTTATAGAATTCTTAGTGGCCATTTATTTAGTACTTACTTATTGGGCAAACCTTGCTACTTTCTTACTGGAGCATTGTTTCGGGTATTTTCTTTGGCATCCCTCAGTTGGTTTGGTAATTGGAATTCCTATCAGACTTATTGTGTAATATTACTTACGGTATTCTTTGGAATTCTTATTGGGCATTCTACTAGTATTTTACTTATTGGCATTTATTGGAAGATCCTACACTTGGAATTCTGCTTGGACTTATTATCTTGTATTGTTTACGGCTTCTCCTTCGGCCTTTCCACTCTGGGGAATCTATACTTGCTGTTTTACTAAGATGTTGTGGTAGGGACTCAGTGATTGGAGGATTTCATTTAGAGATTGGCCTTTCGTATTCTTCTCTATATACTTTTACAGAACTTTCAGCTATGTCTACTTACGGTAATCAGCACTGCATGAGGTGCATCTACTCTGGCTATCTTTTAACTTTCTTATTTGGTACTTGTTAGACTTCTATTGGAGGTTCGTAAATAGGGTATTCCTTCGGTATTCTTTTTGCCATTAATATGTGGTATTGATATTATCTACAGTATCCCTGCTTAAGTCTTTAGTTGGTATTTTCTCGGCATTCTTGGTTGGGATTTCTATTCGGGTTTCCCTACGAGCATCCTTATTCACTATCATGCTCAGCAACCGATGAAGATTAGTCAGAGTTGGGTTTCAGATGATGTTGAGTTCTATTGGAAGAAGAATTACAAGGACGCAATTGTTTTAAGGGGGGAAGGATGTGATAACCCGAACTCGGCATGTATTTAATAGCATTTGACTGCATTTAATTAAATGTTTAATTAGTTAAATCAACCATTTTTCACTATTTTGATATTTTTTTGGAAGCATTTAATAATTTTTATATTGATTAATTAAAAGATTATTACCTATTTCTATTAATTATAGTAATTGGATTTATTCTCTTGTATTTAATTAAGTGTCATATTAAATGTTAGTGTTTAATTGCATTTGATTACGTGTTTATATTAACTTATTCATTTGTATCTTAACATTAATTTCATAATTCTTTAAAATATTCTAGAAATAGTTAAATTAATTATTTTTAAATGAATATTAATTATTTTGATTGTTTCGATTATTTTAATAATCGGTTTTAATTTTCTTGCATTAAATTACTCGATTTTCAATTAAATGAGAAAAGTAACTCCGAGCCGAAGTGAATTTTAAACTATTCCACTATTCTACTTTTCAAAAATTATAGTTTTCTATTAGTGCTCATCATTTGATTTGCGATCGTTTATTGACCGTTCGATCATAGCATTTCAAAAATGAGAGTTAGAGAAATATTCCTCGGACTTAGTGAAAAATGTTTTTAGTTTAATTTAGCTAGTTTTAGTTGTTTTCCATCTAATTGCATTTTTTTAACTTGAGCTAGACCAAATGATAACCAAAATAGCCTTAGTTGACCAATTTAACTTGAATTTTGACTTTGCTAAATGACCATTTTGCCCTTGAGCTTTGTCAATTTTTTTAAATAGCCAAGAATCAACAAAATGATCAAAAAAAAAAAAACAAAATACCACCCAAGTCCTCCCCCCCTTTGGGCGAAACTCTTCAAGAGGAAAAAAAGAATTTTGCTTGCATTTTCTTCTACAATCATGTGTGGAATTGCTCGGGGGTCGTGGCTCGGGTCCTTGCGGGTCTTGGTCTTCAATCTCTGTGAGGGTTTTCATGCTTTTGTGCATTTATATTCGAATTTGATTTTTGTTTCAAATTTTTAGATTTGATATATAATGTGTTATAATGCCTATAATTGCTTGATATAGCTTCCTTTGAGTTCGTAGAGCATTGTTTGATGGTTATTTAGCAATTTTTACGCTAAAATTGCGTATTTGAAATTGGGGAAGAATATTAAATAGTGATTTTGAATAGTAAAACCCTAGAATTTTGGATTTTGATCCGAATTGCGATTTCTTGATTTGGATAGGTGCCATTAGTGATAGAAAGATAAAATGTGCAATAAAAACGGACCAGCCTTTGTTAAAATTGAAAATTAGACAAAGAAACGTAAAGGGGCCGTTTGACCAAAAGTTGACCGTGCTCGAATTGAGTTGGGGGTTTTGCTATTGAGGGCATGGAAGCACTTTTGGCGCTGTTGTGGCATTGATTGAATGACCGATTAGCATAGCTGTAGTTCAAACGCAGTAGGTGGACTTTCGGGCTCCGGGTGAGAAAATGAAGTTTAGTGATATAGAAACGTGCCTTGTAGCGCCTAAGTGAATGTAGTGAAATCGGTTTCCTAATCCTGTAGCTTGTTTGCTTGTAATTGCCTTTGGAAGTTAGGGATTAAATAGTGATATTTGTCGTTTTCGTGTTTGAACTGCTATTACTTGTTTGATTGATGTTATTTGTTGATAATCATGCTTGAAAAGTTGATTGATTGCTATTACTAATTGTAATGCTTGATATCTCATTTATCGCCGCTAATTTGCACTTTCGTGCTATTGCTCGTTTATTGCTTGTATCTCGTATTGTATTGCATTAGTGTCAGGCGCGTGAGTGATGGGCCTCTCTGGGCAGTCTCGAGTTGCCAGGGTTGGTTGCTCTAGCTCCATGTCCTATTCCCATTCTCGCTAGGGGTGCCACCCTGGGAGATTTGGGTTGTAGATGTGTCGGGGTACATCCGGAGTACACCCAGTGGAAGTTATAAGGTGGTTGCGCGCTTATTGTCATCGTTGTCAACATCAAGCTCGAGATTGATGTATTGCTCGTGAAATGGTACATTGCTCGTATGAGTGAACCATGGCCTTCAAAGTGTGGTATAGCTTTGATTGGTTGTGTTAATGCTTTCTTTAATTGTTATTGTATTGTTGATCATATTGTTTGTTGTTCTTATTGGATATATATTGCTTAACTATCTTATTTGCATTGCACGATCTTCTTTCTCTCCACCTCGATAACTGTCTCGCCCTCACTGAGTATACGTATTGTGTATACTCACTCCTCACCACTACATTTCAGGAAATGCCATGTTAGCTGGAAAGTTCGTGGTTACGTGAAAGTTCGTGCTTGAAGAGTCATCTTGCGTGCTATGTGGCTTGAGTTGTCAAAGATGCAAAGATGTATGTTTCATGTGTTGTATGTATTTAATGTTAAAAGGAATGTAATTTAAGTTTTACTAGATTATTGAAGTGGTATGATAAGCTAGTTTATGTATTCAGATAGTATAGCTTAACTTCAATGCATGTTTGTAATGTCCAAAGGAAAAGAGTTAGAATGGTATGATAGTCTATTTTATGCAATAAGTTAGTATAGTTTAGTTGCCAAGCATGAATGTACTTGTCAAAGATGAGAAGAGATAGGTTAGCATTTAAACTGGAATGTATACTTACTTGTGTTCGCTTGTTGAGAACCAAGGCTCGGATGGCCTTGAGGTGTTGTATGGTTAGATACGGTGCTGGTCTACTTATATGCTATTACAGGTTTTACATTTTGCCTAGAAACAGGGGAGACTCCGTCCGTCTTTCCCTAAAAATTTTGCCCGGGTTTGGAATTGGGTTGTGATTAGCTTGATTGATAGAACTCCCGGTCTCAAGAGGGATCGGGGTGTTACATTACCTGTCGATTGCATATTACAAGACTAAACTGCAAGAGGTTGTATCTCACCCTCAAAGAAGGCGAGCATTGTCCAAACGCAAGATTTAGCCCTTGATATAGCCGGCAACCGTAATTTCTCAAGTCAAAGGATTAATTTGTACAACTTGCAACGAATGACAAACTATTAATCCAAAGTCACATTCATATGTGAGTTAATCGCATCCTTATGCTGTTGTAGCTCAACGCTCACTACCCTTTATCATTAACATCTCTATGTTAATCAAAGGTAACGACATATGATAGTTCGTACTTGATTATTCTAGTCCTGGTCAATCTAAGGACTATGAATACTTTTGAATGTTTATCTTGTCAAAGAAATATGCAGTCGAATTCTCAACACATTAAGAATATACTTCTTCTCATAAAAACATTAAGGACATATTCATATAATTGAACGAAGAATATGAACATCCAATTAACATGCCATTCAGATTTACATCAAAATGCCCTATATAGGTCATCTAACTATATAGCACAAGGGCATATCTCTAACAATCTCCCACTTGTACTAATGCTATAGAATATAGCCTTCAACGCATATCTACATGGTATAACATCCCCATCTTTTCAAGATGACGTTCTAACTGCGATTGATTCATAGGCTTAGTAAGTGGGTCAGCTACATTCTCTAATGTAGGAACTTTCTGCAGACTTATATCTTTTCGAGCAACTATCTCTCGAATTATATGAAAACGCCTTTCAATGTGTTTGGATTTCTAATGAGATCTAGGTTCCTTAGCTTGTGCAATAGCTCCATTATTGTCGTAATATAGCGGTATCGGCAACTCGATGGAAGGAACCACTTCTAGCTCTAACAAAAACTTCTTCATCCAAACAACTTCCTTTGCTACATCTGATGCGCCAATGTACTTGGCTTCTGAAGTGGAGTTTGCAGTAACTAGCTGTTTGGAACTTTTCTAACTTACTGCTCCTCCATTACAAACAAACACAAATTCGGATGTAGACTTTCTATCATCCGTATCAGATTGAAAATCTGAATTTGTGTACCCATCTATCCGGAGTTCTCTTCCTCCATAAATCAGTGCAAGGTCCTTAGTTCTTCGCAAGTACTTAAGGATATGTTTCACTGCCATCCAGTGTTCTTCTCCTGGATCGGACTGATATCTACTCACAAGGCTTACAGCATATACAATAGGCATACATGAGACTGCCAACAGCTAAAGCATAAGGTACATGCTCCATACGTTGCCTTTCATCCTCAGAATTGGGAGACATGTTCTTGGAAAGATGTATTACATGCCAGATAGGTAGAAGACCTTTCTTAGAACTTTCCATATTGAATTTCTTCAATACTCGCTCTATGTACATACTTTGAGACAAGCCAATCAATCTTTTCGTTTTATCTCTATAGACACGAATCCCTAAGATATAAGAAGCTTCTCCCAGATATTTCATGGCGAATTTGCTGTTTAACTAAATTTTAGTGGACATCATCTGTCCAACATCATTTCCTATGATTAATATGTCATCAACATACAAAATCAGAAAAGTGGTCATGCTCCCACTAATCTTCTTGTATACACAAGGTTCATTGTCATTTCTAATGAAACCAATCTCTTTGATCTCATTATTAAATCTGATGTTCCAAGAACGAGAGGCTTGCTTTAGACCATAAATTGATCTTTTGAGCTTACACACTTGATATTTGTTGGATTTAAAACCTTTAGGCTGTTCCATATAGATATCTTCCTCAAGATAGCTATCAGGAACGCAGTTTTAACATCCATTTTCCAGATCTCATAATCATAGTGTGCAACAATAGCAAGCATGATGCGGATGGACTTAAGCATGACAACTGGTGAAAAAGTTTCATCATAATCAACACCTTGTTTCTGACGAAAACCTTTCGCAACCAGCCTTGCTTTATAAGTTTCCACATTTCCATCTATTCCAATTTTCATTTTGAAGACCCATTTACAACCTATAGGTACAATACCTTCAGGTTGGTCAACTAAGGTCCTAACATCATTTGAATACATGGAATCTATCTCTGTTTGCATAGCCTGCCTCTATTTCTCAGAATCAATATCTTTTATTGCTTCCTCATAATCAGTAGGATCATCCAAATGATCTTTATCCCCAACCACAAACAACTCTTGTTTTTCCTCAAGAAGATAACCATATCTCTAAGGAGGACAGGGTACTCTACCAAATCTTCAACGTCCTTGTGTGATGACTGGTTCTGAATCTTGTTGAATTGGTGCAGGATCAAGACTTGGATCAATTTGTGGTTCAGAAGACTCTTCTTCTATTATTATTTTCCTCCATCTACCTCCTTCTTGAACAAACTCCTTTTCAAGAAGGACGACATCTCGACTGATCGATATTCTTTGATTATCGAGAACATAAAAATAATATCCTTTAGTCTCCTTAGGATATCCTACAAATCTCCCTTTATCTGATCTAGCTTCCAACTTGTCCATCTTAAGTTTCTTAACATAAGCGGGACAGCCTCAAATCCTAATGTGATTAAGACTTGGTTTCCTACCAAACCACATCTCATATGGTGTAGTAGGAACAGCTTTAGTTGGAGCCCTATTCAACAAGTAAATAGCCATAAGAAGTGCATACCCCCACAACAAAATTGGAAGATCGGTATAACTGATCATAGATCATACCATATCCATCAATGTACGATTCTACGTTCAGATATTCCATTTAATTGTGGTGTAGCAGGTGGAGTAGTCTGTGAAGTTATTCCTGCTTGTTTAAGATATTCAAGAAATTCGGTACTTAAGTATTCACCTCTACGATCGGATCATAAGGTTTGAATACATTTTCCCGTTTGGTTTTCTACTTCAGCTTTAAATTCCTTGAATTTTTCAAAAGCCTCAGATTTGTACTTCATTAAGTACACATAACCATACCGAGAATAATCATCGGTGAAGGTTATGAAGTAGATATAACCACCGCGAGCCATTTCTCTAAAGGTTCTGTATACATCACTATGTATTAATGTTAACAATTCAGTGGCCCTTGTTCCCTTTCTAACAAATGATGACTTGGTCATTTTCTCGAGAATACAAGACTCACATGTAGGCCCAAGTTCACATCCCAATGAATCGATAAGTTCATTTTGAGCCATCCATGTTAATCTTTTCTCGTTAATATGTCCAAGTCTCAAGTGCCATAATTGTTTCACATTAATTTGAATATATTTTGGTTGTCTCTCTTTTGAAGTGGAAGTTGAAGTTACATGCATGCAATCATCCAAATTCAAATGATAAAGTCCGTTCAACAAAGTAGCTGAGCCGATATATTCATTACGGTAATAAATATTACAGCTCTTGTTCATAAAAGAAAATTCATAATTTTCACAAACACGTTTAGGAATAGAAACAATATTCCTAACAGCATTCGGAACCAACAAAATATTTGACAGACGCATAACATGACCAGCAGGCAGACAAACTTCAACATTCAATTTGGCATGGGCTGCAACACTTGTTCTATTACCAACCTTCAAGACAATCTCATGCTTCCGAAGAATTATCCTGTCATTTAGACTCTATAAAGACATACAGCATGTGTTATAGCACCAGAATCTAAAATCCAAGACATAGAAGCCGGACTAATTGAAAAATTAGTTTCATTCACAAATTTAAAAGAAATTATACCTCGCGCAGTGGCAACAACCTGTTTCTCTTTCAACTCTTGAAGGTATAGGGGACAATTTCTTCTCCAATGGCCATCAACCTTGCAATGATAACACTGCCCTTTAGGGACGACTTCTTTATTCTTAATACCCCATGTGGGCTTAGGAGCATTGCCCTTCTTCTTCTTGTTGTTCTTCCTCCTTCTTCTATTCTTGGGTCTAAACCCAGAAGAAGAGGCAGCAATGAGGACAGTCTCCTTGCCCTTTCCCTTGAACTGTGACTACGTTGTGGTCAACATATTGGCCAGCTTGGGCAAAGAAGCAGATAATTTGTTCATCTGAAAGTTCGCAAAGAACAGATTGAAGGAAGGTGGGAGCGACTGCAGAATAAGGTCCGTGTGCAGCTTACAGTCCATGTCAAACTCATGCATCTCAAGTTCAGTAATCAGATTAATCATCCTGAGAACATGCTTGTTGACATCACCACCTTCTTCCAATCTAGCTCTGAACAACTCTTTTGACAGTTCATAGCTGGCAATATCACTTTGTTCACCATACAGCTCTTTCAAGTTCAAAATCATGCTAGTAGCATCAGACATATCTCATGCTGCTTTTGCAGTTCATTTGACATTGAAGCAAGAATGTAAGCCTTTGCTCTCAAGTCATGTTCAACCCAGAGCTGATATGTTTCTTGCTCTTCTTCAATTGCAGTTTCAGGAAGGGTAGTTGTGACACCCCGATCCCTCTCGAGACCGAGAGTTCTATCAATCAATCTAATCACAACCCAATTCCAAACCCGGGCAAAATTTTAGGGAAAGACGGACGGAGTCTCCCATGTTTCTAGGCCAAAATGTAAAACCTGTAATAGCATATAAGTGGACCAGCACCGTGTCCAACCATACAAACACCTCAAGGCCATCCGAGCCTTGGTTCTCAACAAGCAAACACAACTAAATATACATTTCCAATTTAAAAGCTAACCTATCTCTTTTCATCTTTGACAAGAACATTCATGCTAGGCAATTAAACTATACTAACCCATTGCATAAAATAGACTATCATACCATTCTAACTCTTTTCCTTTGGACATTACAAACATGCATTAAAGTTAAACTATTCTATTTGAATACATAAACTAGCTTTTCCAAATCACTTCAATGACCTAGAAAACTTAAATTACATTCCTTTTTAACATTAAATACAAACAACACATGAACATACATCTTTGCATTTTTGACAACTCAAGCCACATAGCACGCAATGCAACTCTTCAAGCACGAACTTTCCCGCTAACATGGCATTTCCTGAAATGTGGTGGTGAGGAGTGAGTATACACAACACGTACACTCAGTGAGGCGAGACAGATATCAAATTGGAGAGAAAGAAAGTCATGCAATGCAAATAAGGCAGTTAAGCAATATAACTGATAAGTAAGTAATCAAAACAAACAATCAATACAATAAGCAATTACTGAAAGCATTAACACAACCATTCAAAGCTATACCACACTCTGAAGGCTATGGTTCACTCCTACGAGCAATGTACCATTTCATGAGCGATACATCAATCTCGAGCTTGATGTTGACAACGATGACAATAAGCGCGCAACCACCTTATAACTTCAGTTTGGAATACCCCGGAAGTATCCAATCAATTCTACGACCCAAATCTCCCTGGGAGGCAACCCAAGCGAGAATGGGAATAGGACACAGAGCTAGAGCAACCAACACTGGTAGCCTGAGACTACCCAGAGAGGCCCATCACTCACGCGCCTGACACTATGCAATGCAAGACACGATACAAGGCGATAAACAAGTGATAGCACAACAATACAGATTAGTGGCGATAAACGAGATATCAAGCATTTACAATCAATACTAACATTCAATTAACTTTTCAAGCATAACTATCATTAATAGCAACAATAACACCAATTAAACAAATAACAGTAGTTCAACCACGAAAACAACAAATATCACTATTCAACCCCTAACTTCCAAAGGCAATTACGAGCAAACGAGCTACGGGATTAGGAAACCGATTTCACTACATTCACTCAGACACTACAAGGCACGTTTCTATGTCACTAAACCTCACTTTCCCAACCGAAGCCCAAAAGTCCACCTACTGCGTTTGAACTACAGCTATGCTAACTGGTCATTCAATCAACGCCACAACAGCGCCAAGAGTACTTCCATGCCCTCAATAGCAAAACCCCCAACTCAATTCGAGCACGGTCAACTTTTGGTCAAACGGCCCCTTTACGTTTCTTTGTCTAATTTCTAATTTTAACAAAGGCCGATCCGTTTTTATTGCACATTTTATCTTTCTATCATTAATGCCACCTATCCACGAACCCTAAATTCAATTTGCATTTCTAACCGTAAAAATCGCTAAATAACTAACAAGCAATGCTCTACGAACCCTAAAGAAGCATTTCCAATCAATTTCAAGCATTATAACGCATTAAATATCAAATCTAAAAATTTGAATCAAAAATCAAATTTCATATAATATGCACAAAAGCGTGAAAACCCTCACAGAGATTGAAGACCAAGACCCGTAAGGACCCGAGCCACAACCCCCGAGCAATTCCACGCACGATTATAGAAGAAAATGCAAGAAAAATCATTTTTTTCCTCCTTGAGACCATTCGGCCATGGAAGGACATAAATGGCATTTTGCAATTTGTTTTTTTGATCATTTTGTTGATTTTTGGCTATTTAAAAGAATTGACAAAGCTCAAGGGCAAAATGGTCATTTTTGCAAAGTCAAACTTAAGTGAAAATTGGTCAAGTAAGCTTATTTTGATGCCATTTAATCTAATTCATGTTAAAACAATGCAATTAAATGAAAAACATCTAAAGTTAGTTAAATTAAGCTAAAAACATTTTTCACTAAGTCCGAATAATATTCCTCTAACTCTCATTTTCGAAATACTACGATCAAACGGTCAATAAATGATTACTAATAAAGTGATGAGCAATAATTTAAAACTTTAATTTTTTTTTTTTTGTAAAGTAGAATAGTAGAATAGTTTAAAATTCACTCCGACTCGGAGTTACTTTTCTCATTTATTTGAAAACCGAGTGATTTTAATGCAAGACAATTAAAACCGATTATTAAAATAATCAAAACAATCAAAATAATCAATATTCATTTAAAAATAATTAATTTTACTATTTCTAGAATATTTTAAAGAATTATGAAGTTAATGTTAAGATACAAATGTACAAATTAATATAAACACATAATCGGATGCAATTAAATACTAACATTTAAGATGACACTTAATTAATCACAAGACAATAAATTCAATTACTATAATTAATAAAAATAGGTAATAATCTTTTAAATTAATTAATATTAATCTTTTCGAATTCTTCTAAAAGAAATAGCAGAACAGTGAAAATTAGATGATTTAACTAATTAAACATTTAATTAAATGCAGTCAAATGCCATTAAATGCATGCCAGTTTCGGGTTATCACAGTAGTAGGAGGGGCCTTATCCATAACATATTCAATCTTTTCCAATCCCAAAACAATTTTAAGATTACAAAATCAATCGGGAAACTTTGGTCTGATTAAAGCATTTTTATCAAGGATACGGGCAATAGGATTTGAAATATAAGCCATTATAAAAGTACTGCAGAAATAAGTAGTACAGAAAGTAAGACTGCTAATTGATGTAAAAATGCATAACTATTTAAGTATGGTTTTTACAAAAATAGTAACTCCCACTATCTTTATTGAATCTCATACTCCCAGAACGAGAAATGCGAATTCGTTAGAATCTGGTAGTGGGTGACCAAATTCTCTTAATAATTTGTATCCCTCAAACCTTTGTGGCTACGTTGGAATATAAACATTAAGAGTCAACAATGTTTTGTTGTCTATTTCACAAAATAGGTTATGGTCATATTCAGTCCCTAAATTACTTTTGTCTCAAACCTTTGTGGCTATGTTGATTAAGTAATTCAGTTAGACCCAACCCGCCGTCTCATAGTTATCCCGCAAATTGAATCAATAGCCTCAAGCCTTTGTGGCTATGTTGGCCGTTAGATTTTGGAAGACAACTACATCACTATGTTCTACTAGCAACTTAATTAAACTTAGTACGAATCACGTCCCTCTACCTTTGGGAAAAACCGGATATGATCGCTTTGGGTTCATTAAGTCCTAGGATGGCGGAGGACAACAGATCTAATATTGATTTGCACATTTGGGAGTTTTGTAATAGATCTCATGATGCATACATTAACAAGCATATAAATATAATGCATGCAATAGTCGTAGATGGTGGATCATGGACTTTGGAATAAAAAAAGAAAAACTATCTTAAAACACATCACTATGTCTTCAAGATCTCCAACTCCTTTGGATTCATCCGGTTGCCTCCTTGCATATCATCTTTGAAACGACCCGGCTAAGCGAATGCCCGCATGGCAGAGGCACACCAGCGTTGCACAAAAAGAGGTATTGTCCACTCTGGGTTACCACGGTGGGCCCATCACAGTTTTGTCCCTTTGAGGATTTCCCCCAAAAGGCGCCTCTTCAAATATAAGGCGGAACCCCACACTATATATTCAGTTGGCCTAGCTCGTAACCTTCTGATGTGGGATGAGTTCACCACATCCAACCCCCCTTAAGGAGGCCTAGCGCCCTCGCGGGACACTGATATAAAGGAAGGCCCGCTCTGATACCAATTTCTATAACGACCCGGCTAAGCGAATACCCCGCAGGGCAGAGGCACACCAGCGTTGCACATAAAGAGGTATTGTCCACTCTGGGTTACCACGGTGGGCCCCTCACGATTTTGTCCCTTTGAGGATTTCCCCCAAAGGGCGCCTCTTCGAATATAAGGCAGAACCCCGCACTATATATTCAGTTGGCCCAGCTCGTAACCTTCCGATGTGGGATAGGTTCACCACAATCTTGAGAATTTACATATAGTCCTCACTACAAAGTTCTCTCAAAAGCAATAAAAATAAAATGAGACTTATCACATAGATAATCAAAGCTAAATGAAAAACAACCAATAAACATCTTAACGCATCATATACAAAAGATAAGCAAAGTCCATCTAATCTTCTATTAATGTTTTGACAACAAGCATGAAAGAGAATTGACTCTAACATCAACCAAGTATTCCAAGACCAACCGAGTTCACAAGCCATATAGTCTCGATATGACACATAAACCGAGATCTCCATATAAAGGGATCATCAGGCCCGATCATAGAAAACTTTTGGCTCGCTACAATCAAAGTCGATCTTTCCATGCGGGATGGAATCAACTCATATCTTTCACATAAACGTGTTAATAAACATTAAAAGATTAGATCTAATGTACATATTACGGACTTCCAAAACCGTGACTCTGATACTACTTGAAGGCGCATAAAGGCGTCAGCTTCATAAAGCGGGAGCGCAATGGGATCGTCTCGAGATATGTAAATAACAAAAACATGCAAGTGCAGCGGAAGTAATAACAATTAAAACTTTGCATGTAAACAAGTTGTATTTACAAAGATCTCAAGAGTAAATCCGTAACTTAGTACAAAAGGAAAATACATAAAAGTATATACAACTATATACAAATGTATTTAGAACGAAATACCTCGCGTGAAGAACTCGGGTGTAGACTCTTGAAATGATGATCTTGACTCAGAGAAATCTCCTCCGCAAGTGCAAAGGCCCTAGTCGGCCCACAGGTATCCAAAACCAAGGACACCTAACTAATAGTAGTGCTAGCTTAGTTAAGTCCAAGAGCTTAAGTGATTTAGAGTTAAAACAAGAAGCAAAATATTTTTCTAACTCTACAAGCTTGGGTCGAATTGTCACGCCCTAACTCGACCCCTCCTACAATCAGTCAGGACGCAACGGAATTTTGGCAGTATAACGACAGTAAATAGGACACCGAGGCTCTAAACCAACCTCAATAGAACATCATACATCAACTTCACAAACCATACAACAAACAACTCCTCAATAAAATAACAACATACATCATAACCATATTATACAATAAACAGTCCTCGTTATATGCCTCCGCTCCAACATAATACATTAACCCTTAATATACAATACAAAAACACATTGAGCCAATCTAGCAACCTAATCATAAACAAAAGAAAAGCTACTAAGACAACATCAACTAATTCATTAACTTATCAACATCTTATACATTATAAAATACAAAGCAGATAAAAGTCTACGAAGTTAATTTACAAGATAATAAAACATGTACGACATCATGGATAAGACTCTGGAACATAGGACTCATCCACGTAAGGCATGTTTTCCACATTCTCCTCTTCAGGAGACACATACCCGTAATCCTGCAAAAGTACACCTGTATGCATGCAATAATAGAGAGTGACCTTATATAAAATAAGCCCAGCGAGGATCCGATAGATCTCGAGCAAGGTCTACTAAACTCCTTGGAATAATCCTTTGAGTCAGTAAACACACAATAACATAAATAATACTATCATCACATAACTCTATGACCATTCAATAAAGGATACTCTCTCTAGTTGGTGTAGCTCCAAACGCCATCACGATCTCAACCATTCTTCTTGTAACTCCCCATTACTCACGCACCCGGGGTACCCCCAATAACCTCTCCCTCCATGACACCTCCGTCATGCGAGCTGGAGGCAATCTCTGATAGTCATGCCGTTATCAACCCGACAGCCTAATGCTGCCCGAGAGGTGGCACACACATACCAGAGACCCATCAATAATAATAAACATCAATCATTCACAAGAGGACAGTCTAGCAGAACTGTTTATCTCCCGGCATCAATCATCAATCAATAATCATCAATCATCATCAATAAACATATTATCATGATCAATAATCATATTACCATCATAATAACATCAATAAACAATTTAACAACAAATAACTAAGTTAGATGACAAAGTAGGCCATCCAACCGAACATGCATTACACACACAATCGAACCCTAATTTACCCGTCAACAACTCACAATTCAATCACTCAACCCACACCCAATCATCTAAGGCTCAATCTAACATTTTAAAGAAAGACAACCTAAACTTCAATTAATCATATCTTACATTCTACTAATCCAAACAACTCCAAATCAGTTTCAAACACCCACCCATTCAACCAACTACATTAGCCCCCTCGGAAAACCACCATAACACCTCCAAATCATGCCCGATAACCCTAAAACCCTAAGATGTCATGGCTGAAATTTCTGGATTTTGGCACGAACATCACAATCAAAAATTCGGCATTACAACAGCGCTACCACGTAATTAACAAACTTTTAGAAATCGACGGCAATCGATTCCAATCAACACAACTCAATTTAATCAACTTTGAACAAATTAATCAAATTTAAATACCCAAAAAATAAAAATTATGCTACAACCGATAAAAACTCGTAGTATTATAGCTAAATGATCCCTAGCATGCAAGGAGCAATAATCTAACATCAGATTAACATTCTAACGGTTCAATAATCATTTATACGCATAAATACAAAATATGAGTTTTGAGATCTAGAATTTTTCTCTTACCTTTGATGTGTTTTGATGCAAGAAATGTGTAGAATGGATGCCAAACAAGTGAAATCAAGCTTTGAATCACTCAATTCGGCTTTGAAATGCAAAATCTATAAGAAAAATGCTTTGAAAATGCCTTCATCTTTCTCCTCCAAGGAGCCACGGTTTTGAGTGTGTTTTTGGGGTGTTTTTGTGTTTTGTGAGTGTGTGTTGGTGATATAAGCTTGTTGGTAAACCATTTAAATGAAAGTCAAAGTTGAAACTTAGCATTTTTTTGTGTTTTCTTGACTTTAAATTCATTTTCTTGGTCACTGAAGTTCAAAACAATTATTCAATACCCAAGCTAGCTCAAGTAAATTATTTTTAGGTGACAAGAAGTTTTACAATCAAACAATTTCACCCGAGTCAGCTTAAAACTCGATTTTCGCAAAAGTCGGTGTAAAAACCCTAATAAATTCTTAAGTCGATTTTAAAACCGTTTTAATCAAACACAGGTCTATTAAAGTCCGTGGTCTAGGTCTAGAAGGGTTAAAAAGACCAGTTCCAAAATTTTAGCGGATGTGTTTCGAAAACACTATTCACTAAAAATCGACGATAAAATTTCTGATCCCGTTTTTTATGAAAATTTCATGAATGCACATTTAGCACGTATTAGGAGTATTGACATCAAAATTATAACATTCTAGGTCATATAGCACATAAACAGGTCAAATGCACGTAAAACGAGATAAAACACGTAAATCGAGTTAAAGCAGAAAAGTGGGGTTTCACACGAATTCACCAAGATAAAGAGAGAAAAATCTAGCTTCTAATTAAGTGCAATTTTCGGCCAAGGCAACAACAAAAGAATGAAGACATGACCACTATTTATAGATGCTCAAACTTGCTCATCAAATGACAAGTGGCATGATCTAAATATATGAAGAAGCCAAGTGTCAAAATTGCCCTTTGATGGTCCGCCAAGGAGGGGTAAAAAGGATAATTTTTCATGCAACTTGTTGTTTGTCTTTTTGTGCAAGTTGTCTTTTAACCTTCTGCGTTTCGTCTTTTAGTGTTTGTCTTTTTTTGCAACTTGTTGTTTGTCTCTTTGTGAAGACAAACATTAATTAATTTTAAACCCCTTTAGAATAATTAATTCAAAATTGACCCCTCAATCTATTTGCACTATTGACCTAATATTGTTCAGTATTTACACTTTGACCCCAAAACTTTTGAAAATTACAATTTTGGCCCACTTAACCGTTAATTTCAAAAATCACACCGTTAATACTTTAACGCATTTCCAACTCAATACCAAGCTCGAAAATGCTTTATTCATGATACCCTAAGTGTGTTACTTTCTAGGTTTATGACCGTACAAAGATAAATGATCGATTCTAAAAACATCTCCGTCATTTTCCGGAATACCTTCATGTTCATAAGTGACGCACTAGCAACGAACGTATCATGACAATATGTACAGTAATGAAGTCCAATTACAACAAACCTATTTATAGTCGCAAATTAGCGTGCATTCCGATCCTTCTATTAAAATGTCCCGATCGTTGTGGGAACCATGAAATTATTAAGTTCGCTATACCATTCTATGCATAGATCTAATTCGGTGGAATGAGAGATGACATCTATGGAAAAATACATTTCTATCGTTCAACTACCCCGGCCGAGGAATTCTTATTTCAGACGACCGACACTAGATCACATAGGATATCGCCTCACTGTCGAAGGTTAACAGATCCTATCTTGACAATTACATGTCGGTCTCATATCATAAGACTAAACTGCAAGAGGCCGTATCTCACCCTCAAAGAAGGCGAGCATTGTTTAAACGCAAGATTTAGCCCCTGACGTAAAAGGATTAATTTGCACAACTTATAATGAATGACAAACTATTAATCCAAAGTCATGTAGTTTTGTCATTTCGGTTACATTCAATGATCCGTTCAACCAACGATCATTCATATGTGAGTTAATCGCATTCCTATGCTGTTGTAGCTCAACGCTCGCTACCCTTTATCATTAACATCTCTATGTTAATCAAAGGTAACTACATATGATAGTCCGTATTTGATTATTCTAGTCATGGTCAGATAATCTAAGGACTATGAATGCTTTTTAATGTTTATCATGTCGAAGAAATATGTAGTTGAATTCTCAACACATCAATAATATACTTCTTCTCAGAAAAACATTAAGGAGATATTCATATAATTGAACGGAGAATATGAACATCCAATTAACATGCCATTCAGATTTACATCAAAATGCCCTATATAGGTCATCTAACTATATAGTATTAGGGCATATCTCTAACAGTTTCCATGCCAATACAACCTCAATCTTCGCCGGATCAATAGAAATACCATCCTGCGAGATAATATGACCGAGAAAAGCAACTTGCTTTAAACAGAACTCACATTTGCTGAATTTCACAAATAATTTATGCTCCTGCAGAGTCTGTAATACAATCCTCAGATTTGTTCGTGTTCAACCTCTGATTTAGAATGTACCAAAATATCATCAATAAAAATAACCACAAACTGGTCTAAGTATGGTCGGAATACCCTCGGTATTAAATCCATAAATACGACGGGAGCGTTAGTCAAACCAAACGGCAGAACAACAAACTCATAGTGACCATATCGAGTTCTGAAGACAGTTTTAGGCACATCATCTTTCTTAATCCTCAACTGATAATATCCCTGCCTCAAATCAAATTTAACTCCTCAATTAAAGGCAACAGATACTTATTTTTAATAGTCACCTGATTGAGACCCCGATAATCAATACACAAGCGAAGAGATCCATCTTTCTTTTTAACAAATAAAATTGGTGCACCCCACGATGAAGAACTCGGCTGAATGAATCCCTTCTCAAGTAAACACTGCAGCTGAAGTTTCAATTCCTACAATTTAGGTGGAACCATTCTATACAGAGTCCTAGAGATAGGTGTAGTCCCTGGCAACAAGTCAATTACAAACTCAATCTCTCTATCAGGTGGCAAACCAAGTAACTCTTTAGGAAATACCCCTGGAAACTCCCTCACAATAGGCACTTCATTTAGTTTCAATTTGTCCCCAGGTTGATTAATTAGATAAGCAAGATAAGCCTCACAACCTTTACCCAACATTTTTGATGCTTTAATAGATGAAATTATAGGGGTTCCAGTTGATTTCCTACTTTCAACTATTTCAATTACAGGCTGGTCAGGCATTTCTAGTTTCACAATTTTCTTCCTACAATCAAGTTGTGCATAGTATCTTCCCAACCAATCCATCCCTAATATAATTTCAAAGTCATGGAAAGGTAGAATAATCAAATTAGCAGGAAACACGCGACCCTCAATAAAAATATTACATGCCTTACAAATAGACTCAGTAATAAACTTTGGACCCATACGAGTATGAACCATAATCTTATGCAACAATTTATCACGTTTCAATTTAGCATTCTATGCACAAATAGGTGTGATAAATGAATGTGTAGCCCCGGAGTCAATTAAAAATTTAACCGACTGATTATTAATAAGAAAAGTATTTCCTACTACCGCAGTCGTATCCGGGAGTTCCTCCGCATCCAAAGTAAATACTTCATCCTGCCATCGAGGTATTGGTGCTATAGCTGGTGCCCTGGTCTGAGTGCCCTGACCAGATGTCTAACCCCTGGTATTCTTGAATTTCAAGCAATCCTTGACCCTGTGCTGGTCATTCCCACAACCTGTACACCTGTTCAATCTCTTCCAACAATTCTCCTCTGTGTGGCCCTGGCGCTGATAGAAGCTGCGCTGTTGGTGACGTCTTGCAACAGTGCCTCCCATAGGAGCTTTGTAAGAAGAGGTCGCTGAACTACACTGCTAAGATCGTGCCATAACTAGACGAGGTTACCCCTGCTTCTGACTCTGAACTGGTCGTGCCTGAGTCTGAGTACGCCCGGTATAATTCTGAGTCTGCCTTGGCTGCTGACTCTGACCAACTGAAATAGTCTGCCTTTGATACCCCTGACTCTATGTCTAATATGGTCATTTACTGGGCTGACTTGGCTCCCCAAACAGATCTGCTTTTCGTTTCTCATATATGGCAGCTATCCTGACTGCTGCAGCGTAAGAGGGATAATCCTGGGTAGACAAATTCAACAAAATATCGGGCCTCAACCCCATAACAAACCTCTGAATCCTCTTACTCTCCGGCTGCACTAAGGCTGGCATATAACATGACAAGCGGGTAAAAGCAGCGTCATACTGATCAACTGACATGTTGCCCTATTTCAGATTAATAAACTCTTGCTCCCATCTCTGAATAGCTGTCTCTATAATAAATTTCTCTCAAAACTCTCTGAAAAACTCATCCCAGGTCCGGGGTGTTGCCTCAGCTTCCCATCTAGATTTCATGGTATGCCACAATTGCTCAGCATCTCCCTTAAGCAGAAACTCAGCGCAAGAAACCCTCCTCGCATTAGTGTACTCGAGGCCAGTAAGAATTTTCTCCACTTTATTTAGCCATTTCTCAGCCAACATATCATCGAGCTCTCCAAAAAAGCTAGATGGACCACGATGCAAGAATTTCTCAAGATAATTACCACTACCGCCCTCAGCTCCACCTTGGCCCTGACCCGGATTACCTACAGGTACATATATTCCTTGTCGGTGCAATACCTCTGCAATCTGACCTATGGTAGCTGTTAACCGTGCATTGATAGTCTGTTGATTTACTTCTTCTTCCCCGGCAACATTCTAATTTCTATTTTGACGGCGGGGCCCCATCTCATATAACTAGAATGCAAAGTATTATGACAAGCATATATGTAGTCCACAAATAAGCCACATAAGAATAATCTCAAATAAGTTCACATGAAGTCTCATATAAGGTCATACAAGCATTTTATATACAGAAGGTACAAATAAGACACTTAATCATCCTTTCTATACTAAACTTTTCACATTCATACAATAACTCATAAAAGAAATTTCACATTCTCATCTCCATGCTAGTAGGTTCTTTACCAAATCAATCTCTCACTTATTCAATCAAAAGAAACACTTATTCACTCAATTACACTTGCACATAATAGACCCACAGACCGAGAAACCTATCCCGGCTTATTCATTCTATAAGCTCTGATACCACCTAAATGTCACGCCCCGACCTTACCCCACACTAAAAGGTTTAGTCCGGACCCGACAAACAGATAGAGTCTCCTCTGTACAGTGGACAGTCTGGTTACCTGCAACATCAAATAAAGCCACAAATATAAAACTAAACTTCAACAACTCCAACTCTAACTAATCCTAACTTCAAGGCCATCTGCGCCTTAAATAACACAATACATTATAACACATACAAGCATGCAATTCACAGTCCTAGAATCTTATCTTTGTTCGTTTATCATACCACTCTATGTTATATTATGTGCTAATACTAAAGGAGCTTACATGAAAGATATTATAATTGTTTACATGTTTATACATTGGAATATGTTCAAGGTTATGTATTTGCAGATAAATGCACGATGTTTTATATGATCAAATGTTTGAAATGCTTGTATATATTATATGAATGGAGGCAACGTACTTTGTTGCCCTCAAATGTGTTCATATTGTTATCAATGACGGGCACGGTGGTACGTACCAAACTTCATGGGCATGGTAGAGTTCGTTATCTCTGGGCAGTATCGGGCTGCCAGTCGGTATCGACTACCATGGACCGCAGTATATATCCGGATAACACCTAGTATTGGCGAAAGGGGAAGATAATGATTGAAGACTCGCGACTGGCCATCTCCAACAACGATCGTACATCTCTATCCTTTTTATTATGTGATTAAGTACTCTCGCTTGGTCCTTAGAGAACCTCGGAGAGGAATGTTAAATGTTTATCTAAATGTCTTTACTGTTATTGATATGTGATTCGAATTTCAATATCATGCGTTACCACTCCCAATAGGATCCTTTGCCTTTGGAGAGTTGGGTTATATGTTCAATATCATGTATCACCTGTAATATGTATAGTTCTCTTGAAGGTTTACTATCATGTTGATACCCGCTTCTTGTTATTGCACGTTGCCATATAATACCCTTCTTGCTTGGGCCTTAGCCTTGGGAAGTTTGGGTTGCATGCTTATCTACGTGTGTGTTATTGCATTCCGTATAATTAGTTTCTACATGTTACTCAAATGCTTGTTATTACATGAAACTCTTGTTTTCTATGAACTTGTGTGCATGACATGGTTTTCCAAATGATTTCGAAATGGTAAATTGCTTGCAAAAAATTCCCGTTCCCATTATCCCTCACTGAGCTAGTTGTAGCTCACCCTTTTTCATAACATCTCAGGTACAGTTGAACCTTCTTGTTGATGGAAACCCCGTTAACGAGATAATTTAGATTTTCTACCTTCCTGCTCTACTCGCTTGCTCAGGAAGAATATTTTGTTTATTTGACTACCTTGTTATCTTGTTTCTCCTTTTAGATTAGAATTTGTGTAGTTAATCGATTTATGACTCTTAGGGACTTAGTTGTACTAGAGGGATTACAAGTTGTAATTTGATGGTTACGGGTTTGTAATTATGTATTCGAATTATGGCTTTAACTTTTAGTGCCAAAGTTTGTATAACAAGTATTACTTGATTTATGTAACTTTTATAACTTAAATTTTAGTATTGGCTCCTTTTGTATAAGGTTGAATTGTTTTATGGCTATTAGTGCTCGGGCAATTGTCTTGTGCCTTAGCGGACTTAGGCGGAGTGATCTTCCTAAGCTGGTGGCATCCCGATCCCAAGATGTTGAGGTAAATGCAAGATTCAACTTATTCCGCTTTTGTGGTATCATAGTACATACATTAGCGTATGAAAATTGGGGTTCTGACACATTCAATCCCAAACCTACTCAACAACAATCCTAGAAACAACTACACACACAGTACCAAACAACTAAAGACAATATTTAAGCATTTTAAAGAAAGACTACACAAACTTCTAAAATTCATAACTTACAATCTAAAAATCCAATAACCTCCAAACCACTTCATATTACTCAACCATCAATGCAAGTACATTATCCCCTTCTTAGACCAACCAAAAGCCACCTAAAACAAGACCAACAAACCCAAAAATGGAAATACACCATGGCTGGAATTTTTGACTTTTCCTACAGCTATCAAATTGAAAATTTGGCATAATAACATTACTACACAATAAATAACGAGTCTATAGAAGCAACTACAACTCGATTTCAACTACTACAACTACAATTATTCAAGAAATAGGATAAATTATCAATTAAATACCCGAAAAATAAAAATACAAGCTACAACCGTTTCAAATGGCTATAAATACATATAAATGGTCCTTGACATATACTAAGCAATAATCTAAAGACAATTTAACAAAACATCAGGTAAATATGCAATAATAGAAATTTGAAATGAACTTTCATTTCGAGATCTAAATTTTTCCCTCACTTTTGAACCGAAGTAATGCTAGAAATGCGCACAATGGATGCCTAACAAGCAAAATATAGCCCGGTACGAAAAGCTTTAGACTTGAAATGAGTTTTCTAAGAGAAAATTGCTTTGAAAAATAAGATGAAAACTTCCCCTTTGGCTTCAAGAAGCTCACAGCAATGTGAGTGAGAAATGAGTGTGTTTTATGCTTTGTTTTAATGTAATATGTATGTATAATGTATATATAATGCTAAGTCAACAAAAACAATATAGTCAAAGTTGTCAACATTAGTTGTTTTTGCCTACAAAGTTTATTTTTACTAAATCTAATTTATAGTATATATTAAGTAGACTATTTTAGTTGATAACAAGTTATATGTGAGTATATATATATATATATATACTATTAAGATATAATACTTATTTTTGCAAAAGAAGATGAAAAATTGTTTTAAATTCCTAATTCGTTTCAAAATCAATTTTTATCAAACACGGGTCTATTAATATTCAAGGACTAGGTTTTAAAACATTTAAAAGACTAGTTTCAAAATTCTAGTGGACGTGTGCTCCAAACACTATTCATAAAAAATGGCGATAAAATTTTCAATGCAGATGTTTATGAAAATTTCATGAATACTCACATATCATGTATTAGAAGTAGAAATCACAAAATTAGCACATTCTAATTCAAATAACACATATACAGGGCAAAACACAAAATTTCACATAAAGAGAATTTTGGGGTTTCACATTCTCCCCTCCTTAAAGAAATTTCACCCTCGAAATTCTTACTTGTTGTTCAGAACAAATTTGGATACTGGTTCTGAATCTGATCTCTTCTTTCCCTAGTAGCTTCCTTAATACCGTGATACTTCCATAATACCTTAACCATCGGAATCTTTTTCGACCTCAACACCCGTTCCATCTGATCTAGAATATGAATCGGTCGTTAATCATAAGTCAGATTCTCACGAACTTGTAATAGTTCTGGTCCTATAATATGAGAAGGATCCGAAAAATACTTCTTCAAAGTAGATACGTGGAAGACATTAAGAACATTAAAGAAGTTCTCCGGTAAAACTAACCGATACGCCAACTTGCCAACTCTGCCAATGACCTCAAACGGCCCTGCAAATCTCAAACTCAGCTTACCACCTTTACCATGATGAGCAAAACCCTTTTGAGGAGACAATTTCAAGAAAACTCAATCCCTGACTGCAAACTCCAAATCCCAACGACATATATCAGCATAACTCTTGTATCTGCTCTGCGCTGTCAGCATTCTCTGCCTGATTAACTGAACATTCTCAATCTTCTCTAGAAGCTCTGGCATTATAGTAGGATCAATAACCTTCATCTCCCCTACTTCATTCCAATACAAAGGTGATCAGCACTTACGATCGTAGATAGCTGCATAAGATGTCATTCCAATAATCGCTTGATAACTATTGTTATAAGCGAACTCAGCTAGCGGTAGATGTTTCTCTCAATTCTTCCCGAAGTCCAAAACACAAGCCCTAAGCATATTTTTTAGAATCTGAATAGTTTTCACCGACTAACCGTCGGTCTGAGGATAATACGTTGTGCTGAAAGTACAACTGAGTACCCAAAGTTTCCTGGAGTTTCTCCCAAAGTTGAGAAGTAAACTAAGGATCTCGATCAGAGACAATACTAGCTGGAATCCCGTGAAGTTTAACAATCTGATCCAGATAAAGATTCACCAACTTTACAACCCCATCTCCCTTCTTCATTGGAATAAAATGAGTTGTCTTCGTCAAACGGTCCACGATAACCCAAACCACATCACAACCTCTCGGTGTCCTAGGCAAATGAGTGATGAAGTCTATCGTAACATGTTCCCATTTCCACTCTGGTATTGCCAACGGCTGAAGTAACCCTGCGGGTCATTGATGTTCTGCTTTCACTCGCTGACAAGTCAAACATCTGGATACAAACTGAGCAACCTCCATCTTCATGTTGTTTCACCAATAATGTTGTTTTAAATCCCGTTACATCTTGTTTCCACCGGGATGAATGGTATACTTAGAATTGTGAGCCTCTTCCAAAATACCTTTCCTCAAACCTGGTTCATCGGGAACACACACCCTATTCCGAAACCGAAGAATACTATCCTCATATAATTGTTAGGCTGATCATCTGTAAGCTAATCCTTGATTTTCTAAAGTTTTGGATCGAGTTGTTGAGCTTCCTTAATCTAAGGTAGCAATAAAGGTTGAATCCATAGATGTGAACACATCACTCTAACCTGGGTCAACTCTGGTTTTCAGTAACTAACTTCCTCAAGCATTTCCTATTTTTTAACTACCAAACAAGCAATACCTTCCCTCCAGCTAAGAGCATCTGTTACAACATTTTCCTTCCCAGGCAAATAATTAACATAACAATTATAATCTCCCAGAAGTTCCATTCATCTCCGTTGCCGCATATTCAACTTCATCTGATAGAATAAGTACTTAAGACTTTTGTGATCAGTGAAAATTTTGAACTTACTGCCCCAAAGATAGTGTCGCCACTTTTTCAGTGCAAACACGATAGCTGCCAACTCAAGATCATGAGTCGGATAATTCACCTTATACGGTTTCAACTTCCTAGACCATTCTGCATAAGTATACAACCCAAGCCCTCATTGGATGAATCAATGTAGATAACCATATTATTTGTTCCCTCTAGCAAAGCAAGTACTAGAGCGATAGTCAATCTCTTTTCCAACTCTTGAAACCCACTCTCACACTTTTCATCCCACGTAAAGTTGGTTCATTTCTGAGTTAGCTTAGAAAGTGGCCCTGTGATCTTAGAAATGTCCTTCACAAACCTACAACAGTAACCCGCCAAACCAATGACGCTGCGAACCTCAATAACATGCTCTGGCCTTTTCCAAGACATCACCATTTCAATCTTAATGGGATTTACTGAGATACCGTTCTGAGTAATCACGTGGCCAAGAAAAGATATTTGTTGTAGCCAGAATCACATTTACTGAACTTCGCAAACAACTGATGCTCCTAAGTTTCTGTAAGACAAATCGTAGATGCTGCTCGTGCTCCGATTCAGTCCTAGAATATACTAAGATATCGGCAATAAAGATTACCACGAACTGGTCCTAATACGGCTGAAAGACCCGATGCATAAGATCCATGAATATTGTCGGTGCATTAGTTTGTCCAAATGGCATCTTCAGCACGAATCCGAAGCTGATAGTATCCCTGCCTCAAGTCAAATTTAGAGTAGACTTTGACTTCCTGAAGTTGATCTAACAACTCATCAATCAGTGGCCAAATGATACTTTTCTTGATGGTAACCTGATTCAAACCACGATAATCGATACATAATGTCAAGGTACCATCCTTCTTCTTTACAAATAAAATGAGTGATCCCCATGGTGATGAACTCTACTGAATGAAACCCTTCTCTAATAACTCCTGCAACTGATTTTTCAACTCTTTAAGCTCAGCTGGTGCCATTTGGTACGCTGATTTAGAAATAGGTTGAGTACCGGGAAGCAAGTTGATCACAAACTCAATATCTCTCTCTGGCGGTAGTCCTAGCAACTAATCGAGAAACACATTGAGGTATTCCCAAATTATCAGAACTTCATCCAACTTTAGCTTATCAAAGGGCTTATTGATCAAATAAGCTAGTAACCCAAGCATCACTTACTCACCAACTTAATAGCTTTAACTGATGAGATGATGAACTTCTTTCTAACGTCTCAGTTTTCTGCTACCTTGACCACTGGCTGTTCTGGTAATCGGAACTGCACCACCTTCGTTCTACAGTTTAACTGGGCCTCATACTTAACAAGCCAATCCATCCCAAGATGACATCATATTCCCGGATAGGAAATAAAATAAGATTCGAATGAAAATCCTAACCCTTAACATGTATTTTACAGTCCTTACACACTAAGCCAGTCATATACTTATCGGTCAAAGGAGTACTAATCTCAATCATATAAGGTAATCTTTCAGGTTGCACATTAGCATGTTGCACACAAGTAGGTTTAATAAAAGAATGCGTAGCACCAGAATCAATCAATACTTTAACAAGTTGATTGAGTATAAGAAAGTTACATTCCACAACCGCCGCTGCCTTAGGTAACTCCTCTACATCAACTACGTAAGCCCGAGACTGAACCCGCTGCTATTGAGGTGCACTACCTAAAGGTCTACCCTGATTATCTTGGGCTGCAGGCTGACCCTCAGATCTCTAATATCTGGGACAATCTCTTGCTCTGTGTTGGTTGCTACCGCAACCTAAATATGTCCATGCCTTTGCTCGACAGTCGACCTCCAAATGGCCCTTATATTTACAGTAAGTACACTGTAGTGTCGGAGCACTAACACCGGCTCTTGAAGAACCAGAAGCCGAATAAGCAACTATACCAGTCTGTTGTTGATGTCTCACAACATATGGCTGTTGGGGATATGCCCTAATGTTATAATTTAAGATGACCTTGTTAGGGTTTAACAAGAATATGTTTATGTGTTTTGTACACTATGTTAATTGTAGGATATTCATATTCTCCGCTTCGATATGAATATGTGCCTAATGCTTATCTAAGAAGAAGAATGTTCTAAAAGGGTTTAGGATATTTTGCACTTTTTCTTCGATATGATAAGTATTAAGAAAAGATTCATAGCCCTTCAGATTATTCAACTGGGACTAGAATAATTGAGTACGGTTAACATAGTGATGTTAATGATAAAGGATGGCATGCGAAATGCTAGAATAACATGATGATGTGGACTGATAAACATATAAGTGATCGTCTGTGTACGGATCATTGGATGTGATGATAAATAGTGAACTGCATGATTTTAGGTTAATAGTTTACTATTTAGATGAGAATTGTGCAAATTAATCCTCAGACTTGAGAAATTATAGCTGCCGGTTATATCAAGGGCTAATTACTGCATCTGAAAAATACCCGTCTTTTATAAGGTGGGTTATGGCCTTTCACATTTTAATCTTGTGATATGAACCTACATGTAATTGTCAAGATAGAATTTATTAACCTTCAGCGGAGGTGATGTCCTATGATATCTGAGATCGGTTGGAAAAACGAGGAAGTCCTTGGCCAAGGCGAGTATGAAGTGATGGAAATGAGTTTTTCCATGGTAGTCATCTCTCGTTTCACCGATTCTGATTTATACATAGTATCGAATGTGGACTTAACCATTTCATGGTCCTTTCCCGATCGGACCACTATTAACAGAAGGATCGGACTGCACGCTAATTCTCGATGGGTAAATCGATTCATAAAAGATGTCGTCTTCATTATCGTTTACATTTTCATGGTACGTTCGCTGCTAGTGCGTCACTCATAAGTATGAGGGTATTTCGGTAAATGACGGAGACATTTCTGAAATAGATAAGGAGGTTTATCGATCCATCATCAGTACGCGATTATTAATCTAGAAGGTCATACACTAATAAGTATCATGAATAAGTTCACCGGGAGCTTGTATAATGTGGTTGGTAGCTTTAAGGTGTCAAGAATCATCTTTGTTGGTATTTGGGCCAAAAGTGTAATTTTAGAAAGTTTTGGGGTCAATTTGTAATTACCAAAACTTTTGAGGCCAAACTGTAATTATTGAAAAGTAGTTTCAATATATTTATTCTAATAGAGATTAGAATGGACAAAAATTATATATATATATATATATATATATATATATATATATATATATATATATATATATATATATATATATATAAAGGTATTTATATATATAAATATGTGTAATGATATTGTAATTTAAGAAATGCTACGTCATCATCTTAGTTGTCAAAAGGTGAATTGTAATTTAATGACTAGATAATTACATGTACTATATGCATGTAGAGATTGATGACTAGGATTGTCCATATCATCAATCCTAGTCATTTGAATTTGAAATGAATGGCTAGGATTATGTTTTTTTTTGTTAATTCAGTGGTATTTTATTGAAAGAAAAAAGAAAAGTACATCAAAGTACACAATGCATGACAACTGGTGTCACAATCAAGAACAATGCAGAAAAAAGCGAAAGCTAAATCGGTCGTAGACTGAAGGCAACAAAAGACATGAAAACGAACAAAAAACAAAGAGAATCTCCTCATTTAATACGTCGATCTGGGAGTCTTCCATTGAAGATGCCTTGAAAAGCTCGAGTGTAGTCGAACGAAGGAGTTGCGCTTGAGGTTGCCCTAGAAGTAGAGGCTTTGGCGTTATCATGACCAAACGAACTAATAGTTGATCTGTCTTTGCCTGGAGCAGCTGTGAAATTTTTATCTTTGGAAACTTGTGACGAGAACGGGGTGACTGACATTCTTTGAATTTGTTTTTCATAAATTTGAGAGCTTGGCATTTCCACATTGACCCTACTCAAAGTGTTGGCAGGCAGAAAATTGACCTAATTATTTGGGGAGTTTGTTTGCTTGTGATAAACACCCGTACCTGAGGAAAGATGATCAATAGCCTTTGACCTAGAAAAGTTATCATGAGGATGAACAAACGATTGATTAGAATGATCTTCATCAATAACATTGAGAGCATTAAATCTGTTGGTTGTAGCCTTGTTCTCTTTTCGGGACGCACCACTTCTCCTTCTGGGCTTCTTACCAACATCAGTCCATTCTGGATTAGCGCTATTGGTGTTTTCGTTAACTTTTGTCTCAGTAGAATTAGGACAAGTGGATGTGTCATGTCCAACAACATTGCACAGAGAACATTTTAGAGGTTTCCAATCATATTCAATCTGAATTTCTGCCTTTTTCCCATTAGGAAGTTCAACAAAGGTGCTATTCAGGAGATCTTTCTAGATATTCATTTCCACACAAACTCTTGCATAACCGAGATATGAGCGTGAGGCAATTTTGGAATCCATTTGAAGAGGGAGACCAATTGTGCTCGAGACATAACTGAGACCATCTTTGTTTAGTAGATCAAGTGGGACATTTCTCAGCTTTAACCACATTGGCACCCACTCGGAGTTAATCTTGATAAGTTGGAGGCCAATTTCCCAACGTCTTAAGAGAAGAGGGCGGTGGTGGACATGCCATAGTCTTAACCCCATCACGCGGTCGCAGAATTCTTGTGATTGAAAATGAAACACAAACAACCCAAAGTCATTAGATTGAATATCAACGTGGCCAAACTTTTTCCATTGAGTATCTACTATTCCCCTAATTAAGAAGAAAGGGGGTGGCTGACCGATAAATTGACCAATAAGGCAGCAATTCCAATGTTGAGCACCTTCTTGGAAGACACTTTCAGGCGGAATAACAATTGTTCTCCCATCCTTGATTTTGAAATTGTCAAAGAAGTTCAATTTAAGTGAATCATTCAACTCACCCAAAAAGTGCTTTTGCAAATTGTTGGTAATGTGATTTGTTCCAGAAGAACTATTTTGACCCCAAATAGAACGTTGCATAGGAATAAACTCTATGGCTGCAGGATCATGAGCTTCTGCGGAATTTCGCAGAGAAGGAAACTTATTTTGCAAATTCGCAAAGAGGTCATTGTTGAATTGCGTTGGCAAATTGTGACCAAATGGATCACCAATATGATTTGAGCTATCCTTGACACCAAATGAGAGAGAATCAGAATTTGCATCATCATGGTTCTCGTTCACTCCAGCATGGATATTGTCTTGGTAGACTAACTAGGACCTTCAAGTTAGAAGGATTCAAAGGCTTGTCACCATTTTCCATCTTCTCTAACGTGATCTACAAGTGAGGTATACCTATGAGCCTCTTTAGTTCTATATGTATAGTTGATATATATATAGCTTGTGTTGATAGTCAATGGATATAATAAAAGGTTAGCATGTTGATCCTTTGTTACAAAACTTGCAAAAAAACTTTTTGATAGCCTATATATGGTTCGGTTATACCTAGGTATCCATGCACAACCTTTTCGATCTTGAATCCAACTTATGATTATGTTATGACATGATATCTTATGTTGGCTAGAAACCTTTCAAGTGGTATCAGAGCCATGTTTATATATCCATTGATTATCAAATGTTGGTCATGTGTTTTTGAACCCTATGGCAGAAAATATGGTTGTAGATTTGAAATTTTTTGATGTTAAGACTTTAGCTTATACACTTGCATGTTCAAATCTAGTTTAGATCTTTGATTGATAATGTAGATCTTGAATATATATGTGTGTGTATACGTCTTATCTTGAACTTGCATGTTGCACCTATATAAGTGAAATGGCTGAAAATCACATGTATTTTTTTGATCATTTGTCCTCTTATTTGAAGTGCTAAGTTGTGAAGATAAATGAAGATTTGGTCTTTGCATGTTGACTTTAGACTTGGAATAAGTAGACTATCTTGATATGTTCAAAAAGGATACTTGTTTAAAGGGATCCTTTTTGTAGAATTATAAAGTCAAAAGTTTAGAAAAGACAAGTCTTGCCTTTATATTGAGTTGGCCGAAAATTCTCTTGGTTGTAAGAGATTGATTTTTCTTTTGTTGTATATGAAAAGATGATAGTAGTTTCCTTGAAGTCCTCAAAAGTTTATTATTATTATATGCATGTGTTAAAATAAAAGTTTAAAAGATAGTTTTAAGCTTATTTTATGTGATCATGCATATGAATTTTGTTGAGGACTACTTGATGATTAAAAATGTTTAATAGTCAAGAATGCAACTTATCTATGTGTCTTGAAAATTGCAAAATGGATTTCACATAAAGGCCATAGTTTTTTATTCTTGAAATTAGAAATGATCTAACATTTTGTATTGAGGATATTTCTAAATTTTAAGATAGATAGAAAATGATTATATATTGATATAATGTTTTAGAGGACTATTGGGCTATAGTTGATGTATGTGGGCCTTAAAAGACATATGGATTTGGGCTTGGGCCTTGTGTACATCTACTCGTGCTTGATTTTAACTTATTGGGCCACTTTATGTGAATGGGCCATGGACTTGTGTTTTTCTTTAAAGTTTTGGACTTAGATGTGAATATAATTAATATAAAGGGTTATGAATTAATGGGCCATTATCACTTGCATCTATAAAAGGGGTTTCATATTTATGCAAAAGGGCATTGCTTTAGTTTATTCTTTCATGTTTGATGAGTAGATTAAACTTGAATGCTAGAAATTAATGTGTTGGTTATTATATTTTGATATGAATAATCATGCATATTTATTATTTTGAAAATGGTGAATTTGATCAGGGACTTGGGCTTTAGGGTCAAAAGTTATTGGGTTGTAATTTGAGATATAAATCTCAATTTATTTCTTGTCATTTGAGAGAATTATGTAGTAAGGACTTTTATGTAATTATTCAAGAGAAGCTTGCAAGAAGGCCCAATGGACTTTTCCAAGGAGTTGGAGGCTCAATGGAGATTTCAAGGAGTTGAAGATCTTTTAAAGAGAATAGTTTTATTTCTTTAAGCCCAAAAGCCAAGCCCATGATCCACCATTCATATAACTTTGCATTCATACTATTTAAATTGCTATAATTGTGATTCTTAGCTTAATAGTATGTAGAATGCTTATTGATTTGATGAGATTGTATAAACTCCCTACGTGCAAACGAATATTAGATTTTCAAAAAAGGGTAAAAGGAGTTTTATCGTAGTCCTCCGCCATCCTAGGATATTTAATAAGACCCAAATGAATACGATCCTTCTTACCCAAAGGTAGAGGATATGTTTCAAAGTAAGCTTATTAAAATCGCTAGAATGAAACATAGAGATGTGGTTATCTTCCAAAATCTAATGACCAACATAGCCACAAAAGTTTGAGGTTATTGATTCAATTTGTCGGATAACTAAGCAATGGCGGGTCCAATCTAACTAGATCACTTAATCAACATAGCCATAAAGGTTTGAGACCATAGTGATTTAGGAACTAAGTAGACCATACCCTATTTAGAGAAATAGACAACAAGGAGTTGTTGACCTTTGGTATTCATATTTCAACATAGCCACAAAGGTTTGAGAAATGTGTCTAATCATAGGAACTTGGTCATCCCACTTAGAGTCTTCTCATAGATTCAAATTTTCTCATTAAGGAGGTATGAGATTTAAAACAAATAGTGGGAGTAGCTATTTTATTTTGCAATTTAATAGCTTTGCGTATATTCTTGTAGGCCTGCAATCTTATTTTCTGCAGTTTATTATGGCTTCATTCATAAATCCTATTCTATCCATCCTTAATCATGATTATTTAGTTGGACCAAACTTCGAGAAATGGTACAAAAGTTTAAGAGTAGTCCTCCAATTTGAGAGAATTGAGTATATTCTGGATGTCCCGACATTTGCTCCTATAGATGAGACTACATTTGAGACCGGCAAGTTCACTTACTATAAATGGGTCCAGGATGACATGCGTGCTAGGGGATACATTCTTTCATCAATGAGCGATAATCTGCATCGATTCTATGAGGGGCTGCCTCATTCCGTAGATATCATTCGTTGTTTGGAGGAATCCTTTGGCGAGCGCAGTCAGTCCATGAGATTCTAGTTGACCCGTGAGCATTTTAGTATAAGACTTGAAGAAGAGGGTGACGTGAGCCAGCACTACCTTAGGATGATTTACCTAGTAACTCAATTGGAGGCGTTTGGTTTCGTCATGGACCCCTGGCTTCAGGTGGACTTGATCTTGCAGTCTCTTCCTTCATCCTACTCTCCTTTGATCTTAGACTTGCACATACATAGAATTGAGGTCACCATGAATGAGTTGCCAGATGTTCTAACTAGCTGGCAGAATCATGATTTAGGTGCAAGACCCGATCCTCTTGTTGAGTCATCTCCTTCTGTGGTTGAGCCCAGCAAAAACAGAAATAGAAAAAGGAGGAGGAAGAGACATATGAGGAGTAGGGTTGTGGCATTCTTACCAGGAAATCTCTCATCAGGAGGGGATTGAGTAATAGACCCCATTTATGCATGATTTGGTTGTTTTATTGGTATGCGATCCCAATTTTGAAAAATGTTTATAAATGTTTTAGATTAGTTTGAATGTTTCTTTAAATAGTAGTGACTATTATCAATCTTTTCTTACTATGGGTAATTTTGGAATTGATCCTTTGTAAGAAATTATTGGCATTTTTATATCTTTCACTATAGTAATGAAATGGTCGGAATAAGTATCGGAAGAAAGAATGACTTCAAACTTAAACATTTATATTTCATTGCTTAGCATTCAATGAAATGGCTAAATACCAAATCATACATATATTGTCTTGAACTTTGAAATGGTCAAGAGTTAAAGACTATAATTTTTAAAATATATCTATCCAAATGAGTTTGATAGATTAATTATTCTTTTTGACAAAAGAGTTTGTTCAAAATAAATAATTGAATGAAATGGAGCATATAAGACTTGTCCAGAATATGTTGGGTTATAAAAGAAGATTAGAGAATTAGAGAATGCATCTTTTATCACCAAAATCTCTCAAATTGATTATAAACTTATACTATGTTTTAATTCTATGGCTAAATAGAATTTAAAACTCTTTCATGCATAGTTTCTTTAAAGAAAGATAACTGTGATGAGATGGATAAAATGAAAAGATAGAGATCGTTTTCATTTATAAATAAAGGTAATATCTAAATTTATAAGAAAGGTTAGTGGGACTTTATGCCCTTAACAAAGTCTTGTGAATTAATGATACCTTCGTCCAAACCGAATATAATATCATGTTGTTTACTTGGGTAAACCAATCATGTCTTGTAAGTATCATGTCTATGAAGTACAGTGATATGATTGTTTGTTTTCTCATTGCCTATACACCTAGTCACAATCTTAAAGTTTTCTTTAAAATGGAAGAATCTAAGAAATTTTGGTCTCTAGTCTCTATGACAGGGTATCCGTCTTTTCTTGTAGATTTCTTTCTGACTATTAAGGGAAGGTTGCGAATGGTTTTTGCACCTAATCCTTTCGCTGTTTTCATTCTCCTTTAAATGCGATAGCAAGTACTTGGCATGATATGATATAATGAGTTACATGATAGATATCGTAGATAATACATATAAGTTCTATTGATCTTATTGTTATAATGATCTCTATAACTTTAACCCAGAAATTTAAGGTTATTGTGGTTATAGTGAGGTTCTTAGTGAAGAATTCACTTAAAATGATAAAAATGTTTTTAATGGATTTATGAATTATTGGAAAGAGTTCCGAACAATGATAAGTAATTGTTATTATTTGAGCCAAGAAGTTGCTTGACTTCTATGAGGTTTGGATATTATGTGGTTCTGTCGATTGATGGTAACTGATATTATGTGATATGGTAACTATTATAGAGGCTTTATTGCACAAGCTTAAAAAAACCCGATCTCATCAAGAGTCCGAACATGAGAAGAGTCAATTCAAGATTTTCTTTCTTGATAGAAAATGATACAACATAATAAATTCCAATAGATGTTTCTATAGTTGACCCACTGTTCCTGTAAAGATAGTTACAGTTGATCACTATCTTGGAGAAGATGAGTACATAGATACGGATGTAAAATGCACTAGATCCTATAGCTTCTAGCATCAGTGCAAGTGGGAGATTGTTGGGGATATGCCCTAGTTTGAGATGACTTTGTTAGGGTTTAACAACAATATGTTTATGTGTTTTATACACTATGTTAATTGTAGGATATTCATATTCTCCGCTTCTATATGAATATGTCCCTCATGCTTACCCGAGAAGAAAATGTTCTAAAAGGGTTTAGGATATTTCGCACTTTTTCTTCGATATGATAACTATTAAGAAAAGATTCATAGCCCTTCAGATTATTCAACTGGGACTAGAATAATCGAATACGGGTTATCATATGTTATTACCTTTGATTAACATAGTGATGTTAATGATAAAGGATAGCGTGCCAAATGCCAAAATAGAATGATGATATGGACTGATAAACATATGAGTGATCTTCTGTGTATGGATCATTAAATGTGACGATAAATAGTGAACTACATGATTTCAGGTTAATAGTTTACTATTTAGTTAAGAATTGTGCAAATTAATCCTCAGACTTGAGAAATTACGGCTGCCGGTTATATCAGGGGCTAATTACTGCATCTGGACAATACCCGTCTTCTATAAGGTGGGTTACGACCTTTTGCGTTTTAATCTTGTGATATGAACTGATAGGTAATTGTCAAGATAGGATCTGTTAACCTTCGGCGTGAGGCGATGTCCTATGATATCTGAGATCAATTGGAAAAACGAGGAAGTCCTTGGCCAAGGCGAGTATGAAGTGATGGAAATGAGTTTTTTCATGGTAGTCATTTCTCGTTTCACCGATTCAGATTTATACATAGTATCGGATGTGGACTTAACCATTTCATGGTCCTTTCCCGATCGGGGCACTATTAACAGAATGATCAGACTGCACGTTAATTCTCAACAGGTAAATGGATTCATAAAAGACGTCGTCTTTATTATTGTTTGCATTCTCATGCTACGTTTGTTTGCTAGTGCGTCACTCATGAGCATGAGGGTATTTCGGTAAATGACAGAGACATTTTCAAAATAGATAAGGAGGTTTATCGATCCCTCATCGGTACGCGATTATGAATCTAGAAGGTCACACACTAATAAGTATCATGAATAAGTTCACCGGGAGCTTGTATAATGTGGTTAGTAGCTTTAAGGTGTTAAGAATCATCTTTGTTGGTATTTGGGCCAAAAGTATAATTTTAGAAAGTTTTGGGGTCAAATTATAATTACCAAAACTTTTGAGGCCAAACTGTAATTATTGAAAAGTAGTTTCAATATATTTATTCTAATAGAGATTAGAATAGGCAAAAATTATATATATATATATATATATATATATATATGTGTGTGTGTAATGATGATGTAATTTAAGAAATGCCACGTCATCATTTTAGTTGTCAAAAGGTGAATTGTAATTTAATGACTAGGATTGTCCATGTCATCAATCCTAGTCATTTGAATTTGAAATGAATGGCTAGGATTATCTTTTGAATAAAGACAAAAGAATCATGACCATTGCTTTTGATGATAAAGCCTTTTTGCCAAGTGTCAAGAGAGATAATAAAGTTACATTTGGATTGCAATTACAATCCTAGGATTTGCATGACTTTTACTTTAGAAGAAAACAATTGTGATTGGCTATCTATTAAAGTAAATTTATATATATATTTATAAGAGTATGATTTATATATATAATAAAAGATGACAACCTTCTCTCTCTATCCACTTGCATTTTCGGCCAAGCCATGGAGGAGAGAGAAGATGATCATCTTTGTCATCTAATGCTAATGATTGTAATCTAAAGGCTTGCATGGCTTGTCATGAAAAGGTGACAATAGAGATTGGTCACTTAATATATTATTAGCTTATATTAGATGATAATACTTTCTCTCTTCATGTGATAATCTCACACAAATACACATACATTTTCGGCTAAGGCAAGGAGAGAAAATAGAAGAACTTCATCTTCTTCCTTGAGCATACATTTTCGGCCATAGCTAGTTCATTAAGGAACTTTAGCCTTTTGACAAAAATACCACATATACATAGCTTGTGCATTGAAGATATACTAGCACATTCAATCTTCAAGTGTTGGTTGAGCTTTGGATACTTGGTGGACTAACAAGGACCTTCAAGTTAGAAAAATTCAAAGGCTTGTCACCATTCTCCATCTTCTCCAACGTGATCTACAAGTGAGGTATACCAATGAGCCTCTTTAGTTCTATATTTATAGTTGATATATATATAGCTTGTGTTGATAGTCAATGGATATAATAAAAGGTTAGCATGTTGATCCTTTGTTACAAAACTAGCAAAAAAATTTGTTGATAGCCTATATATGGTTCGGCTATACCTAGGTATCCATGCACAACCTTTTCGATCTTGAACCCAACTTATGATTATGTTATGACATGATATCTTTTGTTCGGTAGAAACCTTTCAATGGCCTGTACTGACCCTAAGACTGTGTCAGCCTCTGCTATGACTGTGCCTGGTAGGATCCCTACTAGTATTGGGGCTTGTAAGAACTCTGTTGCCCCTGAGGTCAGTAAGAACCCTGCTGCACTAGTGGCCTATAAACAACCTACTGTACATAAGGACTATAAACAACTTGCTGACCTTGAGGCTAAAACGGCCTCTTACTGGCCTGACTAGAACCAGCCTGCTTCCATTTCCTCTTCTCCAGCATAGAAGCCGCATTAAAGACATCAGAAAACTCATCATACTCATTCAAGGCCATTGCATCCTAAATCTCTGGCCTTAGACCCTTAATAAACCTCTGGGTCTTCCTTTCCTGGTCTGCCACAAACTCCGATGCATACCGGAATATCTTGGTAAAGTTGGCCTTATATTGGGCCACTGTGGAACTACCCTGAATCAAAGAAATGAACTCATCTCCCGGCGTTCGTGTGCAATCCTCGGGATATATTTGGCCTGAAACTCCCGAAGAAAATCAGCCCAGATATAAGGTGTACCCTAACCTTCCCAATCGGTGCTCACTGTATGCCACAATTCCTCTGCCTCATCATCAAATAGAAACACATCAAAGGTGACCTTTCGATCATCCGTGTAATCAAGTGGAGCAAATATTTTCTCAATCTTATTGATTCAAGCCTCAGCCTTCCGATCATCAGGCTCTCCCTTGGAACCTAGGTGGAAAATACCCTAGAAATTCTTTCAACAGACTACCTCCTCGATACCCACCCTGTACATTATGCATCTGAGTTTGCATATTTTGTACTTGAGTAGCCTGCCCCACTAGAATCTGTGACTGCCCCGCTATGACCTCCGTCATTCGGTCCATAGACATCATAAGACGATCATAACCCTAATCTCGGCCCGATGCCGCATTCCCCGGTTCCGCATTATCTTCTTGAGGCCTACCACGGGTTCTTGGACATCTAGCCATTCTACTTTCAAAGAGTTAGCACAAGTTATAACACAAAGACTGGCTACAAACAGTTAATAGCACATAAGAAACAAGCTCACGTAAAGAACGTAGATCACATAAGTGTTAGTCACGTAAACAAGTTAATCGCACAATCATATAATCATATACTTTACTTTTCTTTCACTTAGTACATACTTGCATACTTGGACCACTACCCACATTCCGAGGATACTTCGGCTCACAGCTAAACATGTGCTCTGATACCACTTAATGTCACGCTCCAAATCGACCCCACTTATGATCAGTCAGGATGTAACGGAATTTTGGCAATATAACTTCTGTAATATGGACATCAGGGCTCTAAACCAACCCTTTATAGCATCACACAACCAACTCCAAATTTTAAACAACATACTGCAAGCTATACTATATATATGCATACTTGATATAAAACTAGACTAGCAACCTACTCATATTCCAAAGTAAGACAACTAAACTAGCATTATACTTTTCACTATCTTTATAACATCTTATACAATACAAACTTCAAAGGAAATACAATACAACTTGTTCTAATATACAAGACAACAAAAAAAAGAAAACTCCAGCCAAGACATCATGGATAAGACTCTTGCACAATTGACTCGTCTACCTAAGGCTCATACTCAGTCTCCTGAGGCACGTACCCTAACTCTGGCTCGGTAACACCTGAAAGTCAACAAAGAGGGTAAGCTTATACAACACAAAGCTCAGCGAGAGTTCAAAAGATGTTTTGAAAACATTTACTTTACCCCTTGGGAAATCATCCAATGAACAATAACACATAATAGATTTCATTAACATCAACATTTCAATTGAAGCCACATAAATAACCATTCAATTTGGAAAGGATACACTAGTTGGTGTAGCTCTATACGCCATCACAATCTCAACCAACTTCTTGTAACTTCCATTAATACATACCGGAGGTACCTCATCTAGCCTCTCCCTCCATGGCATCTCCACCCATTCGAGCTGGGGGTAGTGCATGATAGTCATGCCGTTATCAACCCGACAGCGTAATGCTGCTCGAGAGGTGGCACACACTATCAACACTCATGACAATAATAATAAACATTTCATATTCTGAGAAGACAACAAAGTAGGTTGTCCTCCAGAACAACAACAATCATCAATCAGTTATCAATACCTTAATCAACATAACATCAATTAAACAACTAAGACAACTAGGTTAGATGACAAAGTAGGTTACCCAACTTATCACACATTTCAACATGCATTAAATCCCGAACCTACTCAACAACAATCCCAGAAACAACTACACAAACACTACCAAACAATTAAAGACAATATTTAAGCATTTTAAAGAAAGACTACACAAACTTCTAAAATTCATAACTTACAATCTAGAAATCCAATAACCTCCAAACCACTTCCTATCACTCAACCATCAATGCAAGTACATTAGCATGCTCTTAAACCAACCAAAAGACACCTAAAACAAGACCAACAAACCCAAAAATGGCAATGCACCATGGCTGGAATTTTTTACTACTTTTCCTATGCCTATCAAATTGAAAATTTTGCATTACGATATTACTACACAATAAATAATGAGTCTATAAAAGCAACTACAACTCAATTTCAACTACTACAACTACAATTATTCAAGAAATGGGCCAAACTATCAATTAAATACCCAAAAAATAAAAATACAAGCTACAACCGTTTAAAATGGCTATAAATACAAATAAATGGTCCTTGACATATACTAAGTAATAATCTAAAGACAATTTAACAAAACATCTGATAAATATGCAATAATAGAAATTTGACATGAACTTTCATTTCTAGATCTAATTTTTCCCTTACCTTTGATCCGAAGTAATGCTAGATATGTGCACAACGGATGCCCAACAAGCAAAATCTAGCCCGGTACGAAAAGCTTTGGACTTGAAATGAGTGTGTTTTATGAAAAATAAGATGAAAACTTCACCTTTGGCTCCAAGAAGCTCAAGGCAATGTGAGTGAGAAATGAGTGTATTTTATGCTTTGTTTTAATGTAATATGTATGTATAATATATATATAATGCTAAGTCAACAAAAATAATAAAGTCAAAGTTGTCAACATTAGCTGTTTTTAGTTGTTTTTGCCTACAAAGCTTATTTTCACTAAATCTAATTTATAGTATATATTAAGTAGACTATTTTAGTTGACAACAAGTTATAAGTAAGTATATGTAAGTATATATATATATATATATATACTATTAAGATATAATACTTATTTTTGCAAAAGAAGATGAAAAATCCTTTTAAACTCCTAATTCGTTTCAGAATCAGTTTTTATCAAACACAAGTCTATTAATAATCGAGGACTAGATTTTAAAACATTTAAAAGACTAGTTTCAAAATTCTAGCGGATGTGTCCTTCAAATACTATTCATAAAAAATGACGATAAAATTTGCAATGCAGATTTTTATAAAAATTTCATGAATGCTCACATATCATGTATTAGAAGTAGAAATCACAAAATTAGCACATTCTAATTTAAATAACACATATACAGGTCAAAACACAAAATTTCACATAAAGAGAATTTTGGGGTTTCATATTCTCCCCTCCTTAAAGAAATTTCGCCCTTGAAATTCTTACTTGCTGTTCGGAACAAATCTGGATACTAGTTTTGAATCTGATCTCTTCTTTCCTAAGTAGCTTCTTCAATATCGTGATGCTTCCACTATACCTTAACCATTGGAATCTTCTTTGACCTTAACTCTTGTTCCATCTGATCTAGAATACGAATCGGTCATTAATCATAAGCTAGATTCTCATGAAACTGTAACGGTTCTGGTCCTAGAATATGAGAAGGATCCGAAAAAAACTTTCTCAAAGTAGATACGTGAAAGACATTATGAACATTAGAGAATTTCTTTGGTAAAGCTAACCGATACGCCAACTTGCCCACTCTGCCAATGACCTCAAACGGCCCTAAAAATCTCAGACTCAGCTTACCACGTTTACCATGACGAGCAAAACCCTTTCGAGGAGACAATTTCAAGAAAACTCGATCCCCGACTGTAAACTCCAAATCACGATGGCGTATATTAGCATAACTCTTGTATCTGCTCTGCGTTGTTAGCATTCTCTTCCTGATTAACTGAATATTTTCAATCTTCTCTAGAAGTTCTAAAATTATAGCCAGATCAATAACCTTTTTCTCCCCTACTTCATCCCAATACAAAGTTGATCGGCACTTACGGTCATAGATAGCTGCATAAGGTGCCATTCCAATAGTCGCTTGATAACTATTGTTATAAGCAAACTCAGCTAGCGGTAGATGTTTCTCCCAGTTCTTCCCGAAGTCCAAACCACAAGCCTTGGGCATCTCTTCCATAATCTAAATAGTTCTTTCCGACTGACTGTCGGTCTGAGGATGATACGCTGTGCTGAAGTTCGAATGGGTACCCAAAGTTTCCTGGAGTTTATCCCAAAGTCGAGAAGTAAACCGAGGATCTCGATCAGAGATAATATTGGCTGGAATCCCGTGAAGTTTAACAATCTGATCCAGATAAAGATTCACCAACTTTACAACCTCATCTCCCTTCCTCATTGGAATAAAATGAGTTGTCTTCGTCAAATGGTCCACGATAACCCAAACCGCATCACAACATCTCGGTGTCCTAGGCAAATGAGTGATGAAGTCCATCATAACATGTTCCTATTTCCACTCTGGTATTGCCAACAACTGAAGTAACCCTGCGGGTCATTGATGTTCTGCTTTCACTCGCTGACAAGTCAAACATCTGGATACAAACTGAACAACCTCTATCTTTATGTTGTTCCACTTATAATGTTGTTTTAAATCCCGTTACATCTTGTTTCCACCGGGATGAATGGTGTACTTAGAATTGTGAGCCTCTTCCAGAATACCTCTCCTCAAACTCGGTTAATCGGGAACACACACCCTGTTCTGAAACCGAAGAATACCATCCTCGTATAATTTGAAGTCAGACTGATCATTTGTAAGCTGATCCTTGATTTTCTGAAGTTTTGCATCGAGTTGTTGAGCTTCCCTAATCTAAGGTAGCAATAAAAGTTGAATCCGTAGATGTGAACACATCACTCCAACCTAGGTCAACTCTAGTTTCCAGTAATTAACTTCCTCAAGCACTTCCCAATTTTTAACTGCCAAACAAGCAATACCTACCCTCCGGCTAAGAGCATCTGATACAACGTTGTCTTCCCAGGAAAATAATTAACAGAGCAATTATAATGTCCCAGAAGTTCCATCCATCTCCGTTACCGTGTATTCAACTCTATCTGTGAGAATAAGTACTTAATACTTTTCTGATTAGTGAAAATTTTGAACTTACTAAGCCAAAGATAGTGTCGCCACTTTTTCAGTGCAAACACGATAGCTGCCAACTCAAGATCATAAGTCGGATAATGCACCTCATACGGTTTTAGCTTCTTAGAAGCATAGGCAATAATCCAACCATTCTGCATAAGTACACAACCCAAGCCCTCCTTAGATGCATCACTGTAGATGACCATATTATATGTTCCCTCTGGCAAAGAAAGTACTGGAGCAGTAGTCAATCTCTATTTCAACTCCTGAAACCCACTCTCACACTTCCCATCCCATGTAAAACTGGTTCATTTCTGAGTTAGCTTAGGAAGTGGCCCTGCGATCTTAAAAAAGTCCTTCACAAACCTACGGTAGTAACCCGCCAAACCAAGGAAGCTGCGAACCTCTATAACATTCTCTGGCCTTTTCCAAGACATCACCACTTCAATCTTAGTAGGATCTACTGAGATACCGTTCTGAGTAATCACGTGGCCAAGAAAAGATATTTGTTGTAGCCAAAATTGACATTTACTGAACTTCCCAAACAACTGATGCTCATAAGTTTCTGTAAGATAAGTTGTAGATGTTTCTCATGCTCCGATTCAGTCTTAGAATATACTAAGATATCGTCAATAAAGATTACCACGAACTGGTCCAAATACGGCTAAAAGACTCGATGCATAAGATCCATGAATGTTGTCGGTGCATTAGTTAGTCCAAAGGGTATAACTACAATTTCGTAGTGCCCAAACCGAGTCCTTAAAGCAGTCTTTGGAACATCTTCTGTATGGATCCGAAGCTGATAATACCCCTGCCTCAAGTCAAATTTAGAGTAAACTTTGGCTTCCTGAAGTTGATCAAACAACTTATCAACCAGTGGCAAAGGATACTTGTTCTTGATGGTCACCTGATTCAAACCACGATAATTGATACATAATCTCAAGGTACCATCATTCTTCTTTACAAATAAAATGGGTGTTCCCCACGGTGATGAACTCTGCTGAATGAAACCCTTCTCTAATAACTCTTGCAACTGAGTTTTCAGCTCTTTAAGCTCAGCTGGTGCCATCTAGTACGTTGATTTAAAATTTGGTTAAGCACCGAGAAACAAGTTGATCACAAACTCAATATCTCTCTTTGGCGGTAGTCCTGGCAACTCATCAGGAAACACATTGGGGTATTCCCGAATTATCGAAACTTCCTCCAGCTTTAGCTTATCAGATGGCTTGTTGATCAAATAAGATAGATAACCCGAACATCCCTTACTCACCAGCTTAATAGCTTTAACTGATGAGATGATGAACTTCTTTCTAACATCTCGGTTTCCTGCTACCTCGACCACTGGCTGTTCTGGTAACCTGAACTGCACCACCTTCAGTCTACAGTTTAACTGGGCATCATACTTAGTAAGCCAATCCATCCCCAAGATGACATCATACTCCTGGATAGGAAATAAAAAAATATTCGAAGAAAAATCCTAACCCTTAACATGTATTATACAGTCCTTACGTATTAAGCCAGTCACATACTTATTGGTCAAAGGAGTCTTAATCTCAATCATATAAGGTAATCTTTCAGGTTGCACATTAACACGTTGCACACAAGTAGGTGTAATGAAAGAATGCGTAGCACCAGAATCAATCAATACTTTAACAAGTTGATTGAGTATAAGAAAGTTACCTTCAACAACCGCCGCTGCCTCAGGTAACTCCTCTACATCAACTACGTAAGTTCGAGCCTGAACCTGCTGCTGCTGAGGTGCACTGCCTACAGGTCTCCCTGATAACCTTGGGTTGCTAGCTGACCCTCAGATCTCTAATATCTGGGGCAATCTCTCACCCTGTGTTGGTTGCTGTCGCAACCTAAACATGTCCCTGCCTTTGCCCGACAGTCGGCCTCCAAATGGTCCTTACGTTTACAATAAGTACATTGCAGTGTCAGAGCACTAACACTGCCTCCTGAAGAACCAGAAGCTAAATAAGCAGTTGTACCAGTCTGGTGTTGATGTCTCACAACATATGGCTTGTACTGACCCTGGTAGGATCCCTATTGGTACTTGGGCCTATAAGAACTCTGTTGCCCCTGAGGTCGGTAAGAACCCTGCTGCACTAGTGGCCTACAAAAAACCTACTGTACAGAAGGCCTATAAACAACCTGCTGATCCTGAGGTTGAAATGGCCTCTTACTAGCCTGACTAGAACCAGTCTGCTCCCACTTCCTCTTCTCCAGCCTAGAAACGGCATTAAAGACTACAAAACACTCACCATACTCATTCAAGGCCATCGTATCCTGAATACCCTTAATAAACCTCCAGGTCTTCCTTTCCTGGTCTACCACAAACTCCGATTTATACAGGGATAGCCTGGTAAAGTTGGCCTCATACTGGGCCACTGTGGAACTACCCTGAATCAAAGAAGTGAACTCATCTTCCCGGCGTTCGTGTGCAATCCTCGGGATATATTTGACCTGAAACTCCCAAAGAAAGTCAACCCAGATATAGGGTATACCCCGAGCTTCCTAATTGGTCCTCACAGTACGCCACAATTCCTCTGCCTCATCATCAAATAGAAACACAAGAAAGGTGACCTTTCACTCATCTGTGTAATCAAGTGGATCAAATATTTTCTCAATCTTATTGATCCAAGCCTCAGCCTTCCGATCATCAGGATTCCCCTGGAACCTAGGTGGAAAATACCCCGTAAATTCTTTCAACAGACCACTTCCTCGATACCCACCCTGTATGTTTTGCATCTGAGTCTACACATTCTATACTTGAGCAGCCTGCCCCACTAGAATTCGTGACTGCCGCACTATAACCTCTGTCATTCGGTCCATAGCCATCGCAAGACGATCATAACCCTGATCTCGGCCTGATGCCGCATTCCCTGGTTCCGCATTATCTTCCTGAGGCCTACCACAGGTTCTTGGACGTCCAGCCATTCTACTTTCAAAGAGTTAGTACAGGTTATAACACACACACAGACTACAGATAGTTAATAACACATAGGAAACAAGCTCACGTAAGGCACATAGATCACATAAGTGTTTGTCACGTAAACAAGTTAATATCACAATCATATAATCATATACTTTACGTTTCTTTCACTTAGTACATACTTGCATACTTAGACCACTACCCACATTCCGAGGATACCCCGACTCACAGCTAAACATATGCTATAATACCACTTAATGTCACGCCCCAACTCGACCCCACTTATGATCAATCCGGACGCAACATAATTTTGGCAATATAATGTCTGTAATATGGACATCAAGGCTCTAAACCAACCCTTTAAAACTAGACTAGCAACCTACTCATAATCCAAAGTAAGACAACTAAACTAGCATTATACTTTTCACTATCTTTATAACATCTTATACAATACAAACTTCAAAGCAAATACAATACAACTTGTTCTAATATACAAGAAGAAACTTTGGTCTCTAGTCACTATGAAGGGTATCCGTCTTTTCTTGTAGATTTCCCTCTGACTATTAAGGAAAGGTTGCGAATGGTTTTTGCACCTAATCCTTTCGCTGTTTGTATTCTCCTTTAATGCGATGGAAAGTACTTGGCACAATATGATGTAATGAGTTACATGATAGATATTAGAGAGAATACATATAAGTTCTATTGATCTTATTGTTATAATGATCTCTATATAAACTTTAACCCATAATTTTAAGGTTATTGTGGTTATAGTGAGGTTTTTAGTGAATAATTCACTTAAAAAGATAAAATTGTATTTAATGGATTTATAAATTAATCAAAAGAGTTCCAAATAATGATAAGTAATTATTATGTTATTATTAGAGCCAAGATGCTGCTTGACTTTTATGATGTTGGGATATTGTGTGGTTCTGTCTATTGATAGTAGCCGATATCATGAAATATGGTAACTATTATAAAGGCTTTTTGCACAAGCTTAATAGAACCTGATCTAATCAAGAGTCCGAACCTGCAAAGAGTCAATTCAATAAATTTATTTCTTGATAGAAAATGATATAACATAATAGGTTCCTATAGATGCCTCTATAGTTGACCCACTGATCCTATAAAGATAGTTACAGTTGATCACCGTCTTGGAGAAGATGAGTATGTTGAAACGAATGTATAATGCACTAGATCCTATGGATGATAGCATTAGTGCAAATGGGAGATTGTTGGGGATATGCTCTAATGCTATAGTTTGAGATGACATTATTTGGGCTTAATAAGAATATATTTACGTGTTTTATACACTATGTTAATTTGAGGATATTCATATTCTCCTCTTTGATATGAATATGTCCCTAATGCTTATCCGAGAAGAAAATTGTTCTAAAATGGTTTAGGATATTTTGCACTTTTTCTTCGATATGATAAGCATTAAGAATTGATTCATAGCCCTTCAAATTATTCAACCGGGACTAGAAAAATCAAGTACGGGTTATCATATGTTATTACCTTTGATTAACATAGTGATGTTAATGATAAAGGATGGCGTGCGAAAAGTCAGAACAACATGATGATGTGGACTAATAAACATATGAGTGATCTTCAGTGTATGGATTATTGAATGTGATAATAAATAGTAAGCTGCATGATTTCAGGTTAATAGTATACTATTTAGTTGGGAATTGTGCAAATTCATGATTTCAGGTTAATAGTATACTATTTAGTTGGGAATTGTGCAAATTAATCCTTAGGCTTGAGAAATTGCAGTTGCTAGTTATATCAGGGGCTAAATACTGCTCTGGACAATGCCCGTCTTCCATTAGGTGGGTTATAGCCTTTCGCATTTTAGTTTTGTGGTATGAACCTGCAGGTAATTGTCAAGATAGGATCTGTTAACCTCCAGCTCGAGGCGAAGTCCTATGATATCTGAGATCGGTCGTTAAACGAGAAAGTCCTTAGCCAAGGCGAGTATGAAGTGAAAGGAGATTTTCCATGGTAATCATATCTCATTTCACCAATTCAGATTTATACATAGTATAGGAGGTGGACTTAACCATTTCATGGTCCTTTCCTGATCGGGGTATTCTTAACAGAAGGATCGGACTGCACGCTAATTCTCGATGGTTAAATGGATTCATAAAAGACATCGTCTTCATTATCATTTACATTCTCAAGGTACGTTCATTGCTAGTGCGTCACTCATGAGCATGAGGGTATTTTGGTAAATGGCAGAGACATTTTTGAAATAGATAAGGAGGTTTATCGGTCCCTCATCGGTATGCGATTGTGAATCTAGAAGGTCACACACTAATAAGTGTCATGAATAAGTTCACCGGAAGCTTGTATAATATGGTTGGTGGCTTTAAGGTGTTAAGAGTCATCAATATTGGTATTTGGGCCAAAAGTATAATTTCAAAAAGTTTTGGGGTCATATTGTAATTACCAAAACTTTTGGGGCTAAACTGTAATTATTGAAAAGTAGTTTCAATGTATTTATTCTAATAGAGATTAGAATAGACAAAAATTATATATATATATATATATATAAAGGTGTTGATATATGTATATGTGTAATGATGATGTAATTTGTGAAATGCCACATCATCATCCTAGTCATCAAATGAAAAGGCAAATTAATGATTGGGCACGGACATGTGGCATGTGAGATGTAGGATTGTCCATGTCATCAATCCTAGCCATTTGAATTTGAATTGGATGGATGAGATTGACTTTTGAATAAAGACAAAAGAATCTTGTCCATTGCTTTTGATGATAAGAACCTTTTTGCCAAGTGTCATGAGAGAGAAAAATGTGTCCCTTGGATTGTAATGATTGCAATCCAAGGTTATGCATGGCTTGGTTGATTCAAGCAAGAAAGAGAAATACAATGATTGGCTCTTAAATGCATAAAGACAATTAAATAATGGGGATTATATAGTGTATAAAAAGATGACAATCTTCTCTCTCTATCCACTAGTATTTTCGGCCAAATGGAATAGGAGAGAGAAGACATTCATCTTGCCATCTAATTGCAATGATTGAGATCCTATGATGTGCATGCTTTATCAAGAAAAGATGGCAATTGTGATTGGCTACTCTTTTTGATATAGTTTATATATTAGTTGATTAAAAGATGACAACCTCTCTCATACATACATATACATTCGGCCAAGGCAATAGAGGAGAGAGAAACTTCATCTTGTTCATTGAGCTAAGTGTATTTTCGACATCTTCAAGAAGTTTTTTCTTTTTGATCAAACACCACATACACATAGCTTAGTACTTTGAAGATATACTAGCACATATTTGTCTTCAAGTAGAAGATGGACTTTGGATGCTTGTGGACCAACTAGACCCTTCAAGTTTGAAGGACTCCATAGCTTCAACTTCAAGCTACATCACCTACCAAGTTGTCTTTGAAAGGTATACCTATGGACCTTGCTATTTCATTGCGTATAGTTGCTATATGATGTTAGCTTGCTAGTTTATGGACATACATGAAAGAATGCATGTTGATCTTTGCTAGAAATTTTTAAAATATGCCTTGCCTAGTTTCGGCCCTAGCCTTATATCCATGCATCCCTTTCTCGATCTTGAATCCAACTAGTATATGTGCAGTGACATGATATAGTATGTTGGCTTGCACCCTTCAAAACCCACCCCCCAAACCCGAAGGTCAGCCAAGGAAAAGAAACAAAAAAAATTTCAACCATTTTGCAAGAATTGCTCTTGAGCTTAGAGTTGGAGTGATTTTGAGCAACCTAGAGCATCTACAAGCCTTCTACAAGCATTTTTGGTGAGGGAGATTGCATATTTTGCATTAATTCTAGTTAGGGTTTACTTTGAGATTTTGCATTTATTGTGAAATGGTTTATCTATGCTTAATAATGCTTAAATTATTCTTCTGTGTGTGTGTAGAGCACTCTTTTGAAGTTAGATGGTAATTCTATTGGTTAAAAATGGTGAATGATGCTTTGAGGAAGATGATGAATTGTAGCTTTTAGGGTTTTGATTATTAGTGTGTTTAAGCTTAATTAAACGAGATATTAAAACTAGATTAGTGATTTAAATGGCTTGATTTACTAGTTTATGCAAATAACATAATGTAGGAAAAGATAAAAGGCATTATTCACACAAGCCCTTTGAATTGTGACCCGATGCTCGTTTTAACGATTGATATAGACTCTAGGGATGCTAAAATAGTTGTATGATAAAATTTATCGAATTTTGTGAATGTTGGATTTTGAGGGTAATATTGCATATATAAAGGAGTGTTGTGCCCAGGAGGTGTTTGAATGCTTTGGATAGCCTTAGATGGGTTAAATAGTGGTTATGAAATATTTATGGCATTAATTTGAAGGGTGGTTTGGGGAGTTGTAGTTCAAAGCCATCTTGGGGATTTCAGGACTTTTAGGATAGACATAGTTGAAAACAGGTTTTCATAGCTCTAAGTGGTGCCATAAAGTGTCCTTAGAAGTGTAGAATTGCTAGCTTGTGAATTACGTAACTTGTGTTTCGTATGTGTGTTGAATTGAACTAATGAACCAAGGGGAAAATTCACAAAGTTGGTCTAATATTGGTAATAGCTTGGGGTTCTACTTTTCATGTGGTTTTAACTGACTTCAATTGTTCGGCTAAGTGTTTAAATGCATTGGTATAACATGTGTAGTTATTTGGAGAAGTTTCATGAACTAGGTTGCATAGTTACTTTGTTAGAATATGCTTGTATTTAGCTTATATTGTTATCTTGTCTATATTGCTTGTAAATTGTCTTGTATATGTTACCTTGCATGGCTATCGAATCAGTTTTCCTTGGAAACTATAGATATCATCAAGTGAAATCTTACACCTATCATTATCGTTATCATGGTTGCGCAACCATTCAACACATATGTGGTGGCCACCCAATAGGCGGCATCGGGCTTTCCAGTGGTTGTCCATCCTCTATAGCTATTCCCTCTCTCGCTAATGATGCCACCGTAGGAAAGCTGGATCATAGGATTAATGGGTTGTTGTTTCTGGAGCACCTCGTTTGGTGTATAGGGATGCCGGCTTATGAATTTCTTGTTATCGATATCGTTATTATAATTTATTTGAGTTCGTGGCTCGTGGCTCGTGGTTCGTGGTTCGTGGATCGTGGTTCGTGGTTCGTGCTCTTGATCAGCCTTCTAATTAAGTAACTCTTGCTTGGCACTAAATCCTTGGAGAATTACATATGATTGTGTCATTGCTTATGTGATATATATTTGTGTTGCTAGTTGATTATATAGTTATTCTTCTATTGTTTGTATATAGTTTGTTACTCAGTTATAGTTTCTGAAATGAATATTAGCTTTATTAATTTGAATTAGTAATTGTCTTGCTAATGATTCTATGGCGTATTTGCATTGCACGAAAGGTTTTCAAAACTCCCCGGATATCTGTTCCCCTCCCTTACTAAGCAATTGTGTTTGTTCACTCCCTTTTTCTAACCATTTCAGGTTCGGTGCCTTCAGAGTCTGATGAAAAGAAAGCTCGAGAGTCTCCTTGATTGGATGTTCTAGCTTTAGTTGATTGTTCTATGTAAATTTGTGATAGTTATGTATTCTTTTGAGGCCTGCGTGTCTTGTTTATTAATGAATGTAACTAAGAAATGTTCACTTAATGATAGTCTGTAATAACTTCTAGTGCTTTACCTTGTTGCCTAGTTTGGGTTGCATGCTCGTGTGAGAATAAGTTAAGGTTGGTTGGTTACTTAATATCTAAGAAAGTTAAATAGAAAAGATTAGAGTGGTATGATAATCAAAATTATAACCATAGTATTTCAATGGCTTATAGTAAATGCATACTTGTATGTTTTATTTTGTCATAGTTGTAAGGCTCGGATGGCCTTAGAGTTTTGGAAGTCATGTTAATGGAGTTTGTGATTGTCTAGGGTTGTTGGTATATTGTTTTGTGGCTATTTCTTCTGAGTGCAGGTTGTGGATAGTCCTATAAATAGGAAAAACCCTATCCGTTTTTCCTTGTTTTCCGTGACTTGGGGTATTGGGATCAGGGCTCCCTCTTTGTGAGGGATCGGGGTATTACAAAATCAACAAGAGAATCCTTTTCATTCCCCATCAAGAAATTTACAACAATCCCCAAACATCATGGAACTTGTTAGTGGACAAAAAACAAGCTATAATTTTACAAAATAGCCTATCAAGCTAGAATACCATCAATTTTTCCGATTGCTCACAATCTTCCATTCAAGTGTTGGGTGTTTAATTTGCATATTATTTCAACACCCTTTTTACTTAATATTTGTTAATTCTCAAGGAATCTAGGAGCAATCTTATGGGTTTTGCATTAGTTTTGTGACGTAGGCGATTTCTATGAGCAAGTCCGAATTTTGAAGCAAAAGTGGATAAAACTGCTAAGGATTAACGCATACTCAACCTGAGAAGCATTGGAGTTGAAATTAATAATTGTCCAGTCATAGTGCAGCTGAGTTGCGTCGCAAGATGTTTAATTTTCCAGTGTTATTTTTGTAATATTCCAAGAAAAGGAAAAAACCCTAGGGAAAAGAACACAAACGTGAGAAGCAGGTGGTGGATGGTTTTTGCAGAAAAAGTAACATACCTGGGAAGAGAAAAACGTGAGAGATTGAAGCTAAAGACGAAAGATCACCTTGGAGACAGATTTTGACAATGATTCTTCTTCCAATCCCTAGTTTTCCTCTTTCTCTCATGATAAACTTTATTCAACTTTGGAGTTTCATTGCTTTCATTACTATGTTCTAAATTATTTTTCTAGGGCTACGATGTAGCCGGATTTTGAATACTTGGATTATGTTGATTTAATTGATTAATGAACTATTCCAATTCTATGTTGAGTATTTCATTCTAAACTTAATGCTTGTAATTGCTTGGCCAACAACTACATGATTTGTGGTTTGGTTTGAGACTGAGAACTGATAATAGAATTAGACCACGTTTGAAATACTATTAAATCGTCAAAAGATAGATATATTTATGAGATCTAGTGTAACACCCCAATCCCTCTTGAGACCGGGAGTTCTATCAATCAATCTAATCACAACCCAATTCCAAACCCAGGCAAAATTTTTAGGGAAAGACGGACGGAGTCTCCCCTGTTTCTAGGCAAAATGTAAAACCTGTAATAGCATATAAGTGGACCAGCGCCGTGTCCAACCATACAAACACCTCAAGGCCATCCGAGCCTTGGTTCTCAACAAGCGAAACACAAGTAATTATACATTTCCAGTTTAAATGCTAACCTATCTCTTCTCATCTTTGACAAGTACATTCATGCTTGGCAACTAAACTATACTAACTTATTGCATAAAATAGATTATCATACCATTCTAACTTTTTTTCCTTTGGACATTACAAACATGCATTGAAGTTAAACTACACTAATTGAATACATAAACTAGCTTTTCAAATCACTTCAATAACCTAGTAAAACTTAAATTACATTCCTTTTAACATTAAATACAAACAACACATGAAACATACATCTTTGCATCTTTGACAACTCAAGCCACATAGGCACGCAAGACAACTCTTCAAGCATGATCTTTCACATAATCACGAACTTTCCAGCTAACATGGCATTTCCTAAAATGTGGTGGTGAGGAGTGAGTATACATAACACGTATACTCAGTGAGGGCGAGACAGATATCGAGGTAGAGAGAAAGAAAGTCGTGCAATGCAAATAAGGCAGTTAAGCAATATAACTGATAAGAAAGCAATCAATATAAACAATCAATACAATAAGCAATTAATAAAAGCATTAACACAACCAATCAAAGCTATACCACACTTTGAAGGTCACGGTTCACTCATACGAGCAATGTACCATTTCACGAGCAATACATCAATCTCGAGCTTGATGTTGACAACGATGACAATAAGCGCACAACCACCTTATAACATCCACTGGGTGTACTCCGGAAGTACCCCGACACATCTACGACCCAAATCTCCCTAGGAGGAAACCCAAGCAAGAAAGGGAATAGGACACGGAGCTAGAGCAACCAACCCTGGCAGCCTGAGACTGCCCAGAGAGGTCCATCACTCACGCGCCTGACACTAATGCAATGCAATACGAGATACAAGCAATAAACGAGCAATAGCACGAAAGTGAAGATTAGTGGCGATAAACGAGATATCAAGCATTTACAATCAACATTAGCATTCAATTAACTTTTCAAGCATGATTATCATTAACTTCAACAAGAACATCAACTAGACACGTAATAGCAGTTCAAGCATGAAAAAAGTCAAATATCACTATTCAATCCCTAACTTCCAAAGGCAATTACGAGCAAACGAGCTACGGGATTAGGAAACCGATTTCACTACATTCACTTAGGCACTACAAGGCACGTTTATATGTCACTAAACTTCATTTTCCCAACCGAAGCCCGAAAGTCCACCTACTGCGTTTGAACTACAGCTATGTTAACCGGTCACTCAATCAACGCCACGACAGCGCCAAAAGTGCTTCCATGCCCTCAATAGCAAAACCCCCAACTCAATTCGAGCACGGTCAACTTTTGGTCAAACAGCCCTTTTCTGTTTCTTTGTCTAATTTCCAATTTTAACAAAGGCCGATCCGTTTTTATTGCACATTTTATCTTTTTATCATTAATGACACCTATCCAAATCAAGAAATCGCAATTCGGATCAAAAATCCAAAATTCTAGGGTTTTACTATTCATTTTTACTATTCACATTCTTGCCTAAATTCAATTTGCATTTCTAACCGTAAAAATCGCTAAATAAATAACAAGCAATGCTCTACGAACCCTAAAGAGTCAATTCCAAGCAATTTCAAGCGTTATAACGCATTAAATATCAAATCTAAGAAATTGAATCAAAAATCAAATTTGAATATAAATGCACAAAAATGTGAAAACCCTCACAGAGATTGACGAGGAAGACCCGCAAGGACCTGAGCCACGAGCCCTGAGCAATTCCACGCATGATTGTAGAAGAAAATTGAAGCAAAAATTATTTTTTTTCTCCTTGGAAGCATTCGGCCATGGGGGGGGGGGGGGGGAATACAAAGGGTATTTTGCAATTTTTTTTGTTTTGATTTTTGCCTTGTTTTATTTATAAAAGATGACAAAGGGCATTTTGGTCATTTTGCAAGGTCAAGCTTAAGTGAAAATATGGTCAAACAAGCTTATTTTGATGCCATTTAACTGAATTCAAGTTAAAACAATGCAATTTTAATGAAAACCAACTAAAACTAGCTAATTTAAACTAGAAACGCTGTTCACGAAATCCGAAAAATATTCTTCTAACTTTTATTTTTGAAATGCTACGATCGAACAGTCAATAAATGATCGCTAATCAAATGATGAGCAATAATATAAAACTATAATTTTTGAAAAGTAGAATATTAGAATAGTTTAAAAATTCACTCCTGCTCGGAGTTACTTTTCTCATTTAATTGAAAATCGAGTAATTTAATGCAAGAAAATTAAAACCGATTATTAAAATAATCAAAATAATCAATATAATCAATATTCATTTAAAATAATTAATCTAACTATTTTTAGAACATTTTAAAGAATTATGAAGTTAATGCTAAGATACAAATAAACTAGTTAATATAAACACGTAATTAAATGCAATTAAACACTAACATTTAAGATGACACTTAATTAAATACAAGAAAGTAAATCCAATTTCTATAAATAATAAAAATAGGTGATAATCTTTTAGTTAATCAATATAAAAATTACTGAATGCTTCTAAAAGAAATATCAAAATAGTGCAAAATGGATGATTAACTAATTAAACACTTAATTAAATGCAATTAAATGTTATTAAATGCATGCCGGGTTCGGGTTATCACATCTAGTGCAACACTTGCATTTCTAGTGCTTAATGAGTTCCATAAGTTCACAGTTATCACAGAAATGTAGGTAGCTTGCTTCTCAGGATATGTTATTAATGCTTGAGAAAGATTAATAACCACCTTAGCGAAATTGCTAGCAACATAGAGTATCACATCAATTGAATTCAATCAATATATTCAAGTAAGATTAATCTTGGTGAAGTCAGAAACCCTAGAGCATTTTAATTATTGGTTTACCATCTTTTGTTGATTTCATAATTGCCTAAATTGTTATTTTTATAAGTTCCATAGTTTCTTAGTTTTTATCGACAATTTCTCAATTCTTGGGTGTCCAAATAAAATTAGAGCTAAACTAATTTCAGTATTTAATAATCACAGTCCTCGTGGGAACGATCTTTACTCACTACTCTATTACTTGTTGCGATATGTATACTTGCGTTAGATTTTGCACAACACATTTTTGGCGCCGTTGCCGGGAATTGTGTCATTTATTAATATCGATACCAAATAGATTTAGTTTTACTTTGAATTTTATTCTATTATTTGTTTTCTTTTTTTTTTGCTACCTGAGTTTCACCAATTGTAGGAAACTATGGCTGAGATTGTTGAAGCAGGAAACGAGAATAATCAGAATAATCCACCAAGAGCAATGCGAGATTATGTTTTGCCACCTATTGAAGTTTAGCCTGGGATCAGGAGACCAGCGATCCAGTCGAATAATTTTGAGTTGAAGTCCATAACTCTGCAGTTGATACAAGCCATTTAGTTTAATGGATTGCCAACTGAGGACCTTAATCAGCACATTACCAAATTTTTAGAAGTTTGTGGTACTGTCAAATATAACAGTCACAGATGAAGCCTTGCACCTTCATTTATTTCCTTTCTCTTTGAGGGATCAAGCTAAGGAATGGTTAAATTCGCTACTTTCAGACTCAATCACCATATGGGATGACTTGGTGCACAAGTTCCTATCTAAATTCTTCCCATCTGGAAAGACAACAAAGATGTGCAAGGAGATTAATAATTTTGCTCAGTATAAAGGATTTGTGATGCATATGAGAGGTATAAAGCATTGTTGAGAAAGTATCCACATCATAGGTTGCCCAAGTGGATGCAGGTTCAAATTTTCTACAATGGGTTGATGGGGACAACTAGAACTCTGATTGATGCATCAGCAGGAGGAGCCATTATGAAGAAGACAGAAGATGAGGCATATGAGTTGTTGGAGGATATTGCCAGTAATGACTTTCAGTGGTCGAGCGAGAGAACCACGTCAAAGAAGACAGCTGGGGTTCATGAGATTGATGCTATAACTGCTTTGACTGCTCAAATTACAACTCTTACTAAACAGCTGCAAAATAATCAAGTGATGGCTAATGTTATTCAGGCGACGGCAATGGTATGTGAATTTTGTAATGGCGCTCATCAGAGTTTAGAATGCCAAGTAGGTAATCCATTTGTACAAGTAACAATGGAGCAAGCTCAGTATGTGGGAAACTTTAATGGGCAACAAAACAATCCTTACTCCAACAGGTTTAGTCCAGCAGGGTGTAATCATCCGAATTTGTCTTGGGGAAATACTCAGAATATATTGTGACATGAATAGAGTAGCCTTCCACAAGAGAATAGGGTGAATTTGTAGGATGTAATGGCTTAATTGGCTATCTCTCAAACTCAATTGATTACCTCGTAGACACAGTTGGCTAACTCCCAAACTCAGTTCATGAATGAAACTAGGACTATTCTCCAGAACCAATCCACGCAAATCAGAAATTTAAAGGTGCAATTTAGCCAAATGTGTCACGACCTCATTTTTCAATCACTAATATGGTCTCTGATACCATGGTAAAACCACAAACATTGTTGGGATCGTGATGCCACGGGCTTAAGAAGATCACTCCGCCTAAGTCCGCCAAGGTACAATTACAATATTCGGAGCACTATTATCCATAATTCAAACTATCAAGGCTATTAAATAATTACTTCCCAAATGCTAAATTCCAAATTTACAAAATTTCAATTACATTCATCGAGGGACTAAGTCTGATTTAGCTTAAGATTCGCTTAACACTTAAGATTCAATTAACACCTAAGAAATTCCTAGTCTTTCAATAATTTTCTAAAAAATCGGGTAACACAACGGCTATATTTTAGACATTCTAGTTTTAACCTGCAAACATAAAAACTACAACCCTCATCTCCAAATCCTTCACTATAGCTCCTCAACACCAACCTTCAACAATATAATAGAATTCATCCAGACATATTAAGACAACATTTAATTCCAAAATAGATACATATACCATTTATATAACATAATCCACACCACATTCATAGCCCCACATCATTCACAGATCCTAGATTATCCACAAAGCTCTATGTACAAGACATTGATCTAGGATTTAAAATACTACTTAATAAAATACATACCGTAATCTAATTCCATAATCCCAAAAAATAATCTATGTTAGTACATATTATATGAACTTCATCACTAAAGACTAATGTCACAAATCAGATGCACAGTACACTCGTAAAAATCAACCTGCAGAACGTACTTTGACTCACTTATACCTGAAAAGGGAAAATAAAAGAGGGTGAGCTTATCTGACACCAAAGCTCAATGAGGGGGGAAAATCTGGGAAGGGTTTTCGAATACATTTTCTCTTTAAAAAAATTCATTTGAAAACCTGTGAATGCCATGCACGCAAGTTACAAGCAAGTCATGTACTCTACCTAATAATAAGCAATTAAATAACATGTGAAACAATAACAAGCAATCAAGTCTACTCTCCGAGGGTGGAACCAAGAGAGAGTAGAAAACCACATAATAAAAGGATACAATTGCACGATCGTTTGTAGAGATGGCCAGCCTCAAATCTTCTGTTAATATCATATTCTCCAAACTCCAAACATTAGAGTGTTATCCGAATATGCACAACGCATACTATGGTAGCCGAGACGGACCTGACGGCCCGATACCGCCCAAGATAAACGAAACTTCTACCATAGGGCTTATTAGATTGCTTATCATTTAATGGTTGCAACCTTGTCGCGCGCACATATCAATTGAACAAGTATGTCCCAACTCTCCAAGGGCGGATATCCAAGTGAAAGAGGGCATTAACAATTAGGAGCACATTTGGAGGACAACAAAGTAGGCCACCCCCCTTATTTAAGCGTGTATAGGTATTTCAATCATTTGATAACGTTTGCATTTATCATATCATATATCATGTAGCATGTAAACGAGTATAATATCCTTGGCATCAAATTCACCATTTCATATACTTGTACATTTATAGCATATTGAACGAGTTGACAAATAACGATTCAACATATTTCATGTTAACGATTCAACAAGTATCTTTATACATTTAGGAGTCATTTATTAACAACACATAATAATGTAAACTTACAACCTAGCCATTTAAACAACAATACCTAGCAATAGCAAACAACTAGTTAGCACAAGACAACTTTAACTTTTCTACAATAGCCCAAATTAAACAGTTCAGTTACCTACTCTCCCGAACTCTAAATAATCTGGTTTTGGTATAGAATTAAATCTCTTTGAGTGCAAATAATCCTAGAATCAAATAGAGCTCAATTCCGATCTAAATTGACTGAGTTATGACCAAATTAGTGAAACTATGTCAAACTGTCCAGATTGCATGCTATTCCTAAGTCATTTCGAAAATGTCAAGTTTATAGGGTTTAAATGTTAGAGTTAGCTTTTGTGCAAAACACAAAGGTTGTTCCAAACTGATTAATCTTGCTACTATTAAAGTTTTGTTCAATTCCAAATTCGTTTAGTATGTCTGAAATGCAATAGAATTCAGTGACAACAATCTATCCAGAAAATTCCTGCACAATTACCATATATATTTAACTTCTAATTCCACATACTTAACTTCTAGTAGCTCCAATAACCTCTACAAGCATCTCCTATACACAATCATATACCTACTTCATTAAGCATACCATTGAAGAAAGCAATTAAACACAAACTCATAGTTAACTTTCACAAATTCCTTGATTTCAGCTACCCTACGGTTTTTGCATTATCAGAGGCCATAAACGATTGAAGTAGCTCTAGCATTCAAAACAAAGTTTGTTACAAACTGAAATTTCATTGAATTCTGACCATATTTATTATGCCAAAAGGCCTCCCGAAATTAGATGTACAACACTGTCCAAATTCAAGCAAAATTTCAACAACCTACTGAAATGAGCTAATTTAAGCATGATAACATTTTTTCCTCAAAAAATGTTCAACACAAGATTTGTTCCTCTATGAGTCTAGAATAACATATATGTTTTCCAAATTTTTCTAGCATGGTTTATCTATTCAAATAACTCATACAAAAATACTGCACGAATCAATTCTTCCAGAACAGGTTCAATGTATATATCTTAGCAATATAATGATAACAACTCATCAAATATACATATTCATGCTCCTTGAACTTATAAAAACCATTTAGAAAGAACCCTCACCTTTGAATTTGGAAGAAAATAGCTAAATCACCTTGAATATGCAAAGAAATCATTTGAATATGCAAAGAAATCACTTATGTAGCTTCTAAATCTTCTTCTATCTCTTTTATCTTCTTTGTTTTTCCCACAACTTCTCTCTTTTCTTTTGCCTTGCAGCCACCAGGTTCATGGGATGGGGGGTTTAGGTTAAAATATGACTTAATTTAGCTTACTTGATGACCAAGTCTAACTTTTGTTTAATTATGTTTTAACCCCAAGCATTTTTTTCTATTTTGTAAAGCAAGTTTCTTCTATTTCCTTCTATACCCGACAGGTCTTGGGATAAATTTAGGAACTTTGGCTCTAGTTATAAATGTAGTCTTGTTGCCCAAGTATCATTTTAGATAATAACAATTTGACCCCTATAGTTTTCAAAGTTTACAATGTGACCCCTAACAGTTTCTAAACCTTGTCATTGTTCCTCTTTCTTATTTTCTATAGCTGTAGGGTCCTAGAGTAATTTATAGAAGTTAAGTCTTAGTTTAAAATGACTAATTAGTGCCCAAGTAATATTTTAAGTAATAATACTTTAACCCTTAGACTTCTTAAAGTTTGCGAAATTTTTTTTTCTTTACCTCTTGTAGCCATGGGGTTCTATGTGCAATTTAACAAAATTACCCCTAGTTCTAAAGGTCTACTTGGTGTCCAAGTAAAAGTTTAGCTAATTGTACTTTGGCCTTAAAGTTTTATAATATTTGCAAGGTTACCCCAAAAGTTTTCTAATATCTTAAATCTATGATTCTAATCTTAATTCTAACTTAATTTCTAACCTATTTCTATTGCACATAGTAAGCAATAATTAAAATATATAAAGCATTAAAAAATATTTATCTAAAACACTTAAATGCACGTAAAACGATATAAATGCATATAAGAGTTCATGAATGCAATTAAGATGATGCAACTGCACATTGATTACTTATAACTCATATAAATAAATGCATGAATGTGTGTGGTGTAAAACCCCACTTTTCTATCATATCTCGATTTGCGTGTTTTATCTTGTTTTACGTGAATTGACCTGTTTATGTGCTATATGACTTAGAATGTGCTATATATGTGATTAATACTCCTAATACATGCTAATTGTGCATTCATGAAATTTTTTATCAAAAACGGAATCATAAATTTTATCGTCGATTTTTATGAATAGTATTTTTGAACACCTATCCGCTAAAACTTTTACAGGGGTGTTTTAAACGTTTTAAAACCTAGTCCTCGGATATTAATAAACCCGTGTTTGATTAAAACGGATTTGGAATCGGTTTTGGAATTTTAAAGGTTTTTACAATTTCTTTTGTAAGAAAACAAGTTTTGAGCTGACTCGGGTGAAATTGTTTGAATGTAAAACTTCTTGTCACCTAAAAATAAATTACTCGAGATAGTTTAGGTGTTGCATAAATGTTTTGAGCAAAGAAATAGCTAAAATGAATTAAAAGACAAGAAAATACTAAAAATAACTAGTTTTCACCTTTGACCTTGATTTAATTTGTTTGACTTTGCTTAATATAACATCAACACACACTTGCAAAGCACAAAACATACTCATTTTACACCTACATGGTCGAGTGCTTCAAGGGAGAAAAGAGAAGTTGATTTTCAAGGTTTTCAAAGCAAAATTTCATAGAAAAGGCTACTTTTTTGTCTGTAGTTTTTTGTACCGAGTTGGATTCCGCTTGTTGGGCACGCATAGCACGCATATCTAGGCTTGTTTCGGAACAAAGGTGAGAGAAAAATTCTAGATCTCAAAAGTCATATTTTATGTTTTTGCGTATAATTGATTATTGAACCGTTAGAATGTTAATTTGAAGTTATATTATTTCTCAGTGCATGCTAAGTATCGATTATATGTATTCTTATGAGATTTGAACTGTCGTAGCATAAAAGTTTGTTCATTACGTGGTAGCACTGTTGTAATGCCGAATTTTCGATTGCGATGTTGGTATGAAAGTCCTGAAATTTCAGCCTGACGCATTAGGGTTTAAGGGTTGTTGGGCTCGATTTGGATGCGTTTCAGTTGGTTTCCGAGTTGGTTAATGTAATTGATTGAATGGGTGAGTGATAGAAATTGGTTTGGAGTTGTTTGGATTAGTAGAATGTAAGATATGATTATTTGAAGTTTATGTTGTTTTTCTTTAAAGTATTGAATTATGCCTTTAGTTGATTGGGTGGTGTTTGAGTGATTGAATTGTGAGTTGTTAATGGTTAGACTAGGGTTTGATTGTGTGTTTAATGCATGTTAGGTTGGATGGCCTACTTTGTCATCTAACTTAGTTGTTTATTGTTTAATTGATTATTTGATGTTATATTGATGAAAAGATTATTATTGAATGATTATTGATGAACCGGGAGATAGTCAACGTGTAAGGTTGTCCTCCTGTGATGTGAATGTTTAATTTATTGCTGAGTCTTGGTATGTGTGTGTCACCTCTCGGGCAACATCAGGCTGTCGGGTTAATAACGGCATGACTACCAGAGGCTACCCTCATCTTGCATGGTTGGAGATGCCATGGAGGGCAGGGCTAGTGAGGTACCTGGGGTGTGTATGTCATGGGGGTGATAAGAAGTTGGTTGAGATCGTGATGGCGTTTGGAGCTACACCAAATAGAGCATCCTTTATTGATTGGTCATTGTAGTTATGTGTTTATATTATTGTTGATGTATATTGTGTGTTTACTGCTCAAATGATCATTTCTAAGGAGCATAGTAAATTCTGTTAGAGATCTATCGGATCCCCACTGAGCTTGTTTTATATAAGCTCACTCTCAATTATTGCATGCTTACAGGTGTTGTTGGGCAAGACTACGGGTACGTGCCTCTTGAAGAGGAAAATGTGCCTTTCGTGGATGAGTCTTATGTGCAGGAGTCATTGCCATGAGATTGTTTGTAGTTGATGTATTATGATGTATTATAAACTTACTTTAACTTAAAGACCTATGTATGATGGTTTAGTAGTCTTTCTTTTGATCATGTTTAGATTACTAAGTTGTTTTGTAATCTATTTTGAAATGTATGTATAGTTTATGTATGAAGTTGGAACGGAAGCGTATAACTATGAACGGATTGTTGAAGGAATGATAATTGTATAATATGGTTATGTTGTATGTTGTTAATTTAATTGAAGAATTGATTGCTGAATGGTTTGTGGAGTTAGTTGTATGATATTCTGAGAGGTTGGTTTAGAGCCTCGGTGTCTTAATTATTGTCGTTATACTGGCAAAATTCCGTTGCATCCTGACTGATTATAAGTGTGATCGAGATGGGGCGTGACATTAAGTGGTATCAGAGCATATGTTAGCTATCAGCCGGGGTATTCTCGGAATGTGGGTAATGGTCCTAGCATGAAATGTGTATGAGATGAAAGAAAAGTAAACTATGTGTTAATATGATTAAATGATTAAGTGATTATGTGATTTAGTGCTTATGTGATTATATGATCAATTTGTTTATGTGATTGATACTTAAGTGATTTATGTGTTTTATGTGGGTTGTTGTTTATTTGCTAATATTTTCTATAGCCTATTTACGTGCTATAATCTGTGCTAACTCATTGATTAGTAGAAGGGCTGGTAGACCGAGGACGAGAGGTAGGCCCGAGGCAATTGATGAGGTTCCGGGAAATGTGGCACCGGGCCAAGAAAGGGGTGATTATCGTTTTGAATCAGCCATGGATACGATCGCAGAAGTTATGGCCGGTCAGGCCCAATTGCTAGCAGGGCAGGCTACCCAAGCTCAGACTTTGGAGGCACAGTTACTGAATGTACAGGGTGGATACCACGGGCGTGGTACGCTAAAGGAGTTCTTAGGGTACTACCCACCGAGGTTTCAGGGGGAACCAGATGATCAGAAAGCCGAGACATGGATTAGTAAAGTGGATAAAATATTTGACCCTATGGATTATACTGATGAAAGAAAGGTCACGTTTGCCGTTTATTTGTTTAATGATGAGGCAGAGGAGTGGTGGCGCACGGTGAAATCTAGTTGGGAGACCCAGGGTATTCCGTATGTCTGGCATACCTTTCTGAGAGCTTTCCGGGCGAAGTATGTCTCGAGGATTGCACGGGAGAGGAGAGAGGCCGAGTTTCTGTCCTTAGTTTAGGGAGATGTTTCAGTGGCACAGTATGAGGCTACTTTTACTAGGTTGTCCCAGTATGCACCGGAGTTTATGGCTGATGAGGAGCGTAAGACTCGTAGGTTCATGTTGGGGTTGAGGCCCGAGATTCAGGATACGATGGCCCTGGATCAGTATGATATACTAAATGAGGCTTTGGATGCAGCTTCTAGGTTAGAGAAGAGAAAGGGGGAAAAGATCGGACCTAGTCAGCCTAGCAAAAGGCCCTTTCAGCCGCAGGGTCAGCAGGGTATGTATAGGCCTTTGGTACAGCAGGTTGTGTATAGGCCGCCAGCACAGCAGGGTTCTTTCAGACCACAGAGTCAGCAGAGTTATTATCAGCCACAGTTTCAGCAGGGGTCTTATTAGGCTCAGTCCCAGTATAGGCCGGCCCAGTCTCAAGGTCAATATAGGCCTAGTGTTATTAGACCTCAGCAACAGGCTGGTACAACTGCTTTCTCGACTTCTGGTTCTTCTAGGGGAAGTGTCAGTGCTTCATTATCGCAGTGTACTTTCTGCAAGCGTAAGGGCCATGTGGAGGCCGACTGTAGGGCGAAGGCAGGGACTTGTTTGGGTTGTAGCAGCAATCAGCATAGGGCGAAGTATTGCCCTAGATATCTGAGGACTGAGGGTCGAGCAGCGGCCCAGGGTTATCAGGGTCGACCTACTGGTGGTGCACCTTAGCAGCAGCAGGTTCAGGCTCGGGCCTACGCAGTTGACTTGGAGGAAATACCTGAGAAGACTGCAGTTGTGGAAGGTAACTTCCTTATACTTGATCAACTTGTTAAAGTGTTGATTGATTCTGGTGCTACGCATTCTTTCATTAATCCTGCTTGTGTGCAACGTGTTAATATGCAACCTGAAAGATTGCCTTATGTGGTTGAGATTAGTACCTCTTTGACTGATAAGTATGTGACTGGCCTAGTTTGTAAGGATTGTAAAATACATGTTAAGGGGTATAATTTTCCTTCACACCTTATCTTATTTCATATCCGGGGGTACGATGTTATCTTGGGTATGGATTGGCTTTCTAAGTATGATGCCCAGTTAAACTGTAGAACGAAGGTAGTACAGTTTCGGTTGCCAGATCAGCCAGTGGTAGAGGTAGCAGGGAACCGGGGTGCTAAGACGAGTTTTGTTATCTCAGCAACTAAAGCCGTTAAGTTAGTGAGTAAGGGGTGTTCGGGTTATCTAGATTATTTGATCAACAAGCCATCTGATAAGCTACAGCTGGAGGAAGAACCTATTATTCGGGAATATTCCAATGTATTTACCGAGGAGTTGCCAGGATTACCGCCAGAGAGAGATGTGGAGTTTGTGATTAATCTTATTCCCGGTACTCAACCTATTTCTAAATCAGCATACCGGATGGCACCAACTGAGTTGAAGGAGTTGAAAACTCAGTTGCAGGTGTTATTGGAGAAGGATTTCATTCAGCAGAGTTCTTCACCTTGGGGAGCTCCTGTTTTATTTGTGAAGAAGAAGGATGGTACCTTGAGATTGTGTATTGACTATCGTGGTTTGAATCAAGTGACCATCAAGAACAAGTATCCTTTGTTACTGATTGACAAGTTATTTGATCAACTTCAGAGAGCCAAAGTCTATTCTAAATTTGACTTGAGGCAGAGGTATTATCAGCTTCGAATTCATACGAAGGATGTTCCGAAGTCTGTCTTAAGGACTCGGTACGAGTATTATGAGTTTGTAGTTATGCCCTTTGGATTAACTAATGCACCGGCAGCATTTATGGATCTTATGCATCGGGTTTTTTAGGCGTACTTGGACCAGTTCATGGTAATCTTTATTGATGATATCTTGGTTTATTCTAAGTCTGAATCGGAGCACGAGCAACATTTATGGCTTGTCTTACAAAAGCTGCAGGAGCATCAGTTGTTTGCGAAGTTCAGCAAATGTGAATTTTGGCTACAACGCATATCTTTTCTTGGCCATGTTATCACACAGAGCGATATTTCTGTAGATCCCACTAAGATTGAAGTGGTGATGTCTTGGAAACATCCGGAGAATATTTCGGAAGTTTGTAGCTTTCTTGGCTTGGCGGGTTATTACCGTAGGTTTGTGAAAGACTTTTCTAAGATTGCCGGGCCACTTTCTAAGTTAACTCAGAAATAGACTAGCTCTTTTTGGGATGAGAAATGTGAGAGTGGGTTTCAGGAGTTGAAAAAGAGATTGACTACAGCTCTAGTACTTGTTCTACTAGAGGGGACCGATAATATGGTTATCTACAGTGATGCATCCAAGGAGGGCTTGGGTTGTGTACTTATGTAGAATGGCCGGGTTATTGCCTATGCTTCCAGGAAGTTGAAACCGTATGAGGTGAATTATCCGACTCATGATCTTGAGTTGGCAGCTGTTGTTTTCTCACTGAAAAAAGTGGCGTCATTATCTGTGGGGCAGTAAGTTCGAGATTTTCACTGATCATAAAAGTCTTAAGTATTTATTCTCACAGAAGGAGTTGAATATGCGTCAACGGAGGTGGATGGAACTTCTTGGAGATTATAATTGTTCTATTAGTTATCTGCCTGGGAAGGAAAACGTTGTGGCAGACACTCTTAGCCGTAAGGCGAGTGTTTCTTGTTTGGCTATCAAGAAGTAGGAGGTTCTTGAGGAATTCACTTATTGGAGATCGGAGTTGACTCAGGTTGGGGTGATGTGTTCACATCTCTGTATTCAACCTTTATTGTTGTCTCAGATCAGAGAAGCTCAGCAACATGATGTTAAACTTCAGAAGATCAAGGATCAGATCACTGATAATCAGTCTGACTTCAAATTACATGAGGATGGTATTCTTCGATTTCGGAACAGGGTTTGTGTTACCGATGAACTGGGTTTGAGGCGAGGTATTCTAGAGGAGGCTCATAATTCTAAGTATACTATTCATCCTGGTGGAAACAAGATGTATCAGGATTTGAAGCAATATTACTGGTGGAATAATATGAAGAGCAAAGTTGCTCAGTTTGTATCTAGATGCTTGACTTGTCAACGAGTAAAAGCCGAGCATCAATGGCCTGCAGGTTTGCTTCAGCCGTTGGCTATACCACGGTGGAAATGGGAGCATATTATGATGGACTTCGTCACTGGTTTGCCTAAAACACCGAGAGGTAATGATGCACTTTGGGTTGTCGTGGATCGTTTGACGAAGACAGCTCACTTTATTTCAATGCGGATGGGAGATGAAGTTGCAAAGTTGACGGATCTTTATTTGGATTAGATTGTCAGACTTCACGGGATTCCATCTAGTATTGTCTCAAATCGATATCCTCGATTTACTTCTCGCTTGTAGGAGAAACTTTAGGAGACTTTGGGTACTCAGCTGAATTTCAGTACCGCGTATCATCCACAGACTGACGGTCAGTCTGAGAGGACTATTCAGATTCTGGAAGATATGCTCAGGGCTTGTGTTCTGGACTTCGGGAAGAACTGGGAAAAACATTTGCCACTTGTCGAGTTTGCCTATAACAATAGTTATCAAGCTACTATTGGGATGGCACCTTTTGCAGCTCTTTACGGTCATAAGTGTCGTTCACCTTTGTATTGGGATGAAGTAGGGGAGATAAAGATTATTGATCCGACTATTATGCCAGAGCTTCTAGAGAAGATTGAGAATGTTCAGTTGATCAGGCATAGAATGCGTACAGCGCAGAGTAGATTCAAGAGTTATGCTGATAAGCATCGTCGAGATTTCGAGTTTGCAGTCGGGGATCGGGTTTTCTTGAGATTGTCTCCTCGTAAGGGGTTTGCTCGTTATGGTAAAGGTGGTAAGCTGAGTCCGAGGTTTGTAGGGCCGTTTGAGATTATTGGCAGAGTTGGCAAGTTAGCATATCGGTTGGCTTTACCCGAGAATTTCTCTAATGTCCATGATGTATTTCACGTGTCTAATTTGCGAAAATATAATCCGGATCCTTCTCATATTCTAGAGCCAAAGCTGTTACAGCTTCGTGAGAATCTGACTTATGATGAGAGGCCGATTCGAATTCTTGATCAAATGGAACAGGAACTGAGATCGAAGAAGATTCCGATGGTTAAGGTGTTGTGGAAGCATCACGGTATTGAGGAGGCTACTTGGGAGAGGCGAGATCAGATGCAACAACATTATCTATATATATTCTGTACATCAAGTAAGAATTTCGAGGACGAAATTTCTTTAAGGGGGGGAGAATGTGAAACCCCACTTTTCTATCTTATCTCAATTTGCGTGCTTTACCTCGTTTTGTGTGAATTGGCCTGTTTATGTGCTATATGACTTAGAATTTGCTAAATATGTGATTAATACTCCTAATACATGCTAAGTGTTCATTCATGAAATTTTCATAAAAAACGGAATCATAAATTTTATCGTCGATTTTTATGAATAGTATTTTTAAACACCTGTCTGCTAAAAATTTTTACAGGCGTGTTTTAAACATTTTAAAACTAGTCCTTAGGTATTAATAGAACCGTGTTTGATTAAAACGGATTTGGAATCGATTTTGAAATTTTAAAGGTTTTTACATTTTTTTTTGCAGGAAAACGAGTTTTGAGCTGACTCGGGTGAAATTGTTTGAATGTAAAACTTCTTGTCACCTAAAAATAAATTACTTGAGATAGTTTAGGTGTTGCATAAATGTTTTGAGCAAAGAAATAGCTAAAATGAATTAAAAGACAAGAAAATACTAAAAATAACTAGTTTTCACCTTTGACCTTGATTTAATTTGTTTGACTTTGTATAATATAACATCAACACACACTTGCAAAGCACAAAACATACTCATTTTATAACCTACATGGCCGAGAGCTTCAAGGGAGAAAAGAGAAGTTGGTTTTCAAGGTTTTCAAAGCAAAATTTCAATGAAAATGCTAGTTTTTGTCCGTAGTTCTTCGTACCGAGTTGGATTCCGCTTGTTGGGCACGCATAGAACGTATATCTAGGCTTGTTTCAGATCAAAGGTGAGAGAAAAATTCTAGATCTCAAAAGTCATATTTTATGTTTTTGCGTATAATTGATTATTGAACCGTTAGAATGTTAATTTGAAGTTATATTATTGCTCAGTGCATGCTAAGGATCGATTATATGTATTCTTATGAGATTTGAACAGTCGTAGCATAAATTTTTATTTTCGGGTATTTAAAGTTGATAGTTTGGCTATTTGTTGATTATTTTGAGTTGTAGTAGTTGGAATCAATTGCCGTCGATTTGTAAAAGTTTGTTAATTACGTGTAACGCTGTTGTAATGCCGAATTTTTGATTGCGATGTTGGTGTGAAAATCCTGAAATTTCAGCATTGACGCATTAGGGTTTTACGGTTGTTGGGCTTGATTTGGATGTGTTTCGGTTGGTTTCCGAGCGGACTAATGTAGTTGATTGAATGGGTGAGTGATAGAAACTAGTTTGGAGTTGTTTGGATTAGTAGAATGTAAGATATGATTATTTAAAGTTTAGGTTGTTTTTCTTTAAAGTATTGAATTATGCCTTTAGTTGATTGGGTGGTGTTTGAGTGATTGAATTGTGAGTTGTTAATGGTTAGACTAAGGTTTGATTGTGTGTTTAATGCATGTTAGGTTGGATGGCCTACTTTGTTATCTAACTTAGTTGTTTATTGTTTAATTGATTATTTAATGTTATATTGATGAAAAGATGATTATTGAATGATTATTGATGAACCGGGAGATAGTCAATGTGAAAGGTTGTCCTTTTGTGATGTGAATGTTTATTTTATTGCTGAGTCTTGGTATGTGTGTACCACCTCTCGGGCAGCATCGGGCTGCCGGGTTGATAACGGCATGACTACCAGAGGCTACCCTCATCTCGCATGGGCAAAGATGCCATGAAGGGCAAGGCTAGTGAGGTACCTCGGGTGTGTGTGTCATGGGGGTAATAAGAATTTGGTTGAGATCGTGATGGCGTTTGGAGCTACACCAAATAGAGTATCCTTTATTGATTGGTCATTATAGTTATGTGTTTATATTGTTATTGATGTATATTGTGTGTTTACTACTCAAAGGATCATTTCCAAGGAGCATAGTAAATACTGTTAGAGATCTATCGAATCCTCACTGAGCTTGTTTTATATAAGCTCACTCTCAATTATTGCATGCTTACAGGTGTTGTTGAGCAAGACTACGAGTACGTGCCTCTTGAAGAAGAAAATGTGCCTTTCGTGGATGAGTCTTATGTGTAGGAGTCATTGCCATGAGATTGTTTGTAGTTGATGTATTATGATGTATTATAAACCTACTTGAAGTTAAAGACTTATGTATGATGGTTTAGTAGTCTTTCTTTTGATCATGTTTAGATTACTAAGTTGTTTTGTAATCTATTTTGAAATGTATGTATAGTTTATGTATGAAGTTGGAACGGAGGCATATAACTATGAACGGATTGTTGTATATTGGTAATTTAATTGAAGAGTTGATTGTTGAATGGTTTGTGGAGTTAGTTGTATTATATTCTAAGAGGTTGGTTTAGAGCCTCGGTGTCTTAATTACTACCGTTATACTGTCGAAATTCCGTTACGTCCTGATTGATTGTAGGTGGGATTGAGTTGGGGCGTGACATTAAGTGGTATCAGAGCACATGTTAGCTGTCAGCCGGTGTATTCTCGGAATGTGAGTAATGGTCCTAGCATGAAAGTGTGTATGAGATGAAAGAAAAATGAACTATGTGTTAATATGATTAAATGATTAAGTGATTATGTGATTTAGTGCTTATGTGATTATGTGATTATGTGATCAATTTGTTTATGTGATTGATACTTAAGTGATTTATGTGTTTTTTGTGGGTTGTTGTTTATTTGCTATTAATTTTTTATAGCATGTTTACGTGCTATAATCTGTGCTAACTATTTGATTAGTAGAATGGCTGATAGACCGAGGATGAGAGATAGGCCCGAGGCAGTTGATGAGGTTCCGAAAAATGTGGCACCGGGCTGAGAAAGGGGTGATTATCATTTTGAATCAGCCATGGATAGGATCGCAGAGGTTATGGCCGGTCAGGCCCAGTTGCTAGCAGGGCAGGCTGCCCAAGCTCAGACTTTGCAGGCACAGTTACTGAACGTACAGGGTGGATACCACGGGCGTGGTACACTGAAGGAGTTCTTAGGGTACTACCCACCGAGGTTTTAAGGGGAACCAAATTGTCACGCCCCGACCCGACCCCGCAAAAGGCCAAGCCCGGACCCGATACACGGACGGAGTCTCCTCTGTACCGCGGACGATCCGAAAACCCTAAAATCAATATAATACTTGCGAAAGCTATATAATAATCAAAACAAGCCAACTTTCTTTACAACATACATTTCTTATTAACCAACTTTCCAAACCCAAAAATGATATGCATACTACACAAGTACTTATGCCACTAATCAAATCCATTAGCATGCATTTTCTTACTAGTCACAAGAGTATAAGTTACAACATTACATTCTTCCAATTTATACAACATAAGACCGTAGAGGCCTCAAACTAGAAAATATATACAAGGCTACAAGCCTCAAAATTAAGCGACCTCCACGCAATATACATAACAAGAAAGGTTCGCACAAAAACTGGTAACCAACCACCAGCAAAGCAGGGAAGTGCTATCACGGAAACACCTCCACCTGCTTCTCCTCCTCTATTACCTCGAGAAGGTCTGCTTCAACTACTCCTATAAAAACATAGTATAGAGAGGAATGAGCAAAAACTATTGCTCAGCGAGGGCAATTGGTCTCAAGGACGGAGATGAGAGGAGTATGCAATGCAATTAGCCAAGCAATACATACAAATCATATAAAGATACAACCAAAGCCAACAATAAAGCAAGGCAAGTATTTAAAGCTGCAAACACTCATTCAAAGGATACGATACTCTTTTCACGAGCAACTTTCATACACGAATTCGATGACGACGCGCCGGCCCAAACCACCTTATAACACCAGTTTGGAATACCCCGGAAGTATCCATCAACCTACGACCCAAATCTCCCTGGGAGGCAACCCAAGCGAGAAAGGGAATAGCAGCGGAGCTAGAGCAACCAACACTGGCAACCCAAGGCTACCCAGAGAGGCCTATCACTCACGCGCGAGACACTATGCAATGCAAGACTCGATACAAGGCGATAATCAAGCGATAAAGCCACACGTGGGAGAATAACAAAGTAGGTTACTCTCGCACGCAATAGCAGCAATTGATAAGCAATTCAATCCAAAACAACTCAAACAAGTATTTCAAGTAATTCTAAGCATTCTATAGGCATAAAGACAAGAAAACACACAAAAAACACAAATCGGCCCCAACTATCAAAACGCTACCATTTCCAAACGAGCCACGAGTTCTGGAAACCGACTTCGCCAACTCTCCTAGGTCACCATAAGGCACGTCTAAAGACCCCGAAACCTTACTTTACCCTAGAACTCGCGCAAAGCCCCGATTTCCCCCTTTCTCGTTTGAAATACAACTATATCAACCAAACACCCAACCAACGCCATAATCGCACCAAAAGTGCTTCCATGGCTTCCGAAGCAATGCCAACGCGCAAAACGAGAAAACGCTAAAGTCGACCTAAACGACCCCGACTTTCCCAAAGGCATAATTCTCATTTTTTCCACTACGCAACCCAAACAAACCACACATTTTAGCATTCTAGCGTACCTAGCACATTTCTACATCAACAGAAAGCATAACAGCGCAACTTCAACGTTTCAAGGTTTTACTATTCATAAATTACTATTCATTGATCAATTTAAATTTCAATCACAACATTTAACCGCAAAAAATGTTACAAAGCTATAAATATAGGTTCTACAAATGCCAAGGAACATTCTAGAAGCATCAAATCGCTTTAAATAACGATCTACGGATAAATCTCAAAATTGACAAAGTTAACATACACAACGTATAAATGCGCAAATAACATGCTTCCCTCACCTTAGGTACTCCTAGTCGCTAGGAAAACAACGTTGGTTGCCTCGGAAACCACCCCGCACGAGCTCACGCGAAGATTGATCGATTGGAAGGTTGAAATTTTTTTTTTCTTTCTCTCTTGTTTTGGCCAGCTTTGGTTCTGCCTAGCTGCTGTTTTTTTTCTTATTTTGCTTAGTTAATTGCTTATTTAAGAGTCAAATGGTCAAAGGGTCAAAGGGCTAAGCCAACAACTTAAAAACTTGGTCAAAAGGCCTTATTTTGTGCGTTTTAAAGCTATTTTAGCTAGGGAAAGATCAATTAAAGCTAGCAACAATTAAAATATAAAATTTAAGTCATCTAAATACTAGTTTCACCATTTGCTGAGGACTAGAAAACGTTATCTAGCTATCGCTCCTTAAATGCAATGTACGTTGCGACGGCGAGAAAGTAACAATTAATTCACAAAGAATTTAAGGAAATATAATTTTTAAAATAATAAAAAAAGAATTTTCACATTCCGGGCTCGGGTATTACACAAATGATCGGAAATTCGAGGCATGGATTAGTAAAGTGGAGAAAATATTTGACCCTATGGATTATAGTGATGAAAGAAAGGTCACCTTTGCCGTTTATTTGTTTGATGATGAGGCAGAGGAGTGGTGGCACACGGTGAAATCTAGTTGGGAGACCCAGGGTATTCCGTATGTCTGGGATACATTTCTGAGAGCTTTCCGGGCGAAGTATGTCCCGAGGATTGCACGGGAAAGGAGAGACGACAGTTTCTGTCCTTAGTTCAGGGAGATGCTTCAGTGGCACAGTATGAGGCTACTTTTACTAAGTTGTCCCGGTATGCACCGGAGTTTGTGGCTGACGAGGAACGTAAGACTCGTAGGTTCATGTTGGGGTTGAGGCTCGAGATTCAGGATGTGATGGCCCTGAATCAGTATGATATACTTACTGAGGCATTTGATGCAGCTTCTAGGTTAGAGCAGAGAAAGGGGGAACAGATCGGACCTAGTCAGCCTAGCAAGAGGCCCTTTCAACCGCAGGGTCAGCAGGGTATGTATAGGCCTTTGGTACAGTAGGTTGTGTACAGGCCGCCAGCACAGTAGGGTTCTTTCAGACCACAGAGTCAGCAGAGTTATTATCGGCCACAGTTTTAGCAGGGGTCTTATCAGGCTCAGTCCCAGTATAAGTCGGCCTAGTCTCAAGGTCAATATAGTCCTAGTGTTGTTAGACCTCAGCAACAGGCTGGTACAGCTGCTTTCTCGGCTTCTGGTTCTTCTAGGGGAAGTGTCACTACTTCGTCATCGTAGTGTACTTTCTGCAAGCGTCAGGGCCATGTGGAAGCCGACTACAGGGCGAAGGCAGGGACTTGTTTGGGTTACGGCAGCAATCAGCATAGGGCGAAGGATTGCCCTAGATATCTGAGGACTGAGGGTCGGGCAGTAACCCAGGGTTATCAGGGTCGACCTACTGGTGGTGCACCTCAGCAGCAGCGGCTTCAGGCTCGGGCCTACGCAGTTGACTTGGAAGAAATGTCTGAGGAGACTGTAGTTGTGGAAGGTAACTTCCTTATACTTGATCAACTTGTTAAAGTGTTGATTGATTCTGGTGCTACGCATTCTTTCATTACTCCTGCTTGTGTGCAATGTGTTAATATGCAACTGAAAGATTGCCTTATGTGGTTGAGATTAGTACCTCTTTGACTAATAAGTATATGACTCGCCTAGTTTGTAAGGATTGTAAAATACATGTTAAGAGGTATAATTTTCCTTCAGACCTTATCTTATTTCCTATCCGGGGGTACGATGTTATCTTGGGTATGGATTGGCTTTTTAAGTATGATGCCCAGTTAAACTGTAGAACAAAGGTAGTACGGTTTCGGTTGCCAGATCAGCCAGTGGTAGAGGTAGCAGGGAACCGGGGTGCTAAGACGAGTTTTGTTATCTCAGCAACTAAAGCCGTTAAGTTGGTGAGTAAGGGGTGTTCGGGTTATCTAGCTTATTTGATCAACAAGCCATCTGATAAGCTACAGCTAGAGGAAGAACCTATTATTCGGGAATATTCCAATGTATTTACCGAGAGTTGCCAGGATTACTGCCAGAGAGAGATGTGCAGTTTGTGATTAATCTTATTCCCGGTACTCAACCTATTTCTAAATCAGCGTACCAGATAGCACCAGCTGAGTTGAAGGCGTTGAAAACTTAGTTGCATGAGTTATTGGAGAAGGATTTCATTCAGCAAAGTTATTCACCTTGGGGAGCTCCTGTTTTATTTGTGAAGAAGAAGGATGGTACCTTGAGATTGTGTATTGACTATCGTGGTTTGAATCAAGTGACCATCAAGAACAAGTATCATTTGCCACTGATTGACAAGTTGTTTGATCAACTTCAGAGAGCCAAAGTCTATTCTAAATTTGACTTGAGGCAGGGGTATTATCAGCTTCGGATTCATACGGAGGATGTTCCGAAGTCTGCCTTCAGGACTCGGTACAGGCATTATGAGTTTGTAGTTATGCCCTTTGGATTAACTAATGCACCGGCAGCATTTATGGATCTTATGCATCGGGTTTTTCAGCTGTACTTGGACCAGTTCGTGATAATCTTTATTGATGATATCTTGGTTTATTCTAAGTCTGAATCGGAGCACGAGCAACATCTACGGCTTGTCTTACAGAAGCTATAGGAGCATCAGTTGTTTGCGAAGTTCAGCAAATGTGAATTTTGGCTATAACGCATATCTTTTCTTGGCCATGTTATCACACAGAGCAGTATTTCTGTAGATCCCACTAAGATTGAAACGGTGATGTCTTGGAAACATCCGAATAATGTTTCGGAAGTTCGTAGCTTTCATGGCTTGGCGGGTTATTACCTTAGATTTGTGAAAGACTTTTCTAAGATTGTCGGGACACTTTCTAAGTTAACTCAGAAACAGACTAGCTTTGTTTGGGATGAGAAATGTGAGAGTGGGTATCAGGAATTGAAAAAGAGATTGACTATAGCTCCAGTACTTGCTCTACTAGAGGGGACCGATAATATGGTTGTCTACAGTGATGCATCCAATGAAGGCTTGGGTTATGTACTTATGCAGAATGGTCGGGTTATTGCCTATGCTTCTAGGAAGTTGAAACCGTATGAAGTGAATTATCCGACTCTTGATCCGGATCCTTCTCATATTCTAAAGCCAGAGTCGTTACAGCTTCGTGAGAATCTGACTTATGATGAGAGGCCGATTAGCATTCTTGATCAGATGGAACGGGAACTGAGATCGAAGAAGATTCCGATGGTTAAGGTGTTGTGGAAGCATCACGGTATTGAAGAGGCTACTTGGGAGAGGCGAGATAAGATGTAGCAGTAGTATCTAGATCTATTCGGTACATCAAGTAAGAATTTTGAGGACAAAATTTCTTTAAGGGGGGGAGAATGTGAAATCCCACTTTTCTATCTTATCTCAATTTACGTGCTTTATCTCATTTTATGTGAATTGACCTGTTTATGTGCTATATGACTTAGAATGTGCTAAATATGTGATTAATACTCCTAATACATGCTAAGTGTGCATTCATGAAATTTTTATCAAAAACGGAATTAGAAATTTTATCGTCGATTTTTATGAATAGTATTTTTGAACACCTGTCCGCTAAAATTTTTACAGGGGTGTTTTAAACATTTTAAAACCTAGTCCACAGGTATTAATAGACCCGTGTTTGATTAAAACGGATTTGGAATTGGTTTTGAAATTTTAAAGGTTTTTACACTTTCTTTTGCAAGAAAATGAGTTTTGAGCTGACTCGGGTGAAATTGTTTGAATGTAAAACTTCTTGTCACCTAAAAATAAATTACTTGAGATAGTTTAGGAGTTGCATAAATGTTTTGAGCGAAGAAATAGCTAAAATGAAGTAAAAGACAATAAAATACTAAAAATAACTAGTTTTCACCTTTGACCTTGATTTAATTTGTTTGACTTTGCATAATATAACATCAACACACACTTGCAAAGAACAAAACACACTCATTTTACACCTACATGGCCAAGAGCTTCAAGGGAGAAAAGATAAGTTGATTTTCAAGGTTTTCAAAGTAAAATTTCAATGAAAATGCCAGTTTTTGTCCGTAGTTTTTGGTACCGAGTTGGATTCCGCTTGTTGGCATGCATAGCACGCATATCTAGGCTTGTTTTGGATCAATGGTGAGAGAACAATTCTAGATCTCAAAAGTCATACTTTATGTTTTTGCGTATAATTGATTATTGAACCTTTAGAATGTTAATTTGAAGTTATATTATTGCTCAGTGCATGCTAAGGATCGATTATATGTATTCTTATGAGATTTGAACCGTCGTAGCATTAATTTTTATTTTCGGATATTTAAAGTTGATAGTTTGGCTATTTGTTGATTATTTTGAGTTGTAGTGGTTGGAATCAATTGCCGTCAATTTGTAAAAATCTGTTAATTACGTCGTAGGCTATTGTAATGCCGAATTTTTGATTGCGATGTTGCTGTGAAAGTCCTGAAATTTCAGCCTTGACGCATTAGGGTTTTAGGGTTGTTGGGCTTGATTTGGATGTGTTTCGGTTGGTTTCCGAGAGGGATAATGTAGTTGATTGAATGGGTGAGTGATAGAAACTGGTTTGGAGTTGTTTGGATTAGTAGAATGTAAGATATAATTATTTGAAGTTTAGGTTGTTTTTCTTTAAAGTATTGAATTATGCCTTTAGTTGATTGGATGGTATTTGAGTGATTGAATTGTAAGTTGTTAATGGTTAGACTGTGGTTTGATTGTGTATTTGATGCATGTTAGGTTGGATGGCCTACTTTGTCATCTAACTTAGTTGTTTATTGTTTAATTGATTATTTGATGTTATATTGATGAAAAGATGATTATTGAATGATTATTGATGAACCGGGAGATAGTCAACGTGAAAGGTTGTCCTCCTGTGATGTGAATGTTTATTTTATTGCTGAGTCTTGGTATGTGTGTGCCACCTCTCGGGCAGCATCGGGCTGCCGGGTTGATAACGGCATGACTACCAGAGGCTACCCTCATCTCGCATGGTCGGAGATGCCATGGAGGGCAGGGCTAGTGAGGTACCTTGGGTGTGTGTGTCATGGGGGTGATAAGAAGTTGGTTGAGATCGTGATGGCATTTGAAGATACACCAAATAGAGTATCCTTTATTGATTGGTCATTATATTTATGTGTTTATATTGTTATTGATGTATATTGTGTGTTTACTGCTCAAATGATCATTTCCAAGGAGTATAGTAAATACTGTTAGAGATCTATCGAATCCTCACTGAGCTTGTTTTATATAAGCTCACTCTCAATTATTGCATGCTTACATGTGTTGTTGAGCAAGACTACGAGTGCATGCCTCTTGAAAAGGAAAATGTGCCTTTCGTAGATGAGTCTTATGTGCAGGAGTGATTGCCATGAGATTGTTTGTAGTTGATGTATTATAAACTTACTTTAACTTAAAGACTTACGTATGTTGGTTTAGTAGTCTTTCTTTTGATCATGTTTAGACTACTAAGTTGTTTTGTAATCTATTTTGAAATGTATGTATAGTTTATGTATGAAGTTGGAACGGAGGCGTATAACTATGAACAGATTGTTGAAAGAATGATAATTGTATAATATGGTTATGTTGTATGTTGTTAATTTAATTGAAGAGTTGATTGCTGAATAGTTTGTGGAGTTAGTTGTATGATATTCTGAGAGGTTGGTTTAGAGCCTCGGTGTCTTAATTACTGTCATTATACTGTCGAAATTCCGTTGCATCCTGACTGATTATAGGTGGGGTCGAGTTAGGGCGTGACATGTGGGGCTTCACAAAATGGCTATGTTGCTCTCTGAAAGACTGCAAGGTAATTTACCTAGCACTTCAGAGGTAAATCCTAAAAGAGATGGTAAGGAGCAATGCAAAGCTGTCACTTTGAGAAGCGGTAAAGAGTTAGAGGAGCTAGTGAGAGCCAAGAAGAATGAGAAAGGTGAAAGAAGAATAAGGAAAAAGATGAAGAGAATGTGGAATATTAGCCACAACCATCGCATGCGCTATCTGTGGTAGTACCATTTCCTCAACGATTGAAGAAGAATAAGCTTGACAAGCAGTTCTCTAAATTTCTTGAAGTCTTCAAGAAGCTTCACATCAATATTCCATTCGCAAACGCTCTTGAACAGATGCCGAGTTATGTAAAGTTTATGAGAGACATTCTTTCATACAAGAGGAAGCATGGAGATTATGAGACAGTTGCACTTACTGAGGAGTGCAGTGATATCCTATAAAAGAAGCTGCCACAAAAGCTCAAGGATCCAGGGAGTTTTACTATTCCATGTGAAATCAGCAATGTTATTTTTGAGCGAGCTTTTTGTGATTTGGGTGCTAGTATTAATTTGATGCCTTTGTCTATTTTCAGGAAACTTGGATTGGGAAAGGCAAGACACACAACTGTAACATTACAATTAACTTATCGTTCGCTAAAGCACTCCAGGGGAGTCATTGAAGATGTGCTGGTAAAGGTCGATAAATTCATCTTTCCTGCGGATTTCATAGTACTCGATATGGAGGAAGACAAAGAAATTCCTATCATTCTTGGTAGACCATTCCTTGCAACTGGGAGAGCGCTTATTGATGTTCAAAAGGGTGAACTTCGACTACGGGTACAAGAAAAAGAAGTGATGTTTAATGTGTTCAAGGCTATCAAGTATCCAGAAGCCAGCGATAGTTGTTTCCTTGTTGATGACATACAAGCTATAGTGCCTAGCCATGTAGGTCGACTGGACCCCTTGGAGGCTAGCTTAGTACAAGACGGTAGTGTTAATATAGAAAACGAGGAGGTGAAAGCGTATTTGGGTTGGCTGGATTCGTTTGAACCAAATAGGAGAAAATATTTTGAAGACTTAGGACAAGGTTCTGTACGTTCCGAGCCATCAGTTCAGCAACCACCAGTGTTGGAATTGAAACCTCTGCCAGCGCACCTACGCTACATATACTTGGGCAAATTAGACACATTCCCAGTAATTAGCTCTTTGTCGCTCTCTCAAGAAGAAGAAGATAAGTTATTGAGAGTGCTTAGAACTCACAAATGTGCAATTGGTTGGTCTCTAGCGAATATCAAAAGTATTTGCCCTTCTATGTGCATGTACCATATTCTTATGGAGGATGATAGCAAACCATCTATTAACACACAAAGGCGACTCAATCTAACCATGAAAGAAGTGGTGAGAAAGAAAGTTCTGAAATAGTTAGATGCCGGAGTTATTTACCCAATCTCAGATAGCTCATGGGTAAATCCTGTGACGCCCGAGATTTAGCCAGGCATTCAATTACTGTTGCATCCCTTGTTTGCGCATTTACTTCTGTACTTTACTAACTGACTTCTGTAGCTACTATTCACTCCGTTTTCAAACTACATTCTATTAGTGAATTAACATTTTTATTAAATCATATTAATTGTTAAAGGAGTGGGAAAATTGTGCAATTGAACTAGAAGCGATAGGAGCGCTCGTTTAGAAAATGATTTTCGTAGTTCAATGAATAGTGTTACGTAACATAACTTAGAGATTTAATTAGCTAGCCTATGTTTCACACCTTAGGCTCGTTTTAAAGTTAACAACGCTCATTTTAGTAACCCATTTAATCACCCAACTTAGCCATTTAGTATATCTACTCAACACATGACCATTTAGCTCATAAAAACAAAAACAAAAAAAGAGAGCAAATGCTGAAAAATCACTGTAGCAAATCCGAGAATAGTATAGGAGGAGAATGAGAGGATTTTGCTCATCAAATCTTCAAGCCAAGCCAAGCCAAGCTAGGAGCAAGTAGTTTAGGGTGTTTGCTAGCCTCCCGAGAGTCCCTACGCGCAATTGGTGAGGGTTTTCATGACTTTTTATGCATATCTAAAATGTTACATTTTTCTTGATTTGTTGAAAATGTTATCAAATGCTATTGCAAAGCTTATCTATGCTATTATACCTTGTATATAAGTGCTAGAGAACACATTTGAGCTATTAGTTCGTATTTTAAACGGTTGGAATCGTCATTTGAATTTATGAGGTGAATAGTGACATTTTTCTAGGGTTTTGTGTAATTGCACGTATTAGCTTGATTCAACACTCCTAATAGATGCCTTAGGTGCTAATGAAGGTAGTCTAATAGCCCTGTGCACTTGAATTGCTCTAGAATCGCATAAAACGTGAAATAGCCAACTTTAACAAAGGGGTTTCGGGGTTCATGCGAATCCGGGTGGATTCGGGCTTCACTTCTAGTATTCTTAGGCTACCTAGGTGCTATAGAAGCTTTGATAACCCTTGTTTGAAGCCCAGATAAGGTATGTTTAGTTTAAAGCCATAAGAGGGAATTTGGGGCTTTCGGGGTAATCGCAGGCATTTGAATGAATTAGAGGGTTGAGAGGGTACCTTGAGGGTTAGTTAGAAGGTTGGGAGAGTTTTCCTTGAAAATGGAATCATTAACCTTGGTTTGGAAGAGAAATAGTTTGAAAAATAAAGGGGTTTAGGTGCAATTTCGGTTGACTCACACTTCTAAACCCATGGCATGACTTCTTGAGTGTTTATATGTGGTTTCAAGTTGATTTGGAGCTTTTGGTATGATTCTATGCTTATTTTGTAAATGTCCCTTTGTAAAACTACTTATTAGCTTATATAATTGCTTCTATTCTAACTGCCTTGAGGTCAACCTACTTTGTTGATCCTCCTATGTGTTAATGCTTATATTATTGCTAATAACTTGACATTGTTAAGTGCATTGCATAGTGGTTGCGCAACCATAGTGTCAGGGGCGGATGTGTTGAATATCGGCTGGGCGGCAGAGGGCTTGCCGGTGGATATTCAAACTCCGTACCCTAGTCCCTCATTCGCCTGGTCTGGAGATTGCCAGGGGATGTTGGGTCGTAGGATTATCGGGGTACATCCGGAGTACACCCACTGGAGTGTTTGGGGTTATGCCGGCTTATCGTGATCGTGATCGTGGTTCGTGGATCGTGAATGAAGACCAGTGAAGATTGGTGTATAGGGGTTATGAGAAATGTATCCTTTCAAATATGTGGTTATCTAAGCTATCATTGTTTTTTGATTTGCTCAATTGTTATTGTTGTTAACTGTATTACTTGTCGCATTGCACACCCCGGGACCTTATCCCTCACTGGGCAACAGTGGTTGCTCATACCTCGCTAACATGTTTCAGGTGGCGCAGTTGGAGGAGTTGCATTAGTTGCTGTGTCTAGTTGCTTGAGGTGGACTATGTTCTTGTTGATGAGAGTAAGACTTGTTTTCTTTACTTTATGTTCTATTTTGTAACCTAAGTGATATGTGTATATTATATAGTTTGCAAATTGAGGGATAGATGTTGTAGTGGTAGATTTAGAACCATGGCATGTAATAACTTATATTTCTGCTATTAGCTGCTTCGCATGCTTGGGAGTGAATGACTGGTTGTTTTCAATTTCTAAGAATACTTAAAAGCTATCATGGAGTGGCATGATAAGCGGTTTTGTAAAGAAGTTAAGTTATGAATGCATGCTTATCTGTATCTAAACTGTTTGTATGTCTTAAGGCTCGGATGGCCTTAAAGCTAAGATCTTTAGTTATAAATGAATGTCTTGTTATGTTGTGGCTTTATTGAGTGTTTATAGGTTTTCAAAATGTCCACGGTACAGAGGAGACTCTGTCCGTGTGTCGGGTCCGGACTTAACCATTAGGAAAAATTTTGTGACCGGGCTTGGTATTGGGTTGAGAATAGCATGGTTATTAGAGCCTCCGGTCTCGTGAGGGATCGGGGCGTTACAGGTGGTATCAGAGCTTAGTTAGCTCTAAGCCGGGATAGGGTCCTCGGCCTGTCGGGTAGTAACCCTTACGTGTGTGCTTGTTAAGAATGTGTCTTGAAAGTGTATGCCTGCATGTTTGATTGTGTGTCTTGTATTGAATGTGTGCACCTAAGTGATATAATTATGTGTTACGTGCTAAATGTGTGCTAAGTGAAGTAAAGTGGCTAGTTATGCATCAAATTGACTTCGTGAATTATTAATTGCTTGAACTGTTGCTTGTAATGTGTGCATTTGAAAGTCTTTGATTGAGTTGTGTTATGATGGACTTGATTGTCGTTCTTGAATGACTTTGATGATTACACTGTTTCATAAACTCTTATATAAACATGTTTGCATAATAGTTTAAAACATATATGTGTAAATGTGATATCTTGGCATTCATACATGTCCCGTTGAAATGGTAAGAAATACTTCTTCCTCCCCCTGAAGAGAAGTGATTAGCAACAAGCCCTCCAAGTTGTGTGGATTAGCGGGAATGAGAATGTTTGTAAGCGGAGCTCAGTTATTGGGATTTCTTCCAAGGCATTCTTCTACGCTCAGTAGTCAGAAATGAATGGCTTCCTTTGGGATTTCTATATGACCGTTCTCTCGGTTTTCTTATTGAGTATTCTTCTAGTATTTTCTTGCTGGTATTACTCGGAAGACTTAGTTTGGGATTCTAATCAGCCTTATTATATGGAATTATCTTTTGTATTTGTACTCTAAATTCTTATTGGTATTTTTTCTCCACTGTTAGTTGGGATTCTATTCTTCTATGGTATTCGTGCCAGCGGGATTCTTATTTGGATTTCGAAGTAGCATCTCTATTGGAGCCTTTATTTGGCCTTATTACGTGAGGTTTGCAGGCAATACTACTGGGATTTCTTAATGAGCTCCCACGAGAGTTCGTATATGGTATTCTTGCTTAGCAACTGATTACGAGTAATCGGAGTTGGTTTTTAGTTGTTGTGGAGTTCCCTTGTGAAGAAGAATTGCGTGGACGCAATTAGTTTAAGGGGGAGAGGATGTGACGCCCGAGATTTAGCCATGTATTCAATTACTGTTGCATCCCTTGTTTGCGCATTTACTTCTGTACTTTACTAACTGACTTCTGTAGCTACTATTCACTCCGTTTTCAAACTACATTCTATTAGTGAATTAACATTTTTATTAAATCATATTAATTGTTAAAGGAGTGGGAAAAATGTGCAATTGAACTAGAAGCGATAGGAGCGCTCGTTTAGAAAATGATTTTCGTAGTTCAATGAATAGTGTTACGTAACATAACTTAGAGATTTAATTAGCTAGCCTATGTTTCACACCTTAGGCTCATTTTAAAGTTAACAACGCTCATTTTAGTAACCCATTTAATCACCCAACTTAGCCATTTAGTATATCTACTCAACACATGACCATTTAGCTCATAAAAACAAAAACAAAAAAAGAGAGCAAATGCTGAAAAATCACTGTAGCAAATCCGAGAATAGTATAGGAGGAGAATGAGAGGATTTTGCTCATCAAATCTTCAAGCCAAGCCAAGCCAAGCTAGGAGCAAGTAGTTTAGGGTGTTTGCTAGCCTCCCGAGAGTCCCTACGCGCAATTGGTGAGGGTTTTCATGACTTTTTATGCATATCTAAAATGTTACATTTTTCTTGATTTGTTGAAAATGTTATCAAATGCTATTGCAAAGCTTATCTATGCTATTATACCTTGTATATAAGTGCTAGAGAACACATTTGAGCTATTAGTTCGCATTTTAAACGGTTGGAATCGTCATTTGAATTTATGAGGTGAATAGTGACATTTTTCTAGGGTTTTGTGTAATTGCACGTATTAGCTTGATTCAACACTCCTAATAGATGCCTTAGGTGCTAATGAAGGTAGTCTAATAGCCCTGTGCACTTGAATTGCTCTAGAATCGCATAAAACGTGAAATAGCCAACTTTAACAAAGGGGTTTCGGGGTTCATGCGAATCCGGGTGGATTCGGGCTTCACTTCTAGTATTCTTAGGATACCTAGGTGCTATAGAAGCTTTGATAACCCTTGTTTGAAGCCCAGATAAGGTATGTTTAGTTTAAAGCCATAAGAGGGAATTTGGGGCTTTCGGGGTAATCGCAGGCATTTGAATGAATTAGAGGGTTGAGAGGGTACCTTGAGGGTTAGTTAGAAGGTTGGGAGAGTTTTCCTTGAAAATGGAATCATTAACCTTGGTTTGGAAGAGAAATAGTTTGAAAAATAAAGGGGTTTAGGTGCAATTTCGGTTGACTCACACTTCTAAACCCATGGCATGACTTCTTGAGTGTTTATATGTGGTTTCAAGTTGATTTGGAGCTTTTGGTATGATTCTATGCTTATTTTGTAAATGTCCCTTTGTAAAACTACTTATTAGCTTATATAATTGCTTCTATTCTAACTGCCTTGAGGTCAACCTACTTTGTTGATCCTCCTATGTGTTAATGCTTATATTATTGCTAATAACTTGACATTGTTAAGTGCATTGCATAGTGGTTGCGCAACCATAGTGTCAGGGGCGGATGTGTTGAATATCGGCTGGGCGGCAGAGGGCTTGCCGGTGGATATTCAAACTCCGTACCCTAGTCCCTCATTCGCCTGGTCTGGAGATTGCCAGGGGATGTTGGGTCGTAGGATTATCGGGGTACATCCGGAGTACACCCACTGGAGTGTTTGGGGTTATGCCGGCTTATCGTGATCGTGATCGTGGTTCGTGGATCGTGAATGAAGACCAGTGAAGATTGGTGTATAGGGGTTATGAGAAATGTATCCTTTCAAATATGTGGTTATCTAAGCTATCATTGTTTTTTGATTTGCTCAATTGTTATTGTTGTTAACTGTATTACTTGTCGCATTGCACACCCCGGGACCTTATCCCTGACTGGGCAATAGTGGTTGCTCATACCTCGCTAACATGTTTCAGGTGGCGCAGTTGGAGGAGTTGCATTAGTTGCTGTGTCTAGTTGCTTGAGGTGGACTATGTTCTTGTTGATGAGAGTAAGACTTGTTTTCTTTACTTTATGTTCTATTTTGTAACCTAAGTGATATGTGTATATTATATAGTTTGCAAATTGAGGGATAGATGTTGTAGTGGTAGATTTAGAACCATGGCATGTAATAACTTATATTTCTGCTATTAGCTGCTTCGCATGCTTGGGAGTGAATGACTGGTTGTTTTCAATTTCTAAGAATACTTAAAAGCTATCATGGAGTGGCATGATAAGCGGTTTTGTAAAGAAGTTAAGTTATGAATGCATGCTTGTCTGTATCTAAACTGTTTGTATGTCTTAAGGCTCGGATGGCCTTAAAGCTAAGATCTTTAGTTATAAATGAATGTCTTGTTATGTTGTGGCTTTATTGAGTGTTTATAGGTTTTCAGAATGTCCACAGTACAGGGGAGACTCTGTCCGTGTGTCGGGTCCGGACTTAACCATTAGGAAAAATTTTGTGACCGGGCTTGGTATTGGGTTGAGAATAGCATGGTTATTAGAGCCTCCGGTCTCGTGAGGGATCGGGGCGTTACAAATCCAGTACAAGTTGTACCCAAGAAAAGCAACATGATAGTTCTAAAGAATGAAAACAATGGACTTATCCTACAAGAACTGTTACCGGATAGAGAGTGTGTATCGACTATCGAAAATTGAATAAGGCTATAAGAAATGACTACTTTCCTTTGCCCTTTGTTGACCAGATGCTTGACAAGTTGGCAGGACATAAGTACTATTTCTTTTTGGATGATTACTTCGGGTACAACCAAATAGCCATTATACCAAAAGACTAGGAGAAAACCACGTTTACGTGTCCTTATGGTACATTCGTCTTTTGAAGAATGCCATTTGGATTATGTAATGCACCAGGTACTTTTCAGAGATGCATGATGGCGATCTTCTCAGATTTGGTAGAGCAAGAAATTGAGCTATTTATGGACGACTTAACTGTTTTTGGCACTTCATTTGATAATTGCCTTTACAATCTTAAGTTAGTATTACAAAGGTACGAGGAAACCAATTTAGTTCTCAATTGGGAAAAGTGTCACTTTATGGTGCGTGAAGGTATTGTGTTGGGGCATCGTATCTCAGCTAAAGGCATTGAGGTTGATCGTGTGAAGATTGAGACAATAGAAAAGTTGCCAGTGCCAACATCTGTGAAGGGGGTTAGGAGTTTTTTGGGACATGCAGGGTTTTATAGGAGATTCATCAAGGATTTCTCAAAGATTGCCAAGCTGCTTTCAAATCTTCTGGCGCAGAGTGTTCCGTTTGTGTGGGATGAAGACTGTGAATGTACGTTCATAACTAACAGCTGCAAAGGTGCTCTAATTAGGTTTCTATTAGCCTAGTTTGTTTAAAGATGCTCACGCTTTCGTTGTTGCATATGATCAATGCCAAAGGTTGGGGAATATCTCAAGGAGAAACGAAATGCCATTGCAGAATATTCTTAAAGTTGAACTTTTTGATATATGGGGGATCGACTTCATAGGACCCTTCCCTTCATCCTACAATAACAAATACATCTTGCTTGCAGTGGATTATGTATCTAAATGGGTGGAAGCAGTGGCTACTCCAACCAATGATGGGGCAATGGTGTTAAATTTTCTTAGGAAGAATATTTTCACACGATTTGGGACGCCGCGTGCTATTGTCAGTGATGAAGGCACCTATTTTTGGAACAAACAATTTGAAGCTCTCTTGTTGAACTATGGTGTCAAGCACAGGAAAGCCCTCGCTTACCATCAGCAAACAAACAGGCAAACGAAAATTTCCAATCGCGAGATAAAGAAGATCCTTGAGAAAATGGTAGGTGCTTCGTGTGAAGCCCGAGCCCAAGTGCATGCATATCATGTTTATTTGCATATATATGTGCATAAATTTATGTGTTTGATTAAATGTTTATATGTGATTCTTGTTTATTTAATAAATGACATTCATTTAGTTGACTAATTTTACATTCTTTTTGAAAACTAAATAACTTATGTTTAATTAATGTAAATAATACAAATAACCTATTATTTTGACATATAAATTACATGAAATTGTTTCCTGCATTTAGTAGACTTATTTTCATTATTTAAAAGTGAACCCTGAGCCCGGGGAAAAAATTAAAGTATGTTATTTTTTGAAATCCGTATTTTTTCTTTAATATACATTTATTTTTAGGCTTACGTTCATAAATTTTACGTACATTAATATTTATTTACTTTTATTTTATAATTAACCGACTTGCCCGGGACATTACTTTTACCATTTTAATTATTTAAAATTGTTTTATATGCTTTAAAATTAATTTATTTTATTGTTCAAACGGGAAGCCCGGGCCCGGACCCGGACGAGTTAGATTATTTTCAATATTAATTATATTTATTTAAATTGAATTTAAAAGGGTTATCGAAAAATATTTTCTTAAATTTATTATTTATTACATTTAATTAATTTAAAATTTTTGAGCCCAGAGTTGATTTTATTTTAGTTTATTTATTTTATCTGGTTTCATTATTTACTTACGTGAATTATTATGTGAATTCGTTCAGTGTTATCTACGTGCATTGTATGCCTGGGAGGGTAGAATTAGGGTTTTTAATTTGTTCGGGCTTAGCTTTAATTTAGTTGAACCTAATTTTGTTAGCTAACTTTTGTAATCTTTTAGTAGTCTTTAATATATTTCTTTCATTAGCTAGTATAGATAGTTAAATAGTAGATTAGTTTGCAAAGCAATAAAAAAAAAAAAGAATCAATCAGGTTTGCACCCGAAGCAAAATAAAAATAAAAAATAAAAAACAAACAAACAAAGCTTTGCATTTCTTTTAGTCTAATAGTTGGATAAAGTAGTTGACTTAAGGAAACAAAGAACAAAACCAAAAAAGCAGAAACAAGAAAAGCCAATCGGCCACAAGAAAAAAAATAGAAAAAAAATTTGGGGTTGCTAAATTTAATCTTTCAAAGCTTGAAGAGTTGATTCCATCCAACCAAAACCTTTCTCGTGGAATCTACATCATGTGTTTGGTGAGGGATTTTCTCAAAACTTGCATATTAACTTGTTTTAGTTTATGTTAAAAATTGAATATGTTGTTTAATCCTTTGTTTTATGTTATAAATGCTTCAATTCCTCTTTATTATGGTTGGAGAACATTCTTTTGTGGTTGTTTGGAAATTGTATTGGTTGAAAATGGAGATCGGTGATTTAAAGAAGATGATGAATAGTAGTTTCTAGGGTTATTGTACAAAGTTTGATCTAAGCTTGTAATTATGCTATCTATTGGTTCCTTTTGTGCTATTGAACATAAAATAACATTTATGTGAGATTAGATTGATTATAACTTGAGTAATTGCATGAATTTGGCTAAAATTACAAAGGGGTTTTGCACAAAATAGTAATCCGGGTGCAATTAAATATCATATCTAGTGTTTATTAGGTATTTAAGTGCTAAATGAGCTTTTATGGCGCTCGTTGGGTGATCGGATTGGGTACCTATAGTTCAAACGGGTAATGGGGCAATTTGGGGTTTTGTAGTAAGCAAGAGTTAAAGTGTGATTTTGTGTGATGAATAGGTGCCATAAAGTGTGTATAAAGGATTTGTATAGTTAGATTAGGGTTTAGTAGCTTGTGTGAAGTTTATAGCCTAAAATGCCAACCTTTGGAATAGAGTTTTAATTGACTTCTTGTGGTTTGTATCTAAATTGTTGCTTATTGTTAATTGCTTTAAAGATTTACTTATATGTATGTGTTTTGAGGCAATGTGTTATAGATTTAGGTTTTATTTTGAGATTGGAGTCCTAATGTGATTAAGTGTCTAACTGTGATTGGTTAGCTTATTATTGTCTCTTATATGCTAGGTGTTATACTCATGGTTAAAGCATGTTAATTGAATAGATAGAAAGTTGAATGGATATTGGATTGTTTGATGTTTAAGTAGAATAGCTTGGTTAGTCTTATTGCTTGTGTTTTTAGTTGCAAGTTAAATGAATAAATGCCTTGAGTGTTCATGGATAGTTAAAGGGATTGTGTGTATTGCATGCATTTGTTTCATGACTAAATTTTAATTACTTAGTAGATAGATAAATGGATGAAGTTTTTAATTGTTTTAGAGTAGTTTGGATAGTTTTATTGTTTGAATGGAAGAATGCATTGTTTATATATTAGATTACTTGGATTGTTTGTTAGCTCCTGTGTTATTATTATCAATTGAATGATTGAAGTTATATGTTTCCAGGAATCAACCTACTTTGTTAATTTCCCTTATATGTTAATTACTTTTGTTTCAAGGCGTTAACGCGTATATATTATGTGTTATTGCTTATATGTGTAATGCGAATGCGTGGTTGCAACCAAACAGTTGCGGTTAACTCATGTCATCCTGGGTGGCATCGGGCTTGCCAGGCGATAACACGACTACCCATGTGCTATTCCCTATCTCAAATAGACTAGGCGGAGTGCATCCATGAGGGATTAGGTCGTAGGTTGAGTCAGCGTAACCGATGGTACTGCCTGGTGTATAGAGGAAGATGCTCGCGATGGTGTGTGGGAAACGCCATCAACAGAACAAGTGTATCCTTTTTAATGTGTTTATTTCATTAATGCGTATTCTTTATAATGTTACTTTTCTTGTATTGTTATTTTATTACTTATCTATTGCTTCACGTGCATAGCATGTTTTCGAAAAGACAAAGTGGTATTCAAAACTCCCTACATCTATCTCCCTCACTAAGTATACATGTGTTGTATGCTCACCCCTCATTTCAACATTTCAGGTGATCGAGACTTAGCTTATGTGGAGTATGTGCAAGATGATGTAGATAAGCCGCTACATGATTACTTGTAGTTGATGTACTTGTAAATATGTTATTAGTTTACTTTAGTGTTTGAAAACTTTTAATGTATAAATGCTAATAGTCATTTTGTCATGTAATGTATATTAGTGCTAGACTTGTATAGTTATCTTGAACTTTTGGTTGTAATTTGATGTAAAGTGTAGTGAGACGGACGGCAGGGTACTTAGTATGTATGTGAATGACTTGTTTATAAATGGTTGTGGATAATTTGCTGTTGTGGTTAGCTTCTGCTTGCTAGTTTATATTCGGGCTAGTGACTAGAATCAGACAGTACCATGCCGAATTTTTTCATCGCGTCTCGACTTGATCTTAGGAGGGGTCGAGTTGAGGCGTTACACTTCGCGCAAAGATTGGGCTAAGAAGATTAATGATGCACTATGGGCATACCGCACAGCATTCAAAACACTAATTGGGATGTCGCCATACAGATTAGTTTATGGGAAAGCATGTCATCTACCAGTCAAGCTGGAACACAAGGCATATTGGGCAATGAAGCAATTGAACATGGATATGCAAGCTGCAAGTAAAAAGAGACTTTTATAGTTGAATGAGTTAGAGGAGTTACGGAATGAGGCGTACGAGAATACGAAGATTTACAAAAAGAGAACAAAAGCATAGTATGATAAACACATTTCAAGGAAAGAGTTCTCTCCCGGACAGAAATTTCTTTTATATAACTCAAGACTTTAATTGTTCCTTGGAAAGCTAAAGTCAATATGGTCAGGGCCCTTTGTTGTAACTAAGGTGTTCCCTTATGGTGCTATAGACGTCACCCATCCAGAGAAAGGGAAGTTCAAAGTTAATGGGCAACGCTTGAAGCTTTACGGGATGATGGTTTCAATAAGCAAAAGATCGTTCTCGCCTCAACTCGTCATGAAACAATGCTACGTTGGACAGTCGACATTAAAACAAGTACTTTTGGGGAAGTAATCCAAATTTTCTTATTCTTCTTCTTTCTTTAGTATTGTGTTTATTTTAATTAATTTTCAAGTCATATTTGTAATGTTTAATGTTTAAATTTTATGGTTGTGATAAGTTTAGAACAAGTTTGGGGGAAGACAAGCAAAAGAGAAACTACACCAGGTCATTTCAGAAAGAAAATACTCAAACAATGGTGTTTGGATCATGTGGAATGCGCGCATTGAAGAGAAAAGAAAAAGAAAGGGAGCTGTGAGGTAGCGCTGCTACGCCAAAATATGGCGCAGCTGCGCTGGCGGTGTTTAAAAGTTTCGTTCATGAAGGAGCTGTAGAAGGAAAAGAGCGCAGGCACAGCGCAGCTGCACTGGCGTCATTCAGTTTGACGTTCACAAAAAAATAAAAATAAATAAATTGAAAATCAAGATTAACTTTTCTCTTTTCCACCGTCAACACCCAAACTCATAACACAAAACCTCTCTCTCAAAACCTTAAGACTAAAACACAAACCCACAAACACCTAAATCTCTTTAGGCTCATATAAACCTTCTCTCTCCCTGAAGCTCGCAATCTCACTTTAGTTCTATCCCATCACTCTTTCTCTTTCCTACAACATCCCAGAGCCGAAAACAAACACCTAAGCTATTTCTTCTTCTTTCCGGCATCAAAACCAAAACCCCCAAATCTACCCAAACAAAAACCCTAAGACCATAGTACGCCTCTCTTTCTCACCAGTGAGCAGGTCGCGACATCAACATGACCTTTTCTGACAACGTGCATTTCGCGATTGAAATTGGGGCGGCGGCAATCATCCTCCCCAGCTGCAATTAAGCATGATTTTTGAATGCAAGTAAGTATCATTCATCTTCTTTGAGTATCAATTCATGAGAAAAAGAAAAAAGTGAAGAAGAAGACTGAATTTTGGGGATTTTGGGTTTGGAGCATAGCTTTGTGACTAAAGTAAGCCGTTTGAATTGTGATGGGCATGGCTAGTTTGCATTTTGATTTTTTGATGTTTGGAAACCCGTGACACTATGAATACAATTGGGGAGAACTAAGAACTTTGAATGTACACCAACTGTCTACATAAAGGTGTCAAAGATAAAAGCAAGTTATTGTGCATAAATTGACGTGCGAAGGGCCTGTTGAACTGTGGAAATAATTGACAATTATTCGTTCTGCAATTGAGCTGTGCTTTTAGCGTTAAGTCATGGTGTTGCGTTGCAATTTGAATACGTGGGTCGTGTTATTGATTGAGTACAAAGTTGCTGTGGTTGAGACTTTGTTTGTTGGGTGTTGTCGACAGAAGAAATTGCTTAGCATATCAAAGTGCCAATGACATCCAAACGAAAAAGGGGTGTGTCTTCGGGTGTCACGACCTCAATTTTCAAATGTTAATATGTGTACTCTAATACCCCGAAAGTGGAATAAAGTTCAAACTTGCATTTACCTCAATATCTTGGGATCGTGATACCACGGGCTTAGGAAGATCACTCCGCCTAATTCCGCTAAGGCACAAGATAGTAGCCCGGGTACTATTAGCCATAAAACAATTCAACTTTATACAAAAGAACCCAATACTAAAATTCAAGTTATAAAAGTTACATAAATCGAACAATACTTGTTATACAAACTTCATCACTAAAAGTTAAAGTCATAATCCAAATACATAATTACAAACCCGCAACCATCAAATTATAACTTGTAATCCCTCTAGTACAACTAAGTCCCCAATAGTCAAATCAATTAACTACACAAATTCTAATCCAAAAGGAGAAACAAGATAACAAGATAGTCAAATATACAAAATATTCTCCATGAGCGAGCAAGTAGAGCACGAAGGTAGAAAATCTAAATCATCTTGTTAATGGGGCTTCCATCAACAAGCAGGCTCAACTGTACTTGAGATGTTAAGAAAAAAGGTGAGCTACAACTAGCTTAACGATGGATAATGGGAACAGGAATTTTCGCAAGCAATTTACCATTTCGAAATCATTTGGAAAACCATGTCGTGCACACAAGTTCATAGCAAGCAAGAGTTTCATGTAATAACAAGCATTTGAGTAACATGTGGAAACTAACTATACGGAATGCAATATCACACACGAAGATAAGCATGCAACCCAAACTCCCCAAGGCTAAGGCCCAAGCAAGAATCGTATCATATGGCAACGTGTAATAACAAGAAGCGGATATCAACATGATAGTAAACCTTCAAGAGAACTATACATATTATAGGTGATACATGATATTAAACATATAACCTAACTCTTCAAGGGCAAAGGCTTCTATTAGGAATGGTAACACATAATATTGAAAAGGATACAGTTCAGTAAGCATTGTTGGAGATGGCCAGTCTCGAGTCTTCAATCAATATCTTCCACTTTCGCCAACATTAGGTATTTTTCGGATATACACCGAGGTCCATGGTAGTCGATACCGACTGGCAGCCCGATGCTGCCCAGAGATAACGAACTCTACCATGGCCATAAAGTTTGGTACCATCGCACCCGTCATTGATAACAATAGGAACATATTTGGAGGGCAAGAAAGTAGGTTGCCTCCGTTCATATAAACATATACAAGCATTTCAAACATTTAATCATATAGAACATCGTGCAATCATGTGCATATACATGACCTTGAACATATTCCAATGTATAAACATGTAAACAATTATAATATGTTGCATTTAGAATTCATAAAAGACAATGTGGAAAAATAACAAGGAAAGTTACTTCATCATGCAAGCGATTAACCATGTGGCGACCTCATACGAACATGTAGTGATATGTGCATCGTTTAGATAATCATAAAACCAATACTCAACATACTTGACCATATTAATACTGTGACACCCCGTGCCTAGCATGTAGTAAATAATATTTATTTGCATCTAATTATGTGATTGTTCTAAGTGAAAGTGCATAATTATGTAATTGTTGTTAACGACTAACATATAATTCTTAGTAAAATTTTCTTATTCTTGGAAAACATGCAAACCGTGTCTGAATAATTTATATGGGACAAATATTTTTGTATTAAATTTATTTGAAACTAATATTTTGCATTCAATTGTTAGTTTTCATTAATTTCAATTATTTAGACAAGTAGCTCTGAGCCCGGGGTGAAATTTTAAGTATTTTATTTTGTGGATTTCGCATTTTATTCTCATTACTTATTTGTTTATTAGCACACGTTCATTAAAATTATTTGCATATCACTTTGGGAATGTGGGTAGAAAAAATTATTTAGTGTAACAAATGAATAATGCCCAGAGTGATTTATCAACTATTTTGTTTAATTTTTCTACTTACGTAATTTATATATTGCATTTGTTCATTGGAAATTTTATGCATAACACGCCCGGAGTGTGACTTTTAGGGAATTTAGTGTCCCATATAAATAGTAACTTGTTAGACTTTGATATGGGCCATTTCATGAGTTAATTAGTTTTGGACTTTTAACTATTAATTAAACTAATCTAACTAAGCCCAAAGTCCAACTAAACTAGCCCAACCAAATTATATACATTATATATCTATCTATTATATACATAGTTAACAAAAAACAAAACAAAAAGAATAAAGAAAGAGGGGTCACGGGTAGGTGAAGGAAAAAGGAAAAAAGAAAACTCTAGGGCTTGGTTGATTGGAGAGCATTTTTGGGCAAATTCAAGAAGATAGGAGGTGGAATCTTGCTATTTTCTTGCATTTTGGCTACTATAGGTGAGCGATTCTTGCCTTAATTGTATTTATTTTGCTTAGTGGTACTTCTACAATGTTGTATGTAAAGTAGTTACTTGATCCATGAGCTTATTATTGCATAAAAGTATGGTTTTTAGCTTGTTTTACATTGTGAGAGTTCTCTTTTGCAAATTTGCTAAGTGTTGATGTTAGCTTTACTTGTGTTGTAGTCTTGCTAGTTTAAATCCATAGATGAAGACCAAGTGTTTGTTAAATGATCTCTAAGAGATATTTTAGTGTTATTTTTGTAAGAGTAAAATGTTAAACCGAGTAGGATGCAAGGTCAATATCTTAGGTAGTTGGTTTGGTGAACTTAGGGATTCTATTAGGAAATAATGGCTAGTGCTTTAGTCAAAGATTATTAACTTTTAAGCTATCTACTTATTTTCTATACTCTAAATGTATGTCATAAATGGTTATATTGCTTGTTTGGTACTTATGGAGTGTAGAGAACAATCTTTTATAGGCTTTATGTGTTATTATGATTGAAATCATTTTTAATCAAAGTTTGTAGCTTAAAGTAAAAATTTTAGATCATATGCTTGATATAATACTTGTATGAAATGTTTTATGTTAGAATTAGACTCCATGAGAGATATGAACCATGTAATGATCAACAAATTCATGAAATGTGGCATGCATCATTTCGACCCTTTGTATTGCTTGGGGATTTTGAGATTTTAATTGTGGTTTAAGCTTAAAGATGGTATTTAATAGTCTTTTAATGGTCCTTGATCTTTAGTATGTATCGTACGATAATTGGATAATTTAAAGTTAGTTAATTAGTTAGCTAATTAAGGGTAAATGTGGCTTAAAGATGTTTGGTTAGATTGCTGATCATTCATCTGATGAAGTTTTCTAAAATGGGTCGCTTAGTTACCTTGTTAAAATAAGCTTGAATCTTGTTATCTTGTTGTGTTGCTACATTGCTTGTTAATTGTATTGTACGTATTTTCCTTGTATTACTATAGCCTTTTAAAGTAGTTGGAATGCTAATTATGTTACTTGAGACTTTAACTTGTTGCTAAATATATTGTCAGATTAAAGAAAATATGAATAGTTTAAGAGTAAGTATACAAGATTGTATTAAGTATTGTTGGTTTGTCTATATGTGTTAAGTGTTGTCTTACAGTTTTAGTTGCAAATACTTTGAGTATAAATGAAGTTATAAAGTGTTTTTGTGAGGCTAGTTCGCTTGGTATTGTGAATTATTTGCTAAAGTGCTAAACTTGTATGAACATGTTAAGGTTACATATTCGAGCTAATTCGAGAAAGTAGGAGTGAATCTGAGCTAATTTCTTGCATATGTAGACGGATCCAAGGTGAGGGAATTTCATTCATGTATGCAATTATTATTGTTCATATTTCTTTAATGATGTTTATAAAGTGGAAAGCTAATGTTTTAGTGTTCATAAGGCTAGATTAGTTATCTTATCACTTCTAGAATTTTATATTGTCTAGCGTTGCTTCTATTAATTGTTTTGCCATGCTAGATGTGAACGAGGGCAACCTACTTTGTTATCGCTCATTTGTGTGTTTATTGACTTTTATTGTTATATTGTTTTATCATTGCTTTCTGTGGTTTCATTTCGATGGTTGCGCAACCTTATCGTTCGTGACGGATGCGATGGGCCGCTCTGGGCAGCATCAGGCTTGCCAGTGTTGGTTGCTCTAGCTTCATACCCTAGTCTTTCACTCACCTGGTATGGAGTATGCTAGGGGTGTGGGTCGTAGGATCGAGTACATCCGGAGTACTCTTTGGTATTTGGGATGCCGACATATCGAGTTCGAGTTCATGGTTCGAGGTTTGAGAAGTTGGAGTGATAAGGGTTATCACATCGTATCCTTTTTAAATGTGTGGTATTTCATAGCTTAATTGTTTCTTTATTGTATAATTGATATCTTCTATGATTAGCGGTTGCATTGCATGAAAATGATTTTGAAAATCTCCCCAGTTAACTGTTTCCCTTCCTTACTGAGTATACATATATTATATGTTCACCCCTCTTTTAACATGTTACAGGAAAGGCAATACTAGGGTACCAAGAAGAAGTTCTGAGACATTATTGATTGCTTGTGCGCTGAATTTGAAAGGCAATGAACTTGTTGTGCATATGTTCTATTATGAGGCCTTGTAGTCTTGTAAGTTTTTATGTTGTATTGAAGGATTGTAATTTGAAGTTAAGGACTTGTATGATTTAATAGTTAGTAGTTGGATTGTAATAAGTTAATGCTTTACTTTATTACCTAGCTTGGTTTGCATGCTTGAATAGGATTAAGTTATGTTAAGTTGGTTGTATGGCTTAAAAACCTAAGTTAGGTAAATATAGAATATTAGAGTGGTATGATAAGTGGAATTATAGACATAGAACTTCAACAGTTAATGAATGCATGCTTGTATGTTATAGTTTGTGGTAGTAGAAGGGCTCGGATGGCCAAAGGATTGAAAGTTGTTGTGATGTTGAAAGTTGGGGTTGGTTGTGAATATTGGTTTATAGTTTTCTTGTGACTATTTCTTCTAAGTACAGGTGCTTGGTTAGGCCTAGAAAAGGGGGAAACTCTGTTCGTTATCCTTCATTTTTCGTGCCCTCGGATTTTGGATTGGGGCTTTGGTTTCTTGAGGGATCAGGGTGTTACAAATATCATGTAGAAGAGCTCACATAGCCATATACCAAAGGAGGGTGTAAGAATACCTTAAAACCACTCAAAACGACAAGAAAATGCAAACACGAATGAAACTATGAAGCAACTTCAACGCTTTTGCATTAGCCTAACTTAAAAAGTTAATTTCCCTACCTTAACAAACTAAAAATAATCTGATTTTGGTATATAATTAAAGCTTATCAAATGTAGATAGCTCTAGAATCAAACGGAACTTAATTCGGAGTTGAATTAACCGAGATATGGTCTTCGGAAAATTGTTGCGCAAAGCTATCAAATTGAGAAACGGGTAATCTGTGACGCCCGGGTTTTAGCCATGCATTTAATTACTGTTGCATCCCTTGTTTGCGCATTTACTTATGTGCCTTACTAACTGACTTTTGTGACTACTATTCACGCCGTTTTTAAACTGGCTTCTATTAGTTAATTAGCATTTTTATTAAATCATATTAATTGTAAAAGTAGTGGGAAAAATGTGCATTTGAACTAAAGGCGTTAGGAGGGCTCGTTTAGAAAATAATTTATGTAGTTGAGTAAATAGTGTTACGTAACTAACTTAGGTAATTAATTAGCTAGCATATATTTTACTATTTAAGCTCGTTTTAAAGCTTACTACGCGCATTATATTAGATCACTTAAGCACCCAAATGACCCCACCTCAACTTAGCCCCTTTTATATATCACTTAAGCTCATAAAATGCAAAAGAAAAAAAAAATAAAAAGCTGAAAAAACAGAAGCAGAAACCCGACAGCTCCAAGGGAGAAAAAGGATGAGATTTTGCTCACCAAGCCTCCAATCCAAGCCTCTCCAAGCCTTGAGCAACTAGTGTAGGGTGTGTGCAAGGTTCCTAGGTGCTCCTACACGCTTTGGTGAGGGATTTCACTGCTTGTTTTTGCATTTCTAAATAGTTGTCAATTTCTTAATTTGTTGAAAATGTGATCAAATGCCATTGTACTTGTTATCTATGCTATTATACCATGTATATGAATGCTAGAGAACATATTTGAGCCATCGTTTCGCAATTTAAACGGTTAGAATCGTTAGTTTGATTTTTAGGGTGAATAGTGACATTTTTCTAGGGTTTTGCGTAATTGCTCGAATTAGCTTGATGTAATGCTTCTAATAGATGCCTTAGGTGCTAGTGAAGGTAACCTAATAGCCCCGTGCACTTGCATTGTCCTTAAATCGCTTAAAATGGAAAATAGCCGACTTTAATTTGGGGCTTTCGGGGTTAATGCGAATCCGGGTGGATTCGGGCTTCAATTCTAGTATCCTTAGGCTACCTAGGTGCTATAGATGCCTTGATATCCCTTGTTTGAAGCCCGGACAATGTATGTGTAGTTTAAAGCCATAAGAGGGAATTTGGGGCTTTCGGGGTAATCGCGGGCATTTGAATGAGTTAGAGGGTTGAGAGGGTACCTTGAGGGTTAGTTAGAAGGTTGGGAGAGTTCCCTTTGAAAATGAAATCATTAACTTTGGTTTGGAAGAGAAATAGTTTGTAAAATAAAGGGGTTTAAGCGCAATTTCGGTTGTCTCACATTTCTAAACCCACGGCATGTCTTCTTGAGTGTTTATATGTGATATTAAGTTGATTTGGAGCTTTTGGTATAATTCTATGCTTAGCTTGTATATGTTCCTTTGTAAACTGCTTACTAGCCTCTATAATTGCTTCTATCCTAATTGCATCGAGGTCAACCTACTTTGTTGATCCTCATATGTGTTAATGCTTATATTATTGCTATTAACTTGCTATCGTTAAGTGCATTGCATAGTGGTTGCGCAACCATAGTGTCAGGGGCGGATGTGTTGAATATCGGCTGGGCAGCAGAGGGCTTGCCGGTGGATATTCAAACTCCGTGCCCTATTCCCTCATTCGCCTGGTCCGGAGATTGCCAGGGGATGTTGGGTCGTAGGATTATCGGGGTACATCCGGAGTACACCCATTGGAGTGTTTGGGGTTATGCCGGCATATCGTGATCGTGCTCGTGGTTCGTGGATCGTGATTGAAGACCTGTGAAGATTGGTGTATAGGGGATTGTGTGAATCGTATCCTTTTAAATGTGTGATTATTTAAGTTATCATTGTTTCTTTAATTGTCTAAGTGTTATTGTTGTGTAACTGTATTATCTGTTGCATTGCACGCCCCGGGACTATATCCCTCACTGGGCAACAGTGGTTGCTCATACCTCGATATCTGTTTCAGGAGACGTTGAGGGTGATCCCCAGCTTGTTGAATTAATTGAGGAAGAAGAAGTTCAGATTGAGCATTTACCTTAGTTGCTGTGCCTGATAGCTTGAGGTGGTTAATGAATTTGCTGCTATGTGGAAGATTCATTTGATTATCTTATGTATTATTTTGTAGCCTAAGGGCTATGTATATGCTTGTTGTATAAGTTGAAGACTAGTTGGTTGTGTTGTAGCTTTGATGGCCTATGTATTGTAATAACTTATGATCTACTTCTATTCGCTTTGCTTGCTTGGGAGTGAATGGCTTAAAGTAGAAATGTTTGACCTTTCAATTATGTTTAATTGATTTCCTAGGATATCATAATTATAAAACTATGTTGATAACAAGTTCTTGCATGCTTGTGTGTTTTGGAACTATTGTGTACCATAAGGCTCGGATGGCCTTATAGCTTTGTTGTTTAATTAAGAAAAGCTTGTATTGTATTGTTGGGACTTTGTTTAAGTGTTTATAGGTTTTTAGAATGTCCACGGTACAGGGGAGACTCTGTCCGTGTGTCGGGTCCGGACTTAACCTTTAGCTTGGGGGCTGGGTCGGGGCGTGACATAATCCGATCGTATTACCCAGTCGTGTTGATCACGACCGGACATCACGTCCAGATGAACAACCAGGCCACTGCCCAGTGGTCCGGTCGTGTTGATCACGACCGGGTATCACACCTAGACAGTCGCGAAAACTAGGCCGTTTTGCTTCTCAACAAATTTTCTTGCTTCTAACCTCAATCAAACACTTGATGCACTCAACAACCATTGCTAACACAACATTTTCAAGTCCAAGAATCATGCTATAACTTCCATATAGACTCAAATTCCTCATAAAATCATTAGAACACACAATCTAGTAACTACAAAACATCAATAAAATCAATGTTCAAGACTTGTCCTTCAAATGGTCTTCTCAATCATCCAACTTTACTTCAAAAGTAATACCCATATTTAAACATCATTCAAGAACAAATATAAGCAATACTCACACATTATCCAAGTCATAAAACCTTAACCCATCAAGTAAAGCTCATGTGCACAACTTTTTTTTTTGCTGGGTCAGCAAGAATGGATTTTATAAAAGAAGAAAAGAGATTACAAGGAATATACAAGCCCGTAGGCAATCAAACATACGTGAACAAAATCACCACATGAAACAGAAGATAATAACAACAAATTGCACACAGGCAACAATAAAATAAAAGAAACTGAAAGAAAAACTAAGTAAAAATAAAATCAAAGTTGCACGCAGGCAACACTTTAGGTAAGTAGGATATCAATTGATGCACGCGCCACAAAGTGACAATTGGATGATGAGTCCTTGAAACCGCGTCCAACCTTAGTCTTAGTCAGCACTTCATCTTTGATATTGGAAATGATTTCTTCCACTGTGGACGCAGCATTCTGGAACAGCCTTTTGTTCCTTTCTGTCCAGATATGGTAAATAGAAGCACAAAAGAACAAGCAAAACATGTATTCCCAAATGTTTCCTGAACCTGCAAAAGATTGGTGAAGTATAAGAATATCAGCAAAGGAAAACATATGTGCGTCAATAAAAAGAAATTGCAAACCTCCCTTCCAAATTCTTTTGGTGAAGCAACATTCAAAGAACAGGTGATCGCGAGTTTCAAGTCCTTGATGGCAGAAGATACAGTGAGCATGGGATATAGTACCCTAACAAAGAAGCCGATATCTTGTAGGTAGGCGATCAAGACAGGCCAACCAAGTAATGAAACTGTGACGGAGGATGTTACGAGAGAACCAAGCGATTGATGACCAGTTATTGGTAGGTCTTTTTTCTCTAATATGATCCCCAGCTTTATGAAAAGAGAAAGAGCTACCAATTGTGAGCTTCCAAATAAATGTATCAGAACAATTAGGGCAACCCGGGAGAAGATTGGCAGAAGGGTCTAAATTTGCAATATCCAGAGGTTGAAAAGGCTAGTTCCAACCATTATTGACGATCACATCAGAAACTCTTGCATTCCAGGGAGGGTAAAACACATCAACTCCAAAGAAAGTTGCAAGAATGCCGCTAGGGTGCCAATTGTCATGCCAAAAAACAAGAATTCTTGCCATTACCAATTTTATGGGTAATAAGCTCTTTAACAACGGGACGCAACAGAAGGAGATTTCTCCAAGTCCAACTAGTGTCTATTGGGATACTCATGGTCCAAATACATTTGTCTTTGATATGGTTAATCCAGACCCAACGACTCCAAATGGAGTCTCTCAACGAGTACATCCTCTAAAAAAGTTTAAGAAAAGCAGCACGGTTGATTTCATCAAGACTTCTAAGACCTAGCCCTCCTTCATTGAAAGGTTTACAGATATTGCTCCAGGAGACTTTAGGGCCCGTGCCTCTCCAGAGGAAAGCAGCGAATTTTTGCTCAATCTCAACAAGTGTGCCCTTAGTAATAAAGAGAACAGAGGCCCAGTAAAGGTGCATATGGTTGAGGATGGACTTAATAAGCTGAAGCCTACCAGCATAAGTGAGCCAATTATGGGTCCAATGATCAATCCTCCTCGAAATTTTATCAATCAAATTTTGACAATCAAGCCTATGAAGCATGCCAGAGATAAGAGGGACACCCAAATAATAGACAGGGAGCTTCCTTTCCTTGAAACCCAGTAAAGCAATAATGGATTGACGGAGAATAGGGGTACCACCTCCGAAGAAGACTTCACTCTTATCAGGGTTAAACCTAAGACTAGAGAGCCGATAAAAGGTACTAAGGGTGTTGACAAACTCAAGAATAGTAGTGGGGTCTGCCTTACAAAAGAGAAGGAGATCATCCGCAAAACAAAGGTGGTTGAGCTTCATCTTAGAGCAGCGAGGGTGGAAGCCAAAGTTGATTTTCGAAGCCAAGATGTTAAGCATACAAGTGAGAACCTCCATGGCAATAACAAAGAGATATGGTGAGATAGGGTCCCCTTGTCTAATACCATTAGTACCCTGGAAGTAACCCTCAGGACTACCGTTGATAGAGACCGAAAACCGAGGGGAAGAGATACAACAGCTGATCCAATTGATGAAGACAGTGGGAAAACCGAAGGCCAGTAAAACTAAAAGAACAAAATCCCAACGAAGTTAATCAAAAGCCTTCATAAGATCAACCTTAAGAGTACATCGTGGAGCTGAATTCTTCCTATTATAGCCTCTGACGATGTCTTGAGCGATCAGGATATTCTCCATAATGAGCCTCTTTTCAACAAACGCAGATTGGCTCCCCGAAATGATGAGAGGCAGACACTGTTTAATGCGATTGGCCAGGATCTTAGAAATGCATTTGTAAATGGTGTTGCAGCAAGAGATAGGCCTGAAATCTTTAACCATGCAAGGATTAGTAACTTTAGGGACCAAAGAAATGAAAGTAGAATTGACTTCATTAAGGAGGGAAGATAAGCGAAAAAAGGATTGAATAGCAGCAATAACATCTCCTCTGACGATGGACCAGGCACTTTTGTAAAAATGAGATGTGAAACCGTCCGGGCCAGGGCTTTTACTGCCAGGTAAGCTGAACATAGTGAATTTGATTTCATCCGCAGTAACGGGCAATGAAAGTTCAGTGGCCATCTCAAAAGGGATGGATTTTTGCACAATCGACTGGATGTCTTCCAGGCTAAAGCGTTCCCTATAATCATCAGAAGATCCAAGTAAGTTAGTAAAATAATTAAGTATCTCACTCCTAACCTCATCATCCCTAGTGAGAATATTTCCATTGTTATCCAAAAGCCTAGAAATAGTATTCTTGACAAAACGGCTCTTAATTGTTTTTTGGAAGAAAGCAGTATTCAAATCGCCATCCTTAATCCAATGAAATCTAGACTTCTGAAGAAGTATAGAATCATAGGAATTTGAAAGGGATTACACTTCCAGCGCAAGAGCATTTCCCTGAATGATAACATCTTCGGAAGCAGTACCTGAAAGCATAACCTACTGAAACAAAGCAAGTTTTTCTCTAGCCGAGGAAATTTGATCGGCGAGGTTAGAGAAATAAGAATTATTAAAAGTTTTAAGGGCAAACTTAAGCTTCTTTTGTTTCTATACAAGTCTAAACATAGGAGAACCAATAATGGGACAGTCCCAAACCTCCCGAACTGTATCAAGAAATTTATCATGAGAAGTCCACGCATTAAAGAACTTAAAGGGATTGGGCTTAGGGATAATAGGAATGGAGGTGTAGAGGACTAGAGGGGCATGGTCAGAGGGACCGGGGCTCTCAATATGGAGGGTAGAGTGCTCAAACGAGGTGAACCAAAGCTGATTAACAAGGACCTGATCAGTTTTGGAGGCTTTAAAGTTCTCACCAGGGCTTTTGTTGCTCCAAGTGAAATTAGAGCCTGTACTAGGGTGATCATAAAGAGAAGCAGAGGAAAGACAAATATTGAAATCAACAGGAGAAGAAGAATGAGTGCAATTTTCAGTTCTATCTTCAACTTCAAGAATCTCATTAAAATCACCTAAAACACACCAAGGGAGAGAATGAGTGTTCCAATGAGAGATTTTAGACCAAAGACTTTTTCTCTCAGAAACAGTATTTCTACCATAGACAAAAGTAACAAAGAGAGACGAATTATCAGATAGAGAGTTAACCTGGCACTGAACGGCTTGATCCATGGAGTCAAGCTTAGTGATATGAGCCCTAGCTAAATTCCAAAAAATCCAAATACGACCAGAAGAACAAGACTCATAATTGTGTAAAAAAACAAAGTTGTTAAAATGTTTAGCAACAATAGAGTCAGCTCTAAAACTTTTAACTTTAGTCTTAAGAATGCAAAAGACATCAATAAAATGCTTATTTACAAAACGTAAAACTTTCTTCTGTTTGTAGGGATTATTAAAACCCCTAATATTCCAAGAGCAAAAAATCATAGGGGATAGGAAGGGACAGCAAGTATGCCAGGAGGGGATCCTGTAGGGGGAATAGGAACCTTACCATCCACCAGAGATTTAACCGCTAAAGATAGATCACTCGGCAAGTCTACATTGACCAAATTACCATCCAAATTTTGTAGATAATTGAACTTGTTCAGGTTATTTCTGGATGGGGAGGAAGGTTTAGGAGGGAGGTGAGAGGTAGAGGGGTTGGCTGTGGAAGTAATTGATGTGGGAGTAGGTAGAAGGCCTTTTTTGGGATTGGGCCACAGGCTTAACAGGGGGGACAACCGCAAAGTTATTGTTAACATTTAGTTTCCGAACAGTTTTCGGATCAATTAGGGCAACATTTTCTTTCGCAAGATCATTATTGACTTGAGTAATAGAATCAACTTCCTTGGCAAGGTAACGCCTAGGGGCGAACTGAGTACCCTTCCTAGTGACAGAATTCCAATCATCATACTTACGTTGCTATTTTTTATGTCCATCAGCCACACGTTCTTTAGCAACTTGCATGGGGCAATTGTTGTTATTATGGCCAACAACATTACAGTGAGTACATCTTGATGGCTTCCAATTATACTCAATGTCTATTTTCACTCATTGACCATACCTATCTTTGGCCCAAGTGTGGTCCGGTAAATCTTTGCTGATATCCATTTTCACGCACACTCTAGCATAACCAAGATGATCTCTAGCTTCAATTTTAGCATCCATTTGCAGAGGATATTCAATGGTACTACTAACAAAACTCAGCCCTCTACGTGACCAGAGATCAAGCAAGATATTCCTGAATTTTAACCAAATAGGAACTCTTTCACAAGTGAGATTTATAAGTTGTAAATCAGAGGCCCATCTTCTAAGGAGAAGTGAACGATGATTGACATGCCATAACTCTTGAAGAATGGTATCAATAACATTTTCATTCTTGAAGCGAAAGACAAACAAATTATTTTCAGTCCGCTTAACATCAACTTTGCCATAGAGTTTCCATTGCGTGACCAAAAAAATTTCAATAAGGAAGAAAGGAGGTGGCCTATCAATAAACTGCCCAATGAGACAACTGTTCCAGTAATTTTCATTCTCCTCATAGACATCAATGGGAGGAGAAGCAACTTTCATACCGACTTCCTCACATACCTCGCATTCCATGAAGTCAAGTTTGAGGTTCTTTTTGAGGTTGCTAACAAAGACATTCTTCTAGTTGGAGGTGACTTTGGAACCAACAGCATTTTTAAAAGTAAGATTCTGTTTAGCATTTCGAGTAGAAATAGAAGAAGTGTTGACCAATCTGTTATGAATGCCTAAAGGAGGGAAGTTCGGGTCAAAGCTTGGGGGATGAATGGGAGATGTAGAAGGGATAAAGGGAGGGGACGGATCAGTCCAAGAGGCTATGGTAGAAGAGGTTATATGATAACTCGAACCCGGCATGCATTTAATGGCATATAATTGCATTTAATTAAATGTTTAATTAGTTAAGTCAACCATTTTGCACTATTTTGATATTTCTTTTAGAAGCATTCCATAATTTTTATATTGATTAACTAAAATATTATCACATATTTTTATTGTTTATAGTAGTTAGATTTATTTTCTTGTGTTTAATTAAGTGTCATTTTAAATGTTAGTAATTAATTGTATCTGACTACGTGTTTATATTAACTTATTCATTTGTATCTTAACATTAACTTCATAATTCTTTAAAATATTCTAGAAATAGTTAAATTAATTATTTTTAAATGAATATTGATTATTTTGATTGTTTTGATTATTTTAATAATCGATTTTAATTGTCTTGCATTAAAATTACTTGGTTTTCAATTAAATGAGAAAAGTAACTCCGAGCCGGAGTGAATTTTAAACTATTCTACTATTCTACTTTTTAAAAAAAAATTAAAGTTTTATATTATTGCTCATCACTTTATTAGCGATCGTTTATTGACCGTTCGATCGTAGCATTTTGAAAATGAGAGTTAGAGAAATATTTTTCGAATTTCGTAAAAAAAAATTAGCTTAATTTAGCAAGTTTTAGTTGGTTTTCATTAAAATTGCATTGTTTTAACCTGAATTAGATTAAATGGCATCAAAATAAGCTAATTTGACCATTTTTAACTTGATTTTGACCAAGCTTTTAGCCTTTGACCATTTTGCCCCTAAGTGTCGTCTTTTATAAACCAAAAGAAAAGAAAAAATAAAAAATAAAAACAAGGCAAAAATAAGCTCCCATGGCCGAAACTCCATGGGGAAAGAAAAAAAAATTTGATTTTCAATTTTAAGCAACAATTTCGCATGGAATTGCTCGGGGATCGTGGCTAGGGTCCTTGCAAGGCTTTCTCTTCAATCTCTGTGAGGGTTTTCACGCTTTTGTGCATTTAAATTCAAATTTGATTTTTGTTTTAAATTTTTAGATTTGATATATAATGTGTTATAATGCCTATAATTGCTTGATATAGCTTCCTTTGAGTTCGTAGAGCATTGTTTGATAGTTATTTAGCAATTTTTACGGTTGAAATTGCGTATTTGAAATTGGCAAAGAATAATAAATAGTGATTTTAAATAGTAAAACCCTAGAATTTCGGATTTTGATCCGAATTGCGATTGCTTGATTTGGATAGGTGCCATTAGTGATAGAAAGATAAAATGTGCAATAAAAACGGACCGGCCTTTGATAAAATTAGAAATTAGATAATGAAACGAAAAGGGGCCATTTGACCAAAAGTTGACCGTGCTCGAATTGAGTTGGGGGTTTTGCTATTGAGGGCATAGAAGCACTTTTGGCGCTGTTGTGGCGTTGATTGAGCGACCGGTTAGTATAGTTGTAGTTCAAACGCAGTAGGTGGACTTTCGGGCCTCGGGTGAGAAAGTGAAGTTTAGTGACATAGAAACGTGCCTTGTAGTGCCTAAGTAAATGTAGTGAAATCGGTTTCCTAATCCCGTAGCTCGTTTACTCGTAATTGCCTTTGGAAGTTAGAGATTGAATAGTAATATTTGTCATTTTCGTGTTTGAACTGTTGTTACTTGTTTAATTGGTGTTCTTGTTGCTATTAATGATAGTAATGCTTGAAAAGTTAATTGAATGTTAATGTTGATTGTAAATGCTTGATATCTCGTTTATCGCCACTAATCTGCACTTTCGTGCTATTGCTCGTTTATTACTTGTATCTCGTATTGCATTGCATTAGTGTCAGGCACGTGAGTGATGGGCCTCTCTGGGCAGCCTCGGGCTGCCAGGGTTGGTTGCTCTAGCTCCGTGTCCTATTCCCATTCTCGCTAGGGGTACCGCCCTAGGAGATTTAGGTCATAGATGTGTCGGGGTACTTCCGGAGTACACCCAGTGGATGTTATAAGGTGGTTGCGCGCTTATTGTCATCGTTGTCAACATCAAGCTCGAGATTGATGTATTGCTCATGAAATGGTACATTGCTCGTTTGAGTGAACCGTGACCTTCAAAGTGTGGTATAGCTTTGCATGGTTGTGTTAATGCTTTCTTTGATTGTTTATTGTATTGTCGTTTATATTGAATGCTTTCTTATTGACTATATTGTTTAACTGTATTTATTTGCATTGCACGATCTTCTTTCTCTCTACCTCGATATCTGTCTCGCCCTCACTGAGTATACGTGTTGTGTATACTCACTCCTCACCACCACATTTCAGGAAATGCCATTTAGCTGGAAAGTTCGTGATTATGTGAAAGTTCGTGCTTGAAGAGTTGTCTTGCGTGCCTATGTGGCTTGAGTTGTCAAAGATGCAAAGATGTATGTTTCATGTGTTGTTTGTATTTAATGTTAAAATGAATGTAATTTAAGTTTTACTAGGCTATTGAAGTAATTTGAAAAGCTAGTTTATGTATTCAAATAGTGTAGTTTAACTTCAATGCATGTTTGTAATGTCCAAAGGAAAAGAGTTAGAATGGTATGATAGTCTATTTTATGCAATAGGTTAGTATGGTTTAATTGTCAAGCTTGAATGTACTTGTCAAAGATGAGAAGAGATAGGTTAGCTTTTAAACTGGAAATGTATATATACTTGTTGTGTTGATTTGTTGAGAAACAAGGCTTGGATGGCCTTGAGGTGTTTGTATGGTTGGACACGGTACTGGTCCACTTATATGCTATTGCAGGTTTTGCATTTTGCCTAGAAACAAGGGAGACTCCGTCCGTCTTTCCCTAAAAATTTTGCCCGGGTTTGGAATTGGGCTGTGATTAGATTGATAGATAGAACTTCCGGTCTCGAGAGGGATCGGGGTGCTACAGGTGGTATCAGAGCTTGTTTAGCTCATAAGCCGGGACAGGGTCCTCGGTTTGGTGGGTAGTGATCCTTGAATGTGTGCTTGATAAGTGTGTCTTGAAAGTGTATGCTTATATGTGAGATTGTGTGTCTTGACTTGAATGTATGCACCTATGTGATATAGTTATGTGTTATGTGTTAAATGTTTCTCAAGTAAAGTGAAGTGTCTAGTTGTGCATTGAATTGACCTATCGAATTGGCATCGTGAATCGAATTGATCTCGTTAATTGTTATTTGCTTGAAGTATTGCTTGTAATGTGTGTCTTGGAATGTCTTGAATTGGTTATGCCGTGATTTGAATTGATTATGTTGTGCTTGACTTGATTGTCGTGCTTAGGTGACTTTGTTGAATAAACTCTTTTGTAAACTTGCTTGCATAATAGTTTAAGGCATGTGTATAAATGTGATATCCGGCATTCATACATGTCCCGTGGAAATGGTAAGTAAGTCCTCTTTCTCCCCTGAAGAAAGTGGTTCACAGCTGGCCTTTGTATGGATTGGCAGGAAATGAATGGCATTTAATTAGCCTTTATTTGGGAGTTGGTGTTTGCCTTTGGAGCTCGGTTATTGGCGAATCTCTAGGGTCCTCCTCTGTGCTTAACAGTTGTGAAAGAGTAGTTTTCTTTTGAGATTCTATTTGGCTGATCTTTGGAGCATTCTTGGTTTTCTTATTGGGTATTCTTTGGAACTTTTGTTGGCACTTCTCGGTGGGCTTGGCTATTGGGATTTCAATCGGACTTACTGCATGGTATTATCTATGGCATACGTGTCTCGGTTTTTATTGGTGTGTTACTGGCATCCTTTATTGGAAATTCTTCAATGGCATTCTATAGAATTCTTAGTGGTCATTTATCTAATACTTACTTATTGGGCAATCCTTGGTATTTTCTTACTGGAACATTGTTTCGGGTATTTTCTTTGGCATCCCTCAGTTGGTTTGGTAAGTGGAATTCCTATCGGACTTATTGTGTAATATTACTTACGGTATTCTTTGGAATTCTTATTGGGCTTTCTACTAGTATTTTTCTTATTGGCATTTATTGGTAGTTCCTACACTTGGAATTCTGCTTGGACTTATTATCTTGTATTGTTTACGGCTTCTCCTTCGGCCTTTCCACTCGAGGGAAATCTATACTTGCTGTTTTACCAAGATGTTGCAGTAGGGACTCGGTGATTTGAGGATTTCATTTAGAGATTGGCCTTTGGTATTCTTCTCTATATACTTTTACAGAATTTTCAGCTAGGTCTACTTACGGTAATCCGCACTGCATGAGGTGCATCTGCTCTGACTATCTTTTAACTTTCTTATTTGGTACTTGTTAGACTTCTATTGGAGATTCGTAAATAGGATATTCCTTCGATATTCTTCTTGCCATTAATATGTGGTATTGATATTATCTACAGTATCCCTGCTTTAGTCTTTAGTTGGTATTTTCTCGGCATTCTTGGTTGGGATTTCTATTCGGGTTTTCTTACGAGCATTCTTATTCACTATCTTGCTCAGCAACCAATGAAGATTAGTCAGAGTTGGATTTCAGATGATACTGAGTTCTATTGGAAGAAGAATTGCGAGGACGCAATTGTTTCAAGGGGGGAAGGATGTAATAACCCGAACCCGGCATGTTTTTAGCTTAATTTAGCTTAATTTAGTTGGTTTTCATTAAAATTGCATTGTTTTAACCTGAATTAGATTAAATGGCATCAAAATAAGCTAATTTGACCATTTTTAACTTGATTTTGACCAAGCTTTTAGCATTTGACCATTTTGCCCCTAAGTGTCATATTTTATAAAACAAAAGAAAAGAAAAAATAAAAAATAAAAACAAGGCAAAATAAGCTCCCATGGCCGAAACTCCATAGGTCAAGAAAAAAAAATTTTGATTTTCAATTTTAAGCAACAATTTCGCATGGAATTGCTTGGGGATCGTGGCTAGGGTCCTTGCAAGGCTTTCTCTTCAATCTCTGTGAGGGTTTTCACGCTTTTGTGCATTTAAATTCGAATTTGATTTTTGTTTCAAATTTTTAGATTTGATATATAATGTGTTATAATGCCTATAATTGCTTGATATAGCTTCCTTTGAGTTCGTAGAGCATTGTTTGATAGTTATTTAGCAATTTTTACGGTTGAAATTGCGTATTTGAAATTGGCAAAGAACAATGAATAGTTATTTTAAATAATAAAACCCTAGAATTTTAGATTTTGATCCGAATTGCGATTGCTTGATTTGGATAGGTGCCATTAGTGATAGAAAGATAAAATGTGCAATAAAAATGGACCGGCATTTGCTAAAATTTGAAATTAGACAATGAAACGAAAAGGGGACGTTTGACCAAAAGTTGACCGTGCTCGAATTGAGTTGGGGGTTTTGCTATTGAGGGCATAGAAGCACTTTTGGCACTGTTGTGGCGTTGATTGAGCGACCGGTTAGTATAGTTGTAGTTCAAACGCAGTAGGTGGACTTTCGGGCCTCGGGTGAGAAAGTGAAGTTTAGTGACATAGAAACGTGCCTTGTAGTGCCTAAGTAAATGTAGTGAAATCGGTTTCCTAATCCCGTAGCTCGTTTGCTCGTAATTGCCTTTGGAAGTTAGAGATTGAATAGTAATATTTGTCATTTTCGTGTTTGAACTGTTGTTACTTGTTTAATTGGTGTTCTTGTTGCTATTAATGATAGTAATGCTTGAAAAGTTAATTGAATGCTAATGTTGATTGTAAATGCTTGATATCTCGTTTATCGCCACTAATCTACACTTTCGTGCTATTGCTCATTTATTACTTGTATCTCGTATTGCATTGCATTAGTGTCAGGCGCGTGAGTGATGGGCCTCCCTGGGCAGTCTCGGGCTGCCAGGGTTGGTTGCTCTAGCTCCGTGTCCTATTCCCATTCTCGCTAGGGGTACCGCCCTGGGAGATTTGGGTCGTAGATGTGTCGGGGTACTTCCGGAGTACACCCAGTGGATGTTATAAGGTGGTTGCGCGCTTATTGTCATCGTTGTCAACATCAAGCTCGAGATTGATGTATTGCTCGTGAAATGGTACATTGCTCGTTTGAGTGAACCGTGACCTTCAAAGTGTGGTATAGCTTTGAATGGTTGTGTTAATGCTTTCTTTGATTGTTTATTGTATTGTCGTTTATATTGAATGCTTTCTTATTGACTATATTGTTTAACTGTATTTATTTGCATTGCACGATCTTCTTTCTCTTCACCTCAATATCTGTCTCGCCCTCACTGAGTATACGTGTTGTGTATACTCACTCCTCACCACCACATTTCAGGAAATGCCATGTTAGCTGGAAAGTTCGTGATTATGTGAAAGTTCGTGCTTGAAGAATTGTCTTGCGTGCCTATGTGGCTTGAGTTGTCAAAGATGCAAAGATGTATGTTTCATGTGTTGTTTGTATTTAATGTTAAAAGGAATGTAATTTAAGTTTACTAGGCTATTGAATTGATTTGAAAAGCTAGTTTATGTATTCAAATAGTGTAGTTTAACTTCAATGCATGTTTGTAATGTCCAAAGGAAAAGAGTTAGAATGGTATGATAGTCTATTTTATGCAATAGGTTAGTATGGTTTAATTGTCAAGCTTGAATATACTTGTCAAAGATGAGAAGAGATAGGTTAGCTTTTAAACTGGAAATGTATATATACTTGTTGTGTTGATTTGTTGAGAAACAAGGCTCGGATGGCCTTGAGGTGTTTGTATGGTTGGACACAGTACTGGTCCACTTATATGCTATTGCAGGTTTTGCTTTTTGCCTAGAAACAAGGGAGACTCCGTCCGTCTTTCCCTAAAAATTTTGCCCGGGTTTGGAATTGGGTTGTGATTAGATTGATAGATAGAACTTCCGGTCTCGAGAGGGATCGGGGTGCTACAGGTTATGTGGTCATATTGTTTGTTGAGCATGATTAAGATGTACATGGGTAACGGTGGTGAATGGTGAATGGTCATATGGCTTGAAAAAGCTTTTGAAAACAACCCTCACCTTTGCAAGAGTTTAATGTGCAAGAATAATGTTGGAAGAAGCAAGATGGAGCTTAAAAATACTTGTTAATGGCTTAGGATCACTCTTCTTTCCTTCCTTCTTCTTCTTTTCTTCTTTTCTCTCTTCTCTTCTTCTTATCCTCTTCAAATCGTGTAGTGTAGTATGTGTGTGTATGTGTTGCTGCATTTTTGTGTGTGTATGAGGTTTAATGTGTGTTTTGTTAGCTAGCAAAATACCTAAAGACCCAAATGACCACCTTGCCCCTCAACTAACCTATGTATTACTAGTTTGTCATTCTAGTTGCTTCTTAATTGATTTAGTTAGTTATTACAATGTAATGGACTTTAATTAATGCCTATGACATATGAAATACACAAATGCATGCAATAGAATTTTAAATACACATTAAACGATGCAAGGGCACGTAAAACGATATAATTGTTCATAAAACCATGTAAATGTACTCAAAAGCTCGTGAATGCAAATAAGAAGATACAAATGCACGTTAAATGTTTTTGAACTCATATAAATAAATGAATGAATGTGTGTGGGGCTTCACATCGGGTGCCTCATCTTCGAAGTCTAAAACTATAAATACACAAACCAGATGAAACATCCCCGGCCCCTTCGGCAGATGAATGACAAGGAAACTTAGGGAAGTCCTCTGCTTTATTTTCTTTAATTTTTGCCATTAGGGACAATGTCTCGTTTGACGTTTGGGGGTGGTTATTTGATGTATATCTTGTTAATTTATTTTATTTAGAGTCTGTTTACTTTTGTTTTATAGAAGTTTTGTTATTTCTTTTTAAGAAAAAACAAAAATAGTTGAAAGTGATGCTAAAAGGATGAGAAATTAGGCTAATGATGAGTAGGATTGAATGACGTTTTAGTAATGAAGATGTTTGACTGAAAAATAATTTTGTTTTACTGAAAATCCCCGCCCATTGTGCACTTAGGCTAATGATAAGTAGGATAATAATTTTGTTATCTTGAGTGCATTGCATCGTGGTTGCGCAACCATTTGGGCATGGTAATGTCGGGGAAGCCAGGCGATATTGGGCTTGCCGGTATACCTCGGCTACGATAGTTGCCTAGTCCCTCGCTCGCTTGGTCTAGAGATTGTCAGGGGGTATTGGGTCGTAGGATTTCGGGGTACATCCGGAGTACACCCACTGGAGTGTTTTAGGTTTATGCCAGCACATTGAAGATGTTCATGGTTCGAGGATCGAGGTTCATGATTAAAGATCAAGACTTGGAGTGTTTGGGGTTATAGAAATAGTATCCTTTAGAAATGCGTGGTATTCAATTGCTTTATTGATTCCCTATTGCTTAGTTGTTATTCTTGTGTTTATTGCCATATCGCACGAATCCTCTTATAAATGTTTCCCGTAACTGCTCCCCTCCCTCACTGAGTATACATTATTTGTATACTCACTCATCCTCGTGAATCTTTCAGGTTATAGCCAAATAAAGTGAAGTTCGTGTTTCATGATAGTTCGTGCTTGAAAGGATGCATAACGTGTTATGTAGCGTGGATTGTAAAATGTTGGAAAGATGTTCTTTCAATGAGTTGTATGAATTTAAAGTATAAGTAATGTGATTCAAGTTAATTAGATCGTTAGGGTACTTTGATTTCATAGCTTATGTAATGAGGATAGCGTAGTTTATATTCAATGCATGTATGTAGTTATTTTAAGGAATAGTAGGTTAGTCTTTGTATTCGGAAATGTACATTTGATTGTGAACTTTTGTTGCGAACCAAGGCTCAGATAGCCTTGAGGAGTTATTGTATGTTTGGACACAGTACTGGTCCATTTATATGTTGTGTGCAGGTAAACTGTTTGCCCTATAAACAGAGGAAACTCCATCCGTTTTTCCTAAATTTTGTGACCGGGTTGGTATTTGGTTGAGTATAGCATGTTTACTAGAATTCCCGATCTCGTGAGGGGTCAGGGCATTACAAGTGGTATCAGAGCTTAGACGCTCTCAGCCAGGATAGGGTCCTTAGTCTGTCGGGTAGTAAACCTCGAGTGCATGCATGTAGAGTGTGCTTTGAGCAGTAGTGTGCTTGCATGTGAGATTGTTATGTTGCTGATTGAAAATGTGATTCTATGTGATTTGTTTATGTGAAATATAGAGGTTGTATGATATGTGTATTATGTTATGCACACCTATGTGACCCCTGTGTGCAATAAGTGAAACTTATATGATATGTTTATTTATGCGATCAATTATGCATCTATGTGATCTCTTGAGTGATTATTTACCTTAGTTACTTGTAATAATATGTATTGAATGTTTATCTTATGTGAAACCCACTGCATACATGAATTACCCTTCAAAATGGTAAGTAAACTCTCCCCTATAAAAAGATGATCAGTAACGGCTTATCTAAAGACGTGGACCAATAGAAAGAAGGAGTGTTGATCGATTGATTATCGGCAGTTAGAGAAAGGAATTCAGTCTCGAAAGGTTACAATCAGTAGTCAGCCTTGAAGTTCATTCTCAATATTCTTCTTTGGTATTTTCCTATGGAAATTCCCACACGGTATTATCTGCAGTGTTCTTCCCGGGATCCTTATTGGTATTGGAACTCTGGTTGGCATTCCTACTTGGTATTTATATATGTGTGACCTTCTTCGGGATTTCAAATGGGGATTCTCAAGTGGTGTATTCTTTGGCATTCTTCGTGGCGTCTTCTATGGTATTCACTTGGATTCCGTATTTGTATTTTCTCGGCACTTCTAACTGATATTCTTAATTGGACTTCAGAATGGCATTCTTAAATGGAGCCTTATTTGGCGTCCTTGTTCAAGATTTATTACCTGGAATTCTCTTAGGCTATTTGCTGGGATTCTATCTGAACGTTCTAACTGGTGTGGATCATCGATACCCCCTCTTAGTATCTTCTATGGTAATCGCATTCACGGTCCTTCTCCAGAAGGTTTAGGATGCTTATGTGGAGTTCTCTTGTGAAGAAGAAATTACGAGGACGCAAGTTATTTGAAGGAGGGGAGAGTGTGACACCCCGACCCGTGCATATAATTATTTTATTAATGTGCATATATTTATATGTCTACTTTAATTATTTATATATATTTGTTTGTATAAAATATCATATTTCTTGGTTTACGTGCATCTATTTCGTTTAACATGTATTTATGTGCATTCACGAACATTTAGGTGATTTAGGAATTGTAGTAAATAAATAAATGTATTGATAAACAATAGAGTAACTAAATTAGTTAGAATTAAACTAGAATGGCAAACTAGTTAAAAGCATTTAGTTGAAGGGCATATTGGTCATTTGGGCCTTTTGTCTTCCATTATTTACACATACTAATATACTAAAACACACACAAGCACACAAAACACACACACACAATCAGACTCTACACACACACACAAGCACACGACAGAAGCAAGGAAATGAGAGAAAAGAAAGAGAAAAATAGAAGAAAACAAGGAGGAAAAAGAAAGTTTAGCTCAATTCTTGCATATCTTGGCCTAGTAGGTGAGGAATTCATACTTTGTTTGCAATTATTTTGTAAATTGATGTTTCTATAATATTAGTTGCAAAGTAGACATGTAACTCTTGAGCTTATTATTGCAAGAAAATATGATCCAAGTCATGTAGTAGTTTGGGGAAGTATTCTTGAGCATGTATATCAAATTTTGCAAGTTGGTTACGTTGTAGTTGATGCTTAGCTAAATTGTTCATTTGTTTGTAGATTACATGTTTGTTAAATGTCCTAAGTGAAGTATAGGAGTGTGTTACATGCTAGATTAATGCTTATAGGTAGCTCAAATGCAAGAAAACATCAAGAGAATTCAAGTGTGCGAAATGTGAAATTCAGACAGTTCACTGCCCGTCAATTGTAGAGCCATTTTGACATAGCAAACGTGCTCAAAAATTAACAAAATTTATACAGAAGCTATATTAGGATGTTTAGAGCAAATGTGGATTTCTAGTGCTAAGCCAAATTTTAACGTTTTGACCCTCCGATTTAGCCATTTCTGAAATGTAGTCAGGAAAATCGCTGGTTCTGCCGGCTTAGCGTAGTTGCACGGTAACGGTCATAACTAATGCAATTCAACTCGGAATTGGACACCATTTGAACCTAAATTCATCCACACTCGAAGGGCTACGTTCATACATAAAAATCAGAGAATTTAAAGGTCATCCTAATAGGTAACTGAATTGATTAAATTAGAGTACAGTAGAGACTTGAGAGAATGAGCAGGTCTTGGTGTAATTTTGTGTGCTATGTGCTATACATGTGTTAGTAGTGGAACTTTGTGTGAATGTTTAATATGTGAAATATACATGACCATTTTCCATGTAGTTCATACATGCCATACATGCCATGTTTGTTTATTAAAGTATGCTAAGCGATATTCATGAACTTAGTTAAAGTAGCGCATGTTAATGAGTTAATGCTTTGTCTAATGCCTTGTGTGTTGAGTGTTAGTCCAAGTTAATGTGGTTTAAAGTCTAGTAGTTAATGTTCCTACTGAATTAGGAAAGGTTAGTCAAGTATTTAATGTTTCCGAGTAGTTTAGAGTCCCGAACATGCTAACTCGCGTATTTGTGCTTGTGAGTCAAGTATGTGGACCAAGTGTGGTTTCATGAGTCTAGTTGGTACCTGTGACGCCCAAGCTTTTGCCATACATTCATTTACTGCTGCATCTAATATTTGCGCATTTAATTCTATGCTTTACTTGTTGTCTTTCTTAGCTACTATTCATCCAATTTTTCAACTGCATTATATTATTGAATTAGCATTTTTATTAAATCATATTAATTATCTGAGGAATGGGAAAAATGTGCAATTGAGCTAGAAGCGATAGGAGTACTCGTTTAAAAAATATTTTTAGCAAACTATGAATAGTATTACGTAACATAACTTAGTGTTTTAATTAGCTAGCTTATATTTTGCATTTTAGACTCGTTTAAGGCTATCTACGCGCATTCTAGTGGACCACTTAAACACACAAACATGACCCCACCCCATTATATACTTAAAATATCATAACATAAGCTCATAATACACAAAAGAAAAAAAAATAAAAGCTAAAAACAGCCTAGCAGAACCCGACAACCCTCTCTTGCATTTTAGGAGATTTTTGCTTCATCAACTCTTCAATCCAAGCCTCTCCAAGCTAGGAACAAGTAGTTTAAGGTGTTTGCTAGTCTCTCGAGAGCTCTTGCGCGCATTGGTGAGGGATTTCATCACTTTTGCGCATTTTAAAATTGTTGCTATTTTCTTCATTTGTTATAAAGGCTATCAAATGATACTCTAATGCTTATTTATGCTATTATACCTTGTATATAAGTGCTAGAGAACGTATTTAAGCCATTAGTTCGCATTTTAAACGGTTGGAATCACTATTTTGATTTATGAGGTGAATAGTGACGGGAGTTCTAGGGTTTTATGTAATTGCGCGTATTAGCTTGATTCAATGCTTCTAATAGATGCCTTAGGTGCTAATGAAGGTAGTCTAATAGCCCCGTGCATTTGAATTGCTCTAAATTTGCATAGAACGTGAATTAGCTGACTTTAACAAAGGGGTTTCGGGGTTAGTGCGAATCCGAGTGGATTCGGGCTTCACTTTTAGTATTCTTAGGCTACCTAGGTGATATAGAACCTTTTCTAACTCTTGTTTGAAGCCCGGTTAAGGTAGGTGTAGTTCAAAGCTATAAGAGGAAAATTGGGGCTTTCGGGGTAATTGCGGGTAATCAAACGTAATTATGGGTTTTAAAGGTACCTTAAGGGTTAATTAGAAGATTGATATAGCTTCCCCTTGAATTTGAATCATTGATATGAGTTTGGAAGGAAAACGGATGGAAAAACAAAGGGGTTTAAGGGTAAATTCGATTGTCACTCGCATCTAAGACCTTGGCATGTCTCCATATGTGTTTAAATGTGGTTTCAAGTTGTTTTTAAGCTTTTAGTATAGTTCTATGTGTACCTTGGATATTTCCCTTTGTAAACCTCTTAATTGCTTGTATTGAACTGCTTCTAATCTATCTGTTTCGAGGTCAACCTACTTTGCTGATCCTCCTATGTGTTATTACTTATATTTTTATCGATATCATGCCATTGTTAAGTGCATTGCATAGTGGTTGCGCAACCATAGTGTCAGGGGCGGTTGTGTTGAATATCGGCTGGGCAGCAGAGGGCTTGCCAATAGATATTCAAATTCCATACCTTATTCCCTCACTCGCCTGGTCCGGAGATTGCCAGGGGGTGTTAGGTCGTAATATTTTCGGGGCACATCCGGAGTACACCCACTGGAGTATTTGGGGTTATGTCGGCTTATCGTGATCGAGATCGTGGTTCGTGGATCGTGAACGAAGATCAAGTGAAGATTTGGAGTGTTGGGGTTAAGTGAAATGTATCATTTTTAATGTTTGGTTATTTAAGCTATTATTATTTCTTGAATGGTTTAATTGCTATTATTGTTTAACTGTATTACCTGTTGCATTACGCGCCCCGGGAGACTTTATCCCTCGCTGGGCAACAGTGGTTGCTCATACCTCGATATATGTTTCAGGAAGTGCTAAGGGTGATCCTCAGCTATTTGAGGTGATAGTGGGAGAGGAAAAAGTTCAGACAGATCCCTTGCCCTAGTTGTCGTGTGTTTGTTGCCTGAGATGGATATAATTTCTTGTTATTACATGGCGTACTTGTATTACTATGTTATGATCTATTTTGTGGCCTTAGGGCTATGTATATTCTTGTAGTTGCAAGTTGAAAGATAGTTGGTTGTAGTGATAGCTTTGAGATACCATGGTTTATAATAACTATGTTCTATTTTCTAGCTACTTGCATGCTTGGGAATGTATGTTTTAAAGTATGCTTGGTTTCAACTCCTAGGAATGTGCCAATGTTATTTTGGATGGTATGATGATCGGATTTTATGAAGTAAGTTAAGTTGGTTGCATGCTTGTGTGATTTTGAACTGTTGTATGCTTCAAGGCTCGGATGGCCTTGAACCTTTGAACTTTAGTTATAAAAGCTTGTCTTGTTGTATTGTGGCTTTAATTGAGTGATACAGGTTTTCAGAATGTCCATGGTACAGAGGAGACTCTGTCCATGTGTCGGGTCCAGACTTAACCTTTAGCGTGGGGTTGGGTTGGGGCGTGACATTTAGGTGGTATCAGAGCTTATAGATGCATGAAGCTGGGTTAATTTTCTCGGTCTGTGGGTAGGAGTCTCTTGAGTTAATGTGTGATTATGTGAATAAATGTTTCCTTGAATGGCTAAGAGAAATATTGAATGATTAAGCACATGCAAGCATGAAAGCGAGAATGTGAAAGGTCTTATTTGAATTATGGTGTAAAAGTGGAAAGTTAAGAATGGAAAGTATGATTAATCGTTTTACTTGTATGTTTAATATGTAAAGTGTTGTATAAACCTATGTGCGATCTTATGTTAACTTATTTGAACTTGTTCTTATGTGATTTATCTGTGAATTATACAAATGCTTGTCATAATACTTTGCATTCTAGTTATCTGGAATGGGACCCCGTTGTCGAACTGAGAATCAAAATGTTGATAGAGAACCGGATGAGGTTCCCAGGCAGGAAGCAGGTGTAGCAAAGAATGCACCACCACAGGGACCAGAACCCAGCACTGCACAGATTCTGGCTACTACGGCTACTGCTATGAATACCATTGCTCAGTTCGTAACTCAGCAAGGTCAGACAGGGGCTGCCAGAGGTAATAAGGCTGCCAGAGTCGAGGGTAGTGGTGCTACTGGAGTTAATTTGTATGACATATTTTTACATCACGGGGCCTACAGCTTCTTTGGAGAACCTGATGATATGAAAGCTGAATTGTGGTTGAGGAAGTTTGAAAGAGTGGCTGCAATTCTCGAATGTAGTGATAAGAGAAAAATCACCTATGCCACATTTCTTCTGGAGGGTGATGCCGAAGAGTGGTGGCGTACTATTAGCGAGAAATGGGAAGCCGAGAGGGTTCATCATTCGTGGGCTGACTTTGTCCGTGAATTCCGAGACAAATATATATCAGTGGTTGCCCATGAGAGACGCCAAGCAGAGTTTATAGCTTTGAAGCAGGGAAATATGTCAGTAGATCAATATGAGGCTACTTTTACTAGGCTCTCCCGATATGTGACGGCATGGCATTGGTTCAACCTAAGGATATGAAAATGCAGAGATTCATTATGGGGTTGAAAAATGATATTATACTAAATTTGTCTGCAAATGATTACCCTAATTATGCTGTAGTGGTCAGAGCCGCCTCGAGGTATGAAAAGCGCAAGGCAGACGTGTTAGCCGAGACTAGTCAATCGAGTAAGGAGCAGTTCCAAACTCAGAGCTAGGGGTACCAGAGACAGACTATTTCAGTTGGGCAGAGTCCACAGCCGAGGCAGACTCAGAGTTATACAGGGCCTACTCAAACTCAGGCACGGCTAGTTCAGAGTCAGACTCAGAGTCAATCTCGTCTAGCGGTATCTCGTTCGCAGCAGGGTAGTTCAGCTACCTCTACTTTCAGAGCTCCTTCGGGAGGCACTGCTCTAAGACGTCACCAGCAGTGCAGCTTCTATCAACGTCAGGGTCATACTGAGGAGGTTTGTTGGAGGAAACAGAACAAGTGTACAGGCTGTGGGAGTGACCAGCACAGAGTGAAAGATTGTCTAAAATACAAGAACACCAGGGGTCAGACATCGGCTCAGAATTCTCAAACCAGGGCACCGCGAGGTCAGGCCCGTGTATTTGCTTTGGATGCATAGGAGCTTCCGGATACGACGGCTGTAGTAGAAGGTACTTTTCTTCTCAATGATCAATCAGTTAAGGTTTTAATTGACTCCGGGGCCACTCATTCATTTATTACTCCTACTTGTGCACAAAATGCTAAACTGAAACATGATAAACTGTTGCATGAGATTGTGGTCTATACTCCTATAGGTCCGAAGTTTGTTACTAGATCTATTTGCAGAGCATGTAATATTTTTATTGAGGGTCGTGTTTTTCCTGCTGACTTGATTATTCTACCCTTCAATGACTTTGAAATTATCTTGGGGATAGACTGGTTGGGGAGTTATTATGCACAGCTTGATTGTAGAAAGAAAATTGTGAGATTAGAAATGCCTGACCACCCTGTAATTGAAAAAATTGGTAGTAGGAAATCAACTAGGACTCCTATTATTTCTTCTATTAGAGCATCTATTAAGCAAGGGTTGTGAGGCTTATCTTGCATAGTTGATTAATCAACCTGTGGACCAATTGAACTTGAATGATGTACCTGTCGTGAGAGAGTTTCTGGGGGTCTTTCCTAAGGAATTACCTGGTTTACCGCCTAATAGAGAGATAGAGTTCATGATTGACTTATTACCAGGGACTGCACCTATCTCTAGGACTCCGTATAGAATAGCTCCACCCGAATTGCAGGAATTGAAAGTTCAATTGCAGGGCTTACTTGAGAAGGGATTCATTCAGCCGAGTTCTTCACCTTGGGGTGCACCGGTCTTGTTTGTTAAAAAGAAAGATGGATCTCTTCGTTTATGCATTGATTATCGGGGTCTTAATCAGGTGACTGTCAAAAACAAATATCATTTGCCTTTAATTGAAGAGTTATTTGATCAATTGCAAGGTGCCAAGGTATTTTCCAAATTCGATTTGAGGCAGGGCTATTATCAGTTGAGGATTAAGAAAGATGATGTTCCTAAAACTGCTTTCAGAACTCGTTATGGCCATTATGAGTTTGTTGTCTTACCGTTTGGCCTAACTAATGCTCCCGCCGCATTCATGGATTTAATGCAGAGGGTATTCCGTCCTTATTTGGACCAATTTGTGGTTATCTTTATTGATGATATTCTTGTCTATTCTAAATCTGAAGCGGAACATGAACAGCATCTCAGAATTGTGTTACAGACTCTTCAAAACTCAGTTGTTTGCAAAATTTAACAAATGTGAATTCTGGCTTAAACAAGTTTCTTTTCTTGGTCACATTATCTCGCGGGATGGTATTTCTGTTGATCCAGCAAAGATTGAAGTTGTGTTATCTTGGAAACGGCCAGAAACGGTTACAAAAGTTCGTAGCTTCCTTGGTTTAGCTGGGTATTATCGGAGATTCGTCAAGGATTTCTCTAGAATTGCAGGGCCTTTGACTGAGCTTACTCAGAAGAAAACAGTATTTGATTGGAATGATAAATGTGAGGCCAGCTTCCAGGAATTGAAGAAGAGATTGACTACGGCTCCTATTCTTGCTTTACCTGAGGGTTATGATAATCTGGTGATCTATAGTGATGCTTCGAATAAGGGTCTGGGCTGCGTATTAATGCAGAATGGAAAGGTTATTGCTTATGCTTCTAGGAAGCTGAAACCTTATGAACTCAATTATCCGACGCACGATCTGGAGCTCGCAGCTATCATTCTTGCATTAAAGAAATGGCATCATTATCTCTGGGGCAACAAGTTTGAAATCTTTACTGATCACAAGAGTCTGAAATATCTCTTCTCTCAGAAAGAGTTGAATATGAGATAGAGGCATTGGTTGGAGTTGCTTGAGGATTATAATTGTACTATCAATTATCTACCAGGTAAGGCTAATATTGTTGTTGATGCTTTAAGCCGTAAGGCTACAGTTGCCAATTTAATCATCAAGAATTGGGAATTCATGGAGGAACTATGCTTATGGAAGCCTAATACTTCAAACTCTGGTATTCAATTTGCAAGTCTACAGATTCAATCTCTATTATTATCCAGGATTCGAGAAGCTCAACAGACTGATCTTTAATTGTTGAAAGTTTTAGAGATTTCTAAAGGGGGAGAGTCGGATTTCAAATTGCATGATGATGGCATTCTCAAATTCAAAGGTAGAATCTGTATTCTAAGTGAGCCAACTCTGAAGAGGGATATTCTTGCTGAGGCACACAGTTCTAAGTATACTATCCATCCAGGCTGTACAAAGATGTATAAAGATTTGAAGCAAAACTTCTGGTGGAATAACATGAAGAGAGAAATTGCTGACTATGTTACACAATGTCTTACTTGTCAGAAAGTTAAAGCCGAACATCAGAGACCGGCAGGGTAGTTGCAGCCGTTGGCCATTCCTGTTTGGAAATGGACTACATTATTGTGATACCCCGAACCTGGCATGTATTCAATAGCATTTAAAGTTCATTTAAATTGCATTTTATTGACCTTTAACCTTCTTTGACCAAACTAGTTGACTTTTCATCTACATTGACCAACTAGGACAAGGTGGGAATTTTTGAAATGTTTAATAAAGGGCAAACTTGGGATTAGAAATAAAAAAAAATGCAATGTTAAGTTAGTCAAATTTTGGGTCAACTTTGGAATTAAATCTGAACCAATTGGGGAAGAGTTAGGTAGCAAATTATATATGGTTAGAAAGCTCTATGAGTCTAGTTTCTAAGGCTTCAAATCGTTCGTGAATTGGATTTTTCTAGAAGAAGTTATGGCCGTTTTCGTAAGGTCGCACATAGCTGTTTTGGTTTAGCGGGTTGACCGAATCTTTGACCTTTGACTTCTTGTCATTTTTTTTTCTAAATAAGCAGAATGCAAACGAAAAAAACAGAGAAGAAAGGCTTGAAACCATGAGGAAAAGAAGGAGAAAAAAAAAAAGAAAATTTCAACTACAAATCACCAAATCTTTGCGTGAGCTTGCACGGGGTGGTTTCCGAGGCACTCTACGAGGTTTTCCTAGCGTCTAGGAGCGTCTAAGGTGAGGGTTTCATGTTTATTTGCTCATTTGAAAATGTTGAACATAAACTTTAATTTTTGTGATTTAACCGTAGGTTGTTATTTTGTCCATTTCGTTGCTTAAAGAATGTTCCCTGGCAATTGTAGAACGTGTATTTATAGCTTTTTAACATTTTTTGCGGTTGAATATCGAATTTGAAATATAAATTGTGTAATGAATAGTAAATTGTGAATAGTAAACCCCCGTTTCGATGAAGTTGCTCCGTTACGCGTTTTGTTGATGTAGGAAGATGCTAGATATGCTATAATGCCTAAATGTGTGGTTTAATTGGAATGTGTAATGGAAAAACGGAGAAAAATGGCTTAGTGAAAGTCGGGGTCGTTTAGGTCGAGTTTGGCATTTTCTCGTTTTGCGTGTTGGCATTGTTTCGGGAGGCCATGGAAGCAATTTTGGTGCGATTATGGCGTTGGTTGGGTGTTTGGTTGGTATAGTTGTAGTTCAAACGAGCAAAGGGGGAAATCGGGACTTTGCGTGAATTCTAGGGTAAAGTAAGGTTTCGGGGTCTTTAGACGTGCCTTATGGTGACCTAGGAGGATTGGTGAAGTCGGTTTCCAAAGCTCGTGGTTCGTTTGAAAGTAGTAGCGTTTTGAAAGTTGGGGTCATTTTTGGAATTTTGTGTGATTTGATAGTATATTGCTTATAGAATGTTTATAATGCTTATAGAATGTTTATATTGCTTATAGAATGCTTATAATGCCTATAGGATACTTGTTATTGCTTGATAAGGTTAATTGGTGTTGTTCTTGTTACTTGTTTGATTGTAAATGCTTGTTAATGCTTATTACGCTTGTTAGAGTTGATTATTGATTGAAATGTTTATCAATTGTTGATAATGCTTGATATCTTGTTTATCGCTCGTTTATCGCCTTGCATCGAGTCTTGCATTGCATAGTGTCCAGCGCGTGAGTGATGGGCCTCTCTAGGTGGCCTCAGGTTGCCAGTGTTGGTTGCTCTAGCTCCGTGGCTATTCCCTTTCTCGCTTGGGTTGCCTCCCAGGGAGATTTGGGTCGTAGAATTGATGGTTACTCCCGGGGTATTCCAAACTGGTGTTATAAGGTGGTTGCGCGCTTATTGTCATCGTTGTCAACATCAAGCTCGAGATTGATGTATCGCTCGTGAAATGGTATATTGCTCGTAAGAGTGAACCATAGCCTTCAGAGTGTGGTATAGCTTTGAATGGTTGTGTTAATGCTTTCAGTAATTGCTTATTGTATTGATTGTTTGTCTTGATTGCTTATTTATCAGTTATATTGCTTAACTGTCTTATTTGCATTGCACGACTTTCTTTCTCTCCAATTCGATATCTGTCTCGCCCTCACTGAGTATACGTGTTGTGTATACTCACTCCTCACCACCACATTTCAGGAAATGTCATGTTAGCTAGAAGTTCGTGATTATGTGACAGTTCGTGCCTGAAGAGTTATTTTGCGTGCCTATGTGGCTTGAGTTGTCGAAGTGGCAAAGATGTATGCTTTCATGTATTGTATGTATTTAATATTAAAAGAATGTAATTTAAATTTTATTAGGTTATTGAAGTAATTTGAAAAGCTAGCTTATGTATTTAGTTAGTATAGTTTAACTTCAATGCATGTTTGTAATGTCCAAAGGAAAAGAATTAGAATGGCATGATAATTTATTTTATGCAATAGCTTTGTATGGTTTAATTGTCTAGTTGAATGTACTTGTCAAGAATGAACAGAGATAGGTTAGTTTTTTTTTTTAGAAATGTATGTATATTTGCTTGTGGTTGCTTGTTGAGATCAAGGCTTGGATGGCCTTGAGGTGGTTGAATGTTTGGACATGGTATTGGTCCACTTATATGCTGTCGCAGGTTTGCTTTTTGCCTAAAAACAGGGGAGACTCCGTCCGTTTTCCCTAAAAAATTATGCTCGGGTTTGGATTTGGGTTGTGTTTAGATTGATTGATAGAACTCCCGGTCTCAAAAGGGATCGGGGTGTTACAATTACCATGGATTTCGTCTCTGATTTGCCGAGGTCTTCGAAGGGTAATAACTCAGTTTGGGTTGTTGTTGATAGATTGACCAAGACTTCTCATTTCATTGCTAAAAATAAGACTGATTCTCTTGATAAGCTAGCAGAGTTGTATATTGAGAATGTTGTCAGACTTCATGGAAATCCAAAAAGTATTGTGTCAGATAGAGATCCCCGATTTACATCTCAGTTCTGGCAGAAGATTCAGAAAGCTTTGGGCACGACTTTGAGTTTCAGTACAACTTATCATCCTCAGTCAGATGGTCAATCTGAGAGACCTATCTTAATCCTCGAGGATATGTTACGAGCTTGTATTCTGGACTTCGGTAAGAGTTGGGAGAAGTATTTGTCACTCGCAGAGTTCGCCTACAACAATAGTTATCAAGCTACTATTGGTATGGCACCTTATGAGGCACTTTATGGGCGTAAATGCCGGTCTCCTCTGTCACGCCCCAACTCGACCTCACCTACAATCAGTCAGGACGCAACGGAATTTCGGCAGTATAACGACAGTAATTAGGACACCGAGGTTCTAAACCAACCTCATTAGAACATCATACATCCAACAACTCCTTAATTCAAATAACAACATACAACACAGCCATATTATACAATAATCATTCCTTCCACCAACCATTCATTGTTATACGCCTCCGTTCTAACATAACATTTAAACTTTGATATACATTACAAACCATATTAATACCAACCTAGCAATCTCAACAAAGGCAAAAGAAAGACTGCTAAGATCTGCAACACCTGTAAGCATGCAATAATAGAGAGTGAGCTTATATAAAATAAACCCAGTGAGGACCGATAGATCTCGAGCAAGGTTTACTAAACTCCTTGGAATAATCCTTTGAGTCAGTAAACACATAATAACATCAATAATACTATCATCACATAATCTATATGACATTCAATAAAGGATACACGAGTTAGTGTAGCTCCAAACGCCATCACGATCTCAACCATTCTTCTTGTAACTCCCCATTACTCACCACCCGAGGTACCTCACTAGCCCCTCCCTCCATGACACCTCCGTCATGCGAGCTGGGGGTAGTCTCTGGCAGTCATGCCGTTTTCAACCCGACAGCCCAACGCTGTCCAAAAGGTGGCACACACATACCAAGACTCCATAACAATCATCAATAATCAATCAATCATCAATCAATAATCATCTATTCATCAATAATAGCATCAACAATCAATTAAACAACAAACAACTATGTTAGATGACAAAGTAGGCCATCCAACCAGACATGCATTATATACACAATTAAACCCTAGTTTACCCATCAACAACTCACCATTCAATCACTCAAACACCGCCCAATCATCTAAGGCATAGTTCAAGAATTTAAAGAAAGACAGCCTAAACTTCAAAAATTCATAACCTACATTCTACTAATCCAAACACCGCCAAATCGGTTTCTATCACTCACCCATTCAACCAACTACATTAGCCCCCTCAGAAAACCACCATAACACCTCCAAATCATGCCCGATAACTCTAAAACCCAAAGGTGTCAAGGCTGAATTTTCCGGACTTTCACACAGACAACGCAATTGAAAATTCGGCATTACAACAGCGCTACCACGTAATTATCAAGTTTTTAGAAATCGACGGCAATCGATTTCGATCAACACAACTCAATTTAATCAATATTGAACAAATTAATCAAATTTAAATACCCGAAAAATAAAAATTATGCTACAACCGATAAAAACTCGTAGTATTACAGCTAAATAATCCCTAGCATGCAAGGAGCAATAATCTAACATCATATTAGAATTCTAACGGTTCAATTTTTATTTATACGCAAAAATGCAAAAGACAACTTTTGAGATCCAAAATTTTTCTCTTACCTTTGATGCGATATAAGCCTAGGAATACGTGCAAGGCGTGCCCAACAAGCGGAATCCAAGTCGGCACGAAGTTCTACGGACAAAAACTAGGTTTTTCTTTGAAAAATTGGTTGAAAACCTTGAGTTTTTTTCTTTCTTTTTCTTTCTTCTTCCTTTCGGCCTCCTATGTGTTTTTTGAGTGTGTTTTGTGTTGTGTTGAGTGTGTGTTGATGATAATAAGTATTTAAAATGCAAAGTCAAAGTTAGTTTAAGTTAGTATTTTTGTGTTTTCTTGACTTTAAATGCATTTTCTTGATCACCAAAGTTCAAAACAATTATTCAACACCCAAGCTAGCTCAAGTAAATTATTTTTAGGTGACAAGAAGTTTTACAATCAAACAATTTCACCCGAGTCGGCTTAAAACTCGATTTCGCAAAAGTCGATGTAAAAACTCTAATAAATTCCTAAGCCGATTTTAAAACCGTTTTAATCAAACACAGGTCTATTAAAGTCCGTGGTCTAGGTCTAGAAGGGTTAAAAAGACCAGTTTCAAAATTTTAGCGGACGTATTTTAAAAATACTATTCACTAAAAATCGCCGATAAAATTTCTGACTCCGTTTTTTATGAAAATTTCATGAATGCACATTTAGCACGTATTAGGAGTATTGATATCAAAATTATAACATTCTAGGCCCTATAGCACATAAACAAGTCATATGCACGCAAAACGAGACAAAGCACGTAAATCAAGTTAAAGCATAAAAGTGGGGTTTCACATTCTCCCCCGTCAAAGAAATTTTGCCCTCGAAATTCTTACTTGATGTACTGAACAGATCTGGGTACTGCTGCTGCATCTGATCCCGTCTCTCCCAGGTAGCTTCCTCGATACCGTGATCCTTCCACAACACCTTAACTATCGGAATCTTCTTCGACCTCAACTCTCGTTCCATCTGATCAAGAATACGAATCGGATACTCGTCATAAGTCAGATTCTCACGAAGCTGTAATGGCTCTGGCTCAAGAATATGGGAAGGATCCGGATTGTATTTCCGCAAATTAGACACGTGAAATACATCATGGACATTAGAGAAGTTTTCCGGTAAAGCCAACCGATATGCCAACTTACCAACCCTGCCGGTAAACTCAAACAGCCCAACAGATCTCGGACACAGCTTTCCACCTTTACCATAACGAGCAAACCCCTTACGAGGAGACAATCTCAAGAAAACCCGATCTCCGACTGCAAACTCCAAGTCCCGACGTCGCTTATCAGCATAACTCTTGAATCTACTCTGCGCCGTAAGCATTCTCTGCCTGATCAACTGAACATTCTCAATCTTCTCAAGAAGCTCTGGCATGATAGTCGGATCAACAGTCTTCATCTCTCCTACCTCGTCCCAATATAAAGGTGAACGGCACTTACGACCGTAAAGAGCTGCGAAAGGTGCCATCCCAATAGTAGCTTTATAACTATTGTTATAGGCAAAGTCGGCAAGTGGTAGATGTTTCTCCCAGTTCTTCCCGAAGTCCAGAACACAAGCCCTAAGCATATCTTCCAGAATCTGAATAGTCCGCTCAGACTGACCATCGATCTGTGGATAATAAGCGGTACTGAAGTTCAACTGAGTACCCAAGGTCTCCTGAAGTTTCTCCCACAAACGAGAAGTAAATCGAGGATCTCGATCTGAGACAATACTAGATGGAATCCCGTGAAGTCTAACAATCTGATCCAAATAAAGATCCGTCAACTTTGTAACCTCATCTCCCAACCTCATCGAAATAAAATGAGCTATCTTCGTCAAACGATCTACGACAACCCAAACTGCATCATTACCCCTCGGAGTTCTAGGCAACCCAGTGACGAAATCTATCATAATATGCTCCCATTTCCACTCTGGTATAGCCAACGGCTGAAGCAAACCTGCAGATCGTTGATGCTCGGCTTTCACTCTCTGACAAGTCAAACATCTAGATACAAACTGAGCAACCTCCCTCTTCATGTTATTCCACCAGTAATGTTGCTTCAAATCCCTATACATCTTGTTTCCACCGGGATGTATAGTGTACTTAGAATTATGAGCTTCCTCCAGAATACCTCGCCTCAAGCCCGGTTCATCGGGAACACATACCCTGTTCCGAAATCGAAGAATACCATCCTCATGCACTTTAAAGTCAGACTGATCATCCGTAATCTGATCCTTGATCTTCTGAAGTTTAACATCAAGCTGCTGAGCTTCCCTGATCAGAAACAACAATAAAGGCTAAATACGGAGATGTGAACACATCACCCCAACCTGAGTCAACTCCGGTCTCCAATAAGTGAATTCCTCAAGAACCTCTCACTTCTTGACAGCTAAACAAGAAATACTTGCCTTCCGACTAAGAGCATCTGCTACAACATTTGCCTTACCAGGAAGATAATTGATAGAACAATTATAATCTCCAAGAAGCTCCATCCACCTCCGCTGGCGCATATTCAACTCCTTATGTGAGAATAAATACTTCAGACTCTTATGATCAGTGAAAATCTCGAACTTACTACCCCACAGATAATGACGCCACTTTTTCAGTGCGAAGACAACTGCTGCCAACTCAAGATCATGAGTCGGATAATTCACCTCATAAGGCTTCAACTTCCTGGAAGCATAGGCAATAACTCGGCCATCCTACATAAGAACACATCCCAAGCCCTCCTTGGATGCATCGCTATAAATAGCCATATTATCGGTCCCCTCTGGTAGAGCAAGTACTGGAGCAGTAGTCAACCTCTTTTTCAACTCCTGAAACCTACTCTCACACTTCTCATCCCAATTAAAGATAGTCCGTTTCTGAGTCAACTAAGAAAGTGGCCCAGCAATCTTCGAGAAGTCCTTAACAAACCTACGATAATAACCCGCCAAGCCAAGAAAGCTACGGACCTCAGAAACATTCTCTGGCCGTTTCCAAGACATCACCACCTCAATCTTAGTGGGATCAACAGATATACCACTTTGTGAAATCACATGGCCAAGAAAAGATATGCGTTGCAGCCAAAATTCACATTTACTGAACTTGGCAAACAACTGATGCTCCTGCAGCTTCTGTTAAGACAAGCCGTAGATGTTGCTCATGCTCCGATTCAGATTTAGAATAGACCAAGATATCATCAATAAAGATTACAACGAACTGGTCTAAATACGGCTGGAAAACCCGATGCATAAGATCCATGAATGCTGCCGGTGCATTAGTTAATCCAAAGGGCATAACAACAAACTCATAATGCCCATACTAAGTCCTGAAGGCAGACTTCGGAACATCCTCCGTACGAATCCGAAGCTGATAATACCCCTGCCTCAAATCAAATTTAGAATAGACTTTGGCTCCCTGAAGTTGATCAAACAACTCATCTATCAGTGGCAAAGGATATTTGTTCTTGATGGTCACCTGATTCAAACCACGGTAATCAATACACAATCTCAAAGTACCATCCTTCTTCTTCAAAAATAAAACAGGAGCTCCCCAAGGTGATGAACTCTGCTAAATAAATCCCTTCTTCAATAACTCCTGCAACTGAGTCTTCAACTCCTTCAACTCAGCTGGTGCCATCTGATATGCTGATTTAGAAATAGGTTTAGTACCGGGAATAAGATTGATCACAAACTCCACATCTCTCTCTGGCGGTAACCCTGGCAACTCCTCGGGAAATACATTGGGATATTCCCGAATAATAGGAACTTCCTCTAGCTGCAACTTATCAAATGGCTTGTTGATCAGATAAGCCAGATAACCCGAACACCCCTTACTCACCAACTTAATGGCTTTAGTTGCTGAGATAACAAAACTCATCTTTGCACCCCGGTTCCCTACTACCTCAACTACTGGCTAATCTGGCAAACGAAACTGTACTACCTTGGTTCTACAGTTTAACTGGGCATCATACTTAGAAAGCCAATCCATTCCCAAAATAACATCATACCCCTGGATAGGAAATAAGATAAGGCCCGAAGGAAAATTATGCCCCTTAACATGTATTATACAATCTTTACAAACTAGGCCAGTCACATACTTATCAGTCAAAGAGGTACTAATTTCAACCACATAAGGCAATCTTTCAGGTTGCATATTAACACGTTGCACACAAGCAGGAATAATGAAAGAATGCATAGCACCAGAATCAATCAACACTTTAACAAGTTGATCAAGTATAAGGAAGTTACCTTCCACAACTGCAGTCTCCTCAGGCATCCCCTCTAAGTCAACTGCGTAGGCCCGAGCCTGAACCCGCTACTGCTGAGGTACACTGCTCGTAGGTCGGCCCTGATAACCCTGAGTCGCTGCCCGACCCTCAGTCCTCGAATGTCTAAGGCAATCCTTCACCCTGTGCTGGCTAGTACCACAACCCAAACATGTTCCTACCTTTACCCTGCAGTCGAACTCCAAATGCCCTGGGCGCTTGCAGTAATTTCACTGCAATGATGTGGTACTAACACTGCCCCTGGAAGAACCAGAAGCTGAAGAAGCAGCTGAAACAGCCTGCTGCTGAGGTCTCACCATACTAGGTCTGTACTGACCCTGTGACTGGGCTGGCCTGTACTGAGTCTGAACCTCATATGGCCCCTGCTGAAACTGAGGCCGATAGTAACTCTGCTGACCCTGTGGCCTATAAGTACCCTGCTGTGCTAGCAGCCTGTACACAACCTGTTGTACTGGAGGCATATACATACCCTGTGGATACTGCGGCTAATACGGCCTCTTACTAGGCTGACTAGACACAAGCTGGTCCCCCTTTCTCTTCTCTAGTCTAGAAGCTGCCTCAAAAGCCTCAGTGAAAATATCATACCGATTCAGAGCCATCACATCCTGAATCTCGGGCCTCAACCCCAGCATGAATCTACGAGTCCTCTGCTCCTCGTCTGCCACATACTCCGGTGCATACCGAGACAATCGAGTAAAGGTGGCCTCATATTGAGCCACTGTAGCATCTCCCTGTACCAAGGCTAAAAACTCCGCCTCTCTTCGCTCCCTCGCGATCCTTGGGACATACTTCTCCCGAAAAGCTCTCAAGAAGGTACCCCAAACATACGGAATACTCTGTGCCGCCCAGCTAGTTCTCACTGTGCGCCACCACTCCTTTGCCTCATCATCTAACAAGTACACGGCAAAAGAGACCCTCTGCTCATCACTATAATCAAGTGGATCATAGATCTTCTCCAACTTGCTTATCCACGCCTCAGCCTTCCTATCATCCGGCTCCCCCTGAAATCTAGGTGGATGATATCCTAAGAACTCTTTCAGGGTACCATGCCCGTGGTTTCCACCCTGCACATTCTGTATCTGAGCCTACAATGCCTGAGTCTGGGCAGCCTGCCCTGCCAGTAACTGTGCCTGACTAGCCACAAACTCAGCAATCCTTTCCATAGCTGCCCCCAATCGGTCATCATCCCTGTCACGGCCCGGTGCCGCATTACCCGGAGTCTCATCAGTCATCTCAGGCCTACCTCTGGTTCTCGGTCTGCCCGTCATTCTACTAATCAAAGAGTTAGCACAGGTTATAGCACGTAAATAGGTTATAAACAACTATTAACACATAAATAGCAAACTCATATAAAACACATAAACAAATTGATCACATAATCACATAAGCACTTTAATCATATAATCACTTATCACTTATTCATGTTAACACATATTTCACTTTTCTTTCTTTTCATACATACTTTCATGCTAAGACCATTACCCACATTCCGAAAATACCCCGGCTGACAACTAACATGAGCTCTGATACCACTTAAATGTCACGCCCCAACTCGACCCCACCTACAATCAGTCAGGACGCAACAGAATTTCGGTAGTATAACGACAGTAATTAGGACACCGAGGTTCTAAACCAACTTCATTAGAACATCATACATCCAACAACTCCTTAATTCAAATAACAACATACAACACAGCCATATTATACAATAATCATTCCTTCCACCAACCATTCATTGTTATACGCCTCCGTTCCAACATAACATTTAAACTTTGATATACATTATAAACCATATTAATACCAACCTAGCAATCTAAACAAAGGCAAAAGAAAGACTGCTAAGATAGTATAAACTAACTCATGATCTTTCAGCATCTTATACAATAAGAATTACAAAGCAGATAAAAGTCTACAAAGCTAATTTACATGATAGTAAACAACATAGCATCACGGATAAGACTCAGGGACATAAGACTCACCCACAAAAGGCACATTTTCCTCCTCAGGAGGCACATACTCGTAGTCTTGCTCTACAACAGCTGTAAGCATGCAATAATAGAGAGTGAGCTTATATAAAATAAGCCCAGTGAGGATCCGATAGATCTCGAGCAAGGTTTACTAAACTCCTTGGAATAATCCTTTGAGTCAGTAAACACACAATAACGTCAATAATACTATCATCACATAATCTATATGACCATTCAATAAAGGATACACGAGTTGGTGTAGCTCCAAACGCCATCACAATCTCAACCATTCTTCTTGTAACTCCCCATTACTCACGCACCCGAGGTACCTCACTATCCCCTCCCTCCATGACACCTCCGTCATGCGAGCTGGGGGTAGTCTCTGGCAGTCATACCGTTTTCAACCCGACAGCCCAACGCTGCCCAAGAGGTGGCACACATATACCAAGACTCCATAACAATCATCAATAATCAATCAATCATCAATCAATAATCATCTATTCATCAATAATAGCATCAACAATCAATTAAACAACAAATAACTATGTTAGATGACAAAGTAGGCCATCCAACCAGACATGCATTATATACACAACTAAACACTAGTTTACCCATCAACAACTCACCATTCAATCACTCAAACACTACCCAATCATCTAAGGCATAGTTCAAGAATTTAAAGAAAGACAGCCTAAACTTCAAAAATTCATAACCTACATTCTACTCATCCAAACACCGCCAAATCAGTTTCTATCACTCACCCATTCAACCAACTACATTAGACCCCTCAGAAAACCACCATAACACCTCCAAATCATGCCCGATAACTCTAAAACCCTAAGGTGTCAAGGCTGAATTTTTTGGACGTTCACACAGACAACGCAATTGAAAATTCGGCATTACAACAGCGCTACCACGTAATTATCAAGTTTTTAGAAATCGACGGCAATCGATTTCGATCAACACAACTCAATTTAATCAGCATTGAACAAATTAATCAAATTTAAATACCCGAAAATAAAAATTATGCTACAACCGATAAAAACTAGTAGTATTACAGCTAAATGATCCCTAGCATGCAAGGAGCAATAATCTTACATCAGATTAGAATTCTAACGGTTCAATTTTCATTTATACGCAAAAATGCAAAAGACAACTTTTGAGATCCAGAATTTTTCTCTCACCTTTGATGTGATATAAGCCTAGGAATGCGTGCAAGGCGTGCCCAACAAGCGGAATCCAAGTCGGCACGAAGTTCTACGGACAAAAACTAGGTTTTTCTTTGAAAAATTGGTTTAAAACCTTGAGTTTTTTTCTTTCTTTTTCTCTATTCTTCCTCTCGGCCTCCTATGTGTTTTTTGAGTATGTTTTGTGTTGTGTTGAGTGTGTGTTGATGATAATAAGTATTTAAAAGCTTGGTCAAATAAAAAAATGCAAAGTCAAAGTTAGTTTAAGTTAGTATTTTTGTGTTTTTTTGACTTTAAATGCATTTTCTTGATCACCAAAGTTCAAAACAATTATTCAACACCCAAGCTAGCTCAAGTAAATTATTTTTAGGTGACAAGAAGTTTTACAATCAAACAATTTCACCCGAGTCGGCTTAAAACTCGATTTTCGCAAAAGTCGGTGTAAAAACTCTAATAAATTCCTAAGCCGATTTTAAAACCGTTTTAATCAAACACAGGTCTATTAAAGTCCATGGTCTAGGTCTAGAAGGGTTAAAAAGACCCGTTTCAAAATTTTAGCGGATGTGTTTTAAAAATACTATTCACTAAAAATCGCCGATAAAATTTCTAACTCTGTTTTTTATGAAAATTTCATGAATGCACATTTAGCACGTATTAGGAGTATTGATATCAAAATTATAACATTCTAGACCCTATAGCACATAAACAGGTCATATGCACGCAAAACGAGACAAAGCACGTAAATCAAGTTAAAGCAGAAAAGTGGGGTTTCACATCCTCTCTACTGGGATGAGGTTGGTGAGATGAAGACTATCGACCCTACTCTTTTACCTGAGATGAACAGAATGATTGATCATATGCAGCTTATCAGAAAGAAGATGCTTACAGCTCAGAGTTGGCAAAAGAGTTATGTAGATAGACGCTGTCGTGATCTAAAATTTGTTGTAGGGGATCGAGTATTTCTTAAGGGTCTGATTCGGCATGGTAAAGGAGGTAAACTCAGTCCTCGTTATTTGGGACCGTTTGAAATAATTGAAACCATTGGTGAATTGGCCTATCGTCTAGCTTTGCCTCCTAGCCTGGGCAGAATTTATGATGTCTTCCATGTTTCTATGCTTCGGAAGTATCAGCCAGATCCTTCTCATGTTCTTGAGCCCAAGCCTTTAGAGATCAGTGAAACTTTGGCCTATACAGAGAAACCTCTTCAGATTGTAGATCATAAAGTTCAGGAGCTGAGGACTAAGAGAATTCCGATGGTTAAAGTTATGTGGGATCATCATGGGGTAGAGGATGCTACATGGGAGAGAGAGGACCAGATGCGGGAACACTATCCAGAGTTATTCGCCGATTCATGTAAGAATTGCGTGGGCGCAATTAGTTTAAGGGGGAGAGGATGTGACGCCCGAGCTTTTGCCATGCATTCATTTACTGTTGCATCTATTATTTGCGCATTTAATTCTGTGTTTTACTTGTTGTCTTTCTTAGTTACTATTCATCCCGTTTTTCAACTGCATTATATTATTGAATTAGCATTTTTATTAAATCATATTAATTATCTGAGGAATGGGAAAAATGTGCAATTGAGCTAGAAGCGATAGGAGTACTCGTTTAGAAAATATTTTTAGCAAACTATGAATAGTGTTACGTAACATACCTTAGTGTTTTAATTAGCTAGCTTATATTTTGCACTTTAGAACGCGCATTCTAGTGGACCACTTAAACACCCAAACATGACCCCACCCCATTATATACTTAAAATATCATAACATAAGCTCATAATACACAAAAGAAAAAAAAATAAAAGCTGAAAACAGCCTAGCAGAACCCGACACCCACTCTTGCATTTTGGGAGATTTTTGCTTCATCAACTCTTCAATCCAAGCCTCTCCAAGCTAGGAACAGGTAGTTTAAGGTGTTTTCTAGTCTCCCGAGAGCTCTTGCGCACATTGGCGAGGGATTTCATAACTTTTTGCGCATTTTAAAATTGTTACTATTTTCTTGATTTGTTATAAATGCTATCAAATGATACTCTAATGCTTATTTATGCTATTATACCTTGTATATAAGTGCTAGAGAATGTATTTAAGCCATTGGTTCGCATTTTAAACGGTTGGAATCGCTATTCTGATTTATGAGGTAAATAGTGACGGGATTTCTAGGGTTTTGTATAATTGCGCGTATTAGCTTGATTCAATGCTTCTAATAGATGCCTTAGGTGCTAATGAAGGTAGTCTAATAGCCCCGTGCATTTGAATTGCTCTAAATTTTCATAGAACGTGAATTAGCCGACTTTAACAAAGGGGTTTCGGGGTTAATGCGAATCCGGGTGGATTCGGGCTTCACTTTTAGTATTCTTAGGCTAACTAGGTGCTATAGAATCTTTGTTAACTCTTGTTTGAAGCCTGGTTAAGGTAGGTATAGTTCAAAGCTATAAGAGGAAAATTTGGGCTTTCGGGGTAATTGCGGGTAATCGAACGTAATTGCAGGTTGTAAGGGTACCTTAAGGGTTAATTAGAAGATTGATATAGCTTCCCCTTGAATTTGAATCATTGATAATGGTTTGGAAGGAAAACGGATGGCAAAACAAAGGGGTTTAAGGGTAAATTCAATTGTCACTCGCATCTAAGATCTTGGCATGTCTCCATATGTGTTTAAATGTGGTTTCAAGTTGTTTTTAAGCTTTTAGTATAGTTCTATGTGTACCTTGGATATTTCCCTTTGTAAACCTCTTAATTACTTGTATTGAACTGCTTCTAATCTATCTGTTTCGAGGTCAACCTACTTTGTTGATCCTCCTACGTGTTATTGCTTATATTGTTATCGATATCATGCCATTGTTAAGTGCATTGCATAGTGGTTGCGCAACCATAGTGTCAGGGGCGGTTGTGTTGAATATCAGATGGGCGGTAGAGGGCTTGCCAGTGGATATTCAAACTCCGTACCCTATTCCCTCACTCGCCTGGTCCAGAGATTGCCAGGGGGTGTTGGGTCGTAGGATTTTTGGGCTACATCCGGAGTACACCCACTGGAGTGTTTGGGGTTATGTCGGCTTATCGTGATCGAGATCGTGGTTCGTGGATCGTGAACGAAGATCAAGTGAAGATTTGGAGTGTTGGGGTTAAGTGAAATGTATCCTTTTTAATGTGTGGTTATTTAAGCTATTGTTATTTCTTAAATGGTTTAATTACTATTATTGTTTAACTGTATTACCTGTTGCATTACACGTTTCGGGAGACTTTATCCCTCGCTGGGCAATAGTGCTTGCTCATACCTCGATATATGTTTCAGGAAGTGCTGAGGGTGATCCCCAGCTATTTGAGGTGATACTGGAAGCGAAAGAAGTTCAAACAGATCCCTTGCCCTAGTTGTCGTGTGTTTGTTGCCTGACGTGGATGTGATTTCTTGTTATTACATGGTGTACTTGTATTACTATGTTATGATCTATTTTGTGGCCTTAGGGCTATGTATATTCTTGTAGTTGCAAGTTGAAAGATAGTTGGTTGTAGTGATAGCTTTGAGATACCATGGTTTGTAATAACGATGTTCTATTTTCTAGCCACTTGCATGCTTGGGAGTGTATGTTTTAAAGTATGCTTGGTTTCAACTCCTAGGAATGTGCCAACGTTATTTTGGATGGTATGATGATCGAATTTTATGAAATAAGTTAAGTTGGTTACATGCTTGTGTGATTTTGAACTGTTGTATGCTTCAAGGCTCGGATGGCCTTGAACCTTTGAACTTTAGTTATAAAAGCTTGTCTTGTTGTATTGTGGCTTTAATTGAGTGATACAGGTTTTCAGAATGTCCACGGTACAGAGAAAACTATGTCCGTGTGTCAGGTCCGGACTTAACCTTTAGCGTGGGGTTGGGTCGGGGCATGACAGTATCATAAAGTGTTATTAGAAGGGTAGAATAGTTTGTTTTAGATTATTGAACCTAGTGTAGGGATTAGAATGAATATACTTGGTATAAACTTGCATAAATTGCTACATTGGCTTGAGTTTACAAAGAGGCTTCGGGTAAAACGTTAATCCGGGTACAATGGGATGCTAGATTGGGTGTCTACTAGGAGGGGAAGCACTTTTGGTGCTATAGTGGCATTGAATGGAGAGGCGGATTGGGTAGCTACAGTTCAAGTGACCTCGGGGCCTTCCTGTGCTTTTGTGTCAAAAGTGGGTTTTCAAGGCTTGAGTAGGTGTCAAATGGTATCCTTAGAGATGTAGGATAGTTGGTTTATGGATTGTGTGACTTGTAGTTGATTGGGGGTCAAAATTGTGTTAGTAGACAAAAGGGACTTTGTAATGAACCATTGAATTTGATTCATTTGAGTGTGTAGTTAGTTTTAGATGTGTTAGGAAGCCTTTAAAATTTATTTATGGCATGGATTTGATAATCGGATTAGGTAGTTGTAGTTCAAATCACCTAAGGGGTTTTTTGGTATTTTTGAGTTAACGTGCTTCAAAATGTGGTTTTGTGGCATTTAGTTGCATCATAAAGTAACTATATGAGATTAGTGAAGCTAGTTTTGAAGTTCGTTATCTTATGTGAAGTTTAGGACCTAAATTTGTTAGCATTGGAATGAGGTTTTATTGGATTTTATGTGAATTACTTGAACTTGCTGCATGATTAGCTAGTAGATTGCTATAAATGTTATATTTGAATGTTATTTGAGCTATATGAGTTATATATGTTGCATTTGGGTGAATAAGCATGAAAGTGATTCGTAGACCATGTTTTATAGTTGAATTATGTTTAAGTGTTTAAGTAAGGTTTAATGTTGGTTAATGACCTATAGTTGATTATCTAAGTGTTTAAATACGATTATATATCATATGAATTCCATTTGTCAAGTTCCATGAATTGGATTGGTTAGCTACTTTGATTGAGCATGATTAATTCTTTGTTATATTGCTTATATATTGTAATTATGAGCGAGGGCTAATTTAATGATTGTAAGGCTATCTTGATCCTTGTTGAGAATTAGTTGTTAATAGCAAAAGTTAATTTTTGCTAATAGTTGTTAACCTTACTCATTTCATATGTGCCACGGTTCACTTACCAATGTTTAGTTAATTGCATGACTACTTGAACTATGTAATAATGTGGAATAATCAAGTGATTGTATAGCTTCTATTGTTGTGTGTTGAGATTACATAATAGTTAAGTTAGAATTGCTATAATCAATTGTTAAAAGTGTTACACTTATATGAATAACTACGGATTGCACATTTGAGCGGATTCAAAGAGGTTTGGAGTAAACCTAAACTATACTCTTACAAGTTTGGTAAAGGTGAGAGAGTTCTCATTCTTTTGTGCATCTTAGTTTATTTTATTGTTCATAAATTGTATAGTTAATATAATTGTTTTGCTTATATTGTTATAATGGTTAATTAATTGTAACATACGTGCGAAGGGCAATCTACTTTGTTATCCCTCGATTATGTGTTTATTGAATCATCTCATTATTGTTATCTTGAGTGCATTGCATCGTGGTTACGCAACCATTTGGGCGTGGTAGTGTCGGGAAAGCAAGGCGACATCGGGCTTGCCAGTATACCTCGACTACCATGGTTGCCCAGTCCCTCGCTCGCCTAGTCTGGAGATTGCCACGAGGTGTTGGGTCATAGAATTTTGGGGTACATCCAGAGTACACCCACTGGAGTATTTTGGGTTTATGCAGACACATTGAAGATGTTCGTGATTCGAGGATCGAGGTTCGTGATTAAAGATCAAGACTTGGAGTGTTTGGGGTTATGGAAATGGTATCCTTTCGAAATGCGTGGTATTCAACTACTTTATTGATTCCCTATTACTTAGTTGTTATTCTTGTGTTTAATTGCCGCATCGCACGAATCCTCTTATAAATGTTTCCCGTAACTGCTCTCATCTCTCATTGAGTATACATTATTTGTATACTCGCTCCTTCTCATAAATTTTTCAGGTTATAGCCAAAGAAAGTGAAGTTCGTATTTCATGATAGTTCGTGTTTGAAAGGATGTATAACGTGTTATGTAGCGTGGATTGTAAAATGCTGGAAAGATGTTCTTTCGATGAGTTGTATGTATTTAAAGTATAAGTAATGTGATTCAAGTTAATTAGATCGTTAGGGTAGTTTGATTTCATAGCTTATGTAATAAAGATAGCGTAGTTTATATTCAATGCATGTATGTAGTTATTTTAAGGAATAGTAGGTAAGTCTTTGTATTCGGAAATGTACATTTGATTGTGAACTTTTGTTGCGAACCAAGGCTCGAATAGCCTTGAGGAGTTGTTGTATGTTTGGACTCGTGAGGGGTCAGGGCATTACAGAAGTGATAACTGAATTAGACCATGTTTGAAATACCATTAAATCGTCATAAGATAGAGATATTTATGAGATCTAGTGCAGCACTTGAATTTCTAGGGCTTAATGAGTTCCACAAGTTCACAATTATCACAAAGATGTAGGTAGCTTGCTTATCGGGATATGTTATTAATGCTTGAGAAAGATTAATAACCACCTTAGCGAAATTGCTGCCAACATAGGGAATAGACATCAATTGAATTCAATCAATAGAGTCAAGTAGGATTAATCTTGGTGAAGTCGGAAACCCTAGAGCATTTTAATTATTAGTTTACCATCTTTTGTTGATTTCATAATTGCCTAAATTGTTATTTTTATAAGTTCCATAGTTTCTTAGTTTTTATCGACAATCTCTCAATTCTTGGGTGTCCAAATAAAATTAGAGCTAAACTAATTTCAATATTTAATAATCACGGTTTTCGTAGGAATGATCTTTACTCACTACTCTATTACTTGTTGCGATACGTATACTTGCATTAAATTTTGCACAACATCAAGCTATAGTTTATATACTTCTTTCCTATGTATATATATATATATATATATATATATATATATATATATATATATATATATATATATATATATATATATATATATATTTATTATTATTATTATTATTATTATTTATTTATTTACTTTTATCTGACATCAACACAAATATTGTTAAAACTTTGTTTCTCTGTGATTGTTCTTGAGCCAAAAGTTTTGTTGTTCCTTTCACGCCATACATGACAAATTGATGCTCCAAAAATAATTGAAAGATTACAAATTGTAAGCTATTGTGGGCATTGTTAGAAGACAAGAATTGGAGAATTATTAACTCCTTACTCGAGTGGTCAAACTGGATGAGATTATCATTTAGGCCTTGTAACAAAAAATTTCTTTTAAAACTACAATAAAATAAATAAATGGGTATCTTATTTCACACGCAAGATAGCAAAAGATGCAATGATTATTACCTTGAAGACCCCAAGAGATGAATCTATATAATGTTGCAACATGGAGATAACCAGCAAGGTAAGTGTCACGCCCCAACTCGACCCCTCCTATAATCAGTCAGGACGCAACGCAATTTCGGCAGTATAACGACAGTAAATAGGATACCAAGGCTCTAACCAACCTCAATAGGACATCATACATCAACTCCACAAACCATACAACAAACAACTCCTCAATAAAATAACAACATACATCATAACCATATTATACAATAAACATTCCTCGTTTTACGCCTCCGTTCCAACATAATACATGAACCTTAATATATATTACAAAAACATATTGAGCCAATCTAGCAACCTAATCATAAACAAAAGAAAGGCTACTAAGACAACATCAACTAATTCATTATCTTTTCAACATATTTTACATTATGAACTACAAAACATATAAAAGTCTACTAAGTTAATTTACAAGATAGTAAAACAATACAACATCAAGGATAAGACTCCGGAACATAAGACTCATCCACGTAAGGCACATTTTCCTCTTCAGGAGGCACGTACCCGAAATCTTGCGAAAGTACACATGTAAGCATGCAATAATAGAGAGTGAGCTTATATAAAATAAGCCCAGTAGGTCATAATAACATCAATAACCAATTTAACAACAAATAACTAAGTTAGATGACAAAGTAGGTCATCCAACCGAACATGCATTAAACACACAATCAGACCCTAGTTTACCCATCAACAACTCACAATTCAATCACTCAAACCACACCCAATTAACAAAGGCTCAATCTAACATTTTAAAGAAAGACAACCTAAACTTCAAATAATCATATCTTACATTCTACTAATCCAAACAACTCCAAATCAGTTTCAAACACTCACCCATTCAATCAACTACATTAGTCCCCTCAGAAACCAACCAAAACACTTCCAAATCATGCCCAACAACCCTAAAACCCTAGTGTGTCATGGCTGAAATTTCCAGATTTTAGCACGGACATCACAATCGAAAATTCGGCATTACAACGGCGCTACCACGTAATTATCAAACTTTTAGAAATCAACGGCAATCGATTCCAATCAACACAACTCAAAATAATCAACATTTACCAAACTAATCAACTTTAAATACCTGAAAATAAATAATTATGCTACAACGGTTCAAATCTCGTAGGATTACATATAAATAATCCCTAGCATGCATGGAGCAATAATCTAACATCAGATTAACATTCTAACGGTTCGATAATCAATTCTACGCAAAAACATAAAAGATGAGTTATGAGATCTAGAATTTTTCTCACATCTTTGATGCGATATAAGCCTAGAAATGTACTCAATGGATGCTCAAAAGGTGGAATCAAGCTTTGGTTGATGGAAATTGGCCTTGGATTGCAACTTTTAATGAAAAATTCCTTTGAAAAAGTTGAAGAGAAGGCTTGGTTTTCTCCTATGGAGCTCTCGGCCCTTTGTGTGTGTTGAGGAGTGTGTTTTGTGTTGTGTTTAGTGTGTGTTGGTGATATAAGCTTTAAGGTCAACATTTTAAATAAAGTCAAAGTTGAATTAACTTAGTATTTTTGTGTTTTCTTGACTTTAAATGCATTTTCTTGATCACCAAAGTTCAAAACAATTATTCAACACCCAAGATAGCTCAAGTAGGTTATTTTTAGGTGACAAGAAGTTTTACAATCAAAAAATTTCACCCGGGTCGGCTTAAAACTTGATTTTTGCAAAAGTCGGTGTAAAAACCCTAATAAATTCCTAAGCCGATTTTAAAACCGTTTTAATCAAACACAAGTCTATTAAAGTCCGTGGACTAGGTCTAGAAGGGTTAAAAAGACCATTTTCAAAATTTTAGCGGACGTGTTTCGAAAATACTATTCACTCAAAATCGACGATAAAATTTCTGACTCCGTTTTTTATGAAAATTTCATGAATGCACATTTAGCATGTTCTAGGAGTATTGATATCAAAATTACCACATTCTAAGTCACCTAGCACATAGACAGGTAAATTCACACAAAACGAGATAAAGCACGCAAAACGAGATAAGATAGAAAAGTGGGGTTTCACATTCTCCCCCCCTTAAAGAAATTTCATCCCCGAAATTCTTACTTGATGTACTGAAAAGATCTGGATACTGCTGCTGCATCTGATCTCGTCTCTCCCAGGTAGCTTCCTCAATGCCGTGATGTTTCCACAACACCTTAACCATCGGAATCTTCTTCGACCTCAACTCTCGTTCCATCTGATCAAGAATACGAATCGGATGCTCATCATAAGTCAGATTCTCAAGAAGCTGTAATGGCTCTGGCTCAAGAATATGAGAAGGATCCGGATTATATTTTCACAAATTAGACACGTGAAATACATCGTGGACATTAGAGAAATTCTCCGGTAAAGCCAACCGATATGCCAACTTACCAACCCTGCCGGTAATCTCAAACGGCCCAACAAATCTCGGACTCAGCTTTCCACCTTTACCATAATGAGCAAACCCCTTACGAGGAGACAATCTCAAGAAAACCCGATCTCCGACTGCAAACTCCAAGTTTCGACGACGCTTATCAGCATAACTCTTGAATCTACTCTGCGCCGTAAGCATTCTCTGCCTGATCAACTGAACATTCTCAATCTTCTTAAGAAGCTCTGGCATGATAGTCGGATCAATAGTCTTCATCTCCCCTACCTCGTCCCAATATAAAGGTGAACGGCACTTACGACCGTAAAGAGCTGCGAAAGGTGCCATCCCAATAGTAGCTTGATAACTATTGTTATAGGCAAACTCGAAAAGTGGTAGATGTTTCTCCCAGTTCTTCCCGAAGTCCAGAACACAAGCCCTAAGCATATCTTCCAGAATCTGAATAGTCCACTCAGACTGACCATTGGTCTGTGGATGATACGCGGTACTGAAGTTCAACTGAGTACCCAATGTGATACCCCGAACCTGTTATGTATTCAATAGCATTTTAAGTTCATTTAAATTGCATTTTATTGACCTTTCACCTTCTTTGACCAAACTAGTTGACTTTTCATCTACATTGACCAACTAGGACAAGGTGGGAATTGTTGAAATGTTTAATAAAAGGCAAACTTGGGATTAGAAATAAAAAAATGCAATGTTAAGTTAGTCAAATTTTGGGTCAACTTTGGAATTAAATCTGAACCAATTGGGGAAGATTTAGGTAGCAAATTATATATGGTTGGAAAGCTCTATGAGTCTAGTTTATGAGGGTTCAAACCGTTCGTGAATTGGAGTTTTCTAGAAGAAGTTATGGCCGTTTTCGTGAGGTCGCGCATAGCTATTTTGGTTTAGCGGGTTGACCGAATTTTGACCTTTGACTTCTTGACATTTTTTTTTTAAATTAGCAGAATGTGCACGAAAAAAACAGAGAGAAAAAGGCTTGAAACCATGAGGAAATGAAGGAGAAAAAAAAAAAGAAAATCTCAACTTCAAATCTTTGATTCTTCGCGTGGGCTTGTGCGGGGTGGTTTCCGAGGCACTCTACGAGGTTTTCCTAGCGTCTAGGAGCGTCTAAGGTGAGGGAAGCATGTTATTTGCACATTTATACGTTGTATATGTTAACTTTGTCAATTTTTAGATTTATCCGTAGATCGTTATTTAAAGCGATTTGATGCTTCTAGAATGTTCCTTAGCATTTGTAGAACATGTATTTATAGTTTTGTAACATTTTCTGCAGTTAAATGTTGTGATTGCAAATTAAATTGTGAAATGAATAGTGTTTTATGAATAGTAAAACCTTGAAACGTTGAAATTGCGCTGTTATGCTTTCCGTTGATGTAGAAACGTGCTAGGTATGCTAGAATGCTAGAATGTGTGGTTTGTTTGGGTTGCGTAGTGGAAAAAACGAGAATTAAGCCTTTGGAAAAGTTGGGGTCGTTTTGGTCGACTTTTGCGTTTTCTCATTTTGCGTGTTGGCATTGCTTCGGGAGGCCATGGAAGCACTTTTGGTGCGATTATGGCGTTGGTTGGGTGTTTGGTTGATATAGTTGTAGTTCAAACGAGAAAGGGGGAAATCGGGGCTTTGCGCGAGTTCTAGGGTAAAGTAAGGTTTCGGGGTCTTTAGACGTGCCTTATGGTGACCTAGGAGGGTTGGCGAAGTCGGTTTCCAGAACTCTTGGCTCGTTTGGAAATGGTAGCATTTTGATAGTTGGGGCCGATTTGTGTTTTTGTGTATTTTCTTGTCTTTATGCTTATAGAATGTTTAGAATTACTTGGAATACTTGTTTGAGTTGTTTTGGATTGAATTACTTATCAAATTGCTGCTATTGCGTGCGAGAGTAACCTACTTTGTTATTCTTTCACGTGTGGCTTTATCGCTTGTTTATCGCCTTGTATCGAGTCTTGCATTGCATAGTGTCTCGCGCGTGAGTGATGGGCCTCTCTGGGTAGCCTTGGGTTGCCAGTGTTGGTTGCTCTAGCTCCGCTGCTATTCCCTTTCTCGCTTGGGTTGCCTCCCAGGGAGATTTGGGTCGTAGGATTGATGGATACTTCCGGGGTATTCCAAACTGGTGTTATAAGGTGGTTTGGGCCGGTGCGTCATCGTTAAAGTCATCGGAATCGTGATCGGTACATTACTCGCTCGAGTGAACCATAGCCTTCAAAGTGTAGTATAGCTTTGATTGGTTGTGTTAATGCTTTCTTTAGTTGTTTAATTGTATTGTTGTTTATATTGAATGCCTTTTATTGATTGTATTGCTTAACTGTACCTATTTGCATTGCACGATCTTCTTTCTCTCCAATTCGATATCTGTCTCGCCCTCACTGAGTATACGTGTTGTGTATACTCACTCCTCACCACCACATTTCAGGAAATGCCCTGTTAGCTGGAAAATTCGTGATTTCGTGAAAGTCCGTGATTGAAGAGTTGTCTTGAGTGCCTATGTAACTTGAGTTGTCAAAGTTGTCAAGTTGTATGCTTTTATGTTGTATGTAATTATTGTTAAAAGAAATGTAATATAAATCTAGCTATGTAGTTGGAATGGTTTGATAAGTTAGATTATGTATATAGTTAATGTAGCTTAACTTCAATGCATGGCTGTAATGTCCAAAGGAAAAGAATTAGAATGGTATGATAGTTTATTTTATGCAGTAGCTTTGTATGGTTTAATTGCCTAAATTGAATGTACTTGTCAAAATGAAAAGATAGGTTAGTTTTTAAATTGGAAATGTATGTATACTTGCTGAGTTTAAATTGTTGAGAACCGAGGCTCGGATGGCCTTGAGGAAGTTTTGTATGGTTGGACACAGTGGTGGTCCATTTATATGCTATTACAGGTTTTGCATTTCGCCTATAAACAGGGGAGACTCCGTCCGTTTTCCCTGAAAATTTTGCCCGGGTTTGGTTTGGGTTGTGATTAGTTTGATTGATAGAACTCCCGGTCTCGAGAGGGATCGGGGGGTCACATGTGGTATCAGAGCTTATTTAGCTCATAAGCCAGGACAGGGTCCTCGGTCTGGTGGGTAGTGACCCTTAAATGTGTGCTTGTTAAGTGTGTCTTGAAAGTGCATGCTTTTATGTGAGATTATGTGTCTTGACATGAATGTGTGCTCCTATGTGATATAGTTATGTGTTATGTGTTAATTGTGTGCTAAGTGAAGTAAAGTGTCTAGTTGTGCATTGAATTGACCTATCGAATCGACCTCGTGGATTGTTATTTGCTTGAAGTATTGCTTTTAATGTGTGTACTGAAATGTCTTGAATTAGCTATGCCGTGATTTGAATTGATTATGCTGTGCTTGACTTGATTGTTATGCTTGAGTGACTTTGTTAAATAAACTATATTGTAAACTTGCTGGCATAATAGCTTAATGCATATGTATAACTGTGATATATTGGCATTCATACATGTCCTATTGAAATGGTAAGTAAGTCCTCTTCCTCCCCTGAAGAAAGTGGTTCACCGCTGGCTTTTCAAGGTGTATGGATTGGCAGGAAATGAATGGCATTTGACTAGCCTTTATTTGGGAATTGGTGATTGCTTTTGGAGCTCGGTTATTGGCGAATCCCTTTGGTCCTTCTCTGTGCTTAACAGTTGCGAAAAAGTAGCTTTCTCTTGGGGTTTTAATTGGGTGTTCTCTGGAACATTCTTTGGTTTTCATAACGGGTGTTCTTTGGGGACTTTTGTTGGCACTTCTCGGTGGACTTGGTTAATGGGATTTCAATCGGCCTTACTGCATGGTATTATCTATGGCATATGTGTCTCGGTCTTTATTGGAGTGTTACTGGTATTCCTTATTGGAAATTCTTCAATGGCATTCTCTAGGATTCTCAGTGGCCAATTATTTAGTATTACTTATTGGGCAATTCTTGGTACTTTCTTACTGGAGCATTGTTCGGGTATTTTCTTTGGCATCCCTCAGTTGGTTTGGTAACTGGAATCCCTATCAGACTTATTGTATAATACTACTTATGGTATTCTTTGAAATTCTTATTAGGCATTCTCTTGGTATTTTCCTTGTTGGCAAAGTTGTATGAAGTTCTCACTTGGCAAACAGTGAAGAGGACTCAAAGTTTGGTTTCGGTATATTGTTCATCAGTTCGGTGTTTATCCTTGGAGTTTTCGTCCATCTGGGAAACTATGTTTGTTATTCAACTTGGTTGTCTTATTGGGCACGTTATATTTTCTCTGTTATTTCCTTTGACATTTCTCTCAGCATTTGATAGCAAAACTCGGAATCTAATTGGTTGTTCCATGGGGTTATTATTTGGAAGGCTTCTTTGGAACTTTGGAAATATATTTGATTGGGTTCTTGGTATTTTCTTCAGCACTCTTAACAGGGAATTCTTCTATGAAATCCATGACCAGCGGGGTACTTCTTTGGACCTCTAGATAGAATCTTTGTTTGAGCTTTTATTTGGCTTCTTGCTTGGGAATTCTCGGGCAGTAACAGTTAGACTTCTATTGGAGATTCGTGCGTGAGGTATTCTTCTTGTCGTTATTGTGTGGTATTAATGACATCTACAGTATCTTTGCTTTAGTCTTTATTGGTATTATCTCGGCGTTTCTGGTTGGAATTTATTCTTCTTAGGTATTCATGTCAACGGGATTCTTGTACGGTATCTGCATTTGAGCTTCTATTTGGCGTTACTACTTGGCATTTCTACTTGAACTTTCCTATTGGTCATCTTTATTAAATACTTTTTCAGTAGCTAATGAAGACTAGTCAGAGTTGGATTGTAGATGATGCAGAGTCCTATTGGAAGAAGAATTGCGAGGACGCAATTGTTTTAAGGGGGAAAGGATGTGATACCCCGAACCTGGCATGTATTCAATAGCATTTTAAGTTCATTTAAATTGCATTTTATTGACCTTTCACCTTCTTTGACCAAACTAGTTGACTTTTCATCTACATTGACCAACTAGGACAAGGTGGGAATTTTTGAAATGTTTAATAAAAGGCAAACTTGGGATTAGAAATAAAAAAATGCAATGTTAAGTTAGTCAATTTTTGGGTCAACTTTGGAATTAAATCTGAACCAATTGGGGAAGATTTAGGTAGCAAATTATATATGGTTGGAAAGCTCTATGAGTCTAGTTTATGAGGGTTCAAACCATTCGTGAATTGGAGTTTTCTAGAAGAAGTTATGGCCATTTTCGTGAGGTCGCGCATAGCTATTTTGGTTTAGCGGGTTGACCGAATTTTGACCTTTGACTTCTTGACATTTTTTTTTTAAATTAGCAGAATGTGCACGAAAAAAACAGAGAGAAAAAGGCTTGAAACCATGAGGAAATGAAGGAGAAAAAAAAAAAGAAAATCTCAACTTCAAATCTTTGATTCTTCGCGTGGGCTTGTGCGGGGTGGTTTCCGAGGCACTCTACGAGGTTTTCCTAGCGTCTAGGAGCGTCTAAGGTGAGGGAAGCATGTTATTTGCGCATTTATACGTTGTATATGTTAACTTTGTCAATTTTTAGATTTATCCGTAGATCGTTATTTAAAGCGATTTGATGCTTCTAGAATGTTCCTTAGCATTTGTAGAACATGTATTTATAGCTTTGTAACATTTTCTGCAGTTAAATGTTGTGATTGCAAATTAAATTGTGAAATGAATAGTGTTTTATGAATAGTAAAACCTTGAAACGTTGAAATTGCGCTGTTATGCTTTCCGTTGATGTAGAAACGTGCTAGGTATGCTAGAATGCTAAAATGTGTGGTTTGTTTGGGTTGCGTAGTGGAAAAATGAGAATTAAGCCTTTGGGAAAGTTGGGGTCGTTTTGGTCGACTTTTACGTTTTCTCATTTTACGTGTTGGCATTGCTTCGGGAGGCCATGGAAGCACTTTTGGTGCGATTATGGCGTTGGTTGGGTGTTTGGTTGATATAGTTGTAGTTCAAACAAGAAAGGGGGAAATCGGGGCTTTGCGCGAGTTCTAGGGTAAAGTAAGGTTTCGGGATCTTTAGACGTGCCTTATGGTGACCTAGGAGGGTTGGCGAAGTCGGTTTCCAGAACTCTTGGCTCGTTTGGAAATGGTAGCATTTTGATAGTTGGGGCCGATTTGTGTTTTTGTGTGTTTTCTTGTCTTTATGCTTATAGAATGTTTAGAATTACTTGGAATACTTGTTTGAGTTGTTTTGGATTGAATTACTTATCAAATTGCTGCTATTGCGTGCGAGAGTAACCTACTTTGTTATTCTTTCACGTGTGGCTTTATCGCTTGTTTATCGCCTTGTATCGAGTCTTGCATTGCATAGTGTCTCGCGCGTGAGTGATGGGCCTCTCTGGGTAGCCTTGGGTTGCCAGTGTTGGTTGCTCTAGCTCCGCTGCTATTCCCTTTCTCGCTTGGGTTGCCTCCCAGGGAGATTTGGGTCGTAGGATTGATGGATACTTCCGGGGTATTCCAAACTGGTGTTATAAGGTGGTTTGGGCCGGTGCGTCATCGTTAAAGTCATCGGAATCGTGATCGGTACATTACTCGCTCGAGTGAACCATAGCCTTCAAAGTGTAGTATAGCTTTGATTGGTTGTGTTAATGCTTTCTTTAGTTGTTTAATTGTATTGTTGTTTATATTGAATGCCTTTTATTGATTGTATTGCTTAACTGTACCTATTTGCATTGCACGATCTTCTTTCTCTCCAATTCGATATCTGTCTCGCCCTCACTGAGTATACGTGTTGTGTATACTCACTCCTCACCACCACATTTCAGGAAATGCCCTGTTAGCTGGAAAATTCGTGATTTCGTGAAAGTCCGTGATTGAAGAGTTGTCTTGAGTGCCTATGTAACTTGAGTTGTCAAAGTTGTCAAGTTGTATGCTTTTATGTTGTATGTAATTATTGTTAAAAGAAATGTAATATAAATCTAGCTATGTAGTTGGAATGGTTTGATAAGTTAGATTATGTATATAGTTAATGTAGCTTAACTTCAATGCATGGCTGTAATGTCCAAAGGAAAAGAATTAGAATGGCATGATAGTTTATTTTATGCAGTAGCTTTGTATGGTTTAATTGCCTAAATTGAATGTACTTGTCAAAATGAAAAGATAGGTTAGTTTTTAAATTGGAAATGTATGTATACTTGCTGAGTTTAAATTGTTGAGAACCGAGGCTCGGATGGCCTTGAGGAAGTTTTGTATGGTTGGACACAATGGTGGTCCATTTATATGCTATTACAGGTTTTGCATTTCGCCTATAAACAGGGGAGACTCCGTCCGTTTTCCCTGAAAATTTTGCCCGGGTTTGGTTTGGGTTGTGATTAGTTTGATTGATAGAACTCCCGGTCTCGAGAGGGATCGGGGTGTCATACCCAAGGTCTCCTGAAGTTTCTCCCACAAACGAGAAGTAAATCGAGGATCTCGATCTGAGACAATACTAGATGGAATCCCGTGAAGTCTAACAATCTGATCCAAATAAAGACCCGTCAACTTTGTAACCTCATCTCCCATCCTCATCAAAATAAAATGAGCTGTCTTCGTCAAACGATCCACGACAACCCAAACTGCATCACTACTCGGTGTTCTAGGCAAACCAGTGACGAAATCTATCGTAATATGCTCCCACTTCCACTCTGGTATAGCCAACGGCTGAAGCAACCCTACAGGTCGTTGATGCTCGGCTTTCACCCTCTGACAAGTCAAACATCTAGACACGAACTGAGCAACTTCCCTCTTCATATTATTCCACCAATAATGCTGCTTCAAATCCCGATACATCTTGGTTCCACAGGGATGAATAGTATACTTAGAATTATGAGCTTCCTCCAGAATACCTCGCCTCAAGCCCAGTTCATTGGGAACACAAACCCTGTTCCAAAACTGAAGAATACCGTCCTCATGCAGTTTAAAGTCAGACTGATCATCCGTGATTTGATCCTTGATCTTCTGAAGTTTAACATCTAGCTGTTGAGCTTCCCTGATCTGAGATAGCAATAAAGGTTGAATACGGGGATGTGAACACATCACCCCAACCTGAGTCAACTCCGGTCTCCAATAAGTGAATTCCTCAAGAATCTCCCATTTCTTGACAGCCAAACAAGCAACACTCGCCTTCCGACTGAGAGCATCTGCTACAACATTTGCCTTGCCAGGCAGATAATTGATAGAACAATTATAATCTCCAAGAAGTTCCATCCACCTCCGATGGCGCATATTCAACTCCTTCTGTGAAAACAAGTACTTCAGACTCTTATGATCAGTGAAAATCTCGAACTTACTGCCCCACCGATAATGACGCCACTTTTTCAGTGTGAAGACAACTGCTACCAACTCAAGATCATGAGTCGGATAATTCACCTCATAAGGCTTCAACTTCCTGGAAGCATAGGCAATAACTCGGCCATCCTGCATAAGAACACATCCCAAGCCCTCCTTGGATGCATCGCTGTAAATAACCATATTATCGGTCCCCTCTGGTAGAGCAAGTACTGGAGCGATAGTCAACCTCTTTTTCAACTCCTGAAACCCACTCTCACACTTCTCATCCCAAGCAAAGATAGTCTGTTTCTGAGTCAACTTAAAAAGTGGTCCAGCAATCTTCAAGAAGTCCTTGACAAACCTACGGTAATAACCCGCCAAGCCAAGAAAGCTACGGACTTCAGAAACATTCTCTTGCCGTTTCCAAGACATCACCACTTCAATCTTAGTGGGATCTACAGATATACCACTCTGTGTAATAACATGACCAAGAAAAGATATGCGTTGCAGCTAAAATTCACATTTGCTGAACTTGGCAAACAACTGATGCTCCTGCAGCTTCTGTAAGACAAGCCGTAGATGTTGCTCGTGCTCCGATTCAGATTTAGAATAGGCCAAGATATCATCAATAAAGATTACCACAAACTGGTCTAAATACGGATGAAAAACCCGATGCATAAAATCCATGAATGTTGTCGGTGCATTAGTAATCCAAAGGGCATAACAACAAACTCATAATGCCCGTACCGAGTCCTAAAGGCAGACTTCGGAACATCCTCCGTACGAATCCGAAGCTGATAATACCCCTGCCTCAAATCAAATTTAGAATAGACTTTGGCTCCCTGAAGTTGATCAAAGAAGTCGTCAATCAGTGGCAAAGGATACTTGTTCTTGATGGTCACCTGATTCAAACCACGGTAATCAATACACAATCTCAAGGTACCATCCTTCTTCTTCACAAATAAAACAGGAGCTCCCCAAGGTGAAGAACTCTGCTGAATAAATCCCTTCTCCAATAACTCCTGCAACTGAGTCTTCAACTCCTTCAACTCAGCTGGTGCCATTCGGTACGCTGATTTAGAAATAGGTTAAGTACCAGGAATAAGATTAATCACAAACTCCACATCTCTCTCTAGCGGTAACCCTGGCAACTCCTCGGCAAATACATTGGGATATTCCCGAATAATAGGGAATTCCTCCAGCTATAGCTTATCAGATGGCTTGTTGATCAAATAAGCTAAATAACCCGAACACCCCTTAGTCACCAACTTAACGGCTTTAGTTGTTGAGATAACAAAACTCGTCTTTGCACCCCGGTTCCCTACTACCTCAACTACTGGCTGATCTGGTAAACGAAAATGTACTACCTTGGTTCGACAGTTTAACTGGGCATCATACTTAGAAAGCCAATCCATACCCAAGATAACATCATACCCCCGGATAGGAAATAAGATAAGGTCCGAAGGAAAATTATGCCCCTTAACATGTATTATACAATCTTTACATACTAAGTCAGTCACATACTTATCAGTCAAAGAGGTACTAATTTCAACCACATAAGGCAATCTTTCAGGTTGCATGTTAACACGTTTCACACAAGCAGGAGTAATGAAAGAATGCATAACACCAGAATCAATCAACACTTTAACAAGTTGATCAAGTATAAGGAAGTTACCTTCCACAACTGCAGTCTCCTCAGGCATCTCCTCTAAGTCAACTGCGTAGGCCCGAGCCTGGACCCGCTGCTGCTGAGATGCATTGACCACAGGTCGACCCTGATAACCCTAAGTCGCTGTCCGACCCTCAGTCCTTGAATATCTAGGGCAATCCCTCGCCCTGTGCTGATTGCTGCCGCAACCTAAACACGTCCCTGCTTTCACTTTGCAATCGGCCTCCACATGCCCCGTGCGATTGCAGTGAGTACACTACAGTGATGATGAAACAGCTGAACTAGCCTGCTGCTGAGGTCTTACCAAACTAGGCCTGTACTGACCCTGAGACTGGGCAGGCCTAAACTGGGACTGAACCTGATATGACCCCTGCTGAAACTGAGGCCGATAATAACTCTGCTGCCCCTGTGGCCTAAAAGAACCCTGTTGAACTAGTGGCCTGTACACAACCTGCTGTACGAGAGGCCTATACATACCCTGCTGATACTGCAGCTGATACGGCCTCTTACTGGGCTGACTAGACACAAGCTAATCCCCTTTTCTCTTCTCTAGTCTAGAAGCTGCCTCAAAAGCCTCAGTGAATATATCATACCGATTCAGAGCCATCACATCCTGAATCTCGGGCCTCAACCCCAACATGAATCTACGAGTCCTCCGCTCCTCAGGCTAGAAACTCTGCCTCTCTCCGTTCCCTCGCGATCCTCGGGACATACTTTGCCCGGAAAGCCATCAGAAAGGTACCCCAAACATAAGGAATACCCTGAGTCGTCCAGCTAGTTCTCACTGTGCGCCACCATTCTTCTGCCTCATCATCTAACAAGTACACGGCAAAGGAGACTTTCTGCTCATCGGGTAATCAAGAGGATCATAAATCTTCTCCACCTTGCTAATCCACGCCTCAGCCTTCTTATCATCCGGATCCCCCTGAAATCTAGGTGGATGATACCCTAAGAATTCTTTCAAGGTACCACGCCCGTGGTTTCCACCCTGCACATTCAACAACTGAGCCTGCCAAGCCTGAGTCTAGGCAGCCTACCCTGCTATCAACTGGCCCTGTCCGGCCACTAACTCAGCAATCCTCTCCATAGCTGCCCCCAAACGGTCATCACCCCTATCACGGCCCGGTGCCGCATTACCAAGAGTCTCATCAGTCATCTCAGGCCTACCTCTGGTCCTCGGTCTACCCGTCATTCTACTAATCAAAGAGTTAGCACATGTTATAGCACGTAAACAGGTTATAAACAACGATTAGCACATAAACAACAAAGTCATATAAAACACATAAAAAAATTGATCACATAATCACATAAGCACTAAATCACATAATCACTTAATACCTTAATCATTTAATCATATTAATACATAGTTCACTTTTCTTTCAATTCATACATACTTTCATGCTAAGACCATTACCTACATTCCGAGAATATCCCGGCTGACAACTAACATGCGCTCTGATACCATTTAAATGTCACGCCCCAACTCGACCCCTCCTATAATCAGTCAGGACGCAACGGAATTTCGACAGTATAACTGTGATAACCCGAACCCGGCATGCATTTAATAGCACTTGACTGCATTTGATTAAATGTTTAATTAGTTAAACCAACCAATTTGCACTATTTTAATATTTCTCTTGGAAGTATTTAGTAGTTGTAAATTGAATAATTAAAATATTATTATCTATTTCTAATGATTATAGTAATTGAATTTATTTTCTTGTGATTAATTAAGTGTTATCTTAAATGTTAGGGTTTAATTGTATTTGACTACGTGTTTATATTAATCTTCATTTGTAGCTTAATATTAACTTCATAATTCTTTCAAATGTTCTAGAAATAGTTAAATTAATTATTTTAAATGAATATTGATTGCCTTGATTGTTTTGATTATTTTAATAATCGGTTTTGGTTGTTTTGCATTAAAATCATTCGGTTTTCAAATAAATGAGAAAAGTAACTCCGAGCCGGAGTGAATTTTAAACTATTCTACTTTTCAAAGAATTAAAGTTTTATATTATTGCTCATCACTTTATTAGCGATCGATTATTGACCGTTCGATCGTAGAATTTCGAAAATAAGAGTTAGAGAAATATTTTTCGGATTTAGTGAAAAATGTTTTTAGCTTAATTTAACTATTTTTAGTTGTTTTTCATTTAATTGCATTGTTTTAACTTGAATTAGATTTAATGGCATCAAAATAAGCTTATTTGACTATTTTTAATTAAAGTTTGATTTTGCAAATGACAAAAATGCCCTTGTCATCTTTTAAATTAAAAAACAAGGCAAAAATGACTCAAAACAAAACCAAAAATGACCCTTGTGTCCCCCCCTTGGCCGAATGGTTTTCAAGAGAAAAAAAAAATGATTTTGCTTTCAATTTCTTCTACAATCGTGCGTGGAACTGCTCGGGGGTCGTGGCTCGGGTCCTTACGGGTCTTGGTCTTCAATCTCTGTGAGGGTTTTCACGCTTTTGTGCATTTTAATACGAATTTGATTTTTGAGTCAATTTTTCAAATTTGATATTTATCCTGTTATAATGCCTGTTATTGCTTGAAATAGCTTGCTTAGGGTTCGTAGAGCATTGCTTGTTAGTTATTTAGCAATTTTTACGGTCGAAACATCGTATTTGAAATTGGGGAAGAACATGAATAGTGAATTATGAATAGTAAACCCTAGAATTTCAGATTTTGATCCGAATTGCGATTGCTTGATTTGGATAGGTGTCATTAATGATAGAAAGCTAAAATGTGAAATAAAAACGGATCGGCCTTTGTTAAAATTGAAAATTAGACAAAGAAATGTAAAGGGGCCGTTTGGCCAAAAGTTGACCGTGCTCGAATTGAGTTGGGGGTTTCGCAATTGAGGGTATGGAAGCACTTTTGGCGCTGTTGTGGCGTTAATTGAATGACTGGTTAGCATAGTTGTAGTTCAAACGCAGTAGGTGGACTTTCGGGTCTTGGGTGAGAAAGTGAAGTTTAGTGACATGGAAACGTGTCTTGTAGTGCCTAAGTGAATGTAGTGAAATCGGTTTCCTAATCCCGTAGCTCGATTGCTCGTAATTGTCTTTGGAAGTTAGGGATTGAATAGTGATATTTGTTGTTTTCGTGTTTGAACTGCTGTTACTTATTTAATTGATGTTATTGTTGCTTATTATTGCTTGTTATGCTTGAAAAGTTAGTTGAATGCTAGTATTGATTGTGATTGCTTGTTATCTCGTTTGTTGTCACTAGTTTGTATTGTTGTGCTATCGCTCGTTTATTGCCTTGTATCGAGTCTTGCATTGCATAGTGTCCAGCGCGTGAGTGATGGGCCTCTCTGGGTAGCCTCGGGTTGCCAATGTTGGTTGCTCTAACTCCGTAGCTATTCCCTCTTCTCGCTTGGGTTGCCTCCCAGGGAGATTTGGGTCGTAGATTGATGGATACTTCCGGGGTATTCCAAACTAGTGTTATAAGGTGGTTGCGCGCTTATTGTCATCGTTGTCAACATCAAGCTCGAGATTGATGTATCGCTCGTGAAATGGTATATTGCTCGTATGAGTGAACCATAGCCTTCAGAGTGTGGTATAGCTTTGAATGGTTGTGTTAATGTTTTCAGTAATTGCTTATTGTATTGATTGTTTGTCTCGATTGCTTACTTATTAGTTATATTGCTTAACTGTTTTATTTGCATTGCACGAATTTCTTTCTCTCCAATTCGATATCTGTCTCGCCCTCACTGAGTATACGTGTTGTGTATACTCACTCCTCACCACCACATTTCAGGATATGCCTTGTTAGCTGGAAAGTTCATGGTTACGTGAAAGATTGTGCTTGAAGAGTTGTCTTGCGTGCTATGTGGCTTGAGTTGTCAAAGATGCAAAGATGTATGCTTCCATGTATTGTATGTATTTAATGTCAAAAATAATGTAATTTAAGTTTCATTGGATTGTTGAAGTAATTTGATAAGTTAGATTATGTATCTAGTTATTATAGTTTAACTTCAATGCATGTTTGTAATGTCCAAAGGAAAGAGTTAGAATGGCATGATAGTTTATTTTGTGTAGTAGCTTAGTATGGTTTAATTGTCAAGTTCGAATATACTTGTCAAAAATGAAAAGAGATAGGTTAGCTTTTATATTGAAAAGGTATGTATACTTGCTGAGTTTAATTGTTGAGAACCGAGGCTCGGATGGCCTTGAGGTGGTTGAATGTTTGGACATGGTATTGGTCCCCTTATATGCTGTCGCAGGTTTTACATTTCGCCTAGAAACAGGGGAGACTCCGTCCGTTTTCCCTAAAATTTATGCCCGGGTTTGGTTTGGGTTGTGATTAGATTGATTGATAGAACTCCCGATCTCGAGAGGGATCGGGGTGTCACAATAACAACAGTAAATAGGATACCGAGGCTCTAACCAACCTCAATAGGACATCATACATCAACTCCACAAACCATACAACAAACAACTCCTCAATAAAATAACAACATACATCATAACCATATTATACAATAAACATTCCTCGTTATACGCCTTCGTTCCAACATAATACATGAACCTTAATATACATTACAAAAACATATTGAGCCAATCTAGCAACCTAATCATAAACAAAAGAAAGGCTACTAAGACAAAATCAACTAATTCATTATATTTTCAACATCTTTTACATTATGAACTACAAAACATATAAAAGTCTACTAAGTTAATTTACAAGATAGTAAAACAATACAGCATCAAGGATAAGACTCCGGAACATAAGACTCATCCACGTAAGGCACATTTTCCTCTTCAGGAGGCACGTACCCGAAATCTTGCGAAAGTACACATGTAAGCATGCAATAATAGAGAGTGAGCTTATATAAAATAAGCCCAGTGAGGATCCGATAGATCTCGAGCAAGGTTTACTAAACTCCTTGAAAATAATCCTTTGAGCAAGTAAACACACAATAACATCAATAATATTATCATCACATAAACTATAATGACCATTCAATAAAGGATACACTAGTTGGTGTAGCTCCAAACGCCATCACGATCATAACAGCCTTCTTGTGACTCCCATAAACTCACGCACCCGAGGTACCCCAATAACCTCTCCCTCCATGACACCTCCGTCATGCGAGCTGGAGGCAGTCTCTGGTAGTCATGCCGTTATCAACCCAACAGCCCGATACTACCCGAGAGGTGGCACACACATACCAAAGATTTAGCAATAATAATAAACATCAATCATTCACAGGAGGACAGTCTAGCAAAACTGCCTACCTCCCGGCATCAATCATCAATCAATAATCATCAATAATCATATTATCATCATAATAACATCAATAACCAATTTAACAACAAATAACTAAGTTAGATGACAAAGTAGGCCATCCAACTGAACATGCATTAAACATACAATCAAACCCTAGTTTACCCATCAATAACTCACAATTCAATCACTCAAACCACACTCAATCAACTAAGGCTCAATCTAACATTTTAAGGAAAGACAACCTAAACTTCAAATAATCATATCTTACATTCTACTAATCCAAACAACTCCAAATCAGTTTTAAACACTCACCCATTCAATCAACTACATTAGTCCCCTCGGAAACCAACCAAAACACATCCAAATCATGCCCAACAACCTTAAAACGCTAGTGTGTCATGGCTGAAATTTTCAGATTTTAGCACGGACATCACAATCGAAAATTCGGCATTGCAACGGCGCTACCACGTAATTATCAAACTTTTAGAAATTGACGGCAATCGATTCCAATCAACACAACTCAAAATAATCAACATTTACCAAATTAATCAACTTTAAATACCCAAAAATAAATAATTATGCTACAACGGTTCAAATCTCGTAGGATTACATATAAATGATCCCTAGCATGCATGGAGCAATAATCTAACATCAAATTAACATTCTAACGGTTCAATAATCAATTCTATGCAAAAACACAAAAGATGAGTTTTGAGATCTAGAATTTTTCTCTCACCTTTGATGCGATATAAGCCTAGAAATGTGCTCAATGGATGCTCAAAAGGTGGAATCAAGCTTTGGTTGATGGAAATTGGCCTTGGATTGCAACTTTTAATGAAAAATGCCTTTGAAAAAGTTAAAGAAAAAGCTTGGTTTTCTCCTATGGAGCTCTCGGCCCTTTGTGTGTGTTGAGGAGTGTGTTTTGTGTTGTGTTTAGTGTGTGTTGGTGATATAAGCTTAAAGGTCAACATTTTAAATAAAGTCAAAGTTGAATTAACTTAGTATTTTTGTGTTTTCTTGACTTTAAATGCATTTTTTTGATCACCAAAGTTCAAAACAATTATTCAACACCCAAGATAGCTCAAGTAGGTTATTTTTAGGTGACAAGAAGTTTTACAATCAAACAATTTCACCCGAGTCGGCTTAAAACTCGATTTTCACAAAAGTCGGTGTAAAAACCCTAATAAATTTCTAAGCCGATTTTAAAACCGTTTTAATCAAACACAGGTCTATTAAAGTCCGTGGACTAGGTCTAGAAGGGTTAAAAAGACCAGTTTCAAAATTTTAGTGGACGTGTTTCGAAAACACTATTCACTCAAAATCGACGATAAAATTTCTGACTCCGTTTTTTATGAAAATTTCATGAATGCACATTTAGCATGTTCTAGGAGTATTGATATCAAAATTACCACATTCTAAGTCACCTAGCATATAGACAGGTTAATTCACACAAAACGAGATAAAGCACGCAAAATGAGATAAGATAGAAAAGTAGGGTTTCACAGTAAGAAACTTGTGTTCAGAGATGCAATTTTTTAGCCAAGCCACATGATGCCAATCAACTTTTGGTTGTCGAAACACAAGTCCAAATCTATTGAAGCAATCGAAAGATATAAGGTTGAACTTGAGAAACAAATTGGTAAAAGTATTAAATCCCTTTTATCTGATTAAAATAGTGAATACCTAAGTCATGAATTTCTTAGTTATCTCAAAGAGAATGAGATACTCTCATATTGGACCCCTCTTGGTACACCGTAGAATAAGGTGCATTTGAAAGGAGAATTGGACTTTGCTAGACATGATCATGTCAATTATGGGACATGCAATAGAAACAACTACTTATTTCTTGCATAACATTTCTATAAAATCAGTTTTTAGCCCACCATAAGAGATATAAAGATTGAAAATCAAATCCCAAGCATCTCTAGAAGGCACATGAGTCAGAACGCTATGTTAAACGTGCAATCCAGATGACTACACTACGTAGGCATCTATGCAAGTGAGGCATCGGTTGATCCTACTTTTTGATTATTGAATTCTATTTTTGCTTCTTTTTTTTTAATAGAAGCCATCGAAATCTTTGAAGTCTGCCCAAACATTTGCATTGGCCCTTCGTGACCAAGTTCTGCCAACACAAACACAAACAAAAATTTCAAAGCCAAAAGAATTAGCAAGCTCCCGAAATACAAACCCTGGTAACACTTATTAGATGGTAATTGCATAATCACTGTAATTAGTCCAATTAAAATGGAAGGTTCTGAAAAAGCATAAGAGAAAGATTGGAGAGAGAAGTTTCTCTTTTGAGTTGACAAAGAATACCGAGACTGGTAAACATGGTCCATAAGTTATATCAGAAATCTCCTACAAAGAAATTCATGCAATGATTGTAGATAACCTTTGGAAGCCTCCTCTTTTGGTAACCTTAGAAGGTGTGCGAGTTTTTCAAAGCCAACATGTTGCTCGAAATAGGAAGAGTTGTCACCAATTTCATGCTTGATATCCGGGTTTGAGAGTTTGGGCTCGGAAAGGGCCCATTGCATGGCCCAAATAGACAACGGCCGCATGTAACACAGAGACCTAAACTCGTCATCAGTATTCCAGGCCTCTGGAGTTTGGAAAGCAAATCTGCAGCACAATCCCAAACATGAAACATCAGTTAGTAAATGAAACGCTCTATTTAATATGAGAGAAATTTATAATATAACTTTAAAGAAATCATCAATTCTGGCTCCTAATGCCAAATTATTTAGAAAATTATGTAAGAGGAAAATCCAACTTACCCAAGACCTTTGGCAGACCAGGATGTTTCATGAATTCCTGCTGCTGTCTGAAATGCCATGTCATTCATGCCTTCATGTATCATAGTTGCAGCAACAGAATAAGTGACCCCTGTCCAGATTTCTCTCGACTGCAGAGCTGACATATCTACCTCTCCGTTTGGTTTCATCCCATTCACAGCCCCACGCGTTCCTCCCTTAACTTTTACTACATTGAAAGTATAAATTTTCTCGAGTGCACTTCTTACCTTGTCTTCATCAGCAATAGGTGAAAGACCACTTGCTCTGGCATACCTGTGAAGTAGCATGAATTGAGCCATCAAAAACAAATCCTATATACATAGATAGCAAAAGATTTGACCAATCCCAGTGAATTGTGCTTTATTCTCAGCCTTCTCCTTGGTCCAATTTTTACAAGAATTTAAAATAATGCACATTGAGATCTTAAACTTTTGACAGCACAGTGGGTGTATGCAATGTGAGATGCCTTGTACGGACCGATTAACAAATTAATGCGTAAGATGATAGCAGTTGAATTTATGATATGACTTACCATTGACCAGCCAGCTGATCAGCCTGAATTGATGAACTAGAACTCCCATTGCTATTGTCATAATTGAAGTAGGAACCATTCCATAATTTTTCATATACTGCCTTTGCCTTCTGAAACTTAGCCCAAAAATAATCAGCAGCTGCAATATCACCTATTTCACGTGCCATTGCTGAAGCTGCTTGAAGTGCTGCCACCCAGAGCCCTCCGCAATATGTGCCCACACCAGTGACAGTCCATACATCATATGTCTGATCAGGGTACCCTCCATTCTCAATCATGCCGTCACGATCCTTATCAAACTGATCAAAATAAGCTACTGCAATGTACACTGATGGCCAAACGGCACGTGCAAAATTTTTATCTCCAGTGGCAACCATATCCCTGTAAACTTGTAGAATGAATTTCGAATTCAAATCCTTCCATCTGTCTGTATCATAAAAGTTGTATGAATTAACTTCAAACCATGGATCATTTAGGCCAATATCATGAGGAACAGCACCAAGAACCTTTCTAGGGACCCAGGTCCCATTGCTCATAATTTGCATTTTACTTGGATCATGCATCAGTACTGCCATTGCATAGTCTCTTTGGATACTAAGCTCAAGTTTGGGGAATAGCATCAGTAGTGCAAATGATGAATAGAAGTGGACATCATAAGTATTCCACATGTGATATTCAATCCCTTCAAGATAGAGGAACTGACCAATGTTTTCTTCGTCATCTTGAAGCAAATAAGGCCCAAAAGCTGAATTTGATGTAATGGGATCAAGCAATTGTTCAGAGACAGATTTCATCCTTTGAAGTATTTTAGTAGAAGTGTCATTTGGACGGGCAAACTCCAATGTATTATCAGATTCTGCTTTATGCATATCGAGTGAAAATTTTCTTTCTCCAATAGTTGCCACATTTTGCAGTGGTGGGAATCCATCTATAGGTCATAAGTAGGGACTTAAATCAGACTGGAAAACAGGAAATCCAAACAGGTTTGCTTTCTGTATTTACCTGTCCATATAGTGCTTCCAGCATTGAGATAATAAAGCTCATTGAAAAGAGTAATGGCGTACCTGAGGAGAGAAATGCTTTTAAAATATCATTCAGAAGTTAGAAGAATCCAAAATGTACTGAACACCAAACTTATCTCATTTCACCATTCTGGAAGCCTTTTATCTTCAAGTATATCTTTCTGCCATGCTTCAATCTGATGCTCCCAATGGGCATGTTCTAGTGCAAAGCAGATACAGAAGAAATAAAATTGAAATTATTATACGCATGAAACATTTTAAAGAGAGGTCATTCTTTTTTTTTTTTCTTCTCAATGTTCATTGGTGTGGAAATGAAAGGATTCCCTCTCCTAGAAGATACTCAGGAAGTTAAGCCTAATGCATCCAGTATTATGGTAGACGGACTACCTAATATTTTGAACACTTCGAAGTACAATCTAAATATCGTCTAACTCATTGAGAATACTTAGATAATATCATCCATCCACATAGAACAATTTGGAACTCACTCAATTAAGAACTTTTGGCTCTTGCAAAATCATTAGTTTATCATTTTGGCCAATATTGAATTTTAAGAGTTCCTAAAAAAGAGTCTCATGAGAATGTTTAAAGGAATATGCCGTAACAAAATTCTAAAAGCTCCTAGAAATCTAGATTGAGAAGATGATAATCTCTGCCAAAATCTAGTGAAAGAGAATGACTGGTAATGTCACTCAACTAAGTCTGCAAGGAATATTACCAAGAAGAGCATCATGTGCAATTCTTGCTGCAGCATCCCCATGAATACCGTAGAATCTTGTATAGCGCCTGCCAAATTTCAGAGTGAAAAGAGAATTGACAAAATCATTTGTATATTGGTACAAATTATGGCTAGCTTCACCAACCTGTGGTAAGTCTTCCCACTGGGAAATCGTACTTCAGGGCAGTCCCATGCCAGTGAAAATGTGACTGTACGAACAGAGCCAGAAGGAATAGTAAGAGAAGCTGCTAATGCAGCTCCTATAGATGACCCTGGTTCTGATGGTCTAGAAGCTTCATCACATTTTAGGCGATCAAATGACCCATGCTATAAGAACAATCAGAAAGCATCAATCAGTGAAGGTTAGTGTCAGTTTTACAAGCACTTGATTGAAGGTTAGTGTCAGTTTTACAAACGCTGGATTGCAGATGCAAGTTTCAGATGTTCTCTTTTAGAATTAATGTAGTGTTGTCAAGTCAGAAGTCAAGACGCAATATGGCAGCTCTAAATTGAATTTCTTTGTCTTTTCATTTACTCAATGAAAGATTATAAGTTTTTTTGAGAAGTTCACTTGACTAATTATAAGTTATTTGTGTATTCCACTTGACTGCATACTAAGTTTTACATTGATTAACGAAAAATTGAAGAGAATAATGCAATGTGTTGAACAGATTATTTAGACTAATTTGCAAGCAATTATACGATCGAAGACTCATTTTATAATTCCACCAGAGACCGACATCCATGGTAAAGGACTGAGCACATTAAACTATGCAAGAGAAAGACTCTTAAGTAATTCTATATACCTTTGAGAGCTTAATATATGAACACACAATCTGGTTTGGTTTATGAAGATGTCTAAGAGTTTCAAATGAGACAGGAAATTGAATTGGTTTAATTAACATCTTTGATAATATTTTATCAACATGGTTTAAAAACCTAAAATTAAAACCTTTCAAATTCAAGCCAAATTTGATCATAGGACCTGACTCAGATTGTTCCTTACCCAACAAGAATTTTGATAATTTAGGATCATTATAGTTACTCAAGAATATAGAGTACAAATGGATGAATCAAGATTTCAATACTACCGTACAATGATCCTACACAACTACTACTGTTGCAAATTGATTTTTAGGATGGAATGCCAAGTTCTTTATCAGTTTTAACTTCGGTCAATTGAGTATATTCAGAGAGATATTTTTAAATCTTCTGCTGTAAACTATTTTTCTTTATATGTTTTCTTTTCCTGTAGCTATAAAATAGTAGATAAGATAACTTCAGTTAAAGTTTTTTAAGGTGTTGAAGACACTCTAACATGACAGAGCATTAGCCAGGTGTTGAAGACACTCTAACATGACAGAGCATTAGCCAAGCCAACTAGCCTTCGACCGCAGGAAGATCAGACTTACCTCCCCATATCCAAGTATGTGCACTATCCTTCTTCACATATATGTAGCTAAGAGATACAAAGGCAGAGCATCACAAATTCTTTGGTCTTTCTCTCTTGTGTACATCGCAAAAGTACATGAACCTTTTGCATAACTGACTCCCTAGGAACTGAAGTTTGAACCGTGAGAAAAGGAGCAGAGCTTATTGATTTCATACCTCTTACATAGTCAAACCTTTCTCCATGTCACTGCCATTGGAGTCAATGTATACTTCCTCAATGAAGGTTTAGAAGAGAAAAGGTTTTGTAACTTGAAATAAGTGGGATTTAAGTGAGTCACAAACATCCTATTTTGTGTGTGTCTATATGTAGATATATGAAGGAATATGCTCTGAACAATATCTATTTGCATCAAATGTAAAAAGATACAAATTTAGGGAAACTGCCAAATGTTCTGTGACATCTAAAGAAAGTTTATGACATCCAAATAAAGGGAAAAATAACTTTTCTTATATCTTCAACAACATGATACGCTGGTAGATCATTGCTGTCATCATATCTCTTCTTTAAGTTGGCAACTCCAGGATCCGTGCTGTGATCAATTGTTTTCTTTTACTAATGTTCATGTGTGTCATACTGTGACAACCACAATATGCAGTTGGCAAAGAGAGTAAAATTCGCTCTCATTGATGAAGCAACAACAGTAAAGTACTGAAAAGATATATGTGCAGATTGACTTTGGATTTATTAGCAGATCTGACCAGGGCAATATATAAAGTTCACTAAGAATTTTCTCAGAACAGTGATATTTGCACTTTCGACCAGAATTTGACCATCTAAAGTTGTAATCAGGTAGCCTGGCTCTTACCTCAAACATCATTATCAGGACAATGCTGTGCGAAATGACAGCACAAAACTTTACCAACAATTAAAAGAATTTCAACACGATGTCATAGAGGATAGGAAGTAATAGGTTGCAGCTCCCTCATCGCTGAACCTATGTAGGACATATTATTACCCGCCTCCCATTGTTTCTCTTCTGAGTTCACATCTTTTATAGTGATTCAAGTACAATGCATTAATGCCGCTGAACAGACAATCTAGCATCAAAATATCGTTGCCTACAACAGCTCACAGATGCTTGATATCAGAAAGAAACTAAGCTTCTAAGCTGCAACACCTCAACCAGACAAGATTCTCAAAGTTGCCAGGCTAAAGAAAACCAAGAACCAGAATTCACAATCAAAGAGACAGATATCAACCTTAACCAATAATTAATATCCTTTTCCTCCTGAGGACTGCAGGGGCTTTAACCTAATCATTACTATCCAGTTGATGGAAGTGGAAAACTATGATGGAAGAGGAAAATTAACACCCATATCTTTAACATCACGAATACTCATAGTTAATTTTCATTTTGATCAAAGATCAAATGCGAAGCATTATTGAACTAATGGTTAAAGCACTGATTAAGGCTTTTCTGTTCCTCATCTTAACTTCATAAAGCATACTTTCTTACAGTCACAAAAATTTACTAGTAAATGTGGAAGTCAATAAGATAAAAAAACTACCCGCTGAGGAAAACAACTTGTACTAAGGAAACCAATCCCCTTTATACAGTATGCATCACAATGTCATAAGATTCAAAATTCGACCAAGTTTTATGCATTATAACAAGGCTAGTACAAATGAAGATAAGAATGTATATTGGTGATCAAGCCTTTCCACAAAAGTAAGATTAATATTAAAATTCTTAACAAAAACTCATAAATAAAAATTTCTCTATGCATGCACAATTATGTCTTGTGATAAATCGCAGACCAACTAACCTCAGTAATTTCTTTCCACATGTCTTTTGCCGTCATAATCTGGGAATTTCCCGATATAAGAAAGGAAGGACACTCAGACACATGGACTTCATCTGTTTCTTTAGCAGCAATAGCAAAGGTCACTGGAGGGCGTCCATTTGATGTACTGAATGAACATAAACTCAGATTAGAAGAGATCACGCGTTAGAAACAAGAGATCTGACATCTAACTTTCAGCATGATGAGAATGGCAAGTTCTCTTCATAAGGGCCACATAACGTACTTGTGATGCAGAAGGACACCCCGGACACCATCTTCCATTCTAAAGAAATCATGCAAGAGAGATGATGATATATCACTAATTGCATCAAGAAATAGTATTTAGCGGTCTTATGCCCTCTAGCACAAATATATTGATGACCATTATCAGAGCATAATAGAAACTCAAAATCTATAGAAGAAGAGAACGGATATATTCTTACCTAATTCTATTGTTGAGATGGTGACCAGAAGATGCTGACTCCCCACCAACAGAATTCTGGATGCAAGATACAAACAGAATAGACTAAGTTGAACTTGACGTTAAATTCAAACCAAAGAAGATGTATCATGACTTAATGTTCCAGTCCACTTCCAAGTTGTTGCACTAATGTGGAAACAAGTTTTAAGATTGTCAAAATTTAACATCTAGTCTATCTTATTTTATTATTTCCTACTTCTCTTGTTTCATCACTGCGTTATCTGATAGAAGTTATTCAAATCATTATAACTATTCCTGCATCCAAGATAAAGGAAATGAAAGGAAATACATGAATATTTATATGTAAGCATTAATGACGGGTAACATAAAAAGTATAAATATGAAAGCAAAAACTTAACGTACAGCCCATGTGAAAAGCAATGTGACATCTGCAGTTTTGTTTCCTGAGTTTGAGAGCTGCAAAAATTGAGGCAACAGCTTACATCCCAGAGAAGATATTTAAAATGAACTTATTGCTTTCGACATGCTTCTTCATACCGTGAATGTAAATACTGCCACTGGGAAGCTGCTTTCCTTGTAGTTATGAGGAATAAATGGTGAAAGCTGACAGCAAACAATCCTAAGATCGGGGTCAGGTACAGCTGAGTACAGAAGGAGGAAAAATAAGTAAGGATAAATATAATATATAAAAAGAAACGTCACTTTCTTATCCAGTTTGTGTGCTTTGATTTTTTCTTTTCCACTTATAGTACCATCATATACTGTCCAAGCTCTTGGGTACAAAGCATGATACATGCATCTCTTTCCATCAAGCTTCCAGTCCCAAGACTCAATCCCTGATCCTGAGTTTGTTCTGTATATCGAGTTATCATCAACATGAATTGGTCTTAGACTCCAACAGAAGTTTTTACATCAGGATAGGGACAGATTCCTTATTCCTTAAATATCATAATAGAACTGGTGACTTACTTGAGGATATTTGGGCTGGAGGAGCATAAGACTGTTGAAAATTTGTCTCCATTTGGGCGTGAAGTAAAAGCCTAAATCTCACAAGAAGTTAATGAGACATCCTGTGAACCTTCTCAGGATATAATAGAATGAATGTAGTTACATGTTTACTCCTTTCTTTAGTTGAACAACATCTATACAAAATACTGGTACACTAATCAATATTAAAAGTGAGCATTAACCATGCATAAACCCCCCATGTGAAAGCAACATACCTGTGAACAATGTGCATATCTCTCTAAAATGAGTTGTCAATAGAAATGAAATGCTGAAAGAGATATAAAGAGATAATGTGAATATGAGAAGGAAAGGGGAAATATATTCCACTACTTCGTGTGAAACTTTTATTGATTAACTCTTTTGTGAAAGTAGTGGAGGAAAGACCACAGCTCATCTAGGAATATTGAAACAATTCAACTATTCCCTTATGATTGCGCTTTTTTAATGTTGTACTTTATATCTGTGGTCATATGACTAATCAGATCCACATGGAACACCTTAAACAATATAGACCAAAATTAAATGACCCCAAAGGAGAAAAAGAATCCAAATCCCTCCTAATACGTCACAGTCGAAATTACTTTCATATTTTAATGTTTCCATTTTGAGTAGTATTATTTACTAAAACGAATATGTTTCGTGGACAGGTAATCTTTCCTCAAGTGATATCTTCATCAATTGGGCCTACTGAGCAACCGGCGTCCATATATTCTTACTGTAGCAATCACAGCAACTAAGATCCCCCCTCTTTGTTGTGTTCTTTCTCTTTTTCCTCTACTCGTACTTTCCTCTTTGTTGTGTCTGAAACAGGCCTAAGTCTATTTGTTCACATGCAAATGAGCTTGCTAGCTGTGCATTTACATAGCTAACAATGTAACAATTACCAGGAAAAGGGTAAGATCTTGTATTAGCTTACCAAAGGGTTCTATTCTCTGATATAAACAGAAAGGAATGAAATTGAAACTGGACGATTGCAGGCACATATACTTGTAGGCAACTTATAAATCAAATTATATACCAACAAAGTACTCACTGAAAACTGATTTGCTAGTATTGGTGCATCTTCACACAATCTGGGGAACAATTGATAGCGTTGAAACTCGCCCTTAACACTTCTTCCAATGCTTCCTGCCCTGGAAGATGATATTAAAAATACTATGAGCAGGGATAAACAAAGAAAATTGCTTGACCTGTTACTGTAATAATTGTAAGGCCAGGAGAAGTCAATTAGAATGGAACTTGCTATATTTCATCTTTTTTTCCTTGTTTACTGCAAATTAGAAAGTGAATCCAGGTTCCCTAAGCATGCAAATTCCATTAGGATGGAATTCCATTAGCCTCATCATTTGGTATTTTAGTTGCATAGGTTATAATCCTGCTCTAACAATGTGATCGGGACGCTGAGTGATGTCTGCTCTGTTCTGCACTTCTGCTGCTTATGACAACTTTTCATTTTCAATATTTTCCCTTCTTTTACTGAACCTCACTAAGATTTTCAGAAGTTGCACCCAGTGTTCAAAAAACATCCAATTATAACTTGACCAATGATCTGATGACGCTACAATTAATGTTAGCAATCAATGATCAATACAAATATAATATTGCAACACCTTGCAGTTTGATAGGCAAAGAAAGAGCACACACCCAATACCACCTAAAGGAACACCATGGTAGCAAGTGATGAGGCGCTTATGATAAGGATCCATTATTGATGGCTGAAAGTTGCCAAAACAAGAGTATGAGATAGTTAAGGTTTCAAAGAACTGAACTCAATGAGAATCCCATTGAATTAGTATGAAAGGATCATAGTGGTAAAGGAAAATACCGTTCCTTTTGCAGCTTCTACACTTATATGCCGCCACAATCGCAAACCTAATGGGAGCTTTACAACAACAGAGTAAGAGATGGGAAATTAGCAAATGAGCAAGTTAGATGTGACAACGACAATAATATTAGTCTAACTAATTACATAAGCGAGTAAAATCATTGTTGGAAGTCAATTACCCTAAGCGAAGGAGAGGGGTTATGACTAATGTTAGTCATCTTCTGGAAAAATTCAGTTCACTGCAATTAAATCTATAATTGCTAAACAAGAAAGAATGTTTTCCAATGAAAACATTCGTATCTGAGTCATTAACCCAGCTCAAACAGCTATCCTTAGAAACCAGCTAAAATCCAATGAAGTCTGAAAAATTGGAAGCCATCTAATAAGAGGCAAATGGTCAATCTTTAAAATCCAGTAAGCATTAGCATCTTACAGGTCAGTCAGTCAGTCAACTACAGAACCAAAACTTCTCGAAATGACAAAGAGATTCATCTAACTTCTTTTAGCACGCACCACTCAGCATCATTCTTCAACCACCACTAATTCTAACCGCTTTTGCAGTCAGCATAATAAGTTAACGATTATTAACAGAAACTTCCCCCTACTAGACATTTGAAGACACAATTACTCTCACTGAGCGCTTTCATTTGCCTTCATTGAATTACTACTTATCGATGAATACATACCAAATGCATAATTTCGCGTAATCGAATCGTAAACTGTGAAGGGACATTTCCAGTACAATCTAATTTCCGCTGCCAAGTCAGTGGAGGAGGTTTTCCAGGATCAACCTATATATATATATATAGAAGAAAGAATGGGAAGTAGTAAGTGATAGTTGATGTTGTTGAAGCAGAATTAATGGCGGAAACTAAATGAACATTCCTAGTTGAAAATTATAAACGATTTTTTTTTTTTGGAAATTTATTTACAACACTTTTTATGATTTTTTTTTTTGCATTATAGGAAAAGGTAAATAAAAACATGTACAGTACTAGGATAATTTCCAACTTCCAATACCTTGTGAGAAGATGAATCATTATTATTATCATCAGCAGGGTCATGAGATTCTCCTCCCATGAGATTATTATTTTCCAGCATATCGCCTGAGAAAGGGGAAGGAAGAGACAATCATAAATCATTGTTTTTGTGTTGTGCTGGAAGCACTCAATATCAAATATGGCACTTCACATTCATGCAATCAAAAACTTATCATCTCACTTGTAAATACGATACATACGATACGACCATGCATCCGGTAATAACAACATAGAATTTAAGGTTTACCTTAATAACGAATGACAAGTGAGACACAGCGCAAACAGGAATTCATATATATATATATATATATATATATATATATATATATATATATATATATATATTGAATGTTTAATGGTAAGCTACAAAAAAAAAAGGAGAGCGCACTGAGTGGTGGGAAGCCGAAGCTCCCTTTATACTTCAATTTTGGAATCCTTTATTTTCATAATAATAAAATAATTGCTTTTAGTTTATAAAAATACAATTCCTCATTCATTCATTCATTCATGTGACTTTTTTTTTTCTTTCAAATTTTTATAAATTCTAAATTGTTATTATACTATACTTAATTTTTTGTATGTTGCACAAAAGTTAATAATTATTAATTTTTTGAGATATTTTTTATTTTTTTATTTTAATAATAAACATATTATATTTATGGTATCTTTTTTAAAAAGTGACTCATATTTTTTTAAACTAATTTAAAAAACAGATAAAAAAGTCTAATAAGAATATAAAAAAAAATAAGAATATAATTTAGTAATATTATAACAAGTTTCTTTAATCTCGTATCAAGATTAAAATTAAAATAAATTTATTTAATTTCATAGTCAATTTATTATGTAATTTTTAACTAATTTATAAAATATATGGGTCGATATAATATAAATAAAATATTTTAGATATATTATCTTATAAATGTATCAAAATTATTAACTTATTATACTAATTCTAAGTTGGGAATGAATATTTTTATTATTTAAAAAAATTATTAATTTATTAAGTATTAATTTAAAAAAAATTTAATATAAATTAATGTTGATGGTTCCATTAAAGTTTTTCTTTAGAGCAATAGAGTGAGAAGATATTCTTTTTAATTAGTTGGATAATTATGGTTTTACTAAAGCGATGATGGCAACATTTCACATCATGTGAACAAAGTAGTGAAATGGAGAAAAGTTGAAAATTTTGGTGTAGTGTCAATTATTTTGAGTTCACACGTACTCACTCTAACAAGACAATATTAATAAAAGACAAGAAAAGTTGAGAGAGTGACTAGATTGTGAAACCTTTTAGCAAATGGGGGACCATAGCAAACAAAACATTCACTAAAAGCAGCAGACACAAATTACAAGGGAAAGTTGGTAGAGTGGGCTGATCGTGAATACTTTTCACAAATGGCACCATAACACAGGTCATTTGTATAAGTGCGGCAACTTAGTGGTGATTTCACGATATTTGGGGGGCCAATTAGAATGCAAAACCAGTATTATATAATGCGGGGGCATGGGCCAAAATGATTAGGATCTACGTTATTATAAATTCACGAAGTGGTTAAAATGAAATAATTTAAATCATTGAAAGTGAAACTCAAATAACTACCTTATTACTCTACTATTATTAATTTTTATAATAATATCATTATATTATTAGAGGATCCAAATCTATGATTATAAGGGCACAATACACTTACAAAGCATGGATCTATATGCATAATAAAGAAAAAGAAAATGATAAGGAATGTATGTATGTTTATGTGAATAAATATACTATTTCCTATATTTCTAACTTTTGTATATTTTTTCAGCCTATACGTTGGAACTCTTAACACCTAGTTGATGGTCAAGTAATAAAATTGAGAATTTTTGTTGATTGATTTTTATGACAACTCTTTTCTTTTTCTTTTCTTTTTTTCTTTTTTCGTCTAAACCATGAATAAATTCAATGATAGGCCAAGTTAGTCGATTCACATATGATATGGGTGTAAATCCGAGCCGGATGTGAGCTTCCCAACCTGGGGCAGAGTGAACTGGCCCATGTCCAACCCATGCAACTCCCCCAGCCTGGCAGTCACCTCTGATGTGACATAAAGACAATACCCAACTTTAACCACTGGAGCTTTATCCATTGGACAATAGCTTTATCTACTGGGAAATAAGTTCGGGCAAGCTTGAACTGTGCCGGGCAGGATTAAACATTAATTGTTGCCCGTAATCAATGTTAGTATAAATAGTCCGCTCACCAGCCATTATCAGGTAACTCATGCATATTTATTGCTCCCAACTACCTACCATTCATCTCGGATATACTAATCATTCTTGTACCTGAGGAGAAACATGGCTCACCATCCCCGCAGTTCCTTCCTTTCTTTTGCAGGCCAGGTAGCTGAGTTCGGATTGTCATGTAGTTGAGGTCGGATTACTAAGCTCGAGTGGCTCTCAATTTTTCCACCCTTATTAATTGGTGTCGTCTATAGGAATGCTCTCCCTAGTTTTCCCACCAACCCACTAAGTGAAACTACTATGGTGAACACCAGAAGCCACAACTATGTGGCCGGGGACCCTCCACCCTCTGAGAGGATACCCGAAACGGCCTCCAATACAAACCTAACCCAAGCTCGCGCTGGACTGAGCTAGCGTATACACTTAGCCTCAAACACTTCCCAACCTGAAGCAGTGGATTCAACGGCTTCCATGAGTCTCGAGGTAAGGCAACTGTTCCAGATGTTCAGAGATCTCCAAGAAATGGTGAGTCGCCTCGTTGTAAATCAAGCGGCTCTACCGCAGCACCGACCCCAGGCTCATATAGTTGACCCGGGGTATGGAGGAGCTGTTCCGGAACAGACGCAAGGACATTGGAACGAAGCAGACGATCAGGGATCTTTAGGACCAATTAATCACCTTAAGGTTACAAAGGGGAAGAGAGCGGTCTATGCTGAGCCCGAGCCAACTAAGACTGCTATAACGATTACCAAGGTTATTCATCACCTCAGGGTTAGTAAATTGACCCTAGATATTCTGGCTAACCCTTTACCTACTGGTAGCCGCATGCCCAACCTATCCGTGTACAATGGAGAGGGGGACCCGACCAGCCACCTTAAGAATTATGATCATCACATGACTCTCCATGACATGACCGCGTGTTGAAGTATAATGCATTCTTGACCATACTAGTGGGAAATGCATTGATTTGGTACTATTACCTTGCACCGAGATAATTGACACATTCACCAAGATAGCAGAGGCTTTTTTTGCCCAGTTTGCTGGTAGCCTACATCTGACCAGGCACACTTCGTCCTTGTTGACGGTCTGACAGCAGGGAAAACCCTGAGGTCATATACGCCTCAGTTCAACGAAGAGTCTCTCAGGATTCCTCACCTCGAGGATTCCATGGCATTGATAGCATACCAAAGCAGTCTTAGGTCATGAGCTCTTATATCATCGATAGCTATCGACCCAGTAGATACAATTGCCGACTTGATGGTTAGAGCTCAAGGGTATATCCATGCCGAGGAGATCCACCAGGCGAAGAGGGATGATGATAAGGAGAAAGAGTCAGCAAATAAAGGGGAGTCATCTACACCAAAGAGTCAGCCCGGGAATAAAGCCCAGGGTAACAAGGGAAAGCAACAGCAACAGTAGAGGCAAGCGTCAAGGTTCACCGTGTTCATCCCCCTCAACACCTCGAGGGAACAAATATTGATGGAGGTGCAGACCAAGTACAACATACCTCCCCCCTAAGATGGGTGGCAGGCCTGAGAGGAGATCAAAGAACCAGTATTGTCGATTTCACAACGATTTTGGCCATAACACTAAGGATTGCAAAGAGCTGAAGCAGGAGATTGAGGCCTTGATTGCTCGGGGCCATTTGAGGAGGTACATTGTGGGTTATTCGCCTCGAAACCTAGATCGGGGTGAAGGAAGAGAGAATGAGATAAGCCCCCCAAGGCGAGCTCCAGCTGGAGTTCACCAGGCTGTGATTGAGACCATTGCGATGGGGTTTACTTCTAGTAGAGAGACCTCAGCAGGGCAAAAAGGGTATGTTCGGGCCGGGCGAGAGCAGAGGCCCGTGGAAGGTGTAGTCCACGACATAGAGAGGATAACCTTCTCCTCGGATGACTTGGAGAGGGTGCTGCTCCTACATGATGACCCCATGATGATCAGTGCAACCGTTTCCAACCACATAGTCAGGAGGATTATGGTAGATACAAGAAGCTCGGTGGATGTGATCTTCTTTAAAGCTTTCGAGTAGTTAGGGCTAGATCAGAGTCGACTGAGGCCGTTAAGAGGAACCCTGGCAGGATTCACCGGGCACAGGTACAAAGCTGAGAGGATAATCAATCTCTCATTAACTTTGGAAGCAGGAGATAAACGTGCCACCATGTAAGGTAACTTCATTGTGATGGACTGTAACTCTGCCTACAAAGGGATATTGGGTCGGGTGGCCCTAAACTACTTCTGGGCAGCTCCTTCTACCTACCATTAGATGCTGAAGTTTCCAACCCCCATGGGTATGGCAGAGCTCAGAGGGGCACAACTTTCAGCCTGGAAATGTTATGTGTCACGCCCCAAACCCAAGACCCGCAGAGGTTAAGGTTGGGACGCGACGCGTCAATAACTTAACACCTGTAAGATCATCAATTCACATCCTAAACATTCATTAATAAGCCACAAGTAGCTCCATAGGTATGCCCAAGTCCTAGGCAATTCAATATTTCATCTAAGACGAACATATGTGCAAGGCCTAGATCTACCTATTCACAATAATTACATGTCCAAAATAATAACATCTAGGCCTCAAAAGTAGACAAACTTAATTACATGTCCATGAGCCCAAAAGAATACTAACAACCATAAAGTTGTTCAAATATTTATAATACATCCTTCTAATACAGGAGTAACATCTTCAATAACAAGCACGAATATCACATAAGACAGAAATCGGTTTCATCACACATAGCAACTTCTCCCTCAGCCTATAGAGTCAGCTTGGGTTTAACCTCACTTGTAATTATCAAGAAAAGGGATGAGCTACACCTAGTTCAGTGAGAGATAACGAGAAGGAGATTTTCGCAATCATTTTTACCATTTCGAAAATATTGAGGAAAGTCATGCTATGCATATACAACATTTAACAAGAAACAGAATCAAGCTTCATATCAAGCAATCAACTTTACTCCCTGAGGACGTCTAGGGACCAATCAAGAGTAGGAACCATAAAGTAAAAGGATACAGTGCTCAAGCATTTGTTGGAGATGGCAGTCTCGAAGCTTCTTGTCAAATCTTCCTCAACACGCCAATAAAAAAGGGTACTCCGGATGTACCCCAAAACCTACGACCCAACTCTCCAAAGAAACACAGCAAGCAAGAGAGGAAATAAGACACCATGGTAGTTGAGTCCTATCCCGGCAAGCCCGATGCCGCCTAGGGAGAAACAAAACTTCTACTATGCCCAACAAGAAAAGTTGCAACCTTGTGTATACACAACTTAATCACATTTGTATCTAGATCAAATATGGAGGGCAACAAAGTAGGTTGCCTATGTCAAGCAAGCATATATCAAGCAATGATGCCACATAAGCTCATAGTATGTTCAATACTTCATTAAGCAATTCCCACTCAAACATTACTTTATGTGCAATGCAAGTTCAACATTTATATACACCTTTATCATGCCACAATTAACCTTCATAATGTCTATGAAACAAGCTATCATCAATGCATCAAAACCATAACTCAAACCAAAGCAAAATGGCTATATTCACAAAAGAGGACAGGGGAGTCGGATGAGGGAGCTCAACCGACTCCTTCATCCGACTCAATTAGTGGGAGTTGGATGAGGGGAGTCAGTTGAGCCCTCAACTGACTCCCCTCATCCGACTATTGCAGCCAAGCAACATCAACTATGAAAATTCTTGCTCATTCATCATTTTTCCTTCATTCTAGCAACTACTAAGCTCATGCAGAAATTCCCCATCATCCATACTTCAAACACAATCATCTAAACATGCAACAACCTCCATCTAAGTGTAATTCCCTCAACTGACTCCCCTCATCCGACTAGTGCAGCCAAGCAACATCAACTACGAAAATTCTTGCTCATTCATCATTTTTCCTTCATTTTAGCAACTACTAAGCTCATGCACAAATTCCCCACCATCCATACTTCAAACAAAATCATCTAAACATGCAAAAACCTCCATCTAAGTGTAATTCCATCAAAGACCCAATTAAAAAAACACAAGTGCAACAATTATAACACATACAAGATCAAATCCAAAACTAGTCACCTAGAGTTGTATTCACTAATTTCCTACTCCAATTGTAACGCCCCGATCCCTTACGAGACCAGAGACTCTATTAACAATGCTATACTCAACCCAATTCCAAACCCGGTCATAAAATTTAGGAAAAACGGACGGAGTTTCCCCTGTTATAGGATGAATAGCTACCTACCAACAGACAATAAAGCCACAAGCCACACAAAATTCAACATCTGCAACATTCTCCAACTTCATCTCCACAACTTTCCCAGCTTCAGGGCCATCTGAGCCTTAAGCAATACAAGACATTATAAACACGTACAAGCATGCAACTAACAATCATTGAATCTTTATCTTTTGTCCACTTATCATACCAGTCTATATTATTAATTAGACTTTCTTATAATCTAAAGCTAAACAACTACTAGCTTTCATTAACACACAAGCAAGCAACATAGGAAGTAAGTAAGGTTAAACTATTACAGATCACTACCATTCCAGCCAAACATCAACCTAACTATTACAATTCCAAACATATATACAACCCATAGGCAAATTAGAACATAATATAATACAAACAAAGTCTTCCACAGTTTAGCAGGCAAATACTCTAATCTCAAGCAATAGTACATAGCAATCATGACAATTCCTCCAACTGCACCACCTGAAACATGTTTAGCGAGGTATGAACAATCACAATTGCTCAGTGAGGGATAAAGTCTACCGGGGTGTGCAATGCAACAGTTAGCACAAATAATATATTTAAACAACTAAAGAACAATTTAAATAACAAGTTACCACACAATAAAAAGGATACGATTCACTTAACCCCAATCACTCTAAAATTTACTTGATCTTCAATCACGAACCACGAACCTCGATCAAAGTGCCAACATAAACCCTAAACACTCCAATGGGTGTACTCCGGATGTACCCCGAGAATCATACGACCCAACACCCCCTGGCAATCTCCGGACCAGGTGAGTGAGGGACTAGAGCACGGAGATCGAACATCCACTGGCAAGCCCACTGCCGCCCAACCGATATCCAATACATCCGCCCTTGACACTATGGTTGTGCAACCACTATGCAATGCACTTTAACAATTGATGATACAACAATAGAATAAAACAATAACACTTAGGAGGGACAACAAAGTAGGTTGCCCCGAAAACAGTTAAAATATAAGCATTAGCATAAAATCAACTACATGAATACAAAGGGGTAAAATGCATATTTCTCACGAAACTTTACTAAAAGCTCACAATCAACTTAAAAGTGCATTTAACCACATTATAAATAGTTACAAAGCATTAGATGTGTAAAACAATCACTTTTCCACTTTTCCCCCTTTATAACTTAAGTCATTTGTCTTCCAAACGAAAGATAATGTTCTAGTTTCGCGAGCGAGCTATCCCATACTTCTAATTACTCCTTATGGCACCCCTAGGACCCACGTACCCTAACCGAAACTCAACCGTGAGTTAGAAAAGCATATCTAGGTATATAGCCTAAGAACACTAAATGTGAAGGCCAAATACACCCGGATTCGCATTACACTCGAAATCCCTTTCTAAAAGTCGACTATTTCACGTTTTAGCCATGCTTTGAGCAATGCAACCTCCTGGGACTACTAATCTATCTTTATTAACATCTAAGGCACCTATTTGAAGCAATGAATCAAACTATAATACACAATTTTCCAAAACCCTAAAAAATGTCACTATTCACTGCCCTAAAATCAACGAACAAATTTAACTGTTTAAAAAGCAAAACGAATGCATAAATATGGTCTCTAGCACTTATATACAACATATATTACTAGATTTAAGCATTCAATAACCATTTGATAGCAAATCTAAAAAAATGAAAACTTGACAACATTTTAAAAGATGCAAAACACATGCAAATCCCTCACCCAAAGCGCGTAGGAACTCGTAGGAAGGTAGGGGACCCTTGAAAACACTTAATCCTAGCTTAAGGGAGCTTGAGATGCAAGATTTGAAGAGCAAAAATGTCCCTTTTTCCTTATTGCTGCTGTCGGGTTTGGGTTTGGGCTTGGGACAATGAGGGATTTTTTTTTTTTTGAGCTTGTTTTTGTTATGTATGTGTGTTATTAAATATATGTGATATAAGTAATGTGATTGTATATGTATGTTGACAATAAAATGAGTCAAAATCACTTAAAATGAGTCCAATGGTGAAATTAAATGTTAGCTAGCTCAAATATAACATTAAACTACGCAACACTATTCAACTAACCTCTAAAATATTTTCTAAATGAATGTTTCTATCGCATTTTGCTCAAACGCACATTTTTCTCATTCCTAAAATAAGTAATATGACTTAGGAAAAATGCTAATTCTAAGAATTTAAGTAGTTGAAAATGCAATGAATAGTAACCAAGGAAAGCAACAGTAAATGCACAATTAAATGCACGAACAATGAATGCAACAGTAAATGGAAAGTACGGTAGAATCTCAAGCGTCACACCAATCCTATGTTCATGACTCATATCCAAACATCATACTAGCTTACAAGAGCAAGAACAAGCACAATATAACAATATAACAAAGTCTTGAAACCCTAGATGGTCATTCCAAGCTCAAAACCACAATCTAGCATATCTATAATCTTGATCATGCTCAATAAACATATAGAATTCTTTACCATGAACTATATGACTTTTATAAAGCTTTTGAAAACATCATTCACCTTGGTAAGTGTTTGAAATGCAAGAATAATGTTGGAAGATGCAAGAAGAAACTAAAAAATGGCTTGAGAATACTTTGAAATCCCTTGATCCCCTTCATTTTTCCTTCCTTTCTTCTTCTTTTCCTCTCTTCGTTTCTCTCCTCTCTTGGCAGGCTATGGCTATGCGTGTGTGTGTGTGTTGTTTTGTTTGAAAGATGAAAGTCAAATGAGATATTTCTTATAATGCCAAATGACTAGAGTGCCTTTTTAACTAAATGTTTATTACTAGTTTGCTACCTAGTTCATTTCCAACTATATTAGGTTCTATTTGTTAATCGGTAATACTCAATTAATGTCTACGATACCTAAAACACTTAAATGCATGTAAAGGCACATAATGCACGTAAAACGAGATAAGTACACGTAAAACAATATAAATGGACGTTAAATGATATAAATGCATATCAAATAATATGAATGCATGGTAAATAATATAAATGCATATAGGATTTCGTGTGGGGCCTTACATCATCCCCTCCTTAAAAGAATTTTGTCCTCGAAATTTTTTCCTACCTCAGAAACAATGCTAGGTACTGTTGCTCCATTTGGTCATGCCTTCCCTATGTTACTTCTTCAATCCCATGATTATTCCAAAGCACCTTCACCATAGGAATACTCTTGTTACGCAACTCCCGCTCCTGTTCATCTAAGATCTGCACGGGTCTTTCCCCATATGATAGGTTCTTCCGAAGTTGCAACGGTTCCGGTTCTAGGATGTGAGATAGATCGAGATGATACTTCCTTAGCTTCGAAACATGGAATACATTGTGAATGTTGGAGAGATTTAGGGGTAGATCCAACCGGTATACTAGTTTTCCAACTCTACCCACAATTTCAAATGGTCCCATGTACCTTGGGCTTAATTTTCTACCCTTGCCATGTCTAATCAACCATTTCCGAGGTGACAACTTCAAGAACACCCGGTCACCAACCTCAAACTCTAAGTCTCACCTCCGTTTATCCGCATAACTCTTATGTCTGCTTTGGGTTGTAACAACCCAGACCTAGTATATAGCACCTCATACATATTTGCATATAACTATTTGTTACTCCGAGTGTTTATTGTGTAAATGTGTTTATTTTAGTTTTTGAATTTACTTAGTAACTTAATATTATTCTATTTTCTTTCAAAATTGCACTAGCATATATTTAATCTAAATAAAATATTTTAACTACTATTTTTGTCATTTTTATTATATGGGATTGATCCTAATACCAAGTCGACTAATTTTTATCATTCTAAAACGAGCCCTGGGCATGGGGTAAAAATTAAAGTATTTTATTTTGTAAAAATTGTATTTTTCCCTTATTATATAAGTGATTTTGGACATACATTCATAATTTTTATTTTCATAGCACGTTGGGAAGGCGGATAGGAAAATTATTTTAAGTATCGTATGAATAATAAAATATTAGACTACTTACTTGGGCTTTTGTAATTGTATTTACTTGGGCTATATTTAGCAACCTATACAACATTTTTCCTAAATAAAAGCAAGGCCCAACTATGCTATATCTATCTATATATTTATATACACATAATATATGCATATATACATAACAAGCAACAAAATAAAAGAGAAAAAAGAAGGAGAGGCCGAGAGCTCATAGGAGGAGAAAAAAAGAAAATATTTCTTCAATTCTCGTCTTGTGTGATCTTCCAAGGCCTCTACATGTGAATTCAAGCTTCTACCATGCCTTTCCTAGCATCTACAACTTAGTTGGTAAGGGATTTCATCATTTTCTTACATTTTCAATGATTTTTGTATTATGTCAAATTTCTTAGATTTGTTCCACATGCTTATTTCTTGCTTGGAATTGCTTGTAATACTTCCTATTATGATTGTAGGACTCCCTTTTATGGTTATTTAGAGCTTGTTATGGTTGGAAATGGAGTTTGAGTATTGGAAAAGATGATGAATAGTTATATTTAGGGTTTTGTTAAATTTTTGTTTATGAGCTCAATTCTATGATATCTAATGATGTCATAGGTCCTATTGAACCTAGGTTAGTGATTAGAATAGGTATAATTTGAATGAACTTGATTGAACTTGTGTAATTTACATGAATTTAAAAGGGGCTTTACGTATAATTGTTGACCGGGTGTAATTGAATGCTATAGTTAGTGTTTATTAGGTGAGGTAGTGCTTAAAATGATTTTATGCCATCGAATTGAGGGGTGGTTTGCGTAGTTGTAGTTCAAAGTTACCTCGGGGCTTTTAGGGCTTTTGGGACTTTTATGGTAAAAGTGGTTAAAAGTATGGTTTCATAGCTCTAAGTGGTGGCATAAAGTGCTCTTAGAAGTATAAGATAGTTGGCTTGTGGATTATGTGACTCGTGTTTTGTATGGGCATTGAATTGAACCAATGAACCAAGGGGTCATATGAACGAAGTATTGATTAAGCATGTCTAAGTGTGTTGGATAGTCTTAGATAGGCTAATTAGTAATTATGTTGCATTTATGGCATTAATTTGGTGATCGGGTCTGGTAGTTATAGTTCAAATGGACAAAGGATCGTTTTGGGGTTTAATGGTAGTTGTGGTTAAAAGACAGTTTTCTTGGCTCAAAAGGGGTTCATAAAATGTCATTAAAAAAGTAGAGTGGTTGAATTGTGGATTGCTTGAGTTTCGTTTAATCGAGCTTGAGTTGGGACTAAGGGGATTAGTTTATGAAAAGTTGGAAAAGATGTTAGTAATTGACTTATGGCTAAATAGCTAAGTGTTTAAACACATTTGTATGGCTTGTGTAATCTATTAGTGAAGTTCGTGAGTTGAGCTACATGTTTGCCTTGTTGGGGATTGAGTGAATATGCTTATGATGTTAATGAAATTCTAGTTGGATTACTAACTTTTGGGGTTGGTTAGGCGATTTGGTTGGAATTCGTGAGAGTTAGTGATAAAGGGGCCTTTGTTGTTAAGTATAGTCGTATATATATGTGTGTGTGTGTGTGTTTGAAGAGATTCGGGAAATTAGCAACTATCTAGTTTTGGTTTGTAAATGTATGGTTGTGTAGATTGTATATGCTTATTTCTTTGTTTATATTGCTAAAGTGTTATATTTATATGAACAAACTAGGGTTTACATTTTCGAGCTAATTCCCAGAAGGTTGGAGTGAATCTAGCTTTTCTCTTGCATATTTAGCCTGATCCAAGGTGAGCGAGTTTTCATTCTCTTATGCATCTTAGTTTGCTTATTGCTCATAAATTGTACAACTTAATGTAATTGCTTATATTTATGTGTACTTTCTTATAAATTGAGTGAATATATATACTTGTCCCTTGTTTATATTATTATATTGCTTCTAAAATTGTCTCGTATATGTTATCTTGTTCGGTTATCAAATCGGTTTTCCTTGGAAGTTATAGATATCATCGAGTGAAAACTTACCCAATCGTTATCGTTATTGTGGTTGCGCAACCATTCGCACGGATGCGGTGGCCACCCACTGGGCGGCATCGGGCGTGCCAGTGGTTGTCCATCCTCCGTAGCTATTCCCTATCTCGCTAGGGATGTCGCCCTAGGAGAGTTGGGTCGTAGGATTAACGAGGTGTTTATTCGGAGCCCCCATTTCGTGTAAAGGGTTATGTCGGCTTATCGATATCGAAATCATTATTGTCTATTTGAGTTCGTGGATCGTGGTTCGTGCTCGTGGTCATCATCGTATCCTTTTAATTAGTAACTCTCACTTGGGCCCTTAGTCCTTGGAGAGTTACCATTGCTTGTGTTAATTAGCACGTATAGTTGAATTGTGCATTATATTGTTATTGTTCCCTCTAGATTGCCTATTGTACTTGTCTCATCGTGGTTATTATCTTTCTTTAATGTGTATTATTTAGCTTGCTTGTTTGTATAAAGTATAGTAGATTCGTGTTGTTAATTTACCTTATTGATGGTTATTTGTATCACACGAAAGGTTTTCAAAACTTCCTCGGATATTTGTTTCCCAGGCCTCATTGGGCAACTGTGTTGCTCATTCTCTCTTTCTAACCATTTCAAGTTTGGTACCTTCAGAGTCTGAGGAAAAGAGAACTCGAAAGTCTCCTTGATTGGGTATTCTAGCTTTGGTTGATAGTTTTGTGTAAATTTTGTGATAGTTATGTTTTTTTTAGGGCTGCGTTCCTTGTATATGTTGTTTTATAAGAAATGTAATGTAAAGTTTAAAGTCACATGTGATGCGATAGATGTAGTTGGTTTGTAATAGCTCTAATGATTTACTTTATTGTCTAATTGGCTTGCATGGATTATATGGAGGTTGGTTGAATGACTTAAAAATCTAAGATAATGAAATAGAAAATATTAGAGTGGTATAATAATCGAAATCTTGATAATAGAATTTCAATAACCAGTGAATGCATGCTTGTATGTTATATTAAGCTATTATAGTAAGGCTTGGATGACCTTATAGACTTTGGAAGTTGTGAGATGAATGCTATGTATTTTCTTTGTAGCTATTTCTTATGCGTGCAAATATGTGGTTAGTCCTAGAAACAGCAGAAACTCCGTCCATTTTTTCTCGTTTTTCATGACTTCGGGTTTTGGATCGGGACTCTAGTCTCGTGAGGGATCGGGGTGTTACATGGGCCGTGAGCAATCTTTTCCGAATCAAGTGCACATTCTCAATTTTTTTCCATCAACTCAGGCAATAGTGTGGGGTCCCTTGCTTTCATCTCACCGACCTCGTCCCAATACAAGGGTGATCTATACTTCCGACCATATAAAGCCTCGTATGGTGCCATACCAAGTGTTGCTTGATAGCTATTGTTATAAGCGAATTCCGCCAAAGGAAAATGTTTCTCCCAACTATTTCCGAAGTCTAATACACATGCCCCCAACATGTCTTCCAATATTTAGATGGTCCTTTTTGACTGTCCATCGGTCTGAGGGTAGTATACTGTACTGAAACTTAATTTTATCCCCAAGGCTACTTGCAATTTCTGCCAGAACCGAGATGTGAACTGGGGATCTCTGTCTGATACGATGCTAACTAGCACACCATGTAGTTTCATAGTATTAGCCACATACAAATCGGTTAACTTCTTAAGGTTATCCTTCTTATTCATCGCAATGAAATAAGCCGTCTTTGTCAACCGATTCACAATGACCCATACTGCATCACACCCTCAAGGTGATCTCAGTAACTCCATAACAAAGTCCATAGTTACATGCTCCTACTTCCATTGCGGAATCTCCAAAGGTTGTAAAAGCCCTGCGGGTCTTTGATGTTTTGCCTTCACCTGCTAACATGTCAAACACGAAGACACAAACTTTGCAATCTCCCGCTTCATGTTGTTCTACCAATAATATTGCTTCAGATCTCAATATATCTTTGTACCTCTTGGGTGGATAGTATATTTAGAATTATGGGCTTCTTCAAGTACTTTTCTTTTCAACTCTGGATCATTTGGCACGCAAACCCGGTTTCTAAATCTCCATAGGCCATCTTCATGCAATTTGAAATCCGGATTTCCATCTTTAATCTTCTACAATTGAGGGTCTTACTGCTGAGCTTCTCGGATTTGAGATAGCAATGTAGGTTGTACCAACAAGTGAGCAGCAAAGAGCACCTCGTTATCAGTCAACTCAGGCCTCCATTGGCTTGCTTCCTCGAGCATTTCCCATTCTTTAATCTTCAACCTCACCAAACTTGTCTTTTGGCTTAAAGCATCCGCTACAACATTTGCTTTCCCAGGCACATAATTGATTGTGCAATTGTAGTCATCCAGAAGTTTCATCCACCTCCTTTGTCTCATATTCAACTCTTTCTGGGAAAATAGATACTTCAAACTTTTATGATCAATGAATATTTCAAACTTACTTCCCCACAAATAATGTTTCCACTTCTTCAATGCAAAGACAATTGCCACAAGCTCCAAGTCATGTGTAGGATAATTCATCTTATAGGGCTTCAACTTCCGTGATGCATAGGCGATGACTTGGTTATTTTGCATCAATATACATCCCAGTCCTTCTTTTGAGGCATCACTATAGATAACAAAACCTTGACTTCCCTCGGGCAATGCTAGTATAAGAGCAGTTGTCAATCTTCTCTTCAACTCCTGAAAACTGTTTTCACACTTGTCATCCCACACAAAGCTAGTCTTCTTTTGTGTGAGCTTTGTGAGTGGCCCGACAATTTTTGAAAAATCCTTCACAAACCTCCTGTAGTATCCTGCCAATCCGAGAAAACTACGTACCCAATAACATTCTCGGGCTTCTTTTATGATTGCATAACATCAATCTTCGATGGATCCACTGCAATCCCTTCTTGAGAAATTATATGTCCCAAGAATGCTACTTGCTTAAGCCATAACTCACATTTATTGAACTTGGTATACAATTGATGCTTCCGTAACTTTTACAACACCAAATGCAAATGCCTTTCATGCTTCTCCTCAGTTTTTGAATACACCAAGATATCATCTATAAAAATCACCACAAACTGATCCAAATATGGCTGGAACACCCTATGCATTAAGTCCAAAAATGTGGCAGGAGCATTTGTTAATCCAAATGACATAACAACAAACTCATAATGTCCGTACCTCGTCCTGAATATTGATTTAGGTACATCTTCCTGTATGATATAGAGCTGGTAATAACCCTGCCTCAAGTCAAACTTTGAATAGACCTTGGCTCATTGAAGTTGACCGAACAACTTATCGATCAATGGATTGACAATTGGGCTAACAAATGGCTTTCCTTCTTTGGGAGGTTAGTTTGATCAAGTCGGTGTTGTCTAATGTTCACGAGTTCTGGGCTAGCCTTTTCGTGCTTTCAAAGAAGGTCATGAAGTTAGTTGAGTGCAAATGTTCTTCTTTTATGTGGAAAGGCAAAAGCGGCAATAGAGTGGGAGCTAAAGTTGCTTGGGCCGATGTGTGCAAACCATATGTTGAAAGAGGATTGGGTGTTCGTAGTCTCATGAACAAGGCTGCCATGTACAAGCATTTCTGGAATATCATTGTGAAGAAGGAGTCCATTTGGGGCCATTAGGTGGATCGTAATCTTCTCAAAGGGCAGTCCGTTTAGGTGGCGAAAGTGTTGAATAGTTCTTCTTGGGCTTGGAAGAAATTAATGAAGATGAGGGATGATATCAAACCATTTGTGAGCTGCCCCATTGGCAATAGGAGATTGGCATTTATGTGGCATGATGATTTGGCACCCTTTTGGTTGCCTTTCAAGTTTCTTCAACATTCATTTACAGATGATAGTGTCAATGATTTTAATTGTAAAGTCACTGACTTTGTTGATGGCAATAGCCAGAACTGGAATGATGATGATCCTAGACTTGCCTTGATCTTCCAGAACCTCACTTTTGCTCCTATTCCGATGAGAGTTGATACATTTGTTTGGCATCCGGGCATAAATGGTTGTTTAACCACAACTTCGGTGTGGGATAGTTGTAGAGTAGGAACTCATCTGTTCCGTGGCATTTTACTGTTTGGGATAAGTTTCACATTCATAAGCGCTCTTTCATTCTTTGGCTTGCTATCCTTAACCGTCTCCCTATTAAAGGGAGGATGCTTTCTTGGGGTTTAAACATCAATGGTTTGTGTGAATTTTGCAACATGGTTTTTGAAGATAGAAATCACCTTTTTCTTCAATGTAGTTTCTGTGTGAGAATTTGAAAGAAAGGTCTTAAGATGTGCTTGATTGATCGTTTGATTTCGGACTGGGACAATTTTCTTCCTTGGAGTTTGGTTTATTGCAAGGGGTCGAGCCTTCAGGCTACTTTGACTAGACTTTTTGTGGGCTCGGTGATTTATCATCTTTGGGTAGAAAAGAACAACAGAGCGCATGTTAGAAGAGTTCTTTTTGAGGAGCAGTTGTTTGCATTGTGCATTTCTATTATTAGATTGTTGAATATCCGTCTTCACCGAAATTATAGATCCAATGAGGAAAATAGGAAAATTTGAAAAAATTAGAATATTGAGTTTTTGTTAGTCTAGGTCTTGGGACCTTCTACTTTGTTTTTCTGATGTAAATGATTTTTGTTGAGTTGAAATGAAACATTTGCTTATGTAACAAAAAAAAAAAAAGAATAACAAAAAGAAGAATTGCGCTAAAGCCCCTCTTTTCTTTTTGTCGGACGCTAAAGCCCTTAAGCTTTACAAATGGGTTGTTGCCAACCTAAGCCTAGTTTAGGGCAAGCTCAAGCTCTAAATTTAGAGACTTTTTAAATTTGGGTATTTCAAACCTGTTTTTAGAGCCCTAAAACCTAAAAAGCAACACTATTTATGATAAAAGTACGTAAAGTCTACCACTTTTAACTTAAAAGATACTAAAATAGAGTCTCAATCTAAATTTTGAGCTCTAAATTTGTTAAACAAAATAGAGTTCAGACTCTATTTTAACATATTTTAAATTAAAAATAATAAATCTTATATATTTTTATTATAAATAATATTATTTTTTAAGTTTAAATTCTAAAAATAAATTAAAAATATCTAAATTTAAAAAATCTTTAAATTTAGAGTACCTCCGTTGAGGATGCTTATTAGAGCCAGCCCGATTCATCAGCTGAAAATCGAGGAAAGAAAAAACAAAAAGAAAACAATAAAACAAAACAGCGTTTGCTCCATTTTCCCTCCAATCCTTCAAACACACAACCGTCACCGTCCCTCCCCAACCGTTTTCCCTTTATACACTCACTCACACACACACACACAGAGAGACAACTCCTCGTGGTTCAAGTCTAACGAATTCTCTTTGCTTTTTCTCTGCGTAAGTTCCGGCCATGAAACTCTAGCTAGTTTCTTCACCGGAATGTCATATTTTTATTCTCCAATTTTCGCTAAAAAGTTTTTGAAATGAAAATTCTTATGTGTATATATGCAAATATATGTGTATCTATGCATATATTATTAGGTGTTGGAGAAGGTAGTGGGCTAGGTAGCGAATATGGAAGAGTATCTGCAGTGCATGAAGACTCTCCGCTCTCAAATGAACGGTTCTGTTCTCTCTCCTTCGCGTTAAAGTTTTGCTATATATATATATATATATGAAGTTGATGATGAAATTTTTTGTTAGTATTTCTCACTCTGTGTGTGTGGAATTTCAGATGTGGAGGAGCAAGCGGCGAAGATCTCAGTTGAAGAACAGATGAATATCACCACTATTCAAACTCTTGAGAAAGACCTTGATTTAGGTTTTTCCTAAATCTTCACTTAATTTCACAGTCTATATATATATATATATAGATGTACAGTGATGTATATAATCTATAATTGTGGATTCTTAGTGTATTCAGATTTATGAGAAAATTGCTCGTACAGAACTCTCTCTAGTGTTGTTGATTGACAATGTTTCGGCTGATTATCTCTTTACCTTCTCTTTCTACCAAAAGAAATATGGGAAAAAGTCCTGTTGAAGTTGTAGCGAGTTTGCATCTATGGGCCCTCTCAGTGTCCTTGTTGTTGAAGATTATTGTTGAAAGTCATCCTTAATTCTTTTAAGATGTTTCGAATATCAGGAATGTAGTTGATGTTGCTTAAGTAAGTCTACTTTTTTTCTTTTTGTTTTGTGTTTGAAAAAAAATTGGATGTTTGAGTTGTTAATTAATTCGGTTAATTTAGGCTAGAGTGTACTTGACTTGCTACTAGACCAAGCTCTTGTTCCTTCATTGCTCCAACTAATAATTGAGCCTTGAATCATTTCTGTGGATTTAGATATCTGTTAGTTGTTGCTTGGTTCTTGGTGCTTGGGCTTAGCTCCTATATAGCTTGTTAGGGGATCTGGGAAGATCAGCTAGATCTTGCGTCCTTGCCTGGGACTTGTATTTGGTAATTGAATTGTTTCACTTCATGGCTTAGTATCCAATTTCTTTCTAGTGCATGTGACTGAAAGATTAATCAACACTATAATATAAATTCATATCATAATAGTTAGTCTGTTCTTGTTGTCTTTGATGGCTTCATTATTGAGTATGAATTGATATTCATAGTTTTATATTCTGTCTCATAAGAAATTAGGTGGTCATGTCAGAGTAACCACTACACATACAGAGGTAAAATCTGTGAAGAAATTGGGACGACATCTTTGGGTGGTGAAGTATTTTACGAGCATAATGGGACCTATAATGCTTCATGCCACTTTCAGAGTCATATTTGTTTGATTTAAGTGATCAGCATGGGAAACCTATGGCACAAATACATCATTCCAGCTCTAAGGTGTGGAAAAACTTGTTATTAGTATTTAGAGACCTTTCATCGCAAAATTCATGCAGTGAGTCTTTGCATGATTTCAATTGCATGACGTATTAGATAATGTGTGGAGCAATGCTAGTAGAAGGCTAGGTAGATGAGGCTAAGCAGATGGAAATCCTGGTTTGTCTAAGGTTTCCAGTGACAAATGGAAACAGGAGGGAGAATGGGAAGTTTTTGAATTTCTTAGCAATTCAAAAACCCTTTCAATGTCGGAATAAAGTGACTAACACCATACGAGCATAATTTATGAGTGTTGAGGAATATGAAGACAGTACGTGTTTCAGTCTTGACTCTTGATCCCTTTCAAACACAGATAGCCAAAATGATCTGAACTATTAAATTTTTCCATTCCCTACTTTCTTTCAGAGTTATATCTCTCTTCAATCCTCCTGATGATTACATCCGTTTCCTTCATTCTGGTTTCAGAAGAGTCTGAAATCTCGCAATTTTCTTCACTCTCTTTATAAAGTTGAATTTATCTGGGCAATGCATGAGATAGTAGCATAGGGACTTATTTACAATTGCAGTAAAAGAACTGCCATAAAAACCAAGTTTAGTTTCTTTTCAATTATTTTGGTTGCCAAACCTTTTTTTAAACCACAATCTCCCAAGTTTCCTGTAGGACACGTAGGTGCAGAAAGGGCCAAGTTAAGAAGTCGCAACGAAGGTGGTCATGTAATGCCTAACAGGCGATAACTCTTTTGACGCCTAAAAAATTTGTTTTCTATATGGTGGAATAGATAAAATAATTTTCTGGTACTAAAGGCTGATTTACTCCATAAGGTTGTCGCTTACACTTAAATCAACCCTGCTTGAATTAATAGACTTTTTTTCTTCTTACATTTCTTGTATTGCGTTTAATTATTAAAATGTCAGGACTTTACACCCAATCACTGACTGAGAAAAAAGAAAAACTAAACTGACATCTGCGAACTTTTGTATTCACCATAATTATTGCAGTGTGTTCTCCCTTTTATTTCTGAATCCTTAGTTCCTAATTGGTCTCCCATATCAACTTTACATGAATAACTACTGATTTGCTAATTTAAATTTAAGTTTCTCTTTTATCGCCTAAATATTTAATTTAGTGTCTGAATTGATCTGCAAGATCATTTAACAAAACTACTTTTTGAGTGATGCAGCAAAAGTTGAAACAAAGCTTCTTAAAGAGGAAGCTGACAAAATGATAAACACAAAGGGACAGATCTGCTCTCAGATTTTGGAAAAGCAGAGAAAAATTGCTTCTCTGGAATCTGATTCATCAACCCTCAGCCAGGTAGCCATGTGGGAGAGAGAACTGACTGGAGTATATCATCTAAACCTATCATATTATCCCTTTCACATAAGAGTTATTATTCCAAGCTAAAGTACCACTTCCCAGATTTATATTATTTCACTGGGAGTACATTTGTCTTCTGTGGGCTGTCCAGATTACATGTTATGCATGATAGATCTGTCCATATCTAGAAAATAAAGGACATAGTGTCTATATAGACATGTGCATGCTGCTTATTGTCTAAGGGTCTATTTGGCCTAGTTTTTAAACACAAACGCCCTTCTATGAGTTTAGAAGCTGAAACTACCCTATTTGGCCCGTTTTTAAAAGTGCTTTTAAGTCAAAGCTGAAACTAGAAAACGTTAACAAAAAAAGAAGCTCCAAATTTGAAACTTTCAAAAAAGACTTTCGTGAAACTGTTTTTACAGAAAGTGTGAAGTTGTTTTTTTTTTCTTTCTCAAATATACCTCTCCATTTTTTTGAAAGCCCAACATTGCCCTCAAAATTTTTAAAAGCCTAACATTGCCTTCAAAATTTTTAAAAGCCTAACATATTACCCAACATAAGCCAAACAGTCAATGACTTTTGTTCAACAACACTTTTGACCAAAACTCTACTGTTGAAAGTTCTATAGGTCAAAAGTTAAAATTTCATAGTTAGGCCAAATAGAGCTCAACTTCAAGATGTCATTTCAGCTATTTGTATTTCTAAGTTCTGATAGAAATCTCGCCTAGTCTTGTCATGGTGACTTGCCTGTAGGTGTATCATGATGCTCTGATATAACATGCTTCAATCTAAGCATAGCCCCATTTGTCTTCCTTGGACAAGCGTGTCTTTTATGGAGGTGGACTTTAGGTGATAGAGAGCAGGGTGAAACTAGTGAAAGGTTGAGGTGTTTACTGACTATAGAAGGATGATATGATGATATAGATGGAAGATTGACAAGAGATGTTTACCTTTCTTGTAGCTTCATCGATAAGGGGAGTATGGTTCCAACTTTATGAAGTCATACTTCTACTTTATCATAATTCCAATCATCTTAAACGAAAAAATTTAGTAATGTTGAAGTAATTTTGACTGGGGATGGTATATTTTTATTTCCCTTCATTGATACACACATTCAAATGAAGACTGGCTATTGAGAGTAGTCCTTGTTCCTCTTAAGCACCAAGGAACGAAAGAGAAAAAGTCAGAGAGTACAAAATTGTGTTGCAGATACCTTTTTCTGCGTCAAAGATTCTTCTTCTTGTTGATATTTCTAGGGTTTCTTTTCTTCTTATTCCCAATAGCATTGAAACAATGCTCATGCACATTCAATTAGCGGAAGCCTGATTTACTATTTTTTGGCATGTCAGAGTACTCATATCCTAATCAAGACTACATAAGCCACATTCCTTTGACTGAGAATAACATGCCTTAGAAAATGGTAATGATAGATCTTCCCTTGGATATTGTGCAGTAATGCTATCCAAATGGAGATAATCTATCTTGTATTAGATTCTTTTTGAGCGTTATGCTATGGCTTACAGGTGGAGATAGAGATGTTAACATAGTGCATGCTGTTCAACTCTATTGGCAGAGGGGAAGCTATTGATGTTTGCCTCATCTATAAGTTTAAGTTGCTAGAGACCCTATCTAGAATATAAAGGAAAAACTAAAATTGTTTATTATTTTGGTTAGCCGATCCCACCTAGTAGTATAATCGTTGGTTTGGTTTCTTATTTTGGTTGTTATTAAAACATGTAGCTCATTTACTTTTCTTGTTTTTGTAAATCTGTTATGTAGTCTCTGGAGTTTATCCAACAAGAAAGAGCAAGCCTGTCAGCAAAACTAGTAGAGAAAAGGTAAGCTGGAAAGCTTAAGCCAATATTATTCTGCTAATTATAATGATTCTGGACTTGTTTCCTCATCATACCAGCACGTATTATACCAAGGTTGCCGAGGATATTACAGCTCAATTGAAAGAGCAACAGGTTTGCTACCTTACCTTGCCCCTTTGACAAGGGCAGATCCAAAATGGGAGTTATGGGGGCCATAGCCCCCACTGACCCCAGAAGGAGCTTCATGTACCCTATTAAGGCAGCAATAAAATTTAATCGCTAAGAGCTAATTTACCCCCACTGCCTGCCTAGCTACTTAAGAAAACTACTAACATTTGTTTATGGTTCACGGGTAGAGTAAAGTATTAGTTGCTGCACTGTAGAAATAAGCAAGAAAAAGCTTGGCCCAGTCTCACCTTTCAATTAGAGTTTTAACGTCTTCTCTCTTAATTTATCTCTTTCTCACACATTATCAGATGACCTTTCCTTGCTATCAATTTTCCTTTGTAACTTGCAGAATTTCTTGGCTTTTATAAATAATGTGATGCTGTCAGATTTTGACATATTTTAAACTGAACTAAATACCTAATTACCTAATCAACTTTAACCAAGAATTACCTAATTTACTTCTGTCCATATAATTATTATTTGGTAGGTATTGCTATATCTTTTCATCAGAAAGAAGTAAGTTTACAATTCTTTTCTTACTCTTTACAATGTTAAAAAATAATTAAAATTGCTGGTGAGAGCTCGTGTTAAGAATTAAGCCCCCATTGATATCAAATTTTGGATCTGCCCCTGCCTTTGAAATTTTGCAAATTTTTCTGATTTGTCTAATTTCTACTAGAGTTTTTGCTGCACAGGATTCGATTAACACTCACCAAGATTGTTCACTGAACAGCAAGCATGGCTTGGCAGGCCTGGTGATTTTCTTTGATATGCTGTTGCCTTTCTGTTGCCATATATATTTCTCCATAAGTTCTGATTTCAATATGTGCATTCTTTAGTGTATAAGTCTCATAGTGAACTGATAGCTATCTTATGATTGGTGGAAGGTACCCAAATACCTTTGCTTTTACATACTTATACTATATTGGTAGTTAAATCAATATCTTCGCATTTTCTAGGAAAGAATGTGTAAGTTTATTGCGAGAATCTGTTGATTTATATGTTTCGTTTCCCCTAATTTAGGCCTTGCAGTGTTGGTGTACTTCTTATGTGCCCCACCACTTCATTAGTAATGTGATACAAGATGCAAAGAGGGGCATATAAGTCCTTACCTCCAAAATCACACGAGTATTTTAAAGAAAAACAATAGGCTAACCACATGAATCTAACGAAGTGGAAACCTATCTCGAATAAGAAAATCATGAACTTCAACTGGCAATAATAAAAGCGAGATGATAGTTGCCTATTGAATTGGTTGATATGTCCCTCCACCACTTTATCTTTTATTTCTGTTAGGTGGGGAATATTCCTTGTGAATGGTAGGATGCTCAGCCAAAATCCTGCAAAGTTGTTAATAAATCCTAGAGCATTTACTTTGGACAACAATCAGTAACCAACTGGTTAATTTTTCATAACATATTCTAATTCTTGATTCAAATATTTTACATTTTCTTATCCTGATTCCTGATAACCTTACCAGTTTATTCTTCTTTACTGGAGCTATGGTGTGAACTTGGTGATTGTAATTCTAGTTCTATCCTCATAAACAATTACTAATTTTATCTTATGTCGACTTGCTACAGCATTTGTTGTTACATTAGTTATGCTTGGCATGGATTTTGTAATTAGGTGTTTCTCCAATAATATGCTATATTCACTCTTTATTCTGGTAGACCTGATTCCTAATGAGAATATTTCTTCCATGGCTAATGCCATTATGCAGGGGAAGAATAAAGTTGACGAGAAACCTTGTGAAACCAAAGGTTTGACTTAGAAATTCTTCGTTTGCAGATTGACAGTAAATAACTTTCTTCAATGTCCCTTAGAAACAGTTTACATGTTATTGCTACAAAATATGGTTATCTAGTTTGGACACAACCTTTTATAAATAACTTTCTTCGATATGCCTTAAAAACACCTTACATATTATTGCTAGATAATATCATTATCTAGTTTGGACACAACCTTTTATTAACTCATTTAAGGGCTAAAGTCCTACTTTGGTCACAATCTTTGTATCCTTATGAAGCTTCTATCCTACAGCTGAATCGTACTCTGGAACTTCATAGATTGGATGGGTAGAAAAATGGACATCTGTTCGAAAACTTTATTGCATATTTCCTGCGTCCCAAATTGAATATTGCAGTTTGACTAGAATGGGATTTAAGGCCAGATTTGAAATTGCAATCTATCATTATGTAAACGGAGTTCAAAGGGGGCTAGTGAGTTCTGGATATTTAAACATTTACATGGTGGTAAGTGGGATAAGAGTGTCCCTTAGAAAGGGAGTTAAGTACATCATATTATTTGAATAACATATAGAAGTTTCTTTTAAGGAAGGTGGACATTATTTTTGGAAAGCCAATACGGAGAAACATGGCATTTGATTTGGAACGAAGGGAGTATGTTATTTGGTTGTCAATAGTCCCCGACTGCATCAGGATAGGGACCAAAGTCTAGGTTTTGGTTTAGTGCTAGCACATATAAGCTGAATATTATTCCAAAGAATGAATAATATGACTGAGATGCCTCTTTGGGCTACATCTTTTCATATTTAAGGACAATCAGTGAAATCTGCCAACCACTTTACAGTATTCTGGGACAATATTTGTTTTGGCATATCAATAAGTGGAGGATATGAGTTTCTAAATTCCATTTCCTGGAGAGAGAATTTATCAAAACAATTTTGTGTATTTGTATTTAATAAGTAGATTGCAGACTTAATGTGGTTTTCACATTTCGAACTTCAAATGGTGACACGTAGTAATGTGGACTGTTTCATTTCACAATCCTGCATGACAGATGACACCTGTTGTTCCTCTTGTTTTCTTTTTTAATTTTTCCTTTTTTATGTTTCATAATGCAACTCTGTCTCTTTCACATTCTCATGAAGACTTGGTGAAAAGCCTGATGGAAAATTTGGATGCTGCTAAAGTTAAGTTTGACCAGCTGACACAGCAAAAGTCCAGACTTGTTTCTGAATATAGCAAGGTTCGGGGATGTGATTTGATAATTTTCTATAGCAGTTCTTTCTTCTATGACATGAAAGTTGTTATGTTATGAAAAATTTGGTTGGCACTTCTTGCCATCTGTTCAAGACATGGTTATGTATATGTTCTATAAGCATGTATTTGTTCAGATCTGTGTGTGTGAGGATGCTGAAACTGTGCCCCGGTTCTTTTACCTCCTTCCTCTCTTTAAACCTTTTTATCATAACCTTTGGAGTCAGAGTAAGAAAGAATATTGATTATTCTTTCTCAATGGTGACTTTTTAGATGAATATTTATGTTATCTTGCTTTTCTCATTGTAGTCAGCTAATTGTGTCATGCATACTTGATTTATTGGGCACTTAGTTTTGCTTCTTTAGCTGAATGAAATTTGTGAGATTAAGCAGATGTTTAACTAATTGTTTCATGCATACTTGATTTGCTTGGGCTAACTTTCTGAAAAAAGTGGATATGTTTTTTTATTGCCAACCGAAAATCCTTTTGATTTTCCAGGACAAGAGTATATCTCAAATTCTTTTTCCGTTCTGTGATGTTCTTAGTGACGTTAAATAAATGCTCCTTCAACATCCACCCCCCACCCTCCAGCCTCCAGAAAACTAAGTAGAATGAAGTAAGGAAAAATGAAGAATGAAAAACTTTTAACATTCTTAAATAGACAATTTTGTCTTAGTTTGTAGCAGACTATATGTAACCCAACTCCTATAGTCATTTAAGTCATTCACTATGCCTTTTCTTTTTCTGTTGTGAATCTTTTCGTCTTACAGGTGAAGGAATCTGTTGACCTTGTCAACTGCAAGATAAATGAGTTCAAGGTTAGCCAATAGTTATTTTTATAGTTAAAATTTGTTGTTCCTACGTCTTTTTATTCGTTTTCTTTTTTCCTTAGTAATTAAAGGATTTCTTTGGTTAATAAATTCTGTGGACACTTTTGTCAAAAGCAATTGAATGTGCGTAGCTACAATTTTGTCGAAATCAATTGAATGAGCCAGCCAGTTGTTTGCTTTCTCTGGGAATAGTTTCCTCTACCTCAATAGTTAACTGTTCCTTTTTACTTCATAGCTGAACAAAGAAAATTAGCATAAGAAACTTCTTGAGTTGAACTGAAAAGTTATGCGGAACTAACACATTTCAGTTGAAATGCAAAAAGACTATATTTCAATTTAATGAATATATCATCTCCACTCTGATATGATCAATTTGTGATTGAAGCGGGAGCTCAGGGAAATGGATGGAAAAAGCCTGGAAGAGGAGCTTCAAGCACTTTTATCTGACAAAGCTGGAGAAACTGAGTTTATGCAGTCTCTGCAGCTCCAGATTTCAAAACTAAAGGTGATTATTCGTTTATTCTGACTTTTTTATTTCATGTGAAGGTCAACTAGTAAGAAACTCCACCACCTATTTGTTTTGTTTTATGAACATATCTTTGTATGTGCATATTCTGAGCCCTCTAAAGGAAAATTTCATATTAGATCTTAGTTGTTAACCTGCCATTTCTAACGACGATCTGCAATCAGGCGTGTGTAGATTGAAAATACTTAAATAAGCTACTGCTGTTTCCTCATTCAACACTTTCTGCAACTCTACTTTCATAATTACTGCTACAAAATGATATCTACCTTGATGTGCTTTCTCAGGAAATCTCAGACTTAGTTAAATGTTCTTGTGGAGAGGAATTCAAGGTAGAGCTGGACACATGTGCATAACTCAACTAGACTCGTCAATGAAAAATGTTAATTCAGCAATTGCTTATAGTAAGGTAAATATGCAAGAACTTTGCAGTCTTCCTGTGATCCAACGGGGAAAAGTATTATGATGAAAGGGGAAAGATACTTTACTGACTTGTCTATGCTGACAACATACTCGTGCACTCATGCAACACTGCCTACACATGTATTTCCATATGACTGAATGTCCATTAAAATAAGATTTAGGTGCTCTATTGATGCCGATTATTGTAGAAGTAATTGTTAAGCATATAGAATATGATCTTTCTCATTGAAACAAACAGTTTTGAGCAGCCCAATCCCCTATGCCCGTAGGAAATGCCAAAGTAATAATCATGTTATGTCAACTATTTTGTTACATATATCATATTGAGCTTTTACATCACACATTCTATTATTTATGAACTTGAGTTCTATTATTTGTATACCTTTTGTTACAAATCTTACATAATTGCGGAAATTGAATTGAAAGCCATCCAACCTCTGCTCTTCTCTGTCCCCTACCGACCCCATCACAGATAATGGTGTCCACTTGAGGCAGGCGGTGCTGACCTACCAGGATCATGAGATAAAGGAAAGAAGCTAAGAGAAGTCAATTGATATAAAAACTTTCCAAGGCTTTGGCAATATCAGTGGCTTCAAACCCTTTGGCCATGGCTATGTTTGTGTTGTCTTGGGGAACTATATCTTCCGTATTAAAACCATCTTCTATGTGAAGCATCATCTCACTGCCATATTCCACTGAACCTTTTAGAATAATAGTCTTGTGAAGACCCACTAGTAGGTCCTCGTGGTCTGTGTCCCCCTTTTCCCCTACGAAAATGACTATATTGGAAAGATTGATGCCCCACCTAACTGATAGATACCTGCAAACCACGCAGATAATTTTATAATGTTATTAGTGTTGTGGTCCAATGTGTTGGTTTCTTGGTAACCAGAGAAATAGACATACAATATTCAGTCTCGGACAACAGATGTAAGTACTAGAAAATGACAAGTCGACCTCAGGGCTTGGGCTCTTGATGCGAATAAAGGTATCACAGTCAACCTTGATCCTGCATGTGTATAGACAAGGTTGCATCGAAAGCCTCTCATGCGTAGCCTTTGCCGTAAGTCATCAATCTTCCGAGTCTGCCACATATATTGGTCGTTAGTCATTAGAGTACAATAATTAGAACTTCCAGTTTATGAAGGACTATTTTTCATATCGTATTTGGTGGCTTCACTAAAATCTCATGAGTAGCATAGATATGTTACCTTGGTTCCTGGTTTGATACTGTATGAGTAACATTGAGAGGTAGAAATACTCGTAGAGCACACTGTGTCAGTCTCAGCCCCATCTTCTATCTTGGCAAGCCTTGTCACAATTGACTTCACATTCTCACCAGGCCATCGGTACTCAATGTGGCCTTCATAGTCTTCGTCTACAAACAAATCCCTCCAGGGGTAACACAGTTCGCCCCCAGCACTACAGAGCAATGCATCAAACTCTTCTAAATTTACTTGAAAAGTTTTCAGGGCTTCTTTTATCTCTGCTAGGCTTAAACCTGTAAGTAGGACTAAACCTGTCTGGCTAGACCTTGAGCCTGCAACTTGCATCACATTCTTGATAACTGTTGGGAAGGTCTCATTAGGAGTTCCATCGTGATTGTAACAATCAGTAGCTACTACATAGAGCCCCTGTCTTCTTCCTGGACAATAGCTGATGGTGGGTTTTCCATTAGAAATAGCCTTTCTGGTTAGGATCTCAATCAATTCTTGCTGTCTGGTTACTGAATCAAGGTCCTTACTGGCCTTGAACTCTCCATCAATGGAAAATTTCAGAGAAAGGTCTTCAACATCTTGTAGTGATTCACTCATGGGTTCTTCTGGAAATGGTATAGCATCAAAATGATTTGTTTGATGGCGATTCCTGCAGTGCTCAACATTAGAGAGGTAATTACGACAATGTTCTGGCCATGAGAAATGGTGGATATTCTTTAAACCATTTTTCCGACACTCAATCCAGAGATTCTTGTCAGCAACAAGCTTTAGAAGAGCATCTGCTATGGCTTTCTGGTCATGTGGGTCAATAAGTAGACCGTTGTTAAGTGCCTGCTTCAACAGGAGTTTTCAATTAAGATCATATTGTAAACCAGTAGAAGAAACATATGCGAACGGCTAGCATGGTATTGTCTTTTTGATCAGGACTTCATAATCAACATACAGAGATGTCTACCGTGGGGCCTCAAATTTACTCCGTGAAGACATAATTCCCAAATTATGTGTTTCCTGTCTCAGCCGCATTTTTTTTTTTTTCTAGGCTCAACGTAATTTGTCTAAAAACTGTAAACTTTTAGCTTCCTAATGCTTACCTTGAGTATGTCTACAGGCCCACCATTTTTTGTAGCTACGACTGGTAAACCATACGCAGCTGCCTGCAAAAGGATAACATGACATTTTGAAGTTTATTTACTTAAAACTCTTTAGAGTCTGTCAATTTCAACTAACTCTTTAGTTGCAACTTACCTCGATAAGAGTAAGACCAAATGGTTCCACAAGAGCTGGATTGATGAAAACTCCCTGCAAGATAAGGAGGTAAAGAAAAAGAGGAGTTAAGATCTTAAGGGTTCTTCATATCTGTAAAGATTGTAGTTAGAATCTATATGGTGGTCATGCTTAAAGACAATTTTTCGATTGGTTACGAGCAGCATGAATCGCGGTAATTGTCCATCAGAAAGCAGATAATGGAATGTTTGTTGACACCATAGGGGAATATTTTGTCATCCAAATTACAGAAGCTTATGCCTGTGATTTACCTTAGTTTTTGCAGCCAGACGATATATCTCAGGAACTTCAGGTTGCTTATGATGCTTTGGATATGCAACTTGGCCATACAGATCATACTTGTCAATGAGCTTAAGTACTGTTGTTAGAACAAGTGAGCTGCTGTTAGACATTTCTTCAATGTCTTCTCTGTTGCCAAGTATGAGTGTCTGCATAACAACTTAGAGTCAACACGAGCATACATACTCCTAAATGTTGAGTTCCCTGCATTTGCTAGAGTTTTTTAGTGCAATGTAGCATTACCAAGTTGGCTAGTTCTCGAAGGGGTTGGCATTCTCCAAATGCCTCGAGTAAAACAGTGACATTTTTCTTAGGATCTGGACGCGACAATGCAAGTATCATAGGTTTGTGAGGGTTTGAGAAAAACCTCATAATCTGCAATCAATAATTGGGGAAAATACTAGTTTAATACCCTTGAAAGATGCCAATCAATGCATTTCAACCGAGTCTAAGCTCAAGTCTTCGTATAAAATGCTGAATATGAAAGAGATGGACATCTAACCTCAGACCATATTTGTGGTATAGGTCTTTTCTGACTCCTGTCGGTTCCAATCAACAATTTGAGATCCCCATCACCTTCTAATATATCTTGAGCTTTAACATTGCTGAAGTCCATGCCTGGTGGTATGACCTAGTTAAACATAAAGATTAGACAATAAATATAGTTGTAATCTAGCCTTGGTGTTGATCGAAAACTGGTATAGTTTGCAAAGGCGCATACTAGAACATCTTTGAGAATTAGTAGGCATTGTTATTATGTTTATTTAGTATGAGATGTATCTATATCTATCCTACTGAACTGCACTCTATTGACTATTAAGTTGTGAATTCACAAGTGTTGAAAGGTGAAACGATGTTTGTTTTTAGTTCATGTTTTACTTGCAAAGAGAAGATTAAAAAAAAAAAGATAAAAAAAAGTAGAGTTTGTACAAGCATACCACCATCCTTGGCATGTATCTTCCAAGACAGCTGACTCCTCTTCGCCTTCTAACTCTGAGCTTCCTCTCCAACTGGATGTCAAAACCATCATACAAACCCCACTGCTCTTCAATCTCTTGTCTTGTGCTAGTCACCACCACTTCAGCAGAATCTAACCCCAACTCTTCAGCTTCAATTCTCCTAATTATTTTGTAGGTTGTGTTAATGTCCTCCTTAGACAGTCTTCCTTGTTTGAGTAACTGCTCCAACTTGTTCCTACCCAGTGAATGACCTGTTAACACCATTGGCACGTTTAGAACGCCTGACAAGCGTGCTGCTATGTAGGCTGCATCAGCATAGTGGGCATGAATGACATAAGGCCATGTTGGTTTCCCAGCATTTACTTGTTCCCCTAAAGCTCTTGCCATATTGACGATATGGTTTAATGCCCCGTCAACAAACTCAGGGATGTAAGGCCACAGTGACTCCTTTGGTATATACCTTAATTGACAAAAAAGAAGAAGAAAAAATCTCTTCCATTAAATGAATTTCTAGTTTGAGTGAGTGGCAAGATTATATATATATATATATATATATATATATATGGTGTGTGTATTCATTACTTGTGAGTAGGTCCGCATGGGATTCGAATAATGTAGGCGCCACAGCTACCGGAAGCATCAGGTGGACATGAAAGCATCTCAATTGGCTCACTGTAGCTACAATCCACCTCTAATGATGTAATTTGTCGAGTCAGGAGATCTACCCTATGCACTCCTTTCATATTTGCAAGTGCTCGGGCAAGTTCAACAACATATTTCACCTGAATTAATTAATTAATTTTTTTTTATATTTATTTAAAAAAATAACATGCATTATTATCTCAATTCTCATTTAAACCAAGGAAAATAATGTCAACAATTACTCTACCTGACCACCAGTGTCAGAGTCGCGTCCAAGTTCCATGTTTTCTCCACGCACCAACCCGTGAATACTACATAAACAGTAAACATTGCGTGAAACTGTCTGATGACTTCACATCAATGGTTATGACTTTGTGCACTTTGATTATCTTTTTGTATTTAGTTAGATTTGCAACAATAAGCTGTTGTAGTGTCTACTTAAAGGCAATTTTGCTTGCTTTCTTACTATGATGAGCGGGATAGAGATGGCGCAGATTTAGATTTTTTTTTGTTTTTTTTGTTTTTTTTTTTTTATCGCTGGAGGCTATATGATATATAATTTAACAATTAGACGATTATACCTTTTTTTTTTCAATTTGTTTATAGCACACACAATGTTTTGGACTAAAAATGTGTAGATATTTAAAGAATTTTTATAGAGTCAACAAAGTTGCTAACTCTTGTTGGCTCTCTTTTCTTGAAGTATTTGCGTATGGAGTTTATATAAAACGTATAGTTCCAATTTCACTATAAACTAGATGCTCTAACACTTTATTTTCTCCAAGAATTTTCTCTTCGTTCTACATTTGCTCTCCTTTGGGAACTGCAGTTTTTTGTAACTTTTTTCATTTTTATTATATTAATTCTTCACCACATGTACTAATCTTTTTCAGAAGAGTCCACTACAGAGTCAACGTTAGAAAGTTATATACCTGATCAAGACAATATAAAGTTCTCTTGGCTTATCCTCATCTGGCCATATTTGTGTATCAGAATTAATTCTTGAAATGATGTTAGTCACGGAATCGTCTTGGGTGGCATCGCCCTTTTCCTTTTCGCCTTCTGAGAGTTCAGATAAATCTTCTGCAGCATCACTTCGACCTTTCTCACGCTCAAGATGCCGATTTACTAGTTTTTGTGTATCATCCCAAGCTATCTACAATTTCAATGTTGCACCAGATTAAATGATTGGATATGCAAGCTCATAAAGATATTATATTATGAGCAAAATTTAATAGTTTTATAATTTTAGTTATAATGTAACAACTTTACGAGGGGAATCCTCACTTATTTGAAGAGGCTGGTCAATTTAGATTTCTTTTCCCTTTCAGTGCCGCAATACAATTGTAACGACTGTCTTTTAGCTCTCTTTTCCCTTATTTTCACTCATCTAAAAGAATAGATGCTTTCCTTGTTGAGAGGAATAACCTTTTTGGACACCGGTATTTACTTGTTTTGCTGATAAAATTTATAGGATTTCATATTATACAGCGTTGGACACCATCTTAATTAATAATTTTCACTTGTGTGTCATGAGATGCGCAATTAGATATGCATGCGTGGTTACATTTTTATATGCTTGGAAGAAGGTTATATATTTTTCTCCATTTTTGGAAACTATATATAACTGATGCTTAGGAATATATTTCATTAGAGGAGAGAGAGAGATAGAGAGAGAGACCTGCTTCTTTTTGCGAGCGAGATGCCAAATGCGCCAGCACATATTCTCGAGACGAGAGTTCCTTGTTGCTACCACCTGCTCATTTAGTTGATACAATAATAATTACATGAAGTAATTTACAGATATTTTATTTTTTTGGCATTATATATATACATATGATCATTTTAATTTCCGGAGAGAAGGAAATTAGAAATAGACCTTTATCCATGTCCTGTGGAGCTCACACTCATCGAAACTATTAATAACTTCTTCAACAAAGTATTTGGTGGGACTAAACAGCTTCTCTTCCTCTCTCTTACTCAACTTCTCATGGAACCTTTTCCTTATACTCTTGTTTTTGCTTGATCTCTCTTGATCATGACCATAATAATAATCTTCCATCACTCTGGACCCATTTCTTACAGTTCCCACGTCCAGTATTGCCTCCAAATACCCGTTCAACCATTCATTCCCCGACGCCATATCTCTCCTTTCGATATTTCTTACAGTTACTTCCCTGCACCTCCAATATTGCCTCCAACTACTATCAGGATTTGTAAAATTATTGATGTAAAATGGTGTGTCTCTCTCTCTCTCCTTTCCCCCTCACGATTGCAATGTTGCAACTACTACAAAACAAGAACAAGAGCTAAGGCCTATAGTGGTTCGGGTAAGGAGAGATGAAGCGGGGCACCTTTTAAAGGCCTCAGAAATATTCTCTTTTCTCTTTCCAACTACGTTTAAATTAAGTTCTAGCATTATATTACAAAAGCAAACTAAATTGTTCACATATGGTTTATTCGGTGGCTTTGGTTCTCTATTCTTTCTTCCACTCTTTTGCCAGTGTGTGGTTTATTATGCGAATATTAGAAAAATATCCACACACAATTATTCCACCAGAGTCGAAACAGGAAATCCCTTTTTGGCTTTCTACGATACTTATTCCATGGTTCCATGCATAACTAATATCTTTTTGTTAGGCATGGAGGCTTGAGCCTCTCCTTTAATAAAACTCTTTCCCAAAAGTCTTTTTTGACAAAGGTTCCCCCGGGCATATTCTAATCACGACATGTGGCAGTTAATTATTCCAATATCTAGCAAGTTTCCCATTAACAAATAGGTGAGCAGTGAGCTAGATATATGGATGATTTTACCAAATAAGAGTACCATGTGATATTTCTATTCATCATGGTTTCTATCAATTTGCAATCAAAATTAATATCGCAATGCTTAAATATATAGCAAAACATCCATCTTCATGATAACAGGCACGATTCTATTCACTGGACTGCTAATACTTTGAACTCTGCTCCGGAGATTTCTAGGAAGTGAATTGGCACTCTCCCGTTTGGTTAAGCTTCACATCTCTAAACACGATTTTGTTGCTCATGGGTGGCTTCACAGACTGTCAACTAAAATCAGGTTGCTTTCGGGCTTGGTGGTGGTGGATTTTGGTGGGAAAGGAACAAATGAGTCTACCAACATCAAGTTGCTTTTACAGAGGAAGCAATGTTATACATCTTTATCTACATAGAAAGTTAGAAACAACTTTATGAATAGAATGATATCGAAGACTGAAACCTAGACTAGAGTTTCCTTGTATAGGTCGTGTCTCACATTATTCTAAACCTTTTTGTAAATACTTTTGAGTTATAAAATCTCTTACTTTCATAATGGAGAAAAATATATATTTTTTTTTTCCAAATTATAACTACTAGTATGAGTTTACTCTTCAAAATTAATGAAATGGTTTTTTCTATTATATGTCTGATTAAAAATATACAAGATATTTATAGAGAATTTAAATCCCTCAATCTAAGCTTATCATCCATCAAAGCGTGACTATTAGAGATTTATACAGCTGTGTAATCTCTATAATTCAACAAGTTTGACTATTAGAAATTTGTATAGCTATGTAATCTCTACAATTCAACACACTCCCCTGAAGTTAGTGCATGGATGTCCCACATGCCCAACTTGTCTATAAACTTTAAGAACACTTGATTTGAGACAACTTTAGTGAGGATGTCAACCAACTGATCTTCTGAACGAATCTTAGGTAATTCTACAATTTTTTTATCCAACTTTTCCTTAATGAAAAATCTATCTACCTCGATGCGCTTTGTTCGGTCATGCTGAACTGAATTATGTGCAATATCACGCGCTGCTTTATTGTCACAAAACAATCGGATAGATTGTTCAAATAAAGTGCCTAAATCCTGCAAGAGAAGTCTTAGCCATAATGCCTCACAAAGAACATTTGCCAAACCTCTGAATTCAATTTCTGCACTTGAGCGAGCTACAACATTTTGTTTTTTGTTTCTCAATGTCACAAGATTACCTCCTATAAAGGTAAAGTAACCAGAAGTAGATCGTCTGTTACCTACATCACCAGCCCAGTCAGCATTAGTATATGCTTCTACATTTTGATAGTTTGCATTTTTAGTGAATAATATTCCTTTTCCTGGAGCAGACTTCAAATACCTTAAAATTCGAATAACAACATCCATATGTCGTTCACTAGGATTATGAATAAACTGACTGAAAATACTCAAAGCATAAGCAAGATTTGGTCTGGTGTAAGATAAGTACATCAATCTCCCTACAAGTCTCTGGTATTCTCCTTTGTCAATTGGTACTTAGTTGGACTCAACACATAGGTTCAGATTTTCTTCTACTGGAGTATCTATTCGTTGATATGTTGACATACCAGTGTCTTGTAATAGATCTAAGGCATATTTTCTTTGAGATAGAAATATTCCCTTATTAGAAGGGGAGACTTCAATCCCAAGAAAATATTTCAAGGGGCCTAGATCTTTCATCTCAAACTCTTTGGATAGATAAATTTGTAAGTCCTTCATTTCATTAGGAACATTACCTGTAACTACCATATCATCCACATATACAATGAGCGCAGTGATTTTTTCTTTATCCTTTTTTATGAAAAGAGTATGGTCTAAGTTGCTTTGATGGTAACCAAATGCAATCATAGATTTTGTGAACCTTCCAAACCATGCTCTAGGAGATTGCTTCAGCCTATACAATGATTTTTTTAGCCTGCATACCTTTTGATGTGCCTTTTTTGATGGTTTATGAAATCTAGGCTAGGGTGGACACATTTTCAAAAATAAGTGGAAAGTAAATCATATGTAGGCATTCATAAACAACTCTCCATAGATCATTGCAATAAATCATCATAGAAACCGATATAACGCGCATAATCCATAGTATAGTGAAATACCTTTACGTGTTGGTGTGTGAACTCAACACATACGAGTTCCACGGACTACAAAATTGCTTGAAAATTCGTGCAAGGCTCGAGTATCTCCTAGAGAACGAAACTCCTTGAGTCTTTTCCCCTATTCCATGATCCTAGCGAGTGTGTGAAATCGGTGGGAGATTTCTTCTCTACCTTTTTTCTTGCTTTGGCCTAGTATTCTTGTGTGTATGTGTGAGTGTGTCGTGTGGTGTATGGGGATAGGCTAGGTATAACCGAAAATCTTAAGGGATATGGGAGAGAGAAAAGTCTAGTTACATTAGGAGTCCATATTTTGAATATCTCTTAAATTATCTTGAAGATAATTACCATTATCTTCTTAATTTAAATTCTAGATATCATAATCTCCTAAAACCTCTCTCTCACATGCATACATGCTTATTCACACGCAGAGCACATGCTATCTAGACAATCTACACAAGGACAAACATTCTTGTCTTAAGAATGTTTCTTGTCCTGATGTCCTGACCTTTCTAAATTGAGTTGTATGTTCCCAAATAGGAAATTATACTCAATTTACACACAAATGTCAAAATAAGAAACAGGCAGTTCACCATAACAGAAAGTGGCTAGGAGAGGGACTCGAAAATATAGTTGTTGTGGCTACAAAATGACCAAAATGCCCCTACTAGACACTAGCAGGATTTGGACTATTTTAACCTTAACTCATTTCACTAAAGAGTTAAGGTTGCATTCCATGGCAACTAATAAACTTCGAAGGGAGGTTTTGTCTTTGCCCTACTAAGCAAAATAACCGAAATGTCCCTCTATGTTTCCACAGCAATCAAGGATAGGTCTTGCATTCAAACTATCATCCTATCTTGATTACATATACTCCTTGGACCTTTATCTTTCTTATAATCATCACCCATATATTATACCCTTGTTCTTGGGAGCGACCCACAAGTCCAGTATCTAATATATCTCGAGCTATATTACTAAGTGCTTAGTTTTTTGATGATCATATAGATAACTCCAAACAAGTAGCTCGTTATCACTTAAGATAGCATAGAATCATGATTCATATGCATGCCACCTAATGGATCTAGTCCATATGTCCAAAACACCGAGCTGTTGAGCCTATTATAAGATCTCACCCATAGTGAATCAAAACACATGTCCTAGGATCCATTGATACATCCACATATGTTCATGATATAGAGCATTGGTCACTTAGTAGCTTAAGATGCTTTTAATTCTCTGACAATGATAGTAATGTCATTGAGTTTGCATCTATTGTAGTCCCGTTCAATACATTCACATGCATTAATGAGAGAAGTCCGAAAAGCTCCTCCAATGACCAAAGGTAAGTTATCCTACCAAATAGGAGACTCTTTCATTATAAACTTACCATAGTGAAGTACCCATCTTCACTATTTAATTATTAACATATACTTTTGGTCCAAGTCTCATAGCATAGACCTTCTGTGCGGATCACCATGCACCTATGTTATTCACTTGTATCAAGGAGCCTTATTGCATACAAATATATCAAATAAGAGAGAATATAAAATGCTCATAATGAATGCACTGACTTTATAACCGAATATATTCATTTGTATTGAGATGTCATAGTATTTGTGAAACCTCACTTTTCTATCTTATCTCGTTTTGCGTGAATTAACCTGTCTATGTGCTATGTGACTTAGAATGTGGTAATTTTGATATCAATACTCCTAGAACATGCTAAATGTACATTCATGAAATTTTCATAAAAAACGGAGTCAAAACTTTTATCGTCGATTTTCAGTGAATAGTATTTTCGAAACACGTCCGCTAAAATTTTGAAACTGGTCTTTTTAACCCTTCTAGACCTAGTCCATGGACTTTAATAGACCTGTGTTTGATGAAAACGGTTTTAAAATCGGCTTAAGAATTTACTAGGGTTTTTACACCGACTTTTGCGAAAATCGAGTTTTAAACCGATTCGGGTGAAATTGTTTGATTGTAAAACTTCTTGTCACCTAAAAATAATTTACTTGAGCTAGCTTGGGTGTTGAATAATTGTTTTGAACTTTGGTGATCAAGAAAATGCATTTAAAGTCAAGAAAACACAAAAATACTAACTTAAACTAACTTTGACTTTATTTTAATTGTTGACCAACAAGATTATATCACCAACACACACTCACAAAGCACAAAAACACCTTCAAAATCACACCTCTTGCCATGAGGAAGAGGAGAGAAAAAGAGAAAGAGTTTTCAAGGTCTTCAAAGGAAATTTTCAAAGAAAAAGTTAGTTTTTGTCCGTAGAATTTCGTGCCGAGTTAGATTCCGCTTGTTGGGCATGCTTTGTACGCATTCCTAGGCTTATATCGCATCAAAGGTGAGAGAAAAATTATGAATCTCAAAACTAAACTTTTGTGTTTTTGCATAGAATTGAAAATCAAACCGTTAGAATGTTAATATGATGTTAGATTATTGCTCCTTGCATGCTAGGGATCATTTTGCTGTAATACTACGAGTTTTTATCGGTTGTAGCATGATTTTTATTTTTCGTGTATTTAAATTTGATTAATTTGTTCAATGTTGATTAAATTGAGTTGTGTTGATCGGAATCAATTGCCGTCGATTTCTAAATGTTTGATAATTACGTGGTAGCGCCGTTGTAATGCCGAATTTTCGTTTATGATATTTGGGTGAAAATCCGGAAATTTCAGCCATGACACACTAGAGTTTTAGGGTTGTTGAGCATGATTTGGATGTGTTTTGGTTGGTTTCCGAGGGGGTTAATGTAGTTAGTTGAATGGGTGAGTGATAGAAACTGATTTGGAGTTGTTTGGTTTAGTAGAATGTAAGATATGATTATTTGAAGTTTAGGTTGTCTTTCTTTAAAATGTTAGATTGAGCCTTAGTTGATTGGGTGTGGGTTGAGTGATTGAATTGTGAGTTGTTGATGGGAAAATTAGGGTTTGATTATGTGTTTAATGCATGTTCGGTTAGATGGCCTACTTTGTCATCTAACTTAGTTATTTGTTGTTAAATTAGTTATTGATGTTATTATGATGATAATATGATTATTGATGATTATTGATTGATGATTGATGCCGGGAGATAAAATAGTTCTGCTAGACTGTCCTCCTGTAAATGATTGATGTTTATTATTATTGTTGGGTCTCTGGTATGTGTGTACCACCTCTTGGGCAGCATTGGGCTGTCGGGTTGATAACGGCATGACTATCAGGGATTGCCTCCAGCTCGCATGACGGAGGTGTCGTGGAGGGCGACGTTATTGGGGGTACCCCGGGTGCGTGAGTTTATGGGAGTCACAAGAAGGCTGTTATGATCGTGATGGTGTTTGGAGCTACACCAACTAGAGTATCCTTTATTGAATGGTCATATAGTTATGTGATGATATTATTATTGTTGTTATTGTGTGTTTACTGACTCAAAGGATTATTCCAAGGAGTTTAGTAGACCTTGCTCGAGATCTATCGGATCCTTGCTGGGCTTATTTTATATAAGCTCACTCTCTATTATTGCATGCATACAGGTGTACTTTCGCAGGATTACGGGTACGTGCCTCCTGAAGAGGAGAATATGGAAAACGTGCCTTACATGGATGAGTCCTATGTTCCAGAGTCTTATCCGTGATGTCGTACATGTTTTATTATCTTGTAAATTAACTTAGTAGACTTTTATCTGCTTTGTAGTTTATAATGTATAAGATGTTGATAAGTTAATGAATTAGTTGATGTTGTCTTAGTAGCCTTTCTTTTGTTTATGATTAGGTTGCTAGATTGGCTCAATATATTTTTGTATTGTATATTAAGGGTTCATGTATTATGTTGGAACGGAGGCATATAACGAGGAATGTTTATTGTATGATATGGTCATGATGTATGTTATTATGTTATTGAGGAGTTGTTTGTTGTATGGTTTATGGAGTTGAGGTATGATGTCCTATGGAGGTTGGTTTAGAGCCTCGGTATCCTATTTACTATCGTTATACTGCCGAAATTCCGTTGCGTCCTAACTGATTATAGGAGGGGTCGAGTTGGGGCGTGACAATATTAGTGGTCTTTAGGGCATATAAATCCCAACATACTCCCACTTCCACTGAAGAGCACTACCACTATCCTAATCTAATACCCATAGTCTTAACATGAGTATTAAAAACTCTTTTAGTGAGACTCTTAGTGCATGGGTCTGCTAAATTATTCACAAAAGCAATCTTATCTACCACTATGTCGCCCCTCTGGACAATCTCCCGAATCAAGTGGTACTTTCTCTCTATATGTTTCCCTTTCTTGTGGTTTCTCTGTTCTTTGAATTGTGTCACTACTCCACTATTATCATAGTACATGATAATAGGTCTTTGGACGGCTGGCACTACTTCTAATTCTAAAAGGAATTTCTTTAACCACACCGCTTCTTTTTCCACTTCATACGCTGTGACGTACTCTACTTCTATGGTGGAGTCCGCAATACAAGATTGCTTTATACTCCTCCAAGAGATAGCACCACCAGATAGAGCCAAGACATATCTAGAAGTGAACTTCCTAGAATCTCTGTTTGACTGGAAATCAAAATATGTGTACCCCACGGGTACAAGATCATCCACTCGGTAGACTAGCATATAATCCCTCATTCTCCTGAGATACTTGAGTATATGCTTCACAGCTACCTAGTGAGCTAAACCCGAGTTTGACTGATCTCTGCTGACCATGTCAATGACAAAGCAAATATCTGGGCTAGTACAAAGCATGGTGTGACGCCCGATGTAACGCCCCAAACCCAGCTCTCACGCATGCAGGATACACCCCTCCCATAGGGGACGAGCGTGCATCGAGGCCATGGCGAACTTGCCCGAAAGCGCACTATGTGGATATTGTCCGCTTTGGTGCCCATACGCCTCACGGGTTTGCTTCCCACGCAGCCACTGCCACGTGAAAACGCGTCCACACGATACAAGGCCACTTAGCACTTATATCTAGCAGCCCCAGCTCGTCCGTGTCCGATGTGGGATGCGATTCCTCACACCCGAGATCTTAGTCGTATATCTTTTAACTGTTGCATCCACTATCTGCGCATTTTACTGTGATTTACTTGTTGCTTTCAGTGATTACTATTCATTACATTTTTCAACTGTTTATTTTCTTTGAATTAGCATTTTTATTAAATCATATTAATTATTTTAAGAATGAGAAAAATGTGTTTTTGAGCGATTAACGTTGGAAGCATCTGTTTAGAAAATGTTTTGTGGAACTAGTGAATAGTGTTATGTAACTAAACTCTATATTTTAGTTGGCTAACTTATTAGTGCACCTTAGGACTTGTTTTAAACTAGTTAAACTCATTTTTATAGTCATAACACACACCTAATCTCAACACCACTTAAACCTATTACTTAACACACACATAAGCTCATAAAACACACACAAAAAAGAAGAAGAGGAAAAGCTGAAAAAAAAGGGGCAAAACCCGACAGCCCTTAAGGAGAGGGAGAAGAGAATTTTGCTCATCAATTCTTCATTTCAAGCCAAGCCAATCTACGTTCAAGTAGTTTAGATGGTTCTCAAGCCTTTCTCGAGCTTCTACGCGCTTTAGGTGAGGGATTTCATACTTGTTTTTGCATTTGAAAAATGTTGCTGATTTCTTAAATTTCTAGATTTGCTTGTAAATGGTTGTTGGATGCTCAAATGTGTTGATGTATGTTGTATACAAGTAGTAGAGACCTTATTTATGCTATTGTTTCGTAGTTTAAATGGTTGAATTCATTCGTTGAGTGTATGACATGAATAGTGATGGGAATTCTAGGGTTTTATGAAATCGAACCTTATATCTTGATTTAATGGACCAAGTAGATGCTTTAGGTTATAATGAAGGTAGTGTAAAGGCCCTGTAAGGTTTAATTTCTCATAACCTAACAAAAGCACGAAATAGGCAACTTTTAAAAAGGGGTTTCGGGGCTATCGCGAATTCGGGTAAAATTGGCCTTCACTTTTGGTATTCCTAGGCTATGTAGGTTCTAAACAAGCTTTTCTAGCTTCTGTTTGAGTCCCGGATGAGGTATGTATGTACAAAGTCAAAAGAGGGAAATTGGGGCTTTTGTGCTAAACGTGGGTAATTGGGCAACTTTGAGGGTCCTAAGGGTGTCTAATGGGATAATTAAAAGTATGGAATAGACCACTCATGAATCTAGAACAATGGCATGAGTTTGGAAGAAAAACAGGTTGAATTACAAAGGGGTTAAGGTAGGAATTCGTTTGTCTAAAGCTTCTAAGGCCTTGTAAAGACTCCTTGAGTGTTTAAATGTGTTTTTAAGACATTCTTAAGCTTTTGGAATAGTTTTATGTGAGTTTTGTAAATGCCCCTTTGTAATCTGTTTAGTTGCTTATGATAATGCTTCTATTCTAACTATTTTGAGGACAACCTACTTTGTTGTTCCTTCCTTGTGTTATTGGTTCTATTATTGATATTGTATTGCCATTGATAAGTGTATTGCATAGTAGTTGTGCAACCATAGTGTCCGGGGCGGTTGTATTGAATATTGGTTAGGCGGTAGTAGGCTTGCGAGTGGATATTCGGTCTCCGTGCCCTAGTCCCTCACTCGCTTGGTCCGGAGATTTCCAAGAGGTGTTGGGTCGTAGGATTATCGGGGTACATTCGGAGTACACCCACTGGAGTGATTGGGGTTTATGCCAGCACATTGAACGTGGTTTGTGACTCGTGGTTCGTGATCGAAGATAAGAGAATTCTGGAGTGTTGGGGTTAAGTGTACCGTATCCTTTGATATGTGTGGTTATTTGCTATTTTAGTTGTAATTTACTTGATTTTATTGCCTAATTGCTATAATTATTGCATTGCACACCCCGGGTAGACTTTATCCCTCACTGAGCAATTGTGGTTGCTCATACCTCGCTAACATGTTTCAGGAGGTGTTAAGGTTGAACCCCAGCTTGATTTAGTTGAGGGTGAGGAGCAGGATGTACAGGCGGAACAGTTACCATAGTTGCTGTGTTCTTTGTTCTTGAGGTGGATGTGTTTCTGTTGTTATATGGAGAATCTGCTAGTTGTTTATATTCTATTATGGAGCCTTGAGCTCATGTATATATTGTTTAGTTGTAAGTTTGAATTTAATGTATGATAAGTATCCATGGCATGTAATAACTAGTATTCTTACTTTTAGTTTGCTGCTTGCTTGTGTGTTGGTTGTAGGGGTTGAAATGGTGGTCTTTAATTTTTAAGTATGTTTAAATGTTATCGTGGAGTGATATGATAAGCGGTTTCTGTAAAGAAGTTTATATTGGGAATGCATGCTTGTATGTATTTATATTGTCTTGTGTTGTTTAAGGCTCGGATGGCCTTGAAGTTGGGATTTCAATTAGAAATGTTGTTCTTTTGCTTCGTGGTTTTATTTGAATGCTTACAGGTTTTCGGAATGTCCACGGTACAGGGGAGACTCTGTCCATTTTTTCCTAAAATTTTGAGAGCGGGTTGGAATTGGGTTGAGAATAGCTTAGTTTTTAGAGCCTCCGGTCTCGTGAGAGATCGGGTCGTTACACATGGCGTACATGAGACTCCCAACCGCTGACGCGTATGTAACCTTCTTCATCACTTCTATCTCTTCATTCATCTTCGGACATTGATCCTGAGATAGAGGAACTCCATGTCTGAAAGGTAACAACCATTTCTTGGAATCCTATATGCCAAACCTTACTAGTATCTTCACAATATATGAAGCCTGAGAAAGAACTAGTGTCTTGGCTTTACGGTTGCGCAAAAGCTTAATGTCTAGAACATAGCTCGCTTCTCCCAAGTCCTTCATATGGAATTGAGATGACAACTAAACCTTTATGGATGAGAAGATCCTTACATCATTACCAATAAGCAGAATGTCGTCCACATATAAGACCAAAAATGTCACAACTTTCCCCTCCAACCTTTTATACACACAAAACTCATCAACATTTTGATTAAAACCATAAGCTTTAATGGTTTCATCAAATCTAATGTTCCATGCCCTGGATGCTTGCTTAAGTCCATAAATGGACTTTTTAAGCTTACAGACCATATGTTCTTGACCCTTAGCAATGAACCCATCGGGTTGTTCCATATAGATGTTTTCTTCAAGACTTCCGTTAAGGAAAACCATCTTGACATCCATCTGCCATATCTCGTAATCATAATGACACACTATGCCAAGAGTATCTTGATGGATTTTAGCATAGCCACTGGCAAGAAGGTTTCCTCTTAGTCGATCCCTTCTTTTTGAGTAAAACCTTTTACCACTAGCCTTACCTTAAAGGTTTCCACCTTTCTGTCCACCCTTCTTTTCCTCTTGTATGCCCATTTGCACCCAATAGGCTTAATTTTTCCTGGTGCGGGCATAAGTTCCCAAACCCGATTCGAGTACATAGACTTTATTTCAGATTCCATTTCTTGGTGCCATTTGTCTGCATCCATTTGTCTACATCTATATCAAATACTGCGTCGTTATAGGTTCTGGGATCCTCAACTTGATCTACAGAGTCAGCCTGGAAGAATTCTCCGTAGTACCTATCAGGCTGTCTAGATTCTCTCCCACTACAACGTGGCTCCGTTTGTGAGCTAGAGGTCGGTTATTGTTTATCTACAGCTTCGCTGTTAAGATTTGGTGATACTGAAGTTCCTGGTTGAACTTCTTCTAGATCGACTTTTGAATTAGGTATCGGCATATTTCCATAACCTTCCTCCAAATACTTAGCATTGGTACTCACCAATATCCGTTGTTCTTTGGGGTCATAGAAAATACCTCATCTCGTACCCTTTCGATAGCCTATAAAATGACATATTATTGACCTTGTTTCCAACTTCTTAGCATCGCTATTCAGTACATAGGCTAGACAACCCCAAATATGGACATGTTTAAATCTTGGTTTTTGGCCCATCCATATTTCTTGTGGAGTCCTAGGTACTGACTTAGATGGAACTAAGTTCAAAATGTATGCTACTGTTTCAAGCGCATATCCCCATAAAGATATTGGCAAAGATGCATGAGCCATCATGGATCTTACCATATCCAAAAGCGTACAATTTATCCTTTCTAACACACCATTTTGCTGGGGGGTACCCAGTGTTGTCAACTGTAACATCATGCCACATTGTGCCAAATAATCCTTGAATTCTCCGTAGAGGTATTCTCGTCTATGATTAGATCAAAGTACTTTGATCTGTTTACCTGTCTGACGTTCTACCTCAGCCTTAAATTCTATGAATTTATCATAGGACTCAGACTTTTGTTGCATCAGATATACATAACCAAACCTCGAATGATCATCTGTGAAGGTGATGAAGTATTCATAACCTCCATGGGTTGGTTTATTCAAAGGACCACACACATCTGTGTGTACCAACTCTAATAGGTCATTTGCCCTATGCCCCTTAGAGGTAAATGGCCTTTTGGTCATCTTTCCCTTAAGGCATGACTCGCATTGAGACCATGGTTCAAGTTCTAATGAGTCCAAGAACCCATTTTTGACCAATCTTTCAATGAGTTTAGGTTAATCTAACCCAAACGCAAATTCCATAGATAGGTATCATTAGCAGGAGATGTTTTCATTTTCAAGGAATTCTGTACCTGTTCAGTATTATACAATATAGAGTTAACAGGGTTAAAACAAATAAGCTATAATGCATCCTACCGGATATGATGGAATTGTGCTTGTTGATGACTACACCAGCATTATTGAAATTAACAATAATACCATCCAAAAGTAACTGCGTCACTGAAACTAGGTTTCGTCGCAAATCCGGAATACATAAAACATTGTTCAAAATTATGACTAACTTGTTCTCAAAAAACAATTTAACAACTCCCACTGTGGTGGCCCACACCTTCGAGTCGTCTTCAATCCGCATTGCAAATTCACCCCTATGCAGCTTCCTGGTTACTTGAAACCTCTGCAACAAATTGAAAATGTGATTAGTGGTGCCTGAGTCTATTATCCACAAGGAAGCAAAATCTACCACTAAACATGTTTCAATATACAAAGAAACAGAGGTACCTGCATTGCCCTTGGCCTGGTTTTGAGGATAGTCCTTTTTCCAGTGTCTTTTCTGGCGACACTTAAAGCACTGCCCCTTGGTCTTATCACCAACATTCTTTTTCTTCTTTTCTACCATTCTGGGCCCATGCCATATTTCTGTTGGTTTTTGATAAATCCATATTTTTAGTAACTTTAACCCATTGAATCATGTATATTGCATTATTATTTCAAGCTTAATTGTATATTTTACACAAATTTAGTGCAATATAAGTTTTAAAGAAGAAAGAGCAAAAACAGCCATAAAAACTAACTTTTGGAGCGAATATTCGGCGCAACACTGAAGGAAAATGGTATAACAACTTCAAAACGAGCAATTCGATATTGAATTTGGTCAAATCGAGTATGGAAACGGATTCAGGACGCTGAAAAATCTTGGAATAGATCTGGTCAACTTTTTGGTCAACGGTCAAAGTCAACGATCAATGGTCAAAGTCAACCTTACCGGTCAAAGTTCACCTACCACAGTCAAAGTAGCGCTCGAGTGCCCCTTTTCCGAGCTCGAGCGCACTTTTTGAAAAAGGCCGACAATTGAGCGGTAGAGTGCAGACCGAAAACGACAGAAAAAATATTAAAATCAAAAGTGTAGAATCAGGCGCGCTCGAGCGCCCTCCTGAATTTTTGCCTATAAATAGCCACAATTTTCAGCAACAAGGGTGTACCATTTTCTCTCCTAGCATAATTTATGTTATTCTTGTGTTTGTGAAGTGAGTTGTGAGTGTGTTAATTATTTTATTTAGTTGTGTGCAAAGTTATAATCCTGAGGGGAGGGTCTAGTGAGCTATAAGCATATCAAAGTCATATCGGTATACCAAAATCCATTCAAACACGATAAGTATTCTTTGATTTTAGTTTTTGTTATGAATTTGTGTACTTTAAAGTTTATCATGGCACACTAGACCCGAGATTCGGGATGGTATGTGTGAGGTTATTCTTGTACATATGTTGTGGTTCAGATTTATTAAAGTCTCGTATTTTTATTTTCAAGTATTCTTTGATTAATTATACGTATACTTGTAGTTATGTTATATTTAATTGAAAGTAGATATAATCCCGATTTTGTAAACCAGTGGCAATACGAGACTACCTCGGATGAATTTTAGTCTGGTTGTACCGACACCTCCAGATTACATAAGTGAAAGATTAATTGAAAGATTGGATATCGTTAGGTTGTACCAACACATCCAGTCTTGCTAATTAATTAATCTTCTCACTTATGTAATTAAAGGCTCATTTCAGTAGTGGGAGCTTGTAGCCCTATTTCTGAAGGACTTAACTTTTAATCTGAATTAATAACTTTGTACTTGCGTATACCGAGCTATAACCACCCTGAATCATTAACCCTTTGGATTTTCATTGTATTATTATGTGTTGTAATTCTTCAATTTTGTACTTTTGTTTAATTCACTTTTGGACCTTGTTACTACCATATCTTTGGACATTTTGTAGACATCTCTTGGACTTAATTTTCCGTACTTCTATACTTTTGTACTTTTGGACTTTTGAACTTTTGAACTTAATCAAACTTATCCGTGACGGGAAATAGTCAAACAATTCTAAATTAAGGACTTAAATTAATTTGATAACCCAATCTCTGTGGATCGACCTTCTACTTGCCACAGCTAGAAGTAATTCAAGATAAGCAATATTTTCAATCATTTAACCTTACTATTTTTTAGCGCAAAACGACGCGATTAAAATTTGGCGCCGTTGCCGGGGATCGGTGTTCATCAAATAAGGTAAGTCTTTGATTTATGTATATAAGTGTTGATATGTATATATTTTAGATTTTAGTTTTTATTTTTTAAGTCAATTTTGCTGTTATGTATAGACTTTATTTCATTTTTTTTGTTTCTTTTTCATGTTTTAATTTTGTATGCATGATCGGAGATCTTTAAAGCCACCCATATTTGTTTTTGATACAGAAATTGAGAGAACTTTTAAATTCAGAAACAAAACACATAAATTTCTAATCACGGCTGATCAAAATCTGAATCAAAACCAAAATCAGGATCAAATTGAAGGTAGAGAAGTGGGAAATGTGAGGAAGAGCATAAAATATTTTTCCACACCACAAGATTATGTTCCTCCACGATCTATCGCCTTACCTGAAACTGATGATGGTTTTAAAATAAAGTCTCATATGATTTCAATGCTTCCCATGTTCCATGGTCTTTCTATTAAAAACCCGTATGATCACATCAATACTTTTGTTCATACATGCATATCGATTAATACTAGAACTGCCTCGGAAGAGATTGTTAAATTGAGATTGTTTCCTCACTCTTTAATGGATCAAGCACAAAATTGGCTTTACAGATTACGTTCTGGTTCTATTACTTCTTGGGATCAATTGCAAAGAGAATTTCTTGAAAGATTTTACTCTTCTTCAAAAACCAATGAATGTAGGAATCAATTAAATAATTTTTCTCAGTTACCTGGAGAGGCATTTCATGAGAGTTGGGACAGATTTGAAACCTTAATTTATGAATGTCCATACCATAGTATTCCAGATTGGCAATTAGCTCAGAATTTTTATCAAGGGTTAAATAAGCATAATCAAAGTTTGCTCGATTCAGCTTGTAATGGTTCACTTCTTGAAAAATCTCCAGAAGAAGCCACAAAATTGTTCATAAAACTGAACAACAATTCACGAAAGCGTGCATCTTCATCTAGAGAAAAGAGAGAAAGTGTAGGTTCAAATGATTACAATTCTTTGACATCAAAGATTGAAAATCTAACTCTTGCATTGGAAAAAAATGGTTAAAATAAAAGAATCATTGCATGTAGTTGATTCAGGTGAAGGTGTTCTTGTACCAAATCCCAATTCAATTTCAGAGCAAGCTTGTGATGCTTATAGATATCCCCGTAATTATGATCCGTTCTCTAACACTTATAATCCAAGTACACAAGATCATCCAAATTTCTGGTAGGATCAGAATCGGGAAGATGTTCAACAACAAAGACCAAGAGGTTATCCTTCAGGATTTCATTCAGTTCCACAAGGACAGGTACCTATAAGCTCTAATTCAGGTTCCAATTCTTATGGGACTACTTTTGAAGAACATGTTTTGAAAAAGCTTCATAGCTGGGAACCAACTATGCAACTGGTAAGTACACATACAAAGGCAATTGCCAACTTGGAAAGACAAATTGGGCAATTAGTTAACACAATTCAGAAAAGGGAAGAACGAACACTCCCTGCCCAACCAGATGGAAACCCAAAAGGTAAGGCCCATCTAGCATCTACAAGTCAAATAGTGGAGGATCTTCAAGCTGTCACTACATTGTGAAGTGGTAAGAAAGTTGATAACAAGGTAAGTGTCGAAGCTTACGAAAATGCAAGACTTGCAAAGCAAAAACCTAAGTCTCAAGTTACTGTTGATTCATCAAAAGAAACTACAAATGAACCTGAAACTTTAATTTTACATGAAAATATTCCGTTGACACTGAGTCCCAAGGCACTCTTTCCACAGGCATTAGGTAATCCACCTAATAAAGATTCAAAAAGGGAAGAAATGTTTGAAACCTTTAAGCAAGTTAAAATCAATTTACCTCTGTTAGAAATCATCAGGCAAATTTCTGCTTATGCAAAGTTTCTTAAGGATTTATGCACTCAGAAAAGAAGGAATTCAGCTTTGATATCAAACAAAGTAAGATTGACTGAAAAGGTAAGCAGTATTCTTACTTCTCATGTTCCACCAAAATTGAAAGATCCAAGTGCATTTACTATTCCTTGCTATATTGGTAATCATTGTGTAGATCGTGCCCTTCTTGATTTAGGAGCTAGTGTGAATCTTTTCCCCTTTAATCTTTTTGAGCAGTTAGATATAGGAGAATTGAAACCTACTCCTGTCACCCTTCAATTGGCTAATAGATCACTTAGAATTCCTAGGGGCATGATTGAAGATGTGTTGATAAAGGTTGATGAATTTTATTTTCCTGTGGATTTTGTTGTGCTAGATATGGAACCAGGAGAAATTCAAAAGTTCCAAACTCCAGTTATATTAGGGAGACCATTTTTAGCAACAGCTAATGCAAAAATTCACTGTGCAACTGAAGAATTGGAGTTTACATTTGGAGATATTAAGGTAAAGCTGAATGTTGCTAATGCTGCTAGGTTTACAGATGGAGATGATGGTCTTGAATGTTTTATTCTTGATAAGATTGATCCATTAATTGAAGAGTCTTTTCTTAGTCTTATGCAAAAAGATTTTTTGGAGAATATTTTGAATAATGATGAAGTAGTGTTGAGTAGGTTTGAGGAGGAATCCTATGAATCTTTAGAAAGCAATTTAAGATTTGATGAAAAATTTCAGGTTTGTGCAATAGAACCATTCTTGACTCTTTCTAAAGAACCCATACTTCCTTTTATACAATCTCCTCCTGAGTTGGAACTTAAGCAACTTCCTAGTCATCTCAAGTATGTTTTTCTAGGGGCAAATCAAATACTTCCAGCTATTATTGCTTCTAACCTTTCTTTGGAGCAGGAAGCTAAACTTGTAGATGTGTTGTCTAAGAATAAGGAAGCATTAGACTTGACTGTTGCATGCATAAGATTAATTTGGAAGGTGGAGCCAAGACATCTAGTGAGATGCAACGTAAGGTGAACCCGAACATGAGGGAAGTTGTAAAGAAGGAAATAGTGAAGTTGTTAGATGCAGGTATCATTTATCCTATTTCAAATAGTAAATGGGTTAGTCCTATACAGGTTGCACCTAAGAAATCAGGAATCACTGTGGTGACAAATGATAAAGGTGAATTGATACCTACCCGCACCACAACTGGATGACGTGTGTGTATTGATTATGGGAAACTCAATGCTGCAACAAGAAATGATCATTTTCCTTTACCATTCATTGATCAAATTTTGGATAGGTTGGCAGGACAAGGTTATTACTATTTTTTTGACGGGTACTCGGGATACAATCAGATCCCTGTGGACCCTGAAGATTAGGAAAAGACAACTTTTACATGTCCTTTTGGCACGTTTGCTTATAGAAGAATGCCTTTTGGCCTTTGTAGTGCACCAGCCACTTTCCAACGCTACATGATGTCTATTTTCACTGATATGATAGATGAATTTGTTGAGGTCCTTATGGATGATTTTTCTATCTTTGGCTCTTCATTTGACACTTGTTTGAATAATCTTTCTTTGGTATTGAAAAGATGTCAGGAATCTAATCTCATACTTAGCTGGGAGAAAAGTCATTTCATGGTTCGAGAAGGAATTGTTCTCGGACACATTATATCCAAGGAAGGAGTTTGGGTTGATAAAGCTAAGGTTGATATTATTTCTGATTTGCCCCCTCCAACAACTGTTAAACAGGTGAGATCATTCCTTGGACTGCTGGATTCTACCGATGATTTATAAAGTATTTTAGTAAAATTGCTAGACCTTTATCGAATTTGTTGGCACAGGATACTCCATTCCAATTTGATGAAAAATGTGTTACTGCTTTTGAAACACTGAAAAATGCACTTTCCATGCTCTAGTGATTCAACGACCAGACTACTCTTTTCCTTTTGAAATTATGTGTGATGCTTCGGATTATGCCATAGGAGTTGTATTAGGTCAACGCAAGGATCGAGTTCCTTGTGTGATCTATAATGCCAGCCAAACGTTGGATGATGCCCAGAAAAACTATACCACCATAGAGAAAGAATTGCTTGCTATAGTTTTTGCATTAGAAAAGTTTCGGTCTTATGTGTTAGGGTAAAAAATAATCAGTTATTCTGACCACTCGGCATTAAGATACCTGTTGGAAAAGAAAGATGTTAAACCTAGGCTTATTCGATGGTTGTTATTAATTCAAGAATTTGATTTAACAATCAAAGATAAAAAAGGTCGAAAAAATGTTGTTGCTGATCACTTGTCAATGATTGTAACTCAGGAAACAGAAAATGAATTACCCTTGAGAGATACATTTCCTGATGAATAATTACTGTTAATTTCTACTCTAAACTTACTTGGTATGCTCATATTGTGAATTATCTTGCAGTTGGTAAAATACCTAAAGAATGGAACAAGGCTGAGAGAGATCGATTTTTCTCAATTGCAAAGCATTATTTATGGGAGGATCCTCATTTGTTCCGTGTTTGTTCTGATCAAATTATTCGCAGATATGTACCCGAGTCTGAACAGCTAAGCATCATGACATTTTGTCATTCTCAGGAATGTGGAGGACACTTTGGAGGACGACAAACGGCTATCAAAGTTCTCCAAAGTGGATTTTATTGGCCTACATTAATCAAGGACACTCATGAGTTTTGTAAAGCATGTGAAAGATGCCAAAAGACAGGTAACATAGGAAAAAGGGATATGATGCCCTTAAATCCCATCGTGGTTTGTGAACTTTTTTATGTTTAGGGTATTGATTTTATGGGTGCTTTCCCTATCTCCTTTGGTTTTCAATACATTTTGGTTGGTGTTGATTACATGTCTAATGGAAACATTGTTGTTATGAAATTCATAAAAGAAAACATTTTCTGTCGGTTTGGAATTCTAAGAGCCATCATTAGTGATGGTGGAAGTCATTTCATTCACCGAACTTTTGAAAAATTGTTGAAGAAGTACTTAGTCATTCATAAGGTTGCAACTCCATATCACCCACAAACTAGTGGACAGGTTGAGGTTTCTAATAGGGAAATTAAATCAATCCTTGAAAAGACAGTTAGACCTGATAGGAAGGATTGGTCCACTCGATTGAATGATGCACTTTGAGCATATAGAACTGCATATAAAACTCCCATAGGAATGTCACATTTTCGTTTAGTTTTTGGAAAAACATGTCATTTACCTGTTGAGTTATAACATAAGGCTTACTGGGCAATTAGAACTGTGAATTTTGACTTATAGAAAGCTGGTAAAAACAGGTTGTTCCATCTAAATGAACTTGAAGAGATGCGTTTGGAGGCATACGAGAATGCCAAGATTTACAATAAGAAAATGAAAAGAACGCATGATAAAATGATTATTCGGAAGACATTTATTCCTAGAGAAGATGTGTGGTTATTTAATTCTAAGTTACGATTGTTTCCAGAAAAATTGAGGTCTAGGTGGGATGGACCATTTAAAATTGAACAAGTGTTTCCATCTGGGGTAGTCAAGATAAAAGATAAAACAAATGGGAAAACTGTGTTTGTAAATGGACAAAGGCTAAAACCAGCAATCCAGTTAAATAATTGGGGTGAAGAGTCAATTGAACTTAAGAATCCAATCCCTGCAGAGTAACAATTTCAATGTGACCCTATCTGGCTGAAGACGTTAAACTTAGCACTTCTAAGAGACAACCTAGGATGTCTAGAGGTATTAGGGTTCTAAATTTTATTTTTATTCTTTTTATATTTCGTACCAAATGAGTCTTACACCAGCTTAATGTAGTTTGAGTCTGTTGGGCTTTACTTGATAAGGTAGTTAGGAGTGAGAGCATTCACCAGACGGTATTGTCTGTAACGTAAAACCCCACTGTATTGCTCTTGACCCTGTGGAACTGGCTGTGGCCCCATGTGAGTGTCGAAAGAAAATATTGGATGGCGTGAACACAGAAACCTATGGAAGAGCTAGTCCCTTAATTTTAAATTCTAAAAAAAAAAAACTCTGACAATTTGTGGCGCTCATCCTAAATGGGTGGGAGGATAGGTACATAGTAGCAACATTCGGTAGTGACTGTCTGAGGATAAAACAGAGTGTTGTTTGTACTAGGGTGTGTGCTTCACATGAACCCAAGTGATCTCTGGATAATCTAGGATCTCATATTGGTAACATTCCAAGGTTCGTCCTAGATGTTGTTGCTTGGTTACCAATTAAATTGGCGTTAACTTCAACGTTAGGATGTCTCTTTCCACCGTTACGGAAATAGTGGCTCTCATGATATTTGAGAGAAAGATAACTAATACCACTCTGAGGGCATGTGATACGTGATTCATCACCTCTGCTTCGGCTAGTTCTTATGCTATGGCGGGTAGATTTACTATCCATATTTAGATGTCATTCATTTGGTCTTCGAATGTCGTTTACTTTGCTGCATAGGTATAAAACTGAAATAGGGTTGGGATCCTATTTTTACATTTCCCAGACTTCCAGTGTTGCCTTTCAAACTGGCGGACAACTCTTCATTAAGTTGTTGAACTCTAAATTTAGTCTAAACTCAAATATTCTTAAATTAAATCTGGATCCAACTGTTTCTTTTGGAAGCATATTTAAGGTTTGAATCTAAATGGATGACTATTGGTCGGTGTTCATTTGTATATTCTTACACTTGTTTTAGGATATTTAAATCGTTTAAAATTCATGTGTTTATTTCTCTCATGTACCAATTTTTATTTTATTTTATATTAAAAATAATAATAATAAAAAAAAGTGTGCTCTTGTAGAAAATAGGTTTGTGGAAGATTATATCTTCCTACTTTGTGAACTTGCATAAACATTTAAGGCAAAAACGGGAAATACCACGCTCGAACGCACCTAAAGGGCACTCGAGCACAGTACGACCTAACCGAGGGGTTTAAAGCCCTCTTTCTTTCTTTTTCTCCTCATTTTCTTTTCTCTTTGCCGACACACTTTCTCTCTCTCTCTATAAATTTTTCTTTCATTTCTCTATTTTTGCTGCATTCAACACAATGATGTTCGGAACTCTCACGCCTAATCAATTTGCCATGGTCATGTACTATTTTGCAAGCATTTTCATCCTTTACCTTTTCCTTATTTATCTCCTTATCAAGTGGGATCATAGGTATATTAGGAATGATTGAAGTTAATCATGCATTTCCAAGTTTAGGGGATAGTCTTCTGTTGTTGTATTTTCATTTCTTTTATGTAATGTCTTTATGATTAATAAAATAATGTGGTTTGTTTATGGTTTTTGTATTCATATAATCTATATATATATATATATATATATATATATATATATATATATATATATATATATATATATATATATATATATTTATGTATTTTTATGTTAAGATATTTTTGTTAAATAATGTATATAAATTTATGTATATATGTATATATATATGTTAGCCTGCTATATATGTATTTATTGCTATTAAAAAAAATCACTAAAAGAACGCAGTAGGGTACTTGAGCACCCTGTAAGTGCTCGAGCGCCCAACCACAGTCAGGACTTATAACATAAGCCCCGATTGCAGCAGCCCCCGATTGCAGCAGCCTTGAAACCTAAAAAAATACCCTCCCCTCCCACGGAAATCACCTCCCAACATCACCAAAACCCTTCCCCACCCCAAATCAACTACTAATCCGCAACCCAAGGTGAGTTTTTATGATTTCTTTCTTATTTTCGCATTTTTTTTTTCAGTTTTAGATCTATTTTTACATATTTATCTATGTATGTATATACGCATATTTGAAGGCTTTATGATGATTCTTACTGCTTATTCTAAGCTTATTGTTGTTCTATAGCTCTCAATCTTCGTTTTAGTATGATTTTTTTACAGATATGTATATGTATATGTATATGTATATGTGTATGTATATGTGTATGCATATGTTTATGAATATATAATGTATATAGAATTTGGTTAGATTTTAATTGTCAATTTTCTGTTAGATTTCCTTTAAATTTAATCTGAAAAAATATATATATATTTATATATATATATAATAATAAAAATCGAAAATTAAAACATATATATTTATATTTAAGAATTTTAGATTTATGTAGATATATTTATGTCTATTATTCTAGGATTTATAAATTATTTAAATATTAGCGGATTTAACCGGATGATTTATAAATGATGTATGTTAAGGATGATTTTAAGGTTGTTAATTAGTGTTGTTTGAATAAATAGTATTTGCGTATAAAAATATAAAAAAATTGTTTTGTGTTTTTCATGATTTTTCTGATTTAGTTTTTTTTGTTTATTATTTAGTTTATGGCTAAAAAAAGACAGAAATTATCATTGACTACACGACTTGAGAATGCTCAAATTGAGGTCGAAACTGATTTTTCGGATGTTTTGAGGGCTTCTGAAGGTGGGCAACGTGCTTTTGAATATTTTGAAGGGTATTTTCTTGATTGTCTTTTGCACCCACCTTTTGATGATGTTCCAGTTTTTCCTCGTCTCATTCGATATTTTTATGAGCATCTTTCATATGATGATGGTAAATTTAGTGCATCAATTGATGGTTTTGAATTTCAATTTACTACTGCTGATATCATAACTATACTGTGTGGGCATGATTATTTTTATGTGGAAAATACGGATTTCCCTGCTACAACTCCAGATTTAGAAATTGCTACAAATTTGTGTGGGGGTCCGGTTCTACCACATGGTGAGGGTATAAGGAGATCTTCTCTTTCTACGGATATGTGGTTAACAAATATCATTGTTAAAAAGAACCTTTGCCCATATGGTCATGATCAAGAGAGGAGAGGAGTTGTTTTACAGGTTTTATATTAGATTTATCAAGGTGCCCTTTTTGATGTTAGAGCTGTAATTGGAGACAATATGATAAGTCTTATAGACCACATGAGGAAGTTTGATGCTACATCTACACTTCGTTTTCCTCGATTAATAGTTTCTTTACTTCAACGGTTTAATTTTCGTTTTGCACTTGATAAGCCATTCATAGATCTCCCTATTACTTCATATGGTGAATCAGAGTTCACGAAGAGTTTTAAACATTTGGAGCACGTTGTTCAAAAGATGCCCTTAGCATTAAATGCTCCACGGTCTTCCACTCAATCTTCTAAATGTGTCACGTCTTCCCAGCAACAGGGTACTCAGCCTAAAGAATCATTGATGAAAAAAATGTACAGAGAGCTGCAAGCCATGAATACTAATCTTGATGCAGGATTGGGTGAAATAGGTGAACTGAAAGCTGAATTTGCTGAATTTAAGCAGTCACAGAGGGAAAAGTTTCCTGCATTATGAGCTGAACTTGCTTCAATGAAAGGTTCAGGCTCAGGTCCTCAACCGCCACCACCATCGTAATTCAATGGCGTGTTTTTTTTTAATGTTATTTTAGTTATTTCATTGTGCTTTTTATATTTTAGTTTTTATTTAAACTCACGGCTAATGTTGGTTTTTGAGATTTTGTTTGACAATTCTTCTTTCAGAAAGTTTTTGAGGAACATTGCTTGGATTGTTTATCAGGTTGTGTCTTTCTTTTTACTTTGCATTACATAGTTTTCTTTCATTGAGGACAATGTAAGGTTTGGGTTTGAGAAGGAAAAAAAGTTGATACCAACATTATACCAAAACAAAAAATACTTCACTTATTCATAATAATTAAATTTGAGTGGTTAATTGTTGAAATATGGTTAGATTGTGATAAAATATTTGATTTAACTTTGAATTTGGAATGGAAAAATGATTAGCCACTAAGAGTTGAGTTTGTATCTAGATTTTTTTTGAAACCTTATTAACTATTATTACATCCCAACAGCGTCACATGATTCAATTAGAAGTTTTGGATTAATTATCAAAAAAAGAGTAGATTGAGATGTTTTCAATGTGAGATGTTGTATTTTATTAAAATTTGACTTATTTTTCTAGATCGGTATACTCTTTTGAAAAAAAAAAAAAAAAAAAGAGAAAAATATTTAGATGACTCACTCAATATCATTTAAATATCAAAAGTGTTGATTTAGCAAAAAGAGGCAGAAAAGAAACTCATAACAAAATACTTTCGTCTAACCATTTTTTAGTATTTTTGGTTATGAAAAAGCTATCAATACAAATCTTGCCAGACAAGCCTTCTTTCACCAAACACAATTCAACCGAAGAAAGACAATACTTCAAGAAAGTCTTTGAATCAACTAACATCTACCATTCGAGTAATCTATTCATAAAAAAAATATACAAATAAAAAAATAATAATATAAAAAAAATCTAAGGGAGTATGACATGATTTGGAAGGTAGTTGAGTTTTAACATTTCATAACTATCCATAGAAAATATTTTTGATTTTACAAATTCTGAGTGATTAATTTTCTTACCTTTTAATTGAGTTACAAGTGCTTAAAAAGGCTCAAAGGATTTTTTGTAATTAAGTTTGTTTCATTTCTTTTAGATACAAAATGATTTCTTGGGGTAGAATTGTTTGGAAGACAAATTCACTATTAATCAAGTATTTTATAAAATATAACTGTATGAATACATTGACTGCTTAGATTTAATATTTTTGAATCTATGAACTAATTGATGCCTTTACTTGAGGACAATCAAATAATGAGTTTGAGGAGGTTGATAAATCCGTATTTTTAGTAACTTTAACCCATTGAATCATGTATATTACATTATTATTTCAAGCTTAATTGTATATTTTACACAAATTTAGTACAATATAGGTTTTAAAGAAGAAAGAGCAAAAATAGCCATAAAAACCAACTTTTGGAGCGAATATTTGGCGCAACACTAAAGGAAAATGGTAGAACAACTTCAAAATAAGTAATTCGAGATTGAATTTGGCCAAACCGAGTGCGGAAACGGATTCAAGACGCTGAAAAATCTTGAAATAGACCTGGTCAACTTTTTGGTTAACGGTCAAAGTCAACGGTCAATGGTCAAAGTCAACCTCGCAGGTCAAAGTTCACTTACCATAGTCAAAGTAGCTCTTGAGCGCCCTTTTTTCAAGCTCGAGCGCCACTTTTTAAAAATGACCGACAATTGAATGGCAGAGTACAGACCGAAAATGATAAAAAAATATTAAAATCAAAAGTGCCGAAGGGCGCTCGAGCGCCCTCCTGAATTTTTGCCTATAAATAGTCGCGATTTTTAGCAACAAGGGTGTACCATTTTCTCTCCTAGCATAAGTTCTGCTATTCTTGTGTTTGTGAAGTGGGTTATGAGTGTGTTAATTATTTTATTTAGTTGTGTGCAAAGTTATAATCCCGAGAGGAGGGTCTAATGAGCTATAAGCATATCAAAGTCATACCAGTCTACCGAAATCCATTCAAACACGATAAGTATTATTTGATTTTGGTTTTCGTTATGAATTTGTGTACTTTAAAGTTTATCATGGCACACTAGACCCGAGATTCGAGGTGGTATGTGTGAGGTTATTCTTGTCATATGTTGTGATTCAGATTTATTAAAGTCTCGTATTTTTATTTCCAAGTATTCTTTGATTAATTATTCGTATACTTGTAGTTATGTTATATTTAATTAAAAGTAGATATAAGCTCGGTTTAGTAAACTAGTGGCAATACGAGACTACCTCGGATAGATGCTAGTCTGGTTGTACCGACACCTCCAAGTTACATAAGTGAAAGAATAATTGAGAGATTGGATATCGTTAGGTTGTACCAACACATCCAGTCTTGCTAATTAATTAATCTTCTCACTTATGTAATTAAAGGCTCATTTCAGTAGTGGGAGCTTGTAGCCCTATTTCTGAAGGACTTAACTTTTAATCTGAATCAATAACTTTGTACTTGATTATACCGAGCTATAACCACCCTGAATCATTAACCCTTTGGATTTTCATTGTATTATTAAGTGTTGTAATTCTTCAATTTTGTACCTTTGTTTAATTCACTTTTGGACCTTGTTACTACCGTATCTTTGGACATTTTGTGGACATCTCTTGGACTTAATTTTTCGTACTTCTGTACTTTTGGACTTTTGGACTTTTGGACTTAATCAAACTTATCCGTGACGGGAAATAGTCAAACAATTCTAAATTAAGGATTTAAATTAATTTGATAACCCAATCTCTGTGGATCACCCTTTACTTGCCACAGCTAGAGGTAATTCAAGATAAGCAATATTTGCAATCATTTAACCTTACTATTTTTGAGCGCAAAACGACGCGATCAGTTTCCCTTCTTCTTGAACTTCTTACCCTTTGGGGCAAGTCCAGAAGCATTCTGGGCCATCAACATATGTCCCTTGGGCTTCATTATAGCCTCTGCAACTTGGAGCTTATTCATTAACTAAGGTAAGCTCATGAGCATCTTGCCCATGTTATAGTTCAGCTTAAAGCGAGCAAATAATTCTGGCAAAGTCTCCAATACCATGTCAATCTTGCTTTCCCCATCAATTTCGGCACCCAGAATCTCGGCAATATTAAAGTTGTCTATCATCTTGAGCATATGATCTCTGACGGACGAACCTTCAGCCATTCTAGTGTTTATGATGGTTCTAATAGCAACTTGCCTTGTGGGTCTGCTTTTGTTAGCAAGCATGTCAACAAGAGAATACATGATATCAATTGCAGTCTCCATTCCCTCATGCTGAGACTAAAGCACGTTCGACATGGAGGCTAAGATATAGAATTTAGCCATCTTATCGGCCTTTAACCATTGTCGTTCTAACTCTTGCTCTTCCTTGCCTGATGCAGAAGTGACTAACGAGCAGGGGTTTGTAAGAACAAAATTATACTCTTCAGCATTGAGTATAATATCTAAGTTCATTTTCCAGTCCATGTAGTTTAGACCAGTTAGCTTATTCTCATTGAGAATACTGGCGAGTAAGCTAAAAGAACCTTTCGACATCTCTGAATATATTATACAATTAATCAATTTATGAGTTATCTGATATGTATGATTATTAATGGAAAGTAAACATTCATACTTTTGACATCTACTTCTAAAATTAGCAGTTAAACCCTTAAACTACTTGGATGTCTTAGTGTCTTAATCCTACTCACAATATTCCACCGAAGGGATGGTCATATTGCAGTTTTGATTAAGTTAAGCTACACTTATTTGAAATATCATTAGTTGGATAGACACTATCCAATGACACTTCAATCACTGATTCAAGTTTGGCTTCATTAGAGCAATGGCAAGAACTCCGAAGGGAGGATACCTGTCACGCCCCGACCTAACCCCACGCTAAAAGGGTAAGTTCAGACCTGATAAACGGACATAGTCTCCTCTGTACTGTGGACTAACCAGTTACATGCACATAGAAGAAATAGCCACAAAGACAATACACAACATATTTCATAACTTCCTAAGTCTACAAGGCCATCCGAGCCTTTCTATTATAGCATGATATAACATACAAGCATGCATTTCATTAACTATTGAAATTCTATGTCATAAATCTGCTTATCTTACCACTTTAATCTAATCTATTTAACTTTCTTATATTTTAAGTCATTCCGCCAATCTCCAACCAAACCATACAAGCAAGCAAGTTATCTAAGCAATAAAGTAAAGCTTTAAAGTTATTACATGCCAACATTTAACTACTTAATCATACAAAACTCCAACTTTAAATTACAATATTTCAAGACTAACATCAATACATACAAGACCCTCAGGTCTCAAAATATGCTACAAGTATAACACAATAGTAGCACATTCTTCACACAAGCCATCCAAGAAAACCAACCTCAACAAGCAATCACTCAAGGCAATGGCTCAATTTGAACTTCCTCATCTCCATCTACATCTAATATATCTTTAAAGTTCCACCGACAGGATGGTCACTAGCCTAATATACCTTTTTGGGGGTAAAGCCATTAGAACAACTTCCTATACTCTTAACCGTATTATTAGCAAGTTTGTCCCTAAAACTCCTATTGAACCTTGATTGGGAAGAAAAACCTAGCTTAAACTATTTTCCTGTTCTAGGGTTTTTCTATTGAGGAGTTTGTTCTTTCTTATAAGGAGAACACTGTTTGTAGACTTTGAAGATGTGTCTATACATTGAAGCAATATACCTCAAGATTAGTGGGAATAAGTTTGTTTTCCTAATATTGTATGTTGAGGACATTTTGATAAACTATAAATAATATGGGCATATTTCATGAGTTTAGTATTTTACTAAGACTTAAGATCTTAGATAGACCCTTTCGTTCTTAGTATCCAGATACACTAAGATAGGTCTCGTGATCTTTGGTGTCTATCGCAAAAGGCTTATATTGATCGAGTTCTTAAATGATTTAATATGGAGAACTGTAGGCCTTATGATACTTCTTTATAAAATATTTTTATAGGGTTTCTACTCAGAGGATATAATGTGAATATTATTAGAAGTATAGATCCCAGTATAAATGTTGTTGAAGTTATAAGTCAAGCATGTGAGTTTTATGTTCTAAATAGATTTCCCATATTTTATGAAAGAAAATAAGACTCGATATACATTCCTTGTATTCTCCAGATTAATACATACAATAGCCTACCCAAAGGGGGTCATTGTGTGTGTTACTTTCGGGTGGATGAATAGTGATAGTGAAGATGTATAGTCAAAAAAATTTCTCTACCGAAAGGAGATTTATTTATGAGCTTGTGCATGCTCTATTGGTTGAGATAATGCATGCTCTAGAGGGATTTATCTGCCTAGAAGTGATTAACTTCTTGAATGTTGTGTATTTCTCTTATTCACCTTTATGATTCGGATAATTATAATATGTTGTTCCCTCTGCACGAAGAGGAGGTTATGATGATATACTTAGGTCTCTAATACAACTTATTTTGTGAGCTATTGTAGTTACACCTATATTCTAATCTAGTTTTCCTTATGAACAACTGTCATGGATTTAACAAGAAAAGGGAGACATTGTTACTAAGAATATAAAACAAATTCAATGCTTGTTGATCTTCTAATAAGAGTTTTAAGATCATAATGTTTAAATAACATGTTGAGATATGGGTATTATTGTGTCTATGACATAAAGAGATCCATGAGATGTGTACCATATGCTAGTGTTATTGAGAGCTTGATGTATGTTCAAGTGCGCACTAGGCTTGGTATTGGTTTTACATATTAGTGTTTTACTGTCTTTTGATGCTATTGATTAGTGGGAGTTTTGCATTTTCATGCATTGTTGAATATTCTCATTATTGTGTGTTTTTGTTTCGCACTTTTGTGCATTTGTGGAATAACATATTGTTTATTTTTATAACATACTTGATTATTCTGTGAATACTCATATGTATATTGAAAGTCTTGGTTTGGTATCCATATTGATAAGACCATCTATTGAGTTTAAATATCTCCATGAGGCCACTATTTTGATCAGAGATATACATTATTTCCTTTGGCCAATACTACCATTTTGGGAGGATATGAATGGTTGATTTCCTTGGCATATCGATCGCCAATTTTAGGGAACTCATGTTGAGGACTGACAAAGAAAGAGCACATTTGATCACATGTTGGTGCTACTTTCTTACTTCACTTTCATATATTGATCCATGTCAATAGGGTTGTTGGCATTTGTAACCATAGAAGGTCCTGTGTCAATATGGAACACTACGATCGCTATGATTCAATATTTGATAATATTGTTGGACAAGATTGTGTTCAAGGTGTTGTTTTGTGAATCAGTGTTTTCAAAATTGTGGCCACATTAAGTTTACTATTCAGCCTAATAAACGTTTTCAAAATTTTTTACAAATAAATTAAACAATTAACGTTGCCCAAGTAGGAGACTGTTAGAATATTTCTCTATTATGTGGGCTACCGTTATTTATTTTTGGTTTTACAAAATAGACTGAATATCTGATTCATGGACTGGGTTGTGATCATATTGTTTTAAATCCACCTCATAAGTCCGTATACGGTTAATTGTGTGTAGGCCTGTATATTCTAACTAAGCCTTTTATGAGAGGGCCTGTTAGAATAATTATAAATATATGGCTAGGTCCCTTCTCCTACTCTTGCCCTAATTAACTGTTCTTATAAACGGTAGTTGATCCTGGATAGAGCAGGGAGAGGAAGACCTCGTCAGTAATCGGGTAACGATTACAACTCGCTTTTATCATGACTTAAACAAGTATATGATTTTGCTGCTAATTATGTTTATATATATTGTGTTGCAAAATCATGTATACTGGAATTTGTATATTTATATATTATATAGTGCTTATAGGATAAACAGCCACTGCTTGTGTGCCCAAACCATCATCTGTAATTTTTCAATCTTGAGATCATCGTTTCCTCAAATCACACATCATAAAAGAATAGGATTCTTGTATCACTACAAGAAAACAGCGCACGAGCGACGGATTTGGGCGACAGATTTTTTCCGTAGTAAATTGGCTACGGATGGGCTACGGAATTGCTACGGGCAACTTATTCCGTAGCCCATCCATAGCCAATTTAGGCCCCGTTGAAATGGCTACGGATTGGCTACGGACAATAATTTTAATTACAAAAAAAATAAAAATAATATTCCCTAGCCTAGCCGTGACAAATTTACTACGGACTAGCTATGGATTATTTAATTAATTCGGCAACAAAAATCATAACAAATTCCGTAGCCATGCGGTGGCCAAATAGTCACGGATTGGCTACGAACTACGTATTATTCAAAAAAATGTCCATAAAAAATGAAGGACCGGAGGGAAAAATAAAAATAACAAAGTCAATAGCCTATTTGTGGCAATTGGCTACGGATAGGCTACGGATTTCAATTTTTCCGTAGCCCATCCGTAGCTAATTGCCACGGATGTGTTACGGACCTTTTAAAAAAATGAGTTTTATCAATTTTAATTTGAATTACATAATTTTGATTGCACCTATAACGTAGTAAACTTCACTTGAGATGCTAGTTTTCCAAATAAAAATAAACTTGGTCCGTATTTTATTAGCGTGCGTATTTTAATAGAGAAATCTCCTACGAAGTCATTAGCCGTTTAAATCGAAGTTAACATGTTCTCACTTAACATTGCATTAATGTTAATAAACGTTCAATCTAGGGGTCCAAAAACTCTCACATTGTGTCTAAACTTCATAAACATGAAAAATATAAAGATATAAACATGTTTTAATACGTTGTTCCTACCTATTAACAAGTTAGAATTCATACTATTAGTGGTCTGTAGCCCATCCGTGATAATTGGCTACGGATGGACTATGAATTTCTATTTTTCCGTAGCCCATCTATAGCCAATTACCACGAATGGACTACGAACTTTCAAAAAAAATGAGGTTTATCGGTTTTAATTTGAATTACGGAATTTTGATTGCACATACAACGTAATAAACTTTACCTGAGATGCTTGTTTTCCAAATAAAAATAAACTTGGTCCGTATTTTATTAGCGTGCGTACTTTTATAGATAAATCTCCTACGAAGTCATTAGCCATTTAAATCAAACTTATCATGTCCTCACTTAACATTGCATTAATGTTAATAAACGTTCAATCTAAGGGTCCAAAAACTCTCACATTATGTCTAAACTTCATAAACATGAAAAATATAAAGATATGAACACGCTTTAATATGTTATTCCTGTCACGCCCCGACCCAACCCCCAGGCTAAAGGTTAAGTCCGGACCCGACACACGGACAGAGTCTCCCCTGTACCGTGGACATTCTAAAACCCTGTAATCACTCAAACAAAGTCCCAACAATACAATACAAGCTTTTCTTAATTAAACAATAAAGTTCTAAGGCCATCCAAGCCTTATGGTACACAATAGTTCCAAAACACACAAGCATGCGAGAACTTGTTATCAACATAGTTTTATAATCATGACATTCTAGGAAATCAATTAAACATAATTGAAAGATCAAACATTTCTACTTTAAGCCATTCACTCCCAAGCAAGCAAAGCAAATAGAAGTAGTTCATAAGTTATTACAGTTCATAGGCTTTCAAAGTTACAACACAACCAACTAGTCTTCAACTTATACAACAAGCATATACATAGCCCTTGGGCTACAAAATAGTACATAAGATAATCAGATGAATCTTCCACATAGCAGCAAATTCATTAACCACCTCAAGTTATCAGGCACAGCAACTAAGGTAAAGGCTCAATCTGAACTTCTTCTTCCTCAACTAATTCAACAAGCTGGGGATCACCCTCAGCGTCTCCTGAAACAGATATCGAGGTATGAGCAACCACTGTTGCCCAGTGAGGGATATAGTCCCGGGGCGTGCAATGCAACAGATAATACAATTATACAGCAATATCACTTAGACAATTCAAGAACCAATGATAACTTAAGTAATCCACACATTAAAAATGATACATTTCACACAATCCCCTATACACCAATTCACAGGTCTTCAATCACGATCCACGAACCACGAGCACGATCACGATAAGCCGGCATAACCCCAATCACTCCAGTGGGTGTACTCCGAATGTACCCCGAATCCTACGACCCAACATCCCCTGGCAATCTCCGGACCAGGCGAATGAGGGAATAGGGCACGGAGTTTGAATATCCACCGGCAAGCCCTCTGCCGCCCAACCGATATTCAACACATCCGCCCCTGACACTATGGTTGCGCAACCACTATGCAATGCACTTAACAATGACAAGTTAATAGCAATAATATAAGCATTAACACATAGGAGGATCAACAAAGTAGGTTGACCTCGATGCAATTAGGATAGAAGCAATTATAGAGGCTAGTAAGCAGTTTACAAAGGAACATATGCAAGCTAAGCATAGAATTATACCAAAAGCTCCAAATCAACTTAATATCACATATAAACACTCAAGAAGACATGCCGTGGGTTTAGAAATGTGAGACAACCGAAATTGCGCTTAAACCCCTTTATTTTACAAACTATTTCTCTTCCAAACCAAAGTTAATAATTGCATTATCAAAGGGAACTCTCCCAACCTTCTAACAATCCCTCAAGGTACCCTCTCAACCCTCTAACTCATTCAAATGCCCGCGATTACCCCGAAAGCCCCAATTTCCCTCTTATGGCTTTAAACTACACATACATCGTCGGGGCTTCAAACAAGGGACATCAAGGCTTCTATAGCACCTAGGTAACTTAAGGATACTAGAATTGAAGCCCGAATCCACCCGGATTCGCATTAACCCCAAAAGCCCCAAGTTAAAGTCGGCTATTTTCCATTTTAAGCGATTTAAGGACAATGCAAGTGCACGGGGCTATTAGGTTACCTTCACTAGCACCTAAGGCGTCTATTAGAAGCATTGAATCAAGCTAATTCGAGCAATTACGTAAAACCCTAGAAAAACGTCACTATTCACCCTAAAATTCAAACTAACGATTCTAACCGTTTAAATTGCGAAACGATGGCTCAAATATGTTCTCTAGCATTCATATACATGGTATAATAGCATAGATAACAATTACAATGGCATTTAATCATATTTTCAACAAATCAAGAAATGAACAACTATTTAAAAATGCAAAAACAAGCCGTGAAATCCCTCACCAATACGCGTAGGAGCACTTAGGGACCTTGCAAACACCCTACACTAGTTGCTCAAGGCTTGGAGAGGCTTGGATTGGAGGCTTGGTGAGCAAAATCTCCCTCTTTTCTTCCCTTGGAGCTGTCGGGTTCAGCACAGTGTTTTCAGCTTTTTTTTTTTTTTTCTTTGCTAAGTTATGAGCTAAAGTTGATATATAAGGCATATGGTTGGGTGGGGTCAAGTTTGGGTGTTTAAGTGGCTTCTAAAATGCGCGTTGAAAGCTTATAAACGAGCCTAAGGTGATACATGTGTGCTAGATAATTAAATCTTTAAGTTAGTTACGTAACACTATTCATTCAACTACAAAAGTCATTTTCTAAACGAGCTCTCCTATCGCCTCTAGCTCAAATGCACATTTTTCTCATTACTTTAATAATTAATATGATTTAATAAAAATGCTAATTAACTAATAGAAGGCAGTTTAAAAACGGAGTGAATAGTAGTCATAAAAGTCAGTTAGTAAGGCACAGAAATAAATGCGCAAACAAGGGATGCAACAGTAATTATATGTATGGCTAAATCTCGGGCGTCACAATTCCTACCTATTAACAAGTTAGAATTCATACTATTAGTGGTCCGTAGCCCATCTGTGGCAATTGGCTATGAATGGGCTACGTATTTTCATTTTTCCGTAGCCCATTCGTAGCCAATTGCCACGAATAGGCTACAGACTTTCAAATAAAAATGAGGTTTATCGGTTTTAATTTGAATTACAAAAATTTGATTATACCTACAGCGTAGTAAACTTTACTTGAGATTCTAGTTTTCCAAATAAAAATAAACTCGTCCGTATATTATTAACGTGCGTATTTTAATAGAAAAATCTCATACGAAGTCATTAGCTGTTTAAATCGAAGTTATCATGTCCTCACTTAACATTGTGTTAATGTTAATAAACGTTCAATCTAGGGGTCTAAAAACTCTCACATTATGTCTAAACTTCATAAACATGAAAAATATAAAGATATAAACACACTTTAATACGTTGTTCCTACCTATTAACAAGTTAGAATTCATACTATTAGTGGTCCATAGCCCATCCGTGGCAATTGGCTACGGATTTTCATTTTTTCGTAGCCCATCCGTAGCCAATTACCACGGATAGGCTACAGACTTTAAAAAAAAATAAGGTTTATCAGTTTTAATTTGAGTTACGGAATTTTGATTACACCTACAACGTAGTAAACTTCACTTGAGATGGTAGTTTTTCAAATAAAAATAAACTTGGTCCGTATTTTATTAGTATGCGTACTTTTATAGAGAAATCTCCTACAAAGTCATTAGCCGTTTAAATCGAACTTATCATGTCCTCACTTAACATTGCGTTAATGTTGATAAACGTTCAATCTAGAGGTCTAAAAACTCTCACATTGTGTCTAAACTTCATAAACATGAAAAATATAAATATATGAACACGCTTTAATACGTTGTTCCTACCTATTAACAAGTTAGAATTCATACTATTAGTGGTCCGTAGCCCATCCGTGGCAATTAGCTACGGATTTCCATTTTTCCGTAGCCCATCCGTAGCCAATTGCCACGGATAGGCTACGGACTTTAAAAAAAAAAAGAGGTTTATTGGTTTTAATTTGAATTACGGAAATTTGATTGCACCTACAACGTAGTAAACTTCACTTGAGATGCTAGTTTTCCAAATAAAAATAAACTTGGTCCGTATTTTATTAGTGTGCGTATTTTAATAGAAAAATCTCATACGAAGTCATTAGCCATTTAAAACGAAGTTATCATGTCCTCACTTAACATTGCATTAATGTTAATAAACGTTCAATCTAGGGGTCCAAAAACTCTCACATTGTGTCTAAACTTCATAAACATAAAAAATATAAAGATATAAACACGCTTTAATACGTTGTTATTACCTATTAACAAGTTAGAATTCATATTATTAGTAGTCCGTAGCCCATCCGTGGCAATTGGCTACGGATGGACAATGGATTTCCATTTTTCCGTAGCCCATCCGTAGCCATTTGCCACGAATGGGTTACGGACTTTTTAAAAAAATGAGGTTTATCGGTTTTAATTTGAATTATAGAATTTTGATTGCACCTACAATGTAGTAAACTTTACTTGAGATGCTAGTTTTCCAAATAAAAATAAATTTGGTCCGTATTTTATTAGCGTGCGTACTTTTATAGACAAATCTCCTACGAAGTCATTAGCCGTTTAAATCGAACTTATCATGTCCTCACTTAACATTGCGTTAATATTGATAAACGTTCAATCTAGGGGTCCAAAAACTCTCACATTGTGTCTAAACTTTATAAACATGAAAAATATAAAGATATGAACACGCTTTAATACATTGTTCCAACCTATTAACAAGTTAGAATTCATACTATTAGTGGTCCGTAACCCATCCGTGGCAATTGACTACGGATTTCCATTTTTTCGTAGCCCATCCGTAGCCAATTGCCACGGATAGGCTACGGACTTTTAAAAAAAAATAAGGTTTATCGGTTTTAATTTAAATTACGGAAATTTGATTACACCTACAACGTAGTAAAATTTACTTGAGATGCTAGTTTTCCAAATAAAAATAAACTCGGTCCGTATTTTATTAGCGTGCGTATTTTAATAGAAAAATCTCATATGAAGTCATTTGCCGTTTAAATCGAAGTTATCATGTCCTCACTCAACATTGCATTAATGTTAATAAACGTTCAATTTAAGGGTCCAAAAATCCTCACATTGTGTCTAAACTTCATAAACATGAAAAATATAAAGATATAAACACGCTTTAATACGTTGTTCTTACCTATTAACAAGTTAGAATTCATATTATTAGTAGTCCGTAGCCCATCCGTGGCAATTGGCTACAAATGGACAATGGATTTCCATTTTTCCGTAGCCCATCCGTAGCCAATTGCCACAGATGGGCTACGGACTTTTTAAAAAAATGAGGTTTATCGGTTTTAATTTGAATTACAGAATTTTGATTGCACCTACAACGTAGTACTTTACTTGAGATGCTAGTTTTCCAAATAAAAATAAACTTGGTCCATATTTTATTAGCGTGCGTACTTTTATAGAGAAATATCCTACGAAGTCATTAGCCGTTTAAATCGAACTTATCATGTCCTCACTTAACATTGCGTTAATGTTGATAAACGTTCAATTTATGGGTCCAAAAACTCTCACATTGTGTTTAAACTTTATAAACATGAAAAATATAAAGATATGAATACGCTTTAATACATTGTTCTTACCTATTAACAAGTTAGAATTCATACTATTAGTGGTCCGTATCCCATCCGTGACAATTGGCTACGGATTTCCATTTTTCCGTAGCCCATCCGTAGCCAATTGCCACAGATAGGCTACGGACTTTAAAAAAAAATGAGGTTTATTGTTTTTAATTTGAATTACGAAAATCTGATCATACCTACAACGTAGTAAACTTCACTTGAGATGCTAGTTTTCCAAATAAAAATAAACTTGGTCCGTATTTTATTAGCGTGCGTATTTTAATAGAAAAATCTCATATGAACTCATTAGCCATTTAAATCAAAGTTATCATGTCCTCACTTAATATTGCATTAATGTTAATAAACGTTCAATCTAGGGATCCAAAAACTCTCACATTGTGTTTAAACTTCATAAACATTACAAATATAAAGATATAAATATGCTTTAATACGTTGTTCCCACCTATTAACAAGTTAAAATTCATACTATTAGTGGTCCGTAGCTCATCCGTGGCAATTGGTTACGGATGGGCTACGGATTTCCATTTTTCTGTAGTCCATTCATAGCCAATTGTCACGGATGGGATACAGACTTTAAAAAAAAAATGAGGTTTATCAGTTTTAATTTAAATTACGGAATTTTAATTACACATATAACGTAGTAAACTTCACTTGAGATGTTAGTTTTCTAAATAAAAATAAATTTGGTCCGTATTTTATTAGGGTGCATACTTTTATAGAGAAATCTCATAGAAAATCGATAACCGTTTAAATCGAACTTAACTTGTTCTCAATTAATATTAACGTAGTAAAATTTTTAAATAACAAAATTATCATTAAAATTGAATGAATAATATTACTAAAATATCATTGTCACTTAATCTTTTAAATGGAACTAAAATAAATAATTTTATAACTATATAAGTATATTTTTTTAGTAGGAGCTAATTAATATTTTTAATTAAAAAATACATAGATATTTTTTTAACCAAAATATGAAGATATTTATTGTTACATTTTGGCTTGATGCAATTTATAATTTTTGTGGCTTTCCAGCATAAGGCAATAGGGTTTCTAGGGAGATCTAAATATAAATATATATATATATATATATATATATATATATATATATAGATTAAAAAATATATAAATATATATAGTTTAAAAAAATGGTTTTGCCGGAAGAAGGCGCCGGCCGGCCGACGATCTCTTCCGGTTGGGACAAAGAGTTAGGCTAACTCTTTATCTCGCAGCCGGTTGAGGTTGCCGATTGGTCGGTGCCCTCGTCCGGCAGGCCATCTATTTTTTTTATAAAAAAAAATTATGGGTCTTAAAAGACTTGATTCTCTTGCTTTTTCTCTCTCATCTTTCAAGCCCCAACACCGAACACTCAACATGCCAAAATCCCAAAATGCCTCCGCTTCAAGCTTCTCACTATCAACGACAAAACGCCTCCGCATATGATCCTTACACCGTATATCATTCCAATCCTCAAGCTGTTGACGCTCGTACTAACAGTCTCGATGGATTATGTTTGAAGGCTCAATGCGAATGAAAAATCTAACTGTGGTATGCAATAACTGGGGTTCTAATTAAAACCCACTCAGAAACTCTAGTTAGGAACCCTAAATATTTAGGGTTCTAACTAAAACCCAATCAGAAACCCTAAATCGATTTGGGGTTTCTGATTAGGTATAATAAAGACCCTAAATGGATTTAGGGCTTAATTTTTTTCTGACTATTGTTTCTTGTTTCCTGTTTCCTGTTTCCTGTTTCATAACCAGCGTGGTGGGTTAGATTTTTGATTTCGTGGTGTTGAATCTTAGGAAGTACACATCGTATCTCATGTACAAAGCTTCACTTTTCTTTAGCCCCATTGTTCAGAAGCAGTATCGTGAGAAATATGGCGAAAACGAGGTATCCCTTTTTCTTTTTTTACAACAATAACAAGGTTCTCCGTTCTCCTTTCACTGGTATATGCGCTCAATATATTATTTTGGTAAAAGGAGTATTTTTTCTCATTGGTAGAGTGTTACTAAGAATTTTGGTGTCCTGATTTCTAGTTTGAACTATTGTGCATCACGTTATCTTTCTTTGTGTTATCTATTCTCTTTTGCATCTTCTGTAGTTTTTATTTGGAAAACATTTTGTAAAAGGTAATTTCTTACACGAGACTTTCTGTGCTTATGGGAGGAAAAGAAAGTATCTTCTCACTATTGGGGTATGATGAATATGCTCAAGAAGCATCGTATTCATCATTCACTGTTTTTCTTGAGTTCATAGTAACGGGCATGCTTTGGAATGAAGATCTAACATTTTTCCTTATTTTTATTATGTTGTCTCTGTTCTAGCAGCTAGGCGCTATGTATATACCGATCTAGTGTACGCTACTGAGGCTTTTATAAAACCTTTGCAGGTTTAAAGAGTAGAGTATAAGAATTGCCTTGTATGGGACGTGTTGAAGCTGTCACCGGATATTTCGGTAAGCACTAATGGTTTACGTTTTGAATTCGATAATTAAATTAGATGGATTTGAAGTTCATAATCTGAAGACTGCAATTTGGGTAAGCACTTGGCATGAATTCGATAATTAATCATGCCAAGTAAGAAATTAAGACTGTAATTTGCTTCATTTGGTCCTTGTTGTTGTTAATTTTACACGCATCACTACAATTGCACCTCTTTCCAGTCTTGCTTATGGTTAATCATTGAAATACAAGCATCATATAATGTCTATTCTTGAAATTGGAAGTCTGTGTTTATACGTATGCTGTCTATGTGAGGAATGAATAAGTATATCACAAAGATGGGTTTTGTGTTGCTTCATGAGTCGTGGTTGTGGTTAATCTAACTGTTCTATTTAGAAAAATTGGTAATTTTGATTAAGTTGAGATTAACTGTCAGTTGAATTCAAAATATAGTCTCATGATTGGATTAGCAAGGGATACTTTGTGAAAGATGTCACTTGTCTGCCGTCACTATTCTTCATTCCAATATCATCCCAATAATCAATTAAAATACCAAATCTTCTCTGGGTGTCTTCATGTTTCATTTATTGATCATTTTACTAATTGCATGGTATATTGGTGTAGTAATGTTGTATTTATATCAATGGAATAATACGCTAATTTGTTGGAGTTGCTATTGGATTTACAGAAGATTAAGGCTACCTATGTGATAAGAAAAGTAGTGATTTGATATACACTCTTAGATCTGCAGAAAATCCACGACGTAATGCCTATATTAACATATGCAGTTGTGCACTTGTCTTTTACAATTTTTGTGTGCTCATTTGGTGTCATAGAAATGAACTCTTCTCTTTATGGTAGGTGATGGCTTTGGTTCGATTCTTCTTGAGAATGACCACAACTCAGGGATTCTAGAATATCTAAATGAGTATTTTGGTCTTTAGGTCTCTTGATGGATTTTTCAGTTATATCATAATTTTTTATGTCAGTGCTTAATTGGTACCAAATCAATGATGTTGCAAACTGAGTTATGCTGCAGATTGTTCTATCCATTGTATGCAAAATTGTCCTTTGGCCTAGCATTTACTTTTTTCTTTCAAAGTCCAATTTTGGACTTTCTTGTCCAACGGCCAAGCTTTGGTCTTTTATATATTTTTTTCTTTTCTTTTTTTCTTGCATTCCCTTTTGTTTTCCTTTTTGCTTTATTTCTTCAAGTCTTTAATAAATCTTCATAAAAAATTTATCCCTTCTTTTTTTCATCCAATTCTTCGAGATGTTGCTCCAATTGCTCTTTCATCATTTCAACTTTTGATCTACATGTCCCTGTGATCTTCATATTTAATTACTTTTCTCACGAACAAATAACTTTTTAGCCTTGAAATATGTGAAAAAGTCTTATATAAATTATAAACAAATTAATACACTTAATACTTATTAAATAAGCTCAAATTGTGTGCAACAAAGTCTAATTTAAATATATAAATATGCGAAACTCGACTTATATCAATAAGTATGCTATGGATTCATTCATATAATTTGTGCTTCTCTTCTAGGCTTTAGCAATGAATATGAACAGATCTTACAAAGATGCCCTTTATTTTCTAATTATAGGATTTTTTTAGAGGATAAACATAAGTAGTGGAACATGGTTCATTCAGAAAATCTATGGATCACCTTTAGCAAAGAGATAATTTGTTTATAAAATATGAGAGTTAGACTGTAAAATTATTGATTATGGCAGTGAGATCTTAGATAAAATTAGGCCAAATGGGAAGTTACGGTTGTCTGCTTATCGGATATCTGATGTCTCTACTTTCTTTCTTGGTATAAGCATGTGCCAAAAAATGCAATGACAATTAATCCCTTGAGTAATGGTGATTTGTGGTGAGGATTCTGACCTTCAAATTATGAAGCTTCTTTAGTGAACTCCCTCGTGATATGCTGGATTATTTTGTTTGTATCTACTGCTAAAGCCTCTTAATGATAAGAAGGTGATATCCTGATCAATGCTTTATGAAGATTCGTGAAATTGTCGAGCAATCTTTTGTGATGCCTTGGTAAAGAAAATTTATATGTGTCCTCTTCAGCTTAATTTATTTTTTCCGTCACTGTATACAGAGATAGATGATTGAATTGGGGGCTCATGGTCTCAATTCGTAGATTATGTCATAGCCTCCTTCAAGTCAGAAGATGTCAAGCTTGTTTTGGAGGGGCAGTCAAAATGAGGAGGTGATTAACATATATATTCTGAGTCTTTTGATGCCATGTATATAAGCATGACCAATATATTTACTGAAAAGTTTCCATACGAGTTTAATGTCAACTCAGGTTTCCATATGGTTTTACTGCCAATTGTTTAGCTTGATATTGTTGTTCTTGACTTGTTGGTAGATGATTTTCTAAGATATCTTTTTTTCCTTTGCCTTTTCTTTTTGAAGGCCTTGTGGGGTGGGGTGGGGTAAGAGCTTGGAGGTTTAACTTGCTTATACATACATTATCCTAATTATTTTCTCTGCTTTCTTGTTTGTGATGTTTTGCTTCCTGATGATTTTGTATGTTTATAACTTTTTAGTGAGATGATTTGATTAGCAATATCCATGAGTTCCGCCGGTAAGAGTTGGAGTACAACACTGGATCTGACGGGGAAGAGTTGGAAGAAAAAAGAAAGACACAAGTATGCTTAATTAACTAGCTTATTTTTCTTCACCACTGAAGAACATTTTTTAAGTGATCCCACTTATCCGGCTTTGGCTTCTTTGAATTCCACTTATCAGGCTTTGGTTTCTTTGAAGAGTTGGGGAGGAGTTATGTTGGAAGCATATTAGAGTACATAGAAGGGGAATTTTCACAGCTTGAAGTCTTGAAACTGATAGTGATTTGCATAGAATTTAGATTTTTTTTTGTAAATTTTTTAAATTTACTGTAAATATTAATTTTTTTTATTAATATTAATATGTATATTGGATTTTATATATATATTTTTTATAAATTTAATTGTTTTATTTTATATTTTTATTTTATAATTTTTTTAAATTAAATAATTCATTAACGTCAGACTAGCTACGGATAGTTGGGCAACGAATTAGTCACGGATGTTTGGCAATGTAATAGCTACAAAAGTTGGGCTACGGAATGGCTACGGTCGTGAGTAAATTAATTTTTAATTTTTAATTAACGAAATGGCGACAATTGGCTACGGATTGACTACGGAATAGGGGATTATAAAAATTTTACGGATACCAATCTGTAGTCCCATGTCCAATTTACGATCAAAATGGTTACGGTTTTGTTACGAATGTTAATAATTAATTAAAAAGAACAAAATTTTAGTTGGCTACGGATTGGTTATTAAATAGCTGGTTACTGATATTTTACGGATATTAATTCGTAGCCGTGGGTTACGGTAGATTTACGACTGAAATGATTACGGATTTGTTACGGATATTAATAATTAATAAAAAAAAATTCATAATTTTAGTTGGCTACGGATGGGCTACGGCTATTTGTTACGGAAGGTATAAAAAATAAATACAAATTAATATCCAGAATTGGTTACGGATGGACTACGGAATATTAATTTGGCTACGGGCCTTTTTACTACGGACGGGATTCCATTACCTAGCGGTCGCCCCTCCCAATTTGGCTACTGCTAGGCTACAGATTTTGGCCGTCACCTTAAGCTATTTTTCTTGTAGTGTATGCCTAAACTTACATACTATTTGGATTGCACAAAGGAATGAAAAGGAAATGAAAGTAGAGGAAGAAAAATAAAGAAAAGGAAAGGAAAAAGATTTCCTTGTTTGGATTGTAATAAAATAATAATGAAAAGGAAAGGAAAAGTTTTTATAATTCTTTGTTTAGATTGGAGAAGGAAAGGAAAGGAAATGACAATTTTAAATAAAAAAATTACTTAAATACCTTTTTTATACTCAACTATAAAATTAACATTTTTAATAAGCAATTCCATATTTTTCTTTTTGCTATACATAGTCTCACAATCTGCTCATGTATAAGTGTTGGCGTGAAGGTGCTACTACAAGTTTTTAGCCATATCTTCATAGAGTCACCAAAAAAGAAGTTGCAACAACTAAAGGCACCAAAAAACAAGCAGCTCAACTCGAAGTTTCTAGCCATGTCTTCATATACACAATCAACCCTCCTATATTAAAGGCTGCACTTCTTGAGCAAAAAAAAAAAAAACATTGGTTGCACTTGTACAACAGACAACCAACCTTTTCATTAAAATCAACTATGACATATAATACAACATCATCAGGGACCAAAAAAATTGTTCTAATGCAATACGTATATTACCAAATAGAAAATATCATCATCATAGGCGGCCAATATATAAAGAACCTGTACATATATTATCATCATCATCATTAGAGACCAAAAAATTGTTCCAATGCACTACCATAAGTTTAAAACAATAGCTAGAAATACATGCTTATTCATGTTGAGATACATGTTATATACACCAAAAAGAACATTGAACAAAGGACTAGGAAGGTAATTACATGTTCAATGCACCAAAAAAGTATTGGACAAACACAAGATATATACTTACTACACCAAAAATAACATAGGACATGACAGTAGTAATACTAATCAACCAACTCATCAGTAATATATCCTTGCGCACATCCATTGGACATCCAAGTAGTGCTCACACCTTCTCAGGTCTCTCAACAAGAAATAATAAGCTTTCTTCATCAAATCTTGATCAATTTTTAGGTCTACTAAAAGTTTCCAAAACTCATCTTCTGGCATGGGAAGTCTTTGTGCAGATGTAGATTTATCCATCACATAATTTCCCTCTTTAAGTGCATTAGTGACAATGGTAAATGCTTCTTTTATATTATCAGGTTCTATATCATTCTTCGACCTCTTAATCCTCTTGTTTTTTTCCTTGAACTCCACAATTTTATGAAACTCAGAAGACATCATAGGCTCAACATTATCAACATTGCAGCAATCAAAAACAGCTATTGTCACTTCATTTGTAGACACCAAGTGTTCAATACCATCAATGGTTTCGAAGAACTCTTCTTCAGGTGCGGAACTCATTCTTTTTCCGATCTCAGAGGTTGTTTCAACATGGTCACCAGTGGCTCTACCTGATTTAAAGTAATTACTTGGAGGAATTCTAAGCTTATCTTCTCTTGTAAGTGCATTTTTTATTATTCTTGAGTCAGATGCCGATCCTTCCCATCCGGGTAAGACATAAGTGAACCGTAAGTAAAATGTACATGCAGCAAAAATATTTTGGGTAGGATAATATTTCCTACTACTATATTTAGGAGCCTCTTGAATAGACACTTTTGTACGGACATGAGTACCATCAATAGCACCAATACAGTCTTGTAATCCTATCACTATGTTAATCATTATATTATATAGTACATTAATTATGTTTTATTCACAAAGAGTTTTTTTCACCTTCAAGTATGAGTAGAATCTACTACTAATACAAAGAATCTCTGCTGGAATCTCTAATCCATCAGGTTGTTTCATATATTTATCCGCTCTCTGAATTAAGGCTCGTAATACCCGATGAAAATGACGATTAGTAGTTTCTCCAGAACGTAAAAACCAGAAGTGAATTTCACGATTTTTAGCATGATGACCTAGTATATATAATGTTTTTGCAACTTGTTCTTCAATGCTTACTTGTCTAGTTGCTTGGAGTCCACCATCATTTTTCAGTATAGCACACAAGTCTAAAAAAGCTTTTGGACCCATTCTCACTATTTTGCGACCTGTTTCACTCCCTAATCAAGTTGAGAGTGTTATTACTTCCTGGATTTTCCATCTAATATAAGGCAAAAAAAATTAAATAAACTTAGTTGCTAAGAAGCTCATACTAGAAGAGTGCAATACATAAACAAATTAACATTACAAGCTATGAAGCTCAAACCCAACGTATGAAGTAATTCTCACTATAGCCTATAATCTTAAACTAAATAGAAACTTACTGACCAAAAAAATTATATATAAATATATAACTGGAACTTTGATATGAAGCACTTGCAAATCAAGTTAGTACAAAGAATGTATATCTATGCAACAATGTTGTTCTACCTATACAAGTTTAGTCATATAGCTATCGTACAATTCTCAACCATAAATGAGTGAAAGATGCCTTCTCAAGTGGAGTATTGCTAAAATTTCTTCTCATTGAAATGGAAAAGAAATCACACTCTTTACTGCCGATAATGTATGTATTATCGTATTAAACACATACACTAATTCAGCAGAAAAATGAAGTACAAGAATATGGATGGTTTCACAACTACACAATCTCGCAATAAGCATCAAACAAGAAACTTAAACATTGAGCACTACAGAAACAATCTTCAACAATATATTTATCTGAATGATTTCTTTCATCAAGAGAAATTGTCATGTGTTTCTCATTTTTTCAACAATAATAACTGTCCACCCCATGTGAGCAATCACCAGTACGAGGCCAATTTAAAGCATTGTGTCTTTTTCTTCTTTAGGATTAGGATTTCACAAGAGAAATATAAAAAATCCACAAATCACTGTATCGCTTTACTCGCAAATTAAAAACCTTGCCAATTTAATCTAGGGTTTTGTGTAACAAAACCCAACTAAATTTTTTTCAAAAAATTGATGCATGGATAAGTGATTCTGTGATCAACTCCCAAATATATTATTATTGATATAAAATAAACTTATTTAGATATTAAGAAATAAGGAAAAAAATTAGGAATCAACTACCAAACAAAACCAACAAAACAATCCAATTAAAAGAAATAGAAGGATTTTCATATCCTTTCATATTTTTTTCCTCTTTTAAAATTACAATCCAAATAAGAGGTGGCTATTTATTTCTTCCTCATCCTTTCCTTTGTTTTAAAAAGTTGAATCCAAACAAGCGGTTAGCGTCCTCATTTTTTTGGCCTATGTCTGAACTTAGACCACGTGATTGTTCGATGTCTAATGAATAATAAAAAAAAGGTATCATGTAAATAATGGTGATGTCCAATGTAGGCACCAATTTTGACCAAATAATAATATACTTATAGAGAGAGAGAGATAGATGCCAAGAGAGAAGTGACTACTTGGATGAATGTGGAGTAGCATCAAATGATAGTTTAGAAAGACATAGAAAATATATATACAAATATTCAAGCACGCTGTTTCTGGAGGTAAAGAAAGCTGGGTGGCGCTGGATGAATAAAATGAAGCAGCCCTTTGTTGAACCGTCAAAAAGGAGTCAACCAGGCGGTAGGCGGCATAACATTCATAATTAATAATATATTCCCACGTGGAGTATAGCATCAAATGAATTGATGAGTTGGTGGGCTGATCATGCACTAATATATATATATATATATATATATGAATAAGAAAGAGAAGAGACAGAAGAGAGCGCGGACAAAGTAGTGACTAGTGTGACTCCTCCTCATCATCAGCGGACACCATAATTTCACTATCAAAAAATAACATTAAATATCACTACTTGCTTGCTGCTTCATATATAAAGCATCTCTCTTTCTCTCTCTCTCTCTCTCTCTGTGTGTGTGTTCTTGTTTGCTTCTTGTTCCCCCACATTATCATTCGCTGCTGCCAATGGCGCTTCTCTCCCCTATCTTTGCAGCGTCATCCTCCTCCTCCAACAATGCACTTCTCAAATTCAACAACTACAACAAGTACACTCACAAGATCTATCCTCGCTCTCCATTCTTCAGGTGCTTCCTCCATTTTTCTCTTCTTTTCTTTTCTTTTCTTTTATATGTACTGTTGGCTTTGCATTCAACTCTGATTACTCTTTGCATTTTATAAATGAGCTTTTTTCTCTGTGAAACTACATCTTGCTTTCTGCTAGGCGTCTCTTCAGCTGACAGAGCAGATGCTACTCGTTAGTTGGCATCTCAACACATTTTCCTTAATCAAGATTATATATATATATATATAGATATAAAGATTAAATGTCGGGACTGAGGGTAAAATTTTCAGAGTGTAGTGTAGTGTATAAAAGCTATACGTGGTGGGTGGTCTGGAAAAAGTTCGGACCCACTTTGTCGCATTCCTTGTATTGCATTTTTGCAAGATGGTTTCTATAACTCCACCAGTGACTTATATACCTCACTCGTTTTCAAAAAGGAATAAATCTCATAGCTGCAAATAATATATTAAAATTGTCTCCATGGAATGTACCCTGCTGGACTGCTACCGCTGCCATGGACACGAGGTTATTGTCTGTCTCTGACACTCTCGACGTAGGATCAGAGACACTTAGATCTCTTGAAGCGTGGAGGTTTCCGTAAAAGATGAAGATATAGTTCCTTTTTCTTTTTAAGTAAAAGATGAATGACTGATAACCTCTTTAATCAATGACAAGAAACTTGCCTCTTTGCCTTAATAATGTCTCACAATGAGAACTGCTTCTCTTACTTGATTACCTAAGGAACTTACAGTCACAATTTACATGTAGACATATTAATACAGGCTACGCTACACCAAGCATTTCTCTTCACTTTTTGGCTGGACCTTATTTTCATATCAGTATACCCTCCATCTCGATGTGACATAGATAGCCCGATCAGTGAGCTTATCCAGAATTTTTTTGTCTAATTAATATCATGTTTATAATGAAAGTGACTTACGAGTTAACTCTCTTCTAGCTTGGCCATGTAATATTGTATTCTCTCTGTTATGATCATTTTCATTTTTATTGTTTATCTTTCTCAGCCTACATTGTTTTACTTATACCTCTATTGTTATAAACTGCTGAATAATTTGGTTTCTTCTTCCTTTAATATTCACTTATTTCAGAGTAGATTTTATTCCAAAGCAGCGAAGGAGGGACCAATCAGTGCTTATTAGCGTATCTGCTTCTGTTGCTGGTTGAGATCTTTTACCTTTCCTCTTTGATGATTTCTTTTTCTCTGAATACTGAAACCACCATTGTATACATAGCAACATTATTCATATTTCATTCTTTTATATTCTAATATCTGGCAGTTCCTTCACTAAATGAAGCCGTCGAAAAAGCTCAACTTCCCAAGGGAGAAATCTGGTCTGTCCATAAATTTGGGGGTACCTGTGTGGGAAGCTCAGAAAGAATAAAAAATGTTGCAGAGGTTATTATTAGGGATCAATCAGAAAGAAAATTAGTTGTTGTGTCTGCTATGTCGAAGGTGACAGATATGATGTATGATCTTATTCACCGGGCACAGTCCAGGGATGATTCCTATGTGGCTGCATTAGATGCTGTTCTAGAGAAGCACAAGTTAACAGCGATAGATCTGCTTGATGGGGATGATCTTGCTAGTTTTCTATCTCGCTTGCATCATGACATCAATAACCTTAAAGCCATGCTTCGTGCAATATATATTGGTATATCTTCTTTCCTTGTCGGTGTCTTGTCTTTATATTAATTAACACCAGTCATAACTATATCTTCATTCTCTATTGTTCTTTACATCTTTAGACGACAATCAGGCTGCATTATCATCCTGCTTCGTTGTTCTAGTCTCTTGGACATCATCCGCCATGGTATCCACATTGGTCATATGAATGTTTCCATTTACCACAAATTTTAATTAAACATACTATGAACTAAGGATGACGGCAACTGTTCCCCCCGAACTTGAAGTCATATAATATGTTATTAAGTATGGAACTTGCTTCTTAGACTAGCTTCTTAGAGGATGCTTTATTAATTTTTCGTGCACAATACATGTGTAGTATGCCACAGGATAGTGTTCTTCAATATTCTGGATCAGCAAGTTACTGATTCGTCTTTTATATCTTTGTTACTGATATTTCAGTTTGACTAATTACTGTGCTCGCATGAGGGTTTTGGTATTCAATCGATCTAAGGGAAAAGTTAAAGCTTTATTGGAAACACAGTAAAGCTACATATGGAGAAGGAAACAACTGAACTATAACACATCTTCATACTGGTTTTCTTAACGTATGTTGTTCAAGGACCTCCGACTGCCATGCTTATATTTTAGAAGCCACCTCTCTCTCTCTCTCTTTCTTTCTCTCTCTCTCTCTGTGTCTAAAATTGTAGTTGCAACTTAACAATGACCCTATCTCTTCTTGGGCTTCATATCTTCTTAAGATTACTTAAAAGTGTAAAAGAATAGTTTATCACTTCCTAAGGTCAATATGGTTAATGTTGTATTGCTTTACATATAAATGGTATGGTTTTATTTTAGTCCCGAATCTGCCTAAAAATCATCAATATATATTTACTGAGTAGCCTCTTGGATTGCAGCTGGGCATGCAACGGAATCCTTTTCAGATTTTGTTGTTGGACATGGGGAGCTATGGTCTGCTCAATTGTTGGCAGCTCGCGTCAGAAAGGTGGTTCTGCAGTATTCTATTTTTGTTTTGGATAATCAGCGCAACTTTATTAATTTGAAATGTCTTTTTGTGTATTACTTCTTAATATTCCTTTTCTTCCTGTTGTAGAATGGGCTGGACTGTAAGTGGATGGACACCCGAGATGTCCTTGTTGTTAATCCTACAAGTTCTAATCAAGTAGATCCAGATTATCTGGAGTCAGGAAGAAGACTTGAGGAGTGGTATTCTAGTAGTCCATCAAAGACAATCATTGCGACTGGTTTTATAGCAACTACACCTCAAAATATCCCCACAACTTTGAAGAGAGATGGCAGTGACTTCTCAGCTGCTATAATGGGCGCTTTACTTAAGGCAGGCCAGGTTACAATTTGGACTGATGTGGATGGTGTGTATAGTGCAGATCCTAGAAAAGGTCTGTTCTGATTCTTACACTTAAGATAAATCCACTTTTCATCTTTGAATGATTCAACCCAATTTCACTATGTTGCAAGGGTCTATTTCTGTAGCATTTATCCATCAGGAATTGGAATAATGTAATCTCCAGAATGATCTTTTTCATGTCAGTATAAGAACATATTTTTTGTGCAGTAAGTGAGGCTGTGATCTTGAAGACATTGTCATACCAGGAGGCATGGGAAATGGTGAAGTCAAACATTCTTATATGCTTGTTGAAGTTAGTTATGCTTGCTATATGCACATCTAATAGCCCTTTTGAATACTTGTGTAGTCATACTTTGGGGCGAATGTATTGCACCCTCGTACAATCATACCAGTGATGCGTGATAGCATTCCAATTGTAATAAGGAACATCTTCAATCTTTCTGCACCTGGAACAATGATCTGCCGTCAAGCTGTGAGCGAGGATGGAGACGACCAGGGATTGGGATCACCTGTGAAAGGGTTTGCAACAATTGATAATTTGGCTCTCATAAACGTTGAGGGGTGAGCTTGAGACATCACATAGTGCTGCTTTGTTGTCTCCAGTATGTGTTCTGTTCAATAGTCTCTCAGTTTTGATCATCACTTCCAAATGCTTTATGCAGAACTGGAATGGCTGGTGTTCCTGGCACTGCTAGTACAATATTTAGTGCTGTAAAGGATGTTGGTGCTAATGTTATCATGATATCCCAGGTATTAAACCCCTGGTGTTTGTTCGCTGATTCAATGTTCTTGGCCATCTATTTATTTTTTCTTTTTCAACGTCAATTACAGCAGTTTTCATAATGTTTGCTGTGATGCAGGCAAGTAGTGAGCATTCAGTTTGCTTTGCTGTGCCTGAAAACGAAGTAAAGGCTGTTGAGGAGGTTTTAAAGTCCAGATTTCAGCAGGCTTTGGATGCTGGACGCCTTTCTCAGGTGGTTTAGCCTATTCTGAATGTTTTCTCCATTGATCATTACCTTCTTTTCAAGGGTTTGGAAGTGTGTTATGCATTATTTTCCATGCCGATCGTAGTTACAAAGCCATCATTTGTTAATTTTTCAGTGTTTCACTAAGCTGAATGGCTTTTCGCTTTCCTTTTTCTTTTCTTGGGTGCATTGTGCTATAACTTTCTGATAAAGTCTAAAACCTTTAATAGTGGATTATCAAAAGTCAAATGTATTTTTGTCTTGTTGCTGGCATCTTCTTTTTCTGTTCTCGACCTTTTCCCCTTTTCAGTTGTATACTGTATAGGACACTGTTAGGGTTAGTCGTATCTGTTGAAAAATTTAATATTCTGGAGATAAATGTGTAGTATAAGTAGTGAAGGTAAAAAATGAGTTACCTTTTTGCAAAGGAGCTAAATAAATTATTGCATTTGGAGTTTGTTAAGTAAGTGAATGCAAGTGTATCCCATATGAAAAAGAAAGAGTTCTATTGCTATGATATAATGATCCTTAGCTATGCCACTTAGTATCAACTGGTCTTAGGATGGATGCTTTGGACTTTATCATGGTATGAGATTTAGGTTTCGGTCCAGTTAGCCATCTATGTGCGACACACTCTTGTTTCACGCGATGCACGGCTTTTGGTTTTCTGCCACATCACCCTAGCTCTCAATGTCAGTGTTTTCCCATGTCAACTTCGATATGCAGCTACTGAAACTCAAAGCTGCTCCTTCAATGCTTCCTCATCAGCTCATTGCAGCTCGTTTCACACCCAAATGGTCCTCAAAACAGTTGAGCCCTCTCAGTTTTCCTAGATCACTTGTGAGAGAAGTGATAGAGAATATAATATTCCACTTTAAAAACTTAAGATACTCTACACCAGATGAGGTCCTGAGCTACTCCATCTCTAGCCAATTGGTTTTATGATGGAACCTCATGGTATTAGAACTGGGAAGTCATTCCTGTCCAGTCTAAGGAGTTCATCCTCGTCTAACCGACTGTCTTGTATCCAGTCTCATATTATTCATGCTATCTAATCTAGTGTCACTTCGTGGATTTCATTGGTGCCATTGTTTGTCCAAGCTAGCTTGTCTCCGTGTTACTTCATGGTGATTTACCACCATTTTGTCATAGTTCTTGGTCCATGGTGCAGTCAATCCCACATCTCACTGAGGGAGTGTGTTAAGAATATGCAAGTGTACCCCACATGAAAAGTTAGTAGTTTCACTGTTACCATGTAATGATCTTGAGCTACCAGTTGATTGGCAATTGGTTAAAGGATGGAGTCCATACTCTTTATCAGAGTCATATACGATAGAAACATCAGGTTTAAGAAAGGGTATTTAATGCAGGATGAGTGTGAATATAGGCATCTAAGTGCAGTAACATGATTACTATTGTCAATAGAGGTTATCGGAATCTGCATTAGTATAATCTTCTTATATCACATTTTCTTTAGAAAGAAAGAAAAGTGAAACCACATTATATAAGTGTCTACTTATCTCAAGATTAAGCGTGATACTTTTACTAAAGGAACAAATAGATAGGAGTTCCCATTCCTGAAACAGCTTGGAAGCCTGGCAGATCATCTGAAAATCAATATAATCCACTTGCTTCTATATATTCATGATAGAATGCAGATTCTGCATTTTTCACTACTATATGGTAAAAGCTTTTGAGATTGAGCCGTCCATCGTCTAAATCTAACCATTGCTCTTTTTAAGAAATAATAAATAGCAAATGATACTTCTAGAAGTGAAATTCTTAAGATGGTGTCTTCATCCATGATGGAGATAAATGACTCCATCACTGTAAAGTGTGTCAGTGTTTAAGTATGGTTATGAAAAACACATCTGGAAGGGTGGAAGCATCAATTTATAATGGTTGCAGTAGCATGAAAGTGAAATTCCTGTAATGTGATAGGCATAAGACATATGATTATTATGTGGTACAAATTTTTAGAAGTGTTTGGTCATGACTGTCAATAGTTAAGGACGATCAGAGAAGATGGAAATCAGTGGCCTGTTGGAATAAAGTGAAGAACTTATTTTCTGTTCGTTTTTCATTGAATAACTGCAGCTAAGAGATGCAAGAGCAAGAAATAAACCAGAACATTGTACCAACACTGAGAAGGGAAAAGTTTCTTCTGGCTCACTGGTACCCAATATTCCAGCACTAAGGAAATTGGTTCAGAAAGCAACTATAGTGTTAACATATCTAATAGAGCAGCCAAATTTTGACTTCTGTCAGAGCATATTTTCAATTTATACCAATGTTTTTCCACACAAAAACCTTGTCTGATAGTCTTAGTTGTTGTCAAGTGAATTTTTTCTTTTCTTTACGTAGTTCCAATTACCCTATTACAAGCATTTAATGTGCTATTGAGTACTGTTTCTATAATCTTTTGGTGAATCTCTCTTATAGATTATTGATTGCAACAATCTATTAATGGTCGTTGATCTCGACAGGACAGTTTAGTTTGCATCTTTCCACTTTTTCTAAGATTCTCGGACTAGTTCTGTTGTTTGTGGGACTAGGCCATATGACTTTATTTCACAGAGCTTTTGAGCCAGTCGCTTATTACAAATTCTGATTCAAACTTATTGTGATCAGCAGAAATATGCTCAAATCTCTATATTTCATTAGGCGGATTAATGCAAGCTTCATGCTTTCTATCTTTTCGTGTTAGACCTTTTGACTTCTGATCTGCCTAGGCTCCTGAACTATTCTTTGCCCTTTGATGCCCAAATTAAAAAGATTTTGATGGTCAGATTTATTTAATTTCTTGTTAAATAGTTCCCTCTCTTTGCAGGTCGCAGTAATTCCAAACTGTACCATTTTGGCAACAGTTGGACAGAAAATGGCAAGTACTCCTGGAGTTAGTGCTACACTTTTCAATGCACTTGCAAAGGTAGGTGATTGGGACTTTGAAATATTTTCTTAAATTCGAATGATGGTATCCCGAATTCTTGTGCTGCCTATTTTCTGTTTGTAGTTATTCATATCATTTGCAGTCAAAATGGTTGGAGATAAAACATAAGTGGAAGCGGAGTGTTAAAAGTGTCAAGGTAACTGGGGTTTCAACATAAAACCAATTGGTGCCAAGTGAAGTGGCCCATGATCTTATAAGGTGGCCTTAGAGTTTTTGATTTTCCAATGTGGGACAAGTGTATATTCTAATACTCCCCCTCACTTGTGACCTAATTTGAGATGAGTCTTACGTGGTAGATTGAACACGTATGAACCTAATGTTGAGATGGGTCACATTTGGAAGATTGAATACATGTGGACCGAATTTTTGAGATGGTCACACATGGAAGATTGAATACACGTGGCAGATTGAAGATGCGTGGAATATGACACATGCGAAAGATTGAACACAAGTGGACCTAATAAACCAAGGACCCAGCTTTGATACCATGTTAAGATAACTGATGTTCCATCTTAAAACCAATTGGTGCTAGGTGGAGTTGGCCTATGACCTTATTAAGTGGTCTTTTTAGTTATGGGGAGCCGATGTGGGAAATACCACATTTAACAACCCCCTCACGTGTGACCCGGCAAGAACGAGCTGACATGAGGAAAATGAGTCAGCGAAACGAGAGCGAGCTGACATGAGGGAAACGAGTCAGCAAGAGCAAAACGAGATGGGTCACACATGGACGAATACGACTGGACCAAAGCCCAACTCTGATACCATGTTAAGATAACTGGGGTTCCAACCTAAAACCAATTGGTGCAAGTGAAGTGACCTAGGATCTTATAAGGTGGCTTTAGAGTTTCTAATTTTCCGATATGGGACAAGTATATATTCTAACACATTGTTAATTGTTCTTCTTCCCCATCTCAAGTCACAGTATTGGTTTTGCAACCAATTTGAATTTACATGGAGTTCTTGGCATATACAGAAAAATTGGGACTATGAAAAATTATTATTTTAGTGGGGTATTTATTTATCAATAAATGAATTATTTTAATTTTCGATAAATGAATATTTATTAATTTACAAAAAAGTTTAATGTTTTTAGACTTGTACATTTAGAGTATCAGTTTTTTTTTTGACAAGCTATACGTATGACTTATAAATTAAAATTACTGGATGTTGTCAAAAGCTAATATGTTCATACACAAAAACTCAAAAGCTAACATGTCTGTACATGTATTAATGTGCATACATAAAGTGTCTTCTTCCCCATCTCAAGTCACAATATTGCTTTTGCAACCAATTTGAATTTTTATGGAGTTCTTGGCATATGCAGAAAAATTGGGACTATGAAAAATAATTATTTTACAGGGGTATTTATTTATCAATAAATGAATTATTTTATTTTTCGATAAATGAATATTTATTAATTTACAAAAAAGTTTAATGTTTTTAGACTTGTACATTTAGAGTATTAGTTTTTTTTTTGGACAAGCTATACGTATGACTTATAAATTAAAATTACTGGATGTTGTCAAAAGCTAATATGTTCATACACAGAAATTCAAAAGCTAACATGGATGTACATGTATTAATGTGCATACATAAAGTGAATAAGGGGTAATTAAGATGCCTACCTACGATGACATTATTTGTGGGGTAATGGGTATTTGCCTACTGATGACGACCATGATCCAGATGACAGTTATTTATTACCATCTATTTCTCGAAAGATGCCTTTCAAACAATAATAACCTTAACTAACTACTAGCTAAAACATGAAAAAAGTATTCCAATTGTGGAATAGGCATTGCAGAAAATAAGAATGAGGTTGAGTTTGGTTTAGGTATAAAGGAAAGGGAAACAAACTTTAGATTCATATTTTGAGAAAGAGCTAAATGAGAAAATAAAAGTTGTTAAATAAAAGTTCCATAATATTATGAATTTTTATGTGCTATGTCTTTTTTGTGTTTAATCAATTATTACTTTATATATTAGTTGGGTCCGAAAGGATTAAAAAAGACATATTATTTTATGTGTCTAGCAAGGTTATTGATTTAGTACACTAGCTGAGTTGGGACTGGAAGATTTTGTAATTTAAGCGAGGCTATTAATTTATTGAACATTCATTTATCAAAGTTTTACTGTAATAATTTTATATTTTGACCAGAAATCTCATTTTCTTTTTCTCTGTCCAATGAAAATCGAGAAACATTGGTGAGAATCAAAGCAGATGCCCTCTAAAGTCCAAGTTTGAAATATATAAGATATTTTAAGACTATGAATGATATCTGGCTTTATCACTTACCACAATGGAATTCAAATTTTGCTACTGTAAGAATGACACTTATAGCTCATTTGTGTATCTCGTGCAGGCTAATATTAATGTTCGGGCCATAGCTCAGGGTTGCTCAGAGTACAATATTACAGCTGTTATCAAGAGAGAAGATTGCATTAGGGCATTGCGTGCAGTGCACTCAAGATTTTATCTGTCAAGAACCACCATAGCAATGGGCATTATTGGACCTGGGTTAATTGGTGGCACATTACTTGACCAGCTCAGAGACCAGGTAATAATTCATTTTCTATTGTGGTGTGAATTTTGTTTGAGCATTAACATCTGCTTCTGTCAAGTTCTCTGTCTCAGTTTTGACATGCGTAAACCTTATACATAATCCAATACTTGACGTTCTCTTAAAAATTGTTGAAGAAATAAAACCAATCTCTTAACTGTCCGAATATATGAAGAGTCAGGAAGCAATACCTTGCCACTTTACCTGTACCTGTAGAATTGGGAAGCCTAATATTGCTCTCATAGTTGTCAAGGTGCACTTACCTACATGCTTAGGATGGGTGCACTTACTGTGATGCATGCCTCATTGGCTGAGGCGCAAGGCATAAGGTGCAACTCTCAGGACAAGCACACCTCTTTTAACAGTTCTCTTTTCATTGATTCCTTGTGATGCTTAGTAAAAATCATGTGGTTGGGGCTGCACGGGTCTATAATGCTATTTCATAATTATGGTAATGTATGAAGCATGTTAATTTAAACAAAAACAGAGAAAAAAGAGATCCTGTAAATCCTTTTTCCTTTCTGGTCCTCCTTTTTTCTTCCCTTTGATCTCGTTTCTTTTGATTTATGCCTAAACCGTTCTTTATACTATAACTTTTCCCTTCTTTCTAACCTTTTCGCTCATGGGAAGCCTCTAAATCCCCACCCCATCCTGCATTTCTTTTACCTCACTATGCAACTGGATAACAATTTTAGTTCTTCGTTCTGTTCCGTAACGTGGGTTGTGAATGTACTGGGATTGAAACTTGAGCTTGATGTCTTTGATGACTGTGAGCAAATTTTATGAGTCTGTTTGCTGAACATTTTCACTAAATCATAAATCTTGCGATTATATACAAGAATTTCCTGAATATGTCAAAGCCCTGCAAATAAATTTTATTTGAGGCTCATGCTAAACCCCTGGACCCTATGTGCCTTTGTGCGCCTTCATTCCTCCCACCAATTCAAATTCCCAATCTGGTCCAAGTTAGATCTATTGAGTGTATAGTTTAACCAACCATATAGATACCTAGATAGATATCATTAATCCTGGAGTTGTACTAATTCATGATGATGATGACTACTGAAATAGTAAATCAAAGTAACAAATAACCCATCACATTTAGTTATAATCATATGGAATATTCCATTTCTTTGCCTTTACCTTCAAAAAACATAGATTGATGTAATATAATTCGGCGTCACCAATTAATTAAGTATAATTGTAATTTAAGTATCCTTAATATCATGTATAAGGTTTTTTTTATTTTATTTTATCCAGTTCATAGTGAAGTTGTCCATGATACTATTTCTGAATCTGATGTTTCAATGTATATTTTTAATCCATTATGGCAGGCAGCAATCCTCAAGGAAAAATTTAACATTGATCTCCGTGTAATGGGTATCACTGGTTCAAATGCAATGCTTTTGAGTGACATGTAAGCATTCAATTGTTACTCACTTTTTTGTATCAATTATAAGATATTTAAAAATTATCCATTGGTCATTTATAGAGGGAAGTTTTTAGTTTTTATTGACTTTAGCTATGTTGGAGTTGACAAGGGTTTATATCCTATGCAACATGGTATCTTCTGATTGTTTCATTGGTTGGAACTCTTGCCTGATTTACCGATTCTACTCTGCTACACCGTGTCTTCTATCTTCACAAAGTGATTCATCACTCTAAATGCAAGGATGATAATGGCAGTTGTGAAGAAAATGAACTGCTGTAATTTATTTCCTCGAGCTTATGATGTAATGTGAGAAGAAACAAGGGAAAAAGCTATAAATCATATACCTAAGCTGTGTCATCATCCTTATCTATTGACATATTTTATATTCCATACATCTTCTTGCACCTTTGTTCTGCCTTGTCACTCCTCGCCCTCATAGTAATGTCACTTGTGTCTCTTTCTGTTGTTAATGTATTTGCTTATTTTTCCTTTAGATGAATTATCTCGTCTTTCACCCTGGAAACATTGTTAATTTTGCAGGGGTATCGACTTAACTAGATGGAGAGATCTCATGAGTGAAAAAGGAGAAATGGCAGACTTGAAGAAGTTTGTTCAACATGTGCATGAGAATCATTACATTCCAAATACAGTGTTGGTGGATTGTACCGCAGACTCATATGTTGCAAGCCATTACAATGACTGGTTGCTTAAAGGAATACATGTAATCACCCCTAATAAGAAAGCCAATTCAGGACCACTTGATCAGGTAGCAATTGTCTGCAAGGCTTAATTTGCTGATTGTTGCAAAACTAAAATTTGTGATGATGTAAATATTGTTGTCATCAATCCAATCAATCATCCAAGAAACATCTATTGGGATGATGACTGCCCAAAATTTGGCTCTAGCCCTCTGTCTCTCTCTCTCTCTCTCTTCTCCCCATTTCATGATCCACCTTTTTCAACCTTACTCTTCAAGCAGAAAATTAACTTGTGTAGGGGGGTACTTTTGTTCAATATCTCTTTGAGAACTTCACTTTGCATCTTTTTCTTTGAGTGCAGTACCTGAAGTTGAGAGCTCTGCAACGAAAATCCTATACTCATTACTTCTATGAAGCTACTGTTGGAGCTGGTCTACCAATTATTACCACTTTAAAAGATCTTCTTCAAACTGGAGACAAAATTTTGCGAATTGAAGGCATTTTCAGGTTAGTGGTTCTGATTTTCAAAATAATGTTTTTCAATTTTGATTCATGGCAATTTCTTCACTATCCCCCTTGTTGGAAAGATAACCCACTACTGTCATGAGCTCAAGAATCTAGGCCTCAAGGATTATTGGTGATATAAGGAAGTGAGTGAAATACTAGTTATGAAATTGCCAAGTTCTTTCATTCCTTGCTGAAACAGTAATATGTTGCTGACATACTAAAAGTTGCCCTTCGCTCATTTTTCTTTGTTATTTTGTTTATGCAGTGGGACTCTGAGTTATATATTCAACAACTTCACAGGCACCCGAGCTTTTAGTGACGTAGTGAGGGAGGCAAAAGATAAAGGCTATACTGAACCGGATCCACGTGATGATCTGTCTGGAACAGATGTTGCCAGAAAGGTATTGCATGCTGATAATACATCATAGAATGCAACGTTTCTTGTGCGAACAACATCATTTTGCCAACTCTTGGGAAAAATTATCTAATAATAAATAATGTTCCACATTCCTCGGAAAAATCGGCATGTTGAAGCTCTATCCCACTTACAATGAAATTCAAGACATTGTTGGAATTTGTACGGACTTGTTCCTCCTGCACTCTGGTCCTCTCCTCTTCCGGTTTCTTATAAAGTTGAACATTTGTTCTATAAATTTGAAAAATGAATAATGATAAGTTGCCTCTTGAATCAGCAAATATTCCTATTTTCCATTCCTAAACTTCGTTTATATTTCACATGGTTATCTGATTATATTTGTCTTACGAGCAATGGGACTCAATATTAGCATTGCTGTCCATTTCCAAGACAAAATGCTTGTCCAAATGCTCCATGACCTGAATGAAAATGAAGTGAGACAAATTTTCCTTACAAGGTAGCTTTCATGTCAGGTGATAATTCTTGCGAGAGAATGTGGACTAAAGCTAGAACTTTCAGACATCCCTGTTGAGAACCTAGTGCCAGAACCGTTAAGGGTGAGATTTGAGATTTAGTTTGTCTTTCATCACACATCACGTTATTTCTGGAGCATATCCTTATTTTTGGCATCATTTTATGATTTCAGGCTTGTTCATCACCTGAGGAATTTCTGGAAAAGCTGCCACAATTTGATGAAGACCTGGCTAAGCGAAGGCAGGAAGCAGAAGATGCGGGAGAGGTGAGTATCTGTGGATATTTTACGAACAATATAGCTTTGCAGAAGCAATCACCTTTCTTTCTTTCTCTTTGAAAATATTATGAATAAATTAATTGTTAGATATGCAGCACTCCTTCCCATATTTTCTAGTCCATCTTTGGACTTTTAACTTAAATAGTAAGTAGCTTCTCAAACTACTTATCGATTCCAATTGGATATTTATTTTCCTTGGCCAATGAGTATGCTGTTATTCTCATGAATTTTGTACATGTGAAGGTTTTGAGATATGTCGGGGTTGTGGATGTTGTCAACCAAAAGGGAACTGTGGAACTGCGACGATACAAGAAAGAAAATGCATTTGCACAGCTTTCAGGATCTGATAATATGATTGCATTCACAACGGAAAGGTATAACAAGGATCTTCTCATTGTTCGTGGTCCTGGTGCTGGGGCTGAAGTGACAGCGGGAGGAGTATTTAGCGACATATTACGTCTTGCATCATATGTTGGTGCTCCATCATAATGTTGTTGTTGTTGGCAATAGGCTCTTTTTTCTGTATCCTCCTAATTCATGCCCTTGTTTAGCTTTTCTGCTCTTTGGATGATGATGATCTCTGTGTGTAATATTTTTCTTCTCCTCTGGTAGGTTTTTTCTAGCGCCTGATTGATATCTGTAATTTTTAACTACAATTTGTGACCTTTTCAATTATTAGCCTTTTTTGTTTGTTAGCATTCTGAAATGAGAACTTGCGCAATTGACATTATAAAATTAGCCCTTTTTCATCTATTAGCATTCTGAAATAAGTTGAATTTCTTATTTAATTGAGTTTTGAACCTAATGGTTACAAAAGATACCTCCTCTATTTAATCTCAAAATTTACTGTCTAATTTTATTGAAAACTAATACTTGTGAAGGAAAACTTCATAGAACTAAGGAGATTGTCTCTTTTTCAAGTTGATTGCCAACATTTAAGATTATTGCTTTTGATCTAAGTTATTGTCAAAAGGGATCAATAGTATGTTGCATAATTGATTCTTCATCCTTATTGTACATGGTTTTTTTTTTGTTTTTGTTTTTTCTAAAAATTTATCATACTTTATGATGCAAAACAGTTGAGGAAGAAGAGACTCGGAAAATAATCATTATTGTAGATGTAACATGCACACCATCAACTGGCAAACATTCAACTATTAGAGGGAGAAGGTGAAGAAGGCATTATTGTTCTTCTGGGAATTTAGAAGAAACACTTTAATTTAGTAGCCTGTCCATGTCCCATGTCCCATGTTCCAGTACTTCTAAAAACCAAAAACTAGCAACCATCGCATGCAACCTTGAGAGGGCAGCAAATGCAGGAGAGATTGCATCATAAGTGAAGTAAATAGTAGCAAGTTTTTAGAAGCATTGGACACCTTGTATTGTATTTATACGGCACGGCATGTCGTCGTTTATCTAATCTTTTCATTTTATCACCAAAGCAACTAGCGGATAACAGCAAAAGGTGGAATTGACATGAGATTCCGTTGCTCTTCAATATGCTACTACTAGGTTCAAGTAAAACTAGTTATGATCACAACAACATGATGTCACGTCACAAAAATGTGGGCTATGCAGAATCAACTCATACATCATCAAACTTCGACATCTCAACTTCAATTGATTTTCGGACCAAGGTAGTACTTTGGATCTCGGAAGAACTTTGTGATTGTCTCAGCCTTATCTGCCGAAAGATCAGTACTTTCCAGTATGTAGTCCTTCGATGCTTTTGCTACAGCTTCAACTGAACCAATAGCTTGATTGAGCTGACACCAGAGAAAGTGTCAGGGCTCTTTTAAAACACACCATCAGAAAAATAAGACATTACACGTTCAACTTAATAAACTAACTATTGGCTGCTGTGGATTTACTATCTAATGGATGCATAACTTGATAGGATTGAGTGGTGTAAATCACAATGAATTAGTATATGCTAACATCAAGGATACTGTTAACACCTAAAAAAAATCACGGTGCTTTTGATTGATAATATAATCCCTACAAACATGTAAAATGTTTTGTCTAAACTTCAAATGTTCTAATGCGAGAGCTAGAGCTGAGTGCACATCGTGTCTCATGTTTCTATTAATGAGACCCTGGAATTTCAAATAAATGGCCTTGAAAGTAATCATTGTATATCATATCATGCCTGGACACAGTTCGCTTCGTAAATGAAGCAAATCCAAAGCAAATTTTTGTCAAATTGTCTGGCATCTATTAGCACGTTAACATGAAGTAATCATGACATGAAAGAACAGTTCACCATATTCTACAGGAAAGTTACCAGGAATCACTAATCCCCGGCGGGTTTTACTAAAGCCAACTTTCAAAATTTCATGCTCTACTACTTATCTTACGAATATTTGTAATATTAATAATGGCTCCTGAAAATATATTAATGGTTCGTACTAAGAAGCCTATGACTGGTGATTAACAATAACATTGTATGCAAGCACAAAGTGCCCAATCCTGTTCAATATCTGTGACCAATCATGTTTTTTGCACCAGGTAAGACAAGTCTAGATAGTCTTTTCGTGCAAAACAACAACTAATTAAAAAATCAGAGAAACGCATGTTTGGTGATCGAGTTTAGAGTGTGGGGCTGTCTTATTCATTCAATTTCCTTATTCCTATATTTTGCACTTTGATTTGGGGAAGAGGGAAACATGAAATAAGTCAAGCAGTTGTGATTCTTAGTACCGCATGTGCGTCATGGCTATCAATTCCAGGAATAGAAGTGATCACTTTGAGATAGACGTCCATCGCTTGCACTGACCTCTCCCTCTAACAGCATGAGAATTTGTATAAGATGGAAACGAAAGGCAAGACATTGGTTATCAACGGAAGAAGCAACAAAATAAGACAACTAACCTCAGTTTTCAGCTTTCTTATAACATCCTGTCGCTTACACACTGCAACAAGTAATGTTAGCATAAAGATGCACATAAAAGGATTTCTTATGGTCGGTCAGGTCCGGGGAAATGAAGTCTTACCCCCACGAGCATGTGCTATCTTAACAATCTTCTCAAAGCCCATCTCTAGGTCTTGCACTGGCATGAATGTCGGTCGGCCAAACTCCATGCCGTATCTTGAAGAAAGCCAGAATTATTCAAACTAGTCAAAGCCTCATAACACGGAATGCAGGCAGCTCAGGCAATAATTATAAGAAGGCTCACTTGAAGTAAGAGCGTATAAAAGAATCGTTTTGGTCTCTTGTAGGGAGAGTAACAACCACATAGAGGTAGGCAAACTGGTCCTTGAGTTTATTAACTCTGTATGAACCACGAAGCACATAACATTAGTAAAGAGAACATAAATAAAGCCAAAAAATCTGGGGAAAGAGGAACAAAAGCAGAGACCTGGTAAAGATAGATGCAATACTGTGGGAAATCCAGTTAGTCACAAAAACGAAAGCCACAGAAACACCCCCGCAGTTAAATATGAAGTCCTGTAAAATGATCGCATTTTCTATTATCTTATTGGAAAACAAATTAGGGGTTGCCGAAGATCTCGGGGAAGAGGGATTTACTACTTACAGGAGCAATTGGAACAATGTTGAAGCGGAATGAATTGGCATTAAGGAAGCTAGAAATGAAGTTTATGAAGGATGGGTGTTGTTCATCCCTCCACGTATTGCTCATCATACAGACCCCATTGCCACTCCCACCTATATATATATATATATATATAATGGAGTTTTATGTAAATAGAATGTAATCTCAAGCATTAGAAAAAAGATGAAACTGCCAACAGACACACTTTGGGTAATTCGCCGATAACTGAAAAATCATTTTTCCTTTTTTTGGATTCTGGAGGACAGCATCTACATTGTTGATATATCTTCTATTTTTTTACAACATCTAAAGAAAGAAAATCTTATTTAATTGTTTTGTATATTAAATTAATCCAATCAGAGGGACCGGATCAATGAAAAACCTATGCATACACGTAAACACACGCTCACATACAGAAAATCTATTATGGAGCCGAGACAATCAAAAAGAGAAATGCAGTCCAGTCAATTTATTATGACAGAGGCAGCAGCAATAATATCATCTCATTTTAATTTGTGAATTACTAAGTGGTTGAAGCTTAGACCATATACGACTGGTGCATAAAATAGAGGCCAAAATAATGGGTTCGATTTTTTTTCAAACTAGCGGGAGTTTTGTGCACCGTGTTAGGAGCCAAGCAAGCTAAGCTCTCCTAAAATATATTAGCAGCAGCTTCTTTTTTAAATACAAACCAATGCATCCATCCAATCTCAATATTTTCTTTTTTGATTTGATAACTATTTACTCAATTGTAGCTAAAAATCATTTTAATTCAAAAATAAAACCCCATCAAATTAACCTGAATTTGACAAGATTGAAGCGTTTGAAGAAGGCGTTAATTCTCTGCACCCGTAACTCTCCTGCTTCTTCATCTTTCCTGTTGTTGCATTTGCGTTTGCATTCGCCTTTTTATACATTCGCGCAAATGCACAGCCGCGCACTAAGTTTTTCTTTTTTCTTTTTGTTTTTTTAGCCGCACGAGTTTTTATTGAAACTTTGTTGAAAGACTCAAGTCGCTCTTTGGTATACGGCAGGGGGCTCTCTCATCTATAACAACAAATTGTTTGGATGAATTCACTCATAATATTATATTATTATAAATAAAATTTATTAATTATAAATAAAATTTATTAATTATAAATTATTATCATTATAATTGTAATAAAGTGATGTGATAGCTTATTATTATTGAATTACGTTTATAATTTTTCAATATTATGAAAAAATTCTTATACGTAACTGAAATTCCAAACAAATACATTTGTTGAGATCTGAATAATTGAATGGTCTTGTACAATTTTTTTGTTCCCAACACTATAATTACTGGTAATTTGTTTGTGCTCGTCTCAAATGCTTGAACTAATTGCATTAATGTGTTACTCATAAGGTTATCATCAATAGAGTCTCTATAATGAGTCTCTTTCTATTAGTTTAGAGACTCATATAGAAACTAAGATCAATTTTAGAGACCTATTTAGAGACCAAGATAAAAAAAGTATTTTAAAGACTCATTTAGAGACCAATAAAACTATTTTTTTAAATTAATTATTATTTAGATTATCTCAACTTTTTTAACTAATATTTCAACAAAAAAATAAATAAATTGCAATGAATATAATATTTAAAAAATTAAGATTAGGTTTAATTACATAATTAAATGAAAAAAAACTAATTAAAAAGCTCTAATTAAAAAAAACCTACGTAAAAAAAATCTTAATTAAAAACCCTAATTAAAAAACCTCATTAATTAATTTTTTCTTGTGTGTTTCGTTTATTTTTGTTTATTTCTTCTTTTTTTTATTCAATTTGTAAATTAATTAAATTTATTTTAAAAAATTTACAACAAATAAAATCTTAAAATTTACAACTATATTAAAAAAAATAAAAACTATAAAAAAAGCTTCATTACAATTAAAAAATAACCTAAAGTAAAAAAACATAAACAAAAAACATAAAATATAAAAACTACAAAACTAAAAAAAAATATACCAAACCAAAAAAACTAAACTAAAAAAATAAAATGCAAAACCCTCATTAAAAAAAATCAAATTAAAAAACCCTAATTAAATATATTAAAAAACTTAATTAAAAAATATAATTAAAAAAATAACCTAAACTAACAAAACATTAAAAAAAAACCTAAACTAAAATAATATTAAAAAATAAAATACAAAACTATAATTAAATATATTAAAAAATTTAATTAAAAAATATAATAAAAGACCCTAACTGTAAAAGCCCCTCCCACCCCCTACCATATCTTTCCCTTTCCCGCAAGGCCCCCCCCCCCCCCCCCCCCCACTAACCAGCCCTTTTCCCTTCCCTGCAGCATAGCAACGCTGCCCCCCTCCCTCCCGCCCCCCCCTCGCCTTTTTTTTCCTTGTAGCACCCCCACCCCACCCCCTTCTCCGGTACCATCCCACCACCACCAAAATCACCACCACACTATTTTTTTTTTCTGTGAATATTTTTGTTTTAAATCTGTGAATATTTTTTGTTTTGAATCTGTGAGGTCTTTTTTGTTGAATATGGTGTTGAATCTGTTGATGACAATATTTTTTGGTTGCATATATAGAAATTTTTGAATGGTAATTTTTTTTTTCCAGATTTCGATCAAATCAAACGGCTCTTTTTTTTTTGATTTGTTTACCTCGTTGAAAATTTTTGGTTGCACAATTTTTGGTTGAAATCTACAAACAAAAATTTTTGTTGAAAATTGTTTGGTTCCAGATTTCAAACAATTCTTGGTTGCACAATTTTCAACGAAAAAAAAAAATTCAATGGTAATTTTTTTTTCTGTGTTTACTTTTTTTTTGTTGCTAATTGTTGAAAAAAAAAATAATTGTTTTGTATTTTTCTTTGTTGTTTGTTAATTTTTTTGTTGCTGGGAGTTAAATTTTAGTACTTTTTTTTTTCTAGATATGATAATGTCAGACAATCTGACATCGTCAGATCTAACATTTATTTTTTTGGAGACTCATTTTTGTCTTATTGTATAGTCTCTATTTTTTTCAACAAATTTGGTGAAAAAAATGGAGACTGGGTGTTATTTTGGAGATTCAATGCTATTGTGATGTCATTATTTTGCCAAAAAGTGTCGAATAATGTTTTAGAGACTCCCATCGGTGTTGGTTTTTCATCAATGGAGTCTCTAAAAATATCAATCATTAATGTTTAGAGACTCCATTGAGGATGCCTTAATTGCTTGGATGTTTGGGTTAAGGCATCTCTAACAGTGTGTTTGGATTGAGGGGAGGAAATTTAATAAAGGAGAGTATTATAAAGGAGAGTAGATGAGAAGATTAAATCATGTTGGGATTAAAAAAATTTATAAGGGAGAAAATTATAAAAGGTGATGGGTTTTTTTTATTTGGATTAGAAAGAAAATAGAGGTGAAGGATAAATTTTATGTATAAAATGACTTTTATACCCTTTTTATTTTTGTTTATATTCTTTATATTTTTTATTATTTTTATTATCCTTACATTATCTTCTTTACTTGTCATCATCTTCATCATTCTTCTCTTGCAACTCACAAGTCAAACCACTCGTCCCACCCAAAAAAAAAAAAAAAAAAATACACAACAAACATTCAAACACAAGTACTATCAGGCTCACCACCAACTTCTCTTCTTTCTACTATTTCATCCAATTCCACCACCACAAACACACACCCGCATCACACACATAAACACAAAAATATTGAAGAAGAGAAAGGATGAAGATGAAGAAGAAATAAATGATGGCGTTTATTGTTGTTGAATAGTGACGGTAAAGTTGAAATTTGTGTAAAAAATAGGGGATAAAATAGGTATTGCAAATAGTTTAAGTTTAATTTTACTTTTTGTCTTATAATATTATTTTTTATTAATATAAAATAATAGAATATCATCATGAATAATGAATAAATAAAAATTAATAAAACAAAAAATAAAATTAATAAAAATTAATATTATAAAATAAAAATAATAGAATATCGTACTGAATAATGAATAAATATAAATTAAAAATTAAAAATTTTAAAAAAGTTTCAAATTAAATAATAAAAATGACATTATAAATAAAAATTTATATTAATAATTAATAATAAAATGTCTCCAAAAAATGAACATATCTGAACAAAAGAATATTAAAATGATATGTTTAATTAAAATAAAGAGAAAATATTGAACAATAAAGGTAGAGAGTTCTTACAATAGAGAAGCTGTTGAAGTGAAATTAAAATAGGGGATCCCTAGATGTAGGAAAAATACTCCAAATCTCCTATATGTAAAGTAAAAGATAGAGAAACTGTTGGAGTTAACCTTATTATATTTCGATAATTGCAAATACTTTTTAAGTCTATGTTTGTTAGGAATGGCAATAGGGCAGGTTTGGGGTGGGGAGACCTATCCCCATGCCCCGCCCCTAGGGACGGCAATGGGTACGGTTTTAATCCGAAACTGATGGGTATCCGCTCGATAAAAACCAGATAAAAAAAATCGATGGATAAACCGGTAGGTTTTGGTTTGTAAAAGTCAAAACCGATGGTTAAACCAATAGGATATGGTTTTTAATATTAAAAAATATAAAAACCCGAAACCCGATTATTAATTAATTATATATATTTATATAACATACATACATATATATTTTTTTATATAACATACATATATATATATATATATATATATATATATTTATATACACATACATGCGTATTACTATTTACTCTCAATCTTTTCATTTCTCTTTCCTACTTTTCCCACATACTTTTTATATTCTTTATCTTTCTCTTACTTTAATACTTGCTTTCACTCTCTTCAACACACAACTCCACTTTCTATAAATAAAAAAACTCAACTTTCAACCAACTTTTTTTTTCACCCACCGATCTACCCACACCAATTCTACCCCAATTAACCAAAAATTATTCTACTCCTTTCTCTCTCATCTTCTTTTCCTTCTTCCTTTCTTAGTAATCGTCTTCTTCAGTTCTTCTTCTCCTCCTTCTTCTTCGTTCTAGTTCTCTTACCCAAATAACGCACAACTTAAAAAAAGCTCTCTTTTTTCAACTCCATGGCGCAGATCGGCGGCAGAATCATGAAATCCTATCTAAGCAAAATATATATGCATACATATAGATTCGCGATTTACACTAGATTAGTAAGCTTTGCAGATGTATCCCTTGTGTAGTCTATTCCAATTCGTGATTTTATTGATGATTTATTATTGGTGTTCATTGAAGTTTTTTTTTTGTTTGTATTTTAGTTAAAGTTTTATAATTCTTTTATTTTCGTAATTCTTTTATTTAAATTTTATATTATACAGTGTTGAATTTTTTTATATTTTTAAATTTATTTTGTTATTCAAATTAATTTTTTATAATTTTTTAACGTTAATCGGTTTCGGTTCGGATAACCGCGGTTTTTTTTAATTTTAATCGGTTTCGATTTTGGTTATTAATTTTTAAAACCATTCGGTTTCGGTTTCGGTTGCGGTTTAGGTTTTTGATTTTGTTAAGCGGTTTCGGTTTCGATTTTTTGAAAAATTGCGGTTATCCGAACTGTTGCCATCCCTACCCGTCCCGCCCCGCCACTTAAAAAGTTTTTCCAACACCCACCCCACCCCTGCATTGTATGTCCTCATCCTTCGCCCTTGTCCCATCCCTGAATCCCCGTCGGGAATGAGGATTATCTGCGGGTTTTTTTATTATTATTTAAATCTTATGATATTAAATTTAAGTTGATATTAAATTTAATTTATAGTAACTATAAATATAAAATATATGTTTTAAACAAAGGATAAATATTAATCATATATCGAATCTTATACTTGCAGTTAAATAGTAAAAATAAATTTACAGTAATTGAATCTTAAACATTTAAAATAAATTCTAAATGAAACTATTGTCTATGAGAACTATATATAAAAAATAATATTTCTTTGTGTTATAGGATCGTATTGATTATTATAATTATTTTTAGTTTTCGCATGTCATATATAATAGTAATTACTATATCATCTTTAAATATGTTATTTAAACTATTTTAATGTACAACTGAGAATAACTAACAAATTTTTTAAATTCACTTGATCAATAGTAAAATGAAGTTATTTATGTAAAATGATAACAAGTCTCAATTAGTGCAGTGGTTTTGATTAAAAAAATTATAAAATTCTTTTGAATAATCTATTTTTTCTATTCTATTTTTTGTAATACTTTATCTAATGTTATTTTTTATACTTTTATATTTATAAATTTAAAATTTTAATATATATATAAAATTAATAAAATATAAATATAACCACATATGTATGCAGGACGAGTTGTGTGAGGTGGAACTCTCGCGTGATAATTAAAAGTTAATCCTCACTCCCGCTCCATTCTCCATTTTTTACTCCAATTCCTGTTCTATTTAGAATGAGTGTAAAATGAATACCTATAAATTCCGTTTTCATTGTCACCTCTAATGTTTGTCAGGCCAGCAGGTACTTTATGGGTTAGTCAAAACCTCACTCCAATAAGTTAGTAAACAGATTATGTAGTCTATTGGACTGTTAATTACCTAATCTATTAGAATTTGTTGTGAGTTGTTGATCTTTGCTCGTACTAGTTTGTTTTTGGACGGAAACAACGCTGTCTTTATGTCAAATATTTAGGACTATTGTGTTTTTTTCCAAAATACAAAACGACACGTTAGGGAGTATTTTAGACATTTGCTCAGCGCAATATTATTAAAAGTAATATTAACATAGAAAGCGGATAGAGAGCGAAAAGTGAGAGAGCGAGTGAGAATGGAGACCTCCCGACGGCCTACCAAACGGCTGCTGGTATTCGACCGCCGCTACGGATGGGTGTAAGCTTCTTTACATCTATTTCTTTAGACAAAATGAACCAAAATACATGTATATATAAATAATTATACACATATTTTATATATTGTATTACATGTAATACAGGATTGATGAATGGAAAGACCCATCAGAAGAGGCCTTGGCTGGTGGCCGTGGAATGTATGTCAAAAACTACTTTTTCTTTTTGTTATTTTTATTCAATTGATTTCTATAAAGTATTTATAATTTCCTTTTCTTTTCTTTTGTTTAAGGTTCTGCGTTGTGCCTCTAGCAAAAGCCTCTTCCAAAACCATTTGGCAATCGGTATGAACATAATCCATTTTAGTATGTAAATCAATTGTGTGAGTTGTTGATCTTACTTCTCTCGAGCATCACGACAATAGCGTATAGCGTTTACAAGACTTGCAGAAGAAAATAATATTACCAAGATATGGACTTGGGCAATGAAGGTTTTTGTTTTATGAGTAAACCTGATATCACAGCGATATTAAATGTAGGAAAAATGATCATATGAGTTGAGTTTTCTTGCTGCTTGGTTTGGAGAATTTGTCTTGAATTTTATATGTAATAATATCTGGAATGACGCAGGCTTCAATGACCTTTACTTATTTATACAGAGAACTGCTTTAAAATTCTTTGGGGCGGGGCTCCGCACCAGGGTTTTGGTTCACGCAATGCGATGCAGGCTTTGCTTGTCCCCAAATTGGTTTAACTAATCTTGTCTATCCTTGTGGACTAGGTTGGGTGGGTATGTTTCCCTTGTTATTAAAAAAAAGTAATAATAATAATAAAAAATGAATGCATCCCTGATTTCCCTTTCTATTTCTTATTCCCTTTGTAGTACCGCGTTCACTTGCTGGACCATAGTTAGATTGTTAAGTGTGAGTTGCTTGTCACTTAAATGTCAAAAAATGTACGCTTCTTGCTTACATAAAGCAGGTCTAAAAGCACCTTATCTCTATTTAGAACTAGACCATCCAGTAAAAATCGTGCCTTTATCAAATTGTTGGGCAGTGCAGGTTTCATAGAATACCCAACCTGTGTCCTTGTCCAATCTTTAACAGAAATAAGACAAGTGGTTATGCCATTCTTTCTTTTATCTCTTGTTTTGACATTGTTATCTTCTAAACCTCTATACTTTATGTTCAAAATGATGACTACGAATAAAATTTGAATATATCGTGACTGAGCATGCTTTGCCTTCATCTTTGATATGCATTTGTTTTCCTTTGAGGTTAAAACTTTGATATATTATGTTTCATTATGTATATAGGTCAGCACATCTTAGTCTACTGAATTGTTAAAAGTTTGTCTGGGAGCTTTTTGTTGGTAACTTCCTCTCTTTCTCTTTCTCTCTCTTTTTCTGTAGACCTTGTAATTTAGTTGACTCTTTTGTTATCAAATGAATCGTATTGAATTTGTTCTGTGAACTTTAAGATACTTTGTTTATGCTGTAAGATGTCACGCAGGATTATATCTAGTTTTACTTTGATTATTGATTTCAAATTGCATTTTAGGGCTGTGCAAAAGTATTTGCCTGAGAAAGTACTCATTTGCTTGTGTCCATTTTGCTTCACAGATTAACCTTATTGCAAAATCCACGATCAATTTTCTTGAAAGGCCAGACATTTTATCACCTCAAGTACTCCAGGCCAACCTCAATGATCAACTGCAGAAAGTTGTATCTTCCACAAAGAGATCAGGTTTTGATATGGTATTGTTCCGAAAGAATTCTACTTGTGAGTCAACCACACGTGCTCCTAGTCTGCGTGGAGAAACTAGTGAATCACATTCTGTTGGAAGTTGACAAGCACTCATCCAACTCATTGAAAATGGCCATCTATATTGCACATGGTACCATGCCATTGTTTAAAACTACCAGTCCTTGTGCAGAACAACTTCATATTATTGTACTTTTCATAGTAATTCTTGGCTGTATGGGGAAGTTTGGGAAGGATCTGAAAGCAGGGTGGAGAATCACATACTTTGAACAGCATGCTTATGTTATTTGATTGGAAGAACTGTAGATGGTAGAAATTATTTTACGTTGGAGACTTTTGGTAGTTGGGTCCCTCATTACAAAAATGATTTAACAGATTGCTGAGCCATCACTTGATATATTTAACTTAATATTTGTACCATTCTACTTGTGATCGCTGTAAGCTTTATTATGTATACTTTACGCCCTTTTGATTTTTTTTTTTTTCTCTTAATGATAGTTGATGATTTTGCGATATGGCCTCGTTTGGACCTTATTGTTGTTAGTTCATGGATATTAATATAGCAACAAAAATTGCAGGCAGGCCTTTAGTGGCCAGACTATGTGAAGCATCTTCGGGATCATTGTGCATTACGTACTTTTATGAACATTTAAGAACTTATATTTTATAGATCCGATGGCAGTTAAATGGATTGAAGTACTTGAAGAATTAGTTAGATGTATTTCATTTGCTCAACGAAGTGGTCAAGTTATCTTTATGTGAAATTGTATTGTCTAGTAGGTTACTCTTTTATCATACAGAATAATCTGTTGTGTTGAAAGATACTCGATCCCTTGTATTGACTTGTACTTATATCTACCTAACAATTCTTTCTTCCACGTTTCACGTTATGCAAATTGCCCTATACGGAACATAGGTCCTGCAAACTTCCGCTCTGCCAAGGGCTGAGAGGAGTAATTGGCCCAAGTGGACTAGTTACATAATCCGTCTTGAACTTCTGAATTCTGCAAAACCGGAACTAATAATACACTGAGATTCAAAATTTCTTTGAGATTACTAATTGCTCACATTTGGCATACAAAAAGAGGAAAAGGAAAGGGACAATTGTCCAACCGGGTAACAGATTGGGCCGCGCATGCAAGCTGGACTGGTTTAGCAACTTATCCCTGGAGTTATCACAGCTAGTGTAAAAAAAGAAAGGAGCAAATTGCAACAGACACGGTTATTTGTCTACACATTGAAAAATTATTTCCTAATCTTTGCTTAAAAGCAAAAGTCCAAAAGATTTAAGTAAGCAACTTTACTGGAGGTTACGTAAGAGATGATGATATAAATAAAAAGATGACGACACCCCCTGCCCTGTCCTATGGAAAAGCCAGAAGTTCCCTTGCCCCTCTTATCTCCACCAATCTCTAAAGTGTTTGCATCTCGGCAATAGCACATATATGTTGGTTAAACTTGATGTCAGAGGGGGAGATAGACCTAACTTGATACTCGAAAATAGGATATAAGAGGAAGCGCGATATGTGTAACTGAAAAAAATAACATATCTTGATTGGGTGCTGGGAGACATATTTGCAGCTTTGGCATTGCAGCCTCGACACAATTTTCTTAGTGGTTTTTGCCTAGTCATGACAAATGTAGTTAGTAAGCGGGAGAAACTTGTTTACTGGTTTATGATTTGCACAATCTTATAGGATTTTCGGGAATTTCAAATATGAAATGTGATATTCTCATATTTGATCCGCGGAATAAAAAATATTCATGGGCATATCACATACCTGGTAATAGAATATTCCCATAATTTGCTAAAATTTTATTCTTATGTGAGGAGGTGAGAATCTTATATTCTCAAGTTGTGGAAGAATGTGTTCATGCTACGTTTGTGGTTTATTTTGGGACCTTGTGGTCTTGTGTGTATGTGTGAGGTCTTGAAGGATTGTAATATATAGTTTAAGGGCTTGTATGATTAGTTAGATTGTGGTTAACTTGTAATAACTTATTGATTTACTTTAGTGCCTGGTTTGGTTGCATGCTTGTATGGGATTAAGTAAAGTCAATTGACGTACTTAATATCTAAGAAAGTTAAGTATAAAAGATTAGAGTGATATGATAATCGAAATCTTGACCTTAGAATTTCAATAGCTAAAGTGAATGGATGCTTGTATGCCTTATTTTGTTATAGTAGAAAGGCTCGGATGACCTTAGAAAATTGAGAAGGTTGTGATATCGAAGTTTGTAGCTATTATGGATGTTGGTATATTGTTATTGTGGTTATTTCTTCTGAGTACAGGTTTGTAGATAGTCTTATAAACAAGAAAAACTTTGTTTGTTTTTTCTCATTTTTTGTGCCCGAAATTAGGGTTGGGTTGAGTTTAGTGGGATTAATAGGAGCTCCGATCTCGTGAGGGATCGGAATATTATAACGTGTGGTTATTCAAAAATTTATATGACCCCCTGCCATCAAATAATATGTCAAATTTAACAGAACTGAAATTTTTATTAATTTTTAACTAATTTTACAATAAAATTATTATAATAATTGACCAAATTACCCCTTTCATTAAAAAAAAAAAAAACCCATCTTCTTTCCCATCCTCCAACAACACAAAATCGTCATCCCACCCCCCACCCCCCACCCCCACCCCCACTACCCCCTAAAGCTCAAAGAGTATAAAAGTATTTTTACATTTTTCATTATTTATACGAACAGAGAAATTTTATGCATTTTTATATAATTACAAACAATTTAATAAAAAAATTTAAATCACAAAAAATCGTGTATACAACTGACTACAAGAGTCGCGTGCGTGAAATCCACCCCTTCTTTTATGATAGTCTCCCATCCTCTCCTCTATTAAATTTCTCCCGCACAATCAAACACACTGTTACGTTTCAAGACTTATCTCTCTGACTACGTTCTTCTCTTTTTCTCTCCTCTTTCTCTTTTGGCTTTGAGAATCTTTTGCCTGCAACAATGATTCCGTTAGATGAAATGATGTTTGAAGTCGTGTGGGCACTAACCGACGAGGGTCAAGAAGTGTTTTCTGGCGTAGTTACACAGATTTATCCTATGCCTTCCAACCCTGCTACTGCCGCCACAGCCGCCGCAGAGGGCACCGGTGGCCCAGCCAATCCCGCCACCCCAGCAACCGACGAGGGTCAAGAAGTGTTTTCTGACGCATTTCCACAAATAGATCCTATGCTTCCCAACCCTGCTACTGCTGCGGCTTCCGCCGGCGGCCCAGCCAATCCCGCCGCCCCTGCCAGCTACGCTTATTTTTTGAAATTCCCGCCAATTGGACCCCTCACACCACCGGTGCGAGGGAGATCAGAACCAGGGGTAACCTTGGACAGGTTAAGAACCGAGTATTATGTTCCCCTCAATACTCTTCAAACTCGGGTTTGGTATGAAAACGGAATACTATCTGCACTACTTTTGATTCCTATTGATCGGCACAACCCCTATTTTCAAGATAAAGTGTGATAATGTATAGAAGTTCAGCTGTTTAATATTAGTACAGCTCATGTAATATTTCAGATGCATTCCCTTGTACTGAAATAGAGATAGGATTCAGTTTAGACTAAGTAACTCAGTTCTGAGATATTAATTCAGAACTGATCTAACTAGGAGTTAGTGGATGCCAGCTTTATCCAGCTAGCATTGAGCATGTGCAGAATTAGTAGCACGTGCAGAGTATGTAAAAGGCAGAGCTGTTACTGTCAAAACAGCTATAAATAGCAGCATTTGTAAGCAGTTTAATAATAATGAAAAATGATTCAGTTACAGAAAATATCTCTCTCTCTCCTATGAATTTCTTCATGGTATCAGAGCTAGAAGAATCCTCTGAGCCGCCATTGAAGCTGCCATTTTTTTTCGAAAACAACTGCTAACAAGTTGTTTTCCTTAGTTACTGAGGTGCGACACCATTGTAGCTTGCTTCTGAAGCTTCGCGACCTCCAAAATAGGTCTTCTCCAAGCTCTGCAAGCTAGGGTTTGCTTCTCTCTCCTCAATTCTCTCTCTAAACAGCATTTTTTTTTCCCTTCCCTACATCTCTGTGCTTTCTTTTACTTCTGCATAGTTACCTTCCTCCATAATCAATTCCTCTTCGAGCTTTTCTTTTCCTGAACATTCATGGCTGACATCTCAGATCAAGATCTCCCCTTTGGTCTCAAAATGCTTTTACAAAACCTCAATTCTCTGCTAAAAATTCAGTTGAATAACTCCAATTATCAAGTTTGGAAAGCTCAGCTAGAAGCTATCTTCTATGCATATGGTGTTCTTGATCACATCACAGGAATAGTACCTTGTCCACCAAAGCAAATCACAGCCAGCAATGGCACCACAACTCCTAATCCAGAGTACTCTAAATGGCTCACAGTGGACAAACATCTCAAACCTTGCCTTATTGCTTCAATCACTTCAACAGTCCTACCTCAAGTCCTTCATCTCACCACTGCTTCCTCTGTCTGGCAAACTTTGGAAAAGAGATTTAATTCTCTGAGCAGAACACATATTCATCAACTAAAGAACAAGCTTCATCTGTTACAAAAAGGTCAAAAATCAATGCAGACCTACCTGGATGAAGTCAAAACTCTCTCAGACAGCCTTGTTGCTGCAGCATCTCCTGTACCTGATGAAGATCTGATTCTCTACATTCTGAGAGGACTTCCAATTGAGTATGAGTCCTTCAGAACTACCATCAGAGTTAAGGCTGATAATATTGGTCTACCTAAGCTCACTAGCTTACTTCTCTCTGAGGAACTAAATCAACAATTCCTCAAATCCACCAAACTGAATTCTTCCACTACATCTGAGCTTCCTACTGCCCTCTATACTACCTCCAATCCTTCCCAAGACTCATCTAACAGAGGAAGAGGTAGAAACTACAGAGGAAGGGGGGGGGGGGGGGGCAGAGGTCAGAGAAACAACTCAGGGAACTACACCTATCAAAAGACCTATTCCTCCACTCCCATCAATTCATCACTTTCCTGCCAAATCTGTGGCAAGCCAAACCATTCCGCACTGGAATGTTGGCACAGATTTGATGCCATCAACTACACCTGTCCTCCAAAAGAGAAAAAGGTCATGGCTGCACAGATTGGCTCTCCTTCTGCTCCTGAAGCTCAGTGGTACCTGGACTCAGGTGCTAATACCCATGTCACTCGTGATCTGGCTAAACTGCAACACTATCAACCCTATGCAGGCCAAGACCATGTAGTAGTTGGCAATGGTAATACACTACCTATACAAAGTATAGGCACTGGTACTCTTTATCTTCCTTCCTCCTCTCTCTCTTTAAACTCTGTTCTCTATGTTCCCCATATTTCCTCAAATTTACTTTCAGTCTCTAAAATAGCACATGACAATAATTGCACCTTAATTTTTGATGCAAAGGGGGTCAAAATTTTGAACAATGCTACCAGCAGGATTGTCTTCCAGGCCCCCTGTGAAAGAGGTCTCTACCCGCTACCTGCAACTTCTTTGCAAGTTTCTGCTTCCAATAAAACTTTTAGCTGCACAGCTGCACCTGATACTTTCAATAAAGTCCTTAGTTGCACTACTGGTTCTGTTGGACAAACTACTTCCTATCAATGGCACTTGAGATTAGGCCATCCAGCTAAACCTACTGCAATGCTGTTATCTTCACATCTGAATGTAAAATTGCCTGATCACACTTTGCATTGTACTGCTTGTTCAGTAGTTAAATCTCATAAGTTGCCTTTCTCTCTGTCTACTACTAAAACACATTTTCCTTTTCAATTAATACATTCAGATGTTTGGGGTCCAGCCCCTGTACCTTCCTGTATGAATTTTAGATACTACATAGTGTTTTTGGATGATTTTTCCAGATATTGCTGGCTCTACCCTCTTAAATACAAATCTGATGCCTACTCTGCCTTTCTTCAATTTACTGCCTTAATCAAAACTCAATATAACACTACAATTAAGACATTTAGAACAGACAATGGCCGGGAATATGTAAACCATAAATTCAGCACCTATTTACAAAATTTAGGAACCATTCATCAGACCTCATGCCCACATACACCTGAGCAGAATAGAAAAGCAGAAAGAAAACACTTGCACATAGTAGAAACTGCTTTAACATTGCTCAATCACTCTCATTTACCTACCCAATACTGGCTTGAAGCCATTGCTACAGCCAATTATCTCATTAACAGATTACCTACCCCTATCCTCCAAAATAAATCTCCTTTTGAGATCCTTTATCACACTACTCCTGACTACTCAACACTCAAAGTTTTTGGTTGTCTCTGTTATCCATGGTTGAGGCCCTATACTAAACATAAACTTGAAAATAGGTCTCAGCCTTGTGTGTTTTTAGGATATTGCCCTCACACCAAAGGGTATAGATGTCTCTCCTTAGACACTCACAAAATCCACATATCTAGACATGTTAGATTCATTGAAAATCAGTTCCCTTTCTTATCTGCTCCTACAACTCCAAACACATTGACATCTACATCATCTGAATCCTCTATAGACCAACCAGTGACACCAATATTTCAGTCTCTCCCTCCACAATCCACTTAAACAATCACAACATCTTCTACTAGTAGTCTGTCTCAGCCTTCAACATCTACTCACAGTCCTAGCAGTTCTGATTCCAACCTATTACCCCAAATGTCTGCACCCCTCATTCATGATAACACACCTCTGTCCGCAGAGTCTTCCAACTCTCAGCAGCCACAGAGACTGCACAGTCCCATACAGAGTGCAGAAACAGAATCTTCCAACTCTCAACAGCCACAAAATTTCAATCAACTAGCCCCAAGTTCACTACACCCAATGCTCACCAGAAATAAAACAGGCTGCTTACCACCTCCCAAATATCAGCTTCATCATCTCATCACTACCCCACCATCAACTGAACCAAATTCTTATAAAGAAGCCTGCAAATATGCAGCCTGGCAGAAAGCCATGGAAGAGGAATTCCAAGCTTTACAAACTCAACACACTTGGACTCTTGTTCCTTTACCACCAAATAGAGAACCCATTGGTTGCAAATGGGTGTACAAAATCAAAAGACACTCAAATGGTACTATAGCAAGGTACAAGGCCAGATTGGTAGCCAAAGGCTATCACCAAGAACATGGCATTGACTACACTGAAACTTTTAGCCCTGTAGTCAAACCACAAACTATAAGAATTGTCCTCTCTCTAGCACTACATCACAACTGGCCTCTCCACCAATTAGACGTCTCAAATGCCTTCCTACATGGGCATTTGGAAGAAGAGATTTATATGACACAACCTCAGGGATTTCAGGATGCTTCTAACCCTCAAACTGTGTGCAGATTGACTAAGTCCTTATATGGCCTGAAACAAGCTCCAAGGGCTTGGTACAACAGACTGCACTCTTTTCTCCTATCCTTTGGATTCACTTGCAGTAAAGCTGATACCTCCTTATTTGTGCATAAAACTCCCACTCACATGACAATCCTTTTGGTCTATGTGGATGATATCATCCTCACAGGCACCTCATCCACTTCCATAGCCCAACTAATTACTCAAATGCATACTCATTTTGCCATGAAAGATCTGGGATCCCTGTCTTATTTCTTAGGGATTGAGGTTCTTCCCACCAATGGCACACTACTCCTCCATCAGTCCAAATATGCCCTAGACATTCTTCACAAAGCAGGCCTTCAAGACTGCAAACCAGCTGAAACTCCCACATATTCAAAACACACTAAAGAACCACCAGATGCAGATACACCCTATGCCAATGCCACTCAGTTCAGAAGCCTAGTGGGTGCTCTTCAGTACCTAACAATAACTAGACCTGAACTGCAATATGCTGTCAACACTCTGTGTCAACAAATGCATAACCCTACTAATGCAGACTACAAAGCTCTCAAAAGGGCTCTCAGATTTGTCAAAGGAACAGTCAACAGGGGCCTCATTTTTCAACCTGGTCCACTGCACCTTCATGGTTTTTCAGACAGTGATTGGGCCAGTGATCCTCACACTAGAAAATCAACAACAGGGTATATCATCTTCCTAGGACCTAATGCTATATCCTGGGGCTCAAAGAAGCAAGCTATTGTGGCCAGATCTTCCACAGAAGCAGAGTACAGAGCTCTTGCACACTCAGCAGCTGAACTGAAATGGCTGACATATGTTCTGGCAGACCTGCATATTCCAGTTCAGACACCTATGCTTCACTGTGACAGCAACTCTGCCCTAGCACTAGTTACTAATCCAGTCTACCATGCAAGGACTAAACATGTGGAAATAGATTTCCACTTTGTGAGGGAACAGGTGGCTGCAAATCAACTACAAGTCTCCTACATCTCTACCACAGAACAAACAGCTGATATGTTTACTAAATCACTACCTCTAAAGCAGTTCTCCTATCTACTTAGCAAGCTGCCACTGGCCACTACCCAGCACAGCTTGAGGGGGGGTGATAATGTATAGAAGTTCAGCTGTTTAATATTAGTACAGCTCATGTAATATTTCAGATGCATTCCCTTGTACTGAAATAGAGATAGGATTCAGTTTAGACTAAGTAACTCAGTTCTGAGATATTAATTCAGAACTGATCTAACTAGGAGTTAGTGGATGCCAGCTGTATCCAGCTAGCATTGAGCATGTGCAGAATTAGTAGCACGTGCAGAGTATGTAAAAGGCAGAGCAGTTACTGTCAAAATAGCTATAAATAGCAGCATTTGTAAGCAGTTTAATAATAATGAAAAATGATTCAGTTACAGAAAATATCTCTCTCTCTCCTATGAATTTCTTCAAAGTGTTTTCCGATACTAGAGAGAAGTAGAAATTACTTGATTGGGTTCTGACGCACAAAGCCGAAATGGTGGTGGGTATTGGCATCGTGGGAGTGATATGCATTGCTAGCAATGGAAAAGAATCAGAGGGCGGTTTCTGGGACGCAATGCGAAGCGTTCGAGGATTGGTATCAATTATAAGGGACTCTGTAAATCTTACCCGGGAAGTTTTCAATGCAATCAAAAATTTTTATGACTAAGGTAATTTTATGATTCTTTGAAAAACCCCGAATCTTGTTTTTTGAATTTTTTATTTGTATTGTTTTTGGGGTTAAAACCATTTTAGTCACTGAGGTTTACTCTAAAGACCAAATTAGTCCCTCAAGTTTGCAAAAAGACCAAATTGGTCCCTCTAATTAATTTTTATTAGTCAAATATTAATAGTCAAATGGTTGATCGAGTTAAAAGACCATTATATCCTTAGGCAACATATATTATAAAAGAAAATTACGATAAAAGTTTAAATCAGTCTAAAAAAATATAATTCACAACATTTGTGCAGGAAAAAAAAACTAAAACTAAAAAATATCAATTCAAACATAAACAAATTAAATTCAGTAATATATCGTTAAAAAATGAACAATAATTATCGACATAATTAACAGCGAAAGTACCACTCAGAAAAGAGAATGAATCATGATTGTTCATTTTTTAACGATATATTACTGAATTTAATTTGTTTATGTTTGAATTGATATTTTTTAGTTTTAGTTTTTTTTTTCCTGCACAAATGTTGTGAATTATATTTTTTTAGACTGATTTAAACTTTTATCGTAATTTTCTTTTATAATATATGTTGCCTAAGGATATAATGGTCTTTTAACTCAGTCAACCCTTTGACTATTAATATTTGACTAATAAAAATTAATTGGAGGGACCAATTTGGTCTTTTTGCAAATCTGAGGGACTAATTTGATTTTTAGAGTAAACCTCAGGGACTAAAATGGTTTTTGCCCATTGTTTTTGTGAGTATCTCCGTATTCCATTTGCTAAATATTATTTCTTGTGAGTCCCTTGGTAATGTATTTGTTTAGAAGTATTCGATAGCGTAATAAAGTTTCCAGTAATTATTCGATTTTATCAAGAACCTGTGTTTTGAATTTTTTTTTTTACTATTGTTCTTTTATAAGTATCTTGGTAGTGCATATTAATGAAGTAGTATTCAATGGCGTGTTTAGGCTGGATTTAATAAATAGGTCAGAGGTTCTATCTACTGGGGTTAAAGATTGGTAGAGGCTGAACAACTAGGCATTGGGTAGTTGGGTTGCGTTATCTGTTTCATCTAGGTTCAGAAGAGGTGTTTATTAGGCAGTTACTCCTTAGTCTTGTGCTATATGGAATATAATTAAGCTTGATTGCTGCATTTTTCTCAGGTAAATTGTAATTTGTTTTATAGGCTCATTCACTAGATCTAATAGGCAAGGAATGATAACTCTAGTAGGGAAAGAGTTATCAGGAATTTACCAAAACCGTGTTTCAGTATGCTCTTAGCATCAAAGTAATAGTCAAGTTGATAAAATTGTTCTAAAATATATAAGGGTAAGTAATACAGTAGATGATTACTAATTAGTTTTACACCTTTGACTGTTAAATATAGATGTAAGCAATCAAGCCCTCTATATGGTAATGAAACCCTTTCATAAATAGCCATCTATAAAGCGGAAAAAATACTATCTGAACTGCATTTTCCCCTTCTCATTCCTTTCCTATTTATCGAATAAGTGAGAGCACATCAGCCTGGGTGGTGAATACTGACCTCAATCCCCCTCTCCCCACCCCCAACAGAAAACACACATACAGAAGGAAGAATTATGATGGGATTTTCCTCATCATTGTGGGACTTACCTCAACCTTGTCACGTTTTAAGATTATCATCTTGAGCAGTCTAACTCATTCTAATGCTGAGCCTAGTCCTAATTCTCTTTCTATTTTTTGCCTCTGCTAGAGCATTCCTCTTTATGTAGAAGTTTTTGTCTCTTCATCCCTCTCCGTGTGATCTAGTTTCTGTTTTATGCGATTTTATGCTCATTAACTGGGTAGTTAGTAGTAATTTTACTTCATTCTATGCTTTTTATTATTATTACTGTTTTATGCGATTTTATGCTCATTAACTGGGTAGTTAGTAATTACACTTCATTCTATGCTTTTTTTAATTATTAGAAAGAAGAATATTTTGTCTGTGGAAGATATGACCAAACTTTTTTGATGCTTACTGAGATTCCGAGTCCAAGAACTCAGATATAAACATATCAAATCATTTCTAATCTTGAAAAATCCATTTCTTCGTTTAAGGGTTGGGGATCAATGAGACAAGAAGGATAAAATACAAGCTTTGTAAAATAGGTCTACTTGTGCGTTGGGCAAGGCCAATTACTCCTTAGTCATTTGCTATATTGAATATAATTAAACTTGATTCATGGAGAGAGGTTGCATTTTTCACTATTTCCCCCAGTATTAGTCTCATTACAGACATTGTATCAAATGAAAAAGAATAATATTGTTATTAAGCTTTGTCAATTATCAACTTCCACAAGTTGATGATTGGTTCTGCCTTTGGTCAAAATAGATGAATTGGCATAGACCTAGTTTCTAGTTATCTATATATGTAGTTTGTAGCTAGAAAGCACGTTGTAGCTAAAATTATTTTTGGTGTAGGCTGTCTTTTTTTCTTTTCTTTTCCTTGTCTATTCTGTATTTATCTTCATTTAGAATTTCAGAAATGTAAAGAATCTTATGTTAGAGTGACATCAAGCAAACACTTATATTTAAAAGATGTACAAGTATGAAAAGAGCCTAGAAAATATCAGAGAGCTTAAAACTAAACAAAAGAATCTGGACCCTCTTTACCCCCTTTTTACACCACAAAATTAAAATCTAAGTCATTTACATTAGGATGTACAAGGGACACACTCATTTTCAGCCTTTGACTTTGCTATGCCCCATTTGGGGGTGTGGGGTGTGGATGGGGTTGGGGTAATACTCCTTGTTGTCCTGATTTTATGAAGTTGAGCTCATTTAACCCTAACAACAAACCTTGTAGTGAAGCATAAGAAGATAAGTAATGTTGTCCTCATTTTGCTCATGCACATCCACGAGAGTAGTCACCAAAACATGTTGTGATACTTTGCAGCGAAGCATAAGATCCATATTGGCCTCCATTTGGATAAGTAATATCAACTTCCTTGTCTCCTTCTGACGTTATCTTTGTTAAAGATGAGTTTCTGGACACCTATATGCACTGACTAAAGAGAATAATGTTGATAATAATAATAACAAGAATAAGGAAATACAAATAATAATAACAATAGTTAAGGCAATTCAGAAAACTCTCTTTTATAGGTGCGCTTGGTTACCCAATTCCAGTTTCATGGATTCTTAACTTCAAAAAGGCCTTCTCCCAGATTTATTAGCTGAACTAAACGTCATGGAAATTGAAAATGATATAGGTTTCCTTTGCAGATTTGTATTGTGTGAACTGTACCATGGAATTGAGAATTCTTTTTGACATCTCTTGCAGGAAACTATTGCTCGATCACTATTGTGGAATATCGACTACCAGAAGTAAAGAGAGGAACAGCCATGTACTTTGATTTCCCAAGACAAAAACTCGCTAAATCACATTTTGACTTCTTGTTGACATTGCTACATTTGCAGATTACCCATCTGAAGAAGATGATTCTGACTTTATAGTTCGTTCATTTTGCTAACAGGATTAACTTTGTCAAGTGGCCTTTCAGCTGTGAGATATGTATGATACATGAAATTGGTGGTATGTGATTGATTTTGTAGGTTGAGAACTCATAATGAGCCCAACATCTCAAATTCTTTCAACGCTAGAACTATGCTTGTTGAGCTCTTCATCCTGTTGCGTGTGAGAAAAATTATCACACACCTAGAAATAAGCATACGTCTAAACCAAGATTAAGAATAAACAATGAATTTTCCATATTATTTTTTAAGTAAAGTTTCCGTGCAATATTTGTTGTAATTGAAGTTAACATGCAATGTTTTCTGCTGCTAAACTCTCTAGGTTTTATGCCTCAATGAACCAGTAGTCTTAAAACCTTAGAGAAGATACAGGTGAAGATACAGGTTGCTAAGGCAAAGATAGAGGGATGAAATACTCTACGTTATTAGAAGTAATTGTTTGTTTTATTCTGATTCTATGAAAATCATCATTATCCTATTAAGTATACTGGTTGAATCTGTCTGGCTGATGAGAATTTGGTAGCCTCAGTAGTTCTCGTCGCGTTCCAGTAATATTAGACGTGCTTGTGCCATTTGATTCCTTTCCAGCGACCACTGCTATCTTTATATTATTGATCTAGAAATGCAAGCGATTAGGTCAACTACCACCACAGGAGCAAAGGTCCAAGAAAATAAGCAATCTCCACCCAATTATGGAATTCCAAAATGATCATAGTCAAGCAGCACTAGATGAGTTATTGAAGTATCATATTTAACAAATATCGAGCCCTATAGTAATTCATCTAAAAAGATTTTGTTAGCTGATTCCTGGGTTCGGGCAGTGTTGGTCCATCTTCTACGTTTTTCAAGCTCTACTTCATCAATGCCATACAATACAGGATCTCTTGAAGCTATCAACAATTGTTGGCTACGCTGCCTCCCTCATTTGCTGCGGAACGATCTGAAGCTCTACCTTGGATGAGAGTTGGATTCCAAGTACTTGCAAAAGGGACCCGCATTGATGTCCTGTGTCCCTCTCCGATGCTTAAGTTAACGAAGATGAAGGATGTAATATGTGGGTGAAATGTAAAATGAGCATGATAAGCGTTCGTTATCTCGCTTTGTGTGTTGGTATTGTTATTTATAGTGTTTAGAGAATTAGGGTTGGGCATCACATATCCTCCCATTTCCTGGTGGTCAGCCGGGCACGCTGGTCCTCGGTGTGCTCTAGTGGTTGGGCTTGGATCTTTGGCCTTGCGGTTGGGGGTTTCGTTACTAAGTCGTAAATTGATTTTATGTATTTTTTGTATCCTTATCATTTGCCCCCTTGATTTCTTTGCATCGAGTCATTCAATCAAAGGAAACATTAAACATTTTTTGGCACGCGCATTTGAAGTTACTAGTAGAGCATTGATTGTTGTATAGGGTGCCTTTAATGCCAGATGGCACCATTATGATAGTCGTTATGTCAACTACCATCTGGCCTTTTCTTACATCAATTCATGTCCCTTCTTTATGGGGCTTATTTCGGTTCTGTCTTTCATCTTTTTAGTCATAATTGTTTTTCAGCTATGATTCCCTTTTCCTATATATAAGGGGTGTGGCATTGTTAGTCGCTGGTTCCCACCTTTTCTATTGAGACCACACACCGACTAGCGCCAAATCCTACTTGTTTTGCGTTCTTCTTTTTGTAATCGCTACTGAGGCACTTATTTTTTGTTCTGTAGATATGTGCGTTTTAACTTTCCCTCTTTCTTTCGCTTATTTCCTTTTTAGTTGTTTTCCACGTACTTTTTGGTCAGACCATGGGTAGTTCGTCTAAATCTGATTCTCAGGATAGGATTAATCTATAATGCTCTGGACCTAGCATGTAGTATATTATACATATTTGCATATAATTAAGTGTTATTTAAGTGATTATACGTGCATAAGTGTTCAATTTAGTTATTGAATTTACCTTATAGCTTATCTTTTTTTTCTTCCTATTTTCTTTAAAACACTACAAGAAAATTTGCTTTCGCCGAGGGATGATTCCCCTCATTGGGCCCTCGCCAAAGGCTTCATCGCTAAAATGGCCTCTCTCGCTGACCCCACGCTATTTGGCGAGGGGTTGGCGAGGGACCATTTTGGCGACGATTGTGCGAGGGCAACAAGCCCTCGCCAAATGCGTCCCTCGCCAAGCGCCGAGCCCTCGCTTAAATCGTCCCTTGACATGCCCTCGCCGTTTTTGTCGCCATATCCTCGCCGTTTTCGTCCCTCTCCATACCCTCGCCTTTTTCGTCCCTGGCCATGCCCTCGTAGTTTTCGACTCTCGCCATGCCTTCATCGTTTTCGTCCCTCGCCATGCCCTCACTGTTTTCATCCCTCGCCGATCCCTCGCCAAGCCCCCACAAAAAAGTAAATTATTTATTTTCTAATTTTCATTATAAGATTTACTATAATAAGTTGTTTGACCTGTGAATTTGATATTTAATACTACAAAACAAGTCGTAAATCACATTTTTTTTTAATAAAGTTAGCTAATAAAGTTGTTCAAAGTAAACAAATTTATTACAGTCTGATTGTAACGGATGTTTATAATGTCATTACACCAAATCATACCAAAATTCTATTCACTTCTACCATTACTCGAAGATGAAGACGACGAAGACTCCTGTTGTGCAGGTGCAGGAACATGCAACATTGAAGCAAATAGTGCGAGTTGTGCTTGCATATCACGTAGCTGCGATGCATTTTCTTCTTGGAGTTTGAAGTACGCTGCGTTCTATTGATCCAGCTTCTCTTGCAATTTGTTGTACGCCTCATTTTGCTGTTCCAACTTCCCTTCCAAAAAGGTTGTGGCTTGAGCAACGACAGTTTGGATCTCTTGTTGCGTAATGTTTCTTCTGGCAATCGAGTTACTGTATGAAGTAGATGCCACAGAAACCTGTGATCCATCCCCGTATAAACGACCTTTGCGGGGTCTACCAACAGCCTCAAAAAACAGTGCGTTATGATCAACAGGCGTGGGAGCTGAATCGGACTCGAATGCTTATGATGCCTGTGATGCCTGTTGAAGCAGTTCCTCGTATCGAGACTGTAATGCAGATATATCAACACGTAGATACATTAATAATATTGAGAAGTTTTGAATGATACAAAAAAAAAATGACAAACCATAAGAGAAAAAAACAAAACAAGCATCTGCAAAAAAACATACATATACAGTCAGCTAATAAAACGCCCCCACCTAACCTCACGCTAAAAGGGTAAGTCCAGACTCGACAAACAGACAAAGTTTCTTCTATACCGTGGACTAACCAGTTACCTGCACTTAGTAAAAATAGCAAACAACATAATATACAAGCATTCATACTCAAATACAACCTTTATTAAACAAGTCCCTAAGGCCATCCAAGTTTTATACTAAACAAAATAAGACATTCAACCAATACATTCAAAAGCCTATTGAAATAGTACAATATGTGACACCCCGAACCCAACACTTCATTAATTGCATTCATTAAATGGTTAACTTAGATGTAACTTAACTAATTACTTCATTTTTTCATATTTTCATAAATTCAACTATTTTCATACATTTTATATTTTTATAAAATACTACATATTCTTAGGGGACTATAGCCCCTGACCGTGGGTGCATTGCATATCGGGATCAACAGAAAAAAATTAGCGAAATGTCTGATGAATAGTAACAACGGGATTTTTTTCCAAAATTTTCAGATTTTTGGCATTTTGTTTTGCTGAAATTTAATCACACAAGTGAAATCTCATGAGAACATTATAAGCCAAGAAACAAAAAAGAAAGGGGTCAAAAAAATGGCAAAAAAAGAGTTACGAGAATAGTAACTTCTCCAAAAAAAAATTGCTTCTTGCTTCATTCTTGCTTCCATTGCTTCCCAAATTGGTTTCATCCTTAGGACCTTAAGACCATTCTTTGATCTTCCAAAGAGGTGAGGGTGCATTCCATTCTTGTATTAAATTCAATTAAAGTTTGTGCTATTATTTTTGTGATCTAATATTGTAGTGGTTTAATGCTTGTTCCGTTGCTTCTTATATGCTCTAATGACTTCATAAAATATATATGATGGTTTAAAATACTTGTTGAATGCTTGAAAATGAAAATGGCACTTGGGGAAGATGATTGAATAGTACTTTTACCATGAAAATGACCTAGAAAATATTTTTGTCTCGGATTTTGAATTTCTCGCTCGTGTAGGTCCTTGGCATGTTAAATTGACATAATGTGGAATAAAATTGAGGTGCTCTTTGAGAAAATCATGAAAACGGACCTAATTTAAGTCGGGGCCGAAAAACGGAGTTGTCTGTTTGCTCATTTTATTTAGGACTTTGTCTTAGTAGGTCATGGAGGCACTTTCCGTGCATTTATGGTGTCAGTTGGGGTTTCGGGTGATATAGCTCCTTTGTAAAATCGTAAGAGGAAAATCGGGGTTTTTGGATAAACGTTGGCGGAACCGGGGTTTCGTAACTTTTAAGTGGGTCATAAAATGTCCTTGAATGGGGGTGTGAAGTCAGTTTCGACTTTGGTTATCATATGAGTTCATAGGTGCATAATTTCTATTGACTTTAAGCATAATAGTTGAAATTGAGAATTAGACTTGTGTTAGCTTGAAATGTCGCACCATATGCTTCTTATATTGATTGTCATTGCATTTCATGGCTATATTGCTTAGCCTTGAATTAGCTTTGGTGCTTGTATATCGTGCCTTTATATGTTATGGCATTTGTGAGCATTCGTGAAGTTTCGTGATCATCGAACATTAACCCTTTTGTGTTCGTATAGTTATTTTCATATTTAATGCCCCATATCTTGTTAAAATGTTTATATTACTTGTATTTTGTTAAGATCAAATTCTAATAGACATTGTATGCTAAGTGATTATAAATCTAGCTTTTAATGTTGTAGGGTTGAGTTAAGTATGAGTTGAGTTGGAATTGATATAGTTAAATGCTAAACTTATATGAACACACTAGGTTACATATTTGAGCTAATTCGGGAAAGTTGAAGTAATCAGAGCTATTCTCTTGCGTGCTTGGCTTAATTCCAGGTGAGGGAAACTTCATCCTTATGTGCATAATAGTTTATTTACTTGTACTTAGATTATGTGCACTTATTGTCTATACATTATGTGTGAGGGCAACCTACTATGTTGTCCCTCAATCATGTGTTTATTGATTTATTCTATTGTTATCATTTTGAGTGTATTGCATCGTGATTGCGAAGCCATTTGGGCATGGTAGTGTTATGGAAACCGGGAGGCATCGGGCTTGCCGGTCTGCCTTGACTGCCATGGTTGCCCAGTCCCTCTCTTGCTTAGGATACCGCTCAGGGAGAGTTGGGTCGTAGGATTTCGGGGTATATCCGGAATACACCCATTTTGGAGTTATAAGGGGGTGCCGGCTTATCGATATCAGTGTCATTATTACATCGGGATTTCAGTTCGTGGCTCGTGGTTCGTGATTGAAGAACAAAGTGTATCGTATCATTTTTAATGTGTGGTAACTTGTTGTTTCAATTGTTCTTTGGTTGTAAAATACTTTATTTGTACTAACTGCTGCATTGCATGTCTCCGATAGACCTTATCCCTCACTGGGCAATTGTGATTGCTCATACCTCGCTAAACATGTTTCAGGTTGTAACGCCCCAACTCGACCCACCTACGATTAGTCAGGACGCAACGGAATTTCGGCAGTATAACGACAGTAATATGTACACCAGGGCTCTAAACCAACCTTTATAACACCATACAACCAAACTTTACAAATCTCCAACCAACTCCACAATTAAGTTAACAACATACAACTCAACCATATTATACATTAAACATTCTTTAAACTATTCATTCATAGTTATACGCCTCCGTTCCAACATAATACATAAGATATAATATACATTGCAAAATAGACTATAATTCATTCTAGTAACCTAACTAGGATTGAAAGAAAGACTATTAAACTAACATACATAAGTCTATAAGTATAAGTAAGTTATACATTACAACATGTTACAACAACTAAGACAAACTCATGGCAACGACTCCTGCACATAAGACTCGTCCACATAGGGCACATTTTCCTCTTCTTGAGGCACGTACCCGTAATCTTGCTCTGTAACACCTGCTTGCAGACAACGAATGAGAATGAGCTTATATAAAACAAGACCAGTGAGGAATTTATAGATCTTTAACACACAATCACATAATCATCTATATAACATAACATTAATCATAACCAATCAATAAGGATACTCTAGTTGGTGCAGAGCCAAACGCCATCACGATCTCAACCATTCTTCTTGTAACTCCCTATTATTTATGCACCCGAGGTACCTCACTAGCCCCTCCCTCCATGGCACCTCCGCCTATGCGAGCTGAGAGTAGTCTCTGATAGTCATGCCATTATCAACCCGACAGCCCAATGCTGCCCGTGAGGTGGCACACACTATCAAGACTCATGACAATAATAATAATCATTCATATCTCAGGAGGACAACAAAAGTAGGTTGTCTATCTCCCGGCTTCATCAATAATCAATCAATTATCATCATTTCAACAGTATAACATCAATTAATCAATTAACGACCCAACAACTAAGTTAGATGACAAAGTAGGCCACCCGACTTAACATGCATTAAACCACACAACCAAACCCGAGTCTAACCATTAACAACCCAATATTCAATCACTCTAACACCACTCAAACAATCAAAGACAATATCCCAACTTTTAAAGAAAGACATCCCAAACTTCTAAAAGTCATAACTTACATTCTACTAATCCGATAACCTCCAAACTAGTTTCTGTCACTCACCCACTCAATCAACAACATAACCCTCCTCGGAAACCAACCATAATCCATCCAAAACAAGCCCAACAACCCTAAAACCTCAGTGCACCTTGGCTGAATTGCATTACAACATTACTACCACGTATTTAACAAACTTTTAGAAAACTAACAGTAAGCAATTCCAACCACCGCAACAACATTTATTCAACAAATAGCCAAATTCTCAACTTTAATACCCAAAAAATAAAAATACATGCTACCACGGTTCAAAACTGCTATAAACCCATGTAATCAATCCTTAGCACCTACTGAGCAATAATCTAAAGACAGTTTAATATTGCACCGGCTAAATAATCAGTTATATGAAAAGACATAAAAATAACACTTTGAGATCGAGAAAATTTTCTCTCAGCTTTGATCAGAAACAAGCCTAGGAATGCATGCCCAACAAGCGGAATCTAGCTCAGTTCAAAAAACTACGGACAAAAACTAGGTTTTCTAAGGCAAAATTTCTTTGAAAACCTTGAACTTTTCTTTCTTTTTTTCTCCCTCAAGCCAAGGCAATGTGTGTGTGTGTTTAAGGTGTTTTGAGCTATTTTTCTTATGTTATATTGTATATATGTTAAAATAATACAAAGTCAAACAATTAAATAAAAGTCAAAGTTGTCAATTTTAGTCTTTTAATTGCATTTTAAACTATTTTTGGCTCACAACATGCAATTAACTCCTAGAATATTTTAAATAACTTATTTTTAGTTGACAACAAGTTTCACGTGCAAACATTTTCACCCGATTCGGTTTAAAACCCGATTTTTGCAAAAGAAAGTGTAAAAACCCTTTTAAATTCCTAAGCCGATTTGAAATCCGTTTTAATCAAACACAGGTCCATTAATATCCGAGGACTAGGTTTTCAAGGGTTAAAAATACCAGTTTCAAAATTATAGCGGACGTGTTTCAAAAATACTATTCATAAAAACCGACGATAAAATTTATGATGCCGTTTTTTATGAAAATTTCATGAATGCACACATAGCATGTATTAGGAACATAAATCACAGAAGTAGCACATTCTAACTCATATAACACATAAACAAGTCAAATCACGCAAATCGAGACAAAGATAAAAATTGGGGTTTCACATTCTCTCCCCTTTAAAGAAATTTCATCCTCGAAATTCTTACTTGCTGTACGGAAAAGATCTGGGTACTGCTGCTGCATCTGATCTCTCATATCCCAAGTAGTCTCCTCAATCCAGTGATGTTTCCAAAACACTTTGACCATCGGAATCTTTTTCGATCTCAACTCTTGTTCCATCTGATCAAGAATGCGAATCAGCCGCTCATCGTAAGTCAGATTCTCACGAAGCTGTAACGGCTCTGGCTCTAGAATATGAGAAGGATATGGATTATATTTTCGCAAATTAGACACGTGAAAGACATCATGGACATTAGAGAAGTTCTCCGTAAAGCCAACCGATATGCTAACTTGCCAACTTTGCCGGTAATCTCAAACAGCCTTGCAAACCTCGGACTCAGCTTACCACCTTTACCATAATGAGCAAACCCCTTTCGAGGAGACAATTTCAAGAAAACCCGATCCCCGACTGAAAACTCCAAATCCTGACGACGCTTATCAGCATAACTCTTGTATCTACTCTGTGCTGTAAGCATTCTCTGCCTGATCAACTGAACATTATCAATCTTCTCTAGAAACTTTGGCATGATAGTCGAATCAATAGTCTTCATCTCCCTTACTTCATCCTAATACAAAGGTGATCGGTATTTACGGCCGTAGAGAGTTGCAAAAGGTGCCATCCCAATAGTAGCTTGATAACTATTGTTATAGGCAAACTCGGCAAGTGGAAGATGTTTCTCCCAATTCTTCCCGAAGTCCAGAACACAAGCCCTGAGCATATCTTCCATAATCTGAATAGTCTTCTCAGACTGACCGTCGGTCTGTGGATGATATGCTGTGCCGAAGTTTAACTGAGTACCCAAAGTCTCCTGAAGTTTCTCTCACAATCGAGAAGTAAATCGAGGATCTCGATCCGAGACAATACTAGATGGAATCCCGTGAAGTCTGACAATCTGATCCAAATAAAGATCCATCAAGTTTGCAACTTCATCTCTCGTCCTCATCGGAATAAAATGAAAGCTGTCTTCGTCAAACGGTCCACGACAACCCAAACTGCATCGTTATCTCTCGGTGTTCTAGGCAAACTAGAGACAAAGTCCATTGTAATATACTCCCACTTCCACTCTGGTATTGCCAATGACTGAGTAACCCTGCAGGTCGTTGATATTTGGCTTTCACTCGCTGACAAGTCAAACATCTGGATACAAATTGAGCAACTTCCCTTTTCATATTATTCCATCAATAATGTTGCTTGAAATCACGGTACATCTTTTTTCTACCGGGATGAATGGTGTACTTAGAATTATGAGCCTCCTCCAGAATAGCTCTCCTCAAACCCAATTCATCGGGAACACATACCCTATTCCGAAATCGAAGAATACCATCCTCATGTACTTTGAAGTCAGACTGATTATCCGTAATCTGATCCTTGATCTTCTGAAGTTTAATATCAAGTTGCTGAGCTTCTCTAATTTGAGACAGCAATAAAGGTTGAATACGAAGATGTGAACACATCACCCTAACCTGAGTCAATTCCGGTCTCCAGTAACTGAATTCTTCAAGAACCTCCCACTTCTTAACAACCAAACAAGCAATACTCGCCTTACGGCTATGAGCATCTGCTACAACATTCGCCTTCCCAGGCAGATAATTGATAGAACAATTATAATCTCTGAGAAGTTCCATCCACTTCTGCTGACGCAAATTCAACTCCTTCTGTGAGAACAAGTACTTCAGACTTTTATGATTAGTGAAAATCTCGAACTTACTGCCCTACAGATAATGACGCCACTTTTTCAGTGCGAAGACCACTGCTGCCAACTCAAGATCATGAGTCGGATAATTCATCCCATACGACTTCAACTTTGTAGAAGCATAGGCAATAACCCGACCATTCTGCATAAGCACACAACCCAAGCCCTCCTTAGACGCATCGCTGTAGATAACCATATTATCGGTCCCCTCTGGTAGAGCAAGTACTGGAGCGGTAGTCAACCTCTTTTTCAACTCCTGAAACTCACTCTCACATTTCTCGTCCCAAGTAAAGCTAGTCCGTTTCTGAGTTAGCTTAGAAAGTGGCCCGACAATCTTCAAAAAGTCCTTCACAAACCTGCGGTAATAACCCGTCAAGCCAAGGAAGCTACGAACCTCCGAAACATTCTCCTTCCATTTTCAAGACATCACCACCTCAATCTTAGTGGGATCTATAGAAATACCGCTCTGTGTAATCACATGGCCAAGAAAAGATATCCGTTGCAGACAGAATTCACATTTGCTGAACTTCGCAAACAACTGATGCTCCTGCAACTTTTGTAAGATTAGCCGTAGATATTGCTCGTGCTCCGATTTAGATTTAGAATAAACCAAGATATCATCAATAAATATTACCACGAACTGGTCCAAGTACGGTTGAAAGACCCGATGCATAAGATCCATGAATGATACTGGTGCATTAGTTAATCCAAAAGGCATAACAACAAATTCATAATGCCCGTACCGAGTCATCAAATTTAGAGTAGACTTTGGCTCCCTGAAGTTGATCAAACAACTCATCAATCAGTGGTAAAGGATACTTGTTCTTGATGGTTACCTGATTCAAACCACGATAGTCGATACATAATCTCAAGGTACTATCCTTCTTCTTCACAAATAAAACAGGAGCTCCCTATGGTGAAGAACTCTGCTGAATGAAACCCTTCTCCAATAACTCCTACAACTGAGGTTTCAGCTCCTTCAACTCAGCTAGTGCCATCTGGTACGCTGATTTAGAAATAGGTTGAGTACCGAGAATCAGATTAATCACAAACTCTACATCTCTCTCTGGCGGTAACCCTAGCAACTCCTCGGGAAATACATTGGCATATTCTTGAATATTAGGAACTTCCTCCAGCTTTAGCTTATCAGATGGCTTGTTGATCAAATAAGCTAGTAACCCGAACACCCCTTACTCATCAACTTAATAGCTTTAGTTGATGAGATAATAAAACTCGTCTTAGTATCCCGGTTCCCCACTACCTTAACTACTGGCTAATCTGGCAACCGAAACCGTACTACATTCATTCTACAATTTAATTGGGCATCATACTTAGAAAGTCAATCCATACCCAAGATAACATCATACCCCCAGATAGGAAATAAAATAAGGTCCCGAGGAAAATCCTGACCCTTAACATGAATTTTACAATCCTTACATACTAAGCCAGTCACATACTTATCAGTCAAAGAAGTACTAATCTTAACCACATAAGGCAATCTTTCAGGTTGCATGTTAACACGTTGCACACAAATAGGTGTAATGAAAGAATGCGTAGCACCAAAATCAATCAACACTTTAACAAGTTGATCAAGTATAAGGCAGTTACCTTCTACAATCGCCGTATCCTCAGGTGCCTCATCCAAATCCACTGCGTAGGCCCTAGCCTGAACTCGTTGCTGCTGAGGTGCACCACCGGTAGGTCAACCCTAATAACCCTGGCTTGCTGCCCGACCCTCAGTCCTCTGAAATATAGGGCAATCCCTCGCCCTATGCTGATTGCTGCTGCAACCCAAACAACTTCCTGCCTTCACCCTACAGTTGGCCTCCACATGGCCCTGACGGTTGCAATAAGCACACTGCGGCGACGAAGCACTGACACTACCCCTAGAAGACCCAGAAGCCGAGAAGGCAGCTGTATCAACTGTTGAGGTCTCCAATGCTAGGCCTATATTGGCTCTGAGACTGGGCCGGCCTATACTGTGACTGAGCCTGGTAAGACCCCTGCTGAAACTGAGGCTGATAGTAACCCTGCTGACCCTGCGGTCTAAAAGAACTTTGCTGTGCTGGTGGCCTGTACACAACCTACTATACTGGAGGCCTATACACTCCCTGCTGGCCCTGCAGCTGAAATGGCCTCTGACTAGGCTGACTGGGACCAATCTGCTTCCTTTTCCTCTTCTCTAACCTAGAAGCCGCATCAAAAGCCTCAGAAAACACGTCATACTGATTCAGGGCCATTGCATCTTGAATCTCGGGCCTTAAACCCAACATAAATCTCCGAGTCCTCCGCTCCTCATCCGCTACAAACCCCGGTGCATACCGGGACAGTATGGTAAAAGTGCCTCATACTGAGCCACTGAAGCATCTCCCTGAATCAAAGATAAGAACTTTGCCTCTCTCTATTTCCCGTGCAATTCTCGGGACATATTTTGCCCGAAATGCTCTCAGAAAGGTATCCCAAACATAAGGAGTACCCCTTGCCTCCCAACCAGACCTCACTGTGCGCCACTATTCCTCTGCCTTCATCAAATAAGTAAACTGCAAAGGTCACTTTCCTTTTATCAGTATAGTCCAGAGGATCAAATATTTTATCAACCTTATTAATCCAAGCCTCCGCCTTTCTATCATCCGGCTTTCCCTGGAACCTCGGTGGATAATAACCCAAGAATTCCCTCAATGTACCACGCCCGTGGTAACCACCCTGAACATTCTGCAACTGAGTTTGTAAAGTATGTGCTTGGGCAGCCTGCCCTACTAATAACTGTGTTTGCCCTGCCATGATCTCCGTCATTCTATCCATAGTTGCAGCAATACGGGCATTACCCTGATCTCGGCCCAGTGCCGCATTACCCGGTGCCTCATTACCACCCTCAGGCCTACTACGCATTCTCGGACACCCAGCCATTCTACTAATCAAAGAGTTAGCACAGGTTATAGCACATAGACAGACTATAAACAATTATTAGCACATAAGCAACAAATTCACATAAAGCACATAAATCACTTAAGTATTAATCACATAAACAAATTGATCACATAATCACATAGTCACTAAATCACATAATCATTTAATCACTTTATCATATTAACAAACATTTCACTTTTCTTTTACTTCATACATACTTTCATGCTAAGACCATTACCCACATTCCGAGAATACCCCAGCTGACAACTAAACATGCGCTCTGATACCACTTAATGTAACGCCCCAACTCGACCCCACCTATGATCAGTCATGACGCAACAGAATTTTGGCAGTATAATGACAGTAATACGTACACCAGGGCTCTAAACCAACCCTTTATAACACCATACAACCAACAATATAACATCAATTAATCAATTAACGACACAACAACTAAGTTAGATGACAAAGTAGGCTACCCAACTTAACATGCATTAAACCACACAACCAAACCCAAGTCTAACTATCAATAACCCAATATTCAATCACTCTAACACCACCCAAACAATCAAAGACAATATCCCAACTTTTAAAGAAAGACATCCCAAACTTCTAAATGTTATAACTTACATTCTACTAATCCGATAACCTCCAAACCAGTTTCTATCACTTGCCCACTCAATCAACAACATAAGCCCCCTCAGAAACCAACCATAATCCATCCAAAACAAGCCCAACAACCCTAAAACCTCAGTGCACCTTGGCTGAATTTTCTGGACTTTTACCACGACATCACAATCAAAATTTCGGCATTACAACATTACTACCATGTATTTAACAAACTTTTAGAAAACTAACAGCAAGCAATTCCAACCACCGCAACAACATTTATTCAACAAATAGCCAAATTCTCAACTTTAATACCCAAAAAATAAAAATATATGCTAGCATGGTTCAAAACTGCTATAAACCCATATAATCAATCCTTAGCACCTACTGAGCAATAATCTAAAGACAGTTTAACATTTCACAGGCTAAATAATCAGTTATATGAAAAGACATAAAAATAACACTTTGAGATCTAAAAATTTTCTCTCACCTTTGATCTGAAACATGCCTAGGAATGCGTACAATGTGTGCCCAACAAGTGGAATCTAGCTCGGTTTGAAAAACTATGAACAAAAACTAGGGTTTTTAAGGTAAAATTTCTTTGAAAACCTTGAACTTTTCTTTCTTTTTTTCTTCCTCAAGCCACAACAATGTGTGTGTGTGTTTAAGGTGTTTTGAGCTAATTTTCTTATGTTATATTGTATATATGTTAAAATAATGCGAAGTCAACTTTGGGTAGTTGCAAGTTTGAAAGCTAAGAGGATGTAGTAAGTGTTATGGAATTGTGGCACGTAATAACTTATGCTTCTTCTCCTAGCTACGTTGCATGCTTGGGTGTAAATGAACGGATGTATGGTTGGCTTTAATTTCTAAGAATGTTTAATTGCTAGCATAGAATGGTATGATAAACGAATGAAGACAAGGATTTTAAGACTATTGTTGCATGCTTGTATGTATTTATATTGTCTTGTGTTGCTTAAGGCTCGGATGGCCTTGAAGTTGGGATTTTTAAATAGAAATGATGTTCCTATTGTTTTGTGGCTTGAATTGTATGTTTACAGGTTTTCAGAATGTCCACGGCATAGGGGAGACTCTGTCCGTTTTTTGCCTAAAATTTTGAGATCAGGTTGGAATTGGGTTGAGAATAGCTTGGTTTTTAGAGCCTCCAATCTCGTGAGAGATTAGGGCGTTACAGGTGGTATCAGAGCTTAGATGCTCTCAGCCGGGATAAGGTTCTCGTACTGCTGAGTAGTGAACCTTGAGTGCGTGCTTGTGAAATGTTTCTTGATTAGGTGTGTGCTTGGTGTGCCTTGAGAATGTGAGTGTCTTTTGTGCAATCTTGTGTCCTGAACTTAATATGTGATCTATGTGATAGTGATGTGTACTGTGTGTTAAATACTTGTCAAGTGTAGTGATATAGCTGTAACGCCCCAACTCGACCCCACCTACGATCAGTCAGGACGCAACGGAATTTCAGTAGTATAACGATAGTAACACAGAACCCGGGGCTCTAAACCAACCCCTTTGTAACTCATACAACCAACTTCAAAATCAACAACAACTCCACAGCCATTTCAACAACAAACAGCACAACCATTTCCATATATATTCAACAACCATTCAACAGTCCATTATAAGTTATATCCTTCCATTCCAACATCAACCACAGGACCATTCACAAGCATAATATATATATTAAGCTAGTCTTGCAACCTATTCAAGTTCCAAAAGTAAGACTGCTAAGCTAGCGACAGGTAAACTACTATATTTAAATCATCTTATACAATGTGAACCTCTAAGTAAATACAAACCAACTACTTTTAATATTCAAAATAACAAGAGGGGAATTACAGCTCAGATATCAAAGATAAGACTCTGGCACGTAAGACTCGTCCATATAAGGCACATTTTTCCCTTCTTGAGGCACGTACCCGTTTTCTAGCTTAGTAACACCTGCTTGCATACAACGAATTGAGAGTGAGCTTATATAAAACAAGGCCAGTGAGGAATTTATAGATCTTTATCACACAATAAACATAATCATCAATACAATTATAATAATGACAGTAAACAAATAGTAAGGATATGATACACTTGTTGATGAAGCTCCATACATCATTTCAATGCTCACTAACTCCTCCAAACTCAATGACACATTTCTGAGGTACCTTAACCTAGACCCACATCCCATGGCCTCTCCGCCCATGCAAGATAGGGAGTAGCCATGATAACTGTGCTAACAGCCCAGGATGCCTCCCGAGGTGACATAACATTATCAAATCTCGCAACAATGACATTCAACATAAATAAACCGAGAGATCAACAATGAAAGTGCCCGATTCCTATACCCAATAATCAATCAATATTCCGAGAGATCAGCAACGAAAGTGTCTGATTCTTGTACTCAATAATCACCATTCAATTAACAATGTAACGCCCTGGATTAACCCCGAGCGCGCTACTCACGGTTGTATCAACAATCAATAATCAATAATCAACTAAACCATATTTCAACAATCAATTAAACAACATTTAACAATCAACAACTATGCAATTATGAAACAATTAGGTTAGATGACAAAGCAGACTATCTAACTCAACATGCATTTAACCAACTTTTAATCCCGATTTCAATCAACAATAATCCAAGAATCAACCACCCAAACATTACCCAACATTCAAAGATAACATTTCAACATTTCAAAGAAAGACTACACAAACTTCTTAACTTCATAACTCACAATCTACTAACCCGATGACTTCCAAACCACTTCATATCACTCACCCACACATGCATATACATTCACACCATCGAAAAACAACCAAAAGCCATCCAAAATAAGCCCAACAACCCTAAAACCTCAATGCATCAAGGCTGAATTTTTTGGACTTTCGCCACGACATCACAATCAAAATTTTTGGCATTACAACATTACTACGATGTATTTAACAAACTTTTAGAAGCTTACAACAATCAATTCCAACCACTACAACAACAAGTATTCAACAAATAGTCAAATTCTCAACTTTAATACCCAAAAAATAAAAATACATGCTACCATGGTTCAAAACTGCTATAAACCCATATAATTGATCCTTAGCAGCTACTAAGAATTAATCTAAAGATAGTTTAGCATTTTATCGGCCAAATAGACAGTTATATGAAAAGACATAAAAATAACACTTTGAGATCTAAAAATTTTCTCTCACCTTTGATCCGAAACAAGCCTAGGAATACGTGCAATCATGCCCAACAAGTGGAATCTAGCTTGGTTTGCAAAACTACGGACAAAAACTATGTTTTTCAAGAGAAATTTGCTTTGAAAACCTTTGAAATTTTCTCTCTTTTTCTCCCTAAAAACTCTCGGCCATGTGTGTGATTTTGAGGGTGTTTTTGTGCTATTTAAGTGTGTGTTGATGCTTATATAGGTTAAGTCAACAAAATAGAAAAAGTCAAAGTTGAAACACTTTGTTAGTTTTTAGTATTTTAGTTGTTTTAGACTATTTTTGCTCACATATATGCAATAAACTCCTAGACTATTCTAAGTAGTATATTTTTAGTTGACAAAGAGTTTCACATGCAAACATTTTCACACGATTCGGTTAAAAACTTGATTTTCGCAAAAGAAGGTATAAAAACCCTTTTAAATTCTTAAGCCGATTTGAAATCCGTTTTAATCAAACACAGGTCTATTAATATCCGAGGACTAGGTTTTCAAGGGCTAAAAAGACCAGTTTCAAAATTTTAGTAGACGTGTTTAGAAAATACTTTTCACAAAAACCGATGATAAAATTTCTGATGCCATTTTTGATGAAAATTCCTTGAATGCACACATTGTGAAACCCCAAATTTTTGACCTTATCTCGCTTTGCGTGTTTTATTCTCGTTTTGCATGAATTGACCTGCCTATGTGCTACATGACTTAGAATGTGATAATTTTGATATCAATACTCTTAGAACATGCTAAATGTGCATTCATGTAATTTTCATAAAAAACGGAGTCAGAAATTTTATCGTCGATTTTCAGTGAATAGTATTTTCGAAACACGTCCGCTAAAATTTTGAAACTGGTCTTTTTAACCCTTCTAGACCTAGACTACGGACTTTAATAGACCTGTGTTTGATTAAAACAGTTTTAAAATCGGCTTAGGAATTTATTAGGGTTTTTACACCGACCTTTGCGAAAATCGAGTTTTAAGCCGACTCGGGTGGAATTGTTTGAATGTAAAACTTCTTGTCACCTAAAAATAACCCACTTGAGATAACTTGGGTGTTGTATAATTGTTTTGAGCATTGGTGATCAGGAAAATGCATTTAAAGACAAGAAAACACTAAAAATACTAAGTTTTTAACTTTGACTTTCATTTAAATGTTGACCACCTTGCTCATAAGTAGTTACACACATTAAAACAAGCCAAAAACACCACAAAACACACACAAAACCGTGAGTTCAAGGGGGAGGAAGAATAAGAGCATTTTCAAGGTTTTTCAAAGTAATTTTCACATAAAAACTTCATTTCAAGGCCAAATCACTTCATTCAAAGCTTGATTTTGCTTGTTGGGCATCCATTCTACCTATTTCTAGCCTTGGTTTGCATCAAAGGTGAGAGAAAAATTATAGATCTCAAAACTCATCTTTTGTGTTTTTGCGTAGAATTGAATATCTAACCGTTAGAATGTTAATCTGATGTTAGATTATTGCTCCATGCATGCTAGGGATCATTTATATGCAATACTACGAGATTTGAACGGATGTAGCTTATTTATTATTTTTCGGGTATTTAAAGTTGATTAATTTGTTAAATATTGAATATATTGAGTTGTGTTGATCGGAATCGATTGCCGTCGATTTCTAAAAGATTGATAATTACGTGGTAGCGCCGTTGTAATGCCGAATTTTCGATTGTGATGTCTGTGCCAAAATCCCGAAATTTCAGCCATGATACACTAGGGTTTTAGGGTTATTGGGCATGATTTGGATGTGTTTTGGTTGGTTTCCGAGGGGGGATAATGTAGTTGATTGAATGGGTGAGTGTTTGAAACTGATTTGGAGTTGTTTGGATCAGTAAAATGTAAGATATGATTATTTGAAGTTTAGGTTGTCTTTCTTTAAATTGTTGAATTGAGCCTTTAGATGATTGGGTGTGTTTGAGTAATTGAATTGTGAGTTGTTAATGGTTAGACTAGGGTTAGATTACGTGTTTCAAGCATGTTAAGTTGGATGGCCTACTTTGTCATCTAACTTAGTCATTTGTTGTTTAATTAAATATTGATGTTATATTGATGTTATATTGATTATTATTGACTACGGGAATTGGGCACTTTTGTTGCTGATCTCCCAGTTTATTGATTGATTATTGAATATGGGAATCGGGCACTTTTGTTGCTGATCTCCCAGTTTATTTATTTATTATTGAGTACGAGAATCGGGCACTTTTGTTGCTGATCTCTCAGATTATTGATTGATTATTGAATACGGGAATCGGGCACTTTTGTTGCTGATCTCTCGGTTTATTTATGTTAAGTCTCATTGTTGTAAGCTTTGATAATGTTGTGTCACCTCGGGAGGCATCCTGGGCTGCGGGCACAGTTATCATGGCTAATCCCTATCTCACATGGGCGGAGAGGCCATGGGGTGTGGGTCTAGGTCAAGGTACCTCAGGAATTGTGTCATTGAGTTTGGAGGGGTTGTTGAGCATGGAATTGGTGTATGGGGCTTCATCAGCAAATGTATCGTATCCTTATTGTGTGTTTACAGTTATTACTATTGTTGCATTTATAATGATTATTAGTGTTCATTGTGTGTTTACTGACTCAAAGGATTATTCCAAGGAGTTTAGTAGACCTTGCTCGAGATCTATCAGATCCTCACTGGGCTTATTTATATAAGCTCACTCTCTACTATTGCATGCATACAGGTGTACTATCACAGGATTACAGGTACGTGCCTCCTGAAGAGGAGAATGTGAAAAATGTGCCTTACGTGGATGAGTCTTATGTTTCGGATTCTTATCCTTGATGTTGTATTGTTTTATTATCTTGTAAATTAACTTAGTAGAATTTTACATGCTTTGTAGTTCATAGTGTAAAAGATGTTGAAAAGTTAATGAATTAGTTGATGCTATCTTAGTAGCCTTTCTTTTGTTTATGATTAGGTTGCTGGATTGGCTCATTATGTTTTGTAATGTATATTAAGGGTTCACATATTATGTTGGAATGGAGGCTTATAACGAGGACTGTTTATTGTATAATATGGTTATGATGTATGTTGTTATTTTATTGAGGAGTTGTTTGTTGTATGGTTTGTAAAGTTGATGTATGATGTTCTATTGAGGTTGGTTTAGAGCCTCGGTGTCCTATTTACTGTCGTTATACTGCCGAAATTCCGTTGCGTCCTGACTGATTATAGGAGGGGTCGAGTTGGGGCGTGACACACATAGCATGTATCAGGAATATAAATCACAAAATTAGCGCATTTTAACTCATATAACACATAAACAGGTCAAATCACGCAAATCTATGCAAAGATAAAATCTGGGGTTTCACAATAGCTAATCATGAATCGAATTGATCTCATGAATCGCTACTTGCTCGAAATATTGATTGTAACGTGTATACTTGAGTGCCTCGGCATAGTTGTGTTGTGAATTGTATTCATTGCGTGTGACTCGTATTTGAACTATCTTGTTGATTAACTTTGTGTTATAAAACTTATGGTTATATAATAGCTTGTGTGATATATGTCATAATCTCTTGATATATGAACATTACATCAATTACATTAGGTGATATCTTGGCATTCATGCATTGTCCCCTTAAATCAGTAAGTAAGCATTCTCCCCTAAAAGAGATGGCCATTGATGCTGACTGGTGAGAGAATAATGGTTCAACCGACTATTGGGATTAGTGAAGGGATTTGATGCCCCGAGGTTAAATCCGGACTCTCTTGGCACTTCTTAAACAGTACTTCTTGGCTGGAACTCCTATTTGGGAATCTCGGATAGATCTTCTAGTTGGCGTTATATATGGAGGTCTTATTTGATACTCTTATTCGAAAGAATTCATGTTTATGAGTATTAGTCAGTATTCCTTGCGCACACTCCCACTTGGATTTCTTGTTCGGGATTTTACCTATGGTACCACCTTGATATTCCTATTGGGTATTTTCTCAAGTATTTTCATCAGGTATTCTTGCCTAGATATTATTTGGGATTTCCTCTAGACTACTGGTATAATGAGCATATTGGGGATTCTTATATGCTGATTCATAATTAGAGAGATTCTTATTCGGACTTCTGGATTCGTATACTTATTCGGAGCCTTTATTTGGCATCCTTAATTAGATTTATTGGTGGTATTTTCTCGGAGTCCCAAACTGGACTTCTAATTAGGCCTTTATTTGGCAATCTTGAGCCTTTATTTGACAGTTAGAGTTGGGATTTACCGGACTACCTTCTTGGGAATTTCTTGATATTATCCGGGCGTTTTGGATATTAGCTGCATTCTTTTCTCAATGGGATTTCTTTTGGTGCTCTCTCAGCATTAGTGAATGGCCTCCTCGTGTGACATTCTTACCGGACTCCTATTAGGTATTTTCATAGGAGCTTTTATTTAGCTACCCCACTTGGGCTTCCTTCATGACGTTCGCTCTTCTTAGTCTCCTTCGGCATTATACTTCTTGACTTCAAGTTCGACGGAAACTGTTGCAGTTCTTGGAAGTCATTTCAGCTCAAGAAATTACGAGGACGTAATTTTGGAAAGGAGGGGAGGATGTGACACCCCGAACCCAGCACTTCATTAATTGCATTCATTAAATGGTTAACTTAGATATAACTTAGCTAATGACTTCATTTTTTCATATTTCCATAAATTCAACAGTTTCTTTTCATGCATTTTATATTTTTATAAAATACTACATATTTTTAGGGGACTATTTCCCTTGACCTTGCATGCATTGCATATCAGGATCAACAGGATAAAAATTGCAAAATGTCTGATGAATAATACCAGCAGGATTTTTTTCTAGATTTTTCAGATTTTTGGCATTTTGTTTTGCTGAAATTTAATCACCCAAGTGACCTATTTACCCTTACTAAAAAGTCCACCCACCTTTTGACCATCTCATGAGAACATTATAAGCCAAGAAACAAAAAAAAAGGGATAAAAAAATAGCCAAAAAGAGTTACAGGAATAGTAATTTCTCCAAAAAAGAAATTGCTCCTTGCTTCATTCTTGCTTCCATTGCTTCCCAAATTGGTTGTGCTTCATCCTTAGGACCTTAAGACCATTCTTTGATCTTCAAAAGAGGTGGGGTGCATTCCATTCTTGTGTTAAATTTAATTAAAGTTTGTGCTATTATTTTTGTGACCTAATATTGTAGTGGTTTAATGCTTGTTTCGTTGCTTCTTATATGCTCTAATGACTTCATAGAATATATTTGATGGTTTAAAATGCTTGCTGAATGCTTGAAAATGAAAATGACACTTGGGGAAGATGATTGAATAGTACTTTTGCCATGAAAATGACCTAAAAAATATTTTTGTCTCGGATTTCAAATTTCTCACTCGTGTAGATCCTTGGCATGTTAAATTGACATAATGTGGAATAAAATTGAGGTGCTCTTTGAGAAAATCATGAAAACGGACCTAATTTAAGTCGGGGCCGAAAAATGGAGTTGTCCGTTTGCTCATTTTTATTTAGAGCTTTTTCTTAGTAGGTCATGGAGGCACTTTCCGTGCATTTATGGTATCAGTTGGGGTTTCGAGTGATATAGCTCCTTTGTAAAACCGTAAGAGAAAAATCGGGGTTTTTGGGTAAACGTAGGCGGAACTGGGGTTTCGTAACTTTTAAGTGGGTCATAAAATGTTCTTGAATGGGGTGTGGAGTTAGTTTCGAGTTTGGTTATGATATGAGTTCATAGGCGCATTATTTCTATTGACTTTAAGCATAATAGTTGAAATTGAGAATTAGACTTGTGTTAGCTTGAAATGTTGCACCATATGCTTCCTATATTGATTGTCATTGCATTTCATGGCTATATTGCTTAGCCTTGAATTAGCTTTGGTGCTTGTATATCGTGCCTTTATATGTTATGGCATTTGTGAGCATTTCGTGAAGTTTCGTGATCATTGGACATTGACCCCTTTATGTTCGTATAGTTATTTTCATATTTAATGCCTATATCTTGTTAAAATGTTTATATTACTTGAATTTTGTTAAGATCAAATTCTAATAGACATTGTATGCTAAGTGATTATAAATCTAGCTTCTAATGTTGTAGGGTTGAGTTAAGTATGAGTTGAGTTGGAATCGATATAGTTAAATGCTAAACTTATATGAACACACAAGGGTTACATATTTGAGCTAATTCGGGAAAGTTGAAGTAATCAAAGCTATTCTCTTGCGAGCTTGGATTAATTCTAGGTGAGGGAGACTTCATCCTTATGTGCATAGTAGTTTATTTACTTGTACTTAGATTATGTGCACTTATTGTCTATATATTATGTGTGAGGGCAACTTACTTTGTTGTCCCTCAATCATGTGTTTATTGATTTATTCTATTGCTATCATTTTGAGTGCATTGCATTGTGGTTGCGCAACTATTTGTGCATGGTAGTGTTGTAGAAACCGGGCGGCATTGGGCTTGCCAGTCTACCTTGGCTACCATGGTTGTCCAGTCCTTCTCTCGCTTGGGATGTGATAATCCGAACCTGGCACGCATTTAATAGCATTTAACTGTATTTAATTAAGTGTTTAATTGGTTAAATCATCTATTTTGCACTATTTTGATATTTCTTTTAGAAGCATTCAATAATTTTTTTTTTATATTGATTAATTAAAAAATTATCACCTATTTTTATTATTTATAGAAATTGGATTTACTTTCTTGTATTTAATTAAGTGTCATCTTAAATGTTAGTATTTAATTGCATTTGATTACGTGTTTATATTAACTTGTTCATTCGTATCTTAGCATTAATTTCATAATTGTTTAAAATATTCTAGAAATAGTTAAATTAATTATTTTTAAATGAATATTGATTATTTTGACTGTTTTGATTATTTTAATAATCGATTTTATTTTCTTGCATTTAATTACTCAGTTTTCAATTAAATGAGAAAAGTAACTCTAAGTCGGAGTGAATTTTAAACTATTCTACTATTCTACTTTTCAAAAATTATAGTTTTATATTATTTCTCATCATTTGATTAGCGATCGTTTCTTGACCGAGCGATCGTTTCTTGACCGTTCGATCGTAGCATTTCAAAAATGGAAGTTAGAAGAATATTTCTTGGACTTCGTGAATAGCGTTTCTAGTTTAATTTAGCTAGTTTTAGTTGGTTTTCATTAAAATTGCATTGTTTTAACTTGAATTAGATTAAATGGCATCAAAATAAGCTAATTTGACCATTTTTAACTTGATTTTTGACCAAGCATTTAGCCTTTGGCCATTTTACCCCTTTGTGTCATCTTTTAAAGAAAAGAAAAGAAAAAAAAATAAAACAATGCAAAAAAAAAGCCCATGGCTGAAACTCAAGGGAAAAGAAAGAAAAAAATTTCTTTTGCATTTTCTTCTCCAATCTTGCGTGGAATCGGACGAGGATCGTGGCTCGGGTCCTTGCGGGTCTTCAATCTCTGTGAGGGTTTTCACGTTTTTGTGCATTTTTATTTGAATTTGATTTTTGATTCAATTTTTCAGATTTGATATTTATTGCGTTATAATGCCTGTTATTGCTTGAAATAACTTCCTTAGGGTTCGTAGAGCATTGCTTGTTAGTTATTTAGAGATTTTTACGGCTAGAAACGCAAATTTGAAATTGGGGAAGAACAATAAATAGTGATTTTGAATAGTAAAATCCTAGAATTTCGGATTTTGATGCGAATTGCGATTTCTTGATTTGGATAGGTGCCATTAGTGATAGAAAGATAAAATGTGCAATAAAAACGGACCGGCCTTTGTTAAAATTGGAAATTAGACAAAGAAACGTAAATGGGCCGTTTGACCAAGTGTTGACTGTGCTCAAATTGAGTTGGGGGTTTTGCTATTGAAGGCATGGAAGCACTTTTGGCGCTGTTGTGGCGTTGATTGGGTGACCAGTTAACATAGCTGTAGTTCAAACGCAGTAGGTGGACTTTCGGGCTTTGGTTGGGAAAGTGAAGTTTCGTGACATAGAAACGTGCCTTGTAGTGCCTAAGTGAAGGTAGTGAAATCGGTTTCGTAATGCCGCAGCTTGTTTGCTCGTAATTGTCTTTGAAAGTTAGAGATTGAATAGTGATATTTGTTGTTTTCGTGTTTGAACTGCTTTTGCCTGTTTAATTGATGTTCTTGTTGATGTTAGTGATAATCATGCTTGAAAAGTTAATTGAATGCTAATATTGATTGTAAATGCTTGATATCTCGTATATCGCCACTAATCTGTACCTTCGTGCTATCGCTCATTTATTGCTTCTACCTCTTATTGCATTGCATAGTGTCAGGCGCGTGAGTGATATTTGTTGTTTTCGTGTTTGAACTGCTTTTTCCTGTTTAATTGATGTTCTTGTTGATGTTAGTGATAATCATGCTTGAAAAGTTAATTGAATGCTAATATTGATTGTAAATGCTTGATATCTCGTATATCGCCACTAATCTGTACCTTCGTGCTATCGCTCATTTATTGCTTGTACCTCTTATTGCATTGCATAGTGTCTAGGCAGTCTCGGGCTGCCAGGGTTGGTTTGCTCTAGCTCTGTGTCCTATTCCCATTCTCGCTAGGGGTGCCGCCCTGGGAGATTTGGGTCCTAGATGTGTCGGGGTACATCCGGAGTACATCCAGTGGAAGTTATTAGGTGGTTGTGCGCTTATTGTCATCGTTGTCAACATCAAGTTCTAGATTGATGTATCGCTCGTAAAATGGTACATTGCTCGTATGAGTGCACCGTGACCTTCAAAGTGTGGTATAGCTTTGAATGGTTGTGTTAATGCTTTCTTTGATTGTTTATTTTATTGTCGTTTATATTGAATGCTTTCTTATTGATTATATTGCTTAACTGTATCTATTTGCATTGCACGATCTTCTTTCTCTCCACCTCGATATCTGTTTCGCCCTCACTGAATATACGTGTTGAGTATACTCACTCCTCACCACCACATTTCAGGAAATACCATGTTAGTTGGAAAGTTTGTGGTTATATGATAGATCGTGCTTGAAGAGTTGCCTTGCGTCCTATGTGGCTTGAGTTGTCGAAGATGCAAAGATGTATGTTTTCATGTATTGTATGTATTTAGTGTTAAAAGTTATGTAATTAACTTAACTAGGTTTATTAGAATGGTATGATAGTCTATTTTATGCAATAGATTAGTATAGTTTAATTGCCAAACATGAATGTACTTGACAAAGATGAGAAGAGATAGGTTAGCTTTTAAACTGGAAATGTATATTTACTTGTGTTCGCTTGTTGAGAACCAAGGCTCGGATGGCCTTGAGGTGTTTGTATGGTTGGACACGGTGCTGGTCCACTTATATGCTGTCACAGGTTTTTGCATTTTGCCTAGAAACAGGGGAGACTCCGTCCGTTTTCCCTAAAATTTATGCCCGGGTTTGGAATTGGGTTGCGATTAGATTGATTGATAGAACTTCCGGTCTCGAGAGGGATCGGGGTGTTACAGGTGGTATCAGAGCTTGTTTAGTTCATAAGCCGGGACAGGGTCCTCGGTCTTGTGGGTAGTGATCCTTGAATGTGTGCTTGTTAAGTGTGTCTTGAAAGTGCATGCTTGTATGTGAGATTGTGTGTCTTGAATTGAATGTGTGTGTCTATGTGATATAGTTATGTGTTATGTGTTAAATGTTTCTCAAGTAAAGTGAAGTGACTACTCGTGTATCGAATTGGCATCGTGAATCGAATCGACCTCGTGAATTGTTATTTACTTGGAGTATTGCTTGTAATGTGTGTATTGGAATGTCTTGAATTGGTTGTGCCGTGATTTGAATTGATTATGTTGTGCTTGACTTGATTGTCGTACTTGAGTAACTTTGTTGAATAAACTGTTTTATAAACTTGCTTGCATAATAGTTTAAGGCATGTGAATAAATGTGATATATTGGCATTCATACATGTCCTATTGAAATGGTAAGAAAAACTTCTTCCTCCCCCTGAAGAGAAGTGGTTAGCAGCAGGCCCTCCAAGTTATATGGATTGACAGGAATGAGCAGTGTTTGACTAGCCTTTATTTGGGAGTTGGTGTTTGCTTTTGGAGCTCGGTTGTTGGCGAATATCTAAGGTCCTCCTCTGTGCTTAACAGTTGTGAAAGAGTAGCTTTCTTTTGAGGTTCTACTTGGTTGTTCTCTGGATCATTCTTTGGTTTTCTTATTGGGTATTCTTTGGAAACTTCTGTTGGCACTTCTTGGTAGACTTGGCTATTGGGATTTCAATCGGACTTACTGCATGGTATTATCTATGGCATATGTGTCTCGGTCTTTATTGGCGTGTTACTGGCATCCCTTATTGGAAATTCTTCAATGGCATTCTATAGAATTCTTAGTGGTCATTTATCTATTACTTACTTATTGGGCAATCCTTGGTGCTTTCTTATTGGAGTATTGTTTCGGGTATTTTCTTTAGTGTTCCTCAGTAGGTTTGGTATTTGGAATTCCTATCAGACTTATTGTATAGTACTACTTACGGTATTCTTTGGAATTCTTAGTGGGCATTCTACTAGTATTTTCCATATTGGCAAGGATGTACAAAGTTCTCACTTGGCAAACAGTGAAGAGGCCTCGGAGTTTGGTTTTGTATATTGTGCACCAGTTCGGTATATTTCCTTAGGGTTTTCGTTTAGCTGGGAAACTATATTTGTTATTCAACTTGATTGTCTTATTGGGCACAATATATTTTCTTTGCTATTTTCGTTAACATTCTTCTCAGTATTTGATAGCAGTACTCGGGATTTAATTGGTTATCCTATGGGGTTATTATTAGGAAGACTTCTCTAGAACTTTTGAAGTATATTTGATTGGGTTTTCTTAATACTCTCCTGAGCACTCCTAACAGGGAAACTCTTCTATGAAATTCATGACTAACGGGGTATTTCTTTGGACCTCTAGATGGAATCTTCAGTTGAGTCTTTATTTGGTTTCTTGATAGGGAGTTCTCGAGCGGTTGTAGTTGAACTTCTATTGGAGATTCGTGTGTGGGGTATTCTTATTGTCGTTATTGTGCGGTATTAGTGACATCTACAGTATCCCTGCTTTAGTCTTTGGTTGGTATTTTCTCGGCATTCTTGGTTGGGATTTCTGTTGGGGTTTTCCTACGAGTATCTTATTCAATGTCTTGCTCAGCAACCAATGAAGAGTGGTCAGAGTTGGATTTCAGATGATGTTGAGTTTTATTGGAAAAAGAATTGCGAGGACGCAATTGTTTTAAGGGGGGAATGATGTGATAACCCGAACCCGGCACGCATTTAATGTCATTTAACTGCATTTAATTAAGTGTTTAATTGGTTAAATCATCTATTTTGCACTATTTTGATATTTCTTTTAGAAGCATTCAATAATTTTTTTTATATTGATTAATTAAAAAATTATCACCTATTTTTATTATTTATAGAAATTGGATTTACTTTATTGTATTTAATTAAGTGTCATCTTAAATGTTAGTATTTAATTGCATTTGATTACATGTTTATATTAACTTGTTCATTCGTATCTTAGCATTAATTTCATAATTCTTTAAAATATTCTAGAAATAGTTAAATTAATTATTTTTAAATGAATATTGATTATTTTGACTGTTTTGATTATTTTAATAATCGGTTTTATTTTCTTGCATTTAATTACTCAGTTTTCAATTAAATGAGAAAAGTAAATCCAAGTCAGAGTGAATTTTAAACTATTCTACTATTCTACTTTTCAAAAATTATAGTTTTATATTATTGCTCATCATTTGATTAGCGATCGTTTTTTGACCGTTCGATCGGAGCATTTCGAAAATGGAAGTTAGAAGAATATTTCTTGGATTTCGTGAATAGCGTTTCTAGTTTAATTTAGCTAGTTTTAGTTGGTTTTCATTAAAATTACATTGTTTTAACTTGAATTAGATTAAATGGCATCAAAATAAGCTAATATGACCATTTTTAACTTGATTTTTGACCAAGCATTTAGCCTTTGACCATTTACCCCTTTGTGTCATCTTTTAAACAAAAGAAAAGAAAAAAAATAAAACAAGGCAAAAAATCAGCCCATGGCCGAAACTCAAGGGAAAAGAAAGAAAAAAAATTCTTTGCATTTTCTTTTCCAATCTTGCGTGAATCGGACGAGGATCGTGGCTCAAGTCCTTGCGGGTCTTTAATCTCTGTGAGGGTTTTCACGTTTTTGTGCATTTTTATTTGAATTTGATTTTTGATTCAATTTTTCAGATTTGATATTTATTGCGTTATAATGCCTGTTATTGCTTGAAATAACTTCCTTAGGGTTCGTAGAGCATTGCTTGTTAGTTATTTAGCGATTTTTACAGCTAGAAACGCAAACTTGAAATTGGGGAAGAACAATGAATAGTGATCTTGAATAGTAAAATCCTAGAATTTCGTATTTTGATCCGAATTGCGATTTCTTGATTTGGATAGGTGCCATTAGTGATAGAAAGATAAAATGTGCAATAAAAACGGACTGGCCTTTGTTAAAATTGAAAATTAGACAAAGAAACGTAAAGAGGCTGTTTGACCAAGTGTTGATCGTGCTCAAATTGAGTTGGGGGTTTTGCTATTGAGGGCATGGAAGCACTTTTGGCGCTGTTGTGGCGTTGATTGGGTGACCGGTTAACATAACTGTAGTTCAAACGCAGTTGGTGGACTTTCGGGCTTCGGTTGGGAAAGTGAAGTTTCGTGACATAGAAACGTGCCTTGTAGTGCCTAAGTGAAGATAGTGAAATCGGTTTCGTAATCCCGCAGCTCGTTTGCTCGTAATTGTCTTTGGAAGTTAGAGATTGAATAGTGATATTTGTTGTTTTCGTGTTTGAACAACTATTACCTGTTTAATTGATGTTCTTGTTAATATTAGTGATAATCATGCTTGAAAAGTTAATTGAATGCTAATATTGATTGTAAATGCTTGATATCTCGTATATTGCCACTAATCTGTACCTTCGTGCTATCGCTCGTTTATTGCTTGTATCTCGTATTGCATTGCATAGTGTCAGGCGCGTGAGTGATGGGCCTCTTTGGGCAGTCTCGGGCTGCCAGGGTTGGTTTGCTCTAGCTCCGTGTCCTATTCCCATTCTCGCTAGGGGTGCCGCCCTGGGAGATATGGGTCGTAGATTTGTCGGGGTACATCCGGAGTACACCCAGTGAAAGTTATATGGTGGTTGCGCGCTTATTGTCATCATTGTCAACATCAAGCTCGAGATTGATGTATCGCTCGTGAAATGATACATTGCTCGTATGAGTGCACCGTGACCTTCAAAGTGTGGTATAGCTTTGAATGGTTGTGTTAATGCTTTCTTTGATTGTTTATTGTATTATTGTTTATATTGAATGCTTTCTTATTGATTATATTGCTTAACTGTATCTATTTACATTGCACGATCTTCTTTCTCTCCACCTCGATATCTGTTTTGCCCTCACTGAGTATACGTGTTGAGTATACTCACTCCTCACCACCACATTTCAGGAAATACCATGTTAGCTAGAAAGTTCGTGGTTATGTGATAGATCGCGCTTGAAGAGTTGCCTTGCGTGCTATGTGGCTTAAGTTGTCAAAGATGCAAAGATGTATGTTTTCATGTATTGTATGTATTTAGTGTTAAAAGTTATGTAATTAACTTAACTAGGTTTATTAGAATGGTATGATAGTCTATTTTATGCAATAGATTAGTATAGTTTAATTGCCAAGCATGAATGTACTTGACAAAGATGAGAAGAGATAGGTTAGCTTTTAAACTGGAAATGTATATTTACTTGTGTTCGCTTGTTGAGAACCAAGGCTCGGATGGCCTTGAGGTGTTTGTATGGTTGGACACGGTGCTGGTCCACTTATATGCTGTCACAGGTTTTTGCATTTTGCCTAGAAACAGGGGAGACTCCGTCCGTTTTCCCTAAAATTTATGCCCGGGTTTGGAATTGGGTTGCGATTAGATTGATTAATAGAACTTCCGGTCTCGAGAGGGATCGGGGTGTTAAATGGGATACTGCCCAGGGAGAGTTGGGTCGTAGGATTTCAGGGTACATCTGGAATACACTCATTTTGGAGTTCTAAGGGGGTGCCGGCTTATCGATATCAGTGTCATTATTACATCGGGATTTCAGTTCGTGGCTCATGGTTCGTGATTGAAGAACAAAGTGTATCGTATCCTTTTTAATGTGTGGTAACTTGTTGTTTCAATTGTTCTTTGGTTGTAAAATACTCTATTTGTACTAACTGCTGCATTGCACGCCCCCGGTAGACCTTATCCCTCACTGGGCAATTGTGATTGCTCATACCTCGCTAAACATGTTTCAGGTGGTGCAGTTGGAGGAGTTGCCTTGATTGCTGTGTGCTATTACTTGAGATTGGAGTGATTGCTTGCTAAATTGTGGAAGACCTTGCTTGTTCTAATTGTTGTTCTATTTTGGAGCCTAAGGGCTTATGTATATATTTGGGTATTTGCAAGTTTGAAAGCTAAGTGGATGTAGTAAGTGTTATGGAATTGTGGCACGTAATAACTTATGCTTCTGCTCCTAGCTACGTTGCATGCTTGGATATGAATGAACGGATGTATGGTTGGATTTAATTTATAAGAATGTTTAATTGCTAGCATAGAATGGTATGATAAGCGAATGAAGACAAGGATTTTAAGACTATTGTTGCATGCTTGTATGTATTTATATTGGCTTGTGTTGCTTAAGGCTCGGATGGCCTTGAAGTTGGGATTTTTAAATAGAAATGATGTTCCTATTGTTTTGTGGCTTGAATTGTATGTTTACAGGTTTTCAGAATGTCCACGGTACAAGGGAGACTCTGTCCGTTTTTTTCTAAAATTTTGAGACCGGGTTGGAATTGGGTTGGGAATAGCTTGGTTTTTAGAGCCTTCGGTCTCGTGAGAGATCGGAGTGTTACACAATATCGTACGATTTCCATTATCATACCACTCTAATATTATTTACTTAACTTTCTTAGATATTAAGTCATTCAACCAACTTTAGCTTAATCTCAAACAAGCATGCAAGATTACTCAAGTTGTATCCATTATAAACATATACCTAAGTTCAAAAACACCTATGGCATCATTAGATTTCATTTAATTAAGATTCTAATAAAGAATTAACAAAAAAACTCAACAACATGTAAACCACCACATAATCGCACAACAAAAAAACATCTTTAACGTGTCACAACTCAATTATGTGTTTGTTTGTAGTTTCCCATTACTACAAACAACCACATAATCGCAAGACAAAAAAACACAAAAAAGTTATCCATCATCATTCTCTGTCCGTTTACAACAAAATGATATATAAAGGCTTCCACCAAATAGTAAATTAAAATTAGAAACAATATTGTAATACTTAAAAATAAAGCCTAGATAACATTGAACTTACATATTGTCAATCACACTTTGTCAAGACAACTTATCTAAATAATAACCAATTAACAAATTACAACTTAACTTATAAAGTATGCCTAGATAAACGTAAATAAATTATCGTTGTAACACCCCGATCCCTCTCGAGACCAGAAGTTCTACCAATCAATCTATTCATAACCCAATTCCAAACCCGGTCAAAATTTTAGGAAAAGACGGATAGAGTCTCCCCTGTTTCTAGGCAAAATGTAAAACCTGTAATAGCATATAAATGGACCATCACCGTGTCCAACCATACAAAACTTCCTCAAGGCCATCCGAGCCTCGGTTCTCAACAATTAAACTCAGCAAGTATACATACATTTCCAACTTAAAAGCTAACCTATCTCTTTTCATTTTTGACAAGTACATTCAAACTAGACAATTAAACCAAACTAAGCTACTGCATAAAATAAACTATCATGCCATTCTAACTCTTTTCCTTTGGACATTACAAACATGCATTGAAGTTAAGCTATGCTAACTGATTACATAAACTAGCTTATCAATTTACCTCAACTGCTTAGCTAGATTTAGATTACATTTCTTTTAACAATAAATACATACAACATATGAACATACATCTTTGCATCTTTGACAACTCAAGCCACATAGCACGCAAGACAACTCTTCAAGCACGAACTTTCACGAAATCACGAACTTTTCAACTAACATGAAATTTCCTGAAATGTGGTGGTGAGGAGTGAGTATACACAACACGTATACTCAGTGAGGGCGAGACAGATATCGATGTGGAGAAAAAGAAAGTCGTGCAATGCAAATAGACACAGTTAAGCAATAAAGTCAATAAGAAAGCATTCAATACCAACGACAATATAATAAACATTCAAGAAAGCATTAACACAACCATTCAAAGCTATACCACACTCTGAAGGCTATGGTTCACTCATACGAGCAATATATCATTTCACGAGCGAAACATCAATCTCGAGCTTGATGTTGACAACGGTGACAATAAGCGCGCAACCACCTTATAACTTCAGTTTGGAATACCCCAGGAGTAACCATCAATTCTACGACCCAAATCTCCCTGGGAGGCAACCCAAGCGAGAAAAGGGAATAGGACACGGAGCTAGAGCAACCAACACTGGTAGCCCAAGACTACCCAGAGAGGCCCATCACTCACACGCCTCACACTATGCAATGCAAGACACGATACAAGACGATAAACGAGCGATAGCACAACAATACAGATCAGAGGTGATAAACAAGATAACAAGCATTTACAATTAAATAAATAACAAGAACAACACCAACAAACATTATCAAGCAATAATAAGTATTCTGTAGGCATTATAAGAATTCTATAGGCAATATAAGCATTCTATAAGTAATATACTATGAAAACACACAAAATCACAAAAATGACCCCAACTTTCAAAACACTACTACTTTCAAATGAGCCACGAATTTTGGAAACCGATTTCACCAATCCTCCTAGGTCACCATAAGGCACGTCTAAAGACCCCGAAACTCTACTTAACCCTAGAATTCACGCAAAGCCCCGATTTTCCCCTTTGCTCGTTTGAACTACAACTACCTCAACCGATTACCCAACCAATGTCACAACTGTACCAAAAGTGCTTCCATGACCTCCCGAGACAATGCCATCACGCAAAACGATAAAATGCCAAACTTGACCTAAACGACCCCAACTTTCACTAAGCCATTTTTCTCCGTTTTTCCATTACACAATCCAATTAAACCATACATGAAGGCATTCTAGCATATCTAGCACCTTCCTACATCAACATAACGCGTAACGGAGTAACTTCATCGAAACGGGGGTTTACTATTCATAATTTACTATTCAATTAACAATTTATATTTCAATTTCGATATTCAACTGTAGAAAATGTTAAAAAGCTATAAATACATGTTCTACAATTGCTAGGGAACATTCTTTAAGCCTCAAAATGATCAAAATAACATTCTATGGATAAAACCCAAAAATTAAAGTTAATGCATAAAACTTTCAAATGCACAAATAAACAGAAACCCTCACCTTAGACGCTCCTAGACGCTAGGAAAACCTCGTAGGATGCCTCGGAAACCACCCCGTGCAAGCTCACGCGAAGATTTGATGATTTGATGTTTAAATGTTTTTTTTCTTCACCTATGGTTTCGGCCAGCCCTTGCTCTTTTTTACTGATTTTGTTGTTGTTTTGTTTTCTATTTTATGCTTATTTAAACGGATGACAACAAGTCAAATGGTCAAGGTCTTGGTCAAAGCTCTCTTAAGTTTGTCAATCTAGCTTATTTTATACATTTTAAAGCTAAAACAACTAACATAAATTCAATTCTAGTTAAATACAACTTAAAACACTAAAATTAAAACACTAAATGCTAGTTTTCACTATTTGCTGAGGACTAGAAATCACTCCCTAACTATTGCTCTCGAAATGCAATGCACTTTGCGACAATAAAAGAATAACAATTAATCTCAAAGAATTCAAGAAAATATAATTTTTGAAGAGTAATCATGGTTGAAAATTTACTCCGGCTCGGAGCTACTTTTCATTTAATTGAAAACCGAGCATTAAGGTGCAAGAAAAATAAAACCGATTAACATAATTATAAAAATAAAGCTACAAATGAATGTTTAACTAAAATAAACACATAATTCAATGCTAACATTTAAGATGTCACTTAATTAAATGCAATTAAATGCCATTAAATGCATGCCGGGTTCGGGTTATCACATCCTTCCCCCCTTAAAACAATTGCGTCCTCGCAATTCTTCTTCCAATAGAACTCTACATCCACTGAAATCCAACTCTGACTAATCTTCATCGGTTGTTGAGCAAGACACTGAATAAGAACGCTTGAAGAATACCTTACTAAGAACCCCCCAATAGTACTGACTGAAAACTCCAAAGCAATAAGGCCAAATAAAGGCTTAATTGACAATACCATCTTGAAATCCAAATAAAAATTATGCTGGTCAAGAATATCATAAAAGAATTCCCCGCTAAAAGTGCCGAGAAGATGCCAATAAAGACTAAAGCAAAGATACTGTAGATATTATCAATTCCACATATTATTAACAAGAAGAATACCGAAGGAATATTCTATATACGAATCCTCTATAAAAGTCCAACAAGTATCAAATAAGGAAGTAAAAGGATGGCCAAAGTAGATGCAGCACATATAAGACCAAGCTCCAAGACCTCATCGCCATTTGCCGAGTGCAAACTTTATACAACTTACCACCAAGGAAGCCTAAAGTATTCCACAGCATATCGTAAGCAATATAAGATAATAATTCTGAACAAGATTCCAAGTGTAAGACTTCCAATAGTACCAACAAGGAAAATACCAGTAGAATGCCCACTAAGAATTCCAAAGAATACCATAAGTAGTGCTATACAATAAGTCCGATAGGAATTCCAATTACCAAACCAACTGAGGAATGCCAAGAAAAATACTCGAACAATGCTCCGGTAAGAATGTAGCCAAGTTTGCCCAATAAGTAAATGCTAAATAAATGGACACTAAGGATCCTGAAGAATGCCATTGAAGAATTTTCCAATTAGGAATGCCAGTAGCACACCAATAAAGTCCAAGACACACATACCATAGATAATACCATACAGTAAGTCCGATTGAGATTCCAATAACCAAGTCCACCGAGAAGTGCCAACAAAAGTCTCCAAAGAACACCCGTTAAGAAAACCAAAGAATGCTCCAGAGAACAACCAAATAGATCCTCAAATAAAAATCTTACTAGACATGAATGCCATAATAGAATCCCAACTAAAAGTACCGAGAACATACCAATAAACAATCTGAAGTAGAGTCTAAACAAGAATCCCAAGTACTGCTCAGGAAGACTCCAGACAAGAAATCCAGTCAATCATATTACAGAGGTTTCAAGGAAGTATTTCTAAATATATAGCTCAAGAAGCATCAGAGGAAATGTCGTGCAGGTGCATCATATACTATTGAAGAATTCCAATCACGATTGCCGATAAAATATCAAGAAAGACTAGAACAGAGATATTGTAGATAATATTATGTAGTAAGTCCGATAAAATTCTGATTGCCAAGTCCACTGAGAAATGTCCACAAGGAATACCAAAGTAGTATGCTTCACGCAAAACTGATCATTATAAATAGATTCAAATCAAAGTTCCCCATAAGAATACAGAAAGAACACCAAAGGTTGATTAAAATCCCAACCAAGTCTCCCACGAAATACCAATATACAAATACCCGATGAATGCCCAACAAGGAAATATTAGGAAGATGCTCCAAAGAATAATCATGTAGAACTCCAAAGAAAGTCATTTATACTAAGAATAGGAGATAACCTTAGAGGAATCCCAATAAACAAACTCCAACTACCAAATAAAGGCTAGTCAAATACTGCTCATTCCCGTCAATCCACATAACTTGGAAGGCCAGCTGTGAACCACTTTCTTCAGGGGAGGAAGAAGTCTTCCTTACCATTTCCACGGGACATGTATGAATGCCAAGATATCACATTTATACATATGCCTTAAACTATTATGCAAGCAAATTTACAAAAGAGTTTATTCAACAAAGTCACTCAAGCACGACAATCAAGTCAAGCACAACATAATCAATTCAAATCACGACACAACCAATTCAAGACATTTCAAGACACACATTACAATCAATACTTCAAGCAAATAACAACTCACGAGGTCAATTCGATTCACGATGCCAATTCAATAGGTTAATTCAATGCACAACTAGACACTTCACTTTACTTAGCACACAATTAACATATAACACATAACTATATCACATAGGAGCACACATTTAGGTCAAGACACACAATCTCACATACATGCAAACACTTTCAAGACACACTTAACAAGCACACATTCAAGGATCACTACCCACCAGACCGAGGACCCTGTCCCGGCTTATGAGCTAAACAAGCTCTGATACCACCTGTAACACCCCAATCCCTCTCGAGACCGGAAGTTCTATCAATCAATCTATTCACAACCCAATTCCAAACCCGGTCAAAATTTTAGGAAAAGACAGATAGAGTCTCCCCTGTTTCTAGGCAAAATGTAAAACCTGTAATAGCATATAAATGGACCATCACCGTGTCCAACCATACAAAACTTCCTCAAGGCCATCCGAGCCTCGGTTCTCAACAATTAAACGCAGCAAGTATACATACATTTCCAACTTAAAAGCTAACCTATCTCTTTTCATTTTTGACAAGTACATTCAAACTAGACAATTAAACCATACTAAGCTACTGCATAAAATAAACTATCATGCCATTCTAACTCTTTTCCTTTGGACATTACAAACATGCATTGAAGTTAAGCTATGCTAACTGATTACATAAACTAGCTTATCAATTTACCTCAACTACTTAGCTAGATTTAAATTATATTTCTTTTAACAATAAATACATACAACATATGAACATACATCTTTGCATCTTTGACAACTCAAGCCACATAGCACGCAAGACAACTCTTCAAGCACGAACTTTCACGAAATCACGAACTTTTCAACTAACATGAAATTTCCTGAAATGTGGTGGTGAGGAGTGAGTATACACAACACGTATACTCAGTGAGGGCGAGACAGATATCGATGTGGAGAAAAAGAAAGTCGTGCAATGCAAATAGACACAGTTAAGCAATAAAGTCAATAAGAAAGCATTTAATACCAACGACAATATAATAAACATTCAAGAAAGCATTAACACAACCATTCAAAGCTATACCACACTCTGAAGGCGATGGTTCACTCATACGAGCAATATATCATTTCACGAGCGAAACATCAATCTCGAGCTTGATGTTGACAACGGTGACAATAAGCGCGCAACCACCTTATAACTTCAGTTTGGAATACCCCAGGAGTAACCATCAATTCTACGACCCAAATCTCCCTGGGAGGCAACCCAAGCGAGAAAAGGGAATAGGACACGGAGCTAGAGCAACCAACACTAGTAGCCCGAGACTACCCAGAGAGGCCCATCACTCATACGCCTCACACTATGCAATGCAAGACACGATATAAGACGATAAACGAGCGATAGCACAACAATACAGATCAGAGGTGATAAACAAGATAACAAGCATTTACAATTAAATAAATAACAAGAACAACACCAACAAACATTATCAAGCAATAATAAGTATTCTGTAGGCATTATAAGCATTCTATAGGCAATATAAGCATTCTATAAGCAATATACTATGAAAACACACAAAATCACAAAAATGACCCCAACTTTCAAAACACTACTACTTTCAAATGAGCCACGAGTTTTGGAAACCGACTTCACCAATCTTCCTAGGTCACCATAAGGCACGTCTAAAGACCCCGAAACCCTACTTAACCCTAGAGTTCACGCAAAGCCCCGATTTCCCTCTTTTCTCATTTGAACTACAACTACCTCAACCGATTACCCAACCAATGTCACAACTGTAGCAAAAGTGCTTCCATGACCTCTGAGAGAATGCCATCACACAAAACGATAAAATGCCAAACTTGACCTAAACGACCCCAACTTTCACTAAGTCATTTTACTCCGTTTTTCCATTACACAATCCAATTAAACCATACATAAAGGCATTCTAGCATATCTAGCACCTTCCTACATCAACATAACGCGTAACGGAGTAACTTTATCGAAACGGGGGTTTACTATTCATAATTTACTATTCAATTAACAATTTATATTTCAATTTTGATATTCAACCGTAGAAAATGTTAAAAAGCTATAAATACATGTTCTACAATTGCTAGGGAACATTCTTTAAGCCTCAAAACGATCAAAATAACATTCTATGGATAAAACCCAAAAATTAAAGTTAATGCATAAAACTTTCAAATGCACAAATAAACAGAAACCCTCACCTTAGACGCTCCTAGACGCTAGGAAAACCTCGTAGGATGCCTCGGAAACCACCCCGTGCAAGCTCACGCGAAGATTTGATGATTTGATGTTTAAATGTTTTTTTTTCTTCACCTATGGTTTCGGCCAGCCCTTGCTCTTTTTTACTGATTTTTTTGTTGTTTTGTTTTCTATTTTATTCTTATTTAAACGGATGACAACAAGTCAAATGGTCAAGGTCTTGGTCAAAGCTCTCTTAAGTTTGTCAATCTAGCTTATTTTATACATTTTAAAGCTAAAAAAACTAACATAAATTCAATTCTAGTTAAATACAACTTAAAACACTAAAATTAAAACACTAAATGCTAGTTTTCACTATTTGCTGAGGACTAGAAATCACTCCCTAATTATTGCTCTTGAAATGCAATGCATTTTGCGACAATAAAAGAATAACAATTAATCTCAAAGAATTCAAGAAAATATAATTTTTGAAGAGTAATCATGGTTGAAAATTTACTCCGGCTCGGAGCTACTTTTCATTTAATTGAAAACCGAGCATTAAGGTGCAAGAAAAATAAAACCAATTAACATAATTATGAAAATAAAGCTACAAATGAATGTTTAAGTAAAATAAACACATAATTCAATGCTAACATTTAAGATGTCACTTAATTAAATGCAATTAAATGCCATTAAATGCATGGCGGGTTCGGGTTATCACAATCTTACTTAACTTACCTTACTTAAATTATCTTAATTAACTACTTCTTAACATAAGCTTCTTAACTTAGTTAACATTACTTACTTCTTACTTAATCTCAACTTACTTAACTTTAGTGAGCTTGACTTAAATAGTTTACAACCAATTCAATTGCCCAGACCAACACACCCCTTCATCCATTTACACAAATATCCATCTTCACAAAACTGTAACGACTTAATTCATACAATATATTCAATATGAATACAACAAATCAACACAGTAACTTTAATTTAATGAAATGAATTTAGAAGCACAAAAAAATATATTGTACAACAAATACTCTATTAATCATTAAACTAACCTGTAACTTTCGAATATTTAAGCGTTGCAACCAATTACTCCAATACCCCAAACCTATCAAAGAAAATCCAAACACATCAAATGTAACGCTCTGTTCCCTTACGAGACCGAGGCTCTAATAACCATGCTATTCTCAACCTAATCCCAAACCCGAGTACATATTTTAGGAAAAACGGACAGAGTCTCCCTTTTACCGTGGACATTTTGAAAACCTGTAAACATAATATAAGCCACAATACAACTAAACTCTAACTCCAACAACTAAACTCTAACTATCCCAACTTCAAGGTCGACTGGGCCTTAAACAAGACATAGAAAACACACCCAAGCATGCATTTAACAATCCTTAAAACCTTGTCTCTTTTAATCCGCTTATCATACCACTCTATTTTAACCATTAGACTTTCTTATGAAGTAAAGCCAAACAACTGTTAACTTTCATTAACACACAAGCAAGCAGCATAAAGGAAAGTAAGGATAAACTATTACAATCTACCATTCAAGCCATACATTAACCTAGCTATCACAATTCTTCAAAAACTCCAAATATATACAAACCTATAGGCATAAAATAGAACAAGACATAATACAAACAAAATCTTTCACAATTTAGCAGGCAAACACTCTAATCTCAAGCAATAGCACACAACAACCAAGGCCATTCCTCCAACTGCGCGACCTGAAACATGTTTAGCGAGGTATGAGCAATCACAATTGCTCAGTGAGGGATAAAGTCTACCGGGGCATGCAATGCAACAGCTAATACGATAAAGCATTTTACAACGAAAGAACAATTGAAACAATAAGTTACCACACATTAAAAATGATACGATTCACTTTGTTCTTCAATCACGAACCACGATCAATATGCCGGCAAATCCCCAATCACTCCAGTGGGTGTACTTCGGATGTATCCCAAAATCCTACGACCCAACTCTCCTTGGGCGGCATCCCAAGCAAGAGAGGGACTGGGTAACTATGGTAGCCGAGATAGACCGGCAAGCCCGATGCCCCCAGTTTCCACGACACTACCATGCCCAAATGGTTATGCAACTATGATGCAATGCACTCAAAATGATAACAATAGAATAAATCAATAAACACATGATTGAGGGACAACAAAGTAGGTTGCCCTCACACACAATATATGGACAATAAGTGCACATAATCTAAGTACAAGTAAATAAACTATTATGCATATAAGGATGAAGTCTCCCTCACCTGGAATTAAGCCAAGCACGCTAAAAGAATATCTCAGATTTACTTCAACTCCCCGAATTAGCTCAAGTATGCAACCCTAGGGTGTTCATATAAGTTTAGCAATTAACTATATCAATTCCAACTCAACTCTTACTTAACTCAACCCTACAACATTAGAAGCTAGATTTATAATCACTTATTCACACAAGTTCATAACCCACACACAATTAAGCTACAATGTTCACCTTACCATATCATTAGACAACATAAGATATATTAGAAACATCAAATACCATTAAGTTAAGATCATAAGTTATAAATTCCAATTACTTTTAATTACAATAATCAATAATCATATAACTAGATGAGTTATCCTTATAGTCCTACTCACTTAGCATACAATGTTTATTAGAGTTTGATCTTAACAAAGTACAAGTAATATAAACATTATAACAAGATATAAGCATTAAATATGAAAATAACTATACCAACACAAAGGGGTCAATGACCGATGATCACGAAACATCACGAAATGCTCACAAATGCCATATAATAACATGTAAAGACAAAATGTACAAGCACCAAAGCTAATTCAAAGGCTAAGCATGAAAACCCCGAGTTTCCCTTTTGTTATCCTAAGTCATTTAACTCCAAACCGAAGGCTAAGGCTCAAGATTCACCAACTAACTATTCTAATCTTCTAGTTACACATTATGGCACACTTAGAACCCTTGAAATCATTTATTAACCCGAATTAGCCACAAAAGCCCCGATTACCCCTTTATGCGTTTGTACTACAAGTATCTTAACCAAAGTTCAACTAAGAGTTAGAAAAGCACATTTAGTCCCTACTTACCCTAAGAACACCAAATATATCAGCCAAATTCACTCGGATTTACGTTTGACCCAAAATCCCTTTGTAACACAAGCCATTTTTCTTCCAAACACAAGTTAATGTCCTAGTTAAGCGAGCGGGATATTCCATACTTTTAATTATCCCTTATGGCACCCCTAGGACCCTAGAAACTACCCAATTACCCGCGTTTAGCACAAAAGTCCCAATTTTTTCCTTGTGAGTTTGTACTACAAGTACCCTAACCGAGACTCAACCAAGGTTTAGCAAAGCATATATAGCACCTATATAGCCTAAGAACACTAGATGTAATGACCAAATTAACCTGAATTTGCATTAGCCCTGAAACCCCTTTTTAAAAGTTGCCTATTTCATATGTTAGCCAATTTTTGAGCAATTCAACATCATGTGGCTATTAAACTATCTTTATTAACATCTAAGGCACCTACTAGAAGCAATGACTTGCCATATCGCACAATTCCATAAAACCCTAGAAAAATATCACTATTCATGCCATATGATCAACGGACGAATTCAACTGTTTAAACTATGAAACAATAGCATAAATATGGTCTCTACTACTTATATACAACATACATAAGCATATTTAAGCATTACATAAGCATTTGATAGCAAATCCGTGAATTCAAGTAAAGAGCAACATTTTTCAAATGCAAAAATAGGTATGAAATCCCTCACCTATTGTGCGTAGGAGCTCTTAGGAGGCTAATAAACACCCTAAACCACTTGCACCTAGCTTGGCTTGGCTTGGAATGAGGATTTGTTGAGCAAAAATCTCTCCTCCTCCTCCTAAGCTAATTTTTAGCCTTGTTACAGTGTTTTCAGCTTTTGCACTCTTTTTGTGTGTGTTTTTTTTGAGTTATAAAGTGTTATGTGAGTATATATTAAGTTGGGGTTATGTTTGGGTGCATAAGTTGACTATCAAGATGAGTTTAGCTAGCTAGAACCAAGTCCTAATGTGCCATTTAATGATAGCTAATTGAAACACATAGTTTTGTTACATAACACTATTCCTTAGTTTCAACAAATCATTTCCTAAACGAAGGCTCCTAATGCATTTAGTTCAAACGCACATTTTTCTCATTCCTAAAACAATTAATATGATTTATGAAAAATGCTAATTCAAGGTAATTAAATAGTTGAAAAATGGAATGAATAGTAACCAAAGAAGACAACAAGTAAAGTATAGAAGAAATGCGTAAATAGTGAATGCAACAGTTAATAAGTTGTACGGTGATGTTCTCAAGCGTCACATCAAATTAGCTATTAATACTAAAATAATATGAAATTAATTTATATATTGATTTAGCTTAAAAATTATTTGTAATATAAAACTTTTTTTAAAAAGTATATAAAAAAATAATTTATTTACAAAAAAAAAAAATAAAAAAAAAAAAAATATACTTCAAATTTTTTTTATTATAAATCCAAAAATTAAAATTTAAAACAAATTAATAATTTTATTATCCTAAATCCGAAAAGAGAAAACACAACATATTTTGAAAAAAAAACCAAATAAATCCAATCAATTACAAAAACAATTTAGAAACAAAAACAGGAAAAAAATTGAAAATTAAAACAAAAAATTCAGAAATAAAAAAGGAATTTTTAAAAAATAAATCCGAAAATGAAGAAAAAAATTCAGAAAAAATCCAAAAATTACAGAAAAAATATAATATAATATAAAAAAACATAAAATTATACCATTAATACTACAAAAAAGCTATATACATAGTTATATATGTATACAATATATTTATATGTATATATATGTAAATATATATGAAAAATAAAAAAACTACCCTTAATGCCACGGATTGGGGTTGGGTTCATGGCTGGGAGGGGTGGGTTTGGCGAGTTTGTGGGGTGGGTTACATGGGTATGGGGTGTTTTGGGAGGGGTGGATACATGTGTAAAGGGGTGAGGGGTAAGCCTTGCAGGTATGGGAGGGGAGGGGAGGGGAGGGGAGGGGAGGAGGGGGGGGGGGGGGGGGGAGGGGGGAGAGGTGGGGCATTAGGGTTAATTTTGTTTTTGAAATGAGTGCCTCACTTGATTTGTTTTTGGGCGACGACCCGGCGTAAGACTGGGCCGCCGCCCAGAAACCTAATCAACCAATGGGCCTCGCCCATTGGATATACTCCGTCTCCTATTTTTTTCTCCTTTTTTATTTATTTATTATATTTAACTTTTTTTTTCTTAATTAATTTGTTTTAAGGTTTTTTCATCAACATAAGTGTATTAGTTATATATTATTTTGTTTTTTTTTTCAATTTTTTTTCTGTTTATTATCTTAACTTTTTCTTTTGTTAATTAATTTATTTTTTCATATTATCATCATAATTAGTATATTAATTAGCAATAGGTTCAATTTTTTTTTCCACTTTTTTTTTTGTTTATTATCTTAATATTTTTTTTTCTTCATTAATTTGTTTTTCATATGTTCATAATAATTAGTTTATTAATTAGCTATTACTTTGTTTTTCTCACTTTTTTTTGTTTATTATCTAAACTTTTTTCTTTTGTTAATTAATTAATTTATTTTATATTTTCATCATAATTAGTATATTAATTAGCAATTAGTTCAATTTTTTTTTCACATTTTGTTTTATTATCTTAACTTTTTTCTTTTCGTAATTAATTTGTTTTTTCATATGTTCATCATAATTAGTATATTAATTAGCTATTACTTTATTTTTTTCACTTTTTTTTTGTTTACTATCTAAACTTTTTTCTTTTTGTTAATTAATTTATTTTTTCATATTTTCATCGTAATTACTATATTAATTAGCAATTAGTTCAATTTGTTTTCACTTTTTTTATTATCTCAACTTTTTGTTTTCGTAATTTATTTATTTATTTTTCATATTTTCACCATCTAATTACTATATTAATTAGCATTTATTTTTTTAAGCTTCATTTTTTCTTTATTATGTTAATTTTTTTCTTTTCTTAAATAAAATTATTTTTAGTTTTTTTAATCATAATTAGTATATTAATTATTTGTATAAATTAATATTTGTTTTCTTTCACATTTTCGTTTTTGGTGAAAATGTATATGTTCAATAAACAATAAAAGTATTTTTTTTAAATTCGTTTGCAATTTGTAATATATGTCTATTTAGTTTTCTTTTTATTAATTGAATGGGCGTCGCCCGTTGGATTTAAATAGGAGACAGACCAATTGGTCCGTGACCTTTACTTTTTTTTGCCCTTGACTTTTATTGTTTTGTTTTTTATTTTCTTCATTAATTTTTTTTAAAGTTTTTATCATAATAACAACTTTATTAATTAGCATTTACTTTGTTTTACTTTTTTTATACCCTTCATCGTTGTTTTTTTGATACTTAAATAGTATTTTTCATATCATAATGATCAACATATAAATTAGTCTTTGTTTTGTTTCACCTTTTTCTTTGTTTGTAAAAAGAAAATGTTCATAAAAGACTCTTTTTTAATTTTTTATTCACTCACTATAGAATATTTATATGCATCATAGTTATCTTTTTGTTACTCTTACACTAAAATTTATTTTTCACAAAAAAATGTACGAGAACTTTGACTGGACTTAAGTTTTCACATAAGATAATAAATAGCTTTAATAATTATTAAGTATATATCCAAATTAACGTAAATATATTATGCTATGTGGCAGTGTCTTCTCAAATCATACACTGATATGTAAGTACCCTATGATGCAGCAAGAAAAGACATGGCATGCACGTCGATTCAGTAACCTATGCTGCAGTAAGAAAGGACATGGTGTGCAACCCGATTCATTATTAATTAAACGTATCAACAAGCCAAATGTATCATGCCACGTGAAACGCACCAATAATACATATAAGACAAACATGAAGAGTAAGGGAGACGGACAAACATTAGCCATCGCCAATTTGTTAGTTTATTTGTTGCTATATAAAGGACATCGTTGAACGTATGCAATAACACATCACAGACTCGTTTAACTTTCTTCATTTCCTTTTCCAACAATGAGTAAAGAGGAAAAACGCCAGTCGCCTTCATCATCTTATGCTAAAGAGAAAGACATATACAAAAAGGGCAAACTATACGAGAACGTTGGCAAGTTTGTCCAATGTCCGCATCTTGATTTAAACAAACTACCTACGGAAAATGACTATATTTCTCCAGCTCAAGGAAAACAACATGTTCATGACCAAATGCAGAAAGTGTTACTGCACAAGTTCTTCCCATGATATATATGTTTATTCTACATATATATTAGTGATTGACATGATCACTAAGAGAATAATGTACTCCTTAGTTTTATGTATTATTTGTGTATGTTTATGTTGTCATGAAGTATGTCGTTGTTATGTTTAGATGTAATCCAATAGTTTCGTTCCATAATAAAAATATATATGGTTTGTATCAATGATAGCGACGTTGATCTAGAACTTACTTGTCACGCCCCAACTTGACCCCTCCTATAATCAGTCAGGACGCAACGGAATTTCGGCAGTATAACGACAGTAAATAGGACACCGAGGCTCTAAACCAACCTCAATAGAACATCATACATCAACTTCACAAACCATACAACAAACAACTCCTCAATAAAATAACAACATACATCATAACCATATTATACAATAAACAGTCCTCGTTATATGCCTCCGTTCCAACATAATACATTAATCCTTAATATACAATACAAAAACATATTGAGCCAATCTAGCAACATAATCATAAACAAAAGAAAAGCTACTAAGACAACATCAACTAATTCATTAACTTATCAACATCTTATACATTATAAACTACAAAGCAGATAAAAGTCTACTAAGTTAATTTACAAGATAATAAAACATGTACGACATCATGGATAAGACTCTGGAACATAGGACTCATCCACGTAAGGCACGTTTTCCACATTCTCCTCTTCAGGAGGCACGTACCCGTAATCCTGCAAAAGTACACCTGTATGCATGCAATAATAGAGAGTGAGCTTATATAAAATAAGCCCAGCGAGGATCCAATAGATCTCGAGCAAGGTCTACTAAACTCCTTGGAATAATCCTTTGAGTCAGTAAACACACAATAACAATAATATTATCATCACTTAACTATATAACCATTTAATAAAGGATACTTTAGTTGGTGTAGCTCCAAACGCCATCACGATCTCAACCATTCTTCTTGTAACTCCCCATTACACACGCACCCGAGGTACCTCACTAGCCCCTCCCTCCATGACACCTCCGTCATGCGAGCTGGGGGTAGTCTCTGGCAGTCATGCCGTTTTCAACCCGACAGCCCAACGCTGCCCGAGAGGTGGCACACACATACCAAGACTCCATAACAATCATCAATAATCAATCAATCATCAATCAATAATCTGGGAGATCAGCAACAAAAGTGCCCGATTCCCGTACTCAATAATCAATCAATATAACATCAATATTTAATTAAACAACAAACAACTAAGTTAGATGACAAAGTAGGCCATTTAACCGAACATGCATTAAACACACAATCAAACCCTAGTTTACCCATCATCAACTCACAATTCAATCACTCAAACCACACCCAATCAACTAAGGCTCAATTCAACAATTTAAAGAAAGATAACCTAAACTTCAATAAGTCATATCTTACATTCTACTAATCCAAACAACTCCAAATCAGTTTCAAACACTCACCCATTCAATCAACTACATTAGCCCCTTAGAAACCAACCAAAACACATCCAAATCATGCCCAATAACCCTAAAACCCTAAGGTGTCAAGGCTGAATTTTTTAGATTTTCACCCAAACATCATAATCGAAAATTCGGCATTACAACGGCGCTACCACGTAATTAACAAACTTTTAGAAATCGACGGCAATCGATTCCAATCAACACAACTCAATTTAATCAACTTTGAACAAATTAATCAAATTTAAATACCTGAAAAATAAAAATTATGCTACAACAGATAAAAACTCGTAGTATTACAGCTAAATGATCCCTAGCATGCAAGGAGCAATAATCTAACATCATATTAACATTCTAACGGTTCAATAATCATTTATACGCATAAACACAAAATATGAGTTTTGAGATCTAGAATTTTTCTCTCACCTTTGATGTGTTTTGATGCAAGAAATGTGTAGAATGGATGCCAAACAAGTGAAATCAAGCTTTGAATCACTCAATTCGGCTTTGAAATGCAAAATCTATGAGAAAAATGCTTTGAAAATGCCTTCATCTTTCTCCTCCAAGGGGCCACGGTTTTGTGTGTGTTTTTGGGGTGTTTTGGTGCTTTGTGAGTGTGTGTTGGTGATATAAGCTTGTTGGTCAACCATTTAAATGAAAGTCAAAGTTGAAACTTAGCATTTTCTGTGTTTTCTTGACTTTAAATGCATTTTCTTGATCACCAAAGTTCAAAAAAATTATTCAACACCCAAGCTAGCTCAAGAAATTATTTTTAGGTGACAAGAAGTTTTACAATCAAACAATTTCATACGAGTCGGCTTAAAACTCGATTTTCGCAAAAGTCGGTGTAAAAACCCTAATAAATTCCTAAGCCGATTTTAAAATTGTTTTAATCAAACACAGGTCTATTAAAGTCCGTGGTCTAGGTCTAGAAGGGTTAAAAGGACCAGTTTCAAAATTTTAGCGGACGTGTTTCGAAAATACTATTCACTAAAAATCGACGATAAAATTTATGACTCCGTTTTTGATGAAAATTTCATGAATGCACATTTTGTAACGCCCCGAACCCAACCCCACGCTAAGTCAGGCTCGGACCCGTCACTCGGACAGAGTCTCCTCTGTACCAAGGACAAACTGATACCTGCAAACATTCATTCAAGACATCCGAACTAAAAGCAACAACTTATCCACAATAACTCCGAAGCCAAAACACAATCACAAGGCCATCCGAGCCTTGGAGCAAAATTTTCTACTAAAGCACACAAGCATGCGAGATAAGTTGGTTTTAGTTATAAGTAGTTAATTACAATAAACTTCTAAGTTCCATATGAAGATCTACAAACACTCCAAGCATGCAAGAGAAAATAAAGTCTAGAATTCATTATTACATTCCAACAACTTTCTTAACTCTTAATACACATTTACTAGACACATATATACAAGACTCTATGGTCTCAAAATACATTAACACCAAGAACTCCACATAAGAAGCACATAAATCCACCTCAGCACACAAGATCACTGATTCTGATCTACTTGAACTTCTTCCTCTTCTTCTACCTCTAATAGCTGGGGATTCACCTCAGCTTCTCCTGAAACATTTTAGATGAGGAGTGAGCAACAAAGTTGCCCAGCGAGGGAGGTGATGCAGCATGTAAACGTGCAATATGATATGCAACACAAATAAACATATATACAAGACACATAACCATCAAGACAATAAATCAAACTATTAATCACTTTAAAAAGGATACGGTTCCACTTCCAATTCTTCGATCACGAGCCACGAACCACGAGTATCACGATTATGCCGGCAAAACCCAAACACCACACTTGGGATACTCCGGATGTATCCCGATCCTACGACCCTTTCTCCCGAGGTAGGTCCATGCCCAGCAGGTGAACCACGCCTCTGGGGTAGTGGAGTATGCCTCAGCGAGAAGGGAATAGGCACCATGGTAGTCGAGGGAGCACGGCAAGCCCGATGCCGCCCGTGTTTCTCGACGCTACCATGTCCGATATAGGTTGCGCAACCCAATTCAAGTCACAAGCAAGCAATAATATCACATAACACGTAAGAGGGACGACAAAGTAGGCCGCCCTCACATATATGCACGATAAAAGCTCATATATGCAAGATATTAACTAATAGATGCCAAAAGAAAACAATCAACATAATTAATCCCAATAATCCACTCAAATAACTTAAATACATCCTAAATATTCTATACAAGGCACTACTAACACACAATAAGTTCCAATTGCAACTAAAAGGGCTAAAAACTACTTTTCCCCTTTCTTTAATCGAGCTTTCTTTCTCCTAAGCATAGTTCGAGGTTCTCAAACCTACCCTAGTCTTTCTATATTCCTAATTAAGCTTAAAAGTACCCTTTAAAGTCATAAAAACTCATTTTTGAAGCAAAAGTTCGGGAAGGCCCCGAACGGGTTTGAACTATAGCCATACTAACCGAACCCCAATTTCGCGAAACGAAAGCACCAAAGGTGCTTCCTTAGCTCAAGGATACCCAAATCGATGCCCAAATTTGCCCGGATTGCCTAACGTGCAAAACCCCCTTTTTAAAGTAAGCTATTTATGCACTAAAGTTCGAATTCGGGTGATTCAATCTAACGTGGCTTTTCAATTACCTTCCCTAGGGTCTAGAGCACCTAATTGAGGCATCAATTCAAGTCAATTATCAAATTTTCTCAAAACCCTAGTTTTAGGCACTATTCATTGTCTCTTTGATCAATCTCAACATTCAACCGTTTAATTTGTTATCACACCACAAAAGTTAGCTCTAGAGGCTTTAAATAACTCATAGGAAGCATTCAACACAAGATATATTGCTATAATTGACAATTCAATAAATTTGAACATATGCAAACAAACTTTAAATTCAAACAAGTAAGACTCCCTCATAATTTTGAAGATGTAGAAGCTTTGTTGAAGGTCCTAAGTTGCTCAATAACCTCCCAAGATCAAACTATGAGCTCAAAGTGCTTGGATGAAGAAGCAAAAATCTCTCTTTTCCCTCTTTGAAGTGGACGGCCAGCAGGGGACATGGATGGAATTTCTGAATTTGTTTTGAGAGCTAATATGTTATGTGTGTTTTAAATTTTTATGAGTTAGTTGTTTTATATGTTGTAGATAATTAATTTCCTAAGCTTTGTAGTCTCAAATATTGACCAATTAAGGCTAATTGTAATTACAAATGCTCTCTAATCAAATACTATCACTATTCTAACGTAACACTATTCAAGGCTCACGGAAATTATTTTTCAAACGATACTCCTAAGCTCGAAAGTTCAAAACGAAAATTTCTTGGCTCCTTTTAAATGTTGAGTGACCTAGGAAAAATTTAAAATCAAGCTTTCGGAACAGTCAAAAATTTTATGAATAGTGATCCACAATAAAAACAATTAAGCAAGAAAAAATGATGCACGTAGAAATGCGAACATAAGTATGCAACGATTATAATAAATTTAAAGTGAAATTCTCGGGTGTCACACATTTAGCACGTATTAGGAGTATTGACATCAAAATTATCACATTTTAAGTCATATAGCACATAAACAGGTCAAATGCACGTAAAACGAGATAAAACAAGTAAATTGAGACATGATAGAAAAATGGGGTTTCACATTACTCTTGCCTTTGAGCCTTTCCTAAATCAATAAAAAATGGGAAATATAAAACTAATTAAGAAGACACGTGGATGCCACATGCAAAATTGTATTAAATGGAAATTTTCTATTTGAAAAAAATTGGATGAGCTTAAAATAGTTTTTTTTATTTAAGCTCTTAAATTGTTTTTCGGTTGTATTAGGTATTATTTATAAGATTTTGAATGAAATTGAATTTGGTTGAACTTAATAAAATAAAGAATTCAAAAGACCCCTCCCCCAGTTCTATTTATGTATTTTAATCGACAATACATCGAACCAGGCCGAAAATGCCTTGAAATACACATGCGGCCACCATTTAAAATGGCGAGGGACAGGCCATTCCCTCGCAGAATAGGCGAGATAATGGCCTTTCCCTCACCGTTTTGGTGAGGGATCACCTCCATCGCCTAGCCCTAATACTTCGGCAAGGGCTCGGTGACGACCCGTCGCCGAAAATAATTTTTCTTGTAGTGAAAGTGCATTAACTTATAATTAATCTAAATAAAATGTTTTAACTATTATTTTGTCATTTATATTATACGGGATTAATCCTAATACTTAGTAGATTAATTTTCATCCTTTTAAAACGAGTCCTGAGCCCAGGATAAAAATTAAAGTATTTTATTTTTTAAATTTCATATATTTCCCTTACTATATATGTATTTTTGGGCATAAGTTTATAGTTTTTATTTGCATAGTACGTCAGAAGAGTGCATTGTGTAGCTTAAGTGTTAGTGTAACGCCCCAACTCGACTCCACCTGCGATCTGTTAGGACGCAACGGAATTTTGACAGTATAACGACTGTAACATGGACATTAGGGCTCTAATCCAACCCTTTAGAATATCATACAACCAACTCCACAATCAAGTTAACAACATACAACACAACCATACTGTACATTAAACATTCTTTCAACAATTCATTCATAGTTATACACCTCCGTTCCAACATCATACCTAGGCTATATCATACATTGCAAAACTGATTATAAACCAATCTAGTAATCTAATCATGATTGAAAGAAAGACTACAAACTAGCATAACATAAGTCTTTATGTTTAAGTAAGTTATACAATACAACTTATTACAACAACTAAGACAAACTCATGGCAACGACTCCTGCACATAAGACTCATGCATGTACCCGTAATCTGGTTCTGTAACAACTGCTTGCAGATAACGAATGAGAGTGAGCATATACAAAACAAGCCCAGTGAGGAATTTATAGATCTTTAAACACACAATAACATCAACATTGATATAAACACAACAATAACCATAACCAATCAATAAGGATACTCTAGTTGGTGTAGCTCCAAATACCATCACGATCTCAACCATCTTCTTATAACTCCCCATTACTCATACACCCGAGTTACCTCAACTAGTCTCTCCCTCCATGGCACCTCCGCCCATGCGAGCTGGGGGTAGTTTATGATAGTCATGCCGTTATCAACCCGACAGCCCAATGCTGCCCGAGAGGTGGCACACACTATCAAGACTCAAGACAATAATAATAAACATTCATATCACAGGAGGAAAACAAAAGTAGGTTGCCTATCTCGCGGCTCATCAATAATCAATCAGTTAACATCATTTCAACAACATAACATCAATTAATCAGTTAACAACCCAACAACTAAGTTAGATGACAAAGTATGCCACCCAACCTAACATGCATTAAATCATACAACCAAACCCAAACCTAGCCAACAACAACACAATATTCAATCACTCAAACACCACCCAAACAACCAAGGATAATATTTCAATATTTTAAAGAAAGACAACCTAAACTTCAAATAATCATATCTTACATTCTACTAGTCCAAACACCTCCAAACCAGTTTCTATCACTCATCCACTCAAGCAACTATATTAGCCCCCTCAGAAACCAACCATAATCCATCCAAAACAAGCCCAACAACCCTAAAACCTCAATGCATTATGGCTGAATTTTTTGGACTTTCACCACGACATCACAATCAAAATTTCGGCATTACAACATTACTACCACGTATTTAATAAACTTTTAGAAGCTATCAGCAATCAATTCCAACTGCCACAACAATAGTTATTCAACATTTAGCCAAATTCTCAACTTTAATACCCGAAAAATAGAAATAAATGCTACCACAGTTCAAAACAGCTATTAACCCATATAAATGATCCTTGACATCTATTGAGTATTAATCTAGAGACAATTTAGCATTTCATCGGATAAATAAACAAATATATGAAAAGACATAAAAATTGTACTTTGAGATCTAAAAATTTTCTCTTACCTTTGATGTTATATGATACAAGAAAGGTGGAGAATGGATGTCCGACAAGTGTAATCAAACTTTGGTTAAAGAGTATAGGCTTCGTATTGCAAATTCTATGAGAAAAATTGATCAAAAACTAGGCTAAAATGGCTCCAAGGTGTTCGGCCATGTGTGTGAGAATTAAGTAGGTTTGAGCTTTGTTTTATGAGTTATTTTGATATATTATGCATATATAAGGCAAGTCAACAAATTTAATTAAAAGTCAAAGTTGAAACAAATAAACTTTTTTTAGTATTTTTAGTCTTTTTAGTTGTTTTCTTTACTATTTTGCTCACCAACATGCAATTAACTCCAAGACTAATTTAAGTAGTATATTTTAAGTTGACAACAAGTTTCACATGTAAACATTTTTACTCGACTCGATTTAAAACTCAATTTTCGCAAAAGAAGGTGTAAAACCCTTTTAAATTCCTAAGCAGATTTGAAATCCGTTTTAATCAAACACAGGTCTATTAATATCCGAGGACTAGGTTTTCAAGGGCTAAAAAGACCAGTTTCAAAATTTTAGTGGACACGTTTCAAAAATACTAGTGACAAAACCGACAATAAAATTTATGATGCCGTTTTTTATGAAAATTTCATGAATGCATAGTTAACTTGTATTAGGATTTTAAATCACAGAATTAGCACATCCTAACTCATATAACACATAAACAGGTCAAATCACACAAATCTAGGCAAAGATAAAATCTGAGATTTTATATTCTCCCTCCCTTAAAGAAATTTCGTCCTCGAAATTCTTACTTGCTGTACGGAATAGATCTGGGTACTGCTGCTGCATCTGATCTCTCTTCTCCCAAGTAGCTTCCTCAATCCTGTGATACTTGCACAAGACTTTGACTATCGGAATCTTCTTCGACCTCAACTCCCATTCCATCTGATCAAGAATACGAATCGACCGCTTATCATAAGTCAGATTCTCACGAAGCTGTAACGGCTCTGGCTCTAGAATATGAGAAGGATCTGGATTATATTTCTGCAAATTAGACACGTGAAAGACATTATGAACATTAGAGAAGTTCTCCGGTAAAGCCAACTGATATGCTAACTTGCCAACTCTGCTGGTAATCTCAAACGGCCCTGCAAACCTTGGACTCAACTTACCACATTTACCATAGCGAGCAAACCCCTTTCGAGGAGACAATTTTATGAAAACCTGATCCCCGACTACAAACTCCAAATCCTGACGACGTTTATCAACATAACTCTTGTATCTGCTCTGCGTTGTCAGCATTCTCTGCCTGATCAACTGAACATTTTCAATCTTCTCTAGAAACTCTGGCATGATAGTCGGATCAATAGCCTTCATCTCCCCTACTTCATCCCAATACAAAGGTGATCGGCACTTACGGCCGTAAAGACTGTAAAAGGTGCCATCCCAATGGTCGCTTGATAGCTATTGTTATTGGTAAACTCGGCAAGTGGTAAATGTTTCTCTCAGTTCTTCTCGAAGTCCAGAACACAAACCCTAAGCATATCCTCTAGAATCTGAATAGTCCTCTCAGACTAACCATCGGTCTATGGATGATACGCTGTACTGAAGTTCAACTGAGTACCTAAAGTCTCCTGAAGTTTTTCCCACAATCGAGAAGTAAGTTGAGGATCTCGATCTGAGACAATACTAGATGGAATCCCGTGAAGTTTAACAATCTAATCCAAATAAAGATTCGTCAACTTTGCAACCTCATCTCCCATCCTCATTGGAATAAAATGAGCTGTCTTCATCAAACGGTCCACGACTACCCAAACTGCATCATTACGTCTCGGTGTTCTAGGCAAACTAGGGACGAAGTCCATCGTAATATGCTTTCGTTTCTACTCTGGTATTGCCAACGACTAAAGTAACCCTGCGAGTCGCTGATGTTTGGCTTTCACTCGCTAAAAGGTCAAACATCTAGATACGTTGAGCAACCTCCCTTTTCATGTTATTTCACCAATAATGTTGCTTCAAATCCTGGTATATCTTGTTTCCACCGGGATAAATAGTGTACTTAGAATTATGAGCCTCCTCCAGAATAGCTCTCTTCAAACCCGGTTCATCGGGAACACATACCCTATTTCGAAACCGAAGAATACCATCCTCATGTAGTTTGAAGTCAGACTGATCATCCGTAATCTGATCCCTGATCTTCTGAAGTTTTACATCAAGTTGCTGAGCTTCTCTGATTTGAGACAGCAATAAAGGTTGAATACGGAGATGTGAACACATCACCCCAACTTGAGTTAATTCCGGTCTCCAATAATTGACTTCTTCAAGAACCTCCCACTTTTTAACAGCCAAACAAGCAATACTCGCCTTACGGCTATGAGCATCTGCTACAACATTTGCCTTCCCAGGCAGATAATTGATAGAATAGTTATAATCTCTGAGAAGTTTCATCCACCTCCGTTGACGCATATTCAACTCCTTCTGTGAGAATAAGTACTTCAGACTTTTATGATTGGTGAAAATTTTGAACTTACTGCCCCACAGATAATGATGTCACTTTTTCAGTATGAAGACCACTGCTTCCAACTCAAGATCATGAGTCGGATAATTCACCTCAGACGGCTTCAACTTTCTAGAAGCATAGGCAATAACCCGGCTATTCTTCATAAGTACATAGCCCAAGCCCTTGGGCGCATCGCTATAGATAACCATAGTATCTATTCCCTCTAGTAGAGCAAGTACTGGAGCGGTAGTCAACCTCTTTTTCAACTCCTGAAACCCACTCTCACATTTCTCGTCCCAAGTAAAGTTGGTTCGTTTATGAGTTAACTTAGAAAGTGGCCCTGCAATCTTAGAAAAGTCCTTCACAAACCTACGGTAATAACCCGCCAAGCCAAGGAAGCTACGAACATCCGAAACATTCTCCGGCCATTTCCAAGACATCACCTGTGACGTCCGAGATTTAGCCATGCATTCAATTACTGTTGCATCCTTTATTTGCGCACCTCTTTCTATGCCTTATTAATTGTCTTCTTAAATTACTATTCACTCCGTTTTTAAACTGCATTCTATTAGTTAATTAGTATTTTTATTAAATCATATTAATTGTTAAAGTAGTGGGAAAAATGAGCAATTGAGCTAGAGGCGATAGGAGAGCTCATTTAGAAAATAATTTATGTAGTTGAATGAATAGTGTTACGTAACATAACTTAGGGAATGAATTAGCTAGCATTCATTTTACTATCTAGGCTCGTTTTAAGCTAACTAAGAGCATTTAGTGAACCATTTAAGCAAGCAACTTAGCCCCATTTAATATATAACTCACACAACACACACATTAGCTCATAACTTAGCAAAAAAAAAAAAAAAAAAAAAGAGAGCATGCTGAAAACACTGTAGCAAATCCGAGAATTGCATTGGAGAAGAAATAGAGTTTTTTTGCTCAACAAATCCTCATTCCAAGCCAAGCCAAGCTAGGTACAAGTGGTTTAGGGTGTCTACTAGCCTCCTAGGAGCTCCTACGCCCATTGGTGAGGGATTTCACGGCTTATTTTCGCATTTTAAAATAGTTGCTATTTTCTTGATTTGTTGAAAATGTGTTCAAATGCTATTGTATTGATTATCTATGCTATTATACCTTGTATATGAGTGCTAGAGAACATATTTGAGCCATCGTTTCGCAATTTAAACGGTTAGAATCGTTAGTTTGATTTTTAGGGTGAATAGTGACGTTTTTCTAGGGTTTTGCGTAATTGCTCGAATTAGCTTGATTAAAGGCTTCTAATAGATGCCTTAGGTGCTAGTGAAGGTAATCTAATAGCCCCGTGCACTTGCATTGTCCTTAAATCGCTAAAAATGTAAAATAGTCGACTTTAATTTGGGGCTTTCGGGGTTAATGCGAATCCGGGTGAATTCGGGCTTCAATTCTAGTATCCTTAGGCTACCTAGGTGCTATAGAAGCCTTGATATCCTTTGTTTGAAGCCCAGACATTGTATGTGTAGTTTAAAGCCATAAGAGGGAATTTGGGGCTTTCGGGGTAATCGCAGCCATTTGAATGAGTTAGAGGGTTGAGAGGGTACCTTGAGGGTTAGTTAGAAGGTTGGGAGAGTTTCCTTTGAAAATGGAATCATTAACATTGGTTTGGAAGATAAATAGTTTGAAAAACAAAGGGGTTTAGGTGCAATTTCGGTTGACTCACACTTCTAAACCCATGGCATGACTCCTTAAGTGTTTATATGTGGTTTCAAGTCGATTTGGAGCTTTTGGTATGATTCTATGCTTATTTTGTATATGTTCCTTTGTAAACTGCTTATTAGCTTCTATAATTGCTTCTATGCTAATTGCCTCGAGGTCAACCTACTTTGTTGATCCTCATATGTGTTAATGCTTATATTATTGCTATTAACTTGCCATCGTTAAGTGCATTGCATCGTGGTTGCGCAACCATAGTGTCAGGGGCGGATGTGTTGAATATCGGCTGGGCGGCAGAGGGCTTGCCGGTGGATATTCAAACTCCGTACCCTAGTCCCTCATTCGCCTGGTCCGGAGATTGCCAGGGGATGTTGGGTCGTAGGATTATCGGGGTACATCCGGAGTACACCCACTGGAGTGTTTGGGGTTATGCCGGCTTATAGTGCTCGTGCTCGTGGTTCGTGGATCGTGAATGAAGACCAGTGAAGATTGGTGTATAGGGGATTGTGTGAAATGTATCCTTTTAAATGTGTGGTTACTTATGTTATCATTGCTTCTTAAATTGTCTAAGTGATATTGTTGTATAACTGTATTATCTGTTGCATTGCACGCCCCGAGACTATATCCCTCACTGGGCAACAGTGGTTGCTCATACCTCGCTAACATGTTTCAGGTGGCACAGTTGGTGGAGTTGCCTTAGCTGCTGTGTGATATTTGTCTGAGGTGGATGTGCTTTCTGGTTGCTATGTGAAGAATTTGTTGTCCTATGTATAATCTATTTTGGGGCCTTAAAGCTCATGTATGTATTTGAGTAATATGTAAGCTGGAAGTCTGATAATGTAGTAGCAGTGGTAATTCTATGGCTTGTAATAACTTATATTTCTATTTCTAGTTGCTTTGCATGCTTGGGAGTGAATGGCTTAGTGTAGAATGTTTTATCTCTAAGTATGTTTTAATATTATCCTAGAATGGCATGGTTATTAGACTATATTATAAACAAGTTACTTGCATGCTTGTGTGGTTTTGGAACTGTTGTTTGCTTCAAGGCTCGGATGGCCGTGAATCTTTAAATATTTAGCCATGAAAAGTTTGTTTACCTTGTAGTTACCTTATTTGAGAATTTACAGGTTTTCAGAATGTCCATAGTACAGGGGAAACTCTGTCCGTTTTTTCCCTAAAATTTTGTGACCGGGTTTGGTATTGGGTTGAGAATAGCATGGTTATTAGAGCCTCCGGTCTCGTGAGGGATCGGGGCGTTACATCACCACTTCAATCTTAGTGGGATCTACAGAAATACCGTTCTGTGTAATCACATGGCCAAGAAAAGATATTCGTTGCAGCCAGAATTAACATTTGCTGAACTTCGCAAACAACTGACGCTCCTGCAGCTTTTGTAAGACAAGCCGTAGATGTTTCTTCTGCTCTGATTCAGTCTTAGAATAAACCAAGATATCATCAATAAAGATTACCACGAATTGGTCCAAGTACGGCTGAAAAACCTGATGCATAAGATCCATGAATGCTGCCGGTGCATTAGTTAGTCCAAAGGGCATAACTACAAATTCATAATGCCCGTACTGAGTCCTGAAGGCAGACTTCGGAACATCTTCCGTACGAATCCGAAGCCGATAATACCCCTGCCTCAAGTCAAACTTAGAGTAGACTTTGGCTCCATGAAATTGATCAAACAACTCATCAATCAGTGGTAAAGGATACTTGTTCTTGATAGTCACCTGATTCAAACCACGATAGTCGATACACAATCTTAAGGTACCATCCTTCTTCTTCACAAATAAAATAGGTGCTTCTCATGGTAAAGAATTCTGTTGAATGAAACCTTTCTCTAATAACTCCTGCAACTGAGTTTTCAACTTCTTCAGCTCAGCTAGTGCCATCTAATACGCTGATTTAGAAATATGTTGTGTACTGGGAATCAGATTAATCACAAACTCAACATCTCTCTCTGGCGGCAATCCTGGCAACTCCTCGGGAAATACATTGGGATATTCCTGAATAATAGGAACTTCCTCCAACTGTAGCTTATCAGATGGATTGTTGATCAAATAAGCTAGATAACCCGAACACCCCTTACTCACCAGCTTAATAGCTTTAGTTGATGAGATAAAAAAACTCGTCTTAGCATCCCGGTTCCCCACTACCTCAACTACTGGCTGATTTGGCAACCAAAACCGTACTACCTTTGTTCTACAGTTTAACTAGGCATCATACTTAGAAAACCAATCCATACCCAAGATAACATCATACCCGCAAATAGGAAATAAGATAAGGTCCGAAGGAAAATTCTAAACCTTAACATGTATTTTATAGTCTTTACATACTAAGCCAGTCACATATTTATCAGTCAAAGTGGTACTAATCTCAACCACATAAGGCAATCTTTCAGGTTGCATGTTAACACGTTGCACACAAGTAGGTGTAATGAAGGAATGTGTAGCACTGGAATCAATCAACACTTTAACAAGTTGATCAAGTATAAGGAAGTTACCTTCCACAACTGCCGTTTCCTTAGGTGCCTTCTCCAAATCTACTGCATAAGCTCTAGCCTAAACCCGCTGTTGTTGAGGTGCACTACCGGTAGGCCGACCCTGATAACCCTGGGTCGCTGCTCGACCCTCAGTCTTCTGAAATCTAGGACAATCCATCGCCCTATATTGGTTGCTGCCGTAACCTAAACATGTTCCTGCTTTCACCTTATAGTCGGTCTCCAAATGGCCCTGACGTTTACAGTAAGCACACTGCGGTGATGAAGCATTGACACTGCCCCAAGAAGACCTAGAAGCTGAAAAAGTAGCTGTACCAACCTGCTGCTGAGGTCTCGCAACGCTACGCCTATATTGACCCTGAGACTGGGCCGACCTGTACTGGGACTGAGGCTGGTAGGACCCCAGCTAAAACTGAGGCCTATAGAAACCCTGCTGACCCTGAGGTCTAAAAGAGCTCTGCTGAACTGGTGGCCTGTATACACCCTGCTGACCCTGCGGCTAAAATGGCCTCTTACTAGGCTGACTAGGTCCAATCTGCTCCCCTTTCCTCTTTTCTAACTTAGATGCCGCCTCAAAAGGCTAAGAAGACACATCATACTGATTCAGAGCCATTGCATCCTGAATCTCTGGCCTCAAACCCAACATAAACCTCCGAGTCTTACGCTCCTCATCTGCTACAAATTCCGGTGCATACCGGGATAGCCTGGTAAAAGTGGCCTCATACTGGGCCACTATAGCATCACCCTGAACCAAAGATAGGAACTCCGCCTCTCTCCATTCCCGCGCAATCCTCAGGACGTACTTAGCCCGAAACACTCTAAGAAAGGTATCCCAAACATAAGGAGTACCTCTTGCCTCCCAACCAGATTTCACTGTACGCCACCACTCTTTTGCCTCATCATCGAACAAATAAACTGCAAAAGTGACTTTCCTGTCATCAGTGTAATCCAAAGGATCAAATATCTTCTCAATCTTGTTGATCCAAGCCTCTGCCTTTCTATCATCTAGCTCGCCCTGGAATCTCGGTGGATAGTAACCCAGAAATTATTTCAATGTAATACGCCCGTGATAACCACCCTGTGCGTTCAACATCTGAGCCTACGCAGCTTGTGCCTGAGTAGCCTGCCTCGCTAATATCTGTGCCTGACCTACCATGACCTCGGTTATACGGTCCATAGCCACTGCTAAATGGTCATACCCCCGATTTCTGCCTAGTGTTGCCTGACCCGGTACCTCATCATCACCCTGGGGCCTACCCCGTATTCTCGATCGACCCGCCATTCTACTATCAAAGAGTTAGCGCAGGTTATAGCACATAGACAGGCTATAGACAATTATTAGCACATAAGCAACAAACTCACATAAAGCACATAAATCACTTAAGTGTTAATCACAAAAAAACATTGATCACATAATCACATAGTCACTAAATCATATAATCACTTAATCACTTAATCACTTAATCATATTGACATATATTTCACTTTTCTTTCACTTCATATATACTTTCATGCTAAGACCATTACCTACATTCCGAGAATACCCCAACTGACAACTAAAACATGCGCTCTGATACTAATTAATGTAACGCGCCAACTCGACCCCACCTGCGATCAGTCAGGACACAACAAAATTTCGGCAATATAATGACTGTAACTTGGACATCAGGACTCTAATCCAACCCTTTAGAACATCATACAACCAACTCTACAATTCACCAACCAACTCCACAATCAAGTTAACAACATACAACACAACCATACTATACATTAAGCATTCTTTCAACAATTCATTCATAGTTATACGCCTCCGTTCCAACATCATACATAGGCTATATCATACATTGCAAAATAGACTATAAATAAATCTAATAATCTAATCATGATTGAAAGAAAGACTACAAAACTAGCATAACATAAGTCTTTATGTTTAAGTAAGTTATACAATACAACTTATTACAACAACTAAGACAAACTCATGGCAACGACTCCTGCACATAAGACTCATCCACGTAAGGCACATTTTCCTCTTCTTGAGGTACGTACCCGTAATCTGGTTCTGTAACACCTGCTTGCAGATAACGAATGAGAGTGAGCTTATACAAAACAAGCCGAGTGAGGAATTTATAGATCTTTAAACACACAATAACATCAACATTAATATAAATGCAACAATAACCATAACCAATCAATAAGGATACTCTAGTTGGTATAGTTCCAAACGCCATTATGATCTCAACCATTTTCTTATAATAACCCATTACTCACACACCCGAGGTACCTCAACTAGTGCCTCCCTCCATGGCACTTCTGCCCATACGAGCTAGGGGTAGTCTATGATAGTCATACCGTTATTAACCCGACACCCAACGATGCCCGAGAGGTGTAACATACTATCAAGATTCAAGACAATAATAATAAACATTCATATCACATGTGGACAACAAAAGTAGGTTTCCTATCTCCCAGCTCAACAATAATCAATCAGTTAACATCATTTCAACAACATAACATCAATTAATCAATTAACAACCCAATAACTAAGTTAGATGACAAAGTAGGCCACCTAACCTAACATGCATTAAACCATACAACCAAACCCAAACCTAACCAACAACAACACAAGATTCAATCACCCAAACACCACCCAAACAACCAAGGACAATATTTCAACATTTTAAAGAAAGACAACTCAAACTTCTAAAAGTCATAACTTACATTCTACTAATCCAATCAGCTCCAAACCAGTTTCTATCACTCATCCACTCAAGCAACTACAATAGCTCACTCGGAAACCAATCCATCCAAAACAAGCCCAATAACCCTAAAACCTCAATGCACCATGGCTGAATTTTTCAGACTTTCACCACGACATCACAATCAAAATTTCAGCATTATAACATTACTACCACATATTTAACAAACTTTTAGAAACTATCAGCAATCAATTCCAATCGCCACAACAACAGTTATTCAACATTTAGCCAAATTCTCAACTTTAATACCCGAAAAATAGAAATACATGCTACCACTGTTCAAAACTGCTATAAACCCATATAAATGATCCTTGGCATCTATTAAGCATTAATCTAGAGACAATTTAGCATTTCATCGGATAAATAAACAGATATATGAAAAGACATAAAAATAGTACTTTGAGATCTAAAATTTTTCTCTCACCTTTGATGTTAAATGATGCAAGAAAGGTGTAGAATGGATGCCCAACAAGTGCAATCAAACTTTGGTTCAAGAGTATAGGCTTTGTATTACAAATTTTATGAGAAAAATCGATCAAAAATTAGGCTAAAATGGCTCCAAGGTGTTCGAACATGTGTGTGAGATTAGTTATTTTGATATATTATGCATATATAAGACAAGTCAACAAATTTAATTAAAAGTCAAAGTTGAAACAAATAAACTATTTTTAGTATTTTTAGTATTTTTAGTATTTTTAGTTGTTTTCTTGACTATTTTGCTCACCAACATGAAATTAACTTCTAGACTATTTTAAGTTGACAACAAGTTTCACATGCAAACATTTTCACCCGACTCAGTTTAAAACTCGATTTTCACGAAAGAAGGTATAAAAACCCTTTTAAATTCCTAAGCCGATTTGAAATTCATTTTAATCAAACACAAGTCTATTAATATCCGAGAACTAGGTTTTCAAGGGCTAAAAAGACCAATTTCAAAATTATAGTAGACGTGTTTCAAAAATACTATTCATAAAAACTGACGATAAAATTTATGATGCTGTTTTTGATGAAAATTTCATGAATGCACACTTAGCATGTATTAGGATTATAAATCACAGAATTAGTGCATCCTAACTCATATAACACATAAACAGGTCAAATCACGTAAATCTAGGCAAAGATAAAATCTAGGGTTTAACAGTTAGTGTGCTACTTATATATGATTCTTGGTGCATGTTTTATAGTGAGTTATGTTTAGTGTTTAGGTCTAGTAATCTTGATTGAATGCTTAACTTGATGATCCTTTGTGATATAGTTGAAGTTGAGCTAGTTTTGAAGGGTCTTTTAGTTCACTGGTCGAGTAACGCAAATCACAACCGTCAATGCAATTTTGGAAGAATCAATGAAAGGACATTAGTTAACTTGGCTTAATGTGGTTGTGTTATTTTTAAGTTAAATGTAATTGTTGTGTTTAGGTAGTAGTTTTGAGTGGTAATTGAAGGAGTTTGGTGTGATTGGAGGGAATTCTTGGCTTTCTAAAGGTGATGGATTATTCCTATGTGCATTTTAAGTTCTTTATTTTATTTTATGCTATATGTCATGGTTGTCGATAAAGAATCTTTTCAAGCCATGTGATATAAGAAATATTTTTAAGTTTTTAAAATTAAAGATTGTTTTATTAGTTAAGATTTTGATAAATGTTAGCTTGTTGAAGTATGTGTAGTGAATGTTTTCAATGGATGGTACTTAGCTCAAGTAATATAGCACATGATTAATGAGGTTAGAGCATGTTAAAGTATATGTGCATGGGAGTAGACTCTTTTGTCACTACTCATTTATGTGAATTTATTATTTCTCAAATGTCTAAGTGCTTCAATATGGCTGCGTGTTATGTGTTATAAACTGTCTCAAGCGAACTAACATAGCTAACATGAACTCTAGCATTTTTGTGTTTTCATGGTTGCAACCATCGTGTTGGCCTGGAAATGGTGATCACCCATTGGGCGGCAACGGGCTTGCCAGTAGGTGTTAGCCCTCCGTGGAGTATTCCTATATCGCATGGATGAGGCGTTCCATGGGTGTGTCGTAGGATTATGGGTGCACCGGGAGCCCATTGGTGTATGCCGACATTTGTAGTATTAAGAGTAGAGATTAAAAGAGGAGAGAAGAGAAGAGAAGAGAAGTGAAGAGAAATAAACTTGCATGGACAAAACGTTCCAAGGAGTTCGCGCGCGATATCTTTTTTATATGTAATTATCGCTTGGACCCTATGTCCTTGGAGAGTTACTTGTTATCATATCTTTTATATGTGTTTACCAAGCATTTATTTATATTTTAATGCTTTCAAGCTATCATGACTAATGCTACTTCTCGTGTCGCGTGAAACATTTAATGTTTCGTGTTCTTGATGGTTTCAATTATACTATAATAATGTTACTTAATGTTACACTCTTATATTCCTTAGATGATTAGTTACTGCTTATGTTGAATGACTTATATGCATTGCACGAAAACCATTTTCAATAAAGCTCCCCGTTTTATCCCTCTCTCACTGAGCATAAGTGTATGCTCACCCTTTTCATTAACAATTTCTTTCAGGCAATGCGAAGTTGGTTTCACAAGAAGTAGGAGAACAAGCTCAAGTGTCCCTTTGATTTGTTTGCTAGCGAAAATTGGGTGCTTTTGTGGCATTATGTAAAGTGTATTTGGTGTCTTGCACATGTAATCTATTTGATGGTCTTAATGGCCTTGTATGTATTTCACATGTATCTAATTTAAGGTCTCAATTGCTTTGCATGTATTGAGGTGTAACAGATGTATTTAAGTTAAAGTTGTTAAGTAGTCTGTAATATGTTTTAATAACAAAATTAGTTAAGTAGAAAATATTAGAGTAGTATGACAATCTGGATTATAGCCATAACATGCTAGTAAGTATGAAAAGATGCATGAATGTCTTATTTTATTAGGGTGGATGTGATACCCCGAACCTGGCATGTATTCAATAGCATTTAAAGTTCATTTAAATTGCATTTTATTGACCTTTCACCTTCTTTGACCAAACTAGTTGACTTTTCATCTACATTGACCAACTAGGACAAGGTGGGAATTTTTGAAATGTTTAATAAAAGGCAAACTTGGGATTAGAAATAAAAAAATGCAATGTTAAGTTAGTCAAATTTTGGGTCAACTTTGGAATTAAATCTGAACCAATTGAGGAAGAGTTAGGTAGCAAATTATATATGGTTGAAAAGCTCTATGAGTCTAGTTTCTGAGGCTTCAAACCGTTCATGAATTGGAGTTTTCTAGAAGAAGTTATGGCCATTTTTGTAAGGTCGTGCATAGTTGTTTTGGTTTAGTGGGTTGACCGAATCTTTGACCTTTGGCTTCTTGTCATTTTTTTTCTTAAATAAGCAGAATGCAAACGAAAAAACAGAGAAGAAAGGCTTGAAGCCATGAGGAAAGGAAAGAGAAAAAGAAAGAAAAAAATTTCAAAACAAATCATCAAATCTTCGCGTGAGCTTGCACGGGGTGGTTTCCGAGGCATCCTACGAGGTTTCCCAAGTGTCTAGGAGCGTCTAAGGTGAGGGTTTCATCGTTATTTGCGCATTTGAAAATGTTGAACATAAACTTTAATTTTTGTGATTTAACCGTAGGTTGTTATTTTGTCCGTTTCATTGCTTAAAGTATGTTCCCTAGCAATCGTAGAACACGTATTTATAGCTTTTTAACATTTTCTGCGGTTGAATATTGAAATTGAAATATAGATTGTTAGTTGAATAGTATTTTATGAATAGTAAATCCTTGAAATGATAAAGTTGCGTTGTTATGCTGTCTGTTGATGTGAAAAGGTGCTAGGTATGCTAGAATGCCTAAATGCATGATTTGTTTAGGTTGCATAATGGAAAAAATGAGAAATATGCCTTGGTGAAAGTCGGGGTCGTTTAGGTTGAGTTTAACATTTTCTCGTTTTGCGTGATGGCATTGTTTTGGGAGGCCATGGAAGCACTTTTGATGCGATTATGGCGCTGGTTGGGTGTTTGGTTAGTATAGTTGTAGTTCAAACGAGAAAAGAGGGAAATCGGGACTTTGCGTGAATTCCAGGGTTAAGTAGGGTTTCAGGGTCTTTAGACGTGCCTTATAGTGACCTAGGAGGATTGGTGAAGCCGGTTTCCAAAACTCGTGGCTCATTTGAAAGTAATAGAGTTTGGTAAGTTGGGGTCATTTTCATGATTTTGTGTGTTTTCATAGAATATTGCTTATAGAATGCTTATATTGCTTATAGAATGCTTATGTTGCTTATAGAATGCTTATAATGCCTATAAAATACTTGTTATTGCTTGATAATGTTAGTTGGTGTTGTTCTTGTTGCTTGTTTGATTGTTAATGCTTATTACGCTTGTTAGAGTTGATTATTGATTGAAATGTTTAACAATTGTTGAATAATGCTTGATTGCTCGTTTATCGCCTTGTATCGAGTCTTGCATTGCATAGTGTCCCGCGCGTGAGTGATGGGCCTCTCTGGGTAGCCTCGGGTTTCCAGTGTTGGTTGCTCTAGCTCCGTGGCTATTCCCTCTTCTCGCTTGGGTTGCCTCCCAGGGAGATTTGGGTCGTAGATTGATGGATACTTCCGGGGTATTCCAAACTGGTGTTATAAGGTGGTTGCGCGCTTATTGTCATCGTTGTTAACATCAAGCTCGAGATTGATGTATCGCTCGTGAAATGGTACATTGCTCGTATGAGTGAACCATAGCCTTCAGAGTGTGGTATAGCTTTGAATGGTTGTGTTAATGCTTTCAGTAATTGCTTATTGTATTGATTGTTTGTCTTGATTGCTTATTTATCAGTTATATTGCTTAACTGTCTTATTTGCATTGCACTACTTTCTTTCTCTTCAATTCGATATCTGTCTCGCCCTCACTGAGTATACGTGTTGTGTATACTCACTTCTCACCACCACATTTCAGGAAATGTCATGTTAGCTGGAAAGTTCGTGATTTCGTGAAAGTTCGTTGCCTAAAGAGTTGTCTTGCGTGCCTATGTGGCTTGAGTGTCGAAGTTTGTGAAGATGTATGTTCATATGTTGTTTGTATTTATTGTCAAAAGAAATGTAATTTAAATTTAGCTGAGTAGCTGAGGTGAATTGATAAGCTAGTTTATGTAATCAGTTAGCATAGCTTAACTTCAATGCATGTCTGTAATGTCCAAAGGAAAAGAGTTAGAATGGCATGATAGTTTATTTTATGCAGTAGCTTAGTATGGTTTAACTGTCTAGTTCGAATATACTTGTCAAAAATGAAAAGAGATAGGTTAGCTTTTAAATTGGAAATGTATGTATATTTGCTGAGTTTAAATTGTTGAGAACCGAGGCTCGGATGGCCTTGAGGTGGTTTTGAATGTTTGGACATGGTATTGGTCCACTTATATGCTATCGGAGGTTTTACATTTCGCCTAGAAATAGGGGAGACTCCGTCCGTTTTCCCTGAAAATTTATGCCCGGGTTTGGTTTGGGTTGTGTTTAGATCGATTGATAGAACTCCCGGTCTCGAGAGGGATCGGGGTGTTATAGTGGAAGACTCGGATGGCCTTATGAACTTGAGAGAAGATATCATATGAACGTTATTTAGTGTTTGTGGTTTATTTCTTCTGAGTGCAGGTATGTGGTTTGTGAAACCCCACTTTTCTGCTTTACCTCGATTTGCATGCCTTTGCCTCGATTTGCGTGAATTAACCTGTCTATGTGCTATATGGCTTATAATATGGTGATTTTGGTATTAATACTCCTAATACGTGCTAAATGTGCATTCATGAAATTTTCATAAAAAACGGAGTCATAAATTTTATCGTCGATTTTCAGTGAATAGTGTTTTCGAAACACGTCCGCTAAAATTTTGAAACTAGTCTTTTTAACCCTTCTAGACCTAGTCCACGGACTTTAATAGACCTGTGTTTGATTAAAACGGTTTTAAAATCGGCTTAAGAATTTATTAGGGTTTTTACACCGACTTTTACGAAAATCGAGTTTTAAGCCGACTCGGGTGAAATTGTTTGATTGTAAAACTTCTTGTCACCTAAAAATAACCTACTTGAGCTATCTTGGGTGTTGAATAATTGTTTTGAACTTTGGTGATCAATAAAATGCATTTAAAGTCAAGAAAACACTAAAAATAATTAGTTTCCACTTTGACTTTCTTTTATTTATTTGACCTTTGCTTAATATATGATCAACACACATTAAAAACAAAGTTTGCTTAATATATGATCAACACACATTAAAAACAAAGCAAAACACCACAAAAAACACACACAAAACCGTGGCTCCTTGGAGGAGAAAGATAAAGGCATTTTCAAAGCATTTTTCTCACAGATTTTGCGTTTCAAAGCCGAATTGAGTGATTCAAAGCTTGAAATTGATTGTTTGGCATCCATTCTACACATTTCTTGCATCAAAACACATAAAAGGTGAGAGAAAAATTCTAGATCTCAAAATGTCATTTTTATGTTTTTGCGTATAAATGAAATTTGAACAGTTAGAATTGTAATCTGATGTTAGATTATTGCTCCTTGCATGCTAGGGATCATTTAGTGGTAATACTACGAGTTTCTGTCGGATATAGCATAATTTTTATTTTTCGGGTATTTAAATTTGATTAATTTGTTCAATGTTGAATTAATTGAGTTACGATGATCGAAATTGATTACCGTCAATTTCTAAATACTTGATAATTACGTGTTAGCGCTGTTGTAATGCCGAATTTTCGATTACATTGCTCGTGGGAAAGTCCGGAAAATCCAGCCAAGATATCCTAGGGTTTTAGGGTTATCGGGCATGATTTGGAGGTGTTATGGTGGATTTCCGAGAGGGCTAATGTAGTTGGTTGAATGGGTGAGTGTTTGAAACTGATTTGGGGTTGTTTGGATTAGTAGAATGTAAGATATGATTATTTGAAGTTTAGGTTATCTTTCTTTAAATTATTGAATTGAGCCTTAGTTGATCGAGTGTGGTTTGAGTGATTGAATTGTGAGTTGTTGATGGGTAAACTAGGGTTTGATTGTGTGTTTAATGCATGTCCGGTTGGATGGCCTACTTTGTCATCTAACTTAGTTAATTGTTGTTAAATTGATTATTGATATGATTATTGATATGATTATTGATGATGATAATATGATGATTGATGATTATTGATTGATTATTGAGTATGGGAATCAGGCACTTTCGTTGCTGATCTCTCAGAATATTGATTGATTATTGAGTACGGGAATCGGGCACTTTCGTTGCTGATCTCTCGGAATATTGATGATTGATGTTTATATTTATTGCTGAGTCTCTGGTATGTGTGTGCCACCTCTCGGGCAGCATCGGGCTGTCGCGTTGATAACGGCATGACTATTAGAGACTGCCTCCAGCTCGCATGACGGAGGTGTCATGGAGGAAGAGGTTATTGAGGGTACCCTGGGTGCGTGAGTAATGGGGAGTTACAAGAAGAATGGTTGAGATCGTGATGGCGTTTGGAGCTACACCAACTAGAGAGAGTATCCTTTATTGAATGGTCATATAGTTATGTGATGATAGTATTATTGATGTTATTGTGTGTTTACTGACTCAAAGGATTATTCCAAGGAGTTTAGTAGACCTTGCTCGAGATCTATCGGATCCTCACTGGGCTTATTTATATAAGCTCACTCTCTATTATTGCATGCTTACAGGTGTTACAGAACAGATTACGGATACGTGCCTCAGGAAGCTGAGAATGTGCTTTATGTGGACGAGTCTTGTGTGCCGGAGTCGTTGCCATGAATTTGTCTTAGTTGTTGTAATATGTCATATTGTATAGCTTATTCAATTATAAGACTTATGTATGATGGTTTAGTAGTCTTTCTTTTGATCATGTTTAGATTACTAAGTTGGTTTATAATCTATTTTGAAATGTATGTATAGCCTATGTATTAAGTTGGAACGGAGGTGCATAACTATGAATGAGTTGATGAAAGAATGTTTAATGTATGAAATGGTTGCGTTGTATGTTGTTAATTTGATTGTGGAGTTGGTTGGTGATTTGTGGAGTTTGATGTATGTTGTTATTAAGGGTTGGTTTAGAGCCCTGATGTTCATGTTACTGTCGTTATGCTGCCGAAATTCCGTTGCGTCCTGACTGATTGTAAGAGGGGTCGAGTTGGGGCGTGACATGGTTAGTCCTAGAAACAAGGGAAACTCTGTCTGTTTTTCCTCATTTTTCGTGATCTCGGGATTTGGATCGAGGCTCCGGTCTCATGAAGGATTGAGGTGTTACATCTTTCCTCAGAGGATAAGGAGGACTCAAGGTCCTCTTCATTGGTGTGACGCCCGAGATTTTTTCGTACTTTTAGATTGCTATTGCATCCACTAATTGCGCATTTCTTATGTGCCTTGCTTGTTGTCTTCTTTAGTTACTATTCATTCCGTTTTTCAACTACTTAATTACCATGAATTAGCATTTTTTTAAGTCATAATAATTGTTATAGGAATAAGAAAAATGTGCATTTGAGCTAAAAGCGGTAGGAACGCTTGTTTAGAAAATGTTTACCAATCTAGTGAATAGTGTTACGTATGAAACATAATGTTTTAGTTAGCTAACATATTAATGCGCATTGAGACTCGTTTTTAAGCAAATTAGACTCATTTTTATAGACTTAACACTCACCCAACTCAACACCATTTAGCATATATACTCACACACACATATTAAGCTCATAAAACACAAAAAAAAGCATGCTGAAAACACTGTAGCAAATCCGAACAGCCCAATAGTAGCCAAAGAAGGAGATTTTGCTTCACCAATCACCAATCCAAGCCTCTCCAAGCCTAGAACAAGTAGTTTAGGGTGTGTGCAAGCCTTCTAGGTGCTCCTATGCGCTTTAGGTGAGGGATTTCATTACTCTTTTTGCATATTAAAAATGTTACACTTTTCTTGAATTGTTAGAAATGCTATCAAATGCTATTGCAAAGCTTATCTATGCTATTATACATTGTATATAAGTGCTAGATAACAAATTTAAGCCATTAGTTCACATTTTAAACGGTTGGAATCGTTACTTTGATTTTATGAGGTAAATAGTGACAAATTTTTAGGGTTTTGTGTAATTATGCATATTAGCTTGATTCATTGCTTCTAGTAGATGCCTTAGGTGCTAATGAAGGTAGTGCAATAGCCCCGTGCCCTCAAATTGCTATAAACTTGCATAAAACATGAAATAGCCGACTTTTTAAAAGTGGTTTCGGGGTTAATGCTAATCCGGGTTGATTTGAGTCTCACATTTGGTATTCTTAGGCTATCTAGGTGCTATAGAAGTTTTACGAACCCTCGTTTGAATCCCGGTTAAGGTATGTGTAGTTCAAAGCTATAAGAGAGAAATTGAGGCTTTTGGGGTAATTGTGAGTATTTGAATGTGTTTGAAGGTTATAAGGATGCCTTAAGGATTAATTAGAAGAATGATATAGCTTTCTCATGAATTTGAATCATTAACTTTTATTTGGAAGGAAAAATGGCTTAGGATAAAAGGAGAATGATTGAGAAATGAATGACTCTCCACTTCTATAACCTTGTAAGTGTTTATTGAGTGTTTAATTGCAATTATAAGATGTTTATGAGCTTATGGTATTGGTTTATGGGTAATTGTGTAACTTTTCCCTTTATGCTCTTTTAATTAGTTTGTATTATCACTTATAATATGAATTGTCTCGAGGGCAACCTCTTTTGTTGACCCTCCTAAGTGTTGCTGATCTTTATTGATTATCTTATTTCCAAGTGTTAACGTGTATTGCATAGTGGTTGCGCAACCATAGTATCAGGGGCGGATATGTTGAATATCGGCTGGGCAGATTGCCAGGGGATGTTGGGTCGTAGGATTATCGGGGTACATCCGGAGTACACCCACTAGAGTGATTGGGAATATGCCGGCACAATATTCGTGGTTCGTGGATCGTGAATGAAGATCAAATGAAGATTGGAGTGTTGGGGTTAAGTGTAGTGTATCCTTTTTAATATGTGGTTACTTAATCTTTTGTCATTCTTGAATGGTTTTAATTGCTGCTAATGTTTAACTGTATTACTTGTTGCATTGCACACCCCAGGAGACTTTATCCCTCACTGGGCAATAGTGGTTGCTCATACCTCGATATCATGTTTCAGGAAGTGCTGAGGGTGATCCCCAACTAGTTGAGGTAGTAGTGGAAGAAGAAGAAGTGCAGGCAAAGCTTTTCCCTAGTAGCCGTGTGATTGTTGTCTGAGGTGGATGTGTTTTCTTGTTGCTATGTGGGAACTTGTTATTCTATGTTATGATCTATTTTGGGGCCTAAAGGCTCATGTATATATTTGTGTAATGGGTAAGCTGGAAGCCAAATGACTGTAGTAGAAATGGTAATTCTGTGAAACCCTACTTTTCTGCTTTAACTCGATTTACGTGTTTTATCTCGTTTTGCGTGCATTTGACCTGTTTATGTGCTATATGACCTAGAATGTTATAATTTTGATGTCAATACTCCTAATACGTGCTAAATGTGCATTCATGAAATTTTCATAAAAAACGGGATCAGAAATTTTATCGTCGATTTTCAGTGAATAGTGTTTTCGAAACACGTCCGCTAAAATTTTGAAACTAGTCTTTTTAACCCTTCTAGACCTAGTCCACGGACTTTAATAGACCTGTGTTTGATTAAAACAGTTTTAAAATCGGCTTAGGAATTTATTAGGGTTTTTACACCGACTTTTGCGAAAATCGAGTTTTAAGCCGACTCGGGTGAAATTGTTTGATTGTAAAACTTATTGTCACCTAAAAATAACCTATTTGAGCTATCTTGGGTGTTGGATAATTGTTTTGAACATTGGTGATCAAGAAAATGCATTTAAAGTCAAGAAAACACTAAAAATAATTAGTTTCCACTTTGACTTTCTTTTATTTATTTGACCTTTGCTTAATATATGATCAACATACATTAAAAACAAAGCAAAACACCACAAAAAACACACACAAAACCGTGGCTCCTTGGAGGAGAAAGATGAAGGCATTTTCAAAGCATTTTTCTCATAGATTTCGCATTTCAAAGCCGAATTGAGTGATTCAAAGCTTGATTTCACTTGTTTGGCATCCATTCTACACATTTCTTGCATCAAAACACATCAAAGGTGAGAGAAAAATTCTAGATCTCAAAATGTCATTTTTATGTTTTTGCGTATAAATGAAATTTGAACCGTTAGAATTGCAATCTGATGTTAGATTATTGCTCCTTGCATGCAAGGGATCGTTTAGTGGTAATACTACGAATTTCTATCGGATGTAGCATAATTTTTATTTTTCGGTTATTTAAATTTGATTAATTTGTTCAAAGTTGATTATTTTGAGTTGTGTTGATTGGAATCGATTGCCGTCAATTTCTAAAAGTTTGTTAATTACGTGGTAGCGCCGTTGTAATGCCGAATTTTTGATTGTGATGTTCGTGCCAAAATCCGGAAAATTCAGCCAAGACATCCTCGGGTTTTAGGGTTATCGGGCATGTTTTGGAGGTGTTACGGTGGATCTTCGAGAGGGCTAATGTAGTAGGTTGAATGGGTGAGTGATAGAAACTGATTTGGCAATGTTTGGGTTGGTAGAATGTAAGTTATGAATTTTTGAAGTTTAGGTTGTCATTCTTTAATTTCTTGAACGATGCCTTTAGATGATTGGGTGGTGTTTGAGTGTTGAATGGTGAGTTGTTGATGAGTAACTTAGGGTTTAATTGTGTATATAATGCATGTCCGGTTAGATGGCCTACTTTGTCATCTAACTAAGTATTTTTGTTTAAATGATAATTGATGCTATCAATGATGATTGATTGATGATTGATGATGATTATGGAGTCTTGGTATATGTGTGCCACCTCTCGGGCAGCGTTGGGCTGTCGAGTTGATAACGGCATGACTGCTAGAGGCTACCCCCAGCTCGCATGACAGAGGTGTCATGGAGGGAGGGGCTAGTGAGGTACCTCGGGTGTGTGAGTAATGGGGAGTTATAAGAAGAACGGTTGAGATCGTGATGGCGTTTGGAGCTACACCAAATAGAGTATCCTTTATTGAATGGTTATATAGTTATGTGATAATAGTATTATTTATGTTATTGTGTGTTTACTGACTCAAAGGATTATTCCAAGGAGTTTAGTAGACCTTGCTTGAGATCTATCGGATCTTCACTGGGCTTATTTTATATAAGCTCACTCTCTATTATTGCATGCATACAGTTGTACTTTTGCAGGATTACGGGTACGTGCCTCCTGAAGAGGAGAATGTGGAAAACGTGCCTTACGTGGATGAGTCCTATGTTCCAGAGTCTTATCCATGATGTCGTACATGTTTTATTATCTTGTATATTAGCTTAGTAGCCTTTTCTATGCTTTATAGTTCTTGTTGTATAGGATGCTGAAAAGAATATAAATTAGTTGTTTCTATTCTGGCAGCTTCTTTTGTCTATGGTTAAGTTGTTAGATGGGTCCCAACTTATTTTTGAAATGTATGATAAGGTTGAGGTATTGTATGTTATGTTGGAACGGAGGCAGATAACGAGGACTGATTATTGTATATTACGGTTATGTTGTGTGTTGTTATGCTGTTGAGGAGTTGTTGTTTGTATGGTTTTGGAATTGGGTGTTTAATGTTATTAATGAGGTTGGTTTAGAACCTCAGTATTCTATTTACTGTCGTTATACTGCCGAAATCCCGTTGCGTCCTGACTGATTGTAGGTGGGTTCGAGTTGGGGCGTGACATTTAAGTGGTATCAGAGTGCATGTTAGCTGTCAGCCGGGGTATCCTCGGAATGTGGGTAATGGTCTAAGCATGCAAGTATGTATTAAGTGAAAGAAAAGTGAAATATATGTTAATATGTTTATGTGATTAATTTACTTATGTGTCTAACTTTCTATGTGACCAGTATGCCTTGTGTGTTAAGTGAACTAATATGGTCAATATGTTTTATGTGATAACGTGTCTTACATACTCAATGTGTTGTAGTTAATATGCATTTTGTGATTAATGTGTATTATGTGACAAATGTGTTTTATGTGATTGAAGTGTTTGTGTGAAGTTGGTTGTTTATGTGGTTTTAATTGTTTATAACTAGCTTATGTGAAACAACGTGCTTTAGGTGTTCAATGTACTTTAAGTGACCAATGTGAGTTACGTGATCAACTTGTCTTATGTGAAGTTTGTTGCTTATGTGACTTTAATTGTTTATAACTTACTTCTGTGATATAACCTGTTTATGTGATGTTGGCTTCTTATATGCTGAATTGTGTGTTATGTGATAATGTTGTAATATATGATAATCATGTAATATGTTGGTACTGGTTTTCATGAGATATAATTGTATATATGCTATAACTGTTAGTGATTTCTTTTGGGTGAAGTAAGGATGACTACAAGAGTTTTCGGAAATAGTGGTAGGCCATGATTTTGAATTATTATTATTCTAGTAGTTTATCAGTGAGATTTTAATTGTTATGTTTATGGATTTTAGTCTCAGTTTAATGGATCTGTTCTTGATGTTCCTTTAGCGAGAATTAAGTTGTTCGAGGAAAATAGTAATGTATCTTGATGATTATAATTTCTTTTGTTGCCATGTTTAACTTGTTATTACTTGGAGATGGATCATAAGTTGAGGTTTCCGTGAGGTTATCATTAGATACTTTTGGAGTCTCAACTCAGATTATACTTTCTTGAGGTTATTTTAGAATGAATTTATTTGAGGAATTAGTGATGTATATTTGTGAATGGAATGAAGTGTGGTATAACATGTGAATATTTCTACTATTTGGGATTGCTATATTATTAATGAATATTTTGGAGTTTTGATCTTTAAATCTTGGAGACAATTGGAGTGATTCCTGACTAAAGTTACTTTATTCGAAGATGTAATTGTTGGGAGATAGAATTATTTGAGGAAATAAGAATGCATTTTGGTGACTGAACATTTACTTGCCTATATCAAGCTTTTGAGTTCTAGGTGGTGTGACTTTCTAAATTGTTGATTGGGGATTCTCTTGTGTTATTATGGGTTAGTATGAATCTGTATTGTGTTATCAGATTTTGGAGTCTTCATTAGTTAATCTTGTTGGGTAATCAGTGATTTATCTTGTTTAGTGATTGGTCTGGTACGGAATATAAATTTTGGAGTGATTTATCTTGTTTGGTGATTGTTATGACTCCTTAGGTTCTCTAGATCTCCTTAGTGTCTTGTTTTGGAGGAAGATAGATTGTAGGATATGACTTGTTGGTATTTAAGTGTGTAGGTGGGACACCCTTCTTGTGCTTCATAATTCTATTGGTCTTATTATTATTTTCTACTCTATTCTCACTTATTTGAGAGAGGGTTACACTTTTCTAGCCTATCAATTGTTTCTTGAAAGTTTTGCTTACTGGATTAATGGATCCTATACTCATTTGACATTGTTTCTATTCTTAACATTCATATTTGCTTCTTATAGCAATGTCACTTATTGGAGTTAAGGTTTGAGACTTCTATATTTCATTCTATATCTCCAGCCATTGGTTTCAATATTTCATTTCATCCTATTACTATTCATTTGAAAGTAATTTTTCCTTTGGTATACCATTTTACTTATTCGAATTTCACTTGCTTGATGTACTCCCTACCTAAGTACATCATTGTCATTCTTGTTGATCCTTGTTAATCCTATTGTTTTATTATTAAATCCTTGCCATTACTTTGTTTGTAATTGCTCATTTAATATACTCAGCATTGTCCTTTCTTATCTATACTTCTTTGGTTATTGCGTGCTGAGATACTCATTATCTTGACACTCATATTTTCTATTGAATTAATTATCTCTTATCTCTTAATTTCATTTCACCTCAAGTACAACTTACTTGTTGGTTCCTTGAACAATTATCGAGAATTGAAATATCTACTTGTTCATGAATTTTTGTTCAACATACTCAGCACTGTTTTGACTCATCATCATCCTTTGTTCGTACTTATTTAATTGATAGGTGCTGAGACATTTCTTATCTTAGTTATCATGCTTCCTTATTAAACTATTAGGCTCTTGATTCTCTAACCTGTTTGAGCTCTTGTTCACTTGATTGTTGGCTCAAATATGACTTTCCATATTCGTATTTCCTTGTAAATTTCATAAGAGCCATATTCTGACAAATGTCACTTTTGAAATATTTCCTTGATCAGTAATCATTCATGTTATCGTAAATGAGTTTTTAAACCCTCGGGGTGTTCATAGAGCTCTTTTGTGTAGTAGGAGATGATTGATAAGTAGTGGTGTCATGCTAAGACTTTGGAGTTGCGATTTCTTTCATATGCAATACGATATTAGGTAGGAGAGAATTATGAATTGAAGATTGTCTTGGAACTATGATCATCAACTTGTAGTCAACAGAGGTTGTTCTTTTGAGGTCTTTGGTTAGTTGTCATCCTAAGAGATAAATGAGAACTAAGAGAAGTATTGTTAAGTGTAACGATTGAGGATTTAATTGTCTGTCAGTTCGAGAATTGCGCGGACGCAATTGTTTTAAGGAGGGGAGAATGTGAAACCCCACTTTTCTGCTTTAACTCGATTTACGTGTTTTATCTCGTTTTGCGTGCATTTGACCTATTTATGTGCTATATGACCTAGAATGTTATAGTTTTGATGTCAATACTCCTAATACGTGCTAAATGTGCATTCATGAAATTTTCATAAAAAACGAGATCAGAAATTTTATCGTTGATTTTTAGTGAATAGTGTTTTCGAAACACGTCCGCTAAAATTTTGAAACTACTCTTTTTAACCCTTCTAGACCTAGTCCACAGACTTTAATAGACCTGTGTTTGATTAAAACGGTTTTAAAATCGGCTTAGGAATTTATTAGGGTTTTTACACCGACTTTTGCGAAAATCGAGTTTTAAGCCGACTCGGGTGAAATTGTTTGATTGTAAAACTTCTTGTCACCTAAAAATAACCTATTTGAGCTATCTTGGGTGTTGGATAATTGTTTTGAACATTGGTGATCAAGAAAATGCATTTAAAGTCAAGAAAACACTAAAAATAATTAGTTTCCACTTTGACTTTCTTTTATTTATTTGACCTTTGCTTAATATATGATCAACACACATTAAAAACAAAGCAAAACACCACCAAAAACACACACAAAACCGTGGCTCCTTGGAGGAGAAAGATGAAGGCATTTTCAAAGCATTTTTCTCATAGATTTTGTATTTCAAAGCCGAATTGAGTGATTCAAAGCTTGATTTCACTTGTTTGGCATCCATTCTACACATTTCTTGCATCAAAACACATCAAAGGTGAGAGAAAAATTCTAGATCTCAAAATGTCATTTTTATGTTTTTGCGTATAAATGAAATTTGAACCGTTAGAATTGTAATCTGATGTTAGATTATTGCTCCTTGCATGCTAGGATCGTTTAGTGGTAATACTACGAATTTCTGTCGGATGTAGCATAATTTTTATTTTTCGGGTATTTAAATTTGATTAATTTGTTCAAAGTTGATTATTTTGAGTTGTGTTGATTGGAATCGATTGCCGTCGATTTCTAAAAGTTTGTTAATTACGTGGTAGCGCCGTTGTAATGCCGAATTTTTGATTGTGATGTTCGTGCCAAAATCCGGAAAATTCAGCCAAGACATCCTAGGGTTTTAGGGTTATCGGGCATGTTTTGGAGGTGTTATGGTGGATTTTCGAGAGGGCTAATGTAGTAGGTTGAATGGGTGAGTGATAGAAACTGATTTGGCAATGTTTGGGTTGGTAGAATGTAAGTTATGAATTTTTGAAGTTTAGGTTGTCATTCTTTAATTTCTTGAACGATGCCTTTAGATGATTGGGTGGTGTTTGAGTGTTGAATGGTGAGTTGTTGATGAGTAACTTAGGGTTTAATTGTGTATATAATGCATGTCCGGTTAGATGGCCTACTTTGTCATCTAACTAAGTATTTTTGTTTAAATGATAATTGATGCTATCAATGATGATTGATTGATGATTGATGATGATTATGGAGTCTTGGTATGTGTGTGCCACCTCTCGGGCAGCGTTGGGCTGTCGGGTTGATAACGGCATGATTGCCAGAGGCTACCCCCAGCTCGCATGACGGAGGTGTCATGGAGGGAGGGGCTAGTGAGGTACTTCGGGTGCGTGAGTAATAGGGAGTTATAAGAAGAACGGTTGAGATCGTGATGGCGTTTGGAGCTACACCAAATAGAGTATCCTTTATTGAATGGTTATATAGTTATGTGATGATAGTATTATTTATGTTATTGTGTGTTTACTGACTCAAAGGATTATTCCAAGGAGTTTAATAGACCTTGCTTGAGATCTATCGGATCTTCACTGGGCTTATTTTATATAAGCTCACTCTCTATTATTGCATGCATACAGGTGTACTTTTACAGGATTCCGGGTACGTGCCTCCTGAAGAGGAGAATGTGGAAAACGTGCCTTACGTGGATGAGTCCTATGTTCCAGAGTCTTATCCATGATGTCGTACATGTTTTATTATCTTGTATTTTAGCTTAGTAGCCTTTTCTATGCTTTATAGTTCTTGTTGTATAGGATGCTGAAAAGAATATAAATTAGTTGTTTCTATTCTAGCAGCTTCTTTTGTCTATGGTTAAGTTGTTAGATTGGTCCCAACTTATTTTTGAAATGTATGATAAGGTTGAGGTATTGTATGTTATGTTGGAATGGAGGCAGATAACGAGGACTGATTATTGTATATTACGGTTATGTTTTGTGTTGTTATGCTGTTGAGGAGTTGTTGTTTGTATGGTTTTGGAATTGGGTGTTTAATGTTATTAATGAGGTTGGTTTAGAACCTCAGTATTCTATTTACTGTCGTTATACTGCCGAAATCCCGTTGCGTCCTGACTGATTGTAGGTGGGGTCGAGTTGGGGCGTGACAAATTCTATGGCTTGTAATAACTTATGTTCTACTTTTAGTTGCTTTGCATGCTTGGGAGTAAATGTTCTAACGTAGGTTGTTTTCATCTTCTAAGAATGTTTCAATGCTATCATAGAATGACATGATAAACGGTTATGTGAAGAAGTTAAGTTGGATGCATGCTTATGTGAATTTGAACTACTGTATGCCTTAAGGCTTGGATGGCCTTGAACTTTTGAACTTTAGTTATAAAAGCTTGTCTTATAGTGTTGTGGCTTTATTGAGCGTTTATAGGTTTTTAGAATGTCTACGGTACAGGAGAGACTCTGTCCATTTTTCCCTAAAATTTTGAGACATGGTTGGAATTGGGTTGAGAATAGCTTGGTTTTTAGAGCCTCCGGTCTCGTGAGAGATCGGGGTGTTACAGTTGGGGTCTACTAATTCTTCTTCTAATCCTTTTGGCTTAGAAGGGTCCTCATCATGCCCCAAGGAAGTGTCGCCAAGTACTCTAGTTATCGAGGTTCCCGAGGTCTTAAAACGGGGTTCACCTTTGCCTGATCTCGCGGGATTTTTGATTCCTAATAACGTTTACTTTGGAAATACTCATCCCAGTGGTACCTGTAGACGTAGTGAGGCCAGTCCCTCATCTAGCGTAGATATCCTATGTCACGCCCCGACCCAACCCCCAAGCTAAAGGTTAAGTCCGGACCCGACACACGGACAGAGTCTCCCCTGTACCGTGGACATTCTAAAAACCTGTACTCATTCAAACAAGGTCCCAACAATACAATACAAGCTTTTCTTAAATAAACAACAAAGTTCTAATGCCATCCGAGCCTTATAGTACACAATAGTTCCAAAACACACAAGCATGCGAGAACTTATTATCAACATAGTTTTATAATCATGACATCCTAGGAAATCAATTAAACATAATTGAAAGATCAAACATTTCTACTTTAAGTCATTCACTCCCAAGCAAGCAAAGCGAATAGAAGTAGATCATAAGTTATTACAGTTCATAGGCTTTCAAAGCTACAACACAACCAACTAGTCTTCAACTTATACAACAAGCATATACATAGCCCTTGGGCTACAAAATAGTACATAAAGTAATCAGATGAATCTTCCATATAGCAGCAAATTCATTAACCACCTCAAGCTATCAGGCACAGCAACTAAGGTAAAGGCTCAATCTGAACTTCTTCTTCCTCAATTAACTCAACAAGCTGGGGATCACCCTCAGCGTCTCCTGAAACAGATATCGAGGTATGAGCAACCACTGTTGCCCAGTGAGGGATATAGTCCCGGGGCGTGCAATGCAACAGATAATACAGTTACACAACAATAACACTTAGACAATTAAAGAAACAATGATAACTTAAATAATCACACATTTAAAAGGATACGGTTCACACAATCCCCTATACACCAATCTTCACAGGTCTTCAATCACGATCCACGAACCACGAGCACGATCACGATAAGCCGGCATAATCCCCAAACACTCCAGTGGGTGTACTCCGGATGTACCCCGAATCCTACGACCTAACATCCCCTGGCAATCTCCGGACCAGGCGAATGGGGGAATAGGGCACGGAGTTTGAATATCCATCGGCAAGCCCTCTGCCGCCCAACCGATATTCAACACATCCGCCCCTGACACTATGGTTGCGCAACCACTATGCAATGCACTTAACGATGGCAAGTTAATAGCAATAATATAAGCGTTAACACATATGAGGATCAACAAAGTAGATTGACCTCGAGGCAATTAGCATAGAAGCAATTATATAAGCTAATAAGCAGTTTTACAAAGGGACATTTACAAAATAACCATAGAATTATGCCAAAAGCTCCAAATCAACTTAATATCACATATAAACACTCAAGAAGTCATGCCGTGGGTTTAGAAATGTGAGACAACCGAAATTGCACTTAAACCCCTTTATTTTACAAACTATTTCTCTTCCAAACCAAAGCTAATGATTTCATTTTCAAAGGGGACTCTCCCAACCTTCTAACTAACCCTCAAGGTACCCTCTTAACCCTCTAACTCCTTCAAATGCCTATGATTACCCCGAAAGCCCCAAATTCCCTCTTATGGCTTTAAACTACACATACATTGTCCGGGCTTCAAACAAGGGATATCAAGGCATCTATAGCACCTAGGTAGCCTAAGGATACTAGAATTGAAGCCCGAATCCACCCGGATTCGCATTAACCCCGAAAGCCCCAAATTAAAGTCGGCTATTTTCCATTTTTACGCGATTTAAGGGCAATACAAGTGCACGGGGCTATTAGGTTACCTTCACTAGCACCTAAGGTATCTATTAGAAGCATTACATCAAGCTAATTCGAGCAATTACGCAAAACCCTAGAAAAATGTCACTATTCACCCTAAAAATCAAACTAACTATTCTAACCGTTTAAATTGCGAAACGATGGCTCAAATATGTTCTCTAGCATTCATATACATGGTATAATAGCATAGATAACAATTGCAATGGCATTTGATCACATTTTCAACAAATCAAGAAATTGACAACTATTTAGAAATGCAAAAACAAGCCGTGAAATCCCTCACCAATGCGCGTAGGAGCACCTAGGAAGCTTGCAAACACCCTACACTAGTTGCTCAAGGCTTGGAGTGGCTTGATTTGGAGAGTTGATGAGCAAAATATTTTTTTTTTCTCTTCTCCTTGCTCTCGGCCCAGCTACAGTGCTCTGCACTCCATTTTTTTTGTTTTTGTTTTGTGTTTTAAGAGCCTTGGTTAATATTTAAGGTGTTTAGTTGGGTGGGGTCAAGCTTGGGTGTTTAAGTGGCTTTTAAAATGCGCGTTGAAAGCTTAGAAGCGAGCCTAAGGTGTGACACATTGGCTAACTAATTAAATCTATAAAGTTATTACGTAATACTATTCACTTGACTACTAAAATTATTTTCTAAACGAGCCCTCCTAACGCCTTTAGTTCAAATGCACATTTTTCCTACTACTTTTACAATTAATATGATTTAATAAAAATGTTAATTAACTAATAGAAGGCAGTTTAAAAATGGAGTGAATAGTAACCTAAGAAGACAGTTAATAAGGCACAGAAGTAAATGTACAAACAAGGGATACAACAGTAATTTAAATGCATGGCTAAATCTCGGGCGTCACATCCTCTCCCCCTTAAACTAATTGCGTCCACGCAATTCTTACATGATTCGGCGAATAACTCCGGATACCGTTCCCGCATCTGATCCTCTCTTTCCCATGCCGCATCTTCTACTCCGTGATGATCCCACAGAACTTTAACCATCGGAATGCTTTTAGTCCTCAGCTCCTGAACTTTCTGATCAACAATTCGAAGAGGTTTCTCTGTGTAGGTCAAAGTTTCACTGATCTCTAGCGGTTCCGGCTCAAGTATGTGAGAGGGATCTGGCTGATACTTCCGAAGCATGGAAACATGGAATACGTCATGAATTCTGCCCAGACTGGGAGGTAAAGCCAAACGGTAAGCCAAATCACCAACAGTTTCAGTTATCTCAAATGGTCCCACATATCAAGGGCTGAGTTTACCTCCTTTACCATGCCGAATCAAACCCTTGTGAGGAGAAATTTTCAGAAATACCCGGTCCCCCACAGCAAATTTCAGATCACGACGTCGTCTATCTGCATAACTCTTTTGCCGGCTCTGTGCTGTAAGCATTCTTTTCCTGATAAGCTGCACATGATCAATCATTTTGTTCATTTCAGGTAAGAGAGTAGGGTCGACCGTCTTCATTTCACCAACATCATCCCAGTAGAGAGGAGACCGGCATTTACGCCCATACAGTGCCTCATATGGTGCCATACCAATAGTAGCTTGATAACTATTGTTATAGGCGAACTCTGCGAGTGGCAAATACTTCTCCCAACTCTTACCGAAGTCCAGAATGCAAGCCCGTAACATATCCTCAAGGATTAAGATAGTTCTCTCGGATTGACCATCTGTCTGGGGATGGTAAGCTGTACTGAAATTCAAATTCGTGCCCAAAGCTTTCTGAATCTTCTGCCAGAACTGCGATGTGAATCTGGGATCTCTATCTGACACAATACTCTTTGGAATTCCATGAAGTCGGACAACATTCTCAATATACAACTCTACCAGTTTATCAAGAGAATCAGACTTCTTTTTAGCAATAAAGTGAGAAGTCTTGGTCAGTCTATCCACAATAACCCAAACTGAGTCATTACCCTTCGAAGACCTCGGTAAATCTGATACGAAATCCATAGTAATATGATCCAATTTCCAAACAGGAATAGCCAAAGGCTGCAACAACCCTGCAGGTCTCTGATGTTCTGCTTTAACTTTCTGACAAGTAAGGCATCGAGCAACATAGTCAGCAATTTCTCTCTTCATATTATTCCACCAGAAATTCTGCTTCAAATCTCTATACATTTTAGTACTGCCTGGATGGATAGTATATCTGGAACTGTGTGCCTTAGCAAGAATATCCTTTTTCAGAGTTGGATCATTCGGAATACAGATTCTACCCTTGAATTTAAGAATACCATCGTCGTGCAGTTTGAAATTCGACTCTCCCCCTTTAGAATTCTCTAAGACTTTCAATAATTGAAGATCAGCCTGTTGAGCTTCCCGAATCCTGGACAATAACAGAGATTGAATCTGCAAACTTGCGAATTGAATACCAGAATTTGAAGTACTAGGCTTCCATAAGCATAATTCTTCCATGAATTCCCAATTCTTGATAATCAAGCTAGCAACAGTAGCCTTTCGGCTCAAAGCATCAGCAGCCTTTCGGCTCAAAGCATCAGCAACAATATTGGCCTTGGCCGGAAGATAGTTAATAGTGCAGTTATAGTCCTCAAGTAATTCCAGCCAACGCCTCTGCCTCATGTTCAACTCTTTCTGTGAAAACAGATATTTCAAGCTCTTATGATCTGTAAAGATTTCAAATTTGTTGCCGCAGAGATAATGACGCCATTTCTTTAACGCAAGAATGATAGCTGCAAGCTCAAGATCATGAGTCGGATAGTTGAGTTCATAAGGCTTCAGTTTCCTGGAAGTATAAGCAATAACCCGGCCATTCTGCATCAATACACAACCCAGACCTTCCTTTGAAGCATCACTATAGATCACCAGATTATCATAACCCTCAGGTAAAGCAAGAATAGGAGCTGTAGTCAATCTCTTCTTCAATTCCTGGAAGCTGGCCTCGCATTTATCATTCCAGTCAAACACTGTTTTCTTCTGAGTAAGCTGAGTTAAAGGCCCTGCAATCTTAGAGAAATCCTTGACAAACCTCCGATAATACCCAGCTAACCCAAGGAAGCTACGAATCTCCGTGACAGTTTCAGGTCGTTTCCAAGATAACACAACTTCAATCTTCGCTGGATCAACAGAAATACCATCCTGCGAGATAATATGGCCAAGAAAAGCAACTTGCTTAAGCCAGAATTCACATTTGCTAAACTTTGCAAATAACTGATGCTCCTGAAGAGTCTGCAACACAATTCTGAGATGCTGTTCATGTTCCGCCTCAGATTTAGAATAGACAAGAATATCATCAATGAATATGACCACAAATTGGTCCAGATAAGGACGGAATACCCTCTGCATTTAGTCCATGAATGCGGCGGGAGTATTAGTAAGACCAAACGGCAAGACAACAAACTCATAATGGCCATATCGAGTTCTGAAAGCAGTTTTAGGAACATCATCTTTCTTAATCCTCAGTTGATAATAGCCCTGCCTCAGATCAAATTTAGAGAATACCCTGGCGCCTTGCAACTGATCAAATAACTCTTCGATTAAAGGCAAAGGATATTTATTTTTGATGGTTACCTGATTAAGACCCCGGTAATCGATGCATAGGCGAAGAGATCCGTCTTTCTTTTTAACAAATAGGACTGGCGCACCCCAAGGCGAAGAACTCGGCTGAATGAATCCCTTCTCAAGCAAGCCCTGTAATTGAACTTTCAATTCCTGCAACTCAGGTGGAGCCATTCTGTACGGAGTCCTAGAGATAGGTGAAGTCCCCGGCAATAAATCAATCATGAACTCTATCTCTCTATCAGGCGGTAACCCAGGTAATTCCTCAGGAAAGACCCCCGGAAACTCTCTCACAATAGGTACATCATTCAATTTCAATTGATCCCCAGGTTGATTAATCAAATATGCAAGATAAGCCTCACAACCCTTGCTCAATAATTTAGATGCCCTAATAGAAGAAATAATAGGAGTTCCAGTAGATTTTCTACTACCAACTATTTTAAGTATAGGCTGGTCAGGCATTTCTAGATACACAATCTTCTTTCTACAATCAAGCTGGGCATAATATTTACTTAACCAGTCCATCCCCAATATAATTTCAAAGTCATTGAAGGGTAGGATAATCAAATTAGCAGGAAAAACACGACCCTCAATAAATATACTACATGCTCTGCAAATAGATCTAGTAACAAACTTCGGACCCATAGGAGTATAAACCACAATCTCATGCAACAGTTTATCATGTTTCAATTTAGCATTTTGTGCACAAGTAGGAGTAATAAAAGAATGCGAAGCCCCGGAATCAATTAAAACCTTAACTGACTGATCATTAAGAAGAAAAATACCTTCTACCACAGCAGTAGTGTCCGGAAGCTCCTCAGCATCCAAAGCAAATACACGAGCCTGACCTCGTGGTGGTGGTGGTGCTGCAGTTGGTGCCCTGGTCTGAGAATTCTGAGCTGATGTCTGACCTCTAGGGTTCTTAAATTTCTGACAGTCTTTAACCCTGTGCTGATCACTGCCGCAACCTGTACACTTGTTATGTTTCTTCCAACAAACATCCTCAGTGTGGCCCTGGCGCTGACAAAAGCTGTACTGCTGGTGACGTCTTGCAACAGTGCCTCCCGAAGGAGCTCTGTAAGTAGAGGTAGCTGAACTACCCTGCTGTGAACGGGAAACTGCTGGACGAAACTGACTCTGAGTCTGACTCTGAACTGGTCGTGCCTGAGTTTGAGTAGGCCCTGTATAACTCTGAGTCTGCCTCGGCTGTGAACTCTGCCCAACTGATACAGCCTGCCCCTGGTACCCTTGACTCTGAGACTGAAACCGTTTACTCGATTGACTGGTCTCGGCTAACACATCGGCCTTCCGTTTCTCATATCTCGAGGCAGCTCGGACTACTGCAGCATAGTTAGGAAAATCATTTGAAGACAAGTTCAGCATAATATCCCTCCTCAAACCCAGGATGAACCTCTGGATCTTCATGTCCTCCGGCTGAATCAAAGCTGGGGCATAACGGGAAAGCCGGGTAAAAGTAGCCTCGTATTGATCTACCGTCATACTTCCCTGCTTCAAGTTTATGAACTCTGTTTGTCGCCTCTCGCGGGCAACTACCGATATATACTTGTCTCGAAATTCTCGGACAAAGTCGGCCCACGAATGATGAACTCCTTCAGCTCCCCATTTCTCACTGATGGTATTCCACCAATCTTCAGCATCACCCTCGAGAAGGAAAGTAGCATAAGTAATCTTCCTGTCATCATGGCACTCCAGTATTGCTGCCACTCTCTCAAACTTCCTTAGCCACATCTCAGCTTTCATATTGTCCGGCTCCCCAAAGAAAGTATAGGCCCCATGATGTATAAACCGATCATACAGATTCCCTCCGGTAGGACCACTACCTCCGGCTCTCGTAGCCTGATTACCTCCAACGACCCCTGGCTGACCCTGTTGTGTAACAAACTGGGCGATAGTGTTCATAGCAGTGGCCATCGTGGCCAAGATCTGTGCAGTGCTCGGTTCTTGAACCTGCGGTGCATTTTCGGCCACCTCAGCTTCTTGCCCACGAACCCCCTCGGGTTCTCCACCAACATTCGGATTATCAGCACGACGGCGAGGCCCCATCTCGAATAGCTAGAATGCAAAGTATTATGACAGGTATATATATGTATATATGCAATTTATAAGTAAACACATAAAGAAAAGTCCAATTAAATTCACATAAGGTCAAGTACATAGAAGTTCAAATAGATATTCCACATTCTTGAAGTACACATAAATCACTAGATCATACTTGACATTCTAGACTCTTGATAATCTATTTTCATGCTAGCATGTTCATTCCTTATTCAAATTTCACTTAGGTCAATCAAAATCAAGGACTCATGCATTCACAAAGTCACATTACAAATCTCTACCCACAGACCGAGAAATTTAACCCGGCTTCATGCAATCTATAGCTCTGATACCACTTAAATGTCACGCCCCGACCCAACCCCCAAGCTAAAGGTTAAGTCCGGACCCGACATACGGACAGAGTCTCTCCTGTACCGTGGACATTCTAAAAACCTGTACTTACTCAAACAAGGTCCCAACAATACAATACAAGCTTTTCTAAAATAAACAACAAAGTTCTAAGGCCATCCGAGCCTTATAGTACACAATAGTTCCAAAACACACAAGCATGCGAGAACTTATTATCAACATAGTTTTATAATCATGACATCCTAGGAAATCAATTAAACATAATTGAAAGATCAAACATTTCTACTTTAAGTCATTCACTCCCAAGCAAGCAAAGCGAATAGAAGTATATCATAAGTTATTACAGTTCATAGGCTTTCAAAGCTACAACACAACCAACTAGTCTTCAACTTATACAACAAGCATATACATAGCCCTTGGGCTACAAAATAGTACATAAAGTAATCAGATGAATCTTCCACATAGCAGCAAATTCATTAACCACCTCAAGCTATCAGGCACAGCAACTAAGGTAAAGGCTCAATCTGAACTTCTTCTTCCTCAATTAACTCAACAAGCTGGGGATCACCCTCAGCGTCTCCTGAAACAGATATTGAGGTATGAGCAACCACTGTTGCCCAGTGAGGGATATAGTCCCGGGGTGTGCAATGCAACAGATAATACAGTTACACAACAATAACACTTAGACAATTAAAGTAACAATGATAACTTAAATAATCACACATTTAAAAGGATACGGTTCACACAATCCCCTATACACCAATCTTCACAGGTCTTCAATCACGATCCACGAACCACGAGCACGATCACGATAAGCCGGCATAATCCCCAAACACTCCAGTGGGTGTACTCCGGATGTACCCCGAATCCTACGACCCAACATCCCCTGGCAATCTCCGGACCAGGCGAATGAGGGAATAGGGCACGGAGTTTGAATATCCACCGGCAAGCCCTCTGCCGCCCAGCCGATATTCAACACATCCACCCCTGACACTATGGTTGCGCAACCACTATGCAATGCACTTAACGATGGCAAGTTAATAGCAATAATATAAGCGTTAACACATATGAGGATCAACAAAGTAGGTTGACCTCGAGGCAATTAGCATAGAAGCAATTATATAAGCTAATAAGCAGTTTTACAAAGGGACATTTACAAAATAACCATAGAATTATGCCAAAAGCTCCAAATCAACTTAATATCACATATAAACACTCAAGAAGTCATGCTGTGGGTTTAGAAATGTGAGACAACCGAAATTGCACTTAAACCCCTTTATTTTACAAACTATTTCTCTTCCAAACCAAAGCTAATGATTTCATTTTCAAAGGGGACTCTCCCAACCTTCTAACTAACCCTCAAGGTACCCTCTTAACCCTCTAACTCCTTCAAATGCCCGTGATTACCCCGAAAGCCCCAAATTCCCTCTTATGGCTTTAAACTACACATACATTGTCCGGGCTTCAAACAAGGGATATCAAGGCATCTATAGCACCTAGGTAGCCTAAGGATACTAGAATTGAAGCCCGAATCCACCCGGATTCGTATTAACCCCGAAAGCCCCAAATTAAAGTCGGCTATTTTCCATTTTTACGCGATTTAAGGGCAATGCAAGTGCACGGGGCTATTAGGTTACCTTCACTAGCACCTAAGGTATCTATTAGAAGCATTACATCAAGCTAATTCGAGCAATTATGCAAAACCCTAGAAAAACGTCACTATTCACCCTAAAAATCAAACTAACGATTCTAACCGTTTAAATTGCGAAACGATGGCTCAAATATGTTCTCTAGCATTCATATACATGGTATAATAGCATAGATAACAATTGCAATGGCATTTGATCACATTTTCAACAAATCAAGAAATTGACAACTATTTAGAAATGCAAAAACAAGCCGTGAAATCCCTCACCAATGCGCGTAGGAGCACCTAGGAAGCTTGCAAACACCCTACACTAGTTGCTCAAGGCTTGGAGTGGCTTGATTTGGAGAGTTGATGAGCAAAATCTTTTTTTTTCTCTTCTCCTGCTCTCGGCCCAGCTACAGTGCTCTGCACTCCATTTTTTTTTCTTTTGTTTTGTGTTTTAAGAGCCTTGGTTGATATTTAAGGTGTTTAGTTGGGTGGGGTCAAGCTTGGGTGTTTAAGTGGCTTTTAAAATACGCGTTGAAAGCTTAGAAGCGAGCCTAAGGTGTGACACATTGGCTAACTAATTAAATCTATAAAGTTATTACGTAACACTATTCACTTGACTACTAAAATTATTTTCTAAACGAGCCCTCCTAACGCCTTTAGTTCAAATGCACATTTTTCCCACTACTTTTACAATTAATATGATTTAATAAAAATATTAATTAACTAATAGAAGGCAGTTTAAAAATGGAGTGAATAGTAACCTAAGAAGACAGTTAATAAGGCACAGAAGTAAATGTACAAACAAGGGATACAACAGTAATTTAAATGCATGGCTAAATCTCGGGCGTCACATCCTAGGTAACGTGGACGAGTCTCCTAATCTGCAGATGGGGATTACGTTGCCTGAACACCCAAAAACGCTCCTTTTGCTTGCTTAAGTAGGTTTTCTTCCACTAGAAAGAAGATTAACGATGTTTGGCCCAAGGCAGACACTTTTTCCCCATGCTATCTTATTAGGATTCCTAGTAAGGGTGAAGCGGCATGTCAAGGCCGCCCAGATGCGTCTATCATGAAGCCTTTAAGTTCATGCGTTTCCTTTTTCCTAGCGTCATTAGGGAGTTTCTCAACTATTACAATCTGAGCCTAGGGCAAATCGCTCTGAGCCACTGGAGGATAATAGGCAGTTTCTACATTCTACCGGCTTCCTTATTCTTCCGTCGCATGTTTCAAATTAACAAAAAGAGTGATGACCCCAGTTGGTACCACTTGTGACACCCAAACCCGGGGCTAATTTTTGACTATTTTATATTTGCGAATTAGCATTTTTCCTATGTTTATTAACTTATATGCGACATTCGTTCATTGCTATTTTGTGAATTGCAAGTCGGGATAGTGCATTACAAAAATAATTTTGGTATCGTATGAATAGTAAAAATATTGAACAACATTGTTTTGGGCTAGCTAGTTTTAATTGAATTTTTGGGCTTTATTTAAGTTTTGTCATGTATTTTTAATAAGCCCAACTATACTATACATATCATATATACAATATAGCATACATATACACATACACTTAGAAAAAAAAACAAAAAAATCACCTACAACCACCACTATAACTGACGGCTAGCTTGGGGAAAAGAAGAAGAAAATCCTCTCAAATCTTGCTCTTGTGTAACCATCCAAGTGTTTTTGAAGAGATTTCTTGCTACTACAAGTCATAACCTAGCATCTTCTTGCATATTTTGCTGAGATATTTCACATTTATTGCATTTTGAAAGTCTATGCCATGTTACTAAATTTCTAGACTTGTTTTATGTTGTTGAATAGCTTAGATTGTGAATTATTGCAAAGGGTTAATTGGAGAAGAAGATGAATAGTAATTTTTAGGGCTTATTGTTAATTCTTGATTATAAGCTAAATCATATGATATCTAGTGATGTCATAAGTGTTATTGAACCTAGATTAGTGTTTAAAATAGATAAAACTTGATTTAAACTTGGTTAATTAGATTGAACTGTGACACCCCGATCCCTCTCGAGACCGGGAGTTCTATCAATCAATCTAATCACAACCCAAACCAACCCCGGGCATAAATTTTTAGGGAAAACGGACGGAGTCTCCTCTGTTTCTAGGCGAAATGTAAAACCTGCAACAGCATATAAATGGACCAACACCGTGTCCAAACATTCAACCACCTCAAGGCCATCCGAGCCTTGGTTCACAACAAGAAAATCACAAGTAAATATACATTCAAGCTTAGCAATTAAACTACACCAACCTATTTCATAAGCTAGACTATCATATCTTTCTATCTCTTTTCCTTTGTCATTACCAATATACATTGAAGTTAAGCTACATTAACTAAATACCCAATCTAGTGAAACTTAAATTACATCCCCTTTAACTTTAAACACATATAATACATAAAAGCATACAACTTTACAACTTTGACAACTCAAGTCATATAGGCACACATGACAACTCTTCAAGCACGGACTTTCACGAAATCACGAACTTTCCAGCTAATATGGCATTTCCTGAAATGTGGTGGTGAGGAGTGAGTATACACAACACGTATACTCAGTGAGAGCGGAGAGAAAGAAGATCGTGCAATGCAAATAGGTACAGTTAAGCAATACAATCAATAAAAGGCATTCAATATATACAACAATACAATAAACAATTAAGAAAAGCATTAACACAACCAATCAAAGCTATACCACACTTTGAAGGCTATGGTTCACTTGAGCGAGTAATGTACCGATCACGATTCCGATGACATTAACGATGACGCGCCGGCCCAAACCACCTTATAACACCAGTTTGGAATACCCCGGAAGTATCCATCAATTCTACAACCCAAAACTCCCTGGGAGGCAACCCAAGCGAGAAGAGGGAATAGCTACGGAGCTAGAGCAACCAACACTGGCAACCCGAGGCTACCCAGAGAGGCCCATCACTCACGTGCGAGACACTATGCAATGCAAGACTCAATACAAAGCGATAAACGAGCGATATCAAGCATTCTCAATAATTGATAAATATTTCAATCAATAATCAACTCTAACAAGCGTAATAAGCATTCTATAGGCAACATAAGCATCCTATAAGCAACATAAGCAATATAAGCATTCTATAATCAATATAAACATTCTATAAGCAATATTCTATGAAAACACACAAAATCACAAAAAAGACCCCAACTTTAAAACACTACTACTTTCAAACGAGCCACGAGCTTTGGAAACCGACTTCACCAATTCTCCTAGGTCACCATAAGGCACGTCTAAAGACCCCGAAACCCTACTTTACCCTAGAATTCACGCAAAGTCCCGTTTTCCCCCTTTGCTCGTTTGAACTACAACTATATCAACCAAACACCCAACCAACGCCATAATCGCACCAAAAGTGCTTCCATGGCCTCTCGAAACAATGCCAACATGCAAATCGAGAAAATGCCAAACTCGACCTAAACGACCCCGACTTTCACTAAGTCATTTTTCTCCGTTTTTCTATTACACATTCCAATTAAACCACACATTTAGGCATTCTAGCATATCTAGCACATTTCTACATCAACAGACAGCATAACGGAGCAACTTCATCGTTTCAAGGGTTTACTATTCACAAAATACTATTCAACAACCAATTTAAATTGCAATCTCAACATTTAACCGTAGAAAATGTTAAAAAGCTATAAATACATGTTCTACAATCAACAAGGAACATTCTTTAAGCAACAAAACGATTAAAACAAAAATCTACGCATAAAATCCAAAAATCAAAGTTTAGATACAAATATTTCAAATGCGCAAATAACGATGAAATCCTCACCTTAGATGCTCCTAGACGCTAGGAAAACCTCATAGAGTGCCTCGAAAACCACCCCGTGCAAGCTTACGCGAAGATTTGATGATTTGAAGTTGAATTTCTTTTTTTTTCTCTCTTCTTATTTTCGGCCAGCTTGCTGCTGTTTCAGCTCTGTTTTTTTTATTTTGCAAGGTTTTAAGCTTATAAGGTGATACAAAGTCAAATGGTCAAGGCCCCTTGGTCAATGCTAACTAAACATGGTCAAAGTAGTTCATTTTGTGCATTTTAAAGCCAAAATAACTAAGGAAAAATTAATTATAGCTAACAACAATTAAAATATAAAATTAAAGTCATCTAAATACTAGTTTCACTATTTGCTGAGGACTAGAAACCGTTCTCTAGCTATCACTCCCGAAATGCAATGCACATTGCGACAACAAAGAAGTAACAATTAAATCTCAAAGAATCTAAGAAATATATCATTTTTGGAAAGCATCATATTTTAGAATTTACTCCGGCTCGTAGCTATTTTTCATTTAAGTGAAATCCGAGCATTTAAGTGCAAGAAAAATAAAACCGATTGACACAAATATGAAAAGTAGTTGATATTCCATTACTATGATTAGCTTAGGTATTATTCTAGTTACTTCTAAAAGAAATATGAAAGTAAAGCTACAAATAAGTGTTTAACTAAAAATAAACACAAATTCAATGCCAACATTTAAAATGTCACTTAGTTAAATGCAATTAAATGCCATTAAATGCACGCCGGTTCAGGTTATCACATGAACACTAAAGGGATCATGTATAGGTTTGTTGTTCGGGTGTGTTTGAATGCCTTGGTTGGTGTTAATTATGTTAGGTAGTGTCTAAAATGCAGTTATTGTCACGCCCCGACCCAACCCCCAAGCTAAAGGTTAAGTCCGGATCCGACACACGGACAGAGTCTCCCCTGTACCGTGGACATTCTAAAAACCTGGAATCACTCAAACAAAGTCCCAACAATACAATACAAGCTTTTCTTAAATAAACAACAAAGTTCTAAGGCCATCCGAGCCTTATAGTACACAATAGTTCCAAAACACACAAGCATGCGAGAACTTATTATCAACATAGTTTTATAATCATGACATCCTAGGAAATCAATTAAACATAATTGAAAGATCAAACATTTCTACTTTAAGCCATTCACTCCCAAGCAAGCAAAGCGAATAGAAGTAGTTCATAAGTTATTACAGTACGTAGGCTTTCAAAACTACACCACAACCAACTAGTCTTCAACTTATACAACAAGCATATACATAGCCCTTAGGCCACAAAATAGTACATAAGCAATTAGTTGAACTTTCCACATAGCAGCAAATTCATTAACCACCTCAAGCTATCAAGCACGGCAACTAAGGTAGAGGCTCAATCTGAATTTCTTCTTCCTCAACTAATTCAACAAGCTGGGGATCACCCTCAGCGTCTCCTGAAACAGATATCGAGGTATGAGCAACCACTGTTGCCTAGTGAGGGATACAGTCCCGGGGCGTGCAATGCAACAGATAATACAATTATGCAATAATATCACTTAGACAATTTAAGAAACAATGATAACTTAAGTAACCACACATTTAAAAGGATACATTTCACACAATCCCCTATACACCAATCTTCACTGGTCTTCAATCACGATCCACGAACCACGAGCACGATCATGATAAGCCGGCATAACCCCAAACACTCCAGTGGGTGTACTCCGGATGTACCCCGATAATCCTACGACCCAACATCCCCTGGCAATCTCCGGACCAGGCGAATGAGGGACTAGGGCACGGAGTTTGAATATCCACCGGCAAGCCCTCTGCCGCCCAGCCGATATTCAACACATCCGCCCCTGACACTATGGTTGCGCAACCACGATGCAATGCACTTAACAATGAAAAATTAATAGCAATAATATAAGCATCAACACATAGGAGGATCAACAAAGTAGGTTGACCTCGATGCAATTAGAATAGAAGCAATTATAGAAGCTAATAAGCAGTTTACAAAGGAATATATACAAAATAAGCATAGAATCATACCAAAAGCTCCAAATCAATTTAAAATCACATATAAACACTCAAGAAGTCATACCATGGGTTTAGAAGTGTGAGACAACCGAATTAGAACATAAACCCCTTTGTTTTTCAAACTATTTCTCTTCCAAACCAAGGTTAATGATTCCATTTTCAAAGGAAACTCTCCCATCCTTCTAACTAACCCTCAAGGTACCCTCTTAACCCTCTAACTCATTCAAATGCCCGCGATTACCCCGAAAGCCCCAAATTCCCTCTTATGGCTTTAAACTACACATACAATGTCCGGGCTTCAAACAAGGGATATCAAGGCTTCTATAGCACCTAGGTAGCCTAAGGATACTAGAATTGAAGCCCGAACCCACCCGGATTCGCATTAACCTCGAAAGCCCCAAATTAAAGTCGGCTATTTTCCATTTTTAAGCGATTTAAGGACAATGCAAGTGCACGGGGCTATTAGGTTACCTTCAATAGCACCTAAGGCATCTATTAGAAGCATTAAATCAATCTAATTTGAGCAATTATGCAAAATCCTAGAAAAATGTTACTATTCACCCAAAAAATCAAACTAACGATTCTAACCGTTTAAATTGCGAAACGATGGCTCAAATATGTTCTCTAGCATTCATATACATGGTATAATAGCATAGATAACAAATACAATGGCATTTGATCACATTTTCAACAAATCAAGAAATTGACAACTATTTAGAAATGCAAAAATGAGTCGTGAAATCCCTCACCAAAGCGCGTAGGAGCACCTAGGAACCTTGCACACACCCTACACTAGTTGCTCAAGGCTTGGAGAGGCTTGGTTTGAAGAGTTAAAGAAGAAAAATCTCTCCCAAAGCTGCTGCAGTGTTTCGGCCCTGCTACAGTGCAAATCAGCTTCTATTTTTTTGTTGTTGTGTGCTATATGAGCTAAAGTGTGAGTTGTTTTGGCTTTATAAAAGGTGGGGTCTAGTTTGGGCGTTTAGGTGGCTTTTAAAATGCGCGTAGTAAGCTTAAAAATGAGCCTAAGGTGAAACATGTGTGCTAGTTAATTAAATCTCTAAGTTAGTTACGTAACACTATTCATTCAACTACAAAAGTCATTTTCTAAACGAGCCCTCCTAACGCCTTTAGTTCAAATGCACATTTTTTCCACTACTTTTACAATTAATATGATTTAATAAAAATGCTAATTAACTAATAGAATGCAGTTTAAATACGGAGTGAATAGTAACCTAAGAAGACAGTTAATATGGCACAGAAGTAAATGCGCAAACAAGGGATGCAACAGTAATTAAATGCATGGCTAAATCTCGGGCGTCACAGTTATGGCATTGATTAAGGGTGTGGTTAGGAGGCTTGTAGTATAAAGTGGCTGTGAAACCCCACTTTTCCTGCTTATCTCGTTTTACGTGCTATACCTCGTTTTTCGTGCATATGATTTGTTTATGTGCTATAGGACCTAGAAAGTTATAATTTTGATGTCAATACTCCTAATACGTGCTAAATGTGCATTCATGAAATTTTCATAAAAAACGGAGTCAGAAATTTTATCGTCGATTTTCAGTGAATAGTATTTTCGAAACACGTCCGCTAAAATTTTGAAACTGGTCTTTTTAACCCTTCTAGACCTAGTCAACGGACTTTAATAGACTTGTGTTTGATGAAAACGGTTTTAAAATCGGCTTAAGAATTTATTAGGGTTTTTACACCGACTTTTGCGAAAATCGAGTTTTAAGCCGACTCGGGTGAAATTGTTTGATTGTAAAACTTCTTGTCACCTAAAAATAATCCACGTGAGCTATCTTAGGAGTTGCATTTTTGTTTTGAGCAAGAAGATAGTTAAAATGCATTTAAAAGACAAGAAAATGATTTAAAGGACTAAATATTACTTTGACTTTGCATTTTATTTATTTGACCAAACTTTAAATTACATATAGTCATCAACACACACTCAACACAACACAAAACACCACCACAAACACACACAAGGCCGAGAGAAAGAAGAGAGAAAAAGAAAAGAGATTTCAAAGCTTTTCAATCCAATTTTTCAAAGAAAAACCTAGTTTTTGTCCGTAGAACTTCGCACCGACTTGGATTCTGCTTGTTGGGCACGCATAGCACGCATTCCTAGGCTTATATCGCATCAAAGGTGAGAGAAAAATTATAGATCTCAAAATGTCATTTTTATGTTTTTGCTCATAAATGAAAATTTAACCGTTAGAATTGAAATCTGATGATAGATTATTTCTCCTTGCATGCTAGGGATCGTTATATACTAATACTACGAATTTCTGTCGGATGTAGCATAATTTTTATTTTCCGGGTATTTAATTTTGATTAAAATGTTCAAAGTTGAATTAAATGAGTTGTGTTGATCGAAATCGATTGCCGTCGATTTCTAAATACTTGATAATTACGTGTTAGCGCTGTTGTAATGCCGAATTTTCGATTACATTGTTCGTGTGAAAATCAGGAAAATCCAGCCATGACATCCTAGGGTTTTAGGGTTATCGGGCATGATTTGGAGGTGTTATGGTGGATTTCCGAGAGGGCTAATGTAGTAGTTTGAATGGGTGAGTGATAGAAACTGATTTGGCAATGTTTGGATTTGTAGATTGTAAGTTATGAATTTTAGAAGTTTAGGTTGTCATTCTTTAATTTCTTGAACGATGCCTTTAGATGGTTGGGTAGTGTTCGAGTGTTGAATGGTGAGTTGTTGATGAGTAATTTAGGGTTTAATTGTGTATATTATGCATGTCCGGTTAGATGGCCTACTTTGTCATCTAACTAAGTTATTGATTGATTATTATTGAGTTCGGGAATCGGGCACTTTTGTTGCTGATCTCCCATATTATTGATTGATTATTATTGAGTTCGGGAATCGGGCACTTTCGTTGCTGATCTCCCAATTGATTGATTGATTGATGATTGATGATTATGGAGTCTTAGTATGTGTGTGCCACCTCTCGGGCAGCGTTGGGCTGTCGGGTTGATAACGGCATGACTGCCATAGGCTACCCCCAGCTCGCATGACGGAGGTGTCATGGAGGGAGGGGCTAGTGAGGTACCTCGGGTGCGTGAGTAATGGGGAGTTATAAGAAGAACGGTTGAGATCGTGATGGCGTTTGGAGCTACACCAAATAGAGTATCCTTTATTGATTGGTTATATAGTTATGTGATTATAGCATTATTTATGTTGTTGTGTGTTTACTTGCTCAAAGGACTAAATCCAAGGAGCGTAGTGAATACTGTCGAGATCTATCGGATCCTCACTGGGCTTATGTATATAAGCTCACTCTCTATTATTGCATGCTTACAGGTGTTGCAGAGCCGGATTACGGGTACGTGCCTCCTGAGGAGGAAAATGTGCCTTACGTGGACGAGTCATATGTTCCTGAGTCTTATCCATGATTATATGTTGTTTAGTGTCATGTATATTAGCTTAATAGACTTTTATATGCTTTATGGTTCTTATTGTAATAGATGTTGAAAGATGATGATCCAAACGATGTTAACTTAGTGGCTTTCTTTTGTCTATGGTTAAGTTGTAGTTGTGTCTCAACTTATTTTTGAAATGTATGATAAGGTTGAGATATTGTATGTTATGTTGGAACGGAGGCGTATAACGTGGATGGTTTATTGTATAATATGGTTGTGTTGTATGTTGTTGTTTGAATTGAGGAGTTGCTGGATGTATGATGTTTAATGAGGTTGGTTTAGAACCTCGGTATCCTATTTACTGTCATTATACTGCCGAAATTCCGTTGCGTCCTGACTGATCGTAGGAGGGGTCGAGTTGGGGCGTGACATTTAAGTGGTATCAGAGCGCATGTTAGTTGTCAGCCGGGGTATTCTCGGAATGTGGGTAAAGGTCTTAGCATGAAATATGTATGAAAAGAAAGAAAAGTGAAATATGTATTGGTATGATTAAATGATTAAATGATTATGTGATTTAAGTGCTTATGTGATTATGTGATCAATTTGCTTATGTGATTGAAACTTATGTGATCTATGTGCTTTATATGAGTTTGTTGTTTGTGTGTTAAAAGTTGTATATAATCTGTTTATGTGCTATAACCTGTGCTAACTCTTTGATTAGTACGATGGCCGGTAGACCGAGGACTCGTGGTAGACCCGAGATTGTAGATGAGGTTCCTGGTAATGTGGCACAGGGCAGTGATAGGGGTGATGTCAGGTTAGGGTCAGCAATGGATCGGATTGCAGATTTGATGGCTGGGCAGGCCTAGTTGTTAGCAGGTCAGGCTGTTCAGACTCAGGCGTTGCAGGCTCAGATACAGAATGTACAGGGAGGTAATCACGGTCGAGGTACTATGAAGGAGTTTCTGGGGTACTATCCTCCTAGATTTCAGGGAGAGCCTGATGATAGGAAGGCCGAGTCGTGGATTAGTAAGTTAGAGAAAATTTTTGATTCTCTCGGGTACAGTGATGAGAGGAAGGTGACTTGTGCTGTCTATTTGCTTGATGATGAGGCCGAGGAATGGTGGCGCACTGTGAGAGCCAGTTGGGAGACTCGGGGTGTTCCGTATATTTGGGATACCTTTCTGACTGCTTTTAGGGATAAGTATGTCCCGAGGGTTGCACGAGAGAGGAGAGAGGCTGAGTTCTTGTCTTTGGTACATGGGGATTCTACTGTGGCTCAGTATGAGGCTACATTCACTAGGTTGTCCCGGTATGCACCGGAGTTTGTAGCTGTGGAGGAGAGGAAGACCCGTAGATTTATGTTGGGATTGAGGCCCGAGATTCAGGATGCAATGGCTCTGAATCGCTATGATATCTTCACTGAGGCTTTTGATGCAGCTTCTAGGTTAGAGAAGAGGAAAGGGGATCAGATTGTCTCCAGTCAGCCTAGTAAGAGGCCGTATCAGCCACAGGGCCAGCAGGTTATATATAGGCCTCCAGTACAGCAGGTTGTATACAGGCCACCAGCCCAACAGGGTTCTTATAGGCCACAGGGTCAGCAGAGTTACTATCGGCCTCAGTTTCAGTAGAGGCCATATCAGGTTCAGACTCAGTATAGGCCAGCCCAATCTCAGGGTCAGTACAGGCCTAGTGTGGTGAGACCTCAGCAGCAGGCTGTATCAGCTGCTTCATCAGCTTCTGGTTCTTCTAGGGGCAGTGTTAGTGCCACATCATCGCAGTGTAATTACTGCAAGCGCCCAGGGCATGTAGAGTCCGACTGCAGGGTAAAGGCAGGGACATGTTTGGGTTGTGGTAGCATCGAGCATAGGGCGAAGGATTGTCCTAGATATGCGAGGACTGAGGGTCGGGCAGCGACTCAGGGTTACCAGGGTAGGCCTACAGGCAGTGTACCACAGCAGCAGCGGGTTCAGGCTCGGGCTTACGCAGTTGATATGGAGGAGATGCCTGAGGAGACTGCAGTTGTGGAAGGTAACTTCCTTATACTTGATCAACTTGTTAAAGTGTTGATTGATTCTGGTGCTACGCATTCTTTCATTACTCCTGCTTGTGTGCAACGTGTTAAATTGCAACCTGAAAGATTGCCTTATGTGGTTGAGATTAGTACCTCTTTGACTGATAAGTATGTTACTGGCTTAGTATGTAAGGATTGTATAATACATGTTAAGGGGCATAATTTTCCTTCGGACCTTATTTTATTTCCTATCCGGGGGTATGATGTTATTCTGGGTATGGATTGGCTTTCTAAGTATGATGCCCAGCTGAACTGTAGAACCAAGGTTGTACAGTTTCGTTTGCCAGATCAGCCAGTAGTAGAGGTAGCGGGTAACCGGGGTGCTAAGACGAGTTTTGTTATCTCAGCAACTAAAGCCGTTAAGTTGGTGAGTAAGGGGTGTTCGAGTTATCTAGCTTATTTGATCAACAAGCCATCTGATAAGCTACAGCTAGAGGAAGTCCCTATTATCCGGGAATATCCTAATGTATTTCTCGAGGAGTTGCCAGGATTGCCGCCAGAAAGGGATATAGAGTTTGTGATTAATCTTGTTCCTGGTACTCAACCTATTTCTAAATCGGCGTACCGGATGGCACCAGCTGAGTTGAAGGAGTTGAAGACTCAGTTACAGGAGTTATTGAAGAAAGGATTCATTCAGCAGAGTTCTTCACCTTGGGGAGCTCCAGTCTTATTTGTGAAGAAGAAGGATGGTACTTTGAGATTGTGTATTGATTACCGTGGTTTGAATCAGGTGACCATCAAGAATAAATATCCTTTGCCACTGATTGATGAGTTGTTTGATCAACTTCAGGGAGCCAAAGTCTATTCTAAATTTGATTTGAGGCAGGGGTATTATCAGCTTCGGATTCGTACGGAGGATGTTCCGAAGTCTGCCTTCAGGACTCGGTACGGGCATTATGAGTTTGTTGTTATGCCCTTTGGTTTGACTAATGCACCGGCAGCATTCATGGATTTGATGCATCGAGTCTTTCAGCCGTACTTAGACCAGTTCGTGGTGATTTTTATTGATGATATCTTGGTCTATTCTAAATCTGAATCGGAGCACGAGCAACATCTACGGCTTGTATTAGAGAAGTTGCAGGAGCATCAGTTGTTTGCCAAGTTCAGCAAATGTGAATTTTGGCTGCAACGGATTTCTTTTCTTGGCCATGTTATTACACAGAGCGGTATTTCCGTAGATCCCACTAAGATTGAATCGGTGATGTCTTGGAAGCGGCCAGAGAGTGTTACTGATGTCCGTAGCTTTCTTGGCTTGGCGGGTTATTACCGTAGGTTTGTCAAGGACTTCTCGAAGATTGCGGGGCCACTATCTAAGTTGACTCAGAAACGGACTATCTTTAATTGGGATGAGAAGTGTGAGAGTGGATTTCAGGAGTTGAAAAAGAGGTTAACTACCGCTCCAGTACTTGCTCTACCAGAGGGGACCGATAATATGGTCATTTACAGCGATGCATCCAAGGAGGGCTTGGGATGTGTTCTTATGCAGGATGGCCGAGTTATTGCCTATGCTTCTCGAAAGTTGAAGCCTTTTGAAGAAAATTATCCGACTCATGATCTTGAATTGGCAGCAGTTGTCTTTGCACTCAAGAAGTGGCGTCATTATCTGTGGGGAAATAAGTTTGAAATTTTCACTGATCATAAGAGTCTAAAGTACTTGTTCTCACAAAAGGAGTTAAATATGCGCCAGCGGAGGTGGATGGAGCTTCTTGGAGATTATAATTGTTCTATCAATTATCTGCCTGGAAAAGCAAATGTTGTGGCAGATGCTCTCAGCCGGAAGGCTAGTATTTCTTGTTTGGCTGTCAAGAAGTGGGAGGTTCTTGAGGAGTTTAGTTATTGGAGACCAGAGTTGACTCAGGTTGGGGTGATGTGTTCACATCTCCGTATTCAGCCTTTATTATTGTCTCAGATCAGGGAAGCTCAGCAGCTTGATGTTAAACTTCAGAAGATCAAGGATCAGATCATGGGTGATCAGTCTGACTTCAAACTGCATGAGGACGGTATTCTTTGGTTTCGGAACAGGGTTTGTGTTCCCGATGAACCGGGCTTGAGGCGAGGTATTCTGGAGGAAGCTCATAATTCTAAATATACTATTCATCCCGGTGGAACCAAGATGTATCGGGATTTGAAGCAACATTACTGGTGGAACAACATGAAGAGAGAGGTTGCTCAGTTTGTGTCTAGATGTTTGACTTGTCAGAGAGTGAAAGCCGAGCATCAACGACCTGCAGGTTTGCTTCAACCGTTGGCTATACCAGAGTGGAAATGGGAGCATATTACGATGGACTTCGTCACTGGGTTGCCTAGATCACCGAGGGGTAATGATGCAGTTTGGGTTGTCGTGGATCGTTTGACGAAGACAGCTCATTTTATCTCGATGAAGATGGGAGATGAGGTTACAAAGTTGACGGACCTCTATTTGGATCAGATTGTTAGACTTCACGGTATTCCCTCTAGTATTGTCTCTGATCGAGATCCTCGATTTACTTCTCGTTTGTGGGAGAAACTTCAAGAGACCTTAGGTACTCAGTTGAACTTCAGTACTGCGTATCATCCACAGACCGACGGTCAGTCTGAGCGGACTATTCAGATTCTGGAAGATATGCTTAGGGCTTGTGTTCTGGACTTCGGGAAGAACTGGGAGAAACATCTACCACTTGCCGAGTTTGCCTATAACAATAGTTATCAAGCTACTATTGGGATGGCGCCTTTCGCAGCTCTTTACGGTCGTAAGTGCCGTTCACCTTTATATTGGGACGAGGTAGGAGAGATGAAGACTGTTGATCCGACTATTATGCCAGAACTTCTTGAGAAGATTGAGAATGTTCAGTTGATCAGGCAGAGAATGCTTACGGCGCAGAGTAGATTCAAGAGTTATGCTGATAAGCGTCGTCGAGACTTAGAATTTGCAGTCGGAGATCGGGTTTTCTTGAGATTGTCTCCTCGAAAGGGGTTTGCTCGTTATGGTAAAGGTAGAAAGCTGAGTCCGAGATTTGTTGGGCCGTTTGAGATTACTGGCAGGGTTGGTAAGTTGGCGTATCGGTTGGCTTTACCCGAGAACTTCTCTAATGTCCACGATGTATTTCACGTGTCTAATTTGCGGAAATATAATCCGGATCATTCTCATATTCTTGAGCCAGAGCCGTTACAGCTTCGAGAGAATTTGACTTATGACGAGCGTCCGATTCGTATTCTAGATCAGATGGACCGAGAGTTGAGGTCGAAGAGGATTCCGATGGTTAAGGTGTTGTGGAAGCATCACGGCATTGAGGAAGCTACGTGGGAGAGACGAGATCAGATGCAGCAGCAATACCCAGATCTATTCTGTACATCAAGTAAGAATTTCGAGGACGAAATTTCTATAAGGAGGGGAGAATGTGAATGTCACGCCCCAACTCGACCCCACCTACGATCAGTCAGGACGCAACAGAATTTCGGCGGCATAACGACAGTAAACGGATTTCCGAGGTTCTAAACCAACCTCATAAAACATCATACATCCCGTAATTCCTCAATACAACAACAACATACAACACAACCATATTATACAATAAAACATCCTCGTTATACGCCTCCGTTCCAACATGACATACAATACCTCAACTTTATCATACATTTCAAAGGTAAGTTGAGACACAACTACAATTTAACCATAGACAAAAGGAAACCGCTAAGTTAACATCATTTGGTTCAACATCTTTTCAATATCTATTACATTAAGAACCGTAAAGCATATAAAGTCTATTAAACTAATATACAAGACATTTAACAACATAAAGTCATAGATAAGACTCGGGAACATATGACTCATCCACAAAAGGCACATTTTCCACATTCTCCTCTTCAGGAGGCACGTACCCGTAATCTTGTGAAAGTACACCTGAAACATGCATTAATAGAGAGTGAGCTTATATACATAAGCCCAGTGAGGATCCGATAGATCTCGACAATATTCACTACGCTCCTTGGATTTAGTCCTTTGAGCAAGTAAACACACAACAACAATAATAACATAAATAAAGCTATCATCACATAACTATATGACCATTCAATAAGGATACTCTATTTGGTGTAGCTCCAAACGCCATCACGATCTCAACCGTTCTTCTTATAACTCCCCATTACTCACGCACCCGAGGTACCTCACTATCCCCTTCCCTCCATGACATCTCCGTCATGCGAGCTGGGGGTAGCCTATGGCAGTCATGCCGGTTTCAACCCGACAGCCCGACGCTGCCCGAGAGGTGGCACACACATACCAAGGCTCCATTTTCATCAATCATCATGCAAGCATAAATCGATCAATCAATTGGGAGATCAGCAACAAGAGTGCCCGATTCCCGCATTCAATAATAATCAATCAATAACATCAATATAACATCAATATAACATCAATATAACATCAATATTAAATTAAACATCAAACAACGTAGTTAGATGACAAAGTAGGCCATCTAACCGGACATGCATAATATTCATAATTAAACTCTAAATTACTCAACAACAACTCACCATTCATCACTCGAACGCTACCCAACCATCTAAGGCATCGTTCAAGAAATTAAAGAATGACAACCTAACTTCTAAAATTCATAACTTACAATCTACTAATCCAAACATTGCCAAATCAGTTCCTATCACTCACCCATTCAACCTACTACATTAGCCCTCTCGGAAATCCACCATAACACCTCCAAAACATGCCCGATAACCCTAAAACCCTATGACGTCATGGCTGGATTTTCCGGATTTCCACACAAACAATGTAATCGAAAATTCGGCATTACAACAGCGCTAACACGTAATTATCAAGTATTTAGAAATCGACGGCAATCGATTTCGAGCAACACAACTCAATTAAATCAACTTTGAACATTTTAATCAAAATTAAATACCCGGAAAATAAAAATTATGCTATATCCGACAGAAACTTGTAGTATTAGTATATAATGATCCCTAGCATGCAAGGAGCAATAATCTATCATCAGATTTCAATTCTAAAGGTTCAATCTTCATTTATACGCAAAAACACAAAAATGACATTTTGAGATCTAGAATTTTTCTCTCACCTTAGATGCGATATAAGCCTAGGAATGCGTGCAATGCGTGCCCAACAAGCAGAATCCAAGTCGGTGCGAAGTTTCACGGACAAAAACTAGGTTTTTCTTTGAAAAATTGGATTGAAAGCTTAAGTTTTTCTCTTCTCTTTTCTCTCCTCTTCCTCTCGGCAATGTGTGTGTGTATGGTGGTGTTTTTGTGTTGTGTGAGTGTGTGTTGAGGACATAAGCTTAAATGGTCAACTATTTAATTAAAGTCAAAGTTATTTTAATAGGTAATTTTGTGTTTTTAATGTCTTTAATTGCATTTTAGTGATCACCAAGTTAAAATTAATTATGCAACCCCCAAGATATCTCAAGTGAGTTATTTTTAGGTGACAAGAAGTTTTACATTCAAAGAATTCCACCCGAGTCGGCTTAAAACTCGATTTTCGCAAAAGTCGGTGTAAAAACCCTAATAAATTCTTAAGCCGATTTTAAAACCGTTTTCATCAAACACAGGTCTATTAAAGTCCGTGGACTAGGTCTAGAAGGGTTAAAAAGACCAGTTTCAAAATTATAGCGGACGTGTTTCGAAAACACTATTCACTGAAAATCGACGATAAAATTTCTGACTCCGATTTTGATGAAAATTTCATGAATGCACATTTAGCACGTATTAGAAGTATTGAAATCAAAATTATAACTTTCTAGGTCCTATAGCACATAAACAGGTTATATGCACGCAAAACGAGGTAAAACACGTAAAACGAGATAAGCAAGAAAGTGGGGTTTCACAGTGAAACCCCACTTTTCCTGCTTATCTCGTTTTACGTGCTATACCTCATTTTTCATGCATATGATTTGTTTATGTGCTATAGGACCTAGAAAGTTATAATTTTGATGTCAATACTCCTAATACGTGCTAAATGTGCATTCATGAAATTTTCATAAAAAACGGAGTCAGAAATTTTATCGTCGATTTTCAGTGAATAGTATTTTCGAAACACGTCCGCTAAAATTTTGAAACTAGTCTTTTTAACCCTTCTAGACCTAGTCAACGGACTTTAATAGACTTGTGTTTGATGAAAACGGTTTTAAAATCGGCTTAAGAATTTATTAGTGTTTTTACACCGACTTTTGCGAAAATCGAGTTTTAAGCCGACTCGGGTGAAATTGTTTGATTGTAAAACTTCTTGTCACCTAAAAATAATCCACGTGAGCTATCTTAGGAGTTGCATTTTTGTTTTGAGCAAGAAGATAGTTAAAATGCATTTAAAAGACAAGAAAATGATTTAAAGGACTAAATATTACTTTGACTTTGCATTTTATTTATTTGACCAAACTTTAAATTACATATAGTCATCAACACACACTCAACACAACACAAAACACCACCACAAACACACACAAGGCCGAGAGAAAGAAGAGAGAAAAAGAAAAGAGATTTCAAAGCTTTTCAATCCAATTTTTCAAAGAAAAACCTAGTTTTTGTCCGTAGAACTTCGCACCGACTTGGATTTTGCTTGTTGGGCACGCATAGCACGCATTCCTAGGCTTATATCGCATCAAAGGTGAGAGAAAAATTATAGATCTCAAAATGTCATTTTTATGTTTTTGCTCATAAATGAAAATTTAACCGTTAGAATTGAAATCTGATGATAGATTATTGCTCCTTGCATGCTAGGGATCGTTATATACTAATACTACGAATTTCTGTCGGATGTAGCATAATTTTTATTTTTCGGGTATTTAATTTTGATTAAAATGTTCAAAGTTGAATTAAATGAGTTGTGTTGATCGAAATCGATTGCCGTCGATTTCTAAATACTTGATAATTACGTGTTAGCGCTGTTGTAATGCCGAATTTTCGATTACATTGTTCGTGTGAAAATCAGGAAAATCCAGCCATGACATCCTAGGGTTTTAGGGTTATCGGGCATGATTTGGAGGTGTTATGGTGGATTTCCGAGAGGGCTAATGTAGTAGGTTGAATGGGTGAGTGATAGAAACTGATTTGGCAATGTTTGGATTTGTAGATTGTAAGTTATGAATTTTAGAAGTTTAGGTTGTCATTCTTTAATTTCTTGAACGATGCCTTTAGATGGTTGGGTAGTGTTCGAGTGTTGAATGGTGAGTTGTTGATGAGTAATTTAGGGTTTAATTGTGTATATTATGCATGTCCGGTTAGATGGCCTACTTTGTCATCTAACTAAGTTATTGATTGATTATTATTGAGTTCGGGAATCGGGCACTTTTGTTGCTGATCTCCCATATTATTGATTGATTATTATTGAGTTCGGGAATCGGGCACTTTCGTTGCTGATCTCCCAATTGATTGATTGATTGATGATTGATGATTATGGAGTCTTGGTATGTGTGTGCCACCTCTCGGGCAGCGTTGGGCTGTCGGGTTGATAACGGCATGACTGCCATAGGCTACCCCCAGCTCGCATGACGGAGGTGTCATGGAGGGAGGGGCTAGTGAGGTACCTCGGGTGCGTGAGTAATGGGGAGTTATAAGAAGAACGGTTGAGATCGTGATGGCGTTTGGAGATACACCAAATAGAGTATCCTTTATTGATTGGTTATATAGTTATGTGATGATAGCATTATTTATGTTGTTGTGTGTTTACTTGCTCAAAGGACTAAATCCAAGGAGCGTAGTGAATACTGTCGAGATCTATCGGATCCTCACTGGGCTTATGTATATAAGCTCACTCTCTATTATTGCATGCTTACAGGTGTTGCAGAGCCGGATTACGGGTACGTGCCTCCTGAGGAGGAAAATGTGCCTTATGTGGACGAGTCATATGTTCCTGAGTCTTATCCATGATTATATGTTGTTTAGTGTCATGTATATTAGCTTAATAGACTTTTATATGCTTTATGGTTCTTATTGTAATAGATGTTGAAAGATGATGATCCAAACGATGTTAACTTAGTGGCTTTCTTTTGTCTATGGTTAAGTTGTAGTTGTGTCTCAACTTATTTTTGAAATGTATGATAAGGTTGAGATATTGTATGTTATGTTGGAACGGAGGCGTATAACGTGGATGGTTTATTGTATAATATGGTTGTGTTGTATGTTGTTGTTTGAATTGAGGAGTTGCTGGATGTATGATGTTTAATGAGGTTGGTTTAGAACCTCGGTATCCTATTTACTGTCGTTATACTGCCGAAATTCCGTTGCGTCCTGACTGATCGTAGGAGGGGTCGAGTTGGGGCGTGACAGTGGCAAATGGGAAATTTGGGGTTATTAAGTAGATGTTGTTAAAAGTGAGTTTTCCTAATTTTTTAAGGTGTCATAAAGTGTCCCTAGGAGGATAGAATTGTTGAATTGTAGATTGCATGGCTTACGTTTAGTGTGTGCTTGCAATTGGACTTAAGGGCTAATTGCCTTGATTTGTTGCTTGCTGAGGTTGGATTGCTTATGTGGATGGATGTGAAAGAATGTGATCTTGTTGTGCTTGTGTCCTATTTTGTGGCCATATAGGTCTTGTTTGTATTTGTGTATGTCCTGGAGGATTGTTAATTAAAGTTTTGAAAAGTAGTTGGCATATAATAACTTTATTGCTTTGCTTTATTGACTAGTTTAACATGCATACTTGGATGAGATTAATTCAAGTTGGTTGAATGACTTAATATCTAAGAAAGTTAAGTAGAGAATATTAGAGTGGCATGATAATCAGAATTATGATCTTAGTTTTTAGTAGCTAATGAAAATGATGCATGAATGCCTTATTTTGTTATAGTAGAAAGGCTTGGATGGCCTTAGGGACTTGGGTAGTTATGATAATGAAGATCATGCTTGTTTATGAATATTTGTATATTGTTGTTGTGGCTATTTCTTCTGTGTACAAGTAACTGGTTAATCCATAGTACAGAGGAGACTCTATCCGTTTGTCAGGTCTGGACTTACACTTTAGCGTGGGGTCAGGTCGGGGCGTGACATTTAGATGGTATCAGAGCTTATAGAATACATGAGCTGAGATAGGTTTCCTGATCTGTGGGGTAGAGGTCTTTATGTGAAAGTGGAAATTGTGTGATTGTATGATTGTCTAATTGTCTAAGTGCGTGATTGTCTGAGTGATAAGCATGTTGGCATGAATATGAGAATTTGAAGTGTCAATTGTATGATATTGTGTGTGTATGAAAAGTCTAGAGTGTATTGCATGATTATGTGTCTTGTATGTGACTTTGTCATCAAGGTGCCTTGTTTGAAGTTATTTTTGTGTGATATATCTATGAACTGCATGTGTACTTGTCATAATACTTTCATATTCAAGTTATTTGCTATGGGACCCCACTGGCAAAATAGAGCTCAGAGTGCTGATCAAGCAAATTTGGGACAACAACTGACTAATGAACATGTTATGGCCATCATGGCTACAATAATTAACAGAATCATGCAGTATACAGAAGAACATAGACAAAGGGGTAATCAGCCGACAAGTAATCTTGAACATGCCCGAGACAACGCCGAGGGCAGTGGTATTATTGGGGGTAATAGCAGCAGTAGTCAGGTCAAGAAATTCTTGAAACATGGGCCGACTCAAGCAAGTTGAGCTGTGGATAAGTCGGGTTGGGAAAATCTTCAATGCCTTAGAGTATAATGATGAAAGGAGGATCTCATTTGTTGTATTTTTACTTGATGGTGACAACGAGTAGTGGTGGAGGACTGTGCAGCGGAGATGGGATGCTGAGAATGCACAACACACTTGAGCTGACTTTGTGAGAGAGTTCCAAGATAAATATATTTCCAAGGTGACCCGAGAGAGGCGAGATGAAGAATTTGTCTCACTAAAACTGGGAAATATGACTGTTATACAATACGAGGTTGCATTTGACAGGTTGTCTCATTATATGCCTGAGTTGGTACAACCTAAGAGACGAAAGATTCAGCAGTTCATTCGGGGTCTGAGGCTAGACATTCAACTGAACATGTCTACTAACTCGTTTACTACTTATACAAATGTCGTGCAAGCAACATCGAGGTTTGCAAAGCACAAGACATGGTTGTTAGCTAGGTCCAGTTAGCCTAATAAGAGGTTGTTCTTATCTCAAAGTCAGGGGGCACCGAGATAGATTCAGTCAGTCAGCTAAGGTCAGGGTCAACAGCAGAGGCAGTTTCAGTTACAAAGTTACCTAGGGCCTGTTCAGTCACAGCCTAGACCGGTACAGAGTTAGGCACAGAGCCAGTCCCGACCAGTTGCAGCCATATCTTAGTAGGGTAGCACTGCTACATCTACATATAGAGCCTTTATCGGAGGCACTGCTGCAAGACAAAACCAGCAGTGCAACTTCTGTCAGCATAAGAGCCATACTGAAGAGAATTACTAGAAGAAATCAGGCAAGTGTACAAGTTGTGGTAGAGACCAGCATAGGGTCAAGGATTGCCTCAAGTTTAAAGGAGTGCAGGGTTAGGCATCAGGACAGACTGGTCAGAATAAAGCTTCAAGTGCAGCTCCAGCTTAGCGAGCCCAGGCTCGAGTATTTGCCTTGGATCAAGAGGAGCTTCCGGAGATGATTGTAGTAGTGAAAAGTACTTTTCTCATTAATAATCAGTCGGTTACAGTTTTAATTGATACCGGGGCTACACATTCTTTTATCACTCCTATGTGTGTATAAAGTATTGCATTGAAAGTAGAAAAGTTGCCTTATAAAATTGAGGTAGGCACACATATGGGCACAAAGTTTATCACAGAGTCTGTATGTAAAGCATGTGAAATTTGAGTTGAGGGTCGTACATTTCCTACTTACTTAATTATTCTGCCTTTCCGAGACTTTGAAATCATACTGGGGATGGATTGGTTGGGGAGATATTATGCTCAACTTGACTGTAGAAAGAAAATTGTAAGATTACAAATTCCTGACCAACCTGTGATTAAGATAGTATGGAGTCATAAATCTACTGGAACCCCTATAATATCTACAATTAAAGCATCTAAAATGTTGAGTAAGGGTTGTGAAGCATACTTGATTAATCAACCAGCTGATAAACTAAAATTGAATGAGGTACATGTTGTGAAAGAATTTCCTGGAGTATTCCCTGAAGAGTTGCCGGGTTTTGCCACCGGATAAGGAGATAGAATTTGTAGTTGATTTGTTTCCAGGGACATCCCCTATTTCTAGAACTCCATATAGAATAGCCCCACCTGAATTGCAAGAATTAAAGGTACAGTTGCAGGGCTTGCTTGAAAAGGGGTTTATACAACCTAGTTCTTCACCTTAGGGTGCACTGGTATTGTTTATGAAAAAGAAAGACGACTTTCTTCGATTTTGTATTGACTAAAGGGGTTTCAATCAGGTAACCATAAAGAATAAATATCCATTACCTTTGAATGAAGAGTTGTTTGATCAGCTACAAGGTGCCAAGGTGTATTCAAAATTTGATCTGAGACAGGGCTACTATCAACTCAGAATCCACAAAGAAGATGTGTCAGAAATAACCTTCCGAACTAGGTATGGTCATTATGAGTTTGTTGTGTTGCCATTTGGGTTGACAAATGCTCCAGCTGCCTTCATGGATTTAATGTAGAGGGTGTTTCGACCGTATCTAGATCAATTTGTTGTGATTTTTATTGATGATATACTGGTGTATTCAAAATCTGAGGATGAACATGAGCAACATTTGGGGATTGTACTGCAGACCTTGTAAGAACACAAATTATTTGCTAAATTTAGTAAATGTGAGTTCTGGCTGAATCAAGTTACCTTCTTGGGTCATATTATCTCACAACAGGGAATTTCTGTTGATCCAGCAAAGATAGAAGTGGTGTTATCGTGGAAACGACCTGAAACTGTAACTAAAATTTGCATTTTTCTTGGGTTGGCTGGGTATTATAGGAGATTTGTTAAAGACTTCTCAATGATTGCAGGGCCTTTGACTCAACTAACTCAAAAGAAGACTGTATTCAATTGGGATGACAAATGTGAGACCCGTTTTCAAGAATGGAAGAAAATATTAACCACTGCTCCTATCCTTGCATTGCTTGAGGAGACTGATAATTTTAGGATCTATAGTGATGCCTCTAAAGAGGGTTTGGGCTCTGTACTAATGCGAAATGGTAAGGTGATTGCTTATGTATCAAGAAAGTTGAAGCCTTATGAATTCAATTACCCTACACATGATCTTGAACTAGTTGCAATAGTCTTTGATTTAAAGAATTTACATAATTACTTATGGGGCAAAAAGTTTGATATTTTTACATATCACAAGAGTTTAAAATACTTGTTCTCGCAGAAAGATTTGAATATGAGGCAGAGGCGCTGGTTAGAACTACTGGATGATTATAATTGTACTATTAGCTATTTGCCAGGTAAAGCTAACATTGTTGCTGATGCATTAAGCCGAAAGGCTACAGTTGCCAGTTTGGTTATTAAAAATTGGGAATCTATGGAAGAATTGTGCTTGTAGAAACCGGAAACTTCTGAAACTAGTATTCAATTTGTGAGTTTGCAGATTCAGTCTCTATTGTTGTCAAGAATTTGTGAAGCTCAACAGACTGATCCTTAGATATTGAAGATCCAAGAAAAATCAAAAGGGGAAGAGTCAGACTTCAAATTTCATGATGATGGCATCTTCAGATATAAGAACATAATTTGTATTCCTGGTAATTCAGCTTTAAAGAATGAAATTCTTTCGAAGGCATATAGTTCCAAATATACTATCCATCCAGGTAGTAAAAAAAGGTACAAGGTGTTAAATCAAAATTAATGGTAGAACAATATGAAAAGAGAAATTGCAGATTATGTGGTTAAATATTTAACATGTCAGAAAGTTAAGGTTGAGCATCAAAGACCAATTGGGTTGTTGCAACCGTTGTCTATTCCTCAGTGGAAATGGGACCATGTTACTATGGACTTTGTGTTGGATTTGCCGAGAACTCTGAGGGGTTATGATTTCGTCTGGGTTGTTGTGGATAGGTTGACCAAGACCTCATATTTTATTACTATGAACAAGCAAGATAACCTTGACAAGTTAGTTAGGCTTTACATTGAAAACATTGAAAGACTTCATTGAACTCTAGCAAGCATTGTGTCAGACAGAGATCCCAGGTTCACATCTTAATTCTGGCAAAAAGTTATAGAAGACACTGGGAACTAAATTGAGTTTTAGCATTGCGTATCACCTGTATACTGATGGGCAATCTGAGAAAACTATAAGAATTCTAGAAGACATATTGCGAGCTTGTGTTCTGGACTTTGATAAGAGATGGGAGAGATACTTACCTCTTGTAGAGTTTGCCTACAACAATAGTTATTAAGCTACTATTGGTATGGCACCCTATGAGACATTATGTGGGCATAAATACAAATCTCCATTGTATTGGGATGAGGTTGGAGAGATGAGAATAATTGATCCGACTGTGTTGCCTGAGATGGTTAAAAAGATAATGTTCTACTCATTTGTAAAAGAATGCTTACAACCCAAAGTTGGCATAAAAGTTATGTTGATAGATGCCAACATGACTTGGAGTTTGCCGTGGGTAATCAGGTGTTTATGAAAATCTCTCCTCGTAAAGATTTGATTCGGCATGGGAAATGGGGTAAGTTGAGTCCTAGATTTGTGGTACCATTTGAAATTACTGAGAAAGTTGGAGCTTTAGCTTACAGATTGGCTTTACCTCCGAGTTTGGCTAGACTGCACGACATTTTTCATGTGTCGATATTGAGAAAATATCATTCGAATCTTTCACACATCCTTGAGCCAGAGCCTTTGCAGATCAGTGAGACTTTGTCATATACTGAGAAGCCGATTCAAATTGTAGATCGGAAGGTTCAAGAACTCCGAACTAAAAGTATTCCGATGGTGAAGATTCTATGGGATCATCACGGGATTGAGGATACTACGTGGGAGAGAGAGGATCAGATGAAAGACTGATATCTAGAGCTATTTGCCGAATCATGTAAGGAATTGCGAGGAGTTTAAGGGGGAGAGGGTGTGGCACCCAAGCACGGGGCTAATTTTTAACTATTTTATATTCGTGAATTAGCATTTTTTCTATGTTTATTAACTTATATGTGGCATTCATTCATTGTTATTTTATGCATTGCATGTCGGGAAAGTGCATTATAAAAATTATTTTGGTATCGTGTGAATAGTAAAAATTTTGAACAACATTGTTTTGGACTGGCTAGTTTAAATTGGATTTTTGGGCTTTGTTTAAGTTTTGTCTTGCATTTTTAATAGGCCCAACTATACTATACATATCATATATACAATATAGCATACATATACACATAGAAAAAAAACAAATCACCTAAAACTACTACCATAGCCGACGGCTAGCTTGGGGAAAAAAAGAAGAAAATCCTCTCAAATCTGGCTCTTGTGTAACCATCCAAGTGTTTTTGAAGAGATTTCTTGCTACTACAGGTCATAACCTAGTATCTTTTTGCATATTTTGGTGAGAGAGTTCACATTTATTGTATTTTGAAAGTTTATGCCATATTACTAAATTTCTAGACTTGTTTTATGTTGTTGAATAGCTTAGATTGTGTATTATTGCAAAGTGTTAATTGAGGAAGAAGATGAATAGTGATTTTTTGGCTTATTTTTAATTCTTGATTATAAGCTTAACCATATGATATATAATGATGCCATAGGTGTTATTGAACCTAGATTAGTGTTTAAAATGGATAAAACTTGATTTAAACTTGGTTAATTAGATTGAACACTAGAGGGGTCATGTATAGGTTTGTTGTTCGGGTGTGTTTTAATGCCTTGGTTGGTGTTAATTATGTTAGGTAGTGTTTAAAATGCAGTTATGGCATTGATTAAGGGTTTGTTTAGGGGCTTGTAGTATAAAGTAGCAAATAAGAGATTTGGGGTTATGAAGTAGATGTAGGTAAAAGTGAGTTTTCCTAATTTTTTAAGGTGTCATAAAGTATCCCTAGGAGGATGGAATTGTTGGATTGTATATTGCGTGGCTTTCGTTTAGTGTGTGCTTGCAATTGGAATTAAGGGCTAATGTATAGAAATTGGAAAATGTTGTTGGTACTTGTCTTACAATTGATTAGTTAAGTGTCTAAAAGTACTTGTACAATATGTTTATCTATTTTCCAGAGCTTCGTGAGTTTGATTGCATAGTTATATTGTTAGAATATGCTTGTATCCTGTTATATTGTTATATTGCTTATATAGTATAACTTACATGCAAGGGCAACCTACATTATTATCCCTCGATTATCATTATTGAATTATCTTGTTATTGTTTCTTGGGGTGATCTCGTAATTCCTACGGGATGGAGATGATGGGGTCGGTCCATGGATTTTCCTTCCTTTTCTTTTGCCGCATTTCGCTCTTGAGTGCATTGCATCATGGTTGCGAAACTATATCGTCGGGGCAGATGTATTAGGTATTCATTGGGTGGCAAAGGACTTGCTAATGGATATTCAATCTCCATGCTTTAGTCTCTCACTCGCCTAGTCTAGAGTTTGCTAAGGGGAGTTAGGTCATAGGATTTCGAGGTACATCCGGATTATACCCATTGAAGTGTTTGGAGTTATGTCGGCACATTGATTGAGTTCGTGGTTCGTAGATTCAGGTTCGTGATCAAGATAAATACTTTGGAGTGTTTGGGGATTATTGAGATCATATCCTTTTAAATGTGTGGTATTTAGTTGTTTAATTGTTTCTATAATGAATAGTTACTTGTTTTGTGAATAGTTGTTGCATTGCACGAAAAGGATTTTGAAAACACCCCCTGTTAACTATTTTCCCTCCCTCGCTGAGCAACTGTGTTTACTCATTCCTCTTTTTAACATGTTGCAGGAGAAGTTGAGGTAGATCCCTAGCTATTGACTGTAGAGGAAGAAGAAGTGCAAGTTGATCAATTGCCTTGATTTGTTGCTTGCTGAGGTTGGATTGCTTATGTGGACGGATGTGAAAGAATGTGATCTTGTTGTGCTTGTGTCCTATTTTGAGGCCATAGAGGTCTTGTATGCATTTGTGTGTCTTGGAGGATTGTTAATTAAAGTGTTGAAAAGTAGTTGGCATGTAATAACTTTATTGTTTTGCTTTATTGCCTAGTTTAGCATGCATGCTTGGACGGGATTAAGTAAAGTTGGTTGAAGGACTTAATATCTAAGAAAGTTAAGTAGAGAATATTAGAGTAGTATGATTATCGAAATTATGACCTTAGTTTTCAGTACCTAATGAAAATGCACGCATGAATGCCTTATTTTTTTTTATAGTAGAAAGACTTGGATGGCGTTAGAGACTTAGGAAGTTACTAATGAAGGTTGTGTTTGTTTATGAATGTTTATATATTGTTGTTGTGGCTATTTCTTCTGTGTGCAGTTAATTTGTCAGTCTACGGTACAAAAGAGACTTTGTCCATTTATCGGGTCCGGACTTACCCTTTAGCGTGGGGTCAGACTGGGGAGTGGTGTCACGCCCCAGCCCAACCTATGGAGGCTAGTCTAGGGTATGATCTAAATTATTATTGTTATTTTGCGACTTTAACCGTTTGGCTATGATTAATGCTTATTCGTTAGTCTAGAACTCCAAAGTTTTTCAAAAAAACGACAGCATAACGACTGTATTTAAGACCTTTGGTTTGACCTATTTTCTAGAACACCTCAAAATTCCGAATCCTTAATTTGCTTATAACCAAAGCTTTCGTTTTATCATCAATTGATTGGCCTGCTAGTTTATCTTGGAGGTTCTATTTGGATTAATAAACATATCATGATAACTACAACTTGTTTATTTGTCAATTTCTTATTTATGCAAATACCTATTATCATTTAGCTTACAATCAAGTACCTTTGTGAGCATAGGTAAGGCTAGTTTAGTTAATTCTTCACCTATTGGTTCAAATACGTAATGATTAACTACTATCCATAATGATGTAAGCAAACGACCAAAATGAAAGAGTTCGTCTGGTTTATAGTTAGTACAAGCCAAAATTAGACCCTAAATTACAACAGGGGTCATTTACAACAACAAAATAAACAGTCTTCAAATAACGCAACACCCTTAACAACATCCATTGTAAGGCCCCAACTCGACCCCACCTACGACCAGTCAGGACGCAACGAAATTTCGACAGTATAACGACTGTAACATGGATATTAGGGCTCTAATCCAACCATTTAGAATATCATACAATCAACTCCACAATTCACTAGCCAACTCCACAATCAAGTTAACAACATACAACGCAACCATATTATACATTAAGCATTCTTTCAGCAATTCGTTCATAGTTATACGCCTCCGTTCTAACATCATACATAGGCTATAACATATACTTGCAAAATAGATTATACCCCAGTCTAGCAACCTAATCATAACCAAAAGAAAGACTACTAAACTAGCATAGTATAAGTCCTTAAGTTTAAGTAGGTTATACAATACATCATATTACAACAACTAAGACAAACTCATGGCAACAACTCCTGCACATAAGACTCATCCAAGTAAGACACATTTTCCTCTTCTTGAGTCGCGTACCCGTAATCTGGTTCAGTAACACCTGCTTGCAGATAACGAATGAGAATGAGCTTATATAAAACAAGCCCAATGAGGAATTTTATAGATCTTTAAACACACAATAACATCAACATCAATATAAACACAACAATAACCATAACCAATCAATAAGGATACTCTAGTTGGTGTAGCTTCATACGCCATCACGTCTCAACCATCTTCTTGTAACTCCCTATTACTTACACACCCGAGGTACCTCATCTAGCCCCTCATTCCATGGCACCTCCGCCTATGCGAACTGGGGGTAGTCTATGATAGTCATGCCGTTATCAACCCGACAGCCCAATGCTGCCCGAGAAGTGACACACACTACCATGACTCATGACAATAATAATAAACATTCATATCACAAGAGGACAACAAAAGTAGGTTGCCTATCTCCCGGCCTCATCAATAATCAATCAGTTAACAACATTTTAACAACATAACATTAATTAATCAGTTAACAACTCAACAACTAAGTTAGATAACAAAGTAGGCCACCCAACTTAACATGTATTAAACCACACAACCAAACCCCAGTCTAACCATCAACAACACAAGATTCAATCACTCAAACACCACCCAAACACCCAAAGACAATATTTCAACATTTAAAGAAAGACAACTCAAACTTCTAAAAGTCATAACTTACATTCTACTAATCCAATAATGTCTAAACCAGTTCTATCACTTACCTACTCATGCAACCACATTAGCCCCCTCGGAAACCAACCATAATTCATCCAAAACAAGCCCGACAACCCTAATTTCACAATACCCTAAGGCTGAATTTTTCAGACTTTTGCCACGACATCACAATCAAAATTTCGGCATTACAACATTACTACCATGTATTTAACAAACTTTTAGAAGCTATAACAAATCAATTCCAACCACCACAACAACAATTATTCAACATTTAGCCAAATTGCCAACTTTAATACCCGAAAAATAGAAATACATGCTACCACAATTCAAAACAGCTATAAACGCATATAAATGATCCTTGGCATCTACTGAGCAATAATCTAAAGACAGTTTAGCATTTCACCGGATAAATAAACAGTTAGATGATTTGACATAAAAATAGCACTTTTAGATCTAAAAATTTTCTCTCACCTTTGATGTTATATGATGCAAGAAAGGTGTAGAATGAATGCCCAACAAGTGCAATTGAACTTTGGTTCAAGAGTATTGGCCTTATATTGCAAATTCTACGAGAAAAATTGATCAAAATCTAAGCTAAAATGGCTCCAAGAGTTTCGGCCATGTGTGTGTGTGTTTGTGGTGTTTGAGCTTTGTTTTATGAGTTATTTTGACATATTATGCATATATAAGGCAAGTCAATAAAATAATAGAAAGTCAAAGTTGAAACAAATAAACTATTTTTAGTATTTTTAGTCTTTTTTAGTTGTTTTGACTACCTTGCTCACAAATATATGCAATTGACACTTAGACTATTTTAAGTAGCATATTTTTAGTTGACAAAGTGTTTTACATGTAAACATTTTCACCCGACTCGGTTTAAAACTCAAAAGAGGTTCATCAACTAGCCCATTCTCTTCGGGTACCTGAACCAAATCTGCTTCACCTGTAATGACAAAAAGAGGGTGAGTCCTTATGAACTCAGTGAAGGAGAACAAATGACGAGGTGTTTGAAATTCTTTTTCGGTTAACTTGTAAAAACTCCTTTGGAAACATGTCATATAATACAAATAAGAATATAATTATAGTATAAGAATCAAATTGAACAATAGATACATTTACTAATCATTTCAAGGATACGGTGAGCTTTCGCTCTCAAGATCAATCGGTGAACATTTGCTCCCAAGGTCATTTACAATAACCATTGTTGCAGCCGGTATCAATCATCCACTTATCACTCCCGATGGGCGTACTCCGGATTGTACACCAAACCTATGACCTAACTCTCCGAGGGTAGAATGCCAAGTGAGAGAGGGAATTGGACCATGGTAGTCACGGGAGCACTGGCAAGCCCTATGCCGCCCGATGTTTTTGAATCGCCACCATGTCAAAAGAAAGGTTGCAACCTTGTATACAATGCACATTTATGACAATTAACAATTCACATTAGGAGGTCAACAAAGTAGGTTGCCTCCGGATACACATATGATCACATATCGACAAATAAACATACGGGGCATGCTTTGACATGTAAAACCACTTTGTATAACCCTTAGAAGCATATGAACATTTAACGGGCAGCCAAGTAACACCATACAAAACATGTCATATAACTCATTTTAGTTCACACACCAGGTGTTGAGGACATACGAACATGCTATGACACTTTTCATATGGCCGGACGCACAAATCGTTAACTCATCAACAAGTAATCATTGAGACTCATGCTTAGAGCTATATAGACATTTCTAGGCAGCCCATTAACATTCTCCAAACATCAATCATAAGTTACATATGCATGGTTTAGGGCTTGGGAACCTAAGTAGCCATTAGGGTTTACAAGACTCATGCTCTGGTGTAAGTTTAGTTAGCTAAGAGCCATAAGAAGCACTTAAACAATTTCATACATACTTAGAGATTATTGGACAGTCTATTAACAACTCAATTAAATCCATTTAACCATAGGATAGTCACTTAGGAAGCATGCATGAGTAGTAGGGCCTCAATTTCATGCTTACACATACAATTAAACAAGAATCTGTCATTTACGAACCTAAGTCATGCATCAAGTCATTTGAGGAATCTCAACCAATCAAAACAGTCCATGCAACTCCTAATTTTCACAAAATCCAAGCATACAATACTTCAAGGTACAATTACATTATGATTTAAAGCAAGTTTCCAAACAAAACCTTCCTGCAATGGCCTAAACTTCCTCATTTAGTTGACCAAACAAATAATCTCCAAATTCAGTGAATCAAATATCAAATCGAAGCTTAATGAGTTCTTTAAATCTAGGAACAAACCTCACTACATTTCGAGTTGAGACTTAGGAGTTATGACTAATACCGGGAAACTGCGCAAAACTGTTCAGATTTAGACACATTACGATTTTTTCCCTTTTTGGGGGTCTTAAAGTCCAAATTAGCCTTAGACAATTTCTGCTATATTTGTTCAAAACTGAAAAATATAGTGACTTACCATGTTTCATGCATTTTTAACATAATTTAATAGGTCAAAAGTGTTTCGTTCTAACGGACAGAAAGGCTGCCAAAAACTTAACTTCATACTTCAAGATTTCTATCAAGTTTCAAGGCATGCAAGGGTAGATATACTCATATAAACATATGAACATGGACTTCAAGAGTAACTATAGTCATATAAGTGCATTCATGTGAGTTTTTGAAGCATTTAAAAAGATTTAGACCCTCATCTTAGTAAAACCAAGAGAGATAGTACACAAACGCTTGCGAAAATGGCTTGGTGTGCCCTAAGTGCTTTGTTCTTGCTTTGACCGTGCCTTTCCTCATTCAGTTACCCTAGCAAATGATCTTTGAATTTAGTGAATCATATATCAAATCAAATATCTATGAATTCTTTAACTCTGGCTGCAAACCTTGTTCGATTTTGATTTAATATCTAAAGGTTATGACTATTTCCGTAAGATTGCACAAAACTGTCCTGATTTAGACACATTACGATTTTTGCCATTTTGCGGGTTTTGAATTCAAAATTAGCCTTAGCCTATTTCTGCACGATTTGTTCAAAACTGAAAAATATAGGGATCCTCCAAATTTCATCCTTTTTTGAGATCTTTTACTACCTTAAAAGTGCTGCTCCGGACAGAAAGGTCAGTAGCTAAGCGGGATTTTCCAGAAATGTTCAAACATGTGTTTTTAGCTTCTAAGTATGCAAGACTAAGCATACACATATACACACATACTCATGAGCTTAAAAATATTTAGAAAATAGTTTAAGCCCTCACCTTGATAAATATTAAGCAAGAATTGAAGCAAGCAAATGCAAAGATTGTAACTAGCTAGCCAAAGCCTTTCTTTTCTTCTCCTTCTTTCTTTCTTTCTCCTTCTCTCCCTATTCTTCTTTCTCTTCCTCTCTTGCACAACCCTTACCCTCTCTCAATCTGATTTTGCTTGTCTCTCAATCTGATTTTGCTTGTTTTGAATGAGTGAATGGGTGATAATAACTAAGCAATGAAATATAATAAGCTTTTGTTGAACTCTAGGCATGAAAATGTGCATAAAGCTCTTACAAAGTGTTTATTCTTCTACTTTTCTCTCTCCCCTATTTCTTTTTGCCTCTATGGCCGTGTATGGCATGTGTGTGTGTGTTATTATATATATATATATATATATATATATATATATATATATATATATATTTCAATTCTAGTGTTTGTTGTTAGAGTAAAGTATATTTGAAATGTTGGGTGTAGTATTTTAAGTATTATAGTGTTTTGTGTAGGATGTTTAGGGTTTAGGAAAAGTGTATCGGAGTTAGGAAAAAGCATGACATGTTTAGAGTTTTGTGAGGTTTTGTCTTGTAGTGGGTTTAAAATATGATATTTAGATGTTAATGGATTTTGTAGGAAAATGTGATTAGGTATATTATATTGGGGATGTTTTGGAAGATGATAGGATTTTGTCTTGTAGTGAATTTGAATTAGGATTAAAATAACAGCTAGTGGAAGGAGAGATAATGATTTAGGATTAGTTTATTGCTTAGTGCTTCGTGTAGGAATCTTCTTAGATTAACGTGGTGGCACGGATTCCTAGGTTATAGGGCAAGAATTACGAGGTAGACACGAATTACGAGGTAAGGCACGTACTTCAAGACTAAGGCTCGCATACTTATGTGAATGCACGCAACCCTAGGTTATGCACATAGACCAATGCAAAGCATGTAAATCACTGTAATGCATGTATTTCAATGTAAGGCACTTGGATCTAGGTCAAGGCATACATGTTAGGGTTAATGCACATTTATCAAGGTTTTTGCACGTTAATTGAGGTTATGGCACGTATATCTAGGTATTGCCCGTAAGTCTAGGATTAGGGCACACAATTTTATGTCAAGGCACGTATGACAAGGCATGCACAAAAACCAAGGAACGTATCTAAGGTATTGCATGTAACCCAATACTAATGTACTTAATCCTAGGTTAAGGCTCGTGCTTCGAGACGAAATCATACTCTCTAATATAGGTGCACATAACCAAGACTGTCACGTCCCAACTCGCCCCCCCTTACGATCAGTCAAGACGCAACGGAATTTCAGTAATATAACGTCTATAATATGGACATCAGGACTCTAAACTAGTCCTTAATAACATCACACAACCAACTTCAAACTTCAACAACAACTCCATCAACATTCAACAACATACAACATAACCAATACCATGTATTAAACAACCATTCAACAATTCAACCATAGGTTATACGCCTTCATTCAAACATCATCCATAACCTAAACTATACACATGCATAATATACATAAGCTAGTCCAACAACCTATTCATGTTTCAAAAGTAAGACAACAAAACTAGTATAATACTTTCCAATATTTTATAACATCTTATACAATACATACTCCAAAGTAAATACATTACTACTAATTCTAATATTCCAAGACAACAAAAAGAGGACATCAGCCAAGACATCATGGATAGGACTCTGGCACATAAGACTTCTCAACGAAATGAACATTCTCAACTTCTTGAGTGACATACCCAAGATCTGGCTTAGTAACACCTGAACAAGTAAAAAAAAATGAGGGTGAGCTTATATATAACAAAGCTCAGTGAGGATTCGAAAGATCTTTTGAAAACATTTACTTTACCACTTGGGAAATCATCCTATGAGCAATAACACATATTAATCATTAATAATAATACAAATTCAGCAATAAAAGTAAACAATCAGTAAGTGTAATACCCGAGCCCGGAATGTGAATTTTCTTTGTTTATTATTTTGAAAATTATATTTCCTTAAATTCTTTGTGAATTAACAGTTACTTTCTCGCCGACGCAACGTGCATTGCATTTAAGGAGCGATAGCTAGATAACGATTTCCAGTCCTCAGCAAATAGTGAAACTAGTATTTAGATGACTTAAATTTTATATTTTAAATGTTGCTAGCTTTAATTTAACTTACCTTAGCTGAAACGGCTTTAAAACGCGCAAAATAGGGCCATTTGACCAAGTTTTAAGTGGTTTGACCTTGGACCTTTGACCTTTGACCATTTGACACCTTATAAGCTAAAATATTAAGCAAAAAAAAAAAATAGCAGCAAATAAGAGCAGCAGGCCGAGAGCTTTAGAGAGGAAAAAAAAAACCTTTCAACTTCTATACGATCAATCTTCGCGTGTGCTCGTGCGGGGTGATTTCTGAGGCAACCAACGTTGTTTTCCTAGCGACTAGGAGTACCTAAGGTGAGGGAAGCATGTTATTTGCGCATTTATACGTTGTGTTAGTTAACTTTGTCAATTTTTAGATTTATCCGTAGATCGTTATTTAAAGCGATTTGATGCTTCTAGAATGTTCCTTAGCATTTGTAGAACATGTATTTATGGCTTTGTAACATTTTCTGCGGTTAAATGTTGTGATTGCAACTTGAATTGTGGAATGAATAGTGTTTTATGAATAGTAAAACCTTGAAACGTTGAAGTTGCGCTGTTATGCTTTCCATTGATGTAGAAACATGCTAGGTATGCTAGAATGCTAAAATGTGTGGTTTGTTTGGGTTGCGTAGAGGAAAAAATGAGAATTAAGCCTTTGGGAAAGTCGGGGTCGTTTCGGTCGACTTTTGCATTTCCTCGTTTTGCGTGTTGGCATTGCTTCGGGAAGCCATGGAAGCACTTTTGGTGCGATTATGGCGTTGGTTGGGTGTTTGGTTGTTGTAGTTGTAGTTCAAACGAGAAAGGGAAAAATCGAGGCTTTGCGCGAGTTCTAGGGTAAAGTAAGATTTTGGGGTCTTTAGACGTGCCTTATGGTGACCTAGGAGGGTTGGCGAAGTCGGTTTCCAGAACTCGTGGCTCGTTTGGAAATGGTAGAATTTTGATAGTTGGGGCCGATTTGTGTTTTTGTGTGTTTACTTGTCTTTATGCTTATAGAATGCTTAGAACTACTTGAATTACTTGTTTGAGTTGTTTTGGATTGAATTGCTTATCAAATTGCTGCTATTGCGTGCGAGAGTAACCTACTTTGTTATTCTCCCACGTGTGGCTTTATCGCTTGTTTATCGCTTGTTTATCATCTTGTATCGAGTCTTACATTGCATAGTGTCTCGCGCGTGAGTGATGGGCCTCTCTGGGTAGCCTTGGGTTGCCAGTGTTGGTTGCTCTAGCTCCGCTGCTATTCCCTTTCTCGCTTGGGTTGCCTCCCAGGGAGATTTGGGTCGTAGGATTGATGGATACTTCCGGGGTATTCCAAACTGGTGTTATAAGGTTGTTTGGGCCGGCGCGTCGTCATCGAATTCGTGTTTGAAAGTTGCTCGTGAAAAGAGTATCGTATCCTTTAATTGAGTGTTTGCAGCTTTAAATACTTGCCTTGCTTTATTGTTGGCTTTGGAGGTAACTTATATGATTTGTATGTATTGTTTGGCTAATTGCATTGCATACTCCTCTCATCTCCGTCCTTGAGACCAATTGCCCTCGCTGAGCAATAGTTTTTGCTCATTCCTTTCTATACCATGTTTTTACAGGAGTAGTTGAAGCAGACCCTTTAGAGGTAATTGAGGAGGAGGATCAGGTGGAGGTGTTTCCGTGATGGCACTTCCCTGCTTTGCTGGTGGTTGGTTACCAGTTTTGTGCGAACCTTGCTTGTTATGTATATTGCGTGGAGGTCGTTTAATTTTGAGGCTTGTAGCCTTGTATATATTTTCTAGTTGAGACCTTTAATGGTCTTATGTTGTAATGGATTAAGTTTGTAAATTGTAAACTTATACTCGGATGACTAGTGAAGAAATGCATGCTAATGGCTAATGGTTTAGTGGCATATGTACTTGTGTAGTATGCATATCATTTTTGGTTTGGAAAGTTGGATAATAAGAAATGTATGTTTTATAGAAAGTTAGCTTGTTTTGATTATTTTATGGCTTTCGCAAGTATTATATTGTTTTTAGGGTTTTCGGATCGTCCGCGGTACAGAGGAGACTCCGTCCGTGTGTCGGGTCTGGGCTTGGCCTTTTGCGGGGTCGGGTCGGGGCGTGACATCTTTAGATGGTATCAGAGCATGATAGTCGTGCATGAGCCGGGATATGATTCTCGGTCTGTGGGGTAAAGGTCTAAAATGCTAAAGTGTTTATGAATGATTGCTAAGTGAAAAGAAAATGTTCTAGCATGACTTTGTGAACTTGGAATGTTTATGTGTTTAAGTGAAATAGTATGGCAAGTTAAACTTGTCTTATGTGAATTGTGTGATAGAATGTTGGATTGTTATTGATTTGTGTGTTATCTAATCTTATGTGTTATATTTCTGTCTATAAACTGCTTTTAAATGTTGCCAGCTATTGTGAGTTGCTACTATGCCGCCACGTCGTGGTACTCAAGGTATAGGATCAGATGAAGAGGCAGCAGAACAGGGTCAGCAGCCGTTGCCTGAGCAGTTTATGGCTACCATGACTACTGCAGTAGACCGGATCACACAGGTACTACATGAGCAGAGGCAGGACCGGATTAATCCCCAGGGTAATCAAGCTAATCCTGGTGGACAGGGGTACAGAGTTGAGAATAACCAGTTAGAGAAATTTCTGAGGCACGAGCCGGGAATGTTCTTCGGGGAGCCGGATGATGAGGCGGCCGAGAGATGGATTAATCGAGTTGAGAAAATTTTCACTGCTTTGAGGTATGCCGATGAGGCAAGAATAGACTATGCATCATTTTTATTTGAGGGTGATGCAGAGCAGTGGTGGAATACTGTTAGACTGAGGTGGGATTGTGAGGATGTTCCACACTTATGGGATGATTTTGTAAGTGAGTTCCGGGACAAATATATTCCCGAGATGGCTATGGAGAGACGGGAAGATGAGTTTGTGGCCCTGAAGCAGGGAAATATGACTGTTGCACAATATGAGGCTAGATTTGTTAGCCTGTCGAGGTATATGCCCGAGTTGGTACGGCCAGCTAGGAGGATGATACATAGGTTTGTCCGTGGGTTGAGAATGGACATACAGTTGCATTTGACTGGACAGACCTACACTACTTTTCCCGAGGCATTTCAGGCAGCCTTAAAGTTTGAGAAACGGAAGGCTGAGATGTTAGCTGAGAGCAGTCAGCCGAGTAAGAAGCAGTTTTTGGGCCAGAGTAGCCAGAGTCAGCCGAGGCAGTATCAGGCTTCTGCACAGGGTCCTCAGCAGCGTCCGTATCAGCCACAGCAGCAGATTCAGGCTAGACCAGCTGTGACCAGACCTCAGCAGGGAGGTACAGTTCCTACCCCTGCCAGAGCCCCAGCACCTACAGGAAACACTGCGGTTAGGCAAAATCAGCAGTGTGATTATTGTAATCGACCAGGGCATATTGAGGCTAACTGCTGGAGGAAGAGTGGAAAATGTACGGGTTGTGGCAGTGATGAGTATAGGGTGAGGGATTGCCCTAAATATAATAATGTTCAGGGCCGTGGTGGAGGTCGAGGTGTTCAGAATAGGGCTGCAGGTGCACGACCAGCACAGAGAGTACAGGCTAGGGTCTTTGCACTGGATGCAGAGGAGCTGCCCGATAATACAGCTATAGTGGAAGGTACCTTTCTTCTCAATACTCAGCCAATTAAAGTTTTGATTGATCCTGGAGCTACACATTCGTTTATAACTCCTGCATGTGCATGATCTGTGAATGTTTGCATTGATAATTTGCCTCATGAAGTTGAAGTTAGTACTCCTTTGGGTGCAAAATTTGTTGCTGAGTCTATTTGCAAATCTTGTGATATATGTATAGAGAACCGTAAATTTCCTGCTGATTTAATTATATTACCATTCCGTAACTTTGAAATCATTTTGGGAATTGACTGGTTGGGAAAGTATTATGCACAGTTGGATTGTAGAACAAAGATCGTTTATCTTAAGGTTCCTGACCTACCGGTACTAGAGATTGTTGGGAACTGCAGGGCTGCCCGCATTCCACTTTTATCAGCGATCAAGACTTCTAAGTTGTTGAATAGGGGTTGTGAAGCTTACTTAGCCTATTTGATCAATCAGCCTGCTGATAAGTTGAGTTTGAATGAAGTTCCGATTGTTAGAGACTTCCCTGGTGTATTTCCCGAGGAATTACCGGGTTTACCACCGGATAGGGAGATTGAGTTTGTGATTGATCTTGTACCAGGCACTGCGCCAATTTCTAGGAGTCCTTATAGGATGGCATCGGCTGAACTTCAGGAGTTAAAAATTCAGCTTCAGAACTTGCTTGAGAAAGGGTTTATACAACCTAGTTCTTCGCCGTGGGGTGCACCTGTGTTGTTTGTGAGAAAGAAAGACGGCACGCTACAGTTATGCATTGATTACAGGGGACTTAATCAAGTCACAATTAAGAACAAATACCCCTTGCCGTTGATTGAAGAATTGTTTGACCAGTTGCAGGGTGCGAGTGTTTACTCCAAATTTGACTTGAGGCAGGGTTACTATCAACTTAGGATTCGGAGTGACGATATACCAAAGACGGCATTCAGGACTAGATATGGCCACTATGAGTTTGTTGTTTTGCCGTTTGGTTTGACGAATGCACCAGCCGCATTCATGGACTTGATGCAGAGGGTTTTTCGGCCTTACCTTGATCAGTTTGTCGTGATCTTCATTGACGACATTTTAGTGTATTCGAAGAACGAGGCTGAACATAAGCAACACTTGAGGATTGTGCTTCAGACTTTGCAGGAAAACAAGCTTTTTGCTAAATTCAGCAAGTGTGAGTTCTGGTTGAACCAGATATCTTTTCTAGGCCATATCATTTCAGATCGAGGAATTTCAGTGGATCCAGCTAAGATTGAAGTTGTCTCAGCTTGGAAGAGACCTGAGACGGTGCCAGAGATTCGGAGTTTTCTTGGATTGGCTGGTTACTACCGGAGATTTGTTAAAGACTTTTCTAAAATTTCGGGACCTTTGAGCCAGTTGACTCGGAAGAAAGTTGCTTACAACTGGGATGCTAAATGTGAATCCAGTTTCCAAGAATTGAAGAAGAGACTAACTACAGCTCCTATACTAGCTTTACCTGAAGGAACAGAGAACTTCGTTGTCTACAGTGATGCATCTAAAGAAGGATTGGGCTGTGTTTTAATGCAGAATGGTAAGGTGATTGCCTATGCTTCTAGGAAATTGAAACCTTATGAAGTCAATTACCCTACACATGATCTTGAGTTAGCTGCAGTTGTGTTTGCTTTGAAGAAGTGGCGTCACTACTTGTGGGGTTGCAGATTTGAAATATTTACCGACCACAAGAGTCTCAAGTATTTGTTTTCACAGAAGGATCTAAATATGAGGCAGCGGAGATGGCTAGAGCTATTGGGTGGTTATAATTGTTCTATTAACTATGTGCCAGGTAAGGCAAATGTTGTTGCTGATGCTTTAAGCCGAAAGGCTACTGTTGCAAGCTTGATTATCAAGGACTGGGAAACTTTGGAAGAAATTTGTTCATGGAAACCAGAAGCTACTGAGGTAGGGATTCGGTTTGTTAGTTTACAGATTCAGTCAGGATTGCTAGCTCAGATCAAAGAGGCTCAGAAGACTGATCCTCACATCTTGAAGATCCAAGAAAAAGCTAAAGGGAGAGAGTCGGAGTTTAAATTACATGCAGATGGCATCTTCAGATTCAGGGACAGAGTATGTGTTCCTAGTGATCCGACTTTGAAGAATGAGATCCTGTCCGAGGCACATAATTCGAGGTATACGATTCACCCGGGCAGTACTAAGATGTATAGAGATTTGAAGCAACACTTCTGGTGGAACAATATGAAGAGAGAGATTGCTGGGTATGTATCCAGATGTTTGACTTGTCAGAGGGTTAAAGTTGAGCATCAGAGGCCAGCCGGACTTCTACAGCCATTGTCAATTCCGCAATGGAAGTGGGTACATATAACAATGGACCTTGTGACCGATCTTCCTAGATCTCCGAGAGGATGTGATTCTGTTTGGGTTGTTGTGGACCGCTTGACTAAAGTTACACATTTTATTCCCGTGAACAAACAGGATAGCCTTGATAAGCTAGCTGAATTGTATGTTGCTAATATTGTGAGATTGCATGGAGTACCACAGAGTATAGTGTCAGATAGGGATCCTAGATTCAAATCTCGTTTTTGGCAGAAGTTGCAAGAGGCCATGGGAACTAAGTTGAGCTTCAGTACTGCATATCATCCGCAAACTGATGGACAGTCTGAGAGAACCATTAGGATCTTGGAAGACATGCTTCGGGCATGTGTGCTTGACTTTGGGAAGAATTGGGAGAAGTTTTTGCCTTTAGCGGAGTTCGCTTACAACAATAGTTATCAATCTACTATAGGTATGGCTCCCTACGAGGCGTTGTATGGTCGGAAATGCAGATCCCCATTATATTGGGAAGAGGTTGGAGAGATGAGAATAGTTGATCCGACTGTGTTACCTGAGATGATTAAGATGGTAGATAATGTTCACCTTATTCGCCAGCGTATGCTTACAGCTCAGAGTCGTCAGAAGAGTTATGCGGATAAGCACCGTCGAGATCTTAAGTTTGATTTGGGAGATTGGGTGTTTCTTAAGATTTCTCCACGGAAGGGATTGATTCGGCACGGTAAGAGTGGGAAGCTTAGTCCCAGGTATGTGGGTTCGTATGAGATCACCGAAAAGGTAGGTCCTTTGGCTTATCGATTAGCTTTGCCTCCGAGCTTGTCGAGACTGCACGATGTGTTCCACGTGTCTATGTTGAAGAAGTATCATCCAGACCCTTTACATGTACTTGAACCAGAGCCTTTGCAGATTGAAGAAAAGTTGTCCTACGAAGAGAAACCAATTAGAATTGTGGATCGGAAGATTCAGGAGCTTCGCAGGAAGAGTATTCCGTTAGTAAAGGTTCTGTGGAATCATCATGGGTTTGAGGAAGCGACTTGGAAAAGAGAGGACCAAGTTCGGGATCAGTATCCGGAGTTGTTTGTTGACCAGGTAAGAATTGCGTGGGCGCAATTGTTTTAAGGGGGAGAGGGTGTAATACCCGAGCCCGGAATGTGAATTTTCTTTGTTTATTATTTTGAAAATTATATTTCCTTAAATTCTTTGTGAATTAACTGTTACTTTCTCGCCGACGCAACGTGCATTGTATTTAAGGAGCGATAGCTAGATAACGATTTTCAGTCCTCAGCAAATAGTGAAACTAGTATTTAGATGACTTAAATTTTATATTTTAAATGTTGCTAGCTTTAATTTAACTTACCTTAGCTGAAACGGCTTTAAAACGCGCAAAATAGGGCCATTTGACCAAGTTTTAAGTGGTTTGACCTTGGACCTTTGACCTTTGACCATTTGACACCTTATAAGCTAAAATATTAAGCAAAAAAAAAAAAAAACAGCAGCAAATAAGAGCAGCAGGCCGAGAGCTTTAGAGAGGAAAAAAAAAAAAAACCTTTCAACTTCTATACGATCAATCTTCGCGTGTGCTCGTGCGGGGTGATTTCCGAGGCAACCAACGTTGTTTTCCTAGCGACTAGGAGTACCTAAGGTGAGGGAAGCATGTTATTTGCGCATTTATACGTTGTGTTAGTTAACTTTGTCAATTTTTAGATTTATCCGTAGATCATTATTTAAAGCGATTTGATGCTTCTAGAATGTTCCTTAGCATTTGTAGAACATGTATTTATGGCTTTGTAACATTTTCTGCGGTTAAATGTTGTGATTGCAACTTGAATTGTGGAATGAATAGTATTTTGTGAATAGTAAAACCTTGAAACGTTGAAGTTGCGCTGTTATGCTTTCCGTTGATGTAGAAACGTGCTAGGTATGCTAGAATGCTAAAATGTGTGGTTTGTTTGGGTTGCGTAGAGGAAAAAACAAGAATTAAGCCTTTGGGAAAGTCGGGGTCGTTTCGGTCGACTTTTGCATTTCCTCGTTTTGCGTGTTGGCATTGCTTCGGGAAGCCATGGAAGCACTTTTGGTGCAATTATGGCGTTGGTTGGGTGTTTGGTTGTTGTAGTTGTAGTTCAAACGAGAAAGGGGGAAATCGGGGCTTTGCGCGAGTTCTAGGGTAAAGTAAGGTTTTGGGGTCTTTAGACGTGCCTTATGGTGACCTAGGAGGGTTGGCGAAGTCGGTTTCCAGAACTCGTGGCTCGTTTGGAAATGGTAGCATTTGATAGTTGGGGCCGATTTGTGTTTTTGTGTGTTTACTTGTCTTTATGCTTATAGAATGCTTAGAACTACTTGAATTACTTGTTTGAGTTGTTTTGGATTGAATTTCTTATCAAATTGCTGCTATTGCGTGCGAGAGTAACCTACTTTGTTATTCTCCCACGTGTGGCTTTATCGCTTGTTTATCGCTTGTTTATCGCTTGTTTATCATCTTGTATCGAGTCTTACATTGCATAGTGTCTCGCGCGTGAGTGATGGGCCTCTCTGGGTAGCCTTGGGTTGCCAGTGTTGGTTGCTCTAGCTCCGCTGCTATTCCCTTTCTCGCTTGGGTTGCCTCCTAGGGAGATTTGGGTCGTAGGATTGATGGATACTTCCGGGGTATTCCAAACTGGTGTTATAAGGTTGTTTGGGCCGGCGCGTCGTCATCGAATTCGTGTTTGAAAGTTGCTCGTGAAAAGAGTATCGTATCCTTTAATTGAGTGTTTGCAGCTTTAAATACTTGCCTTGCTTTATTGTTGGCTTTGGAGGTAACTTATATGATTTGTATGTATTGTTTGGCTAATTGCATTGCATACTCCTCTCATCTCCGTCCTTGAGACCAATTGCCCTCGCTGAGCAATAGTTTTTGCTCATTCCTTTCTATACCATATTTTTACAGGAGTAGTTGAAGCAGACCCTCTAGAGGTAATTGAGGAGGAGGATCAGGTGGAGGTGTTTCCGTGATGGCACTTCCCTGCTTTGCTGGTGGTTGGTTACCAGTTTTGTGCGAACCTTGCTTGTTATGTATATTGCGTGGAGGTCGTTTAATTTTGAGGCTTGTAGCCTTGTATATATTTTCTAGTTGAGACCTTTAATGGTCTTATGTTGTAATGGATTAAGTTTGTAAATTGTAAACTTATACTCGGATGACTAGTGAAGAAATGCATGCTAATGGCTAATGGTTTAGTGGCATATGTACTTGTGTAGTATGCATATCATTTTTGGTTTGGAAAGTTGGATAATAAGAAATGTATGTTTTATAGAAAGTTAGCTTGTTTTGATTATTTTATGGCTTTCGCAAGTATTATATTGTTTTTAGGTTTTCGGATCGTCCGCGGTACAGAGGAGACTCCGTCCGTGTGTCGGGTCCGGGCTTGGCCATTTGCGGGGTCGGGTCGGGGCGTGACAGTAAGGATACGATACACTTGTACCTTTGAAGCCGTTGGACTCTATCCAATCCTTTTATGAACTTTAACATTCCCATCTTGTTACTCCCACTCAAGAGAATTCGGAAACCCTGATAGTACGACCCAGCACCCATGGATTTCCCTGTCCATACGATTGAGAGAATTGGTCATGGTAGTTGGGTTATCGCCTGGCAAACCCGAGGTCACCCAGGCTAACACAACACAACCAAGCCCGATAACAATTGTTATAAACATTCACATGCACAACTAATCACTCAATCATGCAATCAACACGCTCAGAGAGGACAACAAAGAAGGTCACCCCTCGATAAAATTCAACAATCAATTAAACAATATTTCAACAATCAATTAACAACATTTAAACAATCAACACTATACAATTCAAAACACTTAAGTTAGATGACAAAGTAGGCCATCCAAATTAACACACATTTCAACATGCTTTCAAACTCGAACCTATTCCACAAAAACCCAAATATCAACTACATAAACACTATCAAACAATTAAAGACAACACTTAGACATTTCAAAGAAAGACTACACAAACTTCTAAAATTCATAACTTACAATCTAGAAATCCAATAACCTTCAAACCACTTTTTAACACTCAACCACACATGCAACTTCAATAACCCCATTAGAAACCAACCAAAAGCCATCCAAAACAAGTCCAACAACCCTAATTTTGGCAATGCACTTGGCTGAAATTTCTGGACTTTTGCTACAACATTCGAATAAAAAATTCGGTATTACAACATTACTACCCCATAATTAACAAACTTTTAGAAGCAACAAACAATCAATTTCAACCACTACAACAACAATTATTCAAGAAACAAGCCAAATTATCAATTAAATATCCGAAACATAAAAATACATGTTACAACTGTTTAAAATTGCTATAAACTCACAAAGTTAGTCTGCAACTCCTAACTAGCAATAATCTAAAGACAATTTAACAAAGCAACAACTAAATATTCAATATTAAAAATTTGACATAAGCTTTAAAATTATAATCTAATTTTCTCTCACCTTTGATGCAAAGTAATGGTAGAAATATGTAGAATAGGTGCCCAACAAGCAATTTCATGCTTTGAACAGAAGCAAACGGACTTGAATTGCAAATTCTATGAGAAAATTTAGCTTGACAACCTAAGAAAATATTTTATTTTTTTCTCCTAAGCTTTCATGGCTGCAAGGTGTGTGTAAATGTGGTGTTTTTCTTTGTTTCATTGTGTGGTCATCTTATAAGCAAAAGTCAAAGCAAGACAATTGGTCAAATACAAAATAAATTGAGTTTTAATTAAAAAGACAAGTTTAACCTCCTATTTCAATGCATTTTTCATTTGTGCCATGCTAGCATTATTAAAGATGACAAATGATTTATATTTAATTTATACTAGGTCAATGAAAGTCAACATAACAATCGTTTTGAGCAGAAATCACTAACTTAGCTTAAAAACATACTTTTTCGCCCGTAAAACCTATTTAAAGTTCTATTCTATTTCAGAATAAATTTTTATCAAACACGGTTCTATTAATATCCGAGGACTGGGTTTTAAGATGTTTAAAACACCCGTGTAAAAATTTTAGTGGACGTGCGTTTAAAATACTATTCACAAAAATCGACGATAAAATTTTCGATGCCGCTTTTGACGAAAATTTCATGAATGCACACATAGCATGTAATAGGAATATAAATCACAAAATTAGCGCATTCTAACTCATATAACACATAAACAGGTTAAAACACGAAATTCTATGCAAAGGTAAAATATGGGGTTTCACAAAGACAGGGCATATAATCCAAGGTCGAGCATATAATTCTGGGTCTAAAGCACGCAAATCAAGATAAGACTCATTATTCGGGGTCGGGCCTCACAAGTGACACCACCTGAGTGCTAGGTCAAGGTATTCAATACTTAAGTACTTCCCTTCTAACAATCGTGGCTAGCACCATAAATATTACTTCATCTATAGCCCTGATGGTTGGGGGTGCCCGAGGAGTGGGGCTCTACTCAGCCTGATATTAATTAGAACCCTACTCTAGCCTTTGTGGAGAAAGAGATGATGGATGAACTTGTATCATTAGGGAAAGTTTTCAGCTGCAAGTTTCTTAAGTGTGATAAGGTTCTCAAGTCAAGGCTTTATTCTTCATCATTCCTTGGTCCCAGAATGCGCTTTAAGGTTCAACAATGATTCCCAACAAGGGGCTCATCTCCTCGAGGTACTTTTGTCACGCCCCAACTCGACCCCACCTACGATCAGTCAGGACGCAACGGAATTTCGGCGGCATAACGACAGTAAACAGATTTCCGAGGTTCTAAACCAACCTCATTAAACATCATACATCCAGTAATTCCTCAATACAAACAACAACATACAACACAACCATATTATACAATAAAACATCCTCGTTATACGCCTCCGTTCCAACATGACATACAATACCTCAACTTTATCATACATTTCAAAAGTAAGTTGAGACACAACTACAATTTAACCATAGACGAAAGAAAACCACTAAATTAACATCATTTGGATCATCATCTTTTCAACAACTATTACACTAAGAACCGTAAAGCATATAAAGTCTATTAAACTAATATACAAGACATTTAACAACATAGGATCATGGATAAGACTCAGGGACATATGACTCATCCACGAAAGGCACATTTTCCACATTCTCCTCTTCAGGAGGCACGTACCCGTAATCTTGTGAAAGTACACCTGAAAACATGCATTAATAGAGAGTGAGCTTATATACATAAGCCCAGTGAGGATCCGATAGATCTCGACAGTATTCACTACGCTCCTTGGATTTAGTCCTTTGAGCAAGTAAACACACAACAACAATAATAACATAAATAAAGCTATCATCACATAACTATATAACCAATCAATAAGGATACTCTATTTGGTGTAGCTCCAAACGCCATCACGATCTCAACCGTTCTTCTTATAACTCCCCATTACTCACGCACCCGAGGTACCTCACTAGCCCCTTCCCTCCATGACATCTCCGTCATGCGAGCTGGGGGTAGCCTATGGCAGTCATGCCGTTATCAACCCGACAGCCCGACGCTGCCCGAGAGGTGGCACACACATACCAAGACTCCATATTCATCAATCATCATGCAAGCATAAATCAATCAATCAATTGGGAGATCAGCAACAAGAGTGCCCGATTCCCGCATTCAATAATAATCAATCAATAACATCAATATAACATCGATATTAAATTAAACAACAAACAACGTAGTTAGATGACAAAGTAGGCCATCTAACCGGACATGCATAATATACATAATTAAACTCTAAATTACTCAACAACAACTCACCATTCATCACTCGAACACTACCCAACCATCTAAGGCATCGTTCAAGAAATTAAAGAATGACAACCTAAACTTCTAAAATTCATAACTTACAATCTACTAATCCAAACATTGTCAAATCAGTTCCTATCACTCACCCATTCAACCTACTACATTAGCCCTCTCGGAAATCCACCATAACACCTCTAAATCATGCCCGATAACCCTAAAATCCTAAGATGTCATGGCTGGATTTTGCGGATTTTCACACAAACAATGTAATCGAAAATTCGACATTACAACAGCGCTAACACGTAATTATCAAGTATTTAGAAATCGACGGCAATCGATTTCGATCAACACAACTCATTTAATTCGACTTTGAACATTTTAATCAAAATTAAATACCCGGAAAATAAAAATTATGCTATACCCGACAGAAACTCGTAGTATTAGTATATAATGATCCCTAGCATGCAAGGAGCAATAATCTAACATCAGATTACAATTATAACGGTTCAATCTTCATTTATACGCAAAAACACAAAAATGACATTTTGAGATCTAGAATTTTTCTCTCACCTTAGATGCGATATAAGCCTAGGAATGCGTGCAATGCGTGCCCAACAAGCAGAATCCAAGTCGGTGCGAAGTTTCACGGACAAAAACTAGGTTTTTCTTTGAAAAATTGGATTGAAAGCTTAAGTTTTTCTCTTCTCTTTTCTCCCTCTTCTCTCTCGGCAATGTGTGTGTGTGTGGAGTGTGTTTTGTGTTGTGTGAGTGTGTGTTGATGACATTATATAATAAAAAGCTTGGTCAATTAAAAAAATGCAAAGTCAAAGTTAGTTTTAATAGGTATTTTTGTGTTTTTAATGACTTTAATTGCATTTTAGTGCTCACCAAGTTAAAAATAATTATGCCACCCCCAAGATATCTCAAGTGGATTATTTTTAGGTGACAAGAAGTTTTACATTCAAAGAATTCCACCCGAGTCGGCTTAAAACTCGATTTTTGTAAAAGTCGCTGTAAAAACCCTAATAAATTCTTAAGCCGATTTTAAAACCGTTTTCATCAAACACAGGTCTATTAAAGTCCGTGGACTAGGTCTAGAAGGGTTAAAAAGACCAGTTTCAAAATTATAGCGGACGTGTTTCGAAAACACTATTCACTGAAAATCGACGATAAAATTTCTGACTCCGTTTTTGATGAAAATTTCATGAATGCACATTTAGCACGTATTAGAAGTATTGACATCAAAATTATAACTTTCTAAGTCCTATAGCACATAAATAGATCATATGCACGCAAAACAAGGTAAAGCACGTAAAACGAGATAAGCAAGAAAGTGGGGTTTCACATTCTCCCCCCCTTAGAGAAATTTCGTCCTCGAAATTCTTACTTGATGTACGGAAAAGATCTGGGTATTGTTGCTGCATCTGATCTCGTCTCTCCCACGTAGCTTCCTCAATGCCGTGATGCTTCCACAACACCTTAACCATCGGAATCCTCTTCGACCTCAACTCTCGGTCCATCTGATCTAGAATACGAATCGGACGCTCGTCATAAGTCAAATTCTCTCGAAGCTGTAACGGCTCTGGCTCAAGAATATGAGAAGGATCCGGATTATATTTCCGCAAATTAGACACGTGAAACACATCGTGGACATTAGAGAAGTTCTCCGGTAAAGCCAACCGATATGCCAACTTACCAACCCTGCCAGTAATCTCAAACGGCCCAACAAATCTCGGACTCAGCTTACCACCTTTACCATAACGAACAAACCCCTTTCGAGGAGACAATCTCAAGAAAACCCGATCTCCAACTACAAACTCCAAGTCTCGACGACGCTTATCAGCATAACTCTTGAATCTACTCTGCGCCGTAAGCATTCTCTGCCTGATCAACTGAACATTCTCGATCTTCTCAAGAAGTTCTGGCATAATAGTCGGATCAATAGTCTTCATCTTTCCTACCTCGTCCCAATACAAAGGTGAACGGCACTTACGACCGTAAAGAGCTGCAAAAGGTGCCATTCCAATAGTAGCTTGATAACTATTGTTATAGGCAAACTCGGCAAGTGGTAGATGTTTCTCCCAGTTCTTCCCGAAGTCCAGAACACAAGCCCTAAGCATATCTTCCAGAATCTGAATAGTCCGCTCAGATTGACCGTCGGTCTGTGGATGATACGCTGTACTGAAGTTCAACTGAGTACCCAAAGTCTCCTGAAGTTTCTCCCACAAACGAGAAGTAAATCGAGGATCTCGATCAGAGACAATACTAGATGGAATACCGTGAAGTCTAACAATCTGATCCAGATAAAGATCCGTCAGCTTTGTAACCTCATCTCCTAACCTCATCGAGATAAAATGAGCTGTCTTCGTCAAGCGATCCACGACAACCCAAACTGCATCATTATCCCTCGGTGATCTAGGCAAACCAGTGACGAAGTCCATCGCAATATGCTCCCATTTCCACTCTGGTATAGCCAACGGCTGAAGCAAACCTGCTGGTCGTTGATGCTCGGCTTTCACTCTCTGACAAGTCAAACATCTAGACACAAACTGAGCAACCTCCCTAGACCAAGGCTAGAAACTCGGCCTCTCTCCGTTCCCTGCAAATCCTCGGGACATACTTTGCTCGAAAAGCCATCAGAAAGGTACCCCAAACATAAGGAATACCCTGTGCCGCCCAGCTAGTCCTAACCGTGCGCCACCACTCCTCTGCCTCGTCATCTAACAAATACACGGCAAAAGAGACTTTCTGCTCATCAGTATAGCCAAGTGGATCATAAATCTTCTCCAACTTGCTAATCCATACCTCCGCTTTCCTATCATCCGGCTCCCCCTGAAATCTCGGTGGGTGATATCCTAAAAAATCCTTCAGGGTACCACGCCCGTGGTTACCACCCTGAATATTCAGAAGCTGAGCCTGCATAGCCTGATTCTGGGCAGCCTGCCCTGCTAACAACTGTGCCTGACTAGCCACTAACTCTGCAATCCGCTCCATAGCTGCTCCTAATCGGTCATCACCCCCGTCACGGCCCGGTGCCACGTTACTCGGAGTCTCATCAGTCAACTCAGACCTACCTCTGGTTCTCGGTCGACCGGCCATTCTACTAATCAAAGAGTTAGCACAGTTATAGCACGTAGACAGGTTATAAACAACTATTAACACATAAATAACAAACTCATATAAAACACATAAACAAATTGATCACATAATCACATAAGCACTTAAATCACATAATCACTTAATCAATTAATCATACCAATACATATTTCATTTTTCTTTCCTTTCATACATATTTCATGCTAAGACCATTACCCACATTCCGAGAATACCCCGGCTGACAACTAACATGAGCTCTGATACCACTTAAACTATCACGCCCCAACTCGACCCCACCTACGATCAGTCAGGACGCAACGGAATTTCGGCGGCATAACGACAGTAAACAGATTTCCGAGGTTCTAAACCAACCTCATTAAACATCATACATCCAGTAATTCCTCAATACAAACAACAACATACAACACAACCATATTATACAATAAAACATCCTCGTTATACGCCTCCGTTCCAACATGACATACAATACCTCAACTTTATCATACATTTCAAAAGTAAGTTGAGACACAACTACAATTTAACCATAGACGAAAGAAAACCACTAAATTAACATCGTTTGGATCATCATCTTTTCAACAACTATTACACTAAGAACCGTAAAGCATATAAAGTCTATTAAACTAATATACAAGACATTTAACAACATAGGATCATGGATAAGACTCAGGGACATATGACTCATCCACGAAAGGCACATTTTCCACATTCTCCTCTTCAGGAGGCACGTACCCGTAATCTTGTGAAAGTACACCTGAAAACATGCATTAATAGAGAGTGAGCTTATATACATAAGCCCAGTGAGGATCCGATAGATCTCGACAGTATTCACTACGCTCCTTGGATTTAGTCCTTTGAGCAAGTAAACACACAACAACAATAATAACATAAATAAAGCTATCATCACATAACTATATAACCAATCAATAAGGATACTCTATTTGGTGTAGCTCCAAACGCCATCACGATCTCAACCGTTCTTCTTATAACTCCCCATTACTCACGCACCCGAGGTACCTCACTAGCCCCTTCCCTCCATGACATCTCCGTCATGCGAGCTGGGGGTAGCCTATGGCAGTCATGCCGTTATCAACCCGACAGCCCGACGCTGCCCGAGAGGTGGCACACACATACCAAGACTCCATATTCATCAATCATCATGCAAGCATAAATCAATCAATCAATTGGGAGATCAGCAACAAGAGTGCCCGATTCCCGCATTCAATAATAATCAATCAATAACATCAATATAACATCGATATTAAATTAAACAACAAACAACGTAGTTAGATGACAAAGTAGGCCATCTAACCGGACATGCATAATATACATAATTAAACTCTAAATTACTCAACAACAACTCACCATTCATCACTCGAACACTACCCAACCATCTAAGGCATCGTTCAAGAAATTAAAGAATGACAACCTAAACTTCTAAAATTCATAACTTACAATCTACTAATCCAAACATTGCCAAATCAGTTCCTATCACTCACCCATTCAACCTACTACATTAGCCCTCTCGGAAATCCACCATAACACCTCTAAATCATGCCCGATAACCCTAAAATCCTAAGATGTCATGGTTGGATTTTCCGGATTTTCACACAAACAATGTAATCGAAAATTCGGCATTACAACAGCGCTAACACGTAATTATCAAGTATTTAGAAATCGACGGCAATCGATTTCGATCAACACAACTCATTTAATTCGACTTTGAACATTTTAATCAAAATTAAATACCCGGAAAATAAAAATTATGCTATACCCGACAGAAACTCGTAGTATTAGTATATAATGATCCCTAGCATGCAAGGAGCAATAATCTAACATCAGATTACAATTCTAACGGTTCAATCTTCATTTATACGCAAAAACACAAAAATGACATTTTGAGATCTAGAATTTTTCTCTCACCTTAGATGCGATATAAGCCTAGGAATGCGTGCAATGCGTGCCCAACAAGCAGAATCCAAGTCGGTGCGAAGTTTCACGGACAAAAACTAGGTTTTTCTTTGAAAAATTGGATTGAAAGCTTAAGTTTTTCTCTTCTCTTTTCTCCCTCTTCTCTCTCGGCAATGTGTGTGTGTGTGGAGTGTGTTTTGTGTTGTGTGAGTGTGTGTTGATGACATTATATAATAAAAAGCTTGGTCAATTAAAAAAATGCAAAGTCAAAGTTAGTTTTAATAGGTATTTTTGTGTTTTTAATGACTTTAATTGCATTTTAGTGCTCACCAAGTTAAAAATAATTATGCCACCCCCAAGATATCTCAAGTGAGTTATTTTTAGGTGACAAGAAGTTTTACATTCAAAGAATTCCACCCGAGTCGGCTTAAAACTCGATTTTCGCAAAAGTCGGTGTAAAAACCCTAATAAATTCTTAAGCCGATTTTAAAACCGTTTTCATCAAACACAGGTCTATTAAAGTCCGTGGACTAGGTCTAGAAGGGTTAAAAAGACCAGTTTCAAAATTATAGCGGACGTGTTTCGAAAACACTATTCACTGAAAATCGACGATAAAATTTCTGACTCCGTTTTTGATGAAAATTTCATGAATGCACATTTAGCACGTATTAGAAGTATTGACATCAAAATTATAACTTTCTAAGTCCTATAGCACATAAACAGATCATATGCACGCAAAACGAGGTAAAGCACGTAAAACGAGATAAGCAAGAAAGTGGGGTTTCACAACTTTTCTTTCCCTTAGTCTTTTTTTCTTAGACTTTGCCTTTTTATTTTTGCTTTCTCTTTCTTATCATTCCAGCATCGAGGGTCTATTTTGACCAACTTGTATTTTTTCTTCCCTTGTATTTAGTGGAACAAATGGATACTCCTACTATCAATCCAAAGATTATTGCCGCAGTTCAAGCTCAGGCTGAGATTTCAGGTGAGGTTCCTCGAGCAGGGTTGCCACCTGACTTCATCCAAAAGCGAAGGTATTAGTGATATGCCCTAATGCTATGTAGTTAGATGACCTATTTTGGGTATTTTGATGTAAATTCATACTTCATGTAATGGCATATTTATAACAGTCAGATTCTCCTTCTTTTACTATATGAGTGTGTCCCCCAATATTTTCATTGAAGAAATATATTCTAAAGGGAGTTTAGAATATATTGACATGTTTCTTAATTATGATAAATTTTTAAAGTTATTCGTAGTCCTTAGATTATTGGACTGGAACTTCAATAATCTATTATGGAATATGACATGTATTATTACCTTTGATTAATATAGGATATTAATGATAAAGGATGGCGAGCCACGTGCCATAACAATATGAGATATAATTAACAAATATGTGAGTGATTATTAGTTGAATAGATCACTGAATGTGACGTGAATAACAAATTACATGACTTTGGATTAATAATTTGTTATTCATTACAATTGTGCATGCAATCCTTTGAGTTGAGACATTACGACTGTCATATGTATTGGGGGTTTAATACTTGCACTTGGACAATGTAACGACCCGGCTAAGCGAATATCCCGAAGGGCAGAGGCATACCAGCGCCGCCACATAAGTTGATATTGTCCGCTTTGGAACACCCCGCACTTAACGTACGAGCGTGCCCTCACGGTTTTGTTCCCCACGTGGTACTTACCATGTGAAAAGGCCTCAACTCGAATATAAGGGGACACTTCCCACTATATATTCAATGGTCCCAGCTCGTAACCTTTCGATGTGGGATGGGTTCACCACATCCGCCCCCACTAGGAGGACCCAGTGCCCTCGCGGGTCACTGATACAAAGGAAGGCCCGCTCTGATACCACTTCTGTAATGCCCCGATCCCTCACGAGACCGAAGGCTCTAATAACCATGCTATTCTCAACCCAATACCCAACCCGGTCACAAAATTTTAGGGAAAACGGACAGAGTTTTCCCTGTACCGTGGACATTCTGGAAACCTGTAAGCATTCAAATAAAACACGAAGCAAATGAACAACATTTCTAATTGAAATCCCAACTTCAAGGCCATCCAAACCTCAAGCAACACAAGACAATATAAACACATACAAGCATGCAACGTAGCTAGAAGCAAAAGCATAAGTTATTACATGCCACAATTCCATAACACTTACTACATCCACTTAGCTTTCAAATTGCAACCACTCAAATATATATACATAAGCCCTTAGGCTCCAAAATAGAACATAAAGTAGACAAGCAAGGTATTCTACAGTTTAGCAAGCAATCACTCCAATCTCAAGTAATAGTACACAACAACCAAGGCAACTCCTCCAACTGCACCACCTGAAACATGTTTAGCGAGGTATGAGCAATCACAATTGCTCAGTGAGGGATAAGGTCTACCGGGGACATGCAATGCAGCAACTTCACACAATTAATACAATAGATAAACAGTGAATAACAATTCTAATACCACATTTTAAAAGGATACAATCAATAACCCTTATCACTCCAATTCTTCGATCCCCGATCCACGAACCACGATCTCAATCTCGATATGTCGGCATCCCTTACACCAATGGGTACTCCGGATATACCCGATTCTACAACCCAACACCCCCTGGCAATCTCCGGACCAGGCGAGTGAGGGAATAGCAGACAGAGCTAAGGCAACCAACACTGGCAAGCCCGATGCCGCCCAGCAAGGCCATCGCATCCGCCGCGACAATGAGGTTGCGCAACCACGATGCAATGCAAGAATGATAACAATGACAATATAATCAGGAAACACATTTAAGGACAAAAAGTAAGTTGTTCTCGCACCAAGTCACAATTTAGCAACAATAAGCATATATCAATTACGCAATTATACTAAACAATATACTATTTTAGAAAGAAAATAAACTATAATGCACGTAAGGATGCAGGTCCCTCACCTCTACCGAGCTCCAAGATGTAAGTGTGAATCACATAATTTCCAGTCACCTTGAACCTATGAGCAAACATTACTTTAATTACTCTTTAACTACAACATTCATTAATTATTCAGCTAGGTTAGCTAACTTATAACTTCGCTTATTTAGCATATATACAATATCTATTAGAATTCTATTTTTAACAAAACACCACTTTTACATACTTTAACTTAACATATATTCCATATTTTCAATAGTCTACAAGTTAACTAAGAAGATAGTTCAAAAACTTAAAGGAGAATGATTCAACCAGCATGCTATAACTAGATATAAACCGAGCTAGAATTTAGTTTAACTAAGATCAACACATGAGCCTGCAGTTACTCATACTATTTCTCATTTTACTTTAGTTAATAACTTGTACAAGAAACTAATTCACTCCACATACAATAAACTAGCCATTAACTCAACTCAAAGAATTTCTCCAAAGAATTTATAGATAATAAAGGTTATTTACTTTAATTTCAAATGACATATTCATTCACAATGACACTACCCAGTCTTTTACTAGTTTAATGAACTTCTAATTCATATTCTACTTTACTTACAATAGTTAGTAATATCTCTATGAAGATAGCCCAACATTAGCACATAGGGAAAGAAATGCATTTATCAATTAATAGAAAAGTTAACTATCAACCATTTAATAACTAACATACTATTTTAGTAAAATAACTATACTTCAAGCTAAGATTCTAACATATCACTAGTAGTATTAACTTAAGTTAATTACATTTAACATATAATAGACAACTATCAACTTACAATTAACCTTACATGTAGTTTCAAAAAGCATTAAACACATTCTTCCACATAGTTTACTTGACCTTTCTAAGTGTTCACTAGTTGCACATTGATAACAACAACTAATTCTAACAATTGAATCGTTTAGCATATATAGAAACATTACCTATGTCTAAAGGTGGTGACCATCACAACTCTACTAGCATTTCTCATTCACAGTCGAATAGAATAGCTTTCAATTTAAATTAACTTTACTAGCAATTAGATTTCAATTACAATTCATGAAAACAACATAACTATAAGAGCCTCATTACGTCACTAATCATCCAAGGACACTACACAATAAGGTCTTAGAAGTGCGAGACAACCGAAATTGCACCTAAACCCCTTTGTTATTCAAGCTATTTCTCCTCCAAACCAAAGTTAATGATTCAAATTCAAAGGGAAAATCTACCAACCTTCTAACTAAACCTCAAGGAACCCTTTCAACCCTCTAACACATTCAAACGCCCGCAATAACCCCGAAAGCCCCAAATTCCCTCTTATAGCTTTACACTACACCTACCTCATCCGGGCTTCAAACAAGGGTTAGCAAAGCTTCTATAGCACCTAGGTAGCCTAAGAATACTAAAAGTGAAGCCCGAATCCACCCAGATTCGCATTAACCCCGAAACCCCTTTGTTAAAGTCGGCTATTTCATGTTTTAGGCGATTTTAGAGCAATTCAAGTGTACGGGGCTATTAGACTACCTTCATTAGCACCTAATGCATCTATTAGGAGTGTTGAATCAAACTAATACGTGCAATTATACAAAACCCTAGAAAAATGTCACTATTCACCTCATAAATCAAACTAACGATTCTAACCTTTTAAAAAGCGAAACAATGGCTCAAATATATTTTCTATCACTCATATACAAGGTATAATAGCATAGATAATCAATACATTAGCATTTGGTCACATTTTCAACAAATCAAGAAAATAGCAACTATTTTAAAATGCGAAAATAAGCCATGAAATCCCTCACCAATGCACGTAAGAGCACCTAGGAAGCTTGCACACCCCCTAAACTACAAGCTCTAGGCTTGGATTGGCTTGGCTTGGATAGTTGAAGAGCAAAATCACCTTTTTCCTTCTCCTTTGGTGTTTTCAGCCCTGCTACAGTAATTCCTGCACATTTGTTTTCTTTTATTTTGTGTTTTGGTACTTATAAGGTTATATAGTGAGGTTAAGTTGAGGTGGGATCAAGTGGTTGCTTAAGTGGACTTCTAAAATACGCGTTGCTAGCTTAAAAACGAGCCTAAGGTGTAAAACATAGGCTAGCTAATTAAAACACTAAGTTAGTTACGTAATACTATTCATTGAACTACGAAAATCATCTTCTAAACGAGCTCTCCTATCGCTTCTAGTTCAATTGCACATTTTTCCCACTCCTCTAACAATTAATGTGATTTAATAAAAATGCTAATTCACTAATAGAATATAGTTTGAAAACGGGATGAATAGTAGCTAAAGAAGACAGTTAATAAAGCACAGAAGGAAATGTGCAAACAAGGGATGCAACAGTAATTGAATGCATGGCTAAATCTCGGGTGTCATATACAATGCTTGTCTTCCTTAATCGAGATGGGTTACGGCCTCTTGTAGTATAATTCATCTTGTATAGTGAGTGACAGGTAGTTGTCAAGATAGGATCCATTAATCTCTAGCGTGAGGCGATGTCCTATGCGATCTAATTTCGGTAGTTAAATGAGGAAGTCATTGGCCAAGGCATGAATGATGAAAATAAGTCTTTTCATGTGTCATATCTCATTCTATCATTTAGATCTATGCATCGTTATCGCGTTTATGAACTTAATTATTTCATGGTTCTTACTTGATCAGGACAATGTAATAGAAATATTGAATTGCACAGTAATTCGCGGCTATAAATATGTTCACATGAGCTAGACGTCATTGCCTTATAAATTATTTTGATATGTTGTTAGATTTCACTTTAGACCTCGAGGGTATTTTGGGAATGACGGAGACATTCTCAAATAGATTAAAAATGTTTAATGTTCCATCATTGCTATATGACAGTGAATCTAGAACGTCGTGCATAATAAAATATTATGAATAGGTTTCCTTTGGGCTAACATTTTGTTTTGGATTGTTAAGGTGCTAACAATAATGTAATTAACCATTAAAAGTTAATGGGCCCAATGTATATTTATCATTAAATATTGGGGCCAATGTACAAATATAGAAATGTTGTTTCCATAATTTATTAAACTAATGAGATTAGCTTAATTAATTAATTAATTAATTGCAAATTTAGAAAATGTACATAATATATATATATATATACACACACATATTATATATATGCATGTATGTCATGACCCCAAATTTTTAATCGCTAATATAATCTCTGATACCATGAATAAGCCACCAACATTCCTGGGATTGTGATGCCAAGGGCTTAAGAAGATTGCTCCACCTAAGTCCGCTAAGGCGCAATTACAATAGCTCGAACACTATTATTATAATTCAATATTTCAAGACTTTTAAATAATTATATCCTAATTACTCAATTTCCTTTATCTCAGTCGAGGGACTAAATCTTGTTGTAACTTAGTTGATTTAATTACCAATCCACACTTAGTCAAATTTTCAGCCAATTATTAGTTTTCTCGAAAATCGGGCAGCACAACGGCTGTATTTTGGATTTTCCAGTTTTAACCTACAAACCGAAAAGCCTCAAACTGACAACTCTAAATCCTTCACTACAACTCCTCAACCTTAACTTCCAACAACACAATATAATTAATCCAACACATATTAAATCGACAATCTAATTCCAAAGTAAAACATATATCATTTGTATAACCAAAAACTTATATATAAGTACGACATTTAACCATTACATTAATTCAAATACCAGATATTATACAAACTTCATCACTAGAGTTTAAAGCCACGAACATATTTTCCCTTAGCACATAATCATAAAGTATCGTACTTCGGCTCACTTACACCTGAAAAGAGGAAAAAACGAGGGTAAGCTTATCCGGCACCAAAGCTCAGAGATGGGGGAATCTGAGAAGGGTTTTCGAATACATTTTTTTTCCTTTTCATAAACCTTTTGTAAATATGTGGATGCAATGCAAGCAAGATCTGCAATCAAGAAACAATCAAGTATCCATATACAAGTCATATAACACATACTAAGTAAGAAATAACTTACTCTTTCCAACATCTCCGAGGAAGTCAATGCCCCTAAGCGAGAGGGTGATTATATATCATGTATCAAGCGGTGGAGGTCGTGTCACGGCCCGACCCGACACCGCAAAAGGCCAAGCCCGAACCCGATACACAGACGGAGTCTTCTCTGTACCGTGGACGATCCGAAAACCCTACATTCAGCATAATATTCATGATAACCACAAAAATCATTTGAAACAAGTCAACTTTGTGACGCCCGAGTTTTAGCCATGCATTCAATTACTGTTGCATCCCTTGTTTCCGCATTTCCTTCTGTGCATTATTAACTGTCTTCTTAAATTACTATTCACTCCGTTTTTAACTTCATGCTATTAGCGAATTAGTATTTTTATTAAATCATATTAATTGTTAGAGTAGTGGGAAAAATGTTCATTTGAGCTATAGGCGATAGGAGAGCTCGTTTAGAAAATAATTTTTGTAGTTGTATGAATAGTGTTACGTAACATAACTTAGGGAATGAATTAGCTAGCATTCATTTTACTATCTAGGTTTGTTTTAAGCTAACTAAGCGCATTTAGTGAACCATTTAAGCAAGCAACTTAGCCCCATTTAATATATAACTCACACAACACACACATTAGCTCATAACTTAGCAAAAAAAAAAAAAAAGAGAGAGCATGCTGAAAACACTGTAGCAAATCCGAGAATTGCATAGGAGAAGAAATAGAGTTTTTTTGCTCAACAAATCCTCATTCCAAGCCAAGCCAAGCTAGGTGCAAGTGGTTTAGGGTGTCTACTAGCCTCCTAGGAGCTCCTACGCGCATTGGTGAGGGATTTCACGGCTCATTTTTGCATTTCTAAATAGTTGTCAATTTCTTGATTTGTTGAAAATGTGTTCAAATGCTATTGTATTAATTATCTATGCTATTATACCATGTATATGAATGCTAGAGAACATATTTGAGCCATCGTTTCGCAATTTAAACAGTTAGAATCGTTAGTTTGATTTTTAGGGTGAATAGTGATATTTTTCTAGGGTTTTGCGTAATTGCTCGAATTAGCTTGATTCCATGCTTCTAATAGATGCTTTAGGTGCTAGTGAAGGTATTCTAATAGCCCCGTGCACTTGCATTGTCCTTAAATCGCTAAAAATGTAAAATAGTCGACTTTAATTTGGGGCTTTCGGGGTTAATGCGAATCCGGGTGAATTCGGACTTCAATTCTAGTATCCTTAAGCTACCTAGGTGCTATAGAAGCCTTGATTTCCCTTGTTTGAAGCCCATGCATTGTAGGTGTAGTTTAAAGCCATAAGAGGGAATTTGGGACTTTCGAGGTTATTGCGGGCGTTTGAATGAGTTAGAGGGTTGAAAGGGTTCCTTGAGGGTTAGTTAGAAGGTTGGTAGAGTTTTCCTTTAAATTTGAATCATTAACTTTGGTTTGGAGGAGAAATAGCTTGAATAACAAAGGGGTTTAGGTGCAATTTCGGTTGTCTCGCGCTTCTAAGACCTTGGCATGACTTCTTGAATGTTTAAATGTAGTTTCAAGTTGGTGTGGAACTTTTGATGTAATTCTAATTATATCTTGTATATGCCATTTTGTAAAACTGCTTATTTGCTTGTATAAACTGCTTCTATTCTAACTGCATTGAGGCAACTTCGAGCTTAAAACTGTATTAATTGGAGAAGGATTAGGGGTTGAATTATATACCATTAGAAAGCCTTACGAGTCTAGTTTCTACAGCTTTTTACGGTGCATTAATCGGAGTTGTCTAGAGCAAGTTATGATCATTTTGGTGAGATGTGTCAGAAATGCCTTGTTACGCGAGAATTTGAATTTTGTTGTTATTTTGCTATAGTAATGATATAATTCAGTTCTAATTGGATGTATTCGATCAAGACCTTATTGTGTAGTGTCCTTGGATGATTAATAACGTAATGGGGCTCTTATAGTTATGTTGTTTTCATGAATTGTAATTGAAATCTAATTGCTAGTAAAGTTAATTTAAATTGAAAGCTATTCTATTCGACTGTGAATGAGAAATGCTAGTAGAGTTGTGATGGTCACCACCTTTAGACATAGGTAATGTTTCTATATATGCTAAACAATTCAACTGTTAGAATTAGTTGTTGTTATCAATGTGCAACTAGTGAACACTTAGAAAGGTCAAGTAAACTATGTGGAAGAATGTGTTTAATGCTTTTTGAAACTACATGTAAGGTTAATTGTAAGTTGATAGTTGTCTATTATATGTTAAATGTAATTAACTTAAGTTAATACTACTAGTGATATGTTAGAATCTTAGCTTGAAATATAGTTATTTTACTAAAATAGTATGTTAGTTATTAAATGGTTGATAGTTAACTTTTCTATTAGTTGATAAATGCATTTCTTTCCCTATGTGCTAATGTTGGGCTATCTTCATAGAGATATTACTAACTATTGTAAGTAAAGTAGAATATGAATTAGAAGTTCATTAAAGTAGTAAAAGACTGGGTAGTGTCATTGTGAATGAATGTGTCATTTGAACATTAAAGTAACCTAACCTTTATTATCTATATATCCTTTGGAGAAATTCTTTGAGTTGAGTTAATGACTAGTTTATTGTTATGTGGAGTGAATTAATTTCTTGTACAAGTTATTAACTAAAGTAAAATGAGAAATAGTATGAGTAACTGCAGGCTTATGTGTTGATTTTAGTTAAACTAAATTCTAGCTCGATTTATATCTAGTTATAGCATGCTGGTTGAATCATTCTCATTTAAGTTTTTGAACTATCTTCTTAATTAACTTGTAGACTATTGAAAATATGGAATATATGTTAAGTTAAGGTATATAAAAGTGGTGTTTTGTTAAAAATAGAATTCTAATAGATATTGTATATATGCTAAATAAGCGAAGTTATAAGTTAGCTAACTTAGAATGAATGTTGTAGTTAAAGAGTAATTGAAGTAATGTTTGCTCATAGGTTCAAGGTGACTGGAAATGATGTGATTCAAACTTACATCTTGGAGTTCGGTAGAGGTGAGGGAGACTTCATCCTTATGTGCATAATAGTTTATTTACTTGTACTTAGATTATGTGCACTTATTGTCTATATATTGTGTGTGAGGGCAACCTACTTTGTTGTCCCTCAACCATGTGTTTGTTGATTTATACTATTGTTATCATTTTGAGTGCATTGCATCGTGGTTGCGCAACCATTCGGGCATGGTAGTGTCGGGGAAACCGGGCGGCATCGGGCTTGCCGGTCCACCTCGGCTACCATGGTTGCCCAGTCCCTCTCTCGCTTGGGATGCCACCCAGGGAGAGTTGGGTCGTAGGATTTCGGGGTACATCCGGAGTACACCCATTTTGGAGTTATAAGGGGATGTCGGCTTATTGATATCAGTGTCATGATTACATCGAGATTTCAGTTCGTGGCGTCGTTGGTGTGCCTCTGCCCTTCGGGGTATTCGCTTAGCCGGGACGTTACAGAAGTCAAAGTGTATCGTATCATTTTTAATGTGTAGTAACTTGTTGTTTTAATTGTTCTTTGGTTGTAAAATGCTTTATTTGTACTAACTGCTGCATTGCACGTCCCCGGTAGACCTTATCCCTCACTGAGCAATTGTGATTGCTCATACCTCGCTAAACATGTTTCAGGAAGTGCTGAGGGTGAACCCCAACTAGTTGAGGTGCTAGTGGAAGAGGAAGAAGTTCAGGCTGAGCCTTTGCCCTAGTTGTTGTGTGTTTGTTGTCTAAGGTGGATTTGCCTTCTTGTTGTTACATGGTGTACTTGTATTGCTATAGCATGATCTATTTTGTGGCCTTAAGGCTATGTATATTCTTGTAGTTGCAAGTTGAAAGCTGTTGGTTGTAATGTTAGCTTTGAGATATTATGGTTTGTAATAACTTTTAATTCTCCTTTTAGTTCTTGCATGCTCGGGGGTGTATGTTTAGAGGTGTTGATTTCAACTTCTAAAATTTCTCTAATGTTATCATAGGATGGCATGTTAAAAAGGTTTAATGAAAAGTTAAGTTGGGTGCATGCATGTGTGATTTGGAGCTGTTGTTTGTCTCCTGGCTTGGATGACCTTGAACCTTTGAATTTTAATTATAAAAGCTTGTTTTAGTATATTGTGGCTATTTTGAGCATTTACAGGTTTGAAAAATGTCCACGGTACAGAGGAAACTCTGTCCGTTTTTCCCTAAAATTTTGTGACTGGGTTTGGTATTGGGTTGAGAATAGCATGGTTATTAGAGCCTCCGGTCTCGTGAGGGATCGGGGCGTTACAAACTTTCTTTTAGAAACATACATCTTCTCATTAACCAACTTTGCAACCCAAAATGACATGCATACTACATAGGTACTTATGCCACTAAACAGTAAAACCATTAGCATGCAGTTCTTTACTAGTCACGAGAGTACATCTTTACAACTTTACAACTTTACAATCTTTCAACTTTTACAACATAAGACCATAGAGGCCTCAAAATAGAAACTATATACAAGGCTACAAGCCTCAAAATGAAGCGACAACCAAGCAATATACACATCAAGCATGGCCCGCATAAAAGACTAGCAACCAACCACCAGCTAAGCAAAGAAAGTGCTATCAAGGAAACACCTTCACTTGCTCCTCTTCCTCCTTAACCACCTCAATAGGATCAGCTTCAACTACTCTTGTAAAATATAGTATAGAAAGGGATGAGCAAAAACTATTGCTCAACGAGGGTTAATTGGTCTCAAGGACGGAGGTGAGAGGAGAATGCAATGCAAATAGTCAAGTAGATCATTCAATTAACATATAGAGATACAAGCTAAGCCAACAATAAATCAAGGCAAGCATTAAGGCTATAATCATTCAATTAAAGGATACAATTCACTTTCCACGAGCAACTTTCAATCACGAATCCGATAACGACGCGCTAACCCAACCACCTTATAACTTCAATTTGGAATACCCCGGAAGTATCCAATCAATTCTACGACCCAAATCTCCCTGGGCGGCAACCCAAGCAAGAAAGGGAATAGGACACGGAGCTAGAACAACCAACCCTGGCAACCCGAGGCTACCCAGAGAGGCCCATCACACCGCCCCTGACTCTATGAATGCAATACAATATACAATGCAACAATCGAGAGATAGAGCCACACGTAGGATAATAACAAAGTAGATTACTCTCGCACGCAATAGCAACAGTTGATACACATTTCAACCACAATCAACTATAATAAGCACAATAAGCAACAACAAGCAACAATAACATTCTAAAAGCCAAAACATGCTAAAGCCCAACAAAACACACAACGACCCCAACTTTCAAAATGCTACTACTTCTAAACGAGCTACGAGTTTTGGAAACCGACTTCACCACTCCTCCTAGGACACCATAAGGCACGTCTAAAGACCACGAAACTCTACTTTACCCTAGAATTCCCGCAAAGCCCCGATTTTTCCCTTTGCTCGTTTGAACTACAGCTACCTCAACCGATCACCCAACCAATGTCACAACTGCACCAAAAGTGCTTCCATGACATACCTCGACAATGCCTTCACGCAAAACAAGGAATTGCCAAACTCGACCGGAACGACCCCAACATGTACCAAGCCATTTTTCTCCGTTTTTCCATTACACAATCCAATTAAACCATACATTTAAGCATTCTAACATATCTAGCATCTTTTCACATCAACAAAATGCATAACGGAGCAACTTTTATGAAACAGGGGTTTACTATTCATATTTTACTATTCCATTCGCATTTTAAATTACGATTGCTATATTTAACCTTAGAAAATGCTAAAAAGCTACAAAAACATGTTCTACCATCATCAAGGAACATTCTTTAAATAAAAAAACGGATAAAATAACAACCTACGGCTAAATCATAAAAATTAAAGTTTAGATACAATAATTTCAAATGCGCAAATAACGATGCAACCCTCACCTTAGACGCTACTAGATGCTAGGAAAACCACGTTTGAAGCCTCGGAAACAATCCCGTGCAAGCCCTCGCGAAGATGTGAAGATTTGAAGTTGAAAATCTTTTTTTTTTCTCCTATGGTTTCGGCCTTCTCTCTTTTTTTTTTCAGCTTTCTTGTGTTTTTTTGTATGCTATTTTTTCTATTTGAAAGATGACAAGCTAAGTCAAAGTCAAGGTCTTGGTCAAAGCTAACTTAAACTTGGTCAACTAAGCTTATTTCATGCATTTTAAGGCTAAAACAACTAACATAAACATAATTTTAGTCAACAACAACTAAAATACTAAAACTAAAACACTAAATACTAGTTTTCACTATTTGCTGAGGACTAGAAATCATTTTCTAACTATCGCTTTTGAAATGCAATGCACTTTACGACGATAGACAAATAACAATTAAATATCAAAGATTTAAGAAAAATATAATTTTCAGAAAAATAAACAGGAAAATTTTCACGTTCTGGGCTTGGGTATTACGGGTGGCCTACCTCGCTATTAATTGAGATGTTCAACATCCCCTTCTTTATCTCCCCAATAGAGTATTCCGGACAATACTCAAACCTACAACCCGATTCTCCAAGGAAATCAATGTTCCCGAGCGAGAGGGGAATAGGACCATGGTAGACATAAGATCACCGACACCCCGAGGATGTCCGACATAATATGCATACTACCATGCCAAGACTAGGTGGTTTCAACCCCTTATAAACACCAATTAAATCCAAGTTCATGAAAACAAGCAAGATACCAATCCCGTTGGTATCGAGTGCACAACTAACACATACTTGTACATTTATAGCTTATCGGGTAAATCAACGGGTAATCAAGCAATATATTCCATATAAATTATTCCAACACATTTAAAGGTCATATAACGTCAATATACATTAGTGGAACAAAAACTTAGCCATTCAATTAGTAGCAATTTTCATTAATACCAAACTAAGTAGCCCAAAGCAGTTTCAATGCTACTGCATTAGCCTAACTTTGTCAAATTATTTCTCTAACTTCTTGAACTCCAAATAACCTGAATTTGGTATATAATTATATCTCTTAGAGTGTAGATAATCCTAAAATCAAATGGAACTCAATTTCAATCTAAAATGACTGAGTTATAACCTATTTTGTGTAACTATGTTTTTTTGTCCAGATTGCAAGTTGTTCTCGCGCCATTTCGGGAATGGAAAATTCAGAGAATTTTTAAGATAGAATTTGACGATTCAAAAAATATGAAGTTTGTTCCTAACTTCCTAATATAGCTACTGTGAAAGTTTCATTCAATTCTGAGATTTTTTTGCTATTTTTAAAATGTAAAAGAAATCAAAGATAGTGAGTTGTCCAGATTTAGCAAAAATTTCGTAACTTACTCCCTAGTGTGTGTTTGAGCATGAAAATGATTTTTCTCATAATATGGCCAACTAAAGAAATGTTCCCCTTTGAGCGTTCTACATTTCCTGAATTTTCCACATTTTAATAAAATCATAAAGTCATAAAAAGGGGCTAAAATTTCAAGTTTGTACAAATCTGTCCAGTGGCAGCAAAATTTCTAATAACTACTGCCTTGTGTGTTTTCGAGCATGAAAACAATTTTTTTCTCATGACATGACCAACAGAAGAAATGTTCCTCTATGAGTTTTATACATGTACTGAATTTTCCAAATTTTTATAAAATTAGCCAACCATAAAAACGGGCTAAAATTTCTGATTGCACAAATCTGTCCAGAAAAGTTATTCCGAAAATTCTTGTATGTTTCGCTACTATATCATCAAGAACAACACCTATTCATTCAAGCAATCTCTAGCAACCTAAATAAGCAATAATCCACCATATTGTATAGCTAGATACAACCTTCATCATCCAAGAACATTCAAAATTTCAGCAACAACAACTTTGATTCAAATCTTCGACAATCAAGATCCAAACAATTTTCATCCATGGATTAGCTAATATATCACCATACAAGCCTCACAAATCCATAAATATGCATTTATATCTCATCAATAACGATTTTGAAAGAACCCTTACCTTTGGTTTTTGGTTGGAAATGCAAGAACCACCTTGATAATGCCTTAAGATCACGTAACAAGCTTGAATATCAACTTTGATGTTGTTGTTCTTCACATGGTTTTGCAAAATAAAGCTCAAATGCTCTCTAGTCTCCAATGGGGGAGGCAGCCAAATGAAGAGAAAAAGATGACAAGGAGTTTTCTTATTCTTCTCTTGGAAGCTAGGTTAAAACCTTTTGCCTATTTGCCTTTTAGCCCTTGTTGTTTCTTCTCCTTTATAAGTTGACCCCTAATTTGCCTAGCTTTAGTTGTGGGGCTGTCACGCCCCGACCCGACCCCGCAAAAGGCCAAGCCCAGACCCGACACACGGACGGAGTCTCCTCTGTACTGTGGACGATCCGAAAACCCTACATTCAATATAATACTTGCGAATTCATAATAAACATTTGAATCAAGACAACTTTCTTTTAGAAAATATACATCTTCTTATTAACAACTTTGCAAACCAAAAATGTCATGCATACTACACAAGTATTCGTGCCACTAAACAGTTAATCCATTAGTATGCAATTCTTTACTAGTCATAAGAGTATTTCTTTACATCTTCACATTCTTTCAACCTTACAACATAAGACCATAGAGGCCTCAAAATAGAAACTACATACAAGGCTACAAGCCTCAAAATAAAGCGACAACCAAGCATTAAACACATCAAGCATGGTCCACACAAAAGTCTGGCAACCAACCACCAGCTAAGCAAAGAAGTGCTATCAAGAAAACACCTCCACTTGCTCCTCCTCCTCAATTACCTCAATAGGGTCCGCTTCAACTACTCCTGTAAAATATAGTATAGAAAGGAATGAGCAAAAACTATTGCTCAGCGAGGGTTATTGGTCTCAAGGACGGAGATGAGAGGAGAATGCAATGCAAATAGTCGAGCAATTCATTCAATTGTCATATAGAGATACAAACAAAGCCAACAATAAACAAGACAAGCATTAAAACTATAAACACTCATTCAAATGATACGATTCACTTTCCACGAGCAACTTTCAATCACGAATTCAATGACGACGCGCCGGCCCAAACCACCTTATAACTTCAGTTTGGAATACCCCGGAAGTATCCATCAATTCTACGACCCAAATCTCCCTGGGAGGCAACCCAAGCGAGAAAGGGAATAGGACACGGAGCTAGAGCAACCAACACTGGCAACCCGAGGCTACCCAGAGAGGCCCATCACTCCGCCCCTGACTCTATGAATGCAATACAATATACAATGCAACAATCGAGCAATCAAGCAATAGAGTCACACGTGGGAGAATAACAAAGTAGGTTACTCTCGCACGCAATAGTAATAGTTGATAAGCATTTCAATCAAAATCAACTCTAACAAACATAACAAGCAATATTAAACATTCTATAGGTATAACATTCAGAAAACAAGCAAAATCACAAATCGACCCCAACTATCAAAACGCTACTATTTCCAAATGAGCCACGAGTTCTAGAAATCGACTTCACCAATCCTCCTAGGTTACCATAAGGCACGCCTAAAGGCCCCGAAACCCTACTTTACCCTAGAATTCATGCAAAGCCCCGATTTTCCCCTTTGCTCGTTTGAACTACAACTATCCTCACCAAACACCCAACCAACGCCATAACCATACCAAAAGTGCTTCCATGGCCTCCCGAGACAATGCCATCATGCAAAACGAGGAAACGCTAAACTCGACCTAAACGACCCCGACTTTCACGAATGCATTTTTCTCTTTTTTCCATTACACAATCCAAACAAATCATGCATTTAGGCATTCTAGCATATCTAGCATCTTTTCACATCAACAGAACGCATAACGGAGCAACTTCTACGATTCGAGGGTTTACTATTCATAATTTACTATTCAACTAACAATTTAAATTACAATCTCAATATTCAACCGAAGAAAATGTTAAAAAGCTATAAATACATGTTTTACAATTGTCAAGGAATGTTCTTTAAGTATCAAAACGATTAAAACAACAAACTACGGATAAAACCCAAAAATCATAAAGTTGATATACATGATATTCAAATGCGCAAATAACGTGATTCCCTCACCTTAGACACTCCTAGTCGCTAGGAAAACCACGCTGGATGCCTCGGTAACAACCCCGCACAAGCTCACGCGAAGATTGGAAGTTTGGAAGGTTGAAATGTTATTTTTTTTCTCTTCAAAGCTTCGGCCTGTTCCTTTTCTGTTTTAGCTTTGTTTTTTTTTTTATTTTGCAATGTTTTAAGCTTATAAGGTGACAAGCTTTGGTCAATGGTCAAACCCCTTGGTCAAACTAACTTAAGTTGGTCAAATTTCCTATTTTTATGCATTTTAAAGCTAAAATACCCAACACCAAATTAATTCTAATTAACAACAAGTAAAATATTAAATTTAAGGCACCAAAATACTAGTTTCACTATTTGTTGAGGACTAGAAGACACCCTCTAACTATCGCTCTTGAAATGCAATGCACCTTGCGACAATAAAGAAGCAACAATTTGATTTCAAAGAATTTAAGAAAATATAATTTTCAAAATAATAAACAAGAAAATTCCACATTCCGGGCTCGGGTATTACACCCTCTCCCCCTTAAAACAATTGCGTCCACGCAATTCTTACCTGGTCGACAAACAACTCCGGATATTGATTCCGAACCTGGTCCTCTATTTTCCAAGTCGCTTCCTCAAACCCATGATGATTCCACATAACTTTTACTAACGGAATACTCTTTCTGCGAAGTTCCTGAACTTTTCGATCCACAATTGGAATTGGTTTCTCTTCATAAGTCAACTTTTCCTCTATCTGCAAAGGCTCTGGTTCAAGTACATGTGAAGGATCTAGATGGTATTTCCTCAACATTGACACGTGGAAAACATCGTGCAGTCTCGACAAGCTTGGAGGTAAAGCTAACCGATAAGCCAAAGGACCCACCTTTTCGGTGATCTCAAACGGACCCACATACCTGGGACTAAGTTTCCCGCTCTTACCGTGCTGAATCAATCCCTTTCGAGGATAAATCTTAAGAAACACCCAATCTCCCAAATCAAACTCAAGATCCCGACGGTGCTTATCCGCATAACTCTTCTGACGACTCTGAGCAGTAAGCATACGCTGGCGAATAAGGTGAACATTATCTACCATCTTAATCATCTCAGGTAACACAGTCGGATCAACTGTTCTCATCTCTCCAACCTCTTCCCAATACAATGGGGATCTGCATTTACGACCGTACAACGCCTCGTAGGGAGCCATACCTATAGTAGATTGATAACTATTATTGTAGGCAAACTCCGCTAAAGGCAAAAACTTCTCCCAATTTTTCCCAAAGTCTAACACACATGCTCGAAGCATGTCTTCCAAGATCCTGATAGTTCTCTCAGACTGGCCATCAGTTTGTGGATGGTATGCAGTACTGAAGCTCAATTTAGTTCCCATGGCCTCTTGCAACTTCTGCCAAAAATGAGATCTAAATCTGGGATCTCTATCTGACACTATACTCTGTGGCACACCATGCAGTCTCACAATATTAGCAATATAAAGCTCAACTAACTTATCAAGGCTATCATGTTTGTTCACAGAAATAAAATGTGAAACTTTAGTCAATCGGTCCACAACAACCCACACATAATCACATCCTCTCAGAGATCTAGAAAGATCGGTCACAAGGTCCATTGTTATATGCACCCATTTCCATTGCGGAATCGACAACGGTTGCAGAAGCCTGGCTGGCCTCTGATGCTCAACTTTAACCCTCTAACAAGTTAAACACCTGGATACATACCCAGCAATCTCCCTCTTCATATTGTTCCACCAGAAGTGTTGTTTCAGATCTCTATACATTTTAGTACTGCCCGGGTGAATCGTATAACTTGAATTATGTGCCTCGGACAGAATCTCATTCTTCAAAGTCGGATCACTAAGAACACACACCTTGTCCCTGAATCTAAAGATACCATCTGCATGTAATTTAAACTCCGACTCTCCCCCTTTTGCTTTTTCTTGGATTTTCAAGATGTGAGGATCAGTCTTCTGAGCCTCTCTGATTTGTGCTAGCAATCTCGACTGAATTTGTAAGCTAGCAAATCGAACCCTCCTTAGTAGCTTCTGGCTTCCATGAACAAATTTCCTCCAAAGTCTCCCAATCCTTTATAATTAAACTTGCAACAATAGCCTTTCGGCTCAAAGCATCTGCAATAACATTTGCCTTACCTGGCACATAGTTAATAGAACAATTGTAGCCACTTAATAGCTCAAGCCATTTTCGCTGCCTCATATTCAAATCCTTTTGTGAAAATAAATATTTGAGACTCTTGTGGTCAGTAAAAATTTCAAATCTGCCACCCCACAAGTAATGACGCCACTTCTTTAAAGCAAACACAACTGCAGCTAACTCTAGATCATGTGTAGGGTAATTGACTTCATATGGTTTCAACTTCCTAGAAGCATAGGCAATCACCTTACCATTCTGCATTAAAACACAGCCTAAACCTTCTTTAGATGTATCACTGTAGACAACAAAGTTTTCTGTACCCTCAGGTAAAGCTAGTATAGGAGCTGTAGTTAGTCTCTTCTTCAATTCTTGGAAACTAGACTCACATTTAGCATCCCAGTTGTAAGTAACTTTCTTTCGGGTCAACTGGCTTAAAGGTCCAGAAATTTTAGAAAAGTCTTTAACAAACCTCGGATAGTAACCTGCCAACCCAAGAAAACTCCGAATCTCTGACACCGTTTCAGGTCTCTTCCAAGATGAAACAACTTCAATCTTAGCTGGGTCTACTGAAATTCCTTGATCTGAAATGATATGGCCTAGAAAAGATATTTGATTCAACCAGAATTCACACTTGCTGAATTTAGCAAAAAACTTGTTTTCTTGCAAAGTCTGTAGCACAATCTTCAAATGTTGTTCATGTTCAGCCTCATTCTTCGAGTACACTAAAATGTCGTCAATAAAGATTACGACAAATTGATCAAGATAGGGTCGAAAAACCCTCTGCATTAAGTCCATGAATGCGGCTGGTGCATTCGTCAAACCAAACGGTAACACAACAAATTCATAGTAGCCATATCTAGTCCTGAATGCCGTCTTAGGTATATCGTCACTTCGAATCCTGAGTTGATAGTAACCCTGCCTCAAGTCAAATTTAGAGTAAACACTCGCACCCTGCAACTGGTCAAACAATTCTTCAATCAACGACAAAGGGGTATTTGTTCTTAATCGTGACTTGATTAAGTCCCCTATAATCAATACATAACCGAAGCGTGCCGTCCTTCTTTCTCACCAACAATACAGGCGCACCCCACGGCGAAGAACTAGGTTGTATAAACCCTTTCTCAAGCAAATTCTGAAGCTGAATTTTCAATTCTTGAAGTTCAGCCGATGCCATTCTATAAGGACTCCTAGAAATTGGCACAGTGCCTGGCATAAGGTTAATCACAAATTCAATCTACCTATCCGATGGTAAACCCGGTAATTCCTCGGGAAATACACCAGGGAAGTCTTTAACAATTGGAACCTCATTCAAATTCAACTTATCAGTAGGTTGATTGATCAGATAAACTAGGTAAGCTTCACAACCTTTATTCAACAACTTAGATGCCTTGATTGATGATAAAAGAGGTATCCGGGCAGCCCTGCAGTTCCCAACAATCTCTAGTACCGGTAGGTCAGGAATCTGAAGATAAACAATCTTTGTTCTACAAGCCAACTGAGCATAGTACTTCCCCAACCAGTCCATTCCCAAAATGATTTCAAAATCACGGAAGGGTAGTATAATTAAATCAGCAGGAAATTTACAGTTCTCAATGCATATATCACAAGATTTGCAAATAGACTCAGTAACAAATTTCGCACCTAAAGGCGTACTAACTTCAACTTCATGCGGCAGTTTATCAATGCAAACATTCACAGATCGTGCACATGCAGGAGTTATAAACGAATGTGTAGCTTCGGGATCAATCAAAACTTTAGCTGGCTGAGTATTGAGAAGAAATGTACCTTCCACTATTGTTGTAGTGTCGGGTAGCTCCTCCGCATCCAGTGCAAAGACCCTAGCATGTACCCTCTGTGCTGGACCTGCACCTGTAGCCCTATTCTGCACACCTTGGCCTCCAGTACGACCCTGAACATTCTTATATTTAGGGCAATCTTTCACCCTATGCTCATCGCTCCCACAACCCGTGCACTTACCACTCTTCCTCCAGCAATTAGCCTCAACGTGCCCCGATCGATTACAAAAGTTACACTGCTGATTTTGTCTTACAACAGTGTTTTCCGTAGGTGCGGGGGCTCTGGCAGTGGTAGGAACTGTACCTCCCTGCTGGGGTCTAGTCACAGCTGGCCTAGCCTGAATCTGATACTGTGGCTGATACGGACGTTGCTGAGGAACCTGCGCAGAAGTCTGATACTACCTCGGCTAACTCTGGCTGCTCTGGCCCAAGTACAGTTTCTTACTCGGCTGGCTACTCTCAGCTATCATCTCTGCTTTCCGTTTCTCAAACTTCGAGGCTGCTTGGAATGCCTCGGGAAAAGTAGTATAAGTCTGCCCAGTCAAATGTAGCTGTATATCTATCCTCAGCCCACGAACAAACCTATGAATCATCCTCCTAGCTGGCCGCACCAACTCAGGCATATACCTCGACAGGCTAACAAACCTAGCCTCATACTGTGCAACAGTCATGTTTCCCTGCTTCAGGGCCACAAATTCATCTTCCCGCCTTTCCATAGCCATCTCGGGAATATACTTGTCCCGAAACTCACTCACAAAATCATCCCACAAATGCGGTATATCCTCACAGTCCCACGTCAACCTGACAGTGTTCCACCACTGTTCTGCGTCGCCCTCAAATAGGAATGCTGCATAATCTATTCTTGCCTCATCAGTGTACCTCAAAGCAGCAAAAATTTTCTCAACACGGTTAATCCATCTCTCGGCTGCCTCGTCATCCGGCTCTCCAAAGAACTTACCCGGCTCGTGCCTCAAGAATTTTTCCAGCTGATTATTCTCAGCACTAGGCCCCTGTCCACCAGGATTAGCTTGATTTCCCTAGGGATTATTATTCCTGTCCTGCCTCTGCTCATGCAGTACCTGTGTAATCCGGTCAACTACAGTGGTCATAGTAGCCATAAACTGTTCAGGCAACGGTTGCTGACCCTGTTCTGCTGCCTCTTCATCTGCCCCTTGACCTTGAGTACCACGACGTGGTGGCATAGTAACAACTCACAATAGCTGGCAACATTTAAAAGCAATTTATAGACGGAAATATAGCACATAAGATTAGATAACACTCAAGTCAATAACAATCAAATATCCTATCACACAATTCACATAACACAAGATTGACATGCCAACCATTTCACTTGAACACATAAGCACTCAAGTTCACATAGTCATACTATAACATTTTCTCTTAACAATCACACAATAACACTTTATCATTTTAGACCTTTACCCCACAGACCGAGAAACATATCCCGGTTCATGCAAGACTATCATGCTCTGATACCACCTAAAGATGTCACGCCCCGACCCGACCCCGCAAAAGGCCAAGCCCAGACTCGACACACGGACGGAGTCTCCTCTGTACCGTGGACGATCCGAAAACCCTACATTCAATATAATACTTGCGAATTCATAATAAACATTTGAATCAAGACAACTTTCTTTTAGAAAATATAAATCTTCTCATTAACAACTTTGCAAACCAAAAATGTCATACATACTACACAAGTATTCGTGCCACTAAACAGTTAATCCATTAGTATGCAATTCTTTACTAGTCATAAGAGTATTTCTTTACATCTTCACATTCTTTCGACTTTACAACATAGGACCATAGAGGCCTCAAAATAGAAACTACATACAAGGCTACATGCCTCAAAATAAAGCGACAACCAAGCATTAAACACATCAAGCATGGCCCGCACAAAAGTCTGGCAACCAACCACCAGCTAAGCAAAGAAGTGCTATCAAGAAAACACCTCCACTTGCTCCTCCTCCTCAATTACCTCAATAGGGTCCGCTTCAACTACTCCTGTAAAATATAGTATAGAAAGGAATGAGCAAAAACTATTGCTCAGCGAGGGTTATTGGTCTCAAGGACGGAGATGAGAGGAGAATGCAATGCAAATAGTCAAGCAATTCATTCAATTGTCATATAGAGATACAAACAAAGACAACAATAAACAAGACAAGCATTAAAACTATAAACACTCATTCAAAGGATACGATTCACTTTCCACGGGCAACTTTCAATCACGAATTCGATGACGACGCGCCGGCCCAAACCACATTATAACTTCAGTTTGGAATACCCCGGAAGTATCCATCAATTCTACGACCTAAATCTCCCTGGGAGGCAACCCAAGCGAAAAAGGGAATAGGACACGGAGCTAGAGCAACCAACATTGGCAACCCGAGGCTACCCAGAGAAGCCCATCACTCCGCCCCTGACTCTATGAATGCAATACAATATACAATGCAACAATCGAGCAATAAGGCAATAGAGCCACACGTGGGAGAATAACAAAGTAGGTTACTCTCGCACGCAATAGCAACATTTGATAAGCATTTCAATCAAAATCAACTCTAACAAACATAACAAGCAATATTAAACATTCTATAGGCATAACATTAAGAAAACAAGCAAAATCACAAATCGACCCCAACTATCAAAACGCTACTATTTCCAAACGAGCCACGAGTTCTGGAAACCGACTTCACCAATCCTCCTAGGTCACCATAAGGCACGCCTAAAGACCCCGAAACCCTACTTTACCCTAGAATTTGCACAAAGCCCCGATTTCTCCCTTTGCTCGTTTGAACTACAACTATCCTAACCAAACACCCAACCAACGCCATAACCACACCAAAAGTGCTTCAATGGCCTCCCGAGACAATGCCATCAAGCAAAATGAGGAAATGCTAAACTCGACCTAAATGACCCCGACTTTCACCAATGCATTTTTCTCGTTTTTTCCATTACACAATCCAAACAAATCATGCATTTAGGCATTCTATCATATCTAGCATCTTTTCACATCAACATAATGCATAACAGAGAAACTTTTACGATTCGAGGGTTTACTATTCATAATTTACTATTCAACTAACAATTTAAATTGCAATCTCAATATTCAACCGCAGAAAATGTTAAAAAGCTATAAATACATGTTCTACAATTGTCAAGGAATGTTCTTTAAGCATCAAAATGATTAAAACAACAAACTACGGATAAAACCCAAAAATCATAAAGTTGATATACATGATATTCAAATGCGCAAATAACGTGCTTCCCTCACCTTAGACACTCCTAGTCGCTAGGAAAACCACGCTGGATGCCTCGGTAACAACCCCGCACAAGCTCATGCGAAGATTGGAAGTTTGAAAGGTTGAAATGTTTTTTTTTTTCTCTTCAAAGCTTCGGCCTGCTCCTTTTCTGTTTCAGCTTTGTTTTTTTTATTTTGCAATGTTTTAAGCTTATAAGGTGACAAGCTTTGGTCAATGGTCAAACCCTTTGGTCAAACTAACTTAAGTTGGTCAAATTGCCTATTTTTATGCATTTTTAAGCTAAAATACCCAACACCAAATTAATTCTAATTAACAACAAGTAAAATATTAAATTGAAGGCACCAAAATACTAGTTTCACTATTTGTTAAGGACTAGAAGACACCCTCTAACTATCGCTCTCGAAATGCAATGCACCTTGCGATGATAAAGAAACAACAATCTGATTTCAAAGAATTTAAGAAAATATAATTTTCAAAATAATAAACAAGAAAATTCCACATTTCGGGCTCGGGTATTACAGGGGCCCCTTATGTAATTCGTCAACTTAAATCCTAGTTGTAATTGCAATCTTGGTCCCCAAGTTTAACTTTTAGTATTTGTAATTTAGCCCCTAAAATTTGTGAGTTTTGTTAATCGACCCCTCGTGTTTTAAAAAATGTAAAAGTTTATCCATTTCTTTTCTAATTCGACCGGGGTGTTCCTTACATGATTTAGTGTATGTGATATCCAGTTTAAAATGCCAAACTTGATCTCCAAGTATTAGTTTTCATAATTGCAATTTTGACCCTAAAAGTTCCAAAGTCTCCACTTTTACCCCTAATTCTTAAAAAGCTATTGATCTTGACTTTCTTTTCCAATTTCTTATAGTCTTAGGGTTCTAATGGGATTTTGGAGAGTTAGTTCTTGATTTAAAGTGATTAATTGGTGTCCAAGTATAACTTTTCATAATTGCAAGTTGACCCTAAAAATTTAAAAGTTTTTCTATTTGACCCTAAGTGTTTTTCTAGCTTTGTAATTCTTCCCTTTTCCTTTTCTTCCTATAGCCGGGTGTTTCAAGTGTAGTTTATAAGCTAATCCTAGTCCTATGTAGTTTAATTAGTGTCTAAGTCAAAGTTTAGTTAATTGCACTTTGGCCCAAAGTTTTCTTATATTTGCAATGTTACCCCAAAGTTACTCTACTTAACTCCTATAACTCTAACTTAGTTTTTAACTTATTTCTATTGCACTTAGTAAAAATTTAAGATATATATAAAGGGCATTAAAAGATATTTAACTAATGTCTACTTTATTTTGTTGTGGCTATTTTGAGCATTTACAGGTTTCCAAAATGTCCGCGGTACAGAGGAGACTCTGTCCGTTTATCGGGTCCAGACTTAACCTTTAGCCACGTTGGGTCGGGGCGTTACAGTTTGAGCAATCACAATTGCCCAGTAAGGGATAGGTCTACCGGGGACGTGCAATGCAGCAGTTAGTACAAATAAAACATTTTACAAACAAAGAACAATTGAAACAACAAGCTACCACATATTAAAAAGGATACGATTCACTTGTTCTTCAATCACGAACCACGAGCCACGAACTGAAATCCTGATGTAATAATGACACCGTTATTGATAAGCCGGCATCCCTTATAACTCCAAAATGGGTGTGTAACACCCCGATCCCTCTCGAGACCGGGAGTTCTATCAATCAATCTAATCACAACCCAATTCCAAACCCGAGCAAAATTTTTAGGGTAAGACGGACAGAGTCTCCCCTGTTTCTAGGCAAAATGTAAAACATGTAATAGCATATAAGTGGACCAGCACCGTGTCCAACCATACAAATACCTCAAGGCCATCTGAGCCTTGGTTTTCAACAAGTGAACACAAGTAAGTATACATTCCAGTTTAAATGCTAACCTATCTCTTCTCATCTTTGACAAGTACATTCATGCTTGGCAACTAAACTAAACTAACTTATTGCATAAAATAGACTATCATACCATTCTAACTCTTTTCCTTTGGACATTACAAACATGCATTGAAGTTAAACTATACTAACTGTATACATAAACTTGCTTATCAAACCACTTCAATAAACTAGCAAAGCTTAAATTACATTCTTTTTAACATTAAATACATACAACACATGAAACATACATCTTTGCATCTTTGACAACTCAAGCCATATAGCACGCAAGACAACTCTTCAAGCATGATCTTTCATGTAACCACGAACTTCCAGCTAACATGGCATTTCCTGAAATGTGGTAGTGAGGAGTGAGTATACACAACACGTATACTTAGTGAGGGCGAGACAGTTATCGAGGTGGAGAGAAAGAAAGTCGTGCAATGCAAATAAGACAGTTAAGCAATATAACTGACATGTAAGCAATCAATATAAACAATCAATACAATAAACAATTAATAAAAGCATTAACATAACCATTCAAAGCTATACCACACTTTGAAGGTCACGGTTCACTCATACGAGCAATGTACCATGCGATTCGATTCCACGAGCAACTCTCAATCACGAATCCAATGACGACGCGCTGGCCCAACCACTTTATAACTTCAATTTGGAATACCCCGGAAGTATTCAATCAATTCTATGACCCAAATCTCCTTGGGAGGCAACCCAAGCAAGAAAGGGAATAGGACACGGAGCTAGGGCAACCAACCCTGGCAACCCAAGGCTACCCAGAGAGGCCCATCACACCGCCCCTGACTCTATGAATGCAATACAATACGAGATACAAGCAATAAACGAGCAATGGCACGAAAGTACAGATTAGTGGCGATAAACGAGATATCAAGCATTTACAATCAATAATAGCAATCAATTAACTTTACAAGCATGATTACCATTAACTTCAACAAGAACATCAACTAGACACGTAATAGCAGTTCAAGCACGAAAACGTCAAATATCACTATTCAATCCCTAACTTCCAAAGGTAATTACGAGCAAACGATCTACGGGATTAGGAAACCGATTTCACTACATTCACTTAGGCACTACAAGGCACGTTTCTATGTCACAAAACCTCACTTTCCCAACCGAAGCCCGAAAGTCCACCTATTGCGTTTGAACTACAGCTATGCTAACCGGTCATTCAATCAACGCCACAACAGCACCAAAAGTGCTTCCATGCCCTCAATAGCAAAAACCCCCAACTCAATTCGAGCACGGTCAACACTTGGTCAAACGGCCCCTTTACGTTTCTTTGTCTAATTTCCAATTTTAACGAAGGCCGGTCCGTTTTTATTGCACATTTTATCTTTCTATCATTAATGGCACCTATCCAAATCAAGAAATCTCAATTCCGATCAAAAATCCAAAATTCTAGGATTTTACTATTTATTTTTACTATTTACGTTCTTGCCTAAATTCAATTTGCATTTCTAACCATAAAAATCGCTAGATAACTAACAAGAAATGCTCTACGAACCCTAAAAAGGCAATTCCAAGCAATTTCAAGTATTATAACAGGTTAAATATCAAATCTAAGAAATTGAATCAAAAATCAAATTTGAATATAAATGCACAAAAACGTGAAAACCCTCACAGAGATTGAAGACCAAGACCCGCAAGGACCCGAGCCACGATCCTCGTCCGATTCCACGCAAGATTGCACAAGAAAAATGGAAGCAAAATCTTTTTTTTTTCTCTTGGGGAGTTTCGGCCATAGGGGGGGGACTTGGGTAGTATTTTGTTTTTGTTTTTATGATTATTTTGTTGATTTTTGGATATTTAAAAGTTGACAAAGCTCAAGGGCAAAATGGTCATTTAGCAAAGTCAAAATTCAAGTTAAATTGGTCAACTAAGGCTATTTTGGTTATCATTTGGTCTAGCTCAAGTTAAAACAATGCAATTAGATGGAAAACAACTAAAACTAGTTAAATTAAGCTAAAAACATTTTTCACTAAGTCCGAGGAATATTTCTATAACTCTCATTTTCGAAATGCTACGATCAAACGGTCAATAAACGATTGCTAATCAAATGATAAGCAATAATATAAAACTATAATTTTTTGAAAAGTAGAATAGTAGAATAGTTTAAAATTCACTCCAGCTCGGAGTTCCTTTTCTCATTTAATTGAAAACTGAGTAATTTTAATGCAAGACAATTAAAACCGATTATTAAAATAATCAAAATAATCAATTTTCATTTAAGAATAATTAATTTAACTATTTCTAGAATATTTTAAAGAATTATGAAATTAATGCTAAGATACGAATGAACAAGTTAATATAAACACGTAGTCAAATGCAATTAAATATTAACATTTAAGATGACACTTAATTAAATACAAGAGAATAAATTCAATTACTATAATTAATAGAAATAGGTAATAATCTTTTAATTAATCAATATAAAAATTATTAAATGCTTCCAACAGAAATATCAAAATAGTGCAAAATGATTGATTTAACTAATTAAACATTTAATTAAATGCAGTCAAATGCTATTAAATGCATGCCGGGTTCGGGTTATCACATATTGAATTCCCCACTGGGCTTTGTTTTATATAAGCTCACTCTCATTCGTTTGCTGCAATCGGGTGTTACTGAACCAGATTACGGGTACTTGCCTCAGGAAATTGAGAATGTGTCTTACGTGGATGAGTCTTATGTGCCGGAGTCATATCCATGAGTTTGTCTTAGCTTTTGTAGTATAATGTATTGTGTAACTTACTTAAAGATAAAGACTTATATAATGCTAGTTTAGTAATCTTTCTTTTGAACATGTTTAGATTGCTAGACTGGTTTATAATCTATTTTGCAAATGTATGATATAGCCTATGGATTGATGTTGGAACAGAGGTGTATAACTTATGAATGAATTATTGAATGGTTGTTTAATATATGGAAATGGTTGTATTGTATGTTGTTGAAATGGTTGTGGAGTTGTTGTTGATCTTTGAAGTTGGTTGTATGAGTTACTGTCATGCCCCAACTCGACCCCACCTACGATCAGTCAAGACGCAACGGAAGTTTGGCAGTATAATGACAATAACACGGATTCTGGGGCTTTAAACCAACCCCTTTGTAGCTCATACAACCAACTTCAAAGATCAACAACAACTCCACAACCATTTCAACATCATACAACACAATCATTTCCATATATTAAACAACCATGCAACAGTTCATTCATAAGTTATACGGCTCCATTCCAACATCAGTCCATAGGCTATAACATACGTTTGCAAAATAGATTATAAGCCAGTCTAGCAACCTAATCATGTTCAAAAGAAAGACTACTAAACTAACTTGATGTAAGTCTTTATCTTTAAGTAAGTTATACAATACATCATACTACAAAAACTAAGAGAAACTCATGGACATGACTCCGCCACGTAAGACTCGTCCATATAAGGCACATTTTCAGCTTCCTGAGGCACGTACCCGTAATCCTGTTCAGTAATACCTGATTATAGAAACGAATGAAAGTGAGCATATATAAAACAAGCATAGTAAGGAATTCTATAGATCTTTGATAACATATACTTTATCACTTTAGAAATTATCCTATGAGCAACAACATGCAATTAACACTAATCTCAACACAAATATAGCAACAACAGTAAACACACAATAAGGATACGATACACTTGTTGATGAAACTCCATACACCATTTCAATGCTCACCAACTCCTCCAAACCCAATGACACAATCCTGAGGTATCTTAACCTAGACCCACACCCCATGGCCTCTACGCCCGTGCGAGATAGGGAGTAGCCATGATAACTGTGCCTGTAGCCCAGGATGCCTCCTGAGGTGACACAACATTATCAAAGCTCACAACAATGAATATGATTCAATTCGAGAAGTCAACAACGAGGGTTGCCTGACTCCTGTATTTCAACATGAATAATCAATAATCAATTAAACCATATTTTAACAACCAAATAAACAACATTTAACAATCAACAACTAGACAATTATGAAATAATTAAGTTAGATGACAAAGTAGGTCATCCAACTCAACATGCATTTAACCAACATTCAGCCTCGATCTCAATCAATAATAGTTCAAGAATCATCTACCCAAACACTTCCCAAACATTCAAAGACAACATTTCAACATTTCAAAGAAAGACTACACAAACTTCTAAACTTCATAACTCACAATCTACTAACCCGATAACCTCCAAACCACTTCCTATCACTTACCCACACATGCATCTACAATTACCCCATCAGAAACCAACCAAAAGGCATCCAAAACAAGCTCAACAACCCTAGTTTTGGCAATACACTTGGCTGAATTTTTTGGGATTTTGCTACAACATTCCAATAAAAAATTTGGCATTACAACATTACTACCCCATAATTAACAAACTTTTAGAAGCTATAATCAATCAATTCCAACCACCATAACAACAATTATTCAACATTGAAGCTATAACTCAACTTTAATACCCAAAAAATAAAAATACATACTACTACCAATCAAAACTGCTATAAACTCATATAAATGATCCTTAGCAACTATTGAGCAATAATCTAAATACAATTTAATATTTCATCGAATAAAAATGCAATTATATGAAATTGACACAAAATAGCATTTTGAGATCTAGAATTTTTCTCTCACCTTTGATGTTATATGATGCTAGAAATGTGTGCAATAGGTACCCAATAAGTGAAATCAAGCTTGGTTTGAAAAGCTTCGAACAAAAACCAAGTTTTCTAGGAAAAATTTGCTTTGAAAACCCAAGTGAAAACCCCCTCAAAATGCCCAAGGAGCTCACAACAATGTGTGTGTGTGTGTGTGTGGTGGTGTTTTGTATGCTTTTTAGTGTGTGTTATCATCTTATAAGCCAAGTCAAAGCTTGACAACTTGGTCAAATGCAAAATACATTGATTTTTAATTAAAAAGACAAGTTTAACCTCCTATTTCAATGCATTTCTCATTTGTGCCATACTAGGATTATTAAAGATAACAAATGATTTATATTTAATTTATACTAGGTCAATGAAAGTCAACACAACAATCATTTTGAGCAGAAATCACTAACTTAGCTTAAAAACGTACCTTTTCACCCATAAAACCCATTTAAAATCCTATTCCGCTTTAGAATCAATTCTTATCAAACACGGGTCTATTAATATTCGAGAACTAGGTTTTCAAGTGTTAAAAAGACCAGTTTCAAAATTATAGCGGACGTGTTTCAAAAATACTATTTACAAAAACCGACGATAAAATTTTCAATGCCGTTTTTCACTACAAAAAACAAGCTGTTTTGTGATGGCCATTAATCGTCACAAACAAGTAAATGTGACAAAATTGTGAGGACATGTTTGTTGTCGCCAAACACGGCGTCGCAAAATCGATTTTCGTCATATTTTTGTGGCCTTGTGACTAATTTGTGACGACTTGCAGAGCTGGACGTGTTCGTCACAAATTTGTGGCAAATGCGACTAATATGCCATGACATGTGATTGAGGCCATTTCGTGGCAAACTCGTGCCAAATTATTTGTCGTATTTTTGTGGCTGAATGTTGTCACAAATTCATGGCTAATTTTTTTGTCATAGATTCATGGCTAATTTTTTCATCACAAATTCATGGCTAATGTTTTCATCACAAATTCGTCCCAAATTATTTTTGTCACAAATTCGTCCCAAATTGTTTTTTGATTCCTTTTGTGACAAATTTGTGGCAATTTTCAAATCCTTTATTCTAATACTATTTGTAATATCTTGTTTGTCCTGCTAAATTACAAAACAACATCCACAATTGAATCTCAAGCAATTTCTAAAGACAACCCTATAATTGACACTCAAGTAGTTACGCAACTTGCACTTCCATTCAAAAGAAATACAATTTCACATCAAAGTAGATAAGTATACATAATAACCACCATTCAAAAAAGTTACTTTCTTCAAACATACATTCAAAATGAAATATCAAATTTACATCTATCATAATATCATATAGCTTGTTTTGTCCTACTATCTCCAAAAGAGAATTGATATGCAAAAAGTTTTCAACATCCTCCATTGTGGCACACCATCATTGCATCGAAGACAGTCCATATCTAAGCCTACTATTCTCATCATCTTCAGACAATTCATGTCTTATATCTGCAAACTAGAAAAATAACCAAACTTAAAGCTTAATACTCAACCAAAAAAACTCAATACATCAAAATCAAAAGCGAAAACAAATTATAATTTTCACTTGTGATGATATTAAGCAAACACTTAGAATATGGATTGTATACTTAGAGTATGAATTGCACTAATTTGATCAATTAAAGAATTTTTTCCTTGATCAAAATAGAATTAACAAGTGATAAATTGCAAAAAATTCCAAACAGTTGGCTAATGCTAACCCGAAGAGAACTTCGGATCATACAACCAAGGAAAGTGATCAGAATAAGAAGTTAATAAGGGGACAATACCTCAATGCTAGATAATGTTTCAAAAAGATCTCTCGCAGGTAGATTCTCAAAAGTCTCAACAGCAACCGAAGGAAGATCTTTCCCAACACTATGATCCACAACAGCTTTGCAAAAAGATAGGAAAAAAAATTTAAGGCCTATTCATTATCGAGATCAATTTGGTTCAATTTCTAAAAATAAATGGCTGCATGAAGTTTTTATATAACGAGGTTGCGAAATGAATGGTTGCATGAAGTTTTTACAAAGTAAAGAAAACTACAATTTGCTTGTTTCCAACTTGACCTAAAAATCAAAATCCCTATTGTAATGCCCCGATCCTTCACGGAACCGGGACCTTGATCCAAAACCTGAGGCCACGAAACATGAGGAAAAACAGATAGAGTTTCTCTTGTTTTTACATAAATCCAAACCTGTGTTAACACACAATTTCACAACCAAAAATATACAGTAACCTTTAAACCTGACTTTATAATTCTAGTTCATTACATATCATTACAAATTTCCAACAAAACACATTATACAAACTTCATCACTATAATTATATTTAATCTATCCCAAACAATTGAATCTTCAAGCATTAAGTCCATAAGGTCTTGCAAGCACTGCATACCATCTAGTTACGCCTAGCATGTGGAAAAGAAAAAAGGGTGAGCAACCACGTGCTCAGTGAGTGAGGGGAACATTAATTCGGGGAGTTTTTCGAAATTAGACAATCACTAATGTACTTCAAATTAACACATAACCCAAGTAATCATTCAAGTAATCAAACATTGATAGGGGAAAACAATAGTACATATAAAATGATTAACTTAGTGCGCTAATGAATAAAGAATAAAGAACTCACTCATACTATATCAGTCATTATTCATGAACATATAATTTGGGTATTAGAACATATAAGAAGCTTGCATATTGTAAAAGTCATGCTTAGTACTAGAGGACATCTGTTCTAGTATAACAATATGTGTATGCTTTTTTTAATTAGTTAATTTCTTTTTTCTATTCTTTTCTCTGTTTTTGTATTGTATGTATTAGGGAGAAATAGAGGAGAGAAAAGTAGAGGTGTAATAAAAGGTACAATCTCTCATTTTGTGCTATTAACTTGTTTCTTTATTTTCTAATTGTTAAGTATGCAGACTATTAGTAGCATTATATAATAAACCAACTAAGTTAATAGCTATAATGTTTATTGGATGTTAATGTTACTTTTGGTTGTGTTTGGCAGCTAGGGAGAACTAAGAGAGCTCTTCTAATTCAAGTCCATAAATAGAGGCATTTTAGAGTGGTTATGCTTCTTTGGTGATTGTCTGAATTCTTCAATGCTTTTTCTGTTACAAAGAGATTGTCTTTTACTCTTAGAAAGCATCAAATTTGTTGAAGTTTTTGGAGATATTGATTCATTCTTTTGTCATTTCAATTTAGCACATCTCCAAGTTAACATTCCACTTAATGCAAGTAAAAGAACACTCATGTCAAATAGTAGATAGGATAACTCAATCCATTCCCATTTTCTTTGGAGAACTGCAACCTTCATATGATGCTAAGCGTCATGCATACAATAGTAAGAGAGTATGGAAAAAATTGATTCACTTTAGTATTGTTAAACACATCCCGAGAAATCAAACAAAAACAAAAAAAAAAAGTAAAAGAATGTGGCTTGAATGAAGAACAATATGAAAGAGTGACGGAGTAAAGAGAAGAAGATTGAAGAAATAAAGCAAAAACAAAAAGAAAGTAAAAGAAAAAATATATATATATAATTAGAAATTATAACAATAATAATAATAAAATATATTATAAAGAAAAGGCCTGCATGGATGTTTGATCAGTTACTTAAAGTTTGGCTTGCAGTGAAAGAGATGGTTATATTGTTTTAGACATTCCTTGCAGTAGAAATTAACTATATAAATTTTGGCATGCAGTGAAAAGGAACTTAGTGCAAATTACTAGCGAATTCATTACACACTAGCACAACAGTTATTCAGAAGCAACATTCAGAGAATAGGCAGTGAGGAATATATCACATTTTTTTTCTGCCATTTCTTTTGAATTGTAAGTTCTATCTTTTATCAATACAACAACACATCTTTATCAGTTCGATTTCTAGCAAATTACTAGCGAATTCATTACACACTAGCACAACTTTATCTCCTTCTTTAAAATTTTCAACGTCTAGTTGCACATAATACAATTAAACACCAATTCCTACTAACATATGATGTATCAAGTCCCAAAAAATAAAAGATACAAAAGCACTGGCACTTTGTAGTGGCTTCGAGTTCAAGCTTTTCAGCATGTCGAAACATAAGTTTATACTCAATAAAACTTTTCTCATACTTAAAATAATAACATACAGCAAAATAAATTTCTGAAAAATAAGTTTACAAAGAAGAAAATTATCCTATTTATGTCCATTAACAATAGCAAAAACAAAGTCCCTAACTTGATCTCTAAGCCTAAAACACACAAGCTACAATCTTAGTTTCAATGACGTAGCCCCAAGGACGATTGTATTCATAACTCATATATATATATATATATATATATATATATATCAAGCAACTTGAATCCTACAGGAGACAACTGCGCAACTAGCAAGAAGATACCAGAAAATTCACCAAAATGTATTGGCCCAAAGTATTAATTTTCTCAAGAACAATCTATTTGCCCAAAAAGTTAAGGTCCATGTTTTTCTTTTTTTTGTCTACTGGTAGTCGTCTATGAAGGCCACATTTTTTTTTCACGTTGCCTTCTAACTATATTTTTTCTTTAAATCGACTAAAACAAAACCATTCAACCAAGTTCCAACAATAGGCTATATTTTTTCTATATATTTAGTGTTGACCAAGGCATTTCAAATGTCTTGGTCAACTTTGGTTGCTAGTCAACGTTCTATTGACTAGGCCAAATATGGTCATTTCAATTCTTTTATGTTAAAATCAGCCAACACATGCACAATTTCACAACAGCACCTCACCACAGTCACGACTCTTTCACGGCACAACTTTTATTTTGGCACCACACTTCAATTTTGACCAGAACCATTTCACAACATCAACATCACAAAGTACCAGTGCATTTCATGCCATTTGATTGTTTTCTCTTTTTAAAAATACCAAAGATAAGCATCACACGACCACAACAATTGAATCCATAATTTTCACACACCACATCACATTTCAGCACCACAACACCACTTTGTCATTTGCTAAAGCACTCACCACATGGCTATATTACACCAGCACCGAACCAACCATTCACCACTCTACCGACCCACACACCAAACCAGCCACGCCACACCTTATACCCACACCAAGCCTCATCAATCGCACCAGAATAGCAAGTTCACGATCCACTTTAACACCACCTCACACACGAAAGCATCTCATTTTCACACACTGCACATTTTATTTTGAATCTTATCCACCTTCTATTGATTCTTATCCACTTCACAATCCACACTACCACACACACTACCACACAAGAAAATTCAAACTGTCTTTATTTCTCTAATTGCATCACTAAGCATAACCAAAATACTCAAACTAGATAAGTAATAAAAACCTCACACGTTTCCAATCACAACATTTTACGCAACCACAAATGCAATCACAACTAATATACAACATTAGTTGCCTGAAATAAATGAGAAACGAAGACAATAAGAGAATGTGATGGTGCACGGTGGTCCCTGAATCAAATCTTTTTCTTCTAACCAACTGTATAATTTTTTTCAATTAGCTAATGTTTTAAAAATTGAAAAAAAAATTAAAAATTAAAGGCAATAACATACATGATGTCAGTGGTGTGCGGTTCAACAATCATTACTTGCCTGAAATAAATGAGAAACGAAGACAATAAGAGAATATGATGGTTCACAGTAGTCTGACCCAGCAGTTCAGCTCGTTCAAAGTATTTCTTGGCTAACCTACAACTCTAAACGAGAAGGCAGCAGTGGTTGAAATGACAGTGACGTGCGGTGGCGGTGGCGTGCGGTAGCGGTGGTAGGAGGTGGTGGTGGTAGAAGGTAATAGTTGTGGGGTGTGTTCTGTATGTATGCTTATGTGGTTAAAATGGAATGGGAAAAAGAGGATAGGTTAAATTGGCCCCTTTTAACTTGTGTAATTTTTTTTTAATTATACTTAACAAATTTGGGATGATATTGCGATGATTTGTATTTCCCACATTATACTATTGACTTTCGTGGCAAAATTGTCGCAATTTGTGACAAAAATACGACAAAATATAGTACCCGTCACTGATTTGTCACCATTACAACACAATATAAGCACCAAAAACTTTCGTCACAAATTTGTCCCAAATTTGCGACATTTTTTTTTGTCACAAAATTTCGTCACAAAGCAGCTTAATTTTTGTAGTGTTTGATAAAAATTTCATGAATGCACACATAGCAAGTAATAGGAATATAAATCACAAAATTAGCGCATTCTAACTCATATAACACATAAACAGGTCAAAACACGCAATTCTATGAAAAGGTGAAATATGGGGTTTCACATTCTCCCCCCTTAAAGAAACTTCATCCTCGAAATTCTTGCTATACGGAATAGGTTTGGATACTGCTGCTGCACCTGATCTCTTCTTCGACCTCAACTCCCGTTCCATCTGATCTAGAATACAAATCGGTTGTTCATCATAAGTCAAATTCTCACAAAGTTGCAACGGCTCTAGTTCAAGAATATGAAAAGGATCTAAAAAATACTTCCTCAAAGTAGATACATGAAAAACATCATGTACATTAGAGAAGTTCTCTGGTAAAGCCAACTGATACGCCAACTTGCCAACCCTATTAGTATTCTCAAATGGCCCTGCAAACCTTGGACTCAGCTTACCACCTTTACCATAACGAGAAAACCCCTTTCGAGGAGGCAATTTCAAGAAAACTTAGTCCCCGACTACAAACTCCAAATCCCGACGGCGCTTATCAGCATAACTCTTGTATCTACTCTACGCTGTCGCTTCTTTGCCTGATCAACTGAACATTCTTAATCTTCTCTAGAAGCTCTGGCATAATAATAGTCGGATCAAAAGCCTTCATCTCCCCTACTTCATCCCAATACAAAGGTGATCGGCACTTACGGCCGTAGAAAGCTGCATAAGGTGCCATCCCAATAGTTGTTTGATAGCAATTATTATAGGCAAACTCGGCAAGTGGTAGATGTGTTTCCCAGTTCTTCCCAGAGTCTAGAACACAAGCCCTAAGCATATTATCCAGAATCTGAATAGTCCTCTTAGATTGACCGTCGGTCTGTGGATGATACGCTACACTGAAATTCAACTGAGTACCCAAAGTTTCCTGAAGTTTCTCCTATAATCGAGAAGTAAACCAAGGATCTCAATCTGAGACAATGCTAGATAGAATCCCATGAGGTTTAACAATCTGATCCATATAAAGGTCTGCCAACTTTGCAACTTCATCTCCCATCCTCATCGAAATAAAATGAGTTGTCATCGTCAATCGGTCCACAATAACCCAAACCTTATCGTTACCTCTTAGTGTTCTAGGCAAATTAGTGACGAAGTCCATCGTAATATGTTCCAATTTCCAGTCTAGCATTGCTAACGGCTGAAGTAACCCTGCGGGTCGTTGATGTTCTGCTTTCACCCGTTGACAAATCAAACATCTAGATACAAACTGAGCAACTTCCATTTTCATGTTATTCTACCAGTAATATTGTTTGAAGTCCCGATACATTTTGTTTCCACTAGGATGAATGGTGTACTTAGAATTATAAGCCTCATCCAGAATACCTCTCCTCAAACCCGATTAATTGGGAACACACACCTTGTTCTAAAATCGAAGAATACCATCATCATGTAATTTGAAGTTAGACTGATCGTCTGTGATCTGATCCTTGATCTTCTGAGGTTTTGCATCAAGTTGTTGAACTTCTCTAATTTGAGACAGCAATAAAGGTTGAATACGGAGATGTGAACACATCACCCTAGCCTGAGTCAACTCCGGTCTCCAATAACTAACTTCTTCAAGAACCTCCTACTTTTTAACAGCTAAACAAGCAACACTCGCCATATGGCTAAGAGCATTAGCTACAACATTTGCTTTCTCAGGCAAATAATTGATAGAACAATTATAATCTCCAAGAAGTTCCATCCACCTCCGTTGAGGCATATTTAACTCCTTCTATGAGAACTAGTACTTTAAACTTTTGTGATTAGTGAAAATCTTGAACTTACTGCCCCACAGTTAATGACGCCACTTTTTTAGTGCGAATACAACTACTGCCAACTCAAGATCATTAGTCAGATAGTTTATCTCATATGGTTCAACTTCCTAGAAGCATAGGCAATAACCCGACCATTCTGCATAAGTACACAATCTTAGAAAAGCTGGTTCGTTTATGAGTTAACTTAGAAAGTGGTCCTACAATCTTAGAAAAGTCCTTCATGAATCTGTGGTAATAACCCACCAAACCAAGGAACCTGCGAACCTCCGTAACATTCTCTGGCCGTTTCCAAGACATCATCACTTCATTCTTAGTGGGATCTACTGATATACCATTCTATGTAATCAAATGGCCAAGAAAAGATATCCGTTGTAGCCAGAATTCACATTTGCTAAACTTTGCAAACAATTGATGCTCTTGTAGCTTTTGTAAGAAAAGTCGTAGATGTTGCTCATGCTCCGATTCAATCTTAGAATAAACCAATACATCATCAATAAAGATTACCACGAACTGGTCCAAGTACGGTTGAAAGACTCGATGTATAAGATCCATGAATGCTGCTGGTGCGTTAGTTAGTTCGAAGGGCATAACTACAAATTCATAATGCCCATACCGAATCCTGAAAGCAGACTTTGGAACATCCTCCATACAAATCCGAAGCTGATAATACCCCTACCTCAAGTCAAACTTAGAGTAGACTTTGGCTCCCTGAAGTTGATCAAACAACTCGTCAATCAATGGAAAATGATATTTATTCTTGATGGTCACCTGATTCAAACCATGATAATCGATGCATAATCTCAAGGTACCATCATTCTTCTTCACAAATAAAATGGGTGCTCCCCACGGTGAAAAACTCTACTGAATAAAACCCTTCTCTAATAACTCATGTAACTGAGTTTTCAGCTCCCTAAGTTTAGTTGGTGCCATCCGGTTCACTGATTTAGAAATAGGTTGAGTACCGGGAATAAGATTAATCACAAACTCAATATCTCTCTCCGGTGGCAATCCTGGCAACTCCTCGGGAAACACATTGTGATATTCCCAAATTATAGGAACTTCTTCCAACTTCAGCTTATCAGATAGCTTGTTGATCAGACAAGCTAGATACCTTGAACACCCTTTACTCACCAGCTTAATACCTTTAGTTGATGAGATAATAAAATTAGTCTTAGCATCCCAATTCCCTGCTACCTCAACCACTGTTTGTTCTGGCAACTGAAACCGTACTACCTTTGTTCTACAGTTTAACTGAGCATCATACTTAGAAAGCCAATACATACCCAAGATAACGTCATACCCCCGGATAAGATATAAGATAAGGTCCGAAGGGAAATCCTGACCCTTAATATGTATTTTACAATCCTTACATACTAAGCCAATCACATATTTATTAGTCAAAGAGGTACTAATTTCAACCACATAAGGAAATCTTTTATGTTGCATAGTAACACGTTGTACACAGGTAGGTGTAATAAAAGAATGTGTAGCACCAGAATCAATCAACACTTTAACAAGTTGATCGAGTATAAGGAAGTTACCTTCCACAACTACTGTTGCCTCAGGCATCTCCTCCAAATCCACTGCGTAAGCTCAAGCCTGAACCTACTACAGCTGATATGCACTGCCCACAGGTCTACCCTGGCAACCCTAGGTCGCTGTCCGACCCTCAGACCTCTGATATCTAGGGCAATCCCTCGCTTTGTGTTGGTTGCTGCCGTAACCCAATCATGTCCCTGCTTTCTTCCGATAGTTGGCCTCCATATGGCCCTTATGGTCACAAAAAGTACAATGCGGTGTCGGAGCACTAACCCTGCCTCCTAAAGACCCAGAAACTGAATAAGCAGTTGTACTAGCCTACTGCTGAGATCTCGCAACACTGGGCCTGTACTGACCCTGAGATTGGGTCGGCCTATACTGTGACTGTGCCGGGTAAGATCCTTACTGAAACTGGGGCCTAAAGAAAATCTGGTGCCCCTGTGGTCTAAAAAAACCCTACTACACTGAAGGCCTAAAACCACCCTGTTGTACTGAAAGTCTATACCTAACCTGTTGATCCTGCGGCTGAAATGGCCTTTTACTGGCCTGACTAGAACTAAGTTATGTTGGAGATATGCCCTAATGTTATATAGTTAGATGACCTATTTTGGGATATTTTGGCATTAACTTGTACCTAATGGCATTTAGGTCTATATGTTTGTTTACATATTGACTTGTTTGTGACGTTCATATTCTCCGCCATTCCTATTATATGAATGTGTCCTTAATGTTTTTCGGAGAATAAATATATTCTAAAAAAGTTTAGAATACATTGGCATATTTCTTCGATATGATAAACATTCAAAATAATTCATAGCCCTCAAATTATTCGACCAGGACTAGAATAATCAAATACGAGCTATCATATGTAAGTTACCTTTGATTAACACAAGGATGTTAATGATAAAAGATGGTGAGCCTTGTGCTATAACAGCATAGGGATGCGACTGACTTACATATGGGTGATTGTTAGTTGAATGAATCACTGAATGTGACCATAATAACAAAATACATGACTTGGGATTAATAGTTTGTTATTCGCTGCGAATTGTGCAAATTAATCCTTTGACTTGAGACATTTACGGCTGCCAATTATATCAGGGGCAAAATACTGCATCTGGACAATACCCGTCTTCCAATAGGTGGGTTATGGCCTTTCACGTTTTAGTTTTGTGGTATGAACTGACAGGTAATTGTCAAGATAGGATCCGTTAACCTCTGAAGTGAGGCGATGTCCTATGCGATCTTATTTCAATTGATTGAGGAAGTCCTCGACCGGGGCACATAACAGATGGAATGATGGAAAGGGTTCCATTGGTGTCATCTCTCATTCTACTGAGAATAAGATTAATCACAAACTCAATATCTCTCTCCGGCAGCAATCCTGACAACTCCTCAGGAAACACATTGGGATATTCCTAAATTATAGGAACTTCCTCCAGCTTCAGCTTATCAGATGGCTTGTTGATCAGATAAGCTAGATACCTTGAACACCCTTACTCACCAGCTTAATAGCTTTAGTTGATGAGATAATAAAATTAGTCTTAGCATCCCAATTCCCTGCTACCTCAACCACTGGCTGTTCTAACAACTAAAACCGTACTACATTTGTTCTACAGTTTAACTGAGCATCATACTTAGAAAGCCAGTCCATACCCAAGATAACGTCATACCCCTGGATAAGATATAAGATAAGGTCCGAAGGGAAATCCTGACCCTTAACATGTATTTTACAATCTTTACATACTAAGCCAATCACATATATATTAGTCAAAGAAGTACTAATTTCAACCACATAAGGCAATCTTTCAGGTTGCATATTAACATGTTGCACATAGGTAGGTGTAATGAAAGAATGCGTAGCACCAGAATCAATTAGCACTTTAACAAATTGATCGAGTATAAGGAAGTTACTTTCCACAACTGTCGTTGCCTTAGGCATCTCCTCCAAATCCACTGCGTAAGCTCGAGCCTGAACCCGCTGCAGCTAATATACACTGCCTGCAGGTCTACCCTGGTAACCCTAGGTCACTGGCCGACCCTCAAACCTCTGATATCTAAGGCAATCCATCGCTCTGTGTTGGTTGCTGCTGTAACCCAATCATGTCTCTGCCTTCTTCCGACAGTTGACCTCCATATGGCCCTTATGGTCACAAAAAGTACAATACGGTGTCGGAGCACTGACACTGCCTCTTGAAGACCTAGAAACTAAATAAGTAGTTGTACTAGCCAGATCCTGAGATCTCACAACACTGGGCCTATATTGAGCCTGAGACTGGGCCGACCTATACTGTGACTGTGCCAGGTAAGATCCCAACTGAAACTGAGGCCTAAAGAAACTCTACTACCCCTGTGGTCTAAAAGAACCTTGCTGCACTTAAGGCCTAAAACCACCTTGCTGTACTGAAGGTTTATACCCAACCTGTTGACCCTGCGGCTGAAATGGCCTCTTACTTGCCTGACTAGAACTAAGTTGTGTTGGAGATATACCCTAATGCTATATAGTTAAATGACCTATTTTGGGATATTTTGGCATTAACTTGTACCTAATGGCATTTAGGTCTATATGTTTGTTTACATATTGACTTGTTTGTGACGTTCATACTCTCCGTCATTCTTATTATATGAATGTATCCTTAATATTTTTCGAAGAAGAAATATATTATAAAAGAGTTTAGAATATGTTGGCATATTTCTTCGATATGATAAACATTCAAAATAATTCATAGCCCTCAGATTATTTGACCGGGACTAGAATAATCAAGTACAAGCTATCATATGTAAGTTACCTTTAATTAACATAGGTATGTTAAAGATAAAGGATAGTGAGCCTTGTGCCATAACAGCATAGGGATACGACTGACTTACATATGGGTGATTGTTAGTTGAACGAATCACTGAATATGATCAGAATAACAAACTACATGACTTTGGATTAATAGTTTGTTATTCGTTGCGAATTGTGCAAATTAATCCTTTGACTTGAGAAATTATGGCTGTCAGTTATATCAGGGGCTAAATACTGCGTTTGGACAATATCCGTCTTCCAATAGGTGGGCTACGACCTTTCACGTTTTAGTTTTGTGGTATGAACTGACAGCTAATTGTCAAGATATAATCCGTTAACCTCCGACGTGAGGCGATATCCTATGTGATCTTATTTCAGTTGAATAAGAAAGTCCATGGCCAAGGTACATAACAGATGGAATGATGGACGGGGTTCCATAGGTGTCATCTCTCATTCCACCAAATAGATCTATGCATAGAATCGTTTAGTGGACTTAATCGTATCATGGTTCCCACAACGATCGTGACGTATTTAATGGAAGGATCGGACTGCACGCTAATTTGCGACTATAAATAGATTCATAAAAGTTGGACTTCATTACCGTATGAATTGTCATGATGCACGTATGTTGCAAGACGTAACTCTTGAACATAAGCGTATTCTGGAGAATGAAGGAGACATTCTCGGAATAGATTAAAAGCGTACAATAATCCTTCATCGCTATACGGTTATGAATCTAGAAAGTTGCACACATAAAGGGCATCAAGAATTAGGAAATTAACAAGCTTGATATTAAGTTGAAAACACGTTAAAAAGTTAACGTTGTTTATTTTGGATGTTAATAGTTAAGCGGGCCAAAAGTTTAAATACTGAAAGTATTGGGCTCAAAGTGCAAATACTGAAAGTATTAGGGTTAGAGTACAAATACTGAGTTAGAAACACGTTAATGTGTTAACGGTGTTATTTTGGCCATTAATGGTCAAGTGGGCCAAAATCCTAATTTTTGAAAGTTTTGGAGCCAAAGTGTAAATACTAAAAAGTATTGGGGCCTGAATGCAAATAGATTGAGGGTTCAATCTACAATTAATTATTCTAAAGGGGTTTAGAATTAATTAATGTTTGTCTTCACTAAAAGATAAACAACAACTTGCACTAAAAGACAAAAGTACAAAAGGACAAAAAATAACTTGCACAAAAGGACAAAAGACAACTTGCACAAAAGGACAAAAGACAACTTGCATGAAATTTGTCCAAAATGCCCTCCTATGGTTGGCCACTTGAGGAGATTTTTTGACACTTGGCTTCATCTTATTTTGATAAGGTTTGCATGCATGCCACTTGTCACAATCCTACACAACTCAAGACTCTATATAATGGCCAAGTCTTTTCCTTCTTTTATAATGATTTTCGGCCAACACAAGAAGCAAAAAGATGACAAAATTCTCTCCTTTCTTTCATGGTATTTTCGGCCATAATGAAGATAGGGTGGTAGGTTTTTTCTCTTGCCTTTTAACTTTATACAAGCTTAGATCTATCACTGAGAAGCTAGCACATATACTTGGTTGGTGTTGTTTGTTATTGGATGCTTTTGTGTTTCAATCTATGACCTTTACACTTGTGAAGGAAGCTAGTCCACGCTATCTACGAGATGAGAACTATATCTTCTTCCTTGATGCTCTCGGCAAGCACGAAAAAATGTAAGTGTTATTCTTTTTGCTTTATATATACAAGCTTGTTTCTACTACTAAGTATCTTGCACAATAACTTAGTTTGTAGTAATAACTGTTGGATGCTTATGTATTTTGATATATAGTCGTTGCATGTGTGAAGAAGGCTTGTCCACACCGTAGCATCTCCGTCGTGATTCAACCTTCACTCGGCTATAAACAGGAGGTATGCCGTTTACCTCTTGTTTACTTTATAATATATTTGATATATTATATGTTACATGTTGATTACCATGGACTTTACTTTGGAAATGCATGTAATTACAAGAGATAATGTTGAAAATTTTAAAATGCTCAACGTTTTCGCTTTAACTCTATTATGTTGTGAATCATACGTTTCTGAGAACCGATCCATCCCCTTTCAAGTGGTATCAGAGCCACGGTTTCTAAAGTCCATGAAATCACATGTATAGTTGTGGATCTAATCTTTAAAGTATGTAAAATGGCCTTGTCTCATGATTCTAAGCACATGCATGTAAAGATCTATGATTGTCTATGATGGTTCGAGAAACGAGCAAGCAGAATATTTTTCCCTTGGCATGGCCGAGAGACACTAGGCTTTTGGATGGTTGAAAAATGTGCCACTTCATGTGTATTATACGTTGTATATGATGAAACATGGAACATATGAGTAGAGCCTTTTCTCCTAGCCTTAGCCGTTTCTTTTTGGCTTAGAGGTTGGTTTTTTAGGAATGTGCCGCTCTATGGGTAATGTAAACCGTATATGATGGAACATGGAACATGAATGTAGAGTACTTTTTCCCTTGCCATGGCTGAGAGTCTTCTTGGGATTGTAGAGGTTGAAAAGTTGTTGCTATATATTGCTTGTACTTGCCACGATGATTGATCTTAACTTGCATTTGTGTTATAAGGTGTTATAATCGCGGAATCTATTGGTTTACATACAGATTGGCAAAGTGTTGCTAATGGATATTAAAGATTAGATGGTTGTGTTGTCTTTTGTATGTGATACATAAGATATATGTGCTAGCTTGCTTGTTTTAGCTTAGATTGTATATTGGATATGCATGATCTTGGCTTTATGAGTATGAATGGTTGGTTGAATGGTCAACTAGATCATGGACATGTTATTTGAATGGTTTGTAATTGAGACATAAGTCTCATTTTACTTTCTTGTATTTGAGAGAATTATGTAGTGAGGACTATATGTAATCTTTCAAGATGAATTACAAGAAGACCAATAAAGACATCCAAGGAGTTGGAAGGGCTTTGGAGATTCCAAGAAGAAGAAGATCTTGAAGGCATTAGATGTGCTTTAGGATAATCTTCTTTTCCTTATTCTAAGTCCAAGTCTATGATCCACCATTCGTTTGTGTTGCTTGCATGCATGCTATATTATTTGTTTTATGAGATAATAGCCTATAAGTAGCCTTGTGCGCATGATGAGATCATAATGTATGATTCTTGCATATGTGTTTATTCGTTTGCTAATATGTGATATTCGCTTATAAATAAACTAATGTGCAAAGTGAGACCTTAACAAACAAAACTCCCTATTGCAAACTAATATTAGATCTGTAGTCCTCCGCCATCCTAGGATTTAATCAAACTAGAAAGGAATACGTTCCAACATAGCCACAAAGGTTTGAGGAATCGTTTCATCAAAGGTTTAATTAAGTCGCTAGTAGAACATAGTGATGTGGTTGTCTGCCAAAATCTAACGGCCAATTATAGCCACAAAGGCTTAAGGATATTGATTCCATTTATGAGATAACTGTGAGATGGCGGGTCGGATCTAACTGAATCAATTAATCAATTATAACCATAAAGGTTTGAGACCAATTTGGGGACTAGAAATGACCATAACCTATTTTGTGAAATAGACAACAAAGTGTTGTTGACTCCTAATATTTATATTCCAATTATAACCACAAAGGTTTGAGGGATACAAATGATTAAGAGAATTTGGTCACCCACTACCGGATTTTAACAAAATTCGCGTTTCTCATTTTGGGAGTTTTGAGATTCGATAAAATTAGTGGGAGCTATCATTTGATAAAACACCAAGTCAAATGATTAAACGAGTTAAAGTCAACTAGCAATCTTATTTTTCCGCATGTTTATGGCTACATGTATGAACCCATTTTTATCTTAATATTCTAGACTTATATCACATGAATCGGACCAAACTTTGTTAGTTAAAAGTTGTCTAAGAATAGTTCTCAGAAGCTTAATCATATGATTAGATTAGAATGTTCTTAAGTTTCTTCTTGATAATGCATCAAAAGGAAAGTGTGTGATACTTATGGTTTATAAGTAAAAAAACTTTAATATGCTAGTTATATTCTTTTGATTGTATAATAGTATACAAGATATAAAAGGAATATGATACTAAACCTACAAAGAGTTGTGTGGTAAACATATTTTATTGGCATAATATAGGAAGTCAAATCATGGTCGTGTTTCATCTTTGATTATTCGTAATGCAAAGAAGAAAGACATGAATCAAATAATTTCTATTAAGTCAGTGGGAGCATAATCTAAAGGATAATTAAGGATTGAAAAGGTATATGTAAAAGTGTTTACATAACTGATAAATCAGACATTAAAAGGATGATTTATTCAATATATCCTTATAGCTTGAATGACAAGCCTATGAAGCTATAATGAATGGTAAATCTTCTTTGTTAATGGTTGTTATTACTTTATAGTTTTGATTCTTTTGTGACATAAGTGTATGTGCATATGAAAGAATCTTAATCAAAGTATGTTTTGGAAGTGTGGAATGGTTTTAGTGTTCGCAAATGGAACAATAGTTGTTGCACTAGCTAAAGACAAAATATTTTGTTAACTGATTAACCATATACTGAATATATTTTGAGATAAAGTTTTTAATCCAAGACAATTGTAGTTTCTTTATGACTTAGTTAGTTCCAATATTAAGATGTTGAGTAAGTTGGTTTTCGGATCAACATAAACATCTTATTTTGGGAAGGTAACCAAGTCACCTTTCGTTTGATAAATGGTTAAAAATACTAAATTGTTTGGATTAGTACATTGTGATGTACAAGCTTTTTGTGAATAAGCTTCAATTGTGTTTTTTTCTTTTATATAACATCACTAGTGGGTTATGTGTTCTTGTTAAAGAACATGTCTAAAGTTTTTGAACGATTCAAAGAGCATTAGACTAAAGTAGAGAAACCATATAAGAAAAGGTATTATTGCATTATGATGTGATCATGATTCTAAAATATTTGAATACTATTTGGATAAGTATCTCAATTTTTCGTTATAATATCGTAATTAACAACACCCGATGCACCACAGTTAAACATGAATTTCTTAGTGAAGAAATTATGTTTTGTGCAAAAGTTGATTAGTTGGACTAATCATATTATTTGCTTGTGGGTTGTACTTTTCTTATTTTCTTCTACTGAATAGATCTTGATTCCTACCATTGCTATAACTTTATATGTGATAAAAGTTGGATAGCAACCAAATATTAATGGAGGTAATACTTGGATTGTCCTACTTTTATTGAAAAGTTTTTAAAGGACAAGTGGGAACTTCGGGTTAAAAGGTAATTTTGTGCTATGTCCTTGTCTTATGGGATATAATTTATATTTTGTGATCAAGTTGTATTGATCTGTTAGATTGTGATCATTCTTGAAGGAAAAGTTTTTTGTTCAAGAAGGTTGATGCATTCTAACTAAATAGAAATTAAAAAAGTGTCCTCTAAGTCACAAAATCACCTAAACCTAAATATTGAATCTATTCAATTCGGTCTGAAAAGTCATCATACAAGATCTATGCAAATCTAGTAGTGTATCTCATCCTTTGAAGGATATGGGGATATCTTCTATTGGATGCACAAAAGTGGTTTGTGTCTTTGAGATAATGATTACTTTGATGTATCTTGAGTTTCCATCAGAGTTAGTAGGAGCGCAACCACTATTCCTAATCTGTATGTTGATGACTTGTCTATCATAGTTGATGATATAAGTGATGTAATGTCAGTTAAAGTCTAGTCACATTAAATGTTCTCCATACTTGGAAGATGTTATTAGTATGTTGGGAATTTGTAGCTATGGTGATAGTACGAGGAGATTACTTAACATATTCCAAAGATTGTACCTCAAGTGATCTTGAAGGTGTTCAAGATGGTTTTTCGAAAAGAAATCAAAGAAATGAATTACTGTCCTTGAGATAATGAATCTATCTCCGATGAATGATTTTCAAGAAACTCTAGCATCATAGCAAGCTTGGGATGAAATCATCATATGCTTGAGTAATAGATGACTTCACAAGTTGCTAAGTTCAATGTTTAACATTGCGCAAACTGTAAAGTGTTACAAATGAATGTCAATCCTATCCTAATTGAGAATGTTGGATAACGTTTGCATATATTTAAACTACTTCTGAAGCACTTAAAATATATTCTATGGAGAAGGTAAAATCTGTGGTGACGGATTTATTAGTTTGGATTTTTGATCTGAAACCAATACAATGTCTATTTCAGGGTTCATGTTCATGATTAATGGACCACAGTTAGTTAGAAAGGTTCTGAATGAACTATATGTCCCATTATGTATATTACATCTTTTGCAATATTTGATATTACAAAAGAATTTGTTTGGATCAAGGTGATCATATAAGTTGATAATGGTTCTTATCATTTAGTTGTGATGCTTTTGTGTTATGACTATAATGGAGCTATTGTACAAGCTTAAGGAACCAGGGTCTCATAGTATGTCCAAACATTTGGAAAGGTGTTTCCATTTTCATATATTGTATCTATAGCCTATAACAATAGTGTGATATTGCGGAAAAATGGCCATAACTTTTGATGTAGCTAACCCACTTACCTTAGCCATGAATTTGTCATAGCTAGGTCCACGTCTTGTGAAGATTGATATGTGATATCATTTTGTGTTGCGTTAGTACTATATATATATATATATATATATATATATATCATAGCATTAGTGCAAGTAGGAGATTGTAGGAGATATGCCCTAATGGTATATATTTAGATGACCTATTTTGGGATATTTTAGCATTAACTTGTACCTAATGGCATTTACGTCTATATGTTTGTTTACATATTGACTTGTTTGTGACGTTCATATTATCCGTCATTCTTATTATATGAATGTGTCCTTAATGTTTTTCAGAGAAGAAATATATTCTAAAAGAGTTTAGAATACGTTGGCATATTTCTTCGATATGATAAATATTCAAAACAATTCATAGCCCTCAGATTATTCGACCGGGACTAGAATAATCAAGTACGGGCTATCATATGTAAGTTATCTTTTATTAACATAGGGATGTTAATGATAAAGGAGGTAAGCCTTGTGCCATAACAGCATAGGGATGCGACTGACTTACATATAGGTGATTGTTAGTTGAACGAATCACTAAATGTGACCAGAATAACAAACTACATGACTTTGGATTAATAGTTTGGTATTCGTTGCGAATTGTGCAAATTAATCCTTTGACTTGAGAAATTACGGCTACCGGTTATATCAGGGGCTAAATACTGCGTCTGGACAATACCCGTCTTTCAATAGGTGGGTTACAGCCTTTTGCGTTTTAGTTTTGTGGTATGAACTGACAAGTAATTGTCAAGATATGATCTGTTAACCTCCGACGTTAGGCGATATCCTATGCGATCTTATTTCGGTTGAATGAGGAAGTCCTCGGCTGGGGCATATAACAGATGGAATGATGGAAGGGGTTCCATAGGTGTCATCTCTCGTTCCACCGAATAGATCTATGCATAGAATCATTTAGTGGACTTAATCGTATCATGGTCCCTACAATGATCGGGACATATTTAATTGAAGGATCGGTCTGCACACTAATTCGTGACTATAAATAGATTCATAAAAGTTGGACTTCATTACCGTATAAATTGTCAAGATGCGCGTATGTTGCTAGACATAACGCTTGAACATGAGGGTATTCCGAAAAATGACGGAGACATTCTCGGAATAGATTAAAAGCGTTCAATAGTCCTTCATCGCTATACGGTTATGAATCTAGAAAGTCATACACATAAAGAGCATCAAGAATAAGGCAATTAACGAGCTTGATATTAAGTTGGAAACACGTTAAAAAGTTAACGTTGTTTATTTTGGGCGTTAATAGTTAAGAGGGCCAAAAGTTTGAATACTGAAAGTATTGAGGCCAAAGTGCAAATATTGAAAGTATTAGGGTTAGAGTACAAATACTGAGTTGGAAACACATTAAAGTGTTAACAGTGTTATTTTGGCCATTAATGGTTAAATGGGCCAAAATCATAATTTTTGAAAGTTTTGGAGCCAAAGTATAATTACTGAAAAGTATTGGGGCTTGAGTGCAAATAGATTGAGGGGTCAATCTTTAATTAATTATTCTAAAGGGGTTTAGAATTAATTAATGTTTGTATTCACTAAAAGACAAACAACAACTTGCACTAAAAGACAAAAGCACAAAATGACAAAAGACAACTTGCACAAAAAGACAAGAGACAAGTTGCATGAAATTTGTCCAAAATGCCTTCCTATGGCCAGCCACTTGAGGAGATTTTTTGACACTTGGCTTCATCTTATTTTGATAAGGTTTGCATGCATGCCACTTGTCACAATCCTACACAACTCAAGACTCTATATAAAGGCCAAGTCTTTTCCTTCTTTTATAAAGATTTTCGGCCAACACAAGAAGCAAAAAGATGACAAAATTTTCTCCTTTCTTTCATGGTATTTTCGGCCGTAGTGAAGATAGGTTGGTAGGATTTTTCTCTTACCTTCTAACTTTATACAAGTTTAGATCTATCATCGAGTAGCTAGCACATATACTTGGTTGGTGTTGTTTTCCATTGGATGCTCGTGTGTTTCGATCTATAACCTTTACACTTGTGAAGGAGGCTAGTCCACACTATCTACGAGATGAGAACTATATCTTCTTCCTTGATGCTCTCGGCCAAAGCACGAAAAAAGATAATTGTTATTCTTTTTGCTTTATTATTATAAACAAGCTTATTTCTACTACTAAGTATCTTGCACAATAACTTAGTTTATAGTAATAATTGTTGGATGTTTATGTATTTTGATATAGAGTCGTTGCATGTGTGAAGAAGGCTTGTCCACACCGTAGCATCTCCGTCATGATTCAACCTTCACTCGGCTATAAACGGGAGGTATGTCGTTTTACTTCTTGTTTACTTTATAATATATTTGATATATTATATGTTACATGTTGATTACCATGGACTTTACTTTGGAAATGCATGTGATTACAAGAGATAATGTTGAAAATTTTAAAATGCTCAACACTTTCGCTTTAACTCTATTATGTTGTAAATCACACGTTTCCGAGAACCGGTCCATCCCCTTTCAAGTTGTTCCCCTTTCCTCTTCTCCAACCTAGAGGCCGCATCAAAGGCCTCTAAAAACACATCATACTGATTCAAGGCCATTGTATCCTGAATCTCTGGCCTCAGACCCAAAACAAATCTCCGACTCTTACGTTCCTAATCTGATACAAACTCAGGTGCATACCGGGACGGCCTAGTAAAATTAGCCTCATACTGGGCCACCGTAGAATCACCCTGAACCAAGGATGTGAACTTCGTCTCCCTGCATTCACACGCAATTCTAGGAATATACTTGGCCCGAAACGCCCTAAGAAAAGTATCCCTGATATAAGGAATACCCTGAGTCTTTACATCTGATCTCACCGTACGCCACCATTCCCCAGCCTCATCATCAAGTAACTACACCGCAAATGTAACCTTTCTCTCATCCGTATAATCAAGAGGATCAAATATTTTCTCAAGTTTATTAATCCATGCTTCGGCCTTCTGATCATTAGGCTCACCCTGAAACCTTGGTAGAAAATACCCAAGAAACTCCTTCAACGTACTGTCCTCTGGTAACCACCCTTAACATTCTGTAACTGAGTCTGTATGTTCTGTGCCTGGGTAGCTTGTCTTGCTAGAATCTGTGCCTGCCCTACCATGACCTCCGTCATTCTGTCCATAGTTGTGGCAATACAGTCGTAACCCTGATCTCGGCCTGGTGCCGTATTACCCGGTGTCTCATGAACTTCCTCAAGCCTACCTCGTGTTCTCGGACGTCCAACCATTTTACTTTCAAAGAGTTAGCGCATGTTATAACACATAAACAGGTTATAGACAACTAACAACACGTAAACAACAAACTCACGTAAGACACATAAATCACTTAAGTATTAGTCACATAAACAAATTGATCACATAATCACATAATCTCTTAATCATATAATCACTTAATCATTTTAACACATATTTCACTTTTCTTTCACTTCATACATACTTTCATGATAAGACCACTACCCACATTCCGAGGATAACCAGTTGACAACTAACATGTGCTCTGATACCACTTAAATGTCGTGCCCCAACTCTATCCCACCTACAATCAGTCAGGACACAACGAAATTTCGGTAGTATAACGACAGTAACATAGATTCTGAGGCTTTAAACCAACCCCTTTTGTAGTTCATACAACCAACTTCAAAGATCAACAACTCCACAACCATTTCAACATCATACAACACAATCATTTCCATATATTAAACAACCATTCAACAGTTCATTCATAAGTTATACGCCTCCATTCCAACATCAATCCATAGGCTATAACATACATTTTCAAAATAGATTATAAGGCAGTCTAGCAACCTGATCATGTTCAAAAGAAACGCTACTAAACTAACTTGATATAAGTCTTTATCTTTAAGTAAGTTATACAATACATCATACTACAAAAACTAAGACAAACTCATGGACATGACTCCGACACGTAAGACTCGTCCACATAAGGCACATTCTCAGCTTCCTGAAGCACGTACCTGTAACCCTGTTCAGTAACACCTGATTGCAAAAAAGAATGAGAGTGAGCTTATATAAAACAAGCCCAGTGAGAAATTCGATAGATCTTTGAAAACATATACTTTACCACTTTGGAAATTACCCTATGAGCAACAACATGCAATTAACACTGATCTCAACACAAATATAGCAACAACAGTAAACACACAGTAAGGATATGATACACTTGTTGATGAAGCTCAATACATCATTTCAATGCTCACTAACTTCTCGAAACCTAATGACACAATCTTGAGGTACCTTAACCTAGACCCACACCCCATGGCATCTACGCCCATGTGAGATAGGGAGTAGCCATGATAACTATGCCCATAACCTAGGAAGCCTCCCGAGGTGACACAACATTATCAAAGCTCACAACAATGACTTTGACTCAATTCGAGAAGTCAACAACGAGGGTTGCTCGACTCCCGTATTTCAACATCAATAATCAATAATGAATTAAACCAAAATTTAACAACCAAATAAACAACATTTAACAATCAGTAACTAGACAATTATGAAACAATTAAGTTAGATGACAAAGTAGGCTATCTAACTCAACATGCATTTAACCAACATTTAACCTCGATCTCAATCAACTACAGTCCAAGAATCATCTACCCAAACATTACCCAAACATTCAAAGACAACATTTCAACATTTCAAAGAAAGACTACACAAACTTCTAAACTTCATAACTCACAATCTACTAACCCGATAACCTCCAAACCACTTCCTATCACTCACCCACACATGCATCTACAGTTACCCCATCGGAAATCAACCAAAATCCATCCAAAACAAGCCCAACAACCCTAGTTTTGGTAGTACACTTGGCTGAAGTTTTCAGGATTTTGCTACAACATTCCAATAAAAAATTCGGCATTAGAATATTACTACCCCGCAATTAACAAACTTTTAGAAGCTACAATCAATCAATTCCAACCACTACAACAACAATTGTCACGCCCCAACTCGACCCCTCCTATAATCAGTCAGGACGCAACGGAATTTTGGCAGTATAACGACAGTAATTAGGACACCGAGACTCTAAACCAACCTCTTCACAACATCATACAACCAAACTCCACAAACCATTCAACAATCAACTCCTCAATTAAGATAACAACATACAACATAACCATATTATACAATAGTCATTCTTTCAACAACCCATTCTTAGCTATACGCCTCCGTTCCAACATAATACATTAACTTTAATATACAATGCAAAATAGTTTAAACCAACATAGTAACCTAATCATAACAAAAAGAAGACTACTAAGTTAACATCATTTAGTTCATTATCTTTACTACAACTTATACATCATAAACTACAAAGTAAATAGAAGACAACTAGTTTAATATACAAGATAATAAAGTATACAACATCCCAAACATCAAGACAAGATTCTGGCACATAGGACTCGTCCACATATGGCACATTATCCTCTTCTGGAGGCACGTACCCGTAATCTTGCTCAAAGACACCTGTAAGCATGCAATAATAGAGAGTGAGCTTATATAAAACAAGCTCAGTGAGGATTCGATAGATCTCTACAACATTTACTATACTCCTTGGAAATAATCCTTTGAGCAGTAAACACATAATAAACATCAATAATAATATTGCACATTAACTATAATGACCAATCAATAAAGGATACTCTAGTTGGTGTAGCTCCAAATGCCATCACGATCTCAACCGCCTTCTTGTAACTCCCATAACTCACGCACCTGAGGTACCTCTCTAGCCTCGCCCTCCATGACACCTCCGTCATGCGAGCTGGAGGTAGTCTCTAGTAGTCATGCCATTATCAACCTGACATCCCGATACTGCCCGAGAGGTAGCACATACATACCAAGACTCAGCAATAATAATAAACATTCACATCACTGGAGGACAACCTTTTCCGTTGACTATCTCCCGGTTCATGAATAATCAATCAATAATCATCTTTTCATCAATATAACATCAAATAATCAATTAAACTACAAACAACTAAGTTAGAAGACAAAGTAGGCCATCCAACATAATATGCGTTAAACACACAATTAAACCCTAGTCTAACCATTAACAACTCACAATTCAATCTCTCAAACACCACCCAATCATCTAAAGGCATAACTCAACATTTTAAAAAAAGAAAACCTAAAGTTCAAATAATTATAACTTACATTCTACTAGTCCAAACACCTCCAAATCAGTTTCTACCACTCACCCATTCAATCAACTACATTAGTCCCCTCGGAAACCAACCAAAACACATCCAAATCATGCCCAACAACCCTAAAACCCTAATGCATCAAGGCTAAAATTTTTGAACTTTCGTACCAATACTGCAATAAAAAATTTGGCATTACAACATTACTAACACGTATTTAACAAACTTTTAAAAATTGACGGTAATCGATTCCAACCACTACAACTCAAAATAATCAACAAATGGACAAATAATCAACTTTTAATACCCAAAAATAAATAAATTATGCTACAACGGTTCAAATCTTATAAGAATACATATAAACGATCCTTAGTATGCACTAAGCAATAATATAACATCAGATTAACATTCTAATGGTTCAATATTCAATTATACGCAAAAACATAAAAGATGACATTTGAGATCTAGAATTTTTCTCTCACCTTTGATGTGAAACAAGCCTAGATATGCGTGCAATGCATGCTCAACAAGCGGAATCCAACTCGGTACGAAAAACTACGGACAAAAACTAGGTTTTCCTATGAAATTTTGCTTTGAAAAACCTTGAAAAAAAACTATCTATTTCTCTCCTATGGCTCACGGCAAGGTGTGTGCAAAATGAGGGTGTTTTGTGAGCTTTCATTGTGTGTAACTACTTATTATGCAAAAGGTCAACAAATTAATAAAAGTCAAAGTTGAGCAAACTTAATATTTTTGTGTTTTTTGACTTTTAATTATATTTTAGCTATTTCTTTGCTCAAAACATTTATGCAACACCTAAACTAACTCAAGTAGTTTATTTTTAGGTGACAAGAAGTTTTACATTCTAACAATTTCACCCGAGTCGCCTTAAAACTCGATTTTTGCAAAAGACGGTGTAAAAACCCTATTAAATTCCTAAGCCAAATTGAAATCTGTTTTCATCAAACACATGTCTATTAAAGTTCAAGGACTAAGTCTAGAAGGGTTAAAAAGACCAGTTTTAAAATTATAGCGGACATGTTTCAAAAATACTATTCACTAAAAGTCGATGATAAAATTCATGATTCTGTTTTTTATGAAAATTTCATGAATGCACACTTAGCATGTATTAGGAGTATTAATCACAAAATTATCACATTCTAGGTCATATAGCACATAACCAGATCAAATCACGCAAAACGAGATTAAACACGCAAATTGAGATAAGACAGAAAAGTAGGGTTTCACATTCTCCCCCCTACGTTAAAGAAATTTTGTCCTCGAAATTCTTACTTGATGTACGGAATAGATCTGGGTACTACTGCTGCATCTGATCTCGTCTCTCCCAAGTAGCTTCCTCAATACCGTGATGCTTCCACAATACCTTAACCATCGGAATCTTCTTCGACCTCAACTCTCGTTCCATCTGATCAAGAATGCGAATCGGACGCTCGTCATGAGTCAAATTCTCACAAAGCTGTAATGGCTCTAGCTCTAAAATATGAGAAGGATCCGGATTATATTTTCGCAAATTAGACACGTGAAATACATCGTGGACATTAGATAAATCCTCCGATAAATCCAACCGATATGCCAACTTGCCAACCCTACTGGTAATCTCAAACGACCCAACATACCTTGGACTCAGCTTGCCACCTTTACCATAACGAGCGAACCCCTTACGAGGAGACAATCTCAAGAAAACCCGATCTCCGACTGCAAACTCCAAATCTCGATGACGCTTATCAGCATAACTCTTGAATCTACTCTGCGCCGTAATCATTCTCTGCCTGATCAACTGAACATTCTCAATCTTTTCTAGAAGCTCTGGCATGATAGTCGGATCAATAGTCTTCATCTCCCCTACCTCGTCCCAATACAAAAGTGAACGACACTTACGGCCGTAAAGAGTTGCAAAAGGTGCCATTCTAATAGTAGCTTGATAACTATTGTTATAGGAAAACTCGGCAAGTAGTAGATGTTTCTCCCAATTCTTCTCGAAGTCTAGAACACAAGCCCTGAGCATATCCTCTAGAATCTAAATAGTCCGCTCGGACTGACTGTCGGTCTGTGGATGATAAGTGGTACTGAAGTTCAACTGAGTACCCAAAGTCTCCTGAAGTTTCTCCCACAAACGAGAAGTAAATCGAGGATCTCGATCTGAGACAATACTAGATAGAATCTCGTGAAGTCTAACAATCTAATCCAAATAAAGACTCGTCAACTTTGTAACTTCATCTCCCATCCTCATCGAAATAAAATGAGCTGTCTTCGTCAAACGATCCACAAACCCAAACTGCATCGTTACCTCTTGGTGTTCTAGGCAACCCAGTGACAAAGTCCATTGTAATATGCTCCCATTTCCACTCCGGTATTGCCAACGGCTGAAGTAACCCTACAGGTCGTTGATGCTCGGCTTTCACTCGTTGACAAGTCAAACATCTAGATACAAACTGGGCAATCTCCCTCTTCATGTTATTCCACCAATAGTGTTGTTTCAAATCTCGATACATCTTGGTTCCACTGGGATGAATAGTGTACTTAGAATTATGAGCCTCTTCCAGAATACCTCGTCTCAAGCCTGGTTCATCGGGAACACATACCCTATTCCGAAACCGAAGAATACCGTCCTCATGTACTTTAAAGTCAAACTGATCATCTGTGATCTAATCCTTGATCTTCTGAAGTTTAACATCAAGTTGCTGAGATTCTCTGATCTGAGACAATAATAAAGGCTGAATACGGAGATGTGAACACATTACCCCAACCTGAGTCAACTCTGGTCTCCAATAAGTGAATTCCTCAATAACCTCCCATTTTTTGACAGCCAAACAAGCAATACTCGCTTTACGGCTAAGAACATCTGCTACAACATTTGTCTTCCTAGGCAGATAATTGATAGAACAATTATAATCTCCAAGAAGTTCCATCCACCTCCGCTGGTGCATATTCAACTCCTTTTGTGAGAACAGTACTTCAGACTCTTATGATCAGTGAAAATCTCGAACTTACTACCCCACAGATAATGACGCCACTTCTTCGGTGCGAAGACCACAGTTGCCAACTCAAGATCATGAGTCAGATAATTCACCTCATAAGGCTTCAACTTCCTGGAAGCATAGGCAATAACTCGGCCAATCTGCATAAGAACACATCCCTAGCCTTCCTTGGATGCATTACTGTAAATGACCATATTATCGGTCCCCTCTGGTAAAGCAAGTACTGGAGCGGTAGTCAACCTATTTTTCAACTCCTGAAACCCACTCTCATACTTCGCTTCCCAAATAAAGCTAGTCCATTTCTGAGTTAACTTAGAAAGTGGTCTGGCAATCTTAGAAAAGTCCTTTACAAACCTACGATAATAACCCGCCAAGCCAAGAAAGCTACGAACCTCTGAAACATTCTCTGGCCGTTTCCAAGACATCACCACTTCAATCTTAGTGGGATCTACAGATATACCGCCCTGTGTAGTCACATGGCCAAGAAAAGATATGTGTTGCAGCCAAAATTCACATTTGCTGAACTTGGCAAACAACTGATGCTCCTGCAGCTTTTGTAAGACAAGCCGTAGATGTTGCTCATGCTCCGATTCAAATTTAGAATAGACCAAGATATCATCAATAAAGATTACCACGAACTGGTCCAAGTACGACTGAAAGACCCAAAGCATAAGATCCATGAATGCTGCCGGTGCATTAGTTAATCCAAAGGGCATAACAACAAACTCATAATGCCCGTACCGAGTCCTGAAGGCAGACTTCGGAACATCCTCCGTACGAATCCAAAGCTGATAATACCCCTGCCTCAAGTCAAATTTAGAATAGACTTTGGCTCCCTAAAGTTGATCAAACAACTCGTCAATCAGTGGCAAAGGATATTTGTTCTTGATGGTCACCTGATTCAAACCACGATAATCAATACACAATCTCAAGGTACCATCCTTCTTCTTTACAAATAAAACAGGAGCTCCCTGTGACACCCCGAACCTAGCACTTCATTAATTGCATTCATTAAATGGTTAATTTGGATATAACTTAGCTAATTACTTTTTATTTTTTATTTTCCATATTTTCATAAATTAAATTGTTTCTTTTCATGCATTTTATATTTTTATAAAATACTACATATTTTTAGGGGCCTACAGCCCCTGACTGTACGTGCATTGCATATCGGGATCAACGGGAAAAAAATTCGCGAAATGTCTGATGAATAGTACCAGCGGGATTTTTTCAGATTTTTGGTATTTGTTTTGCTGAAATTTGATCACCCAAATGACCCTTTTGCCCTTACTAAAATGCCTTAATTATTTGACCTACCATTTGACCTTCTCATGAGAATAATATAAGCCAAGAACAAAAAAAAAAGAGTCAAAAAATGACCAAAAAATAGTTACGGAAATAGTAACTTTTTCTTGAAAAATTGCTATAGTTGGTCATTTCCATCCATTCCAAGCTTGAATCTTGAGTTCTTGAACATGTTTACATCTTCTTCAAGCTTCTCTAGCCTTGTGTGGTAAGAATTTCATCTAATTTTTGTATTTGAAAATTTTGCACCTAAACTTGTTTATGCTTAAATTACTCTTATTAATGATCATAGAGCATACTTTTGTGGTTAGATAGCATTTTGAATGGTTGAAAATGGAGTTGGAGCTTTGAGGAAGATGATGAATAGTGAAAATTCTAGGGTTCCAAAAATTTGTGCAATTTAATTTGATTCAATGCTTCTAGTAGTTGCTAATTAGGTCCTTGAGCGTAGAAAAAATGTTAGTTGCACTTGCCATGTACAAAATTTGAATAATTTGATCAAATTAAGCTACTTTAATAAGGGGTTTCGGGGTTAACTCAAATCCGGGCACGTTTTGAGGTTATGGCTAGTCTTTATTAAGTATTGAAACCTTAGAAATGCTTTCGTTTCGCTTGTTTGGGTTCCGAAATTGGTACTTGTAGTGTAAACCCACAAAGAGGTATTTTTGGTGTTTTCGTGTACTTGTGCTATAGGTTATGATTTGGAGGTTCTAAATAAGGTATTTAGGTATCCTTAGATTAGTAGGATGGTTAGCTAGCTTAACTTGATCATTGAATTCCGATAGGAAGCTAAATAGCCTAGTTGAACAAAGGGGAAATGAATGAATTAATTGCTTTAGTACTTGTATTGCTTTGTAGTTGCTCCTAGAGTGTCTAAATGCTATTCTAAGGTATGTGTGAGCTTTTGGTTAAGTTTTGTGAAAAGTATAATATTGACCCTTTTGTGTTCGCATAGTTAATTTCATAATAATTGCTTTATAATTGAGTAATTAAATGTTTATATGCCTTTGTGTAGTGTACGCATTATAGTAGTGAAGTCTCGTGAATTAAGTTGCTTGGTTTACATGGCTTTGGTTGAGTATGAATTTAGAATAGACTAAAGGAACTAGTAATGAACCATGGTAATAATTGTTGTTAGTTGATTCTTGATTGATTGGATAAATGTTTAAATGTACTTATGTAAGAAGTTCATCTATTCGGAGAAGTTGTGAGTTAAGTTATATCGATACTAGTTAAAGATTGAGTAAACATGTTTATATTGCTTATTAATTGCATTATATGTATAAAGATACGCTTATATAACTTATTGGTTAGATGTTATATATTGTTTCTACTTATATGAATTATCATGACTATGTATATGTTATTTATTATGCTATTGTCTTTGTTTGATACTTGGAAATTAAAGAGTGTTGCATATGTGATCACTTGAGTTTATGTATTGTTCAAATATTGATTAGAATGATTGTTAAACCATGAAATATATTGTTAGTTATGTGAATTAAACGGAATCAAATAGAGTTGGATAAACTTAATGGCTTTATGAACTAGCTTTAGTTGACAATAAGAAACCACTTCTTATGCATATAGTTGATTGTATTAGGTAGTGATAATTGAAGGGAATTGATGCTTTTGGAGAATATTGAAGGAATCTTGGCTTAATTCGCGCAGGTTTGACTTCCTAAAAGGTGAGGGATCATTTCTATGTGCATTCTATGTGTCTTATCCTGTTATATGCTAAATATTCAATACTAAGTGATTTAAGTGTTTTAGTTGGATTAGTTTAGCAATTATAGACTAATGAATGTATCATATTTCATCGTATGGTGTGATTGATGATGTGTGTGCTCGAGGACAACCTCTTTTGTTGTCCTCCTTGTTTGTGTATTGGCTTATTTTGTTATATTGTTATTATTATTGCTTCCTGTGTTATCGAGTCAAGGGTTGCGCAACCTTATCGTCGGGGCGGATGCGATGGGCCTCTCTGGGCGGCAGCGGGCTTGCCAGGGTTGGTTGCTCTAGCTCCGTACCCTATTCCCTCACTCGCCTAGTCCGGAGATTGCCAGGGGGTGTTGGGTCGTAGGATTGGGTACATCCGGAGTACCCTTTGGTGTTTGGGATGCCGGCTTATCGTGATCGTGATCGAGATCGTGGTTCGTGGTTCGTGAATAAAGACCAAGTGACGATTGGAGTACTGGGGTTAAGTGAATGTATCCTTTTTAATATGTGGTTACTTAAGCTTTTGTCATTCTTGAATGGTTTAATTGCTATTATTGTTTAACTATATTACTTGTTGCATTGCATGCCCCGGGAGACTTTATCCCTCACTGGGCAACAGTGGTTGCTCATACCTCGCTAACATGTTTCAGGTGGCGCAGTTGAAGGAGTTGCCTTAGTTGCTGTGTGATTGTTGTTTGAGGTGGATGTGCTTTCTAGTTGCTATGTGAAGAATTTGTTGTTCTATGTTATAATCTGTTTTGGGGCCTTAAGGCTCATATATGTAATATGTAAGTTGGAAGCCAGATGACTGTATTAACAGTAGTAATTCTATGGCTTGTAATAACTTATATTTCTATTTCTAGTTGCTTTGCATTCTTGGGTGTGATTGTTTTGATACATGTTGGTTCAACTTCTAAGTATGTTTCAAAGTTATCATAGAATGGCATGATAAGCAGTTTTATGAAGAAGTCAAGTTGGTTGCATGCTTGTGTGAATCTAAACTATTGTATGCCTCAAGGCTCGGATGGCCATGAACCTTTGAACTTTAGTTATAAAAGCTTGCCTTATTGTGTTGTGACTTTCTTGAGTATTTACAGGTTTTCAGAATGTCCACGGTACAGGGGAGACTCTGTCCGTTTTTTTCCTAAAATTTAGAGACCGGGTTGGGATTGGGTTGAGAATAGCTTGGTTATTAGAGCCTTCGGTCTCGTGAGGGATCGGGGCGTTACACTCCCCACGGTGAAGAACTCTGCTGAATGAACCCCTTCTCTAACAAGTCCTACAACTGAATTTTCAACTCAGCCGGTGCCATCCGGTACGCTGATTTAAAAATAGGTTGAGTATCAGGAATAAGATTGATTACAAACTCCACATCTCTCTCTAGTGGTAACCCTGGCAACTCTTCGGGACATACATTGGGATATTCCTGAATAATAAGAACTTCCTCCAGCTATAGCTTATCAGATGGCTTGTTGATCAAATAAGCTAAATAACCCGAACACCCCTTACTCACCAATTTAACAGCTTTAATTGCTTAGATAACAAAACTCGTCTTAGCACCCCGGTTCCTTGCTACCTCTACTACTGGCTGATCTAGCAACCGAAACCGTACAACCTTCGTTCTACAGTTTAACTGGGCATCATACTTAGAAAGCCAATCTATACCCAAGATAACATCATAACCCCGGATAGGAAATAAGATAAGGTCCGAAGGAAAATTATGCCCCTTAACATGTATTCTACAGTCCTTACATACTAAGCCAGTCATATACTTATCAGTCAAACTAATCTCAACCACATAAGGCAATCTTTCAGGTTGCATATTAACACGTTGCACACAAGTAGGAGTAATGAAAGAATGTGTAGCACCAGAATCAATCAACACTTTAACAAGTTGATCAAGTATAAGGAAGTTACCTTCCACAACCGCAATTTCCTCAGGCATCTCCTCCAAATCAACTGCGTAGGCCCGAGCCTGAACCCGCTGAAGTGCACTGACCGCAGGTCTACCCTGATAACCCTGAGTCGCTGCCCGACCCTCAGTCCTCAGATATCTAGGGCAATCCTTTGCCCTGTGTTGATTGCTGCCGCAACCCAAACACGTCCCTGCCTTCACCCTACAATCGGCCTCCACATGGCCCTGGCGCTTGCAGTAAGTACACTGCGGTGATGATGCACTGACATTGCCCCTGGAAGAACCAGAAGCTGAAGAAGCAGGTATACCAGCCTACTGCTGAGGTCTCAAAATACTAGGCCTATACTGACCCTGAGACTAGGCTGGCCTATACTGAGACTGAGCCTGATAAGACCCCTACTAAAACTGAGGCCGATAATAACTCTGCTGACCTTGCGGTCTAAAAGAGCACTGCTGTACTGGCGGCCTGTACACAACCTGCTGTACGGGAGGCCTATACATACCCTGCTGGCCCTGTGGCTGATACGGCCTCTTGCTAAGCTGACTAGAGACAATATGTTCCCCCTTTCTCTTCTCTAATCTAGAAGCTGCCTCAAAGGCCTCAGTGAATATATCATACTGGTTCAGGGCCATCGCATCCTGAATCTCGGGCCTCAACCCCAAGATGAACCTACGAGTCTTTCGTTCCTCATCAGCCACAAACTCCGGTGCATACCGGGACAACCTAGTAAAAGTGGCCTCATACTGAGCCACCGAAGCATCCCCCTGAACTAGAGACAGAAACTCAGCCTCTTTCCTTTCCCGTGGAATCCTTGGAATATACTTCGCTCGAAAAGCTCTCAGAAATGTATCCCAGACATAAGGAATACCCCGAGTCTCCCAACTAGCTCTCACCGTACGCCACCATTCTTTGGCCTCATCATCAAACAAGTGTACGACAAAGGTGACCTTTCTCTCATCAATATAATCAAGAGGGTCAAATATATTCTCTACTTTGTTAATCCAGGCCTCAGCTTTCCAATAATCTGGTTCCCCCTGAAACCTCGATGGATAATACCCTAAGAACTCCTTCAGTGTACCACGCCCGTGGTTTCCACCCTAAACATTCAGTAACTGTGCCTGCAAAGTCTGAGCCTGGGCAGCCTGCCCTGCTAGCAACTATGCCTGACCAGCCATTATCTCAGTCATTCTATCCATAGTTGCACCCAAACGATCATCACCCCTATCTCGGCCCGGTGCCACATTTCCCGGAACTTTATCAACTGCCTCGGGCCTACCTCTCGTTCTCGGTGTACTAGCCATTCTACTAATCAAAGAGTTAGCATAGGTTATAGCAAGTAAACAAGTTATAAACAACTATTGTCACGCCCCAACTCGACCGCACCTACGATCAGTCAGGACGCAACAGAATTTCGACAATACAACGAAAGTAATTAGGACATCGAGGCTCTAAACCAACCTCTTTAGAACATCATACATCAAACTCCATAAACGATCCCAACAATCAACTCCTCAATTAAGTTAACAACATACAACACAACCATATTATACAATAATCATTTTTCAACAATCCATTCATAGTTATACGCTTCCATTCCAACATAATACATTAATTGAACATACATTTCAAAATAGATTATAAACTAACTTAGCAACCCGATCATAGTCAAAAGAGAGACTACTAAGTTAGCAACAACTAGTTCATTATCTCTACTACAACTTGTACATCATAAACTACAAAGTAAATAAAAGACAACTAGTTTAATATGCAAGATAATAGAGTATACAACATATCAAGCATCAAGGACAAGACTCTGGCAGATAGGACTCGTCCACATATGGCACATTCTCAGCTTCCTGAGGCACGTACCCGTAATCTTGCTCAATAACACATGTATGCATGCAATAATAGAGAGTGAGCTTATATAAAATAACCCCAGTGAGGATTCGATAGATCTCTAACAGTATTTACAATACTCCTTGGAAATAATCCTCTGAGCAGTAAACACACAATAACATCAATAACAATATAATCACATAAACTATAATGACCAATCAATAAAGGATACTCTAGTTGGTGTAGCTCCAAACGCCATCACGATCTTAACCGTTCTTCTTGTAACTCCCCATTACTCACGCACCTGAGGTACCTCACTAGCCTCGCCCTCCATGACACCTCCGTTATGCGAGCTAGAGGTAGTCTCTGGTAGTCATGCCGTTATCAACCCGACAGCCCGGTGCTGCCCGAGAGATGGCACACACATACCAAGACTCAGCAATAATAATAAACATCATTCACAGGAGGACAATCTAGAAGAATTGCCTAACTCTCGGTTCATCAATCATCAATCAATAATCATCAATAATCATCAATTATCATCAATATAACATCAAGTAATCAATTGAACAACAAACAACTAAGTTAGATGACAAAGTAGGCCATCCAACTTAACATGCATTAAACACGTAATCTAACCTTAGTCTAACCATCTACAACTCACAATTCAATCACTCGCATACCACCCAATCAACTAAGGCTCAATTCAATAATTTAAAAAAAGACAACCTAAACTCCAAATAATCATATCTTACATTCTACTAATCCAAACAACTCCAAATCAGTTTCTAACACTCACCCATTCAATCAACTACATTAGCCCTCTTGGAAGCCAACCAAGACACATCAAAATCAAGCCCAACAACCCTAAAACCTCAATGCACCTAGGCTGAAAATTTTGGATTTTTACCCAAACATTGCAATCGAAAATTCGTCATTATAACGGCGTTACCACATAATTAACAAACTTTTAGAAATCGACGGCAATCGATTCTAACCACAACAACTCAAGATAATCATCAAATGGCCAATCTATCAACTTTAAATACTCGAAAAAAAATAATTTCGCTACAATGGTTCAAATCTTGTAGTAATACACATAAACGATCCCTAGCATGCACTGAGCAATAATACAACTTCCAATTAACATTCTAACGGTTCAATAATCAATTATATGCAAAAATATAAAAAATGACTTTTGAGATCTAGAATTTTTATCTCACCTTTGATGTGTTTTGAAGCTACAAAGATGATCAATGGATGCTCAAGAGGTGGAATCAAGCATTGGTTGATGGAAATTGGCCTTGAATTGCAACTTTTAATGAAAATTTACTTTGAAAAAATGTTGAAAATGCTCTCAAGAAAAGCTATGGAGTTTCGGCCACCTTGTGTGTGCTTTGAGTGTGTTTTGTGTTGTTTTAGTAGGTGATGATGATATATTATGCATATAAAGGCTTGGTCAAATAAAATAAAAGAAAGTCAAAGTTAATTTTTTTAGTCTTTTAATTCTATTTTAGTCATTTAATTCATTTCTTGAGTATTTCTTGCTCAACTATTAAATTAACACTTAAACTAATTCTAGACAATATATTTTAGGTGACAAAGAGTGTTACTTTAAAATGGTTTCACCCGAGTCGGCTTAAAACTAATTTTCTTGCAAAAGAAAGTATAAAAATCTTAAAATTCCAAAACTAATTCCAAATCCATTTTAATCAAACACGAGTCTATTAATACCCGAGGACCAGGTTTTAAAACGTTTAAAACACCCCTGTAAAAATTTTAGCGGACAGGTGTTCAAAACACTATTCACAAAATCGACAATAAAATTTTCAATGCCGTTTTTGATGAAAATTTCATGAATGCACACTTAACATGTATTAGGAGTACTAATCACTTCTTTAGCACATTCTAAGTCATATAGCACATAAACAGGTCAATTCACGCAAAACGAGATAAAACACGCAAATCGTGATAAAGTCAAAATATGGGGTTTCACATTCTCCCCTCCGTAAAACAATTGCGTCCGCGCAATTCTGCATCGATCCCAAGTCAAACTCAGGTGCTGACTCAAACATACTGATTGAAAGGCCAATTACTAAATTCCGACTACCAAGCAAAACGCCGAACAAGGTCGTCGAATAAGAATTCCCCAAACAAGAAGACTGAATTAGAATGGATAATAAGAATACCGACTAAAACTTCTGAGTAGGAATTCCAAATAAATTACCGAAGAAGACCGCCGATTATGAATCCAAAAATAGAACACTGATCAAGAATACCAAGTAAGAACTTCAACAAGATTACCGTTGGAGAATACTGAATAATAATCCCAAAAAAAGAACTCGGGATAACACCATATAAGAATTCCACATAAGAATACTGATAGAAAATACCAAAGAATAATTCTAATCAAGTATACCGAATAAGAATATTCATATGGAAATCAAAAGGAAGAATGCCGAATAGGATCACCAAATGAGAATTCCAATAGTCAATATGTAGTCGTAAAGTAGCTTGACCTCTAATCGGAATTTCATATGTTTCAGCATCACATATTACTCAGTCGCCAACTGATATAATGCACGTGCTAACTTCAACCATATAAGGCAAACTTTTTACTCACATACTAGCACATTGTACTCAAGTAGACATGATAAAAGAATATGTAGCACTGGAATCATTCAATACCTTAACTAATTGATTGAGAATAAGAAATTACCTTTCACTGCTGCTGTTGAGATGCACTGCCCGTAGGTCTACCCTGATAACCCTAGGTCACTGACCAACCCTTAGACCTCAGATACCTAGGACAATTCCTCGCTCTGTGCTGATTGCTGCCGCAACCCAAACATGTTCCTGCCTTATTCCGACAGTTAGACTCGAGATGGCCTTTTCGGCGGTAGAAAGTACAATGCATGACTTGATCCGCAACACGATTCCCAAAAGAATTTGGAACCAAGGAGGTAACTGAATCATCTTGTTGAGCTCTCACTATAATAGGCTTTTCCTGGGCATCCCTTACTGTAGTCAAACCCCGATCATTTTGCCATTTATGATAGTCCGCTTTCATGTGTTGATCACTGCCACAACTTAGACATTTTCCCAATTTCTTCCAACATCCGGTCTCAACATGACCCCTCTTGGTACAGAAAACACAAAATGGAACATGAAGAGCAACATTGTTACCCACGAAACCCTAAACTGGCGAAACTATTAAACTGCTCCGCTGTATCCTCAAGTCTACTGGCCTATTTTGCCTTTGGAGCTGACTCTGCCGACTTCGAGGATGAAAATATCTTTGCTGGTCCTGAGGCTGAGAAAGTCTTCTACTCAATTGACTCGGCCCTGCACCTACCTCATTCTTTCCTTTCTCCACTCTTGTTGCAGTAGTAAAGGCTTCACCGTATGTGGAAAACTGAAAAGAAGTCAAGCTATCTCGAACTTCCAGCCTCAACCCTCGAATGAATCTCTTAATCCTATTTTCAGTAGTTTGCACCATACCCGGAGCATAATGTGACAAATTATGAAATCGGGCCTCATACTGCGTAACAGACGGGCTACCCTGTTTCAAAGACATGAATTCATTCTTACGGAGTTTTCTTCTGATTCCAAGAGCTCTGACAGTCATCCTTACTTCACCCAAAAGAGTCACCCGCAGTTATAACATATATACAATTATATCACATGAAGACAAGTACAACATAATACATAATTAACATATAAAACAACATTAACATATAACCCACAATTCAGCACATAAGAAGCCAATATCACGTAAACAAGTTATATCACATAATAAGTTATAAACAATTAAAGTCTCATAAGCAACAAACTACCCATAGGTCAAATTGATTATGTAAATCACATTAATCACTCAAAGTTCCTTGCGCACCTAAAGCACGTTGTTTCACATAAGCAGGATATAAACAATTAAAACCATATAAAGAACTAACTTCACACAAGTCATATCAATCACATAAAACAAATTTGTCACATAATGCACATTAATTACAACACATTGAGTACGTAAGGCACGTTATCACATAAAACATATTAACCACATTAGTTCACTTAACACATAAACTATATTGATCACATAAAAAGTTAGACACATAAGTAAACTAATCACATAAGCATATTAACATATGTTTCACTTTTCTTTCACTTAATACATACTTGCATGCTTAGACCACTACCCACATTCCGAGGATACCCTGGCTGACAGCTAATCAAGCTCTGATACCACTTAAATGTCACGCTCCAACTCGACCCCACCTACGATCAATCAGGACGCAACGGAATTTCGACAATATAACGACAGTAATTAGGACACCGAGGCTCTAAACCAACCTCTTTAGAACATCATACATCAAACTCCATAAACGATCCCAACAATCAACTCCTCAATTAAGTTAACAACATACAACACAACCATATTATACAATAATCATTCTTCAACAATCCATTCATAGTTATACGCCTCTGTTCCAACATAATACATTAATTGAACATACATTTCAAAATAGATTATAAACTAACTTAGCAACCCGATCATAGTTAAAAGAGAGACTACTAAGTTAGCAACAACTAGTTCATTGCCTCTACTACAACTTGTACATCATAAACTACAAAGTAAATAAAAGACAACTAGTTTAATATCCAAGATAATAGAGTATACAACATCTCAAGCATCATGGACCAGACTCTGGCACATAGGACTCGTCCACATATGGCACATTCTCAGCTTCCTGAGGCACGTACCCGTAATCTTGCTCAATAACACCTGCATGCATGCAATAATAGAGAGTGAGCTTATATAAAATAAGCCCAGTGAGGATTCGATAGATCTCTAACAGTATTTACTATACTCCTTGGAAATAATCCTCTGAGCAGTAAACACACAATAACATCAATAACAATATAATCACATAAACTATAATGACCAATCAATAAAGGATACTCTAGTTGATGTAGCTCCAAACGTCATCACGATCTCAACCGTTCTTCTTGTAACTCCCCATTACTCACGCACCTGAGGTACCTCACTAGCCTCGCCCTCTATGACACCTCCGTTATGCGAGCTGGAGGTAGTCTCTGGTAGTCATGCCGTTATCAACCCGACAGCCCGGTGCTGCCCGAGAGGTGGCACACACATACCAAGACTCAGCAATAATAATAAACATCATTCACAGGAGGACAATCTAGAAGAATTGCCTAACTCCCGGTTCATCAATCATCAATCAATAATCATCAATAATCATCAATTATCATCAATATAACATCAAGTAATCAATTGAACAACAAACAACTAAGTTAGATGACAAAGTAGGCCATCCAACTTAACATGCATTAAACACGTAATCTAACCTTAGTCTAACCATCTACAACTCACAATTCAATCACTCGAATACCACCCAATCAACTAAGGCTCAATTCAATAATTTAAAGAAAGACAACCTAAACTCCAAATAATCATATCTTACATTCTACTAATCCAAACAACTCCAAATCAGTTTCTAACACTCACCCATTCAATCAACTACATTAGCCCTCTTGGAAACCAACCAAGACACATCAAAATCAAGCCCAACAACCCTAAAACCTCAATGCACCTAGGCTGAAAATTTTGGATTTTCACCCAAACATTGCAATCGAAAATTCGTCATTATAACGGCGTTACCACATAATTAACAAACTTTTAGAAATCGACGGCAATCGATTCTAACCACAACAACTCAAGATAATCATCAAATGACCAATCTATCAACTTTAAATACTCGAAAAAAGATAATTTCGCTACAATGGTTCAAATCTTGTAGTAATACACATAAACGATCCCTAGCATGCACTGAGCAATAATACAACTTCAAATTAACATTCTAATGGTTCAATAATCAATTATATGCAAAAACATAAAAAATGACTTTTGAGATCTAGAATTTTTATCTCACCTTTGATGTGTTTTGAAGCTACAAAGATGATCAATGGATGCTCAAGAGGTGGAATCAAGCATTGGTTAATGGAAATTGGCCTTGAATTGCAACTTTTAATGAAAATTTACTTTGAAAAAATGTTGAAAATGCTCTCAAGAAAAGCTATGGAGTTTCGGCCACCTTGTGTGTGCTTTGAGTGTGTTTTGTGTTGTTTTAGTAGGTGATGATGATATATTATGCATATAAAGGCTTGGTCAAATAAAATAAAAGAAAGTCAAAGTTAATTTTTTTAGTCTTTTAATTCTATTTTAGTCATTTAATTCATTTCTTGAGTATTTCTTGCTCAACTATTAAATTAACACTTAAAATAATTCTAGAAAATATATTTTAGGTGACAAAGAGTGTTACTTTAAAACAGTTTCACCCGAGTCGACTTAAAACTCATTTTCTTGCAAAAGAAAGTATAAAAATCTTTAAAATTATAAAACCGATTCCAAATCCGTTTTAATCAAACACGGGTCTATTAATACCCAAGGACTAGGTTTTAAAACGTTTAAAACACCCCTGTAAAAATTTTAGCAGACAGGTGTTCAAAATACTATTCACAAAATCGACGATAAAATTTTCAATGCCGTTTTTGATGAAAATTTCATGAATGCACACTTAGCATGTTTTAGGAGTATTAATCACTTATTTAGCACATTCTAAGTCATATAGCACATAAACAGGTCAATTCACGCAAAACGAGATAAAACACGCAAATCGAGATAAAGTCAAAATACGGGGTTTCACAACTATTTACACATAAACAACAAACTCATATAAAGCACATAAATCACTTAAGTATCAATCACAAAAACAAATTGATCACATAATCACATAAGCACTAAATCACATATTCACTTAATCATTTAATCATATTAATACATAGTTAACTTTTCTTTCTTTTCATACATATTTTCATGCTAAGACCATTACCCACATTCCGAGAATACCCCGGTTGACAACTAACATGCGCTCTGACACCACTTAAATGTCACGCCTCAACTCGACCCCTCCTACAATTAGTCAGGACGCAACGGAATTTTGGTAGTATAACGACAGTAATTAGGACACTGCGACTCTAAACCAACCTCTTCAGAACATCATACAACCAAACTCCACAAACCATTCAACAATCAACTCCTCAATTAAGATAACAACATACAACATAACCATATTATACAATAGTCATTATTTCAACAACCCATTCTTAGCTATACGCCTCCGTTCCAACATAATACATTAACTTTAATATACAATGCAAAATAGTTTGAACCAACCTAGCAAACTAATCATAACAAAAGGAAGACTACTAAGTTAGTATCATTTAGTTCATTATCTTTATTACAACATATATATATCATAAACTACAAAGTAAATAGAAGACAACTAGTTTAATATACAAAATAATAAAGTATACAACATCCCAAACATCAAGGACAAGACTCTGACACATAGGGCTCGTCCACATATGGCACATTATCCTCTTCTGGAGGCACATACCCGTAATCTTGCTCAAAGACACTTGTAAGCATGCAATAATAGAGAGTGGGCTTATATAAAACAAGTATAGTGAGGATTCGATAGATCTCTACAACATTTACTATACTCCTTGGAAATAATCCTTTGAGCAGTAAACACATAATAAACATCAATAACAATATTGCACATTAACTATAATGACCAATCAATAAAGGATACTCTAGTTGGTGCAGCTCCAAATGCCATCACGATCTCAACCGCCTTCTTGTAACTCCCGTAACTCATGCACCCAAGGTACCTCTCTAGCCTCGCCCTCCATGACACCTTCGTCATGCGAGCTGAAGGTAGTCTCTGGTAGTTATGCCATTATCAACCCGATAGCCCGATCCTACCCGAGAGGTGGCACACACGTACCAAGACTCAGCAATAATAATAAACATTCACATCACAAGAGGACAACCTTTTCCATTGACTATCTCCCGGTTCGTCAATAATCAATCAATATAACATCAAATAATCAATTAAACTACAAACAACTAAGTTAGATGACAAAGTAGGCCATCCAACTTAATATGCATTAGACACACAATCAAATCGTAGTTTAACCATTAACAACTCACAATTCAATCACTCAAACACCACCCAATCATCTAAAGGCATAACTCAACATTTTAAAGAAAGACAACCTAAACTTCAAATATTCATATCTTACATTCTACTAGTCCAAACACCTCTAAACCAGTTTATATTACTCACCTATTCAATCAACTACATTAGTCCCCTCGGAAACACACCAAAACACATCCAAATCATGCCCAACAACCCTAAAACCCTAATGTGTCAAGGCTGAAATTTTCAGAATTTCACACCGACATTGCAATCAAAAATTCGGCATTACAACATTACTACCACGTATTTAACAAACTTTTAAAAATCGGCGGCAATTGATTCCAACCACTACAACTGAAAATAATCAACAAATGGACAAATAATCAACTTTCAATACCCAAAAATAAATAAATTATGCTACAACGGTTCAAATCTTATAAGAATACATATAAACGATCCTTAGTATGCACTGAGGAATAATATAACATCAGATTAACATTCTAACGGTTCAATATTCAATTATATGCAAAAACATAAAAGATGACATTTGAGATCTAGAATTTTTCTCTCACCTTTGATGTGAAACAAGCCTAGATATGCATGCAATGCGTGCCCAACAAGAGAAATCCAACTTGGTACGAAAAACTACGAACAAAAACTAGGTTTTCCTATGAAATTTTGCTTTGAAAAACCTTGAAAAAAAACTCTATATTTCTCTCCTATGGCTCACGGCAACGTGTGTGCAAAATGAGGGTGTTTTGTGAGCTTTCATTGTGTGTAACTACTTATTATGCAAAAGGTCAACAAATTAATAAAAGTCAAAGTTGAACAAACTTAGTATTTTTGTGTTTTCTTGTCTTTTAATTCTATTTTAGCTATTTCTTTGCTCAAAATATTTATGCAACACCTAAACTAACTCAAGTAGTTTATTTTTAGGTGACAAGAAGTTTTACATTCAAACAATTTCACCCGAGTCGGCTTAAAACTATATTTTCGCAAAAGACGGTGTAAATACCCTATTCAATTCCTAAGTCGATTTGAAATCCGTTTTCATCAAACACAGGTCTATTAAAGTCCGAGGACTAAGTCTAGATGGGTTAAAAAGACCAGTTTCAAAATTGTAGTGGACGTGTTTCAAAAATACTATTCACTAAAAGTCGACGATAAAATGTCTGATTCTGTTTTTGAAGAAAATTTCACGAATGCACACTTAGCATGTATTAGGAGTATTAATCACAAAATTATCACATTCTAGGTCATATCACACATAAACAGATCAAATCACGCAAAACAAGGTAAAACACGCAAATCGAGATAAGATAGAAAAGTGGGGTTTCACAACAATTATTCAACATTGAAGCTATAACTCAACTTTAATACCCGAAAAATAGAAATACATGCTACTACAGATCAAAACAGCTATAAACTCATATAAATTATCATTGGCAACTACTGAACAATAATCTAAAGACAATTTAACATTTTATCAGATAAAAATGCAATTATATGAAATTGACACAAAATAGCATTTTGAGATCTAGAATTTTTCTGTCACCTTTGATGTTATATGATACTAGAAATGTGTGCAATAGGTGCCTAACAAGCGGAATCAAGCTCGATTTGAAAAGCTTCGGACAAAAATCAAGTTTTCTAGGCAAAATTTGCTTTGAAAAACAAAGTGAAAAACCCCTCAAAATGCCCAAGGAGCTCACAGCAATGTATATGTGTATGGTGGTGTTTTGTGTGCTTTTTAGTGTGTGTTATCATCTTATAAGCCAAGTCAAAGCTTGACAACTAAATTGAGTTTTAATTAAAAAGACAAGTTTAACCTCCTATTTCAATGCATTTCTCATTTGTGCCATGCTAGGATTATTAAAGAAAACAAATTATTTATATTTAATTTATTCTAGGTCAATAAAAGTCAACACAACAATCGTTTTGAGCAGAAATCACTAACTTAGCTTAAAAACTTATCTTTTCGCCCGTAAAACCCATTTAAAATCCTATTCCGTTTTAGAATCAATTCTTATCAAACACGGGTCTATTAATATATGAGAACTAGGTTTTCAAGGGTTAAAAAGACTAGTTTTCAAAATTATAGCGGACGTGTTTCAAAAATACTATTATAAAAATCGACGATAAAATTTTCAATGCCATTTTTTATGAAAATTTCATGAATGCACACATATCATGTAATAAGAATATAAATAATAGAATTAGCGCATTCTAACACATATAACATATAAATAGGTCAAAACACGCAATTCTATGCAAAGGTAAAATATGAGATTTCACAGTTACAAAGGGGTTGGTTTAGAGCCCCAGTATCCGTGTTACTGTCATTATACTGCCGAAATTATGTTGCGTCCTGACTAATCGTAGGTAGGGTCGAGTTGGGGCGTGACACATAATACTACCTCAACCAGTCCATTCTTAAGATAACCTCAAAGTCCCGAAATAACATGATTATCAAATCAATAGGATACATATGCCCCTCAATGCAAATATCACAATCCTTATAAATAGACTCCATAACAAATTTGGTACCTATAGGATTACCTGCTTCAATCACATATGATAGTTTATCAACTTTTAAAGCAATAGATTGTGCACATGTAGGAGTGATAAATGAATGTGTAGCCCCGGTGTCAATCAAACTACTACTGGCTAACTATTAATAAGAAAAGTACATTCCACTACCACTGTCGTGTCTAGAAGCTCCTTCTTATCAATTACAAATACTCGTGCCTGTCCTCATGGAATAGTAGCTGCTCTTGAAGCTCTAGTATGAGCACTCTGGTCGGAAGTCTGTCCTTGACCCTGTTTAAACCTCGGGCTATCTCTAGCTCTATGCTAGTCACTGCCACAACCTACGCATCAGCCCAATTTCCTCCAACACTCTACCTCGGTGTGGCCATTGTGATTGCAATGATTGTACTGCTGGTTTTTCTTGGCAGCAACACCTCCCGTAGGAGCCCTATAAGAAGATGTAGCAGAACTACCCTGTTCAGATCTAGTGGCCACCGGTCGGGTTTGTGACTGTCCTTGTGGCTGGCTCTGAACTGGCCTCGGTTGAGTCTGTGCCTAAACTGGTCTTGGGTAGCTCCGGCTCTGCCTCGGCTGTGAAACCCTAATTTTCATCGTTGCCTCGATTTGCATGTCTTTGCCTCAATTTACGTGTCTTTACCTCGATTTGCATGTTTTGACCTGTTTATGTGTTATATGAGTTAGAATGTGCTAATTCTATGATTTATACTCCTAATACATGCTATGTGTGTATTCATGAAATTTTCATAAAAAACGGCATCAGAAATTTTATAGTCGGTTTTTATGAATAGTATTTTGGACGCACGTCCGCTAAAATTTTTACACAGGTGTTTTTAATATCTTAAAACCTAGTCCTCGATTATAAATAAACCCGTGTGTGATTAAAACAGATTTCAAATTGGCTTAGGATTTTAAAAGGGTTTTTACACATTCTTTTGCGAAAATCGAGTTTTAAACCGAGTCGGGTAAAAATGTTTGAATGTAAAACTTCTTGTCACCTAAAAATAAGCTACTATTAAAAATAGTCTAAGAAATGAATTAAAAGACTAAAAACACTAAAAAATAGACTAGTGTCCACCTTTGACTTTAATTACTTTTTGTTGACCTTGGCTTTATATCATGAACACATACTAGAATCAACACAAAACACACTCACACAACACACACAAGGCCGAGAGCACCATAGGAGAATAAGGAAGGTTTTTCTTCAAGTTTTCAAGGAAAATTTTCATTAAAAGTTGCAATTCAAAGCCAAATCTTGTCAACCAAAGCTTGAATTCACTTGTTGGGCATCCATTCTACATCTTTCTTGCATCAAAACACATCAAAGGTGAGAGAAAATTTATAGATCTTAAAATGCTATTTTTATGTCTTTGCATATAATTGAATTTTGAACCGATAGAATGCTGAATTGATGTTATATTATTGCTCAGTGGATGCTAAGGATCAGTTATATGTGTTTATATAAGTTTTGAACCGTTGTAGCATGAATTTCTATTTTTCAAGTATTAAAGTTGATAACTTGGATATTTGTTGAATTAATGGAGTTGTGGTGGTTAGAATTGCTTGTTGTTAGTTTCTAAAAGTTTGTTAAATACGTGGTAGTAATGTTGTAATGCTGAAATTTTGATTGTGATGTCGGTGTGAAAGTTCAAAAATTTCAGCCATGATGCATTAGGGTTTTAGGGTTGTTGGGCTTGATTTGGATGACTTATGGTTGGTTTCCGAGGGGACTAATGTAGTTGCTTGAGTGGGTGAGTGATAAAAACTGGTTTGGAGGTGATTGGATTAGTATAATGTATGTTATGATTATTAGAAGTTGGGTTGTCTTTCTTTAAAATGTTGAATTACGCCTTTGGTTGTTTGGGTGGTGTTTGAGTGATTGAATCGTGAGTTGTTAATGGTTAGACTAGGGTTTGGTTGTGTGGTTTAATGCATGTTAAGTTGGGTTGTCTACTTTATCATCTAACTTAGTTGTTTGTAGTTTATTTGATTAGTTGTTGCTATATTGTTGAAATGATATTAATTGATTGATTATTAATGAGCCAGGAGATAGGCAACCTGCTATGTTGTCCTCTTGAGATATGAATGATTATTATTATTGTCATGAGTCTTGGTATATGTATGCCACCTCTCAGGCAGCATCGAGCTGTCGGGTTGATAACGGCATGACTTCCAAAGACTACCCCCAGCTCGCATGGGTGGAGGTGCCATGGAGGGAGGGGCTAGTGAGGTACCTCGGGTGCGTGAGTAATGGGGAGTTACAAGAAGAATGGTTGAGATCGTGATGGCGTTTGGAGCTACACCAACTTGAGTATCCTTATTGATTGGTTATGATTATTGTTATGGCTTTATTGATGTTGTTATTTGCTATGTGATAAGATCTATAAATTTCTCACTGGGCTTGTTTTATATAAGCTCACTCTCATTCGTTATCTGCAAGCAGGTGTTACCAAGCTTGATTACGGGTACGTGCCTCTTGAAGAGGAAAATGTGCCTTACGTGGATGAGTCCAATGTGCATAAGTCATTGCCATGAGATTATCTTAGTTGTTGTAATATGATGTATTGTATAACCTACCTTAATATAAAGACTTATGTATGCTAATTTGGTAGCCTTTCTTTTGATTATTGTTAGGTTGCTAGATTGGTTTTAAATCTATTTTGCAATGTATATTATAGCCTATGTATTATGTTGGAACGGAGGCATATAACTATGGATGAGTTGTTGAAAGAATGCTGATGTATAATATGGTTGCGTTGTATGTTGTTAACTTAATTGTGGAGTTGATTGGTAATTTATGGAGTTGGTTGTATGTTGATTTAAAGGGTTAGTTTAGAGCCCTGGTGTCCATATTACTGTCATTATATTGCCGAAATTCCGTTGCATCCTGACTGATCGTAGGAGGGGTCAAGTTGGGGTGTGACATTAAGTGGTATCAGAGCGCATGTTAGTTGTCAGCCGGGGTATTCTCGGAATGTGGGTACTGGTCTTAGCATAAAAGTATGTATGAAGTGAAAGAAAAGTGAAATATGTGTTAATATGATTAAGTGATTATGTGATTTAGTGATTATGTGATTATGTGATTATGTGATCAATTGTTTATGTGATTGATACTTAAGTGATTTATGTGAGTTTGTTGATTATGTGCTAATAGTTGTTTATAGCCTATTTACGTGCTATAACCTGTGCTAACTCTTTGATTAGTAGAATGGTTGGGTGTCCGAGAATGCGTGGTAGGCCTGAGGGTGGTAATGAGGCTCCGGATAAAGTGGCACCAAGCCGAGATCGGGGTGATGACCGTATTGGTGCAGCTATGAATAGGATGATGGAAATCATGGCAGGTCAGGCACAGTTACTAGCGGGACATGCTGCCCAATCACAGGCATTACAGACTCAATTGTTGAATGTTCAAGGTGGTTACCACGGGCGTGGTACGCTGAAAGAATTCTAGGGTTATTATCCACCAGGGTTCCGGGGAGAACCAGATGACAGGAAGGCGGAGGCTTGGATTAATAAGGTTGAGAAAATATTTGATCCTCTAGACGACACGGATGAGAGGAAAGTCACTTATGCAGTTTACTTGTTTGATGATGAGGCAGAGGAATGGTGGCGCACAATGAGGTCTGGTTGGGAGGCAAAAGGTACTTCTTATGTTTGGGATACCTTTCTTAGAGCGTTTCGGGCGAAGTTTGTCCCGAGGATTGCACGGGAGCGGAGAGAGGCGCAGGTCCTGTCTTTAGTTCAAGATGATGCTTCAATGGCTCAGTATGAGGCCACTTTTACTAGATTGTCCCAGTATGCACCGAAGTTTGTAGCTGATGAGAAGCGTAAGACTCGTAGGTTTATGTTGGGTTCGAGGTCGGAGATTCAGGATTCAATGGCCCTGAATCAGTATGATATATTTTCTGAGGTTTTTGATGCTGCATCCAGGTTAGAGAAGTGGAAAGGGGAACAGATTTGTCCTAGTTAGCCTAGTAAAAGGCCATATCAGACACAGGGCCAGCAGGAGTGTATAGGCCTTTAGTGCAGCAGGTTAGGTAGAAGCCACCAACACAGCAGAGCGCTTTTAGACCGCAGGGTCAACAGGGTTACTATCGGCCTCAGTTTTAGAAGGGGTTTTATCAGGCACAGTCACAGTATAGGCCGACCCAATCTCAGGGTCAATATAGGCCAAGTGTTGCGAGACCTCAACAGTAGGCCGGTACAGCTATTTTCTCGGTTTCTGGTTCTTCTAGGGGCAGTAGCAGTGCTTCGTCATCGCAGTGTGCTTACTGCAAACGTTAGGGTCATGTGGAGGCCGACTGTAAGGTGAAAGTGGGGACTTGTTTGGGTTACAGCAGCAATCAGCATAGGGCGAAGGATTGCCCTAGATTTCAGAGGACTAAGGGTCGGGCAGCGACCCAGGGATATTAGGGTAGACCTGCGGGCAGTGCACCTCAACAGCAGCGAGTTCAGGCTCGGGCTTACGCAGTAGATTTAGAGGAGATGCCTGAGGAGACGGCAGTTGTGGAAGGTAACTTCCTTATACTTGATCAACTTGTTAAAGTGTTGATTGATTCTGGTGCTACGCATTCTTTAATTACTCCTGCTTGTGTGCAACGTGTTAACATGCAAGCTGAAAGATTGCCTTATATGGTTGAGATTAGTACTTCTTTGACTGATAAGTATGTGACTGGCTTAGTATGTAGAGACTGTAGAATACATGTTAAAGGGCAAGATTTTCCTTCGAACCCTATCTTATTTCCTATCCGGGGGTATGATGTTATCTTGGGTATGGATTAGCTTTCTAAGTATGATGCCCAGTTAAACTGTAGAACAAAGGTAGTACAGTTTCGGTTGCCAAATCAGCCAGTAGTTGAGGTAGCGGGGAACCGGGATGCTAAGATGAGTTTTATGATCAACTAAAGATATTAGGTTGGTGAGTAAGGGGTGTTCGGGTTATCTAGCTTATTTGATCAACAAGCCATCTGATAAGCTTAAACTAGAAGAAGTCCCTATTATTCGAGAATATCCCAATATATTTCCCAAGGAGTTGCCAGGGTTACCGCCAGAGAGAGATGTGGAGTTTGTGATCAATGTTTGTAGACCTTAGAATGGGTATTAGAGTAAAGATGGGTGAGTATCATCTTGAGTAGCTTCGGTTATAGAATTAAATTGTTACAAGAAAACGGTATAGTTATAAATGGACCTACTACCAAGTAATGTAAAAATTTGGGAATTAGAATTGATTAGTGCTGGCTAAATAGGGGAACCAACTTCTAGTAGGGTGATGATATAACACCTACTTGAATAAGTAGGGGATCCGATCAGTAAATGTGGGATAAGAGGGACTTAGCTTAATTTATTAGTCTTCTTTATTTTACTTCTGCAGCTATCATAACCAGCTTTGTTAAGTAAAACAATATAAATATAAACGTTGAGCAAGGTGTTAGCTAGGGATTAACATAGCCGACTGTTAATTTGGTGGTCAGGGTTAATTAATTAATTGTTTACTATAGGAATATACTTGGAAGTTGCTAACACATGGGTTTAAATTAAGTAAAGGATATTAACGAGCATAAACGAATTAGAAGTTTTAAAGCCAAGGGTTAAACAAAATATTGCTATCCGCCTACATAGGCGTCATACTGAGTTGGGCTTGGAGAGAAGTAGTATTAGTACACTTAACAGGTTGCTAGTAAAAGTATTAGCTTGAGGATGGTAATCTGTAAAGTTAATTGATTTGATTGAAATTAAGGAATAAAAGCTTAACTAATACCCGAGTGTTGAGTGCCTTTATTTGTGACAATTATGGACTTAACAAAGCATATGAAATTAAGACAAGGAGAGGCTACGATAATTGAGTATTTCCATTGCCTATTATCATTTAGAAGCATTGACTTTTGATAAACATAAGATTTCTTAGAAACTATTAATCTAACTATAGTTTATACCTACCACGAATTAATAGGTATTCTTATAACATTAATTAACATAAAGCTTAGGGTCATTACAGGGATATAAAACCCCATATCGTGACTAAGTAAAACATTTTAGCTGCTTACAAGAGTATGGGTGATTTCCTTTAACTTTTTGAGCTATTTCGGCTATTTTTTCGAATTTAGGGGTTTTTGGTCCGGAAAAGGAGTTTCACTTCAGGGCCAATTATAGGAAAATCGGGATTCCGTCGCAAAAAACAGGTATACGCCATTGAGTTTCTTTTAACTTGTACTACTTAACGGTGAAGTTTGGTAAATTTGACTTCTGACCCGAAAATACGAAAATCAGGACACCTACGAGCGAAACGGGTAAAAAATGGAACGTTGGTGTCACTCTCGGGGAGTGACACGTGTCTAAGGACACATGACACACATGCGTGGACGTGCCACGCATGTGAGACACGTGGCGGGACACGCGTTCCGCATGCATTGGTTTGGAAAAACTATATAAAGGGGTCACTTGACTCCCTGAAATCAAACAGGCTAACACTTTTCTCTGGCCCGATTTTACTAAATTATATCGATTCAGTTAGTTAACGTTCTGAAAGTTTTAAAACCAGTCCAAATCTTCTCTAATTTTCGGCATTTTAAGGTGAGGAGATTTTATTAAAAATAGCATCTTATTTGTTTATATGATTATTATATAATGTGATTTGTTATTTTCATACTCTAGCTTAAGATATATAACATGTATGTTAATATTCTTTATTTGTTACATTTGAACTAAGATTAATTTTAATAATGTATTGTTTCAAAATTATTAGCTGAGAGCTAATTGTTTATGAAATTAATACTCTTTGTGGCTACTTGGCATGATACGACTTTATGATTTGAACTTTCAGTGAATTAATATTGTTAAAGGTATTTAACCGGAGACAAACTCTTTTATTGTTCTCCACCTACGTGTTTATCAAAGTGCGTGATCATAATTATCATTTGTGTGTTACATGAATACTTGTGCATGCTTGTGTGCTATTAAAATTAGGGGTTGCAACCTCAGGCCCGATAGCTTGCACGAACGTTGGGCGGCATAGGGCTTGTCGGTGCTCCCGTGTCTATCGTGGACCTATTCCTTCTCTCGCTTGGTACTACCCTTGGAGAGTTAGGTCGTAGATTTTGGATACAATCCGGAGTATCCTCTTGGGAGAGATAAGAAGTTGAAATTGAGATCAAGGCTGGCTACCTCATGAAATACTTGACTTGTTCCTACTCTCACTTGGTACCACCCTTGGAGAGTAGTGTCCTACTCTCGCTTGGCATTCCACCATCGGAGAGTAGGCTGATATCTGTTGTGGATATATGCCACTATTGTTTACCTAAATGTCATTTCTATTATTATATATGACTCAAATGTGATAATAATTTACTACTAGTTATCATATGCTATTATATCTTATATGGACAGTTTGTTATACTACCATGCGTGAATTGCATCATGATTTACAAAAGAGACCGACCAGAAATATTTTCAAAACTCTTCTATTCTATTCTCACTGAGCTTCCCCAGAGCTCATCATTTTTTTCTCCCCCTAGTACAGGTGCAGCTTAGCTTGAAATGGAAATTTACTTTGAATGTTTACATGCTCGAAGCGTTTTGTTGTCATAGTTGGATCTAAGTTGTAAAAGTTAGAGTTTGTTGTATTAATTTCGGGAAAAGGGTAGCTGTGTTGAAACATCAGTTTGTATGATAGCCAAGTAGTTATCAGATCTCAAATGTTGTAACACCCTTTTGTATTTAAATTATTATATAAAGGCTTGTTATTAAGTAATTCTTTATTTACTGTTCCTTTTAATAGAAAGTTATGAACTCGCAATGACGATAAACGCAAACTTTGACCTTGTCTTGAGAAGGGCCGGGTTGGGGTCGTTAAGGTAGTATCAGAGCTTAGATAGCTCATAAGTCGGGATAGGATCTTCGGACGGTGGGTAGTTATCTTTTACGAATATGTGTTTAGCATGATGAAACGTGCCTAATGTGCTTATCTTTTAAGTGTAAACCCATCTATTATGCCTTGTAAAGCTAATGTGTGTTCATTGTGGTATTAGCCTAGTGAAGAACTTCAACTTTCATCAGAATATGTTAACTTGAGGTACCAGATAAATAAGAGCTTGATAACATGGCACGACCATACAAAGGTTAGCTTCCTTGATTTCTTAAATGATTGTTCACATGAAATAAGGAGTACTTCGATGGCTTAACTAGAGTATAGATGAAAATATTCAAATAATGGATATGGAGGTGGTACTTAAGTGCAGACTACGAAAGTGAAAATAGGATTACAAGCTTGAACCATCAGAGAGTACCAGAGATAAAATCGATCCTGAGGCAATAGCGATCATGGATTACTTACTAGGTTTTGATAAGTAGAGGAAGCTTGTTATTAGGAGGACACCTATACGTTGAGCTTTTGTTTGAACAGTCTCATCGTTTCATTTGGTGGTACCCAACAAGGAGTATCTTAGCAAATAGGTAAGTAAATTGCGAGGACGCAATTTTTGTAAGGAGGGGAGGATGTAAGGACCCGTACTCGGATCCCGAATAATAATATATGAAATAAGTGTTCCTTATGTGCTTGGCTTACTTCATTTATGTGCTTGGTGTTTTCGTGTTTAGAGATAAGTGTTTTATGCTTCTAGATATTTTAAATTAAGAGGAAATGTTGTAACTAGCATATCAAGCTAAGCATTCCTTTCAATTATCAAGTAAATTAAGATAATTTGTGCTTAGAAGTAATTGGAAATACTAAACTTATGGGATTCTATTAATCGAACTTTAATTATTTGGAGTGTCAAGATAATAAACTAAAATATTATATGAGGAAAAGAAAGTAAGGCGTTAGCTGAACTATTCTAATTTGAGAATGCTACCTAGTTTTACCGTTCAAAGTTTATAAGTAATTTAGATAGACCTTGGAGTATGGTAGTTTGATATAAATTAAATAAAGTATTACTGTAACTTCGTTGAATAGTTTCATTGAGGGATTAACTTAGTTTAGCAAAAAAGAATTAGAATGTTAGTTAAACTTATTAAGATAAAGTTTTCTTTTAAAATATGTCATTAGGAATTCAGTTGTCTTCTATAAGATGGTATAGGATACTAGTTATCTTGAGGAATGTTTGTAGACCTTAGAATGGGTATTAGAGTAAAGATGGGTGAGTATCATCTTGGGTAGCTTCGGTTATAGAATTAAATTGTTACAAGAAAACAGTATAGTTATAAATGGATCTACTACCAAGTAATGTAAAATTTTGGGAATTAGAATTGATTAGTGCTAGCTAAATAGGGGAACCAACTTCTAGTAGGGTGATGATATAACACCCACTTGAATAAGTAAGGATCCGATCAGTAAATGTGGGATAAGATGGACTTAACTTAATTTATTAGTCTTCTTTATTTTACTTATGCAGCTATCATAACCAGCTTTGTTGACTAAAGCAATAGAAATATAAACGTTGAGCAAGGTGTTAGCTAGGGATTAACATAGCCGACCGTTAATTTGGTGGTCAGGGTTAATTAATTAATTGTTTACTATAGGAATATACTTTGAAGTTGCTAACACATGGGTTTAAATTAAGTAAAGGATATTAATGGGCATAAACGGAATAGAAGTTTTAACGCCAAGGGTTAAACAAAATATTGCTATCCGCCTACATAGGCGTTATACTGAGTTGGGCTTGGAGAGAAGTAGTATTAGTACACTTAACAGGTTGCTAGTAAAAGTATTAGCTTGAGGATGTAATCTGTAAAGTTAATTGATTTGATTGAAATTAAGGAATAAAAGCTTAACTAATACCCGAGTGTTGAGTGCCTTTATTTGTGACAATTATGGACTTAACAAAGCATATGAAATTAAGACAAGGAGAGGCTACGATAATTGAGTATTTCCATTGCCTATTATCATTTAGAAGCATTGACTTTTGATAAACATAAGATTTCTTAGAAACTATTAATCTAACTATAGTTTATACCTATCACGAATTAATAGGTGTTCTTATAACATTAAGTAACATAAAGCTTAGGGTCATTACAGGGATATAAAATACCATATCGTGACTAAGTAAAACTTTTTAGCTGCTTACAAGAATATGGGTGATTTCCTTTAACTTTTTGAGCTATTTCGACTGTTTTTCCGAATTTAGGGGTTTTTGGTTCGGAAAAGGGGTTTCACTTCGGGGCCAATTATAGGAAAATCGGGATTCTGTCGCGAAAAATAGGTATACGTCATTGAGTTTCTTTTAACTTGTACTACTTAACGGTGAAGTTTGTCAAAATTGCATTCCGGCCCGAAAATAAGAAAATCAGGACACCTACGCGCTAAACGGGTAAAAAATAGAACGTTGGTGTCACTCTCGGGAAGTGACACGTGTCTAAGGACACGTGTCACACATGCGTGGACGTGCCACGCATGTAAGACTCGTGGAGGGACACGTGTCACACATGCATGGACCTGCCACGCATGCGTGACACGTAGGGGGACACGTGTCACACATGCATGGACGTGCCACGCATGTGAGACACGTGGCAGGACACGTGTTCCGCATGCATTGGTTTGGAAAAACTATATAAAGGGGTCACTTGACTCTCTGAAATCAAACAGGCAAACACTTTTCTCTAGCTTGATTTCACTAAATTATATCGATTCAATTAGTAAACATTCCAAAAGTTTTAAAACCAGTCCAAATCTTCTCCAATTTTAGGCATTTTAAGGTGAGGAGATTTTATTAAAAATCGCATCTTATTTGTTTATATGATTATTATATAATATGATTTGTTATTTTAATACTCCACCTTAAGATATATTAACATGTCTGTTAATATTCTTTATTTGCTACATTTGAACTAGGATTAATTTTAATAATGTATTGTTTCAAAATTATTAGCTTAGAGCTAATTGTTTATGAAATTAATACTCTTTGTGGCTACTTGGTATGATACGACTTTATTCGGTTATTTGAACTTTCAGTGAATTAATATTGTTAAAAGTACTTAACCGGAGACAAACTATTTTATTGTTCTCCACCTACGTGTTTATCAAAGTGCATGATCATAATTATCAATTGTGTGTTACATGAATACTTGTGCATGCTTGTGTGCTATTAAAATTAGGGGTTGCAACCTCAGGCCCGATAGCTTGCACGAACACTGGGCGGCATAGGGCTTGCCGGTGCTCCCATGTCTATCGTGGACCTATTCCCTCTCTCGCTTGGTACTACCCTTGGAGAGTTGGGTCGTAGATTTTGGATACAATCCGGAGTATCCTCTTGGGAGAGATAAGAAGTTGAAATTGAGATCAAGGCTAGCCACCTCATGAAATACTTGACTTGTTCCTACTTTTACTTGGTACCACCCTCGGAGAGTAGTGTCCTACTCTCGCTTGGCATTCTACTATCGAAGAGTAGGCTGATATCTGTTGTCGATATATGCCACTATTGTTTACCTAAATGTCATTTCTGTTATTATATATGACTCAAATGTGATAATAATTTACTACTAGTTATCATATGCTATGATATCTTATATGGACAGTTTGTTATACTACTATACGTGAATTGCATCATGATTTACAAAAGAGACCGACCAGAAATGTTTTCAAAACTCTTCTATTCTATCCTCACTGAGCTTCCCCAGAGCTCACCGTTTTTTTCTCCCCCCAGTGCATGTGCAGCTTAGCTTGAAATGGAAATTGACTTTGAATGTTTACATGCTCGAAGCGTTTTGCTGTCATAGTTGGATCTAAGTTGTAAAAGTTAGAGTTTGTTGTATTAATTTCGGGAAAAGGGTAGCTATGTTGAAACATCAGTTTGTATGATAGCCGGGTAGTTATCAGATCTCAGATGTTGTAACACCCTTTTGTATTTAAATTATTATATAAAGGCTTGTTATTAAGTAATTCTTTATTTACTGTTCCTTTTAATAGAAAGTTATGAACTCGCAATGACGATAAATGCAGACTTTGACCTAGTTTTGAGAAAGGCCGGGTTGTGGTCGTTACAAGGGGCTATGCCTATCTCTAGGACTCCGTATAGAATGGATCCACCTGAGTTGCAAGAATTGAAAATTCAGTTGCAGGGTTTACTTGAGAAGGGATTCATTCAGCCGAGTTCTTCACCTTGGGGTGCACCGGTCTTGTTTGTTAAAAAGAAAGACGGATCTCTTCGCTTATGCATTGATTATTGGGGTCTTTAATCAGATAACTATAAAAAAAAAAAAATATCCATTGCCTTTGATTGAGGAGTTATTTGATCAGCAGCAAGGTGCCCGGGCATTTTCTAAATTTGATCTGAGGCAGCGCTATTATCAGTTAAGGATTAAGTCTGATGATGTTCCCAAAACTGCTTTCAGAACTTGGTATGGTCATTATGAGTTTGTTGTTCTGCCATTTGGGTTAACTAATGCTCCTGCCGCATTTATGGATTTGATGCAGAGAGTATTTCATCCATATCTAGATCAGTTTGTGGTTATTTTCATTGATGAAATCCTTGTATACTCTAATTCTGAGGCTAAACATGAACAACATCTCAAGATTGTGCTGCAGACTCTTCAAGAGCATAAATTGTTCGCAAAGTTCAGTAAGTGAGTTCTGGTTAAGGCAAGTTACTTTTCTAGGCCATATTATTTTTTAGTATGGGATTTCTGTTGATCCAACGAAGATTGAAGTTGTCATGGCATGGAAACGCCGAAGACTGTTACAGAAATTCACAGTTTTCTAGGTTTAGCGGGTTATTACAGAAGGTTTGTCAAGGATTTCTCTAAAATTGCTGGACCATTGACTCAGCTTACTCGAAAGAAGACTGTATTTGACTGGAATGAGAAATGTGAGGCTAGTTTCCCAGAATTAAAGAAGAGATTAACCACAGCTCATATTCTTGCTCTATGTGAGGGTACTGATAATCTGGTAATCTATAGTGATGCTTCTAAGGAAGGTTTGGGTTGTGTATTGATGCAGAATGGAAAAGTTATTGCATATGCTTCCAGAAAATTGAAACCTTATGAACTTAATTATCCGACGCATGATCTTGACCTTGCAGCTATCATCTTTACACTAAAGAAATGGCGTCATTATCTTTAGGGCAATAAATTTGAAATCTTCACTGATCACAAGAGTTTGAAATATCTTTTTTCTCAGAAAGAATTGAATATGAGGCAGAGGCATTGGTTGGAATTGCTTGAGGATTATAATTGTACTATCAATTATCTGCCAAGTAAGACTAATATTGTTGCCGATGCTTTAAGTCGAAAGGCTACAGTTGCCAGTTTAATCATAAAAAATTGGGAGTTCATGGAAGAATTATGTTTATGGAGGCCCAACACTTCAGATTCTAGTATTCAATTTGCAAGTTTGCATATTCAATCTCTTTTATTATCCAGGATTCGAGAGGCACAGCAGGTTGATCTACAATTGATGGAAATCTTAGAAAAGTCGAAAGGGGGAGAGTCGGATTTCAAATTGTATGATGATGGTCTTCTTAAATTCAAAGGCAGAATTTATATTCCTTCTAAGCCAGCCTTTGTAACACCCCGATCCCTTTCGAGACTGGGAGTTCTATCAATTAATCTAATCGCAACCCAATTCCAAACCCGGGCAAAATTTTAGGGAAAGACGGACAGAGTCTCCCCTGTTTCTAGGCAAAATGTAAAACCTGTAATAGCATATAAGTAGACCAGCACCGTGTCCAACCATACAAACACCTCAAGGCCATCTGAGCCTTGGTTCCCAACAATTAAACACAACAAGTTTACATACATTTCCAAGTACCCAGACTATTCTAACTCTTTCTTTTAGACAATTACATACATGCATTGAAGTTAAACTATACTAACTGAATACCTAAACTAGCTTTGCAAATCACTTCAATAATCTAGTAAAACTTAAATTACATTCTTTCTTTTCATTAAATACAAACAACACATGAAACATACATCTTTGCATCTTTGACAACTCAAGCCACATAGCACGCAAGACAACTCTTCAAGCACGAACTTTCACACAATCACAAACTTTCCAGCTAACATGGCATTTCCTGAAATGGTGGTGGTGAGGAGTGAGTATACTCAACACGTATACTCAGTGAGGGCGAGACAGATATCGAGGTGGAGAGAAAGAAAGTCGTGCAATGCAAATAAGGTAGTTAAGCAACATAACTGACAAGTAATCAATCAATGTAAACAATCAAAACAATAAACAATTAATAAAAACATTAACACAACCATTCAAAGCTATACCACACTCTGAAGGCTATGGTTCACTCATACGAGCAATGTACCATTCAATTCGATTCCACGAGCATTACATCAATCTCGAGCTTGATGTTGACAACGATGACAATAAGCGCGCAACCACCTTATAACTTCAGTTTGGAATACCCCGGAAGTATCCAATCAATTCTACGACCCTAATCTCCCTGGGAGGCAACCCAAGCGAGAATAGGAATAGGATACGGAGCTAGAGCAACCAACACTGGCATCCCGAGACCACCCAAAGAGGCCCATCACTCACGCGCCTGACACTATGAATGCAATACAAGATACAAGCAATAAACGAGTGATAGCACAACAATACAGATTAGTAGCGATAAGCGAGATATCAAGCATTTACAATCAATACTAGCATTCAATTAACTTTTCAAGCATAACTATCATTAATAGAAACAAGAACACCAATTAAACAATTAACAGCAGTTCAAACACGAAAACGACAAATATGACTATTCAATCTTTAACTTCCAAAGGCAATTACAAGCAAACGAGCTACGGGATTAGAAAACCGATTTCACTATATTCACTTAGGTACTACAAGGCACGTTTCTATATCACGAAACTTCACTTTCCCAACCAAAGCCCGAAAGTCCACCTACTACGTTTGAATTACAGCTATGCTAACCGGTAGCTCAATCAATGCTACAACAGCATCAAAAGTGCTTTCATGCGCTCAATAGAAAAACCTCCAGCTCAATTCAAACACAGTCAACACTTGGTCAAACGGCCCCTTTACGTTTCTTTATCTAATTTTCAATTTTAACAAAGGCCAGTCCATTTTTATTGCACATTTTATCTTTCTAATATTAATGGCACCTAATCAAATCAAGAAAACGCGATTCGGATCAAAAATCTGTAATTCTAGGGTTTTACTATTTATTTTTACTATTCACGTTCTTCCCTAATTCAAATACGCAATTTCAGCCGTAAAAATTGCTAAATAACTAACAAGTAATGCTCTACGAACCCTAAGGAAGTTATTTCAAGCAATAAAAGACATTATAACGCGATAAATATTAAATCTGAAAATTTGAAACAAAAATTAAATTCAAATTAAAATGCACAAAAACATGGAAACCCTCACCTTGTTGCTAGAGAAGAAAAGCTTAATGAGGTCCCTAGGAACTCCCTTGCACAAGCTAACAAGATTTGGAGCAAGAAAATGAAAGGTGAAATTTTTTTGAAGAAGCCATGGAGCTCTCGGCCTCCATGGTGATTTTTGCCTTGTTTTTATTTTATTTTTGTATCCTTTTGTTTCACGGCTCAAGTCTCAACAAAGTCCACCAATTTGTTTCCTATGTTTTATGTGCTTGCTGACTAGATGAAACAAATAAATATTTAAGCTAATGCCAACGTTCACGAGTTTGACTATGGAAATTTAGTTGACTTCAACCATTTGTTTTCTTGTCTTAGCTTTTGGGTTTTTTTTTTTTTTTATTTTTTATTTTTTTATAGTAGTTGACTAATATATAAAGGTAAAAATTAAGGTAATAAAGTTCACCATGGCTATAATTCGAATGGCTTGAGCTTTTGACCTGTTTCTTCTTTATTTACTTATTCATTGTTTAATACTCTTATATCTTAGCTACATATATAACTAATGTAAATTGTATATCAAAACACTACTAAAGCTAATCGGGCTTGGCTATGGGTTGGGCTTACTAGATTAATTTGACTAACAAACTATAACATTCTAGGCCCAAATCAAATAAATATTAGGCCCAAATAAAAATAATACCTAAGCCCAAGTCAACATCTTTCTAATCCTACACCCCCGGGAATGGCACCTAAAGACTTCACTGAATGAATGCATGGAAAAAAATTCATTAAAACAAATATGTAAACAGATAAAATAAATAAAATAAAAGAAAATCACTCCAGGCTCAGGAAAGTCAATTAAATGTAGACAACTAATAAATATAAGATAATCATTTCTATCATTTAGACGCAATTAAAATAAGTACAATTATTACTAAAAATATTAAGATAGCAAGTTCAGTTCCGGGCCAACTAAATAAATATAATTATTAAAAATGATAATCTAGCTCGTTCAGGTCCGGGTCAATTAAGTAAATAATATTTATTAAATATACTAATCTAACTCATTCAGGTCCGGGTCAACTAAGTAAATAATATTTATTAAATATATTAATCTAACTCATTCAGGTCCGGGTCAACTAAGTAAATAATATTTATTAAATATATTAATCTAACTGATTCAGGTCCGGGTCAATTAAGTAAATAATATTTATTAAATATATTAATCTAACTCATTTAGGTTCGGGTCAACTAAGTAAATAATATTTATTAAATATATTAATCTAACTCATTCAGGTCCGGGTCAACTAAGTAAATAATATTTATTAAATATATTACTCATTCAGGTTCAGGTCAACTAAGTAAATAATATTTATTAAATATATTAATCTAATCATTCAGGTCCGGGCCCGAACTTCCCGCTCTAATAGTGACACCAATTAATTTAAAGCCAATTAGAATAAATTTAAATAAAATCATAAAATATGTGTCCCGGGCAAATCAACTAATTATAAATTAACTTAAAGAAAATAGATATTAATGCACATTTCCCAGAAATAATACAAAGTAATATAACAGATAAATGTAATGAATATTATAAATGCATGGCCGGGCTCAGATATTACAGCCTTAAAGAAAGAAATTCTTGCAGAAGCTCATAATTCTAAGTATACTATCCATCTAGGCAGTACTAAGATGTACATGGATCTGAAATAGAACTACTGGTGGAAGAACATGAAGAGAGAGATTGCTGACTATGTTACTAGATGTCTTACATGTCAGAAAGTTAAAGCTGAACATCAGAGACCGGCAGGGTTGTTGCAGTCGTTGGCCATTCCTGTTTGGAAATGGGACCACATTACCATGGATTTCGTGTCAGATTTACTGAGGTCTTTGAAAGGTCATGATTCAGTCTGGGTTGTGGTGGATAGATTGTGATAACCCGAACCTGGCATGCATTTAATGACATCTAACCGCATTTAGTTGAGTGTTTAATTAGTTAAACATCTATTTTTGCACTATTTCGAGATTTCTTCTAAAAAAAAACATTCAATAATTTTTATATTGATTAACTAAAGATTATCACTTATTTTTATTGTTTATAGTAATTAGATTTATTTACTTGTGTTCGATTAAGTGCCATTTTAGATATTAGCATTTAGTTGCATCTGACTACGTGTTTATGTTAACAAATTCTCTTGTATCTTCACACTAGTTTCATAATTCATGGAAAATATTCTAGAAATAGTTAAATTAATTATTTTTAAATAAATATTGATTATTTTGAATGTTTTGATTATTTTAGTAAACGGTTTTAATTGTCTTGCATTAAAAATCACTCGGGTTTCAAATAAATAAGGAAAGTAACTTCGAGCCGGAGTGAATTTTAAACTATTCTACCATTCTACTTTTCAAAGAATTAAAGTTTTATATTATTGCTTATCACTTTATTAGCGATCGATTATGGACCGTTCGATCGTAGCATTTCGAAATGAAAGTTGGAAGAATATTCCTCGGATTTCGAAAATAATGTTTCTAGTTTAAATTAGCTAGTTTTAGTCGATTTTCATTAAAATTGCATTGCTCTAACTTGAATTGGATTAAATAGCATCAAAATAAGCTTAATTGACCAATTTTAACTTAAGTTTGATTTTGCAAATGACCAAAATGCCCCTTGTCACCTAATAAATAATAAAACAATGCAAAAATCAAACAAAACAAAATGCCAAATGACCATTTTGTCCTAGCCATGGCCGAAGCTTCAAGGGGAGAAAAAGAAAAAGATTTTCTTGCATTTTCTTCTACAATTGCGCGTGGAATTGCTCGGGGGTCGTGGTTCGGGTCCTTGCGGGTCTTGGTCTTCAATCTCTGTGAGGGTTTTCACGCTTTTGTGCATTTTAATATGAATTTGATTTTTGAGTCAATTTTTCAGATTTGATATTTATCGCGTTATAATGCCTGTTATTGCTTGAAATAGCTTGCTTAGGGTTCGTAGAGCATTGCTTGTTAGTTATTTAGCAATTTTTACGGTTGAAACGGCGTATTTGAAATTGGGGAAGAACATGAATAGTGAATTATAAATAGTAAACCCTAGAATTTTGGATTTCGATCCAAATTGCGATTGATTGATTTGGATAGGTGCCATTAGTGATAGAAAGATAAAATGTGAAATAAAAACGGATCGGCCTTTGTTAAAATTGGGAATTAGACGAAGAAACGTAAAGGGGCCGTTTGACCAAAAGTTGACCGTGATCGAATTGAGTTGGGGGTTTCGTAATTGAGGGCATGGAAGCACTTTTGGCGCTGTTGTGGCGTTGATTGAACGACCGGTTAGCATAGCTGTAGTTCAAACACAGTAGGTGGACTTTCGGGTCTCGGGTGAGAAAGTGAAGTTTAGAGACATAGAAACGTGCCTTGTAGTGCCTGAGTGAATGTAGTGAAATCGGTTTCCTAATCCCGTAGCTCGTTTGCTCGTAATTGTCCTTGGAAGTTGGGGTTGAATAGTGATATTAGTTGTTTTCGTGTTTGAACTGCCGTTACTTGTTTAAATGTTGTTATTGTTGCTTATTATTGCTTGTTATACTTGAAAAGTTAGTTGAATGCTAGTATTGATTGTGATTGCTTGTTATCTCATTTGTTGTCACTAGTTTGTATTGTTGTGCTATCGCTCGTTTATTGCCTTGTATCGAGTCTTGCATTGCATAGTGTCTCGCGCGTGAATGATGAGCCTCTCTGGGTAGCCTCGGGTTGCCAGTGTTGGTTGCTCTAGCTCCGCTGCTATTCCCTTTCTCGCTTGGGTTGCCTCCCAGGGAAATTTGGATTGTCGAATTGATGGATACTTCCGGGGTATTCCAAACTGGTGTTATAAGGTGGATGCGCGCTTATTGTCATCGTTGTCAAACATCAAGCTCGAGATTGATGTATCGCTCGTGAAATGGTATATTGCTCGTATGAGTGAACCACAGCCTTCAGAGTGTGGTATAGCTTTAAAGGGCTGTGTTAATGCTTTCTTGATTGCTTATAGTATTGTTGTTTGTATTGAATGTTTCCTTATTGTCTTTATTGCTTAACTGTGATTATTTGCATTGCACGATCTTCTTTCTCTCCAACTCGATATCTGTCTCGCCCTCACTGAGTATACGTGTTGTGTATACTCACTCCTCACCACCACATTTCAGGAAATGCCTTGTTAGCTGAAAAGTTCGTGGATATGTGTTAGTTCGTGCCTGAAGAGTTGTCTTGCGTGCTTTGTGGCTTGAGCTGTCAAAGATGTAAAGATGTATGTTCATATGTTGTATGTATTTATTGTTAAAAGAAATGTAATTTAATCTAGCTAAGTAGTTGAGGTAGATTGATAAGTTAGTTATGTATTCAGTAGTATAGTTAACCCGATGCATGTTTGTAATTATCTAAAAGAAAAGAGTGAGAATGGTATGATAGTATATTTTGGGCAGTAGATTAGTATGGATTAATTGTCAAGCTTGAATGTTCTTGTAAACTGGATTAAAGAGATAGGTTAGCTTTAAACTGGAAATGTATATTTATATGCTGTGTTTAGTTGTTGAGAACCAAGGCTCGGATGGCCTTGAGGTGGTTGAATGTTTGGATATGGTATTGGTCCACTTATATGCTGTTACAGGGTTTTACATTTTGCCTAGAAACAGGGGAGACTCCGTCCGTTTTTCCTGAAAATTATGCCCGAGTTTGGTTTTGGGTTGTGATTAGATTGATTGATAGAACTTCCGATCTCGAGAGGGATCGGGGTGTTACATAGATTGACCAAAACTTTTCATTTTATTACTACGAAGAAAACTGAATCTCTTGACAAGTTGTGTGACGCCTGAAATTTTGCCGTACATTCATTCACTGTTGCATCTATTAATTGTGCATTTCTTCTGTGCTTTGCATTGTTGTCTTCTTTAATTACTATTCATCACACTTTTCAACCACTTAATTACTTCGAATTAACATTTTTCTTAAATCATATTAATTGTTTTAGGAATGAGAAAAATATGCTTTTGAGCTAAGAGCGATAGGAGCACTCATTTAAAAAATGTTTTGTCAATATAATGAATAGTATTACGTAACTTAACTAAGTGTTTTAGTTAGCTAACTTAGTTTATGCGCATTTGACTCATTTTTTAAGTTAACTAGGCTCATTTTAATAGACCATACACTCACCCAAATAGGCCTACCCTAATATATATGCAAACCAAACACAAACAAGTCATAACTTAGCAAAAAAAAAAAAAAGAGAAAGATGCTGGAATTACTGTAGCAAATTCGAGAATCAACATAGGAGGAGAATGAGAGGATTTTGCTCATCAAATCTTCAAGCCAAGCCAAGCCAAGCAAGGAACAAGTAGTTTAGGGTGTTTGCTAGCCTCCTGAGAGTTCCTACGCGCATTGGTGAGGGTTTTCATGCTTGTTTGCGCATTTTAAAATTGTTGCTCATTTCTTGATTTGTTAGAAATGCTATCAAATGCTATTGGAAAGCTTATCTATGCTATTATACATTGTATATAAGTGCTAGAGAACACATTTAAGCCTTTATTCGCATTTTAAACGGTTGGAATCATTACTTTGATCTTTGAGGTGAATAGTGACGGGATTTCTAGGGTTTTGTGTAATTGTGCGTATTAGCTTGATTCAATGCTTCTAATATATGCCGTAGGTGCTAGCGAAGGTATTCCAATAGCCCCATGCACTTGAATTGCTCCAAATTTGTATAAAACGTGAAATAGCCAACCTTATAAAAGGGGTTTCGGGGTTAATGCTAATCCGGGTGGATTCGGGCTTCACTTCTAGTATTCTTAGGCTACCTAGGTGCTATAGAAGCTTGGCTAACTCTTGTTTGAAGCCCGGTTAAGGTAGGTGTAGTTCAAAGCTATAAGAGGAAAATTGGGACTTTTGGGGTAATTGCGGGTAATTGAACGTATTTCTGGGTTGTAAGGGTACCTTAAGGGTTAATTAGAAGATTGATATAGCTTCCCCTTGAATTTGAATCATTTATATGAGTTTGGAAGGAAAACGGATGAAAAACAAAGGGGTTTAAGGGTAAATTCGTTTGTCACTCGTATCTAAGACGTTGGAATGTTTCCATATGTGTTTAAATGTGGTTTCAAGATGTTTTGGAGCTTTTGGTATAGTTTTATGTGAATCTTGAATATGCTCCTTTGTAATTTGCATAATTGCTTTCTTGAATTGAAGATTCTAAGTGAATTCTTATTTATAGTAATTGTATTGTCATAGTTCTAAGTGTTTTCCTGGAGGGTTATATTGAGTTAATTGTAATGAGAATAAGTATGAATTAATGGCTTTATAAATTGATAATACTATTGTGAAATTAAATATGGTTATCTTTGCTTAAAATGCTCTTATAAATGATTGTAGAACATATTTATATTATGATTTTATTGCTTGTTAGTTATATTGTTTGTATATTATATTACTTGAATGATTATTTTGTTGTATGTTAATTAAGTAAACTATGAGTTAGCTAACCTAGTTGGACAATTAATGAATGTTGGTTAAAGAGTAATTAAAACAATGTTTAACTTTATGTTCAAGGTGATTGAGGGTGATTTGAAGCCAATCTTGCATTTTGGAGCTTGGTAGAGGTGAGGGAGATTTCATCCTTATGTGCATAATAGTTTATTTACTTGTACTTAGATTATGTGCACTTATTGTATATATATTATGTGTGAGGACAACCTACTTTGTTGTCCCTCAATCATGTGTTTATTAATGTATTATAATGTTATCATTTTGAGTGCATTGTATCGTGGTTGTGCAACTATTTAGGCATGGTAGTGTCGTGGAAACTGGGCGGCATCGGGCTTGCCGGTATACCTCGGCTACCATGGTTACCCAATCCCTCTCTCGCTTGGGATGCTGCCCAGGGAAAGTTGGGTCGTAGGATTTCGGGGTACATCCGGAGTACACCCATTTTGGAGTTATAAAAGGATGCCGGCTTATCGATAACAATGTCATTATTATATCGGGATTTCAGTTCGTGGCTCGTGGTTCGTGATTGAAGAACAAGTGAATCGTATCCTTTTTAATGTGTGGTAACTTGTTGTTTCAATTGTTCTTTGTTTGTAAAATGCTTTACTTGTACTAACTGCTGCATTGCACATCCCCTGTAGACCTTATCCCTCACTGGGCAATTGTGATTGCTCATACCTCGCTAAACATGTTTCAGGTGGTGCAGTTGGAGGAGTTGACCTGATTGCTGTGTGCTATTACTTGAGATTTGAGTGATTGCCTGCTAAACTGTGGAAGACCTTAATTGTTCTACTTTTTATTCTATTTTTGGAGCCTAAGGGCTTTTGTATATATATTTGAGTAGTTGCAAGTTTGAAAGCTAAGTGGATATAGTAAGTGCTATGGAATTGTGGCATGTAATAACTTTTGCTTCTGCTTCTAGCTACGTTGCATGCTTGGGTGTGAATGAACGGGTGTATGGTTGGCTTTAATTTCTAAGAATGTTCAATGCTATCATGGAGTGACATGATAAGCGGTTTTGTAAAAAAGTTAAGTTATGAATGCATGCTTGTATGTATCTAAACTGTTTGTGTGTCTTAAGGCTCAGATGGCCTTAAAAGCTAAGATCTTTAGTTATAAATGAATGTCTTGTTATGTTGTGGCTTTATCGAGTGTTTACAGGTTTTCAGAATGTCCACGGTACAGGGGAGACTCTATCCGTTTTTCCTAAATTTTGTGACCGAGATTGGTATTGGGTTGATAATAGCATAGTTATTAGAGCCTCCAGTCTCGTGAGGGATCGGGGCGTTACAAGTTGGCTGAAATTTATGTTGAGAATATTGTTAGACTTCATGGGATTCCCAAGAGTATTGTGTCAGACAGAGATCCCAGATTTACCTCTCAGTTCTGGCATAAGATTTAGAAAGCTTTGGGCACGACATTGAGCTTCAGTACCTCTCATCATCCTTAAACTGATGGACAATCTGAAAGAACTATTCTAATACTTGAGGATATGTTACGAGCGTGCATTATGGACTTAGGTAAGAGTTGGGAGAAATACTTACCTCTTGTAGAATTTTCTTATAACAACAGTTATCAAGCTACTATTGGTATGGCACCGTATGAAGCTTTGTATGGGCGAAAATGCAGATCTCCTTTATATTGGGATGAAGTTGGTGAGTTGAAATCTATTGATCCTACTTTATTGTCAGAGATGAATAGAATGATTGATAATGTTCAGCTTATCAGAAAAAGAATGCTTACAGCACAGAGTCGGCAAAAGAGTTACGCAGATAGACGCCGTCATGATCTGAAGTTTGCCGTAGATGACAAGGTATTTTTGAAAATTTCTCCTCGTAAGGGTTTGATTCGGCATGGCAAGGGAGGTAAACTCAGTCCTTGTTATGTGGGACCGTTTGAAGTAACTGAAACCATTGGTGAATTGGCTTATCGACTAGCTTTGCCTTCTAGCCTAGGCAAAATTCATGATGTTTTCCATGTTTTTATGCTTCGAAAGTATCAGCCAGATCCTTCTCATGTTCTTGAACCCGAGCCATTAGAGATCAGTGAAACTTTGACCTACAAGGAGAAACCTCTTCGAATTGTTGATTGGAAAGTTCAGGAGCTTAGAACTAAAAGCATTCCGATGGTTAAAGTTATGTGGGATTATCATGGGTTGGAGGATACTACCTAGGAGAGGGAGGATCAGATGTGAGAGAGATATCCAGAGTTATGCGCTGAATCATGTAAGAATTGCGTGGGCGCAATTAGTTTAAGGGGGAGAGGGTGTGACGCCCGAGCTTTTTTCCATACATTCATTTACTGTTCATCTATTAGTTGCGCATTTCTTCTGTGCTTTATTTACTATTCCTTTCTTTTTTCAACGGCATAATATTATTGAATTAAAATTTTTATTAAATCATATTAATTATAGTAGGAGTGAGAAAAATGTGCCTTCGAGCGATTAGCGTGTAGAGCCTTCATTTAGAAAATGCTTTATTGAACCTAGTGAATAGTGTTACGTAACTTAACTTAGTGATTTATTTAGTTAACACCTAATTGCACCTTAGGCTCATTTTTAAGCTATCTTTACACATTTTAACAACTCACTTAAGCACCCAACATGACCCCCCTCCCCTCCCCCCTTAATATAACTCACACTTAAGCTCATAACTAGCAAACAAAAAAAAAATAGATGCTGAATGGTACTGTAGCAGGGCCGAGAGCTTCAAGCAGCCACAAGGAGGAAATTTTGATCTTCAACTCTTCAATCTAAGCCTCCCCAAGCCTAGAGCAAGTAGTTTAGGGTGTGTACAAGCCTTCTAGGTGCTCCTACGCTCTTTAGGTGAGGGATTTCATGAATCTTTTTGCATATTTAAAATGTTACACTTTTCTTGATTTGTTAGAAATTCTATCAAATGTTATTGTAATGCTTATCTATGCTATTGTACGTTGTATATAAGTGCTAGAGAACACATTTAAGCCATTAGTTCGCATTTTAAACGGTTCGAATCATTATTTTGATTTTATGAGGTAAATAATGATGAATTTCTAGGGTTTTGTGTAATTGTGTGTATTAGCTTGATTCATTGCTTTTAATAGATGCCTTAAGTGCTAATGAAGGTAGTCTGATAGCCCTGTGCCCTCGAATTGCTCTAAACTTGCATTAAACGTGAAATAGCCAAATTTTTAAAAGGGGTTTCAGGGTCAATGCCAATCTGGGTGGATTTGAGCATCACATTTCGTATTCTTAGGCTACCTAGGTGCTATATAAGCCTTGCTAAGCCTTGTTTGAAGCCCGGTTAAGGTATGTGTAGTTCAAAGCTATAAGAGGGAAATTGGGGCTTTTGGGATAATTGCGGGTAATTGAATGCGTTTAAGGGTTGTAAGGGTGAATTAAGGGTTAATTAAAAGATTGGTATAGCTTATCCTTGAATTTGAAACATTAACTTTGATTTGGAAGGAATATGGCTTAGGATAAAAGGGGGTTAATGGAGAAATGGATGATTTTTCACTTCTACAACCTTGTAAGTGTTTATTAAGTGTTTAATTTCAATTATAAGATGTTTATGAGCTTTTGGTACTGGTTTATTGGTAAATGTGCAACTTTTCCCTTGATGCTCATTTAATTAGTTTGTATTATTACTTATAGTGTGAATTGTCTCGAGGGCAACCTCTTTTGTTGACCCTCCTAAGTGTTGTTGTTCTTTATTGATTATCTTATTATCAAGTGTTAACGTGCATTGCATAGTGGTTGCACAACCAGAGTGTTAGGGACGGATGTGTTGAATATCGGCTGGGCGGCAGAGGGCTTGCCAGTGGATATTAAAACTCCGTACCCTAGTCCCTCATTCGCCTAGTCTGGAGATTGTCAAAGGATGTTGGGTTGTAGGATTATCAGGGTACATCCGGAGTACACCCACTGGAGTAATTGGGATTATGCTGGCATAGTGATCGTGGTTCGTGGATCGTGAATGAAGATCAAGTGAAGATTGGAGTGTTGGGATTAAGTGAAATGTATTCTTTTTATTGTGTGGTATTTAATCTTTTGTTACCCTTGAATGGTTTTCATTGCTATTAATGTTTAACTGTATTATTTGTTGCATTGCACGCCCTTGGAGACTTTATCCCTTACTGGGCAACAGTGGTTGCTCATACCTCGATATCATGTTTCAGGAAGTGTTGAGGGTGATCTCCAGCTAGTTGAGGTGGTAGTGGAAGAAGAAGAAGTGCAGGTAGAGCCTTTGCCCTAGTAGTTGTGTGATTGTTGTCTGAGGTAGATGTACTTCTTGTTGTTATATGGCGCATTTGTTATTCTATATTATGATCAATTTTGTGGCCTAAGGGCTATGTATATGCTTTGTAGTTGTAAGTTGAAGGATAGTTGGTTGTAGTGTTGAATTTGGGAAAGTGTAGCTTGTAACAACTCATGTTCTACTTTTAGTTTCTTGCATGCTTGGGTGTGCATATTCTGTTATATGCTTGGTTACAACTTCTAGGAATGTTCCAATGTTATCATAGAAGGGCATGATAAGCGGTTTTATGAAGAAGTCAAGTTGGTTGCATGCTTGTGTGAATTTAAACTACTGTATGATTCAAGGCTCGGATGGCCTTGAACCTCTGAAATTTAGTTATAAAAGCTTATCTTGTTGTGTTGTGGCTTTACTGAGCATTTTTAGGTTTTTAGAATGTCCACGGTACAAAGAAGACTCTGTCCGTTTGTCGGGTCCAAACTTAACCTTTAGCGTAGGGTTGGGTCGGGGCAGTACAAGAGCAGCCAGGGTCAACAGAGGTAGTATCAGACTTTTGTTCAGGTTCCTCAGTAACGCCCGTATCAGCCTCAGTATTAGATTTAGGCAAGACCAGTTGTGACTAGACCTCAGCAGGGAGGTACAGTTCCTACCACTGTCAGAGCCCCCGCACCTACAGGAAACATTATTGTATGGAAAAATCAGCAGTGTAACTTTTGTAATCGATCAGGGCATACTGAAGCTAATTGCTGGAGGAAGAGTGGTAAATGCACTTGTTGTGGGAGCGATCAGCATAGGGTGAAAGATTGCCCTAAGTTTAAGAATGTTCAGGGTCATCCTAGAGGCCAGGGTGTGCAGAACAGGGCTGCAGGTGCAGGTCCAGCACAGAGGGTTCAGGCTAGGGCCTTTGTTCTTGATGCGGAGGAGTTACCCGATACCATAGCAATAGTGGAAGGTACCTTTCTTCTCATTACTCAGCCAGTTAAAGTTTTGATTGATCCCGGAGCTACACATTTGTTTATAACTCCTGCATGTGCACGATCTGTGAATGTTAGCATTGATAAACTGCCACATAAAGTTGAACTTAGTACTCCTTTGGGTACGAAATTTGTTACTGAGTCTATTTGCAAATCTTGTGATATATGCATTGAGGACCGTAATTTTCCTGCTGATTTAATTATATTGCCCTTTCGTGACTTTGAAATCATATTGGCAATGGACTAGTTAGGGAAATACTATGCTCAGTTGGATTGTAGAACAAAAATTGTTTACCTACAAATTCTTGACCTACCAGTGCTTGAGATTGTTGGGGACCGCAAGGCTGCCAGGACGCCCCTTTTATCATCAATCAAGGCTTCCAAGTTGTTGAATAAGGGTTGTGAAGCTTACTTAGCTTATCTAATCAATCAACCTACTGATAAGTTGAATTTGAACGAGGTTCCAATTGTTAAAGACTTCCCTTGTGTATTTCTCGAGGAATTACCAGTTTTACCACTAGATAGGAAGATTGAGTTTGTGATTGACCTTATGACGGGCACCGCGCCAGTTTCTAGAACACTTTATAGAATGGCACCGGCTGAACTTCAGGAATTGAAAATTCAGCTTCAAAGTTTGCTAGAGAAAGGGTTTATACAACCTAGTTCTTTGTCGTGGGATGCGCTTGTGTTGTTTGTGAGAAAGAAAGACGACACGCTACGGTTATGCATTGACTACAGGGGACTTAATCAAGTTATGATTAAGAACAAATACCCCTTGTCGTTGATTGAAGAATTGTTTGACCAACTGTAGGGTGCGAGTGTTTACTCAAAATTTGATTCGAGGTAGGGTTACTATCAACTCAGGATTCGGAGTGATGATATATCTAAAACAGCATTCAGGACTAGATATGGTCACTATGAATTTGCTGTGCTACCGTTTGGGTTGACAAATGCACCAACTGCATTCATGGACTTAATGCAAAGGGTTTTTCGACCTTATCTTGATCAATTTGTTGTAATCTTTATTGAAGACATTTTAGTATATTCTAAGGATGAGGCTGAACATGAACAACATTTGAAGATTGTGTTACAAACTTTGCAAGAAAACAAGTTTTTTGATAAATTCAGCAAGTACGAATTCTGGTTGAATCAAATATCTTTTCTGGGCCATATTATTTCACATCAAGGAATTTCAGTAGACCCAGCTAAGATTGAAGTTGTTTCATCTTGGAAGAGACCTGAAACGGTGTCAGAGATCCGTAGCTTTCTGGGGTTGGCAGGTTACTATCGGAGATTTGTTAAAGACTTTTCCAAAATTTTTGGGCCTTTGACCTAGTTGACTCAAAAGAAAATTGGCTATAACTGGGATGCTAAATGTGAATCTAGTTTCTGAGAATTAAAGAAGAGACTGACAACAACCCTTGTACTAGCTTTACTTGAAGGTGCATAAAACTTTGTTGTCTTTAGTAATGCGTCTAAAGAAGGTTTGGGTTGTGTTTTAATGCAGAATGGTAAAGTGATTGCCTATGCTTATAGGAAGTTGAAACCATATGAAGTCAATTACCCTACTCATGATTTGGAGTTAGCTGCAGTAGTGTTTGCTTTAAAGAAGTGGCATCATTACTTGTGGGGTAGCAGATTTGAAATTTTTACTGACCACAAGAGTCTCAAATACTTGTTTTCACAAAAAGATTTGAATATGAGGCAGTGGAGATGGCTGGAACTATTGAGTGGCTATAATTGCTCTATAAACTATGTGCCAGGTAAGGCCAATGTTGTGGCAGATGCCTTGAGCCGAAAGGCTACTGTTGCGAGTCTAATTATTATGAATTGGGAGACTTTGGAGGAAATTTGCTCATGGAAGCCAGAAGCTACTGAAACTGGAATTCGGTTTACTAATTTGCAAATTCAATATGGGTTGTTAACACAAATCAGAGAGGCTTAGAAGACTGATCCTCAGATCTTGAAATTCCAAGAAAAAGTAAAAGGGGGAGAGTCGGAGTTTAAGTTACATACAGATGGTATCTTTAGATACAGGGATAGGGTGTATGTTCCTGGTGATCTGACTTTGAAGAATGAGATTCTGTCCGAGGCACATAATTCAAGATATATAATTCACTCGGGCAGTACTAAAATGTATAGAGATCTGAAATAACACTTCTGGTAGAACAATATGAAGAGAGAGATTGCTGGATATGTATCTAGGTGTTTAACTTGCCAGATGGTTAAAGCTGAGCATCAGAGGCCAGCCGGGCTTCTGCAACCGTTGTCGATTCTACAATGGAAATGGGTGCATATAACAATGGACCTTGTGACTGATCTTCCGAGATCTTTGAGAGGGTATGATTCTGTTTGGGTTGTTGTGGACCAATTGACTAAGGTTTCACATTTTATTTCTGTGAACAAATAGGATAGCCTTAATAAACTAGTTGAACTTTACACTGCTAATATTGTGAGACTTCATGGTGTGCTACAGAGTATAGTGTCAGATAGAGACCCCAGATTTAGGTCTCGTTTCTGGCAGAAGTTACAATTGGCCATGGGGACTAAATTGAGCTTCAGTACTGCATACTATCCACAAACTGATGGCCAGTCTGAGCGGACTATTAGGATTGTGAAACCCCAAATTTTTGACCTTATCTCGCTTTGCGTGTTTTATTCTCGTTTTGCATGAATTGACCTGTCTATGTGCTACATGACTTAGAATGTGATAATTTTGATATCAATACTCTTAGAACATGCTAAATGTGCATTCATGAAATTTTCATAAAAAACGGAGTCAGAAATTTTATCGTCGATTTTCAGTGAATAGTGTTTTCGAAACACGTCCGCTAAAATTTTGAAACTGGTCTTTTTAACCCTTCTAGACCTAGACCACGGACTTTAATAGACCTGTGTTTGATTAAAACAGTTTTAAAATCGACTTAGGAGTTTATTAGGGTTTTTACACCGACTTTTGCGAAAATCGAGTTTTAAGCCGACTCGGGTGGAATTGTTTGAATGTAAAACTTCTTGTCACCTAAAAATAACCCACTTGAGATAACTTGGGTGTTGCATAATTGTTTTGAGCATTGGTGATCAAGAAAATGCATTTAAAGACAAGAAAACACTAAAAATACTAAGTTTTTAACTTTGACTTTCATTTAAATGTTGACCACCTTGCTCATAAGTAGTTACACACATTAAAACAAGCCAAAAACACCACAAAACACACACAAAACCGTGAGTTCAAGGGGGAGGAAGAATAAGAGCATTTTCAAGGTTTTTCAAATAATTTTCACATAAAAACTTCATTTCAAGGCCAAATCACTTCATTCAAAGCTTGATTTTGCTTGTTGGGCATCCATTCTACCTATTTCTAGCCTTGGTTTGCATCAAAGGTGAGAGAAAAATTCTAGATCTCAAAACTCATCTTTTGTGTTTTTGCGTAGAATTGAATATCTAACTGTTAGAATGTTAATCTAATGTTAGATTATTGCTCCATGCATGCTAGGGATCATTTATATGCAATACTACGAGATTTGAACGGATGTAGCTTATTTATTATTTTTCGGGTATTTAAAGTTGATTAAATTGTTAAATGTTGAATATATTGAGTTGTGTTGATCGGAATCAATTTCCGTCGATTTCTAAAAGATTGATAATTACGTGGTAGCACCGTTGTAATGCCGAATTTTCGATTGTGATGTCCGTGCCAAAATCCAGAAATTTCAGCCATGATACACTAGGGTTTTAGGGTTATTGGGCATGATTTGGATGTGTTTTGGTTGGTTTCCGAGGGGGCTAATGTAGTTGATTGAATGGGTGAGTGTTTGAAACTGATTTGGAGTTGTTTGGATTAGTAAATTGTAAGATATGATTATTTGAAGTTTAGGTTGTCTTTCTTTAAATTGTTGAATTGAGCCTTTAGATGATTGGGTGTGTTTGAGTGATTGAATTGTGAGTTGTTAATGGTTAGACTAGGGTTAGATTACGTGTTTCATGTCTGTTAAGTTGGATGGCCTACTTTGTCATCTAACTTAGTCGTTTGTTGTTTAATTAAATATTGATGTTATATTAATGTTATATTGATTATTATTGATTACGGGAATCAGGCACTTTTGTTGCTAATCTCCCAGTTTATTGATTGATTATTGAATATGGGAATCGGGCACTTTTGTTGCTGATCTCCCAGTTTATTTATTTATTATTGAGTACGAGAATCGGACACTTTTGTTGCTGATCTCTCAGATTATTGATTGATTATTGAATACGGGAATCAGGCACTTTTGTTGTTGATCTCTCGGTTTATTTATGTTAAGTCTCGTTGTTGTGAGCTTTGATAATGTTGTGTCACCTCGGGAGGCATCCTGGGCTGCGGACACAATTATCATGGCTAATCCCTATCTCGCATGGGCGGAAAGGCCATGGGGTGTGGGTCTAGGTCAAGGTACCTCAGGATTGTGTCATTGAGTTTGGAGGAGTTGTTGAGCATGGAATTGGTGTATGGGGCTTCATCAGCAAATGTATCATATCCTTATTGTATGTTTATAGTTATTACTATTGTTGCATTTATAATGATTATTGATGTTCATTGTGTGTTTACTGACTCAAAGGATTATTCCAAGGAGTTTAGTAGACCTTGCTCGAGATCTATCAGATCCTCACTGGGCTTATTTATATAAGCTCACTCTCTATTATTGCATGCTTACAGGTGTACTATCGCAGGATTACGGGTACGTGCCTCCTGAGGAGGAAAATGTGCCTTACGTGGACGAGTCATATGTTCCAGAGTCTTATCCGTGATTCTGTGCTGTTATTTATCATGTATATTAGCTTAGTAGCCTTTTCTATGCTTTATAGTTCTTGTTGTATAGGATGCTGAAAAGAATATAAATTAGTTGTTACTATTCTAGAAGCTTCTTTTGTCTATGGTTAAGTTGTTAGATGGGTCTCAACTTATTTTTGAAATGTATGATAAGGTTGAGGTATTATATGTTATGTTGGAACGGAGGCAGATAACGAGGACTAATTATTGTATATTACGGTTATGTTGTGTGTTGTTATGCTGTTGAGGAGTTGTTGTTTGTATGGTTATGGAATTGGATGTTTAATGTTATTAATGAGGTTGGTTTAGAACCTCGGTATTCTATTTACTGTCGTTATACTGCCGAAATCCCGTTGCGTCCTGACTGATTGTAGGTGGGGTCGAGTTGGGGCGTGACAAGGATCTTGGAAGATATGCTTCAGGCATGTGTGTTGGACTTTGGGAAGAATTGGGAGAAGTTTTTGCCTTTAGCGGAGTTCGCCTACAATAATAGTTACCAATCTACTATAGGTATGGCTCCCTACGAGGTGTTGTACGGTCATAAATGTAGATCCCTATTGTATTGGGAAGAGGTTAGAGAGATGAGAACAGTTGATCCAATTGTGTTACTTGAGATGATTAAGATCGTAGATAATGTTCACCTTATTCGCCAATGTATGCTTACAGCTCCAAGTCGACAGAAGAGTTATGTTGACAAGTACCGTTGGGATCTTGAGTTTGCTTTGGGTGATCAGGTGTTCCTTAAGATTTTTCCTCGAAAGGGGTTGATTCAGCACGGTAAGAGTGGGAAACTTAGTCCCAGGTATATGGGTCCGTTTGAGATCACTGAGAAGGTAGGTCCTTTAGCTTACCAGTTAGCTTTACCTCCGAGCTTGTCGAGACTGCACGATGTTTTTCATTTGTCAATGCTCAGAAAATATCATCCAGATCCTTCACATGTACTTGAACCAGAACCTTTGCAGATTGAGGAAAAGTTGACTTATGAGGAAAGACCGATTCGAATAGTGGATCGCAAAGTTTAGGAGTTTCGCAGGAAAAATATTCAGATGGTAAAGATTATGTGGAATCATCACGGGTTTGAGGAAGCAACTTGGGAGAGAGAGGACTAGGTTTAGAGTCAGTATCCGAAGTTGTTTGTCGACTAGGTAAGAATTGCGTGGACGCAATTGTTTTAAGGGGGAGAGGGTGTAATACTAGAGCCCAGAACATGAAATTTTTCTATTTCCTTTTTTGAAAATTATATTTTTCTTAAATTCCTTGATATTTAATTGTTATTCGTTCTTTGTCGCAAAGTGCATTGCATAACGAGAGTGTTAGTTAGGAAATGAATTCTAATCCTCAGCAAATAGTGAAAACTAGTATTTAGTGTTTTAATTTTAGTATTTTAGTTGTTGTTGACTAGAATTAAATTTGTGTTAGTTGTTTTAAGTTTAAAATGCATAAAATAAGCTTAGTTGGCCAACTTAAGTGAGCATTGACCAAAGCCTTGACCATTGACTATTGTTGTCATCATTTATAAGCATAAAATAGCATAAAAAACACACAAAAAGTTGGAAAAAGAAGGCCAAGGCCGAGAGGTCCAAGAGAAAAAGAAAAAAAACATTTTCAACTCAAATCTTCACATCTTCGCTAGGGCTTGCACGGGATCATTTTTGAGGCTTCCAATGTGATTTTCCTAGCGTCTAGTAGTGTCTAAGGTGAGGGATGCATAGTTATTTGCGCATTTGAATTTATTGTGTCTAAACTTTAAATTTTGGAAATTATGCATAGATTGTTGTTTTAACTGTTTTGATGCTTGAAGAATGTTCCATGATGATTGTCGAATATGTATTTATAAGTTTTTAGCATTTTCTACAGTTGAATTTAGCTATTGCTACTTAAATTGACAATGAAATAGTAAATTATGAATAGTAAACTCCCGTTTCGTAAAAGTTGCTTCGCATTGCGTTATGTTGATGTAGGAAGGTGCTAGATATGCTAGACTGCTTAAATGTATGGTTTAATTGGGTTGTGTAATGGAAAAACGAAGAAAAATGGCTTGGTACATGTTGGGGCCATTCCAGTCGAGTTTGGCATTTCCTCGTTTTGCTTGAAGGCATTGTCGTAGTATGCCATGAAAGCACTTTTGGTGCAGTTATGACATTGGTTGGGTGATCGGTTGAGGTAGCTGTAGTTCAAACGAGCAAAGGGGAAAATTGGGGCTTTGTGGGAATTCTAGGCTTACGTATTGTTTTGTGCCTTCTAGTCATACCTTATGGTGTCCTAGGATGAGTGATGAAGTCGGTTTCCAAAACTCGTGGCTCGTTTGGAAGTGGTAGCATTTTGAAAGTTGGGGTCGTTGAGTGTTTTATTGAATTTTGAAATGCTTTAGCTTTTAGAATGCTTATAGTTGCTTAATATGCTTGTATAGTTGTTTGTGATTGAAATGTATATCAAATGTTGCTATTGCGTGCGGGAGTAACCTACTTTGTTATTCTCCCACATGTGGCTCTATCGCTCGATTGTTGCATTGTATATTGTATTGCATTCATAGAGTCAGGGGCGGTGTGATGGGCTTCTCTGGGTAGCCTCGGGTTGCCAGGGTTTGTTACCCTAGCTTCGTGACCTATTCCCTTTCTTGCTTGGGATGCCGCCCAGCGAGATTTGGGTCGTAGAATTGATTGGATATTTGTGGGGTATTCCAAACTGAAGTTATAAGGTGGTTGGATTGGCGTGTCGTCATCGGATTCGTGATTGAAAGTTGCTCGTGGAAAGTGAATTGTATCCTTTAATAGAATGATTATGGCCTTAATGCTTGTCTTGATTTATTGTTGGCTTAGCTTGTATTTCTATATGTTAATTGATTGATCTACTTCACTACTTGCATTGCATTCTTCTCTCACCCCGTCCTTGAGACGAGTTAACCCTCGCTGAGCAATAGTTTTTGCTCATCCCTTTCTATAAAATATTTTACAGGAGTAGTTGAGGCCGATCCTATTGAAGTGGTTGAGAAGGAGGATGAGGAAGTGGAGGTGTTTCCTTTATGGCACTTTCTTTGCTTAGTTGGTGGTTGGTTGCCAGTCTTTTTTGCGGGCCATGCTTGATGTGTATATTGCTTGGTTGTCGCTTTATTTTGAGGCTTGTAGCCTTGTATGTAGTTTCTATTTTGAGGCCTCCATGGTCTTATGTTGTAAAGGTTGAAAGGTTGTAAAGTTGTAAAGATGTACTCATACGACTAACGTTTTAAAAGAAAGTTGACTTGTTTCAAATGATTATTGTGGTTTCGCGCATATTCTGTTGAATGTAGGGTTTTCGGATCATCTACGGTACAGGGGAGACTCCGTCCGTGTGTCGGGTTCGGACTTGGCCTTTTGCAGGGTCGGGTCGGGGCGGGGCGTGACAAAATCAGTTATTGGAGATCGAAATTGACTCAAGTTGGGGTGATGTGTTCACATCTCCGTATTCAACCTTTATTGCTGTCTCAGATCAGAGAAGCTCAGTAGCTTGATTCGAAACTTCAGAAGATAAATGATCAGATTACGGATGATCAGTCTGACTTCAAACTACATGAGGATGGTATTCTTCGATTTTGAAACAGGGTATGTGTTCCCGATGAACCGGGTTTGAGGAGAGATATTCTGGAGGAGGCTCATAATTCTAAATACACCATTCATCCCAGTGGAAACAAGATGTACTGAGATTTGAAGCAACATTATTGGTGGAATAACATGAAGAGAGAGGTTGCTCAGTTTGTATCTAGATGTTTGACTTGTCAGCGAGTGAAGGTCGAACATCAACGACCTGCAGGGTTACTTCAGCCGTTGGCTATCTAGAGTGGAAATGGGAGCATATTACGATGGACTTCGTCACTAGTTTGCCTAGAACACCAAGGGGTAACGATGTAGTTTGGGTTGTCGTGGATCGTTTGACGAAGACAGCTCATTTTATTTTGATGAGGATGGGAGATGAAGTTACAAAGTTGACAGATCTTTGTTTGGATCAGACTGTTAGACTTCACGGGATTCTATCTAGTATTGTCTTAGATCGAGATCCTCGATTTACTTCTCGATTGTGAGATAAACTTCATGAGACTTTGGGTACTCAGTTGAACTTCAGTACCGCGTATCATCCACAGACCGACGGTCAGTCTGAGAGGACTACTCAGATTCTGGAGGATATGCTCAGGGCTTGTGTTCTGGACTTCGGGAAGAACTGGGAGAAATATCTACCACTTGCTGAGTTTGCCTATAACAATAGTTATCAAGCTACTATTGGGATGGCACCTTTTGCAGCTCTTTACAGCCGTAAGTGCCGTTCACCTTTGTATTGGGATGAAGTAGGGGAGATGAAGACTATTGATCTGACTATCATGCCAGAGTTTCTAGAGAAGATTGAGAATGTTTAGTTGATCAGGCAGAGAATGCTTACAGCACAGAGTAGATTCAAGAGTTATGCTGATAAGCGTCGTCGGGATTTAGAGTTTGTAGTCGTGGATCGTGTTTTCTTGAAATTGTCTCCTCGAAAGGGGTTTGCTCGTTATGGTAAAGGTGGTAAGCTGAGTTCGATATTTGCAGGGCCGTTTGAGATTACTGGCAGAGTTGGCAAGTTGGCATATCGGTTGGCTTTACCAGATAACTTCTTTAATGCCCACGATATATTTCACGTGTCTAATTTGCGGAAATATAATTCGGATCCTTCTCATATTCTAGAGCCAGAGCCGTTACAACTTCTTGAGAATCTGACTTATGATGAGCAGCCAATTCGTATTCTTGATCAGATGGAACGAGAGCTAAGATCGAAGAAGATTTCGATGGTCAAGGTGTTGTGGAAGCATCACGGGATTGAGGAAGCTACTTGGGAGAGGAGAGATCAGATGCAGCAGCAGTGTGACGCCCGAGATTTAGCCATGCATTCAATTACTGTTGCATCCCTTGTTTGCGCATTTCTTTCTATGCCTTATTAACTGCCTTCTTGAATTACTATTCACTTCATTTTTAAACTGCATTCTATTGGTTAATTAGCATTTTTATTAAATCATATTAATTGATAAAGTAGTGGGAAAAATGTGCAATTGAGCTAGAGGCGATGGGAGAGCTCGTTTAGAAAATGATTTTAGTAGTTCAATAAATAGTGTTACGTAACTAACTTAGAGTTTTAATTAACTAGCACACATGCTTCACTTTAGGCTCGTTTTAAGCTTACTACGCGCATTATAAGTGACCTTTTAAATACCCAAACTTGACCCCACCCAACTATGCACCCTATATTACCCACCTTAGCTCATAACTAGCAAAGAACAAAACAAAAAAATGCTGAAAAATTACTGTAGCAAATCCGAGAATAGTGTAGGAGGAGAATGAGAGGATTTTGCTCATCAAATCTTCAAGCCAAGCCAAGCCAAGCTAGGAGAAAGTAGTTTAGGGTGTTTGCTAGCCTCCCGAGAGTTCCTACGTGCAATTGGTGAGGGTTTTCATGACTTTTTATGCATATCTAAAATGTTACATTTTTCTTGATTTGTTGAAAATGTTATCAAATGCTATTGCAAAGCTTATCTATGCTATTATACCTTGTATATAAGTGCTAGAGAACACATTTGAGCTATTAGTTCACATTTTAAACGGTTGGAATCGTCATTTGAATTTATGAGGTGAATAGTGACGTTTTTCTAGGGTTTTATGTAATTGCACGTATTAGCTTGATTCAATACTCCTAATAGATGCCTTAGGTGCTAATGAAGGTAGTCTAATAGCCCCGTGCACTTGAATTGCTCTAGAATCGCATAAAACGTGAAATAGCCGACTTTAACAAAGGAGTTTCGGCGTTCATGCGAATCCGGGTGGATTCGGGCTTCACTTCTAGTATTCTTAGGCTACCTAGGTGCTATAGAAGCTTTGATAACCCTTGTTTGAAGCCCGGATAAGGTAGGTGTAGTTTAAAGCCATAAGAGGGAATTTGGGGCTTTCGGGGTAATCGCGGGCATTTGAATGAGTTAGAGGGTTGAGAGGGTACCTTGAGGGTTAGTTAGAAGGTTGGGAGAGTTCCCTTAGAAAATGAAATCATTAACTTTGGTTTGGAAGAGAAATAGTTTGTAAAATAAAGGGGTTTAAGCGCAATTTCGGTTGTCTCACATTTCTAAACCCACGGCATGTCTTCTTGAGTGTTTATATGTGATATTAAGTTGATTTGGAGCTTTTGGTATAATTCTATGGTTATTTTGTAAATGTCCCTTTGTAAAACTGCTTATTAGCTTATATAATTGCTTCTATGCTAATTGCCTCGAGGTCAACCTACTTTGTTGATCCTCATATGTGTTAATGCTTATATTATTGCTATTAACTTGCCATCGTTAAGTGCATTTCATAGTGGTTGCGCAACCATAGTGTCAGGGGCGGATGTGTTGAATATCGGCTGGGCGGCAGAGGGCTTGCCGGTTGATATTCAAACTTCGTGCCCTAGTCCCTCATTCGCCTGGTCCGGAGATTGCCAGGGGATGTTGGGTCGTAGGATTATCGGGGTACATCCGGAGTACACCCACTGGAGTGTTTGGGGATTATGCCGGCTTATCGTGATCGTGCTCGTGGTTCGTGGATCGTGAATGAAGACCAGTGAAGATTGGTGTATAGGGGATTGTGTGAAATGTATCCTTTTAAATGTGTGGTTACTTATGTTATCATTGCTTCTTAAATTGTCTAAGTGATATTGTTGTATAACTGTATTATCTGTTGCATTGCACGCCCCGGGACTATATCCCTCACTGGGCAACAGTGGTTGCTCATACCTCGCTAACATGTTTCAGGTGGCACAGTTGGTGGAGTTGCCTTAGCTGCTGTGTGATATTTGTCTGAGGTGGATGTGCTTTCTAGTTGCTATGTGAAGAATTTGTTGTCCTATGTATAATCTATTTTGGGGCCTTAAAGCTCATGTATGTATTTGAGTAATATGTAAGCTAGAAGTCTGATAATGTAGTAGCAGTGGTAATTCTATGGCTTGTAATAACTTATATTTCTATTTCTAGTTGCTTTGCATGCTTGGGAGTGAATGGCTTAGTGTAGAATGTTTTATCTCTAAGTATGTTTTAATGTTATCCTAGAATGGCATGGTTATTAGACTATATTATAAACAAGTTACTTGCATGCTTGTGTGGTTTTGGAACTGTTGTTTGCTTCAAGGCTCGGATGGCCGTGAATCTTTAAATATTTAGCCATGAAAAGTTTGTTTACCTTGTAGTTACCTTATTTGAGAATTTACAGGTTTTCAGAATGTCCATAGTATAGGGGAAACTCTGTCCGTTTTTCCCCTAAAATTTTGTGACCGGGTTTGGTATTGGGTTGAGAATAGCATGGTCATTAGAGCCTCCGGTCTCGTGAGGGATCGGGGCGTTACAAGCAGTACCCATATCTTTTTCGTACATCAAGTAAGAATTTCGAGGACGAAATTTCTTTAAGGGGGAGAGAATGTGAAACCCTAGTTTTCATCTTTGACTCGATTTGCGTGTTTTGACCTGTTTATGTGTTATATGAGTTAGAATGTACTAATTTTATGATTTATACTCCTAATACATGCTATGTGTGCATTCATGAAATTTTCATCAAAATGGCATCATAAATTTTATAGTCGGTTTTTGTTAATAGTATTTTGGACGCACGTCCGCTAAAATTTTTACACGGGTGTTTTTAATGTCTTAAAACCTAGTCCTCGATTATAAATAGATCCGTGTCTGATTAAAATGGATTTCAAATTGGCTTAGGATTTTAAAAGGGTTTTTATACATTCTTTTGCGAAAATCGCATTTTAAACCGAGACGGGTAAAAATGTTTGAATGTAAAACTTCTTGTCACCTAAAAATAAGCTACTTAAAATAGTCTACGTGTTGCATAATTATTTTGAGCAAAAATAGTCTAAGAAATGAATTAAAAGACTAAAAACACTAAAAAATAACTAGTGTCCACCTTTGACTTTTATTATTTTTTGTTGATCTTGGCTTTATATCATGAACACACACTAGAATCAACACAAAACATACTCACACAATACACACAAGGCCGAGAGCACCATAGGAGAATAAGGAAGGTTTTTCTTCAAGTTTTCAAGGCAAATTTTCATTAAAAGTTACAATTCAAAGCCAAATCTTGTCAACCAAAGCTTGAATTCACTTGTTGGGCATCCATTCTACATCTTTCTTGCATCAAAACACATCAAAGGTGAGAGAAAATTTATAGATCTTAAAATGCTATTTTTGTGTCTTTGCATATAATTGAATTTTTAACCGATAGAATGTTGAATTGATTTAATATTATTGCTCAGTGGATGCTAACAATCAGTTATATATGTTTATATAAGTTTTGAACCGTTGTAGCATGAATTTCTATTTTCCAGGTATTAAAGTTGATAGCTTGGCTATTTGTTGAATTAATGGAGTTGTGGTGGTTAGAATTGCTTGCTTTTAGTTTCTAAAAGTTTGTTAAATACATGATAGTAATGTTGTAATGCCGAAATTTTGATTGTGATGTCGGTGTGAAAGTTCGAAAATTTTAGTCATGATGCATTAGGATTTTAGGGTTGTTGGGCTTGATTTGGATGAATTATGGTTGGTTTCCGAGGGGACTAATATAGTTGTTTGAGTGGGTGAGTGATAAAAACTGGTTTGGAGGTGATTGGATTAGTAGAATATAAGTTATGATTATTAGATGTTGGGTTGTCTTTCTTTAAAATGTTGAATTATGCCTTTAGTTGTTTGGGTGGTGTTTGAGTGATTGAATCGTGAGTTGTTAATGGTTAGACTAGGGTTTGGTTGTGTGGTTTAATGCATGTTAAGTTGGGTGGCCTACTTTGTTATCTAACTTAGTTGTTTGTTGTTATGTTGTTGAAATGATATGAATTGATTGATTATTGATGAGCCGGGAGTAGGTAACTTGCTATGTTGTCCTCCTGAGATATGAATGATTATTATTATTGTCATGAGTCTTGGTATGTGTGTGCCACCTCTCGGGCAACATCGAGCTATCGGATTGATAACGGTATGACTACCAGAGACTACCCCCAGCTTGCATGGGCAGAGGTGCCATGGAGGGAGGGGCTAGTGAGGTACCTCGGGTGCGTGAGTAATGGGGAGTTACAAGAAGAATGGTTGAGATCGTGATGGCGTTTAGAGCTACACCAACTAGAGTATCCTTATTGATTGGTTATGATTATTGTTATGGCTTTATTGATGTTGTTATTTGCTGTGATAAGATCTATAAATTCCTCACTGGACTTGTTTTATATAAGCACACACTCATTCGTTATCTGCGAGCAGGTGTTGTAACGCCCCGATCCCTCACGAGATCGGAGGCTCTACTAACCATGCTATTCTCAACCCGATCCCAAACCCGGTCTCAGACCACCTAAAATGTAACGCCCCGACCCATCCCTATGCTAAAGGTTAAGTCTGGACCCGACAAACGGACAGAGTCTCCCTTGTACCGTGGACATTCTGAAAACCTGTAAGCAACCAATAAAACCACAAAACAACCTAGAACTCCAATTCTAATTAAAGTGTCACGCCCCGACCCAACCCCCAAGCTAAAGGCTAAGTCCGGACCCGACACATGGACAGAGTCTCTCCTGTACTGTGGACTTTCTGAAAACCTGTAAACTTGCAAATAAGGTAACAACAAGGTAAACAACTTTTCATGGCTATATAAATAAAGATTAAAGGCCATCCGAGCCTTGAAGCAAACAACAATTCCAACACCACACAAGCATGCAAGAACTTTGTTTACAACATAGTCGAGTAGCCATGACATTCTAGGATATCAATAATACATAATTAAAAGATAAAACATTTCTATCTTAAGCCATTCACTCCCAAGCATGCAAGGAAATAAAACAGGAATAAAAGTTATTACAATACATGGGCTTCCAAATCTACACCACAATTAACTATCCTTCAAATTTACACAACAGGCATGTACATAGCCCATAGGCCACAAAATAGGACATAAGATAAATAGTTGAGCCTTCCACAAAGCAGTAAGAAATTAAACCACCTCAAGCTATCAGGCACAGCAACTAAGGTAAAGGATAAATCTGAACTTCCTCCTCCTCAACTAACTCAACAAGCTGGGGATCACCCTCAGCGTCTCCTGAAACATATATCGAGGTATGAGCAACCACTGTTGCCCAGTGAGGGATATAGTCCCGGGGCGTGCAATGCGACAGATAATACAGTTATACAACAATATCACTTAGACAATTTAAGAAACCATGATAACTTAAGTAACCACACATTTAAAAGGATACATTTCACACAATCCCCTATACACCAATCTTCACTGGTCTTCATTCACGATCCACGAACCACGAGCACGATCACGATAAACCGGCATAACCCCAAACATTCCGGTGGGTGTACTCCGGATGTACCCCGATAATCCTACAACCCAACATCCCCTGGCAATCTCCGGACCAGGCGAATGAGGGACTAGGGCACGGAGTTTGAATATCCACCGGCAAGCCCTCTGCCGCCCAGCCGATATTCAACACATCCGCCCCTGACACTATGGTTGCGCAACCACGATGCAATGCACTTAACAAAGGTAAATTAATAGCAATAATATAAGCATTAACACATAGGAGGATCAACAAAATATAGGTTGACCTCGATGCAATTAGAATAGAAGCAATTATAGAAGCTAATAAGTAGTTTACAAAGGAACATATACAAAATAAGCATAGAATCATACCAAAAGCTCCAAATCAATTTAAAATCACATATAAACACTCAAGAAGTCATGCCATGGGTTTAGAAGTGTGAGACAACCGAAATTGCACCTAAACCCCTTTGTTTTTCAAACTATTTTTCTTCCAAACCAAGGTTAATGATTCCATTTTCAAAGGAAACTCTCCCAACCTTCTAACTATCCCTCAAGGTACCCTCTCAACCCTCTAACTCATTCAAATGCCCGCGATTACCCCGAAAGCCCCAAATTCCCTCTTATGGCTTTAAACTACACATACATTGTCCGGGCTTCAAACAAGGGATATCAAGGCTTCTATAGCACCTAGGTAGCCTAAGGATACTAGAATTGAAGACCAAATTCACCCGGATTCACATTAACCTCGAAAGTCCTTTATTAAAGTCGACTATTTTACGTTTTATGCGATTATAGAGCAATGTAAGTGCACGGGGCTATTAGACTACCTTTATTAGAACCTAAGGCTTCTATTAGGAGCCTTGAATCAAGCTAATTCGAGCAATTACACAAAACCCTAGAAAAAATGTCATTATTCACCTCATGAATTAAACTAACGATTCCAACCGTTTAAATTGCGAAATGATGGCTCAAATATGTTCTCTAGCATTCATATATATGGTATAATAGCATAGATAGTTAATACAATGGCATTTGATCACATTTTCAACAAATCAAGAAATTGACAACTATTTAGAAATGCGAAAATAGGCCGTGAAATCCCTCACCAATGCGCGTAGGAACACCTAGGAAGCTTGCAAACACCCTACACTAGTTGCTCAAGGCTTGGAGTGGCTTGATTTGGAGAGTTGATGAGCAAAATCTTTTTTTTTTCTCTTCTCCTTGCTCTTGGCCCAGCTACAGGATTTCTGCCCACTTTTTTTTTCTTTTGTTTTGTGTTTTGTGAGCCTTAGTTGCTATTTAAGGTGTTTAGTTGGGTGGGGTCAAGCTTGGGTTCTTAAGTGGCTTCTAAAATGCGCGTTGATAGTTTAGAAATGAGTCTAAAGTGAAACATGTGTGCTAGCTAATTAAATCTCTAAGTTAGTTACGTAATACTATTCATTCAACTACAAAAATTATTTTCTAAACGAGCTCTCCTATCGCTTCTAGCTCAATTGCACATTTTTCCCACTACTCTAACAATTAATATGATTTAATAAAAATGCTAATTAACCAATAGAATGCAGTTTAAAAATGGAGTGAATAGTAACTTAAGAAGACAGTTAATAAAGCACAGGAAGAGATGAGCAAACAAGGGATGCAACAGTAATTAAATGCATGGCTAAATCTCGGGCGTCACATCCTCTCCCCCTTAAACTAATTGCGTCCACGCAATTCTTACATGATTCGGCGAATAACTCTGGATACCGTTCCCGCATTTGATCCTCTCTTTCCCACGTCGCATCCTCTACTCCGTGATGATCCCACAGAACTTTAACCATCGGAATGCTTTTAGTCCTCGGCTCCTGAACTTTCTGATCAATAATTCGAAGAGGTTTCTCTGTGTAGGTCAAAGTTTCACTGATCTCTAGCGATTCCGGCTTAAGTATGTGAGAGGGATCTGGCTGATACTTCCGAAGCATAGAAACATGGAATACATCATGAATTCTGCCCAGACTGGGAGGTAAAGCTAGACGATAAGCCAAATCACCAACAGTTTCAGTTATCTCAAATGGTCCCACATATCGGGGACTGAGTTTACCTCCTTTACCATGCCGAATCAAACCCTTGCGAGGAGAAATTTTCAGAAATACTCGATCCCCTACAACAAATTTCAGATCACGACGGCGTCTATCTGCATAACTCTTTTGCCGACTCTGAGCTGTAAGCATCCTTTTTCTGATAAGCTGCACATGATCAATCATTTTGTTCATTTCAGGTAAGAGAGTAGGGTCGACCGTCTTCATTTCACCAACATCATTCCAATAAAGAGGAGACCGGCATTTACGCCCATAAAGTGCCTCATAAGGTGCCATACCAATAGTAGCTTGATAACTATTGTTATAGGCGAACTTTGCTAGTGGCAAATACTTCTCCCAACTCTTACCGAAGTCCAGAATACAAGCCCGCAACATATCCTCGAGGATTAAGATAGTTCTCTCGGATTGACCATCTGTCTGAGGATGATAAGCTGTACTGAAATTCAAATTCGTGCCCAAAGCTTTCTGAATCTTCTGCCAGAACTGCGATGTGAATCTGGGATCTCTATCTGACACAATACTCTTTGGAATTCCATGAAGTCGGACAACATTCTCAATATACAACTCTACCAGTTTATCAAGAGAATCAGACTTCTTTTTAGCAATAAAGTGAGAAGTCTTGGTCAATCTATCCACAATAACCCAAACTGAGTCATTATCCTTCGAAGACCTCGGTAAATCTGATACGAAATCCATGGTAATATGATCCCATTTCCAAACAGGAATAGCCAAAGGCTGCAACAACCCTGCAGGTCTCTGATGTTCTGCTTTAACTTTCTGACAAGTAAGACATCGAGCAACATAGTCAGCAATTTCTCTCTTCATATTATTCCACCAGAAGTTTTGCTTCAAATCTTAATACATTTTTGTACTGCCTGGATGGATAGTATATCTAGAACTGTGTGCCTCAGTAAGAATATCCTTCTTCAGAGTTGGATCATTCGTAATACAGATTCTACCTTTGAATTTGAGAATACCATCGTCGTGGAGTTTGAAATCCGACTCTCCCCTTTTAGAATTCTCTAAGACTTTCAACAATTGAAGATCGGCCTGTTGAGCTTCTCGAATCCTGGATAATAACAGAGATTGAATCTGTAAACTTGCGAATTGAATACCAGAATTTGAAGTACTAGGCTTCGATAAGCACAATTCTTCCATGAATTCCCAATTCTTGATAATCAAACTAGCAACAGTAGCCTTTCGGCTCAAAGCATCAGCAACAATATTGGCCTTGCCCGGAAGATAGTTAATAGTGCAGTTATAGTCCTCAAGTAATTCCAACCAACGCCTCTGCCTCATGTTCAACTCTTTCTGTGAAAACAGATATTTCAAGCTCTTATGATCTGTAAAGATTTCAAACTTGTTGCCCCAGAGATAATGACACCATTTCTTTAATGCAAGAATGATAGCTGCAAGCTCAAGATCATGAGTCGGATAGTTAAGTTCATAAGGCTTCAGTTTCCTAGAAGCATAAGCAATAACCCTGCCATTCTGCATCAATATACAACCCAGACCTTCCTTTGAAGCATCACTATAGATCACCAGATTATCATAACACTCAGGTAAAGCAAGAATAGGAGCTATAGTCAATCTCTTCTTCAATTCCTGGAAGTTGGCCTCACATTTATCATTCCAGTCAAATACTGTTTTCTTCTGAGTAAGTTGAGTTAAAGGCCCTGCAATCTTAGAGAAATCCTTGACAAACCTCCGATAATACCCAGCTAAACCAAGGAAGCTACGAATTTCTGTAACAGTTTCAGGTCGTTTCCAAGATAACACAACTTCAATCTTTGCTGGATCAACAGAAATACCATCCTGCGAGATAATATGGCCCAGAAAAGCAACTTGCTTAAGCCAGAATTCACATTTGCTAAACTTTGCAAACAAATAATGCTCCTGAAGAGTCTGCAACACAATTCTGAGATGCTGTTCATGTTCCGCCTCAGATTTAGAATAGACAAGGATATCATCAATGAATATGACTACAAATTGGTCCAGATAAGGACGGAATACCCTCTGCATTAAGTCCATGAATGCGACAGGAGCATTAGTAAGACCAAACGGCAAGACAACAAACTCATAATGGCCATATCGAGTTCTGAAAGCAGTTTTAGGAACATCATCTGTCTTAATCCTCAGCTGATAATAGCCCTGCCTCAGATCAAATTTAGAGAATACCCTGGCGCCTTGCAACTGATCAAATAACTCTTCAATTAAAGGCAAAGGATATTTGTTTTTGATGGTTACCTGATTAAGACCCCGATAATCAATGCATAAGCGAAGAGATCTGTCTTTCTTTTTAACAAATAGGACTGGCGCACCCCACGGTGAAGAACTCGGCTGAATGAATCCCTTCTCAAGCAAGCCCTGTAATTGAACTTTCAATTCCTGCAATTCAGGTGGAGCCATTCTATACGGAGTCCTAGAGATAGGTGAAGTCCCCGGCAATAAATCAATCATGAACTCTATCTCTCTATCAGGCGGTAACCCAGGTAATTCCTCAGGAAAGACCCCCGAAAACTCCCTCACGATAGGTACATCATTCAATTTCAATTGATCCCCAGGTTGATTAATCAAATATGCAAGATAAGCCTCACAACCCTTGCTCAATAATTTAGATGCCCTAATAGAAGAAATAATAGGAGTTCCCGTAGATTTTCTACTACCAACTATTTTAAGTATAGGCTGGTCAAGCATTTCTAAATACACAATCTTCTTTCTACAATCAAGCTGGGCATAATATTTACTTAACCAGTCCATCCCCAATATAATTTCAAAGTCATTGAAGGGTAGGATAATCAAATCAGCAGGAAAAACACGACCCTCAATAAATATACTACATGCTCTGCAAATAGATCTAGTAACAAACTTCAAACCCATAGGAGTATAAACCACAATCTCATGCAACAGTTTATCATGTTTCAATTTAGCATTTTGTGCACAAGTAGGAGTAATAAAAGAATGCGAAGCCCCGGAATCAATTAAAACCTTAACTGATTGATCATTAAGAAGAAAAATACCTTCTACCACAGCGGTTGTATCCGGAAGCTTCTCAGCATCCAAAGCAAATACACGGGCCTAGCCTCGTGGTGGTGGTGCTGCAGCTGGTGCCCTGGTCTGAGAGTTCTGAGCTGACGTCTGACCCCTAGGGTTTTTAAATTTCTGACAGTCTTTAACCCTGTGCTGATCACTACCGCAACCTGTACATTTGTTATGTTTCTTCCAACAAACATCCTCAGTGTGGCCCTGGCGCTGACAGAAGCTGCACTGCTGGTGACGTCTTGCAACAGTGCCTCCCGAAGGAGCTCTGTAAGTAGAGGTAGCTGAACTACCCTGCTGCGAACGGGAAACTGCTGGACGAAACTGACTCTGAGTCTGACTCTGAACTGGTCGTGACTGAGTCTGAGTAGGCCCTGTATAACTCTGAGTCTGCCTCGGCTGTGAACTCTGCCCAACTGATATAGCCTGACCCTGGTACCCTTGACTCTGAGACTGAAACCGTTTACTCGATTGACTGGTCTCGGCTAACACATCGGCCTTGCGTTTCTCATATCTCGAGGCGGCTCGGACTACTGCAGCATAGTTAGGAAAATCATTTGCAGACAAGTTTAGCATAATATCCCTCCTCAAACCCAGGATGAACCTCTGGATCTTCATGTCCTCCGGCTGAATCAAAGCTGGTGCATAACGGGAAAGCCGGGTAAAAGTAGCCTTACATTGATCTACTGTCATACTCCCCTGTTTCAGGTTTATGAACTCTGATTGACGCCTCTCGCGGGCAACCACCGATATATACTTGTCTCGGAATTCTCGGACAAAGTCGGCCCACGAATGATGAACGCCCTCGGCTTCCCATTTCTCACTGACGGTACGCCACCAATCTTCAGCATCACCCTCGAGAAGGAAAGTGGCATAAGTAATCTTCCTGTCATCATGGCACTCGAGTATTGCTGCCACTCTCTCAAACTTCCTTAGCCACATCTCAGCCTTCATATCGTCCGGCTCTCCAAAGAAAGTATAGGCCCCATGATGAATGAACTGGTCATACAGATTACCTCCGGTAGGGCCACTACCTCCGGCTCTCGCAGCCTGATTACCTCCAACGACCCCTGGCTGACCCTGCTGTGTCACAAACTAGGCGATAGTGTTCATAGCAGTGGCCATCGTGGCGAAGATCTGTGCAGTGCTCGGTTCTTGAACCTGCGGTGCATTTTCGGCCACCTAAGCTTCTTGCCCATGAACCCCCTCGGGTTCTCCACCAACATTCGGATTTTCAGTACGACGGCGGGGCCCCATCTCGAATAGCTAGAATGCAAAGTGTTATGACAGGTATATATATGTATATATGCAATTTATAAGTAAACACATAAAGGAAAGTCCAAATAGATTCACATAAAGTCAAGTACATAGAAGTTCAAATAAATATTCTACATTCTTGAAGTACACATAAGTCACTAGATCATACTTGACATTCTAGACTCTTGATATTTTATTTCCATGCTAGCATGTTCATCCCTAATTCAAATTTCACTTAGGCAAATCAAAATCAAAGACTCATGTATTCACAAAGTCACATAACAAATCTCTACCCACAGACCGAGAAATTTAACCCAGCTTCATGCAATCTATAGCTCTGATACCACTTAAATGTCACGCCCCGACCCAACCCCCAAGCTAAAGGCTAAGTCCGGACCCGACACACGGACAGAGTCTCCCCTGTACCGTAGACTTTCTGAAAACCTGTAAACTTGCAAATAAAGTAACTACAAGGTAAACAACTTTTCATGGCTATATAAATAAAGATTCAAGGCCATCCGAGCCTTGAAGCAAACAACAATTCCAACACCACACAAGCATGCAAGAACTTTGTTTACAACATAGTCGAGTAGCCATGACATTCTAGGATATCAATAATACATAATTAAAAGATAAAACATTTCTATCTTAAGCCATTCACTCCCAAGCATGCAAGGAAATAAAACAGGAATAAAAGTTATTACAATACATGGGCTTCCAAATCTACACCACAATTAACTATCCTTCAAATTTACACAACAGGCATGTATATAGCCCTTAGGCCACAAAATAGGACATAAGATAAATAGTTGAGCCTTCCACAAAGCAGTAAGAAATTAAACCACCTCAAGCTATCAGGCACAGCAACTAAGGTAAAGGATCAATCTGAACTTCCTCCTCCTCAACTAACTCAACAAGCTGGGGATCACCCATAGCGTCTCCTGAAACATATATCGAGGTATGAGCAACACTGTTGCCCAGTGAGGGATATAGTCCCGGGGCGTGCAATGCAACAGATAATACAGTTATACAACAATATCACTTAGACAATTTAAGAAACCATGATAACTTAAGTAACCACACATTTAAAAGGATACATTTCACACAATCCCCTATACACTAATCTTCACTGGTCTTCATTCACGATCCACGAACCACGAGCACGATCACGATAAGCCGGCATAACCCCAAACACTTCGGTGGGTGTACTCCAGATGTACCCCGATAATCCTACAACCCAACATCCCCTGGCAATCTCCGGACCAGGCGAATGAGGGACTAGGGCACGGAGTTTGAATATCCACCGGCAAGGCCTCTGCCGCCCAGCCGATATTCAACACATCCGCCCCTGACACTATGGTTGCGCAACCACGATGCAATGCACTTAAGAAAGGTAAATTAATAGCAATAATATAAGCATTAACACATAGGAGGATCAACAAAGTAGGTTGACCTCGATGCATTTAGAATAGAAGCAATTATAGAAGCTAATAAGCAGTTTACAAAGGAACATCTACAAAATAAGCATAGAATCATACCAAAAGCTCCAAATCAATTTAAAATCACATATAAACACTCAAGAAGTCATGCCATGGGTTTAGAAGTGTGAGACAACCGAAATTGCACCTAAACCCCTTTCTTTTTCAAACTATTTTTCTTCCAAACCAAGGTTAATGATTCCATTTTCAAAGGAAACTCTCCCAACCTTCTAACTATCCCTCAAGGTACCCTCTCAACCCTCTAACTCATTCAAATGCCCGCGATTACCCCGAAAGTCCCAAATTCCCTCTTATGGCTTTAAACTACACATACATTGTCCGGGCTTCAAACAAGGGATATCAAGGCTTCTATAGCACCTAGGTAGCCTAAGGATACTAGAATTAAAGCCCGAATTCACCCGGATTCGCATTAACCTTGAAAGCCCTTTATTAAAGTCGACTATTTTACGTTTTATGCGATTATAGAGCAATGTAAGTGCACGGGGCTATTAGACTACCTTCATTAGCACCTAAGGCTTCTATTAGGAGCGTTGAATCAAGCTAATTCGAGCAATTACACAAAACCCTAGAAAAAACGTCACTATTCACCTCATGAATTAAACTAACGATTCCAACCGTTTAAATTGCGAAATGATGGCTCAAATATGTTCTCTCGCATTCATATATATGATATAATAGCATAGATAGTTAATACAATGGCATTTGATCACATTTTCAATAAATCAAGAAATTGACAACTATTTAGAAATGCGAAAATAGGCCGTGAAATCCCTCACCAATGCGCGTAGGAACACCTAGGAAGCCTGCAAACACCCTACACTAGTTGCTCAAGGCTTGGAGTGGCTTGATTTGGAGAGTTGATGAGCAAAATCTTTTTTTTTCTCTTCTCCTTGCTCTCGGCCTAGCTATAGGATTTCTGCCCACTTTTTTTTTCTTTTGTTTTGTGTTTTGTGAGCCTTAGTTGCTATTTAAGGTGTTTAGTTGGGTGGGGTCAAGCTTGGGTGCTTAAGTGGCTTCTAAAATGCGCGTTGATAGTTTAGAAACGAGTCTAAAGTGAAACATGTGTGCTAGCTAATTAAATCTCTAAGTTAGTTACGTAATACTATTCATTCAACTACAAAAATCATTTTCTAAACGAGCTCTCCTATCGCCTCTAGCTCAATTGCACATTTTTCCCACTACTCTAACAATTAATATGATTTAATAAAAATGCTAATTAACCAATAGAATGCAGTTTAAAAATGGAGTGAATAGTAACTTAAGAAGACAGTTAATAAGGCACATGAAGAGATGCACAAACAAGGGATGCAATAGTAATAAATGCATGGCTAAATCTCGGGCGTCACAAAAGACTCAAACTTTAAGGCCATCCGAGCCTTAAAACATTCAAACAGTTAGAATCATGCAAGCATGCATCCAACTTCACTTCTTTACCAAACCGCTTATCATGCCACTCCATGATAGCTTTTAAGCATTCTTAGAAATGGAAAACAACCAGTCATTCACTCCCAAGCATGCAAAGAAGCTAAGAGCAGAAATATAAGTTATTACATGCCATAGTTCATATCTCCTACTACAATCAACTAGCATTCAGCTTACAATCACTCAAACATATACATAAGCACTTAGGCTACAAAATAGAAAATAAGGTAGAGCAAACAAGATCTCCACATAATAGCAAGAGCCATAAATCCACCTCACGCAATTAGACACTGTAACTAAGGAAACTCCTCCTCCAAATGCACCTCCTGAAACATGTTAGCGAGGTATGAGCAATCACTGTTGCCCAGTGAGGGATAAAGTCTCCCGGGGCGTGCAATGCAACAAGTAATACAATTAAACATTAATAGCAATTAAAACCATTCAAGAATGACAACAGATTAAGTAACCACACATTAAAAAAGATACATTACACTTAACCCCAACACTCCAATCTTCACTTGATCTTCATTCACGATCCACGAACCACGATCACTGTGCCGGCATAATCCCAATCACTCTAGTGGGTGTACTCCGGATGTACCCCGATAATCCTATGACCCAACATCCCCTGACAATCTCTGGACCAGGTGAATGAGGGACTAGGGCACAGAGTTTGAATATCCACTGGCAAGCCCTCTACCGCCTAGCCGATATTCAAGACATCCGCCCCTGACACTATGGTTGCGCAACCACTATGCAATACACTTATCAATGGCAAGACAATATCAACAATATAAGTTATAACACATAGGAGGATCAACAAAGTAGGTTGACCTCGAAGCAGTTAGAATAGAAGCAATTTACACAAATTATTAAGCAGCTTTACAAAGGGGCAAATTCAAGATACACATAGAACTATACCAAAAGCTCCAAAACAACTAGAAACCACATTTAAACATACAAGGAGTCATGCAATGGTCTTAGAAGCGTGAAACAACTGAATTTGCACTTAGACCCCTTTGTTATTCAAGCTATTTTCCTTCCAAACTCATGTTAGTGATTCAAATTCAAGGGGAAGCTATACCAATCTTTTAATTAGCCCTTAAGGTACCCTTACAACCCTCAAACACGTTCAATTACCCTCAATTACTCCAAAAGCCCCAATTCCCTCTTATAGCTTTGAACTACACATACCTTAACCGGGCTTCAAACAAGGGTTAACAAAGCTTTTATAGCACCTAGGTAGCCTAACAATACCAAATGTGAAGCTCAATTCTACCCGGATTAGCATTAACCCGAAACCCCTTTTAAAAAGTCGGCTATGTCGCATTTTAGCTAAGTTCCGAGCAATTAAACTACATGGGGTCATTAGACTATCTTCATTAATATCTATAGCACCTAACTATAGTATTGAATCAAACTCGAAAGCACATTTTATCAAAACCTTAAAATTTATACTATTCATTGTCTTCTTTAACTTGTCATTTCAAAATCTAGCCATAAACTATACCAATAGCTTGCAAAAGAATGTTCATTAATCATTTTAGAAGGTTTTAGAAGTATTCATAAGCATTTATATCACAATATACAACAATTACAAAATTCAACACAAACCCTAACATTCAAAGAAATGCATATAAATATTTCTCCATCACCTCTACTAGTTTCCATGACGCAAGTTTGGCTCAATGGATCCACCTAGCATGTAATAGAACACATATTTATCACAAGAAACCTCATGGACGTGATTCACAGCCAAATATAACAACGAGAACAATAGCTAAGTAGGCAATACTAGCTCAATTATAGCAACTTATGCAATCAAAGTCATTCTAACTTCCACCTATCACTACACAACCTTAGCATGCTACTATTATAACTCTGAGGCAACCCAAAGGTCACCATTACAAGCGTAGAGATTACACACCACACAGGAGCACACATTTGCACCTAAACCAACCATTTCAACTCAAAAACACCAACAATTTAGCTTATTCCACCCAAACCACCATGACCCTCCAACTACCAACATTTTTCCTATCTAATAGAAGGCTTATAAACCATATAATAGCATAAAATAAGCAATCTAGTAGGTGCACAAAAACTGCCCAACGAAACAGCCCCTAAACGCCCAAAAACAGAAAAATTCAGCAAGCTACATTCTCCATTTTTTTTGCTACATTTTGCAATCTCAAGTTATTTTATTATGCTAGATAGGTTCATTAACATATATGAGCATTATATAAAAGCTAAGAATCAAGATTAAACACAACTTAGGCATATAAATCATTGAACAACTCAAAATAGCCAATTTCAACAAAATATGTTCTATATAAGAAATTAATCGGTAAAGTCTTCTCTAACACCTATTTAGCAAGATACAAATGCAATCCTAGCATTTTATGATGTAAAAATAAACTTTGGAAGATATGAAAAAAAATTCCCTCACCTTTGTTTCGCAAAATAAAGGCAAAAACGATTGGTAGAAAGATGCTAGACGTCAACACGAGTCAAAAAATGCTTGGTTTGCGTCTTGGTTCCGCTTCAAGCTCAAGATATAAGCAAAATAGTGAAAAATATACTATTCCTAGGGTTTGGACAGGTCACGGCTGAAGCAAGAAGAAGATGAGCAATTTTGGGATTTGTTTTTGGTGTTATATAAGCTTTAATGAAAGTCAAAGGTCAAGTCTTCGGTCAAACCCGCGTAAACCAAAACAGCCCTGCGCAACCTTAAGAAAACGGTCATAACTTCTTCTAGAAAACTCCAATTGATGAATGGTTTGAAGCCTTAGAAACTAGACTCATAGAGCTTTCCAACCATATATAATTTGCTACCTAACTCTTCCCCAATTGGTTCATATTTAATTCCAAAGTTGACCAAAAGTTTGACTAACTTAACCTTGCATTTTTATTTCTAATCCCAAGTTTGCCTTTCATTAAACATTTTAAAAATTTCCACCTTGTCCTAGTTTGTCAATGTAGATGAAAAGTCAACTAGTTTAGTCAAAGAATGTGAAAGTCAACAAGATGCAATTTAAATGAACTTTAAATGCAATTTTAAATTTTAAAACACTAAATAAGTCATGTAAATGCACATATTATTTTTCAAATAATGATTAAAATAAATGAATGCACATGTAATGAATGCTCGGGTTCTCACAGCTACGATTTAAGATAACACGTAATAAATGCAATTAAATACTATTAAATATGTGCCCATTTTGGGGTATCACAAGTGTTACCGAGCCTGATTACGGGTACGTGCCTTTTGAAGAGGAAAATATGCCTTACGTGGATGAGTCCTATGCACAGGAGTCATTGCCATGAGATTATCTTAGTTGTTGTAATATGATGTATTGTATAACCTACCTTAATATAAAGACTTATGTATGCTAATTTAGTAGCCTTTCTTTTGATTATGGTTAGGTTGCTAGATTGGTTATAAATCTATTTTGCAATGTATATTATAGCCTATGTATTATGTTAGAACGAAGGCGTATAACTATGGATGAGTTGTTGAAAGAATGCTAATGTATAATATGGTTGTTTTGTATGTTGTTAACTTAATTGTGGAGTTGATTGGTGATTTACAGAGTTGATTGTATGTTCATCTAAAGGGTTGGTTTAGAGCCCTGGTGTCCATATTACTATCGTTATACTGTCGAAATTCCGTTGCGTCCTGACTGATCGTAGGAGGGGTCAAGTTGGGGCGTGACATCGGCTGCTGAGTCTGAACAGACTATTGATACTGTATTTAATAACCCTGACTCTGAGACTGATATTGTTGTTTACTCAACTGACTAGACTCGGCCAACACATCTACCTTACGTTTTTGCGAAGACAAATTAAGCATGATATTACTTCTCAGACTTTTGATAAACCTCTGTATCTTCATGTCCTCCAGCTGCACTAAAGCTAGCATGCATCGAGAAAGTCTAGTGAAAGTAGCCTCATACTGATCCACAGTCATGTTTCCTTGTCTCAAGGCTATGAATTCCTCTTGATGTCTCTCGCGAGCTACCACAGATACATACTTATCTCGAAACTCACAGGTAAAGTCGGCCCACGAATGCTATATTTTCTCGGCCTTCCACTTTTCTCTAACAGTACGCTACCAATCCTTGGCGTTACCCTCCAATAAAAAAGCAACATAAGTGATTTTCCTTTCATCATTGCACTCGAGTATCGCAGCGACTTTCTCAAACTTACCCAGCCACATTTCTGCTTTCATGTCATCTGGCTCTCCATAGAAACTATACTCCCTATGGTGCAAGAATTTGTCATACAAATTACCCCCTGCAGCTCTGCTACCCTCGGCTCTGGCTGCCAGATTACCTTTGCCAATCCCTGCTTGACCCTGCTCAGTCACAAACTGAGCAATAGTAATCATGGCGGTAGCCATAGTGGCCATAATCTATGCAGTGGTTGGTTCCTACCCCTATGGTACATTCCCCGCCTGTGGTACATTCCCTGCTACTCCTGCCTCCTGCGTAGGTTCATTTTGCATAAGAGCTTCCTCCGGCTCTCTCCTCGGTTTTTCCCTTCTCATCATCTCAATGCTAGAAAAATGCAGTGTTATAATAGGCAAATAGATAACACAAAAATAATATGCACATTGTTTTCAAAACATCTTATTCACATAGGACATCATATATACCACTTAACAAGCATTAAACACCAACTTTTCATATTCACATCATATCATGCTTTTGACATTTCTTTTATATGCTATCATGTTCCTTTACTCAAGTACTTAGACAACTAGACAATCACAGTGTAATACTCGAGCCCGACCATGCATTTACAAGTATTTATTTATATTTATTTCTTTTGTTATTTTTTTTTTGGAAAATGTGTATTTGTGATTATTTGCCTGCATTTAATCTATAGTTAATTGTCTTACTATTTAAAAACCAATTGTTATTACGATTAATAGTAACCTATTATTAGGTGTTCTTATAGCATGAATTAATATTAAGCTTAGGGTCGTTACAGGGATGTAAAGCTCCATATCATGACCAAGTAAAAAGTTTCAGCTGCTTACAAGAGTATAGATGATTTCCTTTAACTTTTTGGGCTATTTCGAATGTTTTTTTGATTTTAGGGGTTTTTGGTCCAGGAAAGGGGTTTCACTTCGAGGCCAATTATAGGAAAATCAGGACCCCGTCGCGAAAAACGGGCACACACCATTGGGTTTCTTTTAACTTATCCTATTTAATGGCGAAGTTTGGCAAAATTGCATCTCGGCCCGAAAATACAAAAATTGTGACACCTACGCACGAAATTGGCAAAAAATGGAATATTGGTGTCACTCTGGGAGAGTGACACGTGTCTCGGGACACGTGTCACACATGCGTGGACGTGCCACACATGTATGACACGTGGCGGGACACGTGTTCCCCCTGCGTCAGCCTTGAAAACCTATATAAAAGGGTCACTTAATCCCCTAAAATCAAACAGGCAGACACTTTTCTCTGGCCCGATTCTACTAAATTATATCGATTTAGTTAGTTAACGTTCCGAAAGTTTCAAAATTAGTCCAAATCTTCTCCAATTTTCAGTATTTTGAGGTGAGGAAACTTTTGAAAAACTCATGCTTATTTGAGTTAATTCATTTATTGTACAAATTAGTTATTAATTTATAAGTTGTAAATATAGAGGTGCTTGACTGTGAGCGTTTTATTGCTTTAATTATTTATGGTATCTATACGTTGTTAGTATATCCCTATTATGCTTAAATTTATCCAGTTAATTGCTAATATATACTGCCCGATTTATCTGATTGTTTTAGTATAAGCAGAGATGCTGCCCAACTATTTCCAAGAATGTTATACATGTTATTTGCATGCCGTCATAATACCCAATTTATACTTGGAAATTGCTTTCTTACAGCCGTTACTCTCTGAATTGCCAAGGAAATGTTTATTACTTGCTCGGAACAACCACTTTAGTTGATCCCTATATGATCTGTTATGCATTCTATGACTACTTGTGCATGCCTGTGTGCTCTTGAAATTAGGGATTGCAAACTCAGGCACGATAGCATTCAGACGCTGAGCGGCATAGAGCTTGTCGGTGCTCCCGTGACTATCGTGGTCCTATTCCCTCTTCTCGCTTGGGACCCCTACCGCCCTTGGAGAGTTTCTCTCGCTTGGGACCAGGTCCGCCCTGGGAGATGCTGGGTCATAGATTTTGGATACAATCTAGAGTATCATCTTGGGAGAGATAAGAAGTTGGAATTGTGATCAAGGCTGGCCACCTCATGAAATGATCAACTTGTTCCTACTCTTGCTTGTACTACCCTAGGAGAGTAGTGTTCTACTCTCGTTTGGCATTCCACCCTCGAAGAGTAGTCTGATATGTGTTGTGGGTATATGTCACTAAATGTAATTATTATTGCAACATAAATAGATTATCTATCTAGATATTACTATTATTGCTATTTGATATGTGACTCGAACGGGATAAATTTCTACTTGTATATATCTCACGTAGATAATATGTTATACTACCGTACGTGAATTGTATCATAATTTGAAAAAAAGACCGACCAGCAATGTTTTCAAAACGTTTCTATTTCATCCTCACTTAGCTTCCCCAGAGCTCACCTTATTTTCTCCCCCCAGTGCAGGTGCAGTTTAGCTTGAAATGGAAATTGACTTTGAATGTTTACATGCTCGAAGCGTCTTGCTGTCATAGTTGGATCCAAGTTGTAAAAGTTAGAGTTTGTTGTATTAATTTTGGGAAAAGGGTAGCTGTGTTGAAACCTCAATTTGTATCATAGCCGGGTAGTTATCAAATCTCAAATGCTATAACACCGTTTTGTACCAGAATTATTATTTATTAACTTAAAGATCTTTGTACTTTACTTCCTTTTAATATTATAGAAAGTTATGTACCCTAGACCGCAACGACAACGAATGTAGATTCTGACCTAGTCTTGAGAAGGGCCGGGTTAGGGTTGTTACAGGTTGTATCAGACGTTAGATAGCTCATAAGCCGGGATAGGATCTTCGGACAGTGGGTAGTATAGTCATCTTTTAAGGATATGTGTTTGGCATAATCATATGTGCTCAATGTGCTTATTTGCTAAGTGTGAATCTATTTTCTATAAGTTGCATGTTTAAGTTATTAATTGTGTACATGCATTACCTGTAAAATGGAAAGTAATCCCCTTCCCTGAAAGAATTGGCCAGTAACGGATCTCCTCGAATGCAAGTCAACAAACAAAGGAACAGTAGTTCGGTCGTTGGTATTTTCCTTGATCAGAATTTTTGAAGTTCTTCTATGGTATCTTTGCTTGGACTTCTGAATCAGTATTTCCTCTTAACTTCTTACTTATTAGATTTCTGAAGGTGAGCCTTTATTTGGTACTCGTGGCATTTATTTGGCATCTATATTGCCTTTATTTGGCATTCAAGAATTCTTAGCCCATATTTCTCTTGGTATTCTTCTTGGGATTTCTTATTCTCGCACAGTATTCTTGTACGGTGTTCTTTGGTACTCTCATCCGAGTATTACTATTCAAGACTCATGTTTGAAATTCTTACTTGGCATCCGATATTCAATCTCGCGCAGTGGATCGAAGGTACTGGAGAAGTAAATTGCGAGGGCATAATTTTTATAAGGGGATGAGGATGTAATACCCGAGCCCGACCATGTATTTACAAGTACTTATTTATATTTATTTATTTCGTTATTTTTTTTGAAAAATGTGCATTTGTGATTATTTGCCTACATTTAATCTATAGTTAATTGTATTACTATTTAAAAATCAATTGTTATTATGATTAATAGTAACCTATTATTAGGTTTTCTATTAGCATGAATTAATATTAAGCTTAGGGTCGTTACAGGGATCTAAAGCTCCATATCATGACCAAGTAAAACTGTTCAGCTGCTTACAAGAGTATGGATGATTTCCTTTAACTGTTTGGGCCATTTCGGCTGTTTTCCCGATTATAGGGGTTTTTGGTTTGGGAAAGGGGTTTCACTTCGGGGATAATTATAGGAAAATAGGGACCCCACCGAGAAAAACGGGCATACGCTATTGGGTTTCTTTTAACTTGTACTACTTAATGGCAAAGTTTGGCAAAATTGCATCCCAGCCCCAAAATACAAAAATCGGGATGCCTGCGCACAAAATGAGCAAAGAACGGAACGTTGGTGTCACTCTCGGAGAGTGACACGTGTCTCGGGACACGTGTCACACTTGCATGGATGTGCCACGCATACATGACACGTGGCAGGACACGCGTTCCCCCTGCGTCAGCTTTGAAAACCTATATGGAAGGGTCACTTGACCCCCTGAAATCAAACAGGCAAACACTTTTTTCTAGCCAGATTCTATTAAATTATATTGATTCAATTAGTTAACGTTCCAAAAGTTTTAAAATCGATCTGAATCTTCTCCAATTTTTGGCATTTTGAGGTGAGGAAACTTTTGAAAAACTTATGCTTATTTGAGTTAATTCATTTATTGTACCAATTACTTATTAATTTATAAGTTGTAAATATAGACATGCTTGACTGTGAGGGTTTTATTGCTTTACTTATTTATGGTGTCTAGACGTTGTTAGTATATCCCTGTTATGCTTAAATTTGTCCAGTTAATTGCTAATATATACTCTCCAATTTATCTGATTGTTTTAGCATAAGCAGAGATGCTGCCCAACTATTTTCAAGAATGTTATACATGTTATTTGCATGTCGTCATAATACTCAATTTATACTTGGAAATTGCTTTCTTACAGCCGTTAGTCTCTGAATTGCCAAGAAAATGTTTATTACTTGCCCGGAACAACCATTTTAGTTGATCCCTATATGATCTGTTGTGTGTTCTATGACTACTTGTGCATGCCTGTATGCTCTTGAAATTAGGGGTTGCAACCTCAGACACGATAACATTCGGACGTCGGGCAGCATAGGGCTTGCCGGTGCTCCCGTGACTATCGTGGTCCTATTCCCTCTTCTCGCTTTGGACCCATACCGCCCTTGGAGAGTTTCTGTCGCTTGGGACTAGGTCCGCCTCGAAGATGCTGGGTCGTAGATTTTGGATACAATCCGAAGAGTCCTCTTGGGAGAGATAAGAAGTTGGAATTGTGACCAAGGCTAGTCACCACATGAAATGATCGACTTGTTCCTACTCTCGCTAGGCATTCCACCCTCGAAAAGTAGGCTGATATGTGTTGTGGGTATATGCTACTAAATGTAATTATTATTGCAATATAAATAGATTATCTATCTAGATATTACTATTATTGCTATTTGATATGTGACTCGAACGGGAGAGAAATTTCTACTTGTATATATCTCACGTAGATAATGTGTTATACTACTATACGTGAATTGCATCATGATTTGAAAAAGAGACCGACCAAAAATGTTTTCAAAACTTTTCTATTTCATCCTCACTGAGCTTCCCCAGAGCTCACCTTCTTTTCTCCCCCCAGTGCAGGTGCAACTTAGCTTGAAATGGAAATTGAATTTGAATGTTTACATGCTCGAAGCCTCTTGTTGTCATAGTTGGATCCAAGTTGTAAAAGTTAGAGCTTGTTGTATTAATTTCGGGAAAAGGGTAGCTGTGTTGAAACCTCAATTTGTATGATAGCCGGGGTAGTTATCAAATCTCAGATGTTATAACACCACTTTGTACCGGAATTATGATTTATTAATTTAAAGATCTTTGTACTTTACTTCCTTTTAATATTATAGAAAGTTATGTACCCAAGACCGTAACGATAACGAACGTAGATTCTGACCTAGTCTTGAGAAGGGTCAGGATGGAGTCGTTACACATAGTCACGTAGTTCAACTTTCACATGTGGACCTCTACCCATTGCTGAGGAAATTAACCCCGCTTCATGCATTCAAGTAGCTTTGATACCACCTAAATGTAATGCCCCGAACCCAATCCCACGCTATAGGTTAAGTTCGGACCCGTCACTCAAACATAGTCTCCTTTGTACCATGGACTAAACTAGTACCTGCCAATAGTCGCATATAATACCTGAACCACAAACAACATCTCATACAACCTAATCTCCAGGATTATCATAGTCAACCAAATTCACAAGGCCATCAAAGCCTTGGAACAACAAAATAGATATCATGCAAGCATGCAGTTATAATTCTAACTTTAATTTCAAGTAGTATATCATAGCTATAACCAATCTTAACAAGGTAACTACCACACCTAAGCATACAACAACCAAAATAAGTTTACTATCGATTATTACATGCCATCTACTTTGTTATCCAACATACAAGATTACAATTTAGTTACAAACACCCAAGTATTTATACAAGACCCCAAGGTCTCAAAAACACAATAACCAACATCTTCATTACAAACCACACACAATAATCAACCTTATCACACAAGAAAGTCATAGAAGCTGATCTACTTGCAGTTCTTCTTCTTCCTCTACTGCTACTAGTTGGGGATTCACCTCAGCTTCTCCTAAAACATGTTAAATGAGGAGTGAGCAACAATGTTGCCCAGCGGGGGAGGTGATGCAGCATACCAGGGCGTGCAATGATATGCAACACAGAAAGCCATATATATAACACAAGCAACAAGATCAAATAGTTAAGTAATTAACCACATTTAAAAAGGATACGGTTCAAGTGTTCAGTCTCTAACCATGAGCCACGATCTTCAAATATGTGCCAGGAAACCCTTATTCCTCCAAATATGGGGTACTCCGGATGTACCCCGATCCTACGACCCTTTCTCCTGAGGTAGGTCCTTATGCCCAGCAAGTGAACTACGCCTCTGGGGTAGTGGAGTATACTCAGCGAGAGAAAGGGAATAGGCACCATGGTAGTCAAGGGAGCACGACAAGCCAATGCCGCTCATGTTTCTCGATGCTACCATATCCGAAAAGGTTGCGTAACCCTGAGACAAGGCCTCAAGAATCAAGAACATCAAATAACACGTAAGAGGGACGACAAAGTAGGCTGCGCTCACAAATAGCCACGATATGCACAAGGTCACGATATGAACATAAAGGAGATAATAACATATTTTCCTCCACAACTTCCTCAAATAGCTCATTTATACCTTAGACAAACGTATAAATACATAATAACACATCTACAAGCACTTAGAAGCATAAAAGTAGCCAATTACTACTTTTCCCATTTCTTTAGCCAAGCAATTCTTCTCCTATATGCCTTTTGAAGTTACAAATCTACAATCCAATCATACTACCTTCCTAATTAAGCCAAAAGGCACCTATCAAGGCCATGAAAACTCGCTTTGGAGGCAAAAGCTCGGGAAGGCCCTGAGTGGATTTTAATTACAACTACCTTACCCGGACCCGATCACCCAAGGCAAACTCTAAATCTCGGCGACACCTATCTACATAACTCTTCTGCCGACTCTGAGCTGTAAGCATCCTCTTTCTGATAAGCTACACATGATCAATCATTCTATTCATCTCAGGCAAAAGAGTACGGTTGATAGTCTTCATCTCACCAACTTAATGCTAGTAGAGAGGAGACCTGCATTTATGCCCATAAAATGCCTCATATGGTACCATACCAAAGGTAGCTTGATAACTATTGTTATAAGCGAACTCTGCGAGCGGCAAATATTTCTCCCAACTCTTTTCGAAGTCCAGAATACAAGCTCGTAACATATCCTCGAGGATCAAGATAGTTCTCTCAGATTGACCGTCCGTTTGAGGGTGATAAGCAGTACTGAAGCTCAAAGTCGTGCCCAAAGCTTTCTGAATCTTCTGCCATAACTGAGATGTGAATCTGGGATCTTTATCTGACACAATACTCTTTGGAATCCCATGAAGTCTGACAATATTCTCAATATATAATTGCACTAGCTTATCAAGAGAATCAGTCTTCTTTTTAGCAATAAAGTGGGAAGTCTTGGTCAGTCTATCAACAACAACCCAAACTGAGTCATTACCCTTCGAAGACCTCGGCAAATCATAGGCGAAATCCATGGTAATATGATCCCACTTCCATTTAGGTATAGCCAAAGGCTGTAATAACCCTGCAAGTCTCTGATGCTCCGCTTTAACCTTCTGACAAGTAAGACATCTAGCAACATAGTCAGCAATTTCTCTTTTCATATTGTTCTACCAGAAGTTCTATTTCAAATCTTTATACATCATTGTACTGCCTGGATAGATAGTATATTTAGAACTATATGCCTTAACAAGAATATCCCTTTTCAGAGTTGGCTCACTCGGAATACAGATTCTACCTTTGAATTTGAGAATGCCATCATCATACAGTTTGAAATCCGACTTTCCCCCTTTAGACTTCCCTAAGACTTTCAACAAATGAGAATCGGTCTGTTGAGCTTCTCGAATCCTGGATAATAATAGAGATTGAATTTGCAAACTTGCAAATTGAATACCAGAATTTGAAGTCTTAGGCCTCTATAAGCATAGTTCCTCCATGAATTCCCAATTCTTGATAATCAAGCTAGCAACAGTAGCCTTTCGGCTCAAAGCATCAGCAACAATATTGGCCTTGCCCGGAAGATAATTGATAGTACAATTGTAGTCCTCAAGTAACTCCAGCCAACACTTCTGCCTCATGTTCAACTCTTTCTGTGAAAACAGATATTTCAGGCTCTTATGATCTGTAAAGATTTCAAACTTGTTGCCCCAGAGATAATGACACCATTTCTTTAATGCAAGAATAATAGCTACGAGTTCAAGATCATGCGTCGGATAGTTGAGTTCATAAGGTTTCAGTTTCCTGGAAGCATAAGCAAAATAACCTTTCCATTCTGCATTAATACACAACCTAGACCTTCCTTAGAAGCATTACTATAGATCACCAGATTATCATAACCCTCAGGTAAAACATGAATAGGAGCTGCCGTCAATCTTTTATTCAATTCCTCAAAGCTAGCCTCACATTTATCATTCCAGTCAAATACATTTTTCTTCTGGGTAAGCTGAGTCAAAGGCCCTGTAATTTTAGAGAAGTCCTTGACGAATCTCCGATAATACCCAGCTAAACAAAGGAAGCTACGAATCTCTGTAACAGTTTCAGGCCGTTTCCAAGATAACACAATTTCAATCTTCGCTGGATCAACAAAAATACCATCTTGCGAGATAATATGGCCAAGAAAAACAACTTACTTTAACCAGAATTCACATTTACTGAACTTTGCAAATAACTGATGCTCCTGAAGAGTTTGCAACACAATAATGAGATGTTGTTCATGCTCCGCCTCGGATTTAGAATATGCAAGAATATCATCAATAAAGATAAAAACAAATTGGTCCAAATAAGGACGGAATACCCTCTGCATTAAATCCATGAATGCGGCAGGAGCATTAGTTAGACCAAATGGTAGGACAACAAACTCATAATGGCCATAACGAGTTTTGAAAGTAATTTTAAGAACATCATCTTTCTTAATCCTCAACTGGTAATAACCCTGCCTTAGATCGAATTTAGAAAATACCCTAGCGCCTTGCAACTAGTCAAATAATTGCTCAATAAAAGGCAAAGAATATTTGTTTTTGATAATCACATGATTGAGACCCCGATAGTCAATACATAAGCGAAGAGATCCGTCCTTCTTCTTAACAAATAGAACTGGTGCACCCCAAGGTGAAAAACTCGACTGAATGAATCCCTTCTCAAGCAAGCCCTACAATTGAACTTTCAATTCCTGCAATTTGGGTGGAGCCATTCTATACCTCCTAGAGATAGGTGTAGTCCCCGGTAATAAGTCAATCATGAACTTTATCTCTCTATCAGGCAGTAAACCAAGTAATTCCTCAGGAAAGACCCCCGAAAACTCTCTCACAATAGGTACATCATTCAATTTCAACTGGTCGCTAGGTTGATTAATTAAATATGCAAGATAAGCCTCACAACCTTTGCTCAACAGTTTAGATGCTCTAATGGAAGAAATGATAGGATTTCTAGTTGATTTTCTACTACCAACTATTTCAATTACGGCTGGTCAGACATTTTTAATCTCACAATCTTCTTTCTACAGTCAAGTTGTGCATAATAACTCCCCAACCAATTCATCCCTAATATAATTTCAAAGTCATTGAAGGGTAGAATAATCAAATCAGTAAGAAATACACGACCCTCAATATAAATATTACATGCTCTGCAAATAGATCTAGTAATAAACACAATCTCATGCAACAGTTTATCATATTTCATTTTAGCATTTTGTGCACAAGTAGGATTAATAAATGAATGAGTAGCCCCGTAGTCAATTAAAAACTTAACTGATTGATCATTAAGGAGAAAAGTACCTTCTACCACAGCAATCGTATCCGGAAGCTCCTCAGCATCCAAAGCAAATACTCGGGCCTGACCCCGTGGTGCTAGTGCTGGTGCTGCAGCTGGTGCCCTAGTCTGATAATTCTGACCCGATGTCTGACCCCTGGTGTTCTTAAATTTCAGACAATCTTTCATTTTGTGCTGGTCACTCTCGCAGCCTGTACACTTGTTTTGTTTCCTCCAACAAACCTCCTCAGTATGACCCTGATGTTGACAGAAGCTGCATTGCTGGTGACGTCTTAGAGCAATGCCTCCCGAATGAGCTTTGAAAGTAGAGGTAGCTGAACTACCCTGCTGCGAATGAGTTTCCGCTGGTTATGCCTGAGTCTGAGTAGGCCCTGTATAGCTCTGAGTCTGCCTCGGCTGTAGACTCTAACTCACTGAAACAGTCTTCCTCTGAAATCCCTGACTCTGAGTCTAGTGTGGTCGTTTACTAGGCTAGCTCGGTTCTCCAAACAGATCTGCCTTACGCTTCTCATATTTGGCGACTATTCTGACAGCTGCTGTATAGGAAGGATAGTCTTGAGTAGATAGATTCAACGAGATATCAGGCCTCAATCCCATAACAAATCTCTGGATCCTCTTGTTCTCAGGCTGAACTAGTGCAGGCACATAACGGGATAGGCGAGTCAATGCAACATCATACTGATCAACAGTCATGTTACCTTACTTCAAATTAATAAACTCCTGCTCATGCCTTTCAATAGTTGTTTCTGTGATGTACTTCTCTCTAAACTCTTGAACAAATTCATCCCAAGTCCGAGGTACAGCCTCCGTCTCCCACCTGGATTTGACAGTGTGCCACCATTGCTCGGCATCTCCCTCGAGCAAAAATTCAGCACATGCAACCCGCCTCGCATCAGTGTACTCAAGGCCTATAAGAATCTTTTCTACCTTGTTCAACCATCGCTCAGCCTGCATGTCATCTGGCTCCCCAAAGAAATGGATGGCCCACGGTGTAAGAATTTTTCTAAGTAGTTTCCTCTACCACATTCTGCCCTTGCCTGGCCCTGAACTAGATTGCCCACTGGGACATTTCATCCCTGTCTCTGTAGTACAAGAGCAATCCGCCCTATTGTAACCGTCAACTGTGCATTAATTGTCCGCTGATCAACCTCCTCATCTCTCACATTCTGATTTCTATTTTGTTGACAAGGCCCCATCTCAAGTAGCTAGAATGCAAAGTATTATGGCAGGCATATATATAAATTGCAAGTAAAGCACATAAGAAGAAGTTCAAATGAATCCACATAAAGTCACATAAGTAAGATCATATGAATATTCATATACAATAGATACATATGAGTCACTTAATCATGCTTGACATTCTAGACTTTTGCATTCAAACATTAACTCTTAAAGACCTTTCATATTTCATTGCCATGCTAGCATGTTCATTACCAATTCAAATTTCACTTAGCCAATCAAGGAATCACTAATTCATGTAACCACGCAATCACATAATAGACCTCTACCCACATACCGAGAAACCTATCCCGGCTCATGCATATTATAAGCTCTGATACCACCTAAATGTCACACCCTAACCCAACCCCATGCTAAAGGTTAAGTCTGGACCTGACAAACGGACAGAGTCCCCCTATACCGTGGACATTCTGAAAACCTATGAACGCTCAATAAAGCCACAACATAACAAGACATGCATTTATAACTAAAGTTCAAAGGTTCAAGGCCATCCGAGCCTTAAGACATACAATAGTTCAGATTCACACAAGCATGCATCCAACTTCACTTCTTTACAAAACCGCTTGTCATGCCACTCCATGATAGCATTGAAATATTCTTGGAAGTTGAAAACAATCATACATCATAACATTCACACCCAATCATGCAAAGTAGCTAGAAGTAAAAACATAAATTATTACATGCCATGGTTCCAAATCTACTACTATAACCATCTATCTTTCATTTTGCCATTACATAGCATGTACTTAGCACTTAGGCTACAAAATAGAACATAAAGTAAGACAAACAAGTTTTTCACTTATCAACAAGAACATAATCCACCTCAGGCAACTAGACACAGCAACTAAGGCAACAGATCAGTCTGAACTTCCTATTCTTCTCCCTTAACCAAATCTAGCTAGGGATCAACCACAGCGTCTCTTGAAACATGTTAGCGAGGTATGAGCAACCACTATTGCCTAGTGAGGGATAAAGGCTAATCGGGACGTGCAATGCAACAAATATAACAGTTAAAGAAGAAAGGCAAGTAAAGTACATTTGAAATAGTAAATAACCACACATATCAAAGGATACGATACACTTAACCCCAACACTCCATGATTCTTTTATCTTTGATCACGAACCACGAACCACGATCAATGTGCCGGCATAACCCCAATCACTCCCATTGGTGTACTCCGGATGTACCCCAATAATCCTACGACTCAACACCCCCTGGCAATCTCCAGACCAAGTGAGTGAGGGATTAGGGCACAGAGATCGAATATCCACTGGCAAGCTCGCTGCCGCCCAACCGATATTCAATACAATCGCCCCTGACACTATGGTTGTGCAACCACTATGCAATGCACTTAATAATGGCAATATAATCTTAACAATAGGAGCAACAATACATGGGAGGAACAACAAAGTAGGTTGTCCTCAAAACAATTAGAAAAGAAACAATTCCATATAAACAATCAAGCAAATTATAAAGGGGTATATTCAAGATTCACATAGAACTATACCAAAAGCTCCAAAACATCTTGAAACCACATTTAAACACATAAGAAGTCATGTCAAGGTCTTAGAAGCATGAATCATTTGAATTCCTACCTTAACCCCTATGTAATTCAACCCGTTTTCCTTCCGAACTCATGCCATTGTTCTAAATTAGCAAGCGGCCTATACCATGCTTCTAGTTAACCCTTAGGCAGTCTTAGGACCCTCTAAGTCATGCAATTACCCATATTTAGCCCGAAAGTCCAAATTTTCCCCTTATGACTTTGTACTACACGTACCTCAACTGGGACTCAAATGGAAGCTAGCAAAGCTTATATAGAACCTATATAGCCTAGGAATACTAAAAGTGAAGGCCAATTCAACCCGGATTCGTGATAACCCCGAAACCCCTTTCTAAAAGTTGGCTATTTCATTCTTTGTTAGGTTATGAGCAATTAAACCCTATGAGGCCTTTACACTACTTTCATTAACATCTAAAGCACCTATTAGAACCATTAATTCAAGCTACAAGGTCTGATTTCGCAAAACCCTAGTTTTTCCATCACTATTCATGCACTACGATCAACAAACGATCTCAACCATTTAAATTATGAAACAATAGCATAGATTAGGTCTCTACTACCTATATACAACATACATAAGCATATTTAAGCATTGAATAAGCATTTGATAACAAATCTAAGAATTCAAGAAATGAGCAATATTTTTAAAATGCACAAACAAGCATGAAATCCATCACCAATGCGCATAGAAACTCTTAGGAGGCTAGTAGACTCCCTCAAGCACTTGCTCCTAGCTTGGCTTGACTTGGTTTGAAGATTTGGTGAGCAAAATTTCTCCTCCTTGGCTGCACAAGGCTGTCGGGTTTGCTACAGTTATTTCAGCATCTTTTTTTTTTTTGCTAGTTATGAGCTTAAGTTGTTGTTATATTGAGCATATATTAGGGTGTGGTCAAGTTGGGTGCTTAAATGGTCTTCTCAAATGAGCCTAGTTAGCTTTAAAATGAGTCTAAGGGTACAAATAAGTGCTAGCTAATTAGAACACTTAGTTAAGTTATGTAACACTATTCATTAGTTCACTAAACTATTTTCTAAACAAGTGTTCCTAATGCATTTAGCTCAAACGCACATTTTTCTCATTCCTAAAACAATTAATATGATTTAAGAAAAATGCTAATTCAAGGTAATTAAGTAGTTAAAAAATGGAATGAATAATAACTAAAGAAGACAACAAGCAAAGCATAGAAGAAATGCGCAATTAGTGGATGCAATAGTAATCTAGAAGTAATACAAAATCTCGGGCATCACAGCCCTCGAAAACAAATAAGATATAATCATAATCATGCAATTAACTAAATGAACAAAAAGGGTCAATAACATTTTTCACAAAACTTTACCAAAAGCTCGCAACAATCTTAGAAATGCATTTAAACACACTATAAGCATCAACAAGACAATAGGTGTGCAAAACAATCAATTTTCCACTTTTCCCCCTTTGTAACTTAGGCTAATTAATTCCAAACTGAAAGACAAGGTTCTCGATTCACAAGCGAGCTATTCCATACTTCTAATTACATCTTATGACACCCTTAGGACCCTCTAAATTACCAAAATACCCACATTTGCCACAAAAGCCTTGATTATCCCTTTGTGCCTTTGTACTATGCGTACCCTATCTGAAGCTCAACCAAGAGTTAGAAAAACACATCTAATATCTACTCAACCTAAGAATGCCAAATGTGATGCCCAAATCAACCCGGATTTATAACACACTCGAAACCTGTAACGACCCGGCTAAGCGAATACCCCGCAAGGCAGAGGCACACCAGCGACGTCACATAAGCTGATATTGTCCGCTTTGGAACACCCCGCACTTAACGTACGAGCGTGCCCTCACGGTTTTGTTCCCCACGTGTTACCACGTGAAAAGGCGTCAACTCGAATATAAGGGGACACTTCCCACTATATATTCAATGGTCCAAGCTCGTAACCTTCCGATGTGGGATGGGTTCACCATATCCGCCCCCACTAGGAGGACCCAGTGCCCTCGCGGGTCACTGATGCAAAGGAAGGCCCGCTCTGATACCACTTCTGTAATGATCCGGCTAAGCGAATACCCCACAGGGCAGAGGCACACCAACGACGTCACATAAGCTGATATTGTCCACTTTGGAACACCCCATACTTAATGTACGAGCGTGCCCTCACGGTTTTGTTCCCCACATGTTACCACGTGAAAAGGCCTCAACTTGAATATAAGGGGACACTTCCCACTATATATTCAATGGTCCAAGCTCGTAACCTTCCGATGTGGGATGGGTTCACCACAAAACCCCTTTGTAAACATGGCTAAATTCGCATTTAACTAAGTTCCGAGCAATTAAACCTCACGGGGTCATTAAACTACCTTTACTAACATCTAACACACTTAATTGAAGCATTGAATCAATCTCAAGAGCACATTTTATCAAAACCCTAAAAAATTTCACTATTCATTGCCCTACGATTAAACAACCGAATTTAATCTTTTAAAAAGCTAAACAATTATATAAACATGGTCTCTACAACATATAGGTAACATATAAAGCAAGTTTTAATCATCTCATAAGCCAATACCATCAAATCTAGAAATTTCATATTTTGACATAAACTTTAAATTCACAAAACAATGCAAAAATCCCTCACAATTAGAGTGTAGATGCTTGTAGGAGACTTGCAAACACTTGAATCCACTAGAAAATGGCTTGGCTAGGCTTGAACCAAGATTTTATGAAGCAAAAATTAAATGCACATAGAAGTACACAAAATAAATGTATGCAACAGTTAATATAATGTAATGAAATCTCGAGCATCACAATACTTGTTTTCTCCACATTTTTTACATTACAAACATGCATAAAAGACCATTTCAGGAAACACCTTTTTAGCTTTTAGGACCATCTTTTAATTTAAGGATATATTCCAACATGAAAAGATCAACTCCAACATTTATCTTTATACATTAGCATATTCAACAAGAAGATCAACCATTCTTAACATGCATGTGACAAATGGCCATTAATAAGTATAGATCTGACATGCAAGCTCAAGTCTAGACATATAAACTCATATATACATAAGATCTACATTTACAAGCAAAGATCAAGACTAGATCTAAACATGCAATCATGTAGGCTTATCATAAACTTCAATACTTGCACATTTTAAGAGTCAACTTTCAGCCTAGGTGCCATGCACACACACGGCCTAACCAAGAAGTCAACACAAGGCCAACATGCTAGTTCCATGGACATAAAAAACCCATGGCTCTGATACCACTTGAAAGGCCATAACATTAGATCACGTCTAAGCATGTGTCACATGTTATATTCAAGATCTAAAAACTTATACATGGATACATAGCTAGGGCCGAATCTACATAAGGCACATTTCAAAATTTCTAGCAAAGAGCAACATGCATTCTTTCATATATGTCTATTAACTAGCTAGCAAACATCATATATCAACTATACATAATAAAATAGTAAGGTCCATAGGTATACCTTTTGTAGACAACTATGTAGATGATGTAGCTTGAAGTTGATGCTATAGTGTACTTCTAACTTGAAGGGTCTAGTTGGTCCACAAGCATCCAAAGTCCACCTATTACTTGAAGACAAAATGTGCTAATACATCTTCAATATATAAAGCTATGTGTATGTGGCACTTTAAAGAAAAGCTAAAGTTTGACTATCAACTAGCTATGGCCGAACACATTGAGGAAGATGGAGGAAAAATCTTTATTCTTTCTCTAGTATGTGCCGTGTGTGTGAGGAGCTTGGAGAGAAAGAGAGTTGTCATCTTTTTCAAATAATATATAAACTATTAACAAAATGAGTAGCCAGTCACAATTGCTACTTTTTCATGATAATCCATGCACATCCTAGGATCACAATCATTGAAATTAGATGACAAGATGCAAGTCTTCTCTCTCCTCTTACACTTGGCCACAAATGCTAGTGGAAAGAGAGCGAAAGTTGTCATCTTTTATATATTATATAATCTCTATTATATTTTATTGTCTTTATGCATTTAAGAGCCAATCACAATATTTCTCTTTCTTGTTTGAATCAACCAAGCCATGCAATACCTTGGATTGTAATCATTACAATCCAAGGGATACCTTTTTCTCTCTCATGACACTTGGCAAAAAGGTTCTATCATCAAAACCAATTGACAAGATTCTTTTGTCTTTATTCAAAAGTTAATCATATCCATCCAATTCAAATTTAAATGATTAGGATTGACAACATGGACAATCCTACATCTGACATGTCATATGTCAATGCCCAATCATAATATGATTTTTCATTTGATGATTAGGATTAATGACGTGACATTTCACAAATCTCATCACCAAAACACATATATTATATAAACTCCCTTACATATATATGTATATTTCTTGCCCATTCTAATCTCTATTAGAATAAATAAATTGAAACTAATTTTTAATAATTACAGTTTGGCTTCAAAAATTTTAGTAATTATAATTTGACCCTAAAACTTTTTGAAATTATACTTTTGGCCCAAATACAAATATAGATGACTCTTAACACCTTAAAGCGACCAACCACATTATACAAGCTTCCGGTGAACTTATTCATGATACCTATTAGTGTGTGACCTTCTACATTCACAACCGTGTACCGATAAGGGACCAATAAACCTCTTTATCTATTTCAAAAATGTCTCCGCCATTTATCAAAATACCCTCATGCTCATGAGTAACGCACTAGCAACGCACGTACTATAAGAATGTAAATGATAATGAAGATGATGTATTTTATGAATCCATTTAACTGTCGAGAATTAGCGTGCAGTCCGATCCTTCTATTAAGAATGCTCCGATCGGGAAAGGACCATAAAATGGTTAAGTCCACCTCTAATACTATGTATAAATCTGAACTAGTGAAACAAGAGATAACTACCATGGAAAATCCCTTTTCCATTACTTCATACTTGCCTTGGCCAAGGATTTCCTCTTTTAACGACTGTTCTCAGATATCATAGGATATCGCCTCACACTGGAGGTTAATATATCTTATCTTGATAATTACATGTCAATTCATACCATAAAACTAAAACACGAAAGGCTGTAACCTACCTTATGGAAGACGGGCATTGTCCAGATGCAGTATTTAGCCCCTAATATAAATGACAACCGTAATTTTTCAAGTCTGAGGATTAATTTGCACAATTCCTAAATAAACAGTAAACTATTAACCTGAAATCATGCAACTCACTATTTATTATCACATTCAATGATCCGTACACTAACGATTACTCATATTTTATTAGTCCACATCATCGTGTTGTTTTGGTACTTCGCAAGCTATCATTTATCATTAACATTGTCACGCCCCAACTCGACCCCACCTACAATCAGTCAGGACGCAACGGAATTTCGGCAGTATAACGACAGTAAATAGGATACCGAGGCTCTAAACCAACCTCATTAGAACATCATACATCAACTCCATGACCATACAATAAACAACTCCTTAATAAAATAACAACATACAACATAACCATATTACACCATAATCATTCTTTGTTATACGCCTCCGTTCCAACATAATACATGAACCTTAATATACATTGCAAAAATATATTGATACCAACCTAGCAACCTAAACATAGACAAAAGAAAGACTACTAAGATAGCATCAACTAATTCATTATCATTTCAACATCTTTTACATTATGAACTACAAAGCATATAAAAGTCAACTAGATAATATGCAAGATAGTAAAACTGTAACACCCCGATCCCTCTCAAGACCGAGAGTTCTATCAATCAAACTAATCACAACCCAAACCAAACCCGGGCAAAATTTTAGGGAAAGACGGACGGAGTCTCCCCTGTTTCTAGGCAAAAGCAACAAACCTGCGACGGCATATAAGTGGACCAATACCATGTCCAAACATTCAACCACCTCAAGGCCATCCGAGCCTTGGTTCACAACACGCAAATCACAAGTAAATATACATTTATGCTTAGCAATTAAACTTCACCATCCTATTGTATAAGCTAGACTATCAAATTTTTCTATTTTTTTTCTTTGACATTACAAACATACATTGAAGATAAGCTATATTAACTAAGTACATAATCTAACTTATCAAACCACCTCAACCATTAAGCTAGATTTAAATTTACATTTCTTTTAACAATAAATACATACAACATATGGATATATCTTTACATCTTTGACAGCTCAAGCCACAAAGCATGCAAGACAACTCTTCAGGCAGGAACTATCACATATCCACGAACTTTTCAGCTAACAAGGCATTTCCTGAAATATGGTGGTGAGGAGTGAGTATACACAACACGTATACTCAGTGAAGGCGAGACAGATATCGAAGTGGAGAGAAAGAAGATCGTGCAATGCAAAAAGGTACAGTTAAGCAATACAATCAATAAAAGGCATACAATATAAACAACAATACAATTAAACAACTAAAGAAAGCATTAACACAACCAATCAAAGCTATACCACACCTTGAAGGCTATGGTTCACTCGAGCGAGTAATGTACCGATCACGATCCCGATGACTTTAACGATGACGCGCCGGCCCAAACCACCTTATAACACCAGTTTGGAATACCCCGGAAGTATCCTTCAATCTACGACCCAAATCTCATTGGGAGGCAACCCAAGCGAGAAGAGGGAATAGTAGCGGAGCTAGAGCAACCAACACTGGCAACTCGAGGCTACCCAGAGAGGCCCATCATTCACGCGTGAGACACTATGCAATGCAAGACTCGATACAAGGCGATAAACGAGCGATAAACAAGATATCAAGCATTCTCAATAATGGATAAACATTTCAATCAACAACCAACTCTAGCAAGCGGAATAAGCATTAGCAAGCATAACAAGCAATAATAAGCATTAACAAGCATTCTATAGGCATAATATCAAGAAAACACACAAAGTCACAAATCGACCCCAACTATCAAAACACTACCATCTCCAAACGAGCCACGAGTTCTGGAAACCGACTTCGCCAATCTTCCTAGGTCACTATAAGGCACGTCTAGAGACTCCGAAACCCTACTTAACCCTAGAATTCACGCAAAGCCCGATTTTTCCCCTTTGCTCGTTTGAACTACAACTATACCAACCAAACACCCAACCAACACCACGACCGCACCAAAAGTGCTTCCATGGGCTCCCGAAACAATGCCATCACGCAAAACGAGAAAACGCTAAAGTCAACCTAAACGACCCCGACTTTCATTAAGCCATTTTTCTCCGTTTTTCCATTACACATTCCAATTAAACCACACATTTAGGCATTCTAGCATACCTAGCACATTTTCACATCAACGGACAGCATAACCGGGCAAGTTCATCGTTCCAAGGGTTTACTATTCATAAAACACTATTCAACTAACAACTTTATATTCCAATCTCAACATTTAACCGCAGAAAATGTTAAAAAGCTATAAATACATGTTCTACAATTGCCAAGGAACATTCTAGAAGCATCAAAACGATTTAAACAGCAATCTATAGATAATTTCTAAAAATCAAAGTTTAGATACAAATAATTCAAATGCGCAAATAACGATGAAACCCTCACCTTAGACGCTCCTAGACGCTAGGGAAACCTCGTAGAACGCCTCAGAAACCACCCCGTGCAAGCCTTCGCGAAGAATTGAAGATTTGATGTTGAATTTTCTTTTTTTTCTCTCCTCATTTTTTCGGCCCTTTTGCTCTCTGTTCAGTTCTATTTTTTTTTTTGTGCTAAATTAGGCTATTAAAAAGATGACAAGGTCAAAGGTCAAGCCCCCTTGGTCAAACCACTTAAAAACTAGTCAAAATGGCTTATTTTTGTGCATTTTTAAGCTAAATAACTAACACCAAAATTAATTCTAGCTAGCAACAATTAAATTATAAAATTTTAGTCATCTAAATACTAATTTCACTATTTGCTGAGGACTGAAAACCGTTTCCTAGCTAACGCTCTCGATATGCAATGCACGTTGCGACAACAAAAGAATAACAATTAAATCTCGAAGAATCTAAGAAATATATCATTTTGAAAAGCATTATAGTTTAAAATTTACTCCGGCTCGGAGCTACTTTTCATTTAATTGAAAACCGAGCCTTTAAGTGCAAGAAAAATAAAACCGATTGACATCAATATGAAAAATTGTTGATATTCCGTTAGAATAATTAGCTCAAGTATTATTCTAGTTACTTCTAAAAGAAATATGAAAATAGAGCTACAAATAAATGTTCAACTAAAAGTAAACACATAATCCAATGCTAACATTTAAGATGTCACTAGTTAAATGCAATTAAATGCCATTAAATGCATGCCGGGTTCGGGTTATCACAAAAACAATACAACATCAAGGATAAGACTCCGGAACATAAGACTCATCCACGTAATGCACATTTTCCTCTTCAGGAGGCACGTACCCATAGTCCTGCTCTACAACACCTGTAAGCATGCAATAATAGAGAGTGAGCTTATATAAAATAAGCCCAATGAGGATCCAATAGATCTCTAACAATATTCACTATACTCCTTGGAAATAATCCTTTGAGCAAGTAAACACACAATAACATCAATAATACTATCATCACATAATCTATAATGACCATTCAATAAAGGATACACTAATTGGTGTAGCTTCAAATGCCATCACAATCATAACAGCCTTCTTGTGACTCCCATAAACTCACGCACCCGAGGTACCCCAATAACCTCTCCCTCCACGACACCTCCGTCATGCGAGCTGGAGGTAGTCTCTGGTAGTCATGCCGTTATCAACCCGATAGCCCGATACTGCCTGAGAGGTGGCACACACATACCAAAGACTCAGCAATAATATTAAACATCAATCATTCACAAGAGGACAACCTTTTCTATTTACTATCTCCCGGTTCATCAATCATCAATCAATAATCATATTATCATCATAATAACATCAATAATCAAGTTAACAACAAATAACCAAGTTAGATGACAAAGTAGGCCATCCAACCGAACATGCATCAAACACACAATCAAACCCTAGTTTAACCGTCACCAACTCACAATTCAATCACTCAAACCACCCCCAATCAAGTAAAGGCATAATTTAACATTTTAAAGAAAGACAACCTAAACTTCAAATAATCATAACCTACATTCTACTAGTCCAAACAACTCCAAATTAGTTTCTATCACTTTCCCAATCAATCAACTACATTAGCCCCCTCGGAAACCAACCAAAACACATCCAAATCATGCCCAATAACCCTAAAACCCTAGTGTGTCATGGCTGAAATTTTTGAATTTTAGCACCGATCTCGCAATCGAAAATTCGGCATTACAACGGCACTACCACGTAATTAACAAACTTTTAGAAATCGACGGCAATCGATTTCAACCAATACAACTCAAGATAATCAACATTTAGCAAATTAATCAATTTTAAATACCCGAAAATAAATAATTATGCTACAACGGTTCAAATCTCGTAAGATTACATATAAATGATCCCTAGCATGCATGGAGCAATAATCTAACTTCAAATTATAGTTTTAACGGTTCAATAATCAATTCTACGCAAAAACATAAAAGATGAGTTTTCAGATCTAGAATTTTTCTCTCACCTTTGATGCAAAATAGGCCTAGAAATGCGTGCAATGCGTGCCCAACAAGCGGAATCCAACTCGGCACGAAGTTCTACGGACAAAAACTAGCTTTTTCTTTGAAATTTTGCTTTGAAAACTTTGAAAACTATTTCTCTTTTTCTCCCTTCTTCCTCTCGGCAATGTGTGTGAACTTGAGGGTATTTTTGTGCTTTGTGAGTGTGTATTGGTGATATATGCATAAAGGTCAACATTTTAAATAAATTCAAAGTTGAACAAACTTAGTATTTTTGTGTTTTCTTGACTTTAAATTCATTTTCTTAATCACCAATGTCACGCCACAACTCGATCCCTACTATAATTAGTCACGCAACGGAATTTCGGTAGTATAACGATAGTATATAGGATACCGAGACTCTAACCAACCTCATTAGAACATCATACATCAACTCCATTAATCATACAACAAACAACTCCTCAAAAAAATAACAACATATATCATAACCATATTATACAACAATCATTCTTTGTTATACGACTCCGTTCCAACACAATACATGAACTTTAATATACATTGCAAAATATGTTGAAACCAACCTAGCAACTTAATCATAGTCAAAAGAAAGACTACTAAGTTAGCTTCATTTAGAATATTATCTTTTCAACATCTTTTACATCATGAACTACAAAGCATATAAAAGTCTACTAAGTTAATATACAAGATAGTAAAACAATACAACATCAAGGATAAGACTCCGGAACATAAGACTCATCCACGTAAGGCACATTTTCCTCTTCAGGAGGCACGTACCCGTAGTCTTGCGAAAGTACACCTGTAAGCATGCAATAATAGAGAGTGAGCTTATATAAAATAAGCTCAGTGAGGTTCCGACAGATCTCTAACAGTATTCACTATACTTCTTGGAAAATGATCCTTTGAGCAAGTAAACACACAATAACATCAATAATACTATCATCACATAATCTATAATGACCATTCAATAAAGGATACACTAGTTGGTGTAGCTCCAAACGCCATCACGATCATAATAGCCTTCTTATGACCCCAATAAACTCACGCACCCGAGGTACCCCAATAACCTCTCCCTCCATGACACCTCCGTCATGCGAGCTAGAGGCAGTCTCTGGTAGTCATGCCGTTATCAACTCGACAGCCCGATGCAGCCCGAGAGGTAGCACACACATACCAAAGACTCAGCAATAATAATAAACATCAATCATTCACAAGAGGACAGTCTAACAGAAATGCCTATCTCCCGGCATCAATCATCAATCAATAATCATCAATAATCATATTATCATCATAATAACATCAATAATCAATTTAACAACAAATAACCAAGTTAGATGACAAAGTAGGCCATCTAACTGAACATGCATTAAACACACAATCAAACCCTAGTTTACCCATCATCAACTCACAATTCAATCACTCAAACCATACCCAATCAACTAAAGGCATAATCTAACATTTTAAAGAAAGACAACCTAAACTTCAAATATTCATATCTTACATTCTACTAATCCAAACAACTCCAAATCAGTTTATATCACTCACCCAATCAATCAACTACATTAGCCCCCTCGAAAACCAACAAAACACATCCAAATCATAACCAATAACCCTAAAACCCTAGTGTGTCATGGCTGAAATTTTTGGATTTTCACACGGACATCACAATCAAAAATTCGGCATTACAACAGTGCTACCACGTAATTATCAAACTTTTAGAAATCAACGGCAATCGATTCTGATCAACACAACTCAAAATAATCAACATTTAGCATATTAATCAACTTTAAATACCCAAAAAATAATAATTATGCTACAACGGTTCAAATCTCGTAAGATTACATATAAACGATCCCTAGCATGCATGGAACAATAATCTAATATCAAATTAACATTTTAACAGTTCAATAATCAATTCTACGCAAAAACATAAAAGATGAATTTTGAGATCTAGAATTTTTCTCTCACCTTTGATGAGATATAAGCCTAGAAATGCGTGCAATGCGTGTCCAACAAGCGGAATCCAACTCGGCACGAAGTTCTACGGACAAAAACTAGGTTTTTCTTTGAAAATTTGCTTTGAAAACTTTGAAGAAAAGCTTGGCTATTCTCCCATGAAACTCTCGTCCATCTAGGTGTGTTTGAGGGTGTTTTTGTGCTTTGATTGTGTGTGTTGGTGATATATGCATAATAGTCGATATTTTAAATGAAAGTCAAAGTTGAAACTTTAGTATTTTTAGTGTTTTCTTGACTTTAAATTCATTTTCTTGATCACCAACGTTCAAAACAATTATTCAACACTCAAGATAGATCAAGTAGGTTATTTTTAGGTAACAAGAAGTTTTACAATCAAACAATTTCACCCGAGTCGATTTAAAACTCGATTTTTGTAAAAGTCGGTGTAAAAATCCTAATAAATTCCTAAGCCGATTTAAAAACCGTTTTGATGAAACACATGTCTATTAAAGTCTGTGGACTAGGTCTAGAAGGGTTAAAAAGACCAGTTTCAAAATTTTAGCGGACGTGTTTCGAAAATACTATTCATTAAAAATCGACGATAAAATTTATGACTCCTTTTTTTATGAAAATTTCATGAATGCACATTTAACATGTTCTAGGAGTATTAATATCAAAATTATCACATTCTAAGTCATATAGCACATAGACAGGTCAATTCACGCAAAATGAGAATAAACACGCAAAACGAGACAAGATAGAAAAGTGGGGTTTCACATTCTCCCCCCTTAAAGAAATTTCGTCCTCGAAATTCTTACTTGATGTACTGAACAGATCTGGGTACTGCTGCTGCATCTAATCTCGTCTCTCCCAAGTCGCTTCCTCAATGCTGTGATGCTTCCACAATACCTTAACCATCGGAATCTTCTTCGACCTCAACTCTCGTTCCATCTGATCAAGAATACGAATCGGACGCTCGTCATAAGTCAGGTTCTCACGAAGTTGTAACAGCTCTGGCTCAAGAATATGAGAAGGATCCGGATTATATTTTTACAAATTAGACACATGAAATACATCGTGGACATTAGGAAAGTTTTCCGGTAAAGCCAACCGATATGCTAATTTACCAACCCTGCCGGTAATCTCAAACAGCCCAATAAATCTCGGACTCAGCTTACCACCTTTACCATAATGAGTAAAACCCTTACGAGGAGACAATCTTAAGAAAACCCGATCTTCGACTACAAACTCCAAGTCCCGACGACGCTTATCAGCATAACTCTTGAATCTACTCTGCGCCGTAAGCATTCTCTGCCTGATCAACAGAACATTATCGATCTTCTCTAGAAGCTCTGGCATGATAGTCGGATCAATAGTCTTCATCTCTCCTACCTCGTCCTAATATAAAAGTGAACAGCACTTACGACCGTAAAGAGCTGCGAAAGGTGCCATCCCAATAGTGGCTTGATAACTATTGTTATAGGCAAACTCGGCAAGTGGTAGATGTTTCTCCCAATTCTTCCCGAAGTCCAAAACACAAGCCCTAAACATATCTTCCAGAATCTGAATAGTCCACTCAAACTGACCGTCGGTCTGTGGATGATACGCGGTACTGAAGTTCAACTGAGTACCCAAGGTCTCCTGAAGTTTCTCCCACAAACGAGAAGTAAATCGAGGATCTCGATCTGAGACAATACTAGATGGAATCCCATGAACTCTAACAATCTGATCCAAATAAAGACACGTCAACTTTGTAACTTCATCTCTCATCCTCATCGAAATAAAATGAGCTGTCTTCCTCAAACAATCCACGACAACCCAAACTGCATCATTACCTCTCGGAGTTCTAGGCAAATCGGTGACGAAATCCATCATAATATGCTCCCACTTCCACTCTAGTATAACCAACGGCTGAAGTAACCCTGCAGGTCGTTGATGCTCAGCTTTCACCCTCTGACAAGTCAAACATCTAGATACAAACTGAGCAACCTCTCTCTTCATGTTATTCCACCAATAGTGTTGCTTCAAATCCCGATACATCTTGGTTCCACCGGGATAAATAGTGTACTTAGAATTATGAGCTTCCTCCAGAATACCTCGCCTCAAGCCCGGTTCATCGGGAACACAAACCCTGTTCTGAAACTGAAGAATACCGTCCTCATGCAGTTTAAAGTCAGACTGATCATCTGTGATCTGATCCTTGATCTTCTGAAGTTTAACATCAAGTTGCTGAGCTTCTCTGATCTGAGACAACAATAAAGGCTGAATACAGAGATTTGAACACATCACCCCAACCTAAGTCAACTCCGGTCTCCAATAAGTGAATTCCTCAATAATCTCCCATTTCTTGACAACTAAACAAGAAATACTCGCCTTACGGCTAAGAGCATCTGCCACAACATTTGCCTTGCCAGTCAGATAATTGATAGAACAATTATAATCCCCAAGAAGTTCCATCCACCTCCGCTGGCGCATATTCAACTCCTTCTGTGAGAACAAGTACTTCAGACTCTTATGATCAGTGAAAATCTCGAACTTACTGTCCCACAGATAATGACGCCACTGCTTCAGTGCGAAGACAACTGCTGCCAACTCAAGATCATGAGTCGGATAATTCACCTCATAAGGCTTCAACTTCCTGGAAGCATAGGCAATAACTCGGCCATCCTGCATAAGAACGCATCCCAAGCCCTCCTTGGATGCATCGCTATAAATAACCATATTATCGGTCCCTTCTGGTAGAGCAAGTACTGGAGCAGTAGTCGACCTCTTTTTCAACTCCTGAAACCCACTCTCACACTTATCATCCCAAACAAAGATAGTCCGTTTCTGAGTCAATTTAGAAAGTGGCCCAAAAATCTTCGAGAAGTCCTTTACAAACCTACGGTAATAACCCGCCAAACCAAGAAAGCTAGGAACCTCCGAAACATTCTCAGGCCGTTTCCACACATCACCACTTCAATCTTAGTGGGATCTACAGAAATACCACTCTGTGTGATAACATAGCCAAGAAAAGATATGCGTTGCAGCCAAAATTCACATTTGCTGAACTTGGAAAACAACTGATGCTCCTGCAGTTTCTGTAAGACAAGCCGTAGATGTTGCTCGTGCTCTGATTTAAATTTAGAATAGACCAAGATATCATCAATAAAGATTACCACGAACTAGTCTAAATACGGCTGAAAAACCCAATGCATAAGATCCATGAATGCTGCCGGTGTATTAGTTAATCCAAAGGGCATAACAACAAACTCATAATGCCCGTACCGAGTCCTGAAGGCAGACTTCAGAACATCCTCCGCACGAATCCGAAGCTGATAATACCCCTGCCTCAAATCAAATTTAGAGTAGACTCTGGCTCCCTAAAGTTGATCAAACAACTCGTCAATCAGTGGCAAAAGATATTTATTCTTGATGGTCACCTGATTCAAACCACGGTAATCAATACACAATCTCAAGGTACCATCCTTCTTCTTCACAAATAAAACAGGAGCTCCCCAAGGTGAAGAACTCTGCTGAATGAAACCCTTCTCCAATAATTCCTGCAACTGAGTCTTCAACTCCGTCAACTCATCTGGTGCCATCCAGTACGCTAATTTAGAAATAGGTTGAGTACCGGGAACAAGATTAATGACAAACTCCACATCTCTCTCTGGCGGTAACCCTGGTAACTCCTCGGGAAATACATTGGGATATTCCCGAATAATAGGGACTTCCTCTAGCTGTAGTTTATCAAATGGCTTGTTGATCAAATAAGCTAGATAACCCGAACACCCCTTACTCACCAACTTAACAGCTTTAGTTGCTAAGATAACAAAGCTTGTCTTAGCACCCCGGTTCCCTGCTACCTCTACTACTGGCTGATATGGCAAACAAAACTGTACTACCTAGTCAATCCATACCCAAGATAACATCATACCGCCGGATAGGAAATAAGATAAGGTCCGAAGGAAAATTATACCCCTTAACATGAATTATACAATCCTTACATACTAAGCCAGTAACATACTTATCAGTCAAAGAGGTACTAATCTCAACCACATAAGACAATCTTTCAGGTTGCATATTAACACGTTGCACACAAGCAGGAGTAATGAAACAATGCGTAGCACCAGAAACAATCAACACTTTTACAAGTTGATTAAGTATAAGGAAGTTACCTTCCACAACTGTAGTCTCCTCAGGCATCTCCTTTAAGTCAATTGCACTGGCCCGAGCCTGGACCCGCTGCTGCTGAGGTGCACTAGCCGCAGGTCGGCCCTGATAACCCTGAGTCGCTGTCCGACCCTCAGTCCTCGAATATCTAAGGCAATCCCTCGCCCTGTGCTGATTGCTGCCGCATCTTAAACACGTCCTTGCCTTCACTCTATAATTGGCCTCCACATGCCCCGTGCGCTTGCAGTGTGTACACTGCGGTAATGATGCACTAACACTGGCCCTGGAAAAACCAGAAGCTGAAGAAACAGCTGAACCAGCCTGCTGCTGAGGCCTTACCAAACTAGGCCTGTACTGACCCTGAGACTGGGCTGGCCTAAACTGGGACTGAACCTGATATGACCCCTGTTGAAACTGAGGCCGATAATAACTCTGCTGCCCTTGTGGCCTGAAAGAACCCTGCTGAACTGGCGGCCTGTACACAATCTGCTGTACAAGAGACCTATACATACCCTGCTGAAACTGTGGCTGATACGGCCTCTTACTGGGCTGACTAGACACAAGCTGATCCCCCTTTCTCTTTTCTAACCTAGAAGCTGCCTTAAAGGCCTCAGTGAATATATCATATCGATTCAGAGCCATCGCATCCTGAATCTCGGGCCTCAACCCCAACATAAATCTACGAGCCCTCTGCTCCTCATCAGGCACATACTCCGATGCATACCGGGACAATCGAGTAAATGTGGCCTCATACTGAGCCACTAAGGCATCCCCCTGAACTAGAGACAGAAACTCATCCTCTTTCCTCTCCCGTGCAATCCTCGGGACATACTTCTCCCGAAAAGCTCTCAAGAAGGTATCCCAGGCATAAGGAGCACCCCGATCTCCCAGCTAGCTTTCACTGTGCGCCACCATTCCTCTGCCTCATCATCGAATAAGTATACGACAAAAGTAACCTTCCGCTCATCAGTGTAATCAAGAGGATCATAAATCTTCTCCACCTTATTAATCCACGCTTCAGCTTTCCGATCATCGGGTTCCCCCTGAAATCTAGGAGGATGATACCCTAAGAACTCTTTCAGGGTACCACGCCCGTGGTTTCCACCCTGCACATTCAACAACTGAGCCTGCCAAGCATGAGTCTGGGCAGCCTGCCCTACTATCAACTGAGCCTGTCTGGCCACTAACTTAGCAATCCTTTCCATAGCTGCCCCCAAGCGATTATTACCCCTATCACGGCCCGGTGCCACATTACCAGGAGTCTCATCTACTCCCTCGGGCCTACCCCTGGTCCTTCGTCTACCGACCATTCTACTAATCAAAGAGTTAGCACAGGTTATAGCATGTAAACATGTTATAAACAACTATTAGCACATACACAACAAACTCATATAAAACACATAAACAAATTGATCACATAATCACATAAGCACTAGATCACATAATCACTTAATCACATAATCACTTAATCACATAATCATTTAATCATATTAATACATAGTTCACTTTTCTTTCTTTTCATACATACTTTCATGCTAAGACCATTACCCACATTCCGAGATTACCACGGCTGACAACTAACATGCGCTCTGATACCACTTAAATGTCACGCCCCAACTCGACCCCTCCTATAATTAGTCAGGACGCAACGGAATTTCGACAGTATAACGACAGTATATAGGATACCGAGGCTCTAAACCAACCTCATTAGAACATCATACATCAACTCCATAAACCATACAACAAACAACTCCTCAATAAAATAACAACATACATCATAACCATATTATACAACAATCATTCTTTGTTATATGCCTCCGTTCCAACACAATACATGAACTTTAATATACATTGCAAAATATGTTGAAACCAACCTAGCAACCTAATCATAGTCAAAAGAAAGACTACTAAGTTAGCTTCATTTAGAACATTATCTTTTCAACATCTTTTACATCATGAACTACAAAGCATATAAAAGTCTACTAAGTTAATATACAAGATAGTAAAACAAGAAAACATCAAGGATAAGACTCCGGAACATAAGACTCATCCACGTAAGACACATTTTCCTCTTCAGGAGGCACGTACCCGTAGTCTTGCGAAAGTACGCCTGTAAGCATGCAATAATAGAGAGCGAGCTTATATAAAATAAGCCCAGTGAGGATCCGATTGATCTTTAATAGTATTCACTATACTCCTTGGAAAACGATCCTTTGAGCAAGTAAACACACAATAACATCAATAATACTATCATCACATAATCTATAATGACCATTCAATTAAGTTGGTGTAGCTCCAAACGCCATCACGATCATAACAGCTTTCTTATGACTCCTATAAACTTACGCACCTGAGGTACCCCAATAACCTCTCCCTCCATGACACCTCCGTCATGCGAGCTGGAAGCAGTCTCTGGTAGTCATGCCGTTATCAACCCGACAGCCCGATGCTGCCCGAGAGGCGGCACACACATACCAAAGACTTAGCAACAATAATAAACATCAATCATTCACAGGGGGACAGTCTAGCAGAACTGCCTATCTCTCGGCATCAATAATCAATCAATAATCATCAATAATCATATTATCATCATAATAACATCAATAATCAATTTAACAATAAATAACCAAGTTAGATGACAAAGTAGGCCATCTAACCGAACATGCATTAAACACACAATCAAACCCTAGTTTACCCATCATCAACTCACAATTCAATCACTCAAACCACACCCAATCAACTAAAGGCATAATCTAACATTTTAAAGAAAGACGACCTAAACTTCAAATATTCATATCTTACATTCTACTAATCCAAACAACTCCAAATCAGTTTCTATCACTCACCCAATCAATCAACTACATTAGCCCCCTCGGAAACCAACCAAAACACATCCAAATCATGCCAAATAACCCTAAAACCCTAGTGTGTCATGGCTGAAATTTCTGGATTTTCACACGGACATCACAATCAAAAATTCGGCATTAAAACAGCGCTACCACGTAATTATCAAACTTTTAGAAATCGACGACAATCGATTCCAATCAACACAACTTAAAATAATCAATATTTAGAAAATTAATACCCAAAAAATAATAATTATGCTACAACGATTGAAGTCTCGTAAGATTACATATAAACGATCCCTAGCATTCATGGAGCAATAATCTAACATCAGATTAACATTTTAACAGTTCAATAATCAATTCTACACAAAAACATAAAAGATGAGTTTTGAGATCTAGAATTTTTCTCTCACCTTTGATGTGTATAAGCCTAGAAATACGTGCAATGCGTGTCCAACAAGCGGAATCCAACTCAGCACGAAGTTCTACGGACAAAAACTAGGTTTTCTTTGAAAATTTGCTTTGAAAACTTTGAAGAAAAGCTTGGCTATTCTCCCATGAAACTCTCGGCCATCTAGTTGTGTTTGAGGGTGATTTTGTGCTTTGCTTGTGTGTGTTGGTGATATATGCATAATAGTCAACATTTTAAATGAAAGTCAAAGTTGAAACTTTAGTATTTTTAGTGTTTTCTTGACTTTAAATTCATTTTCTTGATCACCAATATTCAAAACAATTATTCAACACTCAAGATAGCTCAAGTAGGTTATTTTTAGGTGATAAGAAGTTTTACAATCAAACAATTTTACCCGAGTCGGCTTAAAACTCGATTTTCGCAAAAGTCGGTGTAAAAACTCTAATAAATTCCTAAGCCGATTTAAAAACCGTTGTAATCAAACACAGGTCTATCAAAGTCTGTGGACTAGGTCTAGAAGGGTTAAAAAGACCAGTTTCAAAATCTTAGCGGACGTGTTTCGAAAATACTATTCATTAAAAATCAACGATAAAATTTCTAACTCCGTTTTGGATGAAAATTTTCATGAATGCACATTTAGCATGTTCTAGGAGTATTAATATCAAAATTATCACATTCTAAGTCATATAGCACATAGACAGGTCAATTCACGCAAAACGAGAATAAAAATGCAAAAACGAGACAGGATAGAAAAGTGGGGTTTCACAATGCTCAAAATAATTATTCAACACCCAAGATAGCTCAAGTAGATTATTTTTGGTGGCAAGAAGTTTTACAATCAAACAATTTCACCCGAGTCGCCTTAAAACTCGTTTTTCGCAAAAATCGGTGTAAAAATGCTAATAAATTTCTAAGCCGATTTGAAAGCCGTTTTCATCAAACACAGGTCTATTAAAGTCCGAGGACTAGGTCTAGAAGGGTTAAAGAGACCAGTTTTAAAATTTTAGCGGACGTGTTTCAAAAACACTATTCACTAAAAATCGACGATAAAATTTTTGACTCCGTTTTTTATGAAAATTTCATGAATGCATATTTAGCATGTTCTAGGAGTATTAATATCAAAATTACCACATTCTAAGTCCTATAACACATAGACATATTAATTCATGCAAAACGAGAATAAACACGCAAAACGAGATAGGATAGAAAAGTGGGGTTTCACATTCTTCCCCCCTTAAAGAAATTTCGTCCTCGAAATTCTTATTTGATGTACTGAACAGATCTGGGTACTGCTGCTGCATCTAATCTCGTCTCTCCCAAGTAGCTTCCTCGATACTGTGATGCTTCCACAACACCTTAACTATCGGAATCTTCTTTGACCTCAACTCTCGTTCTATCTGATCAAGAATACGAATCAGACGCTCGTCATAAGTCAGATTCTCAAGAAGTTGTAACGGCTCTGGCTCAAGAATATGAGAAGGATCCGGATTATATTTTCGCAAATTAGACACGTGAAATACATCGTGGACATTAGAGAAATTCTCCGGTAAAGCCAACCGATAGGCCAACTTATCAACCCTGCCGGCAATCTCAAACGGCCCAACAAATCTCGGACTCAGCTTTCCACTTTTACCATAACGAGCAAACCCCTTACGAGGAGGCAATCTCAAGAAAACCCGATCTCCGACTGCAAACTCCAAGTCCCGACGACGCTTATCAGCATAACTTTTGAAACTACTCTGCGCCATAAGCATTCTCTGCCTGATCAATTGAACATTCTCAATCTTCTCAAGAAGCTCTGGCATGATAGTCAGATCAATAGTCTTCATCTACCCTACATCATCCTAATATAAAGGTGAATGGCACTTATGACCGTAAAGAGCTGCGAAATGTGCCATTCTAATAGTAGCTTGATAACTATTGTTATAGGCAAATTCAGCAAGTGGTAGATGTTTATCCCAGTTCTTCCCGAAGTCCAGAACACAAGCCCTAAGCATATCCTCCAGAATCTGAATAGTTCTCTCAAACTGACCGTCGGTCTGTGGATGATACGCGGTACTGAAATTCAACTGAGTACCCAAGGTCTCCTGAAGTTTCTCCCACAAATGTGAAGTAAATCGAGGATCTCGATCTGAGACAATACTAGATAGAATCCCGTGAAGTCTAACAATCTGATCCAAATAAAGATCCGTCAACTTTGTAACCTCATCTCTCATCTCTCATCCTCATCAAAATAAAATAAGCTGTCTTTGTCAAACGATCCACGACAACCCAAACTGCATCATTACCCCTCGGAGTTCTAGGCAAACCAATGACGAAATCCATCGTAATATGCTCCCACTTCCACTCTGGTATAGCGAACGGCTGAAGTAACCCTGCAGGTCGTTAGTGCTCGGCTTTCACCCTCTGACAAGTCAAACATCTAGATACAAATTGAGCAACCTCTCTCTTCATGTTATTCCACCAGTAATGTTGCTTCAAATCCCGATACATCTTGGTTCCACCAGGATGAATAGTGTACTTAGAATTTTAAGCTTCTTCCAGAATACCTCGCCTCAAGCCCGGTTTATTGGGAACACAAACCCTGTTCCGAAACTAAAGAATACTGTCCTCATGCAGTTTAAAGTCAGACTAATCATCCGTGATTTGATCCTTGATCTTCTGAAGTTTAACATCAAGTTACTGAGCTTCTCTGATCTGAGATAGCAATAAAGGCTGAATACGGAAATGTGAACACATTACCCCAACCTGAGTCAACTCCGGTCTCCATTAAGTGAACTCTTCAAGAACTTCCCATTTCTTGACAGCTAAACAAGAGATACTCACCTTACGACTAAGAGCATCTGCTATAACATTTGCCTTGCCAGGCAGATAATTGATAAACAATTATAATCTCCAAGAAGCTCCATCCACCTCCGCTGGCGCATATTCAACTCCTTCTGTGAAAATAAATACTTAAGACTCTTATGATCAGTGAAAATCTTGAACTTATTGCCCCACAGATAATGACGCCACTTCTTCAGTGTGAAGACAACTGCTGCCAACTCAAGATCATGAGTCGGATAATTCACCTCATAAGGCTTCAACTTCCTGGAAGAATAGGCAATAACTCGACTATTCTGCATAAGAACACATTCCAAGCCCTCCTTGGATGCATCGCTATAAATAACCATATTATCATTCCCCTCTGGTAGAGCAAGTACTGGAGCGGTAGTCAACCTCTTTTTCAACTCCTGAAACCCACTCTCACACTTCTCATCGCAAGCAAAGATAGTCCGTTTCTGAGTCAACTTAGAAAGTGACCCTGCAATCTTAGAGAAGTCCTTGACAAACCTACGGTAATAACTTGCCAAGCCAAGAAAGCTACGAACCTTCGAAACATTCTCCGGACGTTTCCAAGACATCACCACTTCAATCTTAGTGTAATAACATGGCCAAGAAAAGATTTGCATTGCAGACAGAATTCACAGTTGCTGAACTTGGCAAACAACTGATGCTCCTGCAGCTTCTATAAGACAAGCGGTAGATGTTGCTCGTGCTCCAATTCAGATTTAGAATAGACCAAGATATCATCAATAAAGATTACCATGAACTGGTCTAAATACGGCTAAAAAACCCAATGCATAAGATCCATGAATGCTGCCAGTGCATTAGTTAATCCAAAGGGCATAACGACAAACTCATAATGCCCGTACCGCGTCCTGAAGGCAGACTTCGGAACATCCTCTGTAAGAATCCAAAGCTGATAATACCCCTGCCTTAAATCAAATTTAGAGTAGACTTTGGCTCCCTGAAGTTGATCAAACAACTCGTCAATCAGTGGCAAATGATATTTGTTCTTGATGGTCATCTGATTCAAACCACGGTAATGAATACACAATCTCAAGATACCATCCTTCTTCTTCACAAATAAAACAGGAGCTCCCTAAGGTGAAGAACTCTGCTAAATAAATCTTTTCTCCAATAACTCCGGCAACTGAGTCTTCAGCTCCTTCAACTCAGCTGGTGCCATCTGGTACGCTGATTTAGAAATAGGTTGAGTACCGGGAACAAGATTGATCACAAACTCCACATCTCTCTCTGGTGGTAACCCTGGCAACTCCTCGGGAAATACATTGGGATATTCTCGAATAATAGGGACTTCCTCCAGCTGTAGCTTATCAAATGGCTTGTTGATCAAATAAGCTAGATAACCCGAACACCCTTACTCACCAACTTAATGGCTTTAGTTGCTGAGATCACAGAACTCGTCTTAGCACCCCGGTTCCCTACTACCTCAACTACTGGCTGATCTGGAAAATGAAACTATACTACCTTTGTTCTACAGTTCAACTGGGCATCATACTTAGAAAGCCAATCCATACCCAAGATAACATCATACCCCCAGATAGGAAATAAGATAAGGTCCAAAGGAAAACTATGCCCCTTAACATGAATTATACAATCCTTACATACTAAGCCAGTAACATACTTATCAGTCAAAGAGGTACTAATCTTAACCACATAAGGAAATCTTTCAGGTTACATATTAACACGTTGCACACAAGCAGGAGTAATGAAAGAATGCGTAGCACCATAATCAATCAACACTTTAACAAGTTGATCAAGTATAAGGAAGTTACCTTCCACAACTGCAGTCTCCTCAGGCATCTCCTCTAAGTCAACTGCGTAGACCTGAGCTTGGACCCGCTGCTGCTGAGGTGCACTGGTCGCAGGTCAGCCTTGATAACCCTGAGTCGTTGTCTGACCCTCAGTCCTCGAATATCAAGGGCAATCCTTCGCCCTATGCTGATTGTTGCCGCATCCTAAACACGTCCCTGCATTCACTCTGCAATCGGCCTCTACATGCCCCGTGCGCTTGCAGTGTGTACACTGCAGTGATGATGCACTAACACTGCCCCTGGAAGAACCAGAAGCTGAAGAAACAGCTGAACCAGCCTGCTGCTGAGGCCTTACCAAACTAGGCCTGTACTGACCCTACGACTGGGCTGGCCTAAACTGGGACTGAACCTGATATGACCCCCACTGAAACTGAGGCCGATAATAAATCTGCTGTCCCTGTGGCATAAAAGAACCCTGCTGAGCTGGCGGCCTGTACACAACCTGCTGTACGGGAGGCCTATACATACCCTGCTGAAACTGTGGCTGATACGGCCTCTTACTAGGCTAACTAGACACAAGCTGATCCCCCTTTCTCTTTTCTAACCTAGAAGCTGCATCAAAGGCCTCAGTGAATATATCATACCGATTCAGAGCCATCGCATCCTGAATCTCGAGCCTCAACCCCAACATGAATCTACGTGTCACGCCCCAACTCGACCCCTCCTATAATCAGTCAGGACGCAACGGAATTTCGGTAGTATAACGACAGTAAATAGAATACCGAGGCTCTAAACCAACCTCATTAATAACATTAAACATTCAATTCCATAACCATACAAACAACGACTCTTCAACAGCATAACAACACAAAACATAACCGTAATATACAATAATCAGTCTTCGTTATCTGCCTCTGTTCCAACATAACATACAATACCTCAACCTTATCATACATTTCAAAAATAAGTTGAGACCCATCTAACAACTTAACCATAGACAAAAGAAAGCCACTAAGTTAACATCATTTGGATCATCATCTTTTCAACATCTATTACAATAAGAACCATAAAGCATATAAAAGTCTATTAAGCTAATGTACATGACATTAAACAACATAGAATCATGGATAGGACTCAGGGACGTATGACTCATCCACGAAATGCACATTTTCCTCCTCAGGAGGCACGTACCCGTAATCCGGCTCTGCAACACCTGTAAGCATGCAATAATAGAGAGTGAGCTTATATAAATAAGCCCAGTGAGGATCCGATAGATCTCGACAATATTCACTACGCTCCTTGGATTTAGTCCTTTGAGCAAGTAAACACACAACAACATAAATAATACTATCATCACATAACTATATAACCAATCAATAAAGGATACTCTATTTGGTGTAGCTCCAAACTCCATCACGATCTCAACCATTCTTCTTATATCTCCCCATTACTCACGCACCCGAGGTACCTCACTAGCCCCTCCCTCCATGACACCTCCGTCATGCGAGCTGGGGGTAGCCTATGGCAGTCATGCCGTTATCAACCCGACAGCCCAACGCTGCCCGAGAGGTGGCACACACATACCAAGACTCCATAATCATCATCAATCAATCATCAATCAATCATTAATCAATCATCATTTATACATCATTGATAGCATCAATTATCATTTAAACAACAATAACTTAGTTAGATGACAAAGTAGGCCATCTAACCGGACATGCATTATATACACAATTAAACCCTAAATTACCCATCAACAACTCACCATTCAACACTCAAACACCACCCAATCACCTAAAGGCATCATTCAAGAAATTAAAGAATGACAACCTAAACTTCAAAAATTCATAACTTACATTCTACTGAACCAAACATTGCCAAATCAGTTTCTATCACTCACCCATTCAACCTACTACATTAGTCCTCTTGAAAATCCACCATAACATCTCCACAACAATCGGGACATATTTAATGGAAGGATCGGATTGCACGCTAATTCGCGACTATAAATAGATTCATAAAAGTTGAACTTCATTACTGTATAAATTGTCATGATACGTGTATGTTGCTAGACATAACTCTTGAACATGAGGGTATTCCGGAAAATGATGGAGACATTGTCGGAATAAATTAAAAGCGTTTAATAGTCATTCATCGCTATACGGTTATAAATTTTGAAAGTCACACACATAAAGAACATCAAGAATAAGGCAATTAACGGGCTTGATATTAAGTTGGAAATACGTTAAAGAGTTAACGTTGTTTACTTTGGATGTTAATAGTTAAGTGGGCCAAAAGTGCAAATACCGAAAGTATTAGGACCAAAGTACAAATACTGAAAGTATTAGGGTTAAAGTGCAAATATTGAGTTGAAAACACGTTAAAGTGTTAACTGTGTTATTTTGGCCATTAATGGTTAAGTGGGCCAAAATTATAATTTTTAAAAGTTTTGGGGCCAAAGTATGAATACTGAAAAGTATTGGTATAATACCCCGATCCCTCTCGAGACCGGAGCCTCAAACCCAATACCTGAGGCACGAAAAACGAGGAAAAACGAGCAGAGTCTCCCCTATTTATAGGATATTCCAACACCTATTTTCAAAGGAATTAACACACAGAACCTCCACAAGCAACATAAGTCATTTATATTCCAAAAGATAACGCTAGTTATCTTGTTTTAGCAGAGTAGTTAATAAAGTCTGATTTAGATAGCCAACAGTCTTAATGCCATCCAAAGAAGATATTACAGACCGTTAGCCTAGGTGAGCTTAAACTTAGTTACATATTTACATCTATCAAATATATACAAGGCTCGCAGGCCTCAAAAGAATACATATTAACTACCATAATCATATGAACTTTTATCTAACACAGTACAAGTGCTCAAAGAGACTCCTGAGCCTCCTCTTCCGCCTCCGGAGGAACTGAACCTGCCTTTCCTGAAATAGTTAAAAGAGGAATGAGTATACCGAGACCAAACTCTGAGGCCTCTTCACTGTTTGCCAAGTGAGAACTTCATACAACCTTGCCAATAAGGAAAATACCAGTAAAATGCCCACTAAGAATTCCAAAGAATACCGTAAGTAGTGCTATACTATAAGTCCGATAGGAATTTCAATTACCAAACCAACTGAGGAATGCCAAGAAAAATACCCGAACAATGCTCCGGTAAGAATGTAGCCAAGTTTGCCCAATAAGTAAATGCTAAATAAATGGCCACTAAGGATCCATAGATAATACCATACAGTAAGTCCGATTGAGATTCCAATAACCAAGTCTTCCACAAAATGCCAATATAAAAATACCCGATAAATGCCCAATCAAGAAGACATTAAGAAAACACTCCAAAGAATAATCACGTAGAACTCCGAAGGAAGTCATTTACACAAAGCATAGAAGATAACCTTCAAGGAATCCCAATAAACAAACTCCAGCTATAAATGTCAACTCCCAAATAAAGGCCTAGTTAAGCACTGCTCGTTTCCGTCAATCCAAATAACTTGGGGCTTGCTACTAACCACTTCTCTTCAGGGGAGGAAGAAGTCCTTCTTACCATTTCTATAGGACATGTATGAATGCCAATATATCACAGTTATACACATGCCTTAAACTACTATGCAAGCAAGTTTATAAAAGAGTTTATAACAGTTTAATCATCAAAGTCATTCAATCACAATCAAGTCAAGCACAACATAATCAATTCAAATCACGGCACAACCAATTCAAGACATCTTAATTCACATATTACAAACAATACTTCAAGCAAATAACAATTCACGAGGTCGATTCGATTCACAATGCCAATTCAATAGGTCAATTCAATGCACAACTAGACAATTCACTTCACTTAGCACACAATTAACACATAACACATAACTATATCACAAAGGTGCATACATTCAAGTCAAGACACACAATCTCACATACAAGCATACACTTAAAAGACACACTTAACAAGCACACATTCAAGGATCACTACCCACCAGACCGAGGACCCTGTCCCGGCTTATGAGCTAGACAAGCTCTGATACCACCTGTAACACCCCGATCCCTCTCGAGACCGGAGGTTCTATCAATCATTCTAATCACAACCCAAATCCAAACCCGGGCATAATTTTTAGGGAAAACGGACAGAGTCTCCCCTGTTTCTAGGCAAAAAGCAAACCTGCGACAGCATATAAGTGGACCAATACCATGTCCAACCATTCAATCACCTCAAGGCCATCCGAGCCTTGGTTCACAACAAGCAAATCACAAGTAAATATACATTCAAGCTTAGCAATTAAACTACACCAATCTATTTCATAAGCTAGACTATCATACCTTTCTATCTCTTTTCCTTTGTCATTACAAGTATACATTGAAGTTAAGCTACATTAACTAAATACATAATCTAGTGAAACTTAAATTACATCCCCTTTAACATTAAATACATATAATACATAAAAGCATACAACTTTATAACTTTGACAACTCAAGTCACATAGGCACGCAGGACAACTCTTCAAGCACGGACTTTCACGAAATCACGAACTTTCCAGCTAACATGGCATTTCCTGAAATGTGGTGGTGAGGAGTGAGTATACACAACACGTATACTCAGTGAGGGCGAGACAGATATCGAATTGGAGAGAAAGAAAGTCGTGCAATGCAAATAAGACAGTTAAGCAATATAACTGATAAATAAGCAATCAAAACAAATAATCAATACAATAAGCAATTACTGAAAGCATTAACACAACCATTCAAAGCTATACCACACTTTGAAGGCTATGGTTCACTCTTACGAGCAATATACCATTTCACGAGCGATACATCAATCTCGAGCTTGATGTTTGACAACGATGACAATAAGCGCGCAACCACCTTATAACACCAGTTTGGAATACCCCGGAAGTATCCATCAATCTACGACCCAAATCTCCCTGGGAGGCAACCCAAGCGAGAAAAGGGAATAGTAGCGGAGCTAGAGCAACCAACACTGGCAACCCGAGGCTACCCAGAGAGGCCCATCACTCACGCGCGAGACACTATGCAATGCAAGACTCGATACAAGGCAATAAACAAGCGATAAACAAGATATCAAGCATTCTCAACAATGGATAAACATTTCAATCGACAACCAACTCTAACAAGCAGAATAAGCATTAGCAAGCATAACAAGCAATAATAAGTATTAACAAGCATTCTATAAGCAATATAAACATTCTATTAGCATTATAATCATTCTACAAGCATCATAAACATTTTATAAGCAACATACTATGAAATCACACAAAACTCCAAAAATGACCCCAACTTTCAAAACGCTACTACTTTCAAACGAGCTACGAGCTTTGGAAACTGACTTCACCAATCCTCCTAGGTCACCATAAGGCACGTCTAAAGACCTCGAAACCCTACTTTACCCTAGAATTCACGCAAAGTCCCGATTTCCCCCTTTGCTCGTTTGAACTACAACTATACCAACCAAACACCCAACCAACGCCATAATCGCACCAAAAGTGCTTCCATGGCCTCCCGAAATAATGCTAACACGTAAAACGAGAAAACACCAAACTCGACCTAAACGACCCCGACTTTCACTAAGCCGTTTTTCTCCGTTTTTTCATTACACATTCCAATTAAACCACACATTTAGGCATTCTATCCTATCTAGCACCTTTCTGCATCAATAGAACGCAACTCGGAGCAAAATTTCGAACGGGGTTTACTATTCACGTTTTTCACTATTCACTCAACATTTGAAATACAATAATCAATTTTAACCGCAGAAATTGCTAAAAACTTACAAAAGTAAGGTCTACTGACATCATAGAACATATTTCAAGCAACAAAATGAATTAAACAACATTCTATATGCAATTTCTAAAAATTAAAGTCTTGACATTGTATTTTCTAATGCGCAAATAACGATGCATCCCTCACCTTAGCTGCTAATAGACGCTAGGAAAACAACATTAGAAGCCTCGAAAACGATCCCGTGCAAGCCCTCGCAAAGATTTGAAGATTTGAAGTTGAAAATTCTTTTTTTTTCTTTTCTCCTTGAACTCTTGGTTTTCTCTCTTTATTTTTCAGCTTTTCGTTTTTTTTCTATGCTATTTTATGCTTATAAAAGATGGCAACAATAGTCAAAGCTTCGGTCAACCCGCTAAACCAAAACAGCTATGCGCGACCTTACGAAAACGGCCATAACTTCTTCTAGAAAACTCCAATTCACGAACGGTTTGAACCCACAGAAACTAGACTCATAGAGCTTTCCAACCATATATAATTTGCTACCTAACTCTTTCCCAATTGGTTCAGATTTAATTCTAAAGTTGACCCAAAATTTGACTAACTTAACATTGCATTTTTTTATTTCTAATCCCAAGTTTGCCCTTTATTAAACATTTCAAAAATTTTCACCTTGTCCTAGTTGGTCATTGTAGATGAAAAGTCAACTACTTTGGTCAAAGAAGGTGAAAGGTCAAAAAAAAAATGCAATTTAAATGAACTTTAAATGCTATTAAATATATGCTAGGTTCGGGTTATCACATCCTTCCCCCCTTAAAACAATTGCGTCCTCGCAATTCTTTTTCCAATAGGACTCTGCATCATCAAAAATCCAACTCTGACTAGTCTTCATTAGCTACTGAACAAGTATTTCATCAAGATGACCAATAGGAAAGTTCAAGTAGAAATGCCAAGTGGTAACACCAAATAAAGGCTCAAAGGTAGATACCGTACAAGAATCCCGTTGACACGAATACCGAAGAAGAATAAATTCCAACCAGAAACGCCGAGATAATACCAATAAAGACTAAAGCAAAGATACTGTAGATGTCATTAATACCACACAATAACGACAAGAAGAATACCTCACGCACGAATCTCCAATAGAAGTCTAACTATTACTGCTCGAGAATTCCCAAGCAAGAAGCCAAATAAAAGCTCAAACAAAGGATCCATCTAGAGGTCCAAAGAAGTACCCCGTTGGTCATGAATTTCATAGAAGAATTCCCTGTTAAGAGTGCTGAAGAAAATACCAAGAACCAATCAAATATACTTCCAAAGTTCCAAAGAAGCCTTCCAAATAATAACCCCAAGGGACAACCAATTAGATTCCGAGTTTTGCTATCAAATGCTGAGAGGAACGTCAAAAGAAATAGTAGAGAAAATATAATGTGCCCAATAAGACAACCAAGTTGAATAACAAACATAGTTTCCCAGATGGATGAAAACTCCAAGGATAAACACCGAACTGGTGAACAATATACCGAGACCAAACTCTGAGGCCTCTTCACTGTTTGCCAAGTGAGAACTTCATACAACCTTGCCAATAAGGAAAATACCAGTAAAATGCCCACTAAGAATTCCAAAGAATACCGTAAGTAGTGCTATACTATAAGTCCGATAGGAATTCCAATTACCAAACCAACTGAGGAATGCCAAGAAAAATACCCGAACAATGCTCCGGTAAGAATGTAGCCAAGTTTGCCCAATAAGTAAATGCTAAATAAATGGCCACTAAGGATCCATAGATAATACCATACAGTAAGTCCGATTGAGATTCCAATAACCAAGTCTTCCACAAAATGCCAATATAAAAATACCCGATGAATGCCCAATCAAGAAGACATTAAGAAAACACTCCAAAGAATAATCACGTAGAACTCCAAAGGAAGTCATTTACACAAAGCATAGAAGATAACCTTCAAGGAATCCCAATAAACAAACTCCAGCTATAAATGTCAACTCCCAAATAAAGGCCTAGTTAAGCACTGCTCGTTTCCGTCAATCCAAATAACTTGGGGCTTGCTACTAACCACTTCTCTTCAGGGGAGGAAGAAGTCCTTCTTACCATTTCTATAGGACATGTATGAATGCCAATATATCACAGTTATACACATGCCTTAAACTACTATGCAAGCAAGTTTATAAAAGAGTTTATAACAGTTTAATCATCAAAGTCATTCAATCACAATCAAGTCAAGCACAACATAATCAATTCAAATCACGGCACAACCAATTCAAGACATCTTAATTCACATATTACAAACAATACTTCAAGCAAATAACAATTCACGAGGTCGATTCGATTCACAATGCCAATTCAATAGGTCAATTCAATGCACAACTAGACAATTCACTTCACTTAGCACACAATTAACACATAACACATAACTATATCACAAAGGTGCATACATTCAAGTCAAGACACACAATCTCACATACAAGCATACACTTAAAAGACACACTTAACAAGCACACATTCAAGGATCACTACCCACCAGACCGAGGACCCTGTCCCGGCTTATGAGCTAGACAAGCTCTGATACCACCTGTAACACCCCGATCCCTCTCGAGACCGGAGGTTCTATCAATCATTCTAATCACAACCCAAATCCAAACCCGGGCATAATTTTTAGGGAAAACGGACAGAGTCTCCCCTGTTTCTAGGCAAAAAGCAAACCTGCGACAGCATATAAGTGGACCAATACCATGTCCAACCATTCAATCACCTCAAGGCCATCCGAGCCTTGGTTCACAACAAGCAAATCACAAGTAAATATACATTCAAGCTTAGCAATTAAACTACACCAATCTATTTCATAAGCTAGACTATCATACCTTTCTATCTCTTTTCCTTTGTCATTACAAGTATACATTGAAGTTAAGCTACATTAACTAAATACATAATCTAGTGAAACTTAAATTACATCCCCTTTAACATTAAATACATATAATACATAAAAGCATACAACTTTATAACTTTGACAACTCAAGTCACATAGGCACGCAGGACAACTCTTCAAGCACGGACTTTCACGAAATCACGAACTTTCCAGCTAACATGGCATTTCCTGAAATGTGGTGGTGAGGAGTGAGTATACACAACACGTATACTCAGTGAGGGCGAGACAGATATCAAATTGGAGAGAAAGAAAGTCGTGCAATGCAAATAAGACAGTTAAGCAATATAACTGATAAATAAGCAATCAAAACAAATAATCAATACAATAAGCAATTACTGAAAGCATTAACACAACCATTCAAAGCTATACCACACTTTGAAGGCTATGGTTCACTCTTACGAGCAATATACCATTTCACGAGCGATACATCAATCTCGAGCTTGATGTTTGACAACGATGACAATAAGCGCGCAACCACCTTATAACACCAGTTTGGAATACCCCGGAAGTATCCATCAATCTACGACCCAAATCTCCCTGGGAGGCAACCCAAGCGAGAAAAGGGAATAGTAGCGGAGCTAGAGCAACCAACACTGGCAACCCGAGGCTACCCAGAGAGGCCCATCACTCACGCGCGAGACACTATGCAATGCAAGACTCGATACAAGGCAATAAACAAGCGATAAACAAGATATCAAGCATTCTCAACAATGGATAAACATTTCAATCGACAACCAACTCTAACAAGCAGAATAAGCATTAGCAAGCATAACAAGCAATAATAAGTATTAACAAGCATTCTATAAGCAATATAAACATTCTATTAGCATTATAATCATTCTACAAGCATCATAAACATTTTATAAGCAACATACTATGAAATCACACAAAACTCCAAAAATGACCCCAACTTTCAAAACGCTACTACTTTCAAACGAGCTACGAGCTTTGGAAACTGACTTCACCAATCCTCCTAGGTCACCATAAGGCACGTCTAAAGACCTCGAAACCCTACTTTACCCTAGAATTCACGCAAAGTCCCGATTTCCCCCTTTGCTCGTTTGAACTACAACTATACCAACCAAACACCCAACCAACGCCATAATCGCACCAAAAGTGCTTCCATGGCCTCCCGAAATAATGCTAACACGTAAAACGAGAAAACACCAAACTCGACCTAAACGACCCCGACTTTCACTAAGCCGTTTTTCTCCGTTTTTTCATTACACATTCCAATTAAACCACACATTTAGGCATTCTATCCTATCTAGCACCTTTCTGCATCAATAGAACGCAACTCGGAGCAAAATTTCGAACGGGGTTTACTATTCACGTTTTTCACTATTCACTCAACATTTGAAATACAATAATCAATTTTAACCGCAGAAATTGCTAAAAACTTACAAAAGTAAGGTCTACTGACATCATAGAACATATTTCAAGCAACAAAATGAATTAAACAACATTCTATATGCAATTTCTAAAAATTAAAGTCTTGACATTGTATTTTCTAATGCGCAAATAACGATGCATCCCTCACCTTAGCTGCTAATAGACGCTAGGAAAACAACATTAGAAGCCTCGAAAACGATCCCGTGCAAGCCCTCGCAAAGATTTGAAGATTTGAAGTTGAAAATTCTTTTTTTTTCTTTTCTCCTTGAACTCTTGGTTTTCTCTCTTTATTTTTCAGCTTTTCGTTTTTTTTCTATGCTATTTTATGCTTATAAAAGATGGCAACAATAGTCAAAGCTTCGGTCAACCCGCTAAACCAAAACAGCTATGCGCGACCTTACGAAAACGGCCATAACTTCTTCTAGAAAACTCCAATTCACGAACGGTTTGAACCCACAGAAACTAGACTCATAGAGCTTTCCAACCATATATAATTTGCTACCTAACTATTTCCCAATTGGTTCAGATTTAATTCTAAAGTTGACCCAAAATTTGACTAACTTAACATTGTATTTTTTTATTTCTAATCCCAAGTTTGCCCTTTATTAAACATTTCAAAAAATTTTACCTTGTCCTAGTTGGTCATTGTAGATGAAAAGTCAACTACTTTGGTCAAAGAAGGTGAAAGGTAAAAAAAAATGCAATTTAAATGAACTTTAAATGCTATTAAATATATGCTAGGTTCGGGTTATCACAGGTGGAGTGAATGGTGAGGTGAGAGTTGTTTTATTTGTTTTGTGTGTACAGATCGCGTGTGGTGAGGGTTAGAGTAGGTAAGATATTCATCATTTTTGTGGCTAGGTTGATATATATATATATATATATATATATATATATATATATATATATATATATATATATATATTTTTTTTTTTTTTTTTTTTTTTTTTTTTTTTTTTTTTCTCTTGGTGACGGCTGTAAGGCAGAGAGAGAGATGAGTGATATGGTTTGATGACTTGTAGGGTACGCGTGTGTAAGCCATGAGTGGTGTGGGTTTGAGTGGGTGAGATATTAATTAATCTATGTGGCTAGGATTTATTTAATTAACTTAGTTGAATTGAGTGGGGTTAACATTAAACCTAAGATTAATAATGTAAAATAAATTAAATATGACAATAAGAATAATAGAAATAATACTATATGAAATTCATTTATGCACGAATTAAGTAAACACAATATTTAAATTAGTCAGATAGTTCGTTTAGTTCTGGGCAATTTAAATTAATAATAGTAATAATTAAATATATACAGTTAAATAAAATAATAACTAATTGTTCCTCATAATTTAATTAGATTCAATTTTAATAAATATACATGATGATGATAAATAAGGAATCATTTCATGTAATTCTATTACTTAATTTAATAATTGTAAATAATATTAATAAGTAAGCATTCATTTCCCAGATAAGGCTACACACCAAGAATATAAGAGAAACAATTAACTAAAATATTAATAAAGCAAGGTCTAATAAACAAGAGTAAATGAATCACTCTAAGAAAATCAAATAAATAGAATATAAATGAATGAATACAGTTTCCAAGAATATGCAATTTAATTTAAAGTCTATATACTGAGTCTAGGCGTTACAATTGGGGCATGAGTGCAATTAGATTGATGGGTCAATTTTCAATTAATTATTCTAAATGGGTTTAGAATTCATTAATATTTGTCTTCACTAAAAGACAAACAACAAGTTGCACTAAAAGACAAAAGCACAAAAGGACAAAAGACAACTTGCATGAAATTTGTCCAAAATGCCCTCCTACGGCCGGCCACTTGAAGGAGATTTTTGACACTTGGCTTCTTCATTTATTTAGATCATTACACTTGTCATTTGATGAGCAAGCTTGTGCATCTATAAATAGAGGTCATGTCTGTAAGGACCCGTACTTAGGTCTCGATCAGTAATATATGAAATAGGAATTATTAGTTTTATTTTAGGAATAAATCTTAAGATTAGCATATCAAGCTAAGCATTCATTTCAATTAACAAATAGATTAAGATAACTTGTGCTTGGAAGTGACTGAAAATTTCAAAGTTGTGGAATTTTATTAACAATCTTGACTGGATAGGATTTACTGGTAAGATGTGAACCCGAATTTATATTCTAGCTCTTATCATTTGGGTTATCATTTGAATTACAACAACTGACTACTAGAGCATTAGAATAACTTGAAGCACTTTGAGTTATCAGGATTATCAATTGAGCTTATGGTACTAAGCTATTTTGAGGAATTATATTGGAATTGATAAGGAAGATCCTAACTAGTTAGAAGAAAGGTTAGTAGTTAAAATGTTATATATCTTCAAATAATCTCTGTAACTTTGTTCAATGATTTTATTTAGTGATTAACTTAGTTGAATGATTTTATTTAGTGATTAACTTAACTTGGAAGATTGAAAGAAAAGAGTTAGAATACTAGTTGAACTATAGATAAATAGACAACCTAGTACATTGTTATCTGTTAGGGCAATTTATAAAGCCTCTACCTCTAAGTATTTGTTAAGCAAAAGTGACTACTGTCATATAAGAAAATATGTAATGTTGATCTAAGCATTCTGATAGTTAACTCCTTTAGTTAAGATTTGAAATAAGAAATGAAATCATTAAGATAAAGTTTAATTGGATATTAAATAGTCTAGGAAAATTAGCTATGGGATATATGATTTAGTGCTATTGGATGATACTTGGTCTTACTATTTATAGTACGTTAGATACTTGGTGAATTAGGTGGTTTCGAAATATGTTAGAATTTGGAGGTATTTGGGCTTACTAGTAGATGAATTATCTTTTATTACTTTAATTAGGTCAGTGTAATTTATTAAGTCTGTAACCCTATTAGGTTTATATAAATGTTTAGTGACTAAACATACCAAGTAATTGGGGATTATAAATAATCGAATTATTTGAATATAGCTTATTAGAATAAACATAAGTAAGACTAGAATGGAATGTTATCACAAAATAGAGTAAAAGATTTATTGCAATGTGGTTTTAATTGGCTCTGATCAGCCTATAATCAAGAGATTTTGTTTCAACCATGCTATTTAGCCATCTGACTTGTCTATATAACCACATTTATGTTAGCTTTCATTCTCACGTTGCATGGGTATTGATTTTCACCCTCATTTAAGCTTAGTTTATTAAGCTTTGATACGTTAGTGCATTAACAAATTAAAGAACAATGGAAATTATAGGTAGTATAATCTTGTACATTTAATTAACGCCATTCATTTCACCCTCAAGTTTTGAAATGAGCAGCCTGCTCAATTAAGATAAGGGAAACATCATGTTTAGCATATAGCTTAAGCTCTCATCGAGCTATGTTGGTGCACCAAAGCTATACCTAATTGGTTCATTGCATTCTTGTTAGAATAAAGTATAATATAAATGGCAGAATTAGTATAACTAAAACAGAATTGTTGTTACAAAATGGGTAGAACAATCTTAGTTTAAATAAAAGATTAGTATAGATACATTACTATCAGATGCTAGGAATTTGATATGATATATGAATTGTCCCATTAATAATTTGGTTAGATTAACTATTTCCTAACTTAATCTACATGTTCCATTAGTTTTGGTAACCCAAACACGCGGCATTAACAAGAGTAGATCATAGAAGGTATAGTTAATTACTAAACCCGACCCACCATTGCCCAAATCATTAGCCGTGTCTAGCCAACACCAAAGTCCTTAATGAGCAGCTTGCTAATATGTTCCAGAGGCCATATTTACATTAAGCAATAATCGGATGACCATGTCCGACACCTCATGCTTGAATTCTTTGACATTATCTTATCATGCCACCTCTTACTTCGATTCCTATGCGTACACATTAAAGACTTTGAATACTCAACCTTCATCGTCCCTCATAGCTAGCCACCTATACTGTAACATGCACCAATGATTTAGGATATTCTAGTTTAGTTTATTAGTACCATTATCACTACCTATAGCTAGAATTAAGTAGTGGCTTGAAATTGTGCAATTTCCGTCGTGAATCAGCATGGTGTTACTTGAAGCACGCAGCAGCTTGGACTTGGTTATCATAATCATTATAATCGTTACATACAAATAGAATAGTGTTGCTGTCAATAGGATAGAGAAACTAAGCGTTGAATCAGGAAAATGGAAGTAGGAGGTGCCAGTTTGCATGAAGAAATATCTTGACAAGGAAACACGCAGCAGCTTGGGGAAATCATGAACTTGAGCTTATGTGGTCCAATAAGAATTAAGCCTAAAACACTATAAAAGGGGGCGTGAAACTCAACTTTAAGACACACACAAAAATAAATAAATCATTATTAAGCTTTTAGTATTCAAGGCAGCCTACAATTTTCATAAGGATCAAGTGCGGGTCTTTTAAATAAAAGCATTCCATTTGCTTATATATGTGTTTATATGATAACCTATTGTTATTTTGTTTGCATATAAAAGAATAAATATGAAATATGTAACAATTTACATATTACAAGGTTTGAATTAAATAAAATGCCACGTTAATGCTTCATTTATAGAAGTTCATTCATAGACATTTACCTTAAATACTTACTGATAGGAAGTGCTAGAAGAAGGTACATTAAGACTTGGTATTGTAGAGCTTAATAAATGCAGTAGGAATTAAGATTATACTTTAATACTTTGAATTGATTACTATTAGTATATTACCCGATTGACTCTTAAGTACTTTTGAAAATGAAATTTACATGAAAAGATATGAGACTGCTAGATATTTTAATTATCAACAACAAACTACTATTCAATTTTGAATTACTAAAAGATTAAAGAATTTGATAAGGAGTCATTTCATCTGTAAGATTAAAATTGCTTACTAAATTCCCACATCATACTTAGTTCTACATTGCTCAATTAACTAGGGTTATCTATCTTATTATTTTAATTACCTACTCAACTACTTGCTTGTTATTTACTAGATCACTACCTACTTGAAACATGTATAAATTATTATCCACCTTAATGAGTTATTTTTAATATCTACATGGATATATGTACGAGAGACGGCCTACTTTGTCGTACTCTCATTACTTGTACGCACTTATATTACGTGATTACTTGTGCATGCTTGTGTGCTACTTGGGGGTTGCAACCTTAGGCCCGATAGCTTGCACGAACGCCGAGCGGCATAGGGCTTGCTGGTGCTCCCGTGTCTATCGTGGACCTATTCTCTCTCTCGCTTGGTACCACCCTCGGAGAGTTGGGTCGTAGATTTTGGATACAATCCGGATTATCCTGTTGGGAGAGATAAGAAGTTGAAATTGAGATCAAAGTTGGCCACCTCGTGAAATACTTGACTTGTTCCTACTCTCGCTTGGTACCACTCTCGGAGAGTAGTGTCCTACTCTCGCTTGGCATTCCACCATCGGAAAGTAGGCTGATATCTGATGTGGATACATGCCACTAAATGTTACTAGCTATCATATGATATTATTCCTTACCATTTACCATATGTGAATAAATTGTGGATATTATCGTACATGTAATTTATACATATACTCGATATGTTTGCATTGCATCATGATTTTCAAAACTCGAAAATGTTTTCAAAACTACCCCGGATGACTTTCCCGCACTGAGTTCTTTTGAGCTTACAACCCTTTCACTCCCCGAAACAGGTTAACATTGTGTGCTGAGTTGAATAGATACATGCTCGGAGCTTCTTGCATGTCATGTTTTGACCCAAGAAGAAAGAGTTAAAGTTTGTTTGTATTATTCTCGAGGTAGAAAGGTAGTTGGTCAGGAACCCTAGTTTGTAATTTAGTCGGGTAATTCTCAGGTTTCAGATGATGTAACACCTCTTGTACCAAGAATATTCTCGATAGCCGGTTATTATTGAAGATTTTTATACTTTACTTCTTTTAAAGTTATAAAAAAATTATTTACATAAGACCGCATCCTCAATGAGCATTGATTCTGACCTAATCTTGAGAAGGGTCAGGTTGGGGTCATTACAATGTCTTCATTATTTTGAGAAGCTTTTTGGCCAAAAATCACCCTCAATTAGAAGGCAAAACTCTCTTTTTCTCCCTTGGTAATTTCGGCCATGGTAGAGGAAAATAGGAGGAGTTTTTCACTTGTTCTTCTAACTTTATACAAGCTTAGATCTATCACCGAGAAGCTAGCACATATACTTGGTTGGTATTGTTTGCCATTGGATACTCGTGTGTTTCGATCTATGACCTTTACACTTGTGAAGGAAGCTAGTCCACGCTGTCTACGAGATGAGAACTATATCTTCTTCCTTGATGCTCTCAAACAAAACACGAAAAAAGATAAGTGTTATTCTTTTTGCTTTATAATTATATACAAGCTTATTTATACTACTAAGTATCTTGCACATTAACTTAGTTTGTAGTAATAACTGTTGGATGCTTGTGTATTTTGATCTAGAGTCGTTGCATGTATGAAGAAGTTTTGTCTACGCCGTAGCATCTCCGTCGTGGCACCACCTTCACTCGGCTATAAACAGAGGTATGTTGTAACGCCCTAATCCCACACGAGACCGAAGGCTCTAATAACCATGCTATTCTCAACCCAATTCCAACCCGGTCACAAAATTTTAAGAAAAACGGATAGAGTCTCCCCTGTACCGTGGACATTCTAAAAACCTGTAAACATAATATAAGCCACAATACAACTAAACTCTTACTCCAATAAATCCAGCTTTAACTATATCACAGCTTCAAGGTCGACCGAGCCAGAGTCTTATCCATGACATCTGAGCTGTAGTTCTCTTTATGTTACCTTGAATATTAAAACTAGTTGGTTTGTATTTATTTAATAGTTTATACTGTATAAGATGATTTAAAGATAATGATTTAAATGTTGCTAGCTTAGCAGTCTTACTTTTGGAACTTGAACAGGTTCCAAGACTAGCTTAATATATATTATGCTTGTGTATGATTTGCCCTATGGTTGATGTTGGAACGGAGGTGTATAACTTATGAATGAACAGTTGAACGGTGGTTTAATATATGGAAATGGTTGTGTTGTATGTTGTTAAAATAGTTGTGGAGTTGTTGTTGATCTTTGGAAGTGGATGTATGAAGTTATATAACAGTTGGTTTAGAGCCTTGGTGTTCGTGTTAATGTCGTTATACTGCCGAGATTCTGTTGTGTTTTGACTGATTGTAAGTGGAGTCGAGTTGGGGCGTGACATTAAGTGGTATCAGAGCGCATGTTAGTTGTCTGCCGGGTTATCTTCGGAATGTGGGTAGTAGTCTTATCATGAAAGTATGTATGATGTGAAAGAAAAGTGAAATATGTGTTAAAATGATTAAGTGATTAAGTGATTAAGAGACTATGTGATTATGTGATCAATTTGTTTGTGTGACTAATACTTAATTGATTTATGTGCCTTACATGAGTTTTGTTGCCTACGTGTTATTAATTGTCTATAGCTTGTCTGTGTGTTATAATCTATGCTAACTCTTTGAAAGTAGAATGGCTGGACGTCCGAGAACACGAGGTAGGCCTGAGGAAGTTAATGAGGCACTGGGTAATGCGGTACCAGGCCGAGATCAGGGTTACGATCGTATTGCCGCAGCTATGGACAAAATGACTGAGGTTATTGCAGGGCAGTTTTAGATCATAGCAGGGCAAGCTGCTCAGGTACAGAATGTGTAGACTCAGTTACAGAATGCTCAGGGTCGTTACTAGGGGCGTAGTACGTTGAAGGAATTTCTTGGGTATTTCCCACCGAGGTTTCAGGGTGAGCCTGATGATCAGAAGGCGGAAGCATGGATTAATAAACTTGAGAAAATATTTGATCCTCTTGATTATACTTATGAGATGAAGGTTACCTTTGTGGTGTACCTACTTGATGATGAGACTGGGGAATAGTGGCGTATGGTGAGATCCGATTGGGAGACTCGAGGTATTCCTTATGTTTGGGATACTTTTCTTAGGGCGTTTCGTGCCAAGTATATTCCCACGATTGCGCATGAACGCAGGGAGGCGGAGTTCACATCTTTGGTTCAGGGTGGTTCCACTGTGGCTTAGTTTGAGGCCGACTTTACTAGGTTGTCCCAGTATGCACCATAGTTTGTGTTAGATAAGAAAAGGAATACCTGGAGGTTCATTTTGGGTCTAAGGTCCGAGATTCAGGCTGCAATGGCCTTGAATTAGTATGATGTGTTTTAAGAGGCCTTTGATGCGGCTTCTAGGTTAGAGAAGAGGAAAGGGGAACATATTGTTTCTAGTCAGGCCAGCAAGAGGCCGTTTTAGCCTTAAAGTCAGCAAGGTGTTTATAGGCCCCCAGTGCAGCAAGGTTCCTTTATACCTCAAGGGCAGCAGGGTTTCTTTAGGCCTCAATTTCATCCGGGATCCTATCAGGCACCGTCATAGTATTGGCCAGCCCAGTCTCAGGGTCAATACAGGCCTAGTGTTGCGAGACCTCAGTAGCAGGCTGGTACAACTGCTTATTCAGTTTCTAGGTCTTCAAGAGGCAGTGTCAATGCTCCGACACCGCAGTGTACTTTTTGTAACCGCAAGGGCCATGTGGAGGCCGATTGTTGGAAGAAAGCAGGGACATGTTTGGGTTGCGGCAGCAACCAATACAGAGCGTGAGATCGCCCTAAATATTAGAGGCCTGAGGGTTGGCCAGTGACCCAGGGTTATCAAGGTAGACCTGCGGGCAGTATATCTCAGCAGTAATTGGTTCAGGCTCGGTCCTATGCTGTAGATTTGGAGGAGATGCCTGAGACAACAGCAGTTGTGGAAGGTAACTTTCTTCTACTCAATCAACTTGTTAAAGTGTTGATTGATTCTGGTTCTACGCATTCTTTCATTACACCTACCTATGTGTAACGTGTTAATATGCAACCTAAAAGATTGCCTTATGCGGTTGAAATTAGTACTTCTTTTATTGATAAATATGTGGCTGGCTTAGTATGTAAGGATTGTAAAATACATGTTAAAGGTCAGGATTTCCCTTTGGACCTTATCTTATATCCTATCCGGGGGTATGATGTTATCTTGGGTATAGACTGGCTTTCTAAGTATGATGCTCAGTTAAACTGTAGAAAAAAGGTAGTACGGTTTCGGTTGCCGGAACAGCTAGTGGTTGAGGTTGTAACACCCGAGACTTGCATCATATTCATAAATAACTGTAGTATATCGTCTTGTACATTTTAATGTGTTTTATTTTAGTTTAAATATGCTTATTTGATGGTCACTATTAATAAGAAAATTTACTGTCTAAATTGCTTGGTTTAATATTTTTCCTAGATAGTATAACTTATAAAAGGAATCTAAAACTTGTTGTTTTGGACTTTAGAGGCCGGAAGTATGCATTGAAAAATATTTTCGCTTCGTTTTAATAGTATTACATAAATGTAACATTAGTTTTTAGTTAATTGTCAATTAATTGGAGTTTATCTTAGTTTGACCAAGTTTATGTTGGCATTTGACCTACTATATTAAAACACATACATACATATACTCAACATAGCACACCTATATACATTATAATCATCAAAAACAAAAACAAAAATCCCTACAACTACCCCCCAAACCGTCATTTTCAAAAAGGGGAAAATGAGGAGAAGTTTTGCTATTTTCTTCAAATTTGCTCAAGAACTCTCATCCTAAGCCTCTCTCCACCTCTCCTAAGGTTTCCTCTACCATCTCCAAAGCTCCTAGGTGAGGAAGTGCATCATTTTAGCTAATTTTAAGTTTATGCAGGTTTTTTTGAATTTTTGGAATCTTCTATTTCATGCGATAAATTGCTTGATTCTTGTTAGATATAGTGTTATTACATACTAGAGAACATCCTTATGCATTGGTATAGCTTAGAACCAAGTTTTTTAGCATGAATCACTTGAGAAAGATGATGAATAGTGTGACACCCGAGAATTTCAGCGTACACCTATTAACTGTTGTATCTACTATTTGCGCATTTTCACTATGCATTGCTTGTTGCTTATGTGGTTACTATTCATCATGCTTTTCAACCACTTAATTAATTCGAATTAGCATTTTTCTTAAATCATATTAATTGTTTTAGGAATGAGAAAAATGTGCATTTGAGCTAAAAGCGATAGGAGCATCCGTTTAGAAAATGATTTGTTGAAATTAATGAATAGTGTTACGTAACAAAACTATGTGTTTTGATTAGATATCATTTAAATTGCACTTAGGACTCACTTTAAGCTAGCTTAATTCATATTTTGACCAACATACTCACACTAAAATAAAACATATAGACTTATATATGCTCAACACATCACACTAAGCTCATAAGTTAGCAAAACACAAAAAAAGGAAAAGCTGAAAACACTGTAACAAATCCGAAAATTAACATAGGAGGAGAAGGAGAGATTTTTGCTCAACAAATCTTCAATCCAAGCCAAGCCAAGCTAGGTGCAAGTAGTTTAGGGTGTTTACTAGCCTCCTAAGAGCTCCTACGCGCAATAGGTGAGGGATTTGCATGTTATTTTTGCATTTTTGAAATGTGACAAATTTCTTGAATTTCTTGTTTTCTTCTTAAATGCTATTGCAATGCTCAAATATGCTTATGTATGTTATATATAAGTAGTAGAGACCTAATTTATGCTATTGTTTCATAGTTTAAACGGTTGGAATCGCTTGTTGATCGTAGGGCATGATTAGTGACGGGAATTTTAGGGTTTTGTGGAATCGGACTTTATAGCTTGAATTAAAGGTTCTAATAGGTTCTCTAGATGTTAATGAAAGTAGTATAAAGGCCCCGTATGGTTTAATTGCTCATAACCTAATGAAAGAAGGAAATAGCCGACTTTTAGAAAGGGGTTTCGGGGTTATCGTAAATCCGAGTAAAATTGGCATTCACTTTTGATGTCCCTAGGCTAAGTAGACCCTAATTATGCTTTGCTAGCTCCCGTTTGAGCCTTGAGTGAGGTACGTGTAGTACAAAGCCAAAAGAGGGAATTTGAGATTTTCGGGCTAAATGCGGGTAATTGCATGACTTTGAGTGTCCTAAGGGTGCCTAAGGGGTTAACTAGGAGCATGGTATAGGCCGCTTGCTAATCTAGAACAATGACATGAGTTTGGAAGGAAAACGGGTTGTATTGCAAAGGGGTTAAAGCAGGAATTCGAATGTCTTACGCTTCTAAGGCCTTGGCATGACTCCTTGTGTGCTTAAATGTAGTTTCAAGATGTTATGGAGCTTTTGGTATAGTTTTATGTGAATCTTGAATATGCCCCTTTATAATTTGCATAATTGTTTTCTTAAATTGAAGATTCTAAGTGAATTCTTGTTTATAGTAATTGTATTGCCATAGTTCTAAGTGTTTTCCTTGAGTGTTATATTGAGTTAATTATAATGAGAATAAGTATGGATTAATGCCTTTATAAATTGATAGTACTATTATGGAATTAAATATGGTTATCTATGCTTAAAATGCTCTTTTAAATGATTGTGGAATATGCTTATATCATGATTTTATTGCTTGTTAGTTATATTGTTTGTATATTATATTACTTGAATGATTACTTGGTTGTATGTTAATTAAGTAAACTATGAGTTAGCTAACCTAGTTGGACAATTAATGAATGTTCTAGTTAAAGAGTAATTGAAACAATGTTTAACTTTATGTTCAAGGTGATTGAGGGTGATTTGAAGCCAATCTTGCATTTTGGAGCTTGGTAGAGGTGACAGAGACTTCATCCTTATGTGCATAATAGTTTATTTACTTGTAATTAGATTATGTGCACTTATTGTCTATATATTGTGTGTGAGGGCAACCTACTTTGTTGTCCCTCGATCATGTGTTTATTGGTTTATCTTATTGTTATCATTTTGAGTGCATTGCATCGTGGTTGCGCAACCATTTGGGCATGGTAGTGTCGTGGAAGCCGAGCGGTATCGGGCTTGCCGGTATACCTCAGCTACCATGGTTACCCAGTCCCTCTCTCGCTTGGGATGCCGCCCAGGGAGAGTTGGGTCATATAAATTCGGTGTACATCCGGAGTACACCCAACCTAGAATTATAAGGGGATGCCGGCTTATCGTTATTAGTGACATTATTCTTTGGGATTTCTGTTCGTGGTTCAAGGTTCGTGGTTCATGGTACGAGTTCAAGATCTTCTGGTATTCCTTATTGTATAACTCTCGCTTGGGCCTTTGTTCCTTGGAGAGTTACATGATGTGTATCATTTTGAGTAACTCTCGCTTGGGCCTTTGTTCCTTGGAGAGTTACCTTTGATTGTGTTTATGTGGTTGTTTAACTTTCCTTGATGTGTGGTACCTTATTGCTTAAGCACGTTTTAATTGTTTAATTACTTTATTTGTACTAACTATTGCATTGCACGTCCCCGGTAGACCTTATCCCTCACTGGGCAATTGTGATTGCTCATACCTCGCTAAACATGTTTCTGGTGGTGCAGTTGGAGGAGTTGCCTTGATTGCTATGTGCTATTACTTGAGATTGGAGTGATTGTCTGCTAAACTGTGGAAGACCTTGCTTGTTCTACTTTATGTTATATTTTGGAGCCTAAGGGCTTATGTATATATTTGGGTAGTTGCAAGTTTTGAAAGCTAAGTGGATGTAGTAAATGTTATGGAATTGTGGCATGTAATAACTTATGCTTCTGCTTCTAGCTATATTGCATGCTTGGGTATGAATGAACGGATGTATGGTTGGCTTTAATTTCTAAGAATGTTTAGTTGCTAACATAGAATGGTATGATAAGCGAATGAAGACAAAGATTTTAAGATTATTGTTGCATGCTTGTATGTATTTATATTGTCTTGTGTTGCTTAAGGCTCGGATGGCCTTGAAGTTGGGATTTCAATTAGAAATGTTGTTCCTTTTTCCTTGTGGTTTTATTTTTCAGAATATCCACGGTACAGGGGAGACTCTGTCCGTTTTTCCTAAATTTTGTGACCGGGTTTGGAAATGGGGTTGAGAATAGCTTGGTTTTTAGAGTCTCCGATCTCGGGATGGATCGGGGCATTACAAATAGTGCCGAAACTAGGGTTCCAAAAAAAAGTTATAATTTAATTCGATTCGAGGCTTCTAGTAGTTGCTAATTAGGTCCTTCAGCATGGGAAAAATATTTGTTATACTTGCATTGTGAAAATTTTGAGAATTTTGATCAAAATAGACTACTTTAATTGGGGATTTCATGGTTAACTCGAATCCGGGCATGTTTTGAGATTATGCTAGTCTTTATTGAGTATTGAAGCCTTAGAAGTATCTTCGTTTCGCTTGTTTGGGTTCCGAAATTGGTACTTGTAGTGTAAATGCACAAACAGGAAATCGGGGATTTAATGGTAAATGAGGTTTAACGGGTGAACTCGAGGGCCCTTGGGGTGCCATAAGGTGTGGTTTGAAGGATAAGATAACTCGTTTGAGAATCTTGAACCTTGTCTTTCGGTTTGGAGCTTAATAGCAAAGATTGACAAAGGGGTTTCGGGTTGAAAGTGAATCTGGGTGCATTCGGGCATTAGAGCTAGTGTCTAATAAGTAAGAAAGTGCTAGAAATGTATTCATTTCGCTTAGTTGAACTCCGATTAGAGTACTTGTAGTGTAATGCATAAAGAGGAAAATTTAGACTTTTTGGATATTGTACTTTAAAGTGAGATTTTAAGGGCTTAAATGGTGCTATAAAGTGTCATTAGAGATGTAGTATAGTTAGATTTGAGGTTTGTGATCTTGTGTGAAGTTTAGATCTTGTTTTGTAAGCATTTAGAAGGAGATTTATTGGATTTCTTGTGAATTATTTGAATTAGTTGCGTTAATAGTTATTATATTGTTATATTTGCTCTAATTGATCATGATAGAGTTATATGTTATATAAGTGTGAAGTTTATGACCTAAATACCAAGCATGTGAAAAGTGTCTAATTGAAGCTTATGTGAATTAGTTAAGCTTATCGCATAAGTAGCTATTTGAATTGCTACACTTGCTATAATTGCTATATTTGTCTATTGATTGAGTTATAAAATGTAAATTGGGAAAATGAGTATGATAACTTGAATTATCTTGTAATTAGCTAGAGTTGAGTTTAGACAAGTGGTTAGCTTGTTGAACATGCAAGTTGAAATGAGAACTAAAGATGATTGGCTGTCGTTTAGCTAATTAAATGAAATTAGGACCTTGTGCATGCTAATGCTAAAAAGCACAAAATGCTTCTTGTCATATCCTCTAAGTTAGTTAAGATAATGCATGTCTAGAGATTTTAGAGTTTGATATTGTGATATGAACTTGTAGAACTAGCTAGTTAATTACATGATTAGCATTCTTAACTCATGTTATGTGTGTATGGTCAATCAGATGAATGTAGAATGATTTTATTGCATAACTGCCTAATTAGGAATTGAAGGGAGTTGATGCCATGCGAGAAGGTACAAATGGGAGTTTGGCTAAGTTTTGTTTGTTTGGCTTCCTAAAGGTGAGAGAGTCTTTAACCCTTTTGTGCATCCTAGTTTATTTCATTGTTTTTAGATTATATGATTTAGCTAATTGATAAAGTTACATGTACCATTTATTTGTTATCTTGTAGTTACTCGTGTTTGTTTGATATTATATCGTGAATTTTTGAATTCATGTCGGGTTGCGCAACCTTTTCGGACATGGTAGCGTCGAGAAACATGGGCGGCGACGGGCTTGCCGTGGTCCCTTGACTACCATGGTGCCTATTCCTTTTTCTCACTGAGTATACTCCACTACTCCAGAGGTGTGGTTCACCTGTTAGGCATATGGACCTATCTCAGGAGAAAGGGTCATAGGATCGGGGTACATCCGGAGTACCCCAATTTGGAGGAGTAAGGGTTTGCCAGCACTTGCGTGAAGTTCATGGTTCGTGGTACGAGATTGAAGACTTGAAGTGGAACCGTATCTTTTTTAATATATGGTTAAATACTTGTTTACTTGGTTGTATTATTTGGTGTTGGAAATACTATTATTCTGTTGCATATCATGAAAGCATTACTCGGCTTGCTGCATCATCTCCCTCACTGAGTATACATCTATACTCACCCTCGTTTCTAACACCTTTCAGGATCAATGCTATAAGCTGGAAATGGGATTGCCTCCTGTATGGCCTGCCTGCTTTATCAGTGTGTAGAACAAGGAAGAATGTGCATATTATATGCCTGAATACTATTTGAGACCTTATGGTCATGTATGTATTTGTGTTATCTTAAGAAATGTAATATTAAAGTTTTAGTCTTGGGTGATAGTTACGTGCTAGTGGTTTGTAATAACTTCAATTGTTTACTCTTCTGATTAGTTGACTGGCATGCTAATAGGGATGAAACAGATTGAAGTTGTGGATTATGGTCTCGTGGTTATACATCGTAGTTTTTAGGTTTTTGATTAGCCCTATAAATAGGGGAAACTCCGTCCGTTTTTCCTAAATTTTATGCCCGGGGTTTGGAATTTGGGTTGAGAATAGTTTGATTAATAGTAGTCCATGTTCCGTGAGGGATCGGGCGTTACAGAGGTAGCGGGAAACCGGGATGCCAAGACGAGTTTCATATCTCATGAACTAAAGTTGTTAAGCTGGTGAGTAAGGGGTGTTTAGGGTATCTAGCTTATTTGATCAACAAGCCATTTGATAAGCTTAAGCAGGAGGAAGTTCCAATAATTCGGGAATATCCCAATGTATTTCCTGAGGAGTTGCCAGGATTGCCACCAGAGAGAGATGTTGAGTTTGTGATTAATTTAGCTCCCAGTACTCAATCTATTTCTAAATCATCGTACCAGATGGTACCAGCTGAACTTAAGGAGCTGAAAACTCAGTTGCAGAAGTTATTAGAGAAGGCTTTCATTCAGCAGAGTTCTTCACCGTGGGGAGCACCTGTGACGCCCGAGATTTTAACTGTACTTCTAGCTTACTATTGCATCCACTATTTGCGCATTTCTTTTGTGCTTTGCTTGTTGTCTTCTTTAATCACTATTTATTCCATTTTTCAACTACTTAATTACCATGAATTAGCATTTTTATTAAATCATATTAATTGTTTTAGGAATGAGAAAAATGTGCATTTGAGCTTAGTGTGATAGGAGCACCCGTTTAGAAAATATTTTAGTCAATCTAATGAATAGTATTACGTGACTTAACTAAGTATTTTAGTTAGCTAACTTAGATTATGCGCATTTGACTCGTTTTTAAGTTAACTAGGCTCATTTTAATAGACCATACACTCACCCAAATAGGCCCCACCCTAATATATATTCAACCAAACACAAACAAGTCATAACTTAGCAAAAAAAAAAAAAGATGCAGAAATTACTGTAGCAAATCCGAACATCTTTGTGCAACCAAGGATGAGAGTTTTAGCTAATCAAATCTCCATTCCAAGCCAATCCAAGCAAGGTTCAAGTAGTTTAGGATGTCTACTAGCCTTTACCGAGCTCCTACGTGCTTTAGGTGAGGGATTTCAAGCTTGTTTGTGCATTTTAAAATTGTTGCTCATTTCTTGAATTCTTAGATTTGTTATCAAATGCTATTGCAATGCTCAAACATGCATATGTATGTTATATATAAGTGGTAGAGACCTAATTTATGCTATTGTTTCATAGTTTAATCGGTTGAAATTGCTCGTTGAATATTTGGCATGAATAGTGACGGGAATGTTAAGGTTTTGTGAAATCAGACCTTATAGCTTGAATTAATGGTTCTAATAGGTGCTTTAAATGTTAATGAAAGTAATGTAAAGGCCCCATAGGGTTTAATTGCTCATAACCTAGCAAAAGAAGGAAATAGCCAACTTTTATAAAGGGGTTTCGGGGTTATCGCAAATCCGGGTTAAATTGGCCTCTACATTTAGTAATCCTAGGCTATTTAGGACATAACTAAGCTTTGCTAGCTCCCATTTGAGTCCCGGTTGAGATACGTGTAGTACAAAGTCAAAAGAGAGAATTTGTGGCTTTTGGGTTAAATGCTAGTGTTTGCATGATTTCGAGGGTCCTAAAGGTGCCTAAGGGGTTAACTAGAAGCATGGTATAGGCTGCTTGCTAATCTAGAACCATAACATGAGTTTGGAAGGAAAACGGATTGAATAACAAAGGGGTTTAAGTGCAAATTCAATTGTCTCACACTTCTAAGACCTTAGCATGACTCCTTATGTGTTTAAATGTGGTTTCAAATTGTTTTGGAGCTTTTGGTATAGTTCTATGTGTATCTTGAATATTCCCCTTTGTAAATCTCTTAATTGCTTATATGAAACTATTTATTTTCTAATTGTTTCGAGATCAACCTGCTTGGTTGATCCTCCCACGTGTTATTTCTTATATTGTTGATATTGTCATGCCTTTGATAAGTGTATTGCATAGTGGTTGCGCAACCATAGTGCCATGGGCAGTTGTATTGGATATCGGTTGGGCGACAGGAGGCTTGCCAGTGGATATTCGATCTCCGTGCCCTAGTCCCTCACTCGCCTGGTCTGAAGATTGACAGGGGGTATTGGGTCGTAGGATTACCGGGGTACATCAGGAGTATACCCACTAGAGTGATTGGGGTTATGCCGACACATTGATCGTGGTTCGTGGTTCGTGGATCGTGGATCGTGGTCAAAGATAAGAGAATCATGGAGTGTTGGGGTTAAGTGTATCGTATCCTTTGTTATATGTGGTTATTTACTATTTCAATGTACTTCACTTGCCTTTCTTGTTTAACTATTATTTTTGTTGCATTGCACATCCCGATTCGTCTTTATCCCTCACTGGGCAATAGTGGTTGCTCATACCTCGCTAACATATTTTAGGAGACCCTGGGGTTGAACCCCAACTTGTTTTGGTTGAAGGTAAAGAGCTAGAGGTCCAGGCAGATCAGTTACCTTAGTTACAGTGTCTAATTGCATTAGGTGGATTTATGGCTCTTGCTGTTATGTGGAGATCTTGTTTGTTCTACCTTATTTTCTATGTTGTAGCCTAAGTGCTTATGTACATGTTTGTGTGATTGTAAGCTGAATGCTAGTTGATTGTAGTAGGAGGTATGAACTATGGCATGTAATAACTTATATTTCTACTCTTAGCTTCTTTGCATGCTTGGGAGTGAATGACTGGTTATTTTCAATTTCTAAGAATGCTTAAAAGCTATCATTAATTGGCATGATAAGCGGTTCTCGGTAAAGAAGTGAAGTTGGATGCATGCTTGTGTGTATCTAAACTGTTTGTATGTCTTAAGGCTCGGATGGCCTTAAAGTTGGGATTTTTATTTTGGAAATAGCTTTAGTGTTGTTCTATAGCTTATTTGAATGTTTATAGGTTTTTAGAATGTCCACGGTACAAGGGAAACTCTGTCCGTTTTTACTTAAAATTTTGAGACCGGGTTGGAATTGGGTTGAGAATAGCTTCATTATTAGAGCCTCCGGTCTCGTGAGGGATCGGGGCATTACAGGTGGTATCAGAGCTTAGTTAGCTCTTAGCCGGGACATGGTCCTCAGCCTGTCGGGTAGTAATCCTTGTGTGTGTTCTTGTTAAGTTTGTGCTTGTATGTGTGATTGTGTGTCTTGAATTAATGTGTGCACCTATGTGATATAGTTATCTGTTATGTGTTAAACGTGTGCTAAGTGAAGTGAAGTTGCATCGAATTGACCTCGTGAATCGTTATCTGCTTGAATTATTGATTGTAATATATGTACTTGAGCATTTTGAATTAAGTTTTGTTGTGAATTGAATTGGTTATGTTACGATTCACACTTGAATGACTTTGTTGCTTATATTGTTTTATATGTTCTTTTATAATCATGCTTGCATCATAGTTTAAAGAATGGTTATATATATGCAATAGTTTGGCATTCATACATAGCCCATCGATTGGTGAGAAAAACTTCTTCCTCCCATGGAGAGAGGTGATTAGTGGCTGGCCTTTCAAGTTATGTGGATTAGTAGGAACGTGAAGCGGTTGATCAGCCATTTTATTTGGGAGTTGGTGTTGTGGGCAGAACTTAGTTATTGGGATTTCTACCAAGGCATTTTTCTCTGCTCAGTAGTCAGAAATGAATGGCTTCCCTTGGGATTTCTATATGACTGTTCTCTAAGGAATTCTCTTGGTATTTTCTTATTTAGCATTCTTCTGGTATTTTCTTATTGGCATTTCTCTGAAGACTTGGTATTTGGAATTCTATTCAACCATATTATACAGTATTATCTACAATATTTATGCTCCAATCTTTTATTGGTATTTTCTAGCCACTTTTAGTTGAGATTATATTAGTCTACAGTGTTCGTGTCAGCGGGATTCTTATTTGGATTTCTACGTAGCAATTCTATTGGAGCCTTTATTTGGCCTTATTACTTGGGATTCGCTGACAGTACTACTGGGATTTCGTAATGGGATCTTACAAGAATTCATACACGGTATTCTTGCTCAGCAACTGATGAAGAGTAATTGAAGTTGGTTTTCAGTTGATGCGGAGTTCTCTTGGAAGAAGAATTGGGTGGAAACAATTAGTTTAAGGGGGAGAAGATGTGACGCCTGATATGTTAACTGTACTTCTAGCTTACTATTGCATCCACTATTTGCACATTTCTTTTGTGCTTTGCTTGTTGTCTTCTTTAATCACTATTCATTCCGTTTTTCAACTACTTAATTACCATGAATTAGCATTTTTATTAAATCATATTAATTATTTTAGGAATAAGAAAAATGTGCATTTGAGCTTAGAGCGATAGGAGCACCTGTTTAGAAAATATTTTTGCAAATCTAATGAATAGTGTTACGTGACTTAACTAAGTGTTTTAGTTAGCTAACTTAGTTTATGCGCATTTGACTCGTTTTTAAGTTAACTAGGCTCATTTTAATAGACCATACACTCACCCAAATAAGCCCCACCCTAATACATATTCAACCAAACACAAACAAGTCATAACTTAGCAAAAAAAAAAAAGATGCAGAAATTACTGTAGCAAATCCGAACATCTTTGTACAGCCAAAGAGGAGAGTTTTAGCTCATCAAATCTCCATTCCAAGCCAAGCCATGGTAGGTTCAAGTAGTTTCGGGTGTCTACTAGCCTTTGTCAAGCTCCTACGCGCTTTAGGTGAGGGATTTCAAGCTTGTTTGTGCATTTTAAAATTGTTGCTCATTTCTTGAATTCTTAGATTTGTTATCAAATGCTATTGCAATGCTCAAATATGCTTATGTATGTTATATATAAGTAGTAGAGACCTAATTTATGCTATTGTTTCATAGTTTAATTGGTTGAAATTGCTCGTTGAATATTTGGCATGAATAGTGACGAGAATGTTAGGGTTTTGTGAAATCGGACCTTATAGCTTGAATTAATGGTTCTAATAGGTGCTTTAAATGTTAATGAAAGTAATTTAAAGGCCCCATAGGGTTTAATTGCTCATAACCTAGCAAAAGAAGGAATAGCCGACTTTTAGAAAAGAGTTTTGGGGTTATCGCGAATCCGGGTTAAATTGACCTCTACATTTAGTAATCCTAGGCTATTTAGGACCTAACTAAGCTTTGCTAGCTTCCATTTGAGTCCCGGTTGAGGTACGTGTAATACAAAGTCAAAAGAGGGAATTTGGGGCTTTTGGGTTAAATGCGGGTGTTTGCATGATTTCGAGGGTCCTAAAGGTGCCTAAGGGGTTAACTAGAAGCATGGTATAGGCCGCTTGCTAATCTAGAACCATAACATGAGTTTGGAAGGAAAACGGATTGAATAACAAAGGGGTTTAAGTGCAAATTCGATCGTCTTACACTTCTAAGACCTTGGCATGACTCCTTATGTGTTTAAATGTCGTTTCAAGTTGTTTTGGAGCTTTTGGTATAGTTCTATGTGTATCTTGAATATTCCCCTTTGTAAATCTCTTAATTCCTTATATGAAACTACTTCTTTTTTAACTATTTCAAGGTCAACCTACTCTGGTGATCCTCCCACGTGTTATTACTTATATTGTTGATATTGTATTGCCATTGATAAGTGCATTGCATAGTGGTTGAGCGAACATAATATCAGAGGCGGTTGTATTAGATATCGGCTGGGCGACAGCGGGCTTACCAGTAGATATTCGATCTTCGTACCTTAGTCCCTCACTCGCCTGGTCCGGAGATTGCCAAGGGTGTTGGGTCGTAAGATTATCGGGGTACATCCGGAGTATACCCACTAGAGTGATTGGGGTTATGCCGACACATTGATCGTGGTTCGTCGTTCGTGGATCGTGGATCGTGGATCATGGTCAAAGATAAGAGAATCATGGAGTGTTGGGGTTAAGTGTATTGTATCCTTTGTTATATGTGGTTATTTACTGTTTCAATGTACTTCACTTGCCTTTGTTGTTTAACTGTTATATTTGTTGCATTGCACGTCCCGATTCGTCTTTATCCCTCACTGGGCAATAGTGGTTGCTTGTACCTTGCTAACATATTTTAAGAGACCCTGGGGTTGAACCCCAACTTGTTTTGGTTGAAGGTAAAGAGCTAGAGGTTCAGGCAGATCAGTTACCTTAGTTGCAGTGTCTATTTGCGTTAGGTAGATTTATGGTTCTTGCTGTTATGTGGAGATCTTGTTTGTTCTACCTTATTTTCTATGTTGTAGCCTAAGTGCTTATGCATATGTTTGAGTGATTGTAAGCTGGATGCTAGTTGATTGTAGTAGGAGGTATGAACTATGGCATGTAATAACTTATATTTCTGTTCTTAGCTTGTCACGCCCCAACTCGACCCCTCCTACGATCAGTCAGGACGCAACGGAGTTTCGGCAGCATAACGACAGTAACATGAACATCCGGGCTCTAAACCAACCCTTAAGAACGACATGCATCAACCTCCATAAATCACCAACCAATTCCACAATCAAATTGACAACATACAACACAACCACTTCATACATTAAACATTCTTTCATCAACTCCTTCATAGTTACGCGCCTCCGTTCCAACATAGTACATAGGCTATACATACATATCAAAATAGATTATAAACAAACTTAGCAACCTAGATCATAACAAAAGAAACACTACTAAGTTAGCATCATTTAGTTCATTATCTTACTACAACTTATACATCATAAATTACAAGGAAAATAAAAGACAACTAGGTTAATATACAAGATAATAGAGTATACAACATCTCAAGCATCAAGGACAAGACTCTGGCACATAGGACTCGTCCACATACGGCACATTTTCCATATTCTCCTCTTTAGGAGGCACGTACCCGTAATCCTGCTCAAGTACACCTGTAAGCATGCAATAATAGAGAGTGAGCTTATATAAAATAAGCCCAGTGATGATCCGATAGATCTCGAGCAAGGTCTACTAAACTCCTTGGAATAATCCTTTGAGTCAGTAAACACACAATAACAATAAATAATACTATCATCACATAACTATATGACCATTCAATAAAGGATACTCTCTCTAGTTGGTGTAGCTCCAAACGCCATCACGATCTCAACCATTCTTCTTGTAACTCCCCATTACTCACGCACCCGGGGTACCCCAATAACCTCGCCCTCCATGACACCTCCGTCATGCGAGCTGGAGGCAATCTCTGATAGTCATGCCGTTATCAACCCGACAGCCCGATGCTGCCCGAGAGGTGGCACACACATACCAGAGACCCAGCAATAATAATAAACATCAATCATCAATATTCCGAGAGATCAGCAACAAAAGTGCCCGATTCCCGTACTCAATAATCAATCAATAAAACATCAATATAACATCAATATAACATTAATATAACATTAAACAACAAACAACTAAGTTAGATGACAAAGTAGGCCATCTAACCGAACATGCATTAAACACACAATCAAACTCTAATTTACCCATCAACAACTCACAATTCAATCACTCAACACCACCCAACCATCTAAAGGCATCGTTCAAGAAATTAAAGAATGACAACCTAAACTTCTAAAATTCATAACTTACAATCTACTAATCCAAACATTGCCAAATCAGTTTCTATCACTCACCCATTCAACCTACTACATTAACCCTATCGGAAATCCACCATAACACCTCCAAATCATGCCCGATAACCCTAAAACCCTAGGATGTCTTGGCTGGATTTTCCGGGTTTTCACACGAACAATGTAATTGAAAATTCGGCATTACAACAGCGCTAACACGTAATTATCAAGTATTTAGAAATCGACGGCAATCGATTTCGATCAACACAACTCATTTAATTCAACTTTGAACATTTTAATCAAAATTAAATACCCGAAAAATAAAAATTATGCTACATCCGACAGAAATTCGTAGTATTGGTATATAACGATCCCTAGCATGCAAGGAGCAATAATCTATCATCAGATTTTAATTCTAACGGTTAAATTTTCATTTATGAGCAAAAGTATAAAAATGACATTTTGAGATCTAGAATTTTTCTCTCACCTTAGATGCGATATAAGCCTAGGAATGCGTGCTATGCGTGCCCAACAAGCAGAATCCAAGTCGGTGCGAAGTTTCACGGACAAAAACTAGGTTTTTCTTTGAAAAATTGGATTGAAAGCTTGAGTTTTTCTCTTTCTTTTTCTCCCTCTTTTCTCTCGGCCTTGTGTGTGTTTGAGGAGTGTGTTTTGTGTTGTGTGAGTGTGTGTTGATGACAAGGAGTATTTAAAAGCTTGGTCAATTAAAAAAATGCAAAGTCAAAGTTAGTTTTAATTAGTATTTTTGTGTTTTTAATGACTTTAATTGCATTTTAGTGCTCACCAAGTTAAAAATAATTATGCCACCCCCAAGATATCTCAAGTGGATTATTTTTAGGTGACAAGAAGTTTTACAATCCAACAATTTCACCCGAGTCGGCTTAAAACTCGATTTTCGCAAAAGTCGGTGTAAAAACCCTAATAAATTCTTAAGCCGATTTTAAAACTGTTTTAATCAAACACAGGTCTATTAAAGTCCGTGGACTAGGTCTAGAAGGGTTAAAAAGACCAGTTTCAAAATTATAGCGGACGTGTTTCGAAAACACTATTCACTAAAAATCGACGATAAAATTTCGGACTCCGTTTTTTATGAAAATTTCATGAATGCACATTTAGCATGTTCTAGGAGTATTGATACTAAAATTACCACATTCTAAGTCATATAGCACATAAACAGGTCAATTCACGCAAAACGAGAATAAACACGCAAAACGAGATAGGATAGAAAAGTGGGGTTCCACATAGCTTCTTTACATGCTTGGGAGTGAATGACTGGTTGTTTTCAATTTCTAAGAATGCTTAAAAGCTATCATGGAGTGGCATGATAAGTGGTTCGGTAAAGAAGTAAAGTTGGATGCATGCTTGTGTGTATCTAAACTGTTTGTATGTCTTAAGGCTCGGATGACCTTAAAGTTGGGATTTTTATTTTGGAAATAGCTTTAGTGTTATTCTATAGCTTATTTGAATGTTTACAGGTTTTTAGAATGTCCACGGTACAGGGGAGACTCTGTCCATTTTTACTTAAAATTTTGAGACCGGGTTGGAATTGGGTTGAGAATAGCTTGGTTATTAGAGCCTCCGGTCTCGTAAAGGATCGGGCGTTACAGTACCCGTTTTATTTGTGAAGATGAAGGATAGTACCTTGAGATTATGCATCGACTCTTGTGGTTTGAATTAGGTGACCATCAAGAACAAGTATCCTTTGCCACTGATTGACGAGTTGTTTTGTAACGACCACAACCCGGCCCTTCTCAAGACTAGGTCAAAGTCTGCACTTACTTGTCATTGCGATTTCATAACTTTTTATAAGAAGGAACAATAAATAAAGAATAAATATAGAATTATTCAATAACAAGGCTTTATACAATAATTCCAGTACAAAAGGGTGATACAACATCTGAGATCCGATAACTACCTGGCTAACATACAAACTAGGTTTTAGCACCGCTACCCTTCCACCCGAAATTAATACAGCAAACTCTAACTTTTACAACTTGGATCCAACTATGATAGCAAAAGGCTTCGAGCATGTAAACATTGAAAGTCAATTTCCATTTCAAGCTAAGCTGCATCTGCACTGGGGGGAGAAAAAAGGGTGAGCTCTGGGGAAGCTTAGTGAGGATGAAATAGAAGAGTTTTGAAAACATTTCTGGTTGGTCTCTTTTGAAGATCATGATGCAACACATGTACAATACAATCCACATAGGGTAAACGATAAGATACAATAATATATGATAACCAATAGAGATTATTAACACATTTGAATCACGTAACGACATGTAAATAACAAGCAGATTTCCTCCGCGAGGGTGGAGATCACCAAGCGGGAAGACTTACCCATTTTCTGATATCACTTCCAGAGGTGGCCAGCCTCGAATCAAGATCACAATTTAACTTCTTATCTCTCCCAAGAGGATACTCTGGATTGTATCCAAAATCTACGACCCAACTCCCCGAGGGTGGAGATCGCCAAGCGGGAGAGGGAATAGGACCACGATAGGTATGGGAGCACCGACAAACCTTATGCCGCCCAGCGTTCGTACCAACTATCGTGCCTGAGATTGCGACCCCTAATCAAGTAGCATACAAGCATGCACAAGTTGCCACATAACACACAACTGATAAGCAGTTCGATAAACACGTAGGTGGAGAACAACAAAAGAGGTTGTCCCCAAACATATACTTTCAACAATCAAAAGCTCAGGATAATTCAAGTTAATCATGGCTAGCTTCCAAATTCCTTCAGATTAATAACACCCTCCAGTTCAGTATTCAAGAGTTACAAGCAGTCAGAAGAACGTATTTATAATCACTAATTGTTGTCACATAAAGTGATAAACTCCACATTAATCAGTAACCGTTAATTCTTAACTAATACATTATCAAAGTCAACTCTAATTCAATCAAATAATGAATATTAACAAGCATGATATTTATCTCAAGGTAGAGTATTAAAATAACAAATCATGCTATAGGTATATAATAATCATATAAACAAATAAGATGTTGTTTTTAGTAAAACTCCTCACCTTAAAATGCTAAAAATTGGAGAAGACTCGGACCGGTTTTGAAACTTTTAGAACATTAAATAAGCTGAATTGATATAATTTAGTGGAACCGGGCCAAAGAAAACTTGTTTGCCCGTTTGATTTCAGGGGTTCAAGTGACCCCTTTATATAGGCCCTCAAGGCCAACGCATGCGGGACACGTGTCCCTCCACATGTCTCACATGCGTGGCACGTCCACGCATGTGTGACTCGTGTCTCGAGTCACGTGTCATTCCCTGAGAGTGATACCAACGTTTCATTTTTTGCCTATTTCATGTGCAGGTATACCGATTTTCGTATTTTTAGGTGTACCGATTTTCGTTTTTTGCCAAATTTCGCCATTAAGTAGTAAAAGTTAAAAGAAACCCAATAGTGTATGCCTGTTTTTCGCGACGAGATCCCGATTTTCCTATAATTGGCTCCGAAGTGAAACCCCTTTTTTGGATAAAAAAAAAACCCCTAAAATCAGAAAAACAATCGAAATGGCTCGAAAAGTTAAAGGAAATCACCCATACTCTTATAAGCAGCTGAAAAGTTTTACTTGGTTATGATATGGAACTTTACATCCCTGTAATGACCCTAAGCTTAAAGTTAAAAGAACACCTAATAATATGTTATTATTAATCGTAATACTAATTGATTTTTTTTAAATAGTAAGAAAATTAACTATAGATTAAATGTAGGCAAATAATCACAAAGGCATATTTTTCAAAAATAACGAAAGAAATAAACATAAATAAATACTTATAAATACATGGTCAGGCTTGGGTATTACATGTTTGATCAACTTCAGGGAGCCAAAGTCTACTCTAAGTTTGACTTGAGGAATGGGTATTATCAGCTTTGGATTTGTATGGAGGATGTTCTAAAGACTGCTTTCAAGACTCGGTACGGACATTATGAATTTGTAGTTATGCCCTTTGGACTGACTAATGCACTGATAACATTAATGGAACTTATGCATCGAGTCTTTCAGTCGTACTTGGACCAGTTCGTGGTAATCTTTATTAATGATATCTTGGTGTATTCTAAGACTGAATTAGAACACGGGCAACATCTACGACTTGTCCTACAGAAGCTGTAGGAGCATCAGTTGTTTGCGAAGTTCAGTAAATGTGAATTCTGGCTACAACGAATATATTTTCTTGGCCATGTGATTACTCAGAACGGTATTTCAGTAGATCCCACTAAGATTGAAGTGGTGATGTCTTGGAAACGGCCGGAGAATGTTTTGGAGTTCGCAGCTTCCTTGGTTTAGCGGATTATTATCGTAAGTTTGTGAAACACTTTTCTAAGATCGTAGGGCCACTTTCTAAGTTAACTCAGAAACGAACCAACTTTACTTGGGATGAGAAATGTGAGAGTGGATTTCAGGAGCTGAAAAAGAGATAGACTACCGCTCCAATACTTGCTCCACCATACGGAACCGATAATATGGTCATCTACAGCGATGCATCCAAGGAAGGCTTGGGTTGCGTACTTAAGCAAAATGGTCGGGTTATTGCCTATGCTTCTAGAAAGTTAAAATTGTATGAGGTAAATTATCTGAATCATGATCTTGAGTTGGCAGCAGTTGTATTCATACTGAAAAAGTGGTGTCAATATCTGTGGGGTAGTAAGTTCGAGATTTTCACTGATCATAAAAGTTTGAAGTATTTGTTCCTATAGAAGGAGTTGAATATGCACCAACGGAGTTGGATGGAACTTCTCGGAGATTATAATTGTTCTATCAATTATCTGCTTGGGAAGGTAAATGTTGTATCAGATGCTCTTGGTCGTAAGGCGAATGTTGCTTGTTTGGTTGTTAAGAAGTGGGAGGTTCTTGAGGAAGTCAGTTATTAGAGACCGGAATTGACTCAGGTTGGGGTTATGTGTTCACATCTCTGTATTCAACCTTTATTGTTGTCTCAGATTAGAGAAGCTCAGCAACTTGATGTGAAACTTTAGAAGATCAAGGATCAGATCACGGATGATCAGTCTGACTTCAAATTACATGAGGATGGTATTCTTTGATTTCGGAACAGGGTGTATGTTCCTGATGAACTGGGTTTGAGGGCGGGTATTTTGGAGAAGGCTCATAATTCTAAGTATACTATTCATCCCGGTGGAAACAAGATGTATCGGGACTTTTAACAACATTACTTGTGGAATAACATCAAGAGGGAGGTTGCTCAGTTTGTATCCAGATATTTGACTTGTCAGCGGGTGAAAGCAGAACATCATCGACCAGCGGGGTTACTTCAGCCGTTGGTAATACCAGAGTGGAAATGGGAGCATATCACGATGGACTTCGTCACTAGTTTGCCTAGAACACCGAGAGATAACAATGCGGTTTGGGTTATTGTGGACCGTTTGACGAAGACAACTCATTTTATTCTGATAAGGATAAGAGATAAATTTGCAAAGTTGGCAGACCTTTATTTGGATCAGATTGTTAAACTTCACGGGATTCCATCTAGTATTGTCTTTGATCGAGATCCTCAGTTTACTTCTAGACTTTGGGAGAAACTCTAAGAAACTTTGGGCACTCAATTGAACTTCAGTACAGCGTATCATTTGTAGACCGACAGTCAATCGGAGAGGACTATTCTGATTCTGGAGAATATGCTCAGGGCTTGTGTCTGGATTTTGGGAAGAACAGGGAGAAACATCTATTGCTTGTCGAGTTTGCCTATAACAATAGTTATCTAACGACTATTGGGATTGCACCTTTTGCAGCTTTCTACGACCGTAAGTGCTGATCACCTTTGTATTAGGATGAAGTGGGAGAGATGAAGGCTATTGATCCGACTATTATGTCAGAGCTTCTAGAGAGGATTGAGAATGTCCCATTGATCAGGCAGAGAATGCTGACAGCGTAGAGTAGATATAAGAGTTATGCTGATAAGCGCCGTCGGGATTTGGAGTTTGCAGTCGGGGATCGAGTTTTCTTGAAATTGTCTCCTCGAAAGGGGTTTACTCTTTAGGGTAAAGGTGGTAAGCTAAGTCCGAGGTTTGCATGGCCGTTTGAGATTACCGACAGAGTTGACAAGTTGGCGTATCGGTTTGTATTACCACAGAGCTTCTCTAATGTTCAAGATGTCTTTCCCGTATCTAATTTGCATAAGTATTATCCAGACCCTTCTCATATTTTAGAGCCAGAGCCATTGCAGCTTAGTGAGAATTTGACTTATGATGAGTAGCCGATTCGTATTTTAGATCAAATGGAACGGGAGTTGAGATCAAAGAAGATTCCGATGGTTAAGATGTTGTGAAAGCATCATGGGATTGAGGAAGCTACTTGGGAAAGAAGATATCAAATGCAACAGCAGTACCCAGATTTGTTCCATGCAACAAGTAAGAATTTCGAGGATGAAATTTCTTTAAGGGATAGAGAATGTGAAACCCCATATTTCACCTTTGTATAGAATTGCGTGTTTTGACCTGTTTATGTGCTATTTGAGTTATAATGCGCTAATTCTGTGATTTATATTCCTATTACATGCTATGTGAGCATTCATGAAATTTTCATAAAAAACTGCATCGAAAATTTTATCATCGACTTTTTTGAATAGTATTTTTGAAACACGTCCGCTATAATTTTGAAACTGGTCTTTTTAGTATTTTTTTAAACCTAGTCCTCGGATATTAATAGACCCGTCTTTGATCAAAATGAATTTTGAATCAGATTAGGAATTTAAAAGGGTTTTTACACTTTCTTTTGCAAAAAATCAAGTTTTTAATCGAGTCGGGTGTAAATATATGCATATGAAACTTGTTGTCAACTAAAAATATACTACTTAAAATAATCTAACTGTTAAATTGATATATGTGAGCAAAATAGTCTAAAAATGCAATTAAAAGACTAGAAAATCAACTTAAATTAACTTTGACTTTGTAATTTTTGTTGACCTTTGTTATATATGTATCAACACATACTAAAATAGCACAAAAATACCTTATTTTACACTCACATTGCCGTGAGCCATAGGAGAGAAAAAGCGAGTTTTTTTCAAGGTTTTTCAAAGAAATTTTACCTTAGAAAACTCAGTTGTTGGCCAAAGCTTTTCAAACCGAGTTGGATTTTACTTGTTGAGCATCTATTGCACGCATTCCTAGGCTTGTTTCAGATCAAAGGTGAGAGAAAAATTCTAGATCTTAAAATGCTATTTTGTGTCAAATTCATTTAATTGAATTTTTATCCGGTGAAATATTATATTGTCTTTAGATTATTGTTCAGTAGTTGCCAAGGATCATTTATATGCGTTTATAGCTATTTTGATCAGTAGGAGCATGTATTTCTATTTTTTCGGGTATTAAAGTTGAGTTATAGCTTCATTGTTAAATAATTGTTGTTGTGGTGGTTGGAATTGATTGATTGTTGCTTCTAAAAGTTTGTTAATTGCGGGCTAGCAATGTTGTAATGCCGAATTTTTTATTGAAATGTTGTATCAAAATCCTGAAAAATTCAGCTAAGAGCATTGCCAAAATTAGGGTTGTTGGACTTGTTTTGGATGACTTTTGGTTGGTCTCTAGTGGGGTTCTTGTAGTTACATGTGTGGTTGAGTGGTAGGAAGTGGTTCAGAGGTTATTGGATTTCTAGATTGTAAGTTATGGCTTTTAGAAGTTTGTGTAGTCTTTCTTTGAAATGTTGAAATGTTGCCTTTGATTGTCTGGGTAGTGTTTGAGTAGTTGATTCTTGGGTTGTTGTTGATTAGGTCGGGGTTGAATGTGTGTTCGATTGCATGTTGAGTTGGATGACCTACTTTGTCATCTAGCCTAATCGTTATAGAATCGTATAGTTGTTTGTTTAAATGTTGTATAATCGATGGATTGTTGAGTACCGGGAATCAGGCACTTTTGTTGTTGATCTCTCGGAATATTGATTGATGGTTGAAATACGGGAATCAGGCACTTTCGTTGTTGATCTCTCAGAATATATAGAGTCAATTGTCATTGTTGTTGCAGCTATGATAATGTTATGTCACTTCGGGAGGCATCCTGGGTTGCTGGCACAGTTTTCATGGCTAAACCCTATCTCGCATAGGCGGAGATGCCATGGAGCATGGGTCTAGAATAAGGTACCTCAGGATTGTGTCATTGGGTTTGGAGGAATTGGTGAGCATTGAAACGGTGTTTGGGCTTTATCAACAAGTGTATCGTATCCTTATTGTGTTTTTACCGTTGTTACTATACTTGTATTGTTATCAGTGTTAATTGCGTGATGTTGCTTATAAGATAATTCCAAAGTGGTAGGGTAAATGTTTTCAAAAGATCTATCTAATTCCTCACTGGGCTTTGTCATATATAAGCTCACTCTCATTCGTTACCAGATATCGGGTACGTGCCTCAGGAAACTGAGAATGTGCCTTATGTGGACTAGTCTTATGTGCCAGAGTCTTATCCATGATATCTGAGTTGTAGTTCTCTTTTGGGTACCTTGAATATTAAAACTAGTTGGTTTGAATTTACTTAGAAGTTTGTGTTGTATAAGATGATTTAGAGATAGTGGTTTAAATGTTGGAAGCTTAGCAGTCTTACTTTTGGAACTTGAACAGGTTGCAAGACTAGCTTAATATATATTATGCTTGTAACGCTCCAACTCAACCCCTCGTACGATTAGTCAGGACGCAACGGAATTTCTGCAGTATAACGACAGTAACACGGATGTCATGGCTCTAAACCAACCCTTTTGAACATCATACAACCAACTCCACAAATCATCGACCAACTCTACAATCAAGTTAACAACATACAACGTAACCATATTATACATTAAGCATTCTTTCAACAATTCATTCATAGTTATACACCTCCGTTCCAACATCATACATAGGCTATATCATACTTTGCAAAATAGATTATAAACCAATCTAGTAATCTAATCATGATTGAAATAAATACTACTAAACTAGCATAACATAAGTCTTTATGTTTAAGTAAGTTATACAATCCAACATATTACAACAACTAAGACAAACTCATGGCAACGACTCCGGCATATAAGACTCGTCCACGTAAAGCACATTCTCAGCTTCCTAAGGCACGCACCCGTAATCCGGTTCAGTAACTCCTGCTTGCAGATAACGAATGAGAGTGAGCTTATATAAAACAAGCCCAGTGAGGAATTTATAGATCTTTAAACACACAATAAACTTCAACATCAATATAAACACAACAATAATGTGACGCCCGAGATTTCGTCGTACTTCTAGATTTCTGTTACATCTACTATGTGCGCATTCTTTCTGTGCTTTAATTACTGTCTTCTTTAGTTACTATTCCTTTCATTTTTCAACTGCATAATATTACTGAATTGGCATTTTTATCAAATCATATTAATTATTTTAAGAGTGAGAAAGATGGGCGATTGAGCTACGATCGATAGGAACCTTCACTAGGAAAATGTTTTTAGTGGTTCAATGAATAGTGTTATGTAACTAAACTAGGTAATTTAATTAGCTAGCACATAACTGCAACTTAGGACTTGTTTTAGCTAGCTAAACTTATCTTAGTAGTCATCATATGCACCCAACATAAGCTCCAACTTATTATAAACTCACCAACTCACAACTTAGCTCATAACATAGCAAAGAAAAAAAAGAAAAAAAGATGAAAATTACTGTAGCAGGGCATAAAGCTTCAAGCAGCCATAGGAGTGAAATTTTGCTCTTCAACTCTTCAATCCAAGCCTCTCCAAGCCTAGAGCAAGTTGTTTAGGGTGCATGCAAGCCTTCTAGGTGCTCTTACGCGCTTTGGGTGAGGGATTTCATTACTATTTTCGCATATTAAATATGTTACATTTTTCTTGATTTGTTAGAAATGCTATCAAATGCTATTGCAAAGCTTATCTATGCTCTTATACATTGTATATAAGTACTAGAGAACACATTTAAGCCATTAGTTCGCATTTTAAACGGTTGAAATCATTATCTTCATTTCATGAGGTGAATAGTGATGAATTTCTAGGGTTTTGTGTAATTGTGCATATTGGATTGATTCGTTGCTTCTAATAGATGCCTTAGGTGCTAATGAAGGTAGTCCAATAGCCCTGTGCCCTCGAATTGCCCCAAACTTGCTTAAAACGTAAAATAACCGACTTTTTAAAAGGGGTTTCGGGGTTAATGCTAATCCGGGTGGATTTGGGCTTCACATTTGTTATTCTTAGGCTACCTAGCTGCTATAGAAACTTTGCTAACTCTTGTTTGAAGCCTGGTTAAGGTATGTGTAGTTCAAAGCTATAAGAGGGAAATTGTGGCTTTTGTAGTAATTGCAAGTATTTGAATGTGTTAGAGGGTTGTAAGGGTGCCTTAAGGGTTAATTAGAAGAATGGTATAGCTTCCCCATGAATTCGGATTGTTAACTTGAGTTTGGAAGGAAAACAGATTGAATAACAAAGGAGTTTAAGTGCAAATTCAATTATCTCACGCTTCTAAGACCTTGGCGTGACTTCTTATGTGTTTAAATGTAGTTTCAAGCTGTTTTGGAGCTTTTGGTATAGTTCTATGTGTATTCTTGAATATGCCCCTTTGTAAATTTCTGAATGCTTATATGAAACTGTTGCTATTCTATCTGTTTCGAGGTCAACCTACTTTGTTGATCCTCCCACGTGTTATTGCTTATATTATTGATAATATCTTGCCATTGTTAAGTGCATTGTATATTGGTTGCACAACCATAGTGTTAGGGGCAAATGTGTTGAATATCGGCTGGGCGGCAGAGGGCATGCCAGTGGATATTCAAACTCCATACCCTAGTCCCTCATTCGCCTAGTCCAGAGATTGTCAGGGGATGTTGTGTTGTATGATTATCGAGGTACATCCGGAGTACACCCACTGGAGTGATTGGGATTATGCCGGCACAATAATCGTGGTTCGTCGATCGTGAATGAAGATCAAGTAAAGATTGGAGTGTTGGGGTTTAGTGAAAAGTATCCTTTTTAATGTGTGATATTTAATCTTTTTTCATTCTTAAATGGTTTTCATTACTATTAATGTTTAACTGTATTACTTGTTGCATTGCAATCGCCGGGAGACTTTATCCCTCACTGAACAACAATGGTTGCTCATACCTTGATATCATGTTTTAGGAAGTGTTGAGGGTGATCCCCAGCTAGTTGAGGTGGTAGTGGAAGAGGAAGACGTGCACGCTGAGCCCTTGCTCTAGTAGCTGTGTGATTGTTGTCTGAGGTGGATGTGTCTTCTTGTTATTATGTGGCGCACTTGTTATTCTATATTATGATCTATTTTGTAGCCTAAGGGCTATGTATATGCTTTGTAGTTGCAAGTTGAAAGATTGTTGGTTGTAGTGATAGATTTGAGAAACCATGGCTTGTAATAACTATGTTCTATTCTAGCTACTTGCATGCTTGCGTGTATGTGTTCTAATGTATGCTTGGTTCAACTTCTAAGAATGTTTCAATGATATCATAGAATGGCATGATAAATGGTTTTATGAAGAAGTCAAGTCGGTTGCATGCTTGTGTGAATCTAAATTATTGTATGCCTCAAGGCTCGGATGGCCTTGAACCTTTGAACTTTAGTTATAAAAGCTTGCCTTATTGTGTTGTGGCTTTCTTGAGCGTTTACAGGTTTTTCAGAATGTCCACGGTACAGAGGAGACTCTGTCCGTTTGTCGAGTCCAGACTTAACCTTTAGCGTGGGGTTAGGTCAGGGTGTTACATTTAGGTGGTATCAGAGCTTATAGAAAGCATGAAGCCGGGTTAATTTTCTCAGTCTGTGGGTAGAAGTCTATTAAGTTAAAGTGTTATTGTGTGAATAAATGTTTATTGATTGGCTAAAGGAAGGATTGAATGGTTAAAGCACATGCTAGCATAAAAGCGAGAATGTGAAAGGTCTTATATGAGTTATTGTGTAAAAGTGAAAGTCAAAAATGGAAAGTATGATTAATTGTTTTACTTGTGTCCTTAACATGCAAAATGTTTGTATGACCCTATATGTGATCTTATGTTAACTTATTTGAACTTATTCTTATGTGATTTAATTGTGAATTATACATATGCTTGTCATAATACTTTGCGTTCTAGTTGTTTGGAATGGGGCCCCGCCTTCGAATTAGGAATCAGGATATTGATAGAGAACCAGATGAGGCTCCCAGGCAAGAAGCCGGTATGGCAGGAAATGCACCACAGGTTCAGGAACCGAGTAACGCACAGATCATGGCCACAATGGCCAATGCCATGAATACCATTGCCAAGTTCGTGACTCAGCAGAGACAGACAGGGGCTGCCAAGGGCAATCAAGCCGCAAGTGTAATGCCCCGATCCCTCACAAGACCGGAGGCTCTAATAACCATGCTATTCTCAACCCAATACCAAACCCGGTCACAAAATTTTAGGAAAAACGGACAGAGTTTTCCCTGTACCGTGGACATTCTGGAAACCTGTAAGCATTCAAATAAAACACGAAGCAAATGAACAACATTTCTAATTGAAATCCCAACTTCAAGGCCATCCAAGCCTTAAGCAACACAAGACAATATAAACACATACAAGCATGCAACGTAGCTAGAAGCAGAAGCATAAGTTATTACATGCCACAATTCCATAACACTTACTACATCCACTTAGCTTTCAAATTGCAACCACTCAAATATATATACATAAGCCCTTAGGCTCCAAAATAGAACATAAAGTAGACAAGCAAGGTATTCTACAGTTTAGCAAGCAATCACTCCAATCTCAAGTAATAGTACACAGCAACCAAGGCAACTCCTCCAACTACACCACCTGAAACATGTTTAGCGAGGTATGAACAATCACAATTGCTCAGTGAGGGATAAGGTCTACCAGGGACGTGCAATGCAGCAACTTAACACAATTAATACAATAGATAAACAGTGAATAACAATTCTAATACCACATTTTAAAAGGATACAATCAATAACCCTTATCACTCCAAATCTTCGATCCCCGATCCACGAACCACGATCTCAATCTCGATATGCCGGCATCCCTTACACCAATGGGTACTCCGGATGTACCCGATCCTACGACCCAACATCCCCTGGCAATCTCCGGACCAGGCGAGTGAGGGAATAGCAGACGGAGCTAAGGCAACCAACACTGGCAAGCCCGATACCGCCCAGCGAGGCCATCGCATCCGCCGCGACAATGAGGTTGCGCAACCACAATGCAATGCAAGAATGATAACAATGACAATAAAATCAGGAAACACATTTAAGGACAAAAAGTAAGTTGTTCTCGCACCAAGTTACAATTTAGCAACAATAAGCATATATCAATTACGCAATTATACTAAACAATATACTCTTTTAGAAAGAAAATAAACTATAAGCACGTAAGGATGCAGGTCCCTCACCTCTACCGAGCTCCAAGATGTAAGTTTGAATCACATCATTTCCAGTCACCTTGAACCTATGAGCAAAGATTACTTCAATTACTCTTTAACTACAACATTCATTAATTATTCAGTTAGGTTAGCTAACTTATAACTTCGCTTATTTAGCATATATACAATATCTATTAGAATTCTATTTTTAACAAAACACCACTTTTACATACTTTAACTTAACATATATTCCATATTTTCCATAGTCTACAAGTTAACTAAGAAGATAGTTCAAAAACTTAAAGGAGAATGATTCAACCAGCATGCTATAACTAGATATAAACTGAACCAGAATTTAGTTTAACTAAGATCAACACATGAGCCTGTAGTTACTCATACTATTTCTCATTTTACTTTAGTTAATAACTTGTACAAGAAACTAATTCACTCCACATACAATAAACTAGCCATTAACTCAACTCAAAGAATTTCTCCAAAGAATTTATAGATAATAAAGGTTATGTTACTTTAATGTTCAAATGAAACATTCATTCACAATGACACTACCCAGTCTTTTACTACTTTAATGAACTTCTAATTCATATTCTACTTTACTTACAATAGTTAGTAATATCTCTATGAAGATAGGCCAACATTAGCACATTGGGAAAGAAATGCATTTATCAACTAATAGAAAAGTTAACTATCAACCATTTAATAACTAACATACTATTTTAGTAAAATAACTATACTTCAAGCTAAGATTCTAACATATCACTATGTATTAACTTAAGTTAATTACATTTAACATATAATAGACAACTATCAACTTACAATTAACCTTACATGTAGTTTCAAAAAGCATTAAACACATTCTTCCACATAGTTTACTTGACCTTTCTAAGTGTTCACTAGTTGCACATTGATAACAACAACAAATTCTAACAATTGAATCGTTTAGCATATATAGAAACATTACATATGTCTAAAGGTGGTGACCATCACAACTCTACTAGCATTTCTCATTCACAGTCGAATAGAATAGCTTTCAATTTAAATTAACTTTACTAGCAATTAGATTTCAATTACAATTCATGAAAACAACATAACTATAAGAGCCCCATTACGTCACTAATTATCCAAGGACACTACACAATAAGGTCTTAGAAGCGCGAGACAACCGAAATTGCACCTAAACCCCTTTGTTATTCAAGCTATTTCTCCTCCAAACCAAAGTTAATGATTCAAATTCAAAGGAAAACTCTACCAACCTTCTAACTAACCCTCAAGGAACCCTTTCAACCCTCTAACACATTCAAACGCTCGCAATAACCTCGAAAGTCCCAAATTCTCTCTTATAGCTTTACACTACACCTACCTCATCCGGGCTTCAAACAAGGGTTAGCAAAGCTTCTATAGCACCTAGGTAGCCTAAGAATACTAAAAGTAAAGCCCGAATCTACCCGGATTCGCATTAACCCCGAAACCCCTTTGTTAAAGTCAGCTATTTCATGTTTTAGGCGATTTTAGAGCAATTCAAGTGTACGGGGCTATTAGACTACCTTCATTAGCACCTAATGCATCTATTAGGAGTGTTGAATCAAACTAATACGTGCAATTACACAAAACCCTAGAAAAATATCACTATTCACCTCATAAATCAAACTAACGATTCTAACTGTTTAAAAAGTGAAACAATGGCTCAAATATATTCTCTATCACTCATATACAAGGTATAATAGCATAGATAATCAATACATTAGCATTTAGTCACATTTTCAACAAATCAAGAAAATAGCAACTATTTTAAAATGCGAAAATAAGCTATGAAATCGCTCACCAATGCGCGTAGGAGCACCTAGGAAGCTTGCACACCCCCTAAACTACTAGCTCTAGGCTTGGATTGGCTTGGCTTGAAGAGTTGAAGAGCAAAATCACCTTTTGCCTTCTCCTTTGGTGTTTTCGTCCCTGCTACAGTAATTCCTGCACATTTGTTTTCTTTTGTTTTGTGTTTTGGTGCTTATAAGGTTATATAGTGAGGTTAAGTTGAGGTGGGGTCAAGTGGTTGCTTAAGTGGACTTCTAAAATGCGCGTTGCTAGCTTAAAAATGAGCCTAAGGTGTAAAACATAGGCTAGCTAATTAAAACACTAAGTTAGTTATGTAACACTATTCATTGAACTACGAAAATCATCTTCTAAACGAGCTCTCCTATCGCTTCTAGCTCAATTGCACATTTTTCCCACTTCTCTAACAATTAATGTGATTTAATAAAAATGCTAATTCACTAATAGAATATAGTTTGAAAACGGGATGAATAGTAGCTAAAGAAGACAGTTAATAAAGCACAGAAGGAAATGCGCAAACAATAGATGCAACAGTAAATGAATGTACGGCTAAGATCTCGGGCGTCACATCCTCTCCCCCTTAAACAAATTGCGTCCACGCAATTCTTCTTCACAAGAGAACTCCACATCAACTGAAAACCAACTCCGATTATTCATCATCAGTTGCTAAGCAAGAATACCATATACGAATTCTCGTGGGAGCTCATTAAGAAATCCCAGTAGTATTGTCTACGAACCTCACTTAATAAGGCCAAATAAAGGCTCCAATAGAGATGCTACTTCGAAATCCAAATAAGAATCCTGCTGGCATGAATACCATAGAAGAATGGAATCCCAACTAAGAGCGGCGAGAAAATACCAATAAAAGTTCCGAGCAGGAGTATTGTAAATAATACCAGATAATAAGGCTGAAAAGAATCCATATACCAATTTTTTTTCCGAGAGATGCCGACAAAAGAATACCTGATAAAAAAAAAAACCAAGAATATGCTCCAGAGAACTGTCATATAGAAACCCCAAAAGAAGCTACTTATTTATGACCGCTAAGCACTGAAGAAGGCCTTAGAAGAATCCCAATAATTGAGCTCTGCCTACAACACCAACTCCCAAATAAAAGAGCTGATCAACAGCTTTACGTTCCTACTAATCCACATAACTTCAAAGGCCAGCCGCTAATCACCTCTCTTCAGGGGAGGAAGAAGTTTTTCTTACCATTCGACGGGCTATGTATGAATGCCAAACTATTGCATATATATAAACATTCTGTAAACTATTATGCAAGCAGGATTATAAAAGAACATATAAAACAATGTAAGCAACAAAGTCATTCAAGTGCGAATTATAACAAAACCAATTCAATTCACAACAAAACTTAATTTAAAATGCTCAAGTACATACGTTACAATCAATAATTCAAGAAGATAACGATTCACGAGGTCAATTCGATGCAACTTCACTTCACTCAACACATATTTAGGACATAACACATAACTATATCACATAGATGCACACAATCAATTCAAGACACACAATCACACATTCAAGCACACACTTTCAAGACACACTTAACAAGCACACACGCAAGGATTACTACCCGACAGGCCAAGGACCCTATCCCAGCTGAGAGCCAACTAAGCTCTGATACCACTTCTGTAATGCCCCGATCCCTCAGGAGACCGGAGGCTCTAATAACTATGCTATTCTCAACCCAATACCCAACCCGGTCACAAAATGTTAGGAAAAACGGATAGAGTTTTCCCTGTACCGTGGACATTCTGGAAACCTGTAAGCATTCAAATAAAACACGAAGCAAATGAACAACATTTCTAATTGAAATCCCAACTTCAAGGCCATCCAAGCCTTAAGCAACACAAGACAATATAAACACATACAAGCATGCAACGTAGCTAGAAGCAGAAGCATAAGTTATTACATGCCACAATTCTATAACACTTACTACATCCACTTAGCTTTCAAATTGCAACCACTCAAATATATATACATAAGCCCTTAGGCTCCAAAATAGAACATAAAGCAGACAAGCAAGGTATTCTACAGTTTAGCATGCAATCACTCCAATCTCAAGTAATAGTACACAACAACCAAGGCAACTCCTCCAACTGCACCACCTGAAACATGTTTAGCGAGGTATGAACAATCACAATTGCTCAGTGAGGGATAAGGTCTACCGGGACGTGCAATGCAGCAACTTAACACAATTAATAAAATAGATAAACAGTGAATAACAATTCTAATACCACATTTTAAAAGGATACAATCAATAACCCTTATCACTCCAAATCTTCGATCCCCGATCCACGAACCACGATCTCAATCTCGATATGCCAGCATCCCTTACACCAATGGGTACTCCGGATGTACCCGATCCTACGACCCAACACCCCCTGGCAATCTCCGGACCAGGTGAGTGAGGGAATAGCAGACGGAGCTAAGGCAACCAACACTTACAAGCCCGATACCGCCCAACGAGGCAATCGCATCCGCCGCGACAATGAGGTTGTGCAACCACGATGCAATGCAAGAATGATAACAATGACAATAAAATCAGGAAACACATTTAAGGACAAAAAGTAAGTTGTTCTCGCACCAAGTTACAATTTAGCAACAATAAGTATATATCAATTACGCAATTATACTAAACAATATACTCTTCTAGAAAGAAAATAAACTATAATGCACGTAAGGATGCAGGTCCCTCACCTCTACTGAGCTCCAAGATGTAAGTTTGAATCACATCATTTCCAGTCACCTTGAACCTATGAGCAAAGATTACTTCAATTACTCTTTAACTACAACTTTCATTAATTATTCAGTTAGGTTAGCTAACTTATAACTTCGCTTATTTAGCATATATACAATATCTATTAGAATTCTATTTTTAACAAAACAACACTTTTACATACTTTAACTTAACATATATTCCATATTTTCAATAGTCTACAAGTTAACTAATAAGATAGTTCAAAAACTTAAAGGAGAATGATTCAACCAGCGTGCTATAACTAGATATAAACTAAGCCAGAATTTAGTTTAACTAAGATCAACACATGAGCCTGCAGTTACTCATACTATTTCTCATTTTACTTTAGTTAATAACTTGTACAAGAAACTAATTCACTCCACATACAATAAACTAGCCATTAACTCAACTCAGAGAATTTCTCCAAAGAATTTATAGATAATAAAGGTTATGTTACTTTAATGTTCAAATGAAACATTCATTCACAATGACACTACCCAGTCTTTTACTACTTTAATGAACTTCTAATTCATATTCTACTTTACTTACAATAGTTAGTAATATCTCTATGAAGATAGCCCAACATTAGCACATAGGGAAAGAAATGCATTTATCAACTAATAGAAAAGTTAACTATCAACCATTTAATAACTAACATACTATTTTAGTAAAATAACTATACTTCAAGCTAAGATTCTAACATATCACTATGTATTAACTTAAGTTAATTACATTTAACATATAATAGACAACTATCAACTTACAATTAACCTTACATGTAGTTTCAAAAAGCATTTAACACATTCTTCCACATAGTTTACTTGACCTTTCTAAGTGTTCACTAGTTGCACATTGATAACAACAACAAATTCTAACAATTGAATCGTTTAGCATATATAGAAACATTACATATGTCTAAAGGTGGTGACCATCACAACTCTACTAGCATTTCTCATTCACAGTCGAATAGAATAGCTTTCAATTTAAATTAACTTTACTAGCAATTAGATTTCAATTACAATTCATGAAAACAACATAACTATAAGAGCCCGTTTACGTCACTAATCATCCAAGGACACTACACAATAAGGACTTAGAAGCGCGAGACAACCGAAATTGCACCTAAACCCCTTTGTTATTCAAGCTATTTCTCCTCCAAACCAAAGTTAATGATTCAAATTCAAAGGGAAACTCTACCAACCTTCTAACTAATCCTCAAGGAACCCTTTCAACCCTCTAACACATTCAAACGCCCGCAATAACCCCGAAAGTCCCAAATTCCCTCTTATAGCTTTACACTACGCCTACCTCATCCGGGCTTCAAACAAGGGTTAGCAAAGCTTCTATAGCACCTAGGTAGCCTAAGAATACTAAAATTGAAGCCCGAATCCACCCGGATTTGCATTAACCCCGAAACCTCTTTCTTAAAGTCGGCTATTTCATGTTTTAGGCGATTTTAGAGCAATTCAAGTGTACGGGGCTATTAGACTACCTTCATTAGCACATAATGCATCTATTAGGAGTGTTGAATCAAACTAATACATGCAATTACACAAAACCCTAGAAAAACATCACTATTCACCTCATAAATCAAACTAACGATTCTAACCGTTTAAAAAGCGAAACAATGGCTCAAATATATTCTCTATCACTCATATACAAGGTATAATAGCATATATAATCAATACATTAGCATTTGGTCACATTTTCAACAAATCATGAAAATAGCAACTATTTTAAAATGCGAAAATAAGCTATGAAATCCCTCACCAATGCGCGTAGGAGTACCTAGGAAGCTTGCACACCCCCTAAACTACTAGCTCTAGGCTTGGATTGGCTTGGCTTGAAGAATTGAAAAGCAAAATCACCTTTTGCCTTCTCCTTTGGTGTTTTCATCCCTGCTACAGTAATTCCTGCACATTTGTTTTCTTTTGTTTTGTGTTTTGGTGCTTATAAGGTTATATAGTGAGGTTAAGTTGAGGTGAGGTCAAGTGGTTGCTTAAGTGGACTTCTAAAATGCGCGTTGCTAGCTTAAAAACGAGCCTAAGGTGTAAAACATAGGCTAGCTAATTAAAACACTAAGTTAGTTATGTAACACTATTCATTGAACTACGAAAATCATCTTCTAAACGAGCTCTCCTATCGCTTCTAGTTCAATTGCACATTTTTGCCACTCCTCTAACAATTAATGTGATTTAATAAAAATGCTAATTCACTAATAGAATATAGTTTGAAAACGGGATGAATAGTAGCTAAAGAAGACAGTTAATAAAGCACAGAAGGAAATGCACAAACAATAGATGCAACAGTAAATGAATGTACGGCTAAGATCTCGGGCGTCACAGCAAGAGCCGAGGGTAGTGGTACTACCAGAGGTAATTTGTACGACAGGTTCTTGCATCATGGAGCCTACAACTTCTTCGGAGAGCCAGATGATATGCAGGCTGAAATGTGGTTGAGAAAGTTTGAAAGGGTGGCAGCAATACTCCAGTGCAGTAATGAGATGAAAATTACCTATGCCACATTTCTTCTAGAGGGTGACGCCGAGGAATGGTGGCGTACTATTAGTGAGAAATGGGAAGCAGGGAGGGTTCAACATTCGTGGGCTAACTTCGTCCGTGAATTCCGAGATAAATATATATCAGTGGTTGCCCGAGAGAGACGTCAAGCAGAGTTCATAGCTTTGAAGCAGGGAAATACGACAGTAGATCAATATGAGGCTACTTTTATTAGGCTCTCCCATTATGTGCCGGCCTTGGTACAACCAGAGGACATGAAAATACAGAGATTCATCATGGGGTTAAGAAATGATATTATGTTAAATCTATCTGCAAATGATTATCCTAACTATGCTGCAATGGTCAGAGCCGCCTTCAGGTATGAAAAACGCAAGGCAGATGTGTTGGCCGACACTAGTCAATCGAGTAAGCGGCAGTTTCAGTCACAAAGTCAAGGGTACCAGAGGTAGACTATTTTAGTTGGGCAGAGTCCACAGCCGAGGCAGACACAGAGTTACACAGGGCCTGTTCAGACTCAGTCGCGACCAGCACAGAGTCAGAATCAAGGGCAGGCTCGATCAGCAGTGGTTCGTTCACAGCAGGGTAGTTCAGCTACCTCTTCTTACAGAGCTCCTTCGGGAGGCACTGTTCCAAGACGTCACTAGCAGTGCAGCTTTTGTCAACGCCAGGGTCATATTGAGGAAAATTATTGGAAGAGATTGGGTCGATGTACCGGATGTGGCAGTGATCAACACAGGGTTAGAGACTGTCTAAAATTCAAGAATACTAGAGGTCAGACATCTGGTCAAGGCAATCAGACCAGGGCGTCAGCTGCAACACCAGTACCACGGGGTCAGGCCCGAGTATTTACCTTAGATGCAGAGGAGCTCTTGGACATGACTACCGTAGTAGAAGGTACTTTTCTTCTTAATGATCAATCGGTTAAAGTTTTAATTGATTCCGGGGCTTCGTATTCATTTATTACACCTATATGTGCACAAAATGCTAAGTTGAAACATGATAAATTGTTGCATGATATTGTGGTTTATACACCTATAGGGCCAAAGTTTGTCACCAAATCTATTTGCAAGGCATGTAATATCTTTATTCAAGGTTGTGTATTCCCTGTCGATTTAATTATTTTACCTTTCCGCGATTTTGAAATTATATTAGGGATGGACTGGTTAGGTAAGTATTATACCCAACTTGATTGTAGAAAGAAGATTGTGAAACTAGAAATGCCCGACCAGGCCGTACTTGAAATAGTAGGAAGTAGAAAATCTACGGGAACTCCTATCATATCTTCTATTAAAGCATCAAAAATGTTAGGTAAGGGTTGTGAGGCTTACTTTGCTTATTTGATTAATCAACCTAGTGATCAATTGTAACTGAATGATGTGCCTATCGTGAGAGAGTTTTCGAGAGTGTTTCCCGAGGAATTACCTGGTTTACCACCTGATAGAGAGATAGAGTTTGTGATCGACCTTTTACCAGGGGCTACGCCTATCTCTAGGACTTCGTACAGAATGGCTCCACTTGAGTTGCAAGAATTGAAAATTCAGTTGCAGGGTTTACTTGAGAAGGGATTCATTCAGCCAAGTTCTTCACCTTGGGGTGAACCGGTCTTGTTTGTTAAAAAGAAAGACGGATCTTTTCGCTTATGCATTGATTATCGAGGTCTTAATCAGGTAACTATCAAAAACAAATATCCATTGCCGTTAATCGAGGAGTTATTTGATTAGCTACAAGGTGCCAGGGTATTTTCTAAATTCGATCTGAGGCAGGGCTATTATCAGTTAAGGATTAAGTCTATTGATGTTCCCAAAACTGCTTTCAGAACTCGGTATGGTCATTATGAGTTTGTTGTTCTGCCATTTGGGATAACTAATGCTCATGTCGCATTTATGGATTTGATGCAAAGAGTATTCCATCCATATCTGGATCAGTTTGTGGTTATTTTCATTGATGACATCCTTGTATACTCTAAATTTGAGGCTGCACATGAACAACATCTCAGGATTGTACTACAGACTCTTCAAGAGCATAAATTGTTTGCAAAGTTCAGTAAGTGTGAGTTCTGGTTAAGGAAAGTTACTTTTCTGGGCCATATTATTTCTCAGTATGGGATTTATGTTGATCCAGTGAAGATTGAGGTTGTCATGGCATGGAAACGGCCAGAGACTGTTACAGAAATTCGTAGTTTTCTGGGCTTAGTGGGTTATTACAGAAGGTTTGTCAAGGATTTCTCTAAAATTGCTGGACCATTGACTCATCTTACTCGAAAGAAGACTGTATTTGACTGGAATGAGAAATGTGAGGCTAGCTTCCAGGAATTGAAGAACAGATTAACCATAGCTCCTATTTTCGCTCTACCTGAGGGTATTGGTAATCTGGTAATCTATAGTGATACTTCTAAGGAAGGTTTAGGCTGTGTATTGATGCACAATGGAAAAGTTATTGTCTATGCTTCCAGAAAATTGAAACCTTATGAACTTAATTACCCGACACATGATCTTGAGCTTGCAGCTATCATCTTTGCACTAAAGAAATGGCGTCATTATCTTTGGGGTAATAAATTTGAAATCTTTATTGATCACAAGAGTCTGAAATATCTCTTTTCTTAGTAAGAGTTGAATATAAGGCAGAGGCGTTGGTTGACGTTGCTAGAGGTTTATAATTGTACTATCAACTATCTGCTAGATAAGGCGAATATTGTTGCCGATGCTTTAAGCCAAAAGGCTACAATTGCCAGTTTAATCATAAAAAATTGGGAGTTCATGGAGGAATTATGTTTTTGAAGGCCCAACACTTCAAATTCTGGTATTCAATTTGCAAGTTTGCATATTCAATCTCTTTTATTATCCAGGGTTCGAGAGGCTCAGCAGGCTGATCTGCAATTGATGGAAATCTTAGAAAAGTCGAAAAGGGGAGAGTCGGATTTCAAATTGCATGATGATGGTCTTCTTAAATTCAAAGGCAGAATTTGTATTCCTTTTGAGCCACCTTTAAAGAAAGAAATTCTTGCAGAGGCTCATAATTCTAAGTATACTATCCATCTAGGCAGTACTAAGATGTACAGAGATCTGAAACAGAACTACTGGTAGAATAACATGAAGAGAGAGATTACTAACTATGTTACTAGATGTCTTACATGTCAGTAAGTTAAAGCTGAACATCAGAGACCGGCAGGGTTGTTGCAGCCGTTGGCCATTCCTATTTGGAAATTGGACCACATTACCATAGATTTCGTGTCAGATTTACCGAGGTCTTCGAAAGGTCATGATTCAGTCTGGGTTGTTGTGGATAGATTGACCAAAACTTCTCATTTTATTGCTATGAAGAAAACTGAATCTCTTGACAAGTTGGCTGAAATTTATATCGAGAATATTGTTAGACTTCATGGGATTCCGAAGAGTATTGTGTCAGACAGAGATCCCAGATTCACATCTCAATTCTGGCAGAAGATTCAGAAAGCTTTGGGCACGACATTGAGCTTCAGTACTTTTTATCATCCTCAAATTGATGGGCAATCTGAAAGAACTATTCTAATACTTAAGGATATGTTACGAGCGTGCATTCTGGACTTCGGTAAGATTTGGGAGAAATACTTACCTCTAGCAGAATTTGCTTATAACAACAGTTATCAAGCCACTATCGGTATGACACCGTATGAAGCTTTGTATGGGCGTAAATGCAGATCTCCCTTATATTGGGATGAAGTTGGGGAATTGAAATCTATTGATCTTACTCTATTGCCAGAGATGAATAGAATGATTGATAATGCTCAGCTTATCAGAAAAAGAATGCTTACAGCACAGAGTCGACAAAAGAGTTACGCAGATAGATGCCGTCATGATTTGAAATTTACCGTAGGTAATCGGGTATTTCTGAAAATTTCTCATCACAAGGGTATGATTCGGCATGGTAAGGGAGGTAAACTCAGTCCTCGTTATGTGGGACCATTTGAAATAACTGAAACCATTAGTGAATTGGCTTATTGACTAGCTTTGCCTCCTAGCCTGGGCAGAATTCATGATATCTTCCATGTTTCTATGCTTCAGAAGTATAAGCCAGATCCTTCTCATGTTCTTGAGCCCGAACCATTAGAGATCAGTGAAACTTTGACCTACACGGAAAAACCTTTTCGAATTGTTGATTGGAAAGTTTAGGAGCTCAGAACTAAAAGCATTCTGATGGTTAAAGTTTTGTGGGATCATCATGGGTTGGCGGATGCTACCTGGGAGAGGGAGGATCAAATGCGAGAGAGATATCCAGAGTTATTCGCTGAATCATGTAAGAATTGCGTGGGTGCAATTGGTTAAGGGGGAGAGGGTGTGACGCCCGAGATTTCGTTGTACTTCTAGATTTCTGTTGCATCCACTACGTGCGCATTCTTTCTATGCTTTAATTACTATCTTCTTTAGTTACTATTCTTTTTGTTTTTCAAGTGCATAATATTACTGAATTAGCATTTTTATCAAATTATATTAATTGTTTTAAGAGTGAGAAAGATGTGTGATTGAGCTACAATCGATAGGAACCTTCGTTAGGAAAATATTTTTAGTAGTTCAATGAATAGTATTACGTAACTAAACTAGGTAATTTAATTAGCTAGCACATAACTACAACTTAGGACTTGTTTTAGCTAGCTAAACTTATCTTAGTAGTAATCATATGCACCCAACATAAGCTCCAACTTATTATAAACTCACCAACTCACAACTTAGCTCATAACATAGCAAAGAAAAAAAAATAAAAGCTGAAAGTTACTGTAGCAGGGCCGAAAGCTTCAAGCAGCCATAGGAGTAAAATTTTGCTCTTCAACTCTTCAATCCAAGCCTATCCAAGCCTAGAGCAAGTTGTTTAGGGTGCGTGCAAGCCTTCTAGGTGCTCTTACGCTCTTTGGGTGAAGGATTTCATGACTATTTTTGCATATTAAGTATGTTGCATTTTTCTTGATTTGTTAGAAATGCTATCAAATGCTATTGCAAAGCTTATCTATGCTATTATACATCATATATAGGTGCTAGAGAACACATTCAAGCCATTAGTTTGCATTTTAAACAGTTGAAATCGTTATCTTGATTTCACGAGGTGAATAGTGATAAATTTCTAGGGTTTTGTGTAATTGTGCATATTGGATTGATTCGTTACTTCTAATAGATGCCTTAGGTGCTAATAAAGGTAGTCCAATAGCCCTGTGCCCTCGAATTGCCCCAAACTTGTTTAAAATGTAAAATAGCCGACTTTTTAAAAGGGGTTTCGGGGTTAATGCTAATCCGGGTGGATTTGGGCTTCACATTTGGTATTCTTAGGCTACTTAGCTGCTATAGAAACTTTGCTAACCCTTGTTTGAAGCCTAGTTAAGGTATGTGTAGTTCAAAGCTATAAGAGGGAAATTGTGGCTTTTGTAGTAATTGCAAGTATTTGAATGTGTTAGAGGGTTGTAAGGGTGCCTTAAGGGTTAATTAGAAGAATGGTATAGCTTCCCCATGAATTCGGATCATTAACTTGAGTTTGGAAGGAAAACGGATTGAATAACAAATGGGTTTAAGTGCAAATTCAATTGTCTCACGCTTCTAAGACCTTGGCATGACTTCTTGTGTGTTTAAATGTAGTTTCAAGTTGTTTGGAGCTTTTGGTATAGTTCTATGTGTATTCTTGAATATGCCCCTTTGTAAATTTCTGAATTGTTTATATGAAACTGCTGCTATTCTATCTGTTTCGAGGTCAACCTACTTTGTTGATCCTCCCACATGTTATTGCTTATATTGTTGATAATATTTTGTCATAGATAAGTACATTGCATAGTGGTTGCGCAACCATAGTGTCAGGGGCAGATGTGTTGAATATCGGTTGGGCGGTAGAGGGATTGCTAGTGGATATTCAAACTCCGTACCCTAGTCCCTCATTCGCCTGGTCCGGAGATTGCCAAAGGATGTTGGGTCGTAGGATTATCGGGGTACATCCGGAGTACACCCACTGGAGTGATTGGGATTATGCCGGCACAGTGATCGTGGTTCGTGGATCGTCAATGAAGATCAAGTGAAGATTGAAGTGTTGGGGTTTAGTGAAAAGTATCCTTTTTAATGTGTGATATTTAATCTTTTGTCATTCTTAAATGGTTTTCATTGCTATCAATGTTTAACTGCATTGCACGCCCCGGGAGACTTTATCCTTCACTGGGCAATAGTGGTTGCTCATACCTCGATATCATGTTTCAGGAAGTGCTGAGGGTGATCCCCAGCTAGTTGAGGTGGTAGTGGAAGAGGAAGAAGTGCACGCTGAGCCCTTGCCCTAGTAGCTGTGTGATTGTTGTCTAAGGTGGATGTGCCTTCTTGTTGTTATGTGGGGCACTTGTTATTCTATATTATGTGGGCCTAAGGGCTATGTATATGCTTTGTAGTTGCAAGTTGAAAGATAGTTGGTTGTAGTGATAGATTTGAGAGACCATGGCTTGTAATATCTATGTTCTATTCTAGCTACTTGCATGCTTGGGTGTGTATGTTCTAATGTATGCTTGGTTCAACTTCTAAGAATGTTTCAATGATATCATAGAATGGCATGATAAACGGTTTTATGAAGAAGTCAAGTCGATTGCATGGTTGTGTGAATCTAAATTATTGTATGCCTCAAGGCTCGGATGGCCTTGAGCCTTTGAACTTTAGTTATAAAAGCTTGCCTTATTGTGTTGTGGCTTTATTGAGCGTTTACAGGTTTTTCAGAATATTCATGGTACAGAGGAGACTCTGTCTGTTTGTCAGGTCCAGACTTAACCTTTAGCGTGGGATTGGGTCGGGGCGTTACAATAATCATAACCAACCAATAAGGATACTCTAGTTGGTGTAGCTCCAAACGCCATCACGATCTCAACCATCTTTTTATAACTCCCCATTACTCACACACCCGAGGTACCTCAACTAGCCCCTCCCTCCATGGCACCTTCGCCCATGCGAGCTGGGGGTAGTCTATGATAGTCATGCCGTTATCAACCCGATAGCCCAACATTGCCCGAGAGGTGGCACGCACTATCAAGACTCATGACAATAATAATAAACATTCATATCACAAGAGGACAACAAAAGTAGGTTGCATATCTCCTGGCTCATCAATAATCAATCAGTTAACTTTATTTCAACAACATAACATCAATTAATTAATTAACAACCCAACAACTAAGTTAGATGACAAAGTAGGCCACCCAACTTAACATGCATTAAACCGCACAACCAATCCGTAGTCTAACCATCAACAACCCAAGATTCAATCACTCAAACACCACCCAAACAACCAAAGATATATTTCAACATTTTAAAGAAAGACTACTCAAACTTCTAAAAGTCATAACTTATATTCTACTAATCCAATAACCTCCAAACCAGTTTCTATCACTCACCCACTCAAGCATCTACATTAGGCCCCTTGGAAACCAACCACAACTCATCTAAAACAAGCCAGGAAACCCTAATTCTACGATATGCCAAGGCTGAATTTTCTGGACTTTCACCATGACATCACAATCAAAATTTCAGCATTACAACATTACTATCACGTAACTTTTAGAAGCTAACAGCAATCAATTCCAACCGCCACAACAACTGTGGCACCCGAGATTTTTGCCATACATTCATTTACTATTGCATCCATTATTTGCGCATTTAATTCTGTGCTTTACTCGTTCTCTTTCTTAGATACTATTCATTCAATTTTTCAACTGCATAATATTAATGAATTACCATTTTTATTAAATCATATTAATTGTTATAGGAATCGAAAAAATGTGCATTTGAGCTAAGAGCGATAGGAGCACTCGTTTAGAAAATATTTTAGCAAACTAAGGAATAGTGTTACGTCACTTAACTTAGTGTTTTAATTAGCTAGCATTCACTTTGCACCTTAGGCTCGTTTTAAAGCTAACTACGTTCATTTTAGAAGACCATTTAAGCACCCAACTTGACCCCACCCAATATATACTCAACACGTAACACTTTAGCTCATACAAAAAAAAGATAGCAAATGCTGAAATTTACTGTGCAGAACCCGACAACCCTTCTCTTGCATTTGGGAGATTTTTGCCTCATCAATTCTTCAAACCAAGCCAAGCTAAGCTAGGAACAAGTAGTTTAGGGTGTTTGCAAGCCTCCTGAGAGTTCCTACGTGCATTGGTGAGGGTTTTCATGCTTATTTGTGCATTTTAGAAATGTTGCTATTTTCTTGATTTGTTAAAAATGTTGTCTAATGCTATTGCAATGCTCAAATAAGTTTATATATGTTGTATACATGTAGTAGAGACCACATTTATGCTATTGTTTCATATTTTAAACGGTAGAAATCAATGGTTGATTCGTAGAGGTGAAAAGTGACGGGATTTCTAGGATTTTGTGTATTTGTGCGTATTAGCTTGAATATTTGCTTCTAATAGATGCTTGAGATGCTAATGAAGGTAGTCCAATAGCCCCGGGTGGATTCGAGCTTCATATTTGATATTCTTAGGCTACCTAGGTGCTATAAAAGCTTTGCTAACCCTTGTTTGAAACCCGGTTAAGGTATATGTAGTTCAAAGCTACAAGAGGAAAATTGGGGCTTTTGGGGTAATTATGGGTAATTGAACGTGTTTGAGGCTTGTAAAGGTACCTTAAGGGTTGATTAGAAGATTGGTATAGCTTCCCCTTGAATTTGAAACATTAGCATGAGTTTGGAAGGAAAACAGATTGAGTAACAAAGGGATTTAAGTGTGAATTCGATTGTCTCACGCTTATAAGACCTTGGCATGACTCCTTATGTGTTTAAATGTGGTTTCAAGTTATTTTGGAGCTTTTGGTATAATTCTATGTGTATTTTGAATATGCTCCTTTGTAAAATTGCTTAATTGCTTGTATAAATTACTTCTTTTTCTAACTGCTTCGAGGTCAACCTACTTTGTTGATCCTCCCACGTGTTATTGCTCATATTATTGTCATTGTCTTGTCATTGTTAAGTGCATTACATATTGGTTGCGCAACCATAGTGTCAATGGCGGATGTGTTGAATATCGGTTGGGCAGCAGAGGGCTTGCCAATGAATATTCAAACTCCGTACCCTAGTCCCTCATTCGTCTAGTCCGGAGATTGCTAGGGGATGTTGGGTCATAGGATTATCAGGGTACATCCGAAGTACACCCACTGGAATGATTAGGGTTATGCCGGCACATTGATCGTGGTTCGTGGTTCGTGGATCGAGGTTCGTGATCAAAGATAAAAGAATCATGGAGTGTTGGGGTTAAGTGTATCGTATCCTTTGATATGTGTGGTTATTTACTGTTTTAAATGTAATTTACTTGTCTTTCTTGTTTAACTGTCATATATGTTGCATTGCACGTCCCGATTGGCCTTTAACCCTTACTGGGCAATAGTGGTTGATTATACCTCGCTAACATGTTTCAGGAGATGCTGTGGGTGATCCCCAGGTAAATTTGGTTGAGGAAGGAGAACTGGAGGTTCAGACTGACCCTTTGCCTTAGTTTTTGTGCTTTGTAGCTTAAGGTGGTTTATGTTCTTGCTGTTGAGTGGAAGAACTCATTTGTTTACCTTATATTCTATTTTGTAGCCTAGGGCTATGTTTATATTATGTAATTGCAAGATTGAAAGTTAGAAGGTTGTAGTAGTAGACTTGGAACTATGGTATGTAATAACTTATACTTTTGTTTTTGGCTACTTTGCATGGTTGAGGGTGAATGCTTTGTCGTATATTTGTTTTCAACTTCCAAGAATGTTTCAATGCTATCATGGAGTGACATGATAAGCAGTTTTGCTAAGAAGTTAAGTTAAGGATGCGTGCTTGTGTGACTCTAAACTATTGTATGTCTTGAGGCTCAGATGGCCTTTAAGCTTTAAAATTTGGTTATAAACGCCCGTCTTGATATATTGTGGCCTGATTGAGCAATTACAGGTTTTCAGAATGTCCACGGTACAGGGGAGACTCTGTCCGTTTGTCAGGGCTGGACTTAACCTTTAGCGTGGGGTTGTGTCGGGGCATGACATTTAGGTGGTATCAAAGCTATTGAATGCAAGAAGCCGGGTTAACTTTCTCGATCTGTGGGTAGAGAGGTCTATTATGTGATTGCATGATTTCAGGAATTAGTGATTTCTTGTTTGGTCAAGTGAAATTTGGTCTGGTAATGAACATGCTAGCATGGAAATAGAATGTTAAGAGTCTAGAATGTCAAGTATGATTTAGTGACTTATATGTACTTCTTGAATGTGGAATATTTACATGAACTTCTATATATTTGACCTTATGTGAATTTATTTGAACTTTTCTTTATGTGTTTACTTGTAAATTGCATATATATACATATATATGTCATAACACTTTGCATTCTAGCTATTCGAGATGGGGCCTCGTTGACAAAACAGAAATCAGAATGTGGGAGATGAGAAGGTTGATCAGCGGACAATTAATGCATAGCTGACGGCCGCAATAGGGCAGATTGCTTAGGTACTTCAAAGGCAGTGAGAAAATGTTTCGGTAGGCAATCTGGTTCAGGGCCAGACAGGGGCTGAGGGTGGTGGAGGTAACTACTTGGAGAAATTCTTGCACCGTGGGCCATCCAGTTTCTTTGGAGAGCCAGATGACATGCAGGATGAGAGATAGTTCAACAAGGTAGAAAAGATTCTTGTGGGCCTTGAGTACACTAATGTGAGGTGGGTTGCTTGTGCTGAAGTTTTGCTCGAGGGAGATGTAGAGCAGTGGTGGCACACTTTTAAATCTAGGTGGGAGGCGGAGGCTGTACCTCGGACTTGGGATGAGTTTGTGAGAGAATTCCGAGAAAAGTTCATCACTGAGACGGCTATTGAAAGGCGTGAGCAGGAATTCATTAATTTGAAACAAGGTAACATAACTGTTGACCAGTATGATGCTGCATTCACTTGCCTATCCCATTATATACCTGCACTAGTTCAGCCTGAGAACAAGAGGATCCAGAGGTTTGTTATGGGACTGAGGCCTGATATCTCTCTGAATCTGTCCACTCAAGACTATTCTTCCTATGCAGCAGCTGTCAGAATAGCAGCCATGTATGAAAAGCGTAAGGTAGATCTGTTTGGGGAACCAAGCTAGCCTAGTAAACGGCCACACCAGACTCAGAGTCAGGGATTTCAAAGGCAGACTATTTCAGTGAGTTAGAGTCAGCAGTCGAGGCAGACTCAGAGTTATACAGGGCCGACTCATACTCAGGCACGACCAGTTCAGAGTCAGACTCAAAGTCAATCTCGTCCAACGGCATCTCGTTCACAGCAGCGTAGTTCAGCTACCTCTACTTTCAGAGCTCCTTCGGGAGGCACTGCTCTAAGATGTCACCAGCAGTGTAGCTTATGTCAGCGTCAAGGTCATACTAAGGAAGTTTGTTGGAGGAAACAGAACAAGTGTACAAGCTGCGGGAGCGACCAGCACAGAGTGAAAGATTGTCTGAAATTCAAGAACACCAGGGGTCAAACATCGGCTCAAAACTCTCAGGCCAGGGCACCAGCTGCAGCACCAACACCACGAGGTCAGACTCGAGTATTTGCTTTGGGTGCTGAGGAGCTTCCAGATACGACTGCTGTGGTAGAATGTACTTTTCTCCTTAATGATCAATCAAATAAGGTTTTAATTGACTCCGGGGCTACTCATTCATTCATTACTCCTACTTGTGCACAAAATGCTAAATTGAAACATGATAAACTGTTGCATGAGATTGTGGTCTATACTCCTATGGGTCCGAAGTTTGTTACTAGATCTATTTGTAGAGCATGTACTATTTTTATTGAGGGTCGTGTATTTCCTGCTAATTTGATTATTCTACCCTTCAATGACTTTGAAATTATATTGGGGATGGATTGGTTGGGGAGTTATTATGCACAGCTTGACTGTAGAAAGAAGATTGTGAGATTAGATATGCCTGACCAGCCTATAATTGAAATAGTTGAGAATAGAAAATCAATTGGAACTCCTATCATTTCTTCTATTAGAGCATCTAAACTACTGAGCAAAGGTTGTGAGGCTTATCTTGCATATTTGATTAATCAACCTGTCGACCAGTTGAAATTGAATGACGTGCCTATTATGAGAGAGTTTCCGGGGGTTTTTCCTGAGGAATTACCTGGTTTACTGCCTGATAGAGAGATAGAGTTCATGATTGATTTATTACTGGGGACTACACCTATCTCTAGGACTTCGTATAGAATGGCTCCACCTGAATTGCATGAGTTGAAAGTTCAGTTGCATTGCTTACTTGAGAAGGGATTCATTCAGCCGAGTTCTTCACCTTGGGGTGCACCAGTTCTATTTGTTAAGAAGAAGGACAGGTCTCTTCGCTTATGCATTGACTATCGGGGTCTTAATCAGGTAACTATAAAAAACAAGTATCCTTTGCCTTTAATCGAGGAGTTATTTGATCAGTTGCAAGGAACCAGGGTATTTTCTAAATTCGATCTGAGGCAGGGCTATTATCAGTTGAGGATTAAGAAAAATGATGTTCCTAAAACTTCTTTCAAAACTCGCTATAGCCATTATGAGTTTGTTGTTCTACCGTTTGGTTTTACTAATACTCCTGCCGCATTCATGGATTTGATGTAGTGGGAATTCCGTCCTTATTTGGACCAATTTGTGGTTAATTTTATTGATGATATTCTTGTCTATTCTAAATCTGAGGCGGAACATGAACAATATCTCAAAATTGTGTTGCAGACTCTTCAGGAGCATCAGTTATTTGCAAAGTTCAGCAAATGTGAATTCTGGTTTAAGCAAGTTGCTTTTCTTGGCCATATTATCTCGCAGGATGGTATTTCTATTGATCCAGTGAAGATTGAAGTTGTGTCATCTTGGAAACGGCCTGAAACTATCACAGAGATCCGTAGTTTCCTTGGTTTAGCTGGGTATTATCGGAGATTCGTCAAGGACTTCTCAAAAATTGCAGGGCCTTTGACTTCGCTTACTCAGAAGAAAACAATATTTGACTAGAATGATAAATGTGAGGCTAGCTTCCAGGAATTGAAGAAGAGATTGACTACAACTCATATTCTTGCTTTACCTGAGGGTTATGATAATCGGGTGATCTATAATAATGCTTCGAATGAGGGTCTGGGCTGTGTATTGATGCAGAATGGAAAAGTTATTGCTTATGCTTCCAGGAAACTAAAACCTTATAAACTCAACTATCCGACGCATGATCTTGAGCTCGCAGATATTATTCTTGCATTAAAGAAATGGCGTCATTATCTCTGGGGCAACAAGTTTGAAATCTTTACAGATAATAAGAGCCTGAAATGTCTATTTTCACAGAAAGAGTTGAACATGAGGCAGAGGCAGAGGCTGGAATTACTTGAGGACTACAACTGCACTATTAATTATCTTCCAGGCAAGGCCAATATTGTTGCTGATGCTTTGAGCCGAAAGGCTACTGTTGCTAGTTTGATTATCAAGAATTGGGAATTCATGGAGGAACTATGCTTATGGAAGCCTAATACTTCAAATTCTGGTATTCAATTTGCAAGTCTGCAGATTCAATCTCTATTATTATCCAGGATTCGAGAAGCTCAACAGACTGATCCTCATTTGTTAAAAGTCTTAAAGAAGTCTAAAGAGGGAGTGTCGGATTTCAAATTACATGATGATGGCATTCTCAAATTCAATGGCAGAATCTGTATTCCAAGTGAGCAAACTCTGAAGAAGGATATCCTTGCTGAGGCACACAGTTCTAAGTATATTATCCATCTAGGCAGTACAAAGATGTATAAAGATTTGAAGCAGAACTTCTGGTGGAACAACATGAAGAGAGAAATTGCTGACTATGTTTCTAGATGTCTTACTTGTCAAAAAGTTAAAGTAGAGCATCAGAGACTTACCGGGTTATTACAGCCTTTGGCTATACCTGAATGGAAGTGGGATCATATCACCATGGATTTCATCTCAGATTTGCCGAGGTCTTCAAAAGGTAATGACTCAGTTTGGGTTGTTGTTGATAGATTGACCAAGACTTCTCATTTTATTGCTAAAAAGAAGACTGATTCTCTTGATAAGCTAGCGGAGTTATATGTTGAGAATATTGTCAGACTTCATGGGATTCCAAAGAGTATTGTGTCAGATAGAGATCCCAGGTTCACATCTCAATTCTGGCAGAAGATTCAGAAGGCTTTGGGCACGACTTTAAGCCTTAGTACTGCTTATCACCCTCAAACGGACGGTCAATCTGAGAGAACTATCTTGATCCTCGAGGATATGTTACGAGCTTGTATTCTGGACTTTGGTAAGAGTTGGGAGAAATATTTTTCGCTTGCAGAGTTCGCCTATAACAATAGTTATCAAGCTACTATTGGGATGGCACCTTATGAGGCACTTTATGTGCGAAAATGCAGGTCTCCTCTTTACTGTGATGAAGTTGGTGAGATGAAGACTATCGACCCTACTCTTTTGCCTAAAATGAACATAATGATTGATCATGTGCAACTTATCAGAAAGAGGATGCTTACAGCTCAGAGTCGGCAGAAGAGTTATGCAGATAGGCATCGCTGAGATTTGGAATTTGCCTTGGATGATCGGGTATTCCTGAAAATTTCTCCTCGAAAAGGTTTGATTCGGCATGGAAAATGGGGTAAATTCAGTCCGAGATATGTTGGACCATTTGAAATCACTGAGAGAGTTGGTGCATTGGCTTACAGGATTGTTTTACCTCCTAGTCTGGGCAGAATTCATGATGTCTTCCATGTATCTACGCTTCGAAAGTATCAGCCAGATCCTTCTCACATACTTGAGCCAGAGCCGCTAGAGATCAGTGAGACTTTGACGTACACAGACAAACCTCTTCGGATTGTAGATCATAAAGTTCAGGAGCTGAGAACTAAAAGCATTCCGATGGTTAAAGTTCTGTGGGATCATCACGGGGTAAAGGACGCTACATGGGAGAGAGAGGATTAGATGCAGGAGCGCTATCCAGAGTTATTCGCCGAATCATGTAAGAATTGCGTGGACGCAATTAGTTGAAGGGGGAGAGGATGTGACGCCCGAGATTTTTGCCATACATTCATTTACTGTTGCATCCATTATTTGCTCATTTAATTCTGTGCTTTACTTGTTGTCTTTCTTAGTTACTATTCATTCCGTTTTTCAACTGCATAATATTAATGAATTACCATTTTTATTAAATCATATTAATGGTTATAGGAATTGAAAAAATGTGCATTTGAGCTAAGAGCGATAGGAGCACTCGTTTAGAAAATGTTTTAGCAAACTAAAGAATAGTGTTACGTCACTTAACTTAGTGTTTTAATTAGCTAGCATTCACTTTGCACCTTAGGCTCGTTTTAAAGCTAACTACGTTCATTTTAGAAGACCATTTAAGCACCTAACTTGACCCCACCCAATATATACTCAACAGCCCTTCTCTTGCATTTGGGAGATTTTTGCTTCAACAATTCTTCAAACCAAGCCAAGCCAAGCTATAAGCAAGTAATTTAGGGTGTTTGCAAGCCTCCCGAGAGTTCCTACGAGCATTGGTGAGGGTTTTCATGCTTATTTGTGCATTTTAGAAATGTTGCTATTTTCTTGATTTGTTAAAAATGTTGTCTAATGCTATTGCAATGCTCAAATAAGCTTATATATGTTGTGTACATGTAGTAGAGACCACATTTATGCTATTGTTGCATATTTTAAATGGTAGAAATCGACGGTTGATTCGTAGGGGTGAATAGTGACGGGATTTCTAGGGTTTTGTGTATTTGTACGTATTAGCTTGAATCTTTGCTTCTAATAGATGCTTTAGGTGCTAATGAAGGTAGTCCAATAGCCCCGTGGCCTTGAATTGCTCTAAACTTGCATAAAACGTGAATTAGCTGACTTTTTAAAAGGGGTTTCGGGGTTAATGCTAATCTGGGTGGATTCGAGCTTCACATTTGGTATTCTTAGACTACGTAGGTGCTATAGAAGCTTTGCTAACCCTTGTTTGAAGCCCGGTTAAGGTATGTGTAGTTCAAAGCTATAAGAGGGAAATTGGGGCTTTTGGGGTAATTGCTGGTAATTGAATGTGTTTGAGGGTTGCAAGGGTACCTTAAGGGTTGATTAGAAGATTGGTATAGCTTCCCCTTGAATTTGAAACATTAACATGAGTTTGGAAGGAAAACGGATTGAATAACAAAGGGGTTTAAATGCGAATTTGATTGTCTCACACTTCTAAGACTTGGCATGACTCCTTATGTGTTTAAATGTGGTTTCAAGTTGTTTTGGAGTTTTTGGTATAATTCTATGTGTATCTTGAATATGCTCCTTTGTAAAATTGCTTAATTGCTTGTATAAATTACTTCTTTTCTAACTGCTTCGAGGTCAACCTACTTTGTTGATCCTCCCACGTGTTATTGCTCATATTATTGTCATTGTCTTGTCATTGTTAAGTGCATTGCATATTGGTTGCACAACCATAGTGTCAGGGGCAGATGTGTTGAATATCGGCTGGGCGGTAGAGGGCTTGCCAATGGATATTCAAACTCCGTACCCTAGTCCCTCATTCGCTTGGTCCGGAGATTGCCAAGGAATGTTGGGTCGTAGGATTATCGGGGTACATCTGGAGTACACCCACTGGAATGATTGAGGTTATGCCGGCACGTTGATCGAGGTTCGTGATCAAAGAAAAGAGAATCATGGAGTGTTGGGGTTAAGTGTATCGTATCCTTTGATATGTGTGGTTATTTACTGTTTTAAATGTAATTTACTTGTCTTTCTTGTTTAACTATCATATATGTTGCATTGCACGTCCCGATTGGCCTTTAACCCTCACTGGGCAATAGTGGTTGCTTATACCTCGCTAACATGTTTCAAGAGATGCTGTGGGTGATCCCCAGGTAAATTTGGTTGAGGAAGGAGAACTGGAGGTTCAGACTGACCCTTTGCCTTAGTTTTTGTGCTTTGTAGCTTAAGGTGGTTTATGTTCTTGCTGTTGAGTGGAAGAACTCGTTTGTTTACCTTATATTCTATTTTGTAGCCTAGGGCTATGTTTATATTATGTAATTGCAAGATTGAATGTTAGAAGGTTGTAGTAGTAGACTTGGAACTATGGTATGTAATAACTTATAGTTCTGTTTTTGGCTACTTTGCATGGTTGGGGGTGAATGCTTTGTCGTATGTTTATTTTCAACTTCCAAGAATGTTTCAATGCTATCATGGAGTGACATGATAAGCAGTTTTGCTAAGAAGTTAAGTTAAGGATGCGTGCTTGTGTGACTCTAAACTATTGTATGTCTTGAGGCTCGGATGGCCTTTAAGCTTTGAAATTTAGCTATAAACGCTTGTCTTGATATATTGTGGCCTGCTTGAGCAATTACAGGTTTTCAGAATGTCCACGGTACAGGGGACACTCTGTCTGTTTGTCGAGGCCGGACTTAACCTTTAGCGTAGAGTTGGGTCGGGGCGTGACAACAACAGTTATTCAACATTTAGCCAAATTCTCAACTTTAATACCCAAAAAATAGAAATACATGCTACCACGATTCAAAATAGCTAGAAACCCATATAAATGATCCTTGGCATCTACTGAGCAATAATCTAAAGATAGTTTAGCATTTCACCAGATAAATAAATAGTTATACGAAAGGACATAAAAATAGCACTTTGAGATCTAAAAATTTTCTCTCACCTTTGATCCGAAACAAGCCTAGGAATGCGTACAATGGGTGCCCAACAAGTGGAATCTAGCTCGGTTTGCAAAACTTTGGACAAAAACTAAGTTTTCCAAGGGAAATTTGCTTTGAAAACCTTTGAAATTCTTTTATTTTTCCCTTCCTCAACCTCTCGGCCTTGTGTGTGTTTGTGAGTGTGCTTTTGTTGTTTCTAGTATGTGTTGATGCTTATAAGCTCAAAGTCAACAAAATTAAAATAGTCAAAGGTGAACACTTAGTTATTTTTAGTATTTTTTTAGTCTTTTAATTCTATTTCTTGACTATTTTGGTCACAAACATGCAATTGACGCTTAGACTATTTTAAGTAGCATATTTTTAGTTGACAAGGAGTTTCACATGCAAACATTTTCATTCGACTTGGTTTAAAACTTGATTTTTGCAAAAGAAGGTGTAAAAACCCTTTTAAATTCTTAAGACGATTTGAAATCCATTTTAATCAAACACAGGCCTATTAATATCCGAGGACTAGGTTTTCAAGGGTTAAAAAGATCAGTTTCAAAATTATAGCAGACGTGTTTCAAAAATACTATTTATAAAAACCAACAATAAAATTTTCAATGCTATTTTCGATGAAAATTTCATGAATGCACACATAGAATGTATTAGGAATATAAATCACAAAATTAGTGCATTCTAACTCATAACACATAAACAAGTCTAATCACGCAAATTTAGGCAAAGATGAAATCTGGGGGTTCACAATGCTTGTGTATGATTTGGCCTATGGTTGATGTTGGAACGGAAGCGTATAACTTATGAATGAACTGTTGAACGGTGGTTTAATATATGGAAATGGTTGTGTTGTATGTTGCTAAAAAAGTTGTGGAGTTGTTGTTGATCTTTGGAGTTGGATGTACGAAGTTATATAAGGGTTGGTTTAGAGCCCTGGTGTTCGTGTTACTGTCGTTGTACTGCCGAGATTCCGTTGTATCCTGACTAATTGTAAGTGGAGTCAAGTTGGGGCGTGACAGTTATAAACCATTAGCATGCTATCCGTTTACTAGCCATTCAAGTACAGTCTTTACAATCCTCACAACTTATACATACAAGCCCCAAAGGCCTCAAAACTGAAACTACATACAAGGCTACAAGCCTCAAAATAATACAACAACCGAGTAACATGTACATCAAGCATGGCTCCGTCACAAAAAGATTGGCATCCAACCACCAACTAAGCAAAATGAAAGCAATCAAGGAAACACCTCCTCCTGCTCCACTTCTTCCTCAACTACCTTAAGAGGAACAACCTCAATTACTCTTGAAATATGTTATAGAAAGGTATGGGCAAAAACTATTGCTCAGCTAGGGTAAAACAATTATTCCGGATGGAGATGAAAGAAGAATGCAATGTAAATAGCCAAGGAAGCCAAGCAATATACATTAAAGTAAACAATGGAACTATAATCACATGTTTTAAGGATAAAATCACTTCCACGAGCATAACTTCATTCACAGTTTCGATGACGACGCGCCGGCCCAAACACCTTATAACTTCAGTTTAGAGTACTCCGGCAGTACCCTGTCAATCTACGACCTAAATCTCCCTAGGCAGCAACCCAACCAAGAAAGGGAATAGGACACGAGGCTAGAGCAATACAACCCTGGCAGCCTGAGACTACCCAAAGAGGCTCATCACACCCGCACCTGACTCTATGAATGCAATACAATATACAATGCGAAAACTGAGAGATAAAGTCACACGTGGAAGGATAATAAAGTAGGCTACCCTCACATGCAATAGCAACAACTGATATACAATTCTATTATAAGCAACTAAAACAAGTATACGAGACACTAACAAGCAATATAAGACCAAAGCATTGTAAAATCATCAAAAACACCAAACGACTCCAACTTCCAAAAATACATTCCCTCCAAATGAGCCATGAGTTTTTGAAACTGACTTCACCACTCAATCTAGGACACCATAAGGTAGGACTATAAGCCATGAAACCCTCTTTTAACCTAGAATTCCCGTAAAGCCCCGGTTTTTCCCTTAGCTCGTTTGAACTATAGCTACCCTAACCAAACACCTAACCAACACTGTAACTGCACCAAAAGTGCTTCCCTAGCATCCTAAGACAATGGCTTCATGCAAAACGAGCAAATTCCAAACTTGGTCAAATCGACCCCTTTATAAACCAATGCATTTTTCACTGTTTTCCCACGGCATAGCCCAAATAAATCATACATTTTAGCATTTAACATATCTAGCACCTATCCACATCAAAATATCACAATTCGGAACAAAATTCACAAAATTGAGGTTTACTATTCACGTGTCTTCCCAAGTTGCATTTCAACATTTAACCATGAATCTTGTTAAAAGCCTATAGATACATGTTCTACTATCATCACAAAAGGTATTTCAAGCAATAAAGCGAATTAAACATCAGTCTATAATCAATTTCCAAAAATTAAAGTTTAGACAACATATATTCAAATGCAAAAAACAAAGATGCATCCCTCACCTTAGCCACTTCTAGGCACTAGAAAGATAACGTTGAAAGGCTCATAAATGATCCTAAGCAAGCTCAAGTGAAGATTTGAAGAATTGGATTGAAAATTCTCTTTTTTTCTTTTCTGCTCAACCTCACGGCTTTCTCTCTTTTCTTTAGCTTTTTTGTTTTGTTTTTGCTTGTCATTTGGCTTATAAAAGAAGACAACCGACAAGGTCAAAGGTCAATTAAAAAGTCAAGCCTAGTTATTTTGTTGGCAATTTAAGCTTAATTCAAGTCATGAAATGCAATTCTACCAAAAACCAACTAAAACTAAAAATACTAAAACACTATTTGTTGACACTTAAAATAATTCTCTAACTAATAATCTCGCTATGCTATGCATATAGCAACGATGAATGAATAACGCATAAACATCATGGAATATAAGAAAAATATAATTTTCTGAAAAAGAATAGAAAATTTTCATGTTCCGAGCTCGGGTATTACACTCTAGGCTGAGTATGATCTCTGAGGTGTCTGTCACAACATCGGGCTCTTGCTCACTTGACTCGGTCCCCCACGAGTATCCAATCTCCTCTTTTCAACTCGTACCGCCGAATCAACCATGTCCGCATAGTTAGTAAAACGGTGGGATACAATAAAATCCTGAATTTCATGCCTTAGTCTCCGAATAAAGTGTTTGATCCTCATATTCTCTATTTGGACCAACTCCGGTAAGTACTTGGAGAGCTTGTTGAATTGGGCTTCGTATTGTACTACAAACAAGCTTCCATGCTTCAAAGACAGAAACTCTTATTCATTTCTCTCCCGAGCCACCTCTGACACATAGTTGCCTCTAAAGGACTCCACAAAGTTAGCCCATGTTGTTGGGGTGCCATTCTGTTCCCAACAAGTCTTCTCATTTCTCCACCATTCCTCCGTATCCTCCTCCAGCAAGAATGTTGCAAAGCCTACTTTTTTCTTGTCGGTGTAGTCTATAACAACATAAATCTTTTCCACCTTGGCAAGCCAAGCCTCCGCCTTCTCACCATCAGGCTCTCCCAAGAATTTAGAAGGTCCATACCCTAGAAAACTTTTCAAGGTATCATCTCTATTATCTCGGGGATTGTTGTTGTTGTTGCCAACACCACCGTTGTTGTTATTCATTTTATTGTTGTCGTTACATGTACCCATGTTTGCTTGTTGCTCCATTACCCTACTCCTACAATCTATTGTATTTGTCATCATATTGAGTATGGCTATTCCGGGGTTGGCTGGGTCAACAATCCCCATTCCTTGCACTCCGGTGTTCACACGGGTATTACGACTCGCCATGTATAAACATAACATATGGACCACTCACATTCATATAATATGCATGCATTATGATATGAGATAAGAATACATGTTCTATAGTTTCTTCTAATATGAATGATTATAGATAAATTAATATTGGTATAGTATAGAGTATGGCCATACTTAATAATATAACTTTACATTAACAAGAAACAAATATGACATATAAGTATATATTATTCACACATAGACACATAAGCCACCTTAACACATAAGTTCCTCAAAGCATCTCTTAAATGATATATCTTCCAATCTACGACATATACTCACGGACCATAATTCTAAACCTGAACATTTGCTAACCTAGGCTAGCTCTGATACCAACTAAAGGTGTCACGCCCCATGTGAAGCCCCGCAAAAATTCATATACTTATTCATAGGAGGTCATAAACAGTTAACGTGCATTTGTATATTCTTATTTGCATTCACGAGCTTCTAAGTTCATTTATATGGTTTTACAAACATTTAAATCATTTTATGTGTCCTTGCATCATTTAACGTGCATTTAAATTCAATTACGTGTCTTTGGATGTTTAGATATCGTAGGCATTAAATAGGTTTTATTGCATTTTACTAGCCAACTAAAACAATTGAAATAGAACTAGAATGACAAACTAGAAGATAGGTTTTTAGTTGGAGGGCACTCTTATCATTTGGCAACCAAACAAAATGTCCTACTTCATAAAACACACACACTACACTCTATACACACACAAAAATGTAGCACACACATACAACTACACGATTGAGAGGAGAAAGAAAGAAAAAGAGGAAGAAGAAGGAAAAAGAAAAAGATCAAACAACCACTTAGCATTTTCAAGCCATTTCTTGCTTTTACAAGCTTTGTTAACACTTTTCTAGCTTTCAACTTCAAGATCTAAGGTGAGGGATGTTTTGAAAAGCTTTATAAATGACATATATAACATGCTTGAAGAACTAAGTATGTGTATTGAGTACAATAAAGACATTTATAAGCTTGTATTATGAATTTGAGCTTCGTATGAGTAAACTAGGGTTTCAATTGTAGTGTGGGAGTTTTTGTAGCTTGACCTTGATCTTTGTAGCTTTTGATGATCTTTGAGAGTATAATATATGTTAGGTGATGTATCACATGTATTAAGTGTGTTTAATTTGGTTGCAAAGAGAAAAAAGTAAAATTTGAGCCTTGAACATTGGTGTTAAGTTCAATGTTGGTAGATGAAGGTGTTGTACTTGAGTGGTGTGATGTTAGGAGCTAAAAAACTTGTGGTTTAATGTTGTTTGGCATGGAATTAATTTGCATAATTGATTTGAGCTTGAAAGAATGAGTTTAGAAGCAAGAAAATACAATTTCGTGCATTTTGCTGTCGTATCCAGTCGACCTGATCAATCAACTTTTGGCTACTGCAGGGTGACTAAGGTCAGATCCGGTCAACCGGATCAGTCGCCCGAATGTTTGACATATTTGCGCAATATTTTTCTGAAAGCCATATCTCACTCAATTCAACTCCAAATTGAGTTCCGTTTGATTCTAGGACTATCTACTTTCGATAAGCTTAAAGTATACACTAAAATCAGATTTATTGGAGTTTGGAAAAGTAGGAAAATTTCCCTCCTAAGTTAGGCTAACGCAGAAGTAATGAAATGGATCCATAGTTTCATTTGTGTTTGCATTTTCTTGTCGTTTTAAGTAGTCTATTGTTGTCTTTTCTCTATCTTATGATACTTGGCAGTACTTGAAGTAACCTAATTGCTATATATGTATGACCATTATATGTTTGATTTACATGCCATTGATTAATCATTTATTACCGAAAGAGGGTTACATGCTTTCTTGCCATATCATCGATAATTACAGGTGACGATTAGCCAAGCAAGTTCCCATGTGGTTGCAAGCTATATTGATGTGTTGTGATGGATTTCTACCCTAGTTGATCTACGTGCTTGCCTATAAAGATGAACTTCTTGTTGAAAAGAGATGATTTTGTAAATTGTTCAACTGATTATGCTGTAATATTCTTTTTGTTTAATAGGCACCTAGTTAAGTTAGGTTAGTAATCTTATGAGGCCTAAGATTAGGATGATTGAATGTATGAATTCAAGTCTTGTAATTATGTAACAGGGTGAAGTAAACCTTTAAGGCTGATAACTTTAAAGAATGTTGGAAGTCTTTCGAAACTTCTCATGGCATTTTAATGGATGTACATGTTATTAATAATACTCACAGGTTTTAAGACTATTAAGTTGTTAATTTCAGGAATAAGTGTTACGAATGTCATGTTTTGGCCTTAGCCTAGCGATAGGTCGGGGTCTTGGCGCAAGCTGGGCATAGAACCCCTGGTCTGCGGGTAGAAGACCTAGGATAGGAACATGCTTGGGAGTCTATGTATGCTTATGTGGACTTATGTGTTTGATATGCTTATATAAACTTACGTGTTATACGTGTTTGTGTGAATCTTATGCGACTTCCATTACATAATAGCTTCTTGCTTATATGAAATCTATATGTTAGGTATGATTATAATATTTGCATGTGTGAGTTGACCCATATTAATCTCTTAAGGTCATCAATGGCTAGAACAATAGGCAATGATCCATAGGACTAGATAAATGTGATGCTTAAGATGAAGACTTAGTTTTGTGAAGGACTAAGCTTTTCATAGAGTTTGAGTGTAAGCTTAATGTTGGATATTGGGTAGACCATGTTAGTTGATTTCTTTCAGACAAAGTTGTTGTAATGGCTTGAGCAATATTGGAGATGGATTATACATGTAAATAGATGCATTTAAGTAATTCAACTTAGTAGAAGTAGATGGTGATATTAGGACTACCTAAAGGAACAAATAAAATGACATTCTCATATGACGTAGGAAGTCGGTAATTTGATATCACTACAAAATATAAGTTATTTTGTGACGGGCAATAATCATCATATTTTCGTCACAAACAAGCAAATGCGACGAAATTGTGACGACATGTCTGTTGTCGCCAAACATGGCATCGCAAAATCATTTTTCATCACATTTTTGTGGCCTTGTGACTAATTTGCGACGACATGCAAAGCTGGAAGTATTCGTGACAAATTCGTGGCAAATGCGACTAATATGCCACAACATATAGTTGAGGCCATTTCGTGGCAAATATTTCGTGGCAAACTCGTGGCAAGTTATTTGTCATAATTTCGTAACTGAAGTTGACGTAAAAGTGTGGCATATATTTCATGGTAATATCGTAGCCAGATGTTGTCACAAATTTGTGGCTAATTTTTTCTTCGCAAATTCGTCCCAAATAGTTTTCGTCATAAAATCATGACTGTATTTCATTCTTTTTGTCCCAAATTTGTAGCAATTGTCAAATTATTTTCGTCACAAAATTGTGACTATATTTCATTCATTGTCACCAATTCGTGGCAATGTTCAAATTATTTTCATCACAAAATCGTGACTATATTTCATTCATTTTGTCACAAATTCGTGACAATTTTCAAATCTACTATCCTAATGTTGCTTGTAATATCAGCTTGCTTGTCCTTCTAAATTACAAAATAACATCCATAATTGAATCTCAAGCAATTTCTAAAAGCAACACCATAATTAAGTCTCAAGTAATTACACAACCTACACATCCATTCAAATGAACACAATTCCACACCAAAGTAGTCAAGTATACATAATAGCCATCATTAAACAAAATTACCTTCTTCAAACATACATTCTAAAAGAAATACCAAATGTACATCTATCATAACATCATCTAACTTATTTGTTCTGCTATGATTAGTTTCAAAAGAGAATTTGTATGCAAAAAAATTTACAACATTCTCCATTGTGGCACGCCATCCTTCATGGAAGAGAATCCAAAGCCCTCAATTCTTACCATCTTCAAACAATCCATGCATGTCTTATATCTGCAAATAGGAAAATTGTCATGCCCTAACTCGACCCCTCCTACGATCAGTCAGGACGCAACGGAATTTCGGCAGCATAACGACAGTAACATGAATATCAGGGCTCTAGACCAACCCCTAAGAACAACATACATCAGACTCCATAAATCACCAACCAACTTCACAGTCAAATTAACAACATACAACACAACCACTTCATACATTAAACATTCTTTCATCAACTCTTTCATAGTTACGCGCCTCCGTTCCAACATAATACATAGGCTATACATTCATTTCAAAATAGATTATAACCAACTTAGTAATCTAGTCATGATCAAAATAAAGACTACTAAATCAACATACATATGTCTTTATATTAAGATAGGTTATACAATACATTGTGATACAACAACTAAGACAATCTCATGGCAATGACTCCTGCACATAAGACTCATCCACATTTGGCACATTTCCCTTTTCAAGAGGCACATACCCGTAGTCAGGCTCAGTAACACCTGCATGCATGCAATAATTGAGAGTGAGCTTATATAAAACAAGTCCAGTGAGGATCCAATAGATCTCTAACAGTATTTACTATACTCCTTGGAAATCATCCTTTGAGCAGTAAACACACAATGAACATCAATAATCATTATAAATGCAACAATAGTAATAATTGTAAACACACAATAAGGATACGATACATTTGCTGATGAAGCTCCATACACCAATTCCATGCTCAACAACTCCTCCAAACTCAATGACACAATCCTGAGGTACCTTGACCTAGACCCACACCCCATGGCCTCTCCATCCATGCGAGATAGGGATTAGCCATGATAACTGTGCCCGCAGCCTAGGATGCCTCCCGAGGTGACACAACATTAACAAAGCTCACAACAATAGGACTCAATTCGAGAAGTCAACAACATTGGTTGCCCGACTCTCGACTCATAATAATAATAACAATAACAATTCGAGAAGTCAACAACATTGGCTGCCCGACTCTCAACTCATAATAACAATAACAATAACAATTCGAAAAGTCAACAACATTGCTGCCTGACTCTCGACTCATAATAACAATAACAATCAGTTAACAATGTAACACCTCGGATTAACCCCGAGCGTGCTCCTCACGGTTTTGTCAACAATCAATAATCAATAATCAATCAATCTGTATTTTAACAATCAATTAAACAACATTTAACAATCAACAACTATATAATCATGAAACAATTAAGTTAGATGACAAAGTAGGCCATCCAACTCAACAAGCATTAAACACACAACCAAACCCTAGTCTAACCATCAACAACTCACAATTCAATCACTCAAACACCACCCGATCATCTAAAGGCATATAATAACATTTTAAAGAAAGACAACCTAATCTTCTAATAATCATAACTTACATTCTACTAATCCAAACAACTCCAAACCAGTTTCTATCACTCACCCACTCAATCAACAACATTAGCCATCTCGGAAACCAACCATAATTCATCCAAATCAAGCCCAACAACCCTAAAACCCTAATGCACCTTAGCTGAAATTTCTGGACTTTCACACCGACATCACAATCAAAATTTCGGCATTACAACGACACTACCCTGTATTTAACAAACTTTTACAAATCGACGACAATCGATTCTAACCACTACAACTCAAAATAATCACCAAATAGCTAATAACTCAATTTTAATACCCGAAAAATAAAAATTTATGCTACAACGGTTCAAATCTTATAAGAATACATATAAACGATCTTTAGCATGCACTGAACAATAATATAACATCAAATTAACATTCTAATAGTTCAAAATTCAATTATATGCAAAAATACAAAAAATTACATTTGAGATCTAAAATTTTTCTCACCTTTGATGTGTTTTGATGCAAGAAAGATGTAGAATGGATGCCCAACAAGCAAAATCAAGCTTTGAATGAAGAGATTTGGACTTGAATTGCAAAATCTATGAGAAAAATTCTTTGAAAAGCCTTGAAAATGCCTTATTCCTACTCCTCCTTGAATTCACGGTTTTGTGTGTGTTTTTGGGGTGTTTTTGTCTTGTTTTAATGTGTGTTGATGATATAAACTCAAAGTCAACAAAAATATTAAAAGTCAAAGTTGATTTTCTAGTCTTTTAATTAATGTTTTTAGTCTTTTAAGTAGTTTTTCTTGACTATTTTGCTTGCTCAAGTTAAAAATACTAAGAAATTTAACGAACAACTCTATTATCTATAAGAAATTCAGTTGCAATACATTAGCTAAAGATAATTGGAGGTAGCAAAATGGACCTTCTCACGGGTGAGGGCTTCAAACAGTAGATCTAGTGGAGTTGTGATCTTATTTTAAACAGATTGATATGCACACATATATAGCTAGATATACACACAGACACAAGAGATAGATCTAAGGAGCTGAGGGATAATTATACATTTAGACATATGTAAATCTATAGAAACTATACATACACACACGCACACATACACATATATATATGTAATAGATCTAAGGAGCTCGCAAGTTGTACAAAGCTAAATCTATTCACACATACAAAGCAAAGGGCTGTAAACTTCTCGGGACGAAATTTTCTAGCAATGAAAGACTCTTTGCATATAAGAGTGCAATACCTTGTATAGTTCTCAAGAAAATATTATAAAGAGATTTACATAGTGTATATATTGGGAAATGCTCAAGCCTGTAACTTTAGCTGTCAAGGGGACAGTTGCTAAATGTACAATAAGAAGAAAAATGAACAGAAACACACACAAGATCTTATCTGAGCCTCTATTTTGTCTGTTATTAAAACATAACATCACCACTGTACTTCCCAAAGCTGATCAAAAATAGAATCAAGGCATAAGCAATATCATATTAGAAATAACAAATTGGCCAAATACCAAAAGAAAACCATGTTTTAAGGATCTAGTAAAAGTAGAATTATGAATCTACGTAATAGTGAAACAACTTCAAATCCAACCAAATTGACAACAATAGATACTATTGTAATGTTATATATTATCAAAATAAAAGTTGCACAAGTTGGCACAAGAAATTTAAAATGATTGTAGACTAGAAAACACTAAATTGCCAAGGCAAACAACAAAACGCAATTTCAAGAGAAAATAAATTAAAAGTCCAAAACATAATTTAGCAAATAATTTTGCGATCAAGAGAAACGAATTGCCAACACTCTCAATCACTTCATGCTAGCAGATCGAATACCTTCTTGATCTTTCTTGGAAACAAAAGACGTGAGAATATGAGAGGCCACTAGAACAGGAGATAATATAAGTAGGGATTACCACTTTGATCCTAATTTTTGATTGAGCAAAATATTTTAGAAATAAAATACAATTGCAAGGAATGATTTATAATGAGGTCAACTAAAAGTTTGACGTGATAAATAACACAGGTTCTTATTAGAAGAGGCATTGTGCTTGATTATTATCTCTCCATCCTTTATCCATGTTCACAGTTACCATGCTAAAATGTGGCCCAGTTGGAAGAAAGGAAAAAGAAAAATAAAAGGGAGGATCAAGCTAGATAAACACACCAAGCAGTCAATTATCATTCAAGAGTGAGGACTACGAGATTTATGGACAAAAAAAAACTAAAATAACATCATTTCAAGTCTGACATTAAAAGAATAATATTATCTTTTTTCTTTTGGTCGAGAATAACATTATCTAAGTGGGGTAGTTTTGTCTTCATGAGGGTAAGTGTATAACTAGATATGAGCATTTTTCATAAATCGCAGCAAACAGCGACAAAGTTGTTAAAAATAAGCTGCAACAAACAGGCTCAAACAATGTTTATGTTAGCCAACTCATATTTTTAATTTGCTTACCAGATCTATTAAAAAACATTAAAAGTCAGTCTGACTAGGATATTCATATATTAGTGAATAGTGATGACAAAAGTATCACAACTATAGACTTCTTACAGTGGTATGTGATTGATATGTTCCCCTCAAAAAGTACTGAATTGCTCGACTTCCCAACATTTAGTCTAGCAGTCTTTGGTTACATCCAGAAAGCATTCATAGAAGTACACAAAATAGTTATTTTCAAAGAAGAAAATGATCAACCCGTATGGCAATTGAGCAATTGATAACCAAACTCAACAAAGGACATAATAGCAACGACTTATCAAACCTTAAATCTGAAAAGAGGCATTTATGTATCTACCTATATATATAAATAGAGGTATAGATATGCATATGGAATAAAGGAAATTTGAGAGAACAAAAATATAAAAAAAAGAAAAGGAAAAAGAAAAAAAAGAAGACCTGCAAAGCCTTCACGAAACTTTTGCGCTGCTCCATTGATAGTTCATCGAAGGTCATGATCGACCGCAATTGTGCCATTTCTATTATTGTTTTCCTTTTCTCTCGCACACATACTCAAAAACTCGCACAAAATCCTCAAAAAAATATGCAATAATAGCCATTGAAAATATCATAGGGTATTTTTTTGAGATAATATTAGGTTGGGTTAAGTTTTGGCATACTATGGGGTAGTGGGATCTGGCGGTGCTAGGGTGGAGAGAGAAGGTGCGTTGGTAAAGATGATGATTTGGGGAAAGGATGGTATAAAATTGAAAAGTTTTGAAGAAAATTTTGGGGTTCGGGTTTGATAGAGGAGGATTTGGGGGAAAAGGTTTGAAGACTTAATTTTTTTTTCCTTTTTGGTCTATTGAAAAACCTTGAAAAAATTGTTCCTGTTGGATGAGGGCATCGACTGGTAGGTTACCCCATCCGATAAGGTTAGTGGGGCTATGGGGTGCGGGGACAGTGCTTTGATTCTAATATTTTACATATAATTTTTTAAAGTAATTTGTTTTTGTCTAGCTCCTTCAGTATGTTGTCAAAACTTTTTATTTAAAAGAATATAATAATTATAACTTTAATTATTATATTCTTTAAATTTTAAAAACCATTTTTCAATTTTTTTTCAATTGATTATGATTTTCGTCACAAAAACATCACAATACGACATTTCGTCATAATTTCGCCACAATGTAAGCTTTAAAATTGCATTAGAATCAAAATGATGTGATTTATCCATATTGTCATATTTTTTACACAAATATTGCGTCAAATTTGCGACAAACATCTATTTATCTAGTTTCGTCACAAAATTGTAGCAAATGGCCACAAAATTGCGACAACTCTCTAGAACTATTTCCTGTCGTGGCAAAATTGTCACCTTTTTTACACAAATATTGCATCAAATTTGCGATAAACATCTATTTATCTATTTTCGTCACAAAATTGTAGCAATTGGCCACGAAATTGTGACAACTCTCTAGAACTATTTCCTGTCGTGGCAAAATTGTCATATATTGTGATGAATTAGAGTCGATGAATGTTTTCCACATTAGAACTATTGCATGTCGTGACAAAATTGTCACTATTTGTGACGAATTTGTGTCGATTCTTGATAGTCGTCACAAATTTGTCACAAGTTCCACATATTTTGAGTGCATAAATATTTCGTAGCATTTTCATCCCAATTTTGCGATGAATTTAGTTTTGTCACAAACCAGCTATTTTTTGTAGTGTATGTCGAGTTACTTATTTTGGTTAATGGAAAATATTATGAGAATGACCTTGACATTGTGTAGATCGTCAGTCCTGATCTTGGAGTATTTATAATAACTAATAATGGTTGAGATATATTTGGAGATGTTCCATCTTTAAAGGTCACTTATGGGTTTGTCTATGGATTATAAGGTTTAGATTGGATTAAGTTATTTTAAAACTTGTGGATCCTTGGGAGATTAATAAAATGTCGGTAAGATTAGTCTTGACCCTTATAGTTAACATCAGTTGTGCACAGGTTGGTGATTTTATGGTTATATAGAGATATGATTGAGAGTTTAATTCCGTAATGATTATGTGTAGCGGATAGTAAGATTGATCTAGGGGCTCTGATGAATTTAAGTTCATGGAGAGTTGGAGCTTTGATGAGGTAAATGATGAATTTCCCTTTTGCTATGTATTTCTCCTGTAATTCTTGCTTTTTATTTCTTTTGTTGTGTTAATTGCTTCTTCGGCAAGTCATGGTAGTTGTAGAGTTGATTTTCTGAATAGTATGACTTGTCACCTAATTGTTGAAGATAGGTTTTGACTACACTGATACTATGCATGACATCAGGGTATAACTCTGTTAAGTTAGTGTTAAGATTTCGACCTTGCATCTAGGCATTGAAATTCCAAACGGTAGTCTAATGTTACCCAATATATAAAAGTTGAATTATTATTCTGTGGTTAGTGTATATGTGTAATTTTAAGGATGATCATGCTTAAGGGTGAGTTATAAATCTTGATGACTACCAACCTACTGGGGAGTTTTTGGTCTTTACCTCGATTTGCATGTCTTTGTCATTTTGCATTGTCACGCCCCAACTCGACCCCTCCTATAATCAGTCAGGACGCAACGGAATTTCGGCAGTATAACGATAGTATATAGGACTCCAAGGCTCTAAACCAACCTCAACAGAATATCATACATCAAACAACTCCTCAATAAAATAACAACATACATCATAACCATATTATACAATAATCATCCCTCGTTATACGCCTCCGTTCCAACATAATACATAAACCTTAATATATATTACAAAAACATATTTAGCCAATTTAGCAATCTAATCATAAACAAAAGGAAGGCTTCTAAGACAGCATCAACTAATTCATTATCTTTTCAACATCTTTTACATAATGAACTACAAAGCATATAAAAGTCTACTAAGTTAATATACAAGATAGTAAGACAATACAACATCAAAGATAAGACTCCGGAACATAAGACTCATCCACGTAAGGCACATTTTCCACATTCTCCTCTTCAGGAGGCACGTACCCGTAATCCTGTGAAGGTACACCTGTATGCATGCAATAATAGAGAGTGAGCTTATATAAAATAAGCCCAGCGAGGATCCAATAGATCTCGAGCAAGGTCTACTAAACTCCTTGGAATAATCCTTTGAGTCAGTAAACACACAATGAACATCAATAATCATTATAAATGCAACAATAGTAATAACTGTAAACACACAATAAGGATACGATACGTTTACTGATGAAGCTCCATACACCAATTCCATGCTCAACAACCCCTCCAAACTCAATGACACAATTCCTGAGGTACCTTGACCTAGACCCACACCCCATAGCCTCTCCGCCCATGCGAGATAGGGAGTAGCCATGATAACTGTGCCCGCAACCCAGGATGCCTCCCGAGGTGACACAACATTATCAAAGCTCACAACAATGAGACTCAACATAAATAAACCGATTCCCGTATCCAATAATAATCAATATAACATCAATATAACATCAATATTTAATTAAACCACAAACAACTAAGTTAGATGACAAAGTAGGCCATCCAACTTAACATGCATGAAACACGTAATCTAACCCTAGTCTAACCATTAACAACTCACAATTCAATCACTCAAACCACACCCAATCAACTAAGGCTCAATCTAACATTTTAAATAAAGACAACCTAAACTTCAAATAATCATATCTTACATTTTACTAATCCAAACAACTCCAAATCAGTTTCAAACACTCACCCGTTCAATCTACTACATTAGCCCCCTCGGAAACAAACCAAAACACATCCAAATCATGCCCAATAACCCTAAAACCCTAGTGTATCATGGCTGAAATTTTTGGATTTTGGCACGGACATCACAATCGAAAATTCGGCATTACAACGGCGCTACCACGTAATTATCAATCTTTTAGAAATCGACGGCAATCGATTCCGATCAACACAACTCAAAATATTCAACATTTAACAAATTAATCAACTTTAAATACCCGAAAAATAATAAATATGCTACATCCGTTCAAATCTCGTAGTATTGCATATAAATGATCCCTAGCATGCATGGAGCAATAATCTAACATCAGATTAACATTCTAACGGTTCAATAATTAATTATACGCAAAAACATAAAAATAACATTTTGAGATCTAGAATTTTTCTCTCACCTTTGATCCGAAGTAAAGCTAGGAATGCGTGCAATAGGTGCCCAACAAGCGGAATCCAGTCCGGTTTGAAAAGATTCGGACTAAAACTAAGTTTTCTAAGGCAAAATTGTTTTGTAAAATAAGTTGAAAAACTCTCAAAAATGCCAAGAAACTCACGGCTGCAATGTATGTGTTTTTGTGGTGTTTGCTTTGTTTTTAGTGTGTGTAGAGATTTTATATGCAAAGTCAACAAAATAGCAAAGTCAAAGTTGATATATTTAGTCTTTTAATTATATTTTCTAGTCTTTTAATTCATTTTATTGACTATTTCTTGCTCAACTAATAAATTAACACCTAAATTAATTCTAGACAATATATTTTAGGTGACAGAGTTTTATATTAAAATAGTTTTACCCGAGTCGGCCTAAAACTCGATTTTTGCAAAAGTCGGTGTAAAAACCCTAATAAATTTCTAAGCCGATTTTAAAACCGTTTTCATCAAACAAAGGTCTATTAAAGTCCGTGGACTAGGTCTAGAAGGGTTAAAAAGACCAGTTTCAAAATTATAACGGACGTGTTTCGAAAATACTATTCACTAAAAATCGACGATAAAATTTCTAACTCCGTTTTTTATGAAAATTTCATGAATGCACATTTAGCATGTTCTAAGAGTATTGATATCAAAATTATCACATTCTAAGTCATGTAGCACATAGACAGGTCAATTCATGCAAAACGAGAATAAAACACGCAAAGCGAGATAAGGTAAAAAATTTGGGGTTTCACATTCTCCCCTTCTTAAAATAATTGCGTCCTCGCAATTCTGCATCGATCCCAAGACAAACTCAGGTGCTGACTCAAACATACTGATTGAAAGACCAATTACTAAATTCCGAATACGAACCAAGAACACCAAGTAAGAACACCAAATAAGATCATCGAATAAAAATCCCCATACAAGAAGCTTAAATAGGAACGCTGAATAAGAACACTGACTAGAATTTCTGAATAAGAATCTCAAATAAATTACCGAAGAAGAACGCCAAACATAGATCCTGTAATAGAGCACCAATCAAGAATACCAATTGAGAACTTCGAACAAGATCACCAAGCGAGAATACCAAATAATAATCCCAATATAAGAACTCCGGATAATACCGTATCAGAATTCCACATAAGAATACCGCATAGAAAATACCATAGAAGATGTCCAAAGAAGTATGCTGAATAAGAATCTCCATACAGAAATCTCGAGGAAGAATACCGTATAAAATCACCAAATAAGAATCCCAATAATCAATGTATAGTCATAAAGTAGCTTGACCCCTAATCGGAATTCCATATACCTTAGCGTCACATACTACTCAGTCACCAACTGATATGATGCACATGCTAACTTTAATCGCATAAGGCAAACTTTCTACTTACATTTTAGCACGTTGCACTCAAGGAGGTATAATATTTAATTGGTTGAGAATAAGTAAGTTACCTTTCACCACTGCTGTCGCCTCTGGCAATTCCTCCAAGTCCACTACGTAGGCCCGAGCCTGAGCCCGCTGCTGCTGAGGTGTACTGCTTGCAGGTCCACCCTAATAACCCTGGACTGCTGGCTGACCCGTAGAACCCTGATACCTGGGGCAATCCCTCGCCCGGTGTTGGTTGCTGCCGCAACCTAAATACGTCCCTGCCTTTCTTCGACAGTCGGCCTCCATATGGCCCTTACGTTTACAATAAACACACTGCAGCATTGGAGCACTGACACTGCCTCCTAAAGAACCAGAAGCTGAATAAGCAGCTGAACCAGCCTGCTGCTGAGGTCTCACCACACTAGGCCTGTACTGACCCTGAGACTGGGCTGGCCTATACTGAGTTTGAACCTGATATGGCCCCTGCTGAAACTAAGGCCGATAGTAACTCTGCTGACCCTGTGGCCTATAAGAACCCTGCTGGGCTGGTGGCCTGTAGACAACCTGCTGTACTGGAGGCCTATATATAACCTGCTGGCCCTGTGGCTGATACGGCCTCTTATTAGGCTGACTAGAGACAATCTGATCCCCTTTCCTCTTCTCTAACCTAGAAGCTGCATCAAAAGCCTCAGTGAAGATATCATAGCGATTCAGAGCCATTGCATCCTGAATCTCGAGCCTCAATCCCAACATAAATCTACGGGTCTTCCTCTCCTCCACAGCTACAAACTCCGGTGCATACCGGGACAACCTAGTGAATGTAGCCTCATACTGAGCCACAGAAGAATCCCCCTGTACCAAAGACAGGAACTCAGCCTCTCTCCTCTCTCGTGCAACCCTCGGGATATACTTATCCCTAAAAGCAGTCAGAAAGGCATCCCAAACATACGGAACACCCCGGGTCTCCCAACTGGCTCTCAGAGTGCGCCACCACTCCTCTGCCTCATCATCAAGAAAATAGACAGCAGAAGTCACCTTCCTCTCATCAGTGTACCCGAGAGGATCAAAAATTTTCTCTAACTTACTAATCCACGACTCGGCCTTCCTATCATCAGGCTCTCCCTGAAATCTAGGAGGATAGTACCCCAAAAACTCCTTCATAGAACCTCGACCGTGATTACCATCCTGTACATTTTGTATCTGGGCCTGCAATGCCTGAGTCTGAGTAGCCTGACCCGCTAACAACTGGGCCTATCCAGCCATCAAATCTTCAATCCGATCCATTGCTGCCCCTAACCTATCATCACCCCTATCACGTCCCTGTGCCACACTACCAGGAACCTCATCTACTAACTGGGGCCTACCACGAGTCCTCGGTCTATCGGCCATCGTACTAATCAAAGAGTTAGCACAGTTATAGCACGTAAACAGGTTATAAACAATTATTAACACCTAAACAACAAACTCATATAAAACACATAAACAAATTGATCACATAATCACATAAGCACTAAATCACATAATCACTTAATCACTTAATCATTTAATCATATTAAAATATATTTCACTTTTCTTTCACTTCATACATACTTGCATGCTTAGACCACTACCCACATTCCGAGGATACCCCGGCTGATAGCTAATCAAGCTCTGATACCACTTATCTGTCACGCCCCAACTCGACCCCTCCTATAATCAGTCAGGACGCAATGGAATTTCGGCAGTATAACGATAGTATATAGGACTCCAAGGCTCTAAACCAACCTCAACAGAATATCATACATCAAACAACTCCTCAATAAAATAACAACATACATCATAACCATATTATACAATAATCATCCCTCGTTATACGCCTCCGTTCCAACATAATACCTAAACCTTAATATACATTACAAAAACATATTTAGCCAATTTAGCAATCTAATCATAAACAAAAGGAAGGCTTCTAAGACAGCATCAACTAATTCATTATCTTTTCAACATCTTTTACATAATGAACTACAAAGCATATAAAAGTCTACTAAGTTAATATACAAGATAGTAAGACAATACAACATCAAAGATAAGACTCCGGAACATAAGACTCATCCACGTAAGGCACATTTTCCACATTCTCCTCTTCAGGAGGCACGTACCCGTAATCCTGCGAAGGTACACCTGTATGCATGCAATAATAGAGAGTGATCTTATATAAAATAAGCCCAGCGAGGATCCGATAGATCTCGAGCAAGGTCTACTAAACTCCTTGGAATAATCCTTTGAGTCAGTAAACACACAATGAACATCAATAATCATTATAAATGCAACAATAGTAATATCTGTAAACACACAATAAGGATACGGTACGTTTACTGATGAAGCTCCATACACCAATTCCATGCTCAACAACCCCTCCAAACTCAATGACACAATTCCTGAGGTACCTTGACCTAGACCCACACCCCATGGCCTCTCCGCCCATGCGAGATAGGGAGTAGCCATAATAACTGTGCCCGCAACCCAGGATGCCTCCCGAGGTGACACAACATTATCAAAGCTCACAACAATGAGACTCAACATAAATAAACCGAGAGATCAGCAACAAAAGTGCCCGATTCCCGTAATCAATAATCAATCCATAATCTGGGAGATCAGCAACAAAAGTGCTCGATTCCCGAACTCAATAATAATCAATCAATAATCTGGGAGATCAGCAACAAAAGTGCCCGATTCCCGTACTCAATAATAATCAATCAATAATATGGGAGATCAGCAACAAAAGTGCCCGATTCCCGTATCCAATAATAATCAATATAACATCAATATTTAATTAAACCACAAACAACTAAGTTAGATGACAAAGTAGGCCATCCAACATAACATGCATGAAACACGTAATCTAACCCTAGTCTAACCATTAACAACTCACAATTCAATCACTCAAACCACACCCAATCAACTAAGGCTCAATCTAACATTTTAAATAAAGACAACCTAAACTTCAAATAATCATATCTTACATTTTACTAATCCAAACAACTCCAAATCAGTTTCAAACACTCACCCGTTCAATCTACTACATTAGCCCCCTCGGAAACAAACCAAAACACATCCAAATCATGCCCAATAACCCTAAAACCCTAGTGTATCATGGCTGAAATTTTTGGATTTTGGCACGGACATCACAATCGAAAATTCGGCATTACAACGGCGCTACCACGTAATTATCAATCTTTTAGAAATCGACGGCAATCGATTCCGATCAACACAACTCAAAATATTCAACATTTAACAAATTAATCAACTTTAAATACCCAAAAAATAATAAATATGCTACATCCGTTCAAATCTCGTAGTATTGCATATAAATGATCCCTAGCATGCATGGAGCAATAATCTAACATCAGATTAACATTCTAACGGTTCAATAATTAATTATACGCAAAAACATAAAAATAACATTTTGAGATCTAGAATTTTTCTCTCACCTTTGATCCGAAGTAAAGCTAGGAATGCGTGCAATAGGTGCCCAACAAGCGGAATCTAGCCCGGTTTGAAAAGATTCGGACTAAAACTAAGTTTTCTAAGGCAAAATTGTTTTGTAAAATAAGTTGAAAAACTCTCAAAAATGCCAAGAAACTCACGGCTGCAATGTATGTGTTTTTGTGGTGTTTGCTTTGTTTTTAGTGTGTGTAGAGATTTTATATGCAAAGTCAACAAAATAGCAAAGTCAAAGTTGATATATTTAGTCTTTTAATTATATTTTCTAGTCTTTTAATTCATTTTATTGACTATTTCTTGCTCAACTAATAAATTAACACCTAAATTAATTCTAGACAATATATTTTAGGTGACAAAGAGTTTTATATTAAAATAGTTTTACCCGAGTCGGCCTAAAACTCGATTTTCACAAAAGTCGGTGTAAAAACCCTAATAAATTCCTAAGCCGATTTTAAAACCGTTTTCATCAAACACAGGTCTATTAAAGTCCGTGGACTAGGTCTAGAAGGGTTAAAAAGACCAGTTTCAAAATTATAGCGGACGTGTTTCAAAAACACTATTCACTAAAAATCGACGATAAAATTTCTAACTTCGTTTTTTATGAAAATTTCATGAATGCACATTTAGCATGTTCTAAGAGTATTGATATCAAAATTATCACATTCTAAGTCATGTAGCACATAGACAGGTCAATTCATGCAAAACGAGAATAAAACACGCAAAGCGAGATAAGGTCAAAAATTTGGGGTTTCACATGCATGATTTGACTTGTTTATGTGTTATATGAGTTAGAATGTGCTAGATATGTGATTCATACTCCTAATACATGCTAAGTGTGCATTCATAAAATTTTCTTAAAAAACGGAATCAAAAATTTTATTGTCGATTTTTGTGACTAGTATTTTTGAAACACGTCCGCTAGAATTTTGAAATTGGTCTTTTTAACCCTTCAAAACCTAGTCCTTGGACATTGTTAGGCCTGTGTTTGATTAAATGGATTTCAAATCGGCTTAGGAATTTAAAAGGATTTTTATACCTTCTTTTGCAACAATCGAGTTTTAAGCCGACTCGGGTGAAAATATTTGAATGTAAAACTTCTTGTCACCTAAAAATAAGCCACTTAAGATAGTTTAGGTGCTACATAATTATTTTGAGCAAGAATAGTGAAGAAATAGAATTAAAAGACTAGAAATACTAAAAATGCAAACTTTGACTTTTACTATTTTTTTTGACCAAGCTTATTTATGCATAATATAACAATATTTCTCACAAAATAACTCAAAACACACTCATTTCTCACACACTAGGCTGAAACTCCATAGCTTTTCTTGGTGAGTTTTTCAACATTTTTTCAAAGCAAATTTTCAATAGAAAACTCATTTGAAGTCCAAACATCTTCATCCAAGGCTTAATTCCACTTATTGGGCATCCTTTGCACATCTTTCTAGCTTCATAAAACATCAAAGGTGAGAGAAAATTCTAGATCTCAAAATGTCATTTTTATGTTTTTGCGTATAATTAATTTTGAACTGTTAGAATGTTGAATTGATGTTATATTATTGCTCAGTGCATGGTAAGGATATTTATATGTATTTATATAAGATTTGAACCGTTGTAGCATGAATTTTTATTTTTTGGGTATTAAAATTGAGTTGTTGGCTATTTGTTGAACTATTGGAGTTGTGGTGATTGGAATCGATTGATGTCGGCTTGTAAAAGTTTGTTAAATACGTGGTAGTAATGTTATAATGCCGAAATTTTGATTGTGATGTCGCTGTGAAAGTCCAGAAATTTCAGCCAAGGTGCATTAGGGTTTTAGGGTTGTTGGGCTTGGTTTGGATGGATTTTGGTTGGTTTCCGAGGGGCCTAATGTAGTTTCTTGAGTGGGTGAGTGATAGAAACTGGTTTGGAGGTTATCGGATTAGTGGAATGTAAGTTATGATTATTAGAAGTTTAGGTTGTCTTTCTTTAAAGTGTTGAATTATGCCTTTGGTTGTTTGGGTGGTGTTTGAGTGATAGAATTGTGAGTTGTTGGTGGTTAGACTAAGGTTTGATTGTGTGGTTTAATGCATGTTAAGTTGGGTGGCCTACTTTGTCATCTAACTTAGTTGTTTGTTGTTTATTGGATTAATTGTTGTTATATTCTTGAAATGATATTAATTGATTGATTATTGATGACCCGGGAGATAGTCAACTTCTATGTTGTCCTCCTGAGATATGATTGATTATTATTATTGTCATGAGTCTTGGTATATGTGTGCCACCTCTCGGGCAGCATCGGGCTGTCGAGTTGATAACGACATGACTACCAGAGGCTACCCCCAGCTCGCATGATGGAGGTTTCATGGAGGGAGGGGCTAGTGAGGTACCTCGGGTGCGTGAATAATGGGGAGTTACAATAAGAATGGTTGAGATTGTAATGGCGTTTGGAGCTACACCAACTAGAGTATCCTTTATTGATTGGTTATTATTATTGATGTGTTTATATTGTTAATAATGATTATTATGTGTTTACTACTCAAAGGATGATTTCCAAGGAGTATAGTAAATATTGTTAGAGATTTATCGAATCCTCACTGGGCTTGTTTTATATAAGCTCACTCTCAATTATTGCATGCTTACAGGTGTTATTGATCAAGATTACAGGTATGTGGCTCCAGAAGAGGATAATGTGTCATATGTGGACGAGTCCTATGTGCCAGAGTCTTGTCCTTGGTGTTTGAGATGTTGTTTACTTTTGTTGTCTTGTATATTAAACTTAGTTGTCTTGTATTTACTTAGAAGATTATGATGTATAAGATGTTGTAAAGATGAAGGATTAAATGTTGCTAGCTTAGTAGTCTTGTTTTTGGACTATGATTAGGCTACTAGCTTGGTTATAGTCTATTTTGGAAATGTATGTTATATAGTAAATGTATTATGTTGGAACGGAGATGTATAACCTATGGATGCAATGATAAGGAATGTTTAATGTATATTATGGTTGCGTTGTTTATTGTTGAATTGTTTGTGGAGTTGGTTGTATGTGTTGCGAAGATGTTGGTTTAAAGCCTCGGGTCCTAATTACTGTCGTTATACTACCGAAATTATGTTGCATCCTGACTGATTGTAGGAGGGGTCGAGTTGGAGCGTGACATTTAAGTAGTATTAGAGCGCATGTTAGTTGTCAGCCGGGGTATTCTCGGAATGTGGGTGATGGTCTTAGCATGAAAGTATGTATGAAGTGAAAAGAAAAGTGAAATGTGTGTCAATTTGATTAAGTGATTAAGTGATTATGTGATTTAGTGATTATGTGATCAATTTGTTTATGTGATTGATACTTAAGTGATTTATGTGCTTTATGTGAGTTTGATGCTTATGTGTTAATAATTGTTTATAGTCTGTCTATGTGCTATAACCTGTGCTAACTCTTTGATTAGTAGAATGGTTGGTAGACCAAGAACCAGAGGTAGGCCTGAGGGTGGTAATGAGGCTCCGGATAATGTGGCACCGGGCTGAGATCGGGGTGATGACCGTATTGCTGCAGCCATGGATAGGGTGACGGAGATTATGGCAGGACATGCGCAGTTATTAGCAGGGTAGGCTGCCCAAGCACAGGAATTACAGACTCAGTTGTTGAATGCTCAGGGTGGTTACCACGAGCGTGGTATGCTGAAGGAATTCTTGGGTTATTATCCACCGAGGTTCCAGGGAGAGCCAGATGATAGGAAGGGGGAAGCTTGGATTAATAAGGTTGAGAAAATATTTGATCCTTTAGACTACACGGATGATAGGAAAGTCACTTATGCAGTTTACTTATTTGATGATGAGGCAGAAGAATGGTAGCGCACAGTGAGGTCTAGTTGGGAAACTCGGGGTATTCCTTATATATGGGATACCTTTCTAAGAGCATTTCGGGCGAAATATGTTTCGAGGATTGCACGGGAAATGAGAGAGGCAGAGTTCCTGTAATTGGTCTAGGGTGACGCTACCGTGGCTCAGTATGAGGCCACTTTTACTAGACTGTCCCGGTATGCACCGGAGTTTGTGGCTGATAAGGAGCGTAAGACTCATAAGTTTATGTTGGGTTTGAGGCCCGAGATTTAGGATGCGATGGCCTTGAATCAGTATGATATATTTACTGAGGCCTTTGTTGCGGCGTCCAAGTTAGAGAAGAGGAAAGGGGAACAGATTGTATCATGTCAGCCTAGTAAGAGGTCATATCAGCCGTAGGGCCAGTAAGGAGTGTATAGGTCTCCAGTACAGCAGGTGGTGTACAGGCCGCCAGCACAGTAGAGTTCTTTCATACCGCAGGGTGAGCAGGGTTACTATCGGCCTCAGTTTCAGCAGGGGTCTTATCAGGCTCAGTCACAGTATAGGCCAGCCCAATCTCAGGGTCAATTTAGGCCTGGTACTGCGAGAGCTCAGCATCAGGCTGGTACAGCTGCTTTCTCGGCTTCTGGTTCTTCTAGGGGCAGTAGTAGTGCTTCATCACCTCAGTGTGCTTACTGCAAACGTCAGGGCCATGTGAAGGCCGACTGCAGGGTGAAAGAGGGGACTTGTTTGGGTTGCGGCAGCAATCAGCATAGGGCAAGGGATTGCCCTAGATTTCAAAGGACTGAGGGTCGGGCAGTGACTCAGGGTTATCATGGTAGACCTGCAGGCAGTGCACCTCAATAGCAGCGGGTTCAAGCTCGGGCCTATGCAGTTGATTTGGAAGAGATTCCTGAGGAGACGGCAGTTGTGGAAGGTAACTTCCTTATACTTGATCAACTTGTTAAAGTGTTGATTGATTCTAGTGCTACGTATTCTTTCATTACTCCTGCTTGTGTCCAATGTGTATACATGCAACCTGAAAGATTGCCTTATATGGTTGAGATTAGTACCTCTTTGACTGATAAATATGTGACTAGCTTAGTATGTAAAGATTGTAAAATACATGTTAAGGGGTATAATGTTCCTTCGGACCTTATCTTATTTCCTATCCGGGGGTATGATGTTATTTTGGGTATGGATTGGCTTTCTAAGTATGATGCCCAATTAAACTATAGAACGAAGGTAGTACGGTTTCGGTTGCCAGATCAGCCAGTAGTAGAGGTAGCGGGAAACCGGGGTACTAAGACGAGTTTTGTTATCTCATCAACTAAAGTTGTTAAGTTGGTGTTCGAGTTATCTAGCTTATTTGATCAACAAGCCATCTGATAAGCTACAGCTAGAGGAAGTTCCTATTATTCGGGAATATCCCAATGTATTTCCTGAGGAGTTGCCTGGGTTACCGCCAGAGAGAGATGTGGAGTTTGTGATCAATCTTATTCTCGATACTCAACCTATTTTTAAATTAGCGTACCGGATGGCACCAGCTGAGTTGAAAGAGCTGAAGACTCAGTTGCAGGAGTTATTGGAGAAGGGTTTCATTCAACAGAGTTCTTCACCATGGGGAGCACCTTTTTTATTTGTGAAGAAGAATGATGGTACCTTGAGATTGTGTATTGATTATCGTGGGTTAAACCAGGTGACCATCAAGAACAAGTATCCTTTACCGCTGATTGACAAGTTGTTTGATCAACCACAGAGAGCCAAAGTCTACTCTAAATTTGACTTAAGGCAGGGGTATTATCAGCTTCGGATTCGTACGGAGGATGTTCCGAAGTCTGCTTTCAGGACTCGGTATGGGCATATGAGTTTGTTGTTATGCCCTTCGGATTAATTAATGCACCGGTAGCATTCATGGATCTTATGCATCGGGCCTTTCATCCGTACTTGGACCAGTTCGTGGTAATCTTTATTGATGATATCTTGGTCTATTCTAAGACTGAATCGAAGCACGAGAAACATCTACGGCTTGTCTTACAGAAGTTGCAGGAGCATCAGTTGTTTGCGAAATTCAGCAAATGTGAATTTTGGCTGCAACGAATATCTTTTCTTGGCCATGTGATTACACAGAATGGTATATCTGTAGATCCCACTAAGATTGAAGTGGTGTTGTCTTGGAAACGGCCGGAGAATGTTCCGGAGGTTCATAGCTTTCTTGGATTGGCGGGTTATTACCATAGGTTTGTGAAGGACTTTTCTAAGATTGCAGGGCCACTTTCTAAGTTGACTCATAAACGAACTAGCTTTACTTGGGATGAGAAATGTGAGAGTGGGTTTCAGGAGTTGAAAAAAAGGTTGACTACCGCTCCAGTACTTGCTCTACCAGAGGGAACCGATAATATGGTTATCTATAGCGATGCATCCAAGGAGGGCTTGGGATGTGTGCTTATGCAGAATGGCCTGGTTATTGCCTACGCTTCTAAGAAGTTGAAACCGTATGAGGTGAATTATCCGACTCATGATTTTGAGTTGGCAGCTGTAGTATTCGCCTTGAAAAAGTGGCGTCATTATCTGTGGGGCAGTAAGTTCGAGATTTTCACTGATCATAAAAGTTTGAAGTACTTGTTCTTACAGAAGGAGTTGGATATGCGTCAGCGGAGGTGGATGGAACTTCTTGGAGATTATAATTGTTCTATTAATTATCTGCCTGGGAAGGCAAATGTTGTAGCAGATGCTCTTAGCCGTAAAGTGAGTAATACTTGTTTGGTTGTTAAGAAGTGGGAGGTTCTCGAGGAATTTAGTTATTGAAGACCGGAGTTAACTCAAGTTGGGGTGATGTGTTCACATCTCCGTATTCAGCCTTTATTGCTGTCTCAGATCAAAGAAGCTCAGCAACTTGATTCAAAACTTCAGAAGATCAAGGATCAGATCACGGATGATCAGTTTGACTTCAAAGTACATGAGGATGGTATTCTTCGATTTCGGAACATAGTATATGTTCCCGATGAACCAGGTTTGAGGATAGGTATTCTAGAGGAGGCTCATAATTCTAAATACACCATTCATCCCGGTGGAAACAAAATGTACCAGGATTTGAAGCAACATTATTGGTGGAATAATATGAAGAGGGAAGTTGCTCAGTTTCTATCTAGATATTTGACTTGTCAGCGAGTGAAGGCCAAACATCAACGACCTACAGGGTTACTTCAGTCGTTGGCAATACTAGAGTGGAAATGGGAGCATATTACGATGGACTTCGTCACTAGTTTGCCTCGAACACCGAGAGGTAACAATGCAGTTTGGGTTGTCGTAGATCGTTTAACGAAGTCAGCTCATTTTATTTCAATGAGAATAGGGGATGAAGTTACAAAGTTGACGGATCTTTATTTGGATCAGATTGTTAGACTTCACGGGATTCTATCTAGTATTGTCTCAGATCGAGATCCTCTGTTTACTTCTTGTTTGTGGGAGAAACTTCAAGAGACTTTGGGTACTCAATTGAACTGCAGTACCGCGTATCATCTGTAGACCGACGGTCAGTATGAGAGGACTATTTAGATTCTGGAAGATATGCTTAAGGCTTTTGTTTTGGACTTCGAGAAGAACTGGGTGAAACATCTACCACTTGCCGAGTTTACCTATAACAATAGTTATCAAGCTACTATTGGGATGGCACCTTTTGCAGCTCTTTACGGTCATAAGTGTCGTTCACCTTTGTATTGGGACGAGGTAGGGGAGATGAAGACTATTGTTCCGACTATGATGCAAGAGTTTCTAGAGAAGATTGAGAATGTTCAGTTGATCAGGCAGAGAATGCTTACAGCGTAGAGCAGATTCAAGAGTTATGTTGATAAGCGTCATTGGGATTTGGAGTTTGTAGTCGGGGATCGGGTTTTCTTGAAATTGTCTCCTCGAAGGGGGTTTGCTCATTATGGTAAAGGTGGTAAGCTGAGTCCGAGGTTTGCAGAGCCATTTGAGATTACCGGCAGAGTTGGCAAGTTGGCATATCGGTTGGCTTTGCCGAAGAACTTCTCTAATGTCCATAATGTCTTTCACGTGTCTAATTTACAGATGTATAATCCACATCCTTCTCATATTTTAGAGCCAGAGTCGTTACAGCTTCATGAGAATCTGACTTATGATGAGTGGCCGATTCGCATTCTTTATCAGATGGAACGAGAGTTGAGATCGAAGAAGATTCCGATGGTCAAGGTGTTGTGAAAACATCACAGGATTGGGGAAGCTACTTGGGAGAGGAGATATCAGATACAGCAGTAGTACCCAGATCTTTTCTGTACATCAAGTAAGAATTTCGACGATGAAATTTCTTTAAGTGGGGGAGAATGTGAAACCCTAGTTTTTGGTCTTTACCTCAATTTACGTGTCTTTGTTGTTTTGCGTGATTTGACATGTTTATGTGTTATATGAGTTAGAATGTGATAGATATGTGATTTATACTCGTAATACATGCTAAGTGTGCATTTATGAAATTTTCATCAAAAACATAATCAAAAATTTTATCGTCGATTTTTATGAATAGTATTTTTGAAACACGTCCGCTATAATTTTGAAATTGGTCCTTTTAACCCTTCAAAACCTAGTCCTCGGACATTGTTAGGCATATGTTTGATTAAAATGGATTTCAAATCGACTTAGGAATTTAAAAGGATTTTTATATCTTCTTTTGCAAAAATCGAGTTTTAAGCCGACTCGGGTGAAAATGTTTGAATGTAAAAATTCTTGTTACCTAAAAATAAGCCACTTAAGATAGTTTAGGTGTTGCATAATTTTTTTGAGCAAGAATAGTCAAGAAATAGAATTAAAAGACTAGAAATACTAAAAATGTTAACTTTGACTTTCACTACAAGAAACAGTGGAGTTTATGACGCCATAAAACGTCACAATTTCATCGCAAATATTTATTTGCGATGAAATTATGACAAAGTATTTGTCATCGCTAAACCTTGCGTGGCAAAATCGATTTTCATCGCAATTACATGGCTTTGTGACAAATTTGCGACGAATAAAAACCCGGGAATATGTTGTCGCAAAATCACCGCAAACGATGACTAATTTCCTACAAATTTATTTTGTGGCCAAAGTGTGGCAAGATTTTGTCACAAATTAATGGCAGAGTTTTGATGCAAAATAGTTGCAACTTGTTTGACGCAATTACATGGCAAAAGTTCTATTTCCAAACTGTGGCGAAACTTTTGTCGCAGTTGCGTGGCAAAAAATATGTCGTGGCAAAATCGTGGCAATTTATTTTGATGCCAAATCGTGGCAACTTATTTGACGCAATTACATGGCAAAAGTTATGTTTCCAAACTATGGTGAAACTTGTGTCGTAGTTGTGTGGCAAAAAAATGTTGTGGCCAAATCATGGCAATTTATTTTGATGCAAAATCATGGCAAAAGTTATTTATGGGTGTTAACCAATCTTCATCACAAATTAGTGGCTATAATTTATTCTCTTTTGTCACAAATTCGTGGCAATTCTCAAATCTACCCAATAGGCAAATGTGGTTTGTGACGACATTTTGTGTGTCCTGTTAAATTTCAAAAGAATATAAATTTAAACCCCATAATTGAATCTCATAAATTACACAATCTACACATTCATTCAAAAGAACACAAATCTACACCAAAGTAACAAAGCCATGCCATAATATATCATAATAGCCACCATTTAACAAAGTACACTTCCAATATACATTCAAAAAGAAATACTAAATATACATCTATCATAACGTCATCTAGCTTGTTTGTCCTGGTAGGATAAGTTCCAAAAGAGAATTGTATGCAAAAAGTTTACAACATCCTCCATTATGACAAGACTTCCTTGCATAGAGACAATCCATATCTATGCCTACTATTTTCACCATCTTCAGGCAATCCATGTCATATCTACAAACAATAAAACAAATCAACCAACTCAACCAAAACATTGCTTTACATAAAAATTAGAATGAAGGCAAAAACAAATTCTACGAGTCCGATATACAATTTCTTCTAATGATTGTGTTTAATTAACACAATTGCAGACAAAACATCACATGTACCTTAAAACTCTTTACAACAAAACATTATATTTTATTAGCCCTTCTCAAGACTCTATCAGTAGTATACATGACATATATTCATAAACTCAACATATGCATATAACATAATATGCAAGAAAGACTAACATACTTGAACCCACTTACTTGTTAAGGTTTCCAATAGAAGATACAATCATACCATGACCCTATGGATCCTATTGGGCATCATCGCCTTGTTGTTCTGAGGGAGGCTGAGATTGATCCTAATGCGGCGGGGGGGGGGGGGAGGGTGGGGAATGGGGTAATAATTGGGTCAACTGGGCGATTTGTTGCTCAAGCCTTCTATACTGCTCATTCTGTTGTTCGAATTGGCTCATGAACTGAACCCCTAATTCTGGTGTTGCCCTATTGACGGCTTCCTACATGTCCTCCTCTGTGATTCAACGAGAAGAAGATGGAACGTCGTGCGCGGATCCTCCTATAGCTTGTGATCCTACACTGTACAACCGTCCTCTAGGTGATCCACCTACTTCCTAGCAAAATAATGCATCGTGGTTGATAGGTGGTGCAGTTGGATCTCCTTGCGATGCCGTTGTGGCCTGCTCGACCAATTCCTTGTATGTTGCCTGCAATTAATATATAATTATTGTTATTTTACTTTAATGTTAATTATTGATTATATGACATAAATAAACATAAATAATTGATATACCATGGTTTGTTCAGCCTTGGGGTCAGAGTATGGACCATCGTGGCCTTTCCTATATACTTTCTCAAACACATCTGCCTTCGTCACTGGTCCGTTCCTTTTTTAATTCCTAAAATAACATTAATCAAACAACAATAATTATATTAAATATTTAACTATCATATAGTATTACAATTTAAATAATTAGTTTAACATTTACCATTCTTCTCTTGATCTCGTGAAACCCCACACAACCACTATAATGTGGAGATGGCTTACTCATTCTATTCTTCTTGTTTTGTTTTGACCTCTTCTTCCATACATATGTGTTCCACTGTTGACATAGTGCATCACATACGCTATCACTCAACCAATGGGGCTTAATATTTTTCTTCTTTTGCATGTAGCGACCCTTACAGAAAAGGTCCCATACCAAGCACTAACATTTCTAAAAAATAATTGGCGAATGACTGGTTCATCATAGAGGTACCACTTGTACAATCTCTATAGCCATATATTAAATGTTAGTAATACAAGTTATATATTGTCACGGTATATATAACTGAAATATAAATAATGAAATTTATTTTGTGTACTTAATTAGTACCTGAAAAGAGATCCACAATCTCTCTTTAACCTCAACTGGAATCAAAGTCCATCTCATCCAAGGCTCATTGAACCCAGCAGATAATATATTGACAATCTCTCGCGCCACCCCAGCCGGTATCCATCTGCAATTGGTAAAGATACAAAGTATACTAACAGTTGCAATGAAAAATAATAATAAAGAAAATAATGTACATATTATATAAAATTGTATGTAACGGTCTAATACCCATTTTCATATATTGTCATGTGTGTGCGCCTATCAATCTGCCATACAGTGTACGCCTCCAAAGATGGGAATCCAAACCTCTGCCATACCTCTAAATGTACTCCTGCAGCCCGTCACGAGGCATCAGTAGAAGACTTTGGATGATTAGTAGATGGTATGGACCAGACCATAGGCAGGTCATCGGAGTCGACTTGTAAACCATCTAAGTGTCGTGGCAAGCCCGCGGATAAAGTAGATGCTGGAGATTGATCATCTGTGTGTAAATTGGTCGGTCTGCCAGTCTGTGACATCAACCCTCAACTCAATGGTATTTGAGAGGACGAAGTAGATGTTTGCCCAGAATTGGAGGCAGAGTGGGATGCATGTGCACCACCTAAACGTGAAATAGACTGCTGCAATGCCCCAGGACGCACATATCGTCTAACCGTACCTTTACCTTTATCTTTACCTGAAGACATATCTATTTTGAACAAAATCCAACTATCATTAAAAATGTAAATCTACATATACAATTTGAATACATTATCGTCATATTAAATGTTTATCAACAGTATTAATACATTGAAATAATCTACTAAATGTCATTAGCACTCTCATGCCCCGACCCCTCACGGAGTCGGGACTCCTATTAACTTCACTGACGTTAACCCAACCTTAACCCTGGGCACAAAAAATGAGGAAAAACAGACAAAATCTCCTATGTTTATAGGATTAACCACATACCTGCATCAGAAGAATTGATCCACAAAACACGATATAACATTCCTATGATAACATACCCAAGTTCCTAAGGCCATCCGAGTCTTTCTACTTAGCAAAATTAAAGCGTACATGCATCATTTCCTTCGTTTCTAGCATAGTATGATTATAATTTTGCTTATCATACTACTCTAATGTTTCCTATTTAACTAATTTATAATTTATGTTTCATTCAAACCATCCACAAGCTTAATTAACTACATACAAACTATTACAGGCATTGTTCAACTTAAATTAACTTTATACAAACCAACAACTTAAACTAAATACATACAAATTAAATTATGGCAATCATCAACATGATCGTCAGTGTCATCATTATCATCGTCTTAATCTTCATCATCTTTGTCTTCGTCTTCGTGTTCATCGTCTTCGTCTTCGTCTTCGTCTTCGTCTTGTTCTTGTTCTTGTTGAAATTGTAACTCATTCAATTCATCTTCCAACACCTCGATATTTTCAATTGATTCATGAACACGTTGAGGCAACTCTTCTTCATCCAGTAGTACTATAGGCACATCTGTCACGCCTCAACTCGACCCCACCTACAATCAGTCAGGACGCAATGGAATTTCGGCAGTATAACGGCAAAAATTAAGACACCGAGACTCTAAACCAACCTCTCAGAACATCATACAATCAAACTTCTTAACCAAACAACAACAAAATCCTCAATACCATTAACAACATACAACATAACCATATTATACAATAATTATCCTTCAACAATCCATTCTTAGTTATACGCCTCCGTTCCAACATAACCTTAACTTTAACATACATATCAAAATAGATTATAAACCAACTTAGCAACCTAATCATAACAAAAGAAAGACTACTAAGTTAGCATCATTTAGTTCATTATCTTTACTACAACTTATAAGTCATAAACTACAAAGTAAATAAAAGACAACTAGTTTAATATACAAGATAATAGAGTATACAACATCTCAAGCATCAAGGACAAGACTCTGGCACATAGAACTCATCCACATACGGCACATTATCCCCTTCTGGAGGCACGTACCCGTAATCTTGCTCAATAACACCTGTATGCATGCAATAATAGAGAGTGAGCTTATATAAAACAAGCTCAGTGAGGATCCGATAGATCTCGAACAATATTTACTATAATCCTTAGAAATGATCCTTTGAGCAGTAAACATGCAATAAAACATCAATAACAATACAAACACATAACTATAATGACCAATCAATAAAGGATACTTTATTTGGTGTAGCTCTAAACGCCATCACGATCTCAACTATTCTTCTTATAACTCTCCATTACCCACGCACCCGAGGTACCTCACTAGCCTCGCCCTCCATAATACCTCCGTCATGCGAGCTGGAGGTAGTCTCTGGTAGTCATGCCGTTATCAACCCGACATCCCGATGCTGCCCGAGAGGTGGCACACACATACCAAGACTCAGCAATAATAATAAACATCATTCACAGGAGGACAATCTAGAAGAATTGCCTAGCTCCCGGTTTATCAATCATCAATCAATAATCATCAATTATCATCAATATAACATCAAGTAATCAATTAAACAACAAACAACTAAGTTAGATGACAAAGTAGGCCATCCAATTTAACATGCATTAAACACATAATCTAACCCTAGTCTAACCATCAACAACTCACAATTCAATCACTCAAATACCACCCAATCAACTAAATGCTCAATTCAACAATTTAAAGAAAGACAACCTAAACTTCAAATAATTATATCTTACATTCTACTAATCCAAACAACTCCAAATCAGTTTCTAACACTCACTCATTCAATCAACTACATTAGCCATCTCGGAAACCCACCAAGACACATCAAAATCAAGCCCAACAACCCTAAAACCTCAAAGCACCTAGGCTGAAATTTCTGGATTTTTACCCAAACATCGCAATCGAAAATTCGGCATTATAACGGCGTTACCACGTAATTAACAAACTTTTAGAAATCGACGATAATCGATTCCAACCACAACATCTCAAGATATTCATCAAATGGCCAATCTATCAACTTTAAATACCCGAAGATAAATAATTTCGCTACAATGGTTCAAATCTCGTAGTAATACACATAAACGATCCCTAGCATGCACTGAGCAATAATATAACTTCAAATTAACATTCTAACAGTTCAATAATCAATTATATGCAAAAACATAAAAAAAATGACTTTTGAGATCTAGAATTTTTCTCTCACCTTTGATGCAATATAAGACTAGATATGCGTGCAATGCGTGTCCAACAAGTGGAATCAAACTCGGCACGAAAATCTACGGACAAAAACTAGGTTTTCTATGAAAAATTGCTTTGAAAACTTGAAGAAAAAGCTTGCTTTTTTCTCTCTATGGCTCTCGGCCATGTATGTGTTTTTTGAGTGTGTTTTTTGTTGTGTTTTGTGTTGTGTTTTGTGTGTGTTGATGCATATAAGCTAAGGTCAACATTTTAAAAATAGTCAAAGATGATTTTATTAGTCTTTTAATTCTATTTTCTAGTCTTTTAATTCATTTAGTGGCTATTTCTTGCTCAACTATTAATTTAACACTTAAACTAATTCTAGACATTATATTTTAGGTGACAAAGGTGTTACTTTAAAACAATTTCACCCGAGTCGGCTTAAAACTCGTTTTCTTGCAAAAGAAAGTGTAAAAATCTTAAAAATTTCAAAACCGATTCCAAATCCGTTTTAATCAAACACTGGTCTATTAATACCCGAGGACTAGGTTTTAAAATATTTAAAACACCCCTGTAAAAATATTAGCGGACAGGTGTTCAAAAATACTATTTACCAAAACTGACGATAAAATTTCTGATTCTGTTTTTGATGAAAATTTCATGAATGCACACTTAGCATGTATTAGGAGTATTAATCACATATTTAGCACATTATAAGTCATATAGCACACAAACAGGTTAATTCACGCAAAACGAGGTAAAACACACAAATCGAGATAAAGTAAAATATAGGGTCTCACATTCTCCCCCCTCCCTTAAAGAAATTTCATCCCTGAAATTCTTACTTGCTGAATGGAAAATATCTGGGTACTGCTGCTGCATCTGATCTCGCCTCTCCCAAGTAGCTTCCTCGATACTGTGATGCTTCCACAACACTTTGACCATCGGAATCTTCTTCGACCTCAACTCAACTTCCATCTGATCAAGAATATGAATCGGCCGCTCATCATAAATCAGATTCTCATGAAGCTGTAACGGCTATGGCTCAAGAATATGAGAAGGATCCGGATTATATTTTCGCAAATTAGACACGTGAAATACATCGTGGACATTAGAGAAATTCTCCGGTAAAGCCAACCGATACGCCAACTTGCCCACTCTGCCAGTAATCTCAAACGGCCCCACAAACCTCGGACTTAGCTTACCGCCTTTACCATAACGAGCAAACCCCTTACGAGGAGACAATCTCAAGAAAACCTGATCTCCAACTGCAAACTCCAAATCCCGACGATGCTTATCAGCATAACTCTTGAATCTACTCTGCGCCGTAAGCATTCTCTGCCTGATCAACTGAACATTCTCAATATTCTCTAGAAGCTCTGGCATAATAGTTGGATCAATAGTCTTCATCTCCCCTACTTCATCCTAATACAAAGGTGAACGACACTTACGACCGTAAAGGGCTGCAAAAGGTGACATCCCAATAGTAGCTTGATAACTATTGTTATAGGCAAACTCGGCAAGTGGTAGATGTTTCTCCCAGTTCTTCCCGAAGTCCAGAATACAAGCCCTGAGCATATCTTCCAGAATCTGAATAGTCCTCTTAGACTGACCGTCGGTCTGTGGATGATACGCTGTACTGAAGTTAAGCTGAATACCCAAAGTCTCCTAAAGTTTCTCCCACAAACGAGAAGTAAATCGAGGATCTCGATCTGAGACAATACTAGATGGAATTCCGTGAAGTCTAACAATCTGATCTAAATAAAGACCCGTCAACTTTGTAACTTCATCTCCCATCCGCATCGAAATAAAGTGAATTGTCTTCGTCAAATGATCCATGACAACCCAAACTGCATCATTACCTCTCGGTGTTCTAGGCAAACCAGTGACGAAGTCCATCGTAATATGCTCCCATTTCCACTGTGGTATAGCTAACGGCTGAAGCAAACCTATAGGTCGTTGATGCTCGGCTTTCACTCGCTGACAAGTCAAACATCTAGACACGAACTAAGCAATTTCCCTCTTCATATTATTCCACCAGTAATGTTGCTTCAAGTCCCGATACATCTTGTTTCCACTAGGATGAATGGTGTACTTAGAATTATGAGCCTCCTCCAAAACACCTCGCCTCAAACCCAGTTCATCGGGAACACAAACCCTGTTCCAAAACCGAAGAATACCATCCTCGTGCACTTTGAAGTCAGTCTGATCATCCGTGATCTGATCCTTGATCTTCTGAAGTTTAACATCAAGTTGCTGAGCTTCTCTGATCTGAGACAGCAATAAAGGCTAAATACGGAGATGTGAACACATCACCCCAACCTGAGTCAACTCTGGTCTCTAATAAGTGAATTCCTCAAGAACCTCCCACTTCTTGACAGCTAAACAAGAAACACTCGCCTTACGGTTAAGAGCGTCTGCCACAATATTTGCCTTCCCAGGCAGATAACTAATAGAACAATTATAATCTCCAAGAAGTTCCATCCACCTCCGCTGACACATATTCAACTCCTTCTATGAGAATAAATACTTAAAACTCTTATGATCAGTGAAAATCTTGAACTTACTGCCCCACAATAATGACGCCACTTTTCCAGTGCAAAAAGAACAGCTGCCAACTCAAGATCATAAGTCGGATAATTCACCTCATAAGGCTTCAACTTTTTAGAAGCATAGGCAATAACCCGACCATTCTGCATAAGTACACATCCCATGTGACGCCTGAGATTTTTGCTGTACATTCATTCACTGTTGCATCCACTAATTGCGCATTTCTTCTGTGCTTTGCTTGTTGTCTTTTTTAGTTACTATTCATTCTATTTTTCAACTACATAATTACCATGAATTAGCATTTTTCTTAAATCATATTAATTGTTTTAGGAATGGAAAAAATATACATTTGTGCTAGGAGCGATAGGAACCTTCGTTTAGAAAATAGTTTAGTGAACTAGTGAATAGTATTACGTATGAAATATAATGTTTTAGTTAGCTAACTTAATTTATGTGCAATGGACTTGTTTTAAAGCTAACTAAGCTCATTTTAATAGACCATTTAAGCACCCAACATGCCCCACCCAAACATATACTCACACAACACACAACATAAGTCATAACTTAGCAAAAACAAAAAAAACAAAAAAAAGATGCAGATTTTACTGTAGCAAATCCGAGAATAGCATAGGAGGAGAATGAGAGGAGTTTGCTCATCAAATCTTCAAGCCAAGCCAAGCCAAGCTAGGAGCAAGTAGTTTAGGGTATTTGCTAGCCTCCCGAGAGTTTCTACGCGCAATTGGTGAGGGTTTTCATGACTTTTTATGCATATCTAAAATGTTACATTTTTCTTGATTTGTTGAAAATGTTATCAAATGCTATTGCAAAGCTTATCTATGCTATTATACCTTGTATATAACTGCTACAGAACACATTTGAGCCATTAGTTTGCATTTTAAATGGTTGGAATCGTCATTTGAATTTATGAGGTGAATAGTGACGGGATTTCTAGGGTTTTGTGTAATTGCGCGTATTAGCTTGATTCAATGCTTCTAATAGATGCCTTAGGTACTAATGAAGGTAGACTAATAGCCCCGTGCAATTGAATTGCTCTAAATTTGCATAGAACATGAATTAGCTGACTTTAACAAAGAGATTTCGGGGTTATTGTGAATTCGGGTGGATTCGGGCTTCACATTTAGAATTCTTAGGCTACCTAGGTGCTTTAGAAGCTTTGCCAACCCTTATTTGAAGCCCGGTTGAAGTACGTGTAGTTCAAAGCCATAAGAAGGAAATTGGGGCTTTTGGGGTAATATCGGGTAATTGCACGTGTTTGAGTGTTGTAGGGGTGCCTTAGGGGTTACTTAGAAGATTAGTATATCTTCCCCTCAAATTTGAAACCTTAACTTTGATTCGGAAGAAAAATAGCTTGAATAACAAAGGGGTTTAAGTGCAAATTCAGTTGTTTCTTGCTTCTAAGTCCATGGTATGGCTCCTTAGGTGTTTAAATGTGGTTCAAGTTGATTTGGAACTTTTGGTATAATTCTAAATGTATCTTATATATGCCCCTTTGTAAAGTTGCTTATTTGCTTGTATAAACTGCTTCTAATCTATCTATTCCGAGGTCAACCTACTTTGTTGATCCTCTTATGTGTTATTGCTTATATTGTTGATATTGACTTGTCATCATTAAGTGCATTGCATAGTGGTTGCGCAACCATAGTGTCAGGGGCGGATGTGTTGAATATCGGCTGGGCAGTAGAGGGCTTGCCGGTGGATATTCAAACTCCGTGCCCTAGTCCCTCATTCGCCTGGTCCGGAGATTGCCAGGGGATGTTGGGTCGTAGGATTATCGGGGTACATCCGGAGTACACCCACTGGAGTGTTTGGGGTTATGCCGGCTTATTGTGGATCGTGATCGTGGTTCGTGGATCGTGATTGAAGACAAAGTGAAGATTGGAGTATAGGGGTTATGTGTAATGTATCCTTTTTAATGTGTGGTTATTTAAGCTATTGTTATTTCTTGAATTGTTTAATTGCTATTGTTGTTTAACTGTATTACTTGTTGCATTGCACGCTCTGGGATACTTTATCCCTCACTGGGCAACAGTGGTTGCTCATACCTCGCTAACATGTTTCAGGTGGCGCAGTTGGAGGAGTTGCCTTAGTTGCTATGTGATTGTTGTCTGAGGTGGATGTGCTTTCTGGTTGCTATGTGAAGAATTTGTTGTTCTATGTTATAATCTATTTTGGGGCCTTAAGGCTCATGTATGTATTTGAGTAATATGTAAGCTGGAAGTTAGATGACTGTAGTAGCAGTGGTAATTCTATGGGTTGTAATAACTTATGATTCTATTTCTAGTTGTTTTGCATGCTTGGGTGTGATTGTTTTGATACATGTTGGTTCAACTTCCAAGTATGTTTCAAAGTTATCATACAATGGCATGATAAGCGATTTTATGAAGAAGTCAAGTTGGTTGCATGCTTGTGTGAAACTAAATTATTGTATGCCTCAAGGCTCAGATGACCTTGAACCTTTGAACTTTAGTTATAAAAGCTTGCCTTATTGTGTTGTGGCTTTCTTGAGTGTTTACAGGTTTTTAGAATGTCCACAGTACAGGAAAAACTCTGTCCGTTTTTTCATAAAATTTTGAGACTGGGTTGGAATTGGGTTGAGAATAGCTTGGTTATTAGAGCCTCCAGTCTAGTGAGGGATTGGGGCGTTACAGGTGGTGTCAGAGCTTAGTAGCTCACAGCCGGGATAGGGTCCTCGGTCTGCTAGGTAGTAAAACCTAAGTGCTTGCATGCGAAGTGTGTTTTGAATAAGCATGTGCCTACATGTGGGTTCGAGCTTGTTTGCGTGAAAATAAGTTCTTATGTGTTATATTTGCGTAAATTAGGAAGGCTATGTGATAAGTGTAGTTGTGTGATTATGGGTGACTTAAGTGGAAATGTAATTTTGTGTGAATTGCTTAAGTGAAATATGAAGAACATGTTAGATGCGCCATTATGTGACTGTGTACTTGTGTGGCTTTGATTAGAATTATTTGTACCTATGTGTCTTAACTATGCAACATGTAAAAGTTGTGTGGCTAGTATGTTTATATGGTTAATTTTGCATCTAAGTGATTTCCTGATAACTTATTACTTTAGATGCATGTAGTAATGTATATTAAGTGTCTATCCTATGTTTAACCATTGCATATATGTATTGTCCCTTGAATTCGTAAGTAAACTCTCCCCTATAAAGAGATGGTCAGTAACAGATCTTCCAGAGATGTTCAGCCCGTGCTTTTCTCATTCGGATCTCTTATCGGAGCCTTTATTTGGTTATCGTACCGGGGCTTTTCCTATCAAGCTTCTATGGTATTCTCTTGGGTATTTCCACTCGACACTTCTATTGGGACTTCTTATATACAATCTTAATTAGAATCTTATTTGGCATTCTTAAACAAGCCTTTATTTGGCAATCTCCTTGGGGATTTCTGCTATGGATTTCTTGATTGGTATTTTTTCGAACTTCTGGATTAGTATTCTTAATCGGAGCCTTTATTTGGCATCCTTATTGTGAGACTTCTTAGCTGACGGTTCCCTTGTTGGCCTACTGGGGGTTTCAATGGCATTCTTTCAACTGATACGTTGGTTTTATCCAAGGGCTTTTAGAGTGCGCAGTAGGAGTTCTTTGAAAGAGAATTGCGTGGACGCAATTTGTTTAAGGGGGAGAGGGTGTGACGCCCGAGATTTTTGCCGTACATTCATTCACTGTTGCATCCACTAATTGCGAATTTCTTCTGTGCTTTACTTGTTGTCTTCTTTAGTTACTATTCATTCTATTTTTCAACTACATAATTACCATGAATTAGTATTTTTCTTAAATCATATTAATTGTTTTAGGAATGGGAAAAATATGCATTTGAGCTAGGAGCAATAGGAACCTTCGTTTAGAAAATAGTTTAGTGAACTAGTGAATAGTGTTTCGTATGAAACATAATGTTTTAGTTAGCTAACTTAATTTATGTGCAATGGACTTGTTTTAAAGCTAACTAAGCTCATTTTAATAGACCATTTAAGCACCCAACATGCCCCACCCAAACATATACTCACACAACACACAACATAAGTCATAACTTAGCAAAAAAAAAAAAAGGAAGATGCAGATTTTATTGTAGCAAATCCGAGAATAGCATAGGAGTAGAATGAGAGGATTTTGCTCATCAAATCTTCAAGCCAAGCCAAGCCAAGCTAGGAGCAAGTAGTTTAGGGTTTTTGCTAGCCTCCTGAGAGTTCCTACATGCAATTGGTGAGGGTTTTCATGACTTTTTATGCATATCTAAAATGTTACATTTTTTCTTGATTTGTTGAAAATGTTATCAAATGCTATTGCAAAGCTTATCTATGCTATTATACCTTGTATATAAGTGCTAGAGAACACATTGGAGCCATTAGTTCGCATTTTAAATGGTTGCAATTGTCATTTGAATTTATGAGGTGAATAGTGACGGGATTTCTAGGGTTTTGTATAATTGCACGTATTAGCTTGATTTAATGCTTCTAATAGATGCCTTAGGTGCTAATGAAGGTATACTAATAGCTCCGTGCAATTGAATTGCTCTAAATTTGCATAGAACGTGAATTAGCCGACTTTAACAAAGAGATTTCGGGGTTATTGTGAATCCGGGTGGATTCGGGCTTCACTTTTAGAATTCTTAGGCTACCTAGGTGCTTTAGAAGCTTTGCCAACCCTTATTTGAAGCCCAGTTGAAGTACGTGTAGTTCAAAGCCATAAGAAGGAAATTGGGGCTTTTGGGGTAATATCGGTTAATTGCACGTGTTTGAGTGTTACAGGGGTGCCTTAGGGGTTACTTAGAAGATTAGTATAGCTTCCCCTCAAATTTGAAACCTTAACTTTGATTCGGAAGAAAAATAGCATGAATAACAAAGGGGTTTAAGTGCAAATTCAGTTGTTTCTCGCTTTTAAGTCCATGGCATGGCTCCTTAGGTGTTTAAATGTGGTTTCAAGTTGATTTGGAACTTTTGGTATAATTCTAAATGTATCTTATATATGCCCATTTGTAAAGTTGCTTATTTGCTTGTATAAACTGCTTCTAATCTATCTATTCTGAGGTCAACCTACTTTGTTGATCCTCTTATGTGTTATTGCTTATATTGTTGATATTGACTTGTCATCATTAAGTGCATTTCATAGTGGTTGCGCAACCATAGTGTCAGGGGCAGATGTGTTGAAAATCGGCTGGGCGGTAGAGGGCTTGCCGGTGGATATTCAAACTCCGTGCCCTAGTCCCTCATTTGCCTGGTCCGGAGATTGCCAGGGGATGTTAGGTCGTAGGATTATCGGGGTACATCCGGAGTACACCTACTGGAGTGTTTGGGGTTATGCCGGCTTATCGTGGATCGTGATTGAAGACAAAGTGAAGATTGGAGTATAGGGGTTATGTGTAATGTATCCTTTTTAATGTGTGGTTATTTAAGCTATTGTTATTTCTTGAATTGTTTAATTGCTATTGTTGTTTAACTGTATTACTTGTTGCATTGCACGCTCCGGGATACTTTATCCCTTACTGGGCAACAGTGGTTGCTCATACCTCGCTAACATGTTTCAGGTGGCGCAGTTGAAGGAGTTGCCTTAGTTGCTGTGTGATTGTTGTCTGAGGTGGATGTGCTTTCTGGTTGCTATGTAAAGAATTTGTTGTTCTATGTTATAATCTATTTTGGGGCCTTAAGGCTCATGTATGTATTTGAGTAATATGTAAGCTGGAAGTCAGATGACTGTAGTAGCAGTGGTAATTCTATGGGTTGTAATAACTTATGATTCTATTTCTAGTTGTTTTGCATGCTTGGGTGTGATTGTTTTGATACATGTTGGTTCAACTTCCAAGTATGTTTCAAAGTTATCATACAATGGCATGATAAGCGGTTTTATGAAGAAGTCAAGTTGGTTGCATGCTTGTGTGAAACTAAATTATTGTATGCCTCAAGGCTCGGATGACCTTGAACCTTTGAACTTTAGTTATAAAATCTTGCCTTATTGTGTTGTGACTTTCTTGAGTGTTTGCAGGTTTTCAGAATGTCCACAATACAGGAGAAACTCTGTCCGTTTTTTCCTAAAATTTTGAGACTGGGTTGGAATTGGGTTGAGAATAGCTTGGTTATTAGAGCCTCCGGTCTCGTGAGAGACCGGGCCTTACATCCCAAGCCCTCCTTGGATGCATCGCTGTAAATGACCATATTATCGGTCCCCTCTGGTAGAGCAAGTACTGGAGCAGTAGTCAATCTCTTTTTCAATTCCTGAAACCCACTCTCATATTTCTCATCCCAAACAAAGCTAGTCTGTTTCTGAATTAACTTAGAAAGTGGCCCGGCAATCTTAGAAAAGTCCTTGACAAACCTACGGTAATAACCCGCTAAGCCAAGAAAGCTACGAACCTCCGAAACATTCTCCGGACGTTTCCAAGACATCACCGATTCAATCTTAGTGGGATCTATAGAAATACCGCTCTATGTGATAACATGGCCAAGAAAATATATGCGTTGCAGCCAAAATTCACATTTGCTGAACTTGGCAAACAACTGATGCTCCTACAGCTTTTGTAAGACAAGACGTAGATGTTGCTCGTGCTCCGATTCAGACTTAGAATAAACCAAGATATCATCAATAAAGATCACCATGAACTAGTCCAAGTACGGCTCGAAAACCCGATGCATAAGATCCATAAATGCTGCCGGTGCATTAGTTAATCCAAAGGGCATAACTACAAACTCATAATGCTCGTACCGAGTCCTGAAGGCAGACTTCGGAACATCCTCCATGCGAATCCGAAGCTAATAATACCCCTGCCTCAAGTCAAACTTAGAGTAGACTTTGGCTCCCTGAAGTTGATCAAACAACTCGTCAATCAGTGGCAAAGGATACTTGTTCTTGATGGTCACTTGATTCAAACCACGATAATCAATGCACAATCTCAAGGTACCATCCTTCTTCTTCACAAATAAAACAGGAGCTCCCCAAGGTAAAGAACTCTGCTGAATGAAACCCTTCTCTATTAACTCCTGCAACTGAGTTTTCAGCTCCTTCAACTCTGCTGGTGCCATTCGGTACACTGATTTAGAAATAGGTTGAGTACCGGAAACAAGATTGATCACAAACTCCACATCTCTCTCTGGCGGTAACCCTGGCAACTCCTCGGGAAATACATTAGGATATTCCCGAATAATAGGAACTTCTTCCAGTTGTAGCTTATCAGATGGCTTGTTGATCAAATAAGCTAGATAACCCGAACACCCCTTACTCACCAACTTAACGGCTTTAGTTGCTGAGATAACAAAACTCGTCTTAGCACCCCGGTTGTAACACCCCGATCCCTCTCGAGACTGGGAGTTCTATCAATCAATCTAATCACAACCCAATTCCAAACCCGGGCAAAATTTTTAAGGAAAGCTGGACAGAGTCTCCCCTATTTCTAGGCAAAATGTAAAATCTGTAATAGCATATAAGTGGACCAGCACCGTGTCCAACCATACAAACACATCAAGAACATCCGAGCCTTGTTTCTCAACAATTAAACACAACAAACATTTAAGATGTCACTTAAATAAATGCAATTAAATGTCATTAAATGCATGCCGGGTTCGGGTTATCACACTGATTCCCTACTACCTTAACTACTGGCAGATCTGGCAAACAAAACTGTACTACCTTTGTTCTACAGTTCAACTGGGCATCATACTTAGATTGCCAATCCATACCCAAGATAATATCATACCCCCGGATAGGAAATAAGATAAGGTCCGAAGGAAAATTATACCCCTTAACATGTATTATACAATCCTTACATACTAAGCCAGTAATATACTTATTAGTCAAAGAGGTACTAATCTCAACCACATAAGGCAGTCTTTCAGGTTGCACATTAACACGTTGCACACAAGCAGGAGTAATGAAAGAATGCGTAGCACCAGAATCAATCAACACTTTAACAAGTTGATCAAGTATAAGGAAGTTACCTTCCACAACTGCAGTCTCCTCAAGCATCTCCTCCAAGTCAACTGCGTAGGCCCGAGCCTGAACCCGCTGCTGCTGGGGTGCACTACCCGCAGGTCGACCCTGATAACCCTGAGTCATTGCCGACCCTCAGTCCTCTGATATCTAGGGCAATCCCTCGCGCTATGCTGATTGCTACCGCAACCCAAACAAGCCTCTGACTTCACCCAGCAGTTGACCTCCACATGGCCCTGGCGCTTGCAGTAAGTACACTGCGGTGATGATGTACTGACACTGCCCCTGGAAGAACCAGAAGCTGAAGAAGCAGCTGTACCAGCCTGCTGCTGAGGTCTAACAAAACTAGGCCTGTATTGACCCTGAGACTGGGCCGGCCTGTACTGGGACTGAACCTGATAAGACCCTTGCTAAAACTACAGTCGATAATAACTCTGTTGACCCTGCGGTCTGTAAGAGCTCTGCTGTGCTGGCGGCCTATACACAACCTGCTGTACTGAAGGCCTATATACTCCCTGCTGACCCTGCAGCTGGAAGGGCCTATTGCTAGGCTGGCTAGACACAATCTGTTCCCCCTTTCTCTTCTCCAGTCTAGAAGCTGCATCAAAGGCCTCTGTAAGTATATCATACCGATTCAGGGCCATCGCATCCTGAATCTCGGGCCTCAACCCCAACATGAACCTACGAGTCTTACGTTCCTCGTCAGCCACATACTCTGGTGCATACCGGGACAACCTAGTAAAAGTGGCCTCATACTGAGCCACTAAAGCATCTCCCTACACTAAGGCTAGAAACTCTGCCTCTCTCTGCTCCCTCGCGATCCTCGGGACATACTTTGCCCGAAAAGCTAATAGAAAGGTATCCCAAACATACGGAATACCCTGAGTCTCCCAGCTAGTTTTCACCATGCGCCACCATTCCTCTGCCTCATCATCCAGCAAGTACATGACAAAAGTGACCTTTCGCTCATCGGTATAATCAAGAAGGTCAAAAATCTTCTCCACCTTACTAACCCACGCCTCAGCTTTCCTATCATCCGGCTCCCCCTGAAACTGTGGTGGATAATACCCTAAAAACTCTTTTAGTGTACCACGACCGTGGTACCCACCTTGTGCTTTCAATAACTAATTCTGCAATGCCTGATTTTGGGCAGCCTGCCCTGCCAGTAACTGTGCCTAACTGGCCATGATCTCGTTCATCCTATCAAAATCTGCACCTATACGATCATCATCCCTAACTTGGCCCGGTGCGATATTTCTTGGAACCTCATCAATCACCTCAGGCCTACCTCTGGTCCTCGTTCTTCCAGTCATTCTACTAATCAAAGAGTTAGCACAGGTTATAGCACGTAAACAGGCTATAGAAAATTATTAGCAAATAAGCAACAATTCACATAAACACATAAATCACTTAAGTATCAATCACATAAAAAAATTAATCACATAATCACACAAGCACTAAATCACATAATCACTTAATCACTTAACCATATTAACACATAGTTCACTTTTCTTTCACTTCATACATAATTTCATGTTAAGACCATTACCCACATTCCGAGAATATCACGGCTGACAACTAACATGCGCTCTAATACTACTTAAATGTCACGCCCCAAATCGACCCCACCTACAATCAGTCAGGATGCAACGAAATTTTGGCAGTATAACGACAGTAATTAAGACACCGAGGTTCTAAACCAACCTCTCAGAACATCATACAATCAAACTCCTAAACCAAACAACAACCAAATCCTCAATACCATTAACAACATACAACATAACCATATTATACAATAATCATCCTTCAACAATCCATTCATAGTTATACGCCTCTGTTCCAACATAACCTTAACTTTAACATACATATCAAAATAGATTATAAACCAACTTAGCAACCTAATCATAACAAAAGAAAGACTACTAAGTTAGCATCATTTAGTTCATTATCTTTACTACAACTTATACATCATAAACTACAAAGTAAATAAAAGACAACTAGTTTAATATATAGGATAATAGAGTATACAACATCTCAAGCATCAAGGACAAGACTCTGGCACATAGGACTCATCCACATACGGCACATTATCCCCTTCTGGAGGCACGTACCCGTAATCTTGCTCAACAATACCTGTATGCATGCAATAATAGAAAGTGAGCTTATATAAAACAAGCTCAGTGAGGATCCGATAGATCTCGAACAATATTTACTATACTCCTTGGAAATGATCCTTTGAGCAGTAAACACGCAATAAAACATCAATAACAATATAAACACATAACTATAATGACCAATCAATAAAGGATACTCTATTGGTGTAGCTCCAAACGCCATCACGATCTCAACCATTCTTCTTATAACTCCCTATTACTCACGCACCCGATGTACCTCACTAGCCTCGCCCTCCATGACACCTCCGTCATGTGAGTTGGAAGTAATCTCTAGTAGACATGTCGTTATCAACCCGACAGCCCGATGCTGCCCGAGAGGTGGCACACACATACCAAGACTCAGCAATAATAATAAACATCATTCACAGGAGGACAATCTAGAAGAATTGCCTAGCTCCCGGTTCATCAATCATCAATCAATAATCATCAATAATCATCAATTATCATCAATATAACATCAAGTAATCAATTAAACAACAACAACTAAGTTAGATGACAAAGTAGGTCATCCAACTTAACTTGCATTAAACACGTAATCTAACCCTAGTCTAATCATCAACAACTCACAATTCAATCACTAAATACCACCCAATCAACTAAAGGTTCAATTCAACAATTTAAAGAAAGACAACCTAAACTTCAAATAATCATTTCTTATATTCTACTAATCCAAACAACTCCAAATCAGTTTTAACACTCACCCATTCAATCAACTACAATAGCCCTCTCGGAAACCAACCAAGACACATCAAAATCAAGCCCAACAACCCTAAAACCTCAATGCACCTAGGCTGAAATTTTTGGATTTTCACCCAAACATCGCAATAAAAAATTCAGCATTATAACGGCGTTACCACGTAATTAACAAACTTTTAGAAATCGACGACAATCGATTCCAACCACAACAACTCAAGATATTCATCAAATGGCCAATCTATCAACTTTAAATACCCGAAAATAAATAATTTCGGTACAATGGTTCAAATCTCGTAGTAATACACATAAACGATCCCTAGCATGCATTGAGCAATAATATAACTTCAAATTAACATTCTAACGGTTCAATAATCAATTATATGCAAAAACATTAAAAAAATGACTTTTGAGATCTAGAATTTTTCTCTCACATTTGATGCGATATAAGCCTAGATATGCATGCAATGCATGCCCAACAAGCGGAATCCAACTCGGCATAAAAATCTACAGACAAAAACTAGGTTTTTCTATGAAAAATTACTTTGAAAACTTGAAGAAAAAGCTTGTTTTTTTCTCTTTATGCCTCTCGGCCATGTATGTGTTTTTTGAGTGTGTTTTGTGTTGTGTTTTGTGTGTGTTGATGCATATAAGCTAAGGTCAACATTTTAAAAATAGTCAAAGTTGATTTTATTAGTGTTTTAATTCTATTTTCTAGTCTTTTAATTCATTTAATGACTATTTCTTGCTCAACTATTAATTTAACACTTAAACTAATTCTAGACATTATATTTTAGGTGACAAAGAGTGTTACTTTAAAACTGTTTCACCCGAGTCGGCTTAAAACTCATTTTCTTGCAAAAGAAAGTGTAAAAATCTTTAAAATTTCAAAACCGATTCCAAATCCATTTTAATCAAACACGGGTCTATTAATACCCGAGGACTAGGTTTTAAAACGTTTAAAACACCCTTGTAAAAATTTTAGCGAACAGGTGTTCAAAAATACTATTCACCAAAACTGACGATAAAATTTATGATTCCGTTTTTGATAAAAATTTCATGAATGAACACTTAGCATGTATTAGGAGTATTAATCACATATTTAGCACATTATAAGTCATATAGCATATAAACATGTTATTTCATGCAAAACGAGGTAAAACACGCAAATCGAGATAAAGCAAAATATCGGGTCTCACAACATCCATTACATCTGATTGAAAAGGTAATTCCTCTTCTATTCCATACTCTTCCTAAGGCACGTCATGGTAATTTCTCAGTCTGATTTTGCATACAACCCACCAATCAGCACGATCTCTCTTAGCACCAGGGTACTTGCAGTAATACACTTGATGTGCTTGTTCTGCTAACACAAACGGTTCATATTTTGGAAATCCCCTCTTCACATTGACCTCTACAAGTCGATACTTAGGATGTTCCTTAACACCTCTGCCTTTTTGCGTATCATACCAGTTGCACTTAAAAAGAACAACTCTTGTATGTTTCTATGTTGGATTATGGTATTCCAATTCAACTATGCCCTTCAATATTCCATAGTAGTCACTGTACTCGGTAGTACCATCATATGTCCCTTTGATGAACACTCTACTATTAATTGTGGACTTGGAAGACCCGTAATCAAGGGTGTCAAATTGGTATCCATTAACCAAGTAGCTTGACCACGTGCGCACTCTCCTACTTGGCCACATAGAAAGACATTTCACCCGATTATCAACACCATTAGTGCCGACGAACTACAAAACACGAAATTTATCGAAAGTTAAAGAGTTGAGTGCTAACTTCAACACAAATAAACCATCAATATGTACTTTAATTGGATTTGTACTTACATGGTCATATAACCATTTTGGAAAAAGATTGTCAATCTTATTTTGAATTTGTGTCACCGTTAATGGTGGATAATTTCAGGAAAGATATTCCTCAAACATCCTGGGAACAATATGTAGGGTTCATATTAGAAATGTATTAGTGTTACATTATATATACAAAATGTCATGACCTTACCTGATATAAGGGTGGACCTCTTGGCAATTCATTAGTACATATAGGTGTGCCCCATATAACTCTCGATTGTCCAAATTTCGGTACTTTTCTTTCCCTATAGGACAACCCGGGTAAGTAAATATAGATAAGCATCCATCAGGATAGTCAACATCGTTATATTGGTCATTTCAACCAATATTTCTTGTTTTAGTTCGCACATGAGATTCGAAATAATATGAACAAAAGGTTGATGTTTCAAGGGAAATATAGGCTTCACATATAGATCCCTCAACCCTAGCTTTATTCCTTACATTTGTCACGCCCCGACCCCAACCCATCGCTAGGCTAAGGCCGAAACATGACGTTCGTAACCCTTATCCCGAAGACTAACAACTTAAAACTTTAAAACTTGTGGATAATAATTTAATAACATGTACATCTATTAAAATACCACAAGAAGTTATTGAAAGACCTCCAATATTCTCCAAAGTCATCGGCCTTAAAGGTTTACAACATTTTATTATATATTACAATACCTGAGTCCACCTGTCAACATTTCAACCTAGGTCTACTAAGTAGAGACATCAACTTTGCTAAGTGTCTAGTTGACCAAAAGAATATAACAACAGATTAACTACTTCAATTATACAGAATCATACTTATTACAACAAAGAGTACATCTTCTCAGGTAAGCATGTAGATCACATAAGTAAGAATCCAACTCATCGCATCAATGAAACTTGTAATCAGATGGAAGCTTGCTAGGTTTGTCTTCACTTGAAATGGTTAAAAGAGGGGTGAGCTAGATCCTCGCATATAGCTCAGTGATGAGGTAAACAAGGAAGAATTTTCGCAAAGGCTTTGTCTTTTCGAAAGCTTCTTTCTAAAACCATGTTGTGCATATATCACATATAACAATAACACAACTAATCTTAACCAGAATAATCAACTTAAACAATACAGGAAACAAACTTAATACCAAGCAAACAACTCTACTCTCCGAGGGTTGTACCATATGAGAGTAGGAGGAATATCATATCAGGCAATGATAATCAAGCAAATATTCAATTCTACTCTCCAAGGGTTGTACCAAGCGAGAAAGAGAGAGAGAGAGAGAGAGAGAGAAAAAAAGAGCACTAATAATATGTCTCAACTCTCCAAGGGTTGTACCAAGCGAGAGGGTATGCTAATAATACTTATTACAACAAAGAGTACATCTTCTCAGGTAAACATGTAGATCACATAAGTAGGAATCCAACTCATCGCATCAATGAAACTTGTAATCAAATGGAAGCTTGCTAGGTTTGTCTTCACCTAAAATGGTTAAAAGAGGGGTGAGCTAGATCCTCGCATATAGCTCAGTGATGAGGTAAACAATGAAGAATTTTCGCAAAGGCTTTGTCTTTTCGAAAGCTTCTTTCTAAAACCATGTTGTGCATATATCACATATAACAATAACACAACTAATCTTAACTGGAATAATCAACTTAAACAATACAGGAAACAAACTTAATACCAAGCAAACAACTCTACTCTTCGAGGGTTGTACCATGTGAGAGTAGGAGGAATATCATATCAGGCAATGATAATCAAGCAAATATTCAATTCTACTCTCCAAGGGTTGTACCAAGCGAGAGAGAGAGAGAGAGAAAAAAAAAGAGCACTAATAATATGTCTCAACTCTCCAAGGGTTGTACCAAGCGAGAGGGTATGCTAATAATATCTCCCAACTCTCCAAGGGTTGTACCAAGCGAGAGAGGGATGTGTATGACTCAAACTTAATCAAGCATACCTAAGCAATTTACATGATTCAACATATTCAAGCATATTCATGGCTCGAGCATAATTCAAGCATGTTCACATATATTTCATGTACATAACATATAAGCGTGTAGTCGTAAGTGCACCGTTTGGACAATCATGAATCCAACACCTATCATGGTGGAACATAATAATAACATTTAGAAAGTCACAACGTAGCTATGTAAATTCATCAATCAACACCACTTAAGTGAATAATCAACAAGGGCTTTATATACTTCTCTAACTACAAGATTAATCAACATGTAACCTTAATATCATCTCAAATCATACATATCTATATCATAACAAATCTGGACAGCCTTCTATATCCTTAGAAATCATCAAACAAACCAATCTAAAACATAAAATAGGCAACTACAAGGCATACAAGTTGTATAGGCTTCATAATCAAGTTCCTATGCAAGATCTACTAACATTTATTCATAAAATCTACTTAAAACATACAAAATCAACCACTTAAATCTCTGTCCAGTTCTTGCTTCAATCATATAGTCCCGATCTACGTAGTATAAACACATAATATGCTTCAAAACAAAGTTACTAATACTCACCAACATAGTTCTTCATAAAATGACCTGAATTTCTTCATTCAGTTACCCTATCAAATGATCTTGTAATTTAGTGAATCATATATCGAATCAAAGATCTATGAATTCTCTAACTCTGGCCGTAAATTTCGCTCAATTTCAACTTAAGATCCAAAAGTTATGACTATTTCCGTAAGATTGCACAAAACTATCCAGCACCAGTACCTATCCAGGACCGCCTACGATTTTTGCCATTTTGGGGGTTTTAAAGTCGAAATTATCCTTAGCCTATTTCTGCAATATTTGTTCAAAACAGAAAAATATAGTGACCCTATAATATTCAGCCTTTTTTGAGATCGTTTACTATTTTTAATACGCAAAAGAAGCTTAAGGCAGTGAGTTGTCCGATTTAATAAAAAATCCCGTAACCTACTGTCTCATGTGTTTTTTAGCATGAAAATGATTTTTCCTCATGATATGGCCAACTGCAGAAATGTTCCTTTATGAGTTTTCTACCTTTTCCAAATTTTTCAGATTTTTATAAAATTATCTACCTATAAAAAGGGGCCAAAATTTTAGGTTTGTACAAATCTGTCCAGTGATAGCAAAATTCCCAATACCTACTATCTTGTGTGTTTTCAGGCATGAAAACGATTTTTCCTCATGACATGGCCAACAGAAGAAATGTTCCTATATGAGTTTTCTACATGTTCTGAAGTTTTTAGATTTTTATAAAATCATCCACCCATAAAAAGGGGATAAACATTTTGATTGCTCAAATCTGTCCAGAAAGGTTATTCCGAAAATTCTTGTATGTTTTGCTACCATATCATCAATAACAACACCTATTCATTCAAGCAACCTCTAGCAACCTAAATAATCAACAATCAACTATATTTGTATAGCTAGATACATGCTTCATCATTCAAAACATTCAAAAATTTCAGAAACATAACCTTGGTTTAAATCATCAACAAGCATGCTTTCAACAATTCTAATCCATGGAATTTCAAATATAACTCCATACAAGCCTCGTGAACCCATCATTATGCATTTATATCTCATAAATAACCATTGTGAAAGAACCCTCACCTTAGCTTTGTGATTGAATGTAAGAAATGGTGCTAGAAAGCTTGAAGATGACTTGAAATGCCTTCCCTCTTCCTTCTCCTTCCCTTTTCTTTCTTCTTTTGCTCATTTCTATGGTGGAAAATCTGAATATGTGTAGTGTATGGGTTTGTATCATGTGAGTGAGTGTGTATTAGTATGTGTTTGTGTGTTGTAGTGTTTTAGTGTGTGTGGGTGGTGTAATGTGTGTTTTGATTGAGCATGAATAGTATTAGGATATTTGTTATTTTATTTTAGGACATAAGTATCCCTCAACTAACTTATATGTTTCTAGTTTGTCATTCTAGTGTTAATTCTAACTATCTTGGTTTTAGTTTAGTTACTCTAACTAGCTATTGAACTTGATAGGTTTCAATTACTAGCTACGCTATATTAATTACTCAAATGCACGTTAACCGATGCATGTGCACGTAAAACGATGCAAATACACGTTAAATGATGAAAATGCACATTAATTGATATTAATGTAGATTAAATGATGTAAAGTTATATGAAATGCTATGAAATGCATATGGGCTCTTGTATAGCTCTGTACGGCTCGGTACGAGGTCTCACAACATTCCTCTTCAAATGATGTAAGAACCTACATGAGTGTTGGTATTTAAACATAAGTAATGTTTAATGCAAGTGTTAACATATAAATTTAGGAAAAAGATGGAATTATCTTTCGAAAGGATACATCCACCAATATTGTACAAGACCACCGCATATTGCTTCATACACCAAGTGAACTGGCAAATGCTCCATCGAATCAAATAAAGCAGGGGGTAAGATCTTTTCCACGTTACAAAGAGTCATGACAATATTTTCTTGTATCCTTTCTAGATCTTCTCTATGAAGAGATGTACAACATATATCACTGAAGAACAAACTTAGTTCCGTAAAAGCTTCCCAAACATGTTTAGGAAATACCTCACGTAAAGCTATAGGGAGCAATCTCTCCATAAAGACATGACAATCATGACTCTTCATATGTGACAATTTCAGATCTTTCATATCAACACACCTTGATAAATTAGATGCATATCCATCGAGGAGTCGTAAGTCCTTAACCCAATCTAGAATTGCTTTTCTCTCAGCCATTGGCAATGTGTACACACCCATATTCAGTTTTTAACTACCACCTGGTTTACTCTGAACACATAATTCGGGACGGTCACAAAAGTTTGAAACATCCATCCTCACTTTGAGATTATCTTTTGTCTTACCCTTGACGTCCATCACAGTGTTGAAAACATTCTCAAAGACATTCTTCTCAATATGCATCACATCCAAATTATGACGCACAAGATGTGAACGCCAATAGGGCAAATCCCAAAAAATGCTTCTTTTCGTCCAATTATGCCAATCCCCAAAGCCATGTATTTTTTTTCTTTTACAAGATGTCAATTCACTTGCTGTAGGGAATTCTTTTACACATTCCCAAATTTGTTCACCGTCTAATATAGGAGGACGACTAGAGCTTTCTGCTCTACCCTTAACAAAGGGCTTCTTGTCTCGCCGTAACGAACTACTCAGTGGTAAGAACTGAGTATTGGAAAGCCTTTGAATGTTCCATGCAATACGGACACGAAAATCTCCCATGTGTACTCCAACCAGATAATATACCATATGCTGGAAAGTCATTTATTGTCCACAATAAAGCCACCCTTAATTAAAAATTTGTTTCTGTTGACACATCATAACAAGAAGCCTCTACTTCCCATAATTCTTTCAATTCTTTGATTAAGAGCTCTAAGTATATATCAATGTTCTTGTCGGGATTTTTCGAGCCTGGAATAAGAAGAGTCAAGAACATGACAGGGTTCTTCATACACATCCATGGTGGCAAATTGTATGGTGTCATAATCATTGGCCAACAAGAATAAGGTTTAGAATTTGAGTTGTATGGATTAAACCCATCTGAGCATAGCCCAAGACAAACATTTCTTGGCACGACAGCAAAATTAGGATATACTCTGTCAAAGTGTTTCCATGCCTCTACGTTAGTCGGGTGACAAATCTTCCCATCTTCGACTTGGTGTTTCTTATGCCATTGCATATGTTCAGCTGTAACCTTTGACATGTATAACTTTTGTAATATCGGAGTTAGCGGAAAATATCTCAACTTTTTGTGAGCTATGAGCTTACCCCGTCTTGATGTCTTGTAATGTGGCTCACTATAACGGAAACAAGAGTCCAGGTCACTTCTATCCCTATAAAATAATGTACATCCATTTTTGCAAACGTCTATCTTTTCATACCCCAATCCTAAAGGCCTTATTTCCTGTTTGAAGTTGTAAAATTTTTCATGTAAATTATGAGTTTTTGGCAACGCTTCCTTCATTGTGTCGATCATTCTATTGAAGCATTGTTCACTCATAGTTTCTTCATACTTGATATTCATGAAACGAGACACAGCAGACAAATGAGTTAGAGTCTCACAACCATCCCACAATGGTTCATCAGCAGCCTTCAAGAGATTGAAAAATTGTGATGCTTCCGTATTAGGTGGTTCACGTGGTTGGTCGTGATCCATAATGGACTCTAGACCATCAACATCAAATACCATTGTCCTATAGGTATTTCCTTCGTCAGGGTTATTATAATTATGAGTAAAGGTCTGCTGAGAAGAATTACCATAATTATGAATTTGTTCCCCCTGTGAAGTCCATTCGTAATAATACGGCATGAAACCCCGTTGATAAAGATGGACCTTTACATTGTCCGTATCCAAAAACTTGCGATTTTTGCATTTTGCACATGGACATCTTATCTTATCACCGTCCATGTAATGTTGTTGAGTACTTTCAAATGCAACAAATTCACGTACACCTTCAATGAACGTATTACTAAGCTTCTTGTCGGGTTCCAAACGGTGATTCATCCATTCACGATTGGAATCCATTTGGTTAAGTATTGTATCATAGCAAACACTTAGAATATGAATTCCATAGTTAAGAGTATGAATTGCACTAATTTCAAAAAACAAAACTTAATGGTTTGATTTGCAATAAATGGAATTCCTAAACTTATAGCCCAATATGTTAATGGCCCAAATTACAACTGTTGGGCCTCGCACATGGAGATTCAAGTAAATTAAAAAGACAGCCTAGCATATGGAGTCCCAGCTTACTAAATTTACCTTACTTCATGTCTTTTGACTTACAAACATAGGTGGAAATAATCTTTAATTTGGATTTCTAAGTTTGCATCAACTAGATTTCCTAGATTATCAAAATAAAAGATTTAGTGTTCAAGGTTTGCCTTCCTATTTGGTTCGGATAATCTTCTTATATAATCAAAATCCATTCTATTGTAAAATCTAAATACTAAAATCTACATTATTAATAAAATTAATTTAATTTCCTTATAATAGGTACTATATGGTCAAATTTCCTTAATTCTAGGACATTTAAATTTCCCTTTGACTAACATAATCCAAATTAAGATTGTAATCTCAAATTTTTTTACTATCTTATGAAATTGTAATCAACATTTGGTGTCACATTACATTGTTTAAAATTTCAAGCCAAGAGCATGTCTACTTATTGAACTAAACATACAGTACATTTCTTTTTCAAAGTTACTTCATGAAAAAAGGACTTTTGAATATTATCTTTCTAATTGTTTTCATTCTTATTTTTATATCTATTCTAAAGGGAAAATGATTGGTTGTCAGACCTCCTTCCCCTCAAGGACCACCTAATAATTGACATAAAAGAATGGAATTTATAGTAAGTCATTGAAAAAGTAACATTTTTATATGTTTTTATATTTTTTTATAGATTGTGCATTACATTTTTTTCTTTGATTTAAAGGAGGCCAAAGCCAATTAGTAGACACTGATCATTGATCTTGGAACCTCTCGCATCTAAAGCGAGAATTATACCATTAGACCAAATGCCTAGTGGCTGAGTGTGCATTACTTCTAAACTCTCCTTTTAATCCTTTAAGCAAGTTAAAATTTTTAAAAAAAGGTAACTAAAGTATAGAGCAACTAATGTAACCAAAGAACATGTATATATACACATGTATTTCAGCTAAAGGATTTGAGTAGCCTGCGAACATGTATATATATACAAATAAATAATAATGCTAAATTTTTCCATTCAGATCTATCAAAGTCATCTACATAGCATGAAGATTCTAGAGTTGAATACATCATCAATTAGTTTTGCGACATATAAAACTTAAATACCACAAACATAAGGTAAATTCACCTTTTTGTACCGCTTTGTTTGGCTTCAAACTCTTTACAAAACACAAATATTCTTGGCTAAAATCTGAAAGTAAGAACCAAAACATCTTACTAATTAAAATAATATAACTTTATTTCCACAGCATATAGGAACTCAACAAAATGTTAATATTAAAGAGAAAAAGCTAAAGGCCAGAAACAAGATTCTGGTTAACTAAAAAAAAGATATTTTGCTTGTTTCTTTTATTTAAATGATAAAAAAAAACTTTTTTAATATATGTTAATATAGAGTTGACCTTCTCATTTAGGCTTGTGGGAAAAGCTCTAAAAGTAGATATATGTTTCTTGTACTCCACCAAATATCTAGAATTAAAATGAAGAAAGTTTCTTGAGATACTTTGCCGATCACCTTTCTTGTACTTATTCAAACCAAGAAGAAATAAACTGTAGAATAAAAATAAGAAATAAATGTTAATTATAGGTAGCCTAGCACATGAAGATTCAAGTAAATTAAAAAAGCAGCCTAGCACATGGAGCCCCAGCTTACCAATTACATGACACTTGATACATCTATAACCTTCTTTTTCTTCTTCGACTAGTTACAAACTAAAAGTCATAGGCAAACTTTAAAGCGTCCAAAGTCTATAATTTTTCATCTACTCAATTACGTTAAAGACCACAACAAAGATTGAGCTTATATAATATACCCAAGCAAATAAAATAATGGATCCTTATAAGAGTAAATAACATACAGCTAAAAAGAAAAGATAACATAAAAAACACAAGACCAATCTAGCTTTTAAGTATTTATCACACCAATATGGATGATGCTCCTTTATCACATTTTATTCATTCATTTCACTCAAAATAATTAGCATTTGATCTAATGGCTACATTTTATTGTAATGGTAGGTTGATTCTTAAACCGGAGGATGGGGTAATAAAGTTCATTTGAAAAGATAAACTCTCAATATTCGTAATAAGTTTCTAGCTAGCAAAATTAATGGTAGTAGATAATGCTTTTGTTTATTTTAATTTCTAGAAAACAAACTGTAATTTATCAAACTTTAAAGCTTCCAAAGTCTAGAACTAATAGTTATTGTGTAAGTGACATAACTAAAGAGTCATGTTTTGGTCTAAATCAAACTTGAAACTTTTGATAGTAATAGTAAAAAATAATGAACCATCAAATGAGAGTCAACAACATGATCTCATTCCAAAGATAATATGCCAGAGAAGGAATTATCAATCAATTAACACAAGAGGCCAATAAATCAGGGTTTATTATGAATGGCGAGATCCCCAGGAATGGAAACAATGCCAACAAGTGTAGGATTCAATAACCCAATAAATAGGAACTCGGAAGAAGAATGAATAGTATACTAGGGAAGTCCAACTTTATTCGATACGAGCTTTAAAAATAAATATAATTTCTCTTCCCTAAATTATCATCTCAGATTAACTTGATACTGCAACATAGTAAATTTAATTTCATATGTTAGGACAAGAAACATGCACATATTGTATACTTATTATTCATTCAAACATTGTATACATGATTCAGATCATGTACTCATGCTTATTTAATTAATATATGTAAGTTGACTTCTTTAATGCAATTGCAAGGCTCTTCCGTGGTAAAAATTCTTTAAAGCATATCAACATTTTTATTTTTCTTATGTTCACTTATGTTCTTTCTTTTCTATATTTTATTTTTTTCTTTCATCTTTAATGTACCACATGCAAAATCTAAAGTCATATCCTATTATTCACTTCAAAACATAAGCATAACAACTCAGCTCAAGCCTCACCACCCAACTCTGCGAACATAGTCATAACTAGTTACTAACGTTACCATTCCTAACACCCTTCATAATTACCCACGACGCCCACAATTGAACCCAGTACTATATTTTTTTTTTATAACCCAGTACTATATCTAACATTACCTGTCACGCCCCAACTCGACTCCACCTACGATCAGTTAGGACGTAACGGAATTTTGGCAGTATAACGACAGTAATTAGGACACCGAGGCTCTAAACCAACCTCTTAAGAACTCATACAACCAAACTCCACAACAACTCAACAATCAACTCCTCGATTAAGTTAACAACATACAACACAACCATATTATAACATAATCATTCTTTCAACAATCCATTCTTAGTTATACGCCTCCGTTCCAACATAATACATTAACTTTAATATACATTGCAAAATAGATTGAAACCAACCTAGCAACCAAATCATAAACAAAAGAAAGACTACTAAGTTAGTATCATTTGGTTCATTATCTTACTACAACACCTTAAACATCATAAACTACAAAGTAAATACAAGACAACTAGGTTAATATACATGACAACAGAGTATACAACATCTCAAGCATCAAGGACAAGACTCTGGCACATAGGACTCGTCCACGTATGGCACATTATCCACCTCTGGAGGCACGTACCCGTAATCTTGCTCAAAGACACCTGTAATCATGCAATAATTGAGAGTGAGCTTATATAAAACAAGCCCAGTGAGGATTCGATAGATTTCTAACAATATTTACTATACTCCTCGGAAATCATCCTTTGAGCAGTAAACACATAATAAACATCAATAATAATATAAGCACATTAATTATAATGACCATTCAATAAAGGATACTCTAGTTGGTGTAGCTCCAAATGCCATCACGATATCAACCGTTCTTCTTATATCTCCCCATTACTCATGCACCCGAAGTACCTCACTAACCCCTCCCTCCATGATACCTCTGTCATGCGAGCTGGGGGTAGCCTATGGTAGTCATGCCGGTTTCAACCCAATAGCCTGACGCTGCCCGAGATGTGGCACACACATACCAAGACTCAGTAATAATAATAAACATTCACATCACAGGAGGACAACCTTTTTCGTTGACTATCTCCCGGTTCATTAATAAACAATTATCACATCACAAGAGGACAACCTAAACTTCAAATAATCATAACTTACATTCTACTAATCCAAACACCTCCAAACCAGTTTCTATCACTCACCCACTCAATCATTTACATTAGTCCCCTCGGAAACCAACCAAAATGCATCCAAATCAAGCCCAACAACCATAAAACCCTAATGCACCTTGGCTCAAATTTTCGGACTTTCGCACCAATACCGCAATCGAAATTTCGGCATTACAACATTACTACCACGTATTTAACAAACTTTGACATATTGACGGCAATCGATTCCAACCACTACAACCCTAAATAATTAATAAATAGCCAATAATTCAATTTTTAATACCCGAAAATAAAAATTCATGCTACAACGGTTCAAATCTTATAAGAATATATAAAAACGATCCTTAGCATGCACTGAGCAATAATATAACATCAATTCAACATTCTAACGATTCAAAATGCAATTATACGCAAAAACATAAAAGATGACATTTGAGATCTAGAATTTTTCTCTCACCTTTGATGTGTTTTGAAGCTAGAAAGATGCTCAATGGATGCTCAAGAAGTGGAATCAAGCTTTGGTTGATGAAGTTTGGCCTTTAATTGCAACTTTTAATGAAAAAATTGCTTTGAAAAAATGTTGAAAAACTCCTCAAGAAAAGCTATGGAGTTTCGGCCAAGTCAGTGAGAAATGAGTATGTTTTGAGTTATTTTGTGAGCAATATTGATATATTATGCATAAATAGGCTTGGTCAAATAAAATAGTAAAAGTCAAAGTTAGCATTTTTTAGTATTTCTAGTCTTTTAATTCATTTTCTTCACTACTCTTGCTCAAATTAATTATGCAACACCTAAACTATCTCAAGTAGTTTATTTTTAGGTGACAAGAAGTTTTACATGCAAACAATTCCATCCGAGTCGGCTTAAAACTCGATTTTCGTTAAAAAAGGTGTAAAAACCCTTTTAAATTCCTAAGCCGATTTGAAATCCGTTTTAATCAAACACAGGTCTATTAATGTCCGAGGACTAAGTCTTGAAGGGTTAAAAAGACCAGTTTCAAAATTCTAGCGGACGTGTTTCAAAAATACTATTCATTAAAAGTTGACGATAAAATTTCTAATTCCGTTTTTTATGAAAATTTCATGAATGCACACTTAGCATGTATTAGGAGTATAAATTGCATATTTAGCACATTCTACTTCATATAGCACATAAACAAGTCAATTCATGCAAAACGAGGTAAAACACGTAAATCGAGATAAAGGCAAAATATGGGGTTTCACATTCTCCCCCCCTCCCCCCTTAAAGAAATTTCGTCCTAGAAATTCTTACTTGATGTACGGAATAGATCTGGGTACTGCTGCTGCATCTGATCTCTTCTCTCCCAAGTAGCTTCCTCAATACCGTGATGCTTCTACAACACCTTAACCATCGGAATCTTCTTCGACCTTAACTCTCGTTTCATCTGATCAAGAATGCGAATCGGCCGCTCGTCATAAGTCAGATTCTCATGAAGCTGTAACAGTTCTGGCTCTAAAATATGAGAAGCATCCGAATTATATTTCTACAAATTAGACAAGTGAAATACATCGTGGATATTAGAGAAATTCTCCGGTAAAGCCAACCAATATGCCAACTTGCCAACTCTGTCGGTAATCTCAAACGGCCCAACAAACCTCAGACTCAGCTTACCATCTTTACCATAACGATCAAACCCTTTTCTAGGAGACAATCTCAAGAAAACCTGATCCCGGACTGCAAACTCCAAATCCCGACGACGCTTATCAGCATAACTCTTGAATCTACTCTGCACCGTAAGCATTCTCTGCCTGATCAACTGAACATTGTCAATCTTCTCTAGCAGCTCTGGCATGATAGCCGGATCAATAGTCTTCATCTCCCCTACTTCGTCCCAATACAAAGGTGAACGACACTTATGGCTGTAAAGAGCTGCAAAAGGTGCCATCCCAATAGTAGCTTGATAACTATTGTTATAGGCAAACTCGACAAGTGGTAGATGTTTCTCCCAGTTCTTCCTGAAGTCCAGAACACATGCCTTGAGCATATCCTCTAGAATTTGAATAGTCCTCTCAGACTGACCGTCGGTCTGTGGATGATACACTGTACTGAAATTCAGCTGAGTACCCAAAGTCTCCTGAAGTTTCTCTCACAAACAAGAAGTAAATCGATGATCTCGATCAGAGACAATACTAGATGTGATATTCCCGAATAATAGGAACTTCCTCCAGCCGTACCTTATCAGATGGCTTGTTGATCAAATAAGCTAGATAACTCGAACACTCCTTACTCACCAACTTAACAGCTTTAGTTACTGAGATAACAAAACTCGTCTTAGCACCCCGGTTCCCTGCTGCCTCTACTACTGGCTGATCTGGCAACCGAAATCGTACTACCTTCGTTCTACAATTTAACTGAGCATCATATATAGATAGCCAATCCATACCCAAGATAACATCATACCCCCGGATAGGAAATAAGATAAGGTCCGAAGGAAAATTATGTCACTTAACATGTATTTTACAATCCTTACATACTAAGCCAGTAACATACTTATCAGTCAAAGAGGTACTAATCTCAACCACATAAGGCAATCTTTCTGGTTGCATATTAACACATTGCACACAAGCAGGAGTAATGAAAGAATGCGTAGCACCAGAATTAATCAACACTTTAACAAGTTGATCAAGTATAAGGAAGTTACCTTTCACAACTGTAGTCTCCTCAGGCATCTCCTCCAAATCAACTGCATAGGCCCGAGCTTGAACCCGTTGCTGCTGAGGTGCACTACCCGCAGGTCTACCCTGATAACCTTGAGTCACGGCCCGACCCTCTATCCTTTGAAATCTAGGGCAATCCTTCGCCCTATGTTGATTGTTGCCATAACCCAAACACGTCCCTGCCTTCGCCCTGCAGTCGGCCTCCACATAGCCCTGACGCCTGCAGTAAGTACACTGCAGTGATGAAACACTACCATTGCCCCTAGAGGAACACGAAGCTGAGGAAGCAGCTGTACCAGCCTGCTATTGAGGTCTCACAATACTAGGCCGAAATTGACCCTGAGACTAGGCCGACCTATACTGGGACTAAGCCTGATGTGACCCATGCTGAAACTGAGGCCGATAATAACTCTGCTAACCCTGTGGTCTGAAAGAACCCTGTTGCGCTGGCGGCCTGTACACCACTTGCTGTATGAAGGCCTATATATACCCTGCTGGCCCTGCGGCTGATATGGCCTCTTGCTAGGCTAACTAGATACAATATGTTCCTCAATTCTATTCTATAATCTAGAAGTTGCCTCAAAGGCCTCGGTAAATATATCATACTGATTCAGGGCCATCACATCCTGAATCTCGGGCCTCAACCCCAACATGAACCTACGAGTCTTACGCTCCTCGTCAGTCACAAACTCCGGTGCATACCGGGACAACCTAGTAAAAATGGCCTCATACTGAGCCACTGAAGCATCCCCCTATACCAGAGACAGAAACTCGGCCTCTCTTCTTTCCCGTGCAATCCTCGGGATATACTTCACCCGAAAAGCTCTCAGAAAGGTATCCTAGACATAAGGAATATCCCGAGTCTCCCAACTAGATCTCACCATGCGCCACCATTCCTCTGCCTCATCATCAAACAAGTATACGGCAAAGGTGACCTTCCGCTCATCGGTATAATCAAAAGGGTCAAATATCTTCTCCACTTTGTTAATCCACGCCTCAGCTTTCATATCATCTGGCTCCCCCTAAAACCTCGGTGGATAATACCCTAAGAATTTCTTCAGTGTACCACGCCCGTGGTATCCACCCAGAACATTCAGTAACTGTGCCTGCAAAGTCTGAGCTTGGGCAGCCTGCCCCGCTAGCAACTGTGCCTGACCGGCCATAATCTCGGTCATCTTATCCATAGTTGCACCTAAACGATCATTACCCCTATCCCGACCTGGTGCCACATTACCCGGAACCTCATCAATTGCCTCGGGTTAACCTCTCGTTCTCGGTCTACAAGCCATTCTACTAATCAAAGAGTTAGTACAAGTTATAGCACGTAAACAGACTATAAACAACTACTAGCACATAAACAACAAACTCATATAAAGCACATAAATCACTTGAGTATCAATCACATAAACAAATTGATCACATAATCACATAAGTACCAAATCATATAATCACTTAATCATTTAATCATATTAATACATAGTTCACTTTTTTTTTCTTTTCATACATACTTTTATGCTAAGACCATTACCCACATTCCGAGAATATCCCGGCTGACAACTAAACATGTGCTCTGATACCACTTAATGTCACGCCCCAACTCGACCCCACCTATGATCAGTCAGGACGCAACGGAATTTTGGCAATATAACGACAGTAATTAGGACACCGAGGCTCTAAACCAACCTTTTAAGAACTCATACAACCAAACTCCACAACAACTCAACAATCAACTCCTCAATTAAGTTAACAACATACAACACAATCATATTATACCATAATCATTCTTTCAACAATCCATTCTTAGTTATACGCCTCCGTTCCAACATAATACATTAACTTTAATATACATTGCAAAATAGATTGAAACCAACCTAGCAACCTAATCATAAACAAAAGAAAGACTACTAAGTTAGCATTATTTGGTTCATTATCTTACTACAACACCTTAAAAATCATAAACTACAAAGTAAATACAAGACAACTAGTTTAATATACAATACTATAAAGTGTACAACATCTCAAACACCAAGGACAAGACTCTGGCACATAGGACTTGTCCACGTATGGCACATTATCCTCTTCTGGAGGCACGTACCCGTAATCTTGCTCAAAGACAACTGTAAGCATGCAATAATTGAGAGTGAGCTTATATTCACATTAACTATAATGACCATTCAATAAAGGATACTCTAGTTGGTGTAGCTCTAAACGCCATCACGATCTCAACCGTTCTTCTTATATTTCCCCATTACTCACGCACCCGAGGTGCCTCACTAGCCCTTCCCTCTATGACACCTCTGTCATGGGAGCTGGGGGTAGCCTATGGTAGTCATGCCGCTCTCCACCCGACAGCCCGACACTGCCCGAGAGGTGGCACACACATACCAAGACTCAGCAATAATAATAAACATTCATATCATAGGAGGACAACCTTTTTCGTTGACTATCTCCTGGTTCATCAATAAACAATTATCACATCACATGAGGACAACCTAAACTTCAAATAATTATAACTTACATTCTACTAATCCAAACACCTCCAAACCAATTTCTATGACTCACCCACTCAATCATCTACATTAGCCCCCTCGGAAACCAACCAAAATGCACCTTGGCTGAAATTTCTGGACATTCGCACCAATACCACAATCGAAATTTCGGCATTACAACATTACTACCACGTATTTAACAAACTTTTACAAATTGACGAAAATCGATTCCAACCACTACAACCTCAAATAATCAACAAATAGCCAATAATTCAATTTTTAATACCCGAAAATAAAAATTCATGCTACAACAATTCAAATCTTATAAGAATACATATAAACGATCCTTAGCATGCACTAAGCAATAATATAACATCAATTCAACATTCTAATGGTTCAAAATGCAATTATACGCAAAAACATAAAAGATGACATTTGAGATCTAGAACTTTTCTCTCACTTTTGATGTGTTTTGAAGCTGGAAAGATGCTCAATGGATGCTCAAGAAGTGGAATCAAGCTTTGGTTGATGAAGTTTGGCCTTTAATTGGAACTTTTAATGAAACATTTGCTTTGAAAAAATGTTGAAAAACTCCTCAAGAAAAGCTATGGAGTTTTGGCCAAGTGAATGAGAAATGAGTGTGTTCTGAGTTATTTTGTGAGCAATATTGATATATTATGCATAAATAGGCTTGGTCAAATAACATAGTAAAAGTCAAAGTTAGCATTTTTTAGTATTTCTAGTCTTTTAATTCATTTTCTTTACTACTCTTGCTCAAATTAATTATGCAACACCTAAACTATCTCAAGTAGTTTATTTTTAGGTGACAAGAAGTTTTACATGCAAACAATTCCACCTGAGTCGGCTTAAAACTCAATTTTCACAAAAGAAGGTGTAAAAACCCTTTTAAATTCCTAAGCCGATTTGAAATCTATTTTAATCAAACACAGGTCTATTAATGTCCAAGGACTAATTCTTGAAGGGTTAAAAAGATCAGTTTCAAAATTATAGCGGACGTGTTTCAAAAATACTATTCACTAAAAGTCGACGATAAAATTTCTGATTCCATTTTTGATGAAAATTTCATGAATGCACACTTAGCATGTATTAGGAGTATAAATCATATATTTAGCACATTCTACTTCATATAGTACATAAATAAATCAATTCACGCAAAATGAGATAAAACACGTAAATCGAAAAAAAGGCAAAATATAGGGTTTCACATTACCACCATATTCAATATTCATACCCTTATTATAACTCCTCACATTTACGATTCAATCAGTTAAACCCAAGTTAATTATAACTGTCTAACATATGTATATATGTATATAACGTTTAGAAACCACGATTTGTAAAGAAACTACAAAATCCTTCAATAGACTAATATCAAAATACGTTTACCATATATGTTGAACTGCTTCTGCATCTATTCGTAACCAGCTCTGTTTCTTTTTCTTCTATGTTTCTCTCATTCTCTCGATCTCGATTGATCTTTTTTTTTTCTTGCCTGGTCTTTCTTTGATCTTTCTTCCTTTCTTCTTTTTTCTTTTTATCTATTTTTCTCTTCAATCTCTTTCTATGTCACCGTTGGTGCACAACAAGAATGAGCCAAGACATGATTTGTTTTTGTCTAAGAGTATTACAGCAACACCATTCCAGCCTTGAATACATGAAAGTGAAAAGAATTAGGCACAAAAAAGCTACCAAACGCATGCCCAACACAAAAAAAACCCATCTAATCTACTAGCAATAACTTCCTTCCCAAAACCTCATCTCGAACACCTCGTATACACACAGCCCCAACTGAACCATTTCATCATTAATAAAAATGTGAAGAACAAATTTACACACAACCCCAACCAGTAACTAAATCAAACAATGGTTTGATCAACTTGGTCATAGCTACAAACCAAAAATGAAAATAGTCAAATGGCAACACTCCAACTCAGATCTATTACCACCAAAATGAGCTCATTTGGGAGAAATGCAACATCATCGAGGTTAGGATAGCCAGATCTAAGGTCAACAGCATCATCATAAGGGAAAAGCAAGAAAAACTTAAAAAAGAAAACTAATGGAAGAAAACTTACATTAATGGCTACACAGCACGCGATGGTGGCGGTACTAGGTTACATCGGGTAGTGGTAGTGCTAGGTTGCGCACAGTGGTGGTGGTGCTAGGTAGCTGTGTGGTGGCGGCGTGTTTGTGTGTATGGAGGGAAAATAGAGTTTGGGTGAAAAGGGGGTTAGGTTAATTGGCCCCTTTTTCACATATTTATTTTTTTTCAATTAACTATGACAATTGTCACAAAAACGTTACAAATTCACGAATTCGTCATTATGTCATCACACAAATTGCGACAAAATTGCGACTACTTGAGTTTTCTATTGCCACGAAACTATGACGCAAGGATGTAATTTGTTTATTAATTATGTTTATTAATATTTTTTCAGTTTTACTTTTAGTTGGAATAGCAGCTAAACTCAAAAAAGGAAAACGAAAAAGAAAAGACAGACGTATTTTTAACTAAAAAAAAATATTTTGCTTGTTTATTTTATTTGAATGCCGAAAAGATTAAAAAAAAAATTTGCTTGGATATTTACCTTCAAATGAAGTAGAAATGGCTGTGATGCACGGAGGAAAGTGAAAATAGCTATGGTGTGTGCGTGTGGTTAAAATGTTTGTATAAAAAAGGGTTAGGGCTTATAATTAATGATGTAATTTTTTTAACCAAATGTAAAAGTCGTGGCTAATATGTGACAACTACCTCAAATGCTTAGCGTCAATTTTGCTACAAGAGTTGTTTTTTACCACGATATTGAGACGACATTGTCAAATTTGAAATAAGTGTCACAAAGTCGCCTCAAAATTTCCTTCCTCGTAACAAGCTTACCACGAACCTGCGACGAGATATGAAAAATGAAACATGCTAAAGAATTTTGTCCCAATTTCGTACCAAATATACCACATTATTGCGACAAAATTATTTCCCGCTCTATATTATTGACTTTCGTGGTAAAATTGTCACACTTTGGGATGATCTAGCCACGACTTTGTATTGTGCTGACTTTTATGGCAGCAATGTCGCAATTTGTGACGACATTGTGTCGAATATTATATTCGTCACTTATTTGTCACAATGTCGACACAATATGAGTGCCAAAAATTTTCATAGCTACTTCGTCCCAAATTTTATTTCCGTGGCAAAATTTCATCGCAAAACAACTTATTTTTTGTAGTGTTTTACTATTTTATTTGACCAAGCTTATTTATGCATAATATAATAATATTGTTCACAAAATAACTCAAAACACACTCATTTCTCATACACTAGGCCGAAACTCCATAGCTTTTCTTGGTGAGTTTTTCAACATTTTTTCAAAGCAAATTTTCAATAGAAAACTCATTTGAAGTCCAAACATCTTCATCCAAGGATTGATTCCACTTGTTGGGCATCCTTTGCACATCTTTCTAGCTTCATAATATATCAAAGGTGAGAGAAAAATTCTAGATCTCAAAATGTCATTTTTATGTTTTTGCGTATAATTGAATTTTGAACCGTTAGAATGTTGAATTGATGTTATATTATTGCTCAGTGCATGCTAAGGATCGTTTATATGTATTTATATAAGATTTGAACCGTTGTAACATGAATTTTTATTTTTCGGGTATTAAAATTGAGCTGTTGGCTATTTGTTGAATAATTTGAGTTGTGGTAGTTGGAATCGATTGCTGTCGGCTTGTAAAAGTTTGTTAAATACGTGGTAGTAATATTGTAATGTCGAAATTTTGATTGTGATGTCGGTGTGAAAGTCTAAAAATTTCAGCCAAGGTGCAATAGGGTTTTAGGGTTGTTAGGCTTGATTTGGATGGATTTTGGTTGGTTTTCGAGGGGGCTAATGTAGTTGCTTGAGTGGGTGAGTGATAGAAACTAATTTGGAGGTTATCGAATTAGTGGAATGTAAGTTATGATTATTAGAAGTTTAGGTTGTCTTTCTTTAAAATGTTGAATTATACCTTTGGTTGTTTGGGTGGTGTTTGAGTTATTGAATTGTGAATTATTGGTGGTTAGACTAGGGTTTGATTGTGTGGTTTAATGCATGTTAAGTTGGGTGGTCTACTTTGTCATCTAACTTAGTTGTTTGTTGTTTATTGGATTAATTGTTGTTATATTATTGAAATGATATTAATTGATTGATTATTGATGAGTCGGGAGATAGTCAACTTGCTATGTTGTCCTCCTGAGAAATGATTGATTATTTTTATTGTCATGAGTTTTGGTATGTGTATGCCACCTCTCGGGCAGCATCGGGCTGTCGGGTTGATAACGGCATGACTACCAGAGTCTATCCCCAGCTTGCATGACGGAGGTGTCATGGAGGGAGGGGCTAGTAAGGAACCTCGGGTGCGTGAGTAATGGGGAGTTACAAGAAGAATGGTTGAGATCGTAATGGCGTTTGGAGCTACACCAACTAGATTATCCTTTATTGATTGGTTATTATTATTGATGTGTTTATATTGTTAATGATGAATATTATGCGTTTACTACTCAAAGGATGATTTCCAAGAAGTATAGTAAATATTGTTAGAGATCTATCGAATCCTCACTAGGCTTGTTTTATATAAGCTCACTCTCAATTATTGCATGCTTACAGGTGTTATTGATCAAGATTACGGGTACGTGCCTCCAGAAGAGGATAATGTGCCATATGTGGACGAGTCCTATGTGCCAGAGTCTTGTCCTTGATATCTGAGATGTTATTCACTTTTGTTGTCTTGTATATTAAACTTAGTTGTCTTGTATTTACTTAGAAGATTATGATGTATAAGATGTTGTAAAGATGAAGGATTAAATGTTGCTAGCTTAGTAGTCTTGTTTTTGGAATATGATTAGGCTACTAGCTTGGTTATAGTCTATTTTGGAAATGTATGTTATATAGTAAATGTATTATGTTGGAACGGAGGTTTATAACCTATGGATGCAATGGTAAAGAATTTTCCCCCATGTGTTTTTAATAAAATCCCAAACTCCCCCATGAACTCTTGAATTTGCCCAAATTCCCCCATGAGCATTAACTAAGTTAGTATTCTGTTAGTTTAAAGGGGTTATAGTTGTCTTGTTATGTTTAAAAAACAAAGGAAAAAAAATGTTAGCAAAATGCGATCACGTTTGCACTTCCTGGGCATTCTTCTACATATTTATTTTTCCCTTATTCACTTTCTTTATCCTTCCTCCTTCCGCTGCTCTTGATAGACAAGTGATCTTCACCTAACAAATTCATTCACCAAGGAAAAGAAACAAACCTAACAAATGCAAGAGATTTAAATGGATTCTTTCTTGAGAAGGAAAACAAAGTAGCTACCCACTTAATCAACGAATGATGGGAGATTTTCTTTTGATTTTGTCTTTCTAACTTTTTGGTAGATGATACACAAGAACAACGGCAAAGCATTTAGCTTCAGAGCAATATGGATCTTTACTGGTTAAGACAAAAAAATTTACCTTAAACTTTCAAATCCATTTCTTCAAAACTGGCCTATTGATAGCCATCAATACTACCACACTCTGAATCAAACACAGATTTTCCAACTTGCCCACATCAATTTCCTTTCCTCTAATTTCTCCATTTGTTTCCTTATCTTAACCTTCCACTTAAAAGTTCTTATCATGACGAATTCCAAAATTATCACAATTTTCAAAAAAATAAATGATGCATTCTCATTAGATTCAAAGAAAATTGCATATTTTAATCTTCTCCGTAAACTTCAATAAGGGCAATCTTTAATCGCGTCATAGAACTAAAAATTGCATATTTTAATCATCTCCTCTAACCACAAAACTCAATTTGATATGCTTGATTTAGAAACACCTATTGTTCACACATATACAAATAAACAAGAAATAATTCTGAATAATTATTGTCTCATGCCCTGCAAATAACAAAAAAGAACATTACTGTGAACAAATATGGCAATGTCAGGTCCCAACTCAAAAAAGGAAAATGGACAAAAATAAGTAACACAGAAAAATCCAAAATTCTATAAATAAAATGAAAAAAAAGATGTGAGAATATTAGTATTATCGAAGTGAGAGTAGGAGTCAAAGTAATAGTCAGCGCTGATCTTATCGTCACCAATCGTGGAAAAGTCGGGCTCGGGCTCGCACATGGAGAAGTCTTCGTCGAGCTCGATGTTAGAGTTTGCCTCAACATCGTCGTCTTCATATTCGAATATGATCTTCGTTGACTTCTGGTTTGCGTTGTTGCTTGATTTTTCTTTCTTTCTTGCCGAGGCTGCTTCAGACTTATCTTTTATCTTTTTTTTTCCTTGTTTCTTCTCTGCCCGACGGTGGAGAGTGAGAGGTGAGATGAGTAATGTTGTTTTATTTCTAAGTTTGTGTGTATATGGACTAGAGTCGTGTGTGGTGTGTGATAGTTTAGGTAAGTTTTTTTTTTTTTTTTTTGTGGCTTAGCTAATTTCTCTTCTTTTTTTTTTATTCTTTTTAAATATATATATATTAAATTCAAATAGGTCATAATCTATATTTTTTTTAAAAAAAATCATGTTTAAATTTTAAAAAAAATTATATTAATAAATTTAAATAATTTAAAAGTTATATTAAATTTTTTATATGAAATTAACTTTTTTTAAAATTATATTAAAAAATTTAAATATTTTAAAAATTATTTTAAAACTTTTATATTTAATTTATTTTAAAAAAATTAAATTAAAATATTAAAATATTTTAAAATTATACTTACTAACTAAAAAGTTTTTAAAAAATATATTCAAAAAATTTAATTCGGTAAGAGTGGATTGGTAGGTAGGTTAGATCTGATGAGGAGTTTTTTAAATTTTTTTCAATTAACTACGATGTTCGTCGCAAAAACATCATAATAGGACATTTCGTCACATTGTCGTAACAATTTCCATATCGTCACATTTTTACACAAATATTGCGTCAAATTTGTGACAAACATCTATTTATCTAGTTTCGTCACAAAATTGTAGCAAATGGCCACGAAATTGCGACAACTCTTTAGAACTATTTTATGTCGTGGCAAAATTGTCGCATATTATGACGAATTAGAGTTGATATGTGTTTCTCACACTAGAACTATTGCATGTCATGGCAAAATTGTCGTTGTTTGTGACGAATTGTCGATTCTTGATAGTCATCACAGATTTGTCACAAGTTCCACAAATTTTGAGCGCACAAATATTTCGTGGCATTTTCGTCCCAAATTTGCGACGAATTTACTTTCGTCGTAAATTTACGTCACAAAACTACTATTTTTTTGTAGTGGAATGTTTAATGTATATTATGGTTGCGTTGTTTGTTGTTGAATTGTTTGTGGAGTTGGTTGTATGTGTTGCAAAGAGGTTGGTTAAGAGCCTCGAGTCCTAATTACTGTCGTTATACTGCCGAAATTCCGTTGCGTCCTGACTGATTGTAGGTGGGGTCGAGTTGGGGCGTGACAATACTAAGTAACAACGTATGTGTCTAAAGAGTTGGAATATTGGTAAATGAAGAGGTTATATAGTGAGTTTAGGCTAAAATATGTATTATACATGAAATAGGTTGTGCTAGTTATAAAATGATAAAGTCTTGAACCATTGGCATACTTAGTGTTGCAAGTGTATCTAGGAAGTACAAGTTAAGTACAATGGGGTCATAAGTGGACATAAGGTCTACATATATCCTTGGCCAAGATTCTCATATATGGTTACTAAGGTGTTACCAGTGTTAGGATATCTTGATGGATAATAGACATGAAGTTATATACGTGAATTTGGACTTGAATGAAACCCCAAACCTTAGGTGCTAGCCTTGGGTATTGTAACCTATAATTGTGCTATAATGGCTTATTGATTATGATATATATGTTATTGAAGATGCTACTTGGTGAATTGTAGTGTTTATATTGTGCTAAAAGTTGGGAATCCTAGTTAGATGAGGTTTTCGACTAGTTTTATATGTTATTTAGCTGTGTGACAAGGTAAGGATAAAAGTTCAAAGCCTCTAGGTGTTAGATGGTATCTTGATGAACTCTATGTGTTACTTGATGTGCAGGAGACTCTTCGCTTGGTTTTACAAAAAAAAAAGGTAGAAGTATTATGATTAAGGAGAATTTAGTGCTTGATTTCCTAAGGATATAAGAAAGAAAGAATGTCAAAGGGGTGAAACTTAGCAAGATGATAACCGAATAAGGTTAAAATGATGAGGTGATGAATGGGTTCTTGGCTTAAGTGATTGATTAAAGTAGATATATGTATGCTAGAAATGTTAAGCTACACTTGATTAACATTTGAAGGTAATAGGTTTTGAGAGCTTGGACATTTATTTTGAAGCTATTTGATAAGTGTGAAAACTACTTCCGCTTTATGGTATTAGAAATATTCCTGTAAGTTGATGATGAAGTTACTATTATAATGATTGGAAAATGTCTTTGTTGTATTTAGCAAGCCTTACAAATAAGAAGAACCAACTCCTCTAGTGAGTGAAATCATGTACCAAATGTTGAGAATTTTCTTCGATGATTGAGTTCTAATAGCCTTAGAATAAAGAAGGAATTGCGAGGGCGCAATTCTGTTAAAGAGGGGAGAATGTGAAGCTCCACACACATTCATATATTTATTCATAGGAGGCCATTAACAGTTAACGTGGATTTGTATATTTTTATTTGCATTCACGAGCTTTTAAGTGCATTTACATGGTTTTACAAACATTTACATCATTTTTTATGTGTACTTGCATCGTTTAACGTGCATTTAAATTCAATTACGTGCCTTTGGATGTTTTAGATATCGTAGGCATTAAATAGGTTTTATTGCATTTTACTAGCCAACTAAAACAATTTAAAGAGAACTAGAATGTCAAACTAAAAGATAGGCTTTTAGTTGGAGGGCACCTTTGTCATTTGGCAACCAAACAAAAAATCCTACCTAATAAAACACGCACACTACACTCTACACACACAAAAAAATGCAGCACATACACACACACACATGTACACGATTGAGAGGAGAAAGAAAAAAGAAGAGGAAGAAGAAGGAGAAGGAAGAAGATCAAGCAGCCACTTAGCATTTTCAAGCCATTTCTTGCTCCTACAAGCTTTGTTAACATTTTTCTAGCTTTCAACTTCAAGATCTAAGGTGAGGGATGTTTTGAAAAACTTTATAAATAACATATTGTAACGCCCCGATCCCTCACGAGATCGGAGTTCCCAATTCCATTTCCAAGACACAAGAAATGAGGGGAAACGAACGAAGTCTCCCCTGTTTATAGGACTATCTAATACATGCATACAAGCTATTATACCCCAAAACAACTCCTTCACAATACCTGTCATCCGACATCAACACAACCAACAAACTCCTCAAGGCCATCCGAGCCTTGGTTCTCAACAAACAAACCCAAGCAATTATATATCTCCAATTTCAAAGGCTACCCTAACTCTTTTCCTTTAAACATATACATCATGCTTGAATTGGAATAATACTAACCAATTACATAAACTAGGTTATCATACCACTCTAATGACCTAATTAAACTTAATTTATATTTCTTTATTCATTGAATACATACAACTCAAAAGTAACATCTTTACAACCCACACCACATAACACATTGACTCCTAATCAAAGACCAAGCACCACAAGCAGGAACATTCCTTATAACACTGCGATACTTGAAAGGTGGGTAATAAGGAGTGAGTATACAATCATGTATACCGGGGAAGGCTTTCATGAAATGCATCAAGATAACACATAAATATCACAATTAAGCAACCTATTGAAACAAGTAGTTAAACACTTCATAAAAGGATACGGTTCAACTCCTTGTCTTCACCCTCGAACCACGAGCCACAATCTTCAAGCAAATGCTGGCAAACCCCTTATTCCTCCAAATGGGATACTTCGGATGTACCCCGATCCTACGACCCATATCTCCCGAGGTAGGTCCGTATGCTCCAACGAGGTGAACCATGCCTCTGGGGTAGGGGAGTATGCCTCAGCGAGATAGGGATTGGGAAACCATAGTACCTGCGGGAGCACGACAAGCCTGATGCCGCCCGTGTTACTCGACACTACCATGCCTGAAAAGGTTGTGCAACCTTGAACTAGATCACGAGAGACAAGAATATCAAATCACGTAAGAGTAACGACAAAGTAGGCCGCACTCGCAGTTAATCACAAATAACAAGAAAAGACACAAGATAACAAGTAAATAATACATATAAATTTTATCAATTACCAAATAATATAATTTAGAAACAATAAAATAAGTTAAAATGCACAGAAGAGATGCAAACTCCCTCACCTTGGATTAAAAAGCCCAACCCTATATGAATTTAGCCCAAAACCCCTGCAATATTCACCAAAAGTCCCAATTCCCTTCAAATACCATTACATATTACAATATTAAAATCATTACTTAAACAACACCTTAGACATTCTTTTATTAGTCCCACAATCCGACAGGCATATAAATATTGGCAATTAGAACAAATCATAAAGCATAATCAATCCACGCATTTATACATATTACAAATTCTAACTAGTTAGCTCTTAACTTCCAAAATCTCTTCAAACATCTATGTGTTAATACAGTTATACTTAACATTCTCACAAGTAGGTAATAGAACACCTTTAATAGGTAAACCAAAAATACTAGCTCAATACACGAGTTCTACAAGAAACACTATTTAAGCTCTAACTTCTAAAAGCAATTACACCCAAGCGAGTTACGGGATTGGCAAACCAACTTCACTATATATTCCTAGATATGTTAAGACACGATTCTATGACACGAAATCTTACTTTTCCAACAAAAGCCTGAAAGTCCACCTAGTGCATTTGAACTATATCTATGCTAACCGGGCACTCAATCAATGCCACAATGGCGCCAAAAGTGCTTCCCCACACATACAAGACAAACCTCCAACTCAAAACGAGCACGGTCAATACTTGGTCAATCGGCCCCTTTGTTTACTAACACGCTTTGACTCAAAACCGAAGGACGAAGTTCAAGATCCCTAAACAAGTCATTCAAATCTTCTAATGACACCTTATGACACCCTTAGGACCCTTGCAATCACCCGTCAAGCCACGTTAACCACAAAAGCCCCGTTTTTCCCTTTATGCATTATAAGTACACGTACCCTAACCGATGCCCAAACAAGTGTTAGAAAAGTATATCTAACACCTATATACCATAAGAACACTAGATATACCATTCAAATCAACTTGGATTTTCTTTTACCCTGAAACCCCTTTGTTACCTAAGCTAAATTTGCATTTTTAACCAAGGTTTAAGCAAACTAAAGTCTTACAACTACTTTCCTATGTTTATTAACATCTCTAGCATTAATAGGAAGCAATAAATCAATCTAATAAGCAACTTTTTTATCAAAACCCCAATTTGACACTATCATCTTCTTTAACTTGTCATTTCAAAATCTAGCCATAAACTATGCTAATAGCTTGTAAAAGAATGTTCACTAATCATTATAGAAGGTTTTAGAAGCATTCATAAGCACTTTTATCATAATATACAACAATTGTAAAATTCAACATTAACCCTAACATTCAAAAGATGCACATAAAATGATTCTCCCTCACCTACAAGCCTTAGAAACGCTAGAATGATGCTTTGGAGAGGTGGAAATCACTCTTAGATGCAAGCTTGAGCCAAGGATTGAAGAAGCAAAGTGCAAAATTTCCCTCTCCTCACTTTTCCTTGTTGTCGAGTTCACAAGGGGACAAGGGGGAATTTCTTCAATTGCTATAAACTATTGTGTGTTATTTGTGAGGTATACTAAGTATTTACTAAGTGTAGTAGGCAAATTGGGTACTATTGGTCCAAGACAAGCTCAAATTAAAGTCTATTTGTGCAATTAAATACTAGCTAGTCAAATTTCAATGTTATACTATGTTTTACTATTTATACGATACAAGATTCATTTTCTAAACGCGCTCTCCAAATATGCAATGCACAAAATCCCACTTTTCCCGTTCCTTCTAGGATTCATATAACCTAGGAACAATATAAAATCGAGAAAATTAGATAGTTATATTTCAATATGAATAGTAACCACGCTTAAAGTAAGAAAATGCACATTAAAATGCACAAAAAGGGTATGCGATATTTAATATAGATATGCTGAAGGGCTCGGGCGTCACACATATATAGTATGCTTGAAGAGCTAAATATGTGTATTGAGTACAATGAAGACATTTATAAGCTCGTATTATGAATTTGAGCTTGGTATGAGTAAACTAGGGTTTCAAATGTTGTGTGGGAGTATTTGTAGCTTGACCTTGATTTTTGTAGCTTTCGATGATCTTTGAGAGTATTATATATGTTGGGTGATGTATCACATGTGTTAAGTGTGTTTAATTTGGTTGTAAAGAGAATAAAGTAAAAGTTGAGTCTTGAACATTGGTGTTAAGTTGAATGTTGGTAGATGAAGGTGTTGTACTTGAGTGGTGTGATGTTAGGAGCTAGAAAATTGTGGTTTAATGTTATATGGCATGAAATTAAGTTGCATAATTGATTTGAGCTTGAAAGAATGGGTTTAGAAGCAAGAAAATGCAATTTCGTTCATTTTGCTGTCGGATCCGGTCGACCTGATCAATCAATTTTGGCTACTGTCGGGCGACTTAGGTCAGATCCGGTCAACCAAATCAGTTGACTAGATGTTTGATAGATTTGCACAACATTTTTCTAAAAGCCATATCTCGCTCAATTTAACTTTGAATTGAGTTTCGTTTGATTTTAGGACTATCTACTTTCGATAGGCTTCTATTCTACACTAAAATCAGACTTATTGGAGTTTGGAAAAGTAGGAAAATTTACCTCCTAAGTTAGGCTAATGCAGAAGAATTGAAATGGATCCGTAGTTTCGCTTGTGTTTTCATTTTTTGTCGTTTTAAGTAGTCTATTGATGTCTTTTCTCTATCTTATGATACTTGGTAGTACTTGAAGTACCCTAAATGCTATATATGTATGACCATTATATGTTTGATTTACATGCTATTGATTAATCATTTACTACCGAAAGAGGGTTACATGTTTTCTTGTCATATCATCGATAATTGCAAATGCATTCGATTTGTATCAGCGCAGTGGGTATAACATTATTAATTGTGATAGTGACAGGACCTCCGGGTTAACCGGTATATCTCGACTACCAAGGTAATGATAGAGGAAGTGACTGGACCTCCAGATTTACCAGTATATCTCAACCCTCAAAGTATTGATTCTTTCTCTTGCTAGAACCCATTGATCCTCCTACGGGATAAGGATTGATCCTCCTACGGGATAGGGACTGATCCTCCTACATGATAGAGACCAGTCCTCCTACGGGACAGGGATCCAATGATATCTTAGAAGAGTTTGCTTATTTAATTATTATTGAACCTTGATTGTAAATCTTGTACTCTCGTTTGTAAATTCTTGTGTGCATGACACCTTTTATCAAATTGATTACGAAAAGATAAAACCTTTGCGAAAACCCTTCCTATTCAATCCTTACTAAGCTATATGTGAGGATCTAGCTCAACCGTCTTTTGATCAATTACAGGTGACGATTAACCGAGCAAGCTCTCATGTGGTTGCAAGCTATATTGATGTGTTGTGATGGATTTCTACCCTAGTTGATCTACATGCTTGCCTATGAAGATAAACTTCTTGTACAAAAGAGATGATTTTGTAAATTGTTCAATTGATTATGCTGTAATATTCTTTTGCTTTATTAGGCACCTAGTTAAGTTAGGTTAGTAATCTTATAAGACCTAAGTTTGGGATGATGAAATGTATGAATTCAAGTCTTGTAATTATGTAACAAGATGAAGTAAACCTTTAAGGCCGATAACTTTGGAGAATGTTGGAAGTCTTTTGAAACTTCTTATGACACTTTAATGGATGTATAGGTTATTAAATTAATACTCACAGGTTTTAAGACTATTAAGTTATTAATTTCAGGAATAAGTATTACGAACGTCATGTTTCGGCCTTAGCCTAGTGATAGGCCTGGGTCGGGGCGTGACACCTCGACCCCGACCCATTGCTAGGACAAGGCTGGAACATGATGTGTACTAGAAAGATAAACCTGTACAATCATCAATTCATAACCTAAACATTTATAAATTCCACAAGTAACATCAAGAGGGATGCCTTGTGAAACCCCATATTTTACCTTTGCATTGAATTGCGTGTTTTGACTTGTTTATGTGTTATATGAGTTAAAATGCACTAATTATGAGATTTATATTCCTATTACATACTATGTGAGCATTCATGAAATTTTCATAAAAAACGGCATCGTAAATTTTATCGTCGAGTTTTGTGAATAGTATTTTTGAAACACGTCTGCTATAATTTTGAAACTGATCTTTTTAGTGTTTGAAAACTTAGTCCTCAGATATTAATAGATCCGTGTTTGATCAAAACGGATTGTGAATCGGATTAGGAATTTAAAAGGGGTTTTATACCGAGTCGGGTGTAAATATATGCATATGAAACTTGTTGTCAATTAAAAATATACTACTTAAAATAGTCCAAGTGTTAAATAGATATATGTGAGCAAAATAGTCTAAAAATGCAATTAAAAGATTAGAAAATCAACTTAAATCAACTTTGACTTTGCAATTTTTGTTGACCTTTGTTATATATGCATCAACACACACTAAAATAGCACAAAAACACCTTATTTTATACTCACATTGCTGTAAGCCATAGGAGAGAAAAAAAGAGTTTTTTTTTCAAGGTTTTTCAAAGCAATTTTACCTTAGAAAATTCATTTTTTGGCCAAATATTTTCAAAAAGAGTTGGATATTACTTGTTGGCCACCTATTGCACACATTCCTAGCCTTGTTTCGGATCAAAGGTAAGAGAAAAATTCTAGATCTTAAAATGCTATTTTGTGTCAAATTCATATAATTGATTTTTTATCTAGTGAAATGTTAAATTGTCTTCAGATTATTGTTCAGTAGTTGCCAAGGTTCATTTATATGCGTTTATAGCTGTTTTGATCAGTAGTAGCATGTATTTCTATTTTTCGGGTATTAAAGTTGAGTTATAGCTTCATTGTTGAATAATTGTTATTGTGGTGGTTGGAATTGATTGATTGTTGCTTCTAAAAGTTTTTTAATTGCGGGGTAGTAATGTTGTAATGCCGAATTTTTGATTGGAATGTTGTAGCAAAATCTCAAAAAATTCAGCCAAGAGCATTGCCAAAATTAGGGTTGTTGGACTTGTTTTGGATGGCTTTTGGTTGGTTTCTAGTGGGGTTATTGTCTTTGCATGTGTGGTTGAGTGGTAGGAAGTGGTTTGGAGGTTATTGGATTTCTAGATTGTAAGTTATGGCTTTTAGAAGTTTGTGTAGTCTTTATTTGAAATGTTGAAATGTTGCCTTTGATTGTCTGGGTGGTGTTTGAGTAGTTGATTCTTGGGTTGTTGTTGATTAGGTCGGGGTTGAATGTGTGTTCAATTGCATGTTGAGTTGGATGGCGTACTTTGTCATCTAGCCTAATTGTTTTAGAATCGTATAGTTGTTGATTGTTTAAATGTTATATAATTGATGGTTGATTGTTGAGATACCGGGAATCGGGCACTTTCGTTGCTGATCTCTCAGAATATTGATTGATAGTTGAAATATGGGAATCGGACACTTTCATTGCTGATCTCTCAGAATATATAGAGTCAATTGCCATTGTTGTTGCAACTATGATAATGTTGTGTCACTTCGGGAGGAATCCCGGGTTGCTGGCACAGTTATCATGGCTAAACCCTATCTCGCATGGGTAGAGATGCCATGGAGCGTGGGTCTAGAATAAGGTACCTTAGGATTGTGTCATTGGGTTTGGAAGAATTTGTGAGCATTGAAATGGTGTTTGGGCTTCATCAATAAGTGTATTGTATCCTTATTGTGTGTTTACCGCTGTTACTATAATTGTATTGTTATCATTGTTAATTGCGTGATGCTGCTTATAAGATAATTTTCAAAGTAGTAGGGTAAATGTTTTCAAAAGATCTATCTAATTCCTCATTGGGCTTTGTTATATATAAGCTCACTCTCATTCGTTTTCTGCAATCAGGTGTTACTGAACCATATATCGGGTACGTGCCTCAGGAAGCTGAGAATGTTCCTTATGTGGACGAGTCATATATGCTAGAGTCTTTTCCATGATATCTGAGCTGTAGTTCTCTTTTTGTTACCTTGAATATTAAAACTAGTTGGTTTGTATTTACATAGAAGTTTATGTTGTATAAGATGATTTAAAGATAGTGGTTTAAATGTTGCTAGCTTAGTAGTCTTACTTTTGGTGACTACTTTTGGAACTTGAACAGGTTGCAAAACTAGCTTAATATATATTATGCTTGTGTATGATTTGGCATATGGTTGATGTTGGAACGGAGGCGTATAACTTATGAAAAAACTATTGAACGGTGGTTTAACTTATGAATAACCAGTGACATAGTACGTTGAAAGAGTTTCTTGGGTATTTTCCACCGAGGTTTTAGGGTGAGTCTGATGATCAGAAGGCTGAAGCATGGATTAATAAACTTGAGAAAATATTTGATCCTCTTGATTATACTGATGAGAGGATGGTTACCTTTGCGGTGTACCTACTTCATGATGAGGCTGGGGAATGGTGGCGTATGGTGAGATCAAACTGGGAGACTCGGGGTATTCCTTATGTTTGGGATACTTTTCTTAAGGCGTTTTGGGCCAAGTATATTCCCAAGATTGCGCATGAATGCAGGGAGGCAGAGTTCACATCTTTGGTTCAGGGTAGTTCCACTATGGCCCAGTATGAGGCCTACTTTACTAGGTTGTCCCTGTATGCACTGGAGTTTGTGTCAGATCCGGAAAGGTAGACTCGGAGGTTCATTTTGGGTCTAAGGTCCGAGATTCAGGATGCAATGGCCTTGAATTAGTATGATGTGTTTTCAGAGGCCTTTTATGCGGCTTCTAGGTTGGAGAAGAGGAAAGGGGAACATATTGTTTCTAGTCAGGCCAGCAAGAAGTCGTTTCAGCCACAGGGTCAGCAGGGTGCTTATGGGCCCCCAGTGTAGCAGGGTTCCTTTAAACCTCTGGGGCAGCAGGGTTTCTTTAGGCCTCAATTTCATTCGGGATCCTATCAGGCACCGTCACAGTATAGGCCGACCCAATCTCAGGGTCAGTACAGGCCTAGTGTTGCGAGACCTCAGTAGTAGGCTGGTACAGCTGTTTATACAGTTTATGCGTCTTCAAGAGGCAGTGTCAGTGCTCTAACACCACAGTGTACTTTTTGTAACCATAAGGGTCATGTGGAGGCTGACTGTCGAAAGAAGGCTGGGACATGTTTGGGTTGCGGCAGCAACCAACACAGAGAAATGGATTGCCCTAAATATCAGAGGTCTGAGGGTCGGCCAGCTACCCAGGGTTATCAGGGTAGACCTGCGAGTAGTGCATCTCAGCAGTAGCGGGTTCAGGCTCAGGCCTACGCAGTAGATTTGGAGGAGATGCTTGAGGCAACAGCAGTTGTGGAAGGTAACTTTGACTGATAAATATGTGACTGACTTAGTATGTAAGGATTATAAAATACATGTTAAGGGTCAAGATTTCCCTTCGGACCTTATATTATTTCCTATCCAGAGGTATGATGTTATCTTGGGTATGGACTGACTTTCTGAGTATGATGCTCAGTTAAACTATAGAACAAAGATAGTACGGTTTCGGTTGCCAAAACAACAAGTGGTTGAGGTAGCGGGGAACTAGGATGCTAAGACGAGTTTCATTATCTCATCAACTAAAGCTATTAAGTTGGTGAGTAAAGGGTGTTTAGGATATCTATCTTATTTGATCGACAAGCCATCTGATAAGCTTAAGCTGGAGGAAGTTCCGATAATTCGGGAATATCTCAATGTATTTCCCGAGGAGTTGCCAGGATTGCCACCAGAGAGAGATGTTGAGTTTGTGATTAATTTAGTTCCCGGTACTTAACCTATTTCTAAATCAGCATACCAGATGGCACCAGCTGAACTTAAGGAGCTGAAAACTCAGTTGCATAAGTTATTAGAGAAGGGTTTCATTCAGCAGAGTTCTTCACTATGTGGAGCACCCGTTTTATTTGTGAAGAAGAAGGATGGTACCTTGAGATTATGCATCGACTATCATGGTTTGAATCAGGTGACCATCAAGAACAAGTATCCTTTGCCATTGATTGACGAGTTGTTTGATCAACTTCAGGGAGCTAAAGTCTACTCTAAGTTTGACTTTAGGCAGGGGTATTATTAGCTTCGGATTTGTACGGAAGATGTTCCAAAGTCTGCTTTTAGGACTCGGTACAGGCATTATGAATTTGTAGTTATGCCCTTTGGACTGACTAACACACAGGCAGCATTCATGGATCTTATGCATCGAGTCTTTCAGCCATACTTGGACTAGTTCGTGGTAATCTTTATTTATGATATCTTGGTGTATTCTAAGACTGAATCGAAACACGAGCAATATCTACGACTTGTCCTATAGAAGCTGCAGGAGCATCAATTGTTTGCGAAGTTCTGTAAATGTGAATTCTGGCTACAACGAATATCTTTTCTTGGCCATGTGATTACTTAGAACGGTATTTCAGTAGATCCCACTAAGATTGAAGTAGTGATGTCTTGGAAACGGTCGGAGAATGTTTCGGAGGTTCACAGCTTCCTTGGTTTGACAGGTTATTACCGTAGGTTTGTGAAGGACTTTTCTAAGATCACAGGGCCACTTTCTAAGTTAACTCATAAACCAACCAGCTTTATTTGGGATTAGAAATGTGAGAGTAGATTTCAAGAGCTGAAAAAGAGATTGGCTACCGCTCTATTACATGCTCTACCAGAGGGAACCGATAGTATGGTCATCTATAGCGATGTATCCAATGAGGGCTTGGGTTGCTTACTTATGCAGAATGGTCGGGTTATTGCCTATGCTTCTAGAAAGTTAAAATCGTATAAGGTAAATTATCCGACTCATGATCTTGAGTTGGCAGTAGTTGTATTCGCACTGCAAAAGTGGCGTCATTATCTGTGGGGCAGTAAGTTTGAGATTTTCACTGATCATAAAAGTCTGAAGTATTTGTTCTCACAGAAGAGTTGAATATGCGCCAACGGAGGTGGATGGAACTTCTCGGAGATTATAATTGTTCTATCAATTATCTACGTAGGAAGGAAAATATTGTAGCAGATGCTCTTAGTCGTGAGGCGAGTGTTGTTTGTTTGGTTGTTAAGAAGTGGGAGGTTCTTGAGGAAGTCAGTTATTGGAAATCGGAATTGACTCAGGTTGGGGTGATGTGTTCACATCTCCGTATTCAACCTTTATTGTTGTCTCAGATTAGAGAAGCTCAACAACATGATGTGAAACTTCAAAAGATCAAGGATCAAATCACAGATGATCAATCTGACTTCAAATTACATGAGGCTGGTATTCTTCGGTTTCGGAACAAGGTGTGTGTTCCCAATGAACCAGGTTTGAGGAAGGACATTCTGGAAGAGTCTCATAATTCTAACTATACTATTCATCCCGGTGGAAACAAGATGTTTCGGGACTTGATACAGCATTATTGGTGGAACAACATGAAGAGGGAGGTTGCTCAGTTTGTATATAGATATTTGACTTGTCAGTGGGTTAAAGCAGAACATCAACCACCCGCGGGGTTACTTTAACCGTTGGCAATACCAGAGTATAAATGGGAGCATATCACGATAGACTTCGTCACTAGTTTGCCTAGAACACCGAGAGGTAACGATGCGGTTTGGGTTATTATGGACCGTTTGATGAAAACAGCTCATTTTATTCCGATGAGGATAAGAGATGAAGTTGCAAAGTTAACAGACCTTTATTTGGATCAGATTGTTAAACTTCACGAGATTCTATCTAGTATTGTCTCTGAGCGAGATCCTTGGTTTACTTTTAGACTTTGGGAGAAACTCCAGGAAACTTTAGGCACTCATTTGAACTTCAGTACGAAATTTCTTTAAGGGGTGGGGGGAGAATGTGAAACCCCAGATTTCACCTTTGCGTAAAATTGCGTGTTTTGACTTGTTTATGTGTTATATCAGTTAGAATGCGCTTATTCTGTGATTTATATTCCTATTACATGCTATGTGAGCATTCATGAAACTTTCATAAAAAATGGCATCGAAAATTTTATCGTTGAGTTTTGTAAATAATATTTTTGAAACACATCCGCTATAATTTAGAAACTGGTCTTTTTAGTGTTTGAAAACCTAGTCCTCGGATATTAATAGATCCATGTTTGATCAAAATGGATTTTGAATCAGATTAGGAATTTAAAAGGGTTTTTACACCTTCTTTTACAAAAAATTGAGTTTTTAACCGAGTCGGGTATAAATATATGCATATGCAACTTGTTGCTAGGCAAATTAGGGGTCAACTTATAAAGGAGAAGAAGCAACAAGGACTTAAAGGCAAATAGGCAAAAGTTTTAACCTAGCTTCCAAGATAAGAATAAGAAGACTCTTTGTCATCTTTTTCTCTTCATTTGGCTGTGTCCCCCATTGGAGACTAGAGAGCATTTGAGTTTTATTTTGCAAAACCTTGTGAAGAACAACAACATCATAGTTGATATTCAAGCTTGCTAGGTGATCTTAAGGCATTACCAAGGTAGTTCTTGCATTTCCAACCAAAAACCAAGGGTGAGGGTTCTTTCAAAATGATTGTTTATGAGATATAAATGCATATTGATGGATTTATGAGGCTTGTATGGAGTTATAATAGCAAATCCATGGTTGAAATGTTATTGGAGTTTGTTGTTGATGATTTGAATCAAAGATGATGTTGCTAAAAAATTTTGAGTGTTCCTAATGATAGAGCTTGTATCTAGTAATGCAAATGTGGATGGTTGTTTCTTATTTGGGTTGCTAGAGGTTGCTTGGTTGTATAGTAGTTGATATTGATGATTAGAAGTTAGAACATGCAATGAAATCTTGGAATGACTTTACTGGACAGATTTGTCCAACCAGAAATTTTAGCCCCTTTTTATGGCTGGATGATTTTATACAAATCTGAAAAATTTAGGAAATGTAGAAAACTCATAGAGGAATATTTCTTCAGTTGGCCATGTCATGAGGAAAAATCATTTTCATGATCAAAAACACATGAGACAGTAGGTTACGGGATTTTTGTTAAATCTGACAGCTCACTACCTTAAGTTTCTTTTGCGCATTAAAAATAGTAAACGACTGCAGAATTGAACGAAAACTTCAAAGCAACTATATTAGGCAGTTAGGAACAACTTTTGTGTTTTACAAAACATTGGATTCCATCGTTTTAAATAACTGAATTTTCCATTTTCAAAATAACCCCAGAATATTCTTTAATCTGGACAGTCAAGACATAGATGCATTAAATTGGTTATAACTCTATCAATTTAGATCAGAATTGAGCTTTTATTTATTCCAGAATTATCTACACTCGAAGAGATTTAATTCTATACCTAATTCGAATAATTTGGAGTTCGGGAAGATAGGTTACTGATTGGCTAAAATTAGACTAATGCAGTGATATAAACATTGTTTTAAGTCAATAAGTTTAGCTCTAATGTAAATTGCTATTAATTGAATGACTAAGTACTTGGGTTATTAATGTGTAGTGTTATTAAATGATCTCTATATGTGTTAGAATGTTTGTGGAGACATTAATTTGAATTATATTATTTGATTACTTGTTGAATTACCCGATATGCTATAAATGATCGTATTATTTAAACTTGAATTTGAATTGGTGTCAAAAGGGGTTGCAAGCACCTAGTCATAGCATGGTAGTGTGCATATTACGCTGGACATCCTCGGGGTATCGGTGATCTTAGGTCTACCATGGTCCTATACCCCTTTTGCTCGGGAACATTGATTTCGTTAAAGAATCGGGTCGTAGGTTGAGTAATGTCTGGAATACTCTATTGGGGAGATAAGGAAGGAGATGTTGAACATCTCTATTAATAGCGAGGTAGGCCACCTCCACCGCTTGATATATGATATATAATCACCCTGTCGCTTGGGGGCATTGACTTCCTCGGAGATGTTGGAAAGAACAAGTTATTTCTTACTTAGTATGTGTTATATGACTTGTATATGGATACTTGATTGTTTCTTGATTGCAGATCTTGCTTGCATTGCATCCATGGATTTACAAAAGGTTTATGAAAAGGAAAAAAATGTATTCGAAAACCCTTCCCAGATTCCGCCCTCGCTGCGCTTTGGTGTCGGATAAGCTCACCCTCATTTTTCCCCCTTTCAGTTGTAAGTGAGCTGAAGTATGATACTTGATGATTGTGTGCTAAGGGAAAATATGTTCATGGCTTTAAACTCTAATGATGAAGTTTGTATAATATGTGCTATTTGAATTAATGCAATGGTTAGATGTCATACTTATATATAAGTTTTTGGTTATACAAATGATATATGTTTTACTTTGGAATTAGATAGTCAATTTAATATGTGTTGGATGAATTATAGAGTGTTGTTGGAAGTTGGGGTTGAGGAGTTGTCATGAAGGATTTGGAGTTGTCAGTTTGAGGCTTTTCTGTTTGTAGGTTAAAACTGAAAAATCCAAAATATAGCCATTGAGCTGCCCGATTTTTGAGGATACTAATAATAGGTTGAAAATTTGACTAAGTATGGATTGGTAATTAAATCAATTAAGTTACAACAAGATTTAGTCCCTCGATTAAGGTAAAAGAAATTGAGTAATTTAGAATTTAGTAATTGGGATATAATTATTTAAAAGTCTTGAAATATTGAATTATGATAATAGTGCTCGGACTATTATAATTGTGCCTTAGCGGACTTAGGCGGAGTAATCTTCTTAAGCCCGTGGCATCACGATCCCAGGAATGTTGGTGGTTTATTTATGGTATCAGAGATTATATTAGTGATTGAAAATTTGGGGTTGTGACAGTTGGGGTAGCGCCACCAACATCCTGACCTGGGCTCACAGGGAGCACTGGGCAACAAACAAATAACGAGGGAGTGTTTAGATAAAGATAAGCACATAGAGATTTAGTTGGATCCTTGAAGATATGGGATCTATATATTATCTTCTTGAGCCTAAAGATAAGGGATTTATCTTATCTCTTTTGATATTATCTCCTTAAGCCTAAAATCATGGGATTCACCTTTATCCTATCTTACAATTCCATATTTCAGCAACTATAAATACAAGTAGACATTGAAGAGTACATGTATCTCATTCTAACGCTTACAAGTTCTCTCTTAATTGCTCCTAAGCAATTACTTTGCTCTTGCGCAATACTTTAATGCTCTTAATCAATCTCTTACTCTTATAATTGACTTGAGTGTCGGAGAAGGCCTCGGGTACCCCTCCAAGGGTCTTTATTTTGCATGGAATAAATTGGTGGAGCCCCAAGCAGTAGATTCTAGCCCCCATAATCCATACAACACAGGATGAGGAGGCTCATCCAACCTCACCAAACAGGTCCGCTCGAGCCATCAAGCATTGACCAGGGACCGAAGGTTAGACCTCAGAGCTCTAACAAAATAGGACCTGACGCAAAAATATAACGCGACCCTGGCTAGTAAATGTGGACATAGTTGACATGGTAACGAGCAGGGACTCGGCAAAGTACCCAACAGAAGAGGATAAACCTTTAAGACAAGAATGAAAAGCAAGCCAGACATGCTAGCTGTAGCGTCCCGATCCCTCACGAGACCAGGACTCCTATTTATCATGCTATTCTCAACCCAATTCCAAACCCCGAACACAAAATTTAGGAAAAAAAACGGACGGAGTTTCCTCTATATATAGGTCTATCTAGAAACCTGCCAACAATCACATACAAGACCTGAATCACAATCAACCATTCATACAACCTAGCTTTTAAGATTCATAATGCCAACCAGCTCATCAAGGCCATCCGAGCCTTGGAACCCAACAACATATCACACAAGCATGCAACATTAAATCCATTGAAATTCTATCTTTTTAATCCACTTATCATACTACTCTATATTATCAATCAAGCTTTCTTATAATTTATGTCCAACCAACTAACTAGTTTTCATCGTCTACACAAGCATGCACTACTAAGTAATAAAGTAAAACAAATAAAAGATATTACAAGCCCACTAGTACCTAATCATCAAACAAAACTAAAACTTTAATATTACATTCCTTGATATAACATAAATACATACATGGGCACAAAGTCTCAAATACAATACAAGCATATCATGATCACATTCTTCCATGTTTTATACACTGATAGAGCAAGCAGGTAACACATGAGGCAATCCAATCTTCAGTTTTTCCTGAAATATGTTGAAAAGATGAATGAGTAACCAAGTTATACTCAGTGAGGAAGGTGATGCAACATACCGGGCGTGCATTATGATATGCAAACACAAGAGATCATATACGTATAACATAAAGAACAAGATTTAAATAACAAGTAATTAACCACATTAAAAAGGATACGGTTCCACTTCAAGTCTTCAATCACAAGCCACGAACCACGAACTTTACGCAAGTGCCGGCAAACCCCTTACTCCAACAAGTTGGGATACTCCGGATGTATCCCGATCCTACGACCCTTTCTCCTGAGGTAGGTCCATACCCAGCAGGTGAACCACGCCTCTGGGGTAGTGGAGTATGTCTCAGCGAGAAGGGAATAAGCACCATGGTAGTCGAGGGAGCACAGCAAGCCCGATGCCGCCCGTGTTTCTCAACGCTACCATGTCTGAAAAGGTTGCGCAACCCCGAGACAAGATCACGAGAATCAAGAATATCAAAATCACATAAGATGGACAACAAAGTGGGCCACCCTCGCAATTAAACACAAATAACACGAGAAAACACAAGATAGCGAGTAAATAGTACATATAAACTATTTCAATTGCTAATCATACAATCTATAAACAATAAGATAAGTTAAGATGTACAAGAAAAAATGAAGGCTCCCTCACCTTAAGTAAGTCAAACTTGTAAGAGTATAGCTTAGGTTTACTCCAAACCTCTTTGAATCCACTCAAATATGCAACCCTTAGTTATTCATATAAGTATAACACTTTCATTATCCATTGCAATTCTATTATCATGATTAGCTCTAATATACATATAGCCTAAATATACAACTTAACTCATAAGATAGCATGAATCACACAGCCTTCAAGTTAAACACTTAATACACGCTATTACGCTTAGATACTAAGCATTATTCAATTACTAAGCATGTTAAAAGAACTCTAATATGCATTATCCAAAGTGAAATCATGTAAAAGATTATATATTTTCTCTAAGATCATTAAACATACACTAACTACTTTAGATTACAAGATATGTTAAAATGACACTCTTATTAACACTAAAACACCATAAGCAACAAATTCACATTCTTTAATCAAGTTACTATTCATTTTCTTCTTCAATTCACTTATACACACAAACTCATTTTTCACATGTAATTAAGCTAGAAAGTTCACTCTACCACCTCATTAGTTAGCATAGAAGGCGTTAGAAGCATCAAAATATCATTAAGTTAAAATTATAAGCTATAAATTTCAATTACTTTACTACAACAATCAATAATCATCTAACTAGATGAGCTAACTTTATAGTTTACTTGATTAACAATCAAATGTAGCAACTATAGCAATTCAAATAACTAATTATGCAATAAGACTAACCATTTGACAAGAAGTCCAACATATCTCCTTCTAAATGCTCACAAAACAAGCTCTAAACTTCACACAAGATAATGAACCTCAAATCTAACTATACTACATCTCTAATGACACTTTATGGCACCATTTAAACCCTTGAAATCTCACTTTAAAGTAAAATTACCCCCAAAGTCCGAATTTGCCTCTTTATGCATTACACTACAAGTACTCTAATCGGAGCTCAACTAAGCGAAGCGAATACATTTCTAGCACCTCCTCACTTACTAGACACTAGCCCTAATGCCCGAACGCACCCGAATTCACTTGTAACTCGAAACCCCTTTGTCAATCTTTGCTATTAAGCTCCAAACCGAAAGGCAAGGTTCAAGATTTCCAAACGAGTTATCCTATCCTTCAAACTACACCTTATGGCACCCCAAGGACCCTCGAGTTCACCCATTAAACCTCGTTTACCATTAAATCCCCGATTTCCTCTTTGTGCGTTTATACTACAAGTACCAATTCCGGAACCCAAACAAGCGAAACGAAGGCACTTCTAAGGCTTCAATACTTAATAAAGACTAGCCATAGCCTCAAAATGTGCCCGGATTCGCGTTAACCCCGAAATCCCCAATTAAAGTAGCCTATTTTGATCAAAATTCCCAATTTTTTCACATGGAAAGTATAACGAATATTTTTTCCACGCTCAAGGATCTAATTAGCAATTACTAGAAGCATTGAATCAAATTAAATTGCTCAAATTTTTGGAACCCTAGAAATTATTCTATTCATCATCTTCCTCAAGTAACACTTTGCTAAAAACTCAACACCAAGCTATAATATTGCATATGGATGTTCTCTAACATGTATACATACTATATAAAGCAAGAAACAAGCATGTTATAGCTCCATAATAGCAAAATCCGAAAATTTAAAAAAACTTGGTATAAACTTTAAACCATGAAAATGATGCAACTCTCTCACCAAAAACGTGCAAGGAAGCTAGGATAGGGCTTGGAGAAGCTTAGAACCACTTGGATAAGACTTGACAAAGCTTGGAAGATCAAATTGAGCAAAATTGGAAAGAAAATCACTATTCCCGTAATGGCTTTTTTGGTTATTTTTGGCCTTTTTTTGGCTTATTTTAGTATTTTTTTGTGTTTTTTTGTATTTTGTTTGGTATATATATATATATAGGATAATTATATGGGTTGATGGGTTGGATATTGAGTTTAGGTTGTGGGTTAAAATGGATTTGAGTTTAGGTGTATTAGAATAAATGCAAGAAAACTTCTTTAAACTCCAAAATAATATATAGTTTTACTATTTATATAATATCAAGATATTTTTGCAAATTACTCGTCATATATGCAATGAATATAATTTTTGTGAACATAGGCTAATTATAAGTTAAGTAATAATAGAAAAATATGAAATCCGGGAAATAAAATAAAAAAAAAATTAGTTCGGGCTCAATTTAATAGAAAACTTTTTTAAATGCAAGTTTTACTAAAAAGTCTATGATTAAAATAATTTGAATGTTCATTTATTATTTACTAAAGTAAATAAACTCAAAATTTTGATATTTAAAAGCAATTTAACAAATATTAGCACATAGAGAGTAAATAAACACTTAATAGCATTGTATAGGAAAAGTAGGCATTTAAACAAATAGTTGCACAAATAAATGCACATGAATAATAAATGCATACACTGGGAGCCGGGCGTCACACCAGCCCCGACTATCAACCCTCGTCAGGAACGGAAGACCGGAGTTGTAGCCCTAGGTAAGGTCAGCCCATGGGGCAGGACTGATAACAACCCCATGAATAGTTTTCCCCGGATTTACCAGGACCGCAAGGTGGACAAAGCAAACAAAATATTATTCAGATAAGGGAACTCATCCAGCCCATGAAGGAATTCGAAGCAACCAATTTTTACCTTAACAGTTTCCATAAATGAAATTAATGGTGATTAGGATTAATTTTTTTATTTATACAAGTTTCTGGAAAAATACATATAAGTGTATGTGTATTATTCTTGAAAGAATAAGACTTTCCTTGGCTAGGATTATGTCATGTCATCTTCCACTAACTCTTGGAGCCTCATAAGATGGCATTGTAATATTAATTCTATTATTCATTGGTATGTATTTGAGGCATAAGTCTCATTTTACTATTTTGCAGATGAGAGAAAACTTGTGGCGAGGCATTTTGATATAAATTATACAGGTAGTTTGAAAGAGATGATTGAAGACTTTCAAATAGTTGGAGGCCTTTTGGATCATTGAAGAAATGAAGGATTCAAGACCTTTTGGATGCATTTGATGTGCTTGTTTTGGTTTGTTTGGGTTGTCTTGATTTGTTCAAGACCAAGTCCATGATCCACCATGATGTATGATTTTTACATGTATGTTTATTTATTTTCCTATATATGATGTATGCTTGTAGATGAACTAATGTGCAAAGTGAGACCTAATTAAATTCGAAATCTTCCTATGTGCAAAAATATTAGATTGTCAAGCGGTAAAAGTGTTTATCATTGCCCTCCACTATCTTAAGTTTTATGTGCTTGATTGGGTATGTCTTTGCTAACCCAAAGGTAGGAAGGCATATTCCATGAAAGTATTATGTTTACCTAGTAAGAATAGTGATGTTGTATTGTTCTGATATCACTTGGCTAATAACGCACCAAAGTTGAGGTCCTGGATTCAAATTGTCGCAACACTGTGATGGTGAGTGTAATCTGACTAGATCACGTGGCCAATAATGCACCAAAGTTGAGGTTACGGGGATTTAGGGGCTAAAGGTCATATCCTATATATTGATATAGATAGTAATTGTTGCTAACTCTTTGTAAGTATATTCCAATAACGCACTAAAACTTAAGGGTATTCATATTAAATAGAACTATGGTCACCTACTAATAAGTCTTTAATTAGATTCACATTTCTTATTCAGAAAGTGTGAGATTCGATAAAATTAGTAGAATGTATCATTTAATTAAAGGCTAAATTAAATGTTTTAACAAGTTTATGTCAACTTGCGATCTTATTTTCTGCATACCTTTAAGGCTACAACATTGAACTCATCATTCTTTAATTAACTAGACTTTATATCGTGCAACCGAACCAAAATTTTTCATTAACGTTTTCATCTAAGAATGGTTTTTAGAAACTTAATCAAGTCTTAGAATTATATGCTCCGTCGTTTTTCATCTTGATAGTGTATCAAAATGAAAAGTTGTAGTACTTATGATTAATTAGTAAAATAGCTTAAATATGCTAATTTGTATTCTTACATAGTCTGCATAAGGGTATGCAAGATGTAAAGAATATGATTCCAAACTAAAAAAGTGTTGTGTGGTAAGCATATCTAATGACATGATATTGGATATAACTGGAATTCATTCTCATATTTGTATTTCTTCTTTGGTTAATGGTAATGCAAAGAAGAAAGGCAAAGAAAGATGATTTCTATTAGCCAGTGGGATATTATCTAAGAAGATAATTAAGGATTGTATACACGTGTATAAAAGAATTTTCATTGCCAAGAAACCAGACATTGAAAAAGGTTTTAATCCAAAGTATCTTTATAGCTTGAATGCTAAGGTCGTAAAGCTACTTTCAATTATATATCTTCTTAGATTGTGATTGGTACTACTTTGTGTTTTTTATTCTAGTGAAACATGTTGGGAATGGTATGCCCTAAAAACCACTAAGCACTAAGACTTCTCATGTAAATGAATATATTTAGTTATAAAATCAGTGTATTCATCATGAGCATGCTATATTCACTCTTTTATATGATATATTTGAATGCAATAAGGTTCCTTGATACAAGTGAATACCATAGGTGCGTGGTGATCTGCACAAAAGGTCTATGCTATGAGGCTTGGATCAAAACTATAAGTTCATAACCAAATAGTGAAGTTGGGCACTTCACTATGGTAAGGTTATAATGAGATGGTCTCCTATTTGGTATGTTGACTTACCTTTAGTCATTGGAGGGGCTTTCCAAACTTGTCTCATTAGTGCATTATGGTGCATTGAACGAGACTATACTAAGATGCATTATCAGTGACATTAGTATCATTGTTAGAGAACTAAAAAGTATCTTAAGTTACTAAGTGACCAATGCTCTATATCATGGGCATATGTTTTGATTCACTATTGGTGAGATCTTATAACAAGATCAACAACTCGATGTTTTGGACATATGGACTAGATCCATTAGGTGGCATGCATATGAGTCGTGATTCTATTCTATCTTAAGTGATAGTGAACTACTCGCTTAGAGTTATCTAAATGATCATCCAAATCTAAGCGCTTAGTAATATAGCTTGGGCTATATTAAATACTAGACTTGTGGGTCGCTCCCAACAACAAGGGTATAATATCTAGGTGTTGATTATAGGAAAGGTAAAGGTCCAAGGTGTAAATGTAATCAAGAAAGGATGATAGTATGAATGCAAGACCTACTCTTGATTGCGGTTAAAAACATAGAAGGGCTTTTTGGTCATTCTGCTTAGTAGGTCAAAGACAAAATCTCCACTGGAAGTTAATTAGTTGTTTTGGAATGCAACCCTAACTCTTTAGTGGAATGAGTTGAGGTTAAAATTGTCAAAATACGGCTAGTGCCTAGCAAGAGCATTTTGGTCATTTTATAGCCAAAGCAACTATGTCTTAAAGTCCCTCTTCTAGCCTATTTCCTTGATGGTTAACTATCTATTTTGTTATTTAGCATTTATGTATAAACTGAGTATAGTTTCCTAATTGGAAACACGCAGCTCAATTTAGAAAGGCAAGGACATCAGGACAAGAAACATTCTTAAGACAAGAATGTTTGTCCTACTTAAATGTCGATGAGGTGAACATTGAGGAGGGGTGTTGGTATATGTCAATGTCCACCTCATGATAAGTATCGTTAATTATATGGTAGAATAAATTAACGACTCTGACTTAAACGTCGATAAGGTCAAAAGAGACCGCGATGGCTACAAGAAAGAAGTTCAGGAATTTGGAGTTACCTAAGATGACGTCAGGATGATGCAATGCTAAAGTTAGCAAATTTAACCAAAGGAAGCTTCCTAGAAGTTGGCTTGGATGTTAGCCACCCATGTGGTCAATTGTAGCCACCTGTGTAATAAATATGGGTGGTCAATACTTTGAACATGGTTGGTAAAGCCAACCAAGATGGAAATGTTTGATAGGGAAAGTCTCATATGGTTGGCTAGCTGAATTCTATAGTCTCTTATGGTGGGCTAGCTGAATTCTATAAATAGTCATGCATTAGTTCATCAAATTCATTCACAACACAACTCGAAACACAATCCTAAGTTAGTTTTTCTTTCTTGTATTCTTCATGTAAGTCTAGAAGCCATTGAAGCTCTAATCTTGAGAGCGCAAGTGGGACAATTATCTTGTAAGTGTTATATTGAATTGTTATTAAGAGTAGTGTTGTCTTTCTACTTGATTGTTGTTAAGACGTTTCTGGGAAATTGGTTATATTCTTACACTATGTACTTGAGTCTTATTGCAATTAGGAAGATGAAAACTTGTTAACTTTAGGTTTTATGTTTTAAGTCTGAATGTTTACTTTTAATGTAATAGATAGTAGTGTAATGTCATAGGTCTATTTTGTGGTAAAGGTGACTAGACTTATGTAATCTATTTTGTGATTTGTATCTTATGAGGATGTTGGTGTATTCTGATGGACAACAAACCCTATGGTTGTATGTTGGGGATCCAAGGTTGTGTATTTGGTTGATTTGTGTTGTTGGTTGTTGTGGGATGTATAATTGACTTTTGTGCAGGTTTTATAAATTGGGCTAATGTCTGTTTACAACCATCATAATGCCGAAATTTCATCGCGTCGTGACTTGATTCTAAGGGGGATCGAGTTAGGGCGTGACATTTAATGGTATCAGAGCTTAGTTAGCTCATAAGCCGCGATAGGATCTTCGGACTGTTGGGTAGAGTCTTAATGTGAATGTGTTTTGAAAGAATGCTTGCATGCCTTATGTGTTAATTGAACTAATGAGGTCAATATACTTTAAGTGAACAACGTGCTTATGTGTTCAATGTGCTTTATATGACTAATGTGTGTTACGTGATCAACTGACTTTGTGAGAAGTTTGTTGCTTATATGATATTAATTGTTTATGACTTGCTTATATGATATAACTTGTTACTAATCCTTGTTTGAAAGATGACTGGAGGTAATACTAAGGGAAAACCCCGTAGAGATGAAGAGAGGCAAGGCAGCCAAGCATCGGGCGGAGATCTAGGTTTTGATTGGATAGCCTTGGCTGTAGACCGGATAACTAAGGTCCTAGCAGGATAGACCCAGATTTTGGCAGGGCAGGCTGTACAGAGGAAAAATGTTAAGGGTAATAACAACCGGGGTCATAATGCAGGTTGGTATCTTTACTAGGGGTAGTTTGCTGGAGTTTTTGAGTTACAGTCCACCGAGGATTTTGGGAGAGCCTGATGACGACAAAGCCGAGGCTTGGTTGAGCAGGGTTGAAAAGATATATGATGCTCTCGACTACACTAGTGATAGAAACTTATCTTTTGTTGTGTTTCTTATAGATAATGAGGCAGAGTAGTGGTGGCGCACAGTGAGGTCGACGTAGGAGGCTCAAGGAACTCCTTATCTTTGGGCCAACTGTGAGGCTCGACTATGAATAACGTATCTTACCTTGATTTGCGTGCCTTTGACCTAGAATTATATGATCAACCTTGGATTATGTGTCGTGTCTTGGTTTATGTGTACCTATTTTAGAAAGTACGCTTTAGTCTTGAAGCATGAGCCTTAACCTAGGATTTAGTACGTTAGTATTGGGTTACATGCAATACACTAGATACGTTCTTTGGTTTTCGTGTATGCCTTGTCATACGTGCCTTGACCTAGAATTGTGTGCTATAATCATTGATTTATGTGTGATACCCAGATATACGTGCCTTGACCTCGATTAACATGCAAAACCTCGATAAACATGCATTAATCCTAACCTGTGTGCCTTGACCTAGATCTAAGTGCCTTACATTGAAATATGCGTATTACAATGATTTATGTGCATTGCATTGGTCTACGTGCATAACCTAGGGTTACGTGCATTCACATAGGTATGCGAGTCTTAATATTGAAGTACGTGCCTTACCTCGTAGTTCGTGTCTATCTCGTAATTCGTGCCTTAGACCTAGGAATGCGTGCCTACATACTAATCTAGAAAGATTCCTGCATAAAGCACTAGGCAATAGAATAATCCTACACAATCCATTAACCATTATTAAATTCCTAATTCAAATCCTACAAAATCCACTAACACCTAAATATTATAATTTAAACCCACTACAAGACAAAATCTCACAAACCTCTAAACATACCCTGTATTCTATTCTAACATCAATCCTACACAAACATCTAAGCCAACATTTTCTTATACAAACACTAAACACAAGACTCATGAAAATACACTTTGTAAGAGCTTTATGCAGATTTTCATGCCTAGAGTTCAACAAAAGCTTATTATATTCCATTGCTTAGTTCTTATCACTCATATACTCATTCAAAACAAGCAATATCAGATTGAGAGAGGGTAAGGGTCGTGCAAGAGAGGAAGATAAAGAAGAAGAGGGAGAGACGGAGAAAGAAAGAAAGAAGGAGACGAAAAGAAAGGCTTTGGCTAGCTAGTTTCAATCTTTGCATTTGTTTGCTTCAATTCTTGCTTAATCTTCATCAAGGTGAAGGTTTAAACCGATTTCTAAAATGTTTTGAAGTTCATGAGCATGTATGTATATGTGGTTACTTAGTTTTGCATGCTTAGAAGCCAAGAAATTAAGTTTGAACATTTCTGGAAATCCCAGGTAACCTACTGACCCTTCTGTTCGGAGCACGTTTGAGGTAGAAACTGATCTCAAAATTTGCTGAAACGTTTAAAGTCACTATATTTTTCAGATTTGAACAAATCTTGCAGAGACAAGTTAGGCAAATTTTGAATTTAAGACCTCCAAAATGGGCAAAAATCGTAATGTGTCTAAATCTGGACAATTTTGTGCAATCTTACAAAAATAGTCATAACTTTTAGATGTTAAGTCAAAATTGAGTGAAATTTGTTGCCAAAGTTAAAGAATTCATAGGTCTTCGATTTGATATATGATTCACTAAATTCCAAGGTCATTTTCTAGGGAAACTGAATGAAGAAAGTCAGGTCATTTTATGAAGAACTATGTTGGTGATTATTAGTAACTTTGTTTTGAAGCATATTATGTGTTTATATTACGTAGATCATGACTATTTGATTGAAATAAGAACTGGACAGAGATTTAAGTGGTTGATTTTGTATGTTTTACATAGATTTTATGAATAAATGTTAATAGAAGCCCATGTGCATGTGTTTATATGAGCATATCTACCTTTGCATGTCTTGGAACTTTATAGAAATCTTGAAATATGAAGTTAAGTTTCTAGCAGCCTTTCTTTCCGTTAGAATGAAATATGTTTGACCTAACAAACAATGTTAACTATGTATGAAACTTGATGAGTCACTAGAGTTTTCAGTTTTGAACAAATATTGCAGAAATAAGCTAAGTATAATTTTGACTTTAAGACCCCAAAAAATGGCAAAAATCGTAATGTGTCTAAATCTGGACAGCTTTGCGTAGTCTCCCGGTATTGGTCATAACTCCTAAGTAGGAACTAGAAATACAGCAAGGTTTGTTCCTAGATTTAAAGCACTCATTAAGCTTCTATTTGATATTTGATTCACTGAATTTTGAGATTATTTGATTGGTCAATCAAATGAGAAAATGTAGGCTATTGCAGGAGGGTTTTGTTTTAAAACTTGCTTCAAATCATAATGTTTTGTACCTTGAAGTATTGTATGCTTGTATTTTGTGGAAATTAGTAGTTGCATGGACTATTTTGGTTGGTTGAGATTCCTAAAATGACTTGATGCATGACTTTGGTTCATTATATGACGGATTTTTTTTTCTAATTGTACGTGTAAGCATGAAATTGAGGCCCTACTACACATGCATGCTTCCTAAGTGATTTTTCTATGGTTAAAATGGATATATTTGAGTTGTTTATAGGCTGGCCACGAAATGTTTAGCATGTTATTGTTTGATTCTTGATGATATCTTGGAAGATTGATGGTTATTATTGTATGTGGTTATGTATTTGAAGCCCTTTGTCGGTTGAAATGCTTGTTTAAGGTGATCACTATGTATTGCATGGATTTAATTGATTTATATGAGTTGCGTAGTAGCCTGACCGGAAATTTTTAAATACTTAGGACAATGTTCCATGTTGATTTTAGGGTTGAATGTGATTGAATCATAGTGGTAAACACGTATATGATGTCTTTTGATGATTTCGTGTTCGTATTGGTAGATTTCATGGCTTGCATGTGGTTTTAATGATGATATTTGCAATGTTTCAAGGCTGTCCAATAATTGTTAGATATGTATGAAGATGATTTAAGTGTTCCTTGTAGCTAATAGTTGATGAATCTTGCACCCGAGCATGAACCTAAAAGCCTAATTGCAAACTAGGTCTTCTAAGTGTTAAATCATGCTTTACATAACTCATAATTGAAGTTTTAATTGAAGTTGTAGACTGCCCAGAAAAGTTATTATAGCCTCATGCATGAATTATATTGATTACGAGGTCATACGTTAACTATTCGTGCACCCGATGTTGCATATGATATTATCACACTTTTGTATACTTTTTATGCATTTATTGAATTGTTAAAAGATATTCTATGATTTATTTTGAACATGATTACTTGGTTGCGCATGAAATTTTAATTGCTTTCAAATTGATATATGAAATGATTATATGTTCTTACAATGCCTTATGTGCCAATATGTCAAAATAGGATCATATACTTGCTCGGAGGCAAGCTACTTTGTTGACCTCCTAATGTGAAATATTAAATGACATAAATGTGCATTGCAAACAAGATTGCAACCTTTCATTGTGGCATGGTAGCATTTCACGAACGCCGGGCGGCATAGGGCTTGCCGGTGCTCCCGTGACTACCATGGTCCAATTCTCTCTCTCGCTTGGGGGCTAGACTTCCTTAGAGAGTTGGGTCGTAGGTTTGGTGTACAATCCGGAGTACACCCATTTGGGAGTGATAAGTGGATGATTGATTCCGGCTACAACAATGGTTGTTGGAAATGATCTTGAGAGCAAATGCTCACCGATTGATCTTGAGAGCGAAAGCTCACCGTATCCTTGAAATGATTGGTAAATATATCTATTGTTCAATTTGATTCTTATACTATGCTTACATTCTTATTTGTATTACATGACATGTTTTCAAAGGAGTTTTCACAAAATAACCTGAAAAGAATTTCAAAAGCTTTGTCACTTGCTCCCCCCTCACTGAGTTCATAAGGACTCACCCTCTTTTGTCATTACAGGTGAAGTAGATTTGGAATAGGTGCCCGAAGAGAATGTGCTAGTTGATGAATCTTTGGAATGACTATGTGCATTACGTGCTTTTCGTGAACATGGATGTTGTTAGGGATGTTGCGTTATTTGAAGACTATTTATTTTGTTGTTGTAAATGACCCTCGTTGTAATTTGGGGTCTAATTTTGGCTTGTACTAACTATAAACCAGATGAACTCTTTCATTTCGGTCGTTTGCTTTCATCGTTATGGATAATAGTTAATCATTAGGTATTTGAACCAATAGGTGAAGAATTAACTAAACTACCCCCACCTATGCTCACAAAGCTACTCAATTGAGAGCTAAATGATAATAGGTATTTGCATAATAATAAGAAATTGACAAATAAATGAGGTGTAGTTATCATGATAGGTTTACTAATCCAAATAGAACCTCCAAGATAAACTAGCAGGCCGATCAACTGATGATAAAACCAAAGCTTTAGTTATAAGCAAACTAATGATTCGGAATTTTTGTAGTGTTCTAGAAATTAGGTCAAACCAAAGATCCTAAATACGGCCGTTATGCTGTCGATTTTTCAAAAAAGATTTTGGAGTTCTAGACTAACGAAAAAGCATTAATCATAGCCAAATTGTTAAAGTCGTAAAATAACAATAATGATTTAGGTCATACCCTAGTCTAGTCTCTATAGGTTGGGTTGGGGCGTGACACCGATACAGAAATGGTATTAGAGCCTAGTTTTCGCATTAGTCGGGTTCAACTCTCAGACCGTGGGTAGAAGCTCTAAAGTAATTATTGTAACACCCCGATCCCTCTCGACACCGAAAGTTCTATCAATCAATCTAATCGCAACCCAATTCCAAACTCGGGCATAAAATTTAGGGAAAAACGGACGGAGTCTCCCCTGTTTCTAGGCAAAATGGAAAAACCTGTGACAGCATATAAGTGGACCAGCACCGTGTCCAACCATACAAACACCTCAAGGCCATCCGAGCCTTGGTTCTCAACAAGCGAGCACAAGTAAATAAACATTTCCAGTTTAAAAGCTAACCTATCTCTTCTCATCTTTGACAAGTACATTCATGCTTGGCAATTAAACTATACTAATCTATTGCATAAAATAGACTATCATACCATTTTAATAAACCTAGTTAAGTTAATTACATAACTTTTAACACTAAAGACATACAATACATGAACACATACATCTCATGAAAGTAAAATATTTACATCTTTGACAACTTAAGCCACATAGCACGCAAGGCAACTCTTCAAGCACGATCTATCACATAACCACGAACTTTCCAACTAACATGGAATTTCTTGAAATGTGGTGGTGAGGAGTGAGTATACACAACACGTATACTCAGTGAGGGCGAGACAGATATCGAGGTGGAAAGAAAGAAAATCGTGCAATGCAAATAGGTACAGTTAAGCAATATAATCAATAAGAAAGCATTCAATATAAACGACAATACAGTAAACAATTAAAGAAAGCATTAACACAACCATTCAAAGCTATACCATACTTTGAAGGTCACGGTTGACTCATACGAGCAATGTACCATTTCACGAGCAATACATCAATCTCGAGCTTGATGTTGACAACGATGACAATAAGCGCGCAACCACCTAATAACATTCACTGGGTGTACTCCGAATGTACCCCGACACATCTACGACCTAAATCTCCCAGGGCGGCACCCCTAGCGAGAATGGGAATAGGACACGGAGCTAGAACAACCAACCATGGCAGCCCGAGACTGCCCAGAGAGGCCCATCACTCACGCGCCTGACACTTATGCAATGCAATACGAGATACAAGTAATAAACGAGCAATAGCACGAAAGTGTAGATTAGCGGCGATAAACGAGATATCAAGCATTTACAATCAATAATAGCAATCAATTAACTTTTCAAGCATGATTATCATTAATATCAATAAGAACATCAATTAATCACGTAATAGCAGTTCAAACACGAAAACGGCAAATATCACTATTCAATCTCTAACTTCCAAAGGCAATTATGAGCAAACGAGCTACAGGATTAGGAAACCGATTTCACTACATTCACTTAGGCACTACAAGGCACGTTTCTATGTCACGAAACTTCATTTTCCCAACCGAAGCCCGAAAGTCCACCTACTGCGTTTGAACTACAGCTATGTTAACCGGTCACTCAATCAACGCCACAACAGCGCCAAAAGTGCTTCCATGTCCTTAATAGCAAAACCCCCAACTCAATTCGAGCACGATCAACTCTTGGTCAAATGGCCCCTTTACATTTCTTCGTGTAATTTCCAATTTTAACAAAGGTCGGTCCGTTTTTATTACACATTTTATCTTTCTATCATCAATGGCACCTATCCAAATCAAGAATCGCAATTCGGATCAAAAATCCAAAATTCTAGGGTTTTACTATTCATTTTTACTATTCATGTTCTTCCCTCATTTCAATTTGCATTTCTAACAGTAAAAATCGCTAAATAACTAGCAAGCAATGCTCTACGAACCCTAAAGAGGCAATTCCAAGCAATTTCAAGCATTATAATGCATTAAATACCAAATCTGAAAATTTGAAACAAAAATCAAATTCGAATATAAATGCACAAAAGCGTGAAAACCCTCACAGAGATTGACGAGGAAGACCCGCAAGGACCCGAGCCACGACTCCCGAGCAATACCACGCATGATTGTAGAAGAAAATTGAAGTAAAATCATTTTTTTCTCCTTGGAAGCATTCGGCCAGGGGGGGAGGGGACAAATGGGGCATTTTTCAATTTGTTTTTATGATCATTTTGTTTGATTTTTGGCTATTAAATAAGTTGACAAAGCTCAAGGGCAAAATGGTCATTTAGCAAAGTCAAAATTCAAGTTAAATTGGTCAACTAAGGCTACTTTGGTTATCATTTGGTCTAGCTCAAGTTAAAACAATGCAATTAGATGGAAAACAACTAAAACTAGCTATATTAAACTAAAAACATTTATCACTAAGTCCGAGGAATATTTCTCTAACTCTCATTTTCAAAATGCTATGATCGAACGGTCAATAAACGATCGCTAATCAAATGATGAACAATAATATAAAACTATAATTTTTTGAGAAGTAGAATAATAGAATAGTTTAAAATTCACTCCGGCTCGGAGTTACTTTTCTCATTTAATTGAAAACCGAGTAATTTTAATGCAAGACAATTAAAACCAATTATTAAAATAATCAAAACAATCAAAATAATCAATATTCATTTAAAAATAATTCATTTAACTATTTCTAGAACATTTTAAAGAATTATGAAATTAATGCTAAGATACGAATGAACAAGTTAATATAAACACGTAATCAAATGCAATTAAATACTAACATTTAAGATGACACTTAATTAAATACAAGAAAGTAAATCCAATTTCTATAAATAATAAAAATAGGTAATAATCTTTTAATTAATCAATATAAAAATTATTGAATGCTTTTAAAAGAAATATCAAAATCGTGCAAAAATGGATGATTAACTAATTAAACACTTAATTAAATGCAGTCAAATGCTATTAAATGCATGCCGGGTTCGGGGTATCACATCCTTCCCCCCTTAAAACAATTGCGTCCTCGCAATTCTTCTTCCAATAGAACTCAACATCACTTGAGATCCAACTCTGACCACTCTTCATTGGTTGCAGAGCAAGACATTGAATAAGATATTCATAGGAAAACCCAAATAGAAATCCCAACCAAGAATGCCGAGAAAATACCAACTAAAGACTGAAGCAGGGATACTGTAGATGTCACTAATACCGCACAATAACGACAAGAAGAATACCCCACACACGAATCTCCAATAAAAGTTCAACTATAACCGCTCGAGAACTCAATAACAAGAAACCGAATAAAGACTCAACTGAAGATTCTATCCAGAGGTCCAAAGAAGTACCCCGCTGGTCATGAATTTCATAGAATAATTCCCTGTTAGGAGTGCTGAGGAAAGTACTAAGAAAACCCAGTCAAATATACTTCAAAAGTTCTAGAGAAGTCTTCCAAATAATAACCCCATAGGATAACCAATTAGATCCCGAGTACCGCTATCAAATGCTGAGAAGAATGTCAAAGGAAATAGCAGAGAAAATATAATGTGCCCAATAAGACAATCAAGTTGAATAACAAATATAGTTTCCCAGCTAGATGAAAACCCCAAGGGAAAATACCGAGCTGGTGCACAATATACAAAACCAAACTCCGAGGTCTCTTCACTGTTTGCCAAGTGAGAACTTTGTACATCCTTGCCAATAAGAAAAATACCAGTAGACTACCCACTAATAATTACAAAGAATACCGTAAGTAGTACTATACAATAAGTCTGATAGGAATTCCAAATACCAAACCTACTGAGGAACACTAAAAAAAATACCCGAAACAATGCTCCAATAAGAGAGTAGTAAGGATTGCCCAATAAGTAAGTACTAGATAAATGGCCACTAAAAATTCTAGAGAATGCCATTGGAGAATTTCCAATCAGGGATGCCAGTAACACACCAATAAAGACCGAGATACATATATCATAAATAATACCATGCAGTAAGTCCGATTGAGATCCCAATAGCCAAGTCCACCGAGAAGTGCCAACAAAAGTTTTCAAAGAATACCCAATAAGAAAACCAAAGAATGCTCCAGAGAACAATCAAATAGAACCCCAAAAGAAAGCTACTCTTTCACAACTGTTAAGCTCATAGGAGGATCTTAGAGATTCGCCAATAACCGAGCTCTAAAAGCAAACACCAACTCCCAAATAAAGGCTAGTCAAATACTGCTCATTCCCGTCAATCCATATAACTTGGAGGGCCTGCTACTAACCACTTCTCTTCAGGGGAGGAATAAGTCTTTCTTACCAATTCAACGGGACATGTATGAATGCCAATATATCACATTTATACATATATGCCTTAATCTATTATGCAAGCATGTTTGTAAAACAGTTTATTCAACAAAGTCACTCAAGCACGACAATCAAGTCAAGCACAACATAATCAATTCAAATCACGACACAACCAATTCAAGACATTCCAATACACACATTACAAGCAATACTTCAAGCAAATAACAATTCACGAGGTCAATTCGATTCACAATGCCAATTCGATACACGAGTAGTCACTTCACTTCACGTAACACACATTTAGCACATAACACATAACTATATCACATAGGTGCACACATTCAGGTCAAGACTGTAACACCCCGGCTAAGCGAATACCTGGCCACAAGGGTCCAAGGCAGAGGCACACCAGCGATCCACACCAACAATATATTGTCCGCTTTGGGTTACCCCACTGGGCCCCTCACGGTTTTGTTCCCCCCATGTTACCACAGGAAAAGGCCTATTATCGAATATAAGGCGGAACCCCGCTCTATATATTCAATGGTCCCAGCTCAAAGACTTCCGATGTGGGATTGTGTTACCACATTCCACCCCCCTTAAGGGGCCCCACGCCCTCGCGGGACACGAGCACAAGGGAAGACCCGCTCTGATACCACTTAATGTAACACCCTGGCTAAGCGAATACCTGGCCACATGGGTCCAAGGCAGAGGCACACCAGCGATGCACACCAACTATATATTGTCCGCTTTAGGTTACCCCACTAGGCCTTTCACGGTTTTGTTCCCCTCATGTTACCACAGAAAAAGGCCTATTGTCGAATATAAGGTGGAACCCCGCTCTATATATTCAATGGTCCCAGGTCAAAGACTTCCGATGTGGGATTGTGTTACCACAAAGACACACAATCTCACATACAGGCACTCACTTTCAAGACACACTTAACAAGCACACATTCAAGGATCATTACCCACCGGACCGAGGACCCTGTCCCGGCTTATGAGCTAAACAAGCTCTGATACCACTTGTAGCACCCCGATCCCTCTCGACACCGGGAGTTCTATCAATCAATCTAATCGCAACCCAATTCCAAACCCGGGCATAAAATTTAGGATAAAACGGACGGAGTCTCCCCTGTTTCTAGGCAAGATGTAAAAACCTGTGACAGCATATAAGTAGACCAGCACCGTGTCCAACCATACAAACACCTCAAGGCCATCTGAGCCTTGGTTCTCAACGAGCGAGCACAAGTAAATATACATTTCCAGTTTAAAAGCTAACCTATCTCTTCTCATCTTTGTCAAGTACATTCATGCTTGGCAATTAAACTATACTAATCTATTCCATAAAATAGACTATCATGCCATTTTAATAAACCCAGTTAAGTTAATTACATAACTTTTAACACTAAATACATACAATACATGAACACATACATCTCATGAAAGTAAAATCTTTACATCTTTGACAACTTAAGCCACATAGCACGCAAGGCAACTCTTCAAGCACAATCTATCACATAACCACGAACTTTCCAGCTAACATGGCATTTCCTGAAATGTGGTGGTGAGGAGTGAGTATACACAACACGTATACTCAGTGAGGGCGAGACATATATCGAGGTGGAAAGAAAGAAGATCGTGCAATGCAAATAGGTATAGTTAAGCAATATAATCAATAAGAAAGCATTCAATATAAACGATAATACAGTAAACAATTAAAGAAGGCATTAACACAACCATTTAAAGCTATACCACAATCTGAAGGTCACGGTTCACTCATACGAGCAATGTACCATTTCACGAGCAATACATCAATCTCGAGCTTGATGTTGACAACGACGACAATAAGCGCGCAACCACCTTATAACATCCACTGGGTGTACTCCGGATGTACCCCAACACATCTACGACCCAAATCTCCCAGGGCGGCACCCCTAGCGAGAAAGGGAATAGGACATGGAGCTAGAGCAACCAACCCTGGCAGCCCGAGACTACCCAGAGAGGCCCATCACTCACGCGCCTGACACTTATGCAATGCAATACGAGATACAAGCAATAAACGAGCAATAGCATGAAAGTGCAGATTAGCGGCGATAAACGAGATATCAAGCATTTACAATCAATAATAGCAATCAATTAACTTTTCAAGCATGATTATCATTAATATCAACAAGAACATCAATTAATCACGTAATAGCAGTTGAAACACGAAAACGGCAAATATCACTATTCAATCTCTAACTTCCAAAGGCAATTACGAGCAAACGAGCTACAGGATTAGGAAACCGATTTCACTACATTCACTTAGGCACTACAAGGCACGTTTCTATATCACAAAAGTTCATTTTCCCAACCGAAACCCGAAAGTCCACCTACTGCGTTTGAACTACAGCTATGTTAACCAGTCACTCAATCAACGCCACAATAGCGCCAAAAATGCTTCCATGCCCTCAATAGCAAAACCCCCAACTCAATTCGAGCATGATCAACTCTTGGTCAAATGGCCCCTTTACATTTCTTCATCTAATTTCCAATTTTAACAAAGGTCAGTCCGTTTTTATTACACATTTTATCTTTCTATCATCAATGGCACCTATCCAAATCAAGAAATCGCAATTCAGATCAAAAATCCGAAATTCTAGGGTTTTACTATTCATTTTTACTATTCATGTTCTTCCCTAATTTCAATTTGCATTTCTAACTGTAAAAATTGCTAAATAACTAACAAGCAATGCTCTAAGAACTCTAAAGAGGCAATTCCAAGCAATTTCAAGTATTATAACGCATTAAATATCAAATCTGAAAATTTGAAACAAAAATCAAATTCGAATATAAATGCACAAAAAGGTGAAAACCCTCACAGAGATTGACGAGGAAGACCCGCAAGGACCCGAGCCATGAGCCCCGAGCAATACCATGCATGATTGTAGAAGAAAATTGAAGTAAAATCATTTTTTTTCTCCTTGGAAGCATTCGGCCATTGGGGGAGGGGGGGACAAATGGGGTATTTTGCAATTTGTTTTTATGATCATTTTGTTTGATTTTTGGCTATTGAATAAGTTGACAAAGCTCAAGGGCAAAATGGGCATTTAGCAAAGTCAAAATTCAAGTTAAATTGGTCAACTAAGGCTATTTTGGCTATCATTTGGTCTAGCTCAAGTTAAAACAATGCAATTAGATGGAAAACAACTAAAACTAGCTAAATTAAACTAAAAATATTTTTCACTAAGTCCGAGGAATATTTCTCTAACTCTCATTTTTGAAATGCTACGATCGAACGGTCAATAAACGATCGCTAATCAAATGATGAGCAATAATATAAAACTATATTTTTTTTGAGAAGTAGAATAATAGAATAGTTTAAAATTCACTCCGGCTCGGAGTTACTTTTCTCATTTAATTGAAAACCGAGTAATTTTAATGCAAGACAATTAAAACCGATTATTAAAATAATCAAAATAATCAATATTTATTTAAAAATAATTAATTTAACTATTTCTAGAATATTTTAAAGAATTATGAAATTAATGCTAAGATACGAATGAACAAGTTAATATAAACATGTAATCAAACGCAATTAAACACTAACATTTAAGATGACACTTAATTAAATACAAGAAAGTAAATCCAATTTCTATAAATAATAAAAATAGGTAATAATCTTTTAATTAATCAATATAAAAATTATTGAATGCTTTTAAAAGAAATATCAAAATAGTGCAAAAATGGATGATTAACTAATTAAACACTTAATTAAATGCAATCAAATGCTATTAAATGCATGTCGGGTTCGGGGTATCACAATTATGATGTCTTTTTTATATGTGTTAATGTGTGCTAATGTGCTTTAATTGCTTTGAGCATTGAATATCATGTGCCTTTGTGGACCATATGTACTATGTGTCATGCACACCAACATATTAGTGCCCTTAATAATGCATGCATGCTTTTATTGTGACACCCGGCTCCGAGTGCATGCATTTATTATTCATGTGCATTTATGTGTGCAACTATTTGTTTAAATGCCTACTTTTCCTATAAAATGCTATTAAGTGTTTATTTACTTTCTATGTGCTAATATTTATTAAATTGCTTTTAAATATCAAAATTTTGAGTTTATTTACTTTAGTAAATAATAAATGAACATTCAAATTATTTTCATCATAAACTTTTTAGTAAAACTTGCTTTTAAAAAACTTTCTATTAAATTGAACCCGAACTAAAATTTTTATTATCTTATTTCCCTGATTTCATATTTTTCTATTATTACTTAACTTATAATTAGCCTACGTTCACAAAAATTATATTCATTGCATATATGACGAGTGATTTGCAAAAATATCTTGGTATTATATGAATAGTAAAACAATGTATTATTTTAGGTTTAAAGAAGTTTTCTTGCATTTATTCTAATACACCTAAACTCAAATCCATTTTAACCAACAACCAAAACCCAATATCCAACCCATCAACCCATGTAATCATCCTATACATATATATACTAAACAAAACACAAAAAAAACACAAAAAAAATACTCAAATAAGCCAAAAAAGACCAAAAAAAGCCAAAAAGGCCAATTTGATCTTTCAAGCTTTTCCAACTCTTCTCCAAGTGGTTCCAAGATTCTCCAAGCCCTATCCTAGCTTCCTCGCACGTTTTTGGTGAGGGAGTTGCATCATTTTCATGGTTTAAAGTTTATGCCAAGTTTTTTTTTTCAGATTTTGCTATTATTGAGCTATAACATGCTTGTTTCTTGCTTTATATAGTATGTATACATGCTAGAGAACATCCATATGCAATATTATAGCTTGGAGTTGAGTTTTTAGCAAGGTATCACTTGAGAAAGATGATGAATAGTGCCGAAACTAGGGTTCCGGGAAAAAAGTTACAATTTAATTCGATTCAAGGCTTCTAATAGTTGCTAATTAGGTCCTTGAGCATGAGAAAAATATTTGTTATACTTGCCATGTGAAAATTTTGAGAATTTTGATCAAAATAGGCTACTTTAATTGGGGATTTCAGGGTTAACTCGAATCCGGGCATGTTTTGAGGTTATGGTTAGCCTTTATTAAGTATTGAAGCCTTAGAAGTTCCTTCGTTTCGCTTGTTTGGGTTCCAGAATTGGTACTTGTAGTGTAAATGCACAAAGAGAAAATCGGGGATTTAATGGTAAACGAGGTTTAACGGGTGAACTCGAGGGTTCTTGGGGTGCCATAAGGTATGGTTTGAAGGATAGGATAACTTGTTTGGGAATCTTGAACCTTGCCTTTCGGTTTGGAGCTTAATAGCAAAGATTGATAAAGGGGTTTCAGGTTGAAAGTGAATCCGGGTGCATTCAGGCATTAGGGCTAGTGTCTGGTATGTGAGAAGGTGCTAGAAATGTATTCGCTTCACTTAGTTGAGCTCCGATTAGAGTACTTGTAGTGTAATGCATAAAGAGGCAAATTCGGACTTTTCGGGTAATTGTACTTTAAAGTGAGATTTCAAGTGTTTAAGTGGTGTCATAAAGTGTCATTAGAGATGTAGTATAGTTAGATTTGAGGTTCGTTATCTTGTGTGAAGTTTAGAGCTTATTTTGTAAGCATTTAGACTGAGATTTGTTGGATTTCTTGTGAATTACTTGAATTAGTTGCATTAGTAGTTATTATATTGTTATATTTGCTCTAATTGATCATGATAGAGTTATATGTTATATAAGTGTGAAGTTTATGACCTAACTACCAAGCATGTGAAAAGTGTCTAATTGAAGCTTATGTGAATTAATTAAGCTTATTGCATAAGTAGCTATTTGAATTGCTATACTTGCTATAATTGCTATATTTGTTTATTGATTGAGTTATAGAATGTAAATTGGGAAAATGAGTATGATAACTAGAATTATCTTGTAATTAGCTAGAGTTGAGTTTAGACAAGTGGTTAGCTTGTTGAACATGTAAGTTGAAATGGGAACTAAAGGTGATTGGCTGCCATTTAGCTAATTAAATGAAATTAGGGCCTTGTGCATGCTAATGCTAAAAGACAAAGAATGCTTCTTGTCATATCCTCTAAGTTAGTTAAGATAATACATGTCTAGAGATTTTAGAGTTTGATATTGTGATATGAAATTGTAGAACTAGCTAGTTCATTGCATGATTAGCATTCTTAAATCATGTTATTTGTGTATGGTTAATCGGATGAATGTAGAACGATTTTATTGCATAACTGCCTAAGTAGGAATTGAAGGGAATTGATGCCATGGGAAAATGTTCAAATGGGAGTGGTAGACAGTTGAACTAGTAAGACTTGGAAGCCTTACGACTGTATGAAGTGAGGAATTTTTGATTGCCCAGTGAGAGTCAACGAAAATAAAGGTGAGAGAGTCTTCATTCTTTTTGTGTATATTATCTTATTTTATTATATGATTTAATCTAAATGGATAAAGTTTATATGTACTATTTTCATGCTATCTTGCGAATTACTTGAATTAGTTGTAAGGGTAATTGTGTATATTGCTATAATTGCTCTCTTTGGTTATCAAATGTGTTATATGATATGTATGGGGTGAGGCTAGCTTACTTTGCTACCTCCCCACTTGATTAGAAAATGAGATTCATGATTCGTTACTCGGGGTTGCGCAACCTTTTCGGGCATGGTAGTGTCGAGGAACACAAGCAGCGTTGAGCTTACCGTGCTCCCTCGGCTACCATGGTTTCCTAGTCCCTTCTCGCTGAGACATACTCCCCTACCCCAGAGGCGTGGTTTACCTCGTTGGGGCATACGGACCTACCTTGGGAGATATAGGTTGTAGGATCGGGATACATCCGGAGTATCCCATACTTGGAGGAGTTAGGGTTTTGCCGGCACCAGTTTGAAGATCATGGCTCGTGGTTCATGGATGAAGACAAGTGAACTGTATCCTTTTTATATGTGGTCAAATACTTGTCTAACTAGCTTTGTTAATTGGTGTTATATATATGTTATTATCTTTGTCGCATCTCATGAAAGCATTTAACGGTATGTTGTATCACCTCCCTCACTGAGTATACATGTTGTATACTCACCCTCGTTTCTAATACCTTTTAGGATTAGTGCTATCAGAGGTAGAAAGGAAGGCTCGAGAGTTATGTGTTGATATTGCTGGCCTACGTGGATTGTCATTTAATTCAGTTTTGTACTTGTAAAGTTAAGTTTAGTTGTATTGATAGTTATGAATGGCTTGTAATGTTGTGATAACTTGTAATCTTTACTTTATTGTCTAATTGACTTGCATGCTTGTAAGGATGAAATGGATTGAGGTTGTGGATTATGGTCTTGAGGTTGCATGTTGATATTGCAGGTTTCTAGATAGTCCTATATATAGGAGAGACTTTGTCCGTTTTCCTCTAAATTTCGTGCCCGGGGTTTGGAATTGGGTTAAGAATAGCATGGCTAATAGAAGTCCCGGTTCCGTGAAGGATCGGGGCGTTACATTTATACTTCTTCCTTGATACATGTGCATGTTATATAACCATGACTAATTGTTTATACACATAGATAGTTAGGATTAGGACTTTCAAGGAAGTGGATTTATGCAGGAAGAACGAAAAGGCTCGGTTAAAGATTTCTCGCATCTTCACAGGTACTCGATGGATTGTATGTATTATTGGATATGCATATATAAAATGCGTAGCACAAGTATAATTGTTGAGGTAAAGTTATCTCTTTATCTTTGGAATACACATACCTGTGATTAAGTTATCAATTTTATAGCTATGAAATTCTTGATTCCGTTAAACCGTTCTTCTAATTGTGGTTCAAGTATAAAGGTTAAGGACATATAACTTTCCTTAAGATATAAGAGTATACTATTGACATGTGGAGTAGTATATATATAATCATATGCTTATAATAGAAGTTTGACTTCGGAGTTGCTTTTGAATCAAATTCTTATATCTTAAATTGGTGTAATAGACTGTTTATATGATTGAATCCTTACTTGATTGGAATTAAGCATTGATGAATCTGATATGGTGTATACTAGCGAGTTTCAAGTTCACTGAATGGTAAGATCGTGACATAGAAATTAAGAGATGAATTCGTGGAAGTTGATGATAGTTACTTTTAGGGGTTAGATTATTAAGACATAGATAGTGTATTTAAGTGACTTAACAATGGATAACCTCAAGACATGTAGGCAACTCTGGAGACTAAGTGTGACAAGGTTGATGGTTCTTTAGTATAACAAGATATAGGAATGTTGGAATCGAGGAATTCACGTAGCTAGAACTTGTGTTCGAAAGACTACACCTAAAATGTTAGGTTGAATAGAAGTGTAAGGTAATGAATTATAGATTAGATGACTAACGTTGCTAAAGGTCCTAAGCTGGATATTGGTGATATTAAGAATCATGGTATTAATTTGGTACCCCCTTGGATTTAGTTGTGATTATGCAAAGTAAGTCACTCTACACACTCGTTATTTGGATACCATAGAGGATGTTAGGAAGCATATATCCCTAAGTAATACCGATTGACCTAGTATATAAACCATAGAAATGAGATTAAAGTATCTGGCTGCAAAGTGGAGTCGTTTGGGTATGATTAGTAATCCTAAATAGCTAATAGTGAGTATGAATGATGATTCATGGTAAACCCTAGTACCTAAGGTCAATAAGTCTTGATGCTCTTAGCTAGTTGAACATGTAAATGAGGAGAGTAAGATTTCATATAGTTAAGATAAAGATGAATTAGAGTCATGATGACCCAAGAGACTGTTGTTAGACAACCATATTTATGTGCACCATTTCACGTCTAGAAACTAGCTGTTGGTAGACTTCGAACCATAGTTGTTGAATAGAGGGTGGATCTTGCAGTGATAGTTAAATGAGTGGTTGATTGCTTTTGAAGTTCTATTAGATTATATTGAAGGATGGCTCGCTGTCATAATTCTTATATTGATACAGTCTTGAAGTTATTTCGTGTAACAAGCTACTTGGATTAGTATGGTAAGTATCTTATGAGCTAAATCATTTCGGTAACCATTTATAGTCCTAGGATTGTTGTTGTACGGCCGGTAACCTAGTGGAGCATTGATATCACTTACATGGCTATAGCCCTAGCTTAGTAACACTAATGTTGAAGATATATTGACAGGCATGAAGTGTTCAAATGAATGATTAGGTCACTAAGTGAGTAGGACCATTGTCTTCTTAAGTATGACGTAACCTTAGACTGAGGTGAGTGGAATTTATTTGAGGTTGAAACTATTCGCCTTAGGAGTCTTGGTTAAGATTAACAGAAATTCTGAAGCCTCATGACTTGAAGATAGAGATTTGAATAAGGAAAAACATTGGAAGGGGACAAACAATTAATGTAGGGGTCACACCGAATTAACGATTGGAGAAAGTTTGGAAGTGAATCGGTTTTGGCAAAGGGGATCACGGAGCAAGCAACGGCCTAGAGTAGAAATATCAAAGGCCAGAACCCATCTAAATGACCTCAACAAGTAAGAATGAATTTCGGCACGAAATTCTTTTAAGGAGGGGAAGATGTGAGGCCCGACCCCGAATAACGTGTCTTACCTTGATTTGCGTGCCTTAGGCCTAAAATTATATGACTGACCTTGGATTACGTGCCTTGTCTTGGTTTACGTGCACCTATATTAGAGAGTATGCTTTTATCTCAAAGCATGAGCCGTAACCTAGTATTTAGTATGTTAGTATTGGGTTATGTGCAGTACCTTAGATACGTTCCTTGGTTTTCGAGCATGCCTCGTCATACGTGCCTTGACCTAGAATTGTGTGCCCTAATCCTTGATTTATGTATGATACTTAGATATACGTGCCTTGACCTCAATAAACGTGCATTAACCCTAACCTGTGTGCCTTAACCTAGATCCAAGTGCCTTACATTGAAATACGCGTATTATAATGATTTACGTGCATTGCATTGGTCTACATGCATAACCTTGGGTTACGTGCATTCACAAAGGTATATGAGCCTTAGTCTTGAAGTACGTGCCTTAGTCTTGAAATACGTTCCTTACCTCATAGTTTGTGTCTATCTCGTAATTTGTGCCCTAGACCTAGGAATACGTGCCTGCATACTTATCTAGAAAGATTCCTGAACAAAGCACTAGGCAATAAAATAATCCTACACAATCCATTAACCATTATTAAATTCCTAATTTAAATCCTACAAAATCCACTAACACCTAAATATTATAATTTAAACCCACTACAAGACAAAATCTCACAAACCTCTAAACATACCCTATATTCTATTCTAACATCAATGCTATACAAACATCTAAGCCAAAATTTTCTTATACAAACACTAAACACAAGACATATGAAAATACACTTTGTAAGAGCTTTATGCACATTTTCATGCCTAGAGTTCAACAAAAGCCTATTATATTCCATTGCTTAGTTCTTATCACTCATACACTCATTCAAAACAAGCAATATCAGATTGAGAAAAGGGTAAGGGTTGTGCAAGAGAGGAAGAAAAAGAAGAAAAGGGAAAGAAGGAGAAAGAAAGAAAGAAGGAGAAGAAAAGAAAGGCTTTGGCTAGCTAATTTCAATCTTTGCATTTGCTTGCTGCAATTCTTGCTTAATCTTCATCAAGGTGAGGGTTTAAACTGATTTCTAAAATGTTTTGAAGTTCATGAGCATGTATGTATGAAAGGGAGGATCGGTTCTCGAAAACGTGTGATTCACAACATAATAGAGTTAAAGCTGAAGCGTTGAGAATTTTAAAATTTTCAACATTATCTTTTGTAATCACATGCATTTCCAAAGTAAAGTCCACGGTAATCAACATGCAACATATAATATATCAAATATACTATAAAGTAAATGAGGGGTAAAACGGCATACCTCCCGTTTATAGCCGAGTGAAGGTGGAACCACGACGGTGATACTACGGCGTGGACAAGCCTTCTTCACACATGCAACAGCTCTAGATCAAAATACACAAGCATCCAACAGTTATTACTACAAACTAAGTTAATATGCGATACTTAGTAGTAGAAATAAGCTTGTATATAATAATAAAGCAAAAAGAATAACACTTATCTTTTTTCGTGCTTTGGCCGAGAGCATCAAGGAAGAAGATATAGTTCTCATCTTGTAGATTGCGTGGACTAGCTTCATTTGCAAGTGTAAAGGTCATAGATCGAAACACATGAGCATCCAATGGCAAACAACACCAACCAAGTATATGTTCTAGCTTCTCGGTGATAGATCTAAGCTTGTATAAAGTTAGAAGGCAAGAGAAAAATCCTAGCACACTTTACTATGGCCGAAAATACCTTGAAAGAAAGGAGAGAATTTTGTAATCTTTTTGCTTCTTGTGTTGGCCAAAAATCAACATGAAAAAAGGAAAAGACTTGGCCTTTATATAGAGTCTTGAGTTGTGTAGGATTGTGACAAGTGGCATGCATGCAAAACTTATCAAAATAAGATGAAGCCAAGTGTCAAAGAAGCTCTTCAAGTGGCCGGCCATGGGGGGGGGGTGTATTTTGGACAAATTTCATGCAACTTGTCTTTTGTCCTTCTGTACTTTTGTCTTTTAGTACAAGTTGTTGTTTGTCTTTTAGTGAAGACAAACATTAATTAATTCTAAACCCCTTTAGAATAATTAATTGAAGATTGACCCCTCAATCTAATTGTACTCATGCCCCAATACTTTTCAGTATTTACACTTTGGCCACAAAACTTTTAAAGATTACGATTTTGGCCCACTTAACCATTAATGACCAAAATAACACTGTTAACACTTTAACGTGTTTCCAACTCAGTATTTGTACTCTGACCCCAATACTTTTAATATTTGCACTTTTGCCCCAATACTTTAAGTATTTGCACTTTTGGCCCGCTTAACTATTAACATCCAAAGTAAACAACGTTAACTCTTTAATGTGTTTGTAACTTAATATCAAGCTCGTTAATTGCCTTATTCTTGATGCTCTTTATGTGTGTGACTTTCTAGATTTATAACCGTATAGCGATGAGGGACTATTAAACGCTTTTAATTTATTCCGAGAATGTCTCCGTCATTCTCCTGAATACCTTCATGTTCAAGAGTTATATCTAGCAACATACGCGTATCATGACAATTTATATGGTAATGAAGTCCAACTTTTATGAATCTATTTATAGTCGCAAATTAGCGTGCAGTCCGATCCCTCCATTAAATATGTCCCGATCGTTGTGGGGACCATGATACGATTAAGTCCACTAAACGATTCTATGCATAGATCTATTTGGGTGAATGAGAGATGACACCTATGGAACCCTTTCCATTATTCTATCTGTTATGTGCCCCGGCCGATGACTTCCTCAATCAACCGAAATAAGATCGCATAGGACATTGCCTCATGTCGGAGGTTAACTGATCCTATCTTGACAATTACCTGTCAGTTCATACCACAAAACTAAAATGCAAAAGGCTGTAACCCACCTTTTGGAAGACAGGTATTGTCCAGACGCAGTATTTAGCCCCTGATATAACCGGCAGCCGTAATTTCTCAAGTCAAAGGATTAATTTGCACAATTCGCAACAAATAATAAACTATTAATCCAAAGTCATGTAGTTTTGTTATTCTGGTCACATTTAGTGATTCGTTCAACTAACAATCACCCATATATAAGTCAGTTGCATCCCTATGTTGTTATGGCACAAGGCTCACCACCCTTTATCATTAACATCTCTATGTTAATCAAAGGTAACTTACATATGATAGCCTGTACTTGATTATTCTAGTCCCGGTCCAATAATCTGAGGGCTATGAATCATTTTGAATGTTTATCATATCGAGGAAATATGCCAACGTATTCTAAACTCTTTTAGAATATATTTCTTCTCTGAAAAATATTAAGGACACATTCATATAATTGGAATGGCGGAGAATATGAACGTCACAAAGAAGTCAATATGTAAACAAACATATAGACATAAATGCCATTAAGTACAAGTTAATGTCAAAATATCCCAAAATAGGTCATCTAACTATATAGCATTATGGCATATCTCCAACAATCTCCCACTTGCACTAATGCTATGATATATATATATATATATATATATATATATATATATATATATATATATAGTGTTAGCGCAACACACAATGATATCACATATCAATCTTCACAAGACATGGACCTAGTTATGACAAATTCATGGCTAAGGTAAGTAGGTCAGCTACATAAAAAGATATGACCATTTTTCCGCAATGACATATCACAATATTGTTATAGGCTACAGATACAATGTTTGAAAATGGAAACACCTTTCCAAATGTTTGGACATACTGTGAGACCCTAGTTCCTTTAGCTTGTGCAATAGCTCCATTATAGTCGTAACGCAAAAGCATCACAACTAAATGATAAGAACCATTATCAACTTGTATGATTACCTTGATCCAAACAAATTCTTTTGTAATATCAAATATTGCAAAAGATGTAATATATATAATGGGACATACAGTTCATTCAGAACCTTTTTAACTTACTGTGTTCCCATTAAAAATGAATCCCGAAATAGACATTCTATTATTGGTTTCAAATCAAGATCTAAACTTCTAAATCTGTCACCACGGATTTTACTTTCTCCATAGAATATATTTCAAGTGCTTCAGAAGTACTTTAAATATATGCAAACATTATCCAACATTCTCAATTAGGATAGGATTGACATTCACTCGTAACACTTTACAGTTTGCGCAATGTCAAACGTTGTACTTAGCAACTTATGAAGTCATCTATTATTCAAGCATATGATGATTTCATCCTAAGCTTGCTATGCTGCTAGAGTTTCTCGAAAATCATTCGTCGGAGATGGATTCATTGTCTCAAGAACAATAATTCCTTTCTTTGATTTCTTTTCGAAAAACCATCTTGAACACCTTCAAGATCACTCTAGGTACAATCTTTGGATTATGTTAAGTAATCTCCTCGTACTATCACTATAGCTACGAATTCCCAAGATACTAATAACATCTTTCAAGTATGGAGAACATTTAAAGTGACTAGTCTTTGATTGATATCACATCACTTATATCATCAACTATAATAGACAAGTCATCAACATACAGATTAGGAATAGTGGTTGCGCTCCCACTAACTCTGATGCAAACACAAGATTCATCCAAGTAATCATTATCTCGAATACATAAACCACTTTTGTGCATCCAATAGAAGATATCCCCATATTCTCTAGAGGATGAGATATAGTACTAGATTTACAAAGATCTTGTGTGATGACATTTCAGACCGAATTGAATAGATTCAATATTTAGGTTTAGGTGATTTTGTGGCTTAGAGGACACTTCATCAATTTCTATTTAGTTAGAATGCATCAATCTTCTTGAACAAAAACTTTTCCTTCAAGAATGATCACAATCTAATAGATCAATACAACTTGATCACAAAATAGAAATTATATCCTATAAGACAAGGACATAGCACAAAATTACCTTTTAACCCTAAGTTCTCACTTGTCCATTAAAAACTTTTCAATAAAAGTAGGACAATCCAAGTATTACTTCCTTTAATATTTGGTTGTTATCCAACTTTTATCACATATAAAGTTATAGCAATGGTAGGAATCAAGATCTATTCAATAGAAGAAACTAAGGAAAGTACAACCCACAAGTAAACAGTATGATTAGTCCAACAAATCAAATTTTGCACAAAACATAATTTCTTCACTAAGAAATTCATGTTTAACTGTGGTACATTGGGTGTTGTTAATTACGATACTATACCAAAAAATTGAGATAATTATCCAAATAGTACTCAAGTATTTTAGAATCATGATCACATCATAATGCAATAATACCTTTTCTTGTATGGTTTCTCTACTTTAGTCTAATGCTCTTTGAATCATTCAAAAGACTTTAGACATGTTCTTCAACAAGAACACATAATATTTCTATGACAATCATTAGTGAGGTTATATAAAGGAGAAAATATAGTAGAAACTTATTCACCAAAAACAAAAAAAGCTTGTACATCACAATGTACTAATCCAAACAATTTAGTATTTTTAACCCTTTATCAAACAAAGGGTGACTTGGTTACCTTCCCAAAATAGGATGTATAAGTTGATTCGAAAACCAACTTACTCAACATCTTAATATTGGAAATAACTAAGTCATAAAGAAACTACAATTGTCTTGGATTACAAACTTTATCTCAAAATATATTCGGTATGTGGTTAATCAGTTAACAAAATGTTTTGTCTTTAGCTAATGCAACAACAATTGTTCCATTTGATGAAGATTCTTTCAAATGCACATACGCTTATGTCACAAAAGAATCAAAACCATAAAGTAATAACAACCATTAACAAAGAAGATTGACCATTCATTATAGCTCCATAGCCTTGCCATTCAAGCTATAAGGATATATTGAATTAATCCTCCTTTTAATGTCCGATTTATCAATTATGTAAACACTTTTACATATACCTTTACAATCCTTAATTATCTTTTAGATTATGCTCCCACTGGCTTAATATAAATCATATGATTCATATCTTTCTTCTTTGCATTACGGAAAATCAAAGATAAAACATGACCACGAATTGACTTCCTATATTATGCCAATGAAATATGTTTACCACACAACTCTTTGTAGGTTTTGAATCATATTCCTTTTATATCTTGTATACTATTATACAATCAAAAGAATATAACTAGAATATTAAAGTTGTTTTACTTATCAACCATAAGTATCACACATTTTCCTTTTGATGCATTATCAAGAAGAAACTTAAGAGCATACTAATCTAATCATATGATTAAGTTTCTAAGAACTATTCTTAGACAATATTTAATCAACAAAGTTTGGTCCGATTCATGTGATATAAGTCTAGAATATTAAGATGAAAACGGGTTCATACATGTAGCCATAAACATGCGGAAAAATAAGATTGCTAGTTGACTTTAACTCGTTTAATCATTTGACTTGGTCTTTAATCAAATGATAGCTCCCACTAATTTTATCGAATCTCAAACTCCCAAAATGAGAAACACGAATTTTGTTAGAATTCGGTAGTGGGTGACCAAATTCTCTTAATCATATGTATCCCTCAAACCTTTGTGGTTATAATTGTAATATAAATATTAAGAGTCAACAACACTGTGTTGTCTATTTCACAAAATAGGTTATGGTCTTATCCAGTCCCTAAATTACTCCGTCTAAAACCTTTGTGGTTATAATTGACTAAGTGATTTAGTTAGATCTGACCCGCCATCTCACAGTTATCCCACAAATTGAATCAATAACCTCAAGCCTTTGTGGCTATAATTGGTCGTTAGATTTTGGCAGACAACCACATCACTATGTTCTACTAGCGACTTAATTAAACTTATTATGAATCATGTCCCTCTACCTTTGGGTAAGATCGGATACGATCGCTTTGGGTTCATTAAGTCCTAGGACGGTGGAGGACTATAGATCTAATATTAGTTTGCACATAGGGAGTTTTCTTTGTAAGGTCTCACTTTGCACATTAGCTCTCACTTTGCACATTAGTTTATTTATAAGCAAATATCTCATATTAGCAAACGAATAAACACATATGCAAGAATCATACATTATGATCTCATCATGCACACAAGGCTATTTATAGGCTATTATCTCATAAAGCAAATAACATAGCATGCATGCAAACAACACAAATGAATGGTAGATCATGGGCATGGACCTAGAACACATTCAAGGAAAAACTAGACTATCTTAAAGCACATCAAATGCCTTCAAGATCTTCATTTTCCTTGTATTCTTCATAGGGCCTCCAACTCCTTGGATGCCTTCATTGGTCATCTTGCACTTCATCTTGAAAGATTACATATAGTCCTCACTACATAATTCTCTCAATTACAAGAAAGTAAAATGAGACTTATGTCTCAATTACAAACTATTCAAATACCAAGTCCGTGATCTGACCATTCATACTTATAAAGCCAAGATCATGCATATCCAATATACAATCTAAGCTAAACAAGCAAGCTAACACATATATTGAAGGCGCATAGAGGCGTCAGCTTCATCATGAAGGCGCAAAAGGCATCAACTTCATAAATGAAGGCGCGTAATGGCATCAGCTTCAAATACGAGAGCACAACGGGATCGTCTTGAGATATGTAAATAACAAAAACATGCAAGCACAGCGAAATATTAACAATTAAAAACTTTGCATGTAAACTAGTTTTGTATTTACATAAACTCAAGAATAAATCCGTAACTACTACAAAAGAAAATACATAAAAATATATACAACTATATACATGTATTTAAAATGAAGTACCTCACGTGGAGAACTTGGATGTTGACACCTGAAGAAGATCTTGACTCGAGCAAAGCTCCTTCGCATGTGCAAAGGTCCTAGTCAGTCCACGGGTATTCAAAAGCAAAGGACTACTAACTAATTAAAGTCCTCGCTTAGTTAAGTCCAAGAGCTTGAGTATTTGAGAGTTAAAAATGTAGAAGCAAAAGTTTTCTATCTTCTACTAGACTTGGCCGAAAAGACCAAGAGAAAAGAGAGAAAAATTGCTTCAAAAACTAAGTAATTTTCACCTTGTTGCAAGCCAAATGAATGAAGACATGACCTCTATTTATAGATGCACAAACTTGCTCATCAAATGCCAAGTGTTATGATCTAAACAATTGAAGAAGTCAAGTGGCAAAAATGTCCTTGCACGATCGGCCAAAGGAGGGACAAAAAAGACAATTTTGCATGCAACTTGTTGTTTGTCTTTTTGTGCAAGTTGTGTTTTGTCTTTTAGTGTTTGTCCTTTTGTATGTCGTCTTTTAGTGCAACTTGTCTTTTGTCTTCTAGTGAAGACAATAATTAATTATTCATAAACCCTTTTAGAATAATTAATTGTAGATTGACCCCTCAATCTATTTGTACTAAAACCCCAATACTTTTCAGTATTTATACTTTGGGCTCAAAACTTTCAAAAATTACAATTTTGGCCTACTTAACCGGTAATGTCCAAAATCATACCGTTAACACTTTAACGCATTTCCAACTCAATATCAAGCTTAGAATTTGCTTTATTCTTGATACCCTAAGTGTGTGACTTTCTATGTTCATGACCGTACGGCGATAAAGGATCGATTCCGAAAATGTCTTCGTCATTTTCCAGAATACCTTCATGTTCATGAGTGATGCTGTGATACCTCGAACCTGGCATGTATTCAATAGCATTTAAAGTTCATTTAAATTGTATTTTATTGACCTTTCACCTTCTTTGACCAAACTAGTTGACTTTTCATCTACATTGACCAACTAGGACAAGGTGAAAATTTTTGAAATGTTTAATAAAAGGCAAACTAGGGATTAGAAATAAAAAAAAATGCAATGTTAAGTTAGTCAAATTTTGGGTCAACTTTGGAATTAAATCTGAACCAATTGGGGAAGAGTTAGGTAACAAATTATATATGGTTGGAAAGCTCTATGAGTCTAGTTTCTGAGGCTTCAAACCGTTCGTGAATTGGAGTTTTCTAGAAGAAGTTATGGCCGTTTTCGTAAGGTCGCGCATAGCTGTTTTGGTTTAGCGGGTTGACCGAATCTTTGACCTTTGACTTCTTGTCATTTTTTTTTCTAAATAAGCAGAATGCACACGAAAAAACAGAGAGAAAAAGGCTTGAAACCATGAGGAAAAGAAGGAGAAAAAAAAAGAAAATCTCAACTTCAAATCTTTGATTCTTCACGTGGGCTTGTGCGGGGTGGTTTCTGAGGCACTCTACGAGGTTTTCCTAGCATCTAGGAGCGTCTAAGGTGAGGGTTTCATCGTTATTTGCGCATTTGAAATATTTGTATCTAAACTTTGATTTTTGAATTTTATGCGTAGATTGTTGTTTTAATCGTTTTGTTGCTTAAAGAATGTTCCTTGTTGATTGTAGAACATGTATTTATAGCTTTTTAACATTTTCTGCGGTTAAATATTGGAATTGAAATACAAATTGTGTGATGAATAGTAAATTATGAATAGTAAACCCCCGTTTCGATGAAGTTGCTCTGTTACACGTTCTGTTGATGTAGGAAGATGCTAGATAAGCTAGAATGCCTAAATGTGTGGTTTAATTGGAATGTATAATGGAAAAACGGAGAAAAACGGCTTAGTGAAAGTCGGGGTCGTTTAGGTCGAGTTTGGCATTTTCTCGTTTTGCGTGTTGGCATTGTTTCGGGAGGCCATGGAAGCACTTTTGGTACGATTATGGCATTGGTTGGGTGTTTGGTTGGTATAGTTGTAGTTCAAACAAGCAAAGGGGGAAATCGGGGCTTTGCGCGAATTCTAGGGTATAGTAGGGTTTCGGGGTCCTTGGACGTGCCTTACGGTGACCTAGGAGGATTGGCGAAGTCGGTTTCCAGAACTCATGGCTCATTTGGAAATGGTAGTGTTTTGATAGTTGGGGCCGATTTGTGATTTTGCTTGTTATCTTGATATTATGCCTATAGAATGCTTAGGGTTGCTCGATATACTTGTTTAATTGGTGTTATTGTTGCTTATTATTGCTTGTTATGCTTGAAAAGTTAGTTGAATGCTAGTATTGATTGTGATTGCTTGTTATCTCGTTTGTTATCACTAGTTTGTATTGTTGTGCTATCGCTCATTTATTGCCTTGTATCGAGTCTTGCATTGCATAGTGTCAGCACGTGAGTGATGGGCCTCTCTGGGTAGCCTCGGGTTGCCAGTGTTGGTTGCTCTAGCTCCGTAGCTATTCCCTCTTCTCGCTTGGGCTGCCTCCCAAGGAGATTTGGGTCGTAGATTGATGGATACTTCCGGAATATTCCAAACTGGTGTTATAAGGTGGATGCGCGCTTATTGTCATCATTGTCAACATCAAGCTCGAGATTGATGTATCGCTCGTGAAATGGTACATTGCTCGTATGAGTGAACCATAGCCTTCAAAGTGTGGTATAGCTTTGAATGGTTGTGTTAATGCTTTCAGTAATTGCTTATTGTATTGATTATTTGTTTTGATTGCTTATTTATCAGTTATATTGCTTAACTGTCTTATTTGCATTGCACGACTTTCTTTCTCTCCAATTCGATATATGTCTCGCCCTCACTCAGTATACGTGTTGTGTATACTCACTCCTCACCACCACATTTCAGGAAATGCCATGTTAGCTGGAAAGTTCGTGATTTCGTGAAAGTCCGTGCTTGAAGAGTTGTCCTGCGTGCCTATGTGACTTGAGTTGTCAAAGTTGTAAAGTTGTATGCTTTTATGTATTATATGTATTTAATGTTAAAGGAGATGTAATTTAAGTTTCACTAGATTATGTATTTAGTTAATGTAGCTTAACTTCAATGTATATTTGTAATGATAAAGGAAAAGAGATAGAAAGGTATGATAGTCTAGCTTATGATATAGGTTGGTGTAGTTTAATTGCCAAGCTTGAATGTATATTTACTTGGGTTTTGCTGCTTGTGAACCAAGGCTCGGATGGCCTTGAGGTGGTTGAATGTTTGGACATGGTATTGGTCCACTTATATGCTGTCGCAGGTTTTACTTTTCGCCTAGGAACAGGGGAGACTCCGTCCGTTTTCGCTGAAAATTTATGCCCGGGTTTGGTTTGGGTTGTGTTTAGATCGATTGATAGAACTCCCGGTCTCGAGAGGGATCGGGGTATTACAGATGCGCTAGCAACGAACGTATCATGACAATATGTACAGTAATGAAGTCTAATTCCAACAAACCTATTTATGGTCGCAAATTAGCGTGCAATCCGATCCTTCTGTTAAAATGTCCCGATCATTGTGGGGACCATGAAATGATTAAGTCCATTATACGATTCTATGCATAGATCTAATTCGGTGGAATGAGAGATGACAACTATGGAAAAATACCTTTTCATCGTTCAACTACCCCGGCCAAGGATTTCTCATTTCAGACGACCGACACTAGATCGCATAGGATATTGCCTCACTATCGGAGGTTAACAGATCCTATCTTGACAATTACCTGTCGGTCTCATATCACAAGACTAAACTGAAAGAGGCCGTATCTCACCCTCAAAGAAGGCGAGCATTGTCCAAACGCAAGATTTAGCCCCTGATATAACTGGCAGCCGTAATTTCTCAAGTCAAATGATTAATTTGCATAATTTGCAATGAATGACAAACTATTAATTGAAAGTCATGTAGTTTCGTCATTCCGGTCACATTCAATGATCCGTTCAACCAATGATCACTCATATGTGAGTTAATCGCATCCCCATGTTGTTGTAGCTCAACGCTCACTACCTTTTATCATTAACATCTCTATGTTAATCAAAGGTAACTACATATGATAGTCCGTACTTGATTATTCTAGTTTTGGTCGAATAATCTAAGGATTATGAATGCTTTTGAATGTTAATCATGTCGAAAAAACATGCCATTGAATTCTCAACACTTTAAGAATATATTTCTTCTCTGAAGAACATTGAGGACATATTCATATAATTGAACGAAGAATATGAACATCCAATAAACATGCCATTCAGATTTACATCAAAATACCCTATATAGGTCATCTAACTATATAGCATTATGGCATATCTCTAACAATCTCCCACTTGCACTAATGCTATAGAATATAGCCTTCAGTGCATATCTACATGGTATTGCATCCCTATCTTCTCTAGATGACGTTCTAATTGTGATTGACTCATGGGTTTAGTAAGTGGGTCAGCTACATTCTCTAATGTAGGAACTTTCTGCAGACTTATATCTTTTCGAGCAATTATCTCTCGAATGATATGAAAACGCCTTTCAATGTGTTTGGATTTCTAATGAGATCTAGGCTCCTTAGCTTCTGCAATAGTTCCATTGTTGTCGCAATACAATGGTATCGGCAACTCGATAGAAGGAACCACTTCTAGCTCTAAGAAGAACTTCCTCATCCAAACAGCTTCCCTTGTTGCATCGGATGCAGCAATATACTCGGCTTCTGTAGTAGAGTCTGTAGTAACTGGCTGCTTGGAACTTTTCCAACTTATTGCTCCTCCATTACAAACAATCAGAAATTCGGATGTAGACTTTCTATCATCTATATCAGATTGAAAATCTGAGTCTGTGTACCCATCTATCCGGAGTTCTCCTCCTCCATAAATCAGTGCAAGGTCCTTAGTCCTTCGCAAGTACTTAAGGATATGCTTCACTACTATCCAGTGTTCTTCTCCTGGATCGGACTGATATCTGCTCACAAGGCTTACAGCATATACAATATCAGGCCTTGTACATAACATGGCATACATAAGACTGCCAACAGCTGTAGTATAAGGTACACGCTCCATACGTTGCCTTTCATCCTCGGATTTGGGAGACATGTTCTTAGAAAGATGTATTCCATGCCGGATAGGCAGAAGACCTTTCTTAGAATTCTCCATATTGAATTTCTTCAATACTCACTCTATGTATAGACTTTGAGACAAGCCAATCAATTTTCTCGTTTTATCTCTATAAACACAAATCCCTAAGATATAAGAGGCTTCTCCCAAATCTTTCATGGAGAACTTGCTATTTAACCAAATCTTAGTGGACATCATCTGTCCAACATCATTTCCTATGATTAATATGTCATCAACATACAAAATCAGAAAAGTGGTCATACTCCCACTCATCTTCTTGTATACACAAGGTTCATTATCATTTTTAATGAAACCAATCTCTTTGATCCCATTATTAAATCTGATGTTCCAAGAACGAGAAGCTTGCTTTAGACCATATATTGATCTTTTAAGCTTACACACTTGATCTTTGTTGGATTTAAAACCTTCAGGCAGTTCCATATAGATATCTTCTTCAAGATAGCCATTCAGGAACGCAGTTTTAACATCTATTTGCCAGATCTCAAAATCATAGTGTGTGGCAATAGCTAGCATGATGCGGATGGACTTAAGCATGGCAACTGGTGAAAAGGTTTTGTCATAATCAATGCCTTGTTTTTGACGAAATCCTTTTGCAACCAGCCTTGCTTTATATGTTTCCATATTTCCATCAATTTCAAGTTTTCTTTTGAAGACCCATTTGCAACCTATAGGTACTATACCTTTAGGTCGGTCAACTAAGGTCCAAACATCATTTGAATACATGAAATCTATCTCTGTTTGCATAGCCTACCTCCATTTCTCGGAATCAATATCTTGTATTGCTTCCTCATAATCAGTTTGGTCATCCAAATGATCTTTATCCCCTTCCACAAACAACTCTTGTGTTTCCTCAAGCAGATAACCATATCTATCAAGAGGACATGATACCCTACTAGATCTACGAGGTCCTCATGTGATGACAGGTTCTGGATCTTGTTGAATTGGTTCAGGATCAAGACTTGGGTCAATTTGTGGTTCAGAAGACTCTTCTTCAATTCTTATTTTCCTCCATCTGCCTCTTTCTTGAACAAATTCCTTTTCAAGAAAGACGGCATCTTGACTGATCGATATTCTTTGAGCATCAGGAAAATAAAAATAATATCCTTTAGTCTCCTTAGGATATCCCATAAATCTTCCTTTATCTGATCTACCTTCCAACTTGTCCATCTTAAGTTTCTTAACATAAGCGGGACAACCCTAAATCCTAATATGATTAATAGTTGGTTTCCTACCAAACCACATTTCATACGGTGTAGTAGGAACATCTTTAGTTGGACCTCTATTCAACAAATAAATAGTCGTAAGAAGTGCATACCCCCACAATGAAATTGGAAGATCGGTGTAACTGATCATAGATCGTACCATATCCATTAATGTACGATTCCTACGTTCAGATACCCCATTTAATTGTGGTATAGCAGGTAGAGTAGTCTGTGAAGTTATTTCGGCTTGTTTAAGATATTCAAGAAATTTGGTACTCAAGTATTCACCTCCACGATCTGATCGCAAGTTTTTAATACTTTTTTCCCGTTTGGTTTTCTACTTCAGCTTTAAATTCCTTGAATTTATCAATAGCCTCAGATTTGTACTTCATTAAGTACACATAACCATACCGAGAATAATCATCAGTGAAGGTTATGAAGTAGATATAACCATCGCGAACCATTTCTCTAAAAGGACCGCATACATCACTATGTATTAATGTTAACAATTCAGTGGCTCTTGTTCCTTTTCCAACAAATGATGACTTTGTCATTTTCCCGAGAATACAAGATTCACATGTAGGCCCGGGTTCAAATCCCAATGACTCAATGAGTTCATTTTGAGCTATCCATGTTAATCTTTTCTCATTAATATGTCCAAGTCTCAAGTGCTACAACTGTTTCACATTAATTTGAATATCCTTTTCTTTTGAAGTGGAAGTCGAAGTTACATGCATACATTCATCTAAATTCAAATGATAAAGTCCGTTCAACAAAATAGCTGAGCCGATATATTCATTACCATAATAAATATTACAACTCTTGTTTGAAAATGAAAATTCATAATTCTCACAAACAAGCTTAGGAATAGAAACAATATTCCTAATAGCATTCGAAACAAACAAAACATTTGAAAGATGCAATACATGACTAGTAGGTAAACAAACTTCAACATTTCCTTTGGCATGGGCCGTAACCCTTGTTCCATTACCAATTTTCAAAACAATCTCATGCTTTCGAAGTGTTATCCTGTCATTCAGATTCTGTGAGGACATGCAAACATGTGTCGTAGCACCAGAATCTAAAATCCAAGATGTACAAGCTGGACTAATTGAAAAATTAGTTTCATTCACAGAAAAAGAAGTTGTACCTCGCACAGTGGCGGCAACCTATTTCGCTTTCAACTCTTGAAGGTACAGGGGACAATTTCTTCTCCAATGGCCATCTCCATTACAATGATAACACTACCCTTTAAGGACGACTTCTTTCTTCTTAACACCTCCAGTGGGCTTAAGAGCAGTGTCATTTTTCTTCTTGTTCTTCCTCCTTCTTCTATTCTTGGGTCTATACCACGAAGAAGAGGCAGCAACGAGGACAGTCTCCTTACCTTTTCCCTTGAACTGTGACTGCGCAGTGGTCAACATATTGGCCAGCTCGGGCAAAGAAGCAAAGAGTTTGTTCATCTGAAAGTTCACAATGAACTGATTGAAGGAAGGTGGGAGGGACTGCAGAATAAGGTCTGTGTGCAGCTTACTGTCCATGTCAAACTCATGCATCTCAAGTTGAGTAATCAGATTAATCATCCTGAGAACATGCTTGCTGACATCACCACCTTCTTCTAATCTAGCTCTGAACAACTCTTTTGACAGTTCATATCTGGCAACATCACTTTGCTCACCATACAGCTCTTTCAAGTTCAGAATCATGCTAGCAGCATCAGACATATTCTCATGCTGCTTTTGTAGTTCATTTGACATTGAAGCAATGATATAAGCCTTAGCCCTCAAGTCATGTTCTATCCAGAGCTGATGTGTTTCTTGCTCTTCTTCAGTTGCAGTTTCAGGAAGGGTAGCAGGAGGGGCCTTATCCAGAACATATTCAATCTTTTCCAATCCCAAAACAATTTTAAGATTGCGAAACCAATCGGGAAAGTTTGGTCCGATTAAAGCATTTTTATCAAGGATACGGGCAATAGGATTTGAAATAGAAGCCATTGTAAAAGTACTGCAGAAATAAGTAATGCAAAAAGTAAGACTGCTAGTGATGTAAAAATGCATAACTATTTAAGTATGGTCTTAACAAAAATAGTAACTCCCACTAACTTTATCGAATCTCATACTCCCAGAACGAGAAATGCAAATTTAAAATCCGGTAGTGGGTAACCAAATTCTTTTAATAATTTGCATCCCTCAAACCTTTGTGGCTATGTTGGAATAAAAATATCAAGAGTCAACAACTCTTTGTTGTCTATTTCACTAAATAGGTTATGGTCAAATCCAGTCCCTAAATTACTTTGGTCTCAAACCTTTGTGACTATGTTGATTAAGTAATTTAGTTAGACCCAACCCGTCATCTCATAGTTATCCCACAAATTGAATCAATAGCCTCAAGCCTTTATGGCTATGTTGGCCATTAGATTTTGGCAGACAACCACATCACTATGTTCTACTGGCAACTTAATTAAACTTAGTATGAATCATGTCCCTCTACCTTTGGACAAGACCGGATATGATCGCTTTGGGTTTATTAAGTCCTAGGATGGCGGAGGACAACATATCTAATATTAATTTGCACATTTGGGAGTTTTGTAATAGATCTCATCATGAATATATTAACAAGCATATAAAATATGATGTATGCAATAGGTACAAATGGCGGATCATGGACTGTGGAACAGAAATGAAAAGTATCTTAAAACACATCACTATGTCTTCAAGATTTCCAACACCTTTGGATTCATCTGGTTGCCTCCCTGCATTTATTCTTGAGAATTTACATATAGTCCTCACTACATAGTTCTCTCAAAAGCAAGAAAAATGAGACTTATGTCTCAATTACAAACCAGGTATCCAGAAAATCCATGATCAAGTTCACTATTTATGCATCATGTAGCTAGATTAAACTTATCATATAGATAATCAAAGCTAAATGTAAACAATTCAACAAACATCTTTACGTATCCAATACCAAAGATAAAACAAGTCTATCTAATCTTCTATTAAGGTGTTGACAACATGCATGAAAGGGAATTGACTCTAACATCAACCAAGCATTCCAACACCAACCGAGTTCACAAGCCATATAGTCTCGATATGACACGTAAACCGAGATATCCATATAAAGGGATCATCAGACCTGATCATAGAAAACTTTTGGCTCGCTACAATCAAAGTCGATCTTTCCATGCGGGATGGAATCAACTCATATCTTTCACATAAACGTGTCAATAAATGTTAAAAGATTAGATCTAATGTACATATTACTGACTTTCAAAACCGTGGCTCTTATACCACTTGAAGGCGCATTGAGGCATCAGCTTCATCATGAAGGCGCAAAAGGCATCAGCTTCATAAATGAAGGCACATAATGGCGTCAGCTTCAAATACGGGAGCACAACGGGATCGTCTCGAGATATGTAAATAACAAAAACATGCAAGCACAACGGAAATATTAACAATTAAAAACTTTGCATGTAAACTAGTTTTGTATTTACATAAACTCAAGAATAAATTCGTAACTACTACAAAAGAAAATACATAAAAGTATATTCAACTATATACATGTATTTAAAATGAAGTACCTCACGTGGAGAACTCGGATGTTGACACTTGAAGAAGATCTTGACTCAAGCAAAGCTCCTTCGCACGTGCAAAGGTCCTAGTCGGTCCACGGGTATCCAAAAGCAAAAGACTATTAACTAATTAAAGTGCTAGCTTAGTTAAGTCCAAGAGCTTGAGTATTTAAGAGTTAAAAACTTAGAAGCAAAAGTTTCCTATTTTCTACTAGACTTGGCTGAAAAGACCAAGAGAAAAGAGAGAAAAATTGCTTCAAAAACTAAGTAATTTTCACCTTGTTGCAAGCCAAATGAATGAAGACATGACCTCTATTTATAGATGCACAAACTTGCTCATCAAATGCCAAATGTCATGATCTAAACAATTGAAGAAGTCAAGTGCAAACAATGCCCTTGCATGGCCGCCCAAATGAGCGACAAAAAAGACAATTTTGCTTTCAACTTGTTGTTTGTCTTTTTGTGCAAGTTGTCTTTTGTCTTTTAGTGTTTGTCCTTTTGTGTTTCATCTTTTAGTGCAACTTGTCTTTTGTCTTCTAGTGAAGACAATAATTAATTATTCATAAACCTTTTTAGAATAAATAATTGTAGATTGACCTGTCAATCTATTTGCACTAAAGTCCCAATACTTTTTAGTATTTACACTTTGGCCCTAAAACTTTCAAAAATTACGATTTTGGTCCACTTAACCGGTAATGTCCAAAATCATACCGTTAACAGTTTAACGCATTTCCAACTCAATACCAAGCTCAGAATTTGCTTTATTCATGATACCCTAAGTGTGTGACTTTCTAGGTTCATGACCGTACAGCGATAAAGGATTGATTTCGAAAATGTCTCCGTCATTTTCTGGAATACCTTCATGTTCATGAGTGACGCGCTAGCAACGAACGTATAATGACAATATGTACAGTAATGAAGTCTAATTCCGACGAACCTATTTATAGTCACAAATTAGCGTGTAGTCCGATCCTTCTGTTAAAATGTCCCGATCGTTGTGGGGACCATGAAATGATTAAGTCCGCTATACGATTCTATACATAGATCTAATTCGGTGGAATGAGAGATGACAACTATGGAAAAATACCTTTACATCGTTCAACTACCCCGGCCAAGGATTTCTCATTTCAGACGACCGACACTAGATCGCATAGGACATCACCTCACTATCGGAGGTTAACAGATCCTATCTTGACAATTATCTGTCGGTCTCATATCACAAGACTAAACCGCAAGAGGCCATATCTCACCCTCAAAGAAGGCAAGTATTATCCGAATGCAAGATTTAGCCCCTGATATAGCCAGCAGCCATAATTTCTCAAGTCAAAGGATTAATTTGCACAATTTGCAACGAATGAAAAACTATTAATCCAAAGTCATGTAGTTTCGTCATTCCAGTCACATTCAATGATCCGTTCAACCAACGATCACTCATATGTGAGTTGATCGCATCCCCATGTTGTTGTAGCTCAACGCTCACTACCCTTTATCATTAACATCTCTATGTTAATCAAAGGTAACTACATATGATAGTATGTACTTGATTATTCTAGTCCTAGTCGAATAATCTAAGGACTGTGAATGCTTTTGAATATTCATCATGTCGAAGAAACATGCCATTGAATTCTTAACACTTTAAGAATATATTTCTTCTCCGAAAAACATTGAGGACATATTCATATAATTGAACGGAGAATATGAACATCCAATAAACATGCCATTCAGATTTACATAAAAATGCCCTATATAGGTCATCTAACTATATAGCATTAGGGCATATCTCTAACATATATCTTATGTACCACATACAAAAGACAACACAACCATCAAATCTTTAACATCAATTAGCAACACATTGCCAATCTATATGTAAACCAATAGATTCCGTGATTATAACACCTTATAACACAAATGCAAGTTAAGATCAATCATCGTGGCAAGTACAAGCAATATAGCAACAACTTTCCAACCTCTACAATCCCAAGAAGACTATCGTCCATGGCAAGGGAAAAAGTACTCTACATTCATGTTCCATGTTCTATCATATATGATTAACATTACACATGAAGCGACACATTCCTCAAAAACTAACCTTAAAGCCAAAAAGAAACGACTAAGGTTAGGAGAAAAGGCTCTACTCACATGTTTCATGTTTCATCATATACGACGTACAATACACATGAAGTGGCACGTTTTTCAACCATCCAAAAGCCTAGTGTCTCTCGGCCATGCCAAGGGAAAAATATTCTACTTGATCATTTCTCGAACCATCATAGACAATCATAGATCTTTACATGCATGTATTTAGAATCATGAGATAAGGTCATTTTACATACTTTAAAGATTAGATTCACGGCTATACATGTGATTTCATGGACTTTAGAAACCGTGGCTTTGATACCACTTGAAAAGGAGGATCAGTTCTCAGAAACATGTGATTCACAACATAATAGAGTTAAAGCAGAAGCGTTGAGCATTTTAAAATTTTCAACATTATCTTTTGTAATCACATGCATTTTCAAAGTAAAGTATATGGTAATCAACATGCAACATATAATATATCAAATATACTATAAAGTAAACGAGAGGTAAAATGGCATACCTCCTATTTATAGCCGAGTGAAAGTAGAACCACGATGGTGATACTACGGTATGGACAAGCCTTCTTCACACATGCAACGGCTCTAGATCAAAATACACAAGCATCCAACAGTTATTACTACAAACTAAGTTAATGTGTGATACTTAGTAGTAGAAATAAGCTTGTATATAATAATAAAGCAAAAAGAATAACACTTATCTTTTTTCGTGCTTTGGCCGAGAGCATCAAGGAAGAAGATATAGTTCTCATCTCGTAGATTGCGTGGACTAGCTTCCTTTGCAAGTGTAAAGGTCATAGATCGAAACACACGAGAATCCAATGGCAAACAACACCAACCACGTAAATGTGCTAGCTTCTGGATGATAGATCTAAGCTTGTATAAAGTTAGAAGGCAAGAGAAAAATCCTACCACCCTATCTTCACTATGGCCGAAAATACCATGAAAGAAAGGAGAGAATTTTGTCATCTTTTTGCTTCTTGTGTTGGCCGAAAATCAACATGAAAGAAGGAGAAGACTTGGCCTTTATATAGAGTCTTGAGTTGTGTAGGATTGTGACAAGTGGCATGCATGCAAAACTTATCAAAATAAGATGAAGCCAAGTGTCAAAGAAGCTCTTCAAGTGGCCGGCCATAGGGGGTATTTTGGACAAATTTCATCCAACTCGTCTTTTGTCATTTTGTGCAAGTTGTCTTTTGTCCTTTTGTGCTTTTGTCTTTTAGTACAAGTTGTTGTTTGTCTTTTAGTGAAGACAAACATTAACTAATTCTAAACCCCTTTAGAATAATTAACTAAAGATTGACCGCTCAATCTAATTGCACTCATGCCCCAATACTTTTCAGTATTTATACTTTGGCCACAAAACATTTAAAAATTACGATTTTGGCCCACTTAACCATTAATGGCCAAAATAACACTATTAACACTTTAACGTATTTCCAACTCAGTATTTGTTCTCTGACCCCAATACTTTTAGTATTTGCACTTGGACCCTAATACTTTCAGTATTTGCACTTTTGGCCCGCTTAACTATTAACGTCCAAAGTAAACAACGTTAACTCTTTAATGTGTTTCCAACTTAATATCAAGCTCGTTAATTGCCTTATTCTTAATGCTCTTTATGTGTGTGACTTTCTAGATTCATAACCGTATAGTGATGAGGGACTATAAAACGCTTTTAATCTATTCCGAGAATGTCTCCGTCATTCTCAGGAATACCCTCATGTTCAAAAGTTACGTCTAGCAACATACGTGCATCATGACAATTTATACGGTATTCAAGAGTTACGTCTAGCAACATACACGCATCATGACAATTTATACGGTAATGAAGTCCAACTTTTATAAATCTATTTATAGTTGCGAATTAGCGTGCAGTCTGATCCTTTCATTAAATATGTCCTGATCGTTGTGGGGACCATGATACGATTAAGTCTACTAAACAATTCTATGCATAGATCTATTCGGGTGAATGAGAGATGACACATGTGGAACCCTTTCCATCATTCCATCTGTTATGTGCCCCAGCCAAAGACTTCCACAATCAACCGAAATAAGACCGCATAGGACAGCGCCTCACGTCGGAGTTTAACGGATCCTATCTTGACAATTACCTGTCAGTTCATACCACAAAACTAAAACGCGAAAGGCCGTAACCCACCTTTTAGAAGACGGGTATTGTCCAGGCGCAGTATTTAGCCCCTGATATAACCGGCAGCCGTAATTTCTCAAGTCAAAGGATTAATTTGCACAATTCGCAACGAATAACAAACTATTAATCCAAAGTCATGTAGTTTTGTTATTTAGGTCATATTCAGTGATTCGTTCAACTAACAATCACCCATATGTAAGTCAGTCGCATCCCTATGTTGTTATGGCACAAGGCTCACCACCCTTTATCATTAACATCTCTATGTTAATCAAAGGTAACTTACATATGATAGCTCGTACTTGATTATTCTAGTCCTGGTCGAATAATCTAAGGGCTATGAATCATTTTGAATGTTTATCATATCGAAGAAATATGCCAACGTATTCTAAACTCTTTTAGAATATATTTCTTCTCCAAAAAATATTAAGGACACATTCATATAATAGGAATGGCGGAGAATATAAACGTCACAAAGAAGTCAATATGTAAACAAACATATAGACATAAATGCCATTAGGTACAAGTTAATGCCAAAATAGGTCATCTAACTATATAGCATGAGGGCATATCTCCAACAATGTATATGTGGTTACTTAGTTTTGCATGCTTAGAAGCCAAGAAATTAAGTTTGAACATTTCTGGAAATCCCGGGTAGCCTACTGACCCTTCTGTTCGGAGCACCTTTAAGGTAGAAAATGATCTTGAAATTTGCTGAAACTTTGAGGGTCACTAGATTTTTCAGTTTTGAACAAATATTTCAGAGAGAAGCTAAGGATAATTTTGACTTTAAGACCTCCAAAATGGGAAAAAATCCTAATGTGTCTAAATCTGGACAGTTTTGTGCAATCTTACGGAAATAGTCATAACTTTTAGATCTTAAGTCAAAAATAAGTGAAATTTGTTGCCAGAGTTAAAGAATTCATAGGTGTTCGATTTGATATATGATTCACTAAATTCCAAGGTCATTTGCTAGGGTAACGGAATGAAAAAAGTCAAGTTATTTTATGAAGAACTATGTTGGTGATTATTAGTAACTTTGTTTTGAAGCATATTATGTGTTTATATTACATAGATCGGGACTATTTGATTGAAATAAGAAATGGACAAGGATTTAAGTGGTTGATTTTGTATGTTTTAAGTAGATTTTATGAATAAATGTTAATAGAAGCCCATGTGCATGTGTTTATATAAGCATATCTACCCTTGCATGTCTTGGAACTTGATAGAAATCTTGAAATATGAAGTTAACTTTCTGGTAGCCTTTCTTTCCGTTAGAACAAAATATGTTTGACCTAACAAAAAATGTTAACTATGTATGAAACTTGATGAGTCACTAGATTTTTCAGTTTTGAACAAATATTGCAGAAATAGGCTAAGTCTAATTTTGATTTTAAGACCCCAAAAAATGGCAAAAAACTCGTAATGCGTCTAAATCTGGACAGTTTTGCACAGTCTTGCGGTATTGGTCATAACTCCTAAGTCTGAACTCGAAATACAGTGAGGTTTGTTCCTAGATTTAAAGCACTCGTTAAGCTTCAATTTGATATTTGATTCACTGAATTTGGATATTATTTGTTTGGTCAACCAAAAGAGGTAAAGTAGGCTATTGCAGGAGGGTTTTGTTTGGAAACCTACTTCAAATCATAATGTTTTGTACCTTGAAGTATTCTATGCTTGGATTTTGTGAAAATTAGGAGTTGCATGGACTATTTTGGTTGGTTGAGATTCCTCAAATGACTTGATGCATGACTTAGGTTCATTATATGACAGATTCTTGTCTAATTGTATGTGTAAGCATGAAATTGAGGCCCTACTACACACGCATGCTTCCTAAGTGATTTCTCTATGGTTAAAATGGATATATTTGAGTTGTTTATAGGCTGGCCACTAAATTTTTATCATGTTATTGTTTGATTCTTGATGATATCTTGGAAGATTAGTGGTTATTATTGCATGTGGTTATGTATTTGAAGCCCTTAGTCGGTTGAAATGCTTGTTTGAGGTGATCACTATGTATTGCATGGCTTTAATTGATTTATATGAGTTGCGTAGTAGCCTAACCGGAAATTTTTAAATACTTAGGACAATGTTCCATATTGATTTTAGGGTTGAATGTGATTGAATCATAGTGGTAAACACATAAATGATGTCTTTTGATGATTTCGTGTTCGTATCGGTGGATTTCGTGGCTTGCATGTGGTTTTAATGATGATATTTGCAATGTTTAAAGGCTGTCCTATAATTGTTAGATATGTATGATGATGATCTAAGTGTTCCTTGTAGCTAATAATTGATGAATCTTGCACCCGAGCATGAACCTAAAAGCCTAATTGCAAACTAGGTCTTCTAAGTGTTAAATCATGCTTTACATAACTTATAATTAAACTTTTAATTGAAGTTGTAGACTGCCCGAAAAAGTTATTATAGCCTCATGCATGAATTATATTGATTACGAGGTTATACGTTAACTATTCGTGCACCCGATCTTGTATATGATATTATCACAGTTTTGTATATTTTTTTTGCATGTACTGAATTGTTAAAAGATATTCTATGGTTTATTTTGAACATGATTATTTGGCTGCGTGTGAAAGTTAAATTGCTTTCAAATTGATATATGAAATGATTATATGTTCTTACAATGCCTTATGTGTCAATATGTCAAAATGGGATCATATACTTGCTCGGAGGCAACCTACTTTGTTGACCTCCTAATGTGAAATGTTAAATGACATAAATGTGCATCGCATACAAAGTTGCAACCTTTCATTGTGGCATGGTAGCGTTTCATGAACGCCGGGCGGTATATGGCTTGTCGGTGCTTCCGTGACTACCATGGTCCAATTCTCTCTCTCGCTTGGGGGCTAGACTTCCTCGGAGAGTTGGGTCATAGGTTTGGTGTACAATCCAGAGTACACCCATTTGGCAGTGATAAGTGGATGATTGATTCCGCCTACAATAATGGCTGTTGCAAATGCTCACCGATTGAACTTGAGAGCGAAAGCTCACCGTATCCTTGAAATGATTGGTAAATATATCTATTATTTAATTTGATTCTTATACTATGCTTACATTCTTATTTGTATTATATGACATATTTTCAAAGGAGTTTTCACAAACTAACCGGAAAAGAATTTCAAAAGCTTTGTCACTTGCTCCTCCCTCGCTGAGTTCATAAGGACTCACCCTCTTTTGTCATTACAGGTGAAGCAGATTTGAAACAGGTGCCCGAAGAGAATGTGCTAGTTGATGAACCTTTAGAATGACTATGTGCATTACGTGTTTTTCGTGAACATGGATGTTGTTAGAGATTTTGCGTTATTTGAAGACTATTTATTTTGTTGTTGTAAATGACCCTCGTTGTAATTTGGGGTCTAATTTTGGCTTGTACTAACTATAAACCGGACGAACTCTTTCATTTTGGTCGTTTGCTTTCATCGTTATGGATAATAGTTAATCATTAAGTATTTGAACCAATAGGTGAAGAATTAACTAAACTAGCCCTACCTATGCTCACAAAGGTACTCAATTGTGAGCTAAATGATAATAGGTATTTGCATAAATAGGAAATTGACAAATAAATGAGGTGTGGTTATCATTATAGGTTTATTAATCCAAATAGAACCTCCAAGATAAACTAGCAGGCTGATCAACTGATGATAAAACGAAAGCTTTAGTAATAAGCAAATTAATGATTCGGAATTTTTGAGTTGTTCTAGAAATTAGGTCAAACCAAAGGTCCTAAATACGACCCTAATACTGCCTATTTTTCGAAAAAGATTTTGGAGTTCTAAACTAACGAAAAAGCATTAATCATAGCCAAACGGTTAAAGTCATAAAATAACGATAATGATTTAAGTCATACTCTAGTCTAGCCTCTATAGGTTGTGTTGGGGCATGACACCTATACAAAAATGGTATTAGAGCGTAGTTTTCGCATTAGTCGGGTTCAACTCTCAGACCGTGGGTAGAACCCCTAAGGTAATTATGATGTCTTTTTTATATGTGTTAATGTGTGCTAATGTGCTTTAATTGCTTTCAGCATTGAATATCATGTGCCTTTGTGGACCATATGTACTATGTGTTATGCACATCAACACGTTAGTGCCCTCAATAAGGCATGCATGCTTTTATACTCCTTCCTTGATACATGTGCATGTTATATAACCATGACTGACTGTTTATACACGTAGATAGTTAGGATTAGGACTTTCAGGGAAGTGAATTTATGCAGGAAGAACGAAAAGGCTCGATTAAAGATTTCTCGCATCTTCACAGGTACTCAATGGATCGTATGTATTATTAGTTATGAATATATAACATGCATAGCACATGTATAATTGTTGAGGTAAAGTTATCTCCTTATCTTTGGAATACCCATACCAGTGATTAAGTTATCAATTTTATAGCTATGAAGTTCTTGATTCCATTAAACTGTTCTTCTAATTGTGGTTCAAGTATAGAGGTTAAGGACATATAACTTTCCTTAAGATATAAGAGTATACTATTGACATGTGGAGTAGTACATATATAATCATATGCTTATAATAGAAGTTTGACTTAGGAGTTGCTTTTGAATCAAATTCTTATATCTTAAATTGGTGTAATAGACTCTTTATATGATTGAATCCTTACTTGATTGGAATTAAGCATTGATGAATCTGATATGGTGTATACTAGCAAGTTTCAAGTTCCCTAAATGGTACAATCGTGCTTGGAAATTAAGAGATGAATTCGTGGAAGTTGACGATAGTTACTTTTAAGGGTTAGATTATTAAGACATGGATAGTGTATTTAAGTGACTTAACAATGGATAACCTCAAGACATGTAGGCAACTCTAGAGACTGAGTTTGACAAGGTTGATGATTCTTTAGTATAACAAGATATAGGGATGTTGGAATCGAGGAATTCACGTTGCTAGAACTTGTGTTCGGAAGACTACACCTAAAATGTTAGGTCGAATAGAAGTGTAAGGTATTGAATTATGCATTAGATGACTAATATTGCTAAAGGTCCTAAGTTGGATATTAGTGATATTAAGAATCATGGTATTAATTTGGTACCAACTCGGATTTAGTTGTGATTATGCAAAGTAAGTCATTCTACACACTCGTTATTTGGATACCATAGAGGATGTTAGGAAGCATATATCCCTAAGTAATACCGATGGACCTAGTATATAAACCATGGAAATGAGATTAAAGTATCTGGCTGCAAAGTGGAGTCGTTAGGGTATGATTAATAACCCTAAATAGCTAATAGTGAGTATGCATGATGATTCATGGTAAACCCTAAGACCTAAGGTCAATAAGTCTTGATGCTCTTAGCTAGTTGAACATGTAAATGAGGAGAATAAGATTTCATATAGTTAAGATAAAGATGAATTAGAGTCATGATGACCCAAGAGACTGTTGTTAGACAACCGTATTTATGTGCACTGTTTCACGTCTAGAAACTAGCTGTTGGTAGACTTCGAACCGTGATTGTTGAATAGAGGGTGGATCTTGTAGTGATAGTTAAATGAGTGGTTGATTACTTTTGAAGTTCTATTAGATTATATTGAAGGATGCCTCGCGGTCATAATTCTTATGTTGATACAGCCTTGAAGTTATTTCGTGTAACAAGCTACTTGGATTAGTATGGTAAGTATCTTATGAGCTAGATCATTTCGGTACCCATTTATAGTCCTAGGATTGTTGTTGTATGGCCGGTAACGTAGTGGAGCATTGATATCACTTACATGGCTATAGCCCTAGCTTAGTAACACTAATGTTGAAGATATATTGACGGGCATTAAGTGTTCGAAGGAATGACTAGGTCGCTAAATGAGTAGAACCATTGTCTTCTTAAGTATGACGTAACCTTAGATCGAGGTGAGTGGAATTTATTTGAGGTTGAAACTATTCGCCTTAGGAGTCTTGGTTAAGATTAAGAGAAATTCTGAAGCCTCATGACTTGAAGATAGAGATTTGAATAAGAAAAAACATTGAAAGGGGACAAACAGTGAATGTAGGGGTCACACCGAATTAATGATTGGAGAAAGTTTGGAAGTGAATCGGTTTTGGCAAAGGGGATCACAGAGCAAGCAACGGCCCGAAGTATAAATATCAAAGGCCAGAACCTATCTAAATGACCTCAACAAGTAAGAATGAATTTCGGGACGAAATTCTTTTAAGGATGGGAAGATGTGAGGCCTGACCCCAGATAATGTGTCTTACCTCGATTTACGTGCCTTAGACCTAGAATTATATAATCGACCTTGGATTACGTATTCTGTCTTGGTTTACGTGCACCTATATTAAAGAGTATGCTTTCGTCTCGAAGCACGAGCCTTAACCTAGGATTTAGTACGTTAGTATTGGGTTACGTGCAGTACCTTAGATACGTTCTTTGGTTTTCGTGCATGCCTCGTCATATGTGCCTTGACCTAGAATTGTGTGCCCTAATCCTTGATTTATGTGTGATACCTAGATATACATTCCTTGACCTCAATTAACTTGTGAAAACCTTGATAAACGTGCATTAACCCTAACCTGTATGCCTTAACCTAGATCCAAGTGTCTTACATTGAAATACGCGCATTACAATGATACATGCATTACATTGGTCTACGTGCATAACCTAGGGTTATGTGCATTCACATAGGTATGCGAGCCTTAGTCTTGAAGTACGTGCCTTATCTCGTAGTTCATGTCTATCTCGTAATTCGTGCCCTAGACCTAGGAATGCGCGCCTCCATACTAATCTAGAAAGAATCCTGCACAAAGCACTAGGCAATAGAATAATCCTACACAATCCACTAACCATTATTAAATTCCTAATTCAAATCCTACAAAATCCACTAACACCTAAATATTTTAATTTAAACCCACTACAAAACAAAATCTCACAAACCTCTAAACATACCCTATATTTTATTCTAACATCAATGCTACACAAACATCTACGCCAACATTTTCTTACACAAACACTAAACACAAGACTCATGAAAATACACTTTGTAAGAGCTTTATGCACATTTTCATGCCTAGAGTTCAACAAAAGCTTATTATATTCCATTGCTTAGTTCTTATCACTCATACACTCATTCAAAACAAGCAATATCAGATTGAGAGAGGGTAAGGGTCGTGCAAGAGAGGAAGAGAAAGAAGAAGAGGGAGAGAAGGAGAAAGAAAGAAAGAAAGAGAAGAAAAGAAAGGTTTTGGCTACATAGTTTCAATCTTTGCATTTGCTTGCTTCAATTCTTGCTTAATCTTCATCAAGGCGAGGGTTTAAACTGATTTCTAAAATGTTTTGAAGTTCATGAGCATGTATGTATATGTGGTCACTTACTTTTGCATGTTTAGAAGCCAAGAAGTTAAGTTTCAACATTTCTGGAAATCCCGGGTAGCCTATTGACCCTTCTGTTCGGAGCACATTTAAGGTAGAAACTGATCTCAAAATTTGCTGAAACTTTGAGGGTCACTAGATTTTTCAGTTTTGAACAAATCTTTCAGAGAGAAGCTAAGGATAATTTTGACTTTAAGACCTCCAAAATGGGAAAAAATCCTAATGTGTCTAAATCTGGACAGTTTTGTGCTATCTTACGGAAATAGTCATAACTTTTAGATCTTAAGTCAAAAATAAGTGAAATTTGTTGCCAGAGTTAAAGAATTCATAGGTATTCGATTTGATATATGATTCACTAAATTCCAAAGTCATTTGCTAGGGTAACAAAATGAAGAAAGTCAAGTTATTTTATGAAGAACTATGTTGATGATTATTAGTAACTTTGTTTTGATGCATATTATGTGTTTATATTACATAGATCGGGACTATTTGATTGAAATAAGAACTGGACAGAGATTTAAGTGGTTGATTTTTTATGTTTTAAGTAGATTTTATGAATAAATGTTAATAGAAGCCCATGTGCATGTGTTTATATGAGCATATCTACCCTTGCATGTCTTGGAACTTGATAGAAATCTTGAAATATGAAGTTAAGTTTCTGACAGCCTTTCTGTCCCTTAGAACGAAATACGTTTGACCTATCAAACAATGTTAGAAATGTATGAAACTTGTTGAGTCACTAGATTTTTCAGTTTTGAACAAATATTTCAGAAATAGGCTAAGTCTAATTTTGACTTTAAGACCCCCAAAAATGGAAAAACTCATAATGTGTCTAAATTTGGACAGTTTTGCGCAGTCTCCCAGTATTGGTCATAACTCCTAAGTCTGAACTCAAATACAGCGAGGTTTGTTCCTAGATTTAAAGAACTTGTTAAGCTTCGATTTGATATTTGATTCACTAAATTTCGAGATTATTTGATTGGTCAACCGAATGAGGAAATGTAGGCTATTGCAAGAGGGTTTTGTTCAGAAACTTGCTCCAAATCATAATGTTTTATACCTTGAAGTATTGTATGCTTGGATTTTGTGGAAATTAGGAGTTGCATGGACTGTTTTGGTTGGTTGAGATTCCTCAAATGATTTGATGCATGACTTAGGTTCGTTATATGACGGATTCTTGTCTAATTGTATGTGTAAGCATGAAATTGAGGCCCTACTACAAATGTATGCTTCCTAAGTGATTTCTCTATGGTTAGAATATATATATTTGAGTTGTTTATAGGCTGGCCACGAAATGTTTAGTATGTTATTGTTTGATTCTTGATGATATCTTGGAAGATTGGTGATTATTATTGCATATGGTTATGTATTTGAAGCCCTTAGTCGGTCGAAATGCTTGTTTGAGGTGATCACTATGTATTGCATGGCTTTAATTGATTTATATGAGTTGCGTAGTAGCCTGACCAGAAATGTTTAAATACTTAGGACAATGTTCCATGTTGATTTTAGGGTTGAATGTGATTGAATCATAGTGGTAAACACGTATATGATGTCTTTTGATGATTTCGTGTTCGTATCAGTGGATTTCATGGCTTGCATGTGGTTTTAATGATGATATTTGCAATGTTTCAAGGTTGTCCAATAATTGTTAGATATGTATGATGATGATCTAAGTGTTCCTTGTAGCTAATAATTGATGAATCTTGCACCCGAGCATGAACCTAAAAGCCTAATTGTAAACTAGGTCTTCTAAGTGTTAAATCATGCTTTACATAACTTATAATTAAACTTTTAGTTGAAGTTGTAGACTATCCGTAAAAGTTATTATAGCCTCATGCATCAATTATCTTGATTACGAGGCCATACGTTAACTATTCGTGCACCCGATCTTGCATATGATGTTATCACACTTTTGTATACTTTTTATGTGTTTATTGAATTGTTAAAAGATATTCTATGGTTTATTTTGAACATGATTACTTGGTTGAGCATGAAAGTTTAATTGCTTTCAAATTGATATATGAAATGATTATACGTTCTTACAATGCCTTATGTGCCAATATGTCAAAATGGGATCATATACTTGCTCGGAGACAACCTACTTTGTTGACCTCCTAATGTGAAATGTTATATGACATAAATGTGCATTTCATACAAGGTTGCAACCTTTCATTGTGGCATGGTAGCATTTCACGAACGCCGGACGATGTAGGGCATGCCGGTGCTCCTATGACTACCATGGTCCAATTCCCTCTCTCGCTTGAGGGCTAGACTTCCCCGGAGAGTTAGGTCGTAGGTTTGGGGTACAATCCGGAGTACACCCATTTGGGAGTGATAAGTGCATGATTGATTCCGGCTACAACAATGGTTATTAGAAATGATCTTGAGACCAAATGTTCACTGATTGATCTTGAGAGCGAAAGCTCACCGTATCCTTGAAATGATTCGTAAATATATCTATTATTCAATTTGATTCTTATACTATGCTTATATTCTTATTTGTATTATATGACATGTTTTCAAAGGAGTTTTCACAAATTAACCGGAAAAGAATTTCAAAAGCTTCGTCACTTGTTCCCCCCTAGCTGAGTTCATACGGACTCACCCTCTTTTGTCATTATAGGTGAAGCAGATTTGGAATAGGTGCCCGAAGATATTGTGCTAGTTGATGAACCTTTAGAATAACTATGTGCATTACGTGCGTTTCCTGAACATGGATGTTGTTAGGGATGTTGCGTTATTTGAAGACTATTTATTTTGTTGTTGTAAATGACCCCCATTGTAATTTGGGGTCTAATTTTGGCTTGTACTAACTATAAACCGGACGAACTCTTTCATTTCGGTCGTTTGCTTTCATCATTGTAGATAATAGTTAATCATTAGGTATTTGAACTAATAGGTGAAGAATTAACTAAACTAGCCCTACCTTTGCTCACAAAGGTACACAATTGTCAGCTGAATGATAATAGGTATTTGCATAAATAGGAAATTGACAAATAAATGAGGTGTGGTTATCATGATAGGTTTATTAATCCAAATAGAACCTCCAAGATAAACTAGCAGGCCGATCAACTGATGATAAAACGAAAGCTTTAGTTATAAGCAAATTAATTATTCGAAATGTTTGAGGTGTTCTAGAAATTAGGTCAAACCAAAGGTCCTAAATACGGCTGTTATGTTGCCGATTTTTTGAAAAAGATTTTGGAGTTCTAGGCTAACGAAAAAGCATTTGTCATAGCCAAACGGTTAAAGTCGTAAAATAACGATAATGATTTAGGTCATACCCTAGTCTAGCCTCTATAGGTTGTGTTGGGGAGTGACACATATACAGAAATGGTATTAGAGCGTAGTTTTCGCATTAGTCGGGTTCAACTCTCGAACCGTGGGTAGAAGCCCTAAGGTAATTATGATGTCTTTTTTATATGTGTTAATGTATGCTAATATGCTTTAATTGCTTTGAGCATTGAATATCATGTGCCTTTGTGGACCATATGTACTATGTGTCATGCACACCAACACGTTAGTGCCGTCAATAATGCATGCATGCTTTTATACTCCTTCCTTGATACATGTGCATGTTATATAACCATGACTGACTGTTTATACACATAGATAGTTAGGATTAGGACTTTCATGGAAGTGAATTTATGCAGGAAGGATGAAAAGGCTTGGCTAAAGATTTCTCGCATCTTCACAGGTACTCGATGGATCGTATGTATTATTGGATATGCATATATAAAATGCGTAACACAGGTATAATTGTTGAGCTAAAGTTATCTCCTTATCTTTGGAATACTCATACATGTGATTAACTTATCAATTTTATAGCTATAAAGTTCTTGATTCCGTAAACCGTTCTTCTAATTGTGGTTCAAGTATAAAGGTTAAGGACATATAACTTTCCTTAAGATATAAGAGTATACTATTGACATGTGGAGTAGTATATATATAACCATATGCTTATAATAGAAGTTTGACTTAGGAGTTGCTTATGAATCAAATTCTTATATCTTAAATTGGTGTAATAGACTATTTATATAATTGAATCCTTACTTGATTGGAATTAAGCATTGATGAATCTGATATTGCGTATACTAACGAGTTTCAAGTTCACTAAATGGTAGGATCGTGACCTAGAAATTAAGAGATGAATTCGTGAAAGTTGACGATAGTTACTTTTAGGGGTTAGAATATTAAGACATGGATAGTGTATTTAAGTGACTTAACAATGGATAACCTCAAGACATGTAGGCAATTCTGGAGACTGAGTTTGACAAGGTTGATGATTCTTTAGTATAACAAGATATAGGGATGTTGGAATCGAAGAATTCACGTAGCTAGAACTTGTGTTCGGAAGACTACACCTAAAATGTTAGGTCAAATAAAAGTGTAAGGTATTGAATTATGCATTAGATGACTAACATTGCTAAAGGTCCTAAGTTGGATATTGGTGATATTAAGAATCATGGTATTAATTTGTTACCCCCTCGGATTTAGTTGTGATTATGCAAAGTCATTCTACACACTCGTTATTTGGATACCATAGAGGATGCTAGGAAGCATATATCTCTAAGTAATACCGATGGATCTAATATATAAACCATGGAAATTAGATTAAAGCATCTGGCTGTAAAGTAGAGTCGTTAGGGTATGATTAGTAAGCCTAAATAGCTAATAGTGAGTATGCATAATGATTCATGGTAAACCCTAGGACCTAAGGTCAATAAGTCATGATGCTCTTGGCTAGTTGAACATGTAAATAAGGACAGTAAGATTTCATATAGTTAAGGTAAAGATGAATTAGAGTCATGATGACCTAAGAGACTGCTGTTAGACAACCGTATTTATATGCACCGTTTCACGTCTAGAAACTAGCTGTTGGTAGACTTCAAATCGTAGTTATTGAATAGATTGTGGATCTTGTAGTGATAGTTAAATGAGTGGTTGATTACTTTTGAAGTTCTACTAGATTATATTGAAGGATGCCTCGCGGTCATAATTCTTATGTTGATACTGTGAGGCCTGACCCCGAATAATGTGTCTTACCTCAATCTGCGTGCCTTAGACCCACATTTATATGACCGACCTTGGATTGCGTACCCTATCTTGGTTTACGTGCACCTATATTAGAGAGTATGCTTTCGTCTCGAAATACGAGCCTTAACCTAGGATTAAGTATGTGCCTTACCTCGTAGTGTATGCCCTAAACCTAGGAATGCGTGCCTGCACGCTAATCAAGAAAGATTTATGCACAAAGCACAAGACAATAAAATAATCATACACAATCCACTAACCATTATTAAATTCCTAATTCAAATCCTACAAACTCCACTAACAATAAAATAACATTAAATTATTCCTACATTTCCCACTATCCATTATTTTATTCATAATTCAAATTCATCATCAAAACATTCCTATATTCTATTCTACCTAAAATCCCTAAATACCCAACATTCTCTTACACACATGTTAAACCCTAAGCACTTTTCCAACTATCTAAACATACTACACAAGACACAAGACTTACACTATCCTTAAAACACTCAAACACTAGCTACAACAATACAAAACAAAAGCATTTTGACCACAAAGACTAGGCCATTTTCGGCCATAGACACATACACACACAAAACACAATTTTGCAATACAACTATAGCATTTTCCACTCTCATTTTCGGCCCTATCATCATTCCCACTCCCCATATCTGAACTTTGCAAGAAAACCACTCCCAATACTCTTCATACCTTCAACCAAGCAAGAACATCAAGGTAGAAGCTTCAAAACTTCAAGCAAAGACATCTATATCCTCTTATTCACGGCACTAGGTAAGATTTGAGTTCCATTTCTCTTCTCAAGTGTATGAACACTCTCACACACCATATGTTGGCTAACTAAACTGAACATGTAAGGAAATTAAGAAGAAACTTTGGTCAAGGCAAGATCTTAAGGGTTTTATGCACCTCCAAGGCAATTTCTCAAGCTTCTAGTAGATCCGTGGTTTTCCTTTGTAAATCTCCATTATGGTGAGGGTTTAAACTGATTTCTAAAATGTTTTGAAGTTCATGAGCATGTATGTATATGTGTTTACTTAGTTTTGCATGCTTAGAAGCCAAGAAGTTAAGTTTGAACATTTCTGGAAATCCCGGGTAGCCTACTGACCCTTCTGTTCACAGCACTTTTAAGGTAGCAAACGATGTTAAAAATGTATGAAATTTGGTAAGTCACTATATTTTTCAGTTTTGAACATATCATGAAGAAATAAGGCAAGGCTAATTTTGAGTTTAAGACTCTGAAAAATGGAATATATCATAATGTGTCTAAATCTGGACAATTTGGAAATATGAAGTTATGTTTCTGGCAGCTCTCTGTTTGATTAAAATAAAATATTTTTAAACTAGCAAATGATGTTAAAAATGTATAAAACTTGGTGAGTCACTATATTTTTCAGTTTTGAACATATCTAGAAGAAATAGGCCAAGACTAATTTTGAGTTTAAGACCCCGAAAAATAGCATATATCGTAATTTGTCTAAATCTGGACAACTTGGAAATAAGAAGTTATGTTTCTGGCAGTTCTCTCTCCGATTAGAACAAAATGTTTTTAAACTAGCAAATGATGTTAAAAATGCATAAAACTTGGTGCGTCACTATATTTTTAAGTTTTGAACATATCTTGAAGAAATAGGCCAAGGTTAATTTTGAGTTTAAGACCCCCAAAAATGGAAAATATCGAAATGTATATAAAATTGGACAGATTTGCGTGGTCTCACGGTTTTGGTCAGTTTTCTTATGTTTTTTAAAGCATGTTTCCAAAACTATCTTATCTTCTTTGAAAACACTTCAAGTAGGTTAAAAAGAGTCTTTAAAATGAAAGGTTTTCCACATATTTTGAAAAGGCTTTTCGGAAAAATCAACTTGGATCAGTTACTGCGAAAAATGCTAATCCGATTGAGTGACCCGGTTGAGTAACTCGGCCAGATCTACTCTTCCGGATCAATGGCAGTAAGGATCCGGTCGAGTGACCTAGTCGAGTAACTCAATTGGATTCACTCTTCCGGATCATAAGCAATAAGGATCCGGTCAAGTAACCCAGTAGAGTAACTCGACTGGATTTACTCTTTCAGATGATGTCCAGTGAGTTTCCAGATGAATAATCCCGTCGAATCGCTTTCAAATTTATTCAACCGTATTTTTGAAAAAGTAGTCGTTATAAATCCGTTGAGGGGTTTCTTTAAAGCCAAGATTTTGTCCCAACTCATTATATCTACCATAATACTTACTACCTCAATCTGATCTGATAACTTTGACATTTTTATCTAATTGTCTCTCTACCTCAGTAATATACACCTCAAGGATGTCAACGGCTTGAGACTTTTCATGCATTAGATACACATATCCATAACGTGACAGATCATCTATAAAAGTGATAATGTATTTCTCTCCAGTAAAACAAGGAATGGAGAGTGGTCCACAGATATCTGTATGAATAAGTTCAAGAAGCTCATTACTTCGTGTGACACCTTTCTTACTATGTTTGCTTTGTTTTCCCTTAATGCAATCCACACATAAATTGAAATCAGTGAAATCTAGGTTTTCCAAAAGTTCATTTTTCACTATTCTCTCAATTCTCTCCCTGGATCTATGACCCAGTCGTCTGTTCCACAAGATTGAATATATCTCATCAATTCAGCTACGTTTTGATCCAACATTTGATTGCAGGGCCATTAAAGATTGTGAAAACTCATGATTCAAAGAAATTTTATATAAACCATCATATAAAATACCTGAACCAACTGTAATTGAATTAAACATTAAACTGAGTTTGCCAGAACTGAATTTCCATAAATATCTAATCTTGATAATGAAACTAAATTCCTAGAAATCGAGGGTACATCTAAAGTGTCTTTAAGATCCATCTTGTGTCCCGTTTCTAGGAATAAGCGATAAGTTCCAACAGCCATCACTTCCACCTTGAACAATTCCCCATACAGACGAATTGTTCACTTTTCCTCAGTTTTCTACTTGTAAGGAATCCCTGCATTGTATTGGTCAAGTGAGTCGTAGCACCAGAATCAATCCACCAAGTATTAGAAGGAACTTCAGCAAGATTTCATTCGTAAAATACAAAAGAAAGATTCATACCTTTCTTTTCGAACCAAAGTTTGCGTTTGTTACATTCCTTTTTCACGTGTCCTTTTTTACCACAAAATTACATTTGACAATGAATTTTCCTTTATGCTTTTGATTTGCCTTTCTAGAAGTATTTCTTTCATTTGGTGGAATTGATTTTCCTTTATCTTTCTTCTTTTGAACTTCTTGAGCTACAAACATCACAGCATGTTGTCCTTCTTGCTTTAAACGAACTTCCTCTTGAACGCACATGTTTGTGAGTTCATTCACAATACCAATTGTCCTTATTAGTATTGTAATAAATCTTAAACGGACCAAATTGGGAAGGAAGTAATGCCAGTATAAATTGAACCAGGAAGGAATCACTTACATGCATTCCCAAAGCATTTAATTTTGCAGCCTTATCCGCTATATTGAGAATGTGCTGCTGAATTCCTTGACTTCCATCATACTTCATGGTAGTCAACTCTGCCATGAGTGTGCCCGCTAGTGACTTATCAACAGTTTTGAAACGATCTTTAATTGAGTTTAGAAATTCCCTTGCATTTTCTGTCTGCGATAGTGAAGTCTTAATGTTATTCGCTATAGTCATCTTCATTAATACCAGATTGAGCCTGTTAGATCTCTCCCATGCTGTTATAGCGCTAACTTGTTCGTTAGTGCTGCCATCAGTTAGCTCTTCAGGTTTGTCATACAAAAGTGCCCAAGTCATGCATTACACCCAAAGTAAATTGGATATGTTCATGCCACTCCGAGAAATGCATACCATTCAAGACCGAAATACTTGACGCGTGAGAGTGCAACATATTGGGAATTGTCACTGAGACAAAAATATGTTCACAGTGAGGTCATGGACTACTTATGTCACCTAAGTCACCTTTGGGTAAACCTTAAGCACATATATTGTCCATTTTATAGGTATAAAATATTAATCACCTATTAGGGCTGATATAATTTTAATACTAAAATAATCGTGTCACCTTTGGGCATACACTAAAATTTTAATTATAAAATTATATCACCCTATCCAGTGTATAATTAGTTAAAAGTGACTTTCCTTTGGGTGAGTCTCAATCTTCTAATTATAACTGCTATTAGAGAATATTGTTGTCTTTTATGTCATAAAATATGACTTTGACTTTTATATTATTTTATAATTGCAAGATTCAGTAATCTAGGTTACTTTGGTAACAACTAGATCAATAAATCCTAAAGTGCAAAATAATTAACAATGTTCTCTAATCTTTCATTGGGTCATTCCTTAATATAGTTATCTTTAATAACCCAAATAAAATTTGGACTTTATTGAGTTTAAAATCTACAATATTCTGAATACACAAATAATTTCAAAAATTATTCTTAAATTAAAACTCAACAAAAATAAAGTCCAAAACATAATATAAGGTGCCAAAACATAAATGAAGGAGATAAATAAGGTTACTCTAACTTTCATATAGATGGTTGTAATCATGAATAGTATTTCATTTGATACATATTTGCATTATGTGATCAGCGTCAATGAAAGAAGAAAATCATATTAATATAGCATATCACTGTACCGCAACAGTTTATGAATTTTTTAGAAGCTTCATCACATAACTATATATAATGCATAATAATAACACACAATTAATACTTATGTAAGACATGCTCACATGGATGCCAAAGCATTTATGATGAATTTTTTTAACTTGCACAATCACTAAATTGCATCAGTAAAGTACATATGGATCATTTAATATAAAAAAACAATATCTATGATCCTTTGCTTTAAATGGCCATTGAAACTCAACTACGATGCAAATACATCGATCACTTATATAATTGCCACGCTTTCGCCATCTGCTCACTGATGTGGGTTGCTAATAAGCCATCAAGATATTACTTTTATTTTTTTTTTCGTTCAATCTTGATAATCATAAATTAGAGACGTAAATGATCACAGTGAAACAAACATTCATGAACAGAATAATTTTATGCACTACAAGAAAAATCAGTTTCGGCGATGAGTTGTCGTCGTTCCCTCGCTTTTCGGCGAGGGCTGGGCGAGGGAGGCCATTCCCTCGCCGTTTCGGTGAGGGACATAACGTTTCCTCTGACGAGGGAAAGATATGTCCCTCGCCAATTTGGCGAGAGAATGACATGTCCTTCGCCGAATCGGCGAGGGACATGTCATTCTCTCGCCAAAACAGTGAGGGACATGTCGTTCCCTCACCGAATCGGCGAGGGACAGATTGTTCCCTCGCAGATTCGGTGAGAAACAGGGTCGTGTTCCCTCGCCAATTCCCTCACTGTTGTGTATTGATTTTTTGAATATGTTTTTAAGTATAATTTTAAAATATTTGAATATTTTAATTTAATTTTTTTAAAATAAAAAAAAACTAATATAATTTTTTTTAAAAAAAATTAATATAATTTTTAATTTTTTTAAAAAATAATGTTTTAATATAATTTTTCATTAGTTTTTAATTATAATTTTATTTTATTTGAATATTTTACTTTAATTTTTTTTTAAAAATAAAAAACTATAATATAATTTATGTTAAAAATTTAATAAAATTTTCAAGTTTTTTAAAAAAAAATTAAAAAAATAAAAACCTAAAAAGAGATCAGGTGAGGCACGAACCTCACCTGATCTCTCTTATCTTTTTTCAAATTAAAACCCCAACCCCAAACCCCCACCCCGCATCCCCTAACACCCTTGTGAAACCCCAAATTTCATCTTTGCATAGATTTGCATGATTTGACCTGTTTATGTGTTATATGAGTTAGAATGCGCTAATTCTGTGATTTATATTCCTAATACATGCTATGTGTGCATTCATGAAATTTTTATCGAAAACGGCATTAGAAATTTTATTGTCGGTTTTTTGTGAATAGTATTTTTTAAACCCGTCCGCTGTAATTTTGAAACTATTCTTTTTAACCCTTGAAAACCTAGTTCTTGGATATTAATAAACCTGTGTTTGATCAAAATGGATTTTGAATCGGCTTATGAATTTAAAATGGTTTTTATACTTCCTTTTGCAAAAATTGAGTTGTATAGCTATTTGTATGAATATGAAAGCATATGAAAATGTTGTCACCTATTCTTAAACTACTAAATATAGTATATGTGATAGACATTTATATAAGTAAGCAAAATAGTCAAGAAAACAACAAAAAGACTAAAAAAATACTAAGTGGTCACCTTTGACTTTACTATTTTTGCATTTGACTTTCCCTATCTATACATAATAGCTAAAATATAACATAAAAATAGAGCTCAAACAAATTCATTTCTCACACACATGGCCGAACACCTTGGAGCCATTTTAGCCTAGTTTTTTTATCAATTTTTCTCATAGAAATTGCAATACAAAGCCAATACTCTTGAACCAAAGTTTTATTTCACTTGTTGAGTATCCATTCTACACCTTTGTTGCATCATACAACATCAAAGGTGAGAGAAAATTTTTAGATCTCAAAGTGCTATTTTTATGTCAAATCATATAACTGTTTATTTATCTGGTGCAATGCTAAAGTGTCTTTAGATTAATGCTCAGTAGATGCCAAGGATCATTTAAATGGGTTTATAGCTGTTTTGAACCGTGGTAACATGTATTTCTATTTTTCGGGTATTAAAGTTGAGAATTTGGCTAAATGTTGAATAATTGTTGTTATGGTGGTCGGAATTGATTGCTTGTAGCTTCTAAAAGTTTGTTAAATACGTGATAGTATTGTTGTAATGCCGAAATTTTGATTGTGATGTCGTGGTGAAAGTCCGGAAAATTCAGCCTTAGTGCATTGTGGAATTAGGGTTGCCGGGCTTGTTTTGGATGAATTGTGGTTGATTTACGAGGGGGCTAATGTAGTTGCTTGTGTGGGTGAGTGATAGAAACTGGTTTGGAGGTTATTGGATTAGTAGAATGTAAGTTATGACTTTTAGAAGTTTGAGTAGTCTTTCTTTAAATGTTGAAATGTTGTCTTTGGGTGTTTGGGTGGTGTTTGAGTGATTGAATCTTGTGTTGTTGATAGTTAGACTTGGGTTTGGTTGGGTGGTTTAATGCATGTTAAGTTGGGTGGCCTACTTTGTCATCTAACATAGTTGTTGAGTTGTTAACTGATTAATTAATGTTATGTTGTTGAAATGATGTTAATTGATTGATTATCGATGAAGCCAGGAGATAGGCAACCTACTTTTGTTGTCCTCCTGTGATATGAATGTTTGTTATTATTGTCATGAGTCTTGATAGTGTGTTCCACTTCTCGGGCAGCGTTGGGCTGTCGGGTTGATAACGGCATGACTATCATAGACTACCCCCAGCTCGCATTGGCGGAGGTGCCAGGGAATGAAGGGCTAGATGAGGTACCTCGGGTGTGTGAGTAATGGGGGGTTACAAGAAGATGGTTGAGATCATGATAGCATTTGGAGCTACACCAGCTAAAGTATCCTTATTGATTGGTTATGGTTATTATTTTGTTTATATTGATGTTGATGTTATTGTGTGTTTAAAGATCTATAAAATTCCTCAATGGACTTGTTTTATATAAGCTCACTCTCATTCGTTATCTGTAAGCAGGTGTTACTGAACTAGATTATGGGTACGTGCCTCAAGAAGAGGAAAATGTGCCTTACGTGGATGAGTCTTATGTACGGGAGCCATTGCCATGAGTGTAACGCCCTAACTCGATCCCATCTACGATCAGTCAGGACGCAACGAAATTTCAGCATTATAAAGACAGTAATACGAACATCAAGGCTCTAATCCAACCTTTTAGAACATCATACAACCAACTTCACAAAATACCAACCAACTCCACAATCAAGTAAACAATATACAACGCAACCATATTATACATTAAGTGTTATTTCAACAATCCATTCATATTTATACGCCTCCGTTTCAACATAATACATAGGCTATGATATACATTGCAAAATATATTATAAATCAATCTAGTAATCTAATCATGATTGAAAGAAAGACTACTAAACTAGTATGCATAAGTCTATAAGTATTAGTAAGTTATACATTACAACATGTTCAACAACTAAGATGAACTCATGGCAACGACTCCTGCACATAAGACTCGTCCACATAAGGTATATTTTCCTCTTCTGGAGGCACGTAGGATACTTGTTCTTGATGGTCACCTGATTCAAATCACGACAATCGATGCATAATCTCAAGGTACCATCCTTCTTCTTCACAAATAAAACATGAGCTCCCCATGGTGAACAACTCTGCTGAATGAAACCCTTCTCTAATAACTCCTGCAACTGAGTTTTCAGCTCCTTCAACTCAGCTGGTGCCATCCGGTACGCTGATTTAGAAATAGGTTAAGTACCGGGAATAAAATTAATCACAAACTCAACATCTCTCTCTGGCGGTAATCTTGGCAACTCCTCGAGAAATACATTGGGATATTCCCAAATAATAGGAACTTTCTCCAGCCTAAGCTTATCAAATGGCTTATTGAACAAATAACCTAGATAACTTGAACACCCCTTACTCACCAGCTTAACAGCTTTAGTTGATGAGATAATAAAACTCGTCTTAGCATCCCGGTTTCCTGCTACTTCAACTACTGGCTGACTTGGCAACCGAAACCGTACTACATTTGTTCTATAGTTTAACTGGGCATCATACTTAGAAAGTCAATCCATACCCAAGATCATAACCCCGAATAGGAAATAAAATAAGGTCTGAAGGAAAATCTTACCCCTTAACATGTATTTTACAGTCTCTACATACTAAGCCAGTCACATACTTATTAGTCAAAGAAGTACTAATCTCAACCTCATAAGGCAATCTTTCAAGTTGCATGTTAACACGTTTCACACAAGTAGGTGTAATGAAAGAATGCGTAGCACCAGAATCAATCAACACTTTAACAAGTTGATCAAGTATAAGGAAGTTACCTTCTACAACTACTTTTTCCTCTGGTGCCTCATCCAAATCCACTGTGTAGGCCCGATCCTGAACCCTCTGCTACTGAGGTGCACCACTGGTAGGTCGGCCCTGATAACCCTGGGTCGCTGCCTAACCCTCAGTCCTCTAAAATCTAGGACAATTCCTCGCCCTATTTTGGTTGTTGTCGCAACCCAAATAGGTTCCTACTTTAACCCTACAGTCAGCCTCCAAATGGCCTTGACGTTTACATTACGCACATTGCAGTGACGAAGCACTGACACTGCCCCTAGAAGACCCAGAAGCTGAGAAAGCAGCTGTACCAGTCTACTGCTGAGGTCTCGTAACGCTAGGCCTATATTGACCCTGAGACTAGGTCGACCTGTACTGTGACTGAGCCTGGTAGGACCCCTGCTGAAATTGAGGCCTAAAGAAACCCTGCTGACCCTGAGGCCTGAAAGAGCTCTACTGTGCTGGTGGCCTGTACACAACCTGTTGCACTAGAGGCCTATACACTCCCTACTGGCCCTGCGGCTGAAATGGCCTCTTACTAGGCTGACTAGATCTAATCTGCTCCCCTTTCCTCTTCTCTAGTCTAGATGCCGCTTCAAAAGCCTCAGAAAATACATCATATTGATTCAGGGTCATTGCATCCTGAATCTCTGACCTCAAACCCAACATAAACCTCCGAGTCTTACTCTCCTCATCTTCTACAAACTCTGGTGCATACCGGGACAGTCTGGTAAAAGTGGCCTCATACTGAGAAATACAGGAACTCCGCCTCTCTCAGTTCCAGCGCAATCCTCGGAACATACTTCGCCCGGAACGCGCTAAGAAAGGTATCCCAAACATAAGGAATACCTCGTGCCTCCCAACCAAACCTCACTGTGCGCCACCACTCTTCTGCCTCATCACCAAACAAGTGAACTACAAAGGTGACTTTCCTGTCATCAGTGTAGTCCAGAGGATCGAATATCTTCTTAATCTTATTAATCCATGCCTCTGTCTTCCTATCATCTGGTTCACCCTAGAATCTCAGCAGATAATAACCCAAGAATTCCTTCTACGTGCTACGCCCCTGGTAACCACCCTGAACGTGCTGTAACTGAGTCTGTATAGTATGTGCTTGGGTGGCCTGCCCTGCTAATATCTCTACCTGTCCTGCCATGATTTCTGTCATCCTATCCTTAGCGTAGCCACACGGTCATAACCGTGATCTCGGCCTGGTGCTGCATTACCCGGTGCCTCGTCGACTACCTCAAGCCTACTTCTGGTTCTTGGTCGACTAGCCATTCTACTAATGAAGAGTTAGCACAGGTTATAGCACATAAGCAACAAACTCACATAAAGCACATAAATCACTTAAGTATTAATCACATAAACAAATTGATCACATAATCACATAGTCACTAAATCACATAATCACTTAATCACTTAATCATATTAACACATATTTCACTTTTCTTTCACTTCATACATACTTTCATGCTAAGACAATACCCACATTCCGAGAATACCCTGGCAGACGACTAAACATACGCTCTGATACCACTTAATGTAACGCCCCAACTCGACCTCACCTACGATTAGTCAGGACGCAACGGAATTTCGGTATTATAATGACAGTAATACGGACATCAGGGCTCTAATCCAACCCTTTAGAACATTATACAACCAACTTCACAAAACACCAACCAACTCCACAATCAAGTAAACAACATACAATGCAACCATATTATACATTAAGTGTTCTTTCAACAATCCATTCATAGTTATACACCTCCGTTCCAACATAATACATAGGCTATGATATACATTGCAAAATATATTATAAACCAATCTAGTAATCTAATCATGATTGAAAGAAAGACTACTAAACTAGCATGCATAAGTCTATAAGTATTAGTAAGTTATACATTACAACATGTTCAACAACTAAGATAAACTCATGGAAATGATTCTTGCACATAAGACTCGTCCACATAGGACATATTTTCCTCTTCTTGAGGCACGTACCCGTAATCTTTCTCAGTGACACCTACTTGCAGATAACGAATGAGAGTGAGCTTATATAAAACAAGCCCAGTGAGGAATTTATAGATCTTTAACACATAATACACATCAAAATCTATAAAACATAACAATAATCATAACCAATCAAAATGGATACTCTAGTTGGTGTAGCTCCAAACGCCATCACGATCTAAACTATTCTTCTTATAACTCCCCATTACTCACGCACCCGAGGTACCTCACTAGCCCCTCCCTCCATGGCACCTCCGCCCATGTGAGCTGGGCGTAGCCTCTGATAGTCATGTCGTTATCAACCCGACAGCCCAACGCTACCCGAGAGGTAGCACATACTATCAAGACTCATGACAATAATAATAACCATTCATATCTCAGGAAGACAACAAAAGTAGGTTGCCTATCTCCTGGCTTCATCAATAATCAATCAATAACATCATTTTAGCAACATCACATTAATCAATCAGTTAATAACTCAACAACTAAGTTAGATGACAAAGTAGGCCACCTAACTTAACATGCATTAAACCACACAAACAAACCCGAGCCTAACCATTAACAACACAAGATTCAATCACTCAAACACCACCCAAACACCCAAAGACAATAGTTCAACATTTAAAGGAAAACAACTCAAACTTCTAAAAGTCATAACTTACATTCTACTAATCCAATAACCTCCAAACCAGTTTCTATCACTCACCCACTCAATCAACAACATAAGTCCTTTCGGAAACCAACCATAATCCATCCAAATCAAGCCCAACAACCCTAAAACCTCAATGCACCATGGCTGAATTTTCTGGACTTTGACCACGACATCACAATCAAAATTTCGGCATTACGACATTACTACCACGTATTTAACAAACTTTTAGAAGCTAACAGCCATCAATTCCAACCACTACAATAACAATTATTCAACAAATAGCCAAATTCTCAACTTTAATACCTGAAAAATAGAAATACATGCTACCACGGTTCAAAACTGCTATAAACCCATATAATCAGTCCTTAGCATCTACTGAGCAATAATCTAATGTCAGTTTGACAATTCACCGGCTAAATAAACAACTATATGAAAAGACACAAAAATAACATTTTGAGATCTAAAAATTTTCTCTCACCTTTGATCCGAAACAAGCCTAGGAATACATGCAATGCGTGCCCAACAAGCGGAATCTAGCTCGGTTTGCAAAACTACGGACAAAAACTAGGTTTTTCAAGTGAATTTTGCTTTGAAAACCTTTGAAATTTTCTCTCTTTTTTTCTCTCCAAACTCTCGGCTATGTGTGTGTAGTTTTAGGTGTTTTTGTGTTGATTTAGTATGTGTTGATGAAATATATAGCCAAGGTCAACAAAAATAAATAAAGTCAAAATGAACACTTAGTATTTTTTTGTATTCTTTGTCTTTTTAGTTGTTTTGACTTCTTTACTCAAAAATACATGCATTTAACACTTAGACTATTTTAAGTAGTATATTTTTAGTTGACAAAGAGTTTCACATGCAAATATTTTCACCCGACTAGGTTAAAAACTCAATTTTTGCAAAAGAACATGTAAAAACCCTTTTAAATTCCTAAGCCGATTCAAAATCCATTTTAATCAAACACATGTCTATTACTATCCGAGAAATAGGTTTTCAAGGGTTAAAAAGACCAATTTCAAAATTATAACGGACATGTTTCAAAAATACTATTCACTAAAATCGACGATAAAATTTTTGATACCGTTTTTAATGAAAATTTCATGAATGCACACATAGCATGTATTAGGAGTATAAATCACAGAATTAGCACATTCTAACTCATATAACACATAAACAGGTTAAATCACGCAAATCGAGGCAAAGATAAAATATGGGGCCTCACAATACGTTTGTCTTAGTTGTTGTAATATGATGTGTTGTATAACCTACTTAAACTTAAAGACTTATACTATGCTAGTTTAGTAGTCTTTCTTTTGAACATGATTAGGTCGGTAGACTGGTGTATAATCTATTTTGCAAGTATATGTTATAGCCTATGTATGATATTGGAACGGAGGCGTATAACTATGAACGAATTGTTGAAACAATGCTTAATGTATAATATGGTTTCGTTGTATGTTGTTGTCACGCCCTACTTAACCCCTCCTATAATCAGTCAGGACGCAACGGAATTTCGGCAGTATAACGACAGTGAATAGGATACCGAGGCTTTAAACCAACCTCAATAGAACATCATACATCAACTTCATAAACCATACAACAAACAACTCCTCAATAATATAACAACATACATCATAACCATATTATACAATAATCATTCTTCGTTATACGCCTCCGTTCCAACATAATACATGAACTTTAATGTACATTACAAAACATATTGATACCAACCTAGCAACCTAAACATAGACAAAAGGAAGACTACTAAGATAGCATCAACTAATTCATTATCTTTTCAACATCTTTTACATTATGAACTACAAAGCATATAAAAGTCTACTAAGTTAATATACAAGATAGGAAAACAATACAACATCAAGGATAAGACTCCGGAACATAAGACTCATCCACATAAGGCACATTTTCCACATTTTCCTCTTCAGGAGGCACGTACCCGTAATCTTGCGAAAGTACATCTGTATGCATGCAATAATAGAGAGTGAGCTTATATAAATAAGCCCAGTGAGGATCCAATAGATCTCGAGCAAGGTTTATTAAACTCCTTGGAAATAATCCTTTGAGCAAGTAAACACACAATAACATCAATAATACTATCATCACATAATCTATAATGACCATTCAATAAAGGATACTCTAGTTGGTGTAGCTCCAAACGTCATCACGATCATAACAGCCTTCTTATGACTCCCATAAACTCACGCACCCGAGGTACCCCAATAACCTCTCTCTCCATGACACCTCCGTCATGCGAGCTGGAGGCAGTCTCTGGTAGTCATGCCGTTATCAACCCGATAGCCCGATACTGCCCGAGAGGTGGCATACACATACCAAAGACTCGGTAATAATAATAAACATCAATCATTCCCAGGAGGACAATCTAGCAGAACTGCCTATCTCCCGGCATCAATCATCAATCAATAATCATCAATAATCATATTATCATAATAATAATTTCAATAATCAGTTTAACAACAAATAACTAAGTTAGATGACAAAGTAGGCAATCTAACTGAACATGCATTAAACACACAATCAAACCCTAGTTTACCCATCAACAATTCACAATTCAATCACTCAAACCACACCCAATCAACTAAAGGCATAATCTAACATTTTAAAGAAAGACAACCTAAACTTAAAATAATTATATCTTACATTCTACTAATCCAAACAACTCCAAATCAGTTTCAAACACTCACCCATTCAATCACCTACATTAGCCCCCTCGAAAACCAACCAAAACACATCCAAATCATGCCCAACAACCCTAAAACCCTAGTGTGTCATGGCTGAAATTTCTGAATTTTAGCACGGACATCACAATCGAAAATTCGGCATTACAACGGCGCTACCACGTAATTAACAAACTTTTAGAAATCGACGGCAATCGATTCCGATCAACACAACTCAAAATAATCAACATTTAGTAAATTAATCAACTTTAAATACCCGAAAAATAATAATTATGGTACAACGGTTCAAATCTCGTAGGATTACATATAAATGATCTCTAGCATGCATGGAGAAATAATCTAACATCAGATTAACATTCTAACGATTCAATAATTATTTATATGCATAAACACAAAATATGAGTTTTGAGATCTAGAATTTTTCTCTCACCTTTGATGCGATATAAGCCTAGAAATGCGTGCAATGCGTGCCCAACAAGCGGAATCCAACTCGGCACGAAGTTCTACGGACAAAAACTAGGTTTTTCTTTGAAAATTTGCTTTGAAAACTTTGAAGAAAAGCTTGGCTATTCTCCCATGAAGCTCTCGGCCATCTATGTGAAAATGAATGTGTTTTTGTGCTTTGCTTGTGTGTGTTGGTGATATATGCATATTTGGTCAACAATTTAAATGAAAGTCAAAGTTGAAACTTTAGTATTTTTAGTGTTTTCTTGACTTCAAATGCATTTTCTTGATCACCAATGTTCAAAACAATTATTCAACACCCAAGATAGCTCAAGTAGGTTATTTTTAGGTGACAAGAAGTTTTACAATCAAACAATCTCACCCGAGTCGACTTAAAACTCGATTTTTGCAAAAGTCGGTGTAAAAACCCTAATAAATTCCTAAGCTGATTTGAAATGCATTTTCATCAAACACAGGTCTATTAAAGTCCATGGACTAAGTCTAGAAGGGTTAAAAAGACCAGTTTCAAAATTTTAGCGGACGTGTTTCGAAAATACTATTCACTAAAAATCGACGATAAAATTTCTGACTCCGTTTTTTATGAAAATTTCATGAATGCACATTTAGCATGTTCTAGGAGTATTGATATCAAAATTACCACATTCTAAGTCACATAGCACATAGACAGGTTAATTCACACAAAACGAGATAAAGCACGCAAAACGAGACATGATAGAAAAGTGGGGTTTCACATTCTCCCCTCCCCCCCTTAAAGAAATTTCGCCCTCGAAATTCTTACTTGATGTACTGAACAGATTTGGGTACTGCTGCTGCATTTGATCTCGTCTCTCCCAAGTAGCTTCCTCAATGTCGTGATGCTTCCACAACACCTTAACCATCGGAATCTTCTTCGACCTCAACTCTCATTCCATCTGATCAAGAATACGAATCGGATACTCGTCATAAGTCAGATTCTCACAAAGCTGTAATGGCTCTGGCTCAAGAATATGAGAAGGATCCGGATTATATTTCCGCAAATTAGACACGTGAAATACATCATGGACATTAGAGAAGTTCTCCGGTAAAGCCAACCGATATGCCAATTTACCAACCCTGCCGGTAATCTCGACGGCCCAACAAATCTCGGACTCAGCTTACCACATTTACCATAACGAGCAAACCCCTTACGAGGAGACAATCTCAAGAAAACCCGATCTCCGACTGCAAACTCCAAGTCCCGACGACGCTTATCAGCATAACTCTTGAATCTACTCTGCGCCATAAGCACTCTCTTCCTGATCAACTGAACATTCTCGATCTTCTCTAAAAGCTCTGGCATAATAGTCGGATCAATAGTCTTCATCTCCCCTACCTCGTCCCAATATAAAGGTGAATGGCACTTATGACCGTAAAGAGCTGCAGAAGGTGTCATCCCAATAGTAGCTTGATAACTATTGTTATAGGCAAACTCGGCAAGTGGTAGATGTTTCTCCCAGTTCTTCCTGAAGTCCAGAACACAAGCCCTAAGCATATCTTCTAGAATCTGAATAGTCAGCTCAGACTGACCGTCGGTCTGTGGATGATACGCGATACTGAAGTTCAACTAAGTACCCAAGGTCTCCTGGAGTTTCTCCCACAAACGAGAAGTAAATCGAGGATCTCGATCTGAGACAATACTAGATAGAATCCCGTGAAATCTAACAATCTGATCCAAATAAAGATCCGTCAACTTTGTAACCTCATCTCCCATCCTCATCGAAATAAAATGAGTTGCCTTCATCAAACGATCCACTACAACCCAAACTACATCATTACCCCTCGGTGTTCTAGGCAAACCAGTGACGAAATCCATCGTAATATGCTCCCACTTCCACTCTGGTATAGCCAACGGCTAAAGTAACCCTACAGGTTGTTGATGCTCGACTTTCACCCTCTGACAAGTCAAACATCTAGATACAAACTGAGCAACTTCTCTCTTCATGTTATTCTACCAATAATGTTGCTTCAAATCCCGATACATCTTGGTTCCACCAGGATGAATAGTGTACTTAGAATTATGAGCTTCTTCCAGAATACCTCGCCTCAAGCCCGGTTCATCGGGAACATAAACCCTGTTCCGAAACCGAAGAATACCATCCTCATGCACTTTGAAGTCAGAGTGATCATCCGTAATCTGATCCTTGATCTTCTGAAGTTTAACATCAAGTTGCTGAGCTTCCCTGATCTGAGACAGCAATAAAGGTTGAATACGGAGATGTGAACACATCACCCTAACCTGAGTCAACTCCGGTCTCCAATAAGTGAATTCCTCAAGAATCTCCCATTTCTTGACAGCCAAACAAGCAACACTCGCCTTCTGGCTGAGAGCATCTACTACAACATTTGCCTTGCTAAGCGGATAATTGATAGAACAATTATAATCTCCAAGAAGTTCCATCCACCTCCGCTGACGCATATTCAACTCCTTCTGTGAGAATAAGTACTTCAGACTCTTATGATCAGTGAAAATCTCGAACTTATTGCCCCACAGATAATGACGCCACTTCTTCAGTGCAAAGACAATTGCTGTCAACTCAAGATCATGAGTCGGATAATTCACCTCATAAGGCTTCAACTTCCTGGAAGCATAGGCAATAACTCGGTCATCCTGCATAAGAACACATCCCAAGCCCTCCTTGGATGCATCGCTGTAAATAACCATATTATCAGTCCCCTCTGGTAGAGCAAGTATTGGAGCAGTAGTCAACCTCTTTTTCAACTCCTGAAACCCACTCTCACACTTCTCATCCCAAGCAAAGATAGTCCGTTTCTGAGTCAACTTAGAAAGTGGCCCAGCAATCTTCGAGAAGTCCTTGACAAACCTACGGTAATAACCTGCCAAGCCAAGAAAGCTACGGACCTCAGAAACATTCTCTGGCCGTTTCCAAGACATCACCACTTCAATTTTAGTGGGATCTACAGAAATACAGCTCTGTGTGATAACATGACCAAGAAAAGATATGCGTTGCAGCCAAAATTCACATTTGCTGAACTTGGCAAACAACTGATGCTCCTGCAGTTTCTGTAAGACAAGCCATAGATGTTGCTCGTGCTCCAATTCAGATTTAGAATAGACCAAGATATCATCAATAAAGATTACTACAAACTGGTCTAAATACGGCTGAAAAACCCGATGCATAAGATCCATGAATGCTGTCGGTGCATTAGTTAATCCAAAGGGCATAACAACAAACTCATAATGCCCATACCGAGTCCTAAAGGCAGACTTCGGAACATCCTCCGTGCGAATCCGAAGCTGAGAATACCCATGCTCAAATCAAATTTAGAATAGACTTTGGCTTCCTGAAGTTGATCAAACAACTCTTCAATCAGTGGCAAAAGATATTTATTCTTAGTGGTCACCTAATTCAAACCACGGTAATCAATACATAATCTCAAGGTACCATCCTTCTTCTTCACAAATAAAATAGGAGCTCCCCAAGGTGAAGAACTCTGCTGAATAAATCCCTTCTCCAACAACTCCTGCAACTGAGTTTTCAGCTCCTTCAACTCAGCTGGTGCCATCCAGTACGCTGATTTAGAAATAGGTTGAGTAACGGGAGCAAGATTAATCACAAACTCCACATCTCTCTCTGGCGGTAACCCTGGCAACTCCTCGGGAAATACATTGGGATATCCCGAATAATAGGGACTTCCTCTAGCTGTAGCTTATCAGATGGCTTGTTGATCAAATAAGCTAGATAACCCGAACACCCTTTACTCACCAACTTAACAGCATTAGTTGCTGAGATAACAAAACTCGTCTTGGCACCCCGGTTCCCTGCTACCTCTACTACTGGCTGATCTGGCAATCGAAACTGTACTACCTTGGTTCTACAGTTTAACTGGGCATTATACTTAGAAAGCCAATCCATACCCAAGATAACATCATACCCCCAGATAGGAAATAAGATAAGGTCCAAAGGAAAATTATGCCCCTTAACATGTATTTTACAATCCTTACAAACTAGGCCAATCACATACTTATCAATCAAAGAGGTACTAATCTCAACCGTATAAGGCAATCTTTCAAGTTGCATATTAACACGTTGCACACAAGCAGGAGTAATGAAAGAATGCATAGCACCATAATCAATCAACACTTTAACAAGTTGATCAAGTATAAGGAAGTTATCTTCCACAACTGCAGTCTTGTCAGGCATCTCCTCTAAGTCAACTGCGTAGGCCCTAGCCTGGACCCGCTGCTGCTGAGGTGCACTGGCTGCAGGTCGGCCCTGATAACCCTGAGTCACTGTTCGACCCTCAATCCTCGAATATCGAGGGCAATCCCTCGCCCTGTGCTGATTGCTGCCGCATCCTAAACACGTCCCTGCCTTCACTCTGCAATCGGCCTCCACATGCCCCGTGCGGTTGCAGTGGGTACACTGCGGTGATGATGCACTAACACTGCCCCTGGAAGAACCAGAAGCTGAAGAAACAACTGAACCAGCCTGATGCTGAGGCCTTACCAAACTAGGCCTGTACTGACCCTGAGACTGGGCTGGCCTAAACTGGGACTGAACCTGATATGACCCCTGCTGAAACTGAGGCCGATAATAACTCTGCTACCCCTGTGGCCTAAAAGAACCCTGCTGAGCTGGTGGCCTGTACACAACCTGCTGTATGGGAGGCCTATACATACCCTGCTGATACTGCGGCTGATACGGCTTCTTACTGGGCTGACTAGACACAAGTTGATCCCCCTTTCTCTTCTCTAGTCTAGAAGCTGCCTCAAAGGCCTCAGTGAATATATCATACCGATTCAGAGCCATCACATCCTGAATCTCGGGCCTCAACCCCAACATGAATCTATGAGTCCTTCGATCCTCATCAGCCACATACTCCGGTGTGTACCAGGACAATCGATTAAGGGTGGCCTCATACTGAGCCACTGAAGCATCTCCCTGCACTAAGGCTAGAAACTCTGCCTCTCTCCGCTTCCTCGCAATCATTGGGACATACTTTGCCCAGAAAGCCATCAGAAAGGTACCCCAAACATACGGAATACCCTGAGTCGCCCAGCTAGTTCTCACCGTGCGCCACCATTCTTCTACCTCATCATCTAACAAGTACACGGCAAAGGAGACTTTCTGCTCATCGGTATAATCAAGAGGATCATAAATCTTCTCCACCTTACTAATCCACGCTTCAGCCTTCTGATCATCGGGTTCCCCCTGAAATCTAGGTGGATGATACCCCAAGAACTCTTTCAGGGTACCACGCTCGTGGTTTCCACCCTGCACATTCAACAACTGAGCCTGCCAAGCCTGAGTCTGGGCAGCCTGCCCTGCTATCAACTGGGCCTGTCCAGCCATTAACTCAGTAATCCTGTCCACAGCTGCCCCCAAACGGTCATCACCCCTATCACGGCCCGGTGCCACATTACCAGGAGTCTCATCTACTACCTCGACCCTACCTCTGGTCCTTGGTCTACCGGCCATTCTACTAATCAAAGAGTTAGCACAGGTTATAGCACGTAAACAGGTTATAAAAAACTATTAACACATAAACAACAAACTCATATTAAGCACATAAATCACATAAAACACATAAATCACTTAAGTATCAATCACATAAACAAACACATAATCACATAAATACTTTAATCACATAATCACTTATCATTTAATCATGTTAACACGTTTTTCACTTTTCTTTCTTTTCATACATACTTTCATGCTAAGACCATTACCCACATTCCGAGAATACCCAGGATGACAATTAACATGAGCTCTGATACCACTTAAATGTCACACCCCAACTCGACCCCTCCTATAATCAGTCAGGATGCAACGGAATTTCGACAGTATAATGACAGTGAATAGGATACCGAGGCTCTAAACCAACCTCAATAGAACATCATACATCAACTCCATAAACCATACAACAAACAACTCCTCAATAATATAACAACATACATCATAACCATATTATACAATAATCATTCCTCGTTATACGCCTCCGTTCCAACATAATACATGAACTTTAATGTACATTACAAAACACATTGATACCAACCTAGCAACCTAAACATAGACAAAAGAAAGACTACTAATATAGCATCAACTAATTCATTATCTTTTCAACATCTTTTATATTATGAACTACAAAGCATATAAAAGTCTACTAAGTTAATACACAAGATAGTAAAACAATACAACATCAAGGATAAGACTCTGGAACATAAGACTCATCCACGTAAGGCACATTTTCCACATTTTCCTCTTCAGGAGGCACGTACCCGTAATCTTGCGAAAGTACACCTATATGCATGCACTAATAGAGAGTCAGCTTATATAAATAAGCCCAGTGAGGATCAGATAGATCTCGAGCAAGGTTTACTAAACTCCTTGGAAATAATCCTTTGAGCAAGTAAACACACAATAACATCAATAATACTATCATCACATAATCTATAATGACCATTCAATAAAGGATATTTTAGTTGGTGTAGCTCCAAACGCCATCACGATCATAACAGCCTTCTTATGACTCCCATAAACTCACGCACCCGAGGTCCCCCAATAATCTCTCCCTCCATGACACCTCCGTCATGCGAGCTAGAGGCAGTCTCTGGTAGTCATGCCGTTATCAACCCGAAAGCCCGATGCTGCCCGAGAGGTGGCACACACATACCAAAGACTCAGCAATAATAATAAACATCAATCATTCACAGGAGGACACTTTAGCAGAACTGCCTATCTCCCGGCAACAATCATCAATCAATAATCATCAATAATCATATTATCATCATAATAACATCAATAATCAGTTTAACAACAAATAACTAAGTTAGATGACAAAGTAGGCCATCTAATCGAACATGCATTAAACACACAATCAAACCCTAGTTTACCCGTCAACAACTCACAATTTAATCACTCAAACCACACCCAATCAACTAAAGGCATAATCTAACATTTTAAAGAAAGACAACCTAAACTTCAAATAATCATATCTTACATTCTACTAATCCAAACAACTCCAAATCAGTTTCAAACACTCACCCATTCAATCACCTACATTAGCCCCCTCGGAAACCAACCAAAACACATCCAAATCATGCCCAACAACCCTAAAACCCTAGTATGTCGCTGAAATTTTTGAATTTTAGCACGGACATCACAATCGAAAATTCGGCATTACAACGGCGCTACCACGTAATTAACAAACTTTTAGAAATCGACGGCAATCGATTCCGATCAACACAACTCAAAATAATCAACATTTAGAAAATTAATCAACTTTAAATACCCGAAAAATAATAATTATGCTACAACAGTTCAAATCTCATAGGATTACATATAAATGATCCCTAGCATGCATGGAGCAATAATCTAACATCAGATTAACATTCTAACTGTTCAATAATTATTTATACGCATAAACACAAAATATGAGTTTTGAGATCTAGAATTTTTCTCTCACCTTTGATGCGATATAAGCCTAGGTTTTTCTTTGAAAATTTGCTTTGAAAACTTTGAAGAAAAGCTTGGCTATTCTCCCATGAATCTCTCGGTCATCTAGGTGAAAATGAAGGTGTTTTTGTGCTTTGCTTGTGTGTGTTGGTGATATATGCATATTGGTCAACAATTTAAATGAAAGTCAAAGTTGAAACTTTAGTATTTTTAGTGTTTTCTTGACTTTAAATGCATTTTCTTGATCACCAATGTTCAAAACAATTATTCAACACCCAAGATAGCTCAAGTAGGTTATTTTTAGGTGACAAGAAGTTTTACAATCAAACAATCTCACCCGAGTCGGCTTAAAACTCGATTTTTACAAAAGTCGGTGTAAAAACCCTAATAAATTCCTAAGCCAATTTGAAATCCGTTTTCATCAAACATAGGTCTATTAAAGTCCAAGGACTAGGTCTAGAAGGGTTAAAAAGACTAGTTTCAAAATTTTAGCGGACGTGTTTCGAAAATACTATTCACTAAAAATCAACGATAAAATTTTTGACTCCGTTTTTTATGAAAATTTTATGAATGCACATTTAGCATGTTCTAGGAGTATTGATATCAAAATTACCACATTCTAAGTCACATAGCATATAGACAGGTTAATTCACACAAAACGAGATAAAGCACGCAAAATGAGACAGGATAGAAAAGTGGGGTTTCACAGTTGTTAACTTGATTGTGGAGTTGGTTGGTGAATTGTGGAGTTAGTTGTATGATGTTCTAAAGGGTTGGATTAGAGCCCTGATATCCGTGTTACAGTCGTTATACTGCTGAAATTCCGTTGCATCCTGACTGATCACAGGTGGGGTCAAGTTGGGGCGTTACATTAAGTGGTATCAGAGTTTGATTAGCTATTGTCACGCCCCAACTCGACCCCACCTACGATCAGTCAGGACGCAACGGAATTTCGGCGGCATAACGACAGTAAACAGATTTTCGAGGTTCTAAACCAACCTCATTAAACAACATACAACCAGTAATTCCTCAATATAAACAACAACATACAACACAACCATATTATACAATAAAACATCCTCGTTATACGCCTCCGTTCCAACATGACATACAATACCTCAACTTTATCATACATTTCAAAAGTAAGTTGAGACACAACTACAATTTAACCATAGACGAAAGAAAACCACTAAATTAACATCGTTTGGATCATCATCTTTTCAACAACTATTACACTAAGAACCGTAAAGCATATAAAGTCTATTAAACTAATATACAAGACATTTAACAACATAGGATCATGGATAAGACTCAGGGACATATGACTCATCCACGAAAGGCACGTTTTCCACATTCTCTTCTTCAGGAGGCACGTACCCGTAATCTTGTGAAAGTACACCTGAAACATGCATTAATAGAGAGTGAGCTTATATACATAAGCCCAGTGAGGATCCGATAGATCTCGAGCAAGGTCTACTAAACTCCTTGGAATAATCCTTTGAGTCAGTAAACACACAATAACATAAATAATACTATCATCACATAACTATATGACCATTCAATGAAGGATACTCTATTTGGTGTAGCTCCAAACGCCATCACAATCTCAACCGTTCTTCTTATAACTCCCCATTACTCACGCACCCGAGGTACCTCACTAGCCCCTTCCCTCCATGACATCTCCGTCATGCGAGCTGGGGGTAGCCTATGGCAGTCATGCCGTTATCAACCCGACAGCCCGACGCTGCCCGAGAGGTGGCACACACATACCAAGGCTCCATATTCATCAATCATCATGCAAGCATAAATCAATCAATCAATTGGGAGATCAGCAACAAGAGTGCCCGATTCCCGCATTCAATAATAATCAATCAATATCATTTTATCATCATCAATAATCATATCATCATCATCAATAACATCAATAATCAATTAAACAACAAATAACTAAGTTAGATGACAAAGTAGGCCATCCAACCGAACATGCATTAAACACACAATCAAACCTTAGTTTACCCATCAACAACTCACAATTCAATCACTCAAACCACACCCGATCAACTAAGGCTCAATTCAATAATTTAAAGAAAGATAACCTAAACTTCAAATAATCATATCTTACATTCTACTAATCCAAACAACTCCAAATCAATTTCAAACACTCACCCATTCGATCATCTACATTAACCTTATCGGAAACCAACCAAGACACCTCAAAATCAAGCCCAACAACCCTAAAACCTCAAGGCACCTAGGCTGAAATTTTCGAATTTTAGCACGGACATCACAATCGAAAATTCGGCATTACAACAGCGCTAACACGTAATTATCAAGTATTTAGAAATCGACGGCAATCGATTTCGATCATCACAACTCAATTAATTCAACTTTGAACATTTTAATCAAAATTAAATACCCGGAAAATAAAAATTATGCTACATCCGACAGAAATTCGTAGTATTAGTATATAACGATCCCTAGCATGCAAGGAGCAATAATCTATCATCAGATTTCAATTCTAACGGTTCAATCTTCATTTATACACAAAAACACAAAAATGACATTTTGAGATCTAGAATTTTTCTCTCACCTTTGATGCGATAAAAGCCTAGGAATGCGTGCAATGCGTGCCCAACAAGCGGAATCCAACTCGGTGCGAAGTTTCACGGACAAAAACTAGGTTTTTCTTTGAAAAATTGGATTGAAAAGCTTTGAAATTCTCTTTCTTTTTCTCTCCTCTTTCTCTCGGCCATGTGTGTGTTTGTGGAGTGTGTTTTGTGTTGTGTGAGTGTGTGTTGATGACAAGGAGTATTTAAAAGCTTGGTCAATTAAAAAAATGCAAAGTCAAAGTTAGTTTTAATAGGTATTTTTGTGTTTTTAATGACTTTAATTGCATTTTAGTGCTCACCAAGTTAAAAATAATTATGCCACCCCCAAGATATCTCAAGTGGATTATTTTTAGGTGACAAGAAGTTTTACATTCAAAGAATTCCACCCGAGTCGGCTTAAAACTCGATTTTCGCAAAAGTCGGTGTAAAAACCCTAATAAATTCTTAAGCCGATTTTAAAACCGTTTTCATCAAACACAAGTCTATTAAAGTCCGTGGACTAGGTCTAGAAGGGTTAAAAAGACCAGTTTCAAAATTATAGCGGACGTGTTTCGAAAATACTATTCACTGAAAATCGACGATAAAATTTCTAACTCCGTTTTTTATGAAAATTTCATGAATGCACATTTAGCACGTATTAGAAGTATTGACATCAAAATTATAACTTTCTAGGTCCTATAGCACATAAACAGATCATATGCACGCAAAACGAGACAAAACACGTAAATCGAGTTAAAGCAGAAAAGTGGGGTTTCACATTCTCCCCTCCTTAAAACAATTGCGTCCGCGCAATTCTCGAATTGACAGACAATTAAATCCTCAATCGTTACACTTAACAATACTTCTCTTAGTTCTTATTTATCTCCTAGGATGACACCTAACCAAAGACCTCAAAAGAACAAACTCTGTTGACTGCAAGTTGATGATCATAGTTCCAAGACAATCTTCAATTCATAATTCTCTCCTACCTAATATCATATTGCATATGAAAGAAATTGCAACTCCAAGTATTAGCGTGATACCACTAATTATCAATCATCCCCTATTACACAAAAGAGCTCTATGAACACCCCGAGGGTTTAAAAACTCATTTACGATAACATGAATGATTACTGATCAAGGAAATATCTCAAAAGTGACATTTGTCAGAATATGGCTCTTATGAAATTTATAAGGAAATACGAATATGGAAAGTCATATTCGAGCCAACAATCAAGTGAACAAGAGCTCAAACAGGTTAGAGAATCAAGAGGCTAATAGTTTAATAAGAAAGCATGATAACTAAGATAAGAAATGTCTCAGCACCTATCAGTTAAATACGTACGAACAAAGGATGATGACGAGTCAAAACAGTGCTGAGTATGTTGAACAAAAATTCCTGAACAAGTAGATATTTCAATTCTCGATAATTGTTCAAGGAACCAACAAGTAAGTTGTACTTGAGGCGAAATGAAATTAAGAAATAAGAGATGATTAATTCAATAGAAACATGAGTGGCAAGAGTATCTCAGCACGCAATACCAAAGAAGTACGAATAAGAAATGATAACAATAGGACAGTGCCGAGTACTTTGAGTGAGCAATTACAAGCAAAGTAATGACTCTGGATTTAATAATGAAACAATAGGATTAACAAGGATCAACAAGAATGACAATAATGTACTTAGGTAAGGAGTACATCAAACAAGTGAAATTTGAATAAGTAAAATGGTATACCAAAGGAAAAATTACTTTCAAATGAATAGTAATAGGATGAAATGAAATATTGAAACGAATGGTTAGAGATATAGAATGAAATATAGAAGTCTCAAACCTTAACTCCAATAAGCGACATTGCTATAAGAAACAAATATGAATGTTAAGAATAGAAGCAATGTCAAATGAGTATAGGATCCATTAATCCAATAAGCAAACTTTCAAGAAACAATTGATAGGCTAGAAAAGTGTAACCCTCTCTCAAATAAGTGAGAATAGAGTAGAAAAGAATAATAAGACCAATAAAATTATGAAGCACAAGAAGGGTGTCCCACCTACACACTTAAACACCAACAAGTCAAATCCTACAATCTATCTTCCTCCAAAACAAGACACTAAGGAGATCTAAAGAACCTAAGGAGTCATAACAATCACCAAACAAGATAAATCACTCCAAAATTTTACATTCTGTATCAGACCAATCACTAAACGAGATAAATCACCGATTACCCAACAAGATTAACTAATGAAGACTCCAAAATCTGATAACACAATACAGATTCATATTAACCCATTATAACACTAGTGAATCCTCAATCAACAATTTAGAAAGTCATACCACCTAGAACTCAAAAGCTTGACGTAGGCAAGTAAATGTTCAGTCACCAAAATGCATTCTTATTTCCTCAAATAATTCTATCTCCCAACAATTACATCTTCGAATAAAGTAACTTTAGTCAGGAATTACTCCAATTGTCTCCAAGGTTTAAAGATCAAAACTCCAAAATATCCATTAATAATATAGCAATCCCAAATAGTAGAAATACTCACATGTTATACTACACTTTATTCCATTCACAAATATACATCACTAATTCCTCAAATAAATTCATTCTAAAATAACCTCAAGGCAGTATAGTCTGAGTTGAGACTCCAAAAGTGTCTAATCACAACCTCACAGAAACCTCAACTTATGATTCATCTCCAAGTAATAATAAGTTAAATATGGCAACAAAAGTAATTATAATCATCAAGATACATTATTATTTCCTCGAACAACTTCATTCTCGCTAAAGGAACATCAAGATCAATCCACTAAGCCGAAACTAAAATCCATAAACATAACAATTAAAATCTAACTGATAAACTTCTAGGATAATAATAATTCAAAATCATGGCCTATCTCTATTTCCGAAAGCTCTTACAACCACCCTAAACATTAAAAGGTCACTCACGAGTTAAAACATGTATGCAACTATATCATATGAAAGACAAGTATAACGTAATGCGCAATTATCATACAATGCAACATTATCACATAACACACAATTCAACATATAAGAAGCCAACATCACATAAACAGGTTATATCACAGAAGTAAGTTATAAACAATTAAAGTCACATAAGCAACAAACTTCACATAAGACAAGTTGATCACGTAACTCACATTGGTCACTTAAAGTATATTGACCACCTAAAGCACGTTGTTTCACATAAACTAGTTATAAACAATTAAAAGCACATAAACAACTAACTTCACACAAGGCACAAAATCACATAAAACACAATTGTCACATAATATACATTAATCACATAATGCACATTAATTACAACACATTGAGTACGTATAACACGTTATCACATAAAACATATTGACCACATTAGTTCACTTAACACACAAGGCATACTGGTCACATAGAAAGTTAGACACATAAGTAATTAATCACATAAACATATTAACATATGTTTCACTTTTCTTTCACTTAATACATACTTGCATGCTTAGACCACTACCCACATTCCGAGGATACCCTGGCTGACAGCTAATCAAGCTCTGATACCACTTAAACTGTCACGCCCCAACTCGACCCCACCTACGATCAGTCAGGACGCAACGAAATTTCGGCGGCATAACGACAGTAAACAGATTTCCGAGGTTCTAAACCAACCTCATTAAACAACATACAACCAGTAATTCCTCAATATAAACAACAACATACAACACAACCATATTATACAATAAAACATCCTCGTTATACGCCTCCGTTCCAACATGACATACAATACCTCAACTTTATCATACATTTCAAAAGTAAGTTGAGACACAACTACAATTTAACCATAGACGAAAGAAAACCACTAAATTAACATCGTTTGGATCATCATCTTTTCAACAACTATTACACTAAGAACCGTAAAGCATATAAAGTCTATTAAACTAATATACAAGACATTTAACAACATAGGATCATGGATAAGACTCAGGGACATATGACTCATCCACGAAAGGCACGTTTTCCACATTCTCCTCTTCAGGAGGCACGTACCCGTAATCTTGTGAAAGTACACCTGAAACATGCATTAATAGAGAGTGAGCTTATATACATAAGCCCAGTGAGGATCCGATAGATCTCGAGCAAGGTCTACTAAACTCCTTGGAATAATCCTTTGAGTCAGTAAACACACAATAACATAAATAATACTATCATCACATAACTATATGACCATTCAATGAAGGATACTCTATTTGGTGTAGCTCCAAACGCCATCACGATCTCAACCGTTCTTCTTATAACTCCCCATTACTCACGCACCCGAGGTACCTCACTAGCCCCTTCCCTCCATGACATCTCCGTCATGCGAGCTGGGGGTAGCCTATGGCAGTCATGCCGTTATCAACCCGACAGCCCGACGCTGCCCGAGAGGTGGCACACACATACCAAGGCTCCATATTCATCAATCATCATGCAAGCATAAATCAATCAATCAATTGGGAGATCAGCAACAAGAGTGCCCGATTCCCGCATTCAATAATAATCAATCAATATCATTTTATCATCATCAATAATCATATCATCATCATCAATAACATCAATAATCAATTAAACAACAAATAACTAAGTTAGATGACAAAGTAGGCCATCCAACCGAACATGCATTAAACACACAATCAAACCTTAGTTTACCCATCAACAACTCACAATTCAATCACTCAAACCACACCCGATCAACTAAGGCTCAATTCAATAATTTAAAGAAAGATAACCTAAACTTCAAATAATCATATCTTACATTCTACTAATCCAAACAACTCCAAATCAATTTCAAACACTCACCCATTCGATCATCTACATTAACCTTATCGGAAACCAACCAAGACACCTCAAAATCAAGCCCAACAACCCTAAAACCTCAAGGCACCTAGGCTGAAATTTTTGAATTTTAGCACGGACATCACAATCGAAAATTCGGCATTACAACAGCGCTAACACGTAATTATCAAGTATTTAGAAATCGACGGCAATCGATTTCGATCATCACAACTCAATTAATTCAACTTTAAACATTTTAATCAAAATTAAATACCCGGAAAATAAAAATTATGCTACATCCGACAGAAATTCGTAGTATTAGTATATAACGATCCCTAGCATGCAAGGAGCAATAATCTATCATCAGATTTCAATTCTAACGGTTCAATCTTCATATATACACAAAAACACAAAAATGACATTTTGAGATCTAGAATTTTTCTCTCACCTTTGATGCGATAAAAGCCTAGGAATGCGTGCAATGCGTGCCCAACAAGCGGAATCCAACTCGGTGCGAAGTTTCACGGACAAAAACTAGGTTTTTCTTTGAAAAATTGGATTGAAAAGCTTTGAAATTCTCTTTCTTTTTCTCTCCTCTTTCTCTCGGCCATGTGTGTGTTTGTGGAGTGTGTTTTGTGTTGTGTGAGTGTGTGTTGATGACAAGGAGTATTTAAAAGCTTGGTCAATTAAAAAAATGCAAAGTCAAAGTTAGTTTTAATAGGTATTTTTGTGTTTTTAATGACTTTAATTGCATTTTAGTGCTCACCAAGTTAAAAATAATTATGCCACCCCCAAGATATCTCAAGTGGATTATTTTTAGGTGACAAGAAGTTTTACATTCAAAGAATTCCACCCGAGTCGGCTTAAAACTCGATTTTCGCAAAAGTCGGTGTAAAAACCCTAATAAATTCTTAAGCCGATTTTAAAACCGTTTTCATCAAACACAAGTCTATTAAAGTCCGTGGACTAGGTCTAGAAGGGTTAAAAAGACCAGTTTCAAAATTATAGCGGACGTGTTTCGAAAACACTATTCACTGAAAATCGACGATAAAATTTCTAACTCCGTTTTTGATGAAAATTTCATGAATGCACATTTAGCACGTATTAGAAGTATTGACATCAAAATTATAACTTTCTAGGTCCTATAGCACATAAACAGATCATATGCACGCAAAACGAGACAAAACACGTAAATCGAGTTAAAGCAGAAAAGTGGGGTTTCACAGCTATCAGTTGGGGTATCCTCAGAATGTGGGTAGTGGTCCTAACATGAAGGCATGTACTAAGTGTAAAGTGAATTACATGTTAATATGTTTATTTGATTAATCTACTTATGTGACTCACTTTCTATATGATCAATATATCTTATGTGTTAAGTGAACTTATGTGGTTTTAATTGTTTATGACTTTCTTATGTGAAACAACGTGCTTTAGGTGCTCAATGTACTTTGAGAGATTAATGTGAGTTACATAATCAATTTGACTTATGTGTAGTTTGTTGCTTATGAGACTTTAATTGTTTATAACTTATTATGTGATATAACCTGTTTACGTGATATTGGCTTCTTAAGTGCTAAATTGTATGTTATGTGATAATGTTGTTTTTATATGTTAATTATGTTTTATGTTGTACTTGTCTTCATGTTATATAATTATATATATGTTATAACTGCGGGTGACTCTTTTGGGTGAAATAAGGATGACTTCAGAGCTCTTGGAATCAAAGGAAGACTCTATAGGGATGAATTCATGTCTTTGAAACAGGGTAGCCTGTTTGTTACGCTGTATGAGGCCCGATTTCATAATCTATCACATTATGCTCTGGGTATGGTGCAAACTGCTGAAAAGAGGATTCAGATATTCATTCGAGGGTTGAGGCCGGAAGTTCGAGATAGCTTGACTTTTTCTCAATTTTCCACCTACGGTGAAGCCCTTACTGTTGTAATAAGAGTTGAAATAGGAAAGAATGAGGTAGGTGCAAGGCCGAGTCAATCGAGTAGAATACCTTCACAGCCTCAAGACCAGCGAAGATATTTTCATCCAAGAGGTCGGCAGAGTCAGCTCTAGAGGCAAAATAGGCCAGTGGTCATAAGGATACAGTGGAGCAGTTTAATGGTTTCTCCAGTTCAGGGTTTCGTAGGTAATAGTGCTGCTCTTCATGTTCCATTTTGTGTTTTCTGTACCAAGAGGAGTCATGTTGAGACTGGATGTTGGAAGAAATTGGGAAAGTGTCTAAGTTGTGGCAGTGATCAACACATGAAAAAGGACTGTCATAAATGGCAAAATGATCGGGGTTTGACCACAGTCAGGGATGCCCAAGAAAAGCCTAGTATAGTGAGAGCTCAACAAGATGGTTCAGTTACTTCTTTGGTTCTAGATTCTTTTGGGAATCGTGTTGCGGATCAAGTTAAATATTGTACCTTCTGCCGCTGAAAAGGCCATCTCGAGTCTAGCTGTTGGAAGGAGGAAGAGACATGTTTGGGTTGCGACAACAACCAACACAAAGTGAAAGATTATCCTAGATATCAGAGGTTTGAGGGTCGGTCAGTGACCCAGGGTTACTAGGGTAGACCTACGGGCAGTACATCTCAGCAATAGCAGGTTCAGGCTTGGGCCTACACAATTGTCAAGGAGGAATTGCCAGAGGCAGTAGTAGTAGTGAAAGGTAATTTCTTATTCTCAATCAATTAGTTAAGGTATTAAATGATTCCGGTGCTACACATTCTTTTATCATGTCTACTTGAGTGCAATGTGCTAGTATGCGAGTAAAAAGTTTGCCTTATATGATTGAAGTTAGCACGTGCATTATATCAGTTGGCGACTGAGTAGTATGTGACGCTGAAGCATATGAAATTCCGATTAGGGGTCAAGCTACTTTATGACTATGTATTGGCTATTGGGATTCTTATTTGGTGATCTTATTCGGCATTCTTCCTCTGGATTTCTATATGAAGATTCTTATTCGGTATACTTGATTGGAATTCTTCTTTGGTATTTTCTATCGGTATTCTTATGTGGAATTCTTATATGGTGTTATCTCGAGCTCTTATTTTGGGATTATTATTCGGTATTCTCCAACGGTGATCTTGTTCAAAGTTCTCAGTTGGTATTCTTGATTGGTGCTCTATTATGTGATCTATGTTTGGCGTTCTTCTACGGTAATTTATTTGGGATTCTTATTCAGAAGTTCTAGTCGGTGTTCTTATTCAGCATTGTTATTCAATGATCTTATTCGGTGTTCGGGGATTCTTATTCGATGATCTTATTCGGTGTTCCTACTTGGTATTCTTAGTTGATTTTTGGAATTTGGTATTCGGTCTTTCATTTCGTATGTTTAAGTCAACTGCACCTGAGTTACTTCGAGGATCAAGCAGAAATTGTGCAGACGCAATTGTTTTAAATAGGGGAGAATGTGAAATCCTAGATTTCATCTTTGCCTAGATTTGTGTGATTTGACTTGTTTATATGTTATATGAGTTAGAATGTGCTAATTCTGTGATGTATATTCCTAATACATGCTATGTGTGCATTCATGAAATTTTCATCAAAAACGACATCATAAATTTTGTTGTCGATTTTTGTGAATAGTATTTTTGAAACCCGTCCGCTATAATTTTGAAACTGGTCTTTTTAATCCTTGAAAACCTAGTTCTCGGATATTAATAGACCTGTGTTTGATCAAAACGGATTTTGAATTGGCTTAGGAATTTAAAAGGGTTTTTACACCTCCTTTTACAAAAATTGAGTTGTATAACTATTTGTATGAATATGGAAGCATATGAAAATGTTGTCACCTATTCTTAAACTACTAAATATAGTATATGTGATAGAAATTTATACAAGTAAGCAAAATAGTCAAGAAAACAACTAAAAGACTAAAAAAATACTAAATATACTAAGTGTTCACCTTTTACTTTACTATTTTTGCATTTGACTTTGCCTACCTATACATAATAGCTAAAATATAACATAAAAACAAAGCTCAAACACACTTATTTCTCACACACATGGTCGAACACCTTGGAACCATTTTAGCCTAGTTTTTTTTATCAATTTTTCTCATAGAAATTGCAATACAAAACCAATATTCTTGAACCAAAGTTTGATTTCACTTGTTGCACATCCATTCTACACCTTTCTTGCATCATATAACATCAAAGGTGAGAGAAAATTTTTAGATCTCAAAGTGCTATTTTTATGTCGAATCATATAACTGTTTATTTATCCGGTGAAATACTAAAGTGTCTTTAGATTAATGCTCAATAGATGCCAAGGATCATTTATATGGGTTTATAGCTGTTTTGAACAGTGGTAACATGTATGTCTATTTTTTGGGTATTAAAGTTGAGAATTTGGCTAAATGTTGAATAATTTTTGTTGTGGTGGTTGGAATTGATTGCTTATAGCTTCTAAAAGTTTGTTAAATACATGGTAGTAATGTTGTAATGCTGAAATTTTGATTGTGATGTCATGGTGAAAGTCCGAAAAATTCAGCCTTAGTGCATTGTGGAATTAGGGTTGTCGGGCTTGTTTTGGATGAATTGTGGTTGGTTTCCGAGGGTGCTAATGTAGTTGCTTAAGTTTGAGTAGTCTTTCTCTAAATGTTGAAATGTTGTATTTGGGTGTTTGGGTGGTGTTTGAGTGATTGAATCTTGTATTGTTGATAGTTAGACTCGGGTTTGGTTGGGTGGTTTAATGCATGTTAAGTTGGGCAGCCTACTTTGTCATCTAACTTAGTTGTTGAGTTGTTAACTGATTAATTATGTTGTTGAAATGATGTTAACTGATTGATTATTAATGAAGTCGGGATATAGGCAACCTACTTTTGTTGTCCTTCTGTGATATGAATGTTTATTATTATTGTCATGAGTCTTGATAGTGTGTGACACCTCTAGGGCAGCATTGGGCTGTCGGGTTGATAACGACATGACTATCATAGACTACCCCCAGCTCGCATGGGCAGAGGTGCCATGGAGGGATGGGCTAGATGAGGTAGCTCGAGTGCGTGAGTAACGGGGAGTTACAAGACGATGGTTAAGGTCGTGATGGCGTTTGGAGCTACACTAGCTAGAGTATCCTTATTGATTGGTTATGGTTATTATTGTGTTTATATTGATGCTGATGTTATTGTGTGTTTAAAGATCTACAAAATTCCTCACTGAGTTTGTTTTATATAAGCTCACTCTCATTCATTATCTGCAAGCAAGTGTTACTGAACCAGATTATGGGTACGTGCCTCAAGAAGAGGAAAATGTGTCTTACGTGGATGAGTCTTATGTGCAGGAGTCGTTGCCATGAGTTTGTCTTAGTTGTTGTAATATGCTGTGTTGTATAACCTACTTAAACTTTGTCACGCCCCAACTCGACCCCTCTTATAATCAGTCAGGACGCAACGGAATTTCGGCAGCATAACGATAGTAACAGATTTCCGAGGTTCTAAACCAACCTCATTAAACAACATACAACCAGTAATTCCTCAATACAAACAACAACATACAACACAACCATATTATACAATAAAACATCCTCGTTATACGCCTCCGTTCCAACATGACATACAATACCTCAACTTTATCATACATTTCAAAAGTAAGTTGAGACACAACTACAACTTAACCATAGACGAAAGGAAACCGCTAAGTTAACATCATTTGGTTCATCATCTTTTCAATATCTATTACATTAAGAACCGTAAAGCATATAAAGTCTATTAAACTAATATACAAGACATTTAACAACATAGAATCATGGATAAGACTCAGGGACATATGACTCATCCACGAAAGGCACATTTTCCACATTCTCCTCTTCAGGAGGCACGTACCCGTAATCTTGTGAAAGTACACCTGAAACATGCATTAATAGAGAGTGAGCTTATATACATAAGCCCAGTGAGGATCCGATAGATCTCGACAGTATTCACTACGCTCCTTGGATTTAGTCCTTTGAGCAAGTAAACACACAACAACAATAATAATGCTATCATCACATAACAACATAAATAATGCTATCATCACATAACTATATAACCAATCAATAAGGATACTCTATTTGGTGTAGCTCCAAACGCCATCACGATCTCAACCGTTCTTCTTATAACTCCCCATTACTCACGCACCCGAGGTACCTCACTATCCCCTTCCCTCCATGACATCTCCGTCATGCGAGCTGGGGGTAGCCTATGGCAGTCATGCCGGTTTCAACCCGACAGCCCGACGCTGCCCGAGAGGTGGCACACACATACCAAGGCTCCATATTCATCAATCATCATGCAAGCATAAATCGATCAATCAATTGGGAGATCAGCAACAAGAGTGCCCGATTCCCGCATTCAATAATAATCAATCAATAACATCAATATAACATCAATATAACATCAATATTAAATTAAACATCAAACAACGTAGTTAGATGACAAAGTAGGCCATCTAACCGGACATGCATAATATTCATAATTAAACTCTAAATTACTCAACAACAACTCACCATTCATCACTCGAACACTACCCAACCATCTAAGGCATCGTTCAAGAAATTAAAGAATGACAACCTAACTTCTAAAATTCATAACTTACAATCTACTAATCCAAACATTGCCAAATCAGTTCCTATCACTCACCCATTCAACCTACTACATTAGCCCTCTCGGAAATCCACCATAACACCTCCAAAACATGCCCGATAACCCTAAAACCCTATGACGTCATGGCTGGATTTTTCGGATTTTCACACAAACAATGTAATCGAAAATTCGGCATTACAACAGCGCTAACACGTAATTATCAAGTATTTAGAAATCGACGGCAATCGATTTCGAGCAACGCAACTCAATTAAATCAACTTTGAACATTTTAATCAAAATTAAATACCCGGAAAATAAAAATTATGCTATATCCGACAGAAACTCGTAGTATTAGTATATAATGATCCCTAGCATGCAATGAGCAATAATCTAACATCAGATTTCAATTCTAACGGTTCAATCTTCATTTATACGCAAAAACACAAAAATGACATTTTGAGATCTAGAATTTTTCTCTCACCTTTGATGTGTTTTGATGCAAGAAATGTGTAGAATGGATGCCAAACAATCAATTTCAAGCTTTGAATCACTCAATTCGGCTTTGAAACGCAAAATCTGTGAGAAAAATGCTTTGAAAATGCCTTATCTTTCTCCTCCAAGGAGCCACGGTTTTGTGTGTGTTTGTGGAGTGTGTTTTGTGTTGTGTGAGTGTGTGTTGATGACATTATATAATAAAAAGCTTGGTCAATTAAAAAAATGCAAAGTCAAAGTTAGTTTTAATAGGTATTTTTGTGTTTTTAATGACTTTAATTGCATTTTAGTGCTCACCAAGTTAAAAATAATTATGCCACCCCCAAGATATCTCAAGTGGATTATTTTTAGGTGACAAGAAGTTTTACATTCAAAGAATTCCACCCGAGTCGGCTTAAAACTCGATTTTCGCAAAAGTCGGTGTAAAAACCCTAATAAATTCTTAAGCCGATTTTAAAACCGTTTTCATCAAACACAGGTCTATTAAAGTCCGTGGACTAGGTCTAGAAGGGTTAAAAAGACCAGTTTCAAAATTATAGCGGACGTGTTTCGAAAACACTATTCACTGAAAATCGACGATAAAATTTCTGACTCCGTTTTTGATGAAAATTTCATGAATGCACATTTAGCACGTATTAGAAGTATTGACATCAAAATTATAACTTTCTAGGTCCTATAGCACATAAACAGATCATATGCACGCAAAACGAGGCAAAGCACGTAAAACGAGATAAGCAGGAAAAGTGGGGTTTCACAAACTTAAAGACTTATACTATGCTAGTTTAGTAGTCTTTCTTTTGAACATGATTAGGTCAGTAGACGGGTGTATAATCTATTTTGCAAGTGTATGTTATAGCCTATGTATGATGTTAGAACGGAGGCGTATAACTATGAATAAATTGTTGAAATAATGCTTAATGTATAATATGGTTGCGTTGTATGTTGTTAACTTGATTGTGGAGTTGGTTGGTGAATTGTGGAATTGGTTGTATGATGTTCTAAAAGGTTGGATTAGAGCCCTGATATCCATGTTACAGTCTTTATACTGCCGAAATTCAATTGCATCTTAACTGATCGCAGGTGGGGTCGAGTTGGGGCGTTACAATCCCCCCATGCCTGCACCCCACACCCCACACCATACCCGCATCCCCTACCCCCCTCCCCTCACCCCTTCAATACATGTGTACCCACTCCCCCTAAACACCCCACAACGCCCTTACCATACCCCACCCCCCACCTCCTACTTGTCAACCCACCCCATACTCGTCAACCCACCCCCTACCCGTTAACCCTACCCTCAACCCTCTTACCCGTCAACCATCCTTAATCCCATGGCATTAAGGGTAGTTTTTGTTTGGTTGTTATATATATATATATTTTTTTTTTGAATTTTTTTTAATTTTTTGATTTATTTGTTCTTTTCCAAAATATGTTGTGTTTTAGAAATAAAATTAATAATTTGTTTTTTTATGTCAAAGTGTTTTTGAATGCAGAGAAAGAAGATGGAAGAGAAAGAAGAAATATAGAAGAAGAAGGAAAGCAAAATGAAAAATTAAACCATTTTCTTGCAAGATTTCTTCAAGAACATGTGAGGGTTTCCATCTTTGTTCATTCTTGTTGTATGTTCTAGCATATTAGAGCATGAGTGATAAGTTTTCATAATTGATTTTATTCTTGTGCATTATGGTGTATGCTTGTATGATTTGTAGTGGTTAAGTGTTAATAATCTTGAGTTGATTGTTGGCTGGTGTTGGTACTTAAATTCTAGCTTAAGTGTATATTTTTAGGGCTGTGATTTTGATTAGTAATGGGCCACGTAGTAGAATTACATATAAGTGCCAGTAAGTATGATTTGTTGCTAATGTGAAATGTAATTAGTTGTGGCTGATTTGAGTTAAAGATATGATGGATTAAAGTAGCTAGAATGATGTCAAATAATTGAACTTGAGTTGCAATTGAAAATGTAACAACCCCGAATTTAATGGCTTAACTTTTGTATTCAAAATTTCACGTTCAAAGTATTGGGATCGTGTGGATATTTGAAAAGTATTTCACTTGGGAGATGTGATTTGACTAGCTAAATTATAGCCCAAGTATGTGATTCAATTTTATTAAACAAAAGGAAACGTTTAATACGTTATTTAACTCAAGAATTTTAGTTATAGTAGGCGAAGGACTCTTTGGCAGATTTTAACAAAGGCATAGAGTGTATGGGTTAGTTTTGCTTGGATACTCCAAAACTTTCTCATTCGCCTAACGATACATAGGAAAATACGAGAGAACTGAGCCCTTTCATAAAGAAATAAAGAAGCAAAACTAAAATTATGAGCTTTGACGTTGATTCTTCTTGTCTAAAGAAATAAAGAAGCAAAAGGAGCAAATCAATTGTGCTTTACTTGAGAGCTTTAACTTGTTCAATCTGGAAAAAAAATGAGAAAAGCCAACAATACGATTGCCTATCTATATGTTTTCTTTTAGATTTGGGAACTTTACGATAGTTTATTCTTGCACGTTTAACCTATTAATATTAACTTGTATGCAGTGAACCTAGTGTTCTTTTTAAGTTGATAAACAATGGATTGAACCTTGGATTTCCTGTGCTACCCCGAACCCGGCATGCATTTAATAGCATTTGACTGCATTTAATTAAGTGTTTAATTAGTTAAATCATCCATTTTGCACTATTTTGATATTTCTTTTAAAAATATTCAAATAATTTTTATATTGATTAATTTAAAATATTATTACCTATTTTTATTGTTTATAGTAATTGGATTTATTTTCTTTTATTTAATTAAGTGTCATCTTAAATATTAGTATTTAATTACATTTGATTACATGTTTATATTAACTTGTTCATTCGTATCTTAGCATTAATTTCATATTCTTTAAAATATTCTAGAAATAGTTAAATTATTTATTTTTAAATGAATATTGATTATTTTGATTAATTTAATAATCGGTTTTATTTTGTTGCATTTAATTACTCGGTTTTCAATTAAATGAGAAAAGTAACTCCGAGCCGGAGTGAATTTTAAACTAAATTACTTTTCAAAATTTTATTTTGATATTATTATTTACCAAACTTATTGTAATCATTTATTGACCACTTGATCGTATCGCATTGAAAATGGAAGTTAGAGAAATATTTATCGGACTTAGTGAATAGTGTTTTAAGTTTAATTTAGCTAGTTTTAGTTGTTTTTCATGAAAATTACATTGCTTTAACTTGGAATAGATTAAAAGTCATCAAAATAGCCTTATTTGACCATTTTAACTTGAGTTTTGACTTTGCTAAATGACCTTTTTGCCCTTGTTTGCCTTTATCATCTTTTAAATGAAATAAACCAAGCCAAAACAAGAACAAACAAATTGCAAAATGCCTTCCATATCCCCCATCCCCAAAACCGAGAGTTCAAGGGAAAAGAAAAAAAATTGATTTTGTATTTTAAAACTAAAATCTTGCGTGGAATTGCTCGGAGATCGTGACTCGGGTCCTTGCAAGGCTTCCTCTTCAATCTCTGTGAGGGTTTTCACGTTTTTGTGCATTTTTTTTCGAATTTGATTTTTGATCCAATTTTTCAAATTTGATATTTATAGCGTTATAATGCCTGTTATTGCTTGAAATAACTTCCTTAGGGTTCGTAGAGCATTGCTTGTTAGTTATTTAGCAATTTTTACGACTAGAAATGCAAATTGAAATTGGGGAAGAATAATGAATAGTGTTTTTGAATAGTAAAACCCTAGAATTTTGGATTTTTGATCCGAATCGCGTTTTCTTGATTTGGTTAGGTGCCATTAATGCTAGAAAGATAAAATGTACAATAAAAATGGACTGGCCTTTGTTAAATTGGAAATTAGACAAAGAAACGTAAAGGGACCGTTTGACCAAGTGTTGACCGTGCTCGAATTGAGTTAGGGGTTTTGCTATTGAGGGCATGGAAGCACTTTTGGCACTGTTGTGGCGTTGATTAAGCGATTGGTTAGCATAGTTGTAGTTCAAACGCAGTAGGTGGACTTTCGGGCTTCGGTTGGGGAAGTGAGATTTCATGCCATAGAAACGTGCCTTGTAGTACCTAAGTGAGGGTAATGAAAACGGTTTTCCAATCCTATAGCTCGTTTGTTCGTAATTGCCTTTGGAAGTTAGAGATTGAATAATGTTATTTGTAGCTTTTCTTGTTTGAACTGCTATTGCTTGTTTAATTGATAATCTTGTTGATATTAATGATAATCATGCTTGAAAAGTTAATTGAATGCTAATATTGATTGTAAGTGCTTGATACCTCGTATATCGCCACTAATCTGTACTTTCGTGCTATCGCTCGTTTATTGCTTGTATCTCGTATTGCATTGCATAGTGTCAGGCGCGTGAGTGATGGGCCTCTATGGGCAGTCTCGGGCTGCCAGGGTTGGTTTGCTCTAGCTCCGTGTCCTATTCCCATTCTCGCTAGGGGTGCCGCCCTAGGAGATTAGGGTCGTAGATATGTCGGGGTACATCTGGAGTATACCCAGTAGATGTTATAAGGTGGTTGCACGCTTATTGTCATCGTTGTCAACATCAAGCTCGAGATTGATGTATCGCTCGTGAAATGGTACATTGCTCGTATGAGAGAACCATAGCCTTCAAAGTGTAGTATAGCTTTGAATGGTTGTGTTAATGCTTTTATTAATTGTTTATTGTATTGTTGTTTATATTGATTGCTTTACTTGTCGGTTATATTGCTTAACTGTCTTATTTGCATTGCACGATTTTCTTTCTCTCCACCTCGATATCTGTTCCGCCCTCACTGAGTATACGTGTTGTGTATACTCACTCCTCACCACCACATTTCAGGAAATACTATGTTAGCTAGAAAGTTTGTGGTTATGTGATAGATCGTGCTTGAAGAGTTGTATTGCGTGCTTTGTAGCTTGAGTTGTCAAAGATGTAAAGATTTTACTTTCATGAGATGTATACAATCAATGTGTAAAAAAAAGTCATTTAAGTTTTATGTATAGGTTAGTAAGTTCTGGATTCACTACATGTTTGTATTGTCTAAAGGAAAAGAGTTAGAATAGTCTGGGTACTTGGAAATGTATATATACTTGTTGTGTTTAATTATTGAGAACCGAGGCTCAGATGGCCTTGAGGAATTGTGAATGGTTGGACACAGTACTGGTCCACTTATATGTTGTCGCAGGTTTGTATTTTGCCTAGAAATAGGGGAGACTCCGTCCGTTTTTCCTAAAAATTTTGCCCGGGTTTGGAATTAGGTTGCGATTAGATTGATTAATAGAACTTTTGGTCTCGAGAGAGATTGGGGTGTTACATTTCCTACTTAATATTGGAGATTGAGATGGTTCATCACACTTTTGATTCTTAATGTGTATATTATTCCTTGCCTATTACATCTTTTTTCGTCTTTTCTTTTTATTAAATTTAGCACAAGTGAAGATATATTACTATTCAATTTAGTTTTCCTAGCAATGCACTATATTTAAATTGATATTCAAAGTCTTCATGTGCGAAACTCTTGACATCTACTTGTTCTTGCTTGTCCTATTGCTGCAATCTCCTCTGTGAGATTTTTGAAGAACTCTATTAATGTTAAAGTCAAATTCATCCACCAAAATTTTTCTAAGTGAGTTCAACAACATCATCTATGGGTTTCTTCATATTATTTTCATTTGTGGGAATCTGTGCACAAACAGTTATCATTCTATATGGATTTAGGCTTTACCGTAATCTCCAGCATCCTTAAAAGGGGGTCTAGTATTCTAGAATGAATTGAATAAATTTGTGTTAGTTTAGGTTGGGATTAAAGTCCTATTTTGAAAAGGGTGTTATAGGCATACATGTTAACTTGTTTTAAAGTGATAATTGAATAGGAATTGGTGCAATTGAAGGGGATTCTTGGCTGGGGATTCTTGGCCTTCTGGAGGTGAGGGAATCTCCATCCTTTTGTGCATATGAGATACTTTATTGTTCGTAAATTATATGATTTGATATAATTATTTGAAATTATATGTGCTTATTGTTTAGCATATTATGTGCGATGGCAACCTACTTTGTTGTCCTCCTATGTGTTATTACTTTATATTGTTATTGTATTGTCATTGGATTAACTGCATTGCATAGTGGTTGCGAAACCATAGTGTCAGGGGCAGATGTATTGGATATCGACTAGGCGGCAGTGGGCTTGCTAGTGGATATTCGATCTCCATGCTCGAGTCCCTCACTCGACTGGTCCGAAGATTGCTAGGGGGTGTTGGGTCGTAAGATTTTCAGTGTACATTTGAAGTACACCCACTAGAGTATTTGGGGTTTATGCCAGCACATTGATCGAGGTTCGTGGATCAAGGTTTGTGGTTCGTGATTGAAGACCAAGTGAATTTTGGAGTGTTTGGGGTTAAAGAGAATCGTATCATTTTTATTGTGTGGTAACTTATTGTTTATTTGTACTTTAGCTACTTAACTGTTTTATTTGTATTTAACTGTTGCATTGCACAAATCCTTTTATAAATGCTTCCCGTATACTGCTTCCCTCCCTCACTGAGTATACGTGTTTTGTATACTCATTCCTCATGGGATCTTTCAGGTATTGCAGTGTTAGAAGGAAGTGTTCGTACTTGTGGTGCTTGATCTTTGCTTGGGTATCAACGTGCTATGTGGTGTGGGTTGTAAATATGGTATTCTTGAGTTCTAGGTATTCAATGAATAAAGAAATATAATTTAAGTTTAATTGGGTCATTAGAGTGATACAATAACCTAGTTGATGTAATAGGTTAGTATTATTTTAATCCAAGCATGGGCGTACTTGTCTAGAGGAAGAGAGTGATGATAGCCTTTGAATTTGGAGATGTATAATTGCTTGAGTTTGTTTGTTGAGAACCAAGGCTCGGTGGCCTTGAGGAGCTATTAAATGTGTTGGACACGGTACTGGTTCATTTATATTCTATTTGCAGGTTTTGGTCTGTCCTATAAACAAAGGAGACTCCGTCCTTTTTCCCTAAATTTTCATGCCCGAGTTTGGGATTGGGTTGAGAATAGCATGATCCATAGAAGTCCCGGTTCCATGAAGGATTCGGGCATTACAACAAGAATTTCTGGATATTCAAAGTTTGTGAATAGTTTCGGAGAAGATTGAAATGCATAGGGTTAAGTTAGATTTGGGGGATAGTTATTTTGTAATTAGATTGTAATTATATATGTAATTAAAATATTTTGTAATCGTATATGTGATTAAAATATTTTGTAATATTAATTATAAATTGAATTTTGATTGTCAAATTTTAAGTAATTTAATTTTTATATGAAATTCATATTTATAAAATTTTTCATTTAAATTGTGTACTCTAATTATAAAGAGTTTTTAAAAATAATTATTTAAATTTTACGAGAAGTTGGCGAGGGCACGGCGAGGGAGGATTTTGCGAGGGCACGACAAGGGACACATTCGGCGAGGGACGAAAAAACGACGGCATGGCGAGGGATTAAAAAAACGAGGGCATGGAGATGGACGATTTAAGTGACGGCTTGGCGAGGGACACATTCAGTTAAGGCTTGTTGCCCTCGCCGAGCCGTCACCAAAATGGTCCCTCACCGAATGGCGTGGGGTCAACGGCAGACCCCAATTCAGCGATGAAGGTTTCGGCGAGGGACGATTCCTCTCGCCGGGCCCTCATCAAGACCCTTTCGATGATGGCCCGGCGAGAGGAATCGTCCCTCGCTAAAGCCAAATTTTCTTGTAGTGATGGCTAAAAATATAATACGGCTCTGATACCAATTGAAAGAATAAAGCCATAATATTCAAGTAATACGAAAATAAACTTTAGAATGATCGAAAATGACATACCGTTGTTAGCCATAATTTAATTATAAAAAGATTCTGAATTATTGCAAGGAATCCTGACTCCCTTCTTCTTTCTGTCTCTAACTTGGCACCAAACTTTTAAAAATGGGATAAGGTGTATGTAGTATATGTAATTTTAGTCTTGCAAAAATGATATACTAAATCTACACACTTGATACCCTTTTATAGAGGAGAGAAGATGGTCTAGAGTCACACCATTTATGCAATAATCAATACCAAAGTAGGCATAAGGTCATCCACTACTTCACTAAATAAATTCTATAATTATGAGATTTAAATACCACCCATTAAAGTCCATAATTCCCAAGTAATAATGTAGTGGCTTATCATCTTCAATTGGCAATATAATATCTGCAAACTTTAATAAGTCCAAGTCTAAAAATAAAGTTTATTGGTCCATAAATTATAGAGAAAATTCTTACATTTTTCTATTTAGCTTCACACAGATAGGGCCACTTATTAAAGCAAGAATCCGCAGCTCCGATCTTCTGTCTCTGTTTAGGGCTTAATGGTCTGGGCTGACCTGTTCCCTGCAAAAATAGAAGAATCGATGAGGGCTCCCTAGGTTCCAACTTCGACACTCAATTCAATTAAAGGTGGAAATTTCTCAAAGGATGCGAGAAGTGTAAAAGTGTTTAGGCTGGAATTGTGTACCTTTCACCATGGCATTTCTCTTATATTTATACTTAAATATTACCGGGTTTGTTGATAGGAGTGAATCCCTAAAATCATGCTTCTAGAGTCCATCCTTATCCAGGTTGTTACTGAAAGATCTTGTATATTTAGAGCTATGAATATCATCAAGCTAAGAATTGAGCGGAAGTGAAACATGACATTAAAAAAATTCTGAAATTCAAAGCATGATGTTCATATGAAACTCTAATCTTGATATCATATGATTAACATATGCAAAACGTACATATAGAAAGTATATATATTGACAAGAGATAGTAAAAGAGTATATCTCTTGTAGACAACTCATGGAAGCCATAGATCTGAATTTTTGCACACTTGATGGAAGACACCTCCTCTTGAAACCACAAGAGCTTTAGTCGGTCTACACGAGCAAAGAATGGTTTTTCCATCTTCATGGCTATTTTTGTGCTAGATCTACCATGGAAGATTTATGAGCTTGTTTGTGAAGAAGAAAGCAAAATCATTTCCTCCTTCTTCCTTGTCCATGGCTACGTTTTTGGTGAAAAAGAAGAAGAGAAGACAACTTCATCTCTTTTGCTTCATTTTTCAGCCATGTATAGTTCTCTTGATGAGATGAAGAAGACTTTTTTTTATCTCCTTTTTTTTTCTTAGTTTCATCCGTATAGGAGCTTGGAGAGAAAGAGATGGTTGACAACTTTATCACATGAAATAAAAGACAAGCCATGTTTCTAGGGTATCTTGTCTCCCTTTTGAAACAAAAGAGAAAACAAGCTTTCTCAAATTATGGTTGTGTTGTCTAGCTTTTTTTGAAAGATAAAACAATATATATATATATATATATATATATATATATATATATATATATTGTGTAGTATTTTTCCACTAATGTAATAATATACATATATATACATCATATGTATATTGTGTAGTATTCTTCCACTAATGTAATAATATACATATTTATATCATATGTATATTGTGTAGTATTCTTCCACTAAGACATTTAAATATTCAACGTAATCACTATTAGTTGAAATTATGAAAACAACTTTTTCATATTTTCACCTTAGACCCAATACTTAATAATAATTGCATATTGACCACAATAACTTTTAAAGGTCAATCACACCATTGTTAACTCCTTAACAATTCAAGAGAAACAAAATACTATTGTTAACACTTTAACAATTCAAGAGAAAACTAATTACAATTATTAACACTTTAACAACTCAAGAGAAACTAAATCAAGCTCAATGGGAAAAACATTTGTCATGCTCTATTGTGTGTGACTTTCTAGATTCACCGCTATATAACACTGAAGAAACATTGAACACTTTCAATGTTAATCAAACTATTCGATTTGTTTAGAGAATATCTCTCGTCATTCTCAAAACACCTTCAGAGTTCTTGAGTGACGTTCTAGCTACTAACGTATCAAGACAGTTTATAAAGTAATGAAGTCTTATTCAAGTGAATCTATTTATGGTCGCCGATTATCATGCAATCTAATTCTTCCATTAATTGTCCAGTCGAGCAAGAACCATGATTCAATTAAGTTCATAAACTCGATACCATGCATAGATCTAATTGGTGTAATGAGAGACGACACATGGAAAATCCATTTTCCATCATTCATACCTCGGCCAAGGATTTCCTCATTAAACAACCAAAATTAGATCGCATAGGACATCGCCTCATGCTAGAGGTTAATGGATCCTATCTTGACCACTACCTATCAATCACTATACCGAACGAATGAAACTGCGAGATGACGCATCTTATCTCGTTTGTCGAAATAATCATTGTCTAAACGCTAGAATCAAACCCCAATATAGATGACCACCATAATGTATCAAGTCTAAGGATTACATGTACAATCACAATGAATAACAAATTATTAATCTGAAGTCATGTAATTTGTTATTAATGTCACATTCAGTGATCTATTCAACTAATAGTCACCCACATGTTTATTAGTCGCATCCTTATGCTGTTATGGCATGTGGCTCACCATCCTTTATCATTAACATCCATATGTTAATCAAATGTAACAACACATGTGATAGTCCGTAATAGATTATTGAAGTCCCAATCAAATAATCTAAGAACTATGAATACTTTAAGTATTTATCATATTAAGGAAATACACTAACATATTCTAAATGCTTTTAGAATATATTCCTATAATGAAAATACTAGGGACTCATTCATATACATAAAAGAAGAAGAATATGAATGTGCAAATTATGTCAATATGAAAACACACATATATAGATATAGATGCCATAATGTACAAGTTAATATCAAAATGTCCCAATATATGTCATCCAAATATATAGTATTAGGACATATCTCTAACAGTTACTACTCATACTTATCCTTATATGGAGGCTTTTCTGCATCTGCAGGCTGCCCCGCTCTTTTGGATCAAAATATCTCCAAAGCTGGGCTTGGCCCCTACACATTAGACCTGTTCCACAGGGCTCGAGTCCCACCCCATCACTAAGATAGTAGCAAAATCTTGAAACTAGCAATGACAGATCAACATTTTCATATTTTATTGGCGAAGAACTGTTTCTTTACATCCTATATACTTGTCTTACACCTTTTTCTTAACATTGCATTGCACCGAAAGACAGACATTTCAAGAAAAATTTCTATAAAGTTCACTTTTGAATTACTGTTGTCATAACAAACACAAATCTGACTATTCAAGAACTAATTGACCACTTCTTCAATTATGAAAGATAATAGACCGCGAGCGTAACGAACACTTTACTACATACTATTTGAATTCTTAAATTTCATATTGTCGCTCTTTCTTACAACATAGGCATCACAACATACACAAATCCAATGTTTTGATATAATTCTTCAGTGAATTGACATTTGTTTAAAAGAAAAAAGGATGAACATCAATTGATCCCATTAAGCAATGTCCGGATATGAGACAAATCCTTGGAATAATGTTATATGTTTACATCGAGTTCATTATCATTTTGTACTTCCTAATTGTCAGGCTTAATTGGCAAATTAATTTGACAATATTTTTTTTTCTCTTTTTCATTTTTTTTCTTTCACTTTCCTAATTTTCTCCTTGGTGGAGTCATCATTTGCAAAGGTTTTACGTGCTAAAGAATGCACCTATCTTGCATTGACTGTCTTGCGAAGAAGTCCGGTGTATACTGCAAGCTTACATTTCTTAAATAAGATTCCATTTAAAGAATACAACAATTGAAAATAGAAAATGGTGTCGTCAAAATAAAATTCTCATGCCACCTAGTAAAATAATGCTTAATTTGGTTTAACTGAATTTTGAGCCTCTTAATTTTCATTGGGGACAACTTACAAGTGCACTACAAATGTTGGAGATTTGTTATGAATGCTTAGCTTCTGGTTCTGGTAGCTTTAATGGTCTATTCTATATTCTCAAAAGTAAATAGTATTCTTTTAAACATGAAGAAGTATGATTCATTATACTCTTAAAATTGTGTGTATGTCATGCTCTTAATTTATTTTACCTGTGTGACAAAATTGTGAAAAAACTATATTTCTTAATAGATATAACTTTATATCAAAGCAAGCATCAAAAGTTACGACTCACAAGAATCTTGAATCATCTAAAATAAGTGTGAATAATATCAAACAAATTACGTCTCCTTGGAGAGAAGCTAGCTAGCTATGGTTAAAAACTAACTACCAAAATGATGATGAATAAGTAGCAAAAATTCGAAAAACGGATGTGAGGGCAAGCTCAATGGAGTCTCTAAATTTAGAAACTTTCCAAATTTGGGTGTTCCAAACCTGTTTTTAGAGCCCCCAAGCCTAAAATAGAGTCTCAATCTAAATTTTGAGCTCTAAATTTGTTGAACAAAATAGAGTCAGTGCTCTATTTTGGCATCTTTTAAGCCAAAAGTAATAGATCCCACGTACTTTTGTCATGAATAGTGTTGTTTTTTAAGCTTGGGGGCTCTAAAAATAGGTTTGGAACACCCAAATTTATAAAATCTCTAAATTTAGAGCCTCTATTGAGGATGACCTAATCAGGATGATAAAAGTTCGTTTACATCTCAATGACTTAGGGTGATGAAGAAGAGTGAATTTTATCGCAAGATTATTCGTGCAGTTGAAGATGCAACCTTTCCTTGGAATAATTGACGGAGTACTTCAACTTGTTTCTCATTGAATAGACGTTCCTTGCTCTTTTCCCACCTTCTTCCTCCAATGTAATATCTATAATCCATGCTTATCAACATTTGCTCAAGAGACACAGCATTTGCTAGAAGATATAAAATGAATGCAACCTCGTTATTGACACCACGGAATCCCCCAAACTCTACTTCTTTTAGATGAACAAGATATCTAGAACATGATCCAAACGCCGGACGATATTCTCTAGTGCCTTTTATCTGCAACCACGAAAAAATATACATTACTGATGCACATACACAGAGTACAGAATCACAACTTGGTAACTATTAAAAAGTAAAAGTGGAACAACTAATTTAATGCAGATAGCCATCATTCTAGAACACTTACCACATCTAATGTCTTGAAATACGTTACGATCAATGTCATAGTTCTAACTAATAAGGACAGTAGACCAATCATTACGGATAGTAGTTGACCACAAGGGGCTAAGAGCTCATCATAATAAATCAGTGACAGCAAAGATACTCTATAGATATTAATTGTACTATGAGCAAATATAAACTTCCATTATAGTAGTGCATCTCGCACGATACACTAGAAAGGGGAGGCAAAAATGTAGACTTACATCAATGGACATGTATATATAACACTAAAGTTAGATTTTTAAAGGAATGAAATAGCAATAGAGACACTAAGGACTCACCACCAAATGAAATCTCTCTAGAAGTGGGCAGTGATGGATTATATCTTTAAGTTCTTGTACCTCAACGATCATTTCAAAATCCATTAATAAATATAACTGTAGACTTACATCAATGGACATGTATATATAACACTAAAGTTAGATTTTTAAAGGAATGAAATAGCAATAGAGACACTAAGGACTCACCACCAAATGAAATCTCTCTAGAAGTGGGCAGTGATGGATTATATCTTTAAGTTCTTGTACCTCAACGATCATTTCAAAATCCATTAATAAATATAACTGCTTAAGATTACTGAATAGAGAATACCCTCGTGCTGGCAAATAAAACGCCTGATAAAAGGAGATATAAAATAAACATCACAAATTAAATTATCAGTACCAAAGAATATAAGAAAGAGAGTAGTAAAAGATACAACACAGCATACGCACCTTTGGGATCCTAAATTCAAGATATAAGGATTCAAGCCGAGGAATGTACGGTGCAACATTACCAGTAACATAAGGTAGATCACCAGAGAGGTAACAAAATTCTTGTAGCTTGGGAACATAGAAAGGACGAGTTTTTATGTTGTTAGAACAAACAATTTCAAAATTTGTCAGACTTCCAGCAAAAAGATCTATCTCTTCCACCCCAAAACAACTCGAGACTGTTAGAAACTTCAATTCCAGTTCTGGTCCGCCAATAAATATTTTACCAGGAAGTCCACAACATTCCAATATTAAAGACTCAAGTTTTGGACACGACCACAAAATGCTTTGCACTTCTCCATTAACCAATGGAACAGCGTTCAAGCTTAGGGACGTGAGGGACCTGAATGGTCCTTGGATATTTGGTTCCAGATTGCAGGCAAACAATGTCAAAGATCTCAGCATTGATGCTTCAGAAAGAAGCTGAAAAGGGAAAGTAATTAGCTCTCTTATGCTGCAGTTTCCACGCATATCGATGACAAAAGGGTCACAGGAAAACCTGAGCACAAGTTCTTCAATGTTCAATCTAGCAATGCACTGCATCCATCGCCCAAGATGACAGGTAACTTCTCTCCCTAAACAAGAAGACAACTGAAAGGACGTTATCCTTCTGCCTTGTCGAAGCTGTAGAAATCGATCCACGACAGTCGAGAAGTCTTGCGGGCGGCAAAATGGTACCATGACAGTCAGGAATCCTAGCTTATACCGAGGGCGGCAAGTGCATTGCTGATTTGAAGGCGTATTCTTAAACGTGCACGGGCAATTCAAGGACAGTTTAGGCAGAAAAATATAAAGGTTTCTCCATCTTCTAGACAAAATACCAGTCCTAACAGCATCCTTGGTAGTCAATTGTGAGAGGATCAAACACAGGACATCATCCGACAATCTACTGATCAAGTCCTCCTTGTAGTAATTTCGAACCTAATTGAAAAATAACAAGCAATAGCATTACAAAAAAAAAAAAAAAAACTTCAAGGTAAGAAAATTAACAAGTCATTAAAATTACACCATCCAGCACAAGACCAATGAAAGAAGTTCTCTTAGCCCAACACTTAGGAATATCACACATCTTTCAAAGAAAAATACTCAAGTAAATCGTAGAAGAGCAGAAGAAGAAACAGGACTCAAATCGTAAAATATGAATTCAAAGACATGTAACATGCATGATACTCACTCTTTTCCGTTCAGAAATTACAATTCCAAGTCCAATTCCAAGTCCAGCCAGAACTAATAAAGGTAAAAACACACGATGCTGAGATCCGGATCCTGTTCTTCCATAAAATATGCAAAAGAAGAAAACTCGATTAATTTGTCAATCATTCCGAATGTAGATTTCTCATGAGAAATCAATCAACGACAATCAGCAATTTTTACATGCCGACTAAAATCAAACGACCAATGTATAACTATTTGTTCTTTCCTCTTTTCATATTATGAATCTGAACGATAAAAATTCATGTTTTAGGTCTCAAAGATTAAAAAATGCAGGAAGAAAGTTGACAACACACAAGAGTGCGAACAGGAGGACTTCTTACCTTCCAAGCTGCCGTAAGTTGTCAACATGATGAGGTAGCAGCAGAGTTTTTGCTTTTTCTTCTTTGTATGATGACTATATATAAAATCAAAACAATTAAAATTACGAAATCAGTAGGCAGATAAAGAGACAAGATAAAATAAGTGGAAAAGAAGAGCAATTTACAATCGAGTTTTGGGTAGAAGGGTCTGTAGTAACATGCAGATTTCTATTGTATGAAAAGAAAAAAAAAATAATAATAATAATAATAACAACTTACAAGCGGCGGGGTAATATGTGTGTATATATATATATATATATTTGTATATAGTTACGTCGGTTTGGTCACAGAGAGGAGTCTCTTTATCTTATTAATGAGAAGAGAACAAAGAAGATAGGAGTCTTGCGCGACTGTTTATTAAGTTTTGTATTGTATGAAATCTAAATTTTATAGTAATTTGGATAAATAGCATCAGTTAATCGAAAGTATAAAATTAAAGTAATTTAAATTACGAAATCAATAGGCAGATAAAGAGACAAGATAAAATAAGTGAAAAGGAAGAGCAATTTACAATTCTATATAAGAGATCGGGTAGAATGGTTTGCAGCGATTTTATCTTTTACTGTATCAAAAATAAAAGAGTAAAAACTTACAAGCGGCAGGTAATATGTGTATATATATATATATATTTACTATCTCTATGGTTATCGGTTTGGGCCGTTTGGTCATAGGGAGGAGTCTCTTTATCTTATTGCTCAAGAAATGAGAAGAAAACAAAGACGATAGTAGTCTTGCTCTAGTTTTTTTCCTTTTCTTTTTTATTGTTTTCCTTTCTTGGATTGCGCCACTGTCTATTAAGTTTTGTATGGCGCTTTTTCAGTTAAGGAAACCTAAATAAAACAACCAATTAAAAATTATAATTCACAATAATTATCTCTCACAATTTAAACCAAACTAAATCAAATTAAACTTTATCTCATTAAATAAGATCAATTATATAAATTATGCGACGCTATACATTCCTAAAAGCCATCTCCTCTATAATTATCTCTCACAATCACAAAAAAAAAAAAAATATTCCCGCACTGATAGTTGGCCTACTGAGCGTTGTAATCTGTAATCTGGGCAAGCAGAGATATCTTGAGTAAAGGGTGACGTGGAACAATCTTAACCTTCAATATTTTGTTCGGGAATATCAGTCGATACTAAATACACTTGTTTGTCTCTTGACAAAACAGAAAAAAATACACTTGTTTGTAAGACTAACGTCAACAATCTCGTTATCTCGTTATTTTTTTTTGTCTACTGAAGTTTGGAGTTTACAATTTAATTTTAAGGACTCTTTACTTTAATTTCACTCTAACAGCATTTTACCTTTAAATACCCTTATTTTAATTTCATTCTAACATCAGTATTTTATTTCATAGGCTTCCTATTTTATTTCACTCTAACAAATTATTTTAATATATTTTAATTAGTAATTATGTTCCAATAATAAGTGATAATATCGATATTGTTAATGTTAGTTTTTTTTAGTATTTTAAAATTCAAAGCTTTTCCAATAATTATATTTTTTTATTAATTAATTTAAAGCATTTATTTTGGGACCTTTTATCATGACTTATGCTTGTTGCCTCTAATACGAAAATAATTATGCATCATTCGCATACCAGTGGCAACTTCAAAGAAGTTAAAGAAGGTATTTCTACTTATCGTGTCCTTTATATGGACATAAGAGGACGGGGGGTCATTCCCTTGACTCGTACACAATCCCTAAACAAATATAGCTCTCCACTAAATTCACTTTGTAACTCTATTCTTTATATGTCCTGACACTTATTACCTCTCATATTTTAAAACCACCACTTATTAACCCTTGACTTTAGTCAACTCTGACATATTTAAACTTCTGTTAATAAAAATGGAGTAATTACCGAACTACCCTTGTGAATTATTTCTACAGACAAGTTTACCCTTGAACAGAAAAAAATTCAAAACCCCCCACACCTCTCAATCTCAATCCCAATCCCAATCCTAATCTAATCTATCCCAAACCCTAACCCCTAAAACTCCACGGTTGATTTCTCCTAACCCCCAACCCTTGTGACTGATTCTTCCTAACCCCAACCCTAACATGCAAATCGAGAGAGACAAAGCTCAACCTTTAGTGGTTTTGTTGATGAGGGATTTGTGAATGTGAGGAATGATACCACCACCAACAATGGTTCCTTTGATGAGTGTGTCAAGATCTTCATCTCCACGAATGGCTAGTTGCAGATGCATATGTTTGGTGTTCGTATATGTGGCAGTGTATGACTGCGTGTGTATGTGACTACGTGTCCGTTGGTGTTTGTTACTGTGTATATGTTTGGTGTGTGTATGACTTTGACTATGTGTGTGTGTTTGATGTGTATGGCTGCATGACTATGTGTCTATGTGTGTGTTTGATGAAGAAGAAAAAAGTTTTCAAGCTCGTACCTTCTGCCATATGGAGTACGTGAATGAAAGCACCAAATATGTAATGACTAAATATAAAACAAGAACAATTGGAAAGGAGTATGTAAGTAAAGCTCACGTCAATGGCTGACTATGAACATTTTCTAGAATTCAACAAAAGCTTTCAACTACAATTGGCTAAAGGAGCCACCTTAACAAGAAAACAAAATAGAAATATAATCTGAATCTTAAATCTTCCCCAAGCCTATTCTAATATAATCACTTAATCACTAAATTCATGCGGGCTTCCACGAATCTTGCAAGGTTGTTATGCCTGCCCTTTCCTTAAGTAGTCACAAATCTTGCAATGTTGTAAATTTTTTTTTTGGGATCGAGTGTGTGTGTTTGTTGATGATGAAGAATGAATAAGAAGGGAGAATATGAATAAGAAGGGAGAATGTCTTTGTTAAAGATGAAGAAGAGAGTGGTATGCATGTCTATTTCGTGAATGGGTATGTGTGTTTTGATGGAAGGGGTATATTTGTCCAAAAATATAAATAGTAATACTATTCTATTAATTTTTTAATGGAAGTTGACGGGAGGGTTAATAAGTGGGGTTTTTAAGAGATGAAGGATAATAAGTGTCAGAATATATAAATGATAGGGTTATAAAGTGGATTTAACCCCTTTTTTGTCAAATAGCTCTCCACATTCAAAAAATATGTTTTTACTCTCTATTTTGGATTATTTTGGATAAGGAGTCTCTTTAAAGATAGCATAACCGCTCATTTTGAATTGAGTAAAATGCACCATACCCCCTTGTGTTTTTAAAAAGTTGCGTCATAAACTCTGTGTTTTAAAAAGTCGCACTATAAACCCTGTGTTATTGAAAACATTGCACATATGCCCCAAACTCAAATTCTATTTAACTCTATTAGTTAGCCTTGTAAAATGACAAAATTGTCCTCATTTAAATCTTATTCACAACACGATTTTACCATTTCACAGAAAAGCTTTGCTAATAATAGAGAGAAACTGTAATACTCATGCTAAAGGCGAGTCGGAATAAATTGATGATTATTAAAAAATGACCCTTTAATGTTCAAAAAGATGAGGAATGGTGTGAAATGTGTCGAAAGTGATGCCAGAACATTTAAGATGGATATCGAGTTCAATTAAATAAGTTTTACTCGGAAGTCACGATTTAATTTTAGGTCAACTTTGAAATTAAACTTGCACTAATTGGGGAAGAGTTATATGGTGAATTATATATGGTCAGAAATCTCTACGAGTCTAGTTTCTAAGGCTTCAAACTGTTCGTGAATTAGAGTTTTCTAGAAGAAGTTATGGTCGTTTTCGTAAAGTGTTGCAAAGTTGTTTTGGCTTATGCGGGTTTGACCTTAATTTTGATCCTTTGACTTTCCATTCAAGTATTGACCAAGCCAAAATAAAACACAAATTAGCTCATTCTTCATCTCCTTCACCCGTGAGCAAGCACAAGTCATGAATAGTAAACCCTTGCACATTTTTGCTTATATTTGGAGTTAGAGTTAGAACCAAAATGCAAACCAAACATTTTTGGACTCGTCTCGACGTCTCCTACCTTTCTACCTATTGATTTTGCCTTTATTTTGCAAAAAAAGTGAGGGGTGTTTTTCTGAAAATTTAATTTAAATTCATCATACATACTTTAGATTGTTAATATTATTTTATATTCTTGCTAAGTAGGCTATAGAGATCATCTACCATGAATATTAGTTAATTTAATCCATGTTTTGTAGTAGTTGATTTTATGAGTTTTATAATGAATTATTTAGCTAAATATGAGTGTAGTCTTTGGTTTAATGGTTATATATGAAGAGTATATGCTTATATATGGGTTTATAACATATCTTACTGGTTTGAAAACAAAATTGGTTGAGTTTTTGAGAAATGATGTTTTGCTGGAAAATTTTAATAAAAAATGTGAATAATGCTCAAATTGCTCCATAAATATCTGTATATGTATATATAAATATTTATAACTTAATTTCATAGCTTGGGAGCACAAATTATGGAGTTTTGGTGAGAGTTTTTTGAATTTTTCAGCCATGGCGCAAAGGAGTTATTTTGCTTACAAAACTTATTTTAAGAGTGGTTTTGCAAATGTTTTGTATCTATAAGGTACTATATTTAGTATATATATATTGGTTAAGCAAAGATAGAGCAATTATAGTGCTTATAAATGGGTTAATAGGTTGATTTAATGTTAGATAAAAGTAGTCCTTCTAAGTGTTGCTTAAATTCTTATTTGTTGAGTGTTGATTATGTGCTTAAGTAATAAATGTGGTTTAAGTGCCTAATTGTCATGAATGCGTGAATACGTGAATGCACGAATGTGGTTAAATGTTAAATGTTGTGAGGCATGATAGGATTGGTCACCCCGGGCGGTATTGGGCTTGCCGGTTTCAATGATACGACTATCATGTTCTGTGAAACCCCATTTTTCTGCTTTAACTTGATTTACGTGCTTTGTCTCGTTTTGCGTGCATATGACCTGTTTATGTGCTATAGGGCCTAGAATGTTATAATTTTGATGTCAATACTTCTAATACGTGCTAAATGTGCATTCATGAAATTTTCATCAAAAACGGAGTCAGAAATTTTATCGTCGATTTTCAGTGAATAGTGTTTTCGAAACACGTCCGCTATAATTTTGAAACTGGTCTTTTTAACCCTTCTAGACCTAGTCCACGGACTTTAATAGACTTGTGTTTGATGAAAACGGTTTTAAAATCGGCTTAAGAATTTATTAGGGTTTTTACACCGACTTTTGCGAAAATCGAGTTTTAAGCCGACTCGGGTGGAATTCTTTGAATGTAAAACTTCTTGTCACCTAAAAATAATCCACTTGAGATATCTTGGGGGTGGCATAATTATTTTTAACTTGGTGAGCACTAAAATGCAATTAAAGTCATTAAAAACACAAAAATACCTATTAAAACTAACTTTGACTTTGCATTTTTTTAATTGACCAAGCTTTTAAATACTCCTTGTCATCAACACACACTCACACAACACAAAACACACTCCACAAACACACACATGGCCGAGAGAAAGAGGAGAGAAAAAGAAAGAGAATTTCAAAGCTTTTCAATCCAATTTTTCAAAGAAAAACCTAGTTTTTGTCCGTGAAACTTCGCACCGACTTGGATTCCTCTTGTTGGGCACGCATTGCACGCATTCCTAGGCTTTTATCGCATCAAAGGTGAGAGAAAAATTCTAGATCTCAAAATGTCATTTTTATGTTTTTGCGTATAATTAATTATTGAACCGTTAGAATGTTAATCTGATGTTAGATTATTGCTCCTTGCATGCTAGGGATCGTTATATACTAATACTACGAATTTCTGTCGGATGTAGCATAATTTTTATTTTCCGGGTATTTAATTTTGATTAAAATGTTCAAAGTTGAATTAATTGAGTTGTGATGATCGAAATCGATTGCCGTCGATTTCTAAATACTTGATAATTACGTGTTAGCGCTGTTGTAATGCCAAATTTTCGATTGTGATGTCCGTGCTAAAATTCGAAAATTTCAGCCTAGGTGCCTTGAGGTTTTAGGGTTGTTGGGCTTGATTTTGAGGTGTCTTGGTTGGTTTCCGATAAGGTTAATGTAGATGATCGAATGGGTGAGTGTTTGAAATTGATTTGGAGTTGTTTGGATTAGTAGAATGTAAGATATGATTATTTGAAGTTTAGGTTATCTTTCTTTAAATTATTGAATTGAGCCTTAGTTGATCGAGTGTGGTTTGAGTGATTGAATTGTGAGTTGTTGATGGGTAAACTAAGGTTTGATTGTGTGTTTAATGCATGTTCGGTTGGATGGCCTACTTTGTCATCTAACTTAGTTATTTGTTGTTTAATTGATTATTGATGTTATTGATGATGATGATATGATTATTGATGATGATAAAATGATATTGATTGATTATTATTGAATGCGGGAATCGGGCACTCTTGTTGCTGATCTCCCAATTGATTGATTGATTTATGCTTGCATGATGATTGATGAATATGGAGCCTTGGTATGTGTGTGCCACCTCTCGGGCAGCGTCGGGCTGTCGGGTTGATAACGGCATGACTGCCATAGGCTACCCCCAGCTCGCATGACGGAGATGTCATGGAGGGAAGGGGCTAGTGAGGTACCTCGGGTGCGTGAGTAATGGGGAGTTATAAGAAGAACGGTTGAGATCGTGATGGCGTTTGGAGCTACACCAAATAGAGTATCCTTACTGAATGGTCATATAGTTATGTGATGATAGCTTTATTTATGTTATTATTGTTGTTGTGTGTTTACTTGCTCAAAGGACTAAATCCAAGGAGCGTAGTGAATACTGTCGAGATCTATCGGATCCTCACTGGGCTTATGTATATAAGCTCACTCTCTATTAATGCATGTTTCAGGTGTACTTTCACAAGATTACGGGTACGTGCCTCCTGAAGAGGAGAATGTGGAAAATGTGCCTTTCGTGGATGAGTCATATGTTCCCGAGTCTTATCCATGATTATATGTTGTTTAATGTCTTGTGTATTAGTTTAATAGACTTTATATACCTTATGGTTCTTAATGTAATAGATATTGAAAAGATGATGAACCAAATGATGTTAACTTAGCGGTTTCCTTTTGTCTATGGTTAAATTGTAGTTGTGTCTCAACTTACTTTTGAAATGTATGATAAAGTTGAGGTATTGTATGTCATGTTGGAACGGAGGCGTATAACGAGGATGTTTTATTGTATATTATGGTTGTGTTGTATGTTGTTGTATATATTGAGGAATTACTGGATGTATGATGTTTAATGAGGTTGGTTTGGAACCTCAGTGTCCTATTTACTGTCGTTATACTGCCGAAATTCCGTTGCGTTCTGACTGATCATAGGAGGGGTCGAGTTGGGGCGTGACAGTTTAAGTGGTATCAGAGCGTATGTTAGCTGTCAGCCGGGGTATCCTCGGAATGTGGGTAGTGGTCTAAGCATGCAAGTATGTATTAAGTGAATGAAAAGTGAAACATTTGTTAATATGTTTATGTGATTAATTTACTTATGTATTTAACTTTCTATGTGACCAGTATGCCTTGTGTGTTAAGTGAACTAATGTGGTCAATATGTTTTATGTGATAACGTGCTATACGTACTCAATGTGTTGAAATTAATGTGCATTATGTGATTAATGTGCATTATGTGATTAATGTGTATTATGTGACAATTGTGTTTTATGTGATTTTGTGCCTTGTGTGAAGTTAGTTGTTTATGTGCTTTTAATTGTTTATAACTAGTTTATGTGAAACAACGTGCTTTAGGTGGTCAATATACTTTAAGTGACCAATGTGAGTTACGTGATCAACTTGTCTTATGTGAAGTTTGTTGCTTATGTGACTTTAATTGTTTATAACTTACTTCTGTGATATAACCTGTTTATGTGATGTTGGCTTCTTATATGTTGAATTGTGTGTTATGTGATAATGTTGCATTGTATGATAATTGTGCATTACGTTGTACTTGTCTTTCATATGATATGGTTGCATACATGTTTTAACTCGTGAGTGACCTTTTAATGTCTAGGGTGACTGCAAGAGTTTTCGGAAATAGTGGTAGGCCATGATTTTGAATTATTATTATTCTAGAAGTTTATCAGTTAGATTTTAATTGTTATGCTTATGGATTTTAGTTTCGGCTTAGTGGATTGATCTTGATGTTCCTTTAGCGAGAATGAAGTTGTTCGAGGAAATAGCAATGTATCTTGATGATTATAATTACTTTTGTTGCCATGTTTAACTTATTATTACTTGGAGATGAATCATAAGTTGAGGTTTACGTGAGGTTATCATTGGACACTTTTGGAGTCTCAACTCAGACTATACTTCCTTGAGGTTATTTTAGAATGAATTTATTTGAGGAATTAGTGATGTATATTTGTGAATGGAATGAACTGTGGTATAACATGTGAATATGTCTACTATTTGGGATTGCTATATTATTAAAGGGTATTTTGGAGTTTTGATCTTTAAACCTTGGAGACAATTGGAGTGATTCCTGACTAAAGTTTCTTCATTTGAAGATGTAATTGTTCGGAGATAGAATTATTTGAGGAAATAAGAATGCATTTTGGTGACTGAACATTTACTTACCTACATTAAGCTTTTGAGTTCTAGGTGGTATGACTTTCTAAATTGTTGATTGAGGATTCGCTTATGTTATAATGGGTTAATATGAATCTGTGTTGTGTTATCAGATTTTGGAGTCTTCATTAGTTAATCTTGTTGGGTAATCGGTGATTTATCTCGTTTAGTGATTGGTCTAGTACGGAATGTAAAATTTTGGGGTGATTTATCTTGTTTGGTGATTGTTATGACTCCTTAGGTTCTCTAGATCTCCTTAGTGTCTTGTTTTGGAGGAAGATAGATTGTAGGATATGATTTGTTGGTATATAAATGTGTAAGTGGGACACCCTTCTTGTACTTCATAATTCTATCAGTCTCATTAATATTCTTTTCTACTCTATTCTCACTTATTTGAGAGAGGGTTACACTTTTCTAGCCTACCAATTGTTTCTTGAAAGTTTTGCTTATTGGATTAATGGATCCTATACTCATTTGACATTGTTTCTATTCTTAACATTCATATTTGCTTCTTATAGCAATGTCACTTATTGGAGTTAAGGTTTGAGACTTCTATATTTCATTCTATATATCCAGCCATTGATTTCAATATTTCATTTCATCCTATTACTATTCATTTGAAAGTAATTTTTCCTTTGGTATACCATTTTACTTATTCGAATTTCACTTGCTTGATGTACTCCCTACCTAAGTACATCATTGTCATTCTTGTTGATCCTTGTTAATCCTATTGTTTCATTATTAAATCTTGAGTCATTACTTTGCTTGTAATTGCTCATTCAATATACTCGGCACTGTCCTATTGTTATCATTTCTTATTCGTACTTCTTTGGTATTGCGTGCTGAGATACTCTTGCCACTCATGTTTCTATTGAATTAATCATCTCTTATTTCTTAATTTCATTTCGCCTCAAGTACAACTTACTTGTTGGTTCCTTGAACAATCATCGAGAATTGAAATATCTACTTGTTCAGGAATTTTTGTTCAACATACTCAGCACTGTTTTGACTCATCATCATCCTTTGTTCGTACTTATTTAATTGATAGGTGCTGAGACATTTCTTATCTTAGTTATCATGCTTCCTTATTAAACTATTAACCTCTTGATTCTCTAACTTGTTTGACCTCTTGTTCCCTTGATTGTTGGCTCGAATATGACTTTCCATATTCTTAATTCCTTGTAAATTTCATAAGAGCCATATTCTGACAAATGTCAATTTTGAGATATTTCCTTGATCAATAATCATTCATGTTATCGTGAATGAGTTTTTTTAAACCCTCGGGGTGTTCATAGAGCTCTTTTGTGTAGTAGGGGATGATTGATAATTAGTGGTATCACGCTAATACTTGGAGTTGCAATTTCTTTCATATGCAATATGATATTAGGTAGGAGAGAATTATGAATTGAAGATTGTCTTGGAACTATGATCATCAACTTGCAGTCAACAGAGGTTGTTCTTTTGAGGTCTTTGGTTAGGTGTTGTCCTAAGAGATAAATGGGAACTAAGAGAAGTATTGTTATGCGTAACGATTGAGGATTTAATTGTCTATCAGTTCGAGAATTGCGCGGACGCAATTGTTTTAAGGAGGGGAGAATGTGAAACCCCATTTTTCTGCTTTAACTTGATTTACGTGCTTTGTCTCGTTTTGCGTGCATATGACCTGTTTATGTGCTATAGGGCCTAGAATGTTATAATTTTGATGTCAATACTTCTAATACGTGCTAAATGTGCATTCATGAAATTTTCATCAAAAACGGAGTCAGAAATTTTATCGTCGATTTTCAGTGAATAGTGTTTTCGAAACACGTCCGCTATAATTTTGAAACTGGTCTTTTTAACCCTTCTAGACCTAGTCCACGGACTTTAATAGACTTGTGTTTGATGAAAACGGTTTTAAAATCGGCTTAAGAATTTATTAGGGTTTTTACACCGACTTTTGCGAAAATCGAGTTTTAAGCCGACTCGGGTGGAATTCTTTGAATGTAAAACTTCTTGTCACCTAAAAATAATCCACTTGAGATATCTTGGGGGTGGCATAATTATTTTTAACTTGGTGAGCACTAAAATGCAATTAAAGTCATTAAAAACATAAAAATACCTATTAAAACTAACTTTGACTTTGCATTTTTTTAATTGACCAAGCTTTTAAATACTCCTTGTCATCAACACACACTCACACAACACAAAACACACTCCACAAACACACACATGGCCGAGAGAAAGAGGAGAGAAAAAGAAAGAGAATTTCAAAGCTTTTCAATCCAATTTTTCAAAGAAAAACCTAGTTTTTGTCCGTGAAACTTCGCACCGACTTGGATTCCGCTTGTTGGGCACGCATTGCACGCATTCCTAGGCTTTTATCGCATCAAAGGTGAGAGAAAAATTCTAGATCTCAAAATGTCATTTTTATGTTTTTGCGTATAATTAATTATTGAACCGTTAGAATGTTAATCTGATGTTAGATTATTGCTCCTTGCATGCTAGGGATCGTTATATACTAATACTACGAATTTCTGTCGGATGTAGCATAATTTTTATTTTCCGGGTATTTAATTTTGATTAAAATGTTCAAAGTTGAATTAATTGAGTTGTGATGATCGAAATCGATTGTCGTCGATTTCTAAATACTTGATAATTACGTGTTAGCGCTGTTGTAATGCCGAATTTTCGATTGTGATGTCCGTGCTAAAATTCGAAAATTTCAGCCTAGGTGCCTTGAGGTTTTAGGGTTGTTGGGCTTGATTTTGAGGTGTCTTGGTTGGTTTCCGATAAGGTTAATGTAGATGATCGAATGGGTGAGTGTTTGAAATTGATTTGGAGTTGTTTGGATTAGTAGAATGTAAGATATGATTATTTGAAGTTTAGGTTATCTTTCTTTAAATTATTGAATTGAGCCTTAGTTGATCGGGTGTGGTTTGAGTGATTGAATTGTGAGTTGTTGATGGGTAAACTAAGGTTTGATTGTGTGTTTAATGCATGTTCGGTTGGATGGCCTACTTTGTCATCTAACTTAGTTATTTGTTGTTTAATTGATTATTGATGTTATTGATGATGATGATATGATTATTGATGATGATAAAATGATATTGATTGATTATTATTGAATGCGGGAATCGGGCACTCTTGTTGCTGATCTCCCAATTGATTGATTGATTTATGCTTGCATGATGATTGATGAATATGGAGCCTTGGTATGTGTGTGCCACCTCTCGGGCAGCGTCGGGCTGTCGGGTTGATAACGGCATGACTGCCATAGGCTACCCCCAGCTCGCATGACGGAGATGTCATGGAGGGAAGGGGCTAGTGAGGTACCTCGGGTGCGTGAGTAATGGGGAGTTATAAGAAGAACGGTTGAGATCGTGATGGCGTTTGAAGCTACACCAAATAGAGTATCCTTACTGAATGGTCATATAGTTATGTGATGATAGCTTTATTTATGTTATTATTGTTGTTGTGTGTTTACTTGCTCAAAGGACTAAATCCAAGGAGCGTAGTGAATACTGTCGAGATCTATCGGATCCTCACTGGGCTTATGTATATAAGCTCACTCTCTATTAATGCATGTTTCAGGTGTACTTTCACAAGATTACGGGTACGTGCCTCCTGAAGAGGAGAATGTGGAAAATGTGCCTTTCGTGGATGAGTCATATGTTCCCGAGTCTTATCCATGATTATATGTTGTTTAATGTCTTGTATATTAGTTTAATAGACTTTATATACCTTATGGTTCTTAATGTAATAGATATTGAAAAGATGATGAACCAAATGATGTTAACTTAGCGGTTTCCTTTTGTCTATGGTTAAATTGTAGTTGTGTCTCAACTTACTTTTGAAATGTATGATAAAGTTGAGGTATTGTATGTCATGTTGGAACGGAGGCGTATAACGAGGATGTTTTATTGTATATTATGGTTGTGTTGTATGTTGTTGTATATATTGAGGAATTACTGGATGTATGATGTTTAATGAGGTTGGTTTGGAACCTCGGTGTCCTATTTACTGTCGTTATACTGCCGAAATTCCGTTGCGTCCTGACTGATCATAGGAGGGGTCGAGTTGGGGCGTGACATGTTCTATCCCCTATCCTACATGATCGGAGGATGTTCATGGGGTGTGGGTCTAGGTTGGTGTATTTCCGGAATGCATTTGGTACATGGGTAGGGTTCATGATCGGTGCATGGGGAAACGACTTCAACAAAATGAGCGTGAATGTTACAAGCGTATGTGTTTATCTATTTTACGAGTCTCTCACTATTTATACATGATGTTTAATTCTTATTTCAAGTGTTTACTTATCTTCTATTATTATACAAGCTGTTTATACTTGTCTCATATTATCTTGTCATAGCATGATTTCAAAAGGAGATTTCAAAGTTAAAATGTTTTTCAAAACCTCCCGTGCATTGCCTCCCTCGCTGAGTTTGTGTAAACTCACCCTTTTCATAACAATATTTCAGGTGGAGCCCAGTTAGTCTAAAGGAGATTGGAAGGGAATACTTTGTTATCTTGCTTTGGATGATGTGTTATCATTTGAGGATTATGTAGATTATGTTGTATTTAGAGGATTATTGTGGAGTTGTATTCTTGGGTTTTAAAGAGTTGTTGTAAAGACTTGTGGTATTACTCTTTGTGGTTGATTTCTTCTGCGTGCAGGTACATAGCTAGTCCTTGGTACAAAGGAGACTCTGTCCGCTTGTTGGGTCCAGACTTGTATTTGGGATGTTTCAATGGATAGTTGTGTTGTTTTATGGATAATAGTGTGCAGGCTAATAAAGTGTGCCTTAGCGGACTTAGGAGGAGTAATCTTTTTAAATCCGTAGCATCACGCTCCCAGGTTGTTAGTGATTTACATAAGTTTGATTTTTTTTTCTTTTATGTGGTGTCAAAGATTGTATTAGTGATTGAAAAATGTGGCCGTGATAGAAACTCATCCTTTCGAAATCCTAGAGAGAGAAACTCGATTTCTATCGATTTAAAGCTGATTTTGCTACAATTTAAAGATATAATCTACTTGTAGAAGAAGAGATTCAAAGTGAAGGTAAATTTTTTGCTTAATCACGATATGACTTTGAATGGGTTCTCCAAAGTCAACTTGTTTGCAGTCTTAGAAGACCTAGATGGCAACGACACATACAATCTTTTCACCAACAACAAAGTTGTTGTTAGTGAGCATCAGCAGAGCTCTCTAAAACGAAGAAGAAGAAGATAGTAAAGGAAAACATGAATGTCGACAATGGTAAAGAAGAGTTCAAGACAAAGCAACATGATCATTATAAGAAGAAAAAGAACAATAATGTGTCTCTGAAGCAAACAAAGGTGCATATAAAACATACAACATTTTTATAGCTTGAACATTTTATAGTTGTATCATAAGCGAGTGTATCACACTCATGTTAAATTTAATGAAAAAATTGATGACAAGGGATTATTTGCAACGTTTTCAAGAATACAGAATTTATGGTGTTATTTTTTAAAATACAGAATTTATAACACAACTTTTTTTAAAATACAAGAGGTGGTGGATTTTACACTTTTGAATTTGTATATAACATAACACACAAATTAAGCTCACCAATAAAGTGTGAAGTGTGAAGTGTGAAGTGTGAAGTGTGAAGTGTGAAGTGTGAAGAATGATGATGAGTAGTGGCATTACTTGTAGTACTTTCCCAACCAATACCTTTTTACACTTGAACTCACTCCTCTATCTTCATAGAACAAGTCTATTAATACGTGATGATGATGCAACTCTCTACCACCACCGTGTCTCTGTCAATTTTCCATCAACCAAACGTCGTTGTTTTATCTCCCATGCTTCTTCCGTTCTCCATCTCCCCTTCATCCCCTTCCCTTTGGGCTAGGTTTCATCTAATTTCCCTTTCAATTTCAATACATATAGAATAATCTCAGGTCTCATAAGCCTGTGTATAAAATTTTACAACATTGCTATATTTTACCGGGCTTTTTTTCACTCTTTTATCACCTCATACACATATATCTAGTTGGCGGAAGAGAAAGAGAATTAATTAAGAGAGACATACAAAAAGAAAAGTTTGTTATGTTGGTATACGAAGTATGTATTCACGTAGATGATATGAAGATATCTGGTATTTTTCATTTTGTATTACATATAAACAAGTGATATAATTGTGTTTAAGATTGTAATAATCAAAACGACTGGGATTGACCACTAGGCTGTTTGCACATTTAGCTTGTCAATTACAATCAAAATACTTAAACCTGCATTGGTAATAACTTGTGCTTAAGAAACAAATGCAAATTCTTTCCAATTCAATATTGACCAGAATGTTTAAATACGAGACGTTGTCATCTCACTAGACTGAACAAACACACAACCAAAACCATCAAAGCCCATACATTTTGCAGCTCTGATACCACTTAATCATTCAGTTCCGTTTCTATCTTGTCAACTTATTGAGCCTGATTAACTGCCCAATATGTTTAAGTCCATGTTGACAATAATAGAGAAAAACTCAAGTATTTTAAACCAATTTACAAATCCTCTACAAAACTAATGGGACTAGATGTTCCAGAAATAGTTATTTTTACAAGCAATATGTTAGATTCAGTACATTTTAAAGGGAACATAAGTAAAACAGAAAAAAGAAAAAGGAATAAGATTTCTTTTCTTTGTCCATTGGTTTCAATTGAGCTTTACTTTTCTTATATAGGTATTTGTTCCTTGTGAGCCGAAGACACTTCATTTATATGAAGCGAGAAATCTAATGTTGCTGGATGAGGTATTAAATTTAATTCTCACATGATTTCTACTATTTATGATGTAGTTTGCCATTTTTGCTTTCTGGTAATGCAATGATGTCCATTATGGGGAAGATTTGCGAGGTTGAATAAACATAATAAAGAAGTTGAAATGCTGTAATGAAATCCACGAGAAACAAGAAAGACCCTTGGGATAGGATTTCCTTTTGCTTGTTTGATCTTGATGCTTTGTGAATTCCTACAAAATGAAAAAGTAGTTACACCTCTTTAGGTTCTTTTCCGAAGTTTTAAAGGGATTCTTCTATTGTTATCGCTAAAAGCTTGAGCTCTTGAATAACATAATTTGAAAGAAGTCTAGAAATATTTGTGTTGTTGTTGAAAAACTGATAATAGAACTTGTAATTTGGGGAGAGGGGGAGGGAGAGAGAGAGACAGAGTTGTGATGTACTAAATATATGTATTCAGTGTGGTCATTCTTTGTAGTTTAATCATAACAATAGGATGAGACCAAATGACCTTATAAATAAGTTTACCCTGAAAATGTTTGTTTGACTAATGTGAGGGACTTTCAAATATGAAATGTACTTCAAACCCACAGTACTTGCTGATATTTTAAATCTTACAGATCAGACTATCACTTAAAAATTAAGATCTTGTGAAATTGTTGTGGCTTTGTTGCTGTTCCCCAAAATCTAGGTGAAAATTTTAAATCTATTTGATGGCTATATAGAAAAAGGTAATATCATACCCGGAAAACTCCCTGTTTTCTTTCCTTCCTTTTGGACGATTTCTTTCCTAAATTGAATGCTTTGATCTAAGCTTGTGATCCCAATTGTGCAATTGTTTTAGTAGTTTGTGCACCATTAGATTTACTACCTTGAGATCAAATTCTCATTTCATTTATATACACTTCCAATTTTGCTCATATATTTTCATGAAATGTTAGCCACACTACGTGAATGGATGTTATATTCATGTGAAAGAAAATGAAACATGTACAACATGGAAAAACTATATTATGTGGATATAGGTACGAGTGTTGCACCATATTTATGTCTAGGTGTCAGGTTTACCACCGACATTGATTTGCAGATACATGGATCTGGCTATGAAGTATCCACAAATATGGGTATAGGTATCAAGGATATGTTCTTCAAGCGAAAATGCAAAGCATAATGAATAGAACATCGTGTTTTTATTACTATGATTTAGTTTAGATTATGACTTTGAGCTTCCTCAAATAATCTTTAGAAAGAGGCAACTCTCTTTTCAAGGCATTAATAAGACAAAGTGGTTATTATTTATCCCTTTGGGAATCGGATAGAGAGGCTTCATTTTTTGCTAATTTCAGTGACATCTTCACTTCAAGAGGTTGGAGGTCGAAACTTAACTTTGGAATGCAAGTGTCTATAGATGGGTATTTAACACAGATAATTGCAGCATTGATTTTTTGGTTTTTGGTAAAATTGCATATGTTGTTGTACATCAACACAATCTGTGAATGATGCATATATCTACTTCACATCATTTTAAATGCGTTCTCCATTTGTCATTTGATTGTGTACAGATTCTAAGTGATATTACTATAATTATGTATCATCTGAGTAGAAATGTTCACCATTGTTTTGATTGCAGTCTTTGATTAAGAAGGGGAGGCAATTTGTGCATTTTGTATTGGATCCTATAGTCTTAAATGAGACATCGGCAGAAGTATCATTTGTAATGCCCCGAACCCAATCCCACGCTATAGGTCAAGTCCGGACCCATCACTCGGACAGAGTCTTCTCTGTACTGTGGACGAAACGGTTACCTGCAAATAGCCATATATAATATTCGATTCACCAACAATAACACATACAACCTATCCTTCAAGATTTTCATAGTCAAGTCAAGATCACAAGGCCATCCGAGCCTTGGAGCAACAAAAACCTACTTATAGCACACAAGCATGCAAGACAATGCTAACTTTAACTATAAGTAGTGGGTACAACTATATCTAAGTTCTACTACCAAGTTATTAACACACAAGCATGTAATAAGAGAAGTAAACTAGAATCCATTATTACATGCACAAGATTACAAGTTGTTTCAATTACCAAATATATACAAGACCCCCAAGATCACAAAAAGACAACAAACAACAATTCCATGCAAGTTTCACATTACAATCAACCTTATCACACAAGAATCAAGGAATCTGATCTACTTGCACTTCTTCTTCTTCCTTTACTGCTACTAGCTGGGGATTCACCTCAGCTTCTCTTGAAACATGTTAAATGAGGAGTGAGCAACAATGTTGCCCAGCGGGGAGGTGATGCAGTATACCGGGGTGTGCAACATGATATGCAACAAAATAATAGCATTTCTAACACCAAATAACACAACCAAGTAAACAAGTAATTAACCACATATAAAAAGGATATGGTTCCACTTTAAGTCTTCAATCTCGTACCACGAACCACGAACTTCATGCAAGTGCTGATAAACCCTTACTCCTCCAAATTGAGGTACTCCGGATATACCCCGATCCTACGACCCTTTCTTTTGAGGTAGGTCCATATGCCCAGCAGGTGAACCACGCCTCTGGGGTAGTAGAGTATACTCAGCGAGAGAAAGGAAATAGGCATCATGGTAGTCGAGGGAGCACGGCAAGCCCAAGGCCGCCCGTGTTTCTCGATGCTACCATGTCCGAAAAGGTTGTGCAACCCCGAAACGAATCCACAAGATTCAAGAACAACAAATAACAAGTAAGAGGGTCGACAAAGTAGGCCGCCCTCGCATAATCACATTATAAGCCAACATATGCACGAGATAGCTATATAGTCTCAAAAGAGGCAAACAACATAACTTTTTCCCACAGCCTACTCAAATAGCTCAATTAAACTTTAGATAATCATATAAGTACATGATAACACATCCACAAGCACTAAACGCATCAAAATAGCCAAATACGACTTTTCCCCTTTCTTTAGCCAAGCTTTTCTTCTCTTATATGCATTTCAAAGTTACAAAACCACAACCTAATCATACTACATTCCTAATTAAGCCAAAAGACACCTATCAAGACCATGAAAACCTGTTTTAGAAGAAAAAGCTCGAGAAGGCACCGAGTGGGTTTTAACTACAACTGCCCTATCCGAACCCCAATTTTACACAATGAAAGCACCAAAAGTGCTTCCATTCCCAAAGGATACCTAATCCAAAACCCAAAAGTGCCCGGATTGCTTAACGTGAAAAAACCCCTTTTTAAAGTTAACTAATTTTGCAATTTAGCATAGTTTCGGATGTTTCAACTTCAAGTGGCCTCCCAACTAGCTTCACTAGAGTCTAGAGCACCTAAAGGAAGCCTCAATTCGATCTAATTAGCAAGTTTTATCAAAACCCTAAGTTCAAGCACTATTCATTATCTCTTTCAATGCAACCAAGCTTTCAACCATGGAATTAGCTATCACACCTCACAATCATGGTGCAGAGATCATAAATAACATGTATCTCATAATATATAAGTATATCTAAAGTAATAAGCAACAAATCACAAAAATGCAAAACTTGACATAATCTTTAAAACAATAAAAATGCTATCTCCTTCTCAATTTTGAAGATGAAGACGCCTTGTAGAAGTCCTAGAGGCCTAAAAAACTCCCCAAGATCAATCCAAGAAGTCAAGCTTGCAAGATTTGTTGAAGAATTTTCTTCCCTTTTTCTCCTATAGGGCCACGGGTTTTGGGGGGGGGGGGATATATTGGGAATTTTTGCTTTTGTTTTCTTGAGTAATTGCATGTATGTAATGTATAAGGTATATATGTATGAGTATGTTATGTTAATTAAAGTCAATTGCTATTAAATCCTAGTCAAACTAAGTTAAAAACTCATTTGATTGATAACTAGTTGAAATTATTGTTGCTACATACGTAACACTATTCAAGCGAAGTAAAAACTATTTTTCAAATGCACGTTCCCGACCCCTAAATCTCAAAGCTTCCATAACCTGACTCCTTTTATATGTCATGTGACCTAGGAAAAATATTAAATCGAACATTCGAGACGGTCAAAAATCTTATGAATAGTGCCTAATAGTAACACAATTAAAGAAGACAAGAAATGCTCAAGTAATTCATGCAACAGTGGTTTGAAATAGGTGTTGAAATCCCGGGCGTCACATCATTTACTGCCAGATATGGCTGCTTGGTCATGATAGAGAAAGTAAGTTACTAACCGTTTTGAAAGTTATTTGTTAACAGAACGGAATTGGTACGAAAGTAAATGACAAGTGCCCTAAATTACCTTGGCAAGATGGACAGAAGTCAGATTTACGCATTTGAGAAATCAGTGCCTTGTACATGTCAGCAAGTTTTATGAATAAAATTTGAAGCTAGAAGCGTCTCCAAGGCTCCAACCACTTCTTCCCAAAACTTTCTTTCTTTGCTATTGTTGTCACTATGAGATTGAGCAAGAAATACACGAGTCAAGAAAGCTAGAAGAAAAGCATAAAATTTTAAGTAATGAAAACCTCCCCCATAAATATGTAGTGATGAAACAATGCAAGAACAATGTAAGAAATTCATGATAGAATATGCACATAATACATGTAACAATTTTTTTTCTTTTATTAATTCTATTAACAACCAAAACAGACACAAAATAAAACCTTGGATCAAACTATGGATTTCAAACAAGAAAAAGGAATAGTCATATAGGGAACTTAAGACTAGACAAGGTACATGGGACATGATTTGTTTAGAGTTATGGGACTGTCCAAACTCATATAATGCAATCAAATAGAAGAAAGGTGAAAGAAGCAAGACAATTAACAATGACAGTGCATGCCTCTGGATCAAGTTTGAGGAAGATTGACCTATGTCTTACATGTCAAAATGTTGTTATATATTAATTAAGCATGTGCCACTGACATGGCTTTTTTGTTTAATTTACTAATTGTTCCTTTTTCTAATTAATGCTTTCCTTTCTTTTGCTAAATTCTTTTAAAATAAAGGTATGACATGCTTTAGTATTGATCTCATTCGATCATTATACTATTGAAAATTGGGGAGAGATTAATAAATAAAACTTTTGACGAGTATGATGTTTTCTTCTATAATTTTTTTTTCTTATTTCATGTTAAAATTCAGATGATGACTATATTTGATGAAAAATAGTCAAGTTTAAATTAGCTCAGAGTTGCATCTTATGGTCGAGAGGGAATATACGAAAACCACTTTGGTATTTGAAAAAACTGATGGATAAATATGTAATTGATTGTCCAGTTTTATTTGATGATGATGAACAATTTTGATTAAGGGTGCTCAAACAATTCCAAGATTTGCTATATTGTGGTATATGAATTCTTGTGCACATATTAAAGTGATAGAAAATATGTATGATAGAGTTATGAGTTGTAAACGACGAATGCCAGAGAAATACTTTCCATCTATTCCAAAAATTGCTTTTGAACCCATATCAATTTTCTCTAATTTTCAAGATGATATTGTCATAGTGGAGGAGTCCAGAGAAGGTGAAAATGCTAAGTTGGAATTATCTACGGGAACATTGAGAGTAAGAGTGTTAAGCTAAGTTGATCAAAGATGGAATATGTTGAATGCAAGCAAGACTAGGCCTTGGAGTGAGGTAGAAATAAGATTGGACATGGAATGATACCAAAAAAGGAATCTTTAGATTTATTTTGTTTATAGTGCAACCTGTTGGAAAGATTAATGCAAACATCTTTCATGATATCAAGGTTGGATGGACGAAGTGGAGAAACGCATCAGGATTATTGTGTGATCGAAAGATATTCCTTTAGTTAAAAGAAAAATATCATAAGACTAGCTTTGTTAACCTTCTTCTTTTAGTCAAATCCTTGAACGTGGTGAAAAGATGAGCCGAAAGTTGGTCGAAGGGTGACGGTAATGGTTCGGAGTACACACTTTGATTGGATTTGAGATAAGAATGTTGGGTGACTATGTGGAAATACTAGGAAGGGTAGGATTAGAACAAAATGATTAGAATAAAATTGGGGTGGCCTGAATAAGAAGAAGGTGTGGGAGAATTGTATGAGATGATTTGGACATGTTAAAATGTAATTAGTGGAAGCTCCTATTAGAAAGTGCGAAGATATGAAGGTCGTATTGTATATTATAAGAGGGGTAGAGAAAGATCTAAGAAGAGTTGGATGGAGATACTAAGATGAGATATGTGTCGCCCGAGAACTTTACCGTACTTCTATTAACTGTTGCATCCACTATTTGCGTATTTTTACTGTGCATTACTTGCTACTTTATATGGTTACTATTCATCACATTTTTCAACTGCTTATTTACTTCGAATTAGTATTTTTTTTAAATCATATTAATTATTTTAAGAATGAGAAAAATGTGCTTTTGAGCGATTAGGGTTGAGAGCATCCGTTTAGAAAATATTTTATTGAAACTAGTGAATAGTGTTACGTAGGCTAACTTTATACTTTAGCTAGCTAACACGTAGTTGCACCTTTGGACTTGTATTAAGCAAGCTTGACATACTTTTTATGGCCCATACTCACACTAAAATAACATAACTTATATTTATGCTCAACACACACACACACACTTATGCTCATAACATAACAAAAGAAAAAAAAAAGGTGTGAACAGTGCCAAATCCGACAGTAGCAATAGGAGAAAGGATGAAGATTTTGCTCACCAATTCTTCATTTCAAGCCAAGCCAAGTTAGGTACAAGTAGTTTAGAGTGTCCTCTAGCCTTCCCCGAGCTTCTACGCGTATTAGGTGAGGGATTTCATGGCTATTTTTGCATTTCTAAATTGCTGCACTTTTCTTGATTTTGTAGATTTGCTATTAAATGGTTATTGTATACTCAAATATGATGATATGTGTTGTATACAAGTAGTAGAGACCACATTTATGCCATTGATTCGCTTTTTAAACAGTTGAAATCGATAGTTTGATTGTAGGGGTGAATAGTGACGAATTTTCTAGGGTTTGTGAAAATGAACCTTATAGCTTGATTCAATGATCCAAATAGATACTCTATGTGCTAATGAAGGTAGTGTAATGACCCTATAAGGTTTAATTGAAAGGATCATTGCAATAGGTGAATCACAACGTATATATAAGCTAAGCGGAAGCAAAACATCAATTTCAAAAATTTTCTAGCAATACATATCATTTGTATTCACCATAATACCTTATGTCTAGTCCATGTAATCAACATATCTACCACATATATAAGCATATATATGAATGAACAAGAGTTATCAAGGTATACCTCTTGAAGATTTAGCCAAGAAGATGAAGAAGCACCACAAGAATGATGACAAGCCTTCCACACCTTGCAAAAGCACTAGTTTGTCCACACAAGCATCCAATAGCTTCTCCTCCACAAACCAAATGTATGTACTAGCTATTTAGGTGGATTAATGAGCTTACACAAGAGTTGAAAGCAAGAGATAAATATGCCCAAGCTTTGCAAGAAAATGGCTGAAAAATGGAGAGAGAGAATAGAGAGTGAAGAGAAAAATTGTGCAGAATTTTTCTTCTCTTATTTTGTTATATCTATCTTCTCTCTCTCATGTCTTGCTATCTATGCATATATTCAATCTATGCATACTTGTGTCTTGTGCATTACATACATATATGTCTCTAATGCATCCTAGTGTCTTGTGCATTCCCAACATATATGTCTCCAATGCATCTTTGCGTCTTGTGCAACAATATAATACAAGTATATTGGATAGTGAAAAATTATGGAATTATTCATTATTCTTGCCATAATAAATCCTAGCCATAGATCTATTCAAAATCAAATCTTGGCCTTAGATTATAATTAATCCTAATCAATATTAGATTAATTAATTGGAAACTAACTTTTTATATTTATACTTTGGCCCCAATACTTTCAATAATTATATTTTTGGCCCATTACGTCTTAATGACCAAACACAATAACATTAACTCTTTAACCTTTCTAAACTTATTGTAATGTGTAGACATATAATATATATATTTCTTATATATATATATATATATATATATATATATATATATTGTGTTGTATACGTTAGTGGAAGAATATGTAATTCTCCACTAACTTACCAATTAAATCCTAGCCATAGAATTCAAATAAGATCAAATCTTGGCCCTTGGATTATAATTAATCCTAATCAATATTAGATTAATTAATTGAAAACTAATTTTTCATATTTATACTTTGGCCCCAACACCTTCAATAATTACACTTTTGGTTCATTACTACTTAATGAACAAATACAACAACGTTAACTCTTTAATGTTTCCAAACTCATTGTAAGCTTATTATAAAAACTCTATTCATGATACTCAAACGTGTGTGACTCTCTAGATTCACCATTGTATAGCAATGAGGGTCAATTTCTTGTGAATCTATTTATTGTGATGCTCGAGAACTTCACCATTCATTTATTTACTGTTGCATCTACTATTTGCGCATTTTCACTATACATTGCTTGTTGCTTATGTGGTTACTATTCATCACGCTTTTCAACCACTTAATTACTTCGAATTAATATTTTTCTTAAATCATATTAATTGTTTTAGGAATGAGAAAAATGTGCATTTGAGCTAAAAGCGATAGGAGCATCCGTTTAGAAAATGATTTGTTGAAACTAATGAATAGTGTTACATAACTAAACTAGGTGTTTTAATTAGCTAACATTAATTGCACAATTAAGATTTGTTTGTAGC